>CM024545.1:3665814-6616280 GCA_014182365.1 Eucalyptus tenuipes
GTTTATGATGAGGGGGGAAGTCGACTGGCCACAAGTGTTCTCGAGACATATATTAAACGTACATGGTAAAAACTCGTCTAAGTTTTTATACCATTAACGGTATTTATCATGAGAAATGAATCGTCGAAAAATTATAACGGGTGTAGTCCGAGTGTTAAAATGTATTTCTAATCATTGTCATCTTTGAAGAACAAGTTAGGCTTGACCTTGGGGACCGACAAAATTGATTGAGTCCAGCTTTATGCTACCCACCTTATTATAACGGATGCATTTATACTTACTCAATCCTTTTGAGCTATAATTTGTGCCAAATTGTTACCTCCTTCTGAATCTAAGTTTGCATGTCCAACACTACTAATCCACGAGGTAATGACTACTTCTTGAGTTTAGGTTCTAAAAAAAGTCTAGAAGGGGGCAAATATTTCGTCCTATGTAATAAAGAAAATTATTAGAAACTCTTGTTTTATATTAGTCTAATTCATATGAGTTGTTAGATCTAGTGAGATACATGTGAAATCCAAATGATCCGACGACTCACGTAGAGTGGCTAAACGAATAGTTGGGAGTAAAAAAAGGATACTGTCGGGCGACAAGCTAATAAGATCCACACATATATACATAGAGAGAGAAGGAGAGAGAGAGAGAGAGAGAGTAGGCTCTGCCTGGGCAACGCTTAACTGGCGCAGTTGCATTCCTCTCCTAACTTATCCTTTGGCCAAAGTTTGTCTCTTAATTAAATTCCCCCCAAAGAAAAAAAAAAAAGATACCCAGAGTTAATAGTGTTAATATGTTGATTGCACGTTCACAAATGAGCCAAGGATATTGTACTTTTATGAGAGTCCAAGGTTGCTCATTAACCCTTCTCTAATCCCCCTATTAAATAGTAATTGAAATATGACCCAAAAAAAAAGTAATTGAAAAAAGAGAGCTTAATTATAATCAGTCACATAATTTGAATTGTCTACTTCGTCCGCTTCAAACATAATACTTACAGAAATTAGAAAGAAAACCCGTTCTATCATGATCACAACAATTATAAATAGGAAACATTAAAAGTAACGAAAAAAATCCAGATCGAAAATCCAAATCCGGTGATTCAATCGCTCAAACAGACGTTAAATCTCCGACCCCAAATGAGCAAGGAAAAAAGAAAGAAGAAAGCATTCTAAAGAGAAGAATCTCTCATGCCATATGACACAAAGTAAGTACAGATTCGCGGCCCTTGCTCACTCACCAAAAAAATAAAAAAAATAAGAAATCAAAAGCTGTCCAGAAATTATTATAAGTGAGATTAGAAAGTATTAATTATAATTATTCACACCTAACTTAGTACTGGCCGAAGGGTGTACGGAAGCATACGTAAAGACGTACCCCATGCATGGCACGATGCGCTACGTGGACTCCAATGGAGCCAAAGGAAAGTGCCGGTTACGTGGTTGGCAAGGCCAGCAAGGCGCCAGCCCGGATGCGCTCTCCCTGTTCTTGCCCTGTCTGGTCCAGACGTTAACACCTTGACAAAACCCCCCTCTGCTGTCCGATTCGACCAAGACCATTTGTATAATATTGAAATGCACAAATGTAAGTTGGCGCCAATGGAGCTGATGCCATCCATCGCTTGTTCTTGAAATATCTTGGCCCCTCTGCTTTGATCGTACTCGATTTGATTGCGACCTTGTGTTTGGTGTGGGCTTCTAGGGTTCACATAAGGGTGATGTACTGATGCGTGCACGAGTAGCTCGGATTCGAGGTTGTTGTTCGTCGTCGGAAAGTTGTGTGGGCGAATTGATGTGGTTGTGAATGTATTCGATGCTTTTATCATGGCTCTGTAGTCCGATTTTTTCTTTAGCTTGATGTCGTTTGTTCGAAAGTTGATCGCGTTGAAGATTTCCAATTGGTACCTCGAGACATGTTTATTCTGAATCAAATGTGGTCTCACGAAAGTTCCCGAATTAATACTCAAAACCGTATCTTCCCTCTGAGTTAGATCCAAACTGTTAGCGGAGGATGGATTTGGGTTTAATGTGTGGTAAAAATACGTTGACATTTTTTTTTTAATGAGATTGAAATTTTTTGGAATAAATGTATCGTAGGGTACATAGTTTGGGCTTTTTTGAGAGAGACGAAAAATATGCAGAAGTAAAATATGAGTGGTAATTTTTTTTTTTTTTTAGTAGTAATTCTTTATTCCAAATTGCTAATAATGAGTAGATTTGGGGTAAAAGTGCCATGAGAGTGCTAGTTCAAGACTTAATATGAGACAAAAATTAGTTTGTGATTAATGCATCATGGGTACCACATTTTGGGATTTTTGGTGAGTCAAAAATCAATGTGAGATCAATTTTCCGTGGGGTAACGGTTTAGGGTTTTTAATAATATTAACTCTTTATTCAAAAGCCCAATAAAGGGAATAGATATATATATATATATATATATATATATATATATATATATATTGACCTAAATAGGAAAAAATAAAATGAAAACATAAAGGAAGAGGATAACCCGGTCAGAAACAGTTAGCCCGGCCCACTATCAGCCCACAAGACAAACCTAATGGGCCGGATCTCGTTCTTTGTGGGTCCTTATTTATGCAGGGCAAACGTGATGGGCCCCCAAACTACCTCTGTTTCAAGTTTTCTAAATTATGAGAGTACGTATCTTGACAAAACGGTATAATTATATCATGAAATTAGTCAATAAAATACTCACTACTTGATAAACATGAGTTGAAAAGTTGAAAAGTAAATTGAGTAATGAATTTGAATTTTTGTGACACCTGTGTTTTTGGCATTATTACAAGATAATGATATGACTAATGAAATAGTACATTCTAACACCTCGTATCATAATCTGCCGAAATCGCCATTCCGTGGTGATGCCGAAATCGCCATTCCATCACCACTCGCCACCCTGGTTGAGCAGTGGCCTGTTGAGCTCCGCCAATGTAGAGCTTGACTATACAAATGTCTCGAGTTTCGCTGGTGTCGGGCTCGATTCATATCCGTCGACCTCCATTGGTGTCGAGCCCTCTACTGGTGTCGGGCTCGATTCATATCCGTCGACCTCCATTGGTGTCGAGCTTAGAGGGCTTGATTGTTATTGGTGACAATGTTATGCCGGTTGGAAATGGTGGCGGCACGGGTTGTGGTCGGCGATGGAGCTCACAGCGAAGAGAGAGAGACAGAGGAATGGTTTTAGAGTTTGGATAAGTTTGATGATAGATTCATCGTTTTGGGTTAGTAGATCTTATCAAGAGATGCAAAGTGTAGATTTTCAAGACTCAGAATACAAATTGATAATGAAATAAAAAAGCCGACATGGCTTTCCAAATTACTGCTACGATGATTATGACATAAGAGCACGGCTCAAAAGGAGGAGCTTTTGGAATAGCGCAACGTTAATCTTCCTTTCACCATGCATTATTCGCGGAATAAAGTGCTGGCGGACTTTAACTTAAGAGAGATTTTCGGGACATCGAGGTTTTCTTTCATTGCGAAATCAAACATTAGACCTAAGCCATGCCCAAGATTTGATGGTGGAACCAAGTAAAATTCAGGACAAAACAGAGAAAAGTTTACATACAAAATACAGATATTATCATCATCACCATATAAACTGTGGCCCAAAATGAATGACAGGCAACAACAGTTTTCTCAACCAAACATCAGCAAAAATTCAAAGCGTGGACAACTTCAGAATCAAAGGAAAGTCACCGAAGTGATCTTTGACCACTAGTTGACTCGGAGTTTCACGCAAAAAGGACCAAAAGAAAAAACAGGTAATCAAGAAAGAAAAGAAAAGAAAAGAAAAGAAAGAAGCAGTTAATGCCGATTATTGCTCGACCCTGGTGAATATACGAATACCCTTATATACGTATGATCAGTATCTACCAGAAGAAGTCGTTCAGCTGCGAGGAGGCCTGTGAGTCCTCGACGTCCTGGCGACGGTGAGTGCACGTGCCTGCCCTCGTACGTCGTTATCACCATCCTCGGGTCCTCGGCTAGCCGCTCCACCCGCTTCTTCACCCGGCAGTTGTCCTGCGTGCAGCGATAGTAGCTTCTGCCCAAGATGGCAACTTTGCTGTGAGCCGATCTAACAAATAGTGTAGACACTTTGGACTTGAAGAACAATGGCAATTTCTAAGATCAAGGGACACTTCAATTCGTGTGGTGGATCACGAATCATGATTCATGCATTGCGATCCATCATAAATGTTCATTGCCCGGCCCTTCATGGGCACATGGACCACGCCCGATTTACTTCATCATCAGGCAAGATCATTTGCTACTAGAGACAACTTCAATAATCATCATTTTTCTCACATTCACGCCCTTCTCTTACCAGGCAACAAAAAGTACATGAACGAGGAAGCACCCCAATAAACGCTATCATATACATCCTGTGCTTTTTGGCAATAGCAGACGAAAAAAGGACGGACATGAACCCTCCATTTGACACAAAACTGGCGTGTGCATCTCGATCTATCTCAACCATTGATGCGTACTTTATTTTCATACATCAACGGTTGAGAATTGATTGAGACACCGATGAGAGCATCAGAAGAAGAGACAGAATGTATGTTAACAAATGAGTGAGCGCAACTATAGCCTTAAGGCACACAGGAATGATATTTGGAAAAAAATGACATAGGAAGAAACACATGCGACAGAAGACACTGTTTCATGAAGACTTAGGTGTGAAAAAGAATTATAAAGCTAATGTACATACTAGTCAGTTCCATCTCAATCGTTGATCGTATGAATCCACCACATAATTAATGGTTGAGACAATATTGATCTATATGACTATAAATCTTACAATAACTTTTCAACTCAAATCCCTAGACTCATCCGTGATAGGCTCTCTTTTGAAGAATAGGTTCCTATTTAGCTAAAGGTAATAAGACAGCATGATGCTATTGATGTTTACCAAAAGAAAAAGCAATTCTTCTTCAAATTTCAAACCAATGTACTTGAAGAACATAAATTAATACAAATCACACAAGTTTTGCATGGCTGCTGCACTCTCAAAAAAGTTTTGGCTCGCATCTGACCCAACCCACTAGTATATCGAGGTTTAGTAATCCGGAATATACCTACTTTGGTGAGATTGCATCCTGTTACAGAAAGAGCACACAAAGTACACAACGGATTGAAGTAGCACACTGGCCTTGCTATTTGGGACATTTCATTCTATTCTACCATAGAATTCGACTCCATAAATCTTAATTTTCAAAATTTCACTTATTTTCCGAAACAGACTCATTTTCGAAGGATAACCAGTCAAACCAAAGGACCTTTGACTTTGCAATTACCGAAAAGTACCTATACACAGATATCACAGGTAATGTCCACTGACGAGAATATCCAAAAGATTTCCCAATGTAACTATTTTTTTTTTTTTGTGGCAAATACATGTTAAGACAGGTGAAGAGAGAGTCGATACACTCGTGGACCAGAACATTCATTTAGTACAGCAGTGAAATCATTTCCGACATGTGAGAGTACTGTTCCCGCTTTTGTCGGAATTGAACCCTTTTTTGTTATATAACTATAGAAAGGCATTTTGGCCAAAGAAGAACAAGGAAATAGAAACTATAATGAAAGCATAACAATAATCTTCCTCTCTTGAATGAAGTAGCTGGTGTGTAAAACCGAGAAGTCCCCTAATAATCACATTCTCCCTCAATGTCAAAAATAATGAGTGACAACTAAATCATGGCTGTTGACTGGTGAAAACATCAAAAGTGAGTTTAGAAATCCTATAGGATAATCAACTTAGACCATGCTCGTCCTTTTGATCACCCCAAAAATATTATGATGTGAAAATCCTAGACGAGAACGCGGCATGTCCTTGATGTCGTTGGTATTCATTTCTCTTTTAGATTGATGGTGCTTTCTTTGTTCAGCATGGATCGTGATAATGCATCAATTGTTTGCATGTCTTGCTAACTTTAGGCATGATTTTCCTCTTTCCAAGCTCATAATTAGTTGATTTTCACCGAGAGTTAAACCTGTTTCATGAGCGCCTAATTATCAACTCAGTTCATTCATTCCACATAGTGGTATAATCTCCTTTGCACCGCCATACGCTGCAAATCCCATTAATCCAATGATGTTCAGACATAATCATGTTCCCTCACAGAGAGAGAGAGAGAGAGATGGGGCACATGAAGTATAAAGCTAAAGAGCTGGTCTTTGTGAGATCAAGCGCAAAAAGGCCATCAATAAACTTATAAAAAGACCCAGAAAAAGAAAAGAAGAAATCTGCCGCTAATTTAATTTGTGGGTGTCTGAAGAAAATGATGATAATGAGGTTTAAAGACCACATTTACCTGGGATGTTGAGTGTTCTTGACCACCTTCTGACCGTACTTCCTCCATTTGTACCCATCGTCCAGCACATCCACATCGCTCATGGTCTTGAAGCAAAACCTCGGCTCCCTCACCTTCCTCCTCCCTTTATCTTCTTCATCTTCAAGGCTGAAACCCCATGCTCTGGTGGTGGTGGTGGTGGTGATCACGATAATGATCACCATGATCTCCACCGCCGGATGAGGATCTCATGACCAAGCTGCTCTGGTCACTCAACTCACCCCATGCCCTAAAAACATCAAAACGATCAAGAAAAGGGTATCATAAATAATGATCAGTTTTATCAGTAGATATCGATTCTGTTCTCTTTTTCTTTTCTGATTTTACCAGAGATTCGGGGTTGATCTTTGCAAAGACAGAAGCTGGGGCCCTCCCAAGAGTTCAGAAGGGGTCTGAAGATTCTCTCTTGCTTGTGCGGAGCGGTGGATGAAAGTAGGGTTTCGGTGATGAGCGTGAGGTTGTTATTATTACTGTTCGAGGGAGGATCGGGAGAAACGAGGGACGAAGGGAGAGTGAAGAGGACTTGAGGGTCTGGTTGAAGCAAAGCGACGACGAGCATGAAGCGAGGGAGCCCATGCTGGAAGGGAAGATGGAGTAGAAACCCAGCGGCGAGGGCAGGTTCTGGTCTTCTAACATGGTTGGTGCTGCTGCTGCCTGGTTGAGCATGCCCTGCGTGGACGTCGCAGTAGTTGACATCTCTCTCTCTCTCTCTCTCTCTCTCTTCTGTCTCTCGTGAAGCGTGAAGGGACGATCTGAGGGAGACTGGACTTTTTGGTTGCTTTTCAAGGGATCTTGTTGAAGAGAGAAGAAGCAAAAGAGAAGAAGCCTCTCGCTCTGTCTTTGTTTCCTTTTGGCTGTGCAGATTTTATTCGGGGTTAAAGAGAATTTTGAAAGAAGGGTCCTTTCTCTTTCCGAGTGCAACATCGATTTAGTAGGTCAGAGAAACCGGAGGAGGCTTCTGCAGCGCTTTGAGAGTTTGTTGGCATGGTCGTAAATAACTATATTTAATGGATGTTTCTTAGGCAATATGTCACGATAAATAATGACTTCAAAAGTTTGAAATAAATGAAAATAAATTACTAAAAAAAAACATAAACTTATTATATTTATACAAATTCCATTCTAAATAATTTTGATAATTTTATACCATATTAAACGACCGACTTTCAACTATTTTTGGTCAAAATTTGAAGCAAATAATCAAAAAAGGTTTATAACTGAAAATTGCACAAGTACAATAAGTGTACAACTTTTTTGGTAATTTCTTCGAATTGAATATAAGATCTATTTATTTTTGTCTCAATAACTATGAATTCTTCAAAAACTAATTTCTAGAGGAATTATAGAATTCAATTACCGAAACTACGTTTAAGAACCTTTGAATTTGTCATTTTAATGTGTAAGATCTATGTGAACTTGCCAAAAACGAGCTTTAGGGTGTGAACTATGGTCCGCCCAATAAAAGATTTCAACTAATTTGTTTATATCTTCTGCTTCTTCTTTTTATATGAAAAGTTCAAAAAGTGCGTTGGCTTTATTTTAAAAGTGACCTTTCATAAGAAACATCGGACAAATTATCTAAGAAAGGTACCGTTAACAACTAAAAAGTCACAAGAGCAATTTGTTACTTTTATTTCAAAAAGAAACTCATGTTTTGCTTAGCGAACATGTTTTTAGGAAATTTGGATACTAATAATTGTTTTTATTCTAATATTGTATGTGAACAAAAATAAAAAGACGTAGGAAGATGATTCTAGTAAGCTTCTCTTGCTTATTAACAGTGGGTAACTCGAGCTGATTTAAACTAAAATGTACTCGATTGCCATGGAATGACTGAATCATTGTCTCTTGAATTAGAACTGATTGGCTGCTCTAAAGGGCTTCACAACCGCTCCCCCAAAACATTACCAAAAAGTTTATATTTCGCTTGTCATATTGGATGTGTCAAATCGAAATCAATCATAGATATAAGTGGATTCGGTAGTTCTTACGGCAAAATATCGATCTTTATGATCTTTGACGAGCAAGATGGAGTTTGGCGAAAACACTTGAAATGCAAAAAAATGAAAACGATGTTGCAAATGTATAGGAAAAACAAAAACTACATTTAATGGTTGATTTCATTGGAAGTGAAAACCGAAGAATTATCCCTCAAATTTATAGAACAATGGAATGATATATTCAACTTTCACTAACTCGAGGCTGGTCTAAGGATCATCCGACTTTTTGTCGAGAAGATTCCTATAATGAAAAGAAAAGCATACATATAGCGATGGATGCACTAATTTTTTTTTTATAACGTTAGAGATTAATATATGAGTTCCTAAGAGTGGTCAAAATTGTTGTCACGGATAAATAAGAAATACCTTAAAGAAATTAATGAACACTGCAACAGCTTCTAATGTAGTCTAATGTGATATGCTTAGAACAAACATTCAACCCGATGCTTTTATTCCAAAGTTACACTATCTTTTGACCTTCGAAGCATGCGTGCTCTTGTATAGAGTTCAATAAAGTGCATAATTACTAAATATTTTCATACTTAAAAAAGTAAATCCTATCACAGCCATTGAACTCTACAAGCGACGCGTGAAAGTATAATGAGCCCATACTTCGGACAAAAAACCATTCACTTTTGCATAAAAGATGGAAAACTTTCACGTTTTACTCTCAAAAGAGGTCAACATTACACGACAAGTGTTTGTAGCTAGGCTTTCTCTCACTGGAAAAATATTTTATTAACAGTAAAGTTAATCTGCCACTGTTACTAAATTAAATGACGTGATAGTCTAGTCTTATCGAGTCCTATATATGTTTTGCTTATTTAAATGCTCATTTATAATATGTCAAAATTTTTAGTATGGAATGATTCAACAATATGCTTATTTAAATAAATCATTTAGATAAGTGGATCGTTCATCATATTCTCATTTATAGCCATTTGCTCTGAAAATTTAAACCATTAGATGAAAACTTTGCTCAATATTTAAATATTCTAACTACCATACCGAGCATAGTATTATTTTACCCGCATCTCCATTTGAATGCAAGCATACCAAACTACCAAAAGAAAGTGAATATAAAAGATGGAACTTTTTGTGTGCACTGGACAGTCGCTTTAGATTAGATGGAGCCAAGGAGAAAAGGGCAAACAGATGAGTGCACAATAATAGAACAGGAGTATGATGGGCAAGTGAAGTTTTTTCCATTCACCAACACCCACATGTCTTTCCAAAAGAAAGAAGGAAAAAAGTGAAGATTGATAAAAATATTTTCTCATCATTTTTCTAGGGCAACTCAAGCTGAAATATCAAATGCAATGATGATAAATCTTGGGTGCAAATCTGTCCCCCCTCTCTCTCTGCCTCGGCGGTGAGAGGATATCATTATGATTGATATGTCGAATAGGCTCTATTTGACTTTGGCAGAAAAAGAAAAGGAAAAGGAAAATTTAAATAAAAAGTTTACCACCTTTCTACTTCCTTTTTGCCAAGGAACTTTTTTGTATACACTTTTTCAATATCACAAATTCAACCCCACATCTAACCACCATTCTTCAGTAGCTCCACCCTATTATTTAGTTATCATCTTTCCAATTAAAAGCATTAACCCACCTCGGTTAACTTTCACTTTCTCGTGTGAAAAGCAAGTTCTTAGGGGGAGCCATGTCTTTATCATCAGTTGGAGTTTCGCTCTAAAAACCACCTTATCATGTTTTTAACCTTTTGTGTACTTCAAATCTCATCTGCATGCCTGGTACTATAGGGTTTGGAAGGGATAAAAACACTTGTACTTCATAAATTCTGTTTCAAACACAACTTTAATCGTGATTTTGACAATTTCACACTATTATAATTATTAAAGTATCTTACATATTTTATTTATGGGGTTTTTATGCTTATAATGTACACATGATTATCCTCAACTTTTAAGTTTAAATTTGTATAATTGCATATCTGCATAACTTTTACTCTGAGGGTTAGAAAAAAAGAACTTTTACTTCATAAAGCCTTATTTTGGACATGACTTCAATCGTGATTTTTTGCAATTTACAACAACGTAGTGTCTTGCATATTATTAAAGAACTTATATAGAAGCAATACATAAGGATTGATCGTTCTACCTGAAGTCTTGTCGATATAATTTTGTTCATGCTCCATGTGTGTCCTGTTCTTATCCTGAAGTTTTTAAGAATGTGAACATGCCCGGAGTTCCAAACTCCATTTCAAAATGTCACTGGTTTCGTATGTCCTGAGAGGTCCTGCTAGAGTCTTCTCTACATCATATTAGGTCAGCGACCAAAGTATTTCAAAATCCTTAAGAAAGTGTTCTAGAATCGCCATCAATTCATTCTGGTAAAATCTAAGTCCTTACTATAAGAGTATCGACACCCCCACGACATTATTTCAATGCCCAAATTTCTCAGTCTTGCTAAGATTGCAGCTCTATTTGGAAAAGGAAAGGGATGAAGAGAATGCCAGTGGATGCAAAACAGCCTGGGGTAATTTGAAATTTTAGTGAGAAATGAGGAGAAAGATCGCGGTATGTTTGCATAGTCACGTTACCTCAGTACATGATGTATTTGTCGAAAGATTTCGTTAAAGGTTGCTCCTTTATAAGGCCAAATAAGAAAGTATTTATAGTTTTTAATGCCCCATCAGTTTTTATGATGAACACAATTATTATTTTAAAAATCAAATATTTTCTCATCAAACATTTTTAATAAGTATTTCTGAGATATTCAGAGATGTAAGAAACCTAAAAATACATAACGAATAGTCATGCATTATATATGAAAAGACGCGACCTTATATGGATGGACAAATTGTTTCATTAATATATGTTGCCCGGGATTAGAAGACACATACCAAAAAAATTACCACATGTCAAATGAAAAGGTATAGATTGATTTCGACCTTTTGTGTCTCATTGCTTTTCGATCTATATATATGATAAGGGTAAACTGGAAAAATAAAATACCATCCTAATCTCTTTACCTTGTATCGATTTTGTTTTATTTCAACCATGTCACATCCTCGAGTTAAATTTATTTTAAGCAAGATGTGTCATCTCTACCAAATTCTTGTAATAAGCCTGTGTCAATCTTCATATATGAAAAAAATATATATTCATAAAAATATACGGGCTATGTGTTTACTTAATCGCTAATGACATTGGTATTTCAAAATAAAAATAAAAATTGTGAATTGTTCTTATATGTTATATAAAACATTTACTCATTATAAGTGCAAATTATTTAATTACCATATAATTAATGGATAGATATTAGGTGCATAGGTTGTGTAACCCTTCTATTTACAAATTCCACGTCTAACATGCTCTCTATCCAACATCAATTCTTAATACAATTATATTTTTAAATTACGTTAAATATATTAGTTTTCAATAGCACACTGAATTTTCCTATATCTCGCACGAGTCCTAAGTAGCAAGCAAAATGTAATCTCTCATCATCTCTTTCCTACGAGACAATATTGAGATAGAAAATTTTGTTAACATACATAAAAAGGAAAAGTAAATGAACTTGTTTTAATAAAACAAGTATTACTAATATCTCAATAATATGTTTTTTCTATTGTCCATCCTCTCGCTTAATTCTAGAAATTCATACAAACTTATAGAAAAAAATTCCTTTCAAACTTATATGTTTTAAATTCCTTTTAGCTTCAATATATTTGAATTATAATGAGTACTTTTTTTTTTCTAATGTGATTATTTTTATCTGAACGATATCATGCTTTCTATGTCATATCTTTTTTAAGCAAAAGTATGTATCTTTCAAAATATTCTTGTTATAGACCTATTATTTTGATAAAAATCCCGACAAATTATATTGTTTATGCATACTAAATTTGTAATTCCATATTTATCATTGAGTAATAAAAATCATTAATGAAATGATCGTACGTATTACATAATACATAGAACATTTGTTTATTATAAAATGTTGATTGTTTTATAATCACACAAACTACGTTCTTGAGTTTTAAAATTTACTTAAACTAATTTTCCAAAATGAAATAATTTTTTTAATGCAACAATTATTCTTTATCGACAGAAATGCATACAAAACTACAAGTAATGATTATTATAACTTTTCTCCGGTCGAAGAATCATTATTCAGCAATAAAAATAAACATTATTAGTAAACGAACCATACACTTAATCATAATATAGAAACCACATATTGGAAGATACAAAGTAACTTATGTGATTCCCTGTTTGTTAATTTTGTGCAAATACGGAAGAATTTTTAAGCAAACACACTATGAATTTTATATTATAGTTTGAACCAGGAAAATCAACATGTATGTGTAAACAGGTCTTGGTTTTCTTTTTTCCCCGCCGAATTCAATACATCCATTGATTGGACGTTTCAAAGTGCAATTCTCTTTCTGAAATTGTCTTTTCTGTAATGACAAAAGCATATTTCGTAAAAGTCATCTAAGTTAACTATATTTTATCACAGCTATTGTCATTCGGTCGTCTAGAAATTATAGAAAACAATCTGTGGTACAGCTATAATTTTTAATAATTTAATAAGTTATTGTCATGACTTTTGAGGAGTTAATTATGATTTTAGTTTCTGTTAATTATTTATAAATTATTATTGCATGTATTTTGTTGAACCTATCGGAATTAAATATGTAGATGACTATTACTTCATCGTAACCACATTGACACGTCGATAAAAAGATGACATCGAACACCTGGAGTAATAGAACGGGGAGTGAAAGTTAAATTATATTACATTTCGATCTATGATTGATTTTCTTCTACCCATAATAGAAGAAAATTTTTACAAGGAAAATATGATGATAAAGCAATTGAGATTCTTCAATCTTGATGACACAAGTTATATTTATGGCACATCTTATTAGTGCATTCAGATTGCAATATTCGTATTGTTACACCTAGATACGAGTAAGGTTTGTGTTGTACCAAGTATAAAGGGCATTAATTTTTTAAAACATATCTAGATTGACATGTGCATGAATAGACTATTGTGGTTTCAAATGATGCAATTTTTAGGAATTCAAAAGGTGCAAATACCCTTTTGAGCTTCACATTTTGATATAGTGTTTAGATAAATCTATGTATATCGTGCAGAGTTAGGCTTTGTATGTATATGGCATCAAATGCACAAATAAAGAATTCAAAAGCGTTGTCTAAACATAACCTAGATTGAAACCATGCGCTAGAAATTGGTTTCTCTAGCATTTATTTAATATTTTTTTTTTCAAATAAGAAACAGAAGATACATTTTAAGCTTAAAAATCATGAAAGATTTTAGTTGGTTTTTAATGTGAAAGTGCATGACCTATAAAAAATAAAGAGTAAAAATCACGTCAAACAAAGCTAACATGCCGTGTTGAACTTTTGAAAACGTTGGAACGCAAAAGGGTACAGAAGTAGAAAACGACATTAGAGTTATAAAAAATGGCAAAGATACAACTTCTAGAGAGATATTTTGAAAGAGGGATATAACGTGCACAAAACGGTTGGAAGCGACGAGGCATTCATAGTAGACCTAATTAACTAGGCAGTCCAAGTCTAGTATTGGGTCGAAAAATCTTTGTTCATGTCTTCCACGTTCAAAACGTCACTAAAATTTTACCGTATAAAATTAAAAGGGTCTCGACCCGGCTTGAGAAAGCCGAGATGGCATGACCGGAGCCTAAGAAGGAAATGTTTGCCCAAACCCATCTTTTTTTTTTTTTTGGCCTTTCGAGCCGACCGGACCTGTCCAACCCGGGTGGTGCCATCCCGATCAATGTTGTCGCGATCGCTATTCCTAAAATTAAGGGCGTGAATTACGTCGATTTTTTCCGCCGAAACAACAAGTCCATTGACACCAGTCAGCCACTTAATTGGGACAATTGATGACGCTCGCACTTTGCATGCGGCGGCTTAGATTGCTTTTCCACACGCTGAATTAGGTTGACCTGCAAAGACCAGTTGTTGCCGTCTGATCATTATTAAATTTGATTAATATTTCTATTAATTAAAATTCATTACTTAACTAATTGTATCCTCAGCTATTGAATAGTGACGGTGTAAAATTTATTTTTGCACCAGAATAGACTTTATATATATATATATATATATATATATATATATATATATATATATAATGTTTCCAGCTACTTTTCTTTATGTTTGCTTGATTTCCACTCAAGCAATTTGTGGAATATTAGCACATATAAGATGATATATCATTTTCAACACTATTTAAATTTAGTCAATGCAATTGAAAATCTCAAATTAGTGATTGGTACAGTTATCCCACATCAATTTTCATCCTGTTAAATCTCAAATCGGTGTTTCTACTTATTTTCTACAAAGCTAATTTGCATCTCACTAGAATTTATTATTTGGTGCATATGATAAATTTATTCTAAATTAATTTTAATCTCACAAAATTATCCAAATTGGTATCTCTGACTCAAATCTACCCTCCATAAAAATGCACATGTGTCAGCACATGTAGATTTCCACATCAGATCTACCATTTTCCATAACAAATATGTCTTGCAATCATCTACCTCGGGTATTAATGCGTGCATCTTCAAAGGATATTGGGCAAAATGATAATTGGGACAAATTAGGTCAGGGTATTAGTTTAAGTTTTTTTTAACAAGACGAATTAGTTTAGGATAAATATTTCATGAGATACTAATTTCAGATTTTTTGTCGAATTGGTTAAAAGTGTTATGATGATATAGTTTACAATATTCAAGAGTATTCACCTTTAAATTTGAACATCGACAATATGAGTTCATCAGTACTCTCCTATACGTAATCCTTATGGTTAATGTTATTATATACAAAAGCTCGCCAAATTAAAAAGAACAAAAAAACAATAGCTAAAAAGAGTGAAAGCATATTCTAATAATGTCTCGGTTGGGCCAAAAAAAGAAGCTTATAATAACATCAGTTTATATTTTCTTGACCTAGTTCTGGGGAGTTACGAAACGATTTAAGGGCTTGCGTGGGGCTTGCGTGGCCATGACGTCACGGTGAGCGAACAAAAGCGGGATGGCATTCATGATTATCTACAGCAGAAGCAACAAGAACCCCTGGAAAAATATAGTACGTGGTATAAATTAATTAAATAAAAGAAATTATTGTCATTTATTATTATTATTTTTTGTTATTGGACAGCTGAGTTGGAGAAAGAGGGCAGGGGAGGGGGAGGTGTCATCATTTCATTTTGTCTCTGTTTATAGGTGGCCATTATTACCACTTCATCAGATTATTATTATCTCCTTTATTAAATCACTTTCCCTTTTTCTTTTTCTAGGTTTTGTTTTTCTTTGCTTTGGCACGGACATGACCCATCAAACCCTCTTTCCTTTCCTCCTCCCCCTCCCTCCCCTTCTCTTTTTACATCACTTTCTACGTGGTTCGATCTGAGAGGGGCTTTTGATGGGGATTTTCTTGCCGGCGCATTGGTAACTTCGCAATCTGCAATAAGGAGAATAAGAGAGAGCACGTCAAGATATATATATATATATATATATATATATATATATATATATGAGTAATGTTGAAAAAATCACAAGTCGATGAATTGACAATCCATAATGTATTGATTCAATTAGATTTGTTGATGGACTTTGATTTAAATGATCTTATCATGTGGAGGTATCGAACTTTTACTGTGCTCCTAAAAAATAGTATTAAAATTGATGATTGATTAATGGTATAAGTTAACGCTGTCCTTAAAAGATAATAATGTGGAGATTCAAGCTCAGACATTTTCACATTTGAGGGAAGATCGTCGCTCGTCAAGCGGATTTGTTGATAAAATAAAAAATGCTTAAATCCTAGGTGAATAAAATGTAAAATATAAAATAAAGAGTAGCCTCCTTCGTCCAGTAAGACACGAATTATCCAATTAATCATAAATCTATTACACATTTGATAATTCATTTTTAAAATTTTTAATTTTGTCAATATAATCCTAAATCTTTACATGAAATTTCAATATAATCCTTCTGATAATTTTTTGTTGGAAATCAATGAAGCCATCTTACGTGGTACATTGTCACATCAATGATTTCATGCAAAAATTTGCTGGAAATGATATATTAGAATTTTGCGTAAATGTTTAGAAGTAAATTGACAAAATTAAAAAATTATAGGACTTAATTGGCAGCATACAATAAATTTATGACTGATTAGACAATTTTCTTGGGTAGTCTCTAGCCTGTTGGAAAAATTATAAATGCTAAAATACATTTTTGTTTGTTCTACAGATCTGCTAATCTGCCCCCATTTACACGTCAAATTAACATAGCATTCTCATATATATATATAATTTTTTTTTTTCTTCGTGGCTAGTATGAAGAAATGTGGGTTGGAGAAATGATGACTCTTTCGACTAATTGTCTGCATTGGAACATGGAACCATCATTCAAAAATATAAATTTAACTTTCGGGCTCGTAGGAAAAGGAAAGAAAAGAGACAAAACAGATGTGCCAAAATAGGTTGAACCATGATCAAGATATTCATCATAAATAGATATGTAAAGCTCTCGAATAATCAGTACATAAATGACTTTATTTGTAATTTTAAATAGATGACATATATAGAAAACTGAAATTCCATTGCGCAAAAAATGATGAAAAGGGGAGAAGTTATAGAAATGGGTAAAAAACGAGTAAAGAAAGCAAAGAAAAAAATAGAGCTCTACTCACATGATGGTAAGTGCTGCCCATGGAAAGAACAAAATCCAGTCTAGATAAGTGATGAAAAGTGTATTGTTGCGATGTTTAATTAAAGCTACTAATGCAAAATTCCGAATTACTATAAGATCATGAATATGAATAGGGTTGTTGTTAATAAGTTTCCCTAATAATCAGATATGAAAAAATTGTTGTTTTCAATATATTATTCTTTTACTCGTTATGCTAATTAAGATTTAACAATTGAAATATTCTTTTATTGTGCTTTCTTAATGATTTAAATGTTCAATCGTAAAGATTGGGTGATATGAAGTTTACAAAGACATGCTTAATAAATGTTTAAGCCCCAATAGGATTATTTCACCTCTCGTGCTTAGTCATTTCCTCTCTACATAGGTTGAGATTTGCATCACATGAGCACTGAATTGTGGGATCTTAGGAGGTGTTCAACGACCGGCAATTCCATGGAATTGGAATTTCACCCTTATCACGGTGTCATCCAATGTTTCATTTTGATTTTAATTCTGCCCCAATGTAGTATGCCGTTCTTTTGTCCCTTAATTATCGAGCTATCAACCAACAGGGCACTGATCGTTTGTGAAACTATTAATGATGCAACATGTTATTGGAGACATTGATAATTGTTAGTGAAAAATCATAGGATTGAAGACGATGGAGTTCTAATCAGACGTAGAATTCAAAAAATCCTTTGCTCAAATTGCGAATAGAGTTTTGGGTTTACACTAGGTATTATCCCAACCAAACCTTACACGCTCATATTGGTAGGTAGCTTTTCTATACAACTTAAGATTTTGAGTATCTAACCGACCTAGCCTAGTCATAACCTGAATTAGTTAGTGTGAGCAAAATTACTATTTGCCTCTCAAGTTTTCTGTGGATTCTCAATTTGCCCCATGACTTCGATTTTTTTTTTTTTCATGTTGCTCCCAACTTCTCAAAATCAATGTATCCTTAACATTGACTTTTTTTTTAATCGTGTCTCCGATCTAGAATGTGATCATGTGCTATTACGTGACCGGTTGAAATCAACTATTGAGCGAGAATCTGCCCATTAATCATAAGAGTTAAACTTTTTCTTTTCATGGTTCCACCTCGCCTCCTAACTGGAGTTTTAGTTTTAACGATATTTTCGTAATCTTTTGAACTTTGATGTACTGTGCCCTGGACATTAATTGTCGAAGAAAATGTAGATCTTAATTATGGGGAAAAATAGAAAGTAGAAAGAGAGACATGCTGAGATCCTGAGAACAGAGTGGGGAAAGGGGTCAAGGTATGGCATTGTGGTAGAAGCCACCACTGCTGCCGGCCATGTGCCGTAGAGAGAAGGGTTGGGGGGGAGGGAAGGGAGGGAGAGCAAATGGTGATTGACTTTAGTTATCTTTCTCAAGATAATATAGAAATTTCAAATTATCATAGAAATATTTGAATTATTAGTAATTTCTTTAAATGTCATCTACCAGTTCATAGTCATACTTGGAATGGAAGGGTTGATATAATGAAATAATCCAAACTTTAAACAAGTTCTCTTTTTTTTTTTTTTTTTGTTTTAATAAGGAGAAATTTCATGGGTGTATAAACTACGAACGCATGATCCGTCTTTACTCGTCAAGGTGGTGTGACCAATCTACCTTTGTCTAGGTTGCACCAACTTGACAAGCAGATTTCTTTCTAGAACGACTTTTAGCTTGAAGGTGACTAGTTAGTCCATAGGATTATGAGTCTTCACGCGTGCTTACTCCTCACCGAGCAGATAAGACAAGAAAGGAAGGCTATTCTCTTTAAGGCTAAAGAAGTGCCCGCAACTGTCGGCTTACTCGGATTGCTTGGTTTACTTCCTTGGACTGGGCACAGGAAAGATCCACCCCTTGCTAAGGCTGACATTGAAATAAAATTAAGAGGGTTGGGGGCCCCGGTTTGGGGTGGGGCGCGGTTTGAAAATTCCCACAAATTTAGAGAAGCAAATAGTAATTTTCCCACAACATGATAACACTAGATCGATCTAAAGTATTGATTCATTCGATGACTCCGAACTTCCAATGAGAAGATCTCAGGACCTTGATAAAAAAAGGATTAGACTAAGATTGAAAAGTTTAGGGCGTGTTTATTTTAGGGAAATCTTCATGACAAATGAAAATAATTATTCAGAAAAATGTTTTTTTCTTTTCAGGTTAGGGAATTTGTTTTCTTAAATTTAAGCATGCATATTCCCTTTGATTGTATATAGTTTTCTGTTGACTGATCTTACCAAAAAATGGGTGAAAGTCTAAAAAATTAATTCACTATAAATTCTCTTACTCAAAACACACCCTTAAAATACAAAATAATGATTGGCCTCTCTTTTCTCTAGATGTCATGGGTTCGAGGGCAAATGTTTAGGTCAGGTCTCCACAGTCCCGAGTGTGGGGGCTAAGGTCTAAGGTCTGAGCCCGAATCTCTCAAGTTCAAATGGCAACATCCTGAGTCCAAACACGAAGACTGTTTTTGGGGACGACTGAGGTTAAGTTTAATTCCGAATAATGAATTCACGTTTTAGAAAATGTAAATTCCCCTTCTAGATTCCCACCATACTCTTATTGACCGTAAAATCAAATTTTAACCAATTCAACTGTTTCAAGCGATGCCGAACTAGGAAAAATGTTGAGAATAAGTTATGTACGATCTAGAACAATGATGATGATAATGGCGAACGTAATCATACTTGAAATAACGTTTAATTTATCCTCTTCTACACAATAGGGAGCGGGGAAAAGGGAAAAGGAGGGGGGGCAGAGACAAAGGCATCAAATCAAGGGGAATGATGGGCGGTGGCCCGAGGGATTGAAAAGGACAGTTCGAGCCATTGGGAAATGAAGTCCCAGGACTTGGACATTGGAATCATTCCGGTTCATACGCGATTCTTCTTTTTCCCCCTCGTAAGTCATTCAAATTCATACTCTAAAGATCCTTTAGAAACGGACCTCCAGTCGATCGATCGATGACCTCCGGACAATTGAAAATGGTAAATCCCGCCCATTAATCATCAAAACTTTTGAATTTTTTGCGGGTTACGATTGTTTGTACGCAAAATGCGAGGCTTTACAGAGGGTCATCGCTCGTTACAATTCGGGAATCCAGTCTTCGGTGGTCCGTAGAACAGCCCCGGCCCCTTGCATTACGTACAGTGGCGTGGGGGTAAGACTGTGTCAGCCCTCAGGTGCTCTTCATTATTCTTCCAGCCAAGAACTGACACTGCTCCCCTCTCTCTCTCTCTCTTATCTTCTTCGATGGTGGGGGCTACTATTTTGCATACTTGAATTTAGTGTCAAAGTGGAACCAAATGAATCATGACCCTTTGTGTGAGACTGCAGGCGGGGGCAATGCATTGGTTTGGCTTGAAATAAGTAACTGGTTCTAGAATTCCAAATCAACGAGGTTCGGACCAAATACGTTGACAAACTCAGATAGCAAGTTCTCTCGCGATATCACAATGAGATGGGAGTACTTAATTGTAAAAGTGATTGGTTTCAAGATAGATCCATTCTCACCTTGAAACCTGAAATATGATCAAATATGATTGGTTTCAGGTTTGTGGAATTAGAAGTCCATTTTTCGGGTGGGTCCAAAAACTAACGGATAAAATTCTTTCTCCCTTCCATATCCTACAACGTTGCAAGTGCGTCTCGCTCTACGTGAGTTGTCGTCCCTCGGAGGAGTTATTGTGTCTATGTAATCATCATGTTTCGCACTTGTTTGGAAGTAAACCACAACAAAAGGATTGTTAAAACATGACATATGACCTGAAGTAAGCCTTAAGAAAAGGAATTAGTTCCATAGGCATAGCAAGATCTTAGGTTCATTTCGTATAAACTCATGGATACCCAAATGAATGTTGCTTTTATTAGGTTTTTAGGCTTCTGCTCCAAGTCATCTTTTAGGAATTGTTATAATAGGAATTGTGAAAAAAAAAAAAAAAAATCTTTCGGTTCGATTGGGACAGATCAACCGCACCTGGAACCGAGAATCGCCCAAAACTAGCCAGTTCAGTCTGGTACCCACAATGTAACTAGACCAATGCTCATCCCTGCTTAATTGTCCCACTGCTAACTATTGAATTAGTGTGGATATTTATGTTAACATGGTACTTTAAATATATCATATTAGTGTGTGTGAGTTAAGTAAAATGATTTCAATTCGCTCCGGTACCCGAAATGTAACTAGACTAGTGCTCATCCCGCTTAATTGTCCCATTGCTAACTATTGAATTAGCGTGGATATTTATGTTAACATGGTACTTTAAATATATTATATTAGTGTGTGTGAATTAAGTAATATGATTTCGAGATGGGTCCAAGACGAAATGTAACTAGACCAGTGCTCATCCCTCGCTTAATTGTCCCATTGCTAATTATTAAATTAGCGTGGATATTTATATTAACATGGTACTTTAAATATATTATATTAGTGTGTGAGTTAAGTAATATGATTTCAGGACAATCCTACCATGCTAGTGCCGGTAGTTACCCGGAGAAAATGATTTGCGTCTTACAACAAAATAACTTTATGCTTAAATTAGAAAGTGCTAATCATTATTTCTTAATAGCTCTTCTTACATTATTCGAATCTTTGGCGGTTGACGAACGTGCTCTGTCCTCGTGGCTGTCACTGTGACTCCTCTATAGCTCAAATTGCATATTTTTCCTCCACCATTTATAGGGACGGTTGTATCCCTCTCTCTAATGAAACCTCTCGTTTTTCGACTAGAACCCTTCAGGTTGTAAGCTATTAAAAGATCACTGCCGCTTATTTTAGAAAATTAAATTATTAAATAAAGACGGCTTTAATAGTTACATATTTTAATTTTCCTTCTTTTGTGTAGGCTGAATTTTGACCTGAACCAAACGTGGAAGTATGTAAATTGGGAGGCAAATAGGAGCTTGAAATATTTGAATGTGAGACCTCTTTGCTATGATATCATGTGAAATTTTTTGGAGCGATTACCAACTGTTCTAAAAGTTTAAATTATAAGATGAATGTGCAATAGAATATTTGAATATTCTAACGCATCTATCCATAGAGAGTTTTATTTGGCCGCAACCTAACTTGCAGATATGTTTACAAATCTATAAGATCGTTGCTAAGTAAAGTGTGGTGACATGTGTGTTTAGACTTAGTTTTGTAACCGAATTCTTCCACATATCACAAAACCAATGGTGAGCGCATTAGTTATTTCTTACAATGGCAATGGACCTAATAAAAATCCTAATCCATATCGGTAATGTCCCAAATATTATTCTTTGACGCAAAATCAATCATACAATGGATACATACTAGGCCATGCATCTAAGACAATCTGTGCATATATCATGAAATGGGTTCTGTTAACTGTGCTCTTGAGACAATTGTTAAGCATATTTAAGGAAGAACAGTTCACTTTTCAAAGCTGTGATTACACATTATACTACTCAATTGCTTAACAAAGTGCTCCTAGAATATGCATTAATAATAGCCTCACAAAAATCTTGCCGACAATGTGGAATTACAATCTTATCGAACTTCATATCAATTTGGGTCATTTGCCCCAATTTCAACTTCGCATCTTTGTCGATTCATTATTTTGATGGGCATCTTTTTGACTATGGAGTTTATACACTTAGAAGATGATTTCCTCCTAATAAAATATGATACCCTAGGTAAAATATTGGGGGCTCAACTGGGGAATGCCGAATGATTGGGGACAACACCCCAAAAAATCAAACCAACGCTTCCGTCCCTCCTCCAAATCTTTGGTTTGGGGAGGGAGATGATATAGGGCCATGAAGATTTCGGGCCCCTACAACCCTAAAACAGATGATGTTGTGCGCCTTAAAAGTCTCTGCCATTATGACCTTGGTTTGCCATCACAAGTTACCGCCAATTGGTCTTTTTTTTTCCAAGACAGCAATTATTCCTTGGGAGGGATTATAATCATTCTTGAATGAGGGCGTCAAATGAATCCAAAGGAAGACATAATTTTCCGTGAACAAGTCCTCCGTTTTGCCGTTCAATGCACATACAAAGCTAATTCCCAGTGCAATCGTAATCATGCTTTCTTCATTACATTGCAACCATAGTCTCGGCCGCTGTTGACGCAAGGGAGCGTCTTGTGGGATGTCGCTGCTTTTGCCATGAGCTACTAGTCAAGCAATTCGGCCCCCACAAGGCATGATGATCTTGGGCTCATCGATGGTTTCTTCACTCTCGTGAAATGGCATTGGGTGACGACTGTTAGGCAGGGGGCTCGGTGTGATTCGTCTCCGGTTTGAATGAGAAGTCGAGAGACCGCGGGGTTACATCGGATGTAGAGTGACGGGTTTGGTTAGATGCGCGAATGATGACTAACGTGCCCCCAAATTACTCATTACTTTCTATAGAGACCGGATGAGTAAAGAGATCCGGGAACAAGTGTTCGAGCATTGCGTCGTTCAATCGGTCATAGCTTTTGATCTAGGGAGGGCGGCATCCGGGAGGGCGGCAGGATCATATGAAAAGTTCGTCCAAAGTTCAATGTTTTCGGCACCAAGACATTCTTCGAGGGCTTTCAGCCACTTTTCTATACACTTTTAGTGTGCATAAAGATTCCATTTTTTTAATGGGTTATTTTCGTATTTCTTTTTTCTGCTCAGGGCCGATTTGTGATATTCCCAGGATTTTTTGCTACGACTTTTCGCTATAATCGAGGAGACCGACCACTTTTATTATTAATTTGCATGATACTATGAAAATGATTTTTCCTAAAACTCTTTTGTGCGCGATTTATGGACTCTTTTTTTATTTCAAAATAGACTTACTCTTCTTCTTTTTTTCCCAATTAAGATGTTCATATTAAAGTGCTTCGTTTCATAGAAAACTTAATGATAAAAAAATGATTTCATATAAAGCATTTTTTAAAAATACAATTAGTTTTTTTTTTATTTGGTGATATACGATCAAAAACTGTTTTTTAATATTTGGATTTCATTGGAAAATAATTTCAATCTCATGAGTTTATAGAACGAAAAAAGAAATAAATTTTTAAACAAAATTTTTAATTATAATTTTTAATTTTTTAATTTCCATTTTCTCTTTTATTTTATAAAAAAATTCAATTTTTTTCTCTTTCCTTTGTCCTTTTCTTTCTTCTTCTTTTTCCCCCTTTCCTCTACTGCAATTGACTGGTGATGGCCACATGCTAGCTTGAGCTTGCCAGCCTTGGCGGACTTCAAGCTTGTCTTAATCTACTCAATCCCGAGCTTGCCTGGATCCAGTAAGCTTCGAGCTCATAAGGATCATATAAGCCTCAAGCTTGTCGGCTTGCGTCATGGTCAATCGTCGAGCCGAGGCTGTCACTAAGGACATGGCCAATGGAGGAAGGAGAAAGGAAAAGAAAACAAAAAGAGAATAGAAGAAAAGAAATAGGAAGAAGAAAAATAAAAGAAAAACAAAAACAAAAAAATTAAAAAAATTGAGTTTTTGTTTTAAATTATTTTTATAAGAATAAGTGTTTTATTAATTAAGGACCATAAGACTAAAATGTTTTTGGAAAATGTTTTTCGGTTCTTTCAAAAGGGGAAATCATTTTCTTGAATTTAAACTTTGGCGTGAAAACTTTTTTTCGTTGATTAATTTTTCTAAACGAACCAAATACAGAAAATGAGGAAAATATTTTCTCAGAAAATATTTTCTGCAAAACAAATGACATAGAAAATAACTTCTAGGAAGATTTTTCTAAATTTTCCGACGTTCATTTCATGGAAAATGAACCGGTTAGGGAAGACATTTTCCATCAACAAAAAAAGTCTTGTAAAATGGGGAAAATATTTTCCGCTTTTGAAAAAAATTAAAATATTTTTCATATCTTCTTTCACTCCACTTTCTTTCACCAAATACTTTTTCCTTTTATTTTTATTTTTATATTTTTAGAAATTGATTTTAAATTTTCTTTTCTTTTCCTTCTTTTTTTCTTCTTCTTAGGCTGTTCTTGGCCGACCGCGCCGGGCGAGCTCGGGCCTCACCTCACCCAAGCTCTCTTGAGGCTATTCGGTGAGCTTAGGTCTCACCGAATTCGTTGAGCCGGGCAAGACTCGAGCCTCGCTCAAGGTCACCAGAGGTCGGTGAGGCTCAAGCTCGCTGGGCGCCGGTCATAGGCCATTGACTAGTCAAAGAAGAAGAAGATAAAAATAAAAAGCAAAGAAAAAGAAAAGATAAATTAAAAATATTTTTAAAAAATAAACGATAATTAAAATGGATTTTAAAAATAAAATATTTAAAAATATTTAAAAAGAGTGCATAGAGGAAATATTTTTCTTACCGACCAACGCAAAATATTTTTCATTTTATTTTCAAGTTTTAGTCGAATATTGGAAAATAATAATGTTTTCCTGAAAAATGGCTTTGTTGGAAAACATTTTCCAGAAAAATATCATATTTTCTGTGAAATGAATAGAGACTTAGTTTTGGTTAAGAATATTTCAACAATTCGGTTTGCGGCGAGAATAAATAAAAAAGGTGAAAGAAATCTAGTGGATGGCCCAAAAATTATTTCTTAGCGGTCTTATCATAGTTTCAAGAAATTTATTGGATGGCCCCAACATGTTACGTGGTAAATGGCCCAAAACGGTTATCAGAAAAAAAAAAAAGAGAGAGAGAGAGACAATCTAATTAAGTGTGAGGGCAACAAATTGGGCCTCATAAATTAAGTGGCCCAACATAAGCAGTTTATCTGGTGAAGATTATGTTACATATTGGGCCTCAGATTATGTTGGTCATCTAATTTCAGGTATTGCCCATGTTGAGGGCTATGCTTGAACTCAATCACAAAATCTTTAGCTGCTCCCACTCCATTTATTATGTGAAAACTGATCGATTTGAAAAATATTTTTAAAAAGTAATCATTTATATTATTTAAAATAAGTAGTCAATGGGGATTTTTTTTTCATTATTAACACCAGTTTACGCCTAAATATTCTTATAGATGATAAAAAATTCCCATTGATTAATTATTTTAAGTAATACAAGTAACTATTTTTAGAATTTTTTATTCAAATCATTAATTTTTCACGAAAACAAACGGAGTAATAGTTTTGGTTAAAGAGGAAGGAGGAGAAAATCAACAAATGATAAAAAATAAAGTTGTAGGGATTTGATAAATTATGATAAGAATTGCATAAGACTAGACCATAATTCGACGGGTGAAGTTAATCATGACATGGTGGACTAGCGACGAAACTTGTGGTAATGACATCGCCGATGATAGCATTAGACTGGTCAAGGAGGTGCGATGATGATGATAGTGGTAGTGACATTGGTGGCGAGACGTAATGAGGTGGTGGTGGACCGGCGTCGATGGTGGTGAAGGTGGCCGATCATGTCAGCATTGTTGGCCACGGCGGAAGGACAATAGAATGAGCATTCATTGTCACGTTTACTTTAAAGTAATATAAACACGGCAAATTTTGCACTACTACATTGATTACCTACGTGATAAAGTTGATAAAAATGTTAACTACACGTATTTTAGATGATACATCCCAGGTTCTAGTTATGATTTGCTCCGATTATAGTCTTTAATATCTAACATTGGGTCCTGAAATTTTCGGTAATAAAATTATTGGCGAAATTCAATTTGCGAGCATGCCAAAAGAGATGTCAGCAAACTTCCGCGCGCGCCAAGACTGTTCAAAATTCAAATGATTTGAGCAAAATCAGAACAGAGAGATAATTAAACTTCAACGAAGATATCGGTCGATTGGATGGGCTAAAATTAAATTAATATTTATCTATAGGAAAATTGAAAAGGATTTGGTAATTATTTAAATTAGAGTAAAATATTGATCAATATACTAATTGTCGATTGACAAAATTAATTTGACCAATCAGAAACAATCGCGAGGATGAGAAATTCCTCCCGTTCTTTCTAAAAGTAGGAGGCCACTTCATTCATTTTGAGACAGATAGGCAGACTGGCAGAGGCTCTAAATTTTGTAGAGTTGCTGTCGAGAAGTTCTTGACAATCAAAGAACTTCCAAAATGAGAAGTCTCGTAAGATTTAAGTTATCAAGATTTTAACTAAAAATTTTGGTCATCGAGACAATAAGAAATAATCATTGTCATAGCCTAAATATCTTCAATTTATGATCAATCTTTCAATGCCCTCAATTACAATTGTGCTTGTGAATCAAGATCAATTCTTACCTATTTCTACTTTTTTGTTCCCTGGAACAAAAAAAAGAATGGAAATTCGTTTGTTAACATCAGTTAATTTTTCTATTCTTGAGAACAGATTTGTTTTCGGAAACAAATTTGGAACGTAATAAAAAAAATTACTACTTTATTTCCGAGAACAATTTTAGAATTTTTTTTATTCTTCTTCCTCTTTTAGCAGGTCCACGGGCTTGGCGATGGCCAAAGACTGCCTAGAGACAAGGTCCAATGATCTCGCCAGTGAGGCTTGTTGCCTTGTGAACCCTTGGCAAGGCTCCCCCGAGTGATGTTGTTAGCCAAGATCCCGTGTTTGGCTAAAGGAGGAAGAAGAAAAGAAGGAAAAAAGAAAATAAAAAAAAATCTCAGAAAATTATTAAAAATTAAGTGAAATTTTATGTTACCAAAAAGTTTGAGACTACCAAACGTATTCTTGTTCATTTTTTATTTCAAGAATAGAAATTCTGTGCGGTTATAAAATTATATGAATATCTAGAAACTCGTATAGGGAAGAGTAAGAAAAATTATTTCTGAGTAGAATTTATTATCGGAAACATAATATTTGCCAAACGCTCTAATTGTTCTAATGGAAAGAAGCAAAGATTGGACGATTTGATTTGGGATTAAGCCATTTAAGGCCTCGAATGGCCTTAGAAAAAGAATCAAAGTTTGTCCCGTTGGTACCAAGATTGCATCTTCGACCCAAAAAAAGAAGACAAAAAGAGAGAGAACCAAGATCGCATTATCAAGTCTCTTCAATTGTCTTTTCATTACTAAAGGAGAGGAGTCAGGACAATTCTTTGTTTCATTTAGAATTGCAGATTGTACCCATTTCTTAAATTCATGTAAGTTGGGCACACTGTTTTCTCTTCCATTTTCACAGTGCAGATTTATTTGTGTGCAATTATTATTGATGCAACTTGTTTATTCAGCAAAGTCTCTTTAACCGACAGAATAATAAATAATATTTTTTTATATTAAAGCTAAAGAAAGTAGCTTAACAAAAAAAGAAACAAAAGTGGAACTGACTAAATACACATGCTCTTAATAAATAAATCATACATAATTTGTTTTACTTAAAATAATTAAATGTATTATATTGAGAAAATTACATTGAATGGAGAAATTCATTTAATTTAATATATTAGGATAAGAGCAAAATTCATGAACTATAATTTGCACAATACAACTTTTGTCTTTTTTTGTCTACGGTTAAAATATTTGAGTTTATTCGACCAAATAAAATATATTTGAGTTTAAATTGAAAAAGTAGATGACAAGAAAACATATTCAGATATATTCCTGTATATTATAGTTTTATGTTAAAAGAATCACGATTGTAGAAAATAAAGAAAACCTTTTGATAAAAAACAAACAAAAATATAACAAACTAAAGATATATCTAATTTAAATTATCACTTAATTTACTCAAATAATTAGATTCAATGCTTAAAAGAAATTATTGCTTATAAAATTATTTAATATAATATTTTGTAAAAATGAATAAGGACGAAGTTAATGGGTTTTAATTTTTGTAACACAACCATTGTGTTTTTCAATGTAATTTAACGTTTTTGAGTGCAAACTTGAAAATTCGATAAATATATGTTTAAATATATTGTTAAATGAAATAATATCTTCGAAAAAATTAATTTGATGAATTTAAGGAAATTTATTTTTTAAAAATAATATGTGCGGTACATAATTATATTATCTATAAAGTGATCACATGAACATAAAAGAAAGAAATAGTACATTTAGAGTTTCAAATGTAGCCTATTTATTTTCATCGATCTCACGTGATTAAAAAGTTTATTTAGTTGAAATATTACTTTTTTATGATTTTAGAGTAGATTATATATTATATGAATAGATTTCACTTGATTTTGATGTCTTAGAGTCAAGTCGTTCATAGAAAAAGTTTAAATAGAAAAAAAGATAAAAAATTAAAATCCCACTCTAAATATACGTGTTACTGATGTTATTGCTAATTGAGGACAAACAAATTTTATTTGAGTAATTTGATTTAGTACAATAAAAAATTACATTGAACAAATAAAGTCACTTAGTTTAAAAGATAAAAGGATCTTAATAAATAATAGCTAATTTGTAACATGATTTATTGAAATTTTCTTTCAGTTATAACGAGATATTAATGTAAAAAATAACTCCAACCACTTTAATATCACAACAATGTTATTTTTATCTAAAACTTGCAATTACATCTTTAAACAATAGAAGGCTAAATTGCATTTTTTTTTTATAACATAGACCATTTATATTTTACTTATTCTTATTTTTTACTTTTTGAACGAACTTATTTCATATGTATCTTTCTTTAACAATAGAAATACATTTATTATTATTATTATTATTATTATTATTATTATATGTTATGTGCTTAGAAAACTCAATAATATAACTTTTTTTTTTTTTCCTGCCTCATACTAATTTTAGGCCTTCATAACGTAGGATATTATTCTACTGATGTACACAATTATCACCGTCATACAAACCTCATCTTTTTCTCTTGCATCACATATCATATCAATGAATCAACGATTTAAATATGTCAACGGGTTAGGTAAATAGTTCTCTTCCACTATCAGTTCTTTTTTGGAATAAGTGCATTGGAAGTTCTAAAATTTGTCATGAAAATGCAATTAAGTCCTAAAACTTGTCACAAAGTGCAATTAAGTCCTAAAACTTTCAAAAAGTGCAATCAAGTTCTAAAACTTATCAAAATTGTTCAATTTAAGTCATTCCATTGATTGCACTTTTTGAAAATTTTAGGATTCGATTGCACTTTCGAAACAAGTTTTAGGACTTTATTGAACTTTTTGAAAGTTTTAGGACTTGATTGAACTTTCGTGATAAGTTTTATGACTTAATTGCACTTTTTGAAAGTTTTAGGACTCAATTACATTTTCATGATAAGTTTTAGGACTTATAATGCACTTATCCCTTCTTTTTTCATGTACTTTTTTCTCTTCCACGTAATGCACCTATAAGGCACGAATATCTCATTATCTCTTACAACTCCTACATCAGTTCAACATCATGTATAATATTCGCGGTATATAGTGTATCTTATGCCTTAATTCATAGAACATTTACCCTTTTTCAATATCACATCAAACATTAAAATAAAATCCCGTGATAATCGAAATCAAAGAAAAGTTCCCAATATTGATTTTCACTATTTTTCTCCCTAATCGACTCATGAGCCTTGATCAAGAAGATGCCCTTTTTTTTGGAATAGAGGCATAGACGTCGCTTGCTTAGAAGAATGTGCTTCCTAATTAAACCCCACAAGTCACTTTTTCTCACGTCACGCCATGAGATGTAAGATTTGACTACTCATAAACAAATAAAGAGAAGCCCTTGATCTCTCCTGACAATAAGGTAACTAGTAACATGAAATGTCACTAATTAAGAATTGGAACATTTTTAAGAGCATGGTTTTGTATTAAATGCCAATTTCACCTTTTTATTTTATTTTATCTTTTATCATTTTCTGTCGTTTTTCATTTACACCTAAAGTAAATAAGTTAACACCTATTTCACACTAAAAAGAAAAAATGCCAAATGCATCCTATATTGAGTTATAATGATATGCAACTAATCAAGAATATTGACATTCAAAATGCCAATTTTCCGTGTTTTTCATTTAGCATGTCTTTTGTGCCCCTTTCTTTATCTACTCTAAAGATGGTATGATTAAACGCTTAAATCACAATAAAAATGTCGATTAACCATGAATTGACCACGGTGACATGAATTAAACCATCATAAAAGGCTGAATTTGCGATTTTGACCCCAAAAGCACATACTTAAAGGATCGTTTGCAGACCACCTAGAGCCCTCAAATGAACCATAATGGGTCCCGGAGTCCGCTGTGCAGCGCACTAAACGCGCTGCACAGCAGGCACTCAGTGCTTATTTTTGGTCCAAACGGGCTAGAGGTTCACGGAAAAATCCGATAGTGACTACGAACACTTCTACCACACATTTAAAACATGACATAAGTAAAAACATCATAAATGACGAGATGAACTAGGTTAATGTCAACACCAAACAAAAATTTAGTCTTTGAAACTTCGAAATAACGTTAAAACACTTTGAAACACACCCCAATGCACACTTGAACCGTGAGGGCCCGTGAGAGTGGTTCGAAACATACGCAAGTGGTTAAGTGCCGCTCAAAAGAGGCGAACGCTTGCTGTTCATGGCGCGGACAGTGGCGTACGACCCTCTCAATGCATGGAAAGTGGCATAGAGTACACTAGAATGATGGGACATCGTAGCTAGACGAATACACAATCATGGGTAAGAAAAAGCACTCGAATAAGGTCAAGATCTCTACTTCATGGCCGGGAAAACGAAATCAGCAAGCGAAAGAAGATGAACGAGGCACTTAATAGCATAGTAATGAACATATAAACCACTAAATGCATGGATGCAACACTAAAGGCGATTCCTAACTCCTAGGGGCAGTAAACGAGAACATAAACATCAAAGAGAAAATGAGAATGAACGCAACAAGAGGAGAAGAAGGTCACAGGAATATTGGGCCTCAAACAAAACCAATTTTGCATTGGCGAAAACGACAACCGATTGTCCTGCCTCGACCGAGATAAAGTAAAGAGATTACACTAAGGAAATACTTCGAATAATGGGAATAAAAGAGGGGAAGCTGAGAGAGAGAGAGAGAGGGGTGGGGGGTGAGAGGGACATAGAGAAAGCTAGGGAGAGAGTAGGGAGCGTGTACGTGAGCGTGCGAATCCTTAAGAAAAAATGAGATGAGAGAGGCACATGGTTCACGGGAAGAAGAGAGCGGGAGAGAGGTCGTCCTCTAGCTCGACTTCATCAATTGTACCTCTTGTCCCATAAAGCAGCACAGAACGAAGTAATTAGGGTTTGTCGGTGAAAAGATGTTGGCGGGTTAGGGTCTTGACTTAGTTTGACTCGGAATTGGGGGGAAAGTGGAGAGAGAGAAAGGGTGGGGTTGGTCTTGGTGGAAAAAGCCAGACAGATATTGTTGGGAAGTTCACCTATGGAGGCCCTACATTATCATTTTTTGTACTACGGATTAGCCTACACTATCGTGGAAGAAGCAAGACCTGGGAAGCCACGCTTGGAATCAGTGCACGAGCCACGGACAGTTGGAAAATAGACTTGAAGATGCTCGTCGTGATGCTTAGCTTGCAATTTTCAAGTTCGTTGGGGCCTTTAATAGAGCAAGAGAAGCCGGGTAAAAAATTTCCAAAGTGACTGGCTGCAACAAGTGGAGTTTTAATTAGTCCGTGAGCTCTGAAGCATTTATTGATCGAATTTTTTTTGTCGGACTTGAGGTGTTAATTTTACAATATCCTTAGTTGTAGAAGAAATCTAGTAGAAAAAATGAATGCCGAATAACGAAATGACAAGATTTTCAATTAGCGGGCCAAATTCCACCTACGGAGAATTAAAATGGATGGTGCGGAATGCGTTAGTAGGATCAAAGGTGCGAGTGAAAAGAGGACATCGTGGGCCAATGTGGTATGCTGTAATTTTAGAGATACAAGCCTTTGAGTGCAAAGAAGGCTGAATGGGCATTGACTTTGAGCAATGTACTTAGTTACGTCTTACTATGGGTCTGAAACCTTGAAGTCTTGACTAAAATTTCATGACTTGTAGTCGATTAATAGTGGATTAATAGTCTAGACTAAACTAATTGACCCAAGCTTGAAAGTCGAAAATCATTCTTTTTATTTTTTGAGAATAAGTGCACACGAAGTCTTAAAAATGCAATTGAAGTACTAAAATTTTAAATAGTACAATTAAATTGTCAAAATTGTCAAATTGGTGTAATCAAGTCCCTCTATTAATTTTGTCTAATTTGCCTAATGAAAAAAATTGACGTGGATTTTTTTAGTATATTCTTAAGACACATGGAAAAAAACTTGAAAATTTAACGAAAAGAGAAAAATATTAAAAGAGAAAAGGGACAAATAGAAATTTTAAAAAAATTTCTCAAAATCAATTTTGTTTCCTCTCAATTTTTCCTCTCTTTGACACCTAAATTTTGACAACCTAATTAGATGTTTATTGCATATAAAAATTTAGGGGTTGATCCCAACCTCTAAACAAAAATATTAATTAAAATGCACATATATATTAGGAGCGTCTACATTAGTAGTTAATTAAATCAATATTTGTATTGGACCGGCGATGGATGGACTTGGATAAATGGTTCTGAGCCTAATGGAGTTAAGCTTGCAATGAAAAAAATTTGACCTAGCCCATTAATCGTCATGGCCAAAATTCATTGGGAAGTTTATTGAGTTGGGAGATTGATTTGTCTTGGGGACTAATTAAATTGAAGAGGGAAATCAATTGTGCAAGATTTGAACAGGGTTGTGCCAAAAAATTTAAGTGTCAATGGTCAATAATTTTAAGCATGTCAAAGGTAGACCTATTAGATGGGTGGGATGGCTCATAAATAGTCCATCCCAAATCGACCCATTTAATTTGTATATGGCTCATTATCATCATACAAATTTTTCGACCCGAGATCCGACCCGACCTAACCCGTTTAACCAAATCTAGAAAACTTGTTTCTTATGATTTAAAAAAAAAGGGTATTGCCAAAATACTTTCATGCAATATAAATTTAGTGGATAACTTTTATAATTTGTTTTTAAATTGAAGCTTCATTTTTCTTGACAAATATTTTTCAGGAAGTCATTTTCTAGGAAAATATCAATATTTTATGGTGTTTGTCTAAAATCTAAAAATAAAATTAAAAATATTTTTCGCAGTTTGGTATAGAAAATTTGATTTGATTTTCCTCCATGCATTCTTTTTAATTTTTTTTTTTGAAATTCGAACTTTTAATTAATTTTTTTGAAAAATAGAATTTTAAATTATTTTTATTTTATTTTTTTCTCCTTCCTTCTTCTTCAACGATCACTAGCTATAGTGATGGTCGACAACCGGGTTGTAGGTTGAACCTTGCCAGCCTTCGACAAGGTTGAGCTTGCCGATCGACAAAATTTGAGCCTCACCAAATGTTGACGAGGTCTTGGCCTCGCCAAATCTAGCGAGCTTGAGCTTGCCTAAGGTTGGCAAGCTCGAGTCTTGCCTACGAGGTCTAGGCCTCGCTACATTCAACAAGCTCGAGCTCGAGCTTGAATCTCACTAGATTGGCAAGGCTCAAGCCTTACCAGATGTTAGCAAGGTCTCGGCCTCGCCTAATCGGCAAGCTCGACCCTCGCCTAGCGTGACATTCGGGTTTTTCCATGTTTGGTAACAATATTTAGGATGATTTTTCGTGATGTAATTGGCTAGGAGTTCGATGCATTAAAATTAAAACAATAAAATGTTGACGTTTGTGTTGATGGTGTAATGAGACAAAAATTGATTTATTGCTATGTTAGTTGAAGATGTGGACGGATAAACTTTCAATTCTATGTTTGAGAATTTTCGAGTTTAAGTTCACTAAATGGAGATTTTCCTAGCATTCAGTATTATACATAAATAATTTTAGTGGATTAATTTTTTTTAAGATTTATCAATGTTTTGAATGGACACTAATTTCTTGTTTATGTAGTGATCTTGACTAGATATATATTTTCAGAAGCCCATAATTGAGCTGTTAGCCATTCTCTAAATTGCATAAGTCTCTCCTCATTTTCTACCAATAATATTAACCCACATGTTCCTAGAGACATTGAACTTAGCTTAGTATTGATATCATTTAGTACATCATCTCTTTCAACCTTGTCCAATTAATGCTCTTGATAAGTCTAACTCTTATCCATTCATTTTTACTTGCCCAAGAAGTAGCTCCCCTTCTTTCTTCATTTTTCCACCAATTATCTTTAATTACATTCTTCTTGCGAAATTGACCTTAGTTTAGTTTTGAGGTCATATCTTATGTCACATCCCAGGTCCTACCCTCCGCGTAGGCACGTGATACCCTCCTTTGCTTCGGGATTAAGTTGTGACATCCCAAGAGGCGTCGTTGTCCCATTGGTTTTATTTTTCCATTAAGCACATGCAGAAGCATGCAATCCCCAACCAAATCAATCAATAAACAATGGATAGTCAGGGAGAAACGCTCACACAAACATACTGCATAACTTCCAAGCTTTATTTATCTATTCAGGATATTTACAATTTACAAGTCCTCATTTCTAGGACTGTTCTGAGGGAGAGAGAATGTGGATGAGCCTAATGGGTTGAAAATAGGTTCTAAACTCAACGTGTTTAGATCCATTTATTTTAGGCTTTAAACATTTTAACCCATTTTAGGAAGACTTTTGAAAATTAAAGTGACCATATATGACCCATTTTTGTTTTAAATGGGTCATATATGGGTTTAAGACCAATTTTGACAGATCTAGTCAAAAGCATATAAGATTGGAAATGGACAGGATTTGGTCAATCATAGAAAATATTTGCTTGAAGAAAAGGAAAGTCAATGCACGGAAGAGATATCGTTGAGTGGACTATAAATAAGTTACATTTGGATGGACTACATATATCGTTTGCATGGGAAAGAAATAGCAAATGTACTTGGACAACGAGAGAAACTTTATCAATGCCAAGATTGTTTGGAAAAGACTCCATGGATGATACATGTTCTATAAATTGGAAGTAGAATTATCCATTGCTAACACAACACACAAAAGGGTCTCAAGAAACCACCATGGAAAGTGTTTACTAGACTTTTATTCACATTGAAGAGTACCATTCAAGTGTAGTTAAATTCATTTCCAAGTTAGGGCTTATACGGGAAGCCAAAGCCTGAACGAGTAAGGGCAACGAAAGAAGTTTGTGTTAGTGTTAACAATTGAGAAAACCTCATTGACGACCTAGCTAGTAAACGTCGACTCTGGTGGAGCTAGCTTTGGCTCTATCCTTGTCGATGGAGCCAGATCTGCCTTCGACGCCTTTAAGAGAACAAAATTTGGCTCAATTGAAGGTCGCGAAACGAGATTTGGCTCCTTCGTCGAGTCAACCATGGTGGACTTGGATTTGGCTCTAATCTTTGTTGAGCCGGTCATGGCTGCTTAAGCTTCGTCGAGGTTCTTGTTCTTAAGTCCATGCCAGAGTCCATTTCTTTCTACTGGATTCATTGATGCTTTGAGCTCTTACTCCACATGAATAGGGCCTTCTCGATAATCTCGTTGTCTAACATTTCACATGGACGTGCTCCTCTTACTTTCTTTTTCATTATAATTTTTATCTTATTTTCTTCATAAATTTAAAGTTTCTCCTGATGTGGCACTTTAATGGATGCCACAATGATGCCAAATGTATTATTCTTTAGTAAATTTGAACGGAATTAGTAGCTAGAGCAACCATTGTCTCTACAGGCTTCATCTCATTACAACATTTATATCAATTATAATGCTAGTATTGGCAACCTCAAGAATTTTTTGTTGCTACTCCATCTGAAGCTAAATAGTCTCAATCTGCATAAACACTGCATAATCAATTCTATCTAAAAGAATTAGAGACTCATTAAATGTAACTTCTTTGCTGAAAATAGATAAATTTCATTTTGGGTCCCTCGTATGTAGTCTAGGAATATGCATTTTCTTGTCCTTCTTTCGAGCTTACCATCATTCTCTTAAACATAGCATGGCGGCTAATACTATAGGAACAAAATAATGAACAACGTTACACAACCAACCTTTCTTGAGTTTGACATCCAATTGTAGTCAATAAATTATTCATTGAGTAGCACGTCATACTAAACGTTTATGTTACTGTCATTTCGTACATGTTTAGTTGACATGCTACCACTCTAAAGTAGCATTTTCTTAAGTTTCACCATGAATTTCCTTGACATGCTACCACTATAAAGTATTTTATGGGCAATTTCTAGTAATGTTTTGCTCACCAACTTCGTAATTTGTTGTGGTTCACGAGTACCAATATAGTACCTTACTATGCCTTCCTTCTTGCAAAATTTGTTTAGCTTCTAGTAAATGTTCATGTTATTGTCATTTCGTACATGTTTAATTGTCTTACTAGTCACCATTTTGGTCAAAGCTCTTACTTGTCTGATCTCAACTATTACATCAAACTTGTGCCTTAGCATAAGCATCCCAGTTTTCTTTGAGTAGTTTTCAACAACTCTTAGCATTAATATGACACTGTCCCCCGAAGGAAATCGCGATAGCTCGTGAACATCCAAGTGAATCAATTCTACAACTTTTTTGGCATCACTAATATTTATACTGAGCTACACCTTTTACCATTTGTCCAAGTCACAACACTTGCATATATCTTGTTCCCCAACCATGATACCCCAAAGCAGATTCTTTTTACTCAACTGCGATTTACCACTATTAGTTCACTAATGAGTTGTAAACTAGATAATGTTTAATTAGCGTGAAATAAGCAACCGGAATTCATAACCCATCCATTAAATGACAAATCCTTAGTGACAAACAAACATAGTTAGCAAAATTTGAATTATTATTAACTATAATTATAACATCATTAGTAGATTGAATAATTCAATTCCTTTCTCATTCTTCAGCTTAAGGTAATCCCATACCACCTCTTGCCATAATTCCAACATATAACACTACCAATCTAGACTTACTACATTTGTCCATGTTGGCATTACTTCTGTTAGCATGAGTAAGAACTCTTCCTTTATTTTCACATACTAAAGTAGCAGACACAAGTTCATCAAATTCTCTCTTATTGATGTCTTCACTTAGAATCAAATTGCAAACCTCAAGGCTATGTGCCTCTTCAAAAAAGGATAGAATCGATATAAGAGAATATAACTGGATAAAATTATCTTATGGGGAGGTGGGATGAAGATGGGTATGTATATCCATTATAGGAAAGCTCTTTTTTTTTTTTTTCAAATAACAAACTTTTTAAATTAAAAAGATTATAATTATATTTCAATATAAATAATATTTGAATTCTAATATAAGAAATTCAATATAACCAAAAATGAAAAAAATGATTTATTTGTTTAATTTAATTTAATTTTTATTTATACATTCAAATTTAATTATATCTTATAATATAAATTCATTATATAAATATAAGTATATATTTATATCGATTACATATTTTAGGTATATTACTACAATTTATTATTTAATAAAATTGTATTAGAGAATGATGGAAGAGGAAAAAAGAAATAAAAATAATAATAAAAAAGAGGAAAAAAAGTAAATAAAAATAAAGTAGGCAAGAGTGTTGCGAGAAATTTTTACTATTTTGTTTGTCTAATATTTATATGTCATTTATACCAGATAATGTACATGAAACGATGTGAATATACCCGAATTTATTACTGTGAATTACCAAACAATGGATATGATATGACAAAATTTATAGATTTCATATTCTATCATATTCGGTCTTATCTTGATTAGAAATTATACAACCAAATGTAGGCTAAGCTTCTTGACCTAGATGAATTATTTAGTAATAACAATAGCATTCAAATAAAGAGGATAATAGAAACAAAGCACATACCTCATCATCAAAGTCAATTTCAATGAACTCAATTGACTAATGACCATATTGAATTCATTGATATGTTTAGGGTTTGTTTAGTAATGCTTATGCTCCAGATAACAATTTATTTTCAGAAATAGTTTTTCGATTACTATTCACTAGAACAATTTTTGAGTAAAAAAAATGTGTTTAGTAACTACACAATATTTCTATTCTCGGAATGGAAAAAGAATAGGAATGGTGTTTAGTACAACCCACAAAATTTTTGTAATGTATAATTTCTATTATTTTTTAATAATTTTAAAGATTTTTTTTTATCTTTTTCTTTTCTCATACTTCCTTGCCACCGCTTGCCGCCTAGCGGTGGCGGGCGGTAGGGGGTAATGGTGGTCACGGCTAGCGGCGAGGAAGAAGAAAAGGATAAATAACTTATTTCTAAAAATTGTTCTCGGAAACAAGAAACTATTTTTTTCTACTTATTGTTTCTTTTCCAAATTTATTCTCTAGTCACTTTTCTATTCTAAAGAATAGAAAAATTAGTTGACGTTACCAAATAGATTTCTATTTTTTTTTTTAATTTTGGGGAACTGAAGAACAAAAACAAAGAAATTGGAACCTTGTCAAATGGACCCTTAGCAACCATCATATCTTCGTCCGTTTTTAAGTAAAATAGATGCAGGATCAACTAGATCTTGTTGATTGTAGAGGGATTCTTATTCATATTCAATAGGGCACTCATCAGTCCTGTAGTGGTCTTCTCTTTCATGATGTTAAATACGACAGTACAAGCCAACGTCAATTAAATATCCCTAATTGTTTCCCTTTTATATAGGACTTTAGTCTTGTGTGAGATTGACCATTTTCATTGCAAAGGGTACTTTCCCTTGCACTCTCCCTCTTTTGCTACTTGTTAATTACCAATGTCCCTCCTTCCCTTTTCTCTTGATTATTTCTTTATTCTAATTGTAATTCTCTTTTATTGAAGAAGTGCTCTACCTTAAATTAACACGATAGTGTACAAAATACGTTTGCTAAAATAAATATATGTCAAATCACATGTACTTGAGACAGAGAAAATAGTCGAAATATAATAGGTCAAAATATTAAATCAACTATTTTATAAAATAAGTTGTTCAAAATGATAATGTTTGGCTAACGTCAAAATTTTTTGATATTAGGCTATTAGCACATTATTGTGAAGTTTTCTTCATGCTTACTCGTTTATTAGTGTTGAGGCACACACTAGCCTTGTGCGTAATCCTCGGTGGTTACATTAAGAGTAAAGAATAAGATTTTTAGGGATTAAGTGACTATTTAACCAAGTGGATATGGCCTAGATAGTTATTAAAGATATGTAAATTGAGTGGTTAATTAAGAGAGCTGTTAACTTTTTATGCAATGGTAATTTGAGAAAGCAAAAAGTTAGTACCTTGGTTTTTGGGTTCTTCACTAAGAAGCAAGAGTTTGTGACACCAGCCAAGGGCCGCCCCATTGTCTAATAAATATGCTGTTAGCAAGTTAACCATACTGTATTCCTTATTTCAACGTACATGTATTTGCACTTCAGCCCCCAAATTTGGTACAATATATTTTTCGAGCTCTATACCTAGCTCTACCCTCTAAAAGTGTTTTTACATCTAGAGTTGCCGAGATTTGCATGAGATCCAAATGAAACAATTTAAGGACTTATTCAGGTCTGGTTTTGGCTCTAATATATAGGCAAATCATGTTCAATTTTAATTTTGTACATATACTCTGTGCAAAGCAATTGATTGCCTAAAAGATGACGAGAAAACAATCATGTCAAATTATAAACAAAAATTAATCCAAGATGAATTTAATTTTATATATAGTAAAATAGGACATATAAATTATCTAATTAGTGTGAACTTACGATATATATCACTTGTGATCTATATTGTTTTCCCATGATTTCTTAGTTTCTTCATTGTCTCCATCACATATAGAAGATTGTACGATTATAGTCACCGCCGTAACTCGAAGTATTGCCTCGTTTGGTTCGGCTTTGGGACTCTAAAGTCCCTTGGTCAAAAATGCAAACGCGTTTGGTTTGATTTTTTGAGTGACTTTGGCAAGATGCAATTGCATCTCTAGAGGATTCTAAGGCTATTAGTCCAAAGTAGGTCTAGAGGTCATTTGGGGACTTGCATTTTCGGAATGCAAGTTCTGGTTACTGTTCATCTCCTCCAGTGGAGAAGCCGGTCGGAGGGCGACGATCGCGGCCAAGGGGTCACGCACGCCGATGACGCGCCGGCAACCATCGCTTGAGGGTTGCCCGACCCGCGACCGTCGTTGGACCTCGGGTGACGCCTGGGCCACGTGACCGAGGCGACTAATGGCCCGAATCGCGCGACCTGTGTGGCCGCCCGAGGTCACGCGACCTTAGGCAACGCCGGGGTTGGGAGACCCTAGGTAGCCATTGCTTGGGGTCGCCCGATCCCGACGGTTGTACGGGGGCTAGATCCGCGGTCCGGTGGCTAGACTTAAAAAAAAATACAAATATTTTTTTTAATTTAATAAAACTCATTTATAAATGCAAATTTTACTAAACGGTATTTTAGCCAAAGTTGTTTTCAATGCAAATTTTAACAAACGTTATTTGCATTTCGGAAAACCTTTTTCACCCAAAGGTATTTGCATTTTTGCAAACGCATTCACAAAAACCCGAACCAAATGGGCCCTATATTCCCGTACGAGTCGAATGGACAAAATTAGAGAAGAGCTTTAGCAAATAAGTTCAGATTTCTCGTAAAATAATAAATAAATAAATCCATGCTAAGCATGGGCACGTTCGGTGGTATTTATACTACTAAATAAAAACAAACATTTAAATTTGGTGTCCACCTACTAAATTATCCTTAATAAAAAATGACTAATTAAGATTTTAAAAAAGAATGTAAGGGCTCAAAGTAAAAAGTGGCCTGAGAAACAGTGAAAATAATAGCCTCTAAAAGAAAAAAAGCTGGTCTATTAGTTTTATGCAGGAGCTTTCGTTAATCATGTTCTACAAGCTTGATTGGAATAGATTTAACATTGTTCCATGCACGATAATGTTTTAAATGATCCACAACCTTCTTTAACCTAAGCCCTATCTGATTAATCACTGGAGTGCGTTGGGTTCTAACTAATGTAAAAGCGATCGGGTTCGAGAGAGCTAGCCCAAGGCAATTATTGTTGCCTAAGACGGTCCATTTGCCCCTCGAGTCAATTGGGTTCGGGCAAGCTTTATAGTGGCCAAGCGGTCGCAACACTACTTAACAATTCAAATTGAACTCAAGTGAACAAAAATAGGAGAAATTACACAAATGGTTCAATTTTGGTCACGTTATTTTATTTTTCAAAAAACAGGGACCTTATAATATTTTCCGACCATGATATTGTGGTGTATTTCAAGTGCCCATCAAGATGTAGATGAGATTTGTTGACTTGCCATGTCGACACGGAATAAAGAATGAAGAATCCATGACTCATGTCATATTAGCACTTGAGGGGATGTCTTCTAAATTTTTTTTATCATTCGAGTCATTGATTGAAAGTATTATAGGAAAGTTATGACACTTGTCGCATTCTTTTTTTTTTTGTTGATATTAATTTTTGGGACTCAATCGCCATTTCTTATTAATATAAAGCCGGAAAAAAAAATTCCTAAAATCAGGCCGGACCAAGCCTGTGGCGATGTGCGGACCGCGCACGGATAATTTCGACAATTCCCTCCCCCGAAAAAGAGAAATAAATACTTTCCAGAGAAAAGAAAAATACAGAATTCGCAAAAAAACAAAACCGCCACTGACGTCATCGAGGGAAAAAACTCCCTAAAAAAAAAAAAGGAACGCGCACGCAACTTCGCTGGATCAGGACAAACCACGCTGGGTCGGTGCGGATTTACGAAAATGCCCTCCGTGTCCACCTCCCTCCCGTTAACCGGCGGGACATCACTCCTCCCCCCTCGGCGAATCGCGGAAACTTCCTCTCCTTCCTCCGTCCTCCGTTCTCCTCCGTCCTCCGCCGTACTCCTCCGCCGTCCTCCTCCGTATCAATCGCCCTCCGCGGAAAAGCCTCCGCGCACCGCCGCGCATCGCCGCGTCGCACCGCCGGGCGCGGATAAGGCGGAATCGCGGGGGCGCTCCACCCCGCGCGCAGGCATCGATCGAGCGGTCCCCGAGCGTCGGCGCGGCGACCGACCGACCGACGAGGCAGGAGAGAGACAGAGCGCTAGGGAGGGCGGGCCCCGCTTCGCCTCGGCAATCGGAGCTTGCCGCCGTGGATGCTCGCTTCTTCTTGGATGAACGCCAGGTCCTTCTCCGCGCCTCCTTTCGACGATCGCTCCGTTCGGTTATACTCCCGTACCTCCGAGCTTTTGCGGTTCTTCTTAGATCCGTACGTTCTTTTTTCCCCGCCCGCGGCGTTAACCGCCGTCCGATTGATTGCGCGGAGTAGAGAGTAGGCCGCGGGTGTTAAGAGTGTTCGGCGTTTTGACGTTTCGCTCCTCCGATTGATTGGTGGCAGAGTTCCGGAATGGAGTATCCGCTCGGTGGTCATGCTCCGGCCGTGCTGCAGCTCCAGAAATGGAGCCCTCCTCGGGCCGAGCTCAACCTCTCGGAGTTTCGCGAGGCTTTCATATCCCCCACGCGGCAGCTGCTGCTGCTGCTCTCGTACCAGTGCGAAGCCGCATTCCTTCCCCTGCTTAGAGGTATCTTGTCTATGTGCATCGCGAATTTTAGCTGAGATGAGACTTGGATATGCTTTTGTTCTTTGAGTGGATTGCTAAGTATGATTCTTTTTGTTATTAGGGTTCTAGAGTTCCTTCTTCCAATACAAAGTGGCCGTATTTTACATTGGTGTATGTTTGCTGCAGGGAACTTGAACATCGCAAATAATTCAGAGTGCTGTGGCGATGGGACTTCTCAGGATCATGGTTTGTCACCTTCGACAGACCATAATAGGTCAAACTTAGGGAATAATTTTCCATCCACATCGGGACCAGCAACAGAATGTGATGTCGAGTTTTTTTATCGTAGTAGCTTTCCTGGAGATCATAGTTATCCATTTATTTCAGATGTAAATTCACTGGCTTGGGGTGCATGTGGTGACACCTATAGTCATCACCAGGATACTCCATTCAAGGAATTTCTTTTTGTTTCCGGGCGACAGGGGGTGACGGTTCATGCTTTTCGTCAACATGATAATTCCAGTGAAAGAACTAAATTTGTGCCAGAGTCTGAATTTGGGGAAGGAAGGTGGATGGAATGGGGCCCTTGCGCTTCGACTGCTCAAACTACAGAGCCTTCTAGCTCATCACTGGAGGTCTCTGGAAATTGCACTGGGGTAATTGAAAAAACGACGGGTGATCACAAAGGCTCTGATAAGGATGAGTCATTAAGCAGCATGCTTTCAAAGAGGTGGTTGCGGTCCTTCTTTACCAGAGTTGAAACCGTGGAATTTGATGGTAAAATATGGATCCAGTTACCTTCGGGGCTGTCCTATCCTCACTCTGCTGAGGTTGTTTCTTTTACCATTTTTGACAATAATTTCTCATCTCCCGATGCCGTTTCCAATGGTCATTATGTTGGAGACGCCAAAGATATTCAACCTGAAACAGTTCTTGATCCACTTGATGATGCATCTGTAAATTCCAGCCCTAAATTTCAGTCCGATAGATTATCCAATTTTTTAGGTGTTGGCCTTGACTGTCACTATAGTTGTTCCAAAATTTTCTCCAGCAATTCACATTACTTGATTGGGTTTGTCTTAACATCAGAAGATTATAGTTCAATTAGTAGTAGTGGTGCCAGTAAAAGATTGGGGAGCAGAACTTTCATTGTTGTTCTCAGAGTAGCTTCTTTGGGAATTGAGTGGGTTTCCTCAGTAAGGCTTGGGGAACATTTAACCTTGGACCTGCCAGGAGTGTGGACAGACTTTTGCTTTTCTGATAGTCTAGTTGTTTGCCTTGCTGCTTGCGGCTTGATATCTTTTATGTGGCAATATCTGGTGAGTATGTAAGAAGCTTAGATATCATGCAAGCTTGCGGAGTAAGTTCTCAGTTGAGCTCCTTTCAGCAAGAAAATATCCACCTGGGCAGAAAACCACAGGTCAAACCAGTTGAGACTTTTGAAGAGTTGACCCATCAAAGCAGTCGTCTTAATGTCAGAAGGAAGTTTACAAGGCTAGTTGCTGCTTCTTACACATCTCTACTAGCTGCAGTTGATGAAAATGGTGTGACATATGTAGTATCTGCTGCCGATTTCTTACCAGCTGAACACTATTTGAGTGCACTGCTTCCGCCACATATTCATGAGTTGGGGATACTAGCTGGGTGGGAGGTTGGTGGTTTTGACATAGGGCATTCGTTGGTTTATCCTGGTGTTTCAAGAATGCAACATGGAAACAAGGGAAGTAAGGAGCTTCAGAAATACCAGAACTGGTATTTGAGTGGGATGAGAAGTGAGCAGGACTCCTCTTTGACTGGATCTGCCACTTCGATGAAAACATATGAGAGTTCTCAGGGCTTAAGCTTAAAATCAAAGTGCAGGCGCACAGTCTTTCTTCCCACGGATGGTTTTAAAGCGGATGACTGCATATGTTTGTCTCCTCTGGGAATCACTAGGCTAGCTAAAAAGCACATGTTGAAGCAAGATGGTTGCCAAATTATGCATTGTAATCTTCAAGTGGATTTTGCTGTTTGTAATGACCAGTGTATGAATACAAAGAACAAGCCCTTCAATCTCCAAGTGGGTGAAGGGGGTTTATTTGGAGAAGCAGTTGGATGCACTTTCCAAGGATGCCTGTATTTGGTGACACAGCATGGACTTTCAGTAGTTCTTCCCTCAACTTCAGTTTCACCAAATAGGCTTCCTAAATCTATAGGATATAAGTTCAGAAGTAATGATGGAGGCGCTCTAGATGAAGCTGGCAATCACTTGGGAATTGAAGAAAGATACCGGCTTTGGTCACCTTGGAAACTTGATGTTTTAGATAGAGTCATTCTCTGTGAGGGCCCAAGAGTGGCGGATTGTTTATGCTTAGAGAATGGTGAGGTTCATACTCTTTCATACTTTCTTTTAGCTTGAAGGACTACATTATGTTTCATTACTTCGTGGTGGTTGTGAGATCTACAATTGCTGGTTGTTCCTTGTAATTGCATCCGCAGCCTGGACATTGGCCAAGTTTTCTTATTGATTTGGCAATCTGTCCTTTGGCCATTGTATTTGGATAAGCATCTTGATTGTGATTGCATATGTGAGAAGAAGTGCTTCTTTTCTGTCATTTTGTTGGACTGGTTAAACCCGACTTAGCAGGAGCTGTGAACATGAATGCTAGCTATGTTGTGGCAAATCTTTCTGAAGAAAATCTGTGACACCTATTAAAATATTGCGAAAGAATGTAGCAAATGACGGTGAATATGACATGTATCAGCATTGTGGATCATTGGCTGTGCTAAAGCATAGAGATAAGGGAATAGCAATAGGTGCACAAGCTTGTACACTAGCGTCATTGTGCATGTGATGTAACTTCACATATACATTCCGTAAGTACACGCAAGAATCTTAATTATTTACCTCTTAATCAATGTGGATGTGTTACCACTTCACACACTTTGATATGAACTATTAAGTTTTTAACTGGAATGGAAACTAGCTGGAATTAATACGAGATCTGAATTTATTGGAGCACACTAGTAGTGGGGGTCCTTTTGTTCTTAGTTGGCTGTTGATATATCGAATTGCCAATGCCATGAAAACCATGTTTTGGCATTTTATGCTCTGTCGGCATTAGCCATTTCTTTGGGCCTTGAATTTATATACACCGTGTTTATTTGGACTTGAACATTAGTTGATCTGGTAATTCTATGTGAAGCATGTCTTCACAGCCTGAAATTGTTCGGCTCAAGAGGATTGTATGTAGACATGAAAACATGAAAGCTTGATATTATTACAATTGTAGAATAATCGAAGTAATTTACCTATGAAAACGTTTTGCACTGGACTTCCTACTCTTTTATTCAAATATATGTGGCATTGATATTTTCATCCTATTAAAAGTAGGCTGAAGCTGAACTTAATACTCTCAGAGGAATAGGCTGAGCTGGATGTGACCGTGTTATTGCTGCTTCTTTATCATCATTTACTTTCTCTTCTGAGGATCTTTTCTCTTTATGTTTTATTTTCTTTTTGAGCTACACAATCGTCATCACGATCACTAAGATTAATCAATGACCGAAGTCTGCCACTTCAGACAGAAGGTCCATTGGCTCTTTTTTTTTTAGCCTTCTGGATAGGAGAGGAATACTTAGGAGAAGAGCTCCTGGTTTTATGGTAGAAAATTTTAGCAAGTCATATTGGAAGGTCTATCTTTTTCCTTTTAGCTTTGGAGGCTGTCGTTTTCCCTTTTTTCGTCCCTGATGACTCTTTATCGTTCATATAAGTTAAATGATTCCTGGTGACTTAATGACCAGTGACAAAGTAAAGTCGTGTCAAGGATGCAAACCCCAGCCACCCCTTAAAAACACAAAGTAAAGAAAGGAAAAATGACACAGATCCACCCGCCCTGGGGGGGGTGTTTGGGCTGGTGTTCTATTGAATATTGCAGGAGATGTATTTTCAGATTGCAATTGGTTTGAGGGGTTTTTACTGGCATATTACTATGGCAGATGTGTAACATGGTTATCTTGTCAGTCAAGAATAAGATCCTGATATTTATACTTTTAAGCAGTGAACTGGTTAAATCCAAGGATCTGGCCTGTCACAAGATGTAAAAGCAATTCCAAATGAGCCAAATATATTTAAAATAATTGAAGTACGTTGGAAGACGGATGATATTTCCACGTTTGGATGATTTAATGTTGAAGGAAGGGGTTTAGCTTAAAAGCATTAGATGTGTAGATAAATTTGATCTAATCTAGCATATTCTGTGTACTTTTAGTACATTAATTTGATCAAATTTGGACTATTTGAAATTCCTGTTACCAAATGAAACTGAACATGTCTTGTATGAGTAGCAGTCTGAAAAAGAAAATGAAGATGAAAAATATTTGAAAGGTCAGTGCTTCTATATCTTTTAGTATGACATTTACATAATTGTTTTAACCTTGATATGATAAGAACAACTACATTCACATTCAAAAGGCTTATTTGTGAATATTACTTGAAAATTTATGATGTTTAATTATGTGCTATAGTGTCATACAGATAGTAATAGAAAAAAATTGCTTATGTTTGGTTGAAAAAATAGTGCTTGGATAGGAAATTAACAATATTCAAGACTTGTGCATCTCTTCGGCCTTCAACCTGTTTGTTATAAAGTGTGGTCCCTAATTTGCCAATTGTTGTTTGTCGGAAATGATATATGATACACATGCTCTTTTGCCTTTTATGATCATGTTCTCTACTTCTTTGTAGTCATTTCGCTATGATCAGTTGTTATTCCTTTCTTTTTTCTCAAGTATTTCGGATTCCTAGTGGTGAAAGGTGTTTGTCTTGGCAGGATGGGACCTTAAAGTTTCTCGAATACGTCAATTACAACTAGCATTGGACTATTTGAAATTTGATGAAATTGAGAGGTAATATTCTGAAGTTTCTTTATGAAATCGTATGTCACTCCTTAATATATGTCATGGTTTTGGTGTACAAAATTCTGAATATTTTTCTACTTTGCTATGTTGTTTGCCTGTTTTTATTGGTCGAACGTGCTAGTGTTTTTTAGCATATATACTTTTAGTCTCACATCGTGTTGACAATATGTATAATTTGTTCCATTGTTATTCATGTTGAGAAGAAAATTACATATACTTAACCGTTGAGAATGACTGACTGACTCAATTGACGCGTCCTTTGGTTCCTCATTTCCCATCACCAAAATTAAGGGATCTTGCTTCTTTATAAATTATGGGTCTCACTATCTTTTTAACCACACATATTGATTGACATGCCTTCGAGCCTTTGTCATACCGCCAATCTCCGCATGTAGTGTAGTAATGTATAATATACATGTCTTTCCTTTATCTAAGAACTTCAGCTTTTGGAACAAATGGTTCCGTATTCAATTCCCTTTTGTTTGAGGGGTTTGGTTGGGTCAAACCTAGGAGATGATGGTTTAGTGTTCTTCAAATTGGACGTTTGACCACATGGAGATAATTTGATGTCCAGTTTCGATGAATTGTACCAGAAACGACTGATCTTCTCTTAAGTTGAGATGGGGCTGGGAATTTGCAAAGGCAGGCAGACATTCCATGATGTTTTTGGAATGGATATCTTAGTAATGGAGTCTAACTGACTTATTTGTCATATCTATGTATTGTTTCTATGCATTGATTTTCTCTTTTCTTGAGGGATGTAATTGGCTTCATAGACATGGTAGATACTGTCTGTTGTGAATGAGTTCTTATTTGATCTTTGAGCTCTTTGGAATGCCATCATTTAAGCACAGGTTGCAGTCCATCCTTATATTTATTAATCCTGTATCCGTAGGGCAATGACTCCACTATTAGCCAGCAAGCCTTCATCTTGGTGCCCTTTAATGACATTTATCCTTTTACTGATCAAAAGTAGAGTGTACATGCGTCAATGGATTAGTCATTCATATCCCTAAAAAATTCGGATCTGTTTGTCATTACTGTTATTAGGGAATAGCTTTTGCTTTCTGCAAGTCCATAGAGATTATAAGAGCTAAATCAAGATGTTAATGGTCTTTGTTGCCATTTTCAATATTCGGTCAATTCGAAAAATGTACTAGTTAGCTGCAGTTCATCGTTCTCTGTCATGAAATGAATCAAGTGGATGGGTTATTACCGAAAATTATGTCAAATCCTCCACCTTCTTCTGGTTCATAAGAGTAAAAGATGTACTTGGAACGTGATCACATAATTACTACAAGTATGGAAAACTTGAATAGAAATTTAGATGTTTCTAGCATATAAACAAGCATGGAACATGAGCAGATAATACTGGCTGTTTTGTGTCACGGAAAGTCATAGACTTCATCAGAACTCTTTTTCCAAGTTAAAAAAATACCTAAAAGTTGAATATTTTTAATGGTAGAGTTGACTATACAGTTTCTGATGTACTCAATTTTGACAATGATCCTTCTGTTTCCCTTTTCTGACTCTTTATCTTTTGCTGGATGACTAGATCCCTAGATATGCTTGTGGGTGTCGATCTCTCGGAAGCAGGCATTTTGAGAATAATCTTCCAGGCTGCTTTTTTGATGTATGGAAAAGTTGGCAGTGATACTGATGTAGCTGTGGCATCAAAGTAAGATCTCATTTTCGGTTCATCTTTTCTGTGGTTATACAATTACATAGAAACTACAATATTCCAGAATACCATTGTCAGAGGCCCTAACTTACTTCCTAATGGAAGTGCTGCAGTCATCTTATTTATGCATTTCTATTCTAGGTCATTACTTCTACAGACGATAATAAGTACAGTTTCACCTATCCTGCTGAAAGTTGATCAAGATTTCTGCATAAATCTATCTGAATATCCATATCATAATTAAACACCTGTCTCAAAAATTTGCAAGAGAATGGGTCACATCAAGTGAAAGAACTTGAGATGATCTATAGGAACAGGAAGTTGTATCTTCTCCCTTATCCTGCTCAGAGCATGAGGAGAATGGCAGGGCCTTACTTCTCCATGAAACACAAAACTTATTGGCAGGTCCCACTTTAATGTATTTGGATGTAGCTTTCAAATGAACTCTGGCTGGTCTGTTAGTTGCTACTACTGATGCTGTAAAGGACAAGGGAAAGAAGGAATTACATCTCATTGTTTGTCATAATAATCAAAATTCTTGCTGGGAAATACTTCTGTTATACAGGATTAATAAATTCCCCAAAGTGGTATTACAGAACTGTTTACTCTTATATCAATTTCAAGAATGTTGACCAATTTTAAAACCTTTTTTAAACCAAAAGCATAATGACAGTATTGATTCTTCTTTAGTTTGTGGAATTACCATATTTTCAGTGAGTGACCACATAGTAACAGGAACGTCCAAATATATGTATATTTTATTTTTTTTCTGGTCAGGGAGGGCCAGAGTTTGCTAGCCATTAGAAAAGGGCATTCATTAGTAGTTTTTTGTTTTTTTTTTTTGATAGATAAAGTTAAATTTTAGGGCAGTAAGGGGCTGCAAACCCATGTGCATAAAGAGCCCAAGAAAAGAAGGCTGAAGCCATTACAAAACAGCTCTGAAAACCAAAAGAGAGCTCAAATACAAGATTATCGTCAACCATATTAACCAAGGCATTTACATCCACATGCAGGTTTCCTCTATACCAAAAGTGTATTACTTTGAGCTAATTTTTAATAAAAAAAGAGATGGAAGATTACTCTCCATCAAAAGTATTTTGTTCCACTCCTTCCAAATCAACCCAGAAGCAGAGAGAAGAATTGAGGCAATCCTTCTTTTCTTCTGGTAATGAATACCCAAGCCTAAGTTCTTGCTCGATTGAACCTCCAATAACAGAAGATAACCTGGTGCAAGTATGAGAAACTGTCCAAACCATTTTCTTCCAAGTAACAATTAAGGTCTTGGTGACATTTAGGGTGTGTATGGTAACATTTCTGTTATCGGGAAAAATTTCTATTTAGAAAGTTTTTTCTATTCTATTCCCTAGATGAGTTTTTGAGTAGAAGAATGCGTTGGTATGAACCTAAAATTTCTATTCTCGGAATAGAAAAATAACAGAAAAGCGTTTGTTATGGCGCTAAATTTTTTTTGTGACGTGGAATTTTTTTAGTTTTTTAATAATTTTCTGAGATTTTTCTTTTTTTTTGAATTTTTTATTTTTCTTTTCTTTTCTTTTTCTTCCTTCTTCTTCCTCCTCTAGCCAGTTGCCGGGCCTCAACAATGGCCAGCAAGGTTGACCTTGGGGCCTCGAGCAAGGCTTCACCTATGGTGGTTGGGCGAGGTCGAGCCTCATCGGTGCCTAGGCGAGGCTGAACTTGTTGACCGTCATCTTTGGCCAGTCGTTAGCCATTGCCGAGGCCCGACAACTGGCTAGAGGAGGAAGAAGAAGGAAGGAAAAAAAGAAAAGAAAAGAAAAAAAGGAAATGTGCTTGTTTTAACAAAAAGTAGATTCTTTTTACTTCTTGTTTCTATTCCAAATCTATTTTGTGGCCACTTTTCTATTTCAGAAATAGAAAATCTAACTGACATACAGAAAGGGATTTTTTTTTTTGAGGAAAAAAGAACCAAAAAAACAGAGAAATAGAAACATTACCAAAAACGCCTTTAGTAGCTTCTCTCGTGAACAGAAAACTACACTATGATGAAGCTGGACATATCCACATTGCTTTTTAATAAGCTTATTCTGTTTGCCAAGCATGTTCCGAGGAATTTGGGATCGTTATTGATTCATTTTGTTGAAAGAAAAGGAAAAATAGAATAAATCTATCCAGTTCGTGGGATATGGTCGGCTTATTTGAATGGACTAAAATTTGATTGTTTTCTTGTATTAGGACAACATCCCTATGGATATGCTTGATTTATCTGTAGAGGACTGCATCCTACTAAGAAACTTTTTTATTTATTTATTGTTGAAATATAGTAAAAAGTACGTAAAGGTACATGTTAGATGCATCACATGAAAGTATAATGGTTATATCCACTAAGAGACATTGAGCTAAAGGTTCTACTTCGAAATGTATCATATACGTCTGATCGATTTCTAGGGGAAGGAGTGTGTAGTTTGGTATCCTGATGCACTTTGTCTTTCAGGGCACCGTGTTATTTTTCTTACTGGTTATGCTGACCTATTGGCTACACTTTTTTTTGTCTACCAAATTGACTACTATCATGTGTCAAAATCAGTTTTAAGAATTGGATTTCTCATTTATGTATGGATGTCCCATCACATGGAGACTTCTTTCTTGGAAAAATGTTTCAATCGTGCACATATGACGGAGCCCTTTACGTTTGATACGTTGATATGATCACTTAACTTGTCAATGGCATTTGAATTTCTGATACTTCCCTCTGGAAGACATTCAATTGGTTGTGTTCCATGTGAGGCAAGAGCGTACTTCCAGATGGCTTGTGCTTATTTATTGAATTTCTCATTTATCAAGTTGTCATTTCAAGGGGAATCAATTGATTAAAGCAAAATTGGTAAAAATTGACTCAGCCAAAATATTCTCACCTGTAGGTATAATGCACTATTAGCAAAAGAGATATTTCAAGTTGCATTGCTGAGCATCATAGTGTGGTTATATCATTATCATGATTATTTTTCACCTTGATTTAAGCCTGGAAGAAAAAACTTATGCTTTTCTTTGGAAGGTCCTTTTTTCGGATTATGCTTTTGATTGGTCAGACAATGTAAAGGGTTTATGCCGGAACTTGTATGTTTTCTTAAAGGCTTTCCTCGTTTTATCATTGTTTAGTGCATAATTGGGGCTGTCCTTATCTTGAATTTATGACAGGCTTCTTGCATTGGCTTCTTCCTTCGCTACCAAACTGATTCGAACATGTGGTTTGCCACAGCAGAAGAAACATGCTTACATGTTTGAGGGCTGTGACAGTGAAGTACTACCTCCCTCCCCTCTAGTGGAGGAAGTGCAAAGTGAATTTAAAAAAATGAAAAGGCTTAATGAGATGGCATATTTTCTGGAGATCATTCGGAATTTGCAAGGACAACTTGCTGCAAAATTTCAAAGGCCAGGCCAAGGATTGGTATGATATGCTTATGCTTCTTCTGATTTATTTATATAGATGTTTGTGGCTAATAATCACGTCAATTTCTACAGGTGGATGTAGGGGAAGCATTGAGTTTGGTGGATGCAGAGCTATCTACTGATGAATCTGGACTTTCAGTTGTCCCAGCAAATTCAATGTCCCTTACAGCATCTAACCACCATGATGTTTCTCTACCAATTAAAGTCCTGGGCTTTCGAAATAATGAGAATCTGGCTTTGACAGTGGACTCTTTGGATTCTGGAGTCCTCACGAATTTAGATGACTTACGCGATACATCTTCCATTGTACCCCGAGTGGTTGAGGGAAAGATCCCTAGAAGGAATCTTCTTCCCTTGGAAAATCCCAATGAGATGGTGAGACGGTGGAAAATGGACAATCTTGATCTTAAGACTGTGGTCAGAGATGCTCTTTTTTCGGGCCGTCTCCCTTTAGCTGTTCTTCAGTTGCACCTCCATCATTCAATAGATCTGATCGGTGAGAATGAGCATTATGATACTTTCAATGAAGTTCGTGAAGTTGGGAGGGCCATTGCATATGACTTGTTTCTTAAGGTAAGTAGGTAATGAATTTTCTCATAAGGTAAATGTTTTTGTCATTGCATTACAACGAAACATGGTTAACAGGGTGAAACAAGACATGCTGTAGCAACGCTTCAAAGGCTTGGAGAAGACATAAAAACCTGTTTGAAGGAATTACTTTTTGGCACTGTGAGGAGATCTCTCCGAGTACAGATTGCGGAGGAGATGGACAGATGTGGTTATTTGCGAGGCAGTGAGTTGAAGATATTGGAAACTATAGCGTTAATTGAGGTATTAGGCATTTTTCATTCTGGAAATCCTTTATCTAAAGGCATTGCAGCATATATAATTTCACTATTTCCTTTCTCTGCTCTAATATCTTTCTTTGTCTTGTGGCGGTCTGACAGAGGCTATATCCCAGCAGTTGTTTCTGGAAAACATTTATTGGCCGGAGGGGCCAAATGGAGAGTGCAGTGGAGCAAATTAATATGCAATTGTTGCTCTCACCTATGTTCACTAATATTATCATTGAGTGCGGTGAGATTGATGGAGCTGTCATAGGTTCATGGGTAAATGTCGTCGGTAATTCTTTAGATCCTGTGGTTAATGAAGAGAGTGTTCATGGTGGATATTGGGCTGCTGCAGCTGCTTGGTCTAGCATCTGGGATCAGAAAACCGTTGATCGGGTGAGTCATTTTTGTTTTGTTGTAAGTTTATGTTAGATGCATTTCTGTCTTTTTGTTTTTCTGTTGTTGTCTTTATTCAAAACAGGGCATGTTAGTTGAATCAAAAGTTAAGAAAGGAATGCCACTTGGTGTGCTGTTTGGTTTTCTTGAACATTCCCATTTTATATAAATTATCACAATGAATATTTCTTGATTTTTTCCTGCTGTGCTTAAACTTAATCACTTCCCCAAAATTTATAGTCTGCCTAGGAATTGTTTACTAGGCATGATGTTACTATCTTCATTCCTGACCTGGTAGGCTCAATTTTAATTCTTCACTTTTGCTCATTTTGTTTCTATAATGAGATCTAATCGTTGGAAGTATCTTTAAATATATGAGATTATCCTACATATCTCTGCCGTTGACTGTAGGTTTGATGTTGGTGTGAACTCGTAATTGCCTTGGACTTTTTCTGTAGCAGAATGTTCTTATTCATTTCTTTCTTCTCTGATCCTTTTATGGTTAGCTGATCACATCATGCACTGTGCTCTGTCTTTTCAGCTTCTTCTGTCCCACTTTTGCGAAAATGTTCATATCTATTTCCGTCAAGTGATTTGAATAGCTGACTTACTACAATGAAAGCTCAAAGCCTCATTTCATGCCTTTGAGTTACTTGTCTTGCTTGTAGTCTGTTGCCAGAGCTGGCAAAGGCAAATTAATGCACTAATTAAAAAAATCTGGTCTTTTGTTTGTTATCTGATTTAGCTTTTATCATTGTGGGGATATTTATGTTTAATTTGATATAAAACATACAGAAAATACAGATGCTATCATCTATAGCTTGTGTTGCAAATTTACCTTGCTTCCATTCAAAATTTAATTCTGATAGCCTTTTCATCTCTTTTGTTCCAAGAGGCTTGCGAGTCAAATTGTCTCTCCATATGCCTTTGCTTTATTAGAGAATTTGAACTAATTTAATTCTTGGCTTTTTTCAGCAGTGATTTTCACTGGTAATGTGATTATAGTTGTCCTTCCACCACTGTCATTGCTTTAAAAAGGTTTCCTGTTATTAATATGTGGAGATGATTGATCTTGGTTTTGATGGTTGACAAGGCTGATCAGATTCTGGATCAGTCCTTTCTCTTGGGTTTTCATGTGTTGAAATTAAGTTCTGAGAACCATTTTGTTGTGTTTCTTTCGTTTCACTGCTTTAAAGGAGAACATGAACTAATAGAGCTTTTGGGTTTCTTAGTTTGTGATTCTCATTGGACTTATGATAGTGATTTCCATCTCTATTATTGCTTTTATGTCGTTTCATAAGAACATAGTGGATCTTGTTTTGATGGTTGACATGGCTGATTAACATCTTGGATTTAGTATATTCAGTCTGAGGATGACTTTGTTACCCTTGTACAGATTGTACTTGATCAGCCTTTTGTGATGGGGGTTCATTGTCTTTGGGACTCGCAACTTGAGTACCACATCTCCCATAATGAATGGGAGGAGGTTGCCAGACTGTTGGACTTGATGCCTTCATCCGCAGTATGTGACGGAAGACTCCAAATCACTTCTCATGATTTGCAGCCTAGCACTACAGATGGATATAGCAAGCAAGTTTCTTACCATGTTGATGATTTATTCTCTCCCGATGAAATAGATGACCCCTACATCAATGTACCAGGTGTTAAGATTTTCAGGTTTTCAGCAGATATGATGTGTTCTATGTGGGTGAAAATGCTCCTTGAGCCTGAGCTTGCAAAAAGGTTTATTTTCTTAAGAGAGTACTGGGAAGACACATGTAACATAGTGTCTCTCCTGGCTCGTTCGAGTTTCATTACAAGAAAGTATCATGCCTCATTAGAGAGTGGATCCTATGAGATCCCATCAAATGTTAATGCCTCCAATGCCGGAGAAACTGGTCTTACTGATTCTATTCAAAATTTGCATAAGGTCATCGCACGTTATTGTGCTCAGTACAGCTTGCCGGATTTTCTGGACCTTTATCTTGATCATCACATGCTTGGTTTGGATAGTGAATCCCTCGATCCATTGCTGGAAGCTGTAGTAAGTTTTCTCACATCCAGTGAGTGCTACTGGTCCTCATTTTAATTTCTTATTTGCAAATAGACTCAGTCTGCATCATTTGAAGTGCTTTTTTGTTTTTCGTTTGCATGGCTTAATAAATCTCTTCCACCAATTTGACATCGAGTATAACTTTGTCAAAGAAACCTTGGACGGTTGCTTGTAATGAAGTATGATGTACTGGGTGATGGCACCTTAGTTACTGCTATAATCATCTGTCACTATCTGACTGAGAAGCATAATAGATCTCAGTCAATGTATCAGTTGCTAGGTCTTCCCAGATCATGGTGTACGCACTCGTTTTTACATTGACTCTAGAATTCTTTCACTTTGTTTGGGAGAGGACAAAGAGATAGGAAAGGAAGATTTGGACAATTTGAATGATTTTGGACAGAAAATTGATCCCTCCATATGTGCGGAGACTGCGGAAATGAAATTGAGTCGAAATCCGAAAGGATTGTGGGAGAGAGTTTATCACTTAATAAGTAAGGAAAATGTGAAGAAGAAAATGCATAAAATTCCTATAATTACAATAGCTGTGACTTTCTTTTCATTGCATAACGAGTAGTTTTCAACGTACAATCTATTTGGATTTAATCTTCACTTTCTTTCTCTGTTTTCTTCTGTCCAAATCTTAAAAGGGAGAGTTATCTTCTATCCTGCTTGCTTTGTCGTTTCTTCTCCTCCATTTAGTGTTCTCCTTATTTATGCTCTGTCAATTTGGATGTTGCTAGCTTTATTGCTTACTCTTCAGGGACTTATTATAATTTATTTTTTAAATATTGTTGACAATAAGCCAAAAGAGGGAGATTACACGTTGAGTTCTTGGATGCTTTCATCGGCTACCTCTGTTTTGTCGAAAGAATAGCTTACAGCTAGAGTTCACTTTGAAATCTGTGTGCATAAATATAGTTTCATTAGAATAAATCTTCTGTTATAATGGTTGACCAACTTAATTATAGATGGTTTGCCAAGTTTTGGTTTCAGCATTAGATGATGGGATGGTGAAGTCTCTACTGATTGTAGACGTCAAATAATCAGGTGAATTTGGCAGGCAAGCGGTATCATAACCTTCTAGAAGTGCTTCTAGTTTTTGTCTGCAATCAGAATAGCAACTCTCAAGCTAGACAAGCTCGTCTTTTTGTCATTTTGGTCTTCTGAGTTAACTGTGTCAGTTTGTTAGCTATTACCTTATAAATCATATAAATTTTTGAAGACTTTTCTGGAATTGGGTGAGATAGATGAGAGAAATTCTAGACATGGAGCTTAAGTGGGATGATAATATGATTGTTAAGTCCTGATTTATGAACGCGATATAATCTAATGGATGTCTAGATTTCTGGTGATAACCTGCTTGTCAATCTTGTGACATTTTGGGTAACATAATTTGATTGAGAAAAGCCAGTAAGATAGTGAACTATTGGAATTTGCATTATTGTAGTAATAAGAAGGTTACAATATCTTCATCGGATAAACTTTTCGTGTTTTTCATAGCGCTAATACTGCTGACTGATCTTTTCTGGCTTTCTGTTCTTATCTCTCTGTCAAGAAAATCTGTTATGGAAGTTCATTTCTGAAAATATTGATGTAGATGCACCCAAAATCATTGGGAATCGTATGGAGTTTCAGAAAAATGAGCACTTTAGACTCTTTACTTTCGTAACACTGAGATTTGGAACATCATGGATAATGCAGCAACTTAGTTTTAGCTATTACTCAATAAGATAAGATTAACTTATTTCTCGAGGAGAGACTCTGGTGCCTATATATATGGCCCATGCTCCCTTTTCTTCTTTCTAGCTCAAAATATTGTCAGAATAATTTGACTACTTAACTCTCGGGCATCCCTCGTGGATCCTTACATGATCTACGGGGTTCAAGAGTTCTTAATGTCATGCTTTAGTTGTAGGGTCACTCTTATATTATACATCTCTTTCTTTTATAATGTTTTTGGGCTACTTACTTTTTGTGAGAAGTGAAGAGAAATCCATGATGAGGCAAAAAGGAGGTGTTTTTTTTCTTTCTTTCAGCTACTTATACTAGAGATCAATTAGTTATTGCAGCTGTTGCCACTCCTTCTGAGATAGTGACCTATTATACCATCCGTTCTTGTAGGGCGATTGTCAATGGGCGAGGTGGTTGCTCTTTGCTAGAGTTAAGGGGTGTGAATATGAAGCATCATTTTCTAATTCTCGTGCAATAGTAGCTCCTGGTTTATCTCCTGGTAGTAATCTGAATGTGTTGGAGACGCACTCTGTCATACACACAGTGGATGAGATTGCAGAAGGAGGGGGAGAATTGGCTGCTATTGCAACTCTTATGTATGCCCCTATCCCCATTCAAGACTGCTTGAGCACAGGCAGTGTTAAAAGGAGTACTTCCTCACAATGCACATTGGAGAACCTTAGACCTGCCTTGCAACATTTTCCAACTTTGTGGCGCACCCTTGTAGGGGCATGTTTAGGGCAAGATGGGAATTGCAATCTTCCTGGAAGTAAAGTAAGAAATGGTTAGTTTGTGAAACCCTTTCCTTTGATAATCTTTGATCAGAGGTCTGCCATGTAATGGTACACTTCATTATTTTATCTTCTGCTTTGCAATTCACAGTGTTTGGATCTTCAGCTTTATCAGACTACTTAAGTTGGCGTGAGCATATATTTTTCTCCACTGGCCGTGATACTTCACTCATTCAAATGTTACCTTGCTGGTTTCCCAAGGTTGTGAGGAGACTCGTACAGCTATACATACAGGTTGCTTATGTTTTATTTCAGTTCCCACTGCCGCTACACCATCTCTCTCTGGCATTTTTGGTTAATACATATTTTGTGTGTGGATTGCATTATTGCTTCTGGTGTAGATGCTGTCTGGTTTATGATTTTTGTGACTTTCTCTATTAATCACGTTCTCTGCATTTAATTGCAGGGTCCTCTTGGATGGCAGTCACTGACAATGCCGTCCACTTCTGAGTATTTACTACACAGAGATGATCTTTTCATAAATGGCAATGAACTTGCTCAGGTTAGTGCTATCAGTTGGGAAGCAACCATTGAAAAGCGCATTAAAGAGGAACTCTATGATTCTTCACTTAAGGTATGCTCACATGCTCTTTCCGTGTCTGTTCTCAAATAAAGAATCAAAAACAAAACGAGAATCTTCACACTACTTTTTTCAGTTTATTTCCTCTATGAGAAACTGAGACATTGAATTATTTGGTAGATTTTTTTCAACTTTCATGAAATTTGTCTTAAACTTCATTACATATTGCGTGGGTTTGCCTTTGCAAATCAGTTCTAGCTAGTAGTGGTGGTTGGTGACGAAGTGGATAAATGCTGATGTCATTTTATGATCTTGGCCTTCGTAAGAGATGGTCAGCAGTGAGGAAGATGGTAAGGGTCTTTACTTATTTTGAATGAACATTTAGAAGTTGTGGAGATGATTTTTGTGACCAGTTGATGATTGCACTTACTGATAGTGATGGTAGTAATTGGCATTGCAATTGTATACCGTAAGGGTCCTGCAACTACAGCAATCAAGCCTCATACCAGTAACTGGGGTCAGCTATATGAGTCCTGTGACACTATTATGCTCGATTTAATTAGATTCTCTATGAGCTTTTGATGTTTCATATCTTTCTTTATCATCTCCTTTCATGTCTTTCTAGGCCTTCCCCCACCCTGTTCAAGCAATGTAGCCAATCCTTGTTCACGCCTCATCGTTGGGACATTTATGTGCCTTCGTTCAACATGACCAAACCATCTCAGATGGTCTAAACTCATCTTATTCTCAATTGGGGCAATGCCTTTTTTTTTTCCCCTGATACCTTCATTCTTAATCTTCTCTCTTCTTGTGTGCCACCACATCCAACTAAGCATTTGCTGAGCTCTTTTTGTGCACGTGTTATTGCTTAATCTCCAGCACTCCGTGCCATCAAGCATTGTTGGCCTAACTTGCCGTCCTATAGTTATTTGGAATTCTTTGTTTTCCCTTCATTTGTTGTAATGGATGTGACGGCTCCATCACACATATACTTTGTTGCTTGTATATAGGCAACATGTTGCCCCACGTTTTCTGTGAACCCTCCAAAGGTTTTCCCTTGGTTCTTTATCATATGCTTTTTCCATATCTATAAACAGCAAATGCACATTTTACTGTTTATCCTATACTTTTCAATCAATTTTTGCAATAGGTAAATAGCCTCAATAGTTGATCTACCTGGCATAAAAGCAAATTATTTGACTGAGATACGAGTCTTACCTTAATCCGTGCTTGATTACCTTTCCTTAGCTTCATGGCATTACTCATTAGCTTTGTCCCTCTGTAGTTGGCACAATTTTGAATGTCACTTATGTTCTTGGAGATAGGCACCGAGGTCTTTTTTCTCTATTCATCGGCATTTTGTTGGATCTTAAGGTCTGTTAAGAAGGGTTGTCAGCCAAGAGACTGCAATCTTTCCCCTAACCTTCCACACTTCTATTGGTATACAGTCAGGGCCCACTGCTTTTCCATTCTTCTTCTTCTTCTTCAAAGCTCTAAAATACTGTCCCCGTCCTTAGATGTTGGTGAAAAAAGTAAGGTTCTTTTGTGTATATGAGGCTATATCCTTTATCCTAATTCTATCTCAGGTCCATTTGTCTTGCATTAAATTTCTCGTAAGGAAACATATTTCTTTATTTTTGTAGAAAGAAAAGAAATTCTAAGTTCACTCTGCTCTATATATCTTTGCATTGAGATAAATTCCCAAAAGTGGTGGTTGCTTGGGCGGTGTGGGGGTTGGCATGCAATTCTAATGTGGATTTATTGGCGTGCTGGAGTTGGTGACGTTGTCAGGATTGGTGGTGATTGGTGGCTAATTGGTGATTATGGAGACATATTTTTAAGGGCAATTAATGGGTGCTAAGATGTGTTGGTTGGACAATAAGAAGTGAGTTTGAGAGAACAGATAATGCTAATAAGTAGATAGAATTGTCTTTTATAATTTACAATGTGGAAAATGTTGAAAATATCCCTTGTTTACATATTCTGCAAATAAAACGGACTCTCAGCTCCTCTCTGTTAGGCTTTTGTGTGTGCCTGTGTTTGTGTTTCCTTTCTGGGCCCCTGCCTTGCATGTTCGTGGGTGGCTCTGTTGTTTTGGGGGATGGGGGAGTTTTTAATCTCACCTGCTTTGCTATCTGGATTAACTCTGCTACTCCAAAGTTGCTCCAACATATTTGTTATATCCTGAGGACTCGCACTGAATTCAGGAAACTGGACTTGGCCTTGAGCATCACTTACATCGTGGGCGTCCATTGGCTGCATTTAACCACCTTCTTGGTGTTAGAGTCCAGAAGTTGAAGTTGGAAAGACGAGTGGATGTACAAGTCAATGTTCAGTCAGATATTCAGACGCTGCTTGGCCCTGTTACTCAAACTGAAGAGTTGCTTCTTGCATCTGTAAGGGACCCTTTTCGTGGAATTTATGTGCAATTTGTTTCAATGGGTGCTTGGTCCACATAGCAAACTACTGATAACCAGTTGATCCCAGGGCACCGTGTTTTTTTGACTCAATTGATTTTGGGGTCTTGAACTTCTTTATGCCTGCACTGTTTTCTAATCGGACTTTGACATTGAGATATTGAGCATTGTACAAAACATAAGAAATTATCAACATCTATGTCTACTTATTTGAGTTTTGCACAATAGAGAGGCTAGTGAAGGTGCAAAGAGTGCATGTAAGATTTGACTCCACTAATTTTACCTTCTAAATATGAATCGGTTGTGGAGTGGGAGAGGTGGTGGTTTTATCCTATGGTGGATTTTAGCAGTCTGAGTCCATTTATCTCCAACTCAAATATATATATAATATTTTGAATATGGTGCATACGTACTGCCACTTTCGAGAGTAACATTTTCCCGCTGTCATCATTTTATTTTTTAAATTTTGTTATGTTTTAATCCACAAATATTTTCATAATTACTGAGGTGATCATTGTTGTTGATTGTTGTCTTATTTTGTTTTCTAAATACTTATTACTATTTTATCAATGTTGTTAAGAAATTTCAGTATTCATCAGTTTTCTTCTTTTTAATCCACAATTATTTGCGTAACAGTCATGAATCCTAGATCAATCCAGTCAATTAATTTTTTCTTTAACCTCCTGGTTATTCTTCTTTACTTTGCCTATCTATATTATGGACAATGACAAAGAACTATAAGCAAGCTTAATCTCTACTTATGTGGTCAATTTCAACATGCATGGTTGTGCAATTATCTCCAATTTGAATGGGCTATATATGAGGAATTATTTCCTTGCAAGGGTAAACATCCACCTAAGATAGTGAATGCACTAACTCTATACCAACAATGCTCTTTATCTTGGGTTTATTCCTGTTCTTTGTAACAGTTTTTAAATGAAAACATTTTATAGCAATTTGGGGTTTTATGCTTAATGTGATGGACTCAACTTTAAAGTACTTGATTAAAACGAAGAAATACTCATAACTTTAGCGAGAAAAGCATCAATTGGCATTTATTGGCGGACTCTTACTTAACATTTAATGTTGTTGTGTTACCTCGTATGGTTATATTTTATTGAGGTAGTCATTCCATTCATAAAGAAATGCCAAGACCTAAGAAATTGCAATGGTGATCAGCAACACATCCTTAAGTGCCATATTAAACCCAAATTAAGTATCAAATATAAATCAAATGGTCTAAAAAGATACTGCATACTTAGCTTATTGTTCTCCTGGCATATTACTGTTACCAATTGTTGCTAAAAAATTGGAAGAAGTATTGGAAATGGAAGAAAGGGGAAAGTGCGGAAGAAACAGATGTAGAAATAGAAACAACTTTCGAAACAAAGGGATTAAACTGGAAAAAAAGGCATCGTCTCTACTGCGACAAACTTGCTTAAAAAGTCTCTAGTTAAAGAGATGAAGAGTAAGTACATTTTCTGAAACCTTCAATTGACTTAGTTTCTTCTAGGTAAGGGCATTTTGAGAAGTGAGCAGCACAATAAATGATGATAGCAATTGACACTGATGTACATAAGCAGAATGTTTATGTCATTAATTCTCATTACATTTTCTCTTGATTTGTTGCCAGACAAAGACTGAAAGTCAGTAAGTTTGTGAATGAACATATCAACATCTCACCGTGAATTAAACAATTATTATACTCGTTTTGTCAAGATGAAATTTTAGATAACTTAACAGACAATCATGGAGAAAATTGAAATTGCAGAAAATAAATCATTTGAACTGGCAAAAATCTTTCATAAGAAAATACAAAAGACAGGGTGATGCCCTGGCGGGTCTTTGTTTCAACTTTGCATATTGAAAATTAAACATGTGGCATTCCCACTCGAACGAAACTTATCTTTCGCATTCATATATAATTGTGTTTGAGCATGGATGCTGGGAACCATGTCGATGCTTTTGTTCTTACTTCAAACAATGCCCATTATAATTTTGCATACTTGATAGGGAGGATTGACTTCATATATGTCAGATTAGATACGCTGTATTCTAAACAATAAGATGAGTACTCATAGCTTAGCTTCATAAATAAGATTTTTAGTTAAGAGAAAACTTTTAAGCTTTTATACATCTACCAATCTTTTAGATATTACAAGTAATTTTTTTTTTTTTTTTTTTTTTTTGCTTTTTTATTTTGAGATTGAGACATTTGAGTTTTAATATCCATTTTCGTTTCTATTCTTATCGTTTTGTCCTTTTGTTCCCTTTATGAAATAATTCTTTGGTTGATGTTGAATGATAAGTTTTTGCATTTGTTTAGGAAAGTATCAGTTGCGCTGTTATTTATAGTTCAGTGACTTACTCCGCTATATTTCCCAAATTGAATTATAAATTACTCAACATTCTTTATGTTAATATTTATATGCTCTCTTTTTTTTTTTTTTTTTTTTTATATTGGCCTGGATCAAAGGAATTTGAACTTTGCTCATAAAAATACCTTCTGCTGTGAAGCATATGGGCATATGCCTAGTGTAGGGTGTGATAAGTTAGTCCAATTACTGATAATTATAGTTGCCGTGGAATTCAAGTTATAATATGGTCTGCTATTTCTTGTGGGAATTTCTTTAGGTGATGCCACTTGCTATCATGCATTTTGAGGATCCTATGTTGGTTGCTTCCTGTGCATTTTGCTTGGAGCTTTGTGGTTTATCTGCTAGTATGCTCCGAGTTGATGTTGCTGCTTTGAGAAGAATATCTTCTTTTTACAAGTCTAGTGAGAATTATGAGAACTATCGACAGTTGTCTCCCAAAGGCTCGGCTTTTCATGTAACATCGCAAGGAGCAGATTTAACAGAATCACTCGCTCGAGCACTGGCAGATGATTATCTGCACAATGATTGCGCAAGCACCAGTAAACAGAAGGATGTTCCGGATTTGGTTAATGGTAAGAGACCATCACGACCTCTCATGCTTGTCTTAAAGCATCTGGAAAAGGCTAGTCTCCCGCCGATGGTAGATGGAAGGACTTGTGGGTCTTGGCTCAGAACTGGTGAAGGTGACGGAGCTGACTTAAGATCAGAACAAAAAGCTGCCAGCCAACGCTGGAATCTAGTCACAGCTTTCTGCCAGATGCATCAACTTCCATTGAGCACAAGATACCTTGCACTGTTGGCAAGAGATAATGATTGGGTATACCCTGATTGTCATTTATTTTTCAATTGTGTGATATAAACTCTCGTTCACTTTGAATCTTACAGTGTTCTTGTCATCATCAAAGGTTGGGTTCTTGTCTGAAGCTCAGGTTGGAGCATACCCCTTTGATGTGGTAGTTCAAGTTGTAAGTGAAGCATATACTTAATCACCTTATTTCTTTAAATCACTAATATACGTACAATGTCCACTGCCAGCTCAACACTTTTTGTCCTTTATCAGGCATCGAAGGAGTTTAGTGACCCTCGACTCAAGCTTCATATATTAACTGTGATGAAAAACATGCAGTCAAGAAAAAAAGCTGGCTTGTCATCACATTCTGATACTGAAGAAAAGGGGAGCAAAATATCTTGTTCGGATGAAAACACGTATATTCATGTAGAACTGTTCAGGATCCTTGCGGATTGTGAAAAGCAGAAGAAACCTGGAGAGGCTCTTTTGGTCAAAGCAAAAGAGTTGTCATGGTCTATATTGGCGACAATAGCCTCTTGCTTCCCAGACGTGACTCCATTTTCCTGCCTAAGAGTTTGGCTGGAAATTACTGCAGCAAGGTTATCCTGCATCCTCCAGATATTTCTCAGTGCATGCATGCTGGTCTTCATTCAAATTTCTACTTATTTCCGATGCAATATATCTGTTGCTTCCAACCAATATGATATTTCTCAGGGTCTATCTACATTCACGACAATAACATATTATACTTAAGCAGCCCTTTTTTTGTTTGCAGGGAAACTTCATTGGTCAAGGTCAGCAACATGACTTCGCACATTGCAAATAATGTTGCAGCAGCTGTGAAAGCTTCCAATTCCCAGCCAACAGAAGATAGAGCTCTTACATTTCATTACAATAGAAGCAATCCCAAGCGTAGGCGGGTCATGGAACCTAAACCTGTCGATCTATCAGCCCCAGTTGGTGAATCATCAAATGTTTTCTCCAAGGAAATGACATTTATTGATCAGGGCATTAATCCTATGGGGGAAAGGAAAGGTGAAGTAGTCACAGACAAAGTTTCTAGCATATGCGATGAAGGACCTACTTCTTTGTCAAAGATGGTTGCCATGCTTTGTGAGCAAGGACTGTTCTTGCCTTTGCTAAGGGCATTTGAAATGTTCCTTCCTTCGTGCTCTTTATTACCTTTTATCCGCGCTCTGCAGGTATGAGAATTTTAGTATCTTCTTGTCCTTTCCAAGTTTTATTATGTTACTACTGGTTGTTTCTTAAATAAATTGCAGTTGATGCAGGGATGTGAATTTTAATTACTATCTTTTGTCCGTAGAGTGCTATAGGTTTCTGCCTTATGGTCTGACGTCGTTTTGTATTTTCTATCTGTTGGATCTAGTATGGGCCATTTTTTTCTTCACAGAAATTTGCAATCTGCTGAAAACTTTTTAGTGACTCTGTCGTCTCTCAATTATGAAAATGCAAGATGAGAAAACATGCTTTTTTTATTTATTTATTGCATTTTTGGTCTGTACATGCCAAAAAATGTGCACCATAGTTAAGAGGTGTATAATTTTACACTAAGTAGTTATTAAAACTGGTACAAGCAGCAGGAAAGATCTACCCTGAAATTGTTTGGTAAAGATAATGTACTTAGGATTTTATGTAGATGGAAGAGTCTGGGAACGAAGTGCTTTTTCCAGAAGAGTTGATGGTTATCATGGAGCTTTTTCCAAGAAGAGATGCTGGTTACCATGGAGCTTAAAAATGTCCATCATAACGATTATCAACAATTCAACTTTGTTGGTGCTATAGCTTTTAGATGCATAGGATTATTTTTGCTGTTGGTTTTTGCCTTTTGACTGGTGCATGTTTTCTGTGAAAGGGCTGTTTAGTGTTCTTTCCTCTCTTAGGGTAAGTCAAGGGCTAGAATATCTAACATGTGAATGAAAGGAATGCAGTCTTCTGCCAATCCTCTTCTGATAGAAGATACTATATAGCGGGTGTTTCTTTTTAAGTGAGTCTACAGAATATGTGCATAACTAGCTCTTAACTGATTTTAAGCATTAGATTTTGGGGTTTTTCCCCCCTTGATTGGTAATTTAGGTCTTGGATTAGTATCTCTGCAATAACTAAGTATTTGCAAAGACTGCATCTGGGACTTTATCCAGGAACAGATTAAGCAATCAAGAAGGAAAAATAGCAGCAGATGTTTCCTCCTAACAATAGTAAATTTGGGTTATGTTCATATTATCTAATTTTGTGCTCTAGAATGATAAAATTGGCATTTTATTGGACGAATTCTTATAGGTCTAGGAAGCTGTATCCTTCCATAAGTATGCAACTGTTTTACATGACATGTAGCCCTGATGACTCATGTTCTACACACCATATTTTTGTCAGGCATTCTCTCAGATGCGCTTATCTGAAGCTTCAGCGCATTTGGGTTCCTTTTCTACCCGAGTCAAGGAAGAACCAACGACCTTACAGACTAGTATGAAAAAAGAAGAGAATATACCAAGCTCATGGATAAGTTCTACTGCTGTAACAGCTGCGAATGCTGTTCTTTCTACTTGTCCATCTCCATATGAAAAGAGATGCTTACTACAACTTCTTGCATCAATCGACTTTGGTGATGGAGGATCTGCTGCAGCATACTATCGACGGCTTTACTGGAAAATCAACTTAGCTGAGCCCTTACTGCGGAAAGATGACGTCCTGCAGCTTGGTAATGAGACTCTAGATGATGCTTCTCTTTTAGCAGCGCTAGAAAAGAATGGTTACTGGGACCAAGCACGAAATTGGGCCAGACAGTTGGATGCCAGTGGGGAACCTTGGAAATCTTCTGTTCACCATGTTACTGAAACTCAGGTACAACTTTTTCCGGTTTTTTTTGTTTTCGTTTTTCTGATTGCCAAGAAGTCTTGTCAAGCCTTTCTAGGAATTCCCAAATCAACCTATGCAAGGGTAAGATACTTAACAAATGTTAATCTTCTACCACTATTTAGCATCTTAGACTGTCTAGTAGTTTATCCAGCTGAATACCTGATGTCACTAGGAGTCCGCGAGTGCCTCCTGTTTTTTTGGCTTGTTCCCGTTTTAGAGCACAAACTTTCTGACCTCACAGTTTAGCAGATTCTTATTATCTTTTAAGTACATCATACAACCATGGTGATGAAAGTAATGTGGATTAATCAGAGCTACTTTGATTTGGAGGAGCATTTGGATTTTTTTTTTCTTTTGACAAGTCCTACTTGTATTTGTTCTAGAGAAGAATTGATTAAATGCCTAAAGTTAAGATGGAAATGTCCATGGATACACAAGTTGATTACAGAAGGATAACAGTACATAAGCTGCTGCTCGTGTTGCTGATTGATGAAAAGTAGACCCTTAATGGTATTTAGATGTGATAAATGGTGGGAGTAACTTGATTTGGCTGACTGTGACATATTCCAGGGTCTCGATGTCCTCATGGCCCAGGCCCAGACCATATTCTCTTTTGTAGGACTGAGATAAATATTGAGACCAAGTTGGATAGAAATTTAAAGGTGTAGAGTCCTAGAAAAGGTTTACAAATCACAGTGAGAATCCATAGGCATCTGCCATGGGGCTTCTCAAACATCACACTTGAAAATTGAATTAACATTATTCCTGAATAAAGCAGTTTTTGTAAGTAAACTTTCTTGAACTTCTAGACAGAAAGTAGGGCCTCATATTTATAGAATTCTCTAGCAATGCAATTCCAAGTAGCGCAGGTACTGAAATGGAAACTAAGTTGACAAAGAAACCAGTCGGTTAACTAACGATATTGCTAACCAGTTAATTGTGATTCTACAGCAAATCCTTCAATGAAGATGATTAGTGAGACTAGTTATAGTGTCCTGGAAGGGTCTTGTCATCAGAGAAGTAATTAATTTTGATGACATTACATTTTATGAAGATAATAGAAAAGAATATTTATGGCATTATATTTATAAATGTCTTGCATGCAAAAATTGGTATAGTTGAAGAAAATTGGAGAATGATATTATGTTGCTGGTGAATTTTCAACTCCTAATTGCATTTGAACAAAAAAAAAAAAAAAATACCCTTTTAAAATCGGAAGGCATTGCTAATACCTGATGATAGTTGTTGTCACTGCCCGCTCCTGGATCTTTGATCACCCTTTGCCACTTACCCATTTCAGATGTCTTAAAGAAGAATTTCTTCTTTCAACATCCTAAATGCCGGAAACTGTTGTTTCGATAATTATTTTCCATGAGAAAACATTTTTAAGCGAGGACAACAGATCTGATTAAACTAAAAGTAACTCTAGTAGCTGAAAATTAAATGTTGAATGTGATTAGATTCTTTCCTAACGTGGTTTTGTTAATATTAGATTATAGCAATTCAATTGACAACATCCTGAATGTCACTAAGGATGCCCCTTAAATGTATGAAGAAGCTCGTTCCTTTATTCAGACTTAGGCATAATGTGCACTTATTTTAATCAATTAAGTCAAAATTTGTTTGTTTTTCCCATGCAAACTTAATCTCTTTGAGTGCTAACTGGTTTAATTTTGGGCTCTCAACTGAATTATGAAGAAGACCTAAATCTATTATAGTTTATGCATTTGTTTGCTCTTGAATTATATTATATAATTTCTTCTCAATGTGGTGCATAAAAAAGCCTTAGATATGCTGCTTAAAGAGGCTTTAGGTGTGAATGCAATGCCCAAGGACTTCACTCTTCTCCATTGATATTATTGTATTCTGCAAGTTCCTTTCAAATTTTTCAATCCAAATGGGGCTTACTCTTTGATCTACCTAGACATGCTTGAAATATTTATGGTATGGCATGTAACCATGTTAGCTTTAGAACTCATTCTTCAAGCTTCTTCAGGCTGAATCTATGGTGGCAGAGTGGAAAGAGTTCCTTTGGGATGTTCCTGAAGAAAGATTAGCTTTGTGGGGTCACTGCCAAACATTGTTCATCAGACATTCTTTTCCACCTTTACAGGTTGAATCATCTTATATGTATGTTTGTCAAGGAACTCTGCTTTAAAATGCTGTTTATATCGCTGATTTGAGGTTGCTTGCAGGCTGGATTGTTCTTCCTTAAACATGCGGAAACTTTGGAGAAAGATCTTCCAGCTAAGGAGCTTCATGAGCTGTTGCTGCTTTCTCTCCAGTGGTTGAGTGGGATGATAACCCTTTCCCATCCGTAAGCATACTCTGTTCATAAAGCATCTAAAATTTTCCAGGGATATGGTTTCTTCTTTTTAACCTGTAACTTGATATCATCAGGGTTTATCCATTGCATCTTATAAGAGAAATTGAAACTAGAGTATGGCTGCTGGCAGTAGAATCAGAAGCTCAAGTAAAAAGTGAAGGTGAGTTGAGTCCATTTAGTCCAAGCCACAATCCTGGGATGGATTGTGGTCCCAGCATGGTTGACCGGACTGCAAGCATCATATCGAAAATGGATAATCATATGAATAATATGAGAAGTAGAACTGTTGAGAAGCATGACACAAAGGAAGGCGGGGGTTCAAATCTTAAACACCAAGGACTGGACTCTGGCCTCTTGAACTTCGCAGGTGGCACTGCAAAGACAAAAAGGAGGCCAAAAAGCTCTGCACCATTCAAACGTGCTGTAGTGGATACCACGGACAACATGGTTGATTCTGAAGATGGTATCAGTAGTCTGAATGCTAGGAATGACCTGCAATTACAGGATGAGAACTCAAAAATGGAGCTTCCACTTTCAAAGTGGGAGGAAAGAGTAGGACAAGAAGAGCTGGAGAGGGCTGTCCTGCTGTTATTAGAGTTTGGGCAAATTAGTGCTGCGAAGCAACTTCAACTTAAGCTGTCACCAGGGCACGTACCTTCAGAATTTTTACTAGTTGATACAGCTCTAAAACTGGCAGCTGTCTCGACACCTTGTACTGATATACCAGTGTACATGATCGACAATGAAGTAATTTCGGTGATTCGATCATGCAATATTTTGGCTGACCAGCAGTATGTCAACCTGCTTCAGGTAATTATTCGAACCCTTAATTAATTGCCTTCTTTAACATGCTTATAAATTTACATAGTAGTAGATTTTAAAGAATATACCAAGTGTTGTTTGTCCACTGTAGTGTATGCATTGCATGCTCTTTTTCCTGATTCAGCATATTATTTTAGCCTTGTGATGAAGCATATGCGGAATCTGAATTCTGTTGCATATGTTATGTAGGTCTTGGAGAGTTTAACAACCATATTTCCTGAAGGTAGAGGACGGGGACTTTGTAGAAGGATAGTAGCAGTCGTGAAATCTGCTAATGTGCTAGGTCTTTCATTTTCGGAAGCTTTTGAGAAGCAGCCAATTGAGGTCCTACAGCTGCTTTCTCTAAAAGCCCAAGAATCATTTGAGGAAGCAAAGCTATTGGTCCAAACTCATTTCATGCCAGCTGCTGGTATTGCCCAAATTCTTGCTGAATCATTTCTAAAGGTAAATTTTTTCTGTTTTTTCTGTACTGCTATCTCCATGATGTTAAGTTGACTGAATGAAAAAAGTTAAGTGAATGGAAGTGGACAGCCGAAACAGTGCTAGCTTCCTCTTATAGAATAAATTAGTGGGCATATAACAGCAATTGTGTCCTTGTAGATTTTGGAAATTATATTATAGTCAGTACTAAATAACAGATGAAACACATTCAACTATCTATGAGAAATCTCACAGAGGTCCTTGAGGAAAGAGAACTAAGTAAGACAACCACATTATATTCACTGTTCTTTTCCCTGGGGATTTAGCTGGAATCTATATGTCCATATTCAATGTAACAGTAGTCCCAGTATCAATTGGCGAAGTCCCTGTATCTATGTTCCACAGTAATTCCAAAACTTCGTCCTCCTCTCCTATACGCATTTGTTTTACATCATAAAACAAGAAGAAGAAGAAGATGAGGATGACATGTCACTGGTATGATGACAAGCCATGGGAACTGCACCATCCCTATAAACTTTTGGACCCAACTTCTAGTTCCAACTAGTGTCTTCATCTAGATGTTGGTATTTTACATTCAGCTAATCCATTTTGCTTTGGAGTATGTGAACGTGAGACCGAGACCAATGTATAATGCCAACCATGGAATAGTTAAAAGTGACAAAAAATATTTGAAGGAATTATTATCACATAGTAACAATATTTTAACTTCCTCTATACTTTAAGGGATATGCTAACAGACCATCTGTGAGCAATCTTATGAATAAAGATGTGATTCTGGGATGACCAACGAGTTTATCTTCTTCTTGTTTGTGATAAATTGGCTAGTTTCAATTCAGAGATGTACCCCAACTATTTTTACGTGTTATGAATGTCATAATCAACTTCATGTTCACCCACTTGTGATTTGTGGTTTTGTAGGCTTCCTGATGGTATTAGGTTTTCTTTACTAATTTTATTAATGTCAAAACTACCTGTTTGGTTTATTCCTATGTTTTTGAGCCTGCATTCCTTTCTTGTACTTCAGGGGTTATTGGCTGCACATCGGGGTGGATATATGGAGTCTCAAAAGGAGGAAGGACCATCTCCTTTATTGTGGAGGATTTCTGACTTTCTTACGTGGGCTGAACTATGTCCTTCTGAATCTGAAATTGGACATGCGCTGATGCGCCTGGTTATAACTGGGCAAGAAATACCGCATGCGTGTGAGGTAAATGTGTAACACTATCTATTTAATGGAGATTCCTAATCGTTGTAGCTTCATATGATTAATGGCAAAATGTTGTTTGTGTATGTTAGATTACATCACTGAAAAGTTTTGATTTTGTGAGTTTAAAGTGATTATTTATATGTCAGTTTTAGCAAAAAGATAGAATTGAGCTGGCTACTCTCTGTCTAGCTGCGCTTATTCTGTGTAAGCATGATCTTGTTCAACGTTCTTTGCAAAGACAAACTGAAGCTTGTATGATGACAGTCATGTCATTCATGAAGAGCCTTTTCATGAGAAAGAAAATGAACTGAAATGGATTAATTTTTAATTGGTTTTATTGTTTACCCAATAATGAGGTTCAAGGACTAGGTTGTTCTAGTTGAGGTCGAAAGGCTTTCTTTAATGTTAACTCAGAGATGACGTGCGTATATCATGATGTCTACTGGTGTGTGCTTTCTCTTCATGACACTAGTAATTATAGCATAAAGATGTCATATGATACACCTATAGATGCTATAGCATAGCTCGATATTTATAGTGGAACATATTGGTAATTATGATTTGGAGCTAATGCAATATTTGGGGTACTCTTATGACTCAGAGATGGTATAAATGGAATTGAACCCCCATGTATATACCTGATGCTACTTTCCAACGGGCATGCTATTTGTTTATTTCTTTTGAGGTTCACATCAAACAATCAAGGGAGCATTTTGTAAATGTTAATGGGCTCACAAGAGCAGATAACATATACATGATCTCATCAAGCACTTAGAATTAAATGAGGCATGTGTTTTTCTTTACAGGTGGAGCTTCTTATTTTGTCTCATCACTTCTACAAATCATCAGCGTGCCTGGATGGAGTCGATGTTCTTGTAGCCCTTGCTGCTACCAGGGTTGATTCTTATGTGTCTGAGGGTGATTTTTCGTGTTTGGCTCGCCTAATGACTGGAGTTGGAAACTTCCATGCCCTTAATTTTATCCTTGGCATTCTCATTGAGAATGGTCAACTGGATCTTCTTCTTCAGAAGTTTTCAGCTGCTATAGATGCAAGTTCTGGTACTGCTGCTGCTAATAATGCTAAAGTTATCAGAGGATTCAGAATGGCTGTGTTGACATCATTGAAGCAGTTCAACCCAAACGACGTCGATGCTTTTGCCATGGTTAGTGTTTTTCAATGCTTGTCATGAGGATTCAGAATTTTTTTTTTTTTTGGCCCCAGGGGGGGTTGGTTTTGTGTGTTTGTTAGCTTAGAGGAAAATTATCAGGGCAGTTTGTTCAAGTTTTTCATTAGTTCTTGGAGAGTTTCATCACAAGAATGCTTATATCACGTTATCTTTTGCCCTGACTAATCTGCGCACCGGCTGAAACACGTGGATTTGAGCATTATTTAAATGAGAGGCTTCATGGGAGGTGCTCATCACTTTACTCTGGGAGGGTGATGCTCGGTTTGGCTTAGTGACACTATTATAAATCTATTTGCAGGTCTATAATCACTTCGACATGAGGCATGAAACGGCCGCACTTTTGGAGGCACGAGCAGAGCAGTCTTCTCAACTGTGGTTCCAACGTCATGACAAAGACCAGAATGAAGATTTACTAGATTCCATGCGCTACTTCATTGAAGCTGCAGAAGTTCTTGCCACAGTTGATGCTGGGAATAAAACATTCAGGGCATGTGCTCAGGCTTGCCTTGTTTCCCTCCAAATCAGAATGCCTGATTTCCAGTGGCTTAACTGCAATCCAACGAATGCAAGGTATGCACTGGCTGAGCAGTCTCGTTTCCAAGAAGCTTTAATAGTTGCAGAAGCTTACGGTCTCAACCATCCAATCGAGTGGGCGCCAGTGCTCTGGAACAAGATGCTAAAGCCGGAACTGATGGAAGAATTCGTGGCTGAATTCGTGGCCGTGCTTCCGCTTCACCCATCGATGCTTATTGAGATAGCAAGATACTTCCGGGCAGAAATGGCCGCTAGGGTTGATCAGAATCAATTCTCGATCTGGATTACTGGTGGCGGTTTACCGGCCGAATGGGCCAAGTACTTGGCAAGGTCGTTTAGATGCTTGTTGAAGAGGACAAGGGACTTGCGGCTACGTGTGCAGATGGCTAACATTGCAACAGGGTTTGGGGACGTTATCGACGCGTGCACGATGGCATTGGATAAGGTACCCGAAAATGGGGGCCCGCTTGTGTTGAAAAGAGGGCACGGCGGCGCCTATCTTCCCCTAATGTGAACAAAACTGCCATATCTACACCTCAAGTAGGGTTTTGCTCCCCAAGAAAAGGCCGTGAGCTTGGGAAGCGGAGAAAAACAGCAGGCTCGGCGAACGCTCTCGGGCAGACATGACTCAGGAAGAGACAGAGGTGGCTAAGAAAACATTCTTTGATATTCTTTTTTTCAAATACATTGGTGAGAGGAAATGTATTAGGTTTAGATTAGGTCGATTGATCCCTGTAAATTGATTTTGGCTTGCTATTTCCCTTTTGCCTGTATTTTTTTTTTTTTTTTTTTGCAATTGCTGCCATTGATTTTTTTTACCCCCTCTCTGGCGCTTGGGCCTGTGGTGTTATACGCCTTGTATGAATTTTTTTGTAAAGGGTGTATCACCATTTCTTGGTTACATCAACAGAGGATAGTGTAAAGGTATTTGAGACCCCCAAAAAGGTTTAAAGATAGAGACTCCGCTTCTTCTTCGTCTTTTTTTAATTATTATTATATAGCTGAAGTTAAGAAATGTATACATGTGAGTTGTTATTGATTAATTACTATCTAGAAGTTAAAAAAAAAAAAGAAGGTAAAAAATACATGTTTTTACGAAACGGTCAGCCGAAACTTGAATCGGCGTATGCTGAGCTTTTACATTGTGTTTTTCAGCTCTCTTTTTCGGTTTTTCCTTGGCACCCAAGTCACGTTATGGCAAAAAGCCCTTTACAGCAACGAGAAGAGCGAAATCAATCCTGCGAGGAGGCTCGCGCCTAATGCCGAGCCGAGCCTCTCTCCAGCGCTCAGGATCTGCACCGGGAACAGGCAGCTCCCTTTCGACAAGTTGCGCGTCACGATCTCGGCGAAGCCGTTGAAATTGCACGACTCGACGTCTTGATCCCGCAGTTGGAAGTACATGTTGAAGGCGTATGAGGCGTTGCCGTTGGCATCGAGGTTGTTGCAACTGGCGCCGTAAACCAGGGTCGTGCAGTCAGAGTTCGAGCAAGCGTAGTTTACTTCAGTCGCCACCGCTTTCATGTCGGTGGTGTTCCTGTTGAACACGCACCACTGCGAGGGCAAGTATTGGATCCCCTTCGCCGCGACCGGCATCTTGTCCCGACCTTTCCCGGTGAAGTCGATGGGGAACTTCGGCTGCCCATCATACCGGAAGATGCCCCAGTGCCTCTCGAACATCCCGGGCTCGATGCTCTTCGTGTCCTCATCGAGGAGACCGAAGAGGTACACGTCCAGATGCCCGGGCCTCAACGGGGTCCCCTTGTTCGTATCCATCCTCTTCATGAAACCGTCGTAGAACCTCTTGGCCAATTTCGTGTCGGCATTCTTGGCGCCGTCCGTGGGCCACCCGACTTCCCCGACGATGATTTTCAAGTCGGGGACTCCGGCTTTCTTCAATGCCCAGACGAGGGTGTCATAATTCGCGTCGAACACGTTCGTGTACTGAGTGCCCTTGTCCTGTATCGGCTCCCCTAAGCCATCGCAGAAGGCGAAATCGAACGGGAAATCGCTGTTCAAATAGAGACTGAGGAAGGGATATATGTTGACGATGAACGGGGCTTTGTTGTCGTGGAGGAACTTGACCATTTCTAACATGATACCTCTGATGTCCTTACGGAAAACAGCATCGGAAGGCTTGTTCGAAGGGGATTCATAGACATCGGCATTGTGCGGCACCGACGCCTTGATCTTGTCCCCGAGGCCGGCTGCGTCGAGTGCCTTCTGGACGTTCTCCAGCGCCGGGAGTGTCGTCTTCAGATTGCTGCCGTTGTAGCTCGTCAAGAATGGTTCATTTCCAACCGCCACATATCTGTTCAAATGATGCATACAAGTACCAATTCAGCATTAAACCTTGTTGAGCAAGATCATACAAAAATCCCCAAAAACGAAGGCACGCTAAATTCGATTCTTGATCAATGACCTTATGTCAACACCGCCGTCGTAGAGATGCTTGGTGACATTCTCTTTCACCCAATCTTTGGCATGATCGTAACTATCCGCCAGCTTCTTGAGCTGAATGTTGGGAATGCCCACCATGACCTCGATGTTCGTCCCGGCCAATGCGCTGACTGTCCACGAGTCCGCGTCGAAGAGCTTGACCTTATCGATCTGGTTGTCCTTGAGCATGCCGACCACGATGCTCGGCGACAGAGGATGGGACATCATCGACCCCCAGTTCACGCCGATGCCATGGGCAACACTGGACAGGGCGACGAACATGCAGCAGGCCCCAACCAGGAACTCGGTTCGGCGGGCCATCTCGGTCCAGCCGGTTTCGCCTCCGGGAGATAAATGACCGGAAGAAAAGCCTCAAGTTGAAGCAGCTTGTTTTCCTTCCTAACAGGTGAAAAAAGGGAAGAAAAACAGTTGCAAGGTATCTTGGTTGATAACAACTGAAAAGTTTGAATGGCTGTACGGAAGAATAGAGAGAGGAAGAGAGCTAGGAGTTTTTTAATGCATCATCTTTGGGTGAAGACAGCCTCCCATTTGCGGCTGAAGCATTGGTTGGTATTGTTGGTTTCTTACTATTTTTAGTTGGCATGGAGACAAGCGATTGTTGTTCATTACTGTTGCCTTTTAAACATGGGTTCATCCGGGACAGTCCTTTTGTCCAAATTAAGGTTCCCTTGATGCATTCCAATTCTAGCCAGACCTGTTAGTATGGCCCAAAACACAAACTAGCCTGACTAAATTCTTTTGTCTTTTTAGCCTTTACAACAAGCCCCTATTGTCTTAGCACTAGGGTTTTTTTGTATGTTTTTTAAAGATCAATAAGGAATCGGAACCGGTATGCTCCCCCCCTCCCTTTTGGTAATGTAACTTGTATAGCTAAAGTAGTGTAGAAGTATTCTCATTCGAAAAAGTTAAGGAAATTGAGACAGTCGAGAAGGAGAAATCAATGGAAATTGATATTTGAAATTGATTGAAGTTTGATAAAAATTATTGGTCAAAATCTCATGACTCTTTTTCATTTAATTAACTTACATGATCAAGTGACTTGTCATCCATTTATTAAGAAAGTTATTATTATGTTCATCAACGTAAAACATATACAAGAATCTTCAATAAGGAGAAGTGAAAAAAAGTTTGCTTCTAGCAACTTGGGCATTTGGTTAGTCATCGAGCTTTGGTGACCGGCTGGAGGAAGAGGAAGGAAAAAAGAGAAAGAAAAAAGGAAAAAGAAAAGAAAATAAAAATTTTTAAAATTTTTTAAAATAATATTAAATATTGTTCAACAACTTCAATGGAATTATGATTTCTACGGAATCTATTTATCCGTTGATTTATAGTAATTCCTAACATTTTCATGATGGAAGAGGTTCAATAAATGTTCTTTTATCTTTTTTTGGGTAAAATAAATACTATTTTAAGACACGTTTGGTAACATTTATATTCTCGATAATAGTTTTTTTTTAGAAACACTTTTTTTTCTATTTTTGTTTCGGTGAACAGTTTCTAAATATTTTAAAGCATTTGGTAACTATATAAAATTTTTGTTTCTGGAACAGAAATATGTTTGGTAAGACCGCAAATATTTTTTGACTTAGAATTTATTTTAATTTATTAATAATTTTATTATATTTTCTTTTTTTCTTTTTTTCTTTTCCTTCCTCAAATCGATTGATGGCGTTGGCCATCGCACCCAAAGTTGGCGATACGGCCACACGAGGGCTGGGGCAACCTCGCTAGCCAACAACGAGGTCCCATTGAGCCTCACCATGTTATGTTGAGGCTCGGCCTGGGCAAGGCGACCTCACCCAAAGTTGGCAACGCCAAGCCCTAGATCTAGGCTAGCCTCAAGGTGAGGCTCGGCCTCGCTAGATCTAGGCCCGCCATGGCGAGGCTCAGGGGGGCTTCACCGGGGGCCGACGAGGCTCTGGTGAGGTTGTTGGGCCTTGTTTAGCCGGTTGCTGGCCATCGTCGAGGCCGGCGACCGATTGGGGGAAGAAGAAAGGAAGAGAAAAAGAAAGAAAAGAAAGGGAGCAAAGGAAGAGAAAATAAAATTTTGTTTCTTAAGTTGTTCTCAGGAACAAGAAATAATTTTGTTTTGGTTTTTTGTTTCAAATTTTTTTTGAGAACAAAAAAAAATTATCAAACACATTTCTATTCTATTTCTGTTTTGGAGAACAAAAGAACATAAACAAGTGTTCCCTGAAGCGTTACCAAACAACATCTTACTGGCTGTAAAAACAGAGATTAGTTTATTACAACTTTAGTATATTCATTTCATAGAATGATGGCTTTCTAAAATCCAATTAACACCTGGATTTGAATTTGTTCAATCTTGTAGTCTCGAATATTTTTTTGACGAAATGACGTCTTTGGTCTACGTAATTTAAGGGAGTTCACTTTTCGTCCTCATACACATTGTCTAACTACAATTCTGAGGCTCATTCTATGTGAAAAATTATATCTTTTAATAAAGTTCCCACAAAATTTGTTAAATATTATTGAGTTAGCACTTGTTAAATATTATTGAGCCAGCACCGACTATTGACACGTGACTCTCACGTGCACAAGCCTTAAAAGTAATCACACTTTGGGTCCATGCTTTTTGGATCTGATTTTTTTTTTTTTTTAGTTACTAACTCCTATACTAATTTCAAAAAAACGAATTAATTACATTTCATTTTCATATATATATATATATGGAATTAAGGTAAGTATACAGAAATGTCTGTTAAACAAAGTCCTATTGAATTTCAATTTTGGTACATTGAAAAAGAAAATATTCTTTTCTCCACCTTGATATGTATGACCCGGGAAGGCAATGAGGATTTATTTGTAAAAATTGATTCTACAGTATTATATGACCTCAAAAATTTAATACATCCAAATCCACATATCTTATCACAGACCTATTAATTCTATGCAACAATAAGATAAGGTTGTAGAAGGCTTTTTGATACAGCTTCAGCTGTCTTTCTACAACTTTGGCTTGTCCACTTGAATCACGCAATGCAAGCTCGAACCTTCAGGTATCCCGAGCGGAGGTCAAGACATGAGCAGTTGTCGACGGCATAGAGCTCCCAATCTTTTGTTCCACAGTTCTCGAGTGCCGACGCTAGTCGACCATCATCCGTCTCCTTTGGATACTGCCCATCTGGACTCACAAGCACTGCACCAGTATAGGACTGCCCTGCGACTCGTGCTGCACCGCTGTAGTGAAACAAACCCCAGCTGAGATCATCAGACACATCGACAATAGTCCAGAACTCGTTCGAAACCACTCCATTGTCAAAACACTGAAGTAAAACGTCCCTGGGATCTTGCCTCTCTTGACCCGGTACCTGCGCCTCCTCCAAACCATCTTTCCCTCCAGAGTTTTCACCTGAAAAACTGGCTCATACCAAAAGGACCCCTTCGCTTTTCCTCTGTAAAATAGCTGGTACTGGCACGGGAATTGATCATAAGCTGGGTTTTGACCAGCTACAACACGCCAACTCCAATCAAGATTACCTAACCATCCCACGAAGAGATCTTCTGCAGATTCGTGGCAGATGTTCTCGCCTCGAAACTTAACCATGGGAGGGACGTATGGTTTTTCAGGGATTGCAGCATCCAACTCGAGACAATTATTCTTCTGCAGAACACACAAAGAAAATGCTTCCAAATTCGGGCTCTCATATGATGCAATACATCTGTAGTTGCAAACCTGATCCACAGGACTACATTGGTTCAAGCACTGAAGAGCCTTTCTACAATTGGGATCCAGGAGGCAGTTCAATATCTGAGGCCCACAGTTCTTCACCATGCAGTTCAATGTAGAAAAACCCTTTGACCTCAGGTTTTTTAGAATTGGAACTGGCCTTATGTAAGCATTGATTACAATCAACAAACAGAACCTTATATCATCGGAATTGCGACGCATCCAGGCCCCCGATATTGTTTCAATCACATCACTGGTCTCTTTGGTTTGCTTTGATTCAAATGTTCCCACCAGTTTCCCAAAAATGGTCCCTTTTGTTTCAGTTTGAACGACTGATCCACCTAGCTTGTTACTTAATCCTGGGGATGAATCGAAGCTAATTATGTTCTGGATATTTTTGCTGTTTCTCTCAATCCACTTCACTGATTCCTGACTTGTTACCGCAACGATAACCAGAATGTCCGCATGTCTCAGCTCCTCCTGAAGTTTTGCAGATGCCTGATCCTTAAATTGGCAGAAATTATCTGTAAACACATGCATTTCAAATCCATCATCAACCCATTTCAGTCTCTTTGCCTGGTCACAAAGAGAATGAAAATGAATTTATATTTCAAAGAATTTAAATAATGCATTACCTAAATAGTGAAAAATACACATTGCTAAGAAATGTGAGGATCCAGGGCGATGCTCAGAAGAGTCGGGTAGATTTCTCAGCTTCCAACTAGGATTTACCAAAGAACTTACAATTCAAGGAAGGTGTCCTCAAAAAAAAAAAAAAAAAAAACGGAAAGGAAAGAAAAGAAAACTCTTCATATGCTTATATGTTTTGGACTATTTAGCCAAATCGGAATGAAGAGAATCTCTTTACAAGATGAGTGCAGTTGGTATCCTCACTAGCTTGGACCCTAATGCCATGGGGAGGAAGGACCCAAGATTGATTGACTCATGATTGTTCAATCTTTGGAATACAATCATAATGAAAGTAGATTCAGCAAAAGCAACCACAAAAAATTTCTCATCAGAAACCATCTATAAATCAAATTACTCAAATGACGTGATCATTGCATTAGAAGCCTAAAAAACTTATGCCCAAAGTGCATCTGAATCCTAAAACATGCTTTTATGCATTCAAAATTTTCTTCTTTTTAGCAAATGCCAATCAAGCCCTTTAATTAATTCTATCAACTAAACTCAACCCAAAATCTTACACGGCATCCGCCAAAAAATTTAGGACTTAGGTCGTATAACCGAAAAGTTTAAGGAATCAATTACACAACCAAAAGCTTCTCGGACTCACTCGGGATGAGTCTTAACATCTAATGCTCATGCTCTAATTATCCCTTCAATGATAGTAAGAACAACTTTCTGAGCATTCATTCTAATCAAATTCACCATCTTTATCTCTCAGATTGAGTTTCCTCCATAGCCTGAATCACTAAAACAGTCGTTTTCTCCACTAAAACCATCACGAAAGCAGAGACTTGGCTATGACCCATCTCGATAACTTACAGTGTGCAGCATGACCTCGCTCCACGTCGCGCCCTTGAGGGGGCTCGACGCGCCTTCTCCGACGACGGCGACCATCCTCACCGGCGGCGGGCTAGGGCGGCCTCCGTCGCCGCGCGCTCCTTCGTCTCCACGACCGCCCTCGCGGCTCGCGCCGCCGGGGAAGGAGCTCCGGCGCGACGGAGGCTCGGGCTGCAGGAATTGGGAGCTCCACGGCGGCGGAACGTCGGCGGCGGCGAAGGAGCGGCGGCGGGGTAGGCCGGGAGGCGGCGGAGACCGGCTCTCAAGCTGGCAATTTCGAGAGACATCTTGCGTTGTCCGGAGAAGAACGAAAGAACGTGGCGCGATTATACTAACTAACGGCTTGAACTACTTTTTTTAATGGTTGTAAATATTTCCTCATTAATTACTTGATAAGAATATATATTTTTTAATAAAATCATAATTTTACTATAAAAAAAATGAGTATCGAAATCCCTTATCGTGACTAAATTTTGGGTTAATATTGGCAAAAAAAAAAAAAACCTAAATTAATTCCTATTGCGACATCAATATCTTAAATTTTGTGTTTTTTTTGTCGAGTACCCTAAATTATGTCAACCGTCACCAAAACATCTAAATTAGACCCATCGTGACATTGTTACCTATATTTTTGGCACATCATTACAAGTTTTGGATTTTTTTTTTTTTTGGTGCTGGAGGAACCGCATTTGGCCGAATTATGTCATGTGGCGCTTAGGAAACCACCACCCCGAACGCGTCAATCTAAATTAGACCCATTGTGACACTATTACCTATATTTTTGTCACGTTATTACAAGTTTTTGATATTCGTGATACTAAAAGTAGAAGTTTGGGCATAGGTGTTAGGGTGGGTGAAGTTGAAGATTTCTAGTGGTTGATGAAAATATTTTTGTCACATCGTAGGAATTTTGGGGTTTTGAGTGAGAAAAAAATGTTTGAACTATTGATGTCACAGTCGATAATTCAGGGTTTTTAACAGTATTTTTGCCTAATTTATTTTTTCATCTTACAGGTGTGGGGCTACAGCTTGAGTCTATCCATCTATAGCAGGAAGGTTGGCTAGAGTTTTACAAGAAATCTCTAGCAGGAGGCCTCAAGCTATTTCATATCTTGTCCCTCAAGACGGAAACGGATCTTTCCTCTGCACATCCCCCACTCCATCTTTTACTCAAAAGTAAAGGTGAATGGGGTTCCTGACCAATGAGCAGCGTCGGCATAACGATTTCAAAGAACACCAATTCACTGATATTGAAAGCAAAGTGCCTTTTGAATCAAAATAGCGGGGGCCTTGCTCAAATGGATGATTGATAGTTTTCGATAAGAAGAAAAGTGTTGGTCTGTCTTATCCTATGATAAGAACATTCAAACCATATCGTAGCATGCGTATGGAAGAAAGGGCTTCTCAATAGGAATTCTTGGCCCCAACCTTCAAAAATTGTTCCACATTGGCTTATTTGAGCGTCTTTTCAAACCTGAAAATCTATACACAATTTCTTTAGTAGTAGACAATGCTCAATTGATAATGTGAGGTCTCACTAAAAGCCTACATGGGATATCGAGACCCACCCATTTGAGTAGATCTGGTGATACCTATATGTAGTAGATTTTTCTTTTCTTTTTTTCTTTTTTCCATAAGAAAGGAGAAAGATGGAAAAAAAAAAATATCATTTGTACTGTTAACTTGGATGAAAATCTCAACTATATTTCGATGTATCAATTTAAGCTGAGATGGGTGGTGTCATCTAAAGACATGTCTAGACCGTTCCAGGCACTTGGAGGGTTTTCAATATAAAATAAAGTCTAACCTTGGCTCTACCGTACGGTATTATAATTGAATTAATCATTTTATATAGATATTCCCTAAAATTAGTACTGTTCTTCATGAGCAAAATTAAAATGAGTGTACCATTCGGCGATCTAAGGCAAATTTCCTTGCCTGTATTCGGATTTGTTGGATCAAGTTCATCACAGCCGGACCATTTATGCAATTCACCTTTATCAATCATATAAAACGGCATTGCAAAAGCCAAATTCTTTATGGAATGTGCCGGAAAAGAGAATCCCAGATTCCTGCCAATTTCAGGTTGTGCAATATCCGTTGGAACGTATCAAATCGCGTCGATGAGTGTAAAAGTTAATCAACCCTATTGCAATTCCCCAATCCCTTTCACACCCCTTTTTAGCTGTTGACACTATTTGATGGAGCTATGCATCAACTGGACTGGAACTGTGCTATTTGAATATGGCTTGGCACCTCTGCAACCATCTTATACCATAAAAGGTTTTTCTAAGAACCAAATCGTAAAAACTCTGCAACTCACCAGACTAAATATAGACTTAACCCAATCATCCATCATTCTTCGACAATCTTAACATATTGCAATCTAGGATGAAGAACATTTCTGCAGAAATTTCCTGATATTTTCAAACAGTGTCAACTATCAACAAGGAAAAGAAAAAGGGATTGAAGACGAGCTAACGATTATTTCCATTACATAGGTTCTCATTGTTTCAAGGGCAGAAGATGATATTTCAGGATCTGGAACTGGTTTCATGTGGGTTCATTGCTTTACCACAACCAATCCAAGTTCGCAACTTACTTTTGACTGGTTTAGCTCTAGTAAGCTTACAGAGACAATACGTGCAGCTAAATGAGATAGTTTTCCAAGGAGTCACGGGGATAAAGACTTTATAATTTATTTAACATTAGATACACTATAGCTGTAACAACTATCTTCAACCAAGAGGTTGAGTTCAATCATCCACAGTGTTCATGTTCACTAGCGAGCTAATTTTAACATAAAATTCAGTTTGCTTTTTCTGCATAACTTACATCTCTGCAGCAAAGGATTTGCCACAACCGCATGTTTGGGTAGCATTTGGATTTGTAAATGAAAAGCCTCCACCAATCAGAGCGTCGCTGTAGTCCAACTGCATTCCATACAAGAAGAGAAGGCTCTTTGGATCACAAACTGCAGAGGCAACAGGGAATCATAAGTGACCAGCAGATGATTTTAGGAGATAGATAGTATCATAACTCTCGTAAAATCAAAGTAATGTATATGAAAGTGATTTCTACTTTATCTGCCATGTGTAAGCCAGAGATCACATATGTAGAAAATTGTACTCAAATTCAATGACTACCCATTGGACTGCAGAAACTAAGCAGGCAGCATACTTCATTGTCTTGGGTTTTAGAATTAATTTGTGTACAATCTGGTCTTTGCTAGAATAAAATTTTGGATGTTTAAGGCTAATCCTCTCAATACACTCAACAATCTGATATAGCCAAATCAAGTTGCTGATACTATATAATTGTCACCTAAACAGCAGGGAGGCAATAGATTTATCTTTCTTGCAAGTCACCAATCAGCAGGGAGAATTTGAGTGGGTTGTTCCACCAAAAAGAGAAGAGTTGGGTAGTTCATTAAGAAGATAGACATCAATGATGTCAAATTCAAGAAACAAACAATATAAAAATGTCTTTCAACAAAAAATCTGGCTTAAGGGAAGATCTGCTCTAACGTGAAAGGAAGTCCTTTTAGGCAATTTCCTGGAATAGAAAAGATGAGATGTTGAAGTGCCATTCAACTGTAAGGCATGCTGCATCACAATGGATGACGCGTAGGGTCTTTTAACCATCTATCACAGACCCAAAGGTAGAACTTGAAAGCACTACAGAGTACAGACACATCCTCGCAGCTCAATTTTCACTAGCAGGACACTTAAGCACATTCTTTCTCCTTCCCACTTGAATACTTTCAGAATAAAGGAATTAAAAAGGTTCATCACCGGCTCCATCAAACACAAACTCTTGATCCATGATACTTTCAGTCCAATTGATGAGGATAATCATGTTTAATATAATTTCTAAAATTTTTATCCGGAATATACAAGGCTGTACTAAAATGAATTTAATTAGTTGATAGAAAATGCAGATATTCTGAGTAATCTACTCTATCAGAAGCCATAGACAACAAATCTGTATTAGAAGCCATTAAGGCACATCACCACTCAAAATAGCTAGCTGAGCAGGAAAAACACTAATCCTCAGCTGGTAGCGTCAAGCACTTAAAGTCTGTCATCTATAGCACTGTTAACTATCTACAACGTTATGCTGGAAAATGACAGGCAAACTATTGCCTACTAAAATCTAAAACCAAAAAAGGTAAGATCTGAAATCTAAAGTAAATGTCAAAGATGATGATTATGGACAATAACAACAAGAAGTACAGTGATAATGACATTAGATCGATAAAGAAGAAAGAAGACCTAAATGATAATGCCCAATTCAAGAAAATATAAGGATAACTCCAAAAGACCAGGTTCCGTCATAACCTTGAATAATGGTACCTTCAATGGGTCAAAATTAGGAACCCCATATATTTGAAGATCCTCTATAACTTCTATGATTTCTATTTTTTTGCAAAATACATCTGTCATCTGCAGCATCTACGAATAACAAAATATAGCATCTGCAGGACTCGTGATAAGACCAAGGTTGCAGTACCAATGGCTATTTTCTTACTTAAGAGATAATAGGAAAATAACTAATCAATAAAAAGTGCAGAGCTCTACCTATAACAAAACCGTTATATTCAATTATGGAGTCATCAGGCCTTGCATTTTCCCTATTCTCAAAGTCCATTGTGTAAGACATGCCAGAGCATCCACCTTGTCTGACACCAATTCTGAGACATAAATCTTCACTGCGCTCAGATCTCATCTTGTTCAAGTGCTTCAGAGCATTGTCTGTGAGGGAGATGGCAGGCTTCACCTGTTCAGAAGCTGGCGCAGCTGTAACAAAAAGGACAATGCGTAAATCGGATTACGGTCCTAGAGGAACTGAGAACATAATAGCTAAAAGACAAAAATGCAATTTGCACACTCCAGCATCGTGGGAAACATCAGATTTGCCATAATTCAACCCAATCTTTAAGGCAACCAGAGCTCACACAACCAGAAAATGATTTTCCTTGTCTCCCCCTTTCCCTTAAACGTTGTACTAATCATTGAGAAGCAGTAGACCCCAGTGTCTATCCCTGCCACATAACTGAAAAGTTCAACTAGAAGTAGTATCTTTGATCCAGCAAATCATGTTTTCGACACCATTTGCAACCAATCTGTCACCAAAACATCTTAAAATTTGTTTGAAACAAGAATGAAGATACAGACTTTCCTGACTCGCGCAATTCCTACTGCCAACCATCTATCATCGACAACTTCTCTAGGCGCCATACAGTAACGAATAACTGAAAATTAGCCTCATCGATTTGCGAGCTGAAAACTAAAGACCCAACCACTTCACGAAGAGGAAGGTAAGACCGTCATAAGACTCTCCTTCCCCTTCCACCGAGCAAATCGCACTATTAACTGATGCCGCGCAACTACTCTATACGTTCCAAAACGATCGATTCCTCCGCATCAAAATAATCAGCACTCTTCACCAAACCGCCATATCCACAACAACAACGACAAGCCACGGCGCGCCGTCGCCATCGCCAGCCGTACACACGCGCGATGATCTCGCGACGGCGCCACCGCAACGAACGGGAAGAACCGAGCGGAAGATCGTAGTTACCCGAAACGGAAGCCGATCGAATCGGGGCGTTCCTCCTCCGGCCGGCACCGAAGCTGCGCAATCGGAGGGAAACCGGACCGCCAGGGAAGGACACCGACGTAGCCGCCACCGCCGCCGTCGTCGAGCAACCGGGCGCGGCGCGGAGAGGAGGGCGGCAGCTGACGGCTGCTGCGGAAAACGCCATTGGCGAGCGAGCGAGCTAGAGAGAGAGAGAGAGAGAGAGAGAGAGAGAAGTTCGTCACCTAACGGAACTCCATTCCCAATTTTAATTTATTTCAGTCTGATTTTTTCCCCTTTTTTATTTTTTATTTTTTTTTTGGGAGAAAATGATATTTTTGCTTTTTATTGGAGGGAAAAATTTGCGAATTCCTTCATTTTTTGAGGCCACCAAAATTTTATTCATGTCCCTCTCTTCGGAATTAGGCAAGTATTTTTTTATTTTAAGTTTCTTAAATTTACGAAAGCATATATAATAATGCCCCCTTCGGAATTAGAAAAATATTTTCCAACTTTTCAATTTCTTAAATTTACGAAAACTTGTATAATGAAGATGAAAATTTAAATCTCGCAATCTTATTCATATTCAGATCGTTTCACAAAAATAAATTGATTGTTTTATGATTAGCTAGAATTTTATTGGCCAAATAAAAATACGATAAGTGTTATCAATTTGAAATTTAGCAAAGGGAATAGATATAACGTTTGAAATGATATTATTTTTGTTAAAATTGAAGTATTTATTTTTGTTAATTGTAAAAAAAATATATTTTTTCATCAAACAAAATTGTTTCCCTACTCTACTTTTCTTTAAATGGCAAAAGAGAAAGCATATTTTCCTCTTCTATATCTCACACCTATAGCATTTTTGCCCGGGAAAATTTCAATTAGGCCCCCGGATCGAGAAAGTTTATGTAAAATACCCCTCACACTTGATCTTGTCTCAAACGATCCCCTATACATTTGGCATGTTTGTGCAAATAAAGCCCAAAAGCCAAATGTCGTTGACAAAGAGGCTGCCTCTTGTGCGCCTCGCATGTGTAATTAAGAAAATGCTATTATAAATCCCAAACTATATCCATTGCAACACATTTATTTTAAATTTTTTTTAATTTTTTTGTGACATCAAAATTTAGAAGTCTTACCTTGACATATTTATCTAAACTTTTTCTCGTGAAATAAAAAATCACAAACTTATATTTATCTGGTATATTTATATTCCATTAGATGATTTTTCAATCAAAATAACATCATTTTTATTTCACTTAAGCTATGTGGATGCCCTGTTACCAAGATTTTCTTTCCGGCATCCATATAAACAAATTTTTAACATTATAGAATTTTGAGAGAGGCAAATATATCACACAAGTATAAATTTGAGATTTTATGGTGTCTTAGAGGAAAGTTTAGTATTTTGGGGGTTAAATGGGATTTTTTTCACCGGTACATTCATCTTTAAAAAAACACAGATGCATTAAGAGGTAAGAGGTAATTCAAGTCAAGTATGGGGGTAGTATGCGAAAATGCACCAAATTTGAGGGTTAATTAGGCCTTGTTTAGTAACATTTTTATTTCTCTATTTTTTTGTTTTTTGTTCTCGAATTAGAAAATAACAAAAATCCGTTTAATAACATCAACTAATTTTTCCATTCCCCCAAACAAATCATTGGCCAGAGAATATATTTAGAGCAAAAATAAGAAGTAGAAAAAACTTACTTCTTTGTTGCCGAGATGAAAAAAGAAATAAAAAATAAGAAGTAGAAAAAACTTACTTCTTTATTGTCGAGATGAAAAAAGAAATAAAGTCATTTTATAAAACCTAGCTCAACATAATCTAATGCTTGTCTTTACACAATTGACACGAGATCTAGTCTCCTAATCCAATATGAATCCTCATTTTTGGTAATAAAAAAATAAAAAAATTATTAATAAATAAATAATTCAAAATTTAGGAAAAAAATTAGAAATAAGATTTTGAGTAGTTTTTCTAGATTTCAATCTTAATTCTAGTTTAGAATTAGTTTAGCATAAAAAATGTGAATATGTTGATGATAATTAGATTCAAAATTGAATAAGCTTTTAGGGCTTTACTATGTGGACTTTTAAAAGCCATTTTTTTCTTTTAATTACAATGCTAGGTCGCAAAAGCTTAGTGACTCCAAGTAAGGTTTGCTCTTCTTCTCAAAAAATATATTTAACTGTTTATTATAATGCCCGAAGATTTATTATCAATCTCCTTATATTGTGAATTATAAACTAGTGATACTTTTTATTACCATTCCAAGCCCATTCATCTTTGACTAATTATTATGTTGGATTTTCTTAGGTCATTTTAGAATATCTTGATAAATTAAATCATTACAAAAGTCTAGTTTTATTGAAACATAAAATGTTAAGTCTCTTTATAATTAAATAAAAAACATTCGGAATAAAATTTTTTAGGGTTGAGCCAAACGCATTTTTGTTCGTTTTCTATTTTTTGAATATAAATTTTCGTAGCTACCAAACGTATTTTTATAATTCAAGAAATAATAATCAAAAAATTATTTTTAAACATAAATTATTATCGAAATGAAAATATTAACAAACGCATCCTTAGAAAATGATCTCTCTCATTTGATGGAATCTTAAACCTCGGATTACTACTTGTCGGAATACTAGGCAGTCCGAAACACCTACGAAGATCAGTTGAAGCAGAGAGAGAGAGAGAGAGAGAGAGAGAGATGAAAGTGCCATGATTGATGAAACCCATCATCGGTCGAGCGACACTGGCGCTAGCGCTGCTCTCTCCTTCAAAATTCAAGCAATCCAACGTCCCATTTCGCTCGAATCCTCGCAAACGTTTCATCGATCCGCCAGAAGCTTGCGCGATCGACCAGCCGTCGCGTGCCCTCCACCTGTTCGACGAATTGTCCGACTGGGACGTGGTATCGGCTACGGCCCTGCTCGGGCGCTGCGCTCGTGGCCACCGCCACGACGAGGTGATCCGTCTCTTCTCGAGGGTGCTCGCTTCGAGTATCAGGCCCAATGAGTTCACGTTCGGCACCGCGATTCCCTCGTCGGTCGTGCTCGGAGACGTTCGCGTGGGGAAGCAGCTCCACGCTTGCGCGATGAAGATGGGCCTCCACTCGATCGTGTTCGTGGGCAGTGCGGTCTTGGATGCGTATGCCAAGTTGAGCACTCTCGATGAGGCTCGGAGAGCTTTCGAGGATACCAGGGAGCCCAATGTGGTATCCTACACGACTTTGATAAGTGGGTACCTGAAGAAGGGTAGCTTTGATGATGCTCTAGCTCTTTTCGAGAACATGCCGGAGAAAAATGTGGTCTCTTGGAACGCCGTGATTTGTGGCCATAGCCAAGCTGGTCACAGCGAGGAGGCTGTCAATCTATTCATCAGGATGCTGAGGGAAGGGTTTATGCCCAATGAATCCACTTTCCCATGTGCGCTAACGGCATCTGCCAATATTGCAGCTCTTGGGATAGGCAGAAGCTTCCATGGCTTTGCAATTAAGTGCTTGGGTAAGTTCGGTGTGTTCGTGGCCAACTCATTAATTAGTTTCTATGCAAAATGTGGAAGCATGGAAGATAGTCTTTTGATTTTCGATAAGCAAGTGGGGAAAAATCGTGTTTCGTGCAATGCTGTGATATGTGGTTTTGCACAGAATGGGGAGGCAAAGGAAGCTATTAACTTCTTCGAGACAATGCGGACCATGGGATTCGAGCCTAATGGTGTTTCCTATCTTGGTTTGTTGTGGGCTTGTAATCATGCAGGACTTGTCGATGAGGGCTACTCCTACTTCAATATGGGAAGATTAGAGAACCCCACCATGCTAAAACCAGAGCACTATGCCTGTATGGTTGATTTATTTTCTCGTTGCGGTCGTTTCAAAGAAGCAGAAGAGTTTCTTAAAGATTTGCCTTTTGATCCAGGAATTGGATTTTGGAAGGCATTGCTTGGAGGCTGCCAAATTCATTCTAATTTTGAATTGGGGGAACTGGCAGCTCAAAGGATTCTGGCTTTAGATCCTAAAGACGTATCATCCTACATAATGATGTCTAATGCCCATTCTGTCGCTGGTAGATGGCAGTGTGTCTCGACTTTAAGAAAGGACATGAGAGAGAAAGGGATGATGAGAGTCCCTGGCTGCAGCTGGATTGAAATAAAAAATAAAAATCATGTATTTGTAACTGGGGATAGGAATCATATCCAAGAGGTTGATATCTACATGGTTTTGAGAATTTTTATCGAGCATCTGAAGGAGATGGAAGCTTCAAGTCTCGAGAATGAATTTCTTTCATAGGTGACAGGACCACCTTATCGACTGTTGATGGTAAAACTAGATGATGGGAGTGGCGATGCTGGAAAATGAACTTTAACCTTTAAGAGACTAGTACCTCTGGAAAAAACTCATGAGGAGCTTCTCTTTGCAACGGTACCTATTTCCTCTTTCTTTTGTACTTAAATTGATGGTTAAGATAGATTCAAGAGTTGATCATGCATCAAACATATCACTATGTGACTTCTCGTTGAAAATGGGATAAGGAAATTGGATCTCTGATATCATCAGGAAATTCTCAATCAGAAGGATTGAAAAGGATTTGGTCCTCCTTAAGCTTTTCCTTTCAAAAGTGAGAGTCCTTTAGAATGATGTTGGTATTGATCATGCTTTTTTTATTTGTTATTTGCTTTCATTGACGTCCTTAATACATTCATTTCAATCCTTGTGATATTCCTGCTCATACATTTATCATAATCTTGCTTCAAATGTATTATAAAATCTTCAGGATTGACATGGTATTCAAAGTGCTCCTCCTCCCAAATATCTACAGTGGAAGTGGTGATGAATGGTGATTATAGAATATTTTTCCCTCTACCATATTCTCATCATTCTACATCCCTAAGAGCGATTTGGCATCCGTCCTTGTAAACTATTAGTGAGTAACATGGCAGAGAAGATGATGATAAAGGATTCTAGAACTGAGTTAGGCATGATCATGCACTGATCCCATAGGATAAGTCCTTACATTAATGTTGTGTTTCATTCATCTACCTGACATGTTGCAAGTCCATAGGTGAGTCAATGCAGAGTGGAAGGAGTCTCTTAATGCTGCAAGGGCAGAAGGAAGCCAAAAACAAAATTATGACAGAAAAGCAGGGCAGACCTCCTTGGGACAGTAAAGCTCAACTGTGATGCAGCATGGAAGAATGGTAAGTTGTTCTTGCTTTCTCAGCTAAAGATGATGAGGCAAGTGAATACAGGCATGGAGAAATGAAGTGTAGATGTTTTGATGCAGCTCCTGAGAGACTGAAGCTTTGTTGCTGGCTTTCCAGGGGATGGATGATATGCCTTGGTACCAGCTATTATAGAAGGAGATTGTAAAGTGCTTATAGATGTGAAGGCAACATTTTTAAACACATGATAGCGATAAAAAATGTTTCCGGTGAATGTAAGTATTAGTGTAGAAACCTTAGGACCATTTATTTTAGGATAAGTCGTTAATGCATCATAAAAGAAGCTTTCTCTCCAAATCACGGATTGCTATGGAAACATTATATTCGGTATCTCAGACTGGGGATGATGGTGGTTTTCTTGCTTCATGGAAATGCTTTGGCATTTCACTAGAAGATTAGCCGTGAAAGAAAAATGCATGGCCATTAGGGAAGCTGTCTGGTGTCTTGTAGTGTAATTCCATAAAACTGGCAACGCAATCATTTAAACATAGTCTCTAAGTGCTCAAAGTGTGATTGGAGGCCTCGTAAATCTTCATCGACAGTTGCAAATTGGACAAAAGTGTGAGGCAGTGTTAGATCGTTACAGCTTCACTTCTATTCAAAGAAGATGCAATATAGTTGCAAAGAGAGATGTCCAGCATGCTAGGAATATGATCCTTGCACTAGCTTGGAGATATGATCAAACTACAGAATAAGCATGTTTAATTTGGAGGTGATATGACTCAGACCCACAGACATACACGCAGTATCTTTCTTTTATTCCTTCAGAATAATGAATTTCATGGTTGAAGCAGTCTGAGACTACTTTTGAGAATTGAATTACATTATTCCCCAAAAACGAATGCTTGTGCAAGCCACTCGATGTGGTTGGGGCACCTGCCTCTTTCCAACACTTGGCACGTCATAATAATAATAATAATAATAATAATAATAATAATAATAATAATTTGCATAGAACATTGTGAAAGAATCGAAGTAAGACTGTGCAAATCTTTAGAAAGCATACTTCAGCAAGCACAGCCGCCTCTTGGCTCGACTTCGGAAACTGTTTCTGAGATGCCCTGGAAATAACTGCACATAGAACTTATCTGTGACCCTCTCATCAAATAAAATAGTACATGCATCTATAGGGAAAATGGGGATAAATATAGGCAATGTGATTGGTAACCAAGTAAAGAACTAAAGGGGTTTCGGTTTTCTTTCTCTTGCACAGATCATGTAATTGTATTTTTCACACGATCTGAGCTAAATGATGAAGGCCAGTCCTGTGGTTTTTGCTTGAAGATCATATACCCTTATAAGTTGTGGGAAGATGCTTCTCATTTAGGTGCATTTCTTTAATGCAATAATCATCCTGGGTTAAAAACAAAACTGTCAAATCCAAGCCTAATGGAAGCTTGAATTGAAAGAATCTGTTTCTGCAAAAGAATCCCTGCAAATAGCTCCTATTCACTTTATATAGAGAAGGTATAGAATAATAGGTTGAGTGTGCTTCTTTAGATGGAACTTACATGTCTTGTTGGTGTTCACTCGCCAGCGCAGCTTGCGCAACGCAGAAAAACGCTTCATCCACATTGTAATCTTCTTTTGCTGAGGTCTCAAAGTACGGAATGTTTCCCCGGGAAGCACACCATTCCTTTGCTCTTTTTTCAGAAACCTGCAAGAGACATAACTGTTCACACTATGATTCATTAAAGAAATTTCTATAAAGCCAAGTTTGGCATTTTGCGTGTGCTAATTACCACACGACTGTGCCCGCCGTCTACATCTATTTTGTTCCCGAGCAATATGAAGGGAAACGCCTCCGGATCTGCTGGATCTGCCTGGCCAGAGTAAGACAATATGCTTGATTAATCAAGAAATCACATTTAAGATAATTGAAGAAGATTCGTTACATCTCCCATGTGCTTTTCAAATGATCATTCAGAGGTGCATTCGTGCCATTGCCAACTTGAAGTTTAACCTCAGCAGGAACTTTCCAAACGTCAAGTCGAATATCATCGAAGATATCATATGAGCTTCATAAGCTGCTGACCTGTTTAAGGAACTCCTCGTGCCAATTGCTAAGTGATTCAAAGGTTTTACCGATGTTGACATCGTATACAAGGACGCAGCAATCTGCACCTCTGTAAAATGCGGCTCCGAGGCTGTGAAACCGTTCCTGCCCTGCCGTGTCCCAGACCTGCCGAACAACAAACGCATGTGATTTATGAATATTTTCACAAACAGATTGAAATGGATCTAAGAAGACAAAGAAGAAACAAAGTTGAATCACCTACTTGTAGGGTGACCAGTTTGTCTTCAATCTGCAATTCCTTAGTGACAAAATCAGCTCCGATCGTAGCCTTATATTGTTGGCTGAACTTTTTGTACACGTATCTGAATCACCAGTCAAGGGTTCAAGCAGATTACTAGCAAAAAGCATCCAAAGTATGCACTTAGATTAAACCAGTGTGCAGAAGCTCCAGTGAGTATCACTTGGTATGGTACAATTACAAACACATCTTTTCTAAGCTTTCAGCTCGCTGTACTAATTGTTGCAAGCATTGTGTAGACAAACTACTTTCTGGGTAATCGTCTAAAAGAAATAGGGTAACGCAAATAAGGAAGTGTTTCATACGACGGATATGCCACACTTCACTAATAAGAATACTGATATTTTAAGATTATCTATTTGAGAACAGATTCTCTCAACCTAGAACTGCTTTGCTGAAATGGTGATCGGCTTGCTCCTTGGCGCCAGAGCTGCAACCCGTTGTATTGCGGGAGTCAAATCATTTGCAACAACTTACGCAACAGAGAGAATGTAAATTCAATCATATCTGGTTTGATGGATGACGAGTGAAGTGTACTACTTATCTGCTGCAGACACGTGAGTGATGGTTGTGAAATAAACATGGTATTGCTGTGAAGGATACTGGTTCATCAAGGAGGTCTTTCCCACTCTGGAAAAACTCAACCATATTAGAAATTTCATCACATTCTCAATATTATCAGCTATATCCAAAAGAATTTTCATGTGAAAAATTCTACAGAGAGAGAGAGAGAGAGAGAGAGAGAGAGAGAGAGAGAGAGAGAGAGTATACCCACTGTCACCAAGAACTATGACCTTGAGCAAGGTTCTTCTCCTCAAAGGATCCATGAAGACCCAGCTCAGCTTTTAACGTATGTATATTTTCCCTTCCAGAAAGCAGGCCAAAAGAGGCAGAGGAAAGTGTCTGCAGCACTCCCCACAGCACAAGCCTATTTCGCAACTGCTCTTTCCTGTTCTCCTCGTGTGTATGAGCTCCAAAAGATGAAACACCCAATGATCTCTCTCTTCCAGAGACCACTTTCCACAGGAACGTTCCTGGCAATTCTTCTCCTTCTTCTTCTTCTTCCTTCCCCTTCTTCCAGAGCTTGCTGTGATCCGGAGAGCGAAGCTTACAATTATTAATTTTCTTGTGGGTTTGTTCGGTGTGATTGATCAATGATGTGAAGGGGGGCAAAAGGGTCCATGTGAGGCTCGCCAACTAAGGAAACGAGAAATGGGCAACTGCCAGCGAAGAAGCTCTTTTATCCCATTAAGAAAAGAAGGAATCAAGTCAAATCAAACCCGATCAAAGCTAAGAACTTTCTCCATTTCTCTTCTTCTCCTCCTCTGTTCCTCTCGTGGACTCCTCCTCCTCCTCCTGGCTCTGCTGTCGTGACTGCCTCTTTCTCCTCCATCTTTGTCTTCTTCCATGATTTTTGCCCGACTGTTTTGGCCGTTGTGTCCCGAGGACATGCTTCAGACCTCTAGTATGTTGTTCCAGGTTGGTCACGGACGTGCTTGAGACCATCATCTTAGTACGTGTGCTCTCCTCGTCAGCAGCTTCGTGCACCTTAGTCCTGACACATCAGAAAATTAGAACACAGCTAGAACAAACAAAATCTTTAAAACCACAAATAATCTCAAAATTATAGGGAAAAAAAAAAAAAGATAGCAGATGAAGGATTGGGTGGGCGGTCCAGAAGGCAGTGGCGGTGCCGCCCATGCTGCCGTCTTCTTATTTTATTTTTCGGATTTTTATTTTTATTTTTTTAATAGTTTTTCCTAATTGTGTTTCTTTATATTTTAATATGGTGCCAGAAAGATGTTGTTTTGGTAGCAAGCACTCCCTCACCACATTAATGGCCACATAAGATGGAAAATGCGAAGAAAAAAATCACTTGGTATTTTCTATCCACAGAGATAACGGAAGGATTTGAGTGTGTAAAGTTGTCCAGTTTTAGAATTTTAGATACACATAATTAATAATTTTTATGACTTGTACCTAGTTTTCCTTACATGATTTAAAGTTGCAAAATCCTAAAAGTTGGGTGAGACAGAATCTCAAAAGTTGTCTGAAACTTATGCAGTCGTAAAGTGTTTGTCCGATATTTTATAAAAGCCACACTACCTTTTATCATAGCTAAAAAGAATACTGAAAGATTCTATCCAACAATACTCCCAAGATCTAAGCACGGGTTTTGTTTCGCTAATGCCCACATGGACATTCGGTCTTCGATCGAAATTGAGAGGTCGACATGCGTGAAAATTCGCTCGAGATACCATCTAATCATGACCCGCATCACAAAACATAGCCAGCGACACAGCAAATTAGACGCCATAAAAACTGAAAGGAGCCAAAGCACACCCCCAAAATGGCTGGCTCAACACTATGAACTTAGCCCTATGTTCTTTAATGCATCTCGCTTCTCTTCCGAGGTAGAAATTAGGACATTCCTCCAGTTCTTCAACCTTAAAATAACGTTCGACAGCTCAGAAAACTTTGGAAGCAAGCGATGACCAGTACAAGGTCTTTGTTTGATATGATATGCCATTATTAAGACATGATGAGCAAACACCGTTGGCTTTTTCAGGTATCGCTTGTTTGAGATTTTTTGTTCATGTTCTCCCCAACGATAATGCACTAAATAAGTGTTTTTTTTTTCTAGCATGATTATTCAGCTTCTGACTCGATTAATCTTTATGAGTATGCATAAACCATCATATCCATGTGCATCAAGTGAGGTTGAACTCATACTGTGATGCGCGTGGGACTCTTTCATTGCCCTTTTGCATGCACCAACTTTGAAACGTTTTTTTTTTTTTTTAAATAATATTTGTAGTCTAGAAAAAGGCGAAAATAAATGAGTAGGAATCTCCCAAACATCACTATATGAATTTCACACCTACAACAAAACATTCCGTTTGAGCCATAATTCCGTCCCTTTGTATTAAATGCATGCCATATTAGTACTTTATTACAAATTTAAATAATTCTATTATAGATGGCATTCAGGAAAAAAAAATATGTGGCGCATTCAAGACAACATGTTCAAACCAAACTTTTTGTAGATTTTGGATGCAAACTGAAAATTCAATAAGCTATCTGCCTTACCAACCGGGAAAGAAAAAGTAAGAAAGAATTCAATAGCTGGAGGTGGGTTGGATGCGTCTTTTGCCACAGCTAAATTGCTATACCTCAATGATCGGTATCATGGCAAATTGTATGATGTTTTTTACTCTTGAGCATATTATTTGGAGGTGAAAATGTCGTGCAATGACAAAAGCTAACCGACTGCACAGATTAAGGCTTCGTTTGGTTTAGCATTTTCAAGAGACTTTGAGCTCTCAAAGTCATTTGAGAAAAAAACATTAAGTGTTTAGTTCAGCTTTTTGAGGCCTCATTGGCCAAATGCTAGCATTTGAAATGGTGGGGGATGGTTGGGCAAGGGTTAGGTCTTGGCCCTTGCCCAAATTTGGTCAAGGGCCGCACTAGCGGGGGTTGGCCGTAGGCGAGTGGCAACCCTCAACTAGATCTGGGGGAAGGCCAACGACTCGAGCCTGATCTGGGTGAGGGCCTGTAGGCACTCACTTGAGGTCGGCCATCCCCCACTTTTCTCAACGATGGTGGGGTGATGACGGCTGCGGCCCATGCCATCTTCCCTTCCCCTTCCCCTTTATTTTTAAATTTATTTTTTCATCTAATATAGAAAAAAAAAAAAGGAAAAGAAGGAAAAAATTTCAAAAAAGTAAAGGACTAAAATGCCCTTATCAGCCGATGAGTTAGGCCCTTATTTAAGACTGATATGACAATTTTATATTTTTATTTAAAATAATATTCATTTCAAGCTCTTATCTAAGAAAATGAGGGCATTTAAACCCTTAATTGAAATAAGGTCTACTTCAAATCTTTATTTGCAAAAATAAAGTCACTTCTGGTCCTTATTTAGAATTTTCTCTAAAAACAAAACCCACCTCTTCAAAACACATATGACACCCTTATGTGTGTTTTGACTCCAAGTCATACTTTCCAATTTTTGCATCTACCGGATTAAGCGAGCAAGTCCAATACGGACTAGGACTTCACATTCAATTTTTCACGCAAGACCCAACTGAATTCCCATGTATTTTAGTGTCCGTATTGAATTTTGCATACTAGTTCAAATTCGAGAGGTGATTATGGAAAATGTTACCAGAACCGATGATTTGAATGGATCGGGTCCAACTACAAGTACAATATGAATGCTCCAATTGTATTCGTAAATCTTCTAAATATATTTAAAATCGCTAGCAGAATGATTCTCAATTGTCATTATAACTAGGGATGAAATATTTATGCTCAAGAGTGATTCCCACATGTAAATTTAGATTGTTGGCATTCAAATTCGTGCAAAAGTTTAGAAATTGAACTTGATCCACTAGCAAAAAGCCGAAAGTCCTCTCCTTTCTCTTCTCTTTTCATAATCTTCTTCAACCTTCAACTATGGGGAGGGTTTGAGCTGGTCTCACTCTCCCCTCCATATGTTTTGATTTTCTTTGAGATTTTTTTTTTCTTGTATTTTTCCTCTTTTTTCTCTCTCGATCTAGATCATGAAGTTGTGCTATGCTGATCTAGTTCTAGATCTGAGAGTTTGAACTCTCCAAATTTAGTTATGGACCTAGGAGTTCTTATCTCCTAGTTTAGATATTGGAGTTTAATAATATTTTTGGGTATTCGATACCGCCGTACTTTGTTTGCGTATAGGTTTTTTGCCTCCAATTTCAATGATGATTGTAGGAACTCTCATGTCTTGCTAAACTATGAAGTTTGCTCTTTCAAAGGTTAGATATTTGTTTATTCAACCTATTTTGATTGTCTCTATACGGCGATGGTGTAAAGAAAGATGAACCTAGGCGTGTACCGCCAAATTGCAACGCTATAATTATTGGAGAAGGAATTTGCGGCATTTGCTCATCACTAATGATGATACAAGAACCAATGTTTGGCTGCCAATTATTTTACTTGACAGATTTTTTCTCTTGAAACGAGTGTGTGCTTAACTCTATTGATGCTTTATTGATCCTCATTGTTTTCTAGATTTGGCTTTATTTTGTAGTGTTCTGGCCTGTGCTTTGCTTCAATTTACTTTACCATGAAAGTCTATGTACTTCTTATGTATTCTTTTGAGCCAAGAATACAAATTTTTTTCGACAAAAAAAAATAAAAATTTGATCCACTAGCTAGTCGTACCAATATAGTTTGACAAAAAAAAAACAGTATATAAACCAAACTGTATTGCATAGAAGAACTGAACTATATGTGATTATTGTCTTTTTTAGGGAAATGCGGATACCAATTCAATCATAAATATCCAATTTTCTCAAATTAGTTTAGAACCTTCGCGTGAAATTATAATATAGTTCTTCTAGTCAATTTTCGCTGAAAATCATCGATAAGACGATGTGCCATGTAGGACAGTTAGTGATAATTGGATCGCCACATCAGCGATTTTTGTGAAAATTGATCAAAAGAGTGCATTGTAAGTTCGTTAAAAGATTTCAGATTAAATTGATAAAATTGAAAAGTTTATAAATGAATTTGCATGCATACAATAGTTTTTCAATAGTTATTAAATTGTCAAAATTGATTGTGACTCCACCACAGTCACTAATTGAAATGCCCCTAGTGTCCAAAAGAATCGTGTCAATCCCATGCTTGGATTCCATGATATCAGTTCATGTTGGCATGTATCCATGAGAAGCTCGCCGCTACTTACGAGGCCATGAAATCTCGACGCTCCTTCATTGAGATCTAAGGTGTGTAACTTAGTCCAAGACTCGGGCACCCCATATTACCTTATAACTCAAACATAATGATTAATCAACGGCACCTATGAGCTATTCAAAATTGTCAGATAGGCATGGTAGTACGTGACTCTAACAAGATACTCTTTGACAGCACTATCTCGTTGAAGACCTCATTCGCTACCTCGAATGTCATTATTGATCCATAACAACAAAAAATGGTCTTCATCGGCAACGATCAATATCCAATGCAAATTTCCATTGAAAGAGACTGTCAAAGGGGTTGCTCAGCTCACACCCATTTTCAACTACGACCGGCCACCACGTATTTGTACTAAGGCTATAAACTTCAACTTCACATTCTAATCCGCCCAAGTATCCGTCATATTCATCATGAAAATAAGTAATCCTAACCACTTATAGTCGTTAATTCTGTCGCCGTACCCAAATCCTAAAATCATACGAGCATCAACAAAATTTGGATGCGAACTCTGAACTACCTCGTGCTTTCTAATGCATACATTCCATAGAAATATTGTTTGACTGCCATATTTTAATTTTAATTTTATTTTTTTTGGTCAGAAACGGAAATATTTCATTTACTAAGCAAAGATGAGAGGCCCTGTAAATGGGCATTGTTACATAAAAGGTCCAACAAAGTTTGAGGAGGGGAGAAGACCCAATTCAGAGATAAGTAATTTTTTTTATGGGCTTTGGCTACCCAGTCTGTAACAAGGTTGGCCTCTCTGAAGCAATGGACAATCTAAATATTTGAGAAGGCCCGCATTTTTTCCTTGCACTTATTGACAAGAGATTGAGTCTCCCAACTTAACTTTTCTGAACTGTTCATAGCTTTAACCAGTTGCCCATTGTCTGACTCAATAATAAGCACTTCGTGTCGTTTAGAAAAGAAGTAGTTGAGGGCTTCCCATAAAGCTAGGGTTTCAGCCATCAGGGGAGAGGATGCTCTGACCGATTCCGCCGTTCCTCCCACCATCCTCCCACCCGAATCTCTGCAGATGCAAGCTATGGAATTCCCCAGCGAACCACGTACGTACGTTCCATCTATGTTGATCTTATATGCTCCTTCCGACGGTGGAATCCATATCTGAGGTGTTTTGGTTTCTCGATTTCCAGATCTGCCGTTTTCATGAATCCCCGAGTTAGCAGCGCATCTATGGTTCTGTGCTATGTGCCGAGGTCGCAGATCTCCGTTTTCCACTCTGCTTCTTGACCCGGCGTTTACTTCAACTCTCGTCTCTCTATCACTTGGTCGCAGCTCATTGCTCGGCCCCAGGCGCATCTTGCCGCTCGACTTGCCGGCTCTACCTCCCGATCCGTCATCTTCTTTGGCCGGTCGAGGTCGCAGATCTCCGTTTCTCACTCGGCTTCCCGACCCAGCATCTATTTCGTCCATATTTAGTATTAGCCTTAGTAGTACAGATCAATCCATCGCACGAACCACCGCACTATGATTGCCTGTAGGGCTAATGAATAGAACTTTGATTTCTGGCAAGAAGCCACAGTAAGAGACTTATTTGGATCCAAAGAACTCATCTAAACACAAGAAAAGTACCAATCCAAGAGAAGAACGTACCAATTCGTGCCACTAAGAGCAGAGTGCTTCAAGTGCATGGCCATGAAATCAGGATCATCAATCATGCACCACCATGATTTGGACACGCATTCGAATCTCATGAGAGGCTTCACTAGCAATCAATTGAGAATTTGGAGGATTATATCATGAGGAAGGTTCTTGTTTAGCCTCATTGTCAATGAAGCAAGGCCAATTGAGGCAAAAAACCAAGGTCGATTCTAATTAAATTTAGAGTAATTTTGTGAGATCTGAATATTATGGTCTTAGGGAAGAGGATGAAAAGTTGCTCATCATACTTAGCCTTTGTGTTGTCCATCAAGTCCAATTTTGTAACCCTAGATTTCTAATGTAGCGGTCTTCAGATGGAAAGAAATCTTAGTGTCATAAGAGAACATAGTGATATTTTTTTTTTTGTTTTTTTCTTCCATTTAAAAAAAAATATAGTGATGTTAGAATTACCGTGAAATCAAACCTATTCATTCCATTTCTATTGTGGGTATCTGATGCCCACTCAAATGCCAATTTTCGATTGATCACACCAGTGATTCGCATCGTCTTCAATTGCGAGTGCCAGTCTTCAACAGCGAGTGCTACGACAGCAATCTAAATTGGCCCAGTGGCCCCCAACGGAAATGACTGCAAATGGACCCCTATTATCGACAACCGCGATGTTATTAACTTTAATCTGCGGTATTAATATGAAATTCTGCCATTCGGATTGATTCAGTTCCCCAAATTGGCAATGAATTCGCTAGAGTTCTCGATAGGACTCATTGGGTAATTCTCGAAATTCTTTTTTTGGCTGTTGTTTTGAATATTATCAGAAGAAGAGAAGCACAAACTACAACCACAGGGAGAGGCCTTAACTATACACAAATCGTGATAATAGAGTAAGCCTTTGGGTCGGGCCTGGAAATTGGATCTAATCTGCTGTCCAAGTGCTCTGATCCGGGTCGGGCTTTGTTTATAACTCAATGCCCTTTATCAAGTATCCGGCCTAAGCGGCCCATCAGGGCTCCATGCCCAAGATCCACTATTATTATTATTATTATTATTATTATTATTATTATTTTGGGGATCAACACCGACAAATGGGTATCACGAGGACACTATTTCTTGGCTTGAATGTGAAATTGTCTCTCTGTCAAACAATTTCCTGATCAATTTCATGTCAATGTGAACAGCTATATACTAAACTTGCCACCAATGCATTGGGCCTCCACTCGATAATGCTGTCAGCTGTCGGCTGTTGGACAACATCGATCGACATGGAAGTCAACAAATTGATGAGTCTCAACTGTTGGACACCAATAGCATACGTGTGTATGCTGTACCTTTTAAAAAAATTCTCCGTGAATTTTTGGCCTTTATCATGCTTATGTCCATATCTATCGTAAGTAGTTATTAGATCAGCGTGTCGTATGGGGAAAATTATCTAATTAGCCATGGAACTATTGTACAGATGTCAATTCATTCATAAACTTTCCAATTCCGCCAATTGTGTCCTAAACTTTTGAGCAAAAATCTAATGTAGTCATTTTGATCAATTTCTGTTGGAAATCGCTGACGTGACATCCATAAGTGGCATACCACCACATTATTTTAAGACTCCCCATCACACTTAATTATGTCGTTTTTACTTAATACTAAGTGTGAAAATTTAATTTGGGAGTCAAATAGGGTATGGAATGATTTGCACTCAAGACCTCCAGCTCTGATGTTATGTGAGATTTTATGAGATTACTGCTAACTATTTTAAAAGTTTAAGTTGTTAGATATATGCGTTGTTTAATATTCAATTACTCTAACAATATATGGAATTTTGCTCAAGGGTCTAGAACTCAAATTGACGAAATTGGAAAGTTTATGGTTGAATTTACATCTATATAATAAGTTTAAGACTGATTAAATAATTTGTTCGTATCATGCGGGTTGAAATGAATGTGAATCATCAAATCAACTGAGATTCGCATGATTTGGTCAAGTTCATCCGAAGCTTCGCTCCTCCTTCCTATCAATAATTGATGCCAGGAAAATCGAAAAGCAAAGGAGGACTTTTGGAGATGGATGGTCAAAGATAAATGTCATCACATGAGACATTTCCTTGCACCTTCTCTCTCGCTTTTCATACCCCATCTGTGCCCCATCTCTCAACCATGTCTTTGTCTCCCTCGTGTCAAAATCGAACCAAGACGGCCGAGTCAGCAACTTGGTTGTGTCCTATTTTCTTCATCTTTCCCTCTGTTGAGAGAGAAATTTGTACAATTAATCTCATTTCACACCTCAATTTTGAATTTTATAATCGGACGGGTTTTCTTTTTTAAACTCGATTTCAGTTGAATTCATGTATATCTCGTCAATATATATACGTCCTCTTCTTCTCATAGAATAGTTTCTGCCTTAATTTTCCTAAATGGAATTGAGAGAATTCTATTTATTGTAAACATAAAAGTTAATTACTTTTTATCCATATAGAGTCAGGTGTTCCGTTATAAACGTACGGTTGAGAGGTTTATTTGTGACCCACATTTTTCCATTAATCTCATTTCATCCTCAATTTTGAATTTTATAATTAGACAGGTTTTCTTTCTTTCTTTTTTTTTTTTTTTAAACTTGATTTGGGTTGAATTCATGTATTTCTTGTTAATATATACACGTCGTTTTATTTCTTACAAAATAGTCTCTGCCTTAGTTTTCCTTGATGGAATCGAGAGATTTCTATTAGTTGTAAATATTCATGTTATAAACACAAAAGTCAATTACTTTTTATCCATATAGAGTCAAGTGTTCCATCATAAATATATTGTCGAGAAGTTCATTTAAGACCCAAAATTTTCATTAATCTCATCTCATTTGAATTTTATAATTGGAGAAGCTTTCCTTTTTTAAAACTCGATTTCGGTTGAATTCATGTAATTCTCGTCAATATATATACGTCGTCCTATTTCTTATAAAATAGCTTAAGCTGTAATTTTACTTATTTATATATATATATATATATATATATATATATATATATTAAAACATCCGATTTGATTCTCTTAAAGGGGCAAATTACTCCTAATAAAATCTAAAGAATGACAATGATGAGATTAGCCTTGAATTTGACTAGTCGCTTCTCTCCTTATCCTGGTTGTCCCACAAATGATGATTATCAAAATATTTCTTTTTCTTGTAGGCATTGGAATTTCTGGTCAAAGTCAACAGGAGGTCTTTGGGTCGTCGGTCTTCCTTTCCGCAGTTAATGGGTCAATACGCCCAAGGACATGCGGCAGGTGAGTGGTGTGCTCTGCCATCCGTAGAATCTAGACAAGTTCTTTTTTCATAGGTGGCCTCGAAGAGACGTATGTGCTTTCTCAGGGTAGGTCATGATTTTTCACTGACTATATGTTCCTTACAAATAATCCCAGAAAATGAAAAATTTAGGATTTTCATCTTGCCCAACACGCCAGCGAAAGATCACCTGTATAAACAGTATCCAAATTTGATATGCATGCTGGTAAATTAAACATGAATAGAGATATAGAAAATGAATGTTGGAAACATGCCTTTCCTTGTGTGTGTAGGCACTTGAAGGGGAGGATGCATTTGTTTCCCTATGATAATTGATAGGATATGCCTTTTGACGATTTGTTAATATAGTTCATTATGCTAATTATAATTAAAAATCGTTATCATGAACGTTGATCGATATATGTAAAATGGCCAATGCTAATATTAACAATTTATTACATTTAAAAAAATGGAATTTTTATTAGTTTATTTTTTTTTCTTTCTTTTTTTCCCAGTTGTGGACCAATTGGTCCAGGCGAGGTCCTCCTTGCCCTCACCCTGATCTAGGAGAAGGCCGCAAGCACCTCGTCTGTGGTTCGTGAGGGTGTCATGGCCCTTGTTCATGGCTGGCTAGGGCCTTGCCGCGCTTGCCTAGGCAAGACAATTGTGGTTGATTTAGTTATAAAAAAATAAAAATAAAAATATAGAAAAAATCAAATATGTCCGTATTAGTGTCAGTTGTATTGTATAGAACGGTAGTCATTCATGTTAGCGATTTCATGTTGAAATTAGATAGATGGACTACATTACAAATTGTCAAAATGTTTAGGATTTAATTAATACGGTAGAAATGTTTACAACTTAATTGACATAAATATAATATATTCAAAATAATTTTGTTATACTTTTTCCAACCGCATTCACGTCTCGATACTCCGGATGGTCGACGTGGCGGGTCAACTCAACGAGGGTGCGAATTCAAACTCACATGCCCAAAGTGTCATCAAGAGGCACTCAATCTCACTTGAGAATTTTGCTCCCATGGTCTCATAAAATGCATTGAGACCTGTGTATCCTTGATTTTCAATTCCTGTCTCTCTTTCGGGAGAAAAAAAAAAAAAACTCCTGTCTCTCTGAATCCCTTGACATCTCAAGCAATCTCTCTTCAGAAAAAAAAAAGGGCAGAACATGGTTTTTATAGCATAACATTGATACCCTCCAAAATAGGAAACTCACAAGATTAGGAAGCCCTAGGTTAGGGAAACAGGCTTTTTCTTGTCATTCTCCAATAGGGTGCACATTGAATCGTCTGTATGCAGGTCTAATTTCTGCAATTTGTTTCTTATTGTAATTGTTTTGTCTGCTTATGTTTCCGCAACAATTGTAACAAACACATATATGGAATGTTGAGTTCCCTCTTGACATGGAAACAAAGCTAAATTGAGTCTATTTGATCTTGCCTTTTGTCGCGACCCGATCCCGCCGCCCGATCTCTCTCATGAGGAAAGGAAATGGGGTAAAGATCGGATTTAGGGGTATTTGACCATGAGAGTTCCCTTACGGTTCTCAATCACAGGAATGTCATCACCTCATCCCCCGGATGAACCTCTTGTGAGTTCCCCCTACAAGGTTGTAAGTCCTCCCAAACTTGTACCCCGCGTGACAGTGGAGTGTCGCGACTTGTACCTACACGGGCGACACACCTCGAGAGAGGAGTTCGAGTGTGAGTATTGAATTTAAGGGTACATTTACTATGGTAGCCCTCCCTTTGGTATCTTCCCTAAGGATGGTATCACTTCATCCACTAGGAGTTTTTCACATATGGGTATGCTAAACCATGATGAGTCTTATCAAGACCCATACTTCGCGCGATGGGTTCATTTTTACGATCTAATGATTTAAAAAATCCTATAAACAATTCGGGAGTAGCCATTAGCCTCATTTTAGGGGGGTCAGCTAGAAACTCAATCGAGGGTCGGGAGTGTTTCCTTGATTCTTACGCAACCAAATATCTAGGTCCGAGAACTTACGTTACACTAATATTTCTATTAGCACCATTTCGGTATTTAAACAGTATGTTGTGTTTATCTAATGTGTTCATGCAATTCTTTTTACATTTTTGGGATCATTACTACTAAACTAAGCGATCATGCGTTGTTGATCGTTTTTATGCTATTCTATTTCAAAAGAAAATGAAAAGAAAGCATCCAATTGAATTGAAATTTGCGAAGCAGTAAATAAACAAACAAGAAAAACGGTAAATCTACCATGCAATCTAGGACAAATATAAAAGGAACACACAAACAAAAAGGATAAGAAGAAAAGAGAACCCGCAACTTATCGGGCTTTATATAACAAAAAAAACTAAGACATATGTTGGGGAATGAATAGTACATAATAATAATTGGAATGGACATCGACCTCCACCATCTTCACGTCATTTCCATCTTCAAGATTCTAATCTAAACCTAGTCCGAAAAAAACTATATAACTAAGTACATACAACGGAAAGAAACGAGCATACACATCAAAACAATTAAAAACATGACATCATGCTAAAGTCAATCTCTCAAAAGAAATTCAATTTCACAAATCAGATTTAAGCCTTGGGGTTGGCCTTTGTCTTTCATGCGTAGGTCCCTCTAAGACACCTACCTAATTCATTTTATGACTTACAGCCATTATTGACCAATTGTGTTCTCGCATGGCCAATAACACTTATAAGTCTCATAACCAGATGATCTATGTGATCCTAGGGTTTTCCCTCGATATAATGCATCGACCCTATTATACATCTAAAAATTACATGCATCCAGGACTTTTGGACCTTGTTTCTCAACCAATCAAAGAAGAAAGTGAACTGTTGGCGGGTCACTTATTACTAAGTGCATGCGCTAATCATAAACACAAGCACTTCTAAATGAATGGCGTGATTGTATGCATAGAGTACATGTGATGTTTCAAAGACATCTTTTGAAATCATCCACGAAAAGTTTTGAGATAAAGTGATGCTTCAGCTATGAAAGGCATTTAATCGTCAAGGCTAGCTCGAGGCTCGCATAAATGCACTCATAAGCATTATAGACATTTTGAATACAATTCAAACCATGACTTTTCACAATGTCAAATCAAGATTTAAAGAGGTTTGGAAATATTTTCGAATTAAGGAAAATTTAGGCTATGGAACACATTCAATTGCCAATGCTAGCTAGGGGTTCACATAAATGCACTCACAAGCATCATAGGCATTTTGAATATGGTCCAAACCACAACTCTTCCTTAAGCCAAATCGAACTTTGAAAAAGAATTTCCAGTCAAATTGTTTTCAAAGACATCACATGTACTAAAGCATTATTAAATTTGATTTCAAAAGAAGACTCGTCGAAAATCATTTTACAATGAATATCGAGTTATTTAAAGCAACTTTTATGAAGATGGAATAATCTAAGTTCATGCATAAACTAACCTAGGAAGTTTACCTAAACAATCACAAAGAAGCTCATGTTAAGAAATTTCAGAATAAACATGTAAAGAAAGCAAAATTGGGTAATGCCTAATGATAATTTGATAATGACAAAATTCCCTAACATGCACGACATAATAACGAACACTTTAGTGAAGAAATTTTTCATGAACGAGCTATATATGATTTTATAAAAATCAGACAACAAGCAACATCATGTCAAAAAATTGTCAAAATAATAGGATACTCAGCCAATATCGCAATGATTTTTCCTATCAAAACAAGTCTAAAAATCATCAAATTTTCATACAATATAGACAACATGATGAAAAACAAGTTTCATTAAAGGGCCAAGTGTAGAATCCTTACAAACAAAATGAAACAAAAATATCAAAAGTCTATCTAGATGGGGGTCAGAACAGGGGTCCGAATTTGATCCCATGTCAAAATTCTAGTCTAGTTTTGAAAAATGAAAAGTGCCCCTAATGATAAGCAATCTACGTGAAATCAATGGCATTGGAAACTTCTAAGTGTGCCTTATGACTTCCTAAAAATGCTCGAGTCCAACCTAGGTCAATTTGGTATCCTAAGATCTAGATTTCTAAAGGTGCGCATGTTAGTAACCAAAAAATCAAAATACAAACATGCATTAGAGAACCTCAAAGTCAATCACGTAATGCACAAACGGCATGGAGAAATTACATGAGGCTTAGAATCGGATGCAATGAACAACTTGGGTAATCATCTAACCCTAAGTCAACATGCAAAAATGTCATACAATTTGATGACATTACGAGTTGATTCAAGATTCCTAATAACATACTTGGGAATCTTAAGTGTGATGAACACTTTTGTGACACAAATTTAACATGTGAAATATGCTTAAATGATATGAGCTAAACATATATGCAAACCTTATAACATGTGGTTCAATGTGAAGAATGCATAATAGCAAGGTTTGGTCTCTAGATGACTCAAACAAGTATGGCAAGGTGCATACATGGTAAGATTCCGTTCTAATCTTAGCATCACAAAACGAGTATGATTTTGATTAACCAAAGACTTGTAAGAATCTAACAAAAAATATCACATACAGAACATGTGATGAGGAATATTTTTTGTTAAGAGTCTAAGACCTAGATGAAATCACATGAGTCATGGTTAAAATGGAAAAATGGATATACATATCTAAGTTATATGTTACTGCATCATCTTTTCACATTAGCTCATGCAATTGACACCCTAGATAATATCAAAACTTTGCAAATTATGCATCAATTGAACACACAGGATGTATTTCATGCTTCATGAAGGATTTGAGACCAAAAAAACTCATTTGTGGACTCAATTTTACCAAAATGCAATTCGGATCGGTGTAGGGCAGATTGTCCTATGTTCGGATGTGAGTGATTTTGACCTAATTAAACATATCTAAAAATTTCAAAAAAATTACAGAATATTCTCCACATAATTACAAGCAACTTTCATGAAGGAAAGTTCCTCCAGAAATCAATACAAAGATTAGTACCAAAGTGATAAAATCAAAAATCAACATAGAGCCGACTGACCTAGGCTCAGATCTAAGTAGTTTTGACATAACTAATCAAGTCTAAAAATTCTCAAAAAAATACATAACATATACCACACAATAAAAAATAACTTTCATGAGGAAAGTTCTTCCATAAATCAACACGAAAAGCTAATAAAAGTAGCAAAATCACATTGCGGAACTTGGACAAAACTGAAAATCAATCCTAAATTACTGTAGAATCGTTCATCTTTGGAGATATTTTTTTAAGGTCAAACGTCACTTGATTGGGGCATGCGGTTTATCGATTCGAAGCTTGTATGTATATTGTCAAAGTCTAGAAGGACTCAACTAAAATAATGTCGTTTTGGACCTTGTTTTGGCCAAAACAACAAGCCTATTACAGAATCGCGAAAATGCAGATTAAGACCAAATTGAGATCATTACCTTTTGATGCGTTTTTATCAATTTTGATCGCAATCGATCGAAAATTTGGTCGAAACTTAAGTGAACCACCAAGGACCAAATATGAATAGCAATGATCAACTTCAAACCGGTCAGATCGTGGATCAATACCGAACCGATCCAAATGGACTGGTTTGTATCACCGAGGGAGCTCAGTTTGATCGGAAAAGTTTCTATCAAAACTGATCTGATCATCGGCTTGCAGTGGCTAGGAAAGGAAGGTGTGGTTGTCGGGGGCTGAATCGGCGAACGGTAGCTCGCTGGCGTGAGGTCGATGGTGGTAGATTGATAAGAACCGGTTCGGCGTGAAGAGAAAAGAGAGGAGAGAGAGAGAGAGGGGCAGTTAGGCTGGAAAACAGAGAGAGAGAGAGAGAGAGAGAGAGAGAGAGAGAGAGAGAGAGAGAGAGATCTGGAAGATAGTAGAAATTTCGTGCATAAATGAGCCCCCAAAAAATGGAGGGAAAACGGGTTTATATACTACCCTCAAACCATCCAATTTCGTCCGTCGGTTTGATTTGACGGTCGAAATTTCGATCCAATGGTTAAAATTTGATTTCGAAGGTTGGTTCATGATCTCGAGGTTTCGAGTAATCTATCAAATGGGTTTGATTTCAAAGCCCGAGCCAAAATTGAGAATTGTGTTAAAATATCCAATTAGGGGTTAAATTGCAATTTGGTGAAATTCGGGGATCAATTTGTAAAATTTTGAGAAATTGAAAGTGTAGAAATGAAATTGACATTGAAAGGATCCCAGAACCGGTCGCCAGAGGTCCACACCGACTAGAAAGGGGCTGAACTGACCATCCTTGCCGATGGCTGGTTAGACCGATTCGCTTCGATTTGACTGGTTTTTGACTAGTTCTTGATCGATTTGGTCCGGCTTTGGCTATTTCGCCCACTTTGGACTCCTGTGGGTACAAAATTTATGCAATTTGGTTCCCAAATGACCAAATTTAAAAGGAAATTTATCTTATTTAAGAAGAAATTGACTGATTGAGATTCAATTAAACTAATCAAACCTTATGAATATGATCTATGGGTCTTTTATGGACCTAATTGAATGATTATCATGAAAGACAATGGGTCAAAACCATGGTGCTTTAAATTGAGTCTAAAGGGCTAAAATGGTCAAATTTACAATTCAATTGGCAAGATTGCAAATTAACTAAAATTGAATTCAATTAATATCACATTTGTTCTATCTAATGACCTATCAATGTGTAAGATCACTTATCGCATTCAAATTGACCTTGAATTGATGCGCTCGAGCTTATGTCAAAAATGAATTTAGGCCCGATATCAAAATTGGACCTACATTTATAAAATTAAACCATAACCATGAATGGGTCAATTCAAATTTTGTTGATTGAAGCTTAATTGGTTATGCTTGGGAAAGTAAAATTCTTCAAATTAAGAAGTTTTGATATGAATTTTCCAAAATCGATTTTGGATTTGGACTTATCTTAAGGAAATGAGTGGGAAACAATTGTTCGTTCGCAAGTCTTGTAGCATTGATTTCGGTCCCTTAATTAGGGCTCAAAATGGCAATTGGCATTTTGACTCAGTAATTCGTGAAATTGAATGTACGAATGGATTTAAAATAGTTTTTTTTTGGAACTGGAGGAACCACCTTATAATGAGCGCTCGGCGTAAACCCCCAAGGAGCACTAGCACGTGAACCCACCTCCCACGGTGCTCTGCTTAAGTCACGCTATATGTGCACGAGGTGACTCGAACCTCCCTCCTTCCGCAATTAGAGGGGGAAAGGCCCAAACCAAAGCATCCATAGGGGGGTGGGTGTGGATTTAAAATAGTTCTTAAACCAAATGTTGAAGAAGTAACTACGCCTAATTATGACTAATGGTTGATTTAGAACTTAAAATTGAAAAATCCGGAAAATAAGGTACTTAATTGATTTTTATGAACTTTTCGACATAAAAGTCAAATTGACATTAATAAGAATGTATTTGTGAATTTTCAATTTTTTTTTAATTTTTTGGTTAAAGATTTGACCAAAAGTTAACTCTTTAGCTGACCTTTCCTAAATAATTGATTTTCTTTCAAATCTTTGAATTTTTGAGAAATTATTTGATAAAAGTAAAATTAAAAGTAAATAGAATCCTTTTAGGAAAAAAGTAAATTTTTGACATAGAGTTAACTTTTAGTCAAAAGGGTTGACCGAAAAGTTAATTCGAAATTCAACCGTTTGACTTTTCGGGTTTTTCTTGAAAATAACTCGAAAATTACTTACTAGTGATATTGCACCAGAAAGAAATGAAAAACAACATTGTTTGATCGAGAAATGGATTTTGTCGCGATCAGAAATCCAAACATCAATTTTTTACATTTTAATGACGCGTCGACTAAAAATCAGGTGTAAACACTTTAACTTGTTGGGTGTTGACTTGAGTGACGTGCAAACGTGCTTATCTCAACATTTTAAATGGTTTTAAGTAGATTAAGGATGGGCTTGCCAGTAAATGACATATATATGGTGGAATGGGACTAAAAAAGTCATAAACTTATTATACATATACTAATTTAGTCTCAAAACGTTTCAATTTGGGATAAACAAGAGTTTTGCTCAATCCTAACACTAATTGGTGCTCCTATGATGAGCCTGCATGGTAATTGCAAGTCCTTTTTTCCATTAAGTTGCCAAAAAGAGATAATAAAGGCATGATCCACCGTCTATACAGCCACCTTAGTCTTAAGTAAAAGTTAATTTAAGTCAATTGCTTATCCACCAAGTGACAACACATATTGCATCTCGAGTCTTTTATTGGTTGGGAGAGGTCATACTGAGTGAATTATAAATCGACACACACATGTGCACCCAAATAATCATCGTATTGCACATTACTTGACGGCGACTGGATCTTTACAATATAGGACCACCGATTAGTTGCCCTACTCACCACCCAAAGAGAACAAGCATGTGGTCCTCTTCTACTGTTAGGAAGTGGTATCTCACCAAAGTATCAAAGGTCAAGCCACATCAAAATTTAAACTATCATAAGAAGGAACCAATATGTATATAAAAGTAGAATCAAACTCATTACTCTAGAAAATGGGTGAAGAAGAGGCGACCGACATAGCCACGTTTCCTTGGTGTAACTATAAAGACTCCACACTACTACGGCAGAAAAATTGTCCAAAAAGTTCTAAACCTATTGTACTTTTGTCAATTCAGTTATAAACTTTTCTATTTTATCATTTAAGTATTAAACATTTTCATATTTTGTAAATTGAGTTCATTCGGTTGATTCTAGTCAGAAATCACTGACATGGACATCAACAGTTTTATATGACATGGGCGTCGTTGATGTGGACAATTTTTTTTATGATATTTTTAAAAAAATTCTATTATTTTTTTTTTTCTCTTTTTATTTGTGATTGGTGAGGTCGCTAACCCTCATTGGTCATCGACGTGGGTTGCAGCCATCTAGGCGAGGTTGGCCTTACCCATGGTTGCCATATCTTGAGCTTGCAATGTCCATGGTCGTAAGTCGAGCTTGAGCAACCATGGGCAGGGCAGCCTTGTTGATTCGCTGCCACCATGTCCATAAACCTAGAGTTCAACCTCGAGCAGCCAAGGCAACTACAAGCTTGAGATCTGGTGACCAAGGGCGATGTAGCCTTGCTTGTGGCCACGAGGTTGGGTGAGGGCATCAAGATCCTCATTGCCACAATTAATTAGGAAAAAAAAAGAAAGAAAGAAAAGAGGGAGGCAGCTGTAAGCTTGAGATTTGGCGACCAATGCTCAAGCTCGAGTAGCCATGGCCACAAACCCAAAGCTCAAAGCTCTAGCGACTGTGGCACCTGCAAGCTTGATATCTAGCAGCCATGGACGAGGGTGTCGTGGCCCTTGCTAATAGCCTGTGGGGATTCACTACCCTTGCCCAATGGTCGGTGACGGTTGTTGGACCCTTGTTGGCTACAAGTAAAAAGAAAAAAGAAAAGAGGGAAAAGACAAGAAAAGAAAAATAAAAAGTTCAATAAAAAATTGAAAGATTATTAAAGTATTATTAAAAACTCTTTACGTCATCTAAGTATCATCTACATGCGACACGGGACACGATGCGACATGACACGCGATACGTCTTTTCTCAAAAAATAGATAATTTTGACACATTGTATATTAAATGTATATATTTATATATACATAATAAATTATCATTTTTATGATTATTTCAATCAAATTAATTTGATTCAAATTCATAAATAAATAATAAAAAAAGTCTACAATGAATTTAAACTAAAAATATTAATCTATCATTTATTAATATCATTATTTATTTCAATTTAACAAATTCAACTCCATTCCAATTATCCATAAAATTTGGAGAAGGAAAACAAGCAATTCACATCATGGATTCACATGTTAGACATATCGGAAAGAAAGAGAAAAAAACTTGGGGTGTGAATTTCGTATAATGGAAAGTGAGAGTCAAAAGAGAAGAGAAAATAAAGTTTTTCTTCTTTCCCCATTTATTAATTTTATTATTTTTTCATATATATTCATTTTGATTCCTCATTTATTGAAAATTTTTAAAGTTGATCTCGCGTATCGAAATCAGAAACTCGCATGTTACAATTCCAACTCGAGTGTCGGAGAGTATCAAGAAAGTTGACCAAGTGTTGGATTTTTCAACACGTGTTAACCGAGTGTTGAAGAGTGTTCGAAAGTGTCGGAAAGTGTCGAACACGTATCAAAGTGTCCGATATGACACGAAGACTCTCAAAGAATGTCGATGCTTCCTAATACGTTATCGCTGGTCATGTCACGTAAGATGGTTGACACCCACGTCAGCGATTTCTGGTCAAACTTAGCTAGATTGACGCAATTGACAAAATGTGAAAATATTTATTACTTAATTAACAAAATTGAAAAGTTTATAATTAAATTAATAGAAGTGCAATAGACTAAGGATTTTTTTCGAACAATTTTTCCTTACTATGACAAGTCCGACTTTGAGATATCTTCACTAAAACAGATCATCGCAGACTGATCTCTTGAGAGATCCTCCCTGAGATGGGAAAGCTCTTCACCATGACTCCACCAAATGCCAACTCTGTACGCGTCTTCTTCATGAACCCATTTATTAAATTTAGAAGTAAGTAGAGAAACTTCGTGATACGCAGATGCTCTGAATACCTAGCCCACCATATTCGCTTTCCATCGAGAATACAATGCAATCAATAACTTTTCAGATAAAGTAACCATTCAAGCATGAACAGCAAGAGCTATTTTGCGCGCACAATGATCCGAATTGGCCAAGTTCACTCCCCCCACAATAATTTGCCCGTTAGCCGCCGCTGCCTATGTTAAAATAATAAAGAATAAAGTCCCAATCATGGAGGTCCCAATACCACGATCTACTCTCATGTCCCAACCCCAACACCACACAAAAAAGAGAACCGTAGGTCATCTGCTGATTTCATAGTGATCTCATGCGCTTGCGACCCTTTGTCGCCAAGTGAAGCATGCACCTTCTCTGCAACCTCCTCCTGGAAAAATAGCATGAACAGAGTTTCCTTTCTTTAAGGTTTTCATGTGATCAAGTTTAAGATAAGATCTTTAATCAACACCCATTGCCTCCTTTCGCTCTTCTCTCTCTCTCCCTCTCTCTTCCACTCTCTCCCATATCCTTGACCATGAACGGCCCTCAGGACCCTAACCCTAATAACACTCGCTTCGAAGAGATGGTGGATCTGTCGGAGTTCCAATTATCAGATTATCTCCTTCTCGAAGGTGATTTCGAGGGAGATTTGTCCGCGAAAACAATGGCTAATTCCGAGGAAAATTCCGCGGGCAGCTCCAATGGGTTTGCTCCCCCCGAAGCCAGTGAAAGAAGAAACAGTAACATGCAAGTGAATTGTTGATCATGCCCTCTATTTGTGTGATTGTCACGCTGGTCCCCCTTTCTTCCTAGAAGACAAGCGTGGATGCTTAGATCTTCTTCTTCTTCTTTTTTTTTTTTTTTTTTTTTGTGTGATCAGGATGTAATTATCAAATTAATTACTGAATGTATCTTCTTTTCTGGCAGAAGATGCAAAAGAGGGAAGAACAAGTCTGGGACCGGAATGAGGGTTGCTTTCAGGACAAAATCGGAGCTCGAGGTCATGGATGACGGCTTCAAATGGCGAAAGTATGGGAAGAAATCAGTCAAGAACAGCCCTAACCCTAGGTAATGTTTGCTTCAATTGCAACATCATTATTCATCCAACGATATTATCATATATCTTTGCATTTCGGCGATAAAAAGATTTTTGTTGCGATTACAAAATAAATTAATAATGGTTGAATCGCTCGCATTTATTGATCTAATCAGTCAAAGCTTTTTATAAATGCATATGGCTCGTTAAAACCACTAGATCTGAAAGGTGCCATTTCCTGTGGACCCGTTATTGCCTTGTATTTAATGTGGGTATATTTTAATGCTTGCAAACGGATCTTAATTAGTTGATATTCGTACGGCAATCGGTTTTGTGATTTGTCTAGGTTTCATCTAATGAATATAAGAAAAGGTTGCTCTGTGATGTCCAAAATTTGCGTATAAATACATATATAGATTATATAATATTCTCTAACTTCTTTTGTCATTATCGATATTTAATGGGGAAAGTAGCACTCGTGCTCTCATTTTGTGGTGAGAGCGTGTTGACGGGTTTATTGTGGTGTAAAGTGCTCTCGGATGAAAGGTAGATTGTGCGCTTTCATCATTTACGTTAATGGACCACAACATGATCAGAACATATACTTGCATGGGACACTTCGAAGTGCTCCTTGACAAGTTCATTTCTGTTTTAGCATCAATTTAATTCTCATATTATATTCTTACCGCACCTTTCTTTCTCATTTTGCATATTGGTCTTCATCCTCATCGTGTGGTTTGAGGAGTGTGCTGTGGGTCGATATCATGAGCTTAGCTCTTATCTTCTTTTTGTATGCACAGTCTTCATAACGTTCTCTTTACACGAGCTATCATGATGAATGTTCATGGGTTAGTTTCACTTTAAAGAAGTTGATCCTGCTTCCGTCAAGCGGGTTTTAGGGTTTAAGCAGATGGGTTTTCTTTCTCCTTTCCAGCTCGTTAATTGGTGATGGCATATGAATGATAAAGCAATCAGCTGTGTTCTCTTCTTTCGAACATGAAGGAATTGCTATGAGGGTTTTGTCAATCCAGTCACATGCAAGCATGAGTTCCTCGTTTAATATATAAAATAAGCAAATCTCTTTTGGGAGTTAGCCCCATCTGAAAGAGAAATATAGTTTTTGAATGAATACATACAGAGGCAAAATGAACCATGACATGTCTTATCAGAAGACATAAACAAAATAAACCATATTCCACCATCATCTATTTTAATTTTGCAGACCTTTTTCTCATTTTTTGGATTATTGCATTCATCCCCTCCGTTTCGGTGACATGACGACCTACTTCTCTGCAACCACAAGAATATAAAAACCGTGCACAGAGCAAGCGATGGTGTGGTTCACAGCTCATGCATGCAGCCCCTAGTTTGGCGCTTTTATGGCCGTTGGTTTTCTGCTTCTGCTTCTCTCTTCTGTAACGTCCAACCCCTTCATAGGTGGATAGTTTTCGTGTTCATGAAATAATCACTAAACTTGTAGACTGGATGATGCATGAGTCGAAACCCGAGTAGATAATCCAGACACGAAGTTATTTGCATGAAGTAATTCAAAGAATTCTTGGGTTGATGTAATAGAAACCTAATACTTTCATTCGGAGAGATTAACAAGAGAATGCCTAAGTCCGGCTCATAAATCCAATTAACCCATGTTCACTAAGAAAATTAGTTATATGGCAAATAGGATATGGATAGAAATATATATAACTTGCAATATTACAGGCAAAATTCAATCATCTGTTTTGCTATTTTGTCAACATGCTTTACCTTTTTTTTTCATGGACAATATAGCCATGGAAGAACATTACTTTCTAGGGTTTGTCCGCTGCCAAAGATGCTTGTGGACACTTTATAACATATGTCCGAAGTGCAACTTGGTGTTGGTATTGGAGCAATATCCAACAGGAAGCTACGAATGCCGGTGTGTAATCTCTAGCTAGTGCGGAAATATCTGTATGTCGCAATCAATAGCAATTGGCACATTCTACCCAAGTGGACGCATAACGTAAATGCCGTCACTTCATTATCATTGAAACAAGGACCCCATTAAGGTGTGCGAACTTTGTGGTCCTGATGGCGTGTTGATTAAGTTGCCTTTAAGTAAAATTCGATTGCATTCTGTATAGATCATCTATACTCTGCTGATTCGTGGGTGTTTTATATGGTGGATACTCTGCATCTGTAAAAGGAATACTCTCATTCAATGCCTCGTGTTTTAGCACTGTAGATAGCTAGCAGAAAAATATAATCACGTTCATGTCGAGCTCGTGAAGGATTCTGATCATGGCTTGTCGATGCGAAGTAAAATTTCACTTGTGTCGATCCTTTGGTGCTGCAGGAATTACTACAAATGCTCGAGCAGAGGGTGCCTCGTGAAGAAGAGAGTGGAGAGGGACAGGGACGACTCGAGCTACGTGATGACAACGTACGAGGGCGTCCACAACCACGAGAGCCCGAGTCTCGTGTATTACAACTACAAGCAGATGGGACCTGTCGTGGACGCCGTCGCTTCCGGCGGTTGGGATCCGCAGGCACCTCCTTCGCACTATTCGAGCTGATCTCCCTCCTCATGTAGAGGCATTCCAAGCCCTTCTTTGGCCGTACTTTGAATCAGTCTCGATATGGGTGTGCCCGCACGAGAGGCTCACATGCATAGGTCGTCTCTCCTCATGAATATTATGTAAAACTTTCTTTGCTTTGGCCTCGAATCACTGTTGATTCGGCGAATCGCCATATATTTGTTTCGCTTCATCTAATGACCTAAAATGAGAGCGTTTCCATCTCTCTTGTTAAGTTATAAAGTTGGACATTTCTTCTTTGCCTATTTTTTGTGGCGAAAATCATCTTTACAATTGTTTCTGACATTAGTTGCTTGCTCTCTTTTACATTAAATATAAGGAATATCTGTTATCTCGCACAGTGCTTCTCTTGATGTCTTCATAGATCTCACTAAATTACAACCAGCTCCTTTCCATAAATTAATTGGTTAAAAAAATCGAGTCACCGATGGGAGTACGTGCAGAGTAGAGAATTCGCATCTTTCGATAGTCATTTTCCAAGTACTAAACGTAATGCGATAGTTATTATTATTTTTATTTGATGAATAGATCCCATCCATGGAAGAATTTTTTGTTAGGCGAGACTCTTTACCGTTTAGATATGTATCAATCTAGCGTGTGGGAGTAGGGAACTAACATAAGTGGGCTTTGAACTTTTTACCTATTCCCTTTTAATAGACCCTTCTAGTATCATGTAATGTATCTTTAACGTTTTCTGATTTATCTTTGATTGTATTTATGTGAATTTTCACACATAAGTTAGTTGCTGGAAAATTATCTAAAAAAACATAACATGGACGCCCGGAGTGCTATGTAGGATGGCCAACACTAAGGTGGACAATTTTTTTTTTTTTATAAATTTCTTTTTCTTTTTCAGTTTTCTTTTTTCTTTTTCTTTATTTTCCGATCATGTCCAGCGAGGGTTGCCGGCTGGCCAAAGGCAAGGGCTGGCAACCCTTGTTGGCCATTGGGCGAGGGCCGTGACCCTCGCTAGGCTTGGAAGGAAAAAAAAAAGAAAAAGAAAGAAAGAAAAAAAATGTAAAAGGGATCATAGATTTAAAAAAACTATAAAAATTATCATGCCAATGTTGTGCTATGTAGGATGGTTGACGACCCTTGTCAGCCATTGGATGAGGGGCCGTGACCCTCGCTAGGCTTGGAAGGAAAAAGAAAGAAAGAAAGAAAATGTAAAAATATTTAAAGATTTAAAAAAATTATAAAAATTAGTACATCAATGCCGACATGTTATGTAGGATGGCCGGTATCTACGTTAGCGATTCCTAGCTAAAATTAATTAGATAAATTTAATTAGTAAAATGTAAATTTATTTAATAAAATTAAAATTTTAAGACTGCATTAGTTGAAGTGCAATAGATTAAGGATGTTTTGGGCACTCTTTCCGTTTTCACTTATAAAACATGATTTTGCATATATCTCGTCAAGGTATAATATTCGCGTCAAGATATCTCGTTGTCATCCATTAAGGCTTGTCAAGGTCGACGACGACACGGAGCTCGAGATTTGTTACGAGCGACGTGCTCGACCCTAATTGCATGTTGGGCCAATAAGCAGGAGGACATACTACAGACGAATGATTTTCTACACCATCCGTAGAATCTAAGACAAGTTTCATTTTCATGGTAGGTCATGAATTTTCAGTGACGATGTTTCCACCCCCCTCCCAAAAAAATACACACAAAAAAAAAAAAATTAGGGTTTATCTTGCCCAAAGCACCCGTAAAAAAATTTTTTGCTTGTACAATTTTTTTAAAATTTTTTTTATCAGGGATGAAGTCAAAATCAAACGTGAATAGAGATCTTGAAATTGCATGTTGGAAACATGCCATTCCTTCTATGATGGTTACGATAAGCACTCAAAAATTGTATAGATAAACACATTCAAAGTGCATTTGTTTGGGGATAACTTCATTGAAAAGAAAATGACTGCGCTTTTTCCACTCCTCATTTGGCCGAAACACTTCCAACAAAGTACTGTAACTATTGACACTTAAATTTTAACTATTTTACTTACTTGTTCGTCATATAAAAATGTCAAAATTACATTAAACATTTCATAACATTACATTTAGGTAACAATAACATTTAAGACCAAACTTATCTTTAAAAAAATTGTTCTAAAAAAATAGAAAACAAAAAAGAGAGAATAGAAAAATGATTTATAAAATAAAATAATTTGGTTGCGGAGGAAGATTTTGAAAGATTTTAGATTTTGAATAATGGAACCTTTTTCTTGTTGAGTGTATCCTCTCTTTTACGAAGATGATCGTCAACCGTTGAATAAATATATGTAATTATATTGGAAAATCTTCACTTGCAAAACAAATTTTTTCTCTATAAACAGAGAGTGAAAGGCTTCGCTTAGAGGGGGAATAGAAATTGGTAAGAGTTCGTGAGGTTCCGCTTAAGGGGAATGAGAAAAGGTGAGAGGGAGAGAAATTTGCGGGGTGTTCATAAGTGCCACAGGGGGGAGAAATTTGCAAAGTGTTGGTGAGGCTTCGTTTAAGGTGGGGCTTGGTTGACGGAGAGAGAGAGAGAGAGAGAGAGAAATTTTCAGCCAAAACCAGTGAGATTCCGAGCTTGTTGCAGCCTCAGCATGGCTCGGTTCTGGTGAAATTTTCAGCCGTGCCGACGAGTTTCCTGGTGTTCTTGCATTCCCGCTTGACGCACCAGTCGTGCCCCCAGTCATCGTGATCGAATTTAGTCTTGCGCTTCCGGTTGTCGCGTCGTGCGTCCTTGAAGCCCACACTGACATGAATATTATCAACACGTTTCCTCGACGCCTCCGATAGACATCGTGCAACATCCTCGAGCCATCCGGGCAAGATTTTAATCATGCCCTGTGGGTTCTAGGTTCTTAGTTTCCCTCAGCATTGTGTTTTACGGCCTCGCACCAGTTAAACTGGCGAGTTCACGCTCAGTCCTGACGTTCCTCCAACGTACTTTACTCGTTGCAACATTTCTGGTGTGGTCTTTTGATGTCTCTTGCACATCCAGCCACATTGCTTTACTTGGGTTTCTAATCAACCCTAATTAATTAGTGGTGGCTTCAAATTGAGCAAAATTACATGTTTAAATGGATAATTTTTTTAGTGTCAAGTTGCGATTGGTAGGACTTGAGAGGGTCCTTGCTAAGCCTTCAAACTTAGTAATCCATTAGTTTTCTCTTGGGTAATTCACTTTCAGGAAGGTCGCGATAATAACCATATTACTCATTGTGGGTTCCATCTTTCAGTAGCCTTTGCATTCCTTTTTTAAGCTTCTTCTTTGCAGGTCCTACTTTCCTTCATCTTCATCCTCTCTTTCTCTCTCCTTTTACTTTATTTTCTTCTATGCCTGAGATGGTTTTTGCATTGCTTTTCATGATGGGTGCTGGATAAATTGATTAAATTCGAAGTGTTGGTTAATATCGAGTAAGGTAGTAATTTTCCTTGTGATGGGTTCGATTCAATGAAGTCTGAAGGTGCTTTTATTTTATTTCTCTTCTTTCATTTTTTTTTTAATGTCTAGTGGGTATTCATTCATTCCTTATTTACTATAGAATTTGATTAAAGTTGATGCTTTTGAGGATCTTTAGTGAGGCCTTTTGTCATTGCTAAATTTCTCTCCTTTTGTGGTTTCTGTTTCGGTTTCACCAAGCGAAAAAAAAAGGTTTATCATCCCATTACTTCTAAGTATTGAACTTACTAGTTTCTTTGACTCTCTTGGGATAGAGAATGCATTTGATTTTTTCAGTGGATTTTGAGTATTCATCGAAAATTTCCCCGGACTAGCTTCCATTAGCCTCTTTCTTTTCTGCAATTTGCTTGCTAGAATAATTTCAAGATGAACATTTTGATATCTCCCCATAATATTGGTCTAATTTTGGTTCGAATTTAGTAAAGGATGAAGGTTTTTTTTTCCCCCAAGAAATTTCATTTTTCTTCTCATTTTTGTAGGTTCATTGAAACTTTTGACTGTCGTTCTTGAGAAAGTGAAAAACAAGTGGGCGTGCCAAATGCATTTTCACATATTAGCTAGTAGGTGGCTGTGCAAAGTATGGCTGGATCCCTTCTTTGTATTATATTAGGTTAAGTTTGATAGAAAAGGGCTTCTATATGTTGCACAACCACCAATTAGATTGAGAAAACATCATTTAACTGAGTTGGTAGGCTTTTTTAAAGGCGATTATGGTAGCATATTACCTCAATGAATTGCTAGGGTAACTAGGCAGTTTCGCATCCTTGCATTTTTCTTTTCCTTTCAATTTTCGAACGGCCTACTTTATTGCCTTCTATGCAAGGTCAGTCCATGTAGGCAGTTTAGACCGGCACCTTACATAATTTACATGGAACTGCTCAAGAGATACGCTTTAGATGGGTCAAACCATCAAAACTGAGGAGCTTATCTTCTGTCTTAATTTTTTTAGACATCACTTTGGTTGCAATCCTCTTGCTTGCATAGTTATGTCGTATAATAGACTTCTTTTCACCCACATAACCTGCACGGTGCACCCACTATGTGGCTGTCGTTTAGGAGGCTAATCTCAGGTCCAATAATAAGTATCTAGGCAAGAAATCGTTGCTCGTAGGCCGCCTCACAAGCCTAACTCTCGCACTCCGCATCCTCCTTGACTTCGCCGGAGGATGCCACGTTTTTACCAAAAAAGCATGGAAGTGGGAGCCGGAAGAGATAGATAATTGCATGCAAAGAAAAAAAGAGAAGGATGAAAACGGAGGAAAGCGGGACCTACTGGAGAAGGGAAAAAAGATGCCAAGGAAATGATTAAGATGCTGTAAAAGGTGGGATCCACAATGGCTGAAATGGTCATAACACTTTACTGGGGAGTGTTTTAACCAAATTAGGAGTGGAAAAGTGTGATCCAAAAAGAAAATTCTTTCTAAGAAATCATTTTTCATGAAAATAGTTATTTTTTTTAATTTGATGATATGCGACTGAAAATATATTTTGATGTTTGGATCTCATTTAGATTGATTTCAATCCATGATTTTATTTCGAGCCAAAAAAATCTTTTTTAAATATTTTTTTTTCTTTTTTCTTTTTCCTCCTCCATTGGTCGATAGACCTTGGTTATGGCCCCAACAGACCATTGGCATCATTGCCAAAGCCTAGCGAGGGCCGACTTGGCCGGCCTCGAGCTAGCTTAAGCTTGCCAGATCTCGACGAGGATAGTGAGGCTCAAGCTCCCTGGAGGCTAGTGAGCCCTTTGACACATTTAGGCTTTATTTTTTCACAGAAAATGAATAATTTGAAAAAAAAAATCTAAAATTGTTTGTCGATATCATCATAAATAAATAATCAATGAAAAATATTATCATTATCAATAACAATTTATTTTTAATCATTTTTGTGGATATTATAAATATTTTTCATTTATTCATTTTTATAAGCGATACACAATAATCATTTTTAGAAAAATATTTTCTAAATCATTCATTTTTAGCAAAACACATGCACACTTCGTGAAAAATGTACTTGTTTCCTTTGGTAAATGATGTAGCAAGTACTCAAAAAATGGGGCATTTGGTGTGGGATGTGATGGTTAAAATTAACGATGGTACGAATTTGAACATATACTTTTAGTGGAGTCTAATATGAATCTCATTATTTCTTAAATATGTGTAGTTTCATCCTAGAAAATAAGCCTCGGTCCTTAATTGGACCGCCAATGCATATACTTGTTCGTATTCCTGAATGCTAGTTTCTAATTAAGTTGAGTTCTATATTGCACGCACACCACTTCAAGAATTTATTTTTCTTTTTTTATATAATGTTGTCAATCATACAACTTTCTAATCGCTCAAGCCTTTTTGTCATAAGTGATAAAGTTAGACACACAGACCCAAAGTCTGGAACCCTATTGTCATTAACACCCATTCGATCCCACTCAAAAATCTTCAAAAAAAATTAATAAAAAATCTTCAATTTATTGCAATTATGTTAATTCAATCTTAAACCTTTTTTTTCCCAAATGAGTTCTAAACCTTTTGCATTTACGTTAATTTAATCTATTCGTGGTTCGGCCGAGCTAATATGAACATCAACCATCCCATGTGACGTTACTAGTGCCGACGTGGACAATATCTTAATGATATTTTAATATTTTCCAAAATTTTATTTATTATTTATTTTATTTTCCCTTTTCTTCTTTTCTTTGTCTTTTTTTTTTTCTCCCTTTCCTTCCTTCTTCGTCCAGCCAGTTGCAGGCCTCGGACAAGCCTTGCCACGGCTAGTTGAGGCTCAATTTTGCCAGATCCAGCAAGGTCATGCCTTGTCCAACCCCTGGTAAGGCTCAAGGCCTAGCCAAAGGCCGCATAGGCGGACTTGCTTAGGCCACATGTTGGGCTGGCAAGGCTTAATTAAGGCCAACGAGGTCCTTGGTTGGCCTCGCCTCTGGTCGGTCGTTGAGCCAGTGACTAATTGGAGAAAGAAGGAAGGGAAGAAAAAAAAAAGAGAGAAAAAAAATCGAAAAAAACATTAGCATATTATTTTAAATTATCCATGTCATCATCTAGGACAACTAGTGTCTAGTTGGCTCCGCCCTGCCAAGATACAAGATTAATGACTTTTTTGAAAAAGAAGAAGTTTAGGATTGATTTAACATAATTATAATTGATTTAGAACTTTTTTGATAATTTCTCCCAAAAATCTTTTGACAGCGTATACTCTCAAAGTCTCGTGGACTACATTGAGACCAGTGTACCACTTGACATCTCAAATAATCTCTCTTCAAGAAATACAAACATCATATCTATAATATAGCCTTGGTCCTATCCAAATTAGGAAACTCACAAGGTTGGGAAGCTTCCAAGGTTACGGAACATGAAGTTTCCTTATCATTCTCCAATAGGGTGCAAATTAGACTGGCCGTATATACATTTAATGTTTGCAATTTATTTCTTACTCTAATAGTTTCATCCGTTCACACTTCTGCATTAATCGTACCAAACGCATATATATGCCAAAAGCGCATGGCATGTTATGTTCCCCCAATGACGTTAACTATTAACGAGCTCAATAAAACATATCTGATCTTACTTTTAACAGGCAGAGTGTAGACTCGAATAACGTGCAAACCTGCTTGATGCAACAATTTGAATGGGTTCAAGCAACTTCTATAAGAAGTTGGAATAAGATCGGTGTTCTAAAAAATCTCTTTTATGTGATAGCTGGATTTGTGAGCATACTTTTCACTTGCCACTCTATAGATATTGTGAATTAGAAAATTTCTTAGTCCCGACAACCTTATGATATAAATTTATAGTTCTTTGAAGACTAACATGCAATCCTTTGGAAAGACTCAGAGAAGGACTGTTTGTGTGGTTTAGCATACTAGTCTTGGTCAACTAAATCCTTAACCCCCCGCCGGGGCGCCCCCCGGGACCTTTTTCTATTTTCTTTTATTTTCTTTCTTTGTTGACTGTATATGCACGTTGACCCTAATCCACATTGATAGCCAGCTAGTTAAATTGCCCCGCTTTCCTTTTTTAACTCGGTCCCTTTAAACTCAGTCCTTTCTCTCTTTTTTCAAAGTTCACAATCCAGATTTTTCCAAACGTTCGCAGCTGACCATCTCCCTGTCTTAAGCTTAATGCAAATGTGTTCATCTAAAATTTATTAGAACCTAAATGCCAAAAAAAATAAAAATACTGAAGAGAACGCAAATTCAAAATAATGCAATATCAATATTATTATTTAGGGATCGGGTTTGATCCCTAATTTTCTTATGTAATGAATAATTATACGTGATTGTCAAAATTTAAGTGTTAATTAGGCAATTTTATTATTCTAAATTTAAACTGTCTTGTGGAGGAATATATGTGCACATAAAGATAGAATTGCACAATTTGTTTTGGAAAAAAAAAAAAAGGTGAGGAAGACACAACCAGCGTAGCAGTTCCCACACTCAATCACAACCATGCTCAGCTTACGGCTCCATCGGGTCCGACTTTTTTGTTGGTCTTCACCATACCACTTCACCTCACCAGAGACTTGGACTGATCCCTTGATAGGTCCTCCCAGAGATGGGAAAGCTCTTCGTCATGACTCCATCAAGCGTCGACTTGTACGAGTCTTCTCCACAAACCCAGCAATCATCTTTAAAAGTGAGTAAAGATACTTTATGATAAGCAGATAATCTGGATGCCTAACACACCATATTCGCTTTCCACGGAGAATACAATGTAACTATTGAAGCATGAATAGTGAGAGCAATTGGCCAAGTTCACTCCCCCCCCACAAGAAATTGCACGTTAGCCGCCGCTGCGGTACAAAAATAACACCAATCGTGGAGGTCCCAATGTCCCCCAATCATGTCTCCCAACGCACCACCACACAAAGGAGAAAACCCCAGGTCACCTTGTGATCTCATAGTGATGTCATGCGCTACACCCTTTTGTCGCTAAGTGAAGCATGCACCTTCTCTGCAACTCCCTCCTGGAAAATGAGCATGAAACGAGTATCCTTTTTCTTTTTTTAAGGAGCTTCATTTGATCAAGTTTGGATGAGAGTTTATATCAAATACCAATTGCCTCCTTTTGCACCTCTCTCTCACTCTCTCTTCTCTCTCTCCTCTTCCTCCCATGTTTGTGACCATGAATCGCCCTGAAGACCATAACCATAATCACACTTGCTTCGAAGAGATCGTCGATCCTTCATATTTCGAATTATCAGATTATCTCCTTCTCGAAGATGATTTTGAGGAAGATTCTTCGGTGAAGACAATGGCCAGTTCCGCGGAAAATTTCACGGGCAGCTCCAACGGATTCACTTGCCGCGAAGCCAGTGAAAGAATAGATAGTAACATGCAAGTGATTTATTGATTTACCCTCTTTTTTTGTGACTCCTACGTTGGTTGGTCCCCCTTTCTTATCAGAAGAAGAAGGTGTCTGATTCAAAAAGAATGATCCATATTTTCTGTGATCAGGAACTAAATTTCGAATTGATTGGTGCATTTTCTTTTTTTTTTTTTGGCAGAAGATGCAAGAGTGAAAGGAAGAGCAAGACAGCTACTGAATTAAGGGTTGCATTCAGGACCAAATCGGAGCTCGAGGTCATGGATGATGGATTCAGATGGCGAAAGTATGGGAAGAAATCGGTCAAGAGCAGTCCTAACCCTAGGTAATGTTTGCTTCAATTACAACATCGTCTTTCATCAAACATAAATTGATATTTATCTTCACAATTGTTAGTAGTTATTGAATACTTCAAGGACAAAAAGAGCTTTTCGTTTCAATTACAAAATGATATAATAATGGTCGAATCGCTCGCATTTGTTGATCCAATCAGTTTAAGCTTTTGAGAAATGCATATGGCTCGCTAGAACCACTAGAACTGATATTCGTCCGTGCCTAGAGTATCATCAGCAATTGTTTTTGTGATTCGTCTCCTCTGTTTGAAGGGAAAAAGAGAGAAATACTCATTGCCACTCTGTTTTTTGTCCTCATTAAACTAAGTAGAGATTACTCTAACTTGAACCGAATTAAGTCACTTTTGATGCCGCCCGAGAGTCATCCCATCAATATGAGAAAAGGTTGCTTGGTGAGTCCTAAATATGTATATTACTACTATAATTTGTCATTTTGGATATTTTATGGGAAAAGTGGTTCTTGTGTGGTGAGAGAATGTGAAGGGTTTATTTATAATATAAAGTCCTCTGGAATAAAAGGCGATTGTGCACTTTCACCATTTACATTAATTGACCATAACATGGTCAGAACATGTACTTGCCACACTTTAGCTAAAAGACCACCTGACCCTCCGCACATGGGACACTTTGAAGTGCTCCTTGACAAGTGCATTATCTATAAAATTAAAGGAAGATCCTTTAATGTAGGCCGACATATAGTGAGGTGTCAAGTAGCGGGGGACCTGTGGTCCCCAAACTAGCATTGGTTTAATTCTCATGTTGTATTTATACCACACCTTCTTCATTTTGCATATTGATCTCCATCCTCATCGTGTGGTTTGAGTTGTATCTTGGCGTGTCAATATCCAACATTTTGATTCTTTGGGTTCTTATTTCATATACACAGTCATCATAAAGTTTTGTACACACAAGCTATCATTAATGAATGTTCATGGGTCAGTTCCACTTTAAATAAGTTGATCATGCTGCCTTCAAGCTGGTAATTGGGGTTTGAGCAAGTGCGTTTTCTTCTTTCTTCGTTTTTGGCTCTTTAACAGTTGATGGAATATGCATTAGGAAGCAATCAACGGTATTCTCTTCTTATAAATATGAAGTAATTAGTATGAGGGTTCACCTATTGTGTCACATGCCAGCATAATCACACTATCTAGAAGAGAAATACAGTGTTTGCATGTATATATAGAGGCAAAAAGAGACATGACAAATCTTATCAGAAGACACAAACAAAATAAACCATCACCCGCCATCATTCAATTTGATTTTGCACCCCTTTTTGATATTTGGAGGGTTGCATTCATCCCCTCCCTTGTTTCGGTGACAAGGCAACCTAATTCTACATCACCATAAAAATACAAAACCAAGAAGCATAGGACCAAGAGATGGTGTGGTTCTCAGCTCATTCACGCAGCTCATTGTTTGGCGCTTTCATGGCCATTAGTTCTCTACTTCTCTTGTTGCTAATAATTGGGAAATAAAAAAATAAAAAATAGAAAGGCACGCGTGAAATAATCAAAGGCCGTGCCTCTTCAGGTTTAATGGATTTTCTAAATTCCTTAGGTGGGTAGGTTCCGAGCTCAAAAACTCTTGCGACGGCAAAGATATTGGAAGACCCAAAAGATTCTTCAAATGTATCATTTCTGGGTCCAATGGAATTCATAGGTATAGGAAGAAGCCTTGTCAAATAGAGATTTTTTCTTTCGACCATATATCGATTGTTAATACGATATATAAGGACCGCTACTACAAATAGTACTACACCATTGATCGTGAAATATCGATTGGTTGTTGAACCCTGTGAATTGCGTGAAAGTAGGATACTCCAAATTCGGGGGTTCAAGAGTTTTATAAAACATTCGTGGTGGAAAAAAAATGTGGAACTTTATAACACACTGTATAATACACATCGAGTGCAACTTGGTGTTGGTATTGGAGCAACATCCAACAGGAAACTACGAATGCCTGGTGTCTTAGCTAGTGCAGACATATAAGTATGTCGATAACGACTGGCTCAATCTACTCAAGTGGATGCATAATAAAAAAGGTTTTACTTCATTATCCTGAAATAAGGACCCCGGTTTTGATGTTTGGCAACCACTTCGACAAGATGTTGCGAATTTAGCGAAGGATTGGAGAAGATACACTTTACTTTTATTTCTTATATGTATTTAAAGTACAAGTTAGCTAATGGTTTACACAATATATTAGCTAAAAGATATTCAATAGAATAACTTTGTCGAGCCACGGTTTTTACACATGGAAAGATAAAACTCTCTTTATAAAGAAAGATTAAATGACTTTGTCAACTCTGAAAAGTCTTGCGACGCTTGCGAAGAGTACAAGAATTGCTCACCTGGTCATGATTTGATTGAAAGCAATCTATTTTCTTTGCTGTTGAGAGATTTTATTTCCAATAATTAGCACTAGTCGTAAATGTTAATCAAATTGGGATTTACAAAGTCGTGCAAACATATCTATTTTGCTGGGTAAGCAAGAGACTCTATTCATGCCGAGCTTGTGCAGAGTTTTCTTTATTATGGCTTGTCAATACAAAGTTGAACTTACTATTATCGATTTCTGATGTTTGTAGGAACTATTATAAATGCTCGAGCGAAGGGTGCCTCGTGAAGAAGAGGGTGGAGAGAGACAGGGAAGACTCGAGCTACGTGATAACAACGTACGAGGGTGTCCACAACCACGAGAGTCCATGTTTTGTCAATCGCAATTACAAGCAGATGAGGCCTGCCGTGCCGCCTAATAGAGGCACTCCAATTCCTCTTAGCCCGAACTTCAGTTAGTTTCAAACACTTATGTTACTTGCATGATAACCTCACATGAGTAACCTTTGTCTCTTGATGAGCATTTCATAGAAGCTTCTTTGCCTTGATCCCTATCTATTATAGACCTCGTGTATCAACAATACGTTTGTCTCGCCTGCTTTAATAGCATAATCTTCTCATTTGGATGAGGGCGTTTCCCTTTCTCTTGTTAATCTTGACTTATAGAGTTTGTCACTCACGCGTTTCTGATAGAGAAAATTCAATCTTAATATAGTCATAATATAGTCATCCCCATCAATTTTTGCTGAAAATTATCTATGTAATGATATGCCACATAAGATGACCGATGATAAACAAATTGATACATTGGTTGTTTCCGGTGAAAATTGACTATGGGGATTATATCGAAATTTTTCAGAAAAATTTATGACTATACTGGTAAAATTGAAAAAAGTTTAAGACCGAATTGACATCCATATAATATATAGAATTGATTGCATAATTTTTCCCTTTCTATTTGATTGTGTTCCAAGTGCCAAAAGAAAGGTGATACTCATGATTTATTTATTTTTAATAGATCCTATCCGCCAAATAATTTCTTGCGATGCACGACTCTTATATATATATATACCTATCTATATAACAGGACGAAAGAAGGGTTTTTTCCAAATTATGGTAGGGAGAGCGTGGAAGTAGGGATTGATGTAAGAGGGCTGTGAGTTTCACTTAATATTGTCCAAAAAAGGTCCTAAACCCATTGTACGACCACTAATTCAATCATAATTTTTCTAATTCAGCCAATTAAGTATACTTTTTATGATTTTCTAATATAACCCTTTCGGCCTTTTTTAGCCAGAGGTTAACATGGATGAAACAATGTCATTTCGCAGTTTTTTCTTTTAAAAACTTCTGATTTTTTTTTTCTATTTTCTTCTTATCCCTCCTTCGATTATTGGGATGTTAAAAAAACTTCTGATTTTTTTTTTCTATTTTCCTCTTATCCCTCCTTCGATCGTCAGGATGTCATTGATGGCCGAGCTAACAATCATAAGCAAATATGACCATTTGCCTGTGACCGTTCGCGGGCCCTCATCTATGACTATTCGCTTGACCATCACTATAACGACCCCGATTCCATCTCTAAGGTCTCGAGCAACAAGAGTTATTTTCGCGACGTCCCAAGTGCGCCACCATCCCATTTCTTTTTATCTTTTTATTAAGCACATGCGAAAGCGTACATATAACACCTAGACAACAACAAGCAACCAAGAAAACAACCTCTTGCAAATACACAATTACATCAGTTATATTTACAAGTCTTTTTGTCATAGGCCCTTATATTTACAATCATTACATGCTCTATGCTCAAAAAGGCTGGAGTAAATCTTAGCTCCTCTATCGAGACTACAACTCCTCCATACCTACAATTCCGAAAAATAACGGGGTGAGTCATGGACTCAGTAAGTAAAATCCATAATTCTCTAATAAAAGGATATTTCATCATCAAAATCCAGTAGGTACAACACTCGCAATGCAATGTCGATGGCAGATCAATAGTAAACTTATTGTTATCCTCGACTACATGCAGATGTTCATCACAACATGCTTCAATGTATACTTACCTTTAGCTTATCAAGAAACATATCGCCATATCATACTTATGCATAATCGACACTCATGCAAATTCATTTACCATCGTCCTGGCTCGATTAGGCCCTCTCGACTCGACTGAGGCTTCTAACTTCATGTTGGGCTTCCTGGCTCAATCAGGGTGTCCAGCTCAACTGAGGCATCCTGGCGCTAGCTCACCAATGCATCTGGGCTCAACCCAAACATATTGGCTCAACTAGGGCATCCCGAGACTAGCTTACCTGAGACATTCGGGCTCAAACCCATGCATCTTGACTCAACCAGGGCATCTTGTTCAATGAATAAGGTATCGCCACCAACGCTGTGTGGCAACGGGTGCTTTTTATTCTTTAGGTGCATCATATAAGTGCATCACACAAGTCAGTACTTCATCTTTCATCTTAACCGATGCATACAAGGCTCGAGGGCGTGCTCATTCAAATGAGTATATCATGGGTCTTAACATCATCCTATATAATATGCCGGGCATGATTCTTGATTCGTGGCTTGAGCCACACGCCTAGGCTGATGTTTGCATCAAGCAAGACTTGGAATCGGCACACTTCGATACCGATCTAAGGTCTCACAACTTAGGCCATCACGGCTTGACGTCGATTCCAAGTCGAGTGAACCTTGATCTTGTGCAAGGATGTGAACACACTCAAGTATGCAAACATGAGCAAACCATACAAAAGAATATTACAATATATATACGGCTTACACGGGTGAACATACTACTAAACTCGACGACGTAGACTATTGCCCTAACCAAGAGTTAGAGATTCTACTTACCTCCGATAAACCTCGATAAACCTCGATAAACTATAGGTGATTTTACCAAGAGAGGGTCGTCTTGTGAGGTGGTGGGTGAGCAAGGTCGAGAGAATGAGATGACATGCAAGAAAGGAAGAGGAGAAGAAATGAGCCAAAGGTCGGAGAGAATGGAGAGGGTGGTTCCCTATTTACAGACTTGGCTTCATTTAATGGCACTGAAAAATGGTCCAATGAGCTTTCTTAGAGTGGCATGGCTAGTTTGATGGTATGGCGCCCTAAGGTTCTAGGAGAATGATTAAGGGCTTTTGTGTCTTCTTCTTATTGGTTCATCTATACCCATGAGTCATCATAAAATGATGACTTGGCTTGGCTTGCTCTCCAAAAAAAATCTTGGTGTAATGATTACTAAATCTACCCTTACCACCTAAGATGGCGAGTCACTTCTTCCATTTAATGCTCAAGATATGTTCATCACGAGACTTGGATTTTAGGCATACATTTCATATATTTCCTTGCTCATTAAGCCAAACTCTTGCCACATAAGAAATGAGAATGTTCTAGAGACATAAGGCACCATCTGCTCTCCTAGAATCCTTCCTACATAAGTTACCTAAGATTTGGTCATCAAGAAACTTGGACTTTGGACAACTTGTTCTCCATGTTAACCACATGAGCATGTGATTCATTAAACTCATTAATTAGCTAGCTTCCAAAAGCATTTAATACATTATTATCTTCAAGCCAAGAAGACTCTAGATTGGCTTCCTCCTCAAGTTAGGCATGCAGCCCCCTTCCCCTCCAAGTTGGGTGAGTGGTTCTCCCTTTCTAAGGCGAAAATAATTTTGAGCAACTTTCGAAATCAATACTATTACCTTATCAAATGAGTTCGAAAAATTATAAAATTTTAATATGTTATAGAGAATACCTTAGAAAACATTTTCATGAGGAATCCAAGCCAAATTCGTTCTATGGAAATAGAAACAAATTATTGAACACAACCCAAAAATTCGTCCGTCGAGCAGATTCAACAGTTAGAGAGAGAGACTCATTTCAAAATCCAAATATTCACAAAACTCTTTGAAATTTTAATATGTTGTAGATATGAATGTCATTTAAAACTTTTGTGAATGAAGCATATCCAAATTCGAAATGGAAGATTTTATAAAATTTCGAGAAAGTAACTTGGTTATCGTTTTCACTATACTGGGCAGGTTCTATACGGTAATTGATTGGGCATTCGTCCCAACCATTTCACCTCATAAAATATGAAATTTAAGTATGTTATAGATTAAGATGGGCAGAAGTACATCTTAAATGCCAAAACTTGGCACGGGAGGACATTTAAGGTGACACCTAAGTACCAAAATTGGAGCAAAATGGATTACTTAAGTGCTAATTCGGCCAAATTGCTAAAATGACAATTTTTGAAAAAGTAAGTGCAAAACAACGTCGTTTTAAATGCTGACGTGGTAAAAAATTAATATAAAAATTAATTAAATTAAATTTAAAACTAAATTTATTTAAAACATTTAAAATTAATTAAAAAAAAAAGAGGCGGGCGGGCGAGGATGAGCCCTTGCCGCCGTCGCCTCCCACCGCCGTGGGAAAGGTTGGCGAAGGAGGGGGCCAGGGCCTGGCGGCCCTTGCCCAGCTTCAGCAAGGGTCGGCGGCCCTCCAGGACCCAGCGGACGGTGGCCCTTGGCCCGACCGGGTGAGGGCCGCCGACCCTCACCGGATCTAGGCAAGGGTCGTAAGCCCTTGGCCCGGTGACCCTCACCGAATTTGGGCGAGGGCCGTGACCATCGCCCAAATTTGGGGCGAGGGTCGTCGAGCCCGGCCGATTCTCCCCCTCTATCGCCGGCCCTTTCTCGGCGGCGGCGAGGGCTCAACCCTCGGCCCGCCTGCCTCCTCCTTTTTTTTCAATATTTTTATTTTTATTTTTAAATGTTTTAAATTTATTTAGTTTTAAATTTAATTTTATTAATTTTTACATTAATTTTTTACCACGTCACCACAAAAATGACGTCGTTTTTGTATTGTCTAGCTACGTCAGTGTGTAAAACGACGTCGTTTTGCACTTACTTCGCCGGAAAATCGCCACGTTGGCATTTTCGTAGGATTGGCACTTAAGTGATTCATTTTGCTCCGATTTTGGTACTTAAGTGTCACTTTCCTAACTTTTAGCACTTAAGTGTCCCTCCATGCTAAGTTTTGGCACTCTAGGTGTCCATCACTCAATTAAGATGTTTTGAACAACTTTCATGAGGAAGTTTCTTCAAATTCGAAGCATAAAGAGCTCTATAAAATTGGAAAGCAGGAAATATCCAGCAGTTTCGAAAAACTAGGAAGTCAAAACCTATGAAACTAAAGTGGCAAGTCTATAGAGGAGAGGTGGCGCCCTACTTGGCTTGCAAGATCACTTGTCATTATTCCCTTAGGCCATGAATCATCCCCTTTCAGTAAGGGTTGAAATCGAGGATGTTATAATCACCGACGTCTTGGTAACCAGTGAAGGGGAAAAAAATCTGAATAAAAAGAAAAAAGAAAGAAATTAAAAGGAGGCAAAAGAAAAAATCACAATTTTTTTTAAAAATTAGAAATGACGTCATTTCGTCCACGTCACCCATTGGCCTACTGTACCCTGCCACGTTAGACAATCAATACTGAATGGACTGCCATGTTAACAATTTTCAAGCAAAATTAGTCGAATGAGTTATATTGAAAAACTATCAAAAAGTTTTCTCGACAGTTTAGAATTGAATTGGCAGCCATACAATTGGTTTAGAACTATTTTGACAATTCTCCTTACCATTTTTAATTGATTCTTCTACTATTATATGATGTATCTTATTTCAAACCTTTTCTTTTTCATTTTTTGTCATTTTAATGTCTATTTTAATATGTGTATTGTGTTAATATGAATTTCCAACACACAAGTAAAGTTTTAACATATAAAACATGATTTCACACATATATACCCTTAAACTATAAAATATATATTCCGTTTAGTTAGCACATGCATTAATGTCTTATCACTTAGAATTCATGAACTCAACGTTGCGTCAAGATCTCTCATTATCATCAATTAAGGCTTTGTCGAGGACAACAATGAAGCTCGAGAAAAATCAAAGACTGTAAAGTACTTGTTTCATCGATTTTGGATCCCACAACGAAATATATTTCACCAAGTATTGTATTTTGACTTTTATTTAATGAGACTCAGGTTCTGTGTTAACTTTGGACAGAAAATGTCAAATGCAAACAAGACTACACACCTTATAATCTCAAAATTAAAGAAGTCGCTGGCCTATCACACATTTAATATTAACGATAATTATTGTCGAAACTTAATCAATGACATCATTTGGACTCACTTTTATATAATAATAATAAAATCCCATTAAAATAAAAGTAGTCTATACAATATTGAAGGCACTTTGATACCGCTAGATATGAACAAGATGCTTAATAAAGCATTCCTTTCTACTAAGTTCGAGGACACAACGTCGAAATCTAATCAACAATATTGGACAGTGAGAATAACACCTAATAGACAACAATTTGAGATAGATATTAGGACACAATATCATAATCTAATCAACGACGTTGGATAGTGAAAGCAGCACCTAGTATACACTGTTCCTAAATACGTACATGAACACAATGTTGAAATCTAATCAACAACATTAGATAGAGGCAACATCTAATGAACGCCATCTTTAGATGAGGATGAGGACATGACATTAGAATCTAATCGACGATGTTGGATAATGGGTTAGCATTGGAATCTAATTGACAGCACTTCTTGGGATATAGACAATCGTCAAAATTGAATCTATGATGGAAATCTTAAGCTATAGCTAAAGTTAAGTGAGGATAAAGGCAATATAAAATAGCTTTTGTGTGTTGTTCGGGAGATTGTTTGTTAGATGGCTTGTGGTATTTATACACCAACTTGATAACCGTCAATAGTTGGTTACTTCCTCATCAAGAGTCACTCTACTTTCCATGTTGAACTGCCTTATCCATACTTGTTTGACAACACTATCGCAACTGGTCCAGTAAATATTAATCGCTCCTTCTTTGAGTTTGGTACCTTTCTAATTATTCTCACCTATTTCCTCCATCAATGTTGTATCTTCAGCAGTGATCTTTGGCTTTGACACATGACAACCCACTATTTCATGATATTATATGTCTTTGTTCATTTGTCGAAATTTAACACAAAATTTCTCAAAGTCCTTAATTATCTTTTCTTGTATGATTATTTATGGCTGGGCTAATGTAGATTATAGCCCATATATGCTCGCGATGGTGACTTTAGAGCTTTTTGTGCTTTATGACCAGCACATGCTTGTAGAGGTATTTTTGGGTGTCAATAGTGCTACATACAAGTAGAGATGGAATGGATATTTTTATATGTCGGTGGAATGAATCAGTTAAAACTACACATACACCATTGTTATAAGTACTTTTGTCAAGTTGTGATCACCAGAAACTCGAGGATTTTGATGATTAAAGTCCAACCAAAGATGATCCATGGCCAATTAAAGTATCAAATCTGAATTCAAATCAAAAGTAAGTGGGTTCTAATATACCTTGAAGCCTCAAGGACTTTGTAAAACTTAAATTACTAAATGATGCACAAGCAAGTAATTGGAAAACAAGGAAATTGCATGGAAACTTTATTGAATTAGAATGGATGGTTTACATTTTTATGGTCATGCTAGCTCGATCACTGATGCTTCTCTGTCAATTGGAAACTCATGCTTGATGAACATGTCGTGCATTTTAATGGTGGTTTTGACGAGTCAATTATTCTTTTATAGTGTTCATGATTGTTTAGCTTATTAAGCATTTTCATCTATTTAGCCTTATGATATTTTGTCATGATCTGGTTTAGACCATTAACGTTTTCATGTTTAAGCCTTGATTTTAGATTTGGCATCCACAACGGGTAAGTTTGTTTTGGAAAAGCCAATTTAGATGACTGACACACTAAATAAAAATGCATGCATCTGTTACAAGCAAGCTATATAAGTATGTGGAAGTGGATGTATGAAACTAAATAACAAATCATAATATGAGTTTCACTATACTAGATTTGTACCTTGGGATGAAAGATGATGAAAGATGAACTATCAGTGGTATCAATTCCTACACAAGTAATGCACTCTAAAAGCCAATTTTTAATGAGCCACGCTTTTTGCACTCTCTTTATTACTAATTCACTCATTTTCATAGAATTTTGACTATTTTTTTTTATACCCAGGGAACCCCCGTACAACCGATAGCCGGCGGGTAAACCCTGGAGTGACGATAGCGGAGGACCCACCACCCCGGTGCCACACTTAAGACACCAAATGCCCCCACTAGGTTTCAAACCCCTCACCTTTGGGAAATGATCAACGGAGTTCTTATCCAATGAAGCCTCCACGGCCGGTGGTGTATTTTGACCATTTTATCCTTTATAAGTGCCACAGTTCTAGCATTCTAATGCTACTCTTGGTCAAATGTGTTGTCCCTCCTTTTATTTGATTTCTTTGTTTTCTTTCCCTATGGATCCCACTTCATTTATTGCCTTCGTGCATAGTAGAGACCCTTTTTGGCGATTCAATGTAATATCAAATCAAAGAAAACTCATACATTCATTAAAAAAAATGTGTATACAAGATATTCTCCTATCCATCACAAGTCTATGTAATTTGAATTTTTCAACTCAGTGCCAAAAAGTGCACTGGTTAAACTATTAGTCAATATATAGTACAACGTGAGAGCTTCTTCTTTCTCCTTTGTGAGAGCACCCCTTCTATCCCCATGATGGTAGTTTCCCCTCCTAACCTTAGCCCGAAACTCTTAATTCCTTATTTCATTGCTCCATTAAAACCCTAAATCTTCACTGAACCCTTTTACTATTCCATTGGCATTTCCCTTACCCAAAACACTTTTATTCTTAATCAGCTTCCTCCATTTTCCCACCCACTCTCACATTATCTTTGCATGTTTTTTCTTAGCATTCCAGCTATGGACGTCAATGACCTCTCCCTACTTCCCACCATCACAAAACAACCCTATTTCTACCTCAATACCCCTCCATAATACCTCTTCTTTTTTAATTCCTTTGGTTATTTGAACACTAGCACCTTTCCTAATATAGCAACTATAGACATCATTCCTTTAATCCATTGATATACAGGCTACTTCTTCTTCTCGGTTTGGTCCCTCTGAGCTCTCTCTTTACCTTATACCCATCTGTTCTCTCGATGCTATTGGCTTATGGGTGCTATTGGATTATAGGTACTATTGGTCGAGAAGGTTTAGTCTTGAGTCTGCCCATTATGTTTTTTCTTTGGATGAACTCTAGCACCAGGCACAGCGGCTCCATTATGCTCTCTCTCTCTCTCTCTCTCTCTCTCTCTCTCTCTCTCTCTCTCCTAGATTCGCAAATTGGTCGATTGCTTCTTTAGCGAACTTTTCAATTCAGCAGGATCGAGATATATAGACCTTATCCCTGAGTGTTCTCCTTACTTGGTGGGTGGAGAGATAAATTGAAACTTAACAGTAGCGGTGTCAATAAAGGAGGTTAAAGAAGTAGTTTACCAATTGGGTTCCATTAAAAGCCCTTGGCCCAGATAGTTTGAATGGTTTATTTTACGGGCACAATTAGGACATAATTCAACACTCACTCCTGTTAGAAGTGTAGAATTTCCATAATTCAGACTCTCTTAACTTAGAATTGAATAGAACATACATCACCCTTGTCCTAAAAGTCCTTAACCCAGAAAGATTGGATCAATTCAGGCCTATCAGTCTATGCAACTTCTCATACAAAATCATTTCAAAAATTCTAGCAAACAAGTTAAAAGCTTGGCCTCTAAAGTTAATTTCAGTAGAACAAAGTGCACTCACTGGGGGGAGACTTATCTAGAATAATATTTTGATTGTTCAAGAAGTACAACATCAATTGTGTGTTTGTAAAAGGAAAAGGAAATTCCAAGCAGTTCTGAAATTAGATATGCAAAAGCATATGACCAATTGGAATGGGACTTTCTAGAGGCTTGCTTGTAAAATATGGGCTTTGGTCCTCAATGGTGCATTGGATGATGCAATGTGTTTTGACTATCTCTAATAGTGTTAAGTTTAACGGCAAACCAATTCCTTTCTTCCAACGTACAAGAGGACTTAGGCAAGGTGACACCCACTTCCAAAACTTATTCATTATTTTTGGGATTGTCTTATCCTACTTATTGAGGAAGTCTTTGGAAATTGGTTCCATAAAAGGGATCAAGCTCAATAAATGGTGCCCAATTTAACTCGATGTTTGCTAATGATTTGATCTTCTTTTTAGATGGAACTATTAAGGAATGTCAACAAATAGGAAGTATTTTGAACCAATACTGCTATGCTTATTAACCTGAAAAAAGTTCGGCTTGTTATTCAGCAAGGATTGCCCTTAAAGACTAATATCAAACATGCTTGTTGAATTACGTGTAACATCCTGAAAATTCAGTTCTATTTTCAATTGAACGAGTCGGGCCTTTCATCAACACGACTACAGTGCTTTTCTCTGATATGGCCACTCACGAGATAATTAGCCTACCAGGTGAAGCCATAAAGGGATTTTAAACGCAATAGACTTGAGAATTCGACCAGGAATCGACTACTCAACCGTGCTTGTCTGCAAGGATCATTACGGCATAGTTAAAAATCGATCAAAGATTGGAGAATGGTCGGTTCGACTGAGATGTGTGGCTAAACGTGGGTGATTCCACTTGTTTGCAAAATTCTCGTTGATCAGCACTAGACTAATTTTTCTGTCGTTTTGGCGCCTTGTGTCTGTATTTGAAAACCTCGAGATTTTCACAACAACCAAGAGTCGCCAATGTGTCGAACAGGTATGTTAGCTCGAAGAAAATTGATCATAGGTCCATTGCATCAAAAATTCGTAAAAGCTACCGGTAGGTTAGGTCACGCTAAAATCAAGTCAGATTGAAATTAATCGCGAATTTGAATCCGATTTCAGAAATTGAAAGTTTTGTCATGTCATAAATTATTTTAGGAACGTCGACTCATCTTTCGAGGAATTTTTGGCGAGTTCAAATTTTTTACGGAAAATCGATGAGGACGACTCGGAAAACGAATAGAAATTCGGATTGGCCTATTTGAAGGGATTTTGGCCTCCTGTGTGAGCTATTTGGTGAAAGGAAGTTGTGTGGGATTTTTCTTCAACAAAATTGGACATCAATCGGAGAGATTTGTTACGAAATCGGATTCCGAGGAAAAAAGAAATAGAATTCAGAATTGAGGGAAATTTGTAGGTTTGAGGGATTGTCTTATTTTGGTCTTCAATTAGACTTCAAATTGGACAAGTTGGTGTGGAAATTGGCCTTGGGTGACTAATTGATTTTGTTAGTTGAAGATAAGGTTGAACAAACTCTTGTTTAATTTATTTTGTGGAACCATTTTTTGTTGAACTATAATATTTATTTTTGATTTTCATTTCCCCTCCCCCTCTTTGGTCCCCCTCTTTCTCTCTCCCTCCCTCTCGCACAGGCCCCCAATCCTACAATCCCCAGCAACTTTCTTCTTTGGTTTTGTTTCTTTTGACCAAGTGGGCCCATTCTTATCTTCCCCCCCTTTCTTGTACACATTACCCTCCCTCTCTCCCTTCCCTCTTATTTTTGGATGTTCTCTTTCCTCTATGCCGACATCTCCCTCTCTTATCCATTTCCTCCCTCTTTCCCCTTCACGTGCAGCTGTCCCATGATCCATCTGCTTTTCCGCTTTTCTTTGGTTTGGTCGAAGAAGCAACTCCTCCATTTCTCTCCCTGGCAGCCATCTTCACTGAGCAACCCCTGCAGCTTACGGCCACATGTCCACAGCCCAACCATCTACGATCAAACCAAGCAAATTCAACCCCACGATTTCTCTTCTCCATCCGTCGAGTCAACTCAGCAAAACAAATTCCACCAGCATTGACTCCCATCTCCATGACAACCCCACGATCGCTTCTCCTCTGCCGCGTGCCATCCTCCACTTCACGTCTCACTTGATGCTGCCTCTGCTTGCAGCTTGTGCTTTCCCTTTGCAGCTGCCGAAGCTGACCCCTCTATCTCATTCCCTCCAACAAAGACATCGCCGCCCAACTTCAGTGGCCTCGCTCAGCCCGGAGTCCATCAATCAGCCGTAGTGAGCCCGGAACTAGCCCTAGTAAACCAAGCCCGCAGCCACCAAGACCAGCCCCAAGCCGTGCCCGTTCAGCCGCCGTTTTCACTCCCACCGAACTGAAACAGCAAGGTCAGCTCAATCGTGAGCTTGATTGGCCGTTTTCGGCCCGATTCGAGCTCCCGTTGGTGCTGTCGCTTCGGAGTTTATCGGCCGTCGTCGCCATCGCCGTCGCCGTCGCCGTCGCCATGGTCTCGTTGGATCGCTAATCCAGTGAGTTTACTCACTAATCCCTGCTTATTAAGTTAATAACGTTTAAGGGTTGATTAGTTTAGACTAAGTATGGATTAGGTGGATAGTTAGAATAGATTAGTAATTTCATTAATCGTTATTGCATGTTAGGTGAGTGCAATTAGAGCCTTGATAAACTCTAGTATTTATCAAGAGTGATTCGGAAATTTTTCGGGCCCGTCGACGGCTTTTAATTAGGCTTTTCCGGCTTAAGTTGCATTTTTAGGTATTTAATAATTAATTTTCAAAATTATTTATTTATTTATTTATCTTGCGGAAATTAGACCGGGATAGTCAGTGATCAGAATTTTGTACTGATTGTAGTGGTGTGATCTGTTTATTTAATTTATTGTTATTTTGTGCAAATTGAGTGTGGTTTGAGATTTTGGGTAATTATCCCAAAATTTATTTAATTTCATTTATTAATTGAAAAATCACCGGGCGTCGGTTTACAACGCCAAAAATGGATTTGTGGACTGTTGAAATTATGGGATTTTCAAAGGTGAAATTATTGTATTTTGATTAAGGTCAACCGTATACGCACATATAATTATTTTTATCGGGGATGATAAATGGTGAAATGAATAGATGATCAAGATGGTATACTATATCAGCATGCGGGTCTCGATATGTCAGCTTAGAGTGAGCAATATACCCTATCAACTTAGAGCGAGCTACATTATTGATCAGCTTAGAGTGAGCATTATTAGTATACTATATCAGCCTACGGGCCTCGATATATCAGTTTAGAGCGAGAAGTATATTATTTATCGACTTAGTACGAGCTATACTATCTATTTATCAGCTTAGAGTGAGCAATCTTGGACAGGGTCAGACTTGATAGATAGTATTGATTTAGATGACCGGGGAATGGTCTTGATGACATGGAATCGACTAGGTCGATTGATCGATGATTCGATCTGATTGGTTGAAATGTTTGGATGGTTATTTGAATTATATTGATTTCCAGGAAGGAACTGAGGCAAAGGTAAGTCCTCTGACTCGTGTTTGTGTTTAGACAGCCCTTGGGGCGTATTTTCTTCCTAGTCGGGTCTTAGGGGGTGAACTTGCTGAAGAACCCGAAACTTGAGGCGGAAGGGTTAGGAGCATGAATGGCTCAGAAGTTCTTTTGAAGATAAACTTCATGTACTTGGACCTTAGAGTTGACCTCTGTTTGTAAACTAGATTGTGGTTTTTAATAATGTGTTGATTTGAAAATTTGTTGTCCTGCTTTTCTATTCCACGTTTGTTATTGTCAGGGAATTAATTATTCGCTTCCGCATGCGCATTAATATAAATGGGTCGGCGACGCGTCCTGAGACGTCGCATATTTAATCGACCAAGAAGGGATGGGCACGCGCTCGGAGGATCGAAGCGTAACACTACGAGTTTCAAAGATTGTAAAAAGGGGGAAGTATCTAAGGGTCCCCTTAGATTGGTATGCTTCTAAAAAACAAATGTTTTCTTGAATTCTAGCACGAGTAAAATGAAACTAGAGGGTTGAAAAAAAAAATTAATGTAAAAGGTTAGGAAGGAAGCTCTATTAAAGGTTATGGTGCATGCTATCCCACAATGTGCTATGTCAATTTTCAAAATCTCAACATTTATTTGCAAGAGTATTGAACAAAAAGTTGCTGATTTTTGGTGAAAAATTCTAAGAGAAGTAAGGGGATATATTGGAAAAAGTGGGACATCCTGAAACTAAGAAAGGATAATGGTGGGTTGGGTTTCAAAGACCTAGTATCTTTAACAAAGCGAAGTTAGGGAAATAAGCATTGCGGCTCGCATAGTCCCTCTCTTCTCTATGGGGTTAGGTTCTTCAAGGCTTATATTTCCCTAAGTGTGATTTCTGCAAAGCAATAAATAACACTCGACCATTATGGGGCTTGCAAAGCATTTCACTGGGGAGAGAAATAATTAAACCATTTGTCGGGTGGCTTGCAGGGAATAGGGAAAACATTAGAATATAAGAGGACAACTGGCTATCAAGAGGTGCTATAGGAAGCCCAGCATGTCATGACCCCAACTCCATCTCCAAAGTCTTTGGCAGCAGGGGTTATTTTCGTGATGTTCCAGGCGCGTCACCGTCTCATTTCTTTTTAATCTTTATTTTAAGCACATGCGAAAGCGTACATACAACACCCAAACAATAATAAAGAGCTAGGAAAACAACTACTTGCAAACATACAATTACATTAGTTATATTTTTTTAACTTTTATCTCGGGCCGTTATATTTACAACAATTACAAGCTTTATGCTCAAAAGGCTGAGGTAAATTTAGCTCCTCTATCGAGACTGCAATTCCTCTATACCTACAATTTTGAAAAACAATAGGGTGAGTCATGGACTCAGTAAGTAAAACCCTTAATTCTCTATTAGAATGACATCTCATCATCAAAATCTAGTAGGGACAACACTCGCAATACAATGTTTATGGCAACTCAATGGTAGACTTATTGCTATACCTTGATTACATGTAAATGTCCATTATTGCATACTTCAATACATGCTTACCTTTAGCATATCAATAAATACATCAACATATCATGATTATGCATAAACCGACACTCATAACATAATTCTGTTATCATTGTCCAGACTCGACCGGGCCCTCTCGGCTCAACCAAGACTTCCAATTTCATGTTGAGCTTCCTGACTTAACCAAGACATCTCGGCTCAACCGAGGCATTTTGGCACTAGCTTACCAAGACATCCAGGCTTAACCCAAGCATCCGGGCTCAACCCAAGCATCCGAGCTCAACCAGGGCATCCCGATGCTAGCTTATCCGAGGCATCCACGCTCAAACTCAAACATCTTGACTCAACCAGGGCATTCTGTTCAATGAACGAGGCATCGCCACCAACACTATGTGGCGATGGCTGCTTTTTCCTCTTTAAGTGCAGTGTATCACACAAGTCCGTTCTTACTTTTCTTCTTAGTCTACTAATATATGGCCCGAAAGCGTGCTCATTCAAGTGAGTGTGTCATGGCTCTTAACATTATGCCATTTGATATGTCGGGCACGATTCTCAGTCAATGGCTTAAGTCACATGCCTAGGCCAATGTCTGCACCAAGCAAGACTTGGAATTGGCACGCTTCAATACCGATCTAAGGCCTCACAGCTTAGGCCATCGCGATTTAAAGTCGATTCCAAGCTGAGCGAACCTTGACCTCGTCCCGAGGCGTGAGCACATTCAAGAATGCAAACATAAACAAATCATATAAAAAAACATTACAACATACACACGGCTTACATGGGTGAGCACACCACTAAATTCGATGATGTAGGCTATCGCCCTAATCAAGAGTTAGAGATTCTACTTACCTTCGATGAACCTCGATAAACTATAGGTGGTTTTACTAAGAGAGAGCCGTCTTATGAGGCGGTGGGCAAGCAAGGTTGAGAAGAGGGTGAGGGGTGACGGTAAGAGGGCATGAGAGAAAAAGAGAGTAAGGGAGAAGAGATGGGGTGGTGTGTATGGTGGGGAATTGAGGTAGAGAATGCCTCTATTTATAGGCAAACCCTCATAATTTCCCTTTCAAGTAAGCTAATCACATTTCTATAGGTGGACAACTTAGGATGAAGATGTGGCAAACTAAAAAGATGGGTGGCAAGTCTAGTTCATAGGGGGGACACTTGCTTCTTTTTCCAATGATCCACTTAAAGGATTGAGTCATCATGGAATGATTTCATGTAATGATTGTGGGGACACCTAAACCATATGACTCACCTCTCTCATTAATTACCAAGATTTCATGTAATCATTAGGTTTAGATGTGAACACATTACCCAATTTGCTCTCCAAGTTTCTTCTCTTTAACACACTAAGGTCCAAAAGCATTTAATGCATTCTTATCTTCAAGCCAAGAAGTCTCTAGATTGGCTTGCTCCTCAGGTTGAGCGTGCAACCCCCTTCCCTTCCAAGTTGGGTGTGTGACTCTCTTATCCTAAGGTGAAAATTAGTTTTAAGCAATTCTCGAAATTGACACCATTACCTTATCAAACGGGCTCGAAAAATTATAAAATTTCAATATGTTGTAGAGAAAACCTCATCAAATATTGTTCATGAGGAAACTTAGCCAAATTCATGCTATGGAAAGAGTAGCAATTCACTGAATACAACCCAAAAAATTTGTCCGTTGAGCATATTTAACGGTCGGAGATAGAGACTCATTTCGAAATTCGAATCTTCACAAAACTCTTTGAAATTTTAATATGTTGTAGATATGGATGTCATTTAAAACTTTTATGAAGGAAGCATGTCCAAATTCTAAAGAAAAGATTTTATAAAAATTCAAAAAAGCAACTCTTTGAAATTTTAATATGTTGTAGATATGGTTACCGTTTTCACTATACTGGGCAGGTTCTATATAGTTTTTGATCAGGCTTTCGTCTCAACCATTTCACCTTAGAAAAAATATGAAATTTAATTATGTTATATCTTAAGATGTTTTGAACAACTTTCATGAAGTACGTTTCTCCAAATTCGAAGTATAAAGAGCTCTATAAAATTGGAAAATAAGAAAGGTCTAGCGGTTTTGAAAAAACTGGGAAGTCAAAACCTATGAAACTCAAGATGACAAGTCTATGGAGGAGAGGTGTCACCCTCAATTGGTTTGCAAGATCACTTACCACCATTTCCTTAGGTCATGAGTTACCCCCTTCATTAATTACTTAGGACACATAAGCCTTTATACTCATTATCTTCATTTAATGTGTTTCACATTGTTCACACTCATTTTCTAGGAAAATTTGATTAATTCAAGGCCTAGTTGTCTCTTTTATTAAATTACAAACTTTTAAAAGTCGTTATGACAGTCCTAAGAGTTAAAATAATGTGGATGCTTGTACTATTGAATGAGAATTTTTCGTGTTCATCCATGATCGACTATCCTATTTGGGTCGAGGTTCATGACTAATTCATGGCCAGGCTCAGAACTAGTTCAATGGCCACTTTCCTAGGCTGATTGGGGGCCCTAATCATGGATGTCACACAGCAAACAGAAGTGAACATAAAATCGTTGCTGAATTGATAATAGAGAAGAAAACCTATTGAAGGAACAAACTCTCATCGGTCTATTCAATGAGCAAATAACCAATGAGATCCTCACAATCCCACCTAGAACATCACCAACTAAGGACAAGTTGGATTGGAGTAGCATAAAAATATGAGAGTCTACAATCAAGAGCAATTATAATAAAAGTGGAGAGGTGACTGAGAAACAAAGCCAAATTTCAACATCTACCTCTTTCCAAACCCTGAGGACCTTGTGGACTAAGATTTAGAGTACAAAACCCTGCCCTCAAATAAAATTTTTCATCTAGGGTTTATGTCAAAATGCTTTACCAACTAGAGTAAATCTGTTAAGAAGAAGCATTATAGAGGAGGAGACCTACGAGCTATGTAGCCAACACCCTGAAAGACTTGAGCACCTAGTAGACAAATGAAATTTTGTCAAACCAAGCCCTGCAAATCTCGATATCTCGATAGGCGCTAACAAGAACTGAAGATTGGCTACTTAACTTTTGGAGTTCCTCTGTCAGTTTTGACTTACTAGTAGTGATTCTCTAGCAAATTTGGAAGACAATGAACAATTATCTCTTCAAGAAAACCAAACTGAATCCACAATACCATGGGAGCTCTGTTTTGGCCAAGTAACAGAATATCAGTGGGTGGTCTCATACGGAGAGCAACCCAGGAACAAGAGATGAAGGCTTACCTGAATCTTGGTGTAGACCGACAAAGGGAATTCTGAAAGTGAACATTGAAGGCTTGTACATGGAGGGCTTGATGGAGTGAGCCATCAATTGTAGATGTAGAGATTACGTTGGTCGCCTAGTGGACGATTTTGCCAAAATAGTCAGGGTGAACTTGGCGATGATAGTGGAGGCAAGAGCAATCGTGGAATCTTTAAATTTCTTGTACGAAATAAGAGGACAACAAATCGTACTAGAATCAGGCAATCTATCTCTTGTGCAGGCACTAAGGGGTGAAAATTTTTGCACGTGGGAAACTGATCTTCTTCTATTTGAGGCCAAATCAAAGCTGTTGGGACATGTTGATCTCTCTATGGCCCATTGCCATAGATCTGCGAATCCGGCCGCTGACAAGTTAGCTAAGACCCAGCAGAATAAGAGCCTAGCCCGTGACTAGCTAGCCAATCCCTCAAATCATTTCGAAATTTACTTAGCTCTAAGTCTTCTATTATGTTGTTGCAAAGTCTTAATTAGTAATGAAGTCTCTTCTTTTTCGACCAAAAAAAAAAAAAAAAAAAACCTATCAGCCAAGGAAAGTTTTAAAGAACTCATCGGTTAAATCTAATCATGAGGTCAGATCTAATCATAAGTGCCAAAGACTTCTTTAAGAGGGCATGGACAAGGGCTCAGAGTAAAGTAAACCGTGCTCGACTTGACCTGGTCGAGCTCAATCAACCCGCCAATTCATTGCATATAACATTGGTAATGGGCAGGCTCATGTTATAATTTTGACTTGATGCGATGGTTCGAGCCTGCATATCGATAACCTCTAGTCGTGCACATGTAATTCCTACCTTAGTAGATGCATTATTTCTTAGTTAGTGTGCTCAACAGTGTCCTCGAGGCAGTCATTAATCTGACCGAAGTTATTTTTCATATTAAATACAGTTTTTTTTTTTCTTTTTTTAATGTATATTTATCTTTTATTTTTCCATGAATAAACAAACGGCAAAGGATATTTCATTAATTTTTAGGGCAAAAATAAACTTGCCATTTTAAGCTTGACGCCCACTTAAATGGCGCCCCCCCTCTAGTACGCTCTTCAAACTCTCTCTCTCTCTCTCTCTCTCTCTCTCTCTCTCGCGTATTGCTGGTGTTTCGCTCGAGTGCAAAGGTCTGCCCTTTTCCCTCTTCTTCTATTCCCTTCGCTGATTATCATGGCTTTTTGCGTTTTTACGGATCGCCACTTCGCCTGTCTGAGTTCTTTGCATCTGGGTTTCTAAACTTTTGATCAAAGTCTTCACCTTTGCCCGCCCAGCGGATCAAATTCTTCGTCGGGTCGGTCCTAATTCCAAATTGAATGCTTTTTTTCTTCATGGGTCATTTCGCCTGCCTTTGCCATGGAAAATTGCTGTTTATTGAGTCTGGCAAGGGACTTGGTAGGCCTGAGTTTCGCCAGTTTCAGCGATTAAAGCTCTTGGGTGGCATGATATGGGATTTGATTTGGTGGGATATGACGATAGAGTTGGTCGGGTGTTAGGTGTTTATGGTATTGCTTCTGAGCCTTTCTGGAAAGAGAGCTAATACTAGCCAAATACTAAGGCGTCAAGGAACCCTACTTTAATTTGTCCATCCCTGTTTGAGTTTCTTTTCTATAGGTTCTTCATTGTTTTATAAGCATCTCTATAGTGTAATCCTTGTCTGCTCAACCCTTTTGGGCTCTTGATGTTGTGTTGACACCAGAAAACAGACCATCTAATGCTGGGTGCATGATTTTTGGAGACTGTTACTTCTTTTACTTTCTTTTCTAGATGGAGAATTGTGTACTAATTGGGCAAGGTTAGCATTCCTCCGATGCCGTGATGAAACATTTTTCTATGATAAAAGATTTGCTTTTTGTGGGTGGTGTTCAATTCAATTCTAAAGATAGGTACAAGACCATGAAGGAATGGGCTAGTAGCTAGTAAATTCTCTCATAGTGACTTCAAACGATATGTCAGCTGAGACTGAGATTTAGAGACCTTCCCAATAGGGAGAGACATGTATTGTAAACACTCTAAACTTAGATAATCTACATCTTATGAAAAGAGATGCGTCTCAAACATGAGGCTGGGCTACCATGGATTTTAGTTTTAAGAGATTAAGTCTAACATGTAATTACTTGGATAAGCTGTAGACATTTCTTGTTTGCTTGGCTTTTCCTTTGTATATGTCTACCTGTCAAATTCAGCTGGAACATTCTAGCCCCTGCGAAGTGCTCGATGCTTGGCCAGTTTTTATCCAAAAGAAAAGGCAAAAGAAGACAGAGTAAATTGTTAGATATTCTTAGCGGTCTGTGTAATGTGTGCCTTCTGGTTGTGGGTCTCTTGAGTTTCAGATTATTTGGAAAGTCAGAGATATAGATTATTTGCATGCTAGTTTCCAGGAAATGAAACCCAAACTAAGAGCTTCATTTTGTTTCAATGGCAATATTTGAGCCCCATCCTACTATGTGCAGCTGGTTATTTATCATTTCATTTGGTAATTCATCCTATTTTAGTAGGATTGACAGATAATTTTAGATTGTTGAGATCTATGTTTTGTTCTTTTTTCTGCCGATTGAATTGACAGTATGCAGTTAGAGTTGAAATGTTTCCGCTAGTAAATAATACTGCTTATATTCTTTTTCTTTTTCATACTTCGTGCATTTGTCATAGAGAGGTTTTTCTTTATCTGCAGTATGTCTGGTGAAGAGGAAGAAAATGCTGCCGAGCTCAAAATTGGTGATGGTAATAAAGCATTTCCATGAAACTTAAAGTGTGTATTGACTTAACATTTCTTTCTCATGAGATTGATTAAACAATTATCTTTGGCCAGAACTATGCAGATGTCATAGGATAAATGAACGGAAGATTAAATATAATGCAATACGTGCGAACTATAGTTGGACTAAAAAGGATGTAATCGGATATGTTCATTGCATATCTAGATATCATTCTGAGTAGAAACGATCTCTAACCATTTGGAAGTGAATCCAACTTATTGTGAGCTGGCATTAGGAATTTATTAAAGGTAACAATAGCATTTGCATAGCAATTATCTTGTCCATCTGTATAAAGGTGGCAACTTCTGAGCAAACTGGAAAATTTGAATAATGTATGATGCGAATGAACTTGAAATTAATCTCTCCATTAATTTTATTGACATTCTTAATCATTCAGTTTTAGAGAATCAAAGAAGCAGCACTAGGGTGATTCGTTAAATTTTTCTCTGTGGTATCTCTTTATAATAGTCTTTATTTGGTAGATTCATTTTCCATTTGTCTTTATTTGATTGGATGCAACTTTCAAATTGTCAATCAGTACTGATGAAAAATTTACCAAGCATCAGTCTTTTGTTCTTGATTTTTCTTCCTTTGACTTGTAGTGAGCAATCGCTTTTCCAATCTTCAGCATATCCCTCATTAATCATGCCTTTTTGTTTTGATGAACGAGGCTGTGGATATTGTTGTTTTTGGTAGAATTCTGACTACTATGTTAATGGATGGCTTTCTCAAGTGACAAGAATGGCAGAACATGGCAATTTTAGCAGGGCTAATGGATTGCCTATTTTCCAGTATCTGTTGCATGATGTCCTTTTATCATTGCTTCTGTTTCTCTTATGTGCAGAATTTCTGAAGGCAAAGTGTTTAATGAACTGTGAAGTATCCTTGATACTTGAACATAAGTATGAACAGCTTCAACAGATGTCTGATGATCCAATGAATCAAGTTTCTCAGTGAGTGTTATTATTTTATCTATTTGTTTCTGCAGTAATAAAACAGTGTGACTGGAAATTCTGGGTAAAGTATAGGGGTATTAAATGATTGACTGTTATCAATTGATTGACTGTTTAGTCGAACTTAAAACCGAAAGCTAAAATGGTATCTTCGTTCTTCCAAATCCCATTGGTTGGCTCCTTTGGAAATCATGATAGATTTCAGGCAGCAATGGCTTAACTTCTGCAACTCTATCAAGGGATTGATCCCCTCAACCTTAGCCTAGCATACGCTAATGGTGAAAATGCAATAACATCTTAAAAAGAGAGCTTGTTTACCTACCGGATTTGCACATCAGTTGAAAAGTTTGTCAGCAAATCATTGTTCGCAACTAAGGTTTAAAAGATCAAGGGGGCGTAATAGAACCAAATGAGTCCACATATCTACGGAAATTTCAATTGCCTCCATTGCATGAGAATATTCTCTAATGCAAATAATACTAGTGTAACAACTGCAAAGTCTAAGAAATGGTTATGATAAGAAGATTTTGCATCTCTAACTCTGTACTTATTTATATTCCAAGACTGGACATCGGCCTTCATCAAATGTGTGCTTTTGTGCATATTTATTTGGTTGGGCCTTATTTACCCCGAGAAGAAGAATGAGGTCTTTCAATTTTGTTTTTAAGTCTCTTTCTTGGATATTTTAGAGGATAACACAAATATTGAGTTTACCCTGGAGTTGGTTGCAACAAAATAAGCTCAATGTTGTCGTTTTCCAATCCTTTCTTTTGTCCTCATATGGCTGACCATGGATATTCTCTCCTTGTGCAGAGTATTTGAAAATCATTGCAATATGTTAAACGCTTCAGCCGTTATAAAAATCCCGATGCTGTCAGACAAGTTAGAGAGTATCCTACTATTTTCTATGCATGGTTGTCTCTTCCCTGTTGCCCATTGAAAAGTTGAATAGCTGCAAATACACATCTAATGAGTAACCTTAGTGCTATCAATAGTGTCACGTACTAATAGATTCTCTTCTGATGCAAACAGCTGACAGATTCAATAATTTGTGTTTTATGTACGCAAAAGTGTGGTTCAAGCTTGCATATTGGCCACCTGGCTGTAATGTTTACCCAGGTTCTATTTCTATCGCATGGCTTAGTATCGCTGCATTTAGACTTGTAAAGTTAACGAGTTAGCTCTTATCCTTTCCAAGTTCTGTTTCAATGTGTGCCTTAGCATTTCACTGAGCTTGTTGGGAAGTTTTTTGTCATTAAGGGAATTAAATTTAATTTTAACTCTTTTGTAACACCAGTTTAAGATAGCAATTTTCTTTTCTTTTTTTTTTTTTTTTGGGAGCCTTAACCTCCAATAAGAATTCTGAGTAGATATCAATTGGCTGAATTCGAGGTAATGTCACAATCCATCCAGTTCCTTTCAGAAGTATTTTAAACTGATCATCCTATAGGTTTTTCATAAAATCCTGCAATGCAGCTTTGCGTTCTTGGCAATCTTTGCCCCGAGACTGTAGAGGAAGCTATTGCTATGGTACCATCTATTAAGGTATATTTCCTTCCTGTAGGGACTAACAATTGGACTTCTGCTCTGCACTGAATGGCATGCTAAAGGGATGTTATAATCATGCTCTATTTGGTTAGTTCCATTCTATGTTAACAGAACAAAATACTTCATGTGCAGAACCGAGGCCGTGCTCTAGATGATGAGGCGATTGAGAAGATGTTGAACGACCTGTCGCTGATTAAGAGATTCGAGTAATGGCCACTTTGTAGCAGTTGAGAGGGAGAACAGATGAGTTGCCATATTTTGCAGTGTACACAGATTGGGAAACGACGGTGTACAATTTTGTCATCATGCATTGTACTCAAACCAATTAGAGTTCAACTTGATGATACATGTTGCATGCCATTGCAGCCTATCAAATGCGTTCTCCTGGATGCATACTGTGAATTGGTGATGTTTTTTCTGTGTCAGTACGGAAGAATTATCTAACATGACTGTCATTATACGCATTGATTCCTCATTATCAATTTGATTACAAAGATAGACATCCATCATGACTTTGGTAGTTTCTAGTTGGTCATAATATTTTGAACAGTCACAATACATACCCATACTCGGTTTTATGTCATATTTTTGCTAGAACAGTCTCAGCGATTTGACAAAGTTCCTACTTTGCAAGAGCTGACAGACAACTAACCAAAATCACTTTGCAAGAACATACAGATAACGGACCAAAGTCACATATTTGATTCTTAAATCAACCAAATGTTTGTTGTATCTCAGAAACTACTTATACTCTGATAACGAAACACGGCCAGGTCTCTCCTCCTTTTCCTCTTTCCTCCTCCCTCCTTCCTCTCCTGCCCACTTTCGTGTAGTTCACTGTTTGTTTCTTCGTTTTTTCCTGGTCTGGTAGCACGAGATGAACAGAAGTTTCCTTCCTCCTTCCTCTCCTGCCCCATTTTGGCTATTGGTAGTTACCTTATTAATAGCAATATCTATGTCTCTTTCTTTAGTAGATTTTCTTTTCCTTTTGCCCTACAGAAGAATTTCAAACAAATTTCAGCAAAATATAATGAAGGGGCTGCATCAATTGGCATGAGGGGAGAGAAAAAGCAGTGAAAATGAAGCTGTGGCTATTGGTCCCATGTTCATCTGAACTCCCAACTCTTTTTGGTCATAGTTTCGTCGCATTCATAACTTGACTCAGATCTAAGATAAGGATCGATTCATATGTTAATCCTCGAATTTTATGAGATAACACGGAAGATTGGGATACTTACCGGTGTAATCATGTGATTCAGAACCTGTGAGTTTAACCCACGAACACATTAAATTAGTCAGGCATCACCTGCTGGAAAATAAGAACTAGGCAGCATCTCTAACAAGCGATCCTTTTAATTGACCGAGGACACCATGGTGCCTGACATGAAATTTCGCCAGGCCGACCCAGGGTGATTTCAATGTGCATATCATTATAAACTGTGATTTGCTTGACACCGAGAACTACGTATCATAAAACTAAAAGGGAACATTGTCGTCAGTATATACATATACACAGGCACGGTCCCAGCCCAAAGGGAAATGTAACTGTAGTGCCCTCTGCATGATTGGATCCATCGAAGTTCAACTTTCTGAAACATATGGCGAGGTCACTTAGTTCCATCTCTTTGCGTTTTTCGCCCCTTTTGATTTTTGCTTAGCAGCCTGAAAAGCCTGGACCTTCTGCTTCTTCCGTGCTGCCTTCTCTGCCTGTTGAGGGTCACATAAACAAAGTCATCATTAAGATTCCATATTGAAATGCCATCCACAGATTAGCGCCATGGTGCAAGCAATTTGGCCAGCCTTACCTTCGACATCTTCGATTTTGCTTTTACTTTAGGGGCCTTTTCCTCAAGCTCTATCTCTCGTTCTAGTTCTCTTGCCCTAGCTTCAAGGTTTTTCTCCAGATAATACTGAAACAAAGAGTAGAAGATCAAAACATCAGGCGATGCGATCAATTCAACCAAACAGCAAATGGGTACTAAATAGGACTTATAATGAACCGGTTTATTTCGGCATAATTGAAAATGACAACTCGTACAGGTCATCAAACGTTCAAATCTTACGGATGCATTGAATGGCGGCTTTTCTGATGGTTTAATTTATCAAAGATTGTCAACAGTAAGGAAACAAAAACTCACTTCCATCAATTATGAACAGGTTGAAAACAAAACGCATCACTACTAAACCAACTCGAGTTCATTACCATTGATCTTACCAATGTCCAAAGCATCCAGCTGTCTATTTTCATGAAATACTCAATTAAGAACATGCTAACATTTTTCTAACGATCAATAAGCAATTACTAATAAAATGAAGGATAAGTAGCCATCTCAGAGTATAAGTAGCCATCTCAGAGTAAGCTGCCTGAAGACAACAATAATGAGAGGGAAGGCACTTACATTATAATCACCGGCATAGTCCTGTAAATGGGAGTCTTTGACTTCTACTACTCTATTGACTATTTGTTTAATAAAGTATCTGTCATGTGAAACCGTAATTACAGTGCCTTGGTAGTCCCTTATGGCCTCCTGAAAAAGGAAAGGAACAGGAATTACCAAAACAGGCAAGAAGGCTGAATCACATAAGAACCAAGAGCTTGGAGATAGACAAACCTCTAGCATTTCTTTTGAAGGTATATCCAAGTGGTTAGTAGGTTCATCCAATACTAGCAAAGTTGATGGTTTTACCATGAACTTGCAAAATGCTAGACGGGCCTGAATGCAAGATTGGACATAGTAAGATCCATGACTTCAATGGAATCGCAGTTCTAGATTAATAACAGACATGTGCGAACTGCAAATGCTGACTCGACCAAGAGAAAGCTTGATCAAGATGAGAAGTACATTCATACTAACAAGCAGTGAGACCCTGCAGCAAACATGTACGGACATAATTGACTCGCGCTTGATAAATCCAACCAATTCTGCTTCACAGCAACATCTCACTAAATACCCCCCAAGTTTCTTACATCAATCAAAGAAGACAATCGTCATGCAAAGATGATTTCATTTATCTGTACAATCCTCAATCTAGCCCCGACAGCTATCTAATTGAATGTCATAACCTTTAATGATGCCATCTTGGCTGGGAGTTTTCACCATAATCCATTATAATGTAAACTTCAGCACAAGTCAAAACGTGTAGGTGCTGAACTCCATGTAACCCTAAAATCCCTCAGCAGAGGTTGCACAGGTTTTGCCATTTTTCCCATTCGTGTATATTACCAGTGATTTAGGAGAGGGAGACCATGGTTTTAGTTTGACGCACCTTCTCACCGCCACTCAAAGCTGACACCTTCCGATCAAGCATATCAGCTTTAAAATTACAGCGTCCAAGAAGTCCCTTGATGTCATCAATTCTCCAGTCCTCTGCTGCTTCAACAACAGTTTCAAGTACTGACTTTTCCAAATCAAGTGCTTCGGCCTAAAAGAAAAGAGCAAAAATCTTCAGAGACAAATGGAGACTGTGTTTGTAGAAGAGTTAAAGTTAGTGAATAGCTATAATGAACGAGAAGGGCCAACAAATATAAAGACAGTGTTTACAGCAGCATTTACCCACCTGATTTTGCTCAAAGTAATTTGGGAGCACATTATGGTCCCCGAGCAAGACTTCACCTCCTTTGGGCTTCTCCAAACCCATTATAAGTTTCAGCAAAGTACTCTTTCCACATCCATTTGGACCAATGATTGCAATTTTCTCTCCACGTTCAATTGTAAGATTTGCCCTATCAAATAACACCTGCAACAGAAGAGATTTTACTATCACAACAATGCCCTAACACCATCAGGGAGAGAACAAGCTCAAAGTACATAAGATAGCCCACATTGTCTCCATAGCCAAAGTCAAGATTCTTAATTGTGATCACCGATCGACCACTTCTTCCCCGCTCAGGAAATCTAATCTTCATCTGTTTACGCTGGAATGGCTTCTCTACCAGCTCTTCTTCCTGAAGTCTTTCCAGTTTCTGTCATGACATGAATACAAATAAGCAACTCCACCCAGATACGTCAAAGCCTAGAAATACCAAGAATCGCTATATCTTCTAGCATGTGTTCTCACCATATTATTTGTAAAATGAAGTGGAAACACCAATGATAATCTAAGGGCAGTAAGAGAAATTTATCTCGAAGATCTATTTTATACTTAAAGTAAGCAAATTCCCACTTACCTTCTCGGCAGAAGAAGCACGACCAGAATTTGCTCCTGCACCCAACCTACTTATTAGGTCTTTTGTATGCTCAATTTCCTTCTGCTGCTTCTGCCATGCGGCATATTGAGCTTCAATCGATGTCTCTTTCGATATGACATACTGAGAATAGTTTCCCTCAAATGTGCTGGAGACACCCATATCAGTTTCCACAATTTTAGTACACAGTTGATCAAGGAAAGCCCGATCATGAGATATGATGACCATTGGCACATCTTGCTTGTTTAAATAACCTTCAAGCCATTCAATCGTGTCGACATCTAGGTGGTTTGTAGGCTCATCCAGAAGCAATAAGTCTGGTTCCTGCATAAAACAAGCAGGCAAATGCAACATTCAATGGGAGAGAAAGCAGCATAGTGGAGGAAGGATAATTCACATGACTATATGCACCTCTTAACCTGACATAAAGAGGAGTTTCTAGTAGATAATATGTTCAAATGGGATCTACAACCAAAGAATATGTGTGAACAACAGAGAATATCAATTGACACCAAGTTATCAAATCTAGCCAATAGACTTCTCAGTGGACAGTATCAATCCCATATCTGCTAATTCATCCCTATGACAAAGTAGAATTTTCGACAATCTAGTTGTGATAAGCACAACCAATTGCAATTCTGGAGCTCCCAAGTTCTATTTCCCTGCACTCAGCATAGTAATAATTTCAATTCGCTTCACTTAATGCAGAGACTATTACACTATAACCAAGCTAACTAAACCGAATTTCTCAGATTGGATGAACATGAGCCTGCAATCCAATCCATAGATGAGACAAGCGATAGAAGGTAAACATGATGACATACTAATCTCCAAATCAATCGACTCATAACGATAACAAGATTGAACTCCCCATCTAAGCCAAGCATTTCTTCTGTACCTGAAGCAGAATCTTCCCCAGAGACATCCTCATCTGCCACCCGCTACTGAAAGAAGCCACAAGCCTTTCCGAATCCTCAGGAACAAACCCAAGCTCGGGCATCATTTTACTAATCTTAGCATCCACTACATCCAAATCCACATCCCGAGCCCTCCTCTGTAACAAGTCAAACTCATCCAGAAGCCTGCCCATTAACTCCAAATCATCCACAGAACCTTCAATCGCCTTCTGAACCTTCTCCAGCCTCTCTGCGACCTCCATTTGCTCCTTGAAAGCAGTCATGAACTCCTCCTTCACAGTCTTGCCGAGCGAAACCTCGAATTCTTGATTCAAGAAGGCGATTTTCATGTTCGGCTTCGCCTTGATCACGTTCCCCGAATCGGGCTCCTCTTGGCCCGATATAATCCTCAACTGGGTCGTCTTGCCCGCGCCGTTCACCCCAACTAACCCAACCTTCTCCCCCTTCTTCACCTCCCAGCTCACGTCCTTCAACACCGTCACACCCTTATAGCTCTTGCTCACGTTCTCGAGCTTAACGCCGGACGAAACGCTCGAAGCGCCGGTCGCCGACTGTTTCTTCCCGTTCTTTCGCCCGGAGTCGTCCTCCGGATTGCTCGAAAACAGAGACTCTATGTCCTCCCTCACGTCGGGCTCTGCGACGGACGTCTCCACCGCGACGGCGGCCAACCTCCCGGCGGCCTCGCAACGAATCCTGGGTTTGGTCGAACCCGTGTTGGGTTTGATGAATTGGGAGCTCACGGGCGATGGGATTGGCCTGATGCGGAAACCGGGTTTCGGGGCATCAAGAAGGGTCGAACCCCGGACGAAGGAGGAGCGGAGGAGCGGTGGAGCGTGGATAGGTCCATCGCCGGCGAGAGAGAGAGAGAGAGAGAGATGGAATTTCTCGACGGCGATGGATAGAGACTCACTCGACACCGCGAGCGAAGAAGCAGAGCATGAAGCAGAGCAGAGCTGCTTCTTCTTCAACCCCACCGAAGCAGAATTTTTCTGCGGGGGGATATGGTTTGCACAGGGCAACCATTTCCCTTTTTTTTTTTTTTTTTTTTTGGTCTTATTTTTATTTTCCTCCTTTCCCTAATTTTTTTTCTTTCATTTTATTAGCTATTTTTGGCAAGAGGGGAAAAATGAGTGGTCTGATTTTAACTAGTTGAGAGGACAATTATGTTTTTTTCACCTCCCTCTTCTTCTTCTTCTTTTTTCATTCAATAGGAAATAGGGGATGGAGATTTTTTTCAATTTATTTCATATTTGCAACTTCATTTTTTTAATCCATGAGACCTTTCAATGAAAATAGGGAGGAATCATGAAAAAAAAAATTACGGAATTCGGTCAATTTTTCAATTTTTAAAGGTACATTCATATATGTGAATAGTTAATTCGTGCCATCAATGCATCTCATATCAAAAAAACTTTGAATACAATTTGTTAGAAAATCACTATAAATATTTCGTCAGGCTATTTTATTTGAAAACTCAACAGATGAATAATGTTGTATATTCAATTTGAAATTTTCTATTTTTTTTATATAAAAATGTTTAAACGAGGAAATATAGGAAAATTGAAATACTTTGTGATTGAGAATCAATTTAAAGAAATTGATATGGGGAGCTTAAAGAGTGGATAAAAAAAAAAGTAGTATAATGTAAATTAAGTAGAAGAAAATTGAAGGTAAGAAATATTCAGTGTTGACATTCAAATTGTGAGAATTTGTAAGTTGGCCATTTGTGATAGGATTCTAAAATAATATGAAATTGTTTGAAGGGTTGAAAATTCCTGACCGTGGAAATAGATATCAAGATGATAATGCCCCTCGCAATTACTAAATTTTGTGGTAGATAGAGCCGCCCAAAGCAGAAGGAAGAGATTCCAACCTCTCATTCTCTGCCACGTGGAAGCTAATGCATGACCCTCAACCATCCACGTGTTCGAGGAAGAAAAAGAATAAATTTACATTTTTCTGACGGAAAATGTTAACTGAAATTGTCATACAGTTTTTTTTTTTTTTTGGTCGAAAAATTGTCATGTAGCTGGCAAATTTAGTTTTTCTATGGTTTTGTCTCTACTTATTTCTCAATATGATGTACATGTAATTATAGTAAAACCTATCTAAATACGACATTTATATATTCAAGGGAGAAAAAAATCAATGAATTAGAAGATTAATACAATCGAACTACATTTCACAAATTAGGTCAATTAGAGTACTTTGTAATAATAATAAAAAGTATGACGGCTAACATCTTTAAAGTAAGTAAAAAGTTAGGGATACAAGATTAGGATTTACCCTTCATATTGTGTTGAAATTGTATCTAGACATTAAAGTGGCCTTTTTTTTTTTTTTTCATAGAAAAGATGGTTATTTCTCATTTTATATATTGACTACTACTGTTATGTTTAAACCTTATATGATGGTTTAATTGTATGAAACTTAAAGCGCAACATCACTTTTTGAGAAGGAAATCATCATACTAATTGATTTGCTAATTTTGAAATCAATAAACATTTGGACGTCAGATTGTTTTTATTGCCTTTTACAAGGTTGTTTCATGTTTTATTAGTTGATAAAATTGGGATAATACAATTCTGACGTTTAATCTTTTTATTCGGTTGTAACCCTTTTCCATACATAAAAAAATCTTGTTTTACTAGGAAATTTCACCACTAACACAACATCAAAGGTAAAAGGGAAAGTATTTTTCCAGCATCAATGATTTTTTTTTCACTCACCCCTTCTTTTCCCAAAAACGGATTCAACTATTTAAATAAAAATAATTTAATAAACTATTCCTTAAATGTTGTCTATAAATTGACCCACAAGGCTTCATTTTGCAAGAGATTGAACATTCACTTGGTTATCTTTAAGAATGACACATAGGGCTTCGCATTTTGCTTCCAATTAAGATTTGTGCTTATCTTTTGGATGCCGCGAATTTTGTTAAAAAAATAGTTTTAATGAGCATTAATGCAGCAAATTAGCAACTATTGAAAATTCTAACATTTTTTTTTTTTTTTGTAAATCTCTCTATTAATTATTTCTCAAAGATTCTTGTTATATTATCCCAATATTACAATAATGTTATAGATTACATATAAAGCTTCCCAGGTCATATAACAAAAACAATTACAAATTTTCTAACCTAGCAAGTCCTTTTATTTTACATTAATGTATAATATTCACTACACACTCCATATCTATTTTGTTCAAAAGAGGAACATTCATATAAAATAGGATACAATTTAACGAGTAATTTACGTTAACTCAAATTATATAGATTTTACATAAATGAAACAATTTAGATTTGTACAAACATATATGTATGCTTCTAATTTCATCTGAACACCATTATAGCAGTGTTTCTAAGGATAAGTATTTTGGAAACCTTAAAATTTGCTATAGAGTCATAAAACTTTCAAAAAGTACAATTAAGTCATTTCGTTAATTCCATCTCACTTGGCTAATGGAGAATATTGATGTGGTTTTTTTCTTTTTCTTTTTAGTATTTTCTTGCTCTTACGTGGAACTAACATGACAAAAACATGAAAGACAAGATCAAAAACGACATCATTTTGGTCTAAATTTAATTTTTAATCTAAATACTAATGAAGGCAAAAGAGGGTGAAGCATCCCACCATTGTCGAAAAGGGCTAGCAATGGTGGGATAAGGGTCAGGCAAGATCCCAGTTTTACCCCTTGTCAGCAAGGGCGCTGCATGCCCTCTTTCTCTTTTGCCTTCCTTTTTTTTAATTTGTAATTTAAAAAATATTTAGATTAAACATCATATTTCAACCAAAATTATGTCGTTTTGGCCTTATCCTCATGTTTTAGCCATGTCAATGTCACATTGGATAGAGAAAATAACAACAACAACAAAAAAGTGTCGTAGGCATTTTCCATTAGCCAACTTGGATTAAATTAACAAAATGACTTGATTGAATCAATTTGATAAGTTTTTGAATTTGCACGTTTTTAAAGTTTTAAGACTCAATTGCACTTTTGTACAAATTTTAGAATTTTCGATGCACTTATCCTATATTTTTATCATAGTTTGGTTTCAATCAAGTATGGAGCTAAATAGAGAACCTTGTCGTACAAAAAGTTAAAGGAGAGATACCTAAATAGAAGATTAATATTGATCCCATTATCCTTTTTTATTTGTTGATTTAGGTGCCTAAGTATAGGATCCTGGCTATTTGGAACCAAGACATATCCTATAAATCCCATGCACCGGTTTAAATTTTTGCATGTGCAAGTGGTTTTGACCCAGTCTACAAGTGACCCTTTTTCCTAAACTGATGTATATGTTAACAGGAAAATTATTCAATGAATCCTAAACGATGTTATTTCAATCATAAGCATTTCAACTTTGCAAATTTAGTCTTAAAAATTTACATAAAATTCAAATGTAATCCTTCCGTTCAATTTTTGTTAGAAAATGCTAACATAGCAATTCAATTATTGCTAGTCATTCTACATGGCACATTAACATGTCAATTACTTCTAGCGAAAATTAGCCAGAATGACTACAATGAAATTTTATTTAAAGGTTTAGGATTAAATTGGAAAAATTAGAAAATTTATGATTAAATTGACATCCGTAAAATAAGTTTAGGACTAATTGGACAATTTCTCTTGTATTAACACATCATAAAACACACAACATCATATCATCCATGTATAAGATATGTACTCTAATTTTTTCTGTTAATTCCTAAATATCATTATTTTTCTTATTTTAGATCAACACCCGACCTTTAAATAAATATCACTAGACATTTACTCAGGGTATCTTGTTCGGCTTGAAGGTATGACTAGATATCTTTTCTTTAAATAAATAACTAAAGCTCTCTCAACATTTTTCCTTCTTCCGGCCCTATTCATGCCAATCAAATATGTGACTCAAAGTAAAGGTACCATAAGGCTAGCAATGCTTAAAAGAAAATCAATCAATAGTTATAAATGGTATGTCCTCTAAGGATGATTGGCCATTCGGAGTTATAATTGAGATTATATAGAGTTATTGAGAGTGATTGTCTACTAGGAGTATTTGAATGACTTGTGTGTGATTATAATTTCCATTATATTGCTTGATTTATAGTTGAATCCTACTCTCTAAATGGAGTATGTCACATCGATCAAATCACATAAATTCGATATCTAATTTATTTCCTCATTCTAATTATTATCGTATCCAAACACTTTCTTTTTGCAATATTCTATATTGCTCTATCAATTAGAGGAGGACCGACATGTTTTTAAGATTTTGCATGACACTATTTGGACAACTCAACCCACTTTGTGTGAGCTTTTAGAGTTTGGCATGTAAACTTTGAAATGTGGAATGCAAACTCTTGCCAATTTATAGGCAAAGCACAATTGAACAACTTATACGAGAGTGATAATTACTTGGATAGAGGATTAGAATACACAATCAAGGCAAAGCCATTTATATCTTCCACTTTTGGTTCTTGCTTAGTATTTATTTGCTCCAATGTCGTTGCTGACTTTGTGCTTTTCACCATCGCTAACGTGTTGAGATTTCTGAAATGACCACCTAAAAGCAGTGATAATCTTACTTGGTATATTTAATTTTTTTTATTCACCCTACAATTCTTTTGTCCCCAAGATTCTACCTTAATAAAACTTAAGTTGCATTCTATATCTAGGATTTGGACAATAGTTTAGAATGAAATATTTAAAATTAATACAACATTTATAGGAAAAGAAATATCGGGCAAGTCAACCCCTTCCTCCTTAGATTGAACAAACCATTTAATTGTTTTATGAACATTACTAGCCTAATGGCACGGCATATCTTTCATTTTCAAGGATTGGGCCGGAAGAAGAAAAAAAGTTGATTTTTTTTTATTTAAAGAAATAATTCTAGGTCTCATCCTTTCAAATAAAGAAATCTGTGAGAAATTGAACTGCAATTTTTAAAGGTTGGATAATGCTCTAAAATAAGAAAAAAAATGATATTTAGGTATTAATAAAAGATAACAGAGATGACAGAAAAGTTATTTCATCTACACGTTGAAATACAATTATAGCGAAAAAGATTTTGGATATTAAACTCACTGAATCTAATTGAATGGGTTTTTTCTTTGAAAAATCATAATAGAATAGTCTTTTGGACATTTGATGCAAACTAAAAGATATTAAGAGAGAAATATTCTAATATATCATGATTTATGTACATAGGATAAAATTTAACTCGGTTATGCAATAAACAATAGAATCTAGGGTTATTACCCTAAAAAAACCCCAAACTGGTACACATGTAACAAATTTACCCAAAACTATTCTTTTGACTACCAAAAACTCCAAACTGGTATACCTTTAATAAATTTACCCAAAACCGGTACACTCGTGTCAAATTTACCCTCTATTAGTTTTATTTTATTGTCAAATTATTAAGTTAAATAACACATGACAATTGACTGGTATACCAATTTGGGATTTTACGCTCCATTTGTGATTTTTTAGTGGTATTAATCCAATTTAGCGGAGGGTATATTTGTCACAAATTTACCAGTTTGAGATTTTTTGGGGTCGAATAAATTAGTTTGGGGTAAATTTATCATAAATGTACCAGTTTAGGTTTTTTTATGATCAGTGGGGGTAAATTTGTCACAAGTGTAACAGTTGGGGTTTTTAAGGGTCAAAAAAATAGATTGGGATGAATTTGTCACAAGTGTACGAGTTTGAGGTTTTTCAGGATATTAACCCTAGAATCTATTATGATATTCATCAAAATTAGGGGTGATCGATTTTTGGCCAGTCCAATCCCACTTAGGAATCAGAAACTGAACGAAAAGAAACCGATTTGCAGTTTCTAAAACCAGGAATCGAACTAGTGGCTTTTGGAACTAGATCGGATCAAACCATCCCGATTAGGCCCATGAAAATGGTGACATTTTTTTTTTCCCTCATTATACCTTCCAAGCATAAACTTCCAATTATTTTTCTCATCAAATGGGTACACCCCTTTAACTCTAGGAAACAAAATTGGTTTGGTTTGGTAGTGAGGGACACAGACCTTGTGAATGGTGAGGATTAGTGCTACGAAGAATAAAGCTAAAAAAAAAAAAATTGAAAGGCCTCAGGTTATATTTGGTCGTTTGAATTTTTAACTATGCTAGGATTGGATCGGATGGGATATGAAATTGAGATGATTTTGTTATATCATATTCACTATTTGGAAATTATAGTAATAAAGTTGGATATATTCACATTATATCATATATATATATATATATATAGAGAGAGAGAGAGAGAGAGAGAGAGAGAGAGCCACGAAAACCCCGAACTTTGCCAACCATGACACATTTATCCCAAACTTTTTTTGTGACACAAAAACCCCGAACTTTTGTTATGTGACACATTTACCCCAAAATTATAGGGCATTTTGGCCTTTTCATTTTTTAAAATTTTTTTCATTTTTCTTCTCTCTTCCGGCGGCCCTCGCCGGCGTTGAGCAAGGGCCGCCCTCGCCGTGTCGGGCGAGGGTGTCCCCGCCCTCGCCAGATCCGGCGAGGGCCGCCCCTCGCCCGCATCAAGCGAGGGTGTCCCCGCCCTCGCCGGATCCGGGCGAGGGCCGTCGGCGAGGACGGCCCTACCCTCGCTAAATCCGGCGAAGGCGGCCCTCGCTGCGTCCGGCGAGGACGACCCTCGCCGGATTCGGCGAGGGAGGCCCTCGCCCGACACCGGCGAGGGCGACCCTCGCCGGACGCCGGCGGAGGGAAGAAGAAGAAAAAAAAAAAAAAAAAAAGAAAAAGGAAAAATGAAAAAGCAAAATAAAAAGACAAAAATGCCCTTGGGGTAAATGTGTCACGTTAAGCAAAGTTCACGGTTTTTCGTGGCTTTTCCCATATATATATATATATATATATTATTTGGTATAAATGGCAAATCAATATAAATGAACAATAAATTTTATAAATGGAGATGGTAAAAATCTTTCATGATACACTCGTTTACTTTATTTTTATTTACTTTTTATTTTATTTTCCTCTCTTTTTTTCTTATTTCTTTCTTCCCCCTCCATCATTCACTAAAAAATTTTTTTAGAGAATATGTAATAAATATATATTTATATATTGTATTTATATTATAATATAAAATTAAATTCAAATATATAAATAAAAACAATTTTTTATTTTTTATTTTGAATTTCTTATATTAGAATTCAAATGTTATTTATTTAAAAATATAAGTTCAAATTTGTTAATTCAAGAAGTTTGTTACTTAAGAAAAATAACTTTCCTATTATGGATCCTACCTACCTTTATCCCATCTTCTTTAGAAGATAATTTTATCCGGTATATATCTCATTTATATACAATCTTATCCCGTCTTGAGTAGGCACCAAACGTAAGATGTGATAAATCTTATCATATCATGAATTTTATTCTGACCAAATGCAGCCTCGCTGAATGCCCATCTCCTTTCTCTCTCTATTTTACATATTCCCTGCTCGGCTTGTGTTTTGAGGTGTCTTTTTTTATAGGCACTGGAAGATCCCTAGTCAAATTGCGTGATTCTTACTTTTTTTTCCTTAAAACTGGCTCAACCCGCTATCCAATCAACTACGGTTTCTCCTCAAATCTCTATCGAATTGATTTCTTCAGCCGCATCGAATTCTTAGCTTTACTGCTTGATTCTCGGCTGTCTTCTGTTCCAAATGATAGAGCAATTCTTTATATTCTTCACATTATTGCACCGATTGCTCCTTCTGTCTCTTGCCCTTTTTAATATCTCCTTTGGCTTTATTCATGGTTTAATATCCTGCAAAAATTCACTCACAACGCTTATATATGTGCAATCAATGTGAAAAGAGACAAATATTTTTTTAATAACCCAGGATACCAAACGTCGGACTAGTGGGAGACCATGAAACACTTGCAAGTCATATGAACCAGTTAAATATGCACTTTTGGCCTATACAAGTGGCTTTCATCTTTAGTGGTTTATGCATAGGTAGTGAGATTTGACGGATGACTTTTAGTTCTTGAGTTGAAAATTTTCCGGCTTGGTAAATACACTAACTGTGGGAAAGAGAGACTACTTTGTATTTCAATGTGTAGATGAAATGATTTTTGTGGTGTGTATTAACATACACAAACACAAGTAACTAATTGAAAGGTCACAGTATATATTATTGATGTACAAAATATTTACTCCACGTTTTCAAATAATTCCTAAATATCATTATTCGTATTTTTTTTAGAGCGATATCCAACCTTTAAAAACTGCAGTTCAATCTCTCATAGAGTATTTTATTGGCTTGAATGATTGACTAGATTTATTTCTTTAAAATGAAAACTAATCCTCTCTCAATATTTTTCCTTTTTTGGCCCAATCCATGAAAATGGAATGTGAATCAAAAGTGTCCGAGCCATATTAGGCTAGCAATGTTCAGGAAAACAACTAATGGTCATATATGGTATATTCACTCTTAGGAGGAAGGGATTCTCTTGCCCTGTATTTCTTTTTTCTCCTTTAGATGCTGCATTAATTCAACATTCCATTCTATAATCTCTTTACCAAATCCTATATAAGGAATGCAATTCAAGATCTATCAAGGAAGAATCTAGGGGACAAAAGAATTGTAGGGCAAGTCAATCTCGTCCTTCTAAAATTGAGTATAGCATGTAAGACCATTACTGTTTTTGGATGGTCATTTCAGAAATCTCAACTGTTAGGGTCGATGAAGAGCATAAAGTCAGCAATGATGTATCCTAATGCCCTATTCAAGTAATTGCCACATTTGTATAAGTTGCTCACTTATACTTTGCATATAAATTGGAAGGAGTTTCACTAAAAATTCAAAGTTTTTATCCAAAGCCCTAGAAGATCGCAGAAAGTGACCTCAATTGTCCAGACAGGGTCATGCAAAATCCTAGGAACCTACCGGGCCTCTTCTAGCTGATACATTCAAGGAGATTATTGCAGAAAACAAGCACAAGGAAATAAATTGGATATCGAATTTACATGATTTGGTAGATATGACCTACTTTACAGGAGGGCAACATATGTAATACAACGAAAATTACAATCACTCTCGAGTCACTTAAACACTATTAGTTATCAATTCTTAATTATACTCGATAACTAACACTATATTTGACTCTTGCATTTTCTCTCAAAACAAATTTTCAATCTCGTGGAGGAATTCATAAATCTTACCGCAAGATTTATTGGCCTAAACACTTTTCTCTTGGATGCAGCTCCTGAAGAAGCCGTACTTTAAACTAACGCCCAACAATTGCGCACGCAAGGTAAGTCATATTCTGGAACATGAAAGACTAAAATGCATGATTTGATTTATATATGTCCAACAAAATTTCAGGAAACCTTTTGACCGAATTATAAATCTAATCAAGTGATTTTCTTATTTTGTTAGAAAACTTGGTCAAATTTGGAACTTCCTTTCCAAGTCAAATGTCCATTTGATAAAGGCCGAACATTCCAAATAAGAAATCTTCTATGTGAATTCGGATTTTTGCTTACGGCCTGAAATTCTAGATATATTATAATAGAAAAGTACTGTTAAATTTATGGATTTGTACCATAAACGAAAATCTGAATTCACATAGAAGATTTTCTGTTTAGAATGTCAAGTCTTTATCCAATGGACATTCGGATTTCGAAATTAAACTTAAGAAAAGTCCAAATTGGACTAAGTTTCCCGACAATACAAGAAAATCACTTTCCTCGTTCGATTTAGAAGCTGGCCACAAGATTTACTTGTTTTGTTGGAATATACATGTATAGCCATGGCTTTGGTCTTCATGTAGTTGATGCAAAGTGGTGTGCCTTGCGTGCGCAATAATTGGGCGTGAATTCAAAGGACTAGTTCTTCCTGAATTGCATTCAATAGACGAATGTCCAAACCATAAATTTGTGGTGAGATTTATGAATTATTTAATGAGATAAAGATATTTTTTGTGAGAAATTGTGAGAATTGAATAATGTGTTAGTTATCTTTGAGACTGAAAAACATTGAAGTGTCTGAGTAACTCAAAGTATGATTATAACTTCCATTATATCACCTAATCAACAGTGACTGATTTTCTCATAGAATAGATTACATTGCCCAAATCACATAAATTTATTATCCAGCTTATTTTTTGATATGATTATGATTTTATTTGCATGCTTATTTTTTTGCAACATTCTTGTTCATTCTATCAGCTAGAGGAGAACTGACAAGCTCCTAAGATTTTGCATGCCGCTATTTGGACAACTTAGGACACTTTGTGTGAGCTTTGAGGCTACGAGTTTGATTGTCCAAAGTCGGAGTGGGGTATGATAGGATAAGTGTGATTTGAAATCCTCTAAATACTCCTATATTATAAAAATAGCCCATATAGGTTTGGTGCAATCTAAAAAATTTTAAAAACTTGTAAAATTCTCAATCTTAGACAGGATTGAAAATCCTTGTCATTTGAAAATCTTTAGAAGTTTTTCAAAATCCCATGTGGCTCCTCAACCTCCGACCACGGTTGTCAGCAAGCAACGAGAAGTCAACCTCAGGAGCATGACGACTGTTCACGCCAGAGGTCATCTCCTTGACTCCATCGCCGAAGATAGCGGTGGCACCATTTCAGAGGAACTTAGGGAGGAGACAATGGAGAAAGGGTGCGTTGTGGGGTGGGTCCGCAAGAGGAGATTCTGCACCACAATGCTGTTGTGCCGTTCCTAGTGCATAGCAGGTGGAACTCGACACTCGAGAGCATGATCATCAGGAAGCCGATAGTGTGCTAGCCGTTCTTTGTCAACTAGCAGATGAATAGCCGGTTTGTGAGTCGTGTGTGAAAGGTTGGGCTCAACCTGTAAGACGTATGCAACGAGGAGGTGGTGAAAAGTATGATACATGCAAAGCTCGATCTTCATTAGACTCCTATTCACCCTCACTCGTTGGAACGCGATTGCCGACCAAGAGTGATGACTAGTGTAGTCAAATGTGACAATGATCATGCGATGATTAGAAGTGATGATAATAAGTTATGTTGGTGGTGGTCCTCGCGCGATGCCGGTGAAGCAATGTCCTGATTTTCCACTACATCACTTCATGGAAGATAACGGGAACTGTTATCTTTTAAATTTTTTATCAATCCGGATGATCCCACCTGGTACAATACACAATCAATGCAAAGACTTACATCTTCCTATTTTGGTTTCTTGATTAGTTTTGTATTTGCTCTCCCGTCATTGCTGATTTTGTGCATTTCACCAGCACCATGTTGAGATTTATAAAATAACTATCTAAATTAAATGGTATATTCAATTTTTGACTCGCCCTACAATTCTTTTAAAATTGTATGCCATATCCAGGACTTGGCCCCGGTTTAGAATAAAATATTCAAATTAATGCAGCTTCTTAGGGAGAAAAAAAGAATATAGGGCAAGTCAATCCATTCCTTCTAAAATTGAACATACCATTTATGACCATTATTTGTTCGTAGTATATTGCTAGCCTAACCGTAGTGTTGCTTTGGATCACATGTTTCATTTATGGATTGGGCCAAAAGAAAATCTTTAAGGGTGAGTTTATTTTGCAGAAAATGAATGATTTGAATATATTTTTCTAAAAATATTTGCTCGTATCGCTTGAAATAATTAGTTAATGAAAAATGTTTTCATTATCAATGATATCTTCGTGAATAGTGAAAATAATTTTTGTTCATTCAATTTCCTAGGCAATTGTAGTAATCATTTTTAAGAAATTTTTTTTAAAACTATTCATTTTTTATGAAACAGATGGAGTCTACGTGTATTATCATAATACAGCATATTAGGAAAAATTGTCCAAAAAGTTATAAACCTACTGTACTTTGCCCATTCAGTCTTAAATCCTTCAATTTTGTCAATTGAGTTCTAAACATTTTCACGTTTTGTTAATTAAGTCTATCCGACCATTTTTTGCTAAAAATCACTGACATGGATGCTCATTTTTTTACGTAGCACGACCAACACTGATGTGGATTATTTTTAATAATTTTTGAATTGTTTTGAATTTTATATGTATTTCTTCTTTTTGTCTTTTTTCCTTCTTTTTTTTTTCTTTTTCTCCCTTTTCTCTTCTTCTTTTTCCCCCTTTTGCCATATTTTCCCTTTACTAGGCCTTGTCAATACTCGACAGAGGTTGTCGGTCTCAAGCGCGGGCAGTCCTCACCAAGCTAGGTTCGAGCGTCCCTTGCCTGAGGTCGTCTAAGGGTAGCAGAAGTCTATTAGCCTAGGAAGCACCGACACTTTTCGGGAGCTTTCATATTGTGTGGGACACTTTGACATGCTCCGACACTCGATCAACAGGTGTCGAAAAATTCAATACCTGGTCAATGGAATTCCAACATGAGATTTTGATATGCAAAGAGTCATTTTTAAAATTTTTCAATATGAGCAGTCTACATGTAAATATGTAAAATAATAGAAATAATAAATGAGGAAAGAAGAAAAATCTAGTTTTCTCTTCTCTTCTGACTCTCACTTTCATAACACACAATTCATTTTTTTTTCCTCTTCTCTTCCGACACACTCTAAAACGCGAGTCTTGAATGTGGATTACTTGTTTTTTTTCCTCCAAGTTTTATTGATTATTGGAATGGAGTTAAAATTATCAAATTGCAACAATGAATGATATTAGCAAATAGTGGATTAACGTTTCTAGTGTAAATTCAGTCTAAACTCTTTATTATTTATTTATTTATTTATGAATTTGAATCAAATTAATTTGATCGAAATAATCATGAAAATGATAATTTATCATGTATATATATAATAATATACATAGAATATATAACATGTCTTAACGTATCGAAATTCTCTATTTTTTGGGAAATAACGTGTCAGTATGTCGTGTTATGTCGCGTGTCGCATGATAGTGTCAGTGTTATTTAGCTGCCAGCCATCAATGAGGCCCGACGGAGGGAAAAAGAGAAAAAGAAAGAAGAAAAAAATAGATGAGAAGAGAAGTGAAAAGAAAAGGAAAAAAAAAAAAAGAGAAGAATTAATTTTTTTTTAAAATAGAAAAATATTATTAAAATTGTCCACATCGATATTACCGCACCACATAGGATGATCGATATCCACATCAACGATTATCTAGTAAAATTAGTCAAATGGACTCAACTAGCAAAATGTGAAAAGGTTCAAGTTTCAATTAATAAAATTAAAATTTTAAAATTAAATTGATAAAAATATAATAGATTTGGGAAGTGGATTATTTTTGTCAATATTTTATATGAATTACGTAACTAAAAGTAGAGAGAACAATAAGGTATGAGAAGGGGGCCATCCTGGAAGGACCAAATAATGCCCCATCTTTATGGGGATTGGCCCTGTGGGAATTCCACTAACCTAGAGATAACCTTTTCATTCTCCAATGCCTAGGCTGTATTCACAAGCCACCGGTAGCGTACGAAGTCAACCCTTGGAAGAAGTGAAAAAGAACAATTAATTGCATTTCTCAAAAGACACGAAATCGATCAACTCGAAAAGATTTCACCACTGAAGTTTTCTTTTAACATAGCACGCGTAATGGCAGCGCCAAGAAACAGAAAGCAGATAAGAGGGGAATGCTAGGAGGTCTAATCAAAGATAAAATGGATCGTGGATGACGGTTCTCTGCAATTTGGCGGTCAAATACCTTAAATTCACAAAGTTTCCTCCACTTCTAGGGAGATATACCTTGAAAACCTAGATCTAACGTAATTGACTCGGCTCAGAATCTGGTTCTCACTAAACCGCCTTCTCTTGGTACTCTACCACGTGAGTTTAGGTTCTAAAAGGGTGCTCAAAGTAACCACATGAAGTGGCAACTATTTGGAAGTGGCTGCTAGCTGTACCATCTTCATCGGTGTTAACTTGTATCCCAACGATGCTTCCTCTATTGAATGTGGATTTTGACATTATTGTTCCCTCCGTCGACCTAGAATATCTACGCACTTTCATCAAACCCTATTGCTACGGTGATTACTCCCCACTCTTGTCAAATCAAATATGGACACACAAGCTAGACGAAGTCTTGCTCTAACCATCTGTAGGACTCAGTCCATTCCATATAGATAAGTCTTCAAAAGGAGTAATTCGAATAACTATATACAAGATGGTGACATTTGAGATCGGACATTAACTTACAAAGCACTAGACGACATCTCTCTCAACCGATATGGATTTTTGGATGTCACATCTAAAACAAGGGAGAGAGACAAATTTTGTTGGTGAGAGTGCAATTACTTAAATCATAAAAGCCTGTGAAAGATTAACAATTTCGCAACAAAACAATAGTGCCATCTCAAAGACCAAGAAGTTTGCGCATCAATTTTGGTCACTTTCCTGGAAGATAACAAGAATGGGAACAATGATTTGGATGTGAAGTTATATGAAGAGCAATAGCCAAACTAATGAGTCAAATTGACACATCAACACATTTTGTGACAAATAAGTCGAATTGTCACTACCATACAAAACCCCATGCTAATGTGCCAAACTAACAGAAGGATCAAATTGTGTTCGTCTACGAAAGTACAGGAACAAAATCAAATAGACAAAAGTACGATGATTATAGTGAATCAAATAGTAGGTCATGGACTAAATCGTCGTTAGTCAAAAGTGTGAAGACCATTTTCGACCTTTTCCCAAAAGAATCAATTGTGGGTCGAAGAGCAGTGGAGGTAAGTTACACATGAGTGCCAAGATACGGTTAGACAGAGAATCAATTGGTCAGATAAGTCAGAAAAGAACATTTTTTTTATTTGTGCTTTTATAAAAATATTGCACAAAAGTATTGGACAATTTAAAAATATAACTCGGTTTTTATCCGGTTATTATTTATCCCCCCCCGCCCTCCCGGCCCCCCCCCGCGGAGCCCTTTCTACTCTTGAAAATGCAGGTTTGCCCATTACTTCAAGGGAAGTCGCATATATATTGACAAAATTTGCCTTTTTCCTCCAAAAAATATTTCACATTCACTTACATACAAATCCTAACATGCACAAAGCTCAATATGGCGAGAGTACCAGTGCTGGTTGAGTTACGGATTAAGGGTTAATCAGTGCTCTTGCCCATACTTCACATGAATTTTATTTTTAAAACATTATTTTCAATCAGTAAAAATTTACATTATACTTTCACACATTCTAATTTTGCGAGTATCATAATAAATTTTATTGTATTTTGTATAACGGAGTTAATTTTATCATGTATATATGAGTTATGATATTAATACAGATAGATATTCTTTACATAAAATTTTAGACATAATAACCGTTTGAGTTATTTTACTACTTGTTATTCACACCGCTAAATAGATGAAATATCTATAATTACGTCAATATTCTAAAAAGAATTCTCATTCTCATGGGTCAATTTTACCACTTATTGTGAAGATATTTTTCTCTAAACTTCCACTTTTCCTGGGACAACTCTTACCTTCCATTTGGAGATGGAAAAGACCCATCGTCATTAAAATCCAATACATTCGGTATGCAAAAGTTGCCTTTCGTATAATATAATAGATATTCAATGGATGGTCAGTTTTGTTATAAATCTACTATACTTTCATTAATTTAGTTTTAAAATTTTCAATTTTTTCAAATGAACCTTAAATCTTTTCGTGTTTTGCCAATTAAGCCCATCCGGCCAATTTTTGTCAAAAATTGCTAACATAGACGCCCATCGTCTTACATGGTACGGCCGACATTTGACATTGACTATTTTTAATAATATTATAATATTTTTTCAAATATTTTTTATTTTCTTCTCTTTTCCTTCTTTTTAATTTTTCTCTTTTCTTTTTTTTTCCCCCTTTTTCCATTTTTTTCTCCTCCGAGGACTCATCGATACCTGGAAGAGGTCACTGGCCTCAAGTGAGGGCTCCCCGGTTAAGCTAGTGAGGGCAGTCCTCACCAACCTAGGCTCGAGTGTTCCTCACCTTAGGTCAGTGAGGGCAACCCTCACGTAGTGAAGGTCCGCCAGCCATCAACGAGGCCCAGTGGTGATAGTAGAGGGAAAAAGAAAAAGAAACGAAGATAAGAGAAATAGAAAGGAATAAAAGAAGAGAAGGAAAGAGAAGAAAAATAAAATAAAATAAAGGAAAAATAAAAAATTCTCCACGTCGGTGCTATCGTGCCATGTAGGATGGTTGGTTTCCATGTCAATAATTTTCCGTTAAAATTAGCCGTATATACTCAATTGGCAAAATATGAAAATATTTAGGACTCAAATAACAACATTAAAAATTTTAAAACTGAATTGATAAAAGTGTAATAAATTTAGAACATAGACAATTTTTCTCAACTTACAAGTTCGTTCCATTATCCGAGGCTATTATACTTGCCCACCTAGCAGTAGTCCCTTCCAAAAAAGAGACGGAGAGTCTGCCTTCCCCTCTGAGGACCCCCCAAGTTCATAGGTGTGTATTTTCTTCCCCACCTAAGATGCAATACCCTCAAAATTTTACGTGTCCAGATGAAGTACTTTAAAGACATACTTAGGCCCGTTCTCAACATTTTATATGATTTACATAAAATAAAGTTAGAGAGTACAACAAGGAATGAGGAGAGGGTTCATCCTGGAAGGACCAGATAATGCCTGATCTCCATGTGGATTGGTCCTTGGAGAGATGGATCTGTGGAAACTCCACCAAACCTAGAGATAACTTTTTCCTTCTCCAGTGCCTAAACTGTATTCACAAGGCACCGTTAGCATATAAAAGTCAACCCTTGGAAGAAGTGAAAAAGAAACAGTTGACTGTATTACTCAAAAGACAGGAAATCGATCAACTCGAAATGATTTCATCATTGAAGTTTTCTTTAACCATAGCACGCGTAATGGCAGCGCCAAGAAATAGGAAGCAGAGAAGAGGGAAATCCTAAGAGGTCTATTTAAAGATAAAATGGATCATGGCTATCGGTTCTCTGCAATTAGGCGAACAGATACCTTAAACTGATGAAGTTTCCTCCACTTCTAGGGAGATTTATCCCCGAAAACCTAGATCTAATGTAACTGACTCGGCCTGGAATCTGGTGCTCAATAAACTGCCTTCGCTGGCCAACCCGTCTTAGTACTCTACCATGTGAGCTTAGGTCTTGAAAGGGTGCTCAAAGTAACCACACAAAGTGGCAACTATTTGGAAATGGCTACTAGCTCTGTTGTCATCATTGGTGTTAACTTATATCCCAGCGATGCTTCCCCTATTGAATGTGGTTTCTGACATTCTTGTTCCCTCCATCAACGTAGAAAATTTACTAGAAGTTGCACTTTCTTCAAACCCTCTTGCCACGGTAATTACTCTCCACTCTTGCCAGATCAAGTATGGATGCACATGCTAGATGGGGTCTTCCTCTGACCTCTATAGGGACCTGGTCCGTTCTACATGGACAAGTCTTCAAAAGTAGTAGTCCGAATAAGTACATGTGAGAGGATGACATTTGAGAGCAGATATTGACTTATGAAGTACTCAATTAAATCTCTCTCAGTTGATATGAAATTTGGGATATCGCGTCTAAAACGAGGGAGAGAGAGAAAGATTGTTGGACAAAGGACATATAGGCACATCATAGGAGACTATGAAAGATTTATGATCTCGCAACAAGACAATAGCGCCATCTCAAAGGTTCTATGAAGTTTGCACATCAATTTTGAGTAAAGAACACCCCAAGTGCCAAAATTTGGCACGGGGGACACTTAAGTGCCAAAACTTTGAAAATGTACACTTAAGTGCCAGTTTCGAAGTTAAATGGATCACTTAAGTGCTACTCCGGCCAAAATTTTGCCAAATTGCTGGACGTGGCAATTTTCCGCGAGTTTGGTCCAAAACGACGTCATTTTGCACGCTGACGTGGCGAGAAAATGCAAAAACGACGCCGTTTCATGTTTAATGTGTAAATAATAATATAAAAATTAATAAATTAAATTTAAACTTCATTAAAAAACTAAAAATTAAATTTAAAATATTCTAAAAATTAAAAAACTAAAAATTAAAAAACTTAAACTAAAAAAAAAAAAAAGGGGGCTGAAGGGGGCGGGTGAAGGCCGAGCCCTCGCCGCCACCGCCTCCCCCGCCGTCACCAGGGAAGGGCCGACGATGGAGGGGGAGGGTTGGGTAGGGTCACCGGCCCCGCCCGACCGGCGGCGAGGGCCGCCAAGCCCGCCCGGATCCGGGCGAGGGCTCGCAGCCCCCGCCGCCGGTCGATCAATGTCGCCGGCCCTTGGCCAAGGCCCGTGACCCCAACCGACCCTCCCCCTCCGTCGCGGCCCTTCCCACCGGCGGCGGGGGAGGCGGCGAGGGCCCACGAGCCCTCGCCGGATCGGGCGAGGGTCACGGCCCTCGCCACGATCAAGCGAGGGCTCGCGGGCCTCGCCACCGGTTGGCCGAGGGCCGGCGACCCGGCCGAGCCTCCCCCTCCGTCGGGCCCTTCGGCAACGGCGGGGAGGCGGCGGTAGCAAGGGCTCGACCTTCACCACCCCCTTCGAGCCCCCTTTTTTTTTAATTTAAGTTTTTAATTTTTAGAATATTTTAAATAAAGTTAAGTTTAAATTTAATTTAATTAATTTTTATATTATTAATTACACATCGACACGAAACGATGTCGTTTTTGTATTTTCTTGCCACGTCGCCGTGAAAACAACGCCGTTTTGGACCAAACTCGCCGGAAAATTGCCACGTCAGCAATTTGGCCGGAGTAGCACTTAAGTGATCCATTTAACTTCGAAACTGGCACTTAAGTGTACCTTTTCAAAGTTTTGGCACTTTAGTGTCCCCCGTGCCAAGTTTTGACACTTGAGGTGTTCTTTACTCCATCAATTTTGGTCACTTTGCTGGAGATAAGAAGAAAGGGAACAATGATTTGGAGGTAAATTAATAAGAAGAGCGATGGTCAAATTAATGAGTCAAATTGACATATCAACACATATTGTGACAAATAAGCCGAATCGTTGCATCATATAAAACCCAATGCTAACACGACTGAATTAACAGAAGTACTACATTGTGTTCATCTAAAAGAGCACGAGAACGAATTGAAAGGGAAAAAGTACAATGGCTATATTGAACCAAATAAAAGGTGAATGAGTAAATTGTCGTTAGATAAAACTATGAGGGTCATTTTCGATATTTTCCCAAATTCTAAAAGAAATAACTGTAGCATGAAGAGCAGTAGAGCTAAGTTACATCCACGAAAAGATATTTCACATCCACTTGCATACAAATCCTAACATACCCAAATCCCAAAATGGCGAGAGTACTAGTGCAGGTTGATTTAAGGATTAAGGGATAATCAGCGCTCTTGCCCATACTTCACATGAATTTAATCTTTAAAATTTGTTTAACTATTGTTTCATTTAGTAAAAACTGACATTATACTTTCAAAGATTCTAATTTCGCAAATATCATGATAAATTCTATTGTATTTTGTATAATGGAGTTAATTTTATCATGTATACATAAGTCATGATATCGATACATATTTTAGTATATTCTAGTCTGAATTAATGTCCAAAAGTCTATTTTACTATAACACTAGTGTATTTGCCTATGTCTCATATCGGGTTGGTACATAATTTTCTTCTTGATAATATTTGATTATTTAAACTTCTTACGTACTCTTGCACGTTCAACTTATATGAATATAGCATCTTTAGAGTTAGAGCAATGACGATGATCACTTGAAAATAATATAAATTATTTGGAGGAAATTGAATATTACGGGTCCAATGCTTAAAATAGAACTTCACTCTACACTTACCAAGCGTCTCTATTGTCATATTTTACCAAAGAAAAAAAAATTAAACTTGGTAATTTGGTAATTTCCTTATAAGCAATTGTTATCCTTTAAGTAACATTAACTCTATTATCGTATTTTACTACATGTCATATTGGATGGAATGGAATTAAGTTTACTCTTTAAAATGTATTACATTGTAAGCAACATAATCAATATGCTTTCCTTGTTATTCTGTGAATATATTAGTAGATTTTTTCTGCAATTATATCACACCACACACCATATTTTATTGAGTCAATTTTGCATGAAATATTAGACATAATGACCTTTTGATTTACTTTATTACTTATTTTCTACGTCACCAAATAGATGAAATATCTATAATTACATTAATATTCTAAAAGTATTCTCATTCTCATAGGTCAATTTTACCACTTACAGTCAATATATTTTTCTCTAAACTTTCGCTTTTTTCTTCAATTTCATTTGCAGGTAAAAAGACCCATCTTCATTAAAATTTAGTACATTCGATATGCAAAAGTCACCTTTAGCATAATATAATAGATTTACGATAGATGATTAGTTTTGAGAGTTTCGAATGAGTGAATTAGACAGGAATGGTCCGGAAATTAAGTGGCGAGTTCCGTGAATAAACTTGCAAAGATGGCTGGTGTTAGATGTGAATTCCCATGCTTATTATGACTTAGGACAAAACTTGATAATCAAACCATACAGCCTAGTCATCTTCCTAAGGATATATTATATTTCCATCTTTGCAGAATCTGTGTTCAATTCTTCTGTAGAGAATTCATGAAATATATAAATTATTACACTTATAAAATAAAAAAATAACAATAAAATAATATAAAAATAATATACCAAAAGAAAAAAAAGAAAAAGTGGAAATGGTCGGTTGGTTTCGTTTGTTAAACCGTGTCCGTGTATTGGTAGGAATTTTCTTCCCTTCTGAACTCCGGACAGCTGGCAAAAGGGGAAGCCAGCGACGGCATTGAAAAGTCCCTTAAACCGTGTGCAACAGCGACCGCGGTTGAAAATGTCGTTTTCTGACAATTAAAATTATAGCTTAGAAATTATTCCTTCGAAAATCCTAAAGTCTTCCTCGATGAAATATAAATACCCTAATTTATTCTTTTTCTATTTTATCAGTATCTCGGAATTTGCACCAGTGACCCAATTATACCTTCCTATCAAATTTTATGTTCATAACGACTATTAAAAATTTGACGTGACAATATCCATGTATTGCTTAGAAAACCAACTAGAAATATGTAAATTTCATCTGAAGAGAAGAAATTCATGCATCTTAACTTTTTTATGGCATGAATTCTTATTGCAATGGAATTTCGAAGCCTACAAACAGTACTTGAAACAAAAGGTAGCGTAGAACTTGACGTGATTGCTGCAAATGCATGTCATTTTCGAGCTCAAATCCATTTATCAATCTGTTTCGAGTTATTTTTTTGAATTTAACCCTAGTATGTAGTCATTTTTGGGCTCAAATCCAATTGATACTTGGTAATTATAGTTTCCAAATATTAATACATGGATTGTTTCCTAATTTTTATGCACTATTAATTCCAACCTATTTCGTGTTGTTTAAAAGCCAATCCAATCAACAAATTCAAGCTGATTACCCCTTATAGACATCTGGGTAAGAGTCCCATAATTGATATTTACTTTCGAGCCATAACTACCGATACTATTTAGCAACCTTGCTCACATAATTCTAAATAGCACGCCACTAATTGAGTCAGTAACAATTCTTGGGCAGCATAGAATCTCAAACTCAAATGACTTTGTTTTTTTTTTTTTTTTTGTGGGGGTACCAAAATCAGATAATCTCTTTTTTTTTATTTATGCAGGAATACCAAAGTAGATATAATCCTCCTTCTTTTTCTTTTTTCCTTTTGTGGAAAAAGATCATGTTCTTGGACAAGATGATGATAGAGACGGTGCAAAAGCTGCAGATTCACCACAGTAAAAATGGGGTGGGGGGAATCTGGGTGTATATAAAGAGAGGGCGAAAGTGCGAACAAACACATCAGCTTGTCAGCCTCGAATCCCTCTCAATCATCGTGCTGTCTGTCATCCTTTCCTCGCTGGATCTCTCTCTTTTTCTCATCACCATCACCGTTCCAGACCAGACCGGACGCACCACAGTTCCCTCACTCCCCTGTTTACCCCTCTCTCCCTCTCTCTCTCTCTCTCTAACTCTCGCTTTCTTGCAACCTCTGCCACAGAACCCATCGAAAGCCTCCCTTCCTCTCTCTCTCTCTGTCTCTCTCTCTCGGCCATCGATTCAATGGAAGATCGCAAGGAGGTATCTCTCTCTATCTCTCTGTGTTCTGGTTGTTGCTGTTCTGTTTTTAGCTACTGCTGTGAGAGCTGAGCTCTGTCCAAAACGTCCAGTTTCATGTATTTTCTTGAACAATCTCCTTTTCTCTCTCTCCTTTTGGCCTTTCATTTATCTGTCCTCTGTCCTCTGCGCGAGTTGTGGACTTGTGGGGGATTCAGAGACTTTGGAAAGCAGTTCGTTTGGGAGATTGCGCGAAACCCATTTGAGTTTCGTCGATCATCTTGAACTGAAGCTCGTGATTTTACTCGGTATCCCATAATTCTTGGTTGTCAACTGGGAGGAACTGAGGGCGTGCTGTTCCCTTATTGTTCTTCGTTTCTTCAGTTGAATAACAAGACATGCAAGAATCTGCTGTCCGTCAAAAGTAAAGTATGAGTGAAATTATGAATGAATTTAGGCGGAGAACATTCAATCCCAAGATCATCTTGCTCGGATTTTCTTTCCTGAAGCATGAAGAAATTGATATAATTGCTGATATTGAATTTGTCCAGCCATTTTCCAGATGGTTGCCCGGGAAATCTTCCTACCAACTTGTCAAAGCTGAGAATTTGTCAAATTTGTTGTCCTCTCTTTTCTGGAATTTCCAGCTTCAACCCTGTCCCCTTTCACTATTGTTTTTTTTCCCATCCTTTTTCGTCAAGATCATTCACTTTTTTTCCCTGTTTTCCACTCATAATTATCGTCAGTCAAAGAACCCATGTCATGATTACGACTCTTATGATTAATACTGTTTTAAGTTTGAAATTTTGAATTGAATTAAATAAGGAGGCACTGTATATTATTTTAGTGCCGTGCTTCTTTTTAGGACGGGAATGATCGCATCCTCAATAATTTAAAGAATTGCAATCTGCCGTAAGATATTTGTTTTGGGGTTTGTGGTTTGTGGCGTTTCTTTTTTGAGGATGATGTGAATTGGTCAAATTAACGTTTTTGTCAGGCTGTTGCTGACTATTCCAGTGTTTTGCAATCACTTGACTTTAAGCCAAGATTTCGAGGGAAACTATATGATGTGATGTAGATATCATGGGCATGCTGACATGGTTTCGTAGACCAATCAAGTGTCTCCTTTCTTAATAGGTTCAAAAAACTAAGGATGCATGTGTTTGGATTGGTCTGTGATATCATGTCGGTCATGTGGTTTTTTCATTGCATATGATAGTTTCTCAGTTTAAATGGCTAGGCTGTTCGGTCTTGCACTAAGCTTAAAATTGCCCAAGTTGACTTTGTTTATTTCATTGATCCAAACTTGAAACATCATGGCTGTGAACTGAATAGTTCAGCTCAGTTCTCAATCAGTCAGGCAACCTGTAATTCCTTAGATTTTCAGTTATTGGCCTATAAAATTAGGAGCATGCATGACAAAAAGTGACACTATAACCCATTAATCCTCATGAACTATTTACTTCATTCATTTTGCATTGTGGCATTTGTACTGTTATCGGGCACTATTTCAATCAAGAATCCGTCCAGTATACTCTAATGAAGCCTCCATAGCCATTATGGACTGAGTAATTGATAAGCAAGTTTAATCAACAAAAGATGCGTAACTTGGTCGAGTTAGCATCGCTTGCACATGAGGGCATGTCTTATTAATATTGTAGCCGTTGAGAATTGCTGCAGTTTTCTTGAAAATCCTTTTTTAAGTTACCACAATGTGAATACAGTAAGAGTTATTTAATTATTACTTAAAAAATCCAATTGTGGTACTGCTAGTTTAATGAATGGTTTAATGCCATTGCTAATTTGCTACTAAGCACTAATGACTTTCAATAAATAGCAGAAGAACACTCCATGGCTATCTGTCCCGCAATTTGGGGACTGGGACCAGAAGGGGCAGGTTCCTGATTACTCGCTAGACTTCTCAAAAATAAGGGAAACGAGGAAGCAGAACAAGAGGGACGCCTCAAGAGCCAGCATCGGGAATGAAGAGGAGCTTGCTTCTTCAAAAACCGTTGCGCCGACAGCCACCCCTGACGACGGCCACCACTACCATGAAAGGGACCCCTCGCCTCCAGTAAGATAGTATTCCATGTATTTCTTCTTTTTGGGGAACATTCCAGTTCAGAAATTGCATAACCATTAGCATTGTTTTGATGCATAATTGATATAAACATGTTGGGTTGAGGAAGCTATTGAGTAGTACCAACCATCAAATATCTTATTAGGTGGATTGTTTTTTAACTAGTGGACACAATACATAATGGCATAGGATCAATCAAATCACGTGAAGAATGGAGTATTTTAAGGAACATCATACGTTTTTGGGATAAATTAATGTGCCATTTCTAGTGAACTTTAGCTGTATTCGTAAAGATTTAAGTTTTTAATGTAAATCACCGGGCAAAGATTATTCCTCTTCTTAATTATTTTATCTTTTTCCTAGTTCCTTGATGCTCTGTAACCTTGTAGGTACATTCTCTTTTGAAAAAGCAGCAGTAGTACCAACCTAAGTACTGAACTACTATTAATGAATGTCCAATGCTGGTGGCTTGATGTGTTGTCTTAGGAATATGTATCATTGAAAAAGGGTGACAAAGTACGTAGATGCTGCGTTCCTCAATCATGTAGTTTTCTTGAGATGACAATTATTATGCATGTTTTTGCAAGAAAGGTTGGTGGTCCTCTCATGATGTCGTAAAGATAATCTGCAATGAAAATTCCACTGATTAGCGTTCAATGGGTGATGCATCTAATTCCATATACATGCATATACATTGAATCCTGGATGAGGATGAACTAAATAGGAAAAGGTAGGCCCCAGAAGATAAATGCCAGTGCAATTTGGGTAGATCTCTTAATGAAGTGCCTCAACTCGACAGAGACTTGTTCTTGGAGGGTAACTACAAAAAGGAAAAAGATTGAGGACTCATAGCAAATCTGTACAAGGATCGAAGGTCACGATCGAGTGGGGCTTGAGTAGATGCTTTCCTTGTATATTTCTTAGGATGCCCCATGTGTGTTGGGGCACGTCAAAAGCGAAGATTTCATTCTTCTAATTCAATCTTCAGATGGTGATGATTTATTGCTTTAGTTTTGTGGGTCATAGGTTGAATGTTTGCTCTCCTTGACAGACGAGGAGGAGCATTCTCAGCTGCTTCAACTGCTGTGTAAAGGCTTGAGGTTGGCGCGTCCTGAGAAGAGCTGCTTTTGCGTGTACGATGTTGTGGGATGTGCTGGTCCCAATGCACATGTGCATTGTGATTGTTTTCGGACAGATGTGGCTTCTGTACTTGAAATTTGATAGTAATTGTTGTTTTCGTGTATTCTCCTGGTCCCTGGTACGTTTTGGGTAAGTGAATACTAAATGTGATGGAGCCAGGTCGAGCAATTTCTTTTTTTCTTTTTTTTTGTCGGAATATGCTGAATATCATTATTAGCCCGTTCAATGGGCACCATCAACTGGTGAGTCTAGACATAATATTGAAAGGTTTCAAAGGCTGAGGAGGGAAATAAACCCAAATACTAGGAAGGGAATTGGCTTGGTGGGTTTTAGCAACCCAATCCGCCGCCTTGTTGAATTCCCTCGGCTCGTAGAGGACGGAGATCCACCGATCGAGCAATTTCAAAAAGAGAATTTGGTGCCTATCTGACGGGTGGATTAGAGAACCACATTAAGAATTTGGAAAATGTGATGTTTGGGGTGTCTATAAATCTAAGTCCATATGATCTTTCTACCCCTTTTTCTATTTCTTTCGCATGTTCATGTTTTAATGCTAGAAATGATCACCTCTTGTTTTTATAAATTTGAGTTAAATAGGACTAAATTATTATTTATAATCGTTCTTTATCACGCATGAAATCCATTGTACGTATAGTCCTTAGTGCAACTCTATCCTCACAACTCAATTATAATTATAAATTTAATGTATATCTCGATATTTGAGATTCCTTCTATAAACTGAAACCGATGAACAAATAACTCCAAAACTACCGTTATACCTAGGAATACATGTCAAATCAGAGTTGGATGATTTATTTATTTATTTATTTATTGGGTCTGAAGTAGGATGATTTATTGGAATGATTAATTTTAGGCCTTCCATTTTTTGTCACTAAAATTGAAGGGACGAGTCCTTATTTGATATTTTTCATTTTTAACTTAAAAGTTTGGATGACGCGTTTAGGAAAAAAATTAATAAGCATGTGTCTCATTTGCTGCAATGAATTGAAGATCTTGCATACGATATTTTCACAAGCAAACATTATTATTAAAGCTTCAACGTAGTATATTGATAATGTAACCTTTTTTTTTTCGTTAGAAACTTAAAAGAAACTTTGACACTTATAATATTTGTGTCGAAATTTGTAACTACCCGTTAAGTAACCTCCTGAAGAAAGGAAAACAAATAATCTAGCTTGAAAAATTAAATAAAACAAATGTAATAAGAAAAGAGATAATTACAAAAATCATCTTCAGTTTTTACACATAAATTTGCATGTTGATTTTTTTTTCCTGAATCAGAGGGAAAAAAGATCCGGAGCACCAGTGATTACAGTGCATCTGAATATTATTTGGTCGAGAAATCATTCTTTATTTCATAATCTGAGCTTCAAATCATGAAATACACGATAAGCCTTCACTATCCCATCAGTCATTTGATTAGCCTCACATAAACAGTGACCCACTTGTACTGAACCGAGATGGGCTAAGCACCTTTTGCTTTCTTCAATCTAAGCCCAAAGTTCCCAAGGAGGTTGACCTCCACCTCAAATAAACTTAAATGATAAATCATTGGAAATTTCAAAATTTATCACGAAAATGTAAATTTAATTTTAAAATTTTCAAAAAGTGTAACTAATTCCTAAAATTTATTACAAAAGTATAATAAAGTCTTAAAACTTTTAAAAATACAATCAAGTCCTAAAATTTGTCAAATTAATCAAACCAAGTCATTATGCCGATAATACTTTTTGAAAATTTTAGGATTCAATTGTATTTTCGTAATAAGTTTTAGGGCTTGATTACACTTTTTTTTAAAAAAAAATAGGATTCAATTCCACTTTCGTAACAAGTTTTAAGATTTCTAGTGTACTTATCCCCAAACATAAAGAGTGATAAGCTATCATTTTCTATGTGCACCTTCAAATCAATTACTGGCCACAGGCCACTTCTTTGCTTAAAGAAGCCGAGGGCTTCTTGGAGTGCGAGGATTTCAACCGTGAGAGTAGAGGAGGTTTGCACGTCTTTGACAAACCCATCAATGATATTCCCTACAAATCTGGGCATACATCGACTACTGCACATATTGATGACCCCTCAGCCAGTCTTCCATCTTTGTTGATCTTCAGTAAACCATTTCTCGGCGGTCTCCACAGTATAGGTTGGTCAATTCCCTTTTTTTTCCATTTTGTTCCCATGCATATGAAGTTACATATAGTAATGTTCATATTTTACCAAAAGTTAGCCATTTATGAATACTGTCAAGGGTTAATATAGCTAGAATGACCCTCACAAATTGCAAATAATAATTTGTTAAGAATTAATTTAATTGAAGATATAGTGTCATCATCTATTCCAATCGATGTATCTACAATATTCAAGTCACAATTTATATCGATTCAACAAATTATTGAAATTCTCAAAATGGTAAATTGTTGAAGAGCCATATATTCATCTTAAGGAATTTGAATTATTGGACAACCAAAAGGATGGCAGGGCCTTAGTATAATAGGCCTTGGCCATCCAATTAGCCATTTGACTAGCCTCACGTAAATAGTGAGCCATTTGTAATGAATCGAGATGCGCAAGCATAATTTGCGTTCCTCAATCAATGTCCAAATTTCCCAAAAGAGGATTGATAAGTACCTAAAATAAACTTAGGCTGCGTTTGGTCGTCTAGATTTCTAAACAAGATAGGATTGGATAGGATAGGATAATAAATCCATGGATTTTTTCATATCCCATCAACTGTTTGGTGAACTACGGATTTAAAGTCGGATATCCTCATATCTTATCCAATCTATCGTTTGGTGAACTACGGATTTAAATTCGATATTTTAAAAACAATGATATTAGGCAAGTACAACTTTGCGGCTTTAATATTCACAAAATCATCCAAAACAATATATCTTTTTCAAATTAACAGATTCTCATCGAATTTTATGATTATGCATCGTAATAATCTTTTCCGTTCCTTTGAAATAATCTTTTGATACCCCCTTCAAAGTAGTTACTAGTCAAAGAATAGTAGACTACAGTACGAGTTATAAAAGCATTGAAAAGCAATTTTCCTGGAGCCATCTCACACGCGTTTGAATGGCATGAGATTGCATCATCTTACTGAAGATCACGAGTCATCAAAGACAGGATCAAAGAAAACACAGCCCTATCAAGATGATATGATCGAAGAACAGTCAAGTTACACCATTAAAAAGAAACAATGAATAGCAGCGCAAACTTTTTAGAACTGATAAAATTTATGGATCATATATTTAAAAGAAATTTCCAGTCCTGATCCAACAACGTTACATGAGATCAACTAACATCACATTGGATAAGCAGCAGCAACTAGCCTTTGCCTAATTGTAACTAGAAAGGAAATCGAATTATCAAGTATCTACTCAACACAGTACCCTGTATTTACCTGAACTAAGGCACATTCCTATGGTTTTCTTTAATAAATAGAGCGACTGTAATGAGCATTTTTGATGCTATTGTGTTTCTACTCATTTCATTATTCTGCAGCAGTTTTAGTGTCAATCTGCGAAACACTTCCATTAGCACCTTTCTTACCAAAGCTGCTTCTTGCTGCAAGTTCCCAGCATCCTCCTTTTGAGTAACAGCGCTTCCCTTTAAAATCTTCTTCAGCACAGGGCTATCACAGTGGCCCTTCACCATCCGAGACTATGGCCTTTTGGGAAGAAACAAATGCCCAAATGTTTTATAGCTATCAATGTGGAAACCGCAACGATCCAAACCGCTAGACCTAGCCAAAATCATCCTCCGGAGCTCAAACGAAAACCGAAAAGCTTTAATTTTCCCAAGCAATTAGCCACATTCGCCTCAATCAATCCCAACCCATAACTGCAAGCAAAGAAAAAAAAAAAAAAAAAACGGACACCACACTCCCAATCCCACAAAAAAAAGAGTAAAAAACACAACAACAAAAGATTTCACGTATTTCCACCGCATCCCCGCCGCGCCGAAACGTGCCACGACCGCCCGGACCCGGCGGCGCAACGAGGACGATTGGGGCGCCGGCGGCCTCGGCGGCTGGGATGCAATCAAAGCGGGAAAACATCGCGGGGGGGGAATCGATCGAGAGGGCAACCGGCGAGCGATCGCCAAAGGACGGGGGGTCTTACCTTGGCGGAGGAGGAAGGCTTTCGTAAAATTTCGATGAAAATCGGAGAGATATGAGGAGAAGGCTTCAACGTCGATACTTTGGAAATAGAGAGTCGTTTGTGGGTGAACGACAAAGAAAGAAAAAAAGCGTAGGGTTTTATGTTTCGGATAAAAGAAATCCTATCCGACCTTATCCCACCCCCCGGATTTTTTTTATCCGGTCTATATCTCGACCTTATCCTATCCTGACAAACTTCAAACATGGGATAGGATAAAACATATCCTATCTTGGTTTTTATCCAGTCGACCAAACTTAGCCTTAAAGAATGATATCAGTTTTCATGTGCACCTTCAAATCAATTACTGACCACAGGTCACTTCTTTGCTTTAAAAAGTTGAGGGCTTCCTGGAGCGCAAGGGTTTCGACCATGAGAGAAGAGGAGGCTTCCACGTCTTTGACAAATTCATTGATGATATTCCCTTTACCCATTTCGGCATATTCCCACTGCCCCACCTTCCGATGACCCCTCAACTAGTGACCCATCTAAGTTGACCCTCACAAATTGCAAATAGTAATTTGTTAAGAATTAACCGAATTGAAGCTATAGCATCATCATCTATTGAAATCAAAATATCTACAAGATCCGAGTCATAATTTATACGGATTCAACAAATTATTGGGATTCTCAAAATGATACATTGTTCAAGAGCTATATATTCGTCTTAAAGAGTTTGAATTATTAGACAACCAAAAGGATAGAAGGGCATTAGCACCGTGGGTCTTGGCTATCTAGTTGTCCATATAATTAGCTTTATATAAACAGTAAGCCACTTGTATTGAACAGAGATGTGCCAAGCACCTTTTGCATTCTTCAATCAAAGCCCAGAATTCCCAAGGAGATTGATCTATACATGAAATACACTTGACAGGCTATCAGTTTTTTTCTGTGCCTTCAGATCAATCATTGACCACTGATCACTTCTTTGCTTCAAAAGTCGAGGGCTTCTTGGAGCACAAGGGTTTCGACCATGAGAGCAGAGGAGGCTCGCATGTCTTTGACAAACCCATCAATGATATTCCCTTACAAATCTTGGCATGCTCCGGCCATTGCACCTTCTAATGACCCCTTGGCCAGTGACCCATCTATGTTGATCTTCAACAAACCCTCTTCCGGCGGTCTCCACAATATAGGTTGGTCAATTCCCTTTTTCCCTCTTGTTCCCATGCATATGAAGTTACATATAATAATCTTCATATTTTACCAAAAACAAGTCATTCATGGATATTATCAAGGGGTTTAATAAAGCTAGAATGTCTTTATAGATTGCAAATACTAATTTGTTAAGAATTGATTGAATTGAAGCTCTAGCATCATTATCTATTGGAATTGAAATATCCGGAAGATTCGGGTGACAAATTATACCAAGTCAACAAATTATTGGAATTCTCAAAATGATACATTGTCGAAGAGCCGTATATTCTTCTTCAGGAGTTTGAATCATTTGATTTTTCTTTAGATCTTCAATTTTAATGAACTAATCATTTTTAGCAAGTCATGAAAGAGCCATTAAATTAAGTTCTCTTTTTGGGAGAAGGAAGTATGACTGCGTTGTCACTAGTGAAGACCCATCGGGAGATATTTTGGTTTATATATCCTACTTATGTAATTTCTTCTTTAGGAATCTACAATTAGCATCTCACACCCACAACCTGCTCATAAAAAGACTAGAATACCATCTTTAAAAAAGGCACCAAAAACACCGTCGAATCATCAACTTCACGAGCCACCACCTGTTGCTGCCGCCCATCCGCCTACTGCCCGATCCTCGATCTTGCTCTTCCCACCCTCTCTCTCAAGCCACCATCCATCGCTGCTGCCCACCTTATGTCTCAGCTGTTAACCTAGCTGCAAGCGCACCACCCCCACCATATCAAGATATGAGATTTTAAATGATATATCTTGACGCCATGGATGACCCCGCCATGGGCTCGAGTGAGCCCCGGACTACATGCTAAAGTTCGCGGCTGGTAGTCCCCCATGGCGATCCGCAACAGCTGCAACATTATTGGCTCGGCGATAGTAGGCGGTGATTAGGAGAGATATGGTGGAGGAGAGAGGCAACCAATTACGATTATGGGTTTTGTTTTGGGTTAATATCCCGAAAATCCTAAAATTAGTATAATTCGTTATAAATTTACCCCAAATTAATTTTTTAATTACAAAAATCCTCAAATTGATACATTTATGACAAATTTACTCTCTATTAATTTTCGTTAAATTAAATTAATATTACGAAAAATCACAAATTGGCACATTTATGACAAACAAAATGTAAAATCCCAAATTAGTACACACTTCAATTGTCATATGTTATCTAACGCAGTAATTGACGGTAAACTTTAATAAAAACTACCAGATAATAAATTTGTCACAAACGTGTCAATTTGGGGTTTTTTGTGATCAAAAAATTGGTTTAAGGTAAATTTATCACATATATATCAATTTTTTATTATTCATGATATTAATCCATTTGTTTTTTTTTAAATAAGGGTAATTTGGGTAGGAAAATGGCAGGTTGATAGAAGGAGGAAAAGAAAATAGGGGCAAAAGTGAAAGTGGTTAAATGAAATGAAAATTACATTGAAAAGAAAGAAAGATAAGAAGAAGAAGAGAAAGGAGAGAGGAAGTGACATATAATATGTCTTTCTAAAAATCTCCTTCAGATTTGTTTATGCATAGGTATCATTGTGTGTATTTAAAATTAAAATTTCCTTTTCATACATCATAGATCTTCCAAAGAATTTCACATCTTATGATACTTCATCTACAAAATCTATAAATGTCGATGACCAAATTATTAACTTTAAGACTGAATCATACAATTTGATTTGATTTTCGATTCATTACATGATGATAAATTAAAGATTTTGATCACAATATTGTGTGTACAAAATTCACTAGATAAAGTAGGAGGACTTACCAATTCATAGAAGCTTGTGGTAGGCATGAAAACACCGTAAGCTTCGTACTTAATTGTTTAACTTTTTATCTAAAATAAATAATTAAGTAGCATTAGTCATAATATATTATTGGTTATAGCTTATTAACTATATCATTAATTTACTTGTAATATAGTGATATGAGGAATAATCATGATTCCTCCCCTTTTAGCGGTGGAAATGCCCATTCTACTCCATTTGCAAGAACCAACATTTTTTGTATTGGTTGGGCCAACTCTGATGTAGCAATGGGCTAGCCAAGACCCACTTCTTCCTATTTTTCCTATTAACATGTTGGGCCAATCCACTATCTCTTGATAATCATCAGGAGTTGGTCCCAATTCCTTGAGAAGTACGTTAAAAAAAAAAGGGATAGTGATAAAAATAGTCCTTAAACATTGACCTAATATATAATGTGGTCTCTAAACTTTTAATTTATTTAATATGATCCCTAAAATTTTGGTACTTGTTTAAGTTAATATATGAACTATATGAAAATGTTTAATATTTTTATTTTGGGGATTAGACTAAACATATACCAAAAGTTCAAGGATCACGTTAAACAAATTGAAAGTTTATGAATGATATTACATATTGACTAAAGTTCAGGAATCACATTATATATTGATTTAAAGTTTAAGAACCATTTATGTCATTTTTTAATAAAAGATTTTTTAGATCAAGAGTCAAATCTCAATGCTAAAAGCAAAAAAAAAAATTAGATATTTTCTTTTTGATAACATCTAGGAATGTGGAATTGAGTAAGTCCTTAAAATGTTTCATCTAGGTTCTGGTCCCCATCTCAAGATCTCCTGAATATTAAACAACGAGCGAGTATTATCATATATAAGGTAAGAAGAACATATTATGTCAATTAACGGAAGTAGGGTAGGTAGTAATAATACATTGAAATGAGGAACGCATTTGTAAAACCACCATCTTTGTATATTAAATGGACGGGCCACGGAGGCCCCTCTAGAAGTTTCAGCTTTTCTTTTGTGGTGAGGTTACACCTTGTAACCATCAACCAAGGACTAATGGCGACATCATGTGTGTGGCTTTCATTACTTGTTAGGGGTGGCTTTCATTACTTGTCGGAGAGCCTGTTGTGTTAATTTGACAAGTACAACTATTTTCTTTTTGATAAGATCTAGGATTGCGGACTTAAGCAAGTTCACTTTCATTGGATTCTTGTTTGGATCTCAAGATTATTTGGATACAAAATAATGAGTGGGTATTGCCAGTTATAGGATAAGAAGAACATATTGGCACAAAATAAGAAACGCATTCATGGAATTTACTGTTCTTGTGTATCAAATGGACGGGCCACGGATGCTTCTCTGAAAGTTTCGGCTTCTCCTTTGAGGTTGCTACTTGTATTCATCAACCAATGGCAAGTGATGAGATCGTGGGCAGAAAGCTACTTGGCAGAAAGCTACTTGGCCTAATTTGGGTAGTACAGATTTTTTTTTTTTTTCTTGATGGCATCTAGGAATGGTCCAGATGACTAGATCACTAATCATAAGCCGTAATATCAGTACGAAATGCAAATTGAATATCCCCTCTACTCTCCCTGCATCGCAGTTCCTGTCCATATTACTTTCCCATTGAAAGCTCCTCCATCCCTTATTTTCCAAGAAATTTCACTTTCAAATCTGGAGTTTCTTTTTATACTAGTTATCAGTCAGTCGATCCAATTATTAAATTTTGAAGTTCTAAAGTCGTTGTTTTCCTCTTTTTGAGATTTAAAAATATTCCCTGCTTTGAGTATTCATTAATAAGACTTTACAAATTGTAGTGTCCGAAAAGTCTTTCAGGGGTTGCGGTTTCAAAAAAAAGTACATTTGATCAGCATGGTCAAAGTTCGATTACGATAAAAGTAGGTAAGCTCCGATATCATTAGGTAAGCTCTGACATCATCCGATCCATCATCCGATCCACAATGAAACTGCTATGCATGTGGATCTAATGATTTAAGCAGTATAGTACCTAATCAGGGTCAAATTTCTAAATGCTAAAAATAAACAATTGGTGAAAATATTCAATTAAGAAAAGAGAGAGGTTGTTATCCTTAAGCCTCATATATATAAAGATGCCTACCTCCAGCTTGAACGTGACCGAGTCAAAAGCGTGTTGCATGGCTGAAACGAGCGAGTCAACTCGCGCGTGACTCACAGTGACGAAAGGCACCCCTAACTACCACCGACGCGTTGCGGAACCAATCCCAACCCCGACTCGGTCTGGTCACTCAGGTGCGCGACCTACCACTCGGGAGACCCTCTCGGATGGCCGCCACGTGTCGGGCCTTTATTAAGGAAGATGCCTCCCTCGGTTCCCCCCTTTTCCAAACCTCATAGTGCGGTACATCATGGTGCTACTTACCAGTGCTAGCATATATGATTTAGATAGGTGCTCATAAATTAATATAGTAATTTGATGCGGACTTCCTTCTTGAATTTTCCCCGTGATTGATTAGGTATCGGGGTGACATCGAGGTTGTATAGATAAGTTTCGTCATCATAGATTCTATTCAGTAAAATTGATTACGAGAGCGAACAAAAGACAAAGCCCTCAAAATTGAGAGACAATGTCTAGATTGGAGAGATTCAAATCTATTTTATCAAGATGTATATGCTAGGTGAGAAATGTTTGAGACCATTTTCAATATTTCAAAAGTTTAAATTATTAAATAAATATGTAATTTAATATTTTAATTACTTTTTTTTTCTATAAATTAAAGGGTGAGAAAGGGTCGACTAGTGCCAACAACCAAAGGAGTTCCATGGCCACATTCTAGTGAGCCTATCATCGTCGTATCACTGAATGCCAGTAGGAGCCAAACCTATATTATTTTGAATTAATAATGACTAGTACTCATTTTCGATAGAGCTTGTCATCGTCACAAACCTATGCCACAAGTGAATCGGTTCATTTTTTTGCGATTGAAGAGAGATAGGAGTTTCTAACTTGTGAACATTACCTTAACATTCCCGCTCGCATGTAGGTTGGCCATTACCCTAATATTAGAGCATGGAATTACACCTAGAGAGGAGCCTCAAAAGATTTTTAACTAAAAGCATTTTACTCTGATATCATATGAAATTATGTAAGACTACTACTAATTATATTAAAAGATTAAGATGTTAGATGAATACGTGGTTTGATATATTTTTAGATATTTTAACATTGGTGAAGCTAGACAAGCATAGGAGGAAGGCTCATACATGAGAAGGTTTGTTAAGATGCATCTCCAATGGCGAGAGTGATATGCGTCCTTAGTTATAAATGGTAAGGGATGGAACGATTAATGGGATTAGTTGACTCACGACTCAATATTGATATTTCATTCTGCTTGGCAAGAAAAGCTTCCAAGCTTTGTATATGTCGATAGGGATGTCGGTGTTGGGAATGCAAGTATTAGTGATCTTTAGTGCCATCTCTATTGTAAGTCTTTCTCCCTAAAGAGACTATCCAAGTTGCCACCACACCCTCAATTTGCACCCTCGTTGTGTTTGGCTATCACACCCTCTATTTGGACGTGTAGTATATACCTAACACCTTTACCCTAAGAGATCACCGAAGAAGAGTTGCTACCCATTAACATATTCAATTGAATTCACCTTCATTTAGAAGTTTGAACTAATGAATTATGAGCTAACTAAGATATATTAACTATTCACATTACTTCACATCCACAAAACGATCTTTTACTTAACATCGACACACATGCACCTTAACAAATCCCCCCTCAAAAAAGAAAAAAAGAAATCTGTAAGCCCTGTATTATGCTTGCTCCCCTTTAACTCAAATATCCTTTTACAATAATATTATCTAAGCTTACCTCTCCACCTTGGCCCCGCCTAGTTTAATAGATGATTGTGAGGAATAACATTTGCCCTTCAAGCTTTACCCCCATCACCTTGGCCCAACCAAGTTTGGTAGGAAGCCAAAAGACACTATCCACTACTTAGGTTTGGAAGTAACATTCGAGATTCTTTTTTTAAGTTCTTTTTTTTGTCATACTTTTTTAAAAATATTTACTAGATGCCGAAGCTTGAGTCATATGACCATCGATTATGATAATACTGATTGGATCGTATAGTAAAAATTCGATACCTTCATCTTGAGAGCCTATCAAGAAAGAGCCCAAATTCGAGCCTATCCATATTTCAATTAGAGTTGCTATCATTTAAAAGCTTAAGTCATAATTATGAATAATTAGAATATATTAACAATTTCCATTACACCAAATTCGTCATGTGAGACTTTTTCCACCGACACCCTCAATCTACGTCCTTGTCACCACGAGGGAAGAATTGAACATGGAGAGGTGGCAACATTAGAAGCAAGATCTCTGTAAACAAGGCATCTTGTTAGTAGAGATCTGTGCAACGGATCCGGTCAGGAAGATAAAAGAAAGGGGAGAAGTCAATGAGATTGGCATAATGCTTAATGAATGCTCGTGCGGATGAAGCATCCGATATGGGGTTTCACTTTCACTCTTGTGCCATCAAGTACAAATAATTTAATACTTATCCCACAAGTCCCAAGTCACCTTGTCTTTTCATGTAGCTCTCGACGTTACTTGAATTTCTCATGATTTAAATCTATATATAAAGACAAACTTTCTCGTCGTTGATTAAGAACAAAAAATAGACGGGCAATATCTTACAGCAATTGCCTTATATGAGCTTGTTTTGTGGACTCTTTCAATTAAGTTTCCCATTCCTCATTATTAATTTATAGGTCGAAAATTGTTAAAGTTTGAATTTTTCAGTCCCATAAAAATTTTCAAAAATGACAAATGTAGAACATTCTGTCACTCATGGCTAAAAAGAAATTCCTTCCTAAATAAATAGGTGAATTAAAGCCACATAAAATAGCTTGAAATTTTCCTTACCAAAAAAAAAAATATAGCTTGAAATTTATGTGCAGCAAATCATGTGAATGGTGACTCACTCATAAGTGTGAACGAGATTAACATCATGTACCAAGTCAATCATAATCTGTGTTGACTTTTCATGTGATTCTCTCCCTCCTCAGTCGATCCCACTAGAGAATCCCCTGGAGTTTTCCACCATGGTTCTCCCTGGGGAGTGGAGTCCCGTGGTCAAAAAGCAGCCAGCCTTCGAGGAAAAAGCCCTAGAAAAGGGGGGAGCAGAGAGAAAACAGGTCTTGACCCAAAAAAAAGAAAAAAAGAAAGAAAGAGAGAGAAAACAGGAAAGGAGGACACAATGGTAAAAATCAACATTTTGGGTCGATCGCTCCCAACCCCCTTCGGATTAGAGTCCGTAGATTGCAAATTTACGGAAGGGTCCTAATATGACATCACTTATAACGAACGCAGCCCATCTGACCTATTCGACATGTGTCACGCTCCCATGAAGAAAAATTGAAGACATTGGCCCATTTGATTCGACTTTCCCAAAGGGCTTTGGGCTCCCAAAGCCCATTAGAATTTTTTTTTTTTTTTTTTTTTTGTGTTTGACAAATATTTTTGAAAGCTCATTTGCCAATGTGAGCATTCTCAATGCTAAAAGCTGAATACTGGGGAGGAGGTGCTTTTTGAGCATTGGCATTTTAGAGATGCAATTTCCACTGTTCATCGCGTCATTGTTCATTTTCTTCTTCCCCGCCTATCTTCTTCCTCGCTTAAGAGTCGCGCTTTTCCGGCAATCGCTTGGGGTCGCTTGTTCCTCGATGACCACCGCCTGAGGCGGTGCGACCTGTGACCCAGGCGGCGTCGCCTGGCGTGCGCAAACCAGGCGACACCATGAGTGGCCAAATTTGGCCGTCGGGGGGCCGCGCGACCTTAGGTGATGTCCTGGGTCGCACCTGAGGCCATGGCTGGGTTGCGCGAGCCACCTCCCCTCACTGCCACCGCCCCCAGCCGCTCCCCCGCGATTTTCCCCTCTCTAACTGCATCTCCTCCTCCCTTTTCTTTTCTTTTTTTCCTTTTTCTTTTCACCTTAAAGTTACTTTGTAAAATATACACAACTAAATACAATTGTCTTCACAAAATGCCCCTTCACTCAAAGATACTTGAGGAAATAGTTTTGCATTTCCCCAAAGTTGAACTAAACGGATCCATTATCTTAGACGTAAACATCGCACCCAGGAGTTAAAAAGAAAAAATTATCTTGGGAATCAAGAGATGTGATTGTTGTACTCGATCGACAAAAACATGCCAAGACAAGTGCTTGAAATAAGTAAATAAATAAATAAAAATAACTAGGATAGAGTTTTGCATCCACTGGACAATGTTCACCAAATGACCAAATGATTTTCGATTTCGGGTGCCTAATCTTTGGACAAAGGTCTAATTTTTTTGTGCGGTGGTTGGGTAAGGGAAGGAGATGGGATGGCCCGAGAGAATGGACCCTCTCACCTATCCCACTACTAAATCAAACATCGTGCCACCAACCCAAGTGAGAAAAACCCCAGAGAAGGGGGTTGGTGAGACTTGAGAGAGGCAAAATCTCTGAATCCATGTCAATGCCACGTGCATCTCAAATTCTCCCTTATCCTCATGAGAGGAGGAGCGTGCTGATGGTCCTTGGACCCACCCTCTCTGGATAAGGAGCACCTTCCTCACCAACTCCCCCTCCCTAATTTTTTCCCTCTTTATTTTTTTTTTCTATTTTTCAATTCCCAAACTCGGCAATTTCCCAGCTTTTTCTCGGAAATACATTGCCAGTGAATTAAAGGGACAATTGTTAGGACCAGACATGAGTAGGACCGGCCAACATGTGTCCCCTACCCCGGTAAGAGCCACAAAAACATCCACGTCCCAACCCATTTTTGGTCTCGAGAAAAAAAAAGGAAAAGGACAAAAAAGGGGTAAAAGTATCAAGGACGATACCTGTCAAGAAATTTAATGATATCATTGCGTCACTAGCCGGGCTACGCAACATTTAAAGACGATGTCTTTTCACAAAAAGGATACGTACTCCAGGTGGTAATATCTTTTTTCATATTTTCAAAGCACAAATTAATGTATATTAACTTCTCCATGATACATTTTAATTGGGGAAGTTCTATTAAATGATATCTTTCACCTTAAAATTTCAAGAAGTCTTCTGATGCCCCCTAGTATTAGGGTAACTAATAATGCTATGTCCCTATAAATGAAACAAAATCAAGACTTTAACTTAATAGTCAACATAATTCATCATAAGAAGATTCCTGATTTGAACTTAGATAATCCTATCGTCTCATATGCGATTAGTTTCATTTTTCAAACCAACCGTAAATTTTTTCCCGTCTTCACTCATTTAAATCGATTGACTCATTACACTATGCTTTGTCAACAGAGGTTTTTTTAGACTAACTGTCCAAATAAGAACTGATTCTCATACTCATCAATGGATTTACTTTAAATACATACATTCCAATTCCAACGTATAAGTATTATTTTTTTGGTATGAAAGAAAAAGGAAAAAGAAAACGAAAGCCCAAATTATTATTTGTTTGCATTGTATTCACTATTCTCTCTCTCTCTCTCGCTCTTTCTTCCTCAGTTCTCACCAGATCTTAATAAACCACTTTTATAAATGCGTTGCGTCGACAAGGAGAGAAACCCAAACCGGATATAGAGGCGCAAGCAAAGCTGAAGAGGAGGGAGAGAGGGCTGCCGTTCTGTAGAGAGAGAGAGAGAGAGAGAGAGAGAGAGACGCGTCTGACGTGCCTTGGGAGATTTCTTGCCTTGCAGCGCTGATTCGGATACACAAATCTTCTCCAGTTTCTTGGTCAGGTACTCTCAATGCTTCCCTTGTTGCTGTGTGAGAATCCACGGATTCGATGCCGTTTGTGGAGTCACCCAAGTTGCAAATGCATTCGGGTCTTCTTCTGTAAGCTGGGAGAGGTTGGGAAATGCAAAAGCCCCTGCATTTGATGTGGGCTGAATGACCCGTCAAAATTTCGCCTTTTTCTTGAATTTCAGCCAATAGCTGTATTTGGGCTTGTGGGTGTTGGAGATTCTTGTGGGTTTTTGTTTAATCTGGGTTCTTTTGCTATTCGCCTTTTGATTTTTGTTGATTCTTTGGGTGCTCAGGGATCTGCTTTATTATTCTTGTCCGTTTATCAGACCATGGACTCCAAGAATCGACTTTTTCTTTTTAAATTCTATTCGGTCTTTGATTTGTTTATGCTGTTTGATTTTGATGGGCTGGTTCATTGATGCTGTTGTGTTAGGAAAATTTTCGGGTTCGATTTAGCATTGATTAGGAGTTACTTTGGTTTCTCATTGCAGAAATTTGGTGATCCAACTGGTGCTTTCATCTGATTAGATAAAGAGGTGAAGTGATTTGGCACGATCCGGCTGTCTTAAGGTTGATGATGGATGCCAAACTTGCACAAAGGCCACAGTTCTCTGCATGGATCGATTCGGAAAAGGTTGGAAGAAAATCGAGCTGCACGCTAGGGGTTCCCCAAAAATTACGAGAAGGGAGATGTCGTGTGCTCATTTCGGGCCATTTGCAGCGTACAAGAAGTTTTAATCGGCATAAGTCGATCTCTTTAGAAGTTCCTTGTTCATACCGAGAGTTTCCAGGAGGTAGTTGGTCTTATATCCATTTCTTATTCAACTGTTTTCGTGCTTCAAGATTTGGTGTGATTCATATAGAGCAAATTAATGTCCACATTTTTTGTTGGGTAGGTAATTTCATTTTACCATTTGTCTTTTGAGTTAGTGAATTGTGGTTAATCTTTATCAATGGATTCCTCCAAATTAATTTCAGATCATTATATCTGAGAGATAATATGTGGATGATACTTGAGGAGAGATTCACCCCCTCCATGACCTTAGGAAATGATGTATGATCTTTTGGGCTATCTTTGCTCAGATATGTGAAGTTGCCGTTATTTTAATTGTGGGAGAACTTTGAGGCTTTCTATTAATGTATAATGGATTATTCAGATCTTGCTTACTTGTATTTTTTTTTTATCCACACGATGCAGTCATGTTTTTCATTATTTCCCCCAGTTGTATAGGTAGACGGCAGTTTCTGCTATAAAACATCAACTTCCACATGTTTTGAGTTTTTGCACTCTTGTTTTGTTTGCTTTTGCTGAAGTCCAGAGTTTCTAAAGTAGTGATCCATATGGGGTATCAGGAAATTTTACTTGTATTTTCCTCATGAATTAACTTAATGAGATGAGATGGTTTTTCATAACTACCTGCACCATTCATGAGCTCGGGGTTTATCTCTTCTGCCTTTCTTATTGTTGAGCATCAGCAGTGATTTACATGATAAATTTTGCAGCTCCAAAATTGCAATCTGGAAGTTTCAACTCTCCTTTCGATGAAGCTTTCATATTGAAGGTACCGAATCCTATCTTCTTTAATTTCGCTGAAGTCATAGGTGTAATGCTGGTATACATATCATTTTCTTTTATGCTAGTGTTTACGTGAAGTAAGGTGCAAATGAATATAAATGAATCCGTTTTACTTATTGATTTAGGAAAATGTAACTTATTAGAATCAATATATTTGCAGAATAAATCACAAGAGATTGAGCCATTTTTAAGTGGGCGCTGTATATATCTTGTTGGTCAGTTTCTATTTCCTTGATCTTCTGTTGGTTAGACTTGTTAATCAATATCTCCAGTACTCATCTGTTTGATCCGATTTGCAGGAATGATGGGTTCCGGAAAAACCACCATTGGCAAAATCCTGTCTCAAGTACTTAGTTATAATTTTTGTGACAGGTTTGTCTGCGATTCCTTATTTTCACTTAGAAAATATTGTGAATTGCAGTACCTCTGTGGATTCGATGCTCTGACTGGAAGATACTACATCCACGTTATCTTTTTTTTTTTTTTTTTCTTGGGGGGTAGGGGGTCCATTCCCTTGATGGATCTTTATTTGTGTAGTTGCATCAAGTATTTATATTTTCTTGGCTAGAATTATATCAGCATAATTAATGCAGGTTTCTTCTTGTAGACAGAAATATGATTTTCTATCAGAGAAAAGGCTTTGTGTTTCTTTTCCATGCTATGTAAAATTGTACAGGTCTGTTATTACCATGTGTTTGTAAATCTTGGCTTGACATTCATTTGACTCTGTGATGCTCCAGTGACTCATTGGTGGAGGAGGATGTTGGAACTTCTGTAGCTGAGATCTTCAAGCTCTATGGAGAGGGATTCTTCAGAGAGAAGGAGGTGAGACAGGAGAATTTGCTTTTGATATATACCTTATGCATTAGTTTCATCTATAATTTAGAAAGGCAGTCTTATTCAGTCTGGGGTCTCCTCCTAATCGAATCGTAATTTCATCTTGCAGACTGAGATGTTGAGAAGGTTGTCAAGAATGCATCGCATGGTGGTTTCTACCGGTGGTGGTGCGGTTATACGTCCTGTCAATTGGTAATTTTAATGAATGAATGAATGATTCCATCCTATACACTTCTTGACCGTCGCATTTTCTTTGTGAAATGTTTTAATTCTGTATGTGTTTTCATCTGTTATTCAGGAGACACATGCAGCAGGGGATTAGTGTCTGGTTAGATGTGCCTTTGGAAGCATTGGCACAGAGAATTGCTGCTGTGGGAACACATTCTCGCCCACTTTTGCATGACGAATCAGGTGATGCCTACACAAAGGTCAGTTACTTTCATGGTAGACCCAAATACACAGCTTTTGAATTTTCTTAGTTGAAGCATGATCCAATATTGTGCCATTCCTGATATCAAAAATTTACATGCAGGCATTAACGCGCTTATCTAATCTTTTCGAAGAGAGGAGTGAATCATATGCATATGCCAACGCTCGCGTTTCTCTGGAAGGTATGCTCACTTCAATTTCCAATGCACAAACATCTATGCACTTTTTCATTATGAACCATGAGGTGGTGCAGTTCTGTTAATTTACAGTTTGCTACTTTCTGCCTTCGAGCCCTTGATTGTATAATGAGATCGTCCACTCTTTGCAGAAATTGCGGCTAAGCTAGGTTACAGAGACGTGTCACACATCTCACCAACTGCTATTGCTATTGAGGTCTCTCTCTCTCTCTCTCTCTCCCCTCTCTCTCTCAAAAGCCAATCTCCTACTCACGCATGTGCGCACTTATACTTTGCCTGCCTTGTGCAATTTGCTCACTTGAGAATTATCTATTCTGCAATTCCAGGCACTTGAACAAATCGAGGGTTTCCTCAGGGAGGAAGATGGCATGGCGTTTGAGACATTGTAGTCGCTCTTTTTGGGACACTATCATTTTTTGTATTCATTTCAGACTCCTTTGTGGTTGGGGCATTTCACATGCCGCGTCTGTAATTTTATCGTCAGGACGTGGCATTGTGTTGTTTGTTCATATCGTCATGTACGGTGGTTCAATAATATGACAGAGCCGAGTACTTAAGTGTACTTATGCTGGACTTGAGGTGAAGCAATATTTTTTAGGCAAAATGAGAATGGGGACTTAGACACAAGTGGATATAGAGTCCTTGTCTTTATACCAGTATGATATGTTACCCCATCAATGTAAGGAAAAATGAATAATCTGAATATACATTACTGTTGGCAAGGTTGCATTCCCTGTTTCTTTCATTCTACCCTTTTTTTCTTCTGTAATTTCTCATTATATATACTTCAAAAGCGATCAATGGATTGAGCTTGGACTGGGAAACACAGGATCAGCTAAAACGACCAAAGCCAGAAGTTCTGGCGTGAGGAACTGCTTAAACTTCCAGAGATATTATCCCCTTCAAGCTGGTGGATATCTGCGCAAATTACAAGATATGAGGACACAAAAGATCAGGGCACGTATCTCTCCACGGTCAAATAGATATCATACAATCATTGGGCCAGGTAGGCTTCCAACGGATTGCCTTTTGAAGTGGATCTTTTTCTACTCGACGCCGAGACAGCTTTACAGAAGCTGAACTGGCAGAGACAGCAATGGGACCTGGCCTACTAAATCCGTGTCAGTAGTATTCCAATTTAGTCGGGACCAACTATAAAGTTTTATCGCTATGCCCTGTAGCCTGGTGCATCGACCTCATTCGTAGACGTCTGGATAGGTTATGGATAGGATCTGACTACGAGTCATAATACGTATCCATACACTTGACCGGATGTTTGGTCCCCGCAAAGAAGGAAAAGGACGTATACCTAAGATCATTGGCCCTTCATCACCCCCAGATGCCGTCAGAGAAACAGACTCGCTTGTCACCATTCATATTGTGCAAGAGCCGCCAAAGCTCAAAGCCGATCTGATGGTCCTCCTGCTGATGCGTAGTAGCCAACTTGGCACTATGGCGTTGGCTGTGTCGTGGCTGTGTATCGACTGGATTTTTGGTATGGATATAACTAAATATACTAAGATAAATAATCTTAATATTTTGTCATATCTTATCTACCGTTTTTTTAAAGTCAGATAATTTAATGTCAGATTCTATCCATTGTCCGGTAGAATCTAGATATCAATGTAAATTACATATATGCCCCATGTATTGTCAATGAAATAATGTCAATCTTATCTCCATTAAAATATCATTCTCATGCATAAGTATACTTGAAAACCTTCACAATTAATTAGACTTGCAACTCTTGGTGCAAAAAAAGAAACTTATCGATTTACATAGCATAAATTTTCACTGGCCAGCCAAAGCTATATCTTAAACAATTGTTTAGCATAAGTAACCTTTATGACAGTAATCTAATATTCACGTTGCATATGTGGCATAGTTAATTCCCCAAGAATGCATTAAGCAAACACCACGCCGAATGCAAGCCCATAACTAACAAGCAAGCCGCCAGACAATGAAAAACCATGAACTTTATGCAAATCATTTGGAGACCAAACAGTCGTTGAAGCCGCATCAATATACATAGCGATAAACTTTATTCCACAAGACCAAGAAGCAGCTAATATTTGGCCATAAAGTTGATATTTCAGCAAGCTTTCAACTAGCAAAAATCACTGCAACTCATCACCATAACTCTGCTTAATTCTGCAAATACCAGAGCGACTATGAACAATGCTCCAAACTTCATAAGAAGTGTTGTCATATTAAGAACGAAAAGAGTAGAAAGGTTTGTTTAGTTATTCATATACGTTGTGTCATGGTTTATACAAAAGTGATCCAAAATTTATTGCACTTGATACGAGATGGATCATCCAGCAAGATGATGTCATAATATACAAAAGACACAAGCTGTACATAAGCAAACATCTCCTTCAAGATGTCTTAAAATCCGATCACAATTAGGCATCAAAAAAGGTAGCGAGGTTGTGCACTTGTTGCCTTTCAGAGTCTCGAATGACAGCTTCAGAGTAGGGTCGTTGAATGATCCATTTACTCATTGTCAATTTTTCAACAACCTGTAGGGGGAATGGCGATAATAATAAGCAACTCATGAGGGGACCAAGATAAAAGATAATAGAAGAACCAAAGAAAGCAAGCATGCCCAAAATGAACTAAAAACCTAGGGCGCCATCTTATTGACATAGTGCTGTAGTTTTCCCATGCATATCATCAGCTAATTAAATGGAAACAAAATCAAAGAAAAAGAAAAAAGGGTCCATCTGGATGCCAGTCACAATGTTCTTTGGGGTTCTCCCCTTTTTCCAAACTTCATGGTCTGTCATCTGATCTGTTCATTCCAACTCACATCATAAGCTGTGCAAAACAATCATAATGACCGCAGCAGCAGCAGCAATAACCGATGCACCATGATCGAACCACCAACAATTGACAGAGATGCTTGACCTTTTTCTTATGAAAAAAGGCCATCACACTGCTTATGAGTGCTTTCTTAGACAGTAAGCTGTATTAGGCAAGAGGGTGGACCATAACAAGTATTAATAGTAGAATTGTGAACTTAATAAATCACACAAGAAAGGACAACAAGCACATTTGTCATCTTTGACTAGGTTGACTGCACGGATAACTTTGGTTCATCGCTCATGTTCTTCAAAACTCTCTCTCTATAAATTCTATTAATGTCCTTTCTATCATCTCCTCATCCTTCAAGAGAATCCATGTCCATAAAGTCATGCCTTCCGACTCATCCTCTTGCAGTTTCTTGAGCCAAGCACAACTACTTCAGGCCACGTCCATTTGGTTCCTATCCCATTGTCTAACAAGAACGGCTCAAAAGTTTATTAGTTCCATAGCTCACAAGGATGAAGGTATCAAATCTATAACATTATTCTTGAGAATAATTTGTACTCTCCGTTGAGTGGAAAAATCATATATTATAGATTACAAGATGATAAAGAATTGGCAGCCCATATGAGAGTACCTCTCAGTAGAGGAGACCCATATAATTCATCCAAACGTACTTGCTCACACAGCCCACTACAGATAGTAAGGTACCCCTCAGGCTGGAATGATTATTCACCACGTGGATCTAACTCACTAGCATCAGCTATTCAGTACCTATGGTAGAGTGCAATAACATACATCAATGATCTGAGACAGTAACGTCAACTGTTCAAACATATTAACACCATGTTGAACCACTTGCCCCTTGATCTATTGATGGCCATCCATCCATATAAGGCATACCCAATCTTCCGACCAAACAAACATCCTCCTCAATGTCAATGTGCATCCTCACAGAAAATGTTCTACTACTGGTCCACTACAGCATCCCATCACACAAAGAAATCCTCATTTCGACATGATTCCTGTGGTCCTTAATGAAAGAATAACACAATGAGCTGCAAAAATCAGATTCTTCTAGGCCTTTCTTTGGAGGGAACCACCAGCACCTACATTATGTTTGAGTAGCTGAACAACCCTAGGAACTGTAACAACAGCCACAGCACTACGTAGTTTCATGTTCCTAGCTCTTCATAAATGACATAGATAAGCTCTCTGTTCTAACTTAGAAACCAGAGAATGAAGATTCTTATCCTTGAAATGCATAGCAGACCCATCTAACTAAGATCATATGACCACTAGAGTCTGTCCCAAATTGCAGTAGACCGACATTTGGAACAACGAATGATCTCACCATCAATGAAATTACCACAGAATAAACAGTCAATACTCATACCAAGTATCCATCTAGTGAGACCTGAAATGTAGTGTTTGAGACACTAGGTAGTGACCATTTCAACTTACATCATGGAGCTTTTCTTCATTTTTCTCTAAGACAGTTCTAACTACAAACAACCCATTATAAGCTGCAGTCCATTTGAGTTTATCACGTCCATCAGAAGGTTGCAAAGTGCAACAAAGTGCAGACTGAATTGCCCTTCATGGCACAATCTGCTCCAGCAAGAGGCCATCTCAACAATGAGCCAAACTTTTTTAGTTATTGGGGATAAGAATACTAGAAGTGCCATAATATTCATACGGCATTCACTCAAGTACTACGACTTATTTTCGCTGACTTGAGTGAGGAAGCATTGAGAGAACCAAAAAAAAAAAAAAAGCCATATAGAGACTAAATAAACCTCGCTGTTTGAGCTCTTGCTCACTTAGCGTTGTCCTTTCTCACTGGACAGAGACTAAAAAAGGCGACAATGTGGAGGGAAATTAGGGCTTGTTGCACAATGATCTTGATCAATAGAGACCAAAGACGAGTGATTTATTGTGTTTCTTGGAGCACATTTGTTGTTTTGTGCCCACTGACCAACAAAATCAGTGATTGCTTACTCAATTTCATGTTGTTCACAAAGATTAAAGGTGCAGGAAAAGGCAATAACTTGGACGAAAAAATTAGAGTTTAGTGCCAAAGTGTAAAGGTGAGTCATTTATTGTATTTGATGAGGCACTTTGTCGTTTTGTGTCCACTGATCAACATGGTGCGGTTGTGGGGACTGAAAACTGAAGTATTAACATGGGTGATACCATTGCACCCTTAATGTTTGCTACAGTGGGAGATTGTTATTGGTGATGAGTGGGAAATTTTGATGGAAATGTTGCTATTATCCTTGTTAGTGTGAGTAGACTGTTATATAAAGACTATGTGAGGGATATAGTGGACCAGCTGTGCTGCAAAATAGAGAAATTGCATTATAAGATACCTAGTAAGAACCTTAAGGATGGTTTGAGATATCTGTATGACGATAATGGTGCGAGGCAAAATAGTGAAATTGCATTATAAGGTACCTAGAACTTTAAGGATGATTTGAGATATTTGTATGGCGATAATGGTGCGAGGGATCCTCTGCCATTATCTCCATGGTCAATATGTTTATGTGTACGTTGAATATCACGAAGATTAAGATGAGGAAACAGTATTGGAAGCTAGTATTGAAACCTAAGTTGGGGCTAGATTTGTTTTAGAAGGAGAGAAGCAAAAGAGACTAAGGCTTCACATACAGCTCGTGTTTTAGAAGTATGTGAGCAACTTGAGAGAGGTGGGGGCATATTTGATGCTAGAGACACACTTCTTGAAGAGGACTAGAGTAAACTAGAGCTCTAGGAAAGTTGCACTATCGAAATGAGGAAACTTTAGTGCATACAAATTGCCCAAGTGATGATGATGAGGAGGACATTGCACAAGCAAGGCAAGAAGTAAGGGCATTTCAGCAAAGGAGGAATGCACCATTTAGGGAAGCGGATGACTCTATATTCATGGATAAAGGAGCCCCTATGGTCGATGGTAATGATATTGAATATGGGGAAAGTGGTGATGATAACGGCAATAGCTCAAAGGATTATGAAAATGAAGATGTTGCAATTCTGCATAGAAGGGAAAGTGTTCAACTGGTACAAGTCTTGCGTTTTGCATATCAATGAGATTTGATGATGCAAAACAATTTGGAGATGTTATTCTTAAGTACTCAATCACTTAACAAGGAATATTCAATTCACTAGAAATACCAAGAATTGTATAAGAGCAAAAATATGCACAAAATAATTGTCCATGGAAGATATATGGTGCATTGAGCAAGAAGACTGGGTTCATTTCAAATCCGTTCACTCTAGAAGGAACATAATTGTGGTATCGTATTTGACAATAAGAGAATTACTAAAATGTAATTGGCCAAGCTTCAAAACCGTTAAGGTCATGCTAGAAATTGAGTCCTCAATTGAAACAGTTAGTGAATGAACAAGCAGGTGTTAGTGTGTCTAGAAATCAATGCAAAAGGGCCAAAAACAAGGTGATGAGTACATTGATCGGTACATCCAAAGAATAATATGCACAAGTTTAGGACTATACCAGGGAATGTAGGCTTCAGAATCCACTTAGTAGAATTATGTAGAGGTTGTGGAGAAATCACCGCTTGATTCTAGGACACAGTTTGGTAGAATGTATATATGTTTTGATGCATGCAGAAATGGATTCTTATAGAAAAGTGATAGGGTTAGATGAGTGTTTTCTAAAGGGGTTATGCAGAGGAGAATTATTGGCCGCCATTTGGAGAGATGAAAACAACAAAATGTTTCAATAGCCCGATTATTGAGTATCTGAAAAATCTAATGGCTGACCTTGGCATTACTAGCATAAGACCTTGGGCATTTATGAGTGACCAAATAAAAGGTAATGTCATTGAAATATTGTTATTATTCTATCATTGACATATTACAAATGTCTGCTGGTTTCAATTATTGTAGACATTTCTTTCGGTAATAGGTAAATTGAATATGTGAATGATATTAGATAGACAATAATTAACGACATTACCTTTTATTGATCACTTATGAATACCCAACCGCTTTCATCAGTGATACCAAGGTCAGTCATATCAGAACCAAGTACCCTTGTCCTTTACCTTCACAACAAAACCAAGGCTATTGGAACCATTTGGTTATTTCCATCACTCCCAATGGCAGCCAATAACTCTCATTTGCATAACCCCTTTATAAAACACCCATATAACCTTATCACTTTTCTACAACCAACCAAGAATCCATTTCTACATCCATCAAAACCTATGTATATCTTACAAAAATTGTCCCAAAATCAGGCAATGGCTTCTCCACAACTTCTACACGAATTCTAATAGGTGGATTGCAAAGTTTACCTTCACTAGCATAGTCCTAAATCTATACATATTCTTCCTTGTATGTACCCATCAATGTACCATCACTTTGTACTTGGCCCTTTCGCATAAAAATCTAGATACATTAACACATATTTGCTCTTTCACTAACTGTTATAATTGAGAACACTTGATTTCTGGTATGGCCTTAACGATGTTTAAGTGGGCCAAGCACACAATAGTAACTATTTTATTCTCAAATACAATACGACATGTACGTCCCCCCTAAAATGACCTGATATGGCTTAGTCTTCTTCCTCAATGCACCACATATCTTCCACGATAATTCTTTTGTGCACACTTTTCTTTAATATAATCTTTGGCATTTGTAGTGAATTGAATATTTCACAGTAGAATCTCTAAGTTGTTTTATATCATCAAATCTCACCGCTATGCAAAGCGCAAAACTTGAACTAGTCAAATTATAAAAAGGATACCTACTTTTTCTTCTAAGCAAAAATGCAACACCTCTATTATCATAATCCTCAGAGCTATCGCTGTCATCATCACCACTTGTCTCATCATGACCATGAGCTCCTATTTACGTTTTCAGCCACTTCCCAAATGGTGAATTCTTCCTTTGCTGAAATGCCCTCACTTCTTGCCTTACTTGAGCAATGTCCTCATCATCAACATCATTTGGGCAAATTGTATGCACTAAAGTTTCTTCATCTTCATCACTGGACAGTTCAACTTCCCAAGAGCCCTAGTTTACTCTAGTCTCCTATTTAGGAAGTGTGTCTCCACCATCAAATATCTCACTACCTCTCTCAATCTACTTACGTGTCTCTAAAGCAGGAGCTGTATACAAAGCCTCGATCTCCTCTGCTATCAAATCTCCTTTTTAAAACAGATTTATTACCAACCTGGGTTTCAATACCGACTTTCAATACTATTTCCTCATCTTCATCACCATGATATTCAACGTACACATAGATATCTTGACCATGGAGATAATAGTAAACAAGATGCCTCACGCTATTAACATCATATGGATATCTCAAACGATTCCTAAAACTCTTACCAAGTACCTTGTAATGCAATTTCCCTAATTTGCATTGTAACTTTTCCATTATATCTCTAACAAAGTCTTTATATGATAGCCTACTCATAATGATGAGGATAATGACAACATTTCCACTAACAAAGTCACGCTCATTGCCAATAAAAAAACTCCCCATCGTAATAAACATTAATGGGTGCTGGTATCACTCATGTTAATGTTGCACCAAAACAAAAAACCAAATTTGTAACAAGGACCACAACACAAAGAGACTCAATTTCAGCAATTGGTCCCCACAAACCCACCATTTTCAATAAACAACAACTTGAGGCGTTGGTCATTGGACACAAAATGAGAAAGTACGTCACCAAATACAATAAATCCATCACCTTTATGGCACCAAACCTTAACATTTGCCCTCCAAGCTAATGACTTTTCCGACATCGTTAGTCTTTGTCAACAATACCAATTGAATAAGCAATTGTTGATTTTGTCAGTCAGTGGACACAAAACAACAAATATACCTCATGAAACACAACAAATCACTCGCCTTTAGTCTCTGCTAACCAAGATTCATCGCGTGACAAGCCCTAAATTTTCCCTCCACACCATCGCTTTTTTAAGTCTTTATCCAGTGAGAAAAGATGACACTCAACAAGCAGGAGCTCACTCAATAGACAAAGAGCGAGTGTGAGCAAAGCAGAAGACAGAGCACTAATTTTTTTGAGAGAGCTCGATTAGCTTTTTTCTTGCAAGTCTATAGGTGTACGAGTTGCAGTGAAGAAGCGTTGAGAGAGAGAAAGAGAAAAAATGTGGTTGTTTAAGGAAGAGAGAGACTGAAAACGTCATCCTTCCTGTGGCAAGCATTTAAAGAGAGAAACGACGATGTTTATTTGTACTCTTACCATGTTGGACCAAAATTTCCACATTGGACTTTAATTTATATTAAAAATTCCAAGTCGGAATAGAAAATTAAGTAAAAAATCAATGTAGGACAATTTGCCGGAAATGACACCCAAATGAATGATCTTACACCGATGTGACACTCAAATGAGCAGAAAAGAATGTTATGGTACTCAAGTATGCATCACACGAAAGTTATGACACTCCTAATATTCTTATTACAAAGTTATTGCGCACCCTTTCCCATTAGCATGCAGACTATTAGGCATTTTATTTTAGCACCCATTGCAGTTCCATCACTACCCTTCCACATATAAGCATGACAATGCTGCTCAATAATCAATCACATGGACAACTTTCATGGGCAAGAGGTAAAATTGACACCAGCAATTTGCATTTCTTTGAATGACATATTTAAATAAGCTAAAGCCAACCAGCAATAGAGACTCTTAGCAGACCAAGCTCTAATTCTCGACAAAATTCAATAAATTTACGATTGACAATCCCTATTGGCAATCCGAGGGATAAAGAACAATCTCAGATATCTCACTGGAAGATGATCCTGCCAAAAGTTCCTAATATCAACAAGCTGCAATCATCCCCGCAGAAACATCTCGAACTGCTTCCCTTTCAGTCCAGACATCACCTAAAAATTCTACAAACAGTGGGAACCCCTGCTATATCCTCTGTTCTACGACCAGTGAGGAATTATCAAGTCATCAGCAGCACAAAGGCTTTCATTTCTCCTCTTGCTCAAATTAGTAACAAGTACAAAAAAGTTAAAAAGAAAACAAAGCAACAACAGGTACAAAAGAAAAATTAGATTTTGAATGACTGTGATGATGATGTCACAACATCAAGTTAGCGAAGCTGCAAAGTTACACAATCATCTCCCAAGCAAACAGATTCTCTTTACAAGAGTGTCTCTACTAAGTACTATCGAAGAACCATCACAATTGCATGCAGCAACAGATGTTTAACTCCCCCAACACACTCACCCTATATTGCAGACACCAAATGTGTCCCTCCAAAAGCAGATTATCCATAAGATAACTTTTAATTAGATAAGTGCTGCATGAATGGTTCCATACGTGAGTAAAGGAGCTACATTTATACGATGATTCCGCCAATTTGAGTGCAGAAGTCAGCTACTGCATTATACATTGCTCCCATAATGTATCGTCATTCATATAGGCTAGCAAACTTAATTGAAATGACTGGATTATTAATAAACATAGAAACCACACAGTAATGAGAAAAAAACGATTGTTCAAGCATACCATTAATCCGACCAGGATGACAATGCCACCGCCAAGCAATTGACAATCGAAGACCCATTGGATAGCTTGTGAACCAAATCTGACCAGCAAATACAGCCCACTAGTTCCCCATGCTCATCCTTCTTCACAGCAATCTCAGCACACCAGACCTCCATCTCCTTCCCACCACCCTTTCCCTCCCAAACCACCACCAAATTCCCGCCCAGATTTGTCATCGTGGCACCACACAAGAACTTCGGCAGCCCGCTCTCCACGCCCTTCAACTCCTTCCAAACCCCTGCCTTCACATCGAACCCTCTAATCTTCCCCAAGTAGTCATAGCAATACAAAACCCCATCAATCACACAAGCCCTCCCTCTCCACCCCATGTCGAGCTCACTCTCCACACTCTCCCACACTTCCTTGTCCACGTCATACACGACCCCGCCGCGGTCCGCCATTGCGTAGATCCTCCCGTCCACGACCGCGCTGGCGTGCATCCACTTCTCCCTCACCTCGAGCGACTGGGACGGGACCGCTGCCCACGACACGGCCCCCGGCTCTAGGACCTCCGCCCAGTGGGCGGCGCGGGACCAGGTGTCCAGGGTGCACCCGCCCATGACGTACAGCTTCTCGCCCACCACCCCCGCGGCGGCGAACTCCCGGCCCACCCGCATGGCAGGGCCGGGCTCCCACCGGTGGAACCGGCAGTCGAGGACCCAGACGCGAGGGGAGGCCACGTCGTTGACGGATCCGCCGAGGACGTAGATGCGGGGGCCGACGACGGCGAAGGCGGCGCCGATGGAGGGGAGGGGATGGGGGCGATGGGGACGAGGCGGCGGCTGGAGTGGAGGGTGAACCAGAGGTGGGAAGCCGGGGGGAGGACGAGGACGAGGACGAGGAAGGGTGGCGGAGGACGAGGTAGAGGGAGGGCTGGGTGCGGCGGAGGAGGCGGCGGGCGGAGGAGAGGAGAGGGGAGGAGAGGAGGGAGCGGAAGCTCCGGGAGACGAGGGCGAGGGTGGGGTCCTGGGAGCTGGGCACGCGGGCGATGATGTTCACGGCGACGTCGTCCGGGAGGGCGGGATCAGCGGCGGCGGCGTTTCCGGCGGCGGGGCAGCGGCGGCCGGAGCGGCGGAGGAGGAGGCGGCGCCGGACATGATCGGGATCGGTGGTGAAGAGCGAACGTACTTTGAAGGGTGGTAGTCGGGAGCGATGCACGTTGGCAATCTCGTCTGTCCAACTACCAAATTCCACCAATTTTTTTAAAAAAAGAAAAAATAGAAGAAAATGATTATTTCATTAAGGGAAATCTCCAAAAATTCTTCTCAATTGGAGCCCCTTTTTTAATTCTCCCCAAACTTGATTTAAAAAAAAAAAAAGAAGAAAATGATTTTTATTTAGAGAAATCTCCAAAAATTCTTCTCATGTGGAGGCCATTTTTTTCAAAAATCTCCCCAAACTTTTTTTTTTGGGATACTCTTGTGGTTCTACTTTGGTTTAGTAAGAAACTTGATTTGATCTCGGAATGTCAATATTTTTAAAAATTGTGTCGAAAACTATATCGGATGACCGATTAATATACATACGGTTTGGTTGGTTGAACCATTAAAATTGACTACTTCAAATAAAATTAACAATGTATACTATGTAATATATCATAAAGAGATAGGTTACTTACTTATTTTCATATGGTTTAATCGTTTGAATTATTTTTGGGTGCTCGTATTTTTGCGTATTTTCGAGACTATTGGGCTATCACATACATATTTGCACATGGAAATCACTTGATTGGGTTTAGAAATTTCGGTCTCGTATATTAATTGGGATGTCTCACGATCTAATGCGTAGTCATACTCCCAAAGGAGGTGATTGTGTATTAGTTCATGGAGGGATTTCCAATCATACTGCCCAAAGGAGCAAACACTATTTACTATGAAGTATGATGGTCTCCGTGGAGTTAGAGATTGTATTGTGAATTGTGATGTTTGGCTCCACTCAATGAGCGCATTTTGCATAATGAAAGCTATTGGAAATTGAATGCAACCCATGTTATATTCATCTTTCTTTCATCCTGATCCGATTTTAAGCTAAATGACGCAACTAATATCGTTCCCGATATGGACACTTATACTTGATTAAAGAAAAGTCCGAGTCTCTTGACAAATTTAAGATTTTTCGGATTTGAAGTGGAGAAACAATTGGGAAAAGTTATAAAGATTGTCGATCTCGATCGTGGTGGTGAGTATTTTGGTAGGCATGGTGATGCTGGACAACTTAAAGGGCCGTTTGCCAAATACTAAGAGGATTCTGGGATAATAGGACAGTTTACTATGCCCGGAAGTCCTGAACAAAATGGTGTGGCTGAAAGGCGGAATCGCACTCTCATGGACATGATGAGAAGTATGATTAGTAGGACCAATTTACCTGATTTTCCGTGGGGTGAAGCTTTGAAAACAGCTCTTTATATTTTAAATCGCGTTCCTACTAAAGCGGTTTCATTGACTCCCTTTAAGTTATGGACTAGACGTAAGCCTAGCTTAAATCACCTTAAAGTTTGGGGATGTCTGCAGAGGTGAAGTTATATAATCCGACATTGAGTAAATTAGATTCCAAAACTACTCGATGTTACTTCATATCTTACCCAGATCATTCAAAGGGGTATCGGTTTTATAACCTAATGGAGGTACAAGAATTGTGGAATCTCGTGACTGCAAAATTTCTGGAATTTGACGTAACTGAAAATGGTAATTGCTCACGAACTATTGAAGATGATAGTATGGTGGGGATTACTGGATCACTGTCTCATCCTATGCAGACAATTATGGAGCCTCCTGCGCCACACACTGAGCCTGTTGTGGCCCAGGATCCTATTGCTGAGACAATTCCTGAAGAAATTCCACAAGCTCCTCAGATTCAGAATGAGGATGAAGTAGCTCCACTCAGAAGATCAACTAGGGAAAGACGCTCAGCTATACCACCAGACTATTTAGTCTACCTTGGAGAGCATGATTATGATATTGGTTGTGTTGTTGATCCGGTAACTTATACGGATGCCATCTCATGTTCTCAATCAGATTTGTGGCTAGATGCGATGAAAGATGAGATGCAATCTATGAAACACAATGGTGTTTGGGAGCTTGTTGAATTGCCGAAGGTTGTAAACCTATTGGCTGCAAATGGGTATACAAGACTAAAAGGGATTCCAAAGGGAAAATTGAAAAGTTTAAAGCCGACCGGTAGCTAAGGGTTTCACTCAAAGAGAAGGAATAGATTATGAAGCAACATTTTCTCCGGTTTCTTCTAAAGATTCCTTTAGAGTGATCTTGGCATTGGTAGCTCATTTTGATATGGAATTACATCATATGGATGTTAAGGCGCTTTTCTAAATGGAGACCTTAATGAGGAGGTTTATATGATGCGGCTGAAGGTTTTGCGGCGAGATGACTTAGGTAAGCTTGTTTGTAGATTGAAAAAGTCTATTTATGGCCTTAAACAAGCTTCTAGACAATGGTATTTAAAGTTTCATAGCATTGTCACTTCGTTCGGATTTATTGAGAACAAAGTAGATCAGTGTATATACACCAAGGTCAGTGGGAGGAAATATATTTTTCTCATACTTTATGTGGATGATATCTTGCTTGCTAGTAGTGACATTGGTTTACTGCATGAGACAAAGAGGATGTTATCGAAAAATTTTGACATGAAAGACCTTGGTGAGGCGTCTTTTGTTCTTGGCGTTGAGATCCATAGGGATCGCTCTCGTCGTTCATTGGGTTTGTCTCAGAAGGCGTATGTTGATCGTATTTTAGAAAGATTCAATATGCAGCATTGCAAACCAGGAATTGCTCCTGTTGTTAAGGGCGATAAATTGAGTCTTTCACAATGCCCTAATTCAGATTTTGAGAGAGCCCAAATGAAGAATGTACCTTATGCTAGTGTGCTTGGAAGTATCATGTATGCTCAAGTTTGCACTAGGCCAGATATTGCTTTTGCAACAGGGCTTCTAGGCAGATATCAGTCAAATCCAGGACATGATCATTGGGTTGCTGCCAAGAAGGTTTTAAGGTACTTAAAGAGAACAAGAGATTATATGCTGATTTATAGACATGTTCCAGACTTGCGGCTAGCGGGGTATTCGGATGCAGATTTTGCTGGCTGTCAAGATGATAAGAAATCAACGACATTTGGATACATATTTATGTTGGCGGGAGGTGCGGTATCATGGAAGAGAGAGAAACAGAAATCTATATCTTCTTCTACCATGCAAGCGGAGTTTGTAGCATATTTTTCAGCTGCTACTCAAGCTATTTGGCTCCGGAACCTCATTAGGGAGTTATCAGTTTATGATTTTGTGGATAGGCCCATACAGTTGCATTGTGACAATAACTCTGCAGTGTTGTTTATTAATAACAACAAAAGTCTCAAGGGGTCTAAACACATGGAGGTCAAGTTTTTGACTATAAAGGAATCGGTGCGAGAATGGTGACGTTGCGGTAGATCATATTCCTACGAGATGATATGGTTGCAGATCCACTAACTAAAGGCCTACGCCCGTGTGTATTTGAGCGACATGTCATTAGCATGGGCCTAGGAGCATCTTGGGATGTTGTTATTTAGTGGGAGCTGTGTTTTATTTTTCTTAAATAAAGTTTACATCTGTATTTGTTACAATTTAGTGACATTTTGATATATATATACATATATATATATATATGTCAACTTTTGCATTCAATAAAATGTTTTTGAATGGATTGTTATTATGTTGAATATATATATTGTTAAAAGTCTCAAGGTATTGCTTAAACCTTGAGTGAAGGCTAAGGGCATTCGGTTATTAGCCTTGTGCATATGCCTTGTTATATATAAAGAAAGGTTAACCATAAGGACAAGGCATATGTGGGTTCGTTGGAACCATAAAGACATTCTCTAGTGACACAAGTTTTGTGACACTTAAGGTAAGAGAATGGGCATTCTCTAGTGGCACAAGTTTTTGTGACGCTTAAGGTAAGAGAATGGTGGTGACAAATGGGATCTCTCTACGAGAGATGTTGTCCATTTGACACACTACCATATTGAATCCATATCAATAAAGTTGAAAGCACTTGTGACCATGGAAGGCTCTGTGTGAATACATGCGATTACCGCCATGATTCGGTGTTTGAGACTTTATGGGATATGATTGACTATTAAGAATTATCTCTAGACCAAAGTGCGCAGTCAAGATGCGATTTCAATTAATATAGTCCAAGTGGGAGAATGTAAGAGTTTTCCTAATGTGGACTACATTAATTGATATTGTAATTTACCGTTTAACGGTTACCGTTTACGGGGTTTGGTCTAAGGTGAGATAGAAGGTTTCTTAATTAGTCTAATATGAAGGCTGGCTAGTGTGGGCTAGTTGAGCTGGCCCGTAATGAGGGCGCTTTACGGAAACTCTATAAATAGTGCTTAAGTCTCTCCTCTAACCCTAATTTTTCACACGTATCCTCACCTAAGGGGCGTTTACCTAACGCTAAACGTGAGGGGCCGCCTCATTGAGCCAGTGATACGGAGGGCAATAGAGGAGAAGGACTTGCGCATGGAACATCGTGTTTCCGCTTCCGCTTCAAGAACGATGGATCCCAAAATAGGTGCGTTAATCTTTCTACTACATGTTCTTGTTCTGGTTATGGTGATCTAGGGTTTGCGGAATTGGCATCCAACATACTATATAATATATCATAAAGAGAGATGTTACTTACTTATTTTCATATGGTTTAAGCGTTTGAATTATTTTTGGGTGATCGTGCGATCGAGAATCTGGGATTGCACATGGAAATCATTTCCAATTGTATTGTGAATTGTGATGTTTGGCTCCACTCAATGAGCGCATTTTGCATAATGAAAGCTATTGGAAATTGAATGCAACCCATGTTATATTCATCTTTCTTTCATCCTGATCCGATTTTAAGCTAAATGACGCAACTAATATCGTCAGATTGGACTAGTTCGTCCAATACTTGACCCAATATCAATCAAAGATGGCATGGGCCTCAAACAAGATCAGAAGCCAGGTCCAAGTCTCATTGAAATAGTTACTTCGAAGAAGTTTTCAAAATATCTTAAGAATTTGATTACTCTAACTTAGTAATTCGTGACCTCATTACATGTGAAAATAATTGCCAAACGATAAACACATGCTTGCCCTGAACTTCTCGCAAACAAGAAAGTGCCTACCTAGATTTGCTTCAGCTCATACCGCGCTTGTCTCAACTCTCCTCTCATAAATGCAGTGGTCCTTCATCTCCAATTATTCCATCTATGTTGGAGAAACCTTAGTCTTTTTTTTTTTTTTTCAATCTGAAAAATTGGGGAAAAAAATTGGGGGTTTTCAGATTCACAATAGTGCAAGTGAATGGCATAGACGAAATGCTAACTTTTTTTGGGTAAAAATGACCTTAGCAATTGGACGAAACATGGGGATGATTTTTTTTTCTTTTTTCCTTTTTTTTTCTTTTTTAACATGGGAATGATGAGCAGCTTTTTTTGGCCATCAATTTTTTTCAACAGTACGAGTTCGGGGAATTATTGGATAAAATGATCGAGTTTAAAGATATTCCAAATAAAGTTGAATTTAGAGGGAATTTTGAGAAATTATTTTTGAGGAATTTTTGGAGCTTTTCCCTTGCTTTATTGTTAGTATAGAGGATAAAAATTTGCGAAGGTTCATATTTTCCTTTGAAAGTATGCCTAAGTAATTGTCAAATTTTTTAACATGGCTCGTTCATAAATGAGTTCAGATAATAACTACTCTCATTCAATCATAAAAAAAATTAAGTAACTAGTAATCGCTTTTTTTTAGTTCTGTTTCATCATAAAAATGTAGTTAATAGCAAAATCGGTTATATGAATTGTCATATCTTGAATTTTATTCCCTAGTGTCATTTCATTTTATATGTCGATCACATATAAGTGAAGTACATCATCACCATAAAAAAAACGAAAGTAGTTTCAAAGCATTTGATAATTCATTTTTAAGATTTTTGAAGTAAGAGAATGATGAGCCAAATGAATTGAAGCCCGAAAGTCAGGAAAGGAAAATTCGAAATGATTTACAACAAATATCATGAGATTAATTACTTATCACATGGTTTAGGTCTTGTAGACAAATACTTCGCATAATCAATCCATTGTCGAGGGCATGAAAAGGTGAATTTTATATAAATTTAATATAAGAAAAATGGTTCAAGATATAATCCAATTTATTATACAAATCAAAACTATATATTATTAGTTGGACAACCATCACCATAAGTTGAGATGGCCGAGTTGGTCTAAGGCGCCAGATTAAGGTTCTGGTCCGAAAGGGCGTGGGTTCAAATCCCACTCTCAACAATCCTTAAAACATTTTTTATTTTATTTTTTTTGCTCATTATTTTATTTATTTTTTACACAATCCTGGCGCCAAAAAAAAAGAACTGAAAAAACCATACCTTATCTGCTCAGTTTCCTGAGGCCTAGAGCATGTCCACACCAACTTCCATGGGCATGGCCTCTCTCTCCGACCTCGGCATCGGCGCCGCACTCTTCTCTCCCTGTGAGCTTCACCACCACCACCACCATCATCATCATCATCAGAGCTTTAACTTCTTCAAGCCGCCCCGCCAACCGCAATGGCGGATTAGCGCTTCCTCCGCTGCACCAGGAGTCGACCTCAACGCCCTAGAGTCCGCCATCGCTAAGGTGGAGCTGTTTCTGTCTCGTTTCTTTTTCTAATATACCCGACAGTTTACGTGATTGAATTGGGTCGCCTGAATGCTGCGAAGCAAGATTCGGTAGACACTCAGTACGATGCATTGTCATTGAGGAACTTGGTTTTGATCTTCCCGGTTGTTCTTGGTTCGTTTCGGGTTATATGATGCTTAATCGATGGATCTTTGCAACAGAAAGACAGCGATGCGGTTAAGGATGCTCTCAACCAGCTGAGCGAACTCGGTTGGGCCAAGAAGTGGGGTTCCCAGCCCTATGTCTCTCGCCGCACGGTCGGTCTCCAATTTTTCTTCCACTCTTTGCAGAGAAATGGGTTAAGCTTTCTACTACAAAAAAGGAAGGATTTGTGATACTTTCTTTAGGTTTTTGAACTTCATGCCTCATAGAGGCTTAGATGTTTCATTAGATTCATTAATTTGTCATTTGTTGGAGGGTAACTTCTGCGATGCTTGTGTGGCAGACGTCTCTTCGCGAGCTGACAACTCTCGGCATTAAAAATGCGGAGAATCTTGCCATCCCTAGCGTTAGAAATGATGTAAGTATTGAAGCAATAACGTTCTTCGTCAAGAGCAAAACATCTACAACGTGAAGAATAATTGCTAATAACAAGACTTCTTTCGATCTTCATCTTTCTTTGAAAAACCGGAGGATTAATTTTCGCTGCTTATTTTATCTTATTTTTTCATAATTTCAATATCTTCAGTAGTGCAGGCGGCTTTTCTTTTCACAGTGGTGGGGACAACTGGATTCTTGGGTGTTCTCGCCGGCCAGCTTCCTGGGGTAACTACCATGTCTTCTGTTTGATGTTTTGTTCTTGTCTGTGTCTGTAAATTGCCAAGAATTGTTGTACTCAAGTGTCAGAAGTAAAAGAAAATGAGTTTGTGTGAAACAGTTGAATCATATGCTCAACATCAGAATTAAAATTACCAGCCGGTGACTGTACTTTGCTGGTTTATGTTGCATTTTGGCTCAGCTAATGAGCATTGCTGTTATTAGAGTTTTGAGCTTTTGTAGTCTGTATGATCATTATCTATTTGGTGCAATACCCTGTCAGAATATGAGTCGTCCTGAGGAATTATTGTGCTTATTAGTGCTTGTGTCTGCACTGGTATACATTGTAAACAGTATTGAGTTTATGATAAAAGTGAGGGGTGCTCCGTTATTCAATTCTAGCTTCTCTAGAATCTGAGGTCATTTCCTGCAACTTCGAAGTAGGGTCACGATCTCCACGGGAGATTGATCTGGCCACAATCAGGCTATGTCCAACGACCAAGCCTCTATTGTGTCAACGCCATCACTCGGCCATCTTAGTTGCCGTTGCAATTGAGCGCCATCTCCTGCCATGAAGCCTCCACATCATCTTTGTTTGCCTCTCCACCGTCTGTACTCTTCACCTACCCCCAGTTATGTTGCCTTGTGGAAATCCCATGGATGCCGTTGACGTCTCACCATTGCCCTTTGGCTTCCTGCTGGTGCTCCTGTTTTCGGCCACTGTTGTCAGCTCGAGTATTTGTTATGTTAAGACGAGATGGCATATTGTGAATTGTGTAAGATTGTGGTTGGATATTGTGAAAATTTAGCTAATAAAACGTCTTTTAGAGAAGTTGGTGCGTTAGAAATACTAATGCAATGGACCATGCGACCTTGCAAGGACTCATTTCGTTTAAGCATTGCGTCAAGCTAGCTGTAGGGGATAAAAACACCCCTAATCGTTTGTGTAAAACGGCAAGATATCAAATGCAGCCTGGCTTTGTACTCATGCAGCTTCCTGGCTATGGAGATTTTTGTCATTTTCATTTTGAAGCTACTTACTCAGCTTTTTATCATGTTAATTTCAACATCGAATGCATCTAATATCCGTCATATCGTCATTCTCTTGCAAATAATTAGTCACGATGAATGACACAAGGCAAATAACCTGCCTTTTGGATTGAATCTCTGTTTCTAGGATTGGGGATTCTTTGTGCCATACTTGGTTGGAAGCATCTCTTTAATAGTTTTGGCAGTGGGGAGCACTGCGCCAGGGTAAGAACTGGTATCTACACAAAAGTCTACGTCATTTCCATCAGTTTGATATGCCTGGTACTAGTCTTGGCACAGAGAGAGAGAGAGATCCCTTGTTCATGAGTTCTAATCTATTGTTCAATGTTCTACTTTAAGTCTTCTTCAAGCTGCTATCGGTGGCTTTTCATCGGTGTTTCCGGACTATCAGGAGCGGATTGCAAGACACGAAGCAGCGCACTTTTTAGGTACGTTATATTGTCTTTTGCATTATGTTCTCCCTTCTTGGATGAGCTCTTGGAGGCGTCAAAATTGAGAATGCCCGAATAAATTGGAACCGGCATATTCCCTGGAATCAATGCTCTTTGAATGAAATTCTCATGTATTTTTTCTGCTTTTCAGTGGCGTATCTCATTGGCCTTCCGATTTTGGGGTACTCGTTGGACATAGGAAAAGAGCATGTCAATCTGATCGATGAAAGGCTGGAGAAGCTCATATACAGTGGTCAGCTTGAGTCAAAGGAACTCGACAGGTCAGATCTCATATTTGCTTAGCTTTGACAAGTCTCTGAAGATTTAGTTCTGTGAATACACTGCTCTCTGTGCTGTTCTCATCAAGATGATCATAATATTCATATCTTCTCATGCCCGAATCCTATTACAAGAAAATGGAGCAACCTGAGAAACTTACACAACGAGTTCAATTCGACACTCAAACCAATTGTACCTTACAAAGGCATAACCAACTGCACCATCAAGATGCGATTCTCAGAGTTCTTGAATGACAAGCTTTAACAGTTCCAAAACCATGGCTTCAAAGGGGGAACAATCCCGAGTTCAAGAATGTAGTTGGTCATCTTTGTCAGAGCCTAAATCAGATGAGTGTCCCGAAGAGTAATTTGACCTCTTGTGGTGTCTAGTATGAAGTTGTGATGCTGTTAGAGACTGGGTGGAAAGACATCAATCCTAGCTATATTTAAGAATATCCAACGTTGGAGATTCCAACAAAGCAAACACCAATGATGCCTTTATCTGCACAGGTTGGCTGTTGTCGCAATGGCTGGATTAGCAGCTGAAGGTCTGAAGTACGACAGAGTGGTTGGCCAATCTGCAGATCTGTTCACTCTCCAGGTTTTAGTTCCTTTCTGCATTACATCAAGTGTCCTTTTGCTGGCCCGTAGCAGCCAGTAATTGCATGAAATTTTTATGCAGAGATTCATCAATAGGAGCAAGCCACAGCTCAGCAAAGACCAGCAACAGAATCTTACCAGATGGGCAGTAAGTTTTTTGTGTCCTTCAAACTGAATAAATCTTGCAAACCCTTCGATTTTCCTTGCTCCTTAACGACACGGACTTTCTGTATTTCAGTGGATGACAATGAACTAGTGAACTGAAACTTTGTATAAGAGAAATTCTTTTAATTCTATGATGCTGCTGATGGTTAAAAAAACAAACGCAGGTTTTGTTTGCTGGATCTCTCTTGAAAAACAATGTTGTCTTGTACGAAGCCCTTATGGTGGCGATGTCGAGGAAGGCCTCCGTATTGGAGTGCATTGAGGCGATTGAGCAAGCTGCATGAAGCCGGATATTTGGAGCTTTATATAGATGATGCAATTTCTGCACCTGAGATAAATTTCCAGCACAGGGTTTAGCTTTTTGGCTCTTAACACATCGTCATATATTTTTCATCTTGTACAAATTGCAGAGCTCCGCGAGTGTTCTCTCTATAGGACGCAGATCACTGATTCTGTGAAAAGAGACTTGTGGTTTCACATCTTCCAAACCCATGACAGAGTTGCAACTATTACGTCCATCATCAAAACGTTCTCTAGAGATTATTTAGCCGGAGTGGGTTAGTAAGTTACCAATAGTTTTGTGAAAGTACCAATGCCAGTTTGATTGTTTTAAGGGGAAATTACGCAAAACCCCCCTGAACTTTAGGGTAGTGTAGTTCCGCCCCTGAACTTTAAACTATTCCACAATGCCGTCCATCAAGAGATGAGATGAAAAGTTGAAAACGTACTTCTACTTTTTAAAAATTATGTACAGTAAACATGCTAACAAATGAAAAAGGAAGAGCCAACGGCTATAACAAAATAAAATACCTCCTATACCTATTGAAAGTTCGGGATAAACGTGCACTACCCTTAGATGGCTTAGAATTTATGTAAGTTCTATGTAATTTGCCCCAATAAATGACCAATCGATAGCAATACTACCACAATCCATCTCTGTCACATTTGTTCCCAATCATATTAGTAGATTTTGTGTTGCGGAGTAGCAGCATTGACAGTCATTGATAGACAAATTCTCATTGGAGAGGACCGAAGCTGTCAGGATTAATAGGAGGACCATGACAAATCAATGACAACTTTCCTCCACAACAAGTGAACCTAACTGGTGAAAAAATGGTTTAAAAAGGTTAAGCTTTCCCTTTTTCTCAAGCAAAACATTTGCCTAAACAAATAAAATAAAACTGAGAAAAAGCGCATGCAATCGATACCATCAAATTAACAATGCATTACAAGTTTCAGCAGCTTGTAACTCGTAAGGACTATGCAACTCTGCACGTATACAAACTCAACTTATGCATAACTTACTTATGAGCTCAAAATTTTACAGCTTGAAATAACAATGTCTACAAATTAAACTGAAACATATTTCCTTATTTCCTTATTTCCTTATTGATATCGAAGAGCAAGAGTCCCCTGTTGCAATCTTTCTGTTGCAATCTTTCCCTGGCTCTTTATCATGCAACAGGGATACAAATTAGATGCAAAGCTTCTCTATATATCCAGTGTAGCTACTGATTTGTATGTAGGCCAATTATTGAGTGTTCTCGTGCAAGATTGCGGGGGACAAGATATCTGAACTTTCCCCTACAGCCGCCCATACAGTGAAAGCAGGTCCTTTAGCTTCGTGGCTTCTTTATCCAAGTTCTCAAAGCTCAAGGAACTCGGTAATCTCCAAGACCAGTTTCCAAGCTGCACGTGGTGACAAGGAAAACATGAAAGAGATATAAGTACTTGATTGTTCTCAAGTAGAGTATTCATTTCATCCGTAGTTAGACTAGAGGAAATCCCAACACTGATAAGGAAGAAGGTCCATTTCCCTACTTTCCAATTGGTCATATACACATATTGAGTGGAAAACTCAAAGCATACAGAAAAAATTAGGATGTAAATCCTTTATCTCATCTAAGATTGCTCCCCTCCCTCGTTAGTTCTTGGTGAGTTTGGGTCAGGCTTGTCTAAAAGTATAGGGTCAGTCATCAAATGGGCCCCCTCTAGAGAACTTCGCCCGAGCCATTGAGAAAATAAATTATAATCCAAAAATATTATAATCCAAAAATATTCCAATAGTTTCAGCCAGCTAGTTGCCAAATTGAACCAACTCAATTTTTCATGAGTTTAACTATCAAAGCACCTTACCCTATGAAAATGTTCGTCCAGATTGGTTAGTTGTATCAAGCATAATATTTCGCCCATGATCAAGTCTCCAATTTAAATGAACCACATGAGACATCTGGACAAATCTCAGAATCCCACCCAGTTTATTATTTGGAATCCAACATTAGGTAAAGACTAAAAAAATAACAGAAACTAGAGGGGGTGAAGTGTAGGTTCTCTTCAATCCTTAGGGTTCACAGTAGAGTCTTAAAACCTAGAAGGGTATAAGTGTAAGTTTCAAAACAAGAGGGCACAAAGTGCAACGAGTAATGCAAGAGTTGGATAGGTTTTGTTAGTTCCCCAAAAAGCAAATATGAGAAAATGGCTCCCTAGGGCTGCAAGAAAGTAACTAGTTTTGCTTTCAAAAAATGTCTTGGCCAACCAAGTGAGCATCATCTTCTTGAAAAATAAGACTATCCAATTATGAATTACCACAGTTGCAGGGGTATTCATCCTTGCAGAACTTCCCAGACAAAGGATATCTTGCATTGGTATGATTGCAGTTCTTGCAACAGAAGAAAGAACAGCCTGAATCAATATCCATGCCATGTCAATCTCTCCATCAGTTGCAAGATATTGAAGAACCTGAAAAGTGTAGCCAATGAGAAGGGAAGAAAGGGGAAGAAAAAAAAACAAACTGCATTGATCCTAGAAACTTCTTGCGAGAGGATAATTAACGTTAGAAAGGGTACTCCTTCAAGGACAATAACTTACATTGGACTTCTCATCGTGGTTCAAATTGTCCCACCAACCTTGTATCTATTTCCAAAAGCAGACATTAGTTGCCATTAACAGTGCAATAGTATAGCAAAGAGGAACTAGGACATGGCAAAACAAAATCAACTGGTACCAAATCATTTAGATAGGTCAAGAGATCTAACAGAATTTGAGAGCGCTAGTTGTTTCATCATTCGTAACATAGGACAGGACCAGACAATGTTAACCCCCGCATTTCTCATATTGCATCTTTAGCCATGTAAAAAGAATGTTGACATGAACTGAAACAACTTAAAGAGAGAAACCATTTGGTGATATTGTCAACAAGGTCAATGGAAGCTTGTGACACTACCATGGTATAAGGGCTGCTCTCTCTCTCTCTTTCTCTCTCTCAAACCAGCAAAGGTCAAGCATTCTGTACTCTTTTTCCCCCCTCATCTCAGACAGAAGAAATGCTTTCAGGTCTTATCTGTTCAACTTGGGCCATATGTGTGGGTTTCCACCATCATCAAGCCTAATCTCTGGTCTCAAATGATAGGATGCTTCTTAAGCTTGACGGGATATAGTGTGACAGATTATCTAACACAAAATTGGAGAAATCTTCCACACACCACACACCACAGACCCCAACACCCAAAAACCCCCCCAAAAAAAAAAAAATAAAAAATAAAAAATAAAATCCCAATCCCCATATAGTTAAAGTATCCCATATTGCTAGGCTATGGAGTTTCAATTTCCTTCCCGATGAGATTAAGCATTTAGGTTGGACTTTCTGAACATGGTACGAGAAATAGGTTTCGCTCGGTTTATTTCGCCTATATGGCTCCCCATTTGTCAATTCTACATGTTTGCACATGAGAGTAGGTGTCTAAATCTCCCGAGTGCATTGTCTGTGGGATTATAATAGGTCTTATTACAACTGGTCTCTATCCACCTCCAAGCTTGAACTTTTCGATTGGATATCCAAATAATATTAATCTGACCCAGCATAGCCCATAAAGAAAAGTGTATTTCATAAAACATGTCTACCGTGTCATTATCATGTGTCCCTGTATAAACAACTTGGTTGCTCTCATAGTTATGAGGCAAGTGAGGATTGTCAGCGTCACTTCCAAAAGCTGCACAAGAGAATGGAAGGACCTTAGGTGTTAGACACTTACAACAAAGATAGTCATTTGCAGGTGAAAGAACTGGAAAGTCGATATGATTAGGGTTCTTTACCAAACTGGAGCACAGCCATTCCAGGAGCACCAATGGACTTTCTTAGCTTAACTACATCCTCCGTGATAACGCCCTGCGATAGCATAATCTTTTCAGGAAGCTGAACCAATTTAACTGAGATTTGCACAAATTTCTTGGACAACAGATGCCTTTATTAACAGTTACATGGATTGTATCTCTTAAAGCGTATGAGAACCAAGTTACACAATAGTGATTGACTAAAAGAAGAATGTGTGTGGGAAATTAGCAGCAGTTGCAATGGCTGCTCCGGCTTACCTCTGCTATTTAGTGAATTAACTTCATACTGAATCCTCTCTTGTTTCTTTTTTTCCCCCCTTTTTTTGGTTAAAACTTTCTTCCAACTACCGATGAGCATGAATTGGATTCTTAAGAATGGCCTATAGAGCCCAAAAGACAATTTTCAAACAAAGTAGAAGCTATTATTCCCATGGAATGATGATTATGCATGATGATTCCATTTTATGTGTGCCTAATTCAATCTGGTGAAGCTCTTGTTACTCCAGAAATGTTAACCACTATGCAGCCAATCAAAATTTCCAGAGAGTCAAACCCAAGCCCTCAACAGTGCAATAAACTATCTGAAATATCATCAACTGATCTTTAGTGGTGCTAAGCCCCACCGATGTAATACCTTCTGGAATCATTCAGCATTTCCATTCTAAACATCTTTAGTTAATGACGACAACAGAGCTAAGATAGCAGGTTGTCAAACAACTCTTATGAGCACATGCGGATGGGAGATGTAACTAACTTCAGTGCAGATCAAACGCATAATATACTGAGATAAACGAGCTATAGGACTGAAAAATTCTTGACACGTTGAGATATAAACATATAACTCCCGCAGAGGGCTGACTCTAAAAACCCAGAACAGGACATCAATGAGAAAACAAAGTAACTGAATGAATATCACAACCCATCAGCTGACCACCAAGCATCAATATCAAAGTCCATACCTAAGAAGGTTTCATCCTAGGATGACTGTCAATGGTTTTTAAGTCTCACATAGGAGTTAACCATTTACTGACCAGACAAATAAAAGGTAATTACAGGCTAGTATAATAAAAAATTTCATTACTACTCTACCAGTGAAAGAAGACGTACCAAATCTTCTGCTATTATGTTCATCTTTCCAAGAGCTTTGGAGATGGCATCAAACAAAGGCTTTCCAGGTCCCACCTACTGCCATCAAGTGAAGAAGTATAGTGGACATATATGAAAAAGATAACTTAAGAAACTTCACTTTTAAAACTAACCTTCCATTGCCCAACCATCGCAACTTTTGCCTCTGTTCAGGTAAGAGTATAAGATTAGATTAAACAAAACAACGGAGGTTATATTTCATTAATCTATGATAACTCACCTGCAGGAACAGCCCAAAATCCAGCAAATCCTCTAAAATGGTCTATCCTGAATTCATCATAAAGACTCTGAGCTCTTCGCAACCTCCGTATCCACCATGAGAATCCTTCATTATCCATCGCTTTCCAGTCATACAGAGGGCTTAATTCAGGCACACAGTCAATTAGTATATTAGTACATAGCAGACAAATGGCAACATGTAGTGCATATAGGCAAGGCAAAGCATGTTGGCAACAAGATGCATAAATTATAGAAAAATATCATATAGCTAGCCTTGCAACTTGAGTTACTAAGCTCGAATCTAAGTTCCATGCAGTCCAGCTAAACTACTGATCGTGGACAACGACACCACTTGAGAAATATGTCATGGAGATATAATCGCTTCAAGCAGACATGCGGATAGCCTCCCAGTGATGGTCAGATAACTAGGTATGCCTAATTAGCAAGAAAGAAGCAACCTCTCATATCCTGGAGAATATAGAGGGCACTAATTGCCTCCTGATGTAGGCAGCTGTAAATTTCCACTGGTTGACTGGTTTAAAAATTTTCCCATTTTTTTACTGCTGTTTGGTTTGCTTTCGGTGATATTTGAAAGGAACGTTAAGCAATGGTGTCCTGACAAGACAAGTCAATACTTCTAGAACCCTCTGACTTTGGTTACTTTTTTCAGCCAACTACATTCATTTCAAGAGTAAGAATCTAGGCACTGGCAGACCTAGCAAGGGTAGTGGTGGCCTATGTAGCACCGACACGGACACGCGACGCGACGCGACACGACACGACACGACGACACGTTATTTCTAAAAAAATAGAGAATTCCGACACGTTCCGACACGTTATATATTAAATATATATTTTTATATATAAATACATAAATAAATAAATAAATAAATAATAAAAAGAGCATAGAATTAATTTATACTAAACATATTAATCCAACATTTGTTAATATCATTTATTGTTTTAATTTGACAGTGAATGAATGAGAAATTCAAAAATTGCAAACACAAAGAGTAAATTTGAAGGAACATATTTTTTTTTTTTTTTTTTACATTTTCGGAAATTAATGAGATTTCTTATAGTTCTAGACCAAGTTCGGAGTTCATGATATAGATTGGCTTGGAGCTCCTTTGCAAAACAAGGTTCAAGAAAAATAAAAATCCAAGACAATAACTCTCAAAATACGCCCAAAAAATAATGAAAGAACTAAATTTGCCATGGAAAATGTGACCAAAGAGATAACTCGCAAGTGACACTTGCGAGAGGCAGAAAGAAGCAAAAAATAAAATAAAAATCACAACTTTAAGTCTAAGTGGGCAGCGGAGCAACGCCAGCGAGAAGAGGGGCATTCCTTCGTCATTCACGGGAACGTCAAAACTTATAAGTGAGAAACTTGAGAGTGAAAATTTTCTTCTTTCCCTTTATTTTTGTTATTTTTATTATTTTTTCATATATTTATATTTTGACCTCTCAAGTATTGAAAATTTTTAAAATTGACCCCGTGTGTGTCGGAGTCGCGTGTCGGAATTTCGGACTCGCATGTCGAAGCGTGTCGAGAAGTGTCGACCACATGTCAGATTTCCCGACACTCGTTGACCGCGTGTTGAAAAGTGTCGGAGCGTGTCGGAGCATGTCGGACACGACACGAAAGCTTCCGGAGAGTGTTAGTGCTTCTTAGGTAGTGGCCCCCGCGCCCCAGCCTCCACCCCTAGGTATGTTGTTATTCAAATTAAAATTTTATTTATTGATATTTTAATGAAATTTTATGTCTCAATCCCCAACCCTAAATTCTTGATGCGCCACTTGTCTAGTGTTGGACGTTTCAGTGCCAACTTAATGGCTGATGTGTTTTCCTTATCAGCTTTTCACTTCATTTGCCACAATTCGTCTTTGATAACCATTTTTTGAAAGTTTCTCATTCATCCATCAGTTGATAACTTACCATAGTGAAATTGTTAACTTCGAATGAACATAGTAGAGATTGACAATTGCTCAGAAAAATCTGAAGGTAATTATTTCACATTACTTCATGAAAAATGCATAAAGGACATAAAAACAAAATAAATAGCAGCATCTATCTACAGCAGATTTTACAGCTTATCTTATGTACTTAGTGTCCTACAGAGGAATCAATAATATGTAAATGCAAAGCCAAGTCCATCTAATTTCAACAAAATGTGGCAAAAAAAAAAAGCAATCATCTGGTAATTGTGCTCGAATTTATATGCCACACATACCTGTTCCACAGTTGACCAGTCTCACTGAAAGCATCAGGTGGAACGCCACTAACCAACAGAGGGAAACCTTTCCTATTCTGCAGTATAAAACGATAATAAGCAACCTAAAAAGTGCCAGGCCCATTGGCATGGTCCCCATAGAAGTACTAGTCAGAACTGAAAATGATGTCCCACCAGTAAAAATTGTTTCTTATTTGCCCAAACATCTGCACTATGATAATCAACATAAATTGGCATATCTCCCATGATTCTGATGCCCTTCATGTGAGCATACTCACGAATTTTCTGCCACTGCCTTTGGAACAGAAACTGTTGTGCAACAAATACATCTATCTGGGCCAGTAAAAGAAGAACAGTTATATCAGCAGCTCCTAATATTAAGGAAGGGAAGCTCTATGGCACAAAGCAAATGCAATTTCTAGTTCAATGGACTTACAAAATCTTTTTTGCTCTGGTAAATTTCTTCCAATGCAACAAGGTGGCGATTTTTTAATGGTTCAGGCCAATCATACCAGCTGAATGTGTCCAAAGTATCATCAATAGCAGCAAAATAAGCTGCATCTTGAAGCCAACCTGCAGGATAGAAGGGATTAACTGAGTTATCTGAAGCTTTGCATGTCTAAGCTAGTTCTAAGTGAAAATAGCAAAATTTGGTTCAAGAAAATCATTATCAATTGGAAGAGAGAGATAACATAAGTGAAATGGGAAAATTAGAACCGAGCAAATAGAGCAACATGAGGATAATAGATAAGAATCAGTGATGGAGGAAGAAAACGGAAGCAGCTAATGTAGCATATCAATATCCAAGGAAATTATGCAAATGCTACTGGTTGAATCTCAAACTATGCACGTGGTCTGGTACACAAATCTGTAATCTGCTAAACAGACTAAAGTTACTTTCCTTGCCCATACACAATTTTGAACAATCATTTTCCTAGGAAGATACCTTTCTGTCTAGATAGCAAGTTCTTATCATTTTCATGGCCAAGTTGGGTAAACTTTTTCCAATTCAATTTATTGTTGATTGGGGGCAGCGAATGCACGAGGAGTGGAGAGTCGTTCAAGAAGCTCCCTATTCATGATGATTGCACATCTAACAGTTCAGTGCCAGCACAAAATGAGAAGCACTCTGCTGGAGGGAATTTTTTTTAGTTCCCTTTCATTAAGCATCACGATAAGTTATGACTGGAAAAGAATTTAGGACCTTTTAGAGAGAAAATTCCATAGAGAATGCTGAAGACATTCTATAAATATTAAAGTGATTAAGTGGGAGATAATAATGGTGATGTGGTCACTTTGAGGATATTTCAGAAAATTTCTTCTCTTTTTACTTAGATTTTGGAGTTGGTAAATCAGTGTGGACCACAGGTGCTACTATTTAGATTCTTTTTTTTATTCTTTTGCTCTTTTGCTTGGAAACTACAAGTCACTCCTTTTCTCATTTTTTAATAAGTAATTTAAGGTTAACCTTAAACTTCATTACTTAAAAAGCCAAATTTATTTTTAAATATTGAATAAATTACTCTAAAAATAAAATTTGTCAACTATCCACTTATTTGCACTAGGATTATTATTTGAGGAGCGAGGTATAAAGCCACTGGGAATATAGGCAATACATACACGTAGAGGTGACATCATTTCATAGGATGTGACATAACTTTTCATATGTAAAGAATAAAAGTTCAAGAGCATCAACTAAAAGGATCTAATGCTTTCTCATTGACGATTTTAGAAAGTGTTAAATATTGTTTAAAACAACCGATCTAATTTCCTGACAAAAAGAAATTGCTAATCATCATGTGACGAGCTTCGTATTCAATCATTTTACCTGTGATTGACCATGATTTATTACCAATGCCAATAAATAAGTAGATAAATTTTATAGTATGTAAACATACGATAGTTACCTCTATTTGAGAGTCAGAATGAAAGCACATATCAAAATCTGGGGAATACTAAGCTCATTAATATCTCATGATGACCCATGTGAAGTGCAAAATTTGTCATTTATCCATTTAATCCTCAATGCTTAGATATTCTAATTAAGCATGCATAATGAGTGATTCATCAGTAAATTAAAAATGTTGCCTTGCTTATTGCAGTTCTAAATTTAATTGTAAGATTAATGGAAATTACAATTTTTAACATCCATGAATAAGTACATTTACACAAGTGTAATATGCAATTTTTGCAATCTTTGAATATCTCCCGATGTGCCAATTATATGTTTTGTTATTTTAGGGTCTTCCTTTTTTTTTTTTTTGGTGAATAAGAACCAATATTTTTGGTTTTTGCTGGAGACTTACCTGAGGTTAAAATTTCATAATTTCCTCTCTTTTTTCAGTTTTTTGAGTTGATGAATGTCATATGCATCTTTTTCTTTATCTCCATAACTATCCAATTGTATACAGAAGTACTTTAAACCTCCAGCAGACCATATGTTGATAAAAACTTCAATTTAGACAGTGCAGTTGGAACATAATCTACCAAATCAATTCTATTTTCCCCATGATTTAAAAAAAAAAAAAGATTTTCTCAATTGTTTCTCCATAAAACAGAATTAAAGCAATGCGGTTGTGCTACTTATACAAAATACTTTCCATTTGTATATGTGCTTAGAAAAGTTTATTACTAAGAGAATCAAAATACATATAGTAACATGTGGATTTTTTCTTACAAGTTGGACTTATATGTGTTTCTTCATGTAGCCAACTTTTTCGGGTCTAATCTACTATTAGCTAAGTCATCATGAAATTTATGACATAGTAAATACTTCACAAGCTATTTTCTAACTTTGAAATAAATTTTAAGACAAAAGGTATGTATTGATATGTAAACACCAACCGGTCCCATGTGTCTGCATAAGTTAGATTGTAGTTAAAACATAAACTATATGAAGCCCGGATTGCTGTTTGGGTCTGGAAAGTTCTCACCTTTTCATAATTTGACTGGGTTAACAGGACTTCTCTCCCTGATGTAGTAATCCGCCCCCCGCCCACTCTCTCAAACCCAACCTCCTAGTAAGCGTGGCTGTTAAACCATGCAATTCTTCCAATTACAAAGTTCACCTCTCTCAAAAACAGCATTGATTAATTTTTTGCTATGTTCTGTCTGTAGGGAAAAGCCGAAACTCAATCCCTATTTCCGATTTTGGTCCAATCTTTCAAGCTTAGCATGAAAAGGCAAGACATCTGACAAAGTTTTATAGGTCAAGCCCAAGTTGAACATCAGGACAGATTTTGACTCTTTTATCATCATTACCCTAATTCTGACGTCCTCTATCCAGAAATCCTTTATTCTGTAACAACGGAAAAGAACAGAGTATGACCTGATGTATCTTCCATCTTAAAATGAAGAGCATCCCGGCAACCAAAATGTCAAACAGCCTTTATTTTTACAATGTCAATAATGCATCAAACTTTCTTATTGTTTTGGCATGGTGCAATATACTAATTCATGAAAATGGTGAGAAAACCTATTAAAGTATATACAGTCACTCAACAATCTCCTGACTTGAGAAAAGTAAACAAAAGTTTAAAAAATGTCCACAGAGAAGAGCATGCCCAAGTCAATGACATGATATTCAGCTCTGCAAAAGTATTAAAACCAGTCTCACTTGATATATGAGGGTCATTACAGAAGTCTTCAAACTGACGCTTGAGGTCTCCTTCACTCTGTAGGAGCCTCTCTGCAGCCTAAGGATATAAAGAGCAATTAATTTAACTTGAAAAGCCACTGCAAAGTCAATATATTTGTATATATATTGCTAGCCAGAGTATTTTGTATTTAAGAAACCAAAGTTCAAGAATCATATAGTAATTGAGAAAGAAGAGTTCCCTTTATAGGTAAAAAGATCACAAATTGAGCACCAAGGGGGTGAGAACCCATATCCAAAATGAGCTCAGAAAACTAAAGCCATACACAAAACAGCTCTCAAAACAAAACAGAAGCTCAATTACAGGACAAATGATCAACTATAGTGTCTAAGAATTTTCATACATGTACAAGTTTCCACTATACCAAAAGTGTAAACCTTCAAGCCAATTTTCATTAAAAGGAGAAGATCCCTCCCGAACCCAAGCTATCTTGTTCCACTCCTACCAAATCAACCACAAAAAAAAAAAAAAAAAAAAAAAAAAAGGAGAGAGGAACCTTCTTGTCTTGTTGCACCATAAGTGAATGCCCTACCAAGCCCATAGTTTTTCCTCAACAGAACCTCCAATAACCCCAAATAATCCAGTGCAAGCACAGGAAGCTGCCCAAACCATCCTCATCCAAGAACAATGAAGGAGGAGATGCTGCAAGGTCTCTGGATCCTTTTTGTACAGGAAACACCTATGTATCAATACTTTGTCTCTTTATTGTAGGTTATCTAAACTGAGGATTCTTCCCTAAGTTGCTTCCCAAGAAAAAAAGAAGCTCTTCTTCGAATTACTTTCCAAATTGCTTTCCAGGAAAATCCATTCTACCACCCAACAACCTTGATATCTGGCAGCTCGTAGTAAGTCTACAGAAAACATTCCCTCTCTTTGATTGTTCCACACCAAAGCATCCTTGGAGGCATAGAAATCTTCATATTATACAAAACATAAGAAAGGAAACAAAAGCTTCAAACTCCCAATCTTGGGCTTTCCTCAAGACACAATATTTGAAATGATCATACCATCGTTTTAATGATAATAATCAGCCACCAATGCCTCGTTGCTGGTGATGTCAACCAGATCTGGGAACTGATCTTCCAAAGCTGTGCAACCATGCCAAACGTCAGGCCTTAGAACTCCCAATCTTGGCCTTGCCTCAAAACTCATATTCCAAATGATCATACCACTGTTTGAATAATAACCATCCACTTCCAATGCCTCCTTGCTCCTCATGATGTCAAATGTCACCCAGATTTGGGAACTGATCTTTTAACACTGGGTCGCCATGCCAAACGTCTGACCAAAACTGTGCCCAATTTCCGTTACCTACTTTAAGTTAAGTAAGAAGAAGGAACTCACTCCAATCCTCTCTAACCATCTTTCATACACCAGTGTTGTGAGGAGCTCCCCCAACCTTAGTGATCCAAACTGCCTTTTCAAGACCAAAATTTGCAACCACTACTTTATTCCAAAGATGTTGACAAGGAAGGCATTTGCTGAGAAGAGCCTAGTCAAATAACAAGAGGGACTTAATGGCTATGCCACTGCAGCAAAAAGGTTGCTTGATTGCTTTTCAATTTAACAAATGCAACTTGCAAACCTCCTTGGTCTCAACCCACAAAATATTATTTGAATGGCTTCCAACCTTGTAGCTACCTAGAGGGATGGGAAAGGGAGACATGAAAATAGGAAGGTTGGATACAGTACTTTCAATAAGATTAAGTACCCCACTTTGGACTGGGAAGATCTTTTCCCACCGGACAATCTCCTCTCAAATTTCTCGAATCAGGGTTCAACATACGATTGCTCTTGAAAGTAGCACCAGTGATTGAAAAAGAACCTAGCTGACAACCCATAACCCACAACCAAAGATGACAACGTGTCTTTCATTCCTTCACCTTGTCAAATATGCTTGCTTTACTAAGATTGATGTTAAACCCAGAAATTGCCACAAAACCCAAGAGTACAATCATCTAATAAAGTAACTATTGAACATCGTCTTCACAGACAATGATAGTATCTACTGCAAGATGACATAGAAAGTCATTTCCATCCTACAACTGTCCACTTTAAAGCCAGAAAATCAACCCAACTCAGACACTTTTCCACTGCATTTTGCTAAGTACCTCCATCGCCAGGATAAACATCTAGAGGTGTTAAGAATGTCTAGAATTCTGTTTCAGGCATTCAACCAAATTGAGTTTTGATACCAAATTGTAATTTGTGGCGAAAATGGACATTTAGTATTGGTAGTGGAAGGGTTGGGCCTAACGAACCCAACACCAATCCTTGAAGGGGGTGTAGGGGCGCAGCCCCCGCAGTCAGGAGCGGTATTAATTTTCTCAAGTAATTAGGTTTTAAGCAGAGACAGAAGGAGTCTCAAGTTTTTCAAGCCACCTTTTGTAATCATTAAATTTCCATGGTGAATTTTGCTTCTCCTCTCCCCGTTATTTTTCCCACAGCAGTTTTTCACGTAAATCTATGGGTTCTTTTATTCTTCTCAATTTTAATTTTGTTGTAGTTTCTGCATTGGTCATAACAAGGGGGATAAAGGGTCACCTTGTCTATGACCCTGAAAACATTTAAAAGAACCAGTTGAGTAACCATTAACTAGAACAGAAAAGCATAGGGATGAAATACACAGTTTTATCCAATTACACCACTGCTCCCGAAGCCTATCTTCTTCAAAACAAACAAAAGGCAATCCTGCAAAACATGATCATAAGCCTTCTCCTTATCAAGCTTGCCAAAAGCACCTTTCTTCTTCGCCTTAAGCTAGGAATCCTCTAATTCATTGGCAACCAAAGCTGCATCTAGAATTTGCCTCCCTCAAAATGAGGACTTGAGGAACCAACACATTACCGATAATGCATTTTAATCTCGTTGCGAGCACCTAAGTAAGAATTTTGTTGCCTTGCTCACTAAATTAATAGGGTGGACATCCATGATGTTAAGCGCACTGCCTCTCTTAGGAATAATTCCAATAAAAGTAGCATACAAACTACATATGTATGATGGGCAAAAAGTCCTATTGATTGACACATATCATGACTGTGCATGCATATAAGAGCAATTGGAGGAAACATGAACAAAGATATAAAGTTACACTATGCCCAAATATTTTTAAACGTGATGCATGTTAACAGGTATATAAGAGATGGCTATAAATTATTTACCTAATTACCTTTGCTATCAAAGGATCCTTCAACTCAGCAACGATCGAATAATTCACACTGTCAGCATCGCTGCAAAAGGTAACAATTTGTAAGCAAGACACCTACAACCATCATAAGGACCTCAATATGTTTGTTCCCTACACCAACATATAGTTTCTTACATCGCATCTGGAAGCTCATCTTTCTCCAGCAAACCCTCTTTTACAAGCTCCTCTAGAGATATCAGGAGTGTGTTGCCACAATTAGCATCCTGTCAACCACAATGGAACTCTCCTTAAATGGCATCCACAGGAATGCATGCCTGGTGGGGATCAATCCAGTTTTTTATAAGGATGTAGTCCTGTTGGTGTAAGTTTTCAAATTCCACTACGACAAAAGCTAATCACGCAAACTGAATCAAAGAATCAGAGGCCAATTATCATTCACATAATATGACAACCACTCAGCAAGGGACATTAAACTGTTCATTCCTGACTCTTGTGGCATAAACTCTCTCTCAGAAAGGCCAATTCAAAAAGTAATGCAAATACCCAAATTAGCGACATTATTTATCCACATCATTTCACCACATAGCAATAAGGATAAACATGCACAAGTCCATATGAAAGGTTTTCGTTATGGCCTCTAACTGGCAATCTGCAATATTAATGAGGAAAAAGGCAAAAAAAAACCTGCCTGAATTCCATCAACTGTTTATATTATCTTACGCATTTCAAAATCTTCATATGAACATGGTACAACTTTCCTCCTGTAGCCCATTGTAAAAATCTCTACCCTGATCTTTATCTATAATAACATTATGATTCAGACAGACATAACTTAGATGTTGCCTCCAACATCTCAACTTTAAATACCGGCAACAATTGAAAAAAGAATTTGAGCCAAAGTAATTACTAAAAGGCAAAAAAGCAATAACCTTCAGTTATTTATCACAGGTTGGTGCTTTCTAAAATCAACCCAGGCATTCATGAAGAAACTAGAGAGCCAGTAAGGACAATGAAAGTTTTTGAGGTTCGGCTATAGAAGGAACACCTTATTTTTCGCGCAATTTCACATATAAGTTACTCAAACAATGAAAAGAAAGAAATCTCACAGCTAACAAAATGATAGCGAAAGGAGGTTATGTCACCTGGCCAGAATAAGGAGACCCCCCATTATAAGGTTTCCTCGCAGTGGGGACAAGAGGGAGAACCTGAAAAGTGGAAAACAAACAAACAATTTAGATATAACACTCATAGAATATTTTTAAACGAACAGCTCCGATTGAAAATTTCGACACGATCACTCCCAAAAGACAGAAGGGAGTTATAACATAGTAAAGACTGCGGCAGCACATCAAAACTGTACATAGAGCCAAATGCCCCGGTCGATTCTAGCAAAGAAAAACCAAATGCAGTCACAAAGCGAGTAAATTATAATGACTACACCAACCCAGGATTGCCATAGTCGAAAACATAGAATCATGAACTGAATTCCTGAATCGACTCGATGCACCCTGGTTCTCAAGGAGTGAAATTGACTGACAACATCGAATCTTTCTTCAAAACAGATAAAGCAACAGAAAGAAACTTCATCCTGCGCGGGAAACAAAAAGAAAAGAACGGAGCAGCCTCGCTTCAGGCGAACCTGCCAGACGGAGCAGCCGGAGGCGTGGAGCCAGTCCAGGAAGCGGAACGCCTCCTCGCCGAGGTCCCCGATCCCGTACGGGCCCCGGAGCGACGTCGGGTGGAGGAGCACGCCGGCACGCCTACGCTCGCTCGGGTCGGCCACGGGGAGCCACTCGGCGTAGTCGGCCGGCAGGTCCTCGCCGACGGCGGCGGCGGCGACGGCTCGGGGGCGGCGGCGCCCTTCTTCGCTGGGCTTGCCCGGAAAGCCCGGCACCAGGCCGGCGGCCTCGGGTGGCAGGCGAAGGCCGGCGAGGCGGCGCGCTTGGAGGGGAGTGCAGGGGAGCCGCGAAGCTTGGAAGCGAGAGAGGAGGAGGAGGAGAGAGAGATGGAGGTAGCCATGAAGGTGGAGTGAATGTACTGTGCACAGTAGCGAGAGAAAGTAGAGAGAGAAAGTAGAGAGAGAGGGAGAAGTAGAAGGAAGAAGGAAGAAGGGAGGAGAAGAGGGAGTGTGGCGGACGGGGACTGGGACGCACGTGAACGAGCGCGGGTCCGGCGGTCGGTCCAGAGAGATTGATTGTTTTCGAAGCTCTGTCTAACGTGGCCATGTCTCTTTTGTAGTTTTTTTTTTGATGAATTGTCTCTTTTGAAGTTCGAAATTATAAATATCTCTCTCACATGGGCGGAGAGGTCGACTCGAGAAGACTTAATTGGGAAGGTTTTTGGAGAAAATCCTTGAAAAAATGCAAAGGCATTGAATTAAAAGAGTTTTTAAAAATACAAATTATTTTCGGTAAATCATATTTGTGAAAGTTCATTGTGAAGTATGTTTGAGCAAAATAGTATTTAGATAAATTAAATTTACAAAAGACTTTTGTTATTAAAAAAAAAAAAAGAAATGGTGACCGCTAGCAAAGAGCTAATAATCGCCGGTGAATGGTAGGTAGTTCGGCGAAGGGCAAGTGTCTAACTAGGGTCGCCATGCGGAGAACGCGGCGCGGCAAGGGTCACGACGACCCTCGCCAAACGGTTGTGCAACCCACCGCACCGCAACCTCTATACAGAGGTCGCCGAGGCCGCATGATCTAGTTGTCGTGACCCAAATCGTGCGACCAGATCTAGGTCGCCGTGACCCTCGCCGCGTCGTGTCCTCTACGTAGCGACCCTCATCGGAGGGTAGCGGGACCCTAGTCGAGCACGCTTGCCCTTGGCCGCACCGCCTGCCCTTCGCCGCATCACTTACCCTTCGCCGGCAACCACACATAGATGCTGGTCATGTTCAATAGAGAGAAGGGAAGAAGATGAAGATAATGAACAGTTATTGAGGTAAAATTGGAAAAAAAACAAAAGATTAACGAGGACAATTTTGGGAGAAAATTTTCACTAGCTTGAATGCCAACATGCTAAGCTGCCTTGGGCTTTTAGCCTTTTAAAGAATTGCATTTGGCAAAGGCAAGTAAAAAAAAATTTGTCAATCACCAAATATTTAGCCCAAAGGCCTTTACACGCCCAAGAGGCTTTGGAAAGGCAGTTCCCAAACGCATCCTTACTAAGGATCTATTTGACAAGCGGCCAAATATTATCCGATTCTATTCTTTTATTTATAGAATAAACATTTATTTAGTAAAATTTTTATTCTTAGAAATAAATTTTTCAAAAATATAAATTTAGAATAGAATCAAAGAATTTAAAAAGTTACTTCTTTGTTTCTAAGAGTAATTACAAACTCAAGCCAATCCAAATTTTTTTCTCTTTTTCTTCTTCTTCCTTCTCTCTTCTTCTTCCATTGCCGCCGCCATCGATTGCTACCGTCACCGCCATCCATTGTCACTCATCATCGGTGACTAGTTTGGGCAATGTCCGATGAGCTCACCAAAGGCTCGCCTAGCAACCGGCAAAGCTCGGGCAACCCTTGGCTAGGCGAGGTCGACCAAGCCTCGCCAAACTGCCGACGAGGCTTGGCCAACGAGGCTCAACAATGCTTAGAAATTTTGAGCAGTTACCATACCTTAAGATGCTTAAAACTTCATTTGGGGAATAAAATAAAAAAGAATCATTTCTTATCATAAATTATTCATGGGAATAAAATGATTATCAAACATACCCTAAGTGTCTTTTTCTAGATTCCACTAAAATATTCCCAAGAACGGGGATACAATAAATGTATTGAGTTATACAGTATTTTTGTGATAAATGGCAGTAATTGTTATATGGAAAAATGTAATTTCCACCGTTAAATCAAAAAGCAATCAACAATTGTAATGAGAAGGATTTTTATATAAATAGGGGTGCTCTCTCCTTCCAATATTAGAGTAACAAGAGTAACATAAAATATTCTCTCGCAATTTTCTCTCTAAATACTTTCTCTCTACGATTTGGGCGAACGATCCCCATAAAGATTAGGCCTCAACAATTTTGGAGGTCAGATTCAATGTCAAAAAAGGGAAAAGAAGAAAATAGAAAATGAGAATAATCAAAATCAACAAATCTTCTACTCATCATCTTTTGTTTTTTATTTTCTTTAACCCTGACAAAACGTAATTTAAAACATAACACCATCTTACTTCCGTTGCATTTGGAGGATGGTAGATCTATATATAGAGGATGGCTAATCTATTCCTAATGCACGTACTCATCTCCTTCAGCACTGCTACCATCATCCTTTTCTGAAAGCCATATCCTCTGGAATTGAGTATGGAGAAGGGACTAGTGGCTCTTTTTCCTCACTTCTTCCATTTTTAATGTCCAGTATCACTTCCTAGAAAATCAAATTACTTGTAAAAGCAAATTCCAGACAACAAATTGCATTCATGTAACACATTCAACCACCTATTGCCCCTTCACTTGGCAAAGGTGGCAACTTGCCAAAATAAATTTAATTTCAAAAAAAGGAAAAAAAAAAGCGTTGAAAACAAAATTAACCAAAATATGCAAATTTTCTCCATTTTCCACCCATCTTCTACCTATGGCCTTTTCATTTTTATTTTTTTAACCCCTAACAAAATGTAATCTAAACCATAACACCATTGTCCCTTCGCTGAATTTGAAGGATGGTTGCTCATGGGAGTCCCTCATCTCCTTCAGGACAACTGCCCCATCGCCTATGGATTTGGGTTTGGAGAAAGGGCTTGTGCTCTTCACCCTCACTTCTTTTCATTTTGAATGTCCAATATCATTTCCTAGAATATCAAATTCACTGTAAAAGTAAATTTCAGACAACAAATTGCGTTCATGGAGAGAGAGGGCAAGACTACATTCAATCACATGCTACCCCTTTACTTGGCATTTCGCCATCGCAGAATTTTAGTCTCGAATTTAATGTCATGGACTTATTCATTGATATTAGAATAGAGTAGTAATTTAGGGTTAACTCCCTAGAAAAGAAAAAACTACTTTTGCCGAGTTACATGGCATCTGTCCTCTTAGTTGAGCCATCACATAAAATATTTTCTCCTGCTTATGAATCAATGACACATTTGGAGGGGAATGCGGGGGAGCCGCATGGCTTGGGAGCGAGAGAGGAGGAGGAGGAGGAGGAGAGATAGGTAGAGGTCGCCATGAAAGATGAGTGAATCTGCTGTGCAAAGCAGAAAGAGAAAGAGAGTGTGGTGGAAGGAGGAAGGAAGAAGGGAGGTAAAGAGGGTGTGCGGCGGACAGGGATGGGAAGCACTTGAAGAAGCATGGTCCGCCGATTCGGCGAGATTGATTGCTTCCAGAGCTCTCTCTAATGTGGGCATGTCTGAACTTATTAAAATGGTTAATACATTGAAAATCCTCAAACCGATAAATTTATCCCAAATTTATTTTTTGATAATCAAAAATCCAAAACTGATACATTTGTCTCAAACTAATTTTTTGACCACTAGATATCCCTAATTGGTACTATTATGATAAATTTATGCTCCATTAACTTCTGTTAAATTTAAAGGTTAAATTTGCTGACCTAGATGACATATGATGACGTAGTATGGTGACATGGAAAATCCACGTGAAAATTTATAGGGTAAATATCAAGAAAAATCTCAAATCGGTACACGTGTAACAAATTTAACGGTACTTTTGTGATAAATTTAAGGTACACATGTGATAAATTAACCCTATGGATTTCATATCATGACACCATGTGGCATTCTCGTTAGCAAATTTAATAGTAAAATTTGACGGAAGTTAATATAGAGTAAATTTATCATAAATATACCGGTTTATGATTTTTCATAATCAAAAAATTAATTTCAGGTAAATTTATCGTGGGTGTATTCCGGCTTAGGTTTTTTACGGTTAAAAAATTAGTTTGAGATAAATTTATCACAAATATACCGGTTTGGGATTTTTATGGTTAAAAAAATTAATTTTTGATAAATTTATCACATATGTACCAGTTTGATTTTTCAAGTATTATCCCTTATAAAAAAAAACCTATGTTAATTACTATCCTCACATTTCAAAATTTTGTAATTTATCCTTAATCTTTTATAATAAATTTCAGATCAGATCTCTCGTTCATGCATAGTCCATCAAATTAATGCGGTTTCATTTTCCGAATGGTCTCCACATTTAAAAATCCAGCATTCACTCGTGCTCTCTTTTCCCCATTTGAGAGTCTTACGGAGTCAGATCTGAGGTCGACGACCTCAAGGCTGGATCGAGATCTCGAGATCTCGACCCCGACAAGGTCGCCATCGTTGTGCTCTACTGTAGGGCTCGCGCGGCTCGCGGCCAGCTCAGCCTCGGCAACCGCAAATCAAGGGCTTAGCATAGCTCGAAATGGCATGTTGCAAGCTAAGAAATAACAACACTTTTTGGGAGTGTCCGTGTCGTGTCTGATATTTCGAGAAGTGTCCGACACTCTCCAACACTTGATCAACATCTATCGAACATCAATTCTCCCTACACACAAGTCCGGAGTTCCGATACACGAGTTTGGAATTATGATTTCAACATGCATGAGTTAATTTTAAAAATTTCCAATAAATGAGTGGTCAAAAAATAAATATATAAAAATAATAAATAAAAGAAAAAGAAAAATCTAGTATTCTTTTTTTCTTTAAACTCTCACTTCCTCTGACACACAATTCATTTCCAAGTTTATTTTTTTCTCTTCTCTTCCGACATATTCTGACATGAGAGTTTATAATGTAGATTACTTGTTTTTTTCCTCCAAATTTTGTGGATTATTGAAATGGAGTTGAATATTTGAAATTGAAACAATAAATAATATTAACAAATGGTGGATTAATTTTATTTTTAGTATAAATTCATTCTAGACTCTTTTTTAATATTTATTTATGAATTTGAATCAAATTAATATGATTAAAATAATCATAAAAATGATAATTTATCATGTGTATATAAGAATATATATAATAAATAACGTGTTTCAACGTATCAGAATTCTCTTCTTCTTTTTTTTTTTTTAATTTAAAAAAGACTTGTTGGCATGTCGTATTGCGTCGTGTCACATATCGCGCGTCGGTGTGAGTATTATTAGGTCGCAAGTAATCCCGTTATAGGTAGACATGAGAATGCAAGGAGAGGGGCGTGGAAAATGCAAGGAGTCGGGCTTCTTTGTCGGCATCAAGTTATGTCAGCGTATGTGAGAAAAGGTCAAGGAAAGATAGTCGGAGACAACTTTGGGCATACTAGATCTTGGGTGCGCACAGAGTTTTGAAACGTGAAGAGGGTAGGTGATATGGAGATCAAATTTGAGGATGACTTTCGCAATTATCCCACTAAACAAATACTTTAAGGATTAATTACTATCTTGGGAAATTACCAAAAAGAACATCCGAAATTTTCTATCCCAACGACATTTTCTATCCTCTATTTTCAAATATACATCTTAGCATCCACCCCTTTTTATTTAGACACCACATCCCAGCTGAGTAATGATGTTTTTTGTACTAATATTTTATTAGCGTAAGTTGCTTTGGTTAATATAGGCGATGTTTACGCCGTATTGAGATGAGGAGACGCATCGCGAGTATCCCAAATGCTGCTTTCAATACACCACCAAGCACATTGGTGATTAAAATCCTAAGGGATGGAGCATCAACCTCAAGACTTGATACTCTGGAGTGTTTCTTCGACATCTTGCGCACAGATTAGAGGCCTCGACACTCTCAGAGCTTGAGTAGTACACCACAGGGCACGTAGGTGTCACTGTCTTAGGATTTCCCATGAGTGAAGGACCATGTGTGATCCAAAAAAGACCGACCAAGTGATTTCCGGCATCCTCTAAAATATTCTCTAGAATAGGTAATACGATAATGCGCTGAAGTCTACAGTATTTTTGTATAAATGCCGATAGTTGGTAAATAAAAAGATACAATCTTTATCGTTAGATCGAAAACAAATCAACGGTTGTAATGAGAGAGACTTTTACATAAATAAGGGTGCCGTCCTTCATTTGTATTCCTCCAACACTTGGGCAATATAAAACATTTCCTCCCAAAACTTTTCTCTCTAAATATTTTTTCTCTTTACGATTTGAGTGAGCGCATGGTTCCAATCCCGAACAATCAGCATAATCAAGTTATTCAAATCTTGTGGGGTTGTTTCAATGCTTTTACTAGTACTTAGCCTAGCACTTGATATCTCAAAATCCCAACAGACGGAGCATAAACCTTAGGTCTCGATGCTTTCGAAGTTTGAGCTTGAATGTTCAATCTTAAAAGCAATTTTTGTGCAACAAAATGCATTCGTGTAGAAAGAGGGTAAAACTAAATTCAACCATGTGTTTGCCGTTCACTTGGGGAAGGTGGCAACCTCGCGTTCCCAGCATCGCCTCCGTTGTAGGATTTTAATCTCAGATTCAATGTCATGAATGATTAGAATGGAACTTAATTTTCTGAAAAACTCCCTACACTTGCTGAGTCACATGACTTCTGGTTTCGTAGTCACGCCGTTACATAAAATATTCTCGTACTTGTGAACCAATGATATTAACACGTAGTCAAGATTCTCATCTCATTGTATGAAAATCTCATATAAAAGCTTTCATTATCATTTCATCGTTTTCTTATTTTGACTGGCTTCAGTTCTTCCAAAAATTAAGTCCCTATCAGCAAACAAAAATAGAAATGGACTATATAATCAAGATCCAAGATCCAAGCTCCATGTAAAGACGGATCTTGTTTTAAATGATGTGAAGAGAAGAAACACATTAATAAAATAAAAATAAAATAAAATACAAGAATAACTAAAATCTGCAACCAGGTTAATACAATGCTTATCCCAACCTAGGACTGCCAAAGTTGGACACATAGAATCATGACCTAAATTCCTCGATTGACTTGATGCACGCCACTTCTCGAGGATGAAATTGACAAAAAAATATCCAATATTTCTTCAAAGCGAATAAAGAAACAGAAAGAAACTTCACTCTGCTGGGAAATAAAAGGGGAAGCCTTGCTTCAGGCGAACCTGCCAAACAGGTTAATACTCTAAACAATTCTTAGGATCCGTTCGTTTCGCGGAAAATGGGCCATTTCCGAAAAATATTTTCCCAGAAGTCATTTTCCAGGAAAATGACAATATTTTCTGGTGTTCGGCTAAAATCTGAAAATATTTCGGAAAATATTTTCTGGTATTTGGTAAGGAAAATATTCTCTTAGACTTCATCACTTAGGCATGCATCACTTATCGACCTATAAATCCATCAAATATGAACTTGCCTTTAAATCCGGGCAAACTTACTTCATATCTTTGTTCTCTCATTGTCGTCAAATGCTCATCTACTCTAAAAAATGTTCGTATAAATTTTAAAAAGAAGCAAAAGAGAAAAGAAGAAAAGCATGTACAGTCCTAATGAAAATCTTCCAATTGTGTGGCATGTTCTCCCCCTGCGTCTTTTGTGTTCTAATAAACAAAAGAAAAAATAAGCAAAGCATGTAGAAACTTTTGCTTGAGCAATGTACAACTGTATGGTAGAGTAAATAAATAAAAGGATAAGTAAGAGTGCAGAGTGCAAGCTTGAGATCGACTAGCTCGAGGTTCGCCTAGCAACGGCCGACGACTAGCCAAGAAAGAAGAAAATGGGAAACAAAGAAAAGAAAAAGAAGAAAAGAAGAAAAAAAGAAGAAGAAAAGAAATAGAAAATAAAATTAAAATTAAAAATAATTCGAATTAAAAAAGAAAAGGAAAATTAAAAAAATAATTTGAATAAAAAAAGAAAAGAAGAAGAATAAATGGGAGGAGAAAGTGAGGATTTGTAGAGGTGTGAGATAAGAGAAATCAAGTGAGGAAAATGTTTTTCACTTTTCAAAAGTGGAAAACATTTTTCCCTGATTTAGAATACTTTTTCCTTTCATGGAAAACATTTTTCCCAAGGAATTCATTTTCCGTGAAATGAACGCCGGAAAATCCTGAAAACATTTTTTGAAAATTATTTTCCATGAAACGAACGGAACCTTAATTTATGTCTAGTCTCAATTTTATCATAATTTTTTTCTTACAAAAAAACCTAACTTTAGGTTCAATCTTAATTCCACCCCCGAATTTTTCTGTCCAATGAAAAACTCTCAACTTTATGTCATATTCTAATTCTACCATCTAGTCCCAATTTTACCCTAAAATTTATAAAGCCAACTATTACTTGAGTCACAAATTTGTTTAGGTAACCCTCCCTTCAAAATTTCTCATTGACAATTGAGAGATGGCAAACTCTCAAGCATGAGCTGTTCGAGCTTCTCAAGCCAAATGTCCCGAGCACGAGCTCTCTAACCATGATAGATAGAACAATCCTAAACAAAACAGATTAAAGACCAAGCGCAAAAGTGAAGATTCTCGAACGAAATGGGAAGAAGACTCTTTTTAGAGTAGGAGTAAATGAAGAAAGCCGACCCTAATTGCTCTAGTTTTTACCCAAATTTTAAATCTAAGAAGTAGGGGTGAGCATCGTCTAGGGTCAACCTGGATCAACCCCGGGACCAACCAAGCCTCGGCCGGTCTTGGTCCGGTTCCCGGGAAGACTAGGTCGATCCTTAATCCTAGAATTCATGGACCCAGCACTATGCGGGTCGGTCCTCGATCTCCCGAGTTTCGAGTATATATATATATATATATATATATATATATATATATATATATATATATTTATAATATTTTTATATAGAGAAAACCTTAAAATAAATAGCGTCAACAACATTAAATAGGAGTTCAAGTAATTTTACATTATTTTTTAACAACTTAGATTTTTAATGTGTTTTACAGTATCAATAGTCATAATTTACAAATGAGGAAAATGTTTTTGTGAGCAGTCTTCACGCCGTCCAAAAAGCGCATAAATAGCTCTTATGGCATCCTCCTCTAGTATTCATTCTCTTTTGTCTTATTTGTCCTCTTAGTCTTCAATTTGCCAAAATTGAAGGAAACAACTCTCTACTCGCCACTCGATGCTCGCCTCGCTTGCTTTGGGTCATTCGTGCCGCTCGCCGCTCGATGCTCGCTTGGCTTGTTGCTCCCCGCTTGACATTCAATGCTCATTATGTTCGACGCTCATCCCACTTGACCCTCACCGCTTACTTTTCTTAGCTGACCTCGCTCATCATCGAACCCTTGGGTCGGTACGGTCCTCGATTGCCCTTTCAAGAAGTACAAAAAATGAAATAAAAAATTATTGATTGGTCTTGAGTTGACCTGGAAACCGGATGAACCTATTGGGTCAATTCGGTCTTAATCGCTTTTTGAAAGAGTACAAAAAATAAATAAAATATTATCGTTTGGTCCCGGGTTGACCTTGGAACTGGACCGAACCCATTGGGTAGGTCCGGTCCTCGATCCCAAGCTCAATAGAGTAGGTCCTCGATCCTAAAAATTGAGGACCAGCACTGTGCGAGTTGGTCCTAGGGTTAGGGGGTGTATCGGCCCAACCCGGACCATGCTCACCCCTACTAAGAAGAGGTTGTTTGAGCTTATATAAAAATTCATCTCAAAAAACCTCTTCTTAGATATAAAATTTGGGAAAAAAAGAACTAGGATAACAATGTGTAAATGCCACTTTAGATCACTAAGGAGGGATTTTGGATGGAGGGTTATAGTGGCAAATTTGAGACCCATGTAAAAGTTCGTGATTTTTTATTATAAAAAAAAAGGATAAATTTATAATTAGAACTAAAGCTGAGGTGTTCTTTAAGAAACAAAGAAAGTTTACAATAAAATTGAGACTAGATTTGAAGTTGAGAATTTTTCACGAGATAAAAAATATTTATGATAAAATTAGGATTCGGCCTAAAATTTCAGCTTTTTTAGGTTATTAGGCCCCTGCTGAACGGAGCAACCAGAGGCGTGAAGCCAGTCCAGGAAGTAGAATGCCTCCTTGCCGAGGACTCCAATCCTATACAAGCCTCATAACAACGTCAGGTGGCAGAGAATGCTAGCGGGCCTCTGATTGCTCGGGTCGGCCTCAGGGAACCTTTCGCCGTAGTCGCGGGGCAAGTCCTCACCGACGGCAGCTCTAGGCCAATGGCCGCAGATTGCAGGTGAAGTTCGGAGGGGCCGCGCATTCGGAGGGGGATGCGGAGGAGCCATGTAGTTTGGGAGTGAGAGATGAGGAGAGAGAGATAGAGATCGCCATGAATATAGAGTGGAATCCACTGCGAAGGTCCGGTGGCCGGGCGAGATCGATTGTTTTCAAAGTTACTCTAACGTGGGCAAGTCTTCTAAAGTTGGAATTACAAAAAAATTTATCTTCAACTTGCTTCTCATGTCGAATTTCGAAACCTATCATTAATCCTGAATCTTAATAATAAATTTCAAATCGGATCTCTCACTCTAACATAATTCATCAAATCACCATTTTATTTTCCAAATTATCTCCACACATAAAAAGCTAACATCCACTCACATTCTCTCCCCCATCCGAGAGTCCTGCCGAGTCCGACACTCCCATGACGTCTGATTCCCTCCGCCGCGGCGCAGATTTGGGGTCAGGACAGCCGTTAAAAGGAGAAGAGAAAAAACGAAAAGAAAAATTAATAAGAGAGTTGGCCTTCTTCAACCTAAATTGATTCAATGGATTGAAATGATATAATAAAATGTTTAAGACTAAATTACTAATTAAAAGGTTACGATAAGTTCAAGACTTTTTTTTTTTTTTTTGATACATTTCCCCATATTCAATCAATGTGGATCAAGTCCACAATGAACTTGCTGGATGGAAGATAGATAACCTTTCTATGGCTGACTCGATCTCTCTCGGCTCGACTTGCCGTCGCGTCTGTCCCTATAAGCTTCCCGATCTTGTTCGCAAGGTTAGCAAGAAGAATTGTCGGGCCTTGGAGCTATGCTTTTCTCGATCTCCGACCGGATAATGACTCCTCGTTCCTCGATGTGATCGGGGCGATGCGTGTGAAAGACCTCCATTGCAGAGTGGCGTTCCAAGAGTGCAAAAACCAAGTACCTTGCGCAGCTAGTACTTGAAAATTTGAAAACGAAGAACATCGAACAAGAAAGTGCACTATAACCACCATTTTTAACACTCGAGAGCAAATTAAGCTGTTTATATATCTAGCCACCTAATCAAATCTATTTTACACCTCAACCCAACTCTATCAGATCAGATCACAGTATCAGCTCTCTTGCAACGGCATCGAATTCTGCCACAAGGGCTCGTTATTCGCAGTGAATTATCAGTGTCTTATAATACTATATGCCTAATTCCCAGCTGGACTTCTCATTCTCGCTGTTCTTTCCTACTTTCTCGGTATATATCGGCTAGAATTTTCACACACAAGAGAAGGGCTATGAATTCCCGGAAACCTCGAATGGCATGGCTGCATGATCCTGCGTTGTCCAATCCTTGCTTCACATCTCGTCAGACCAATCACTGAGCTCACTTTCATAGAACAGCCCGTCAACGATCTGGTCGATGAGGGAGTCGATGAGTGTGTTGCAGCTGAGGGAGAAGATACGACCTACTCTGGTCCGGGCGCTAGAGAACCAAGCAAAGAATGCAGCGCAGGCGACAGCTCCGAGGCACACCCCTGCTGCTTCGGCGATTCCTTGGACATCCATCTTCCTGAACAGGGAGTTTCCGGTCACCGCCTCCTCTGCCAATGTCGCTGCAAAGACAATCTGGTCGACAATAACATCCACTTTCATAAGGTCAGATCATGCACTTCCTGATTCATATCAGTCAATGAGCAAATTATGGGGAAGCAGATCAGCACAACATGAGACAAGGCAATAACCGTTTCGACACGAAATGAGCTAACCATGTCTGGACGGAGCACTGCGTACTATTCACACTATATAACCGGCACGTCAGTAACTGAACATTTCGATACTTAACTCACATTTAACCTTTCAACTTTATAAAATATTGTAATTTTCTAGGATGGGCAGCTCCAAGCTTCTGTACAAATTGGGCACTCTCCAACCCCAAGAAGAAATCTGTAAAATTTGGCCTTACATGACTCATTCCTATAACTTTCGACTGAAGAATTGACAAACAACTCTCCTTGTATCTACATCCAAGAAATTGCAGACAACCCACCAACCATAACAACCTCCGAACTACATCAGCACAAGTAAATTCACCTTGGGTACATGTAATATCATGAATCAGGCAAAACATGAGTAGAATCCGAATCCATGGTTAGAATCTGAAACTGTATATCCTAGTTTGATGAAGAATTCAACTTGTACTATTCACCTTGCCACTGAAAATAACTTCTGCTACAGTAAAGGAATAGAAGACTACAAATCTATCAATAATAAAGAGAGACAGAAGCATAACCATGGATCTTCACTTCGATCAAGCAGAACAATCGAATCTAGTTGCTCGCACACAATATTTCCAGGTGTATATACAGATACATAGATTCAGAAAAACTGCTGTTGAACTGAAACTTCTACCAAGAACAGTCACATCAAGCAAGTTAGTTTCTTTTCAAAGAAAAAAGATGGGAGACCAAGTAAAAACTGACCATGGCTAAGCGACCGGAGATGATCTCGAAGTCCTGGCTCTTCTTGGAGCTCTCGATGTACTCCGACAGCGTCTCGAAGAAGGGCGACACCGTGTCGCAGTCGCCGCCGTCAACCCTCTTGAACTTAATGCTCCCCACCCGATCAGAGCCGTAGGATCTCAAGTTGCACAGCCGGGGCTGCAGCAGGATCTTCCCGTTGCCGCCGCCACCGTCGTTGGGCGCCGCCTGCTTCAGCCTCTGCACCGAGACCTGCACCGGGCCGCCGGCCGGCTCCCTCCTCGCCGCCGACTCCCGCCTCTCCCCCAGCAGCCGGCAGTGCACCGCACGCGCCGCCGCCGCCGTGGCCATTCGCTCCGGAACGCGGGTGGGATTCCAAGAATCTTGGGTCTGCTGCTTTGAGATTTAGCTTCCGGGGTGGCGTCAAGGTAGTGTTTTGGAATCTTCGCGGTGCAGTGGAATGACACGTCTGTCGTTTATGCGTGAGGTCCGGAGGGGATGACGTGCCGGCGGGCCCCGGCGGCGACGTGGCGGAGGGCGGGTCGGTAATGTGGCTGTCAGGTCACGCGGGAGTTCGCACTTCGTAGGATAGCGTGGCGGGGAGTGGTTGGCTCCCGGCGGCCTTACGTTTCCATCGTGAAAGGCAATCTGCTCTTTCGTGCGGGTGCTCGAAGGTTACCGCACGTACGGGAGCGATTGGCCCGGCCCACGTGATCCATCGGATCATGTGTATTTCACGCGGAGCCTATAGAGTTTAACAAATGATACGCACTGAAGTTCGGATGTGACGAATACCTTCCCCCTTCCCGGTCGGAGCAAATACGAGTGGCAGACGGGACATTGTTTTGGTAGCTAGAACAGCTACTAGCCTGATCTCATGCATCTTGTATAAGCTACGCTTGGAGGATCGAATCTGTCTCGGGTAGTTTTTAGGGCGAGGTTATCTTATTTCCATTCATATTTGTCTAAGGTTGTGCATGATAACTATTTTGATTTGCTGTTTTTTTATTTTTCTATTTCTTAAAACAGGTTTACAAAAGAAATTCGTTTAGTAACATAATTTCATTTTTCAATTTTTAAGACAAATTATGTGTCCAAAAATAGGTTTAGAATAAAAATGGCAAGTATAATTTTTTTTTTTTTACTTTTTTACTTCTGAAACAGAAACAAAAATAAAAAACCATTTTTATCGTTCGCTCCTCTCTCTCACGTTTGTTCTCTTACAAGAAGACCACCCTCCTCCTCCTCCTTGAGACTCTCCCTGTTGCTGACCTCAAGATTGGCCCCTTCCTCCTCCACCCCCTCCATCTCTTCTAGCGGCAGCTACTACCCCTTCACCTCCTTCCCCAAGCTCTCCTCCAACACCCGCACCGGCACCAGCACCTCCTCCCTCTCTTGTAGGCCATTCCCTCCCAGACCATCCCGTCTTCTACAATCTCTTCGAGCTCCACTCTATCACCAACAACTTCCTCGCCAAGCCCCACTACTTCTCATCCTCCTCCTCCTCCTCCTCCTAACACTACTTCCTCCATAGCAAGGAGACGCAAGATCGACATGCACCGCCTCGAGGACCTCCTTAGGTGACCTATCAAAGCCACCCGGTCAATATCGCGAAGCTGCTCGACGCCTTCGTCTTTGGGAACAACATCTTCTTGGTCTACAAGTTCGTCGACGACCTACAAAACCCTAAAATGCTCAATATCATGGTCTTGCAATGTGATCCTCATCCACAACCACATCAAGAGCAGCATCATTGTGTTTGCCACTTTAGGATTGCCTAGCTATGTGAGGAGGTAGACAAGAACAACATGTTCCAAGAGCAAGCGGGTCCGACGGAGGGCGACGGAGGAGGGGGTTGGAAATTCTATATTGTTATCAAATGAATTTCTATTTTGAAAACAAAAAATTTGTTTTTATTATCAAATGCATTTTTCTATCCAGAAACTCGTCTCAGGGAATGGAAATTGAAAAAATTATTTGTAATAAAAATTGTAATAAAAAATTATTCTCAAGAACATAATGGTTATTATTCGCACTCTAAATAAACAATTTTTAGCTATATAGTAGACCAAAAACACTAGCCTACGTTGATCTACAATAGTCATTTAATAATCAATTGACAAATATCAAACGGGATACAAAAAGTTATACTCTATTAGACAAGATGAGACCGACGAACTTCATTTCTTTCGATGAAATTTATGATTCAAAGTAAATTTATGTTAGGTATCTAAATAATTATATGCCGGAATTTGGAAATTCAATGATAACTAATATTCTCAAAACGAATTTGAAAAAAAAAAAAAAAAAAAGCCCTAAAGCCCGAATCATACAGCTACGGTCTGGGCCTTTTTTCCCAAGCCGAGCCGACACACCGGCCCACAAAAAAGTCGGGTTTGGCCTGTTCGGGTCGGGCCACAAGAATCTCTATAGGCCCGAGGCATTGTATTTGAACCGCATGGATTCCAAATGGCATCTTGATTTTGGGGCTACTGGTTGCTCTCTTCCTGATCTGGAGCGCGGTGCTTTCGAAATGATGGGTCGTTCTTCAGATATCTCGCAGAAAACCTTGAAGTCGCCTTTAGAAACAAAATCCCACCTCAGAATATGTGTGGAATCTTCGTCTATCATCGTTTATTTTTGTCCATTCATGACGTGCTCGATTTGCATGTTCTTCCTGATCAGACGAAGGTCACCTCTTGGTTGACCATCCTCCATCATTGCCAGCCATTCCTGTCAAGGGCTTGTTTTGCCTTCCTTACCTTTTTAAAAAAAAAAAAAAAAAAAATTAGTCTAATTTAAAATAATATTTAAATTTTAAAAATCATATTTTGACCAAAATAACATCATTTTACCCTTCTATTATTGTTTTAGACACATCAACGCTATGTAGGAGAGGGACAATAATAATAATAAAAAATACCACATCAATATTTTTCACTAGCCAAATTGGGCAGAATTTATAGAAGAACGTGATTGCACAAATTTGATATATTTTAGGACTTAATTGCACATTTTTGTGAGTTTTAAGATTCAATTGCACTTCTATATTTTAGAACCTTTAGTGCATTTATCCTTTTATTTTAATAAAGAAAGCAAAAATGTATTCATGTGGAAACTTGTGATGGTTTTCCGTACATTTACAAAAAACTAGATGTATACTATAGTTAATTTTTTATGTATTTGGAAAATCTCAAGTTTTAAAAGTCAAAGTCAGAAAATGGGAAGTTTTAAATACCATGAAAAATTTCAAACTAGTACACCTGCAATAAATTTAGCTCAAATTAACTTTTTTGACAACCAAAAACCCTAAATACACTTGTGACATATTTACTTTAAACTAATTTTTGACAATCAAAAACCCTAAACTTATACATTTGTGATAAATTTATTCTCTGTTAGTTTTTAGTAAGTTAAATTAATACCATGAAAAATCACAAACCAGTACTCTTATAACAAACGAAGAGCTATCCTAAACTATTATATCTGTCTACCATCACATGTCATCCAACTCAATAATTTGACAGTAAAATTTAACGAAAGATAATGGAGAGTAAAATTGTCACAGGTGTATTAGTTTGTGCTTTTTTCGCAATAAAACAAATTAATTTATGATAAATTTGTCATGGGTGTACTAATTGGAGGTTTTTTATGATATTAACCCTAAAAGTTAGCACAAAATAATCTCTAAAAGTTAATTTAACATAACAAGAAAAATAGGTTTGTATCTTTATGAGCTTGTAAAATAATTGTAAAGAATTTTATAGAGAGTGTTGTTACAATTTCACTTTTTATGATTAAACCTTGTGGCGGGCACTTTTTCTTAGCACAAAACACATGAAATATTTTAAACATATAGATGTTAACGTGTAGATTCACACAAAATTTTTGTAGGCAACACTACGAATGATAATGGGGGACTCCTTTGAGTAGGGGCGATTGGTTCCTGTGTGGATCGATTTGGGCTTAGAATTGGGAATCAACTCCGTGACTCTTGATTCCAAAAAATTGAAACTAATTGAATTTTTGTTTTGTCCAAAAAATCGATTTCTTAATAATAAAATATTGACGTTGCATCATTTCATTATAAAAATATATATTGGTCAGGTGGTTACAACTTACATTGTTATTAATTCATATTAAAGACTGGTTCGATTTTCTATATCGGCAAAAATGTGTTTCTTTTTTTTTTTTTTTTTTCCAAAGACAAGTTCAATCGGAGAACCAGCCAGCATTTGAGGCAGTTGTGCACTCACTAGGCCGACGACCTCTCGTTCATTTTCATTTCACTTTTTTTTTTTAACATAATCTTTATTACTTTTCATTTTCTTCTTTTATGAATATATCGGTTGTGATATCCGACGTCCTATCAATTGATAGACATGATATTGAAAGTTTGTCATATTTCTTCTCATTATCATACCATAATCCTTGCCTTGGTGTCCAAACCCAACACAAAAGCATAAGTTGATGTACTTTGTAATGAAACAGCCTTTGTGCAATGGTGACATTGCCACATCTATCGGCAAAGTCAATAATTGCACCCAACCTAGTCGGTCCAGCATATGCGAGCCGTTAGACCTTGTGAATTCTACGTGGAATTTACATGATCTGATGGACTATATTACTAGGCTCATGCCGATCATGGACACTTAAAGTTTTCCGAACTATGGCGGGGGCTAAGCCCAACCGGCGCTAGAAACTCAATGGCTTGTCGAAAAACACAAAGAACGAAACAATCGAAACGAAGGAAATCTGGGTAAAGCTACAAAAGCCTACAACTACACGATAATAATTTGAACATATGTCGAAAACTTCTTTCTTTGTTGCTCATGACCATGGACGATATACAAAAGAAACGAAAACAAAAGAGAATTACATCAAAAGACTTGCTATGTAGATCTATGAGAAAAAAGTTGTCTTAGATCGAATGATTCATTAGGCACTTGCCTTCCCCCTGAACTCTCTTCGCTCCTTTTGCCCTCATTTTCTACCTTAACTCATCCAAGCGATGATCCATGGCGTGTTGTCGCCGTGAAGCCGGCGATGGAGATCAAACGGCCATCGCCGGAAGCAGCGTCACACGATCATTCGTAACCCTTCGCTAGATGATTCGACCCGGGATTCCACATCAAAACTCAAATCCTCACAAAGAATATGCTAAGCTCCGGCCCGTTGTTGCCCTCCGGGCTCAGCATGTACAGCGTCTCGGAGTCCTTCGACCCGACGACCCGCTCGAAGTGCGCCCGCATGTAGGCCAGCTCGCCGTCGGGTCCCTCTGCGTCGGAGTTGCCTGGCAGGACCCCGGCGCCCATCGACACGGGCTTGAGGAGCTCCATCACGCTGAGGTCCTCCGCCGAGGCCTCCCGCTTGACGCCGTACCCGGCCTTCTTCCCGTTGCAGTACATGGTCCACAGGGGCTCGTCCAGGATCTTGGTCTTGTCCTTGTCCGGTCTCTTCTCGCATTCCAGGGCGATCCTCACCATGCCCGAGCTCAGCTCCTTCTGCAGCACGTTGGTCTGCATGGCGAGCTCCACCACCAGCGTGGGGAGGCACTTAGGGGTCTCCTGCATGGACAGGCTGACCCTCCCTTTCCGGTACCCGAACAGCGTGCCGGTCACGCGAGCCCCCGAGACCGTCCGGTGGGGGTCGGGGATGCCCATCGGGAGGGACGGGAACTTGCACACCGGGGTGATGATGGGGAGCGACCGGAACACGGAGCGGAAGACGCGGAACACCTTGGTCTTGTGCCTTTTCTTCTGGGAGGGCTGGACAAGGGAGAGCGCCTGGTGGGGCGGTGGTGGCGGTGGCGAGGGAGGCCCCGGTCTGTGCCAGTGGTCATCGGAGGAGGCGGCGGTGGTTGCGAATCGTGGCTCCCCCATTATTGGATGTTCGTGGACCGGCAATGGAAGGATGCCATGAGAGAGAGAGAGAGAGAGAGAGAGAGAGAGAGAGAGGAGGGAGAGAGGGAACAGGTTTTGCTTCGTTAAGGTTGGTATGGGCATGAGGTTGGAGAGAGCCTTCCGATCCTAAAATTGGGGAAGTTTGAACGTACCCAATTTTAGCTTCAAGTAATTCCGAATCTGCATGAATTATGTGCAACAAATATGCATGCAAGAGGCCATGCATATATAATGCAATCGCAAAGCAACGGAAATTAATTAACCGATCTATATTGATCACGCCGGAGCCTTAATTGCTTATGTGGAATGAATTTTTGGTAGCCATAACGCAATCGATGCCAAGAAGATTGACATGGCATCGACTGGAGGTCGTTATAAATCGAATGGCATGCCATGGTTTCGACATGGTGCCATGCAAATCGGCCATAAAAGGATGCGGACATGGTGGTCTAGCATTAGCTCGTGAGTGGTTCGGATGGTCTTCGTTTTCCTATGAGATTGGCTCAAACGAAGGTTCCTCATACCAGAGGTGTGCAAAAAGAACTACCTGGACTAGGAAACACCTGGAAAAGACCAAATCAGCTGGTTCCGGAGGGTTTCTCAGGGTCTCGGTTGCCTCAAATTAGAACTGGTGATTTTTTATTCTTCTCAATTTCGGGGTGAAACTATCCACCTAAATTGGATAGACTTTTTTTTTTTTTTTAATTTCTTAAAATTCTTCAGAAAAACCCTAAGCCCTCTTTTCTTCACAGTTAAATCGTTCCCTCTCTAGTTTCATGCTAGTTCTTTCCCTCAACCTCTCACGTCTCAACCTCTCATGCTCGCTCTTTCTTGAGAAGCCCAACTTGAAACATGGCTTGGAATCGGTGATGTTCGATCCTGTTCTCGATTTCGGGGTGGAACTACCAACCCGGATTGGACCAACTAATTTTTTATTTTTTTTATTTCTTGAAATTCTTCACGAAACTGTAAGGCCTCTTTTCTTTATATTCGGTTGTTCCCTCTCTAGTTTCATGCTAGTTCTTTCGCTCAGCCTCTCATGCCTCGGCCTCTTATGCTCGTTCTTTCTAGAGAAGCCCAGCTTGAAACATGGCTTGGAACTGGTGATTTTCGACCCTGTTCTCAATTTCGTGATGGAACTACACACCCGGATCGGATCGACTATTTTTTTCTCTTAAAATTCTTCACAGAAACTCTAAGCCTTTTTTTTTACAATTCGGTTGTTCCCTCTCTAGTTTCGTGCTAGTTCTTTCCCTCAACCTCTCACACCTCAACCTCTCATGCTCGCTCTTTCCTAAGAAGCCCGGCTCGGAACATGGCTTGGAACCAATAATTTTTGGGGTGGAATTGCGCATCCAGATTGGATCGACTATTTTTTTCCTTAAAATTCTTCGCAAAAACCTAAGCCCTCTTTTCTTTACAATTCGGTTGTTCCCTCTCCAGTTTCACGCTAGTTTTTTCCCTCAAGCTCTTACGCCTCAGCCTTTCATGCTCGCTCTTTCCTGAGAAGCCTAGTATTAAACATGGCGAGACCGTCGGCTGTAGTTCGATTAATCTCAAACTCACCCCATCATCTTTGAACCAAGTAAGGATCCCCACAATTAAATGCTCGTCCCTATGACCCCCTTTTGCTTTGCCTTGTTCTAGTTTTCGAGTGTTTTGTGTCCAATTGAGTTGGGTTCTTTGATGTCGAGCATTTCCTAATGGTCGTTTGAATCTAAGTCTGGGTTTGAGTTCCAAAAAATGGTCGACGTCTTCTCCTCACTCCGCACTCACCACATTCTCTATGAAATCCTTGAACCAAACTCGAGCAAACTTGTCTCTGTGCTGTGTATCCGAACTGGCTGGTATGTGTTTGTAATGATGCTTAAACAAAACTGTTTTCTTGTTTAAGGAAAATCTTTTTAATCAAAACACTTGGATGTTCATCTCACATTCGTCTTTGATTCATCTATTTTGCATTCCCTTTCATGCTATTCGAGTTTACGGTTGTATGTCCCGGCCTTATCCTGTTTCTATATTCTCATGGGTCCTGGTACTATTCGACAATGATTGGTGGTGGCCGTTAATGTGGCAATGGCGGTCCAGCGGTGTTTTCAACTTGAAATTTGTCACAATTATTATGAATCTTTGGATCGTCCGGGAACCGGACCAAACTGGTCCCTCCCAAGACTAGACAGCATGATTCCCGATTCCATAAACTTGGAATCAATCCTCTTGGTCCGATTCCTAGTTCCAGGGTGGGAATCGGACCACCTGGAAACCGATCATCCCTACTAGGTACTATGGAAAGATGTCTGCTTGCCTAGTGAAGAAAATGGGAAAAGTACTAAAATATTTCTAAACATATTGCAATAATACCAATTCAGCCCATCAGTCAATTTAGATCAAAAATTGGTGACGTAGAGGCGCCGATCATCTTATGTAGCACGATTGGTTTTGATATAGATTTTTTTTAATAATTTTTAATTTTTTTTCTTCCTTTCTTTTTTTCTTTCCCTTTTCTTTTTGTTGGTCATTGGCCATTGGCCTCAGTCCATAGTCGGCGAGGGCGAGCGCTGATGAGGCTCCATGTTGAGGTGGCCAACCCTCACCCAAACAAGGCTTAGTGAGGTTGTCTTGGCCTAGCGGGGGGCCAATCTCACCATATCTAGTGAGGGGACCTTGTCGGTGCTCGTCGTCACTTAGGCGCCGCCCGACGAGGCTAACCCTCACCTATGGCTAGCGAGGGCAATCCTCGGCCAGGCAAAGCTAACCCTCATTGACCACCGACAAAAAGAAAAGGGAAAGAAAAAATTTACTACAAAATTATTAAAAAAAATATCCATGTTAGTGTAAATTATATTACATAGGATGGTTGGCATCTACCTTAGCGATTTCCAACCAAAAATTGGTTGAATAAATTGGATTGGTATCAATATAAAATTGTTAATGAATAAATATGCCTAACTAAAACTTTCAGGACTTAATTAATACTAATACAATAAGTTTACTTTTTCCAAACCAACGAAGGTGGTGATGGGCTGAAATGAACTCAGGATTGGTCAATCTCAAATGTAAGAACCTGTTCCTGCAACATGGTTCTCCCTGGCTGCTGTATCTATGCTTGGAACAGGAAGAAGATCTTCTACTCCCGATGAAATGGCGAAACGTGGGAATCTGTTCCTTGTGGACTTTAAGGACGATGAAGTTGCTCGGCCTGAACCCATTCGTGGGATTTCTAGGCCCATCTTGAAGATTGGGTCTTGCCCCTTGGGAATATGGCTCGAACCAAACTGCTGAATCGGTTCGGTCCAGGCCGCTTCGGGCCTAGGCTCAATTTTGTTAAATTTAAGTTAAAATAAAACAAATAAAAATTAATTATTGTATTCAAGGTCAAACGCCTAACTAAAACAATTAACAATAATCTCTCTTACCATCTATGAAAAGATAGGACATACCTTTTTTATGCAAGTGGAGTTATGAGAACAAGTACAATTCTTTTTTTTTTTTTTTTTTGACGAGAAGAACAAGTACAATTCGAGAAGCTCATTTAGAGCCCAGCACTCTTGACCCGAGAGGCTGAACTGTGGCCATTTTCGATGTCTCTCTGTTTATATATATATATATATATATATATATATATATATATATATATATATATATATATATATATTACCACCATGTATTTTCTAGCTCAATTGATTTTTCATCACGCTTTTCTTATCTTGTAGCATCTAGAGAGTAAATAATTTACTTTCCCTCTTATTTTTTTTATTATAAATTTGTTGTTTTTTAAGTATGTAATTTTAGAATTTATTTTGGGCCAATTTTAGCCAGTAATTCTAGAAACGGTTAACATTTTCATACATCCGTGACTGGAAGTTATGAACATTATTTACACGCCAACGTAATTAAATATAAATGTGGATGATATTGATACTTGTAACTGACTCATCAGAAAATTGGAAACTGATGAAAACATGGCCTATCCAAATAATAAATTCTCTCTCTCTCTAGTCTCCATAAGATTTTACTTCCTTATTTGTTCATATTGAGAGAGTTCACCAAAGAGGAAAAAAAAAATACTAAAAAAGAAGGGTACCAACATGAATGGTGCCTGAACATTATCTTTAATATTTGGGAAAAAGCAAAAAAACCCCAAACTTGGCTTTCGCCAGTGGATTTCCCCAAACTTTGTTTTGTGACGTGAAAAACCCCGACTTTCTGCGTGACACATTTACCCCAAACTTTTATTTGTGACACAAAAAACCCGAACTTTCATTTGTGTGACACATTTACCTAAATCATAGGGGCATTTTGGTCATTTACTTTTAAAAACTTTTTTTCTTTTTTTTTTTTTCTTTTTCTTCGCCGGCGGAGGGAAGCCTCGCCGGCGTCCGGCGAGGGCGGCCTCGCCGGCGTCCGGCGAGGGCGGCCGGCCGCGAGGGCACCCCTCGCCCGACGCGCGAGGGCGGGCGGCCCTCGTCGGCGTCGGGCGAGGGCACCCCTCGCTGCGTGCGGCGAGGGAGGCCCTCGCCGACGCCGACGAGGGCCGCCCTCGCTGCGTCGGGCGAGGGGTGCCCTCGCCACCCCGCTGCGTCGGGCGGGCGGCCCTCGCCGGCGTCGGGCGAGGGCCTCCTCGCCGGATCCGGCGAGGGCACCCTCGCCCGGCCCGGTAGGGCCGCCCTCGCCGACGCCGGCGAGGGCCGCCCTAGCCGGCTCGGGCGGGCGACCCTCGCCGGACGGGCGGCGGCTTCCCTCCGCCGGCTCTCGGCGGGGGAAGAGAGAATAAGAAAAAAATAAAGAAAAAGAAAAAAATAAAGAAAAAGACGAAAATATCCTTAATGGGGTAAATGTGTCGCGGTTCGAAAGTTCGGGATTTTTCACGTCAAAACAAAGTTTGGGGTAAATCGTCGGCTCGGCGAAGTTTGGGGTTTTGGCTTTTTCCTTAATATTTAATTTGATTCATCAACTCTTTTTTATTATTCAATCTAGTCCTTAAACATTCAAAAACTCACTCAATTTAATCCTTGCGTTGACAATTCTAACACCATCACATGATGCGATCATAATTTCTTTTAGAATTGCCATGCTAGCATTTAAGTTGCTTCCACGTGTCTTCCACATTACATCTCTCTCATTATTTTGCCCTGAAAAATAAAGGAGAAAGGATTTGCCGACTTAAAATAAAAAAGAAAAGAAGAAAAAAAAACAAGGTGATAGACTTAACAAACCTCGACGCCATAATTCATGCCACAAAAATTCGTGCAATGCAGCGACCCACTTTATGATTTGTTTGTTGGGTGGAAAACGAATTATTTAGGAAACATTTTTTAAAACATAACGGTCGTTTACACAGTTTAAAAAATAGATGAACGAATAATATTTTATTATAATATTATTTATTATGTGATGATAATAAAAAAATGGGAAAAGAAAAAGAAAAGAAAGAAAAGGTGAGCGCCCATTCATGTGGCGGTCGACTTCCCACGAGTGGCGCACCCTCCACGCGCATCAAAAACGACCCTCCGCTCTTCACCTCCATTAACGCCCTCCTTCCCCTTCCCCCTTTACTTCTCTCTCTTCTCTCTTCTCTCTTTCTCTCTCTACTGAAGCTGAAGAAAGAGAAGAAGAAGAAGAAGAAGCAGAAGAGAGAGAAAGAGAAGCCGAAGGTTCTTCCGGACGGGCGTCAATGGTGGAATTCGGGGACGAGCTGGTGGTCCAGAGCTTGAGGATCCCGTGGCTGATATGGATCCAGCTCCTCGTCATGCTCCTCCTCCTCCTCCTCCTCTGCTCCCTCACATCCTCCCCCTCCGCCGACCCTTCCTCCTCCGCCGCCGCCGCCGCCGACGCTCCCTCTTGCTCCTCGTCGACGCCGACGTCGTCTCTCCTCCCTCCCGTGGAGCCTCGCGGATCTCCTCCTCCTCGCGCCCGAAAGCAGCAGTTCGTCGTCCACGGCGCTCACCAGGTACGCACACGGCTCCCTCGACTCTTCGCTCCGCCGTCGCTCGCTTGCGGTTCCGATGTTTCGATTCGTGGAGTTGATTAGAGATTCGGTTACGGAGTGAATCGCTCTCCTTTTGCGGGGCCGATTCGGCCAACGATAGAACTTTTGTGTTCTGCTGCGCCGCGCGCGAATCAATGATGCTCTGCTCGTTCTCGTTCCGATCGCGAAGATTCAAAGGATCGGGAACGCAGACCGGTCAAGACTTTTCAAAAACCGTCCGTCCGTCTTCAACTCCCTCGGGCCAGTTCACGGTCGCCGACAGCAGCGACTCGAGAGGGGCCCCACCTTCCAGAACTCCTTCTGCATCATCGTCGGCTCCTTCCTCCTCCTCCTCCCCAAAAAAACAGGAAAAAAATCAAACTTCAACTTGCGGAAAGACGAAAAATCCGTCTGGTGTCGCAGTCGCTTTCCCAGTAAAATTCCCCCAATCGGAAATCCGCCGCTGCATTGGTGGCATAGCTTGACCCCACGAAGCTTCGTCGTAAAGCGTCGGAAATCCCGACTTTTGCGTGTGCGGATATGCTTTCCCCCTCCCCCGAACGAAACGATTCTCATGGTGGGGAGGCCCATCTTCACTCGCTCACGTCGTTGAAATTTGGTTAAGGTTTTCCTTCAACGGCCGATTCTGACCTTCTCGTTCTTCAAGCGCGCGGATTGGAAAGTAGAACTTCGATTGGACTGGCGATGGGATTTCGCTGAAAAGTGGGGGGAATAATGATGTTGGGGGTTGTGAAATCTTGATCCGATTTGGATTGATCGATAACATCTGATCGATTCCGGACCCTCCGATCAGAAGGAATCTCGTCCGGGTCTTCCCTGCCTTGATTTCGGACCCCACCGCCTGTTTGATAATCGTCTTCCTTTTTCTCTTCCTGGGGTCATGTCGACTGAATTTATGCATATGTCCCCACTTGAATGTCATGTTACAATCCTTGATGTATGCCCAATTTATACATGCGTTGTCTGCTTGCGATTGGTCCGTGAAGGCCTAATTTCCTCAAAAGTTGCAAACTTTAGGTCGGGCTCTAAGTCTTGGTAAAAAGGTGGTAACTTTAGCTCCACTCTTAATTTTGCTCGATACCATTATTTTGTTTCCCGTAAAAACACCAACTTTGGGCTGAATCTTAATTGTGGTTCATTTTTTCTTTTTGTCTTTTAGAAAAGCACAAGCTTTCGGTTTGGGGGTCCGAATTTGGACGGTTTATGCAATGGGTTTAAGTTTGGTAAAACGGCAGTAACTTTAACTTAAGTCTGAATTTTGTCAGATTTTTTTTTTTTTCATTTCCTGTAAAAACAACAACTTGGGGGCAAATCTTAATTATGGTTCAATTTTTCTTTGTCTCATAGAAAAGCACAAACTTTCAATTAGGGGTCCGAATTTGGACCGATTTATGCAATGGGTTTAAGTTATGTTTTCTCATATATTATTATGGTGAGGCAGGACAAGCATTGCCTTGCCAATGTAAGGATGAGCTGGTGCCATTTCTCAATAGCTGTATTGACATGCGATGCGGGAGTTGTTTTGTTTTTTTTGTGTTGGAGCATCTGATGTTAGTCGGTGGAATAGGCCCTTAAATTCAACTTTTCTATGATGAGATTCGAATCAGTGGGGGCACATCAGCTTTCGCCTTTGGTTAAAATTGAAGATTTGGGGTTTTGTAGTATTAGGTGAGAATGAGGCACCGAAAGGTTCTTTTTGCCTTTGAGGTCAAGGCAAGTTGTCTCCACCAGAGACGTGCCTCCTTCACCTTGCTTCGAAAATTGGACGGTTTTAGGAATAATCAATCTCAAGGAAACGCCGCCAGCCAAAGCTTCGGTGCGTCCAGGGGAGGTATCGAAAAGGCCGATGAATAAAATATAATATAATAAAATAAAAGACATGGTTTAGGACAGGGACTATGATTTCCTTTTGAATCAATGGGTATTGATTTGTTATCGCATATTTAATTTAGGCCTTAAATTTTTATTTTTTTGGTTGGTTATTGAGTGTGCATCGATAGCTCTCTTTTTAAGAAATAATTTCCACATGGAGGATTGCGGTGTGCATGAGAGTGCTTTCTGGTTGGTCCTTTGTCATTGTGTTGTATCATTACTTCAATCTTGCACGGACCTTTTCTCTGTTGCCTTTTTGCATCGCCTCGTTTCTCGCGTTTGATATATTGAGTAAATGTACTGGGGAATCGCTTGCCGCGCATCTGCCAAAAGAAACCCCCCAAAGTGCACAAATGTCCATGTGCTTAGAATCTCCAATTTGTAAGAGATTACAAAAGGACCCTTTAAGGTGTTTGCTTAAATAGCAAGAGAGCTAGTATCTTCTCTTTGGGTATTCGCTTAAATGCTCTATTTCGACATTGGTGAGTGAGCTATTTAGATTGCCTGTGGAAGTAAATTAGTTGAGGTGCGTGAAAGTTGGTCCGGACACCACCAAAGGAGAGCTCATTTTGTAATATTCTGAAATACATGGTCCCACCAAAAGAAGAAAAAAATCAGATGCAGAGTCCAACCGAGTCCATGCGTTTTATGTACCTGCCTTAAAGGAACTGATTCTTGCTCTGCACATGTGAGCTGAGGCTCTTTGGTCATTGTGTATCTTGTGCAATGAGCCTGCTTTCATAACGGTGCCTAACCTCGCTCTTTGAACCGAAAACTTGCAGGTCAGCGAAAGCCAGAGCGTCAAAGGCTTCATCGCGACGAGCGCGAGCAGAAGAGTAGCCGTTGAAGAAGATGAAATGGAAGGAGATAACTCGAGTCATGGCTACATGGATCATCACCCTTGCTCCATAGTAAGGCTAGCGAGGATGGCGTTCCTCAAGTGCTTAGGATTGGATTTCACTTCAGAGAATTCTTCCTTTAAAAGACACAGCAGATGATGTTGCGTTGGTTGTTGATTTTTGATGTCTTTAACTCATTATCCAGGACCATCTGGACCGTCGCCGACCGCGTGTACATGAGATTGTAGATTTGTAATCATCACGAAATTAGTTGTGATATTAGCTTTCATCTGTTCAATGGAGATTGTATATAAGATGAATGCATCGACTAAGGTCCATGCTTGGGGGATTTTATTGGTGTGCAGCACGATGGATTTCCAACTTTGGCTGGCCCTCGCCCAACCCAGGCGAGGGTTGTTGGCCCTCATTTGTGGCCGACGATGGTCCGATCTCGTTGGTCAAGGTCGCCCAAAAAGGAAAAAATAAACAAATAATAGAAAAGATAAAAAATTTCAAAAACATATTATTAAAAAATATCTATGTCAATATCGGTCATTCTAAGCTGGTTGTGCCACATAAGACGGTTGACATTTATGTTGACAATTTTTGGCCCAAATTGGTTAGATAAACTCGATAAAATTTGAAAAGATTTATGAAAATGGGAAATTTCCTTGAGAAAATGCAAATAACGTTTGGTAAATTGTAATTTTAAAATGTATGGGGAAAAAACTTTGGCTTAAATGTCGTTTGGTAAAAATTATTTTTTTTAGAGTACTTTTGCTAAACTTTAAAAAAAATATTTTAAATATTTTTCGATGGAGTTCAACCATTGGTGGCAAGATTTAGTCGCCGGACAGCCTCGCCTGAGGTTACGCGACGCCTCACTCGATAATCACTAACAAGCGCAACCTCTTGGTTGGCAATTGTCAGCCTCCATGTGGCTTCTTCGTGGAACCGTGAATGAGGGGCCAAGAGTTGTATTCTAAAAATGATCTTTCCAAAAGGACCTCCGGACTGCTTTTTTTGGCCTAAAGGCTCTTAGAGTCCTTTGGAACCTTTGGAAATGCAATTATTGCATTTCCCCAAAGTTGAGTAAAAAATGAACCAAATACTATTTGTATTTGTCAAGGGACTTTAGAATCCCAAAGCCCATTTGAATGGTGAACCAAACGGGACCTATAACTCAATTGGCACAATTAAAAAAATTTAAGACTAAATTAATAAAAATCTAATAGGTTTAGCATTTTTTGGAATCTTTTTCCCTTCGTTGATATCGGGTGATGATGATACCATTATGTTTGTTTGAAGGGTTAATATCATGAAAAAATTTCAAGCTAATACACATGTGATAAATTTATCCCAACTTAATCTTTTGACTACCAAAAACTTCAAGTTGATACACATATGACAAATTTATCATTCGTTAGTTTTCCTTAATTTTACTATCAAATTGATAATTTAGATGACATATGACAATTGACAGGTATACCAATTTGCGGTTTTAGGTGTATCCGTTTGTTGTTTTTCATGATATTAATCCAATTCAATGAAAACTAATGAAAAGTAAATTTGTTATAAATATACTAGTTTGGAATCTTTAATGGAATAACCATTGTTTGAATGAAGAGGATTGTTTTTCTTTTCCTTTTTTTATTTTTTTTTCTTTTTTTCCATTGAGCCAGAACTCTCAAAGCTTTCCAATTGATTGGCATAATGAAAGTGAAACAATAAATGGTTTGAGCAAGTTTAGGCTATTACCTCATTAATGGAATAATTACCTAAAAAGTCCTAAACCTATTACAATTGTGCCAATTTAGTCATAAACTTATTTTTTTTTTTACTAATTCAGTTCTAAACCTTTTGCAATTGTGTCAATTTAGTCATTCCGGGCAAAATTAGCAGGCCGACATCGGTGACAATTCTTTTTCAATTATTTTATTGATTTTTTATCTCTCTCTCTCTCTCTCTCTTCGTCGTCCCTCGTCCCTCCCTCCTTCTTCGACTTCGACGATCGGCTAGAGGAGAGGGTTGACCGGTTGTTGGGCCAAGACGGCTAGGCGAGCTCGCCTCGCCGTCGTTGGGTTTGGCGAAGGCATGGGCGAGCTCGCCCTCCCTAGATTTGGCAGAGGCTCGCCCCCCCTCCCAAAAAAAAAAAAAGTGGGTGGGTGAGCTCGCCCTAGCCTAGCAATGGCGAGGGGAGCCCTCGCCAAACCAAGCAACGACAAGGTGAGCCCTTGCCAAATTCGGCGAAGGGCTTGCCTCGCCGTGGCTAGGTGAGGTGAGCTCGCTCGACCGCCTTAGCTCGGCGACCAGCCCGGCCCTCCCCTCGGCGGTCGCCGGAGCCAAAGATGGAGGGAGGGAGGAGGGAGGAAGGAGGAGGAGGGAGGTGAAAGAGAAAAAAAAAAAAAAAAAAAAAGGGAAAAAAAGGAAAAAAAAAAGATAAAAATCAATAAAATAATTCTAAAAAATAAAATATTATTAAAAAGATTATCATTCACTGGCTAATTTTGGTCGGAAGGATTGAATTAGTATAATGTAAAATTTTAGGGTTGAATTAATCAAGAAAATAAGTTTATAACTAAATTGGCACAATAACAATAGGTTTATGACTTTTTTGATAATTTTCCCTCTCATTATTCCTCAACATGTTGACGACTCATTTGAAAGTTAAACGCGCCCAAAAAAAATTACATTTTACAACTCTATTTATTTTTCCACTTCCACATGTCACTCTAAAAAATAAGAGGAAGGAAAATTAGTTTTATACCTTTATTTTAGTTGCCTCCATTTCCTTCGTGCCCCAATATTCCCTGAGAAAGTCCCTCCATCCCGAACAACTATTCCACAATACATTTTTCCTAAATTAATTTTTATCTCATAAAAAAATCACAAAATTATATTCTACGACACATTTATCACCAAATTAATTTTCATCTCACAGCAAATCCCAAACTAGTATCCTGGATTTAAATCTACCTTCCACGTTCAATGCCAAACCATTAATGTGGAGTAGATTTGAATCGAGTTAATACCGGTTTGAGATTTTTTCATGAGGCGGAAATTAGTTTGGGATAAGATAAGTCATTGGGTTAAGCTTCTGATTTTTTGTGAAATGAAAATTAATTTGAAGTAAATATGTCACGATACATCGATTTGTCAATATTTAATATATATCTTCCCTATATTTTACATCGAAGTGTTCTGTTTTTCCATTGGCCATCGTATAGAATTACATTCTTTCTGTCTTCCCTCAGTCTGTGACAAAGACACACTGAAAAGTGATTTTCGTCGGAGTTGACATTGGAAAAAACAGTGAATCCAATTATTTTTTACATTATCAGTACTTCCCGCACCATGACATCAAGACCAAGTCCAGCCCCATTGTCGGTCCAATCTTTGCACTACGATTATTTGATAGACCCTATTGTTTTAAAAGATCAACTTGTTTTCACATTACTTGGCCCTTGCCGACATCGGCTCAGTTTTTTGTTGTCTTGTTTCCCAAATATCCCTTTCAGAGCTAGACAACTTATATAATTATAACCCTAAATACGTCACCCGTGAAAACGATACCGATCGATGATGCGATTTAGAGCTTGTCCGGTAATGTTTCAAACAATATCTATTTTTATTTTTTTATTCCCTAGAATTAAAAAAAAATGACATAAATCTGTTGGAGAACTTTTTTATTCCTGACAATAGATTTGAAACAGAATTATATATATATAAAGATTATTTCTTTGTTCTAAAACAATTTTAAAATCAAGTCTTTTTTTTTTTCCTTCTTTTTCTTCTTTTAACCAATCACCAAACTCAAGAGAGCCTCACTAGCCATCGGTGAGCCCAAGCCTCGTCAGCTCGAGCCTCACCTAGCCACTGTGAGGTCGGCATTGCTCGACCATGGCAAGGTTGACCTCGCGAGTGGCTAGGCAAGGGCGAGCTTTCCCGGTGGCTAGGCAAGCATGACCTTGCTAGATTTAGGTGAGGCTCAAGCCTCACCTAGCCACCAATGAGGCTCGGGCCCACAAGACTCTCTCAAGGCTGGCGACCAACTAGAGGGAAGAAGAAGAAGAAGAAGAAGAAAAGGAAAAAGAGGGAAAATGTTATAAAATTATTTAAAAAATTAAAAGAAATTCTAAGTTATACAAAAAATTGAAAGTTGTACCAAACGCATTTTGTTCGAGAATAAAAAAATTGTACAGTTACCACATACCTTTAAATATTCAAAAACTTGTCTAGAGAATTGAATTGGAAAAAAACTATTTCTAAGAGAAAATTATTTACAAGAACATAATGGTTACCAAACACATTTTTAGTGTTTGTGATTCCTGGCCAGAAGCATACCATGATCACTCCATAGATGTGTTTATTAAAAGCTCAAATGCTATGAGTCTGTTAATCGGTCTTGAACTATTTGTCAAATTCAAATATGTAGGCAGGATCCATATCCGAAGTTATTTTCCTACGGTATCTTGATCTACATCGTATTCCCGTCAATGTTTCAATTCCTAATGCAGAGATCCACGTCGTCCGTTCGTTCTTGGTCGTTGATGCAATTACAAATATGAAAACATCCTCATTTTCTCGGACTTTTCAGCACACGACAAGATAGCTTGGTCGGGTCTGGATAACATCATATGAATAAGTTAGCTTTCTTAACAACTGGACGGTCAAACTCATAGTTACCACAAACCTAAGATATCAAGAAGTCAGATAGGTATGCATGTCAAAAAGCTGACAACCTCGAACAAACAAGCATACTTCTCTTTGACATGTAATCACTATGTTGCCTATAGATTGGTTTGCTCTTATCATGTCAGTTCATGCTCGATTTAGCGGAACTCAAATCATTTTCGACCCACCACAAGTACACCAGGCAAGTCTCACTTGCCTCCAATGTGACAAAAGCTCACCATATCAACGATATTAACACCAGAGAAATTCTGCAGGGAATACCAAAAATATGAGTCTGAAAAAAAGAGAGACAAAATTCAGTTGTGAAGGTAGGAGAAACAACCCCCATGCTACCTAATATCTCAACAGAATCCTTGAAATTACTACTGTTTACAGAGCCATGGATAAGAAAAGTGACTTCATTGCACTCAACATTAGATAGTGATTCCTAGAGGACAACAATCTCATTCTTCATGGTCAGCCTGATACAAATCCACGTGATAATGAAAAGGCATAAGATGAGAATGCACCAAACTACGTTATTGCCCACGGCTATGTCATCTCTTTCAGGTTATCTCTTTGCTTTACCAGCAAAATAGTTTAATGCCAACCTAGAAAACCGAGTGAGGGTTAAAAGCGCCTGCAGGACTGATCTGCCCTTAACTATTCCCTCACGCAGCTCTTTCGCAGTTCTAGCCAATGCTGGTCCTTTAGGCTCAGTTCCCTGCCTTGGTATCCCCTGCAATAAGGCTAATCAAGTAAAAAACAAAGTAAAACTCGATGATCTCAGGCAAAAGAAAAGGAAAAGGAAAATGGCCATAAAAAAATCCAGAGAAAAAGCTATGGGAGAAAAAACCTGGTGGGGCCATGTTTGTCAACTGGCGCAATCTCTCCTCAGCTATGCGAACAGCTCGAGTGGAACTCCTAACACCTTGAGTTATGTCCTGGCTGGGGAAGTTTCGAGAAAGTGAAGTTATATCATGTGAGATGGATGCTTGATTGGTATCATGGAAAAAAAGAGAGTACACCAATTGCAGACCCCAGATCGCTAAGTTCCACGGTCAGGTCGCTGATTTCCATCCCAGATAATCGAACAGCAGCCATTGTGTCAGGAAGCTCCTCTCTAGTCACGTCCATCAGCTTCTCCAGTGATTCAGCTGCCCTCTTGAAAGCCTTCAGGGAAGAAAATGGACAAAAAAAGGAGGGAAAAATGACACAAACGTTGATACATCAACAGAAACCAAGTCAAACACAGCATCAATACAATGTACTCATCACAGCAAGCGAAAATCTATATCATACCAAAAGAGCAGGAATGGCAGAACAAAATAGCCATGTTGCAGAAACTGCAGCCTGCAGTAAAGAATAGGCACCATTCAGCATCAAATCATACCCTAGAAAGTAAGGTTCGAAGTAACATCCATTAGCAGAAGATACGACTTACTTTAATGTGTCTCAAATGCTACACCAGAAATCAATGAAGGTAAAAAGGAAAAGAAAACTCTCAAATACCTGAATATCTGTGGGAGATCAATGTTACACGAGGTTAAATGGATATAAATCGATCAAGTCTTTTTCTTAAGATACATTAGGGGCACTTCATGAAGTCGCTGCCACACACCTCCAGGCATTAACAGGATAAATACATCTGATGGCACAGTCTGCAAGTAGACTGGTATGTAACAATATGATCCTAATGTCTCTCATTTCAAGTCCTTCAAGAATTAAAACTATATGCCTTCACAAGTATTCCACAGTTATGGTTGTAGTATGACGAACTTTTCTGTTTCATTATCAAGAAACTTCACTAATGCGCAATCCCACCAAATCCTTTATCGCTTACAACTGCTCAATATTTATCAAAATACTATTTCAGAAGAAGTGACCGTAGCTAGTATGATTAACCTTGTGAGCTGTAAAGTGGACCAAGGTCACCTGAAAGCTATCAGTTATACAGAAATACAAGAAACACTGTCCAGTAGAGCTAGAATTCTGCACATCCAGTCGGCCAAACAAAACTGAGAGCAAAAGGCCTGCTCAGAGTCAGGGGTTGTGGCATATAAATCCAACTTTTTACTGTGATAGAAGAATGAAAAAGATGACAATGCTCAGCAAAGGAGAAAACGGTAAGCTCAGCTTGATTAGTTGAAAAGGAAGAAAATACGGGAAAAGTCTGCTAATCAAGTGATGAAATGTCCAATGATGGTTGAACATGCGTTTTCCTGACTCATTGATGACATCTCAAGAGATCTAATCTAGTGTCAGGCCAAAATAAACAAGAGCATGCATTGTAACCAGAGGAGAACTCTACCCTAGAGAATTTTCACTGGTCTTAAATCTTGTTCAGACCTTTCTTTTCCTTTCCATTGACGAAAGCAAAACTGCAGCCTTGACTACTACATACTGGTTCACACAAAAATTTGCCCCTGAGAATTTAACATTTGCATTGCCGGGAGTCCCTTAGCAAGTGACTAACCTGAGAAGTTTCCCGTGACTTCTTTATGTAACATGGTTTATCCAATGAATAACGTATTACTGGATCTCAGAAGAACAGAAAGATAGGGGAGATCTATACCAAGAAACCACTTGACTTGCAATTTCTGAAATTTTCAAAATGAACAACAATCTTTCACCAAATTTCAAATATCCCCTTCTTTCTCCCGAAAGCCACAAAGTGAAAGAAAAATAAAGTTGGGTGATTAAAGTCAAGTGAACCTTAAGATTGCACTATCCCAAATTGGCAAACTCCTCCAATTTTGACGACACGGGATAAGATCAACGTTTGTAACAGCTTTCAGTAATACATTTTCATGCAGCTGAGGTTAAAAATACCGCAAAACAGACTCTCGGGCTCATCTCGGGCTTACAATCTGATGCGATCACCAAAAGTTGCCGATTCACAGCACAACACACCTCATGTGGCGGATGCAAAATTACATTGAGGGCAAGGTAAAAAAAGAAGATTTTTCTGCATGATCAAGACCTGGAGACAAGTACTGCATTTGGACGTAGACAAGAGTAAGCAGCTACAAAATGCCAGAACCAATGCAAAATAGAAACCCCAGTATCATCTAATTTCCCCTAACTTTTCCTAAACCCCAACCCGTGACGACAATTCTGCGCAACGCAAATCATTCCTCTTTCAACCGCGCAACATCAGTAATCAATCCCGAAACTCAACGAATTGAAAAGGAAGAAAATTGAGGATCAGCAGTCCTTAAATCACTGCATCACGAAACAGAGGAGAATACGCGAGAGAGAGAGAGAGTACCGCACAGGCGATGACGTTCAGCATGAGAACATGACGCTGAGTGAGGTTCCACTGAGAGAGCTGAAGCGCCGCGGCGGCGGAAGACGACGACGACCCGACGGACGAGGTGTACCGCGACGAGACCGACGGCGGCCCCGCCGGTTCTGCCTCCGATTCCGCCACGGCCGTTCCGCCGCACGCCTGCTGTACGGACAGCGAGAGGAACCGGCAGGGTCGCCGCCGCCGACGCGGCAGCTGCCGGAGAACCGTCGGCCGGCGGGCCGGGAACGGCGGCGCGGTGGGTTCGTGACCGGAGCTCAAATGGGTCGGATCATTCGATGCGTGCAATTTCGCCGCGCAATACATTCGCTCTCTCTCTCTCTCTCTCTCTCTCTCTCTAAAGGTGTCGCCTTGCGAAATCCGACCGCTGTCCTCGGACCAGAGCGACGAGGTGAAGGAAGGTTTCGCACCTCCACTTTCTCACTCTCCTTTTTATTTTTAATTGTTGTTTTTTTAAGAAAAAATTAATTATTCAATTAATTATTTTTCAAAAATGCTAATTACTCTACTCACGTTTTCACTACCTTAATATAGCAAACTGTTTATCAAGCTGCCATTTTTAAATTCAAATGATTAATTTACTCTCCTTCTCTATAATGTAAATACACATAATGATTAATATTGTATGCCTGTCAGATATTTGCATAATCAATGTTTACTCTTTAACGTAAAATATATTTTAAAATGCAAGAGCTTGAAACCCATGGATCAAAATGATAATGCCGAATTTAGGACCATGCCTCCAAAGACCTAGGACTTGAGACACCAGACCCCAAAGCACCCAAAGCCAAGACCTGCCATCGGGCCTAACCCTAGCCCTCAAGGTCTATGGTTTGGGGGCCATGGATTCGAGTCCAGGTATCGAGGTCCTAAGCTAAGGGGGTAGGGTCCTAGGTAAGGTCCCAAAGTCCCCGCTCTAGCGCCTGAGGATAGTCCTCCCTCATGTCATGGTTTTAAGGGCCAAAAATTCCAAGGTTCAGCTACTTGGCCCTTTAGTCCGATGATAGGGATGATCTTCTAGTGGTGGTAGTCAAGCTAGATTGAAAAAATAGATAATTTTAAGAAAGTATAATTTCTAGACGATCTTTGTCAACCCATTTAAAGTATAAGAAAGAAAATACCACACATCACGAGACCCTTTTATTCAACAAATTAATAATTCTCATATCGCACTCGATAATCCTTCAACTCAAATTGCACACCGATACTCCAATCGCACATTGCCTCGGTCATTTCACTGGCACTTAGCACACGATAGAAACAATCTCCATTAGAGATCCTCCCGCTGCACGATGCATGACCATAACAGGTAGAATCGTCGGTGGAATGCTGGTTGTATATAATCGTTGTTATTGTCCCCCGTGAACGCGATCAACTTGTCGGTCACGTCAGCGACATCGTACGTGTGAGAGCTTGAAGAACCGTACTTCTCTTCATTGCACAAATGATCTACCAAGCTCGTGTCAGGATCGCGCCTCGCAACGTTGCAGATGCAACTACAGACGACCCCACACATCATGAATAAGATCGTCGGAAAAGAAGCCATATAAAACTATCGATGTACTATCTTATCTTTCTTTGGATTACCAACGAATTACCCCGAAATTGGTAGGTGAAAACTCGTAATCTGCTTTAAGTATGTGCAACTTAGCTGAAATGTATTATCGAACTCTCTTTCGTAATGATATGATTTGGATTGCTTGTCTATTCCCTAGGAAATATCTCCACTGTGCTAATAATACTTCCTTGGTTTTATCGATAAGCGTGCTTGAATTGGTCGCAACTCTCTCTATCTCTCTCTCTCTACTGTGCTAATAATACTTCCTTGGTTTTATCGATAAGAGTGCTCGAATTGGTCGCAACTCTCTCTCTCTCTCTCTCTATTAAATCATTTTCAATCATAGACTGGGCATTGTGACCAAAAACCCATTATACGATACGCTATTACAATTTCGACTTATAATTAACTCCACAAGCATTATGAAGCGTCCTAAAAGTGGTTTATAACACTATGAAACTGTGGTACCCAAGTGTCAAAGTATCTTCACTACAAAGCACAACATTGAATTGTAGAATTCTTCATATTGACATGAGGGGAAATCGTAATTTGCTTGTGTTACTCACCGTGCTGTACAAATATCCATACAAGGTATTGATTAATTGAAAAGGAAAAGAAAATGTACCAAATATCTTTAACTCATAATGAAGATATACCCAATTTGTTGACAAGAAATGTAAACCAATCTCGACCCAACGTGTTGGTAAAATTGTGTGCTAGTTGAAGTCTAGTGATATGTGCTTGATTCTGATGGTCTCGGACTGTACATGTTCCTGAACAAAATGACTGTCAATCTCAATGTGCATTGCATTGTTCATTCGTGAAATACCAGATTTGCCGTGATGTGTAAGGTAGCTTAGTTGTCATAATAAACACCCATCGGGTTGTTGTGCAATTTCCTAGGGGAGGCGCGTAAAGTGTGTAACCAAATCAATTCAGTAGTGACAACTGTTATAGCGTGATCAACTTCAGCAAAAGATCGAGAAACTGTAGTCATCTTCTTGGTTCTCCACGATACTGGACTATTAGGTTGAAAATTCATAGGCAAAATCAATACAGAATACTGTAAGCACGTGCATTTCCTTCTCGGAATACATAGTTGGATTTGCAATTCTCAGCTTTGCATGGAAAGTCTCGACACTTGCTCTATTAAGCTGTCTTCCATAACCTTGTTTGCTAAGCGACATTACTAATTGTTGAGAATCAAGTTCAAGAACAAGTCTCGTGTACCCCGTGGTCCAATCCATCTGAAGTCCGAGAAACATTTCATTAGTCCGAAGTTATTTACTCGAAGTTGGCTTCCTCGATGCATTTTCTAAGCCCTATCTATACTAGAGATGGACATGCTTCCCTTTTGTAGAGTTCATGTTCATATTTATGTTGCATGAGATAAAAGCATTGGTTGTTTACCATTTTGGATGCCAATTAGACTTTCTCACAAATAGATAATCACATGAGTGATGCTTAAATATAGTTTTAGTATACTTAAGTATGAGTGCAAAGTAGAGATAGTCTAATAGACCATTTAATTATATGATTTGGATTATTCTATTGCATACGAAATATCTCCACTAAGCTAATATTGTTAAGATTCATCGTACAATTACAAAAAATAAAAAAAAATAAAAATAGAGAGGAGAAGTGAGAGAGAATTTGGGAGGCAAGGTCTTATCCTAGTTCACCCTTAAACTAGGGCTAAGTCTAGCTAAGAAATCCCCTATCATTAGCATCTCCCACCTCTCCATTACATCCCTCGATTTATAAGAGAAATAAAATTTATATATTTAGTAGCTATTCATGAATTTAAGCCCAACTATCAATAAAATATGAATCCAAATTATAAAAATCTTGTAGGGTCACGAGGGTGCTACCCCCTATGTCCCGATAGCCTTTGGATGGGGATTATAAACCACATGCCAACAAATACGACGAGCAATTCCTTTGTTTCACTATTTCATTGATCGGTAACTAAGCTATCCCTAGGTGGAATGGTCGATTGGATGGCCAATGTTGACATTGACATTTTTAAATAATATTTATTTATTTTTTGAATTTTTATTTTTATTATTTTATTTTTCTTTGTTTCCCCTTTTCATGTAAGGCTTAGCCTTGCCTTTGGCCAATTACTGAGCAACTAGAGGAAGAAGGAAAGAAAAGAAATATAAAGAGGAAAAAATAATTCAAAAAATTATTAAAATATTATAAAAAATTGTCCATGTCAGTGCCAATCACCTCATATAGGACGGCCGACGTCCATGTAAGTGATTTACGGCCAAAATTGATTTGATAAATTGAATTGGCACAAATACAAAAAGTTTAGGATTCGATTAGCAAAAAACAAATGTTTATTACAGAATTAACACAATTGTAATAGGTTTAAGAGTTTTTATTTTTATTTTTTAATAATTCTCCCCTTTGTCGAGCATCTTAATCTGAAATATTAAGATCACTACTACTTCACAACTCCACCTTTAGTGGAGATTAGATTGATGAACTCATCTAGAGCACTCAACGATAGTTTGTTCTTTTTCAGCTTCGTTACATGCATTATATCCTTCAACATTCCCATCACTCAGTAAAGATCTCTACTACTAGTTCAGAAGCAGCGCCATTTCCTACAAGTGCCTTACCACCCTCCGTACACGTATAGGTATAAAAGCAGTTTATATGAGAAGTCCCATGATAAGAATCTTCAGAATCAAGCATCTAATCATCACCTAATGAACTAGTAGTGACTGATAACAATGATCCGGAGTTGGCCATGGTTTCCCAGGCAAATCTGGTAACGGAACTCGTTTGGCGCTTCGTCTGGGGTATGGGAGAGAGAAGGAGAGATAAATTTTTATGAGGTCTGTTCTAGCACGGTATAAAATGTTTTCGATCTTGTTCAGAGACAACAAATGGGTATTGGAAGGGAGACAACTGATCTATGTCCTCCCTAAGTTAAGTGTTTTGCATCACCTACTACATAGAGAATTCACTGTTTGATTGGATAAATATTTCTTTATTGACTAGGCTTCGACTTTGACGACGGTTTTATACCTGAATTGATATAAACAGGGCATAATTACGTCATTGAAAAAAATACTGGACTATGAGGACCTTCATGGACACCGAGTTACTGGCTAGCACAACAAAAGCATGTATCCCATCTTTGAATTAGATAACATCAAGCATAATTTTCACTTCGTGGTCAATCGTCTTTCTCGAACAAATTCATGAAGGTTGGCAGAATATCCAATTCAAAGTTCAGTGAGAGGCAAGCTAGATTGAGAACGTCAAGTGGAATTGACGAATAAATAGCCAGCGAGCGGAACATGATTCTAATATCATGTTAGAATCTCCAACTGAAAAGTTTAAATTAGTAAGTGGAGGGAGATTACATGAAAATTATGAAAACCTCATGGGCAATGGGATACTTTAACAAAAATGGCACATAGATGTAGGCAGGTGGGTACAAACTAAAGATCCAAAACTAATAGAGACCTGCTTATTCCACGAAATAATAGTTTTCATATCGTAATCTACCATCCTTAAGCTGGAATCGAACCCCTATGCTCAAATCACACATCTTCCTGATCATGTAATAAGCTTGTGCCAGACATGCGCTGCAATCGTCTCCCGTGAGGCCACCGTTGCACGTTCCATGTCCATAACAAGGACTACCACCGAGCGAGAACTGGTCGTAGTAGTCATAGCTATGAGAGGGTGTGTTCGAGGACATATCAGAGATGACGTCCGGGACGTTGTAGTAATAAGCGCTCGGATTCTGGTATTTCTCTCCGTTGCACGTCTTCTGCACCAGGGTCGTGTCCGGAACGGCCCTTGCGACATTGCAGGTGCATAGGAGCCCGCCTACGATCAATGCGATCATTGGAAAAGAGGCCATGTCTTTCTTTAGGGACTACTGATGAAAAACTGAGATAAGTTTAGCTATATGGTTGAATGTTTTAATCATCACTAAGCAGGGATAGGTTCTGCAGCTCTCTTATTATCAATATGATTTGCATCGTTTCACCTTGCAGTGAGTATTACACCCAACCCTCCACTTTCACCAGCGCAGACAGCTACTATGCTAACCTACCAGTTTCTCAAACGCCCCTTACGAGGTGGGGTAGAATCTACCCTCCCCACCTAAAGGGCCCCAAAACTCCTGAGTATAGTTTTTTCTTCCCCACCTAAAAGGAAATACCCCCGATATTTTACGTCTAGAGTTTAGACGAAACAGTTTTAGAAGATACTTGGGTTCATTTAAGCATCACTAAGCAGGTATAGGTTCTGCAGCTCTCTTATTATCAACATGATTTGCACCGTTTCACTCCTAGGAAACACCCCACGAAGCTAAGAGAGGAGGTACTTCCTTAGTTTCATCGAAATGGTTCGAAAAATTCAATGTTGAGTCCACTTGTTTTTTCTTGTGTTATCATATTCCACCGGTTTTGGATGAAAGCCGGCTGGACATTGCATTAATTTTTTTTTCGGTCAATGTCCTCCCATTAATTCATTTAAACATAATTTGCTGATCTGGCTTCTAATTCAGTAAGTTTGAGCGTCAGACAAAAAATTATTGTTACATCTGGATTATTCACATAAGATATTCAATTCAAATCGAGATATAATAATTCATGTCATCAAATAACATGAAAAATCGTTTTTCTGACTTGAGCAAATTAAAAAATTTAAATTTGTTTAACTTTTCTCCCATCATCAAGTATTACAAATGGTAGAAGCCATTTGAAGCTCGCTTCTTTAACTTTTCTCCCGTTAGATTACCGCTGACAATCTTCAGGATGTTCAACTATACCGAAGGATGCGTGTTCTGAGCTTTTCTTCTCCATCTGGTGTGGGCCTTTATGAGCAGCGATGGATTTTTTATATGTTGGGCCAAGTCAAGCTCGTCCGCCCATGTTGGACCAAACCCGGCCCATAAGGGAAGGGCCCATAAGAGGAAGAGGACAGTTATTTTTTAAGTAAAAATAACTACTGTATAAATATGAAAAAGGAGGAACGTTGGAGATTAGAATGAAACAACACGGTCTTTTTCTCCCTTTGAGACAACATCGTATTTCTTTTTGAAAACGGAACTCTAGAGTTTCGATCAATTCCTCTGAGACTGCAATAAGTACTTAATCCATAGCAAATAAGGCATGTCTATCTTCGTGATATACCTTTTGATCGGTGTTACATGTTTCTTGGGCACGTTTTCGCATTTGTTTTTGGTATTCGATCGTTTGAGTATCGGTTCGTTTTTTCAGGAATCCGTTTTCAACAAGCAACAATATGTGCATTATGCCATCCTCTTTTTATTAGTCTAATAATTGCTCTTAGCTATATTCCTAGGAGAGATCCCCACGAAGTTATAGACGAGGCACTTCCTTATTAGATTCATCGAAATGATCCTAAATTTGGATGATCTTTTGACCTGTTCGGTGCTTTCATTGGGTGTCTTTATCCCTTCCATTAAGGCATGTAAATAAGGTGCGCATAATTGGTTATCCTTTTATACATCGTAGGTACAAGCTTAGAGGCATTGTGTGTTGGATGTATTGCCCTAAAGTTACTATGTAATAGTTACATATTAGGGATTTCAGTTGTACTATCATTCATTTGTCCAATTATTTTATATTTATGAATGGTTTCATAAGATCAATTGCAACTATACTTATTCTTGAGATGTCAAGAATATATGTAATGGGTTCATAGATAGACTGAATCTTTAAATTGTTCCCGGTTGATGGATTATTGAGTGGATATTAATAATCCTGTTGAGATCGGTGTGTTCTTAACTTCACCATTAAGTATTGGATACTTAAGGGAATGATGAGTCACAAGTCATTGGGTATTGTGATGCCTGAGTTAAGAACACGAGTGTTTGTATTAGATAAGTTCACTGAACGTGACGCATATGGAACAATTAGCAACATGAAGCTTTTAGCGTGGTCAATGTCTAATTGTTCATGCTTTGGTCTTGTGTAAATAATCCTTAGACCTGAGGCACAGTTTTAACTTGTGTGTCGAACAACTATGGTTCACAGGTGCACGTAATGCCGGGTCATTGATCCGTCTTTGTACTTGATGGTCATATTTTGTTCATATACGAAGTTGCACGTGTGTGCAATATGGAATCTGTCTCCTTGTTAAATGCAATGTATAATAATGATGTCCTATGTGATCTAATTATGATACTGCATTGAAATTCTCGGCCGGGGTTGTAACCGATAATAAATTGTTTATGTCTCAAATGAAATGCATGTCAATTAGATTTGTGCATATGATCGAATTGGTGACTTGACAAATATTCCATGGTCTTTGTTTGATCGAGACATAGTAAGATAGAGGGATTGAATTACACTGTAGCTAAAACTGTTAGGTTCATTATGTTCTTAAAACATTCATACTATCTGGGTAGCCATGACATATCGCTAGATGTCAATCATGGCTTGTAGGAACCAAAGATTAATCGGGATAATTAATTCTTTTGGGAGTACTAATGTGTTAGTACAAGTCTTACTATCAGCTTAGTGATGAACCTGGGATGTCACACACCATAAACAATTAGGATAACGTGGAACAAGAGAGAAATATTGTTGCAAATGTGTTTGCGATTACTACAATCGAATTGAGTCGATTTGAAATTAAATTAAATAAGATTTAATTTAATTTGTATTAAAGTCACGACCCTACTTGCATATAATGCACACACATGCCCAAAGTGGATACATGTTAATCTACCCCAAATGTACATATAAAGATTATGTCATTTTTATTTTTTATTTTTCTTTAAGGGGATTGATTAATTAATTAATTATTCATTTAATTAATTACTTAATCAATATATATTTATATTAATTTAATTGGGAAGCATCACGCACGAAGCATAAGCATTGTGCATGAACAGTTGACCGTTCATGCGCAATCGTGCTTCAAGAGATGGGATCAGCAATCATTGCTGATTCAAGCATTTTTCATTTTAAAATGCTTGATTGAGGACAGAATTTGGGGCTGCTAAAATAGAGAGAAAGTGGGTGTTTGTTTTGTGTCTTTGAGGCGAAAAAGAAAAGTAATTCTCTCTAGTTCGGGTCGTGACTTAAACATCAAGGATACAGCGGATTGTCTCCACGAGATTGCTAGCACGATCATAGTGGTGATTATTCGAAAGTTATCTCTTTCGTTCGACGTCCATTGTTGGTGTGTCTGAACTAGAGGTCCGACGTTTGTGGGGCTAGAACTGTAGAACATCTGAACCAATTCGTTTAAAGCGTGCTTCAAGATGTAATTTGTTTAACTCCATTTTTATATTCAGATTTTTTTATTAAAACGCACGAACAACGCCTTCGAAGAATCATATATAAAATATATCTTTATCTCCACTGCGTTCTTTTTGTTAATTTTACCTATACATGATTAATGAAACCCCAACATTGTGAAGTCTCAAGAAACACTCTGCAAGCACCGTAAATTGATTTTGCTCAGTTTTTAGACCTACCTAGGAAGGCTTGAACCTGAACAGTTGGTAAGTCATGGATAATAAATGAATAAGCCACCTCTGACTCCTGAATTGGAAATTCCTTAATGGTCTAATCAGCTATGTCAATTCTCAAAGGGTTGGTAAGCTTCAATGGTTGAGATGTACTGAGAGATACATATAGAAATATCATGTGGGGTGCAAGATTCACTTTGCAAGATTTAATATTAGGCCTTTCTATTTGTATTTTGAAAATACATATTTGCATCCTCAATTCAATAAAATTGTTTACCTGTTTACAAGTTTGTCATAACCTTACCCTTCTCTCACCCACACCCTTACCCTTATCTCGCTGATGCGGGAGAACATTATGTCCAAGAGTTCAATTTATTTTATCTTTTCATATTAGTAATTTTAAATTACAAAATCTTCGGTGAGTAATTTACATTTTAAGTGAGTTATCCGATAAGGTCAAGAGATTTTTTAGATTATCTTCATTTACTTGTTTCCTTATCTTTAGGATTCTCGATTAAAAGACTTGAAGTATTTTAGGAGAATTTGTTTAGCATTTAAGAGTGATCTTGTCATATTAAAAAATTATATCTAGGGTTAAATTCAAATTACCTAGACAATACTAACAATCTCTAAACTTTAGTTCAATATGCAATATCATTCTCAGACCTATAATTTGTTTGATGTGACTTTCAAAATACTACTAAATGTTCGCTATAGTCATTTTGTTGAATCAAATAAGCGAGAAAGTCAAAACAAGACCCTAAATTTCAATTTAGTCCCTAATCTCAATTAACCGAGTGAAACCACTACTTGTCAATTCCAAAGATTTTTTTTTTCTTTTTTATACGAAAACAAATACTTTAACAAAGGTGACGCACATACATAAGTGTAGAAACTAAAGATCCAAACTAAAATGACCCGCCTATTCTTTGAAATAATAGTTTTCGCATTGCATTCTGCAATCCTTAAGCTCAAATCGCGCATCTTCCTAATCATATAATAAATCTTCGCCCGCGACGCCACCGTTGCACGTCCCTATGTCCATAACAAGGTCAACCACCAAAACAGAACCGGTCGTAGCAGTCGTAACTATTAGAGGCCGTCTCTTGTTATTAATAGGATCTGCGCTGTTTTACTCCTAGAAAGTATCCCCATGAAGCTAAGAGAGGAGGTACTTCCTTGGTTTGATCGAAATGGTCGCAAAGTTCAATGTTATAGCTCTTTCTTTACATCTTTCCAAGAGCCAATAGGTCTGAACTCTTATAGACAACTGATGTTATCAACATAGGAAGAGATATTATTGCAAGGTTTAGTTCTAAAGTTGGAAAGCTTTTTACTAAATTTCCTCACGATATGTCCTCGAACTATGAATTTGAAAACTGTCGAGATTCGGGAGGGTTAAGACCTACGGATATATATGAAAATAAATTTCAATGATTGGGGCTTTGACATAAGTTTAGAAAGTTAGGGGACCAAAGTTCATCCCGAGAGATGTGGTTGTCGCTAGTGAGTGAGGGAGCCAGAAATTTGGGTTAGGCAGGCCGAAATTTCCGGCGCAATTGTGAGAGAGAAAATTGACAGATTTTTCCCAAGATCATGTCTCTAACAGTTGATTGGTTACAAGTTATAAATATGATCCACATCATATCTAATTGAATATAATTGTTGATTGGGTTATATTTTCCTCCACCCATATATCTAAGTAATTGATGAGTGACAAGGAGTGAACATCACCGACAATTAAACTGAATTAACTTTAGATGTAGGTCGTGTCCATGTTTATAATCCACCAATCAAAAGATTGGTAGGAGGATATTCGTTTTTGGATAAGGATGGAGAAAAGCAAGAACCTCAGCAGAAGTGTCGAGATCTTAGGCAAAGTAGAATTTAAAGTTTAATAACCAGTTATCATCAATTATTTCAGGGAAAATACCCGGAATCCTACTTAGATTTTGCGAACTTACCACTTTCCATCCTCTATTTTCAAAAATACTCCTTGCATCCTTAGTCAATATCACCACAGAAAGAGATCCCAATCTCCAAAATAGAGCATGCAAATTGCTATGAATAGAAACTCAGGAAGTCATTGATTTTTTTTTTTTCATAATTATATCAGATACATCAAATTGATCAATAGTTTCAGGGGAAAATTCCAAATAAGGACCCGAAATGAATCTATTTTCTCAAATAAGGACTTAAAGTGAACTTTGTGTCATATAAGGACCTGAAGTGGACCTATTGTTTCAAATAAGAACCCGAAGTGAATTTTGTATCAAATAAGGACTGAAGTGATCAAGTTAATCTCTATTGAGAACCTTAGTTCGCCGATAAACATTTTCCGACAATTAAAATAGGGGCAATTTTGTTAGAAATTTATGATTGGAAAAAAAAAGGAAAATTCTATATTAATTAAGTTTAGGTTATCTATTTAGATGTTTACGTTTTCTTCTTTCTTCTCACTCATTGCTCCTCACCTTGCTCGCCAAACGAGAGAATTTGGGTCTCCAAAAAAAAAAAAAAAAAAAAAAAAAAGCAAGCGTCCGGTTTTCTTCTTGTTTTTGAATTCGTGCCTCAACCGGCGGAGAGAATTTGAGTCTTTGACTTTGCGGAGGGGTACAAGGAACAGGGAGACCGTAGAAAACCTAGGTTTTTTTTTTTTTTTTTTTTTTTTTTTAGGATTTGTTAATTTTCCCTATATTTTTTTAGACAAAATTGCCCAAACTCGGTTGTCGAAATGTCACATGCTTGATAAATTTGGCGAATATTTGGTGACCGGTAAGCTTAGGTTCTTATTTGGAATTGAGGTCCTTATTTGAGATAATGGGTCCACTTTAGGTCTTTATCGACACAAGTTTATTTTGGATCTTTATTTGAGAAAATTGGTCAACTTCGCGTCCTTATTTGAGACAATGGGTCCACTTTAGGTCTTTATTTGACACTAAGTTCATTTCGGGTCCTTATTTGAGAAAATTGGTCAACTTCGGGTCCTTATTTGGAATTTTCCTAGTTTCGGGAGTGGGTTTCGACTCACGCCCGCCCGGGCATGGCAAAAGTCTGAGAGTGAGAGTTAGAATAGGAGTACAGTAGGACCAACAAAAAAAAAAAATAATTAACCTATTACTTAAAAACAAAGATTTCCACGAAAGTGAAATATATAATCAACGGTTTCTAATACATTGAGTAGGATCTGTGTGAAAGTGAAAAATGACAAAATTCAACTATGATAATACTGATGGTTCGAGTTTATTAGATTCAAACAACTTCGTTACGAGGTACACACCGTTTCACACTCCCCTAAAGAATAATTTCCTGTCCTTTTTTTCTAGTCTAAATTTTCTTGTTCTTTAGAGAGTATATAAAGAGACTAAACTTCATCGTAAAATAGGCTTTTCAGGTTTAGGATTTAACTGGCATAATAAAAAAAAATATGACTGAATTAATAAAACTATAATAAGTTTAGGACTTTTTAGATAATTCTTTCCCAATTTTACACTTAGTTCAATTCAATCTCATTCTCACGAACTCAACATCCTTTTTATGTTATAACCAAGCTAATAAAGTAAACTAGAGAGAACTTTCCAAACAGCGTGGAACAAGTGAGTAAAATAAGCCTTTTGAAACACACTTCGTACGACAAATACTCTTGATGATGCGAGCTCCCATATGACAAAAAGCATGTAATCCATCTCAAATCGATTTTTCCGGTCACTAAACAACCTTATCAGATTATTCATGAAAGCGACATAGGACACCATGGTACGTAGGCCGACAAATCTGAGACTCGTTCATTCCATGAATGGATAGTCCTCATATCGCATTCTGCAATCCTTGAGTTCGAGCTGGACCCCGATGCTCCAGTCGCACGCTTTCTTGATCTTGACATAAGCTTGCTGCAGGCATTGGGTGCAGTCGTCCTGCGTGAGGCCTCCGTTGCACGTCCCGTGGCCATAACAGGTATCGCCACTGGAGGAGACCTGGTTGTAATAGTCGTAGCTGTTGAATGCTGTCCTCATGGCTAAATCGTACATAACGTTCTGGGCATTCCAGTAGAAACCGCTCCAATTGTTGATTGTCCCCCCGTTGCAGCTCTGCTGTACCAATGTCGTGTCCGGAACACCTCTCGCAACACGGCAAAGGAATGAAAGGACTCCTACGATCAACGCGATTTTCGGAGAAGAAGCCATGTAAAGCTCGCTTCCTTTTCCTTATCTCTCCTTATATCACCGCTGAAAGCCTGCGGAATGTTCAGCTTATATTGAGAAATGCGTGTGCCTTTATGAGCAGGGATATACATACACTCGGCCACCTTTTTTTATTCTCATTTAGCTTTTTTCCTAGGAAACATCCCCACGAAGCTAATGACGGAGGCACTTCCTTATTAGTTTCATCGAAATGATTTGGAAATTTGGACGAAGGTCCTCCGTCACGTATGATGCTTTCATTGGGTCTCTTCATCCCTTCCGTTGATGCATGTGATAATATACGCATCAGCAATTATTTTTTATTAACCGTGTGTACAAGCATAGAGCTCTAAAAACCTAAAAGCTCATGAAATACTCTACAAAGCCGTAGGGAATGGATTGAGCTCAGGCCTAGGACCTGAGCAGGAAGTGTTGAGCCCAAGCAGTTTGCAAGCCGTTGATAGTATTTGAGCGAGTGATCCTAGTTCCATAACTAGAGATCCATGACGCTCCAACGAGTCGGCCCTTAAGGGATCAGTATGCATTAATGGGTGAGATGAACTGAGAGATACTCATTGGAATATCGTGCGAGGTAGAGGATTCAGGTCCGTGAAATTTATTATCAAGCCTTGTTTTGATCTCTCTTATAATTATAGTTGTTCGGCCACCTTTCAACCTACCTCATGCGATGCGTTTAGAAGGCAAATGTACTTTTAGTTGCGTATATTATCCGGTTTGGGAAGAAAGCTAGTCCACCCACGTTACTCATGACGCTGCACAATGTGAAAGCATGCAAATGCTTTGGAATCATAAATTGCTCCCCAGCTAGTTATCAAATCCAAACGACAGCTCATGTCCCAAATTACATGCATTTGAATTATAGTAATAATGACTCTTTCGGGTACTTCCGGTGGCCAACAGAAGAAACCTCGGAATCAATTTTAACAGGGAAAATAAGCAAAATATCCGTGGATTTTCACTAGGATAACCATAGACAGATTTGTATGTTCTAACATCGTTGACACCAAAAGATGTCCAAGTACTCAATTGATGACTTGATGGACAAAAGCCGAGTAAGAAACGATAGAGGCAAAAAGTGGCTAAGTGCGAAAAGCCGGTAGTCGACAAACCAGGCTGGACGACTAGAAAATCAGTTTTAGCCCATGGGGTAATCGGTGAAAATGGCTAAGTCTCGAAAGAAAGTGTTGACAGATAATTGTCAATTCATGAAGCCGACCATTCCGAATGCAACCGTCAAAGAGACACCCGTAAAGAAGTTGATATCATGCAACTGTCAGGTAGTGGAGCTGACGATTCCAAAAGCAACTAATAATGGCAATTTCGAGGAGTAGAGAAGATACATTGGTCGAGTCGATTATTTCTGAATTAGTGGTCGTAGATAAAAATTGCTGGATTATAAGAGCTACACAAAGGGTGTTTGATTTCTTTGTAACTATTGCAAATAGTCAATACTAGATATAAATTCCTCAACTATAGTTTGTACAAATGACTGTTAATCAATCAAAGAACACCCAAAAGTAGATATAAATTTAGATGTAATCTTAGAGTCCATTTCTTTCGCGGAAAATATATCATTTCTAGAAAATATTTTTCAGGAAAATGACTTTATTTTTCGAAACCTTAAAATGACCTAAAAATATTTTTCGTCTTTTGCTAAGGAAAATCTGATGGGGAAAATTATCAAAAAAGAAAAGAAAATTCGTATTTTCAAATTATTTTTATTCATTTTTTTTTTTGTTTTTTTTTCTTTTTGCTTATTCCTTGGCTCATCCTCAACATGGCAACGGGGCTGGAGACCGACCTAAGCGAGTTCAAGCATCACCTAAGGCCAAGAAGGCTCAAGCTTGCCAATAGAGGATATTAGCTCGCTCGATCCAGCGAGGCTTGTGCTCGTTGGCCCCAAGCGAGCTCAGGCCTCACCACCGAAGGTTGTGAGCTTGCCTGATCTAGTGAGGCCCAAGCTCCTCGACTGTCCCCATGACTAGCGATGAGCCGAGGAAGAAGCCAAAAGAAAAAGTAAAAAATGAAACTTAAAATTTTAAAAATAATATAAATTTTTATTTTTTAAAAAATATATTATTATAAAAACAAACATTCATTAACTAAGAACCTGTGTTTGTGCTCTAAGGACCAATGCACAAACTTTGTGAACTCAGGCCCAAGGGTCGGGACTAGAGCTTGAGCATTGGGAGCCTAAGCAAGACCTTTATGGACCCAAGATTGGGTGTCGAAGCATCAAGTACAGGCATTAAGGGTTTAGGCCCAACCTTAATGTGCCTAGCCTCAATGTGCCCGGCCTTGTTGTACCCGAGCATGGGTGCTGGTGACCCATGCTCGAGCACTAAAGTCTGGGGCTTAGCCACCGGAGATCTAGCCTTGAACACCAAGACCCGAGAACCAATGTTATGGTCTTTGTGCCCAAACGTAAAATTTTGGATCCAAGTGCTAGTACCTTCTCCGATTTCTTCAAAGAAGAAACCCATCTCCTGAATTTAAACTTTGGTAGAAAAATATTTTTTATTTGCTTATTTTCCTAAGTGAACTAAACGCTAAGAAAAATGTTTTTCATGAAATAGGTCTGCTTATTGGGGAAAAAATTCATGAAAAAGGAAAATACTTCTTGGGAAATCATTTTTAGAAAAATTGTTAGTTTTCCTTTATTTGGTGATATGTGACTAATAATTTTTTACACTGTTTGGATCTCATTTGGGAAATATTTTTTCAATATCATGACTTTATCTTAGGTAAAAAATTAATTTTTAAAATATTTTTATTTTTATTTTTTTTCTTTCTTTTTCCTTCTTCCTCCTCCGCTTGTCGCCTAGGACTGGCTAGGTCGGCGAACAACCAGCGGAGGAGGAAGAAGGAAAAAAAAAAGAAAAAGATAGAAAAGAAAAAAAGAAAAATATTTTAAAAATCTATTTTGAAATAAAATAAAAAATTAAATAATAATAAATTCAAGAGGAGAAATTCCGGAAATTGTTTTCACCTTCTTAGATTTGAGAATTCACTTCGCTAATTTTATGCATGAATATTTTCCCTGATCAGATAATGTTTTGGTTGACTTATCATTTTTAGATAATTAAACATGTGAAAGTTTAGAAAAATAATTTCAGGAAAACACTTTCCCATATCAAAAAAAAATTTACGTCTAAAATATAAATTTAAAATATCAATCTCATCGATCTCATAAGATCATACCAAATCCCATCCATCGAATCGCTTTTTGAAAAAGACGAGACATTTAAGTCATACAAGTAAAGAGATCTATTCATTGAGAAGAAAAAGAAAAAATGTGAACAGTCATGTCCATATTTATAATCCACCAATCAAAAGATTGGTACGCGGACATCTTTTTGAAAAAAAAAAAAAAAGATAAGAGGAAAACAAGACCCTAGCTTTGGTATCAACTTGATACTATCGAGATTTTAAGCAAAGCAAACTTTAAAGTTTAATAGCCAGTTATCATTTATTATTGTAGGAAAATACCCGGAATCCTACTGGGATTTTTCAATCCTTCCACTTTCCATCCTCTTTTTTAAAAGATACGCCTTAACTAAAGAGATCCCGATCTCCAAAATAGAGCGTGCAAACTGCAAAGTGCTGTATGAACGGAAACTTAGGAAGTCATTTAATTTTTCTTCTCGTAATTATAGCAGATACACTAAATTAATTAATCAACTAGCCTATTATTAAAAAAATCGAGCACTTCCTCGAAAGTGAAATATTCCATCGAGGGTTGCTAATACATTGAGTAGGATCAGCAAGAAAGTGAAAATGACAAAATTCGACTATGATAATAGTGATGGTTCAAGTTTATTAAATTCAAACAACTTCGAAGCGAGGTACACACTACTTCACACTCCCTTAAAGAAATGATTTCTTGTCCTTCAGAAAGCACATAAAGAGATTAAACTTCATTATGTGAAATAGACTTTTCAAGTTCAAGATTCAATTGGCATAATTAGAAATTTATGATTGAATGAGCAAAAGCGCTATAGGTTTTAGGACTTTTTAGATAATTTTCCCCTAATTTTATACTCAATTTGATCCAATCTCATTCGCACAAGCCCGACGTCTTTTTTTATCTTATTACCAAGCTAATAAAATTAACTAGAGAGAACTTTTCAAACCGCGGGGAACAAGCATTTTGAAACACACTTCGTACAGCAAATTCTTTTGACGGTGCGAGCTCCCATGACAAAAGGCATGTAATCCACATCTCAAATCGATTTCTCCCATCACTACACAACCTTCTCAGATTATTCCTGAAAGCGACACAAGACACCATGGTACGTAGGCCGACGGATTCTAAGAATCGGTTATGCCACGAATGGATAATCCTCGTATCGCATTCTGCAATCGTTGAGTCCTTCAGCTCGAGCTGGACCCCTATGCTCCATTTGCACGATTTCCTGATCTCGATTTAAGCTTGCTGCAGGCATCGGGTGCAATCTTCCCGTGTGAGAGCCCCATCACACGTCCTGTGCCCGTAACAAGCATCACCACCAGAGTAGACCAGGTTGTAGCAGTCGTAGCTGTTGTATGCTGTCCTCGTCGCTAAATTGTGCACAACGTCCTAGGCGTTCCAGTAGAAACCTCTCCAATTCTCGAATGTCGCTCTGTTGCATATCTTAATGTCGTGACGGGAAGGAGAAGAAGCCATGTAAAGCTCGCTTCCTTTTCCTTTTCTCTCGTTGAGTAATGTTCAGCTTGCATTGAGAGATGCGTGTGCCTTTATGTGCAGGTAAATACGCATTTGGCGACCGTCTTTTTATCTGTATAGTAATTCTTCTTGGCTTTATTCAGTGGAAATATCCCCACGAAGCCAATAGAGGAGCCACTTATTAGTCTCATCGAAATGATCTGGAAGTTCAGACGAAGATCTCCGTCATGTATGATGCTTTCACTGGGTGTCTTAATCCCTTCCGTTAACGATTATCTTTCATAAACCAAGCAAACGAACGTAGAGATCAAGAAACCTAAAAGCTCATGAAATACTCTACAAACCCTTAGAGAATAGATTTAGGCATAAGGCCTGAACAAGAAGTCTCGAACCAAAGCAGTTCGCAAAACATGATAATATTTGAGCGAGTGATCTAGAAATCCGTGATTCTCCATCTATTCAGTCCTTAAGGGTCCGTATGCATCAATGGGTGAAATGGGCTGAAAGATGCTCATGAGAGTATCGTGCGGGATAGAGGATTCACATTTACGAAATTTATTATCGAGAATTGTTTTAATCTCACTTGTAGTTATAGTTGTTCGGCCGTCAGCCGACCTACCTCGTCCGATAAGTTTAGCAAGCAAATATACTTTTTTTTTTTTTGGGTCGAAATAAACACTCTTATTTATATTAATGGAAACGTACACCCTGAAGCTAAAGCGTCCACAGATAGAAGATCAAGAAGTACAGCAGGAGGGTGAAGGAACCAGTTTTGGGCCGGAAAAACAGTGCGCTAGGCCTTCGCAGCCCAGTCGGCTACCCGGTTTGCCTCTCACCGATAGTGCTTCAGCGTTAGGTCAGAGAAATGGGAAATCAGAAGGACAGCCTCCGCAACCAAAGGCCAAAGCTCCCACATCGGCGATTTGCCATCCCGCACAGCTTCAATGAGAGTAAGGCAGTCAGATTCAAGCACCAGTTTAGTATGTTGGAGTTCTTGCCGCATTAGATGGTGAAGGGAGAAGGTAAGTGCTTGGATCTCTGTTTCAAGAGCTGATTTCGATCGAATTGTTCTTGAATAGTAATTTGTAAGCTTGCCTCAATAATCTCTGCAGATACATGCCATCGATCCCTTTGTGCTTCCCGATTGATAGGCATCATCAATGTTATACTTTAGGGTTCCCAAGTCTGGAGGTCGCCATAGCTGCTCTGGATTCATGGTTTCAATCCCTGATCTCGATCGGGTGACAGCAGGTACGTAGAATGCTCTGGTCTAAGCTACAGCCGCTTCAACTACAAGATGTGGATCTGGCTTCTGATTGCGGAACACGAAGTTGTTGCGCATCCGCCAGATTTGCTAGAGGACATTTGCAGTGATCTCTAGCCCAGGTAAGTTTTTAGGTGTTGATGCTCTTTCTGATAACCATGTATCAAGCCGATAGATCGAGCGAGGCAAATTGTGAATATTGATATGAGGGTTTGCCCATACAGCTCGAGTCCAAGAGCGATAGAGAAAAGATGCTCTATGGTTTCAGGAGTATTATGCTGACACGGATTGCACCATGGATCCGAAACTATGTGTCTATGAAATAAATTTGCTCTAGTAGCGAGTGCATTTTGACAAACCGCCCAAGTGAATGTTCTGATTTTTGGTGCTATTTTCATTGCCCATATTCTTCGCCATAGAAATGGGATTCGATAGGATGTTGACGCTTTCTCGTTCTTTGTTGTGATTGCTTGCTTTGTTTGAAGTATGTTGTAGTAGCTGCTTTTAACCGTATAGAAGCCATCTTTCGTAGCTATCCAAACCACTTGATCTTCGGTGACTAGAGGTCTTACCGGGATAGTAAGGACTTCTTTTGTAATCTGTTCTCCGAATATATTGAGAAGCAACGATTGGTTCCAATTCTGGTGGATCGGATCAATAAGATCCGCCACCGCAATGGTTCCTCATTAGTCTTAGGTCCATGGAGAATTCCCATTGGTAACCAACGATCGCCTCTTATTATGATATTTTGACCATTACCCACTGACCAGCGAAGATGAGGAAGAATAGCATCTCTGCCTAATAGAAGACTCTGCCATCCCCGAGATGACTGAGTTCCTGTAGTTGCCGAGAGGAGGTCTTTCGTAGGAAAATACAAACCTTTAAAAAGTTGACTCCATAAAGCCCGAGGCTGTTGTAATAATCTCCAAGCCTGCTTTCCAAGCATGGCTTTGTTAAAAGCTATAAGGTCACGTAACCCTAACCCTCGGTTATCTTTGCTTTCTTTAAGAAGTTCCCATCTTTGCCAATGGATACCCGCCTTATTCTGATCATTTCTCCATCAGAATCTAGCAATGCTTTTCTCTATAGATTTGCAAATAGACAGAGGAATCTTAAAGACAGACATAGCGTAATGTGGTAGTGCCTGCACAACAGATTTAATGAGAATTTCCTTACCTCCTTTTGATATTAATTTCCCTTTCCATCCCTCCAACTTGGCATTTACTCGTGCTATTATCCAAGAGACCATCTCCCTCTTTGATCAACCCCAGTCAGATGGTAATCCCAAATACTTGCCATATCTTGACAACACAGGCATTCTAAGCTCCAACGACAAGTTATCTTGCAAGCTAGAAGGGCAAGTGTTTCTGAAAATCATGCCGAGACTTATTGCGATTCACTACCTAACCGGTCGCCATACAATACCGATTTAAGATAGTAGCAAAATTCTGACATTCCTGAATAGTCGCATCTAGGAAGAAAATTGCATTATCAGCAAAAAAATAGATGGGATAGGGTTGGACACCACCTATTAAACTTAATACCTTTAATGTGTCCCACACTTACAGCTTGATTTATTAGGCTTGATAAAATATCTGCCAGCAAAATAAACAGATATGGAGATAAAGGATCACCCTGTCGGATGCCCCGAGAAGGGGAAAAGTAAGGAAGATGTTCGCCATTAAATTTCACATTAAAAGATGTTGTCGACACGCATTGCATAATCCACTGAACCCATCTAGGATGGAATCCCAATTTAAGAAGGTAGTCATGTAGGAAATCCCACTCAACTCTGTCATACACCTTTTGCATTTCTGTCTTTAGGATTGCATTGAATTTTCTCGTCCTCTTCCTGGTCTTAAATTGATGAACAACCTCTTGAACGATTAAAATATTATCTTGAATCTGTCGTCCACTCACGAAAGCCGACTGTTCCTTAGAGATTAGATTAGTCAGCTAAGGTTTGAGACGGTTGGCAAGTACCTTTGAGATAATTTTGTAGGCGAAGTTGCATAGGCTGATTGGGCGATATTGCTCCAGTTTCTCTGGGTGAGATGTCTTAGGAATCAATGCAAGAAAGGTTCGATTGAGACTTGGAGGCATCTCCCCTGACATAAAGAAATGCTGCACTAGGAGAAGTAGATCATCTTTAATAATTTCCCAGTGTTTCTGATAAAATAAGCCATTTAATCCATCAGGGCCAGGGGCTTTGGTAGTCCCCAACTGAAAAGTGGCCTGCCTAACCTCCTCAATAGTGACCATAGCAACCAACTGTTCATTCATTTCAGAAGTTACAACCTGTTGGCATTGGTCAAGGACAGGCCCGTAATCCCTAGACCCCTCAAATGTATATAACTTTGAAAAGAAATTGGTCGTCATACCTTGTAATGTTTGTGGATCACGAACCCAATGCTGATCATCGTCTTCCAACATAGTAATACAATTTCTTTGTCTTCGTTGAAGCGTGGAGGCATGAAAAAACCTCGTATTCTTGTCACCCCATTTCAACCATTGTATTCTGGAGCGTAGGGCCCAGTATTGCTCTTCCTTTTGCCAAGTCCATGTAATTTCCTCTTTGATTTTCGATGCTTCCACTTTATTATAATTTAAGTGCTGTTGGTTCATTAGATCCTGTAACTGATGTTGTAAGGCAATCACTCTGGCATGTCCGTTTGAGAACTTTTCACGACTCCACTTAGATAGAGCTATGGTGACAATCTTTAACTTCGAAAGGAAAGCTAGATGTTGAGGATAGATCGAATTCCATGCGGTAGAGATAACCTCTCTACATTCAGCATCATCATTCCAATAGGCTTCATAAAGAAAAGGCTTCTTTTGTCGTTTATAATGTGCTGAAGTCTGTATGATCAATGGACTGTGGTCGTATCCCACAGCAGCAAGGCAACCCACGTAACTCATGACACTGCACGATCTGCAAGCGCGCAAATGCTTTCGAATTATAAATTGCTTCCCAGAAAGCTATCAGATCCAAATGACAGCTCATATCCATCCCCAAGAATTTTTCCAGGTTTACTGGCTCCAAATTACTTGCACGTAGCATAATAGTAACAGTGACAATTTCGGGTGCTTCCAGTGGCCAGTAGAAGAAACCTTGGAATCCATTTTAACCGGTAAAATAAGAAAAATATCCGTGAATTTTCACTAGGATATCCATTGACGTTTTTGTGTGATTAATATTGTTGACACCAAAAGATGTCCAAGTCCTCGATCGACGACTCAGCAGACAAAGGCCGGGTAAGAAACGATGGAGCCAAAAATGGGCCAAGTGTGAAGAGCCGCTAGTCGACAAACTAAGTTTTTTTTTTTTTTGGTCGAAAGTCGACAAACTAAGTTGGACGACAAGAAAATCAATTTTAGCTGATGGGGGTATCAGTGAAAAGGACCGTCAATTAACCTAAGAACACCCAATTATTCATCAGTACTTTCAATTTAGCTTTATATTTGCAATGCATTTTACATGACTAACAATAATTGTTCCCAGTACTATTAATCTTCTCATATTTTTTTTTATTAAGAATAAAAAAAAAAAGACCATTCATAACCTTTTATCGGTTAGTATCGATCACTCAATATTTCGCCAAGATAGTTTATTAACACTTTTAGGCAAAACAAATATATATTTGCATTCTCACATCAGCAAAATTGTCTACCTATTTATGACTTTGTCATACCCTTGCCCCTATCTTACCCTCACCCGCAACGCACCCTTGTCTCTCTGATGCGAAAGATATCATCTCCAGGAGTTTGATTTATTTTTTTTTGTCATGTGATTAATTTTAGGGCATTTTTGTAAAATCTTAGGTTATTTATTTACATTGTAAGTTAGTTATTTGATTAGGTCGTGAGATAGATTTAAGATTATTCTGTTTACTGGTCTCCTTATATTTTAGGTTATAAATTAGAAAGCTTTAATTATTTAAGGTGATTTTGTTTATTATTTAAGAATAATTATTAGATTACATATCTTACTTAGGGATACGGTATAATTGCCTAGGATTCAAAGAGTTATTTATAGGAAAAATTATACTAATAGTCTCTAAGCTTTAACCCAATAAGTAATGTAATTTTTAAATTTTTAATTCATTAAATGTGTCATTGAACTATTTGTAGACGTCCAATGTAGTCTTTTGTTTTGATCAAACAAGAGAGAGTCACCATAAGTACCTAAACCATTGACACATGCAATCTAGTCCTTAAATTTTTAATTTGTTCGATCTTGCATTTCAACTTTCCATAATAAGGTCAAATCAGCCTTTGGTATTATTCACAATGTTTCATAGTTACTCTCTCATACATATTTTAGAATATCATTTCATTTTAATCAATTTGTTAAATCAACAAGATGTGCTATTTTTTTATTACTTTTTTTATATTTATAAATATTCCAATAATTTCATCCAAATATATTTCAGCTTATGTTCTCTAGTGTTAAAGGTTTTGCTCCCCTCAATTCAACTGTCTTTTACATTAACTTATCTCAACTTGAATCTTCAACGCTCAACTTCATCCTTAGTCTCTGGACTAAACCATGAATCTCCAATGCCCAACTTCATTCTTGGTCTATTTTTCGAGACCGAACCATGAAGTTTGCCATCGGCATGCGTTAATACACCACAACACCCTCCTACCCAGTGTATTTTTCCAAATCAAACCATGAAATTTGTCATCAAACCCCTGTTACTACACCACAACGTCCACTTGTCCAAAAGCCCAACTTCATCCTTAGTCTCTTTTTCCGGACCAAACCATGATGAAGTCTACCATCGGGCCGCATTGCTACACAACGCCCACCTATCAAATATCAATTCTCCGATATGAGACTATTTTAACATAACTCACACGTGTATCTTAACACCTTAATAAAGAAGCATATCAACAGCAAGAAAAGCTAAGGCTAAAAAGAATTCAAGAGCATGGGGGACCGGATATAGCAAGGGTCATGCCCACGTCCTCCATCTCTTTGGTGGGGAGCTCAACAACCCTCGTATGATACGCACACCTTCCGAGTGAGGCTCACCGGAGACTAGACGATGGTGATTTTTTGAATAATATAGAAGGACGATGATTGGACACCATGTGTATTATTGATACAACATGACTTGATTGCACAAATAAAAAGTATCTCGATCGCAAAGGTTTAAAAAGAAGATGTAGACGTTTCAAAATTATTGTTATAAACCCCCATCATCCATGTCGTGCTATCAATGGGCTGAACGGATGAACCAGCGCGACAAGCGGTACAGAAAGACGCTTCGTCTTTGGTTCCACCTCGCCGACTCGAAACCAAAACCAAAACGTTGGCAACAGATTTCTGTCATTAAGATCAAACTTGAACACTTCAATAAATCAATGGATGAATCATCCCTTTACAAAGAGCTTTCCGTAAAAGGAAGATGTAATAATTAGCCAAAAATAACAAGGCTGGAAACCAATTAAGAGGGAAAAATAAGGAACAAAACAATTGGGTCAAGTAAAAAGAAGAAAAAAAGGCAGAATAAAAACCTAACTTCCAACACACACAATGTACACTTTTCAGAGAGAGATTGCACACAGCTCGTCAAAGACTTGTCTACTATTAGGCCTTTCATTTACAGAATTAATACACCTGAGCGAAATCGCAAGCATCTCATCCATCGCTGCAGAGTGTTCTTCTCCACCTGCAATGTCCCGATCAATACAGTCCATTCCTCGCCCTTCTTGATCGCAAAGGCGAACCCAATCCGTCAAATCAACGGCTCCAGATTGCCCTGAAATAATGTCTCCCGCGCTTCTCCGAGTCAATAATTCCATCATAATTACTCCAAACGCATAAACATCAGCCTTATATGATGGCAGTGGTTTAGCTGCAGTAGCGAGCTCAGGAGCACGGTACCCCAATGCGCCAAGATTCAGTATCTGCTCTGCAATCCCAGCAGGTGTCATCAAGCGGTGGAGACCGTAATCTGAGAGGAGAACATTGTACTCGGGGCCCATCAAGAGTATGTTTGTTGGCTTTAAGTTTCCATGAGGAAGACCCTTGTCATGAAGGTATGTGAGACATCGAGCAACATCAATGGCAACTTTTAGCCTTTGGCTGAACGACAATGGGGAGTACCTCCTGGGCGTCGTCTCTGCATGGGACATATATTGGTAAATAGCCAGAGACTAGATCAAAAGGTAATTAAATATGATCTACTTGTTTCACTTAACTCAAGAACCATAAGCCAAAGCCAAAAATTTCAGTGAAGGGAAAACTTAGGGCCACTGCCAATATTGTGTTAACATTTAGGTTATGCACTAAAAATTTTGGTGCAGTTTCAGTATCTCCCATCAAGCATCCTATGGCAAAAGTGGATGCACCGTTATCAACTTGTTAATCAAAATCAAAGAATAAGTTGAAGATCGGAAGGGAGATTGAACAAAGTCGGTTTTTCTATTATAAGTCCATCGAGTTATAGAAATAATCAAGAAGACCAACACCTGAATGTTGCCCCGGTGCAGACAGAACCACAGAGTTGATATTGTTCAAACATCACTCACAAGTGGTATTCTGGAGAGAGCCAAAGAACATGTCTAGCAGAGACAAAAGCAATTCCACTTAAGTGATCCAACATCTCATTTGATTTTTCCATTGTTAAATGATTATAAATAAAGATAAGATCTTGAAATGAGACCCCCTTCAGGCTCCCGCTTCAGTATAAGCTCATAGAAATGAGAACTCAAATGAAAAGGCCACTGACTATTTCATAGATTCTTCTGCAACTGATAAGAAGTTGATTTCTTCAAATTTAGAATCTCTTTCAAGTATGTACTTTTTTTTAGTCTTGAAGATGTTGGAAATAATGCAATCCAGCAAAGAAAGATGATGGGAGCCATGGTAGATGTTACGTGGTGACCACAAGCAGTGTCAGATTCTTTCTAAAAAGAAGTTGGGCACCATGGTACAACTATCGTGAGGGAGTTTTGGGACCGTCGGCATCTTTTCTCCCAGTAAACTTTCACATTGTCAAATTAACGGTAACACATACAAAACACAAGGAAAGTTCCCTAGGGTCTTACTTTCTTAGCATTGTCAGAATTGATAGATAATTATTTTGTTTGTCAAAGTGACAAGGAACATTAATCATAATCAAAATCTGACTTTCTTAGAGCATCTACAAGAATTTCGTACTTCCAGCATTTGGTGTTCCAGGACAGCTAATTTGTAAGAGTTACACAAAGGTTGATTGGAAAAAAAATTGAGGAGGATTTTGCTATTTCTGTTGCATGATTATCCAGAACAATCTATATTCATGAGAACATCAGGAAACATAGAATGCAAGAAAAAAGAGTCACTCATAGATGCATCAGGCACATAAATGGAGAACCAGTTTCAAGGACCATGACCAAGAGCACATAATGGGACCCCAAGTCGATTATTTCATAGTTCAAGTCCTTAATCCGGTCTTATCCTACCGTATAACATTTCTCGACAAAAGGACTCTTTTAAAGATGAGGACAGTAGCAAAGTCTGGTGACCAAAGTCAGCAGCAGCTTCAGATAAGCTGAAGCTTCAAAGAAAGAGATGCGATAGACTCCGAGCTGCACTAGGCCCCTCAGTGTAATCATAAGGCATAAAAAATTCACAGATTTCGAAATTTGAGGGGTATGCTATTTGAAAACCTAGGAAAAAGATGTGTAGCTTCCTCTGCTTCAGAACAAGAAATCCCAAATGCACTTCTGAACAAGAACAACTTCCAGTTCCACATGGAACGGGCCTTTTAAAGCCCAAATCAACTTGCAGATAAAACCAATTTAGCTGTTTCAACTGGCAAACCCAGTAACCTGGTCAATCCGGAACGTGGGGTGTTAATTTCTGAACGAAAGAAATGGATGTCGGCAACGGGTTGTTAAATGCTCTTGTGGAAGAGAAGCACATTTACCTCCACACTCGACCACAGATCATCCTTGTTGCGGTTTGTAAAAGGAACACTCACATGATCCTTTGACATATGTGTATCAGCTGTCCCATAAAGAATCCACCCACTTTCTAAAATAGAGAATAAAAAAAAGTAAAAAGTGCCAATGAGGGATCTAAACCCCTCATTTCTTATTGAAAGGCACTTCACAACCGCCATCCTAACTGAGGGCCAGCTAAAAATAATGGCAATACACACATCGCATGCAAACTGTAATCAACTGGATTAACCGGCAGTTCAACCGGTTCGACCAATTGACCTTACAGCAGGACCCCTCAATAGTTCTTCACTCCAATCCATGTCTTAAAACATTGCATTAAATTATTTTTCATCCTGTGGTTCTTTACATGAAAATATCTTAATGCATGTGAACAATGCATGTACATATCTGGTTAAAAAAGGGTCAAGAAATCTTCGTAGTTTATCATTTTGACCTACATGGCTCACCAAACTCAGCTAATGTGATGCAATTTACTGAGCTCAATATATGCTAATCATGACTACAAAGTGAACATGAAGAAATATAATGTCTAAGGTAATAAATATTAGTTGATGGATTATACCATTAAAATCAGATGGATAGAGAAATAGCACAATGTATGAATCTACGCTTGCTTATCTGCAAGTAACTAACTGCGCATACATGAACCTTAAGTATTCTCTGACAAACATATATGCATATAACTTTCAACCACATCTGTACCATAACAAATAAAGTGGCAAATGCTCTTACCATAAAGATGCAATGCCAAGCTATCTCCCTGGATGTAGTCAGCTAAAAGGAGCCTCTCTTGCTCTCTGGGTCCCCAATAATATGCTCGCAGTGAAACAATGTTGGGATGCCTCATGGAGCCAATCTTTTTGACTTCCTTAGCAAACTCTTTCTTATGTTTGACTAGTCCCACTCTCAACCACTTCACAGTTAACATATGACCATTATCAAGAGTAGCCTTGTAGAGAGTACCATGACTGCTTCTGCCAAGAACTTCTGCTGGAGCTCGTGACAACTCTTCTGCAGTAAAAGCTAGGGAAGGGTCCAAGAAGAACAACTCTCCAGCCAGTCGATCAGGTGAGTAAACATCCAACCTCACAGACTGTTCATATACCTCAATAAATCGGGGTGAGGAAGATAAAGGTGATCCTGGAGAAGATTTCCTTCCTGATGTTGCAGGCTCAATATCAATTAAATTAGGGACAGCAGAAGATGAAGTAACTGCCCCTCCCTCAGGTGCAATATTCTCTCCAATTTCAGTTATGAACTCTGCTTGCCCCGACAATGATCTAGAATTTGAAGTTAGCAAGTGGTCATTCGAGAAGCTCAATGAAGTAGGCGGAGGTTGACCACTTGAGTGGAATTTAAATAGGGAAGGACGTGCAAATCTTTCAAGCTTTACATCTCTTCCTGAACTTTGGCCACTGAACCCACTTCTCCCATGAAATTCTTTGAGCTGTGCTCGACGATATGCCCATAAAACGAAAATAATCATCATTGCAGCCCCGACTGAGGCAACGATGATTGCTACTCTTATATTACTTTTGGAGCTTCGATGTTTGTCCGAATTGTTAGTCTGGCTATTGGAATTTGGTGATGGGAAATTCTTTCCCAAGTCTAGCGAAGGATTTCCAGGCTTAAATGACGAAATGGGAAGTCCTTGCAAGTTTTCAGGGACTGTCCCCGACAGCTCATTATGTGACACATTAAATCCAACGAGGCTGGGTGGAAGATTCGCAGGAATTTCACCAGAAAATTTGTTGCTTGACAAATCAAGGTACACCAAACGAGTAAGTTTGCTCAACTCACTAGGCAGTTGACCTGACAATCCATTCCTTGCAAGACTCAGCAATTTGAGCCTCCCCATGTTCCCTATCTCTGCAGGCAGTGGACCACTCAAGAAATTTCCAGAAAGATCAAGATACTCCATCTGTTGGGAAGAAGGCATAGCTAGCAATTCACTCACGTGTGAACCTTGAAGAGGAATTGGCCCAGTTAAATTATTGCCGGATAGATTTAAGAAGGTCAAAGTGGACATAAAGAACCCAGGAGGAATTGACCCAAAAATTTATTCAAGCTAAGGTCTACAGCAGACAATTTCTGGTAGCTGCCTGATAAAGAGGGTAAGACACCTACTAGGGAATTATTCCAAAGTTTCAAAGTAATTAAGCTCTCAAATTGAGAGCTCAGATTGGGAAAGGTTCCCGACAGATTGTTTGAACTCAGATCTAGAAATTCCAATGGTGCTTGCCAGTTCTGAAGTGTAGATATGTCACTAGAGATCATATTGCTGCTCAAATCCACCGTCGTACAGGTTTTCGGTAGACCAGGCAAAGAACCAGATAAACTATTTGACGAAAGATTCAAAGTCCTCAATGTGGTAGAATTAATCTCTGGAACTGAACCTGCATGGATGATAAATGTGAGGTAATGTATAATCAAATTCAATCCTACATTTCACAACATATACAAGTTTGAAAAAGTGGCCACCAATAAAAAACAGAAGTACTTTTATGGAAAAATGAATTTACTCATGTTCCCAGAGTAAAACTCGATAAATGTAATAACCAAAGAAAAAATACTTATTAATACTAAAACAAGGAAAAATAAAACATGAAAAGTCATCGAATTATCGAAAAGACTTAAAGCTGGCTGGCTGATGAGACATTAACCCTGTGTGGACTATGGCTTTTGCTATTGACCTATTGGCTTTGACCCTTATAAGCTGTGTCTCGTATACTTTTTAATCATTTTGCTACCACTCACAAATAGAAATATTTCAGATATTTTCGCTTTAAAGGCAAAAGAACAAGCCAAAAGCTGAAGGGACCAGGTGCTGCTTGGCAGCATTTGAAAATTGGCTTTGCACTGATGTTAACACCAAAACATCAAGTAATTACAGAGCAGAAGGCATAAGCAGAAGATGGATAGCTAAGATCATCCATGGCAGGAATTACAAATCATTCATCAAACTGACATTTCCACCCTCGACTGGCCCCCAACTGAAGAAGCAGTAAAATCCTAAGTAGCCATCCTAAAAAATTAATAGCAAGGTATCAAATGACAAGCATATTTGTGGTTTCTAATTCCATCTGTTACTTCTGCAGTATAGCAGCTAGATGACTAAGACACCGCACTGCAAATCCTCTCCGTTATTCGCTCAGTGTTGTCATCATTGCACCAAGTCCACGTTTGCAGCTACTTAATTCACACTAGATGAACCATGATTGATACTTTCGCAAAATGAAAACTTCTTCTTCAAGTCAAGTCAAAAGTTACAGTTTGCTACATTTAAATCCGTGAGATCAAAACATGAACTGACTTGTGTTTGATACATCTAAACTTGCATACAAAAGAAAATTGTTATATGATATAAGTCAAAGAGTTCCTTACCTATGAAACCGTTTCCACTGAGATCCAGTTCCTCCAGTGGAATCACTGACTCAAACAACTCATTTGGCAATGACCCAAACAGCTGATTACTTGCCAATCGTACAACCTGCAAATTGGGTAATGCACCAAACGACGGCAGCTGCCCTGTAATCGTATTGTTGCCCATATCCAAAACCTCCAAGTTTCTAAACAATATGATCGAATCAGCATCAAAGAACCTACCATTTAAGGCATTATGGCTCAAATTCAGAAAATGCACTGTATTTGCCAAGGCAGAAACATTCTGAACTCCGATTGAGATACTCCCATAGAACTTATTGCCACTCAAATCCACATACTCCACATTCCTCAACTCAGTCAACAACTCACCAATATCACCATGAAGGTCACCATTCCCGTGCAAATCGAAGTACTTCATCTGCTGCAAGTTCCGAATCCCAATCGGAAACCACCCTGAGAACCTGTTCATTGATAAATTCAGGTAGTTCAAATTGTACAAATCCGTGATTCTCACAGGGATCGGGCCATAGAAGCTGTTGCTGGACAGATCCAAATGCTGGAGCGAGGCCATGGAGCCCAATGTGGGCGCGATCCGACCCGTGAAGTTGTTCCCGGAGAGACTGAGGTTCTGTAGCATCGGCAGGCCAATCAGAGTGTGGAACTTGATCTCCCCGGAGAGCCCGAGGCGGTCGAGGACTATGCCGGTGACGTGGGCGCCGGAGCCGTCGCAGGTGACCCCAGTCCACGAAGTGGGGCACTGGTCCGACCCGGACTGGGTCCATGACCCGAGGACCTTCCCTAGCGGGTCGCCCTGGATCCCCTTCTTGAACTCCAAGAGGAATGTGGCGTCGGGCTTGGATCCAGAGCAGCCCACCAGGGCGGAGACGACGAGCAGCGCGCACAGGGAGAGGGAGAGACTCATTTGGAGGAGGAGGAGGAGGAGGAGGAGGAGAGCCCCGGGGGGCCTTGGAACCGCAGGAAACCCTAGCGACGCCGCATTTGGCGAGCTGCCCACGAAACCCTAGACTGAGATCTCCAGAATGCGAGCCGGGGGCGGCGAGATTGCGGCGGAGATTCCAGGGTTTAGGGTATCTTCCCCGATCAAAATCGGAACTTTATCAGGAATCGGCCATGGCCGAGCATCCGGAGACGAATTCGCGAAGTGGGTCTGCGCAGGAAGAGAGAGAAAGAAGAGAGAGAGAGAGAGAGAGAGTGTAGAGAGAGTAGAGGGAGAGAGTGAGGGTGAAAATGCCGGATTAAGGTCAGGTGGAGAGTGCTAGTTGGTGGGTGTGAGTAACTACAGTCTGTAAAGGACAATCTTCTCTCTCTCTACATCTCTCCACCCTTCTCTCTCTATCTCTAATCTTTCTCTCTCTATCTCCCCTCTTTCTCTCTCTTCTGTTGGGGGGTTTTTCTTCTCTCTCTTCTTACTTTCTCTCTCTAACAAGGAAAGACACTGCGAGTGACAGGGGAGCAGGCCCCCTCACATGCTGCCTCCCCCCTCGTTTACTGTCTTCTTTCCAATCAAGGCCCTCGGGGCTGTGCGTTTTCTCTCTTCTTGTCCCACCCGCCCTCAAGCTCTCTCAATAACGAGGACTCCTGTCCTTGTCTGCACGAAAAGGAAAAAATTTGCAAGACCCATTTTGGAGGGACTTGCTGTCGCTAATCCTCCATTTGTCGTTTTGTTTTCTTTTGTTTAGGGATCTCTGAACAGTTCTCTCCAGATGCTTAAGGGGTGCACGAAAACCATTATGTTAGAAATAGTTTGGAACATAAATATATTTTTCTATTTTTATTTTAGAATAATTTAGCGAAAATAATAGTTTGATAACGACACAAATTTCTACTCTAAAAATAGAAATTCGTTTGATAACAAGACAAAATTTCTTCCTTTCGGACGACCGGCGGATGGCGGTGGACGGGCGCGGCGGCGGCGGCGGATGGCGGTGGCGGGCGGCGGGCGCGGCGGCGAGGCCGGCGGCGGGCGGCGACGGCGGTGGCGGCAAGCGGCGGCAGCCGGCGGCGGCGGCGGCGGCCGGCGGTGGCGGCGGCGGCGCGGCGGGCGGCGAGCGACCGATCGACGGTGGTCGGCGGCAACGGATGAAGGATCGGTTGACGAACGATGAGAAAATTTTTATTTCTCATTTCTATTCCGAAATGAGAAGTAGAAAATTTCTACTTCGATTTTCTTCCAAACCTATTTACGGAATAAAAATCTATTCGAAATAGAAAAACGGATTAAGTTTATCAAACGGATTTCTATTCAAGAAATAGTGCGGAATAGAAAAATTGTTTGGAATAGAAATTCTGGTTTGTCATGCACCCCCTAAAGAAAAAAAACCGTTTGATAATGACACAAAATTTCTACTCTAAAAATAGAAATTTGTTTGATAACGACACAAAATTTCTTCCTTTCGGACGACGGCGGACCGGCGGATGGCGGAGCGGCGGCGGCGGCGGACCGGCGGATGGCGTGGCGGACGCGCGGCGGCGGCCGGCGGCCGCCGGCGGCCGGCAAGCGACGAGCGGCCGATGGGACGGTGGTCGGCGGCAACGGATGAAGGACCGGTTGATGAACGATGAGAAAATTTTTTATTTCTCATTTTTATTCCAGAAATAGAGAAGTAGAAAATTTCTACTTCTGATCTATTCCAGAAATAGAAAAACGGATTAATTTTATCAAATAAATTTCTATTCCAAAAACAGGTCTGGAATAGAAAAATTGTTTATGGAATAGAAATTCTGGTTTGTCATGCACCCCCTTAGTAAAAGTTAGGGTAATTTTACCAAATCGGTCAAAACGAGTCATGAGGGTGTTAAATGAGTTAGACGACAGATCATAAATAAGTTTACAATTCACTTAGATTGAACTCATTTTTCACACTTTTTTCAATCTCTCTAGCCTTCACTTTATCTTGTGCATACCCACTCGACATCTCGCTTTAGTTTGGATACGAGTTTGTGTAAAATGAGTTAAATATAGAAGTATTTTAGTAATATGAGTCGGGACGAGTGCACTACGTAGAAATTGATCAAAACGAGTTAAATTGATCTATTTGGGTCAAACCTTTTAACTCGACCCTACTCACCCTTTGACGGTCCAATTTTTAGTTATTTTTAAGCACAACAGATAATTGCACAAATGATCTCTAAAATTTAAGTCAATGTGTGACGTTTTCCCTTAATTTTTAATTGATTCAATGTAGTCCCTGAACTTTTGGTAAATACTTGATATAGTAAATTATATGAAAATGTGTAATATTATACTTCAATTAATTCAAATTGAGGGATGTTCATTATGTTCAAGTACTAAAATGAACATATAAAATGAAAAAGTTCAATAGTTATATTAAAAAAAGGGGCAAAAGCCCTAAAAAAAAAAATCCAAATTATGTCCACAGTGATACATTTACCTTAAACTGTTTTTGGAGACACTACAAATCACAAAATTGTAAATGCGTGACTTATTTACCCTTGGTCAACGTTCTATCAATGAAGACTATTAAAAAATTGCCTACATGGATGATGTGAGCAAATGGTACTAATATAGTGCCTACATGGCTTAAATGAAATAAAAATATTGATGAAGGGTAATTGTGTCGCATATATACAAGTTTTGGGTTTTTTATATCACAAAAAAAGGTTTATGGTAAATGTATCACAAATGGTCACAAATGGTATAATTTGGAATTTTCGATGTTACAAAAAAAAAATCTAGGATAAATGCATTAGTGGACATAGTTTTGGCTTTTTTGTGGCTTTTTCCCTTTAAAAGGTAAAAATTCAGGGGCAACATCACACATTATGTTAAAATTTAAGAACCACATTAAAAAAATTATAAACTTAGGGATGACATTGGACATTGAACCAAAATTCACAGACTATTTGTATCATTGTCTCTAAGTATTATCATCTTCAAGTAAAGAAAGTTACTAGAGACATTTGCAAGAAGCCGACTCGTCATGCCCTGTGGGGTGGGGTTGGTATTGGACCTTCCTCTCAAGGCTCAAAACTATATTTTACAAAAAAGTAAAAAGAAATTATGTAAATAAGTGACGGGATGGAAAAAAAAAAAGTGTTCTAGTAGCCTTAAGCATGGTAGTATGCCTCCCAACCTCTCACAGGGTGCACTCTCTTTTCTTTTTCCTCTTTGAGCTATGGTCCACATTGATAATCATCTTATTGTGGTGGGGCCATGAGGTACCTTCCTCCCTCCCTTCTACTAAGAGTGTGCAACAAGAACTGCCCGAATCAAACCGGACCGGTCAGTTGTGGACGGTTCCCAAAAAGGGGCAATCTAGTTCTCAATTCCCACTCTTATAATGGGTGGCCGCTTTGTCCGGTTGATTTTATATAATATATATTTTTAATTTTTTTAAGAAACAAATCCTAATTCCTTCCAATTTCTCTCATTTTTCATTTTATTTTTGGCCCAAAACAATAATCTTCTAGTTCCACTGGACCGGTTGGTCAATCCACTTCCCGGTTCTAGGACCAATCGGTTCGATTCCTAGTTCCAAGACCAATCGGTCCAATTCCCAATCCCAAAATCTAGAAACCAGTTCTCTCGATCCAGTTCCCGGTTCCACATCGAAATTGGACTGAATCAGGAATCGATCAATCCTATCTTCTACCATGGACTCCCAACCATTGCTAGCTCTACGGCTCTCACAATCATCATCGGGCGCCGAGGCTCTCAACTCATCGCCAACTCCTCTCCTTCGCCTCATGAATTGCTAGAGTGAAATTGTCCCCTTTCTGGTTGGCTTGCTAAGTCCATGTAGGTGGGAAACGGTATAATGAAGCTACATCGATATAATTTGGTTAATTGAATGAGCCATTACTTGATTTTTCCTAAATAAAGAAACTGATACAAGAAATTGCAAATAAACGCACTGTTATTTAAAAAAAAAAAAAAAACTTATTTATATGCTGGAGTCGAAGTCCGAATTGTTTCTTTTGGCTTTTCTCTTATAATATTTATCCTCTTTCAATTCCTGATTTTTGTAATGAATGCCTTATCTTTTTTTTTTTTTTTTTTTATTGGAACCCACCTGACCAAATAACTTATGGGCTAAATAAGGTCAGGACCATCTAACAATTTTCCCACCAATTCCCAAAGGTCCCATCGGTAGGACTCCCATGTGTCCTTGACCAAATCAAGAGGGGACAAACGAAAAGCTCCCACTCATAGAACATTTGCTAAGTATTCAATCACTTTCGCATCATTTTTCGAGTATTTATTATTTAAAGTGAAACAATCAAATCAAATAACAATTGAAAGGGACAAATGCATCAGTGTAAATTACGGAATATATATAAATATATTTTATTTCTCTGCTAATGTACGTGATTATATTTGTTAGTAATGTCAGCATTTCTACATATATATCTCCTTGATCTCCGCCTCTCCACATGCATTTATGGATCTCTCTCTCTCTCTCTCTCTCTCTCTCTCTTTAATATTTTACAAATTGCTTTTGGACAATATTGGAACGCACCTATTTTTCCTTCATGTTAGGAAGAATCATATCTGATTTATTATTATTGCATAACCATAAACTCACATAAACGATAATGTGGTAACATCCAAAAATAATATTTTATGATTGTTGAAATTTTGACTTTAGTTTATAGGATAAATGGTAGCTTCACAACTGATAAACATTTTAACATATTTTCATAAGGTTGAAATGTGTAAAATTTCTCAATAGTTGATCCACTTTTGGACTATATTCGTGTGGCTACTGGTTGTCACTTTGAATTGGAAAGGAAAATTTATCGACTCCAACCTCGTAAGAACTTCAAGATCACCACTAGGACAAGGTCAATGCTTGTTTAAGGGCAAGAGATCATCTATAAATAAAATAAGGAGTAGCCATACACACTATCAATAATCATATTTAATAGGGATTGCAAGCAAAAATGCCTTAATTAGTGATGACCTTGCACAATTATATTAAAGATATGAACTATTTATGATAATTATATTTAAAAATCTTACAATTTAAGTCCCTAAGAAGTGAACACTATTTGTTGCAAACAGAAAATAAAGCTAAAAGATGGATAATCGGAATAACGAAAAATCACATTTTGCGATAAGTGCATTAAAAGTCCTAAAACTTATCACGAACATGTAATTGAGTCCTAAAACTTATTACAAAAATACAATTGAGTCTTAAAATTTTCAAAAAGTGTGATCAAGTTCTAAAATTTGTCAAATTAATCCAATCAAGTCATTCCACTGAATACATTTTTTGAAAGTTTGAGAGTTCAATTGTTTTGTCATGACAAATTTTAGGATTCGATTGAACTTTCATAATAAGTTTTAAGACATGATTGCATTTTTTGAAATTTTTGAGACTTGGTTGCACTTTCTTAACAAGTTTTACAACTTCTAATGTACTTATTCCTCACATTTTTTTTTTAAATTGCTCTCTACTCATGTAGGGGTTAAAATTTCATCCATCACAAAATATCAATTCTCATGAATATTATTATTTTGGCAAGTCTTTGACACTCTAATTATTTATAGCATGTCTAATATCTTCATGCAATATTCAAAAAAAACAATATTATATTGTAAAATCATATATCCCAACACCCTAGTTTAAATTGATAATAGATACCTAAACTTTTAATTAAAAATGATTTTTTTGCTAAAAAAAAAGTGTTTCGTTATCATGTCAACTTAATCCATTTATTATCCCTTTTACTTTATTTTCGTCACTAATTTTTTCATTTTACATGAAGTTGTTATTACTCACCATTCGAATGGGCAAGTGAATACTTTCCATTCTGGTCTTTTCGAAAGTAGGCATTATTTTTTGTCTGTTGAATTTTGAAAAAGAGACTATACTTTTTCATAGATTATGACTAGGCTCTGCGAGGGTGCCCTGCTAATTGCTTGCTGTTCGCAACTTTCATTTGAGTGGCTTCTGTCCATATCATCTTTTAATTTGATTTTATCTTGTGGAATATATCTTCCCTTTTCTCAATGAGAAAAAGAAAAGGTGGCGGATAAAGTGGCAAAGTCACTCAAGCTTAAAGTCACCCATTTTCTTCTCTTACGTCACGGCTGAAGATTGGATGTCGGAACTTTCAAATTTTAGTAGGTGTCTTTGTAGATTATTTCTCTTTAAAAAAATTCAAAAGGATATTGATAAGGTGTTGACTTAAGGTCCGAGAAAACTGATTAAGGGAAAAAAAATTTCATGGACTGAAAATGATAATTTAATTTGGGAAAAAATAACTTCTTCTTCTAATAAGAAGAAAACCAATTTCCTTAAATCGCCGAATAAATAAAAATTAACTATTTTTCTCGAAGACAATTTTCATAGAAGATGTTTTGTTTTATCATGAAGTGTTCAAGAAAACAAATGAACATTTAGATGGTAAGAGAATTTGTTTGTTCCTCCTTTTGCCATCACAAACTCAATTCTTGTTGGGAATACTTTTAGAATTAAATTTTGAACGTATCGAATCGGTGAGGGGGAGTTAGCCCTTAAGATTGCTAAAAAATGTGGACCAGTTAAAGTATGCGAAAGCTCCACTTGTCAAATAAAATTTCATAACGATATTATCGATTTGGTAGAATTGGTTTGAATAAAATTTCTATATCTCACTAGGGCATGTAAGTCTCTCCTCGTGAATTGTGCTGTAATGCCAGTGCGCTCTTATACATGTTATTAAGTGTTGTGATCTATGTCTGATAATACATGTTCTAAAGCTGCATCACTTGAAAGTTGAGTAGAGCAACTTACTAGATGTTTCAGCTAAATTCTTTGTAAAAGCCGAAGCAACTCTTTTTCACAGCAAAAATTGCATGAGAAACTTGCACGAAAAAGACAACTATGTAGTATGATGAGCGTCCTACTCGCTATTAAAATGTCACAAACCTACTTAATATGAAGAAGACAAGCATTGGGATTCGAAGTAAGTGACATAAGATTAAAAATTACTTTCTTTTTTTATAACTATATGAATATTTATACTTTTAATTTGATTAATTACCACGAAAACATATGAATCGTTCCATCCATGATCGTCCTCACGAGGCCCCACACACAAAGCGACAGATCCGTCGTGAACCAAATGCTTGACTGCTTGGCCAACCCCTTAGGCACGCAATCAAAGTATATAGCACAAATTTCATCCCATTTCTTTTGTCTTAACTTTGCATTGTTCTTTGACAAAAAAAAAAAAAAGTGTTAGATGCCATTTGTAATGGTCGAGATGCTATAGCTAAACACCTTGTAAAAGTTAGAGTAAATCCTTTTTCATTGCAAAAACCATGCAAGAAACCTGCACTAGAAAGACAACTAGATATTACGACAAGTCATATTACTCACTATTAAAATGTCCAAAACTTACTCAATATACAAAAGACAAGCATCGAGATTCAACGCAAGTGAAAAAAGATTAAAACTTATTTTTTTCTCTCGACACGAGTATCTGAACTTTTAACTCGATTAATTCCTATGTATGCATATGAATTGTTCTGTCCACGATCGCTCTCACGAGGCCCCACATAGAGCGACAAATCTGTTGCATCCGAACCAAATGCTTGACTGGTCCGCCAATCCCTTAGGCGCCGAATCAAAGTATACAGCAAGAATTTCATCCCCATTTCTTTTGTCTTGTAACTTTACATCGTTCCACTTGCTTTGGCTTTTTATATTTGGAATCGATCTTTGACCCGTCAGCTATTGAGTACAAGCCGCATGAGTCCAGCGCAGGCCACCGCGCATCCGCACTAAGATTTACATCGTGCCGAGGCACGTTCTTCCAGATGAACATTTTTTTTTTCTAATTCTCTGCAAATAAAGTCACCTAATTATTGCACGTTGTAATAATTTTTTGGAGGTAATGGGAAAAAAAAAATGCTCTGACAGATTCCTGGAATTTAGTCATTGTCAAATTCTGAAATAACGGCCTCTTGCAAATTTTTAATTTTTTCGTAAAGAGTAAAAGAAAAAAATATTGGGGAGGTCGTATATATGATATAACATTATTTCCGCATCATACTGAGGGAGAGTTTTGTCCTGATTAATTTTTTTTTTCTGTTTACTCTGTCTAGAGCTCGAAGAACTTGCAGCCGATTGGAGATGTGCAGGCAGCAAGGGTTGACAAGGACGATAACAAAAAAAAAAAAAAAAAAATGGTAGAAAAAGGTTCATAATTTCGCATCACTTTTATGATATAATTAATTCTTTTTAACACTTTACAAAATTTCAATTTATTTTATACATTTTACTAACTTTCATTTGTATTTCGTTGTAAAACCTTAAATTTACCAATGTTTATATGTGTTTACAGATTTTTGTTTTGAGTGATTCACGGACTTTTTTTTTTTTTCCATTCAATTACCAACTTTGGTCAAATCTTAGGTAAAAGAATTAGGTGTCTACACAAGGCAAATGAAAATTGCTAATGCTTGAGTTCAAATAATTAGTTCTGCATCATTTCTTCAAAATCGATTCAAACTCAACTCAAGCGACTCACCGACCTGATCAAATGATTAAGTCTAGCTCAAGCAAACAAGGTATTCCAATGTATCAAACTCAAGCTTGAAACTTTGAGATTAACGAGTTTTAAGTCAATAATGACACTTAAACTTTAAACTTGAATCGAGCTGATGGAGTGAACTAAACCGCTCGACTTATCTTGATCTCATATCTAAATTAGGTTTTTAGTATGTTGCCTGAACCTAAAGAAAGGCATCTACTAGCCTTGTCGATGCTGAGCAAATCTCGAAAATGTGAATTCCTATCGAGTCCTCGTTGAATGCTTGGAAGGATTAGCAAGAGAAATCCCCTCTGAAAAAAAACCTTCACGGGTTCAAGTGCACTTTTCAATTTTCATCCCCTATATATTATATGTTTATGTAATTGGATCCTTGAAACTTTTATTCTATGCAATTGAGTTTTCTCCAACTTTTTGACAAATTAATAACGTGAGCATGATGTGTCCTTTCAATACCTTCTTCATATTGATTAGGGGTGATCGGTTCCCGGTTCGTTCGGTTCCACCTCGGAATCGGGAACGGGACCAGGAGCATCGGTTCCCAAAATTGCGAACCGTGGACCGGACGGTTTGGTTCTAGGACCGGGAACCGGACCCGACCATCGGTTCCGGTCCGGTCCAACAAAATTTGCTCTACTTTTTTTGCACTAAAGAGTGACCACGCTCCGGATCGATCAATCCAATTCGGTTCTTGGGCGATTCAACAAAACTAATCACACATGTTTCCACGTGCAAAATATTCAAACTTCACTTGTGTGATTCACACTTCGCGTGTTTCGCACTGAAATTTAATCATGAAGACCATGAACAATTTGGCTAAAGGTTGTGCTTGGCTTAGATTTTATAGACAATCTCTCTTCGCTCTTTGAATGTTTAGTCGATGTGGGACTTTTAGAGGCTTGAAGTGTCTCGTGAGTCTCTTGAAACCTTAGTCCCACATCGAGTAGAAGATGAAACTAACAATGAGATTTTTTCTATAAATAAAAGAGTAACAAAAAGGGTTTTAATGGTCTCTTGGCCACATAAGAGGTTGCTATCTCAAATTGCAATTTTGGTTGCAATAAGTTGTCATGTTTATATATTTTATTAATTCTATGTATATAAATTATATGTAAAAATTTGGTTCGGTCCGGTTTGGTCCGGTTCGGTCCGGTTCCCACCTTAGAAGCGGGAATCGGACCGACTGGCCACCGGTTCCAAGATTAGGAACCGGGAACCGGACCGCCGACCGTGGGAACCGCCCAAAACCGGCCAGTTCGGTCTGGTCCGACCGGTTCCCGGTTCGGGCGGTTCCCGTTGCACACCCCTAATATTGATAGCCTAAATGACAACTGCACAACCTGCTCCCTCATGGATGTAGAAAGCAAGGGCTGTGCTTTCACCTGGGTCAATAATAGAGATGGAGAGGAGTTAGTTAAAGAAAAACTTGATTGTGTCCTATGTACAATGGATTGGCATATGACTTTTCTGAAAGCTGAAGTCTTCTGATCACATCCCGCTATTATTAAATACTGAAGCCAATCCTGTTAGAAGGAAGAAGAGCTTTACCTTTGAGGCTTTTTGGCTTCAAGATCACGAATGCCGTACAGTCATCGCTGACTCCTGGGTTTCCTCACCAAGGTCAGCATCAACTCTTTCCAACAAGCTCTAGACTGTTTCGATGGCCCTTGCTACGTGGAGTCGACGAAAGTTTGCTAAGGGTCATTAATAAATCAGCCTGTTGAAACAGAAAATCCAGCACCTTATAAATCAACCTAATAGCCATTATGATAAAGTGGAGGTCAATCAACTAAAAACGGAAATCCAGCATCTCCGGCAACAAGAAGAGCAATTTTGGGAGATGTGATCACGGGTCAACTAGCTTAGATGGGGGACAAGAATACCTAGTTCTTCCACGCCACTACTATTCAACACAAGCAAAGCACAATCGGATAAGTATGCTACAAGATGAAGATCAAACTTGGGTTCGAGATCAAAAGCGATTGAAGGAAATGACGATGGATTTCTTTAAGAAATTTGTACACCTCTGTGGGACATCGTGACTATGGGCCTATCTTGATGCAATGTCCGCATATGGTAATGGAGGAAATGAATTCTACTCTCACAGATGCTATTACTTGAGAGGAAGTAAGACAAGCGGCTTTCCGGTTGGAAGCCACAAATGCGCCAGGGCCGGATGGGTTGAATGGGCTTTTCTATCAACATCATTGGGATATTCTACAAGAAGATCTTTTCCTCTCGGTGCAAGAATTTTTCAACTCTAGAGTTTTGCGCCTTGAGCTTAATAAGACAACTATATCTTTGCTCCCCAAAGTACCAAACTCGGAACGTCTAGACTAATACCACCCAATCAGCCTTTGTAACTTTGTATACAAAATTATCTCTAAGGTACTTGCCAACAGCCTTAAACCTTGGTTACCTGAGCTGATTTCCATAGAGCAAAGCGCTTTTGTTAGTGGTTGATAGATCCAAGATAATATATTAGTCATCCAAGAGGTCCTCCATCAGCTTAGGATCAGAAACAGAAAGGAAACTTTTCAGGCAGTTCTCAAGTTAGATATGCAGAAGGCCTATGATCGGGTTGAATGGGATTTCCTTTAGGCTTATTTACTCCAATTGGGTTTCTAAGCCAAATGGGTTCGATGGGTGATGCAATGCGTTACAACTGCTTCACTTAGTGTTAAATTCAATAGAGAAAATCTAACTTATTTTAACCCAACCAGGGGGCTAAGACAGGGAGACCTTCTCTCTCCATACCTCTTCATTCTGGTGTCGAATGTTCTATCCATACTTATCCATCAAGCTATGGGTATGGGAAATATCAAAGGTATTCAATTAAATAGGTGGTGTCCTACCATCTCTCATTTATTTTTCGCAGATGATGCTATATTTTTCCTAGATGACAAACTACAAGAATGTCAGAACTTAGCCAATCTCCTCAACCAATATTGTTTAGTAATGGGTCAAGCTGTAAACTGGAACAAATTTGGCATTTTCTTTAGCAAGGCGTGTCCCCTTCGTCTACAGGAAAACCTGGCCCAAGAACTTCGAGTACTTGTGCTTATCAAATTTGGTAAATACCTAGGTATACCATCTGATTGGGGGAGATAAAAAAAGGAGGTGTTCGCCTGGATATTGGGTCGAGTGAATTCAAAATTGGAAGGCTGGAAAGAGCAATTCATTTCCAAGGGCGGTAAGGAAACTTTAATTAAGACAGTAGTCCGGCAATCCCACAGTATGTCATGTCTATTTTTAAGATTGTTGTGTCTCTATGTAAATATATTGAGCAGAAAATCGCCAGATTCTGGTGGCAAAACCATTGCAGCAAGTCAGGCATTTATTGGAAAAGATGGAATATACTTAAGAACAGAAAGGATACCGGGGGACTTGGCTTTCGTGACCTCATCACTTTTAACAAAGCCTTACTGGGAAAATACGCATGGCGTCTCATACAAAACCCATCCTCCCTGTGGAGTAAACTTTTTAAAGGTTTTTACTATCATTCTAAGGAGTTTTGGAATGTTGAAAAAGGAGCTAGACTTTCCTGGGGCTGGCAGAGTATACTGATCGGCAGAGACTCTATATTGAATCACATACAATGGTTAGTTGGAGATGGCAAACAGATCTCAATACGAGAAGATAAATGGCTTTCTAGAGGTATAATTGGCGGGCTTGCGCCCCGAGGAGAACCAGTGAAGGTAGCAGACTTTATCCTCCTAGGTTAGAATAGCTGGAATGAATCCCTACTGCGCAGTAATTTTGATGATCAAATCGTCGAGGAAATCCTTACTATTCAGCTTCGCAATCATTGTACAACTGATCAACTCATTTGGAAGGGGACTCAAAATGACATGTATATAGTTAAAAATGGTTACAACTCCATCAAACACTAATGCGCACAGCTACGTCTCCTCCTCCTACCAAACTCCACGAAAGCTTTGGAACAAGATATGGAATATGAAGACCCCTTCGAAGCTACGTATATTTATGTGGTCATTATGCCAAAATGCTCTTTCTACAAGGGATAATCTCTACCACAGACATATCATTCCGGATCCAGTGTGTCAACTATGTCAAGCGCACAGCCTAGAAACAACAGAACATATATTCCTATTATGTCCATGGACACGAAATATCTGGTCTCACCCACAGGTTTAAATTACACTGACATCATATCACACACGAGAGAATCGATGTGTGGCTAACGAATCGATAGAATACCGAGATCTCTTACCCGATCTAGAGACTATATCGCATATATTGTAGTAGATTTGGAAAACCGGGAATAACTTTGTCTTCCATCGGCTCCTCCCCGATCTAGCACAGGTAGTTGCAGTGGCTTTTGCGAATGCCATCGTTGCTCGTAGCTGTAATGGAGTAATGTCGGGATCTCGGTTCTGTCCCTCAGATCTAGATCGAATGTGGCGCCCACTGGAGCCTGGCACTATGAAGATCAACATCGATGGAGCTTTTCCCACTACACCAAATGAGGGTTCTATGGCGTCTGTCTGTTGTGATCGCTCCGGCCAGCTTGTTGATGGATTCACTAGCAGTATCACAGCCTCTTCGGCTCTGCAGATAGAGGTACAAGCCCTCACACTCACCCTCCAAAACTTGCTGTAGAAAAGGATGGAAAACGAACAAATTCTCTTAGAATCTGACTGCTTGGTACTTGTAGAAGCCGTGCATCATCCTTGCTCGACGCCATGGGAGATCCATGCGCTATTCTCAGAGTCTGCGGCGCTGCTCCCCTATTTCCCTAACCTCCGAATTGCACATTGTAGGAGAGACGCCAATCACATTGCTGAATGGGCCACTAAAGCCCATGGATGCCGAAGTCTACCCTCGAAGTGGGTTGCTTCCCCTCCCCAACCTCTTTTGGACCTTCTTTTTACTGATATTCTGGCAAACGGTGGTTCTCTTGGTTAGCTTATATAATATTTCCCTGTTTTTTCGACCAAAAAATAAAAAATAAAAATTGCACAACCTGTTTTATTAATTAGGTTAAATCGAGCCACTTTAACCCACAGATGATTTGAACGAGAAGGTATTTTATATGACCAATCTATCCCATGGCAGTGAAACTATTGTGTAATCAACCAATGAGCATTGCCCGTGTGCTATAAATCTAATTATACTTTGTGCTATGTATATATGAATCTAATTCTACATTGCATGGCAAGTTATACCGTTTACTACTTTCATGTTATGTATCGTTGTATGAAATGTTTTTTTGACTTGAAGTGCCCGAATGACTTCTGCAATGAAACTCTTAAGTTAATTTTTATGGCATTCATTCATGAAAGTGACGGGTTTAGTATCATTATTTACACAAAATCAAATAATTATGAGGAAAACAATCAACTATAAATGATGAACTCATTTCTCCTTAATTTATGAGAAAATTCAATGTTTATATCCAATGTCTATCTGGAACAATATAAAATTTCTAACTATAGTGTCTAACTAATATAACGAGGAATAAGGAATAGAACCAATATTCACTGATGATATTTGAAGTCTTTCCCTGTCTATCCGAGAATGAATAGAGAGGTCTCTTATTTATAAAGAGGATGAGAGGAGCCTTTGGTGCTCATGATTGCTCCTGATTGTTCAAATTAAGATTGTATATCCACAATTCATATTTTGGCCAATATTGACATTGATTTAAACAAATATCAAAACCAATTTTGAATTTCGTACGTGTAAATAATAATTTAATTTAACTCATCCAATCGATGAATATCTTTGTTGAAATTTAATCATCCTGCTCATGGATAAGTATAGTAGTTTGGTTGGACAATTACACTTCCAACAAAAAAAAAAAAATTGTTGAGTTTAAACATTTACGCAAGATTTTGTAGTTAGTTCAAAATCCATACTCTAACATTTAAGCTCAATATAATTAAAATATAGAAATAGGGAGATGACAGACTATAATTGAAAATAACTTTCTCAAATTTATTCTTATTTTTTCGAATTTAAACTCAATAAGAGGAAATCTTCTTATACTTTCTCTCTCTCTGTTTTTTTTTTTAAATTTAAATCTAATAAGAGATAAAAACTGGCAAATGACAAATCATTAAGCCAAAAGTTTATTAATGGAACGTAGATCACGTGTCGCAATTAGTGGATGTATTTTGCCGCGTGGCATGCACAGAGGCAATATTAGTTGTCACCTAGTACGTACGAAAGTGAATATTCTTGTAACTCCGACATTACTTATATATAATAGATAGAATATAGACAAATCACTAAGCCAAAAGTTAATTGATTGAATATATACCACATGTCAATATCACCATACGTGTTTTGCCAAGTGGCATGTGCAGAGGAAACATGAAGTGTCACCTAGCAAGTATGGAAATGAGCATCCATAATTTTGTCATAAATTATCTATGACAGCTAGGAGTGTTAGAACCAAACCGAATTTTCATGCATTTTCAATTCGATTCTTAAGATGAAAAATAACAGTTTTTTTAATTCTAATTCGGATGGTTTCGATTTAACCAAAAACTGCCCCCTTCTTAATGTTACAATTAACACAATCTTTCTCTTGTTTCACTAAACTTCTTCTTAATATTATAAAAAAGAGAATCAAAAAATTGAACCAAGTCGGTTTGTATCGCAGTTCGGTTCAAAGTAAATGCACACTTAAATGGTTTGGTTCAGTTCAGATTTCCTAATGATAGGTGGATGAGTGGGCTAGGCCAACACCCTAACTAGTCCTAGACCACTTTTATGGATATCTCTGTGGAAGAGTCCACCAACTACAATGGTGGACTCCAAGCCCATGACTTGCTTGTTACAAGATTTTTCTGGGAGAAAACATCATGCTTTCGGTAGATTTATATGAAATATCCGCTCTAGTCACCACAAACGCATTTGCCTAATCGGCACGTCATAAAAATACTTGCCTTAAGGGAGTAATCGCTGAATTCTGTTAGCATTAACACTATCTTAACGCATATAAGGCGCTTCTAAATATCGATTATGGATTAAAAAATCTATTTATGGGCAGCATAATAAAGTTGTGAGGATTTAAACATGATATAAAATTTGAGGGACAAGTGCATTGAAAGTCATAAAATCTATTGCGAAAGTATAATTGAGTGCTAAAACTTTTAAAAAGTGGAATTAAGTCGTAAAACTTGTTGTGAATATGCAAATGAGACCTAAAATTTTAAAAAGTGCAATCAAGTCTAAAAATTATTAAATTGATCAAATCAAGTCATTCTATTGATTGCACTTTTTCAAATTTTTAGAACTCGATTGCACTTTTGTGATAAGTTTTAAAACTTGATTTCACATTTTGAAAATTTTAGATTCGATTGTACTTTTTTGACAAGTTTTAGGATTTGACTATACTTTTGAAGAGTTTTACAACTCAATTGCACATTCATAATAAATTTTAGGACTTTCAATGTATTTATCCCTTAATTTTATTCTATCATCTTCATGGCCAAGTACAGACTTAGATTTCTAATAGTCATTACAGATAAACAAACGATATGAAAGAGTCCTATAATTCTAGAATAGTATATGATGCTGAGTATAGTCATTCTTTAAAGAATTTGCATCGACCAAACAACGTTGGCTTTGCTGATGTCCTCCAGGGATAGGTTGTCGGCGAAAACCGTCGATTCAAAGACCACTGGTAGTTCACCAAGCACACAGGTTTCCTTCCTTCCTTCCTTCTGTATGATTTATATTGTTTGTGGAAGGAACTCTACCATAAACTAGTAAATAACTTTGGGTAAAAAACAAGTTAAAAGATCGAGATGACCCAAGTATGAAATTATTTATATTAATCTCTCTCTCCGTGCACACACGCAAAGGTATAAGGCACTTTAATAGTTTTTTTATATTTATTCTGTACATTACTCATGTCTATTCTCTAGTTATCCTATCAATGTGGGTATAATTCCTATATAATGCATTTCATGTGTGAGGACATATTCGAGATAAGGAGTGACACGTAATTGAACCACCACAAGGCTTCATAGCTTTAGCTCTTGGCAAAGATTAATTATCCGACTATTTGTACCTTATAGTGCAAGGAATCAAAGTCGGGCTTGACCGGGAATCTTGACTCAAAAGACGATAGATAGAATTTTTAAGATTATGGGCTTAAGCCAAGTCAAGACCTACCCTGAGCCTATTCAACTCAGCACCTCTCAAAAGTTTCATCATGATATTTCTTGTACATCAAGTCATCAAATTTTAAGATTAGACTATTTGGGCTTGGAATCAAAGACGGGCTCGACAAGTTTCTAAGCCAAGTCCAACTCAACTCAAAAGACGATAGATGAATTTTTAAGATAAATGAGCTTAGATGACGTGACAATTTAAGCCTGACCTCAAGACCTACCCTGATCCTATTCAAGCTTACCTAATAAGCACCTCTTCAAGCAAATCTTGAGTTTCATCGTGATATTTCTTGTACATCAAGTCATCAACCACTTAGGCTAGTGCTTTGCCCGAGAATTCAATTCCTGCCTTCAGGCTCGCGTGTCAGGGTGATGACGAGGACAACGAGTTTCTTATTTTTAAGGAAAAAAGAGGATTACTAAAGCAGACTTGATCATGAAATCTGGCCCGTGTAAACTAACAAGAACTGAATCACGAATTGGGAAGGCTGGCCGAACAATTTGATTTTTTGTCCCAGCTAGCCCAACATAGGCTCCCCCAACCTCGGTCAATTTATGGAAAAATATTGTTATTTTTTACGTAACGGGTGGCCTAGGCAAGCACTGTTAGGCCCAACATCCAAATCCGGTCCATTGATTAGGTCTACGTTAAAATGATATCTCTCATGAATATGGAAAGGAGAGACAAGAAAGATGAGTTTTGGCTTGGTGCTTTTCAAACCACATTCAATACTAAAAAAAGACCTATCATATCACTTTGTAAATTGACTTCCTTGATGGATCTTAGCATATTCGGCTTGGATGAGTAATAACTGGAAGTACATGGGATGTATGTATGTGCTTTTGAATGTGAACAAGAAGAAGATACTACTCCGACTCACGCGCACATAAAAAATATTATGTATGTATGTATGCGTAATCACCGGAAGTACATGGGATTCAGAGCATTTTGCTTTTGTCATTGCAGATTGCATTTACGCACTTCAGGACATTTTGCTTAGATCGTTGGACAATTCTTCTCGACTTCCGAGAGTTTTGTATGCTAAATATCCAGTAATCAATGAATACGGACTCGTCGTCTCCGTGTCCATCATTAATTAGATTTAGTCTTGTTACTCAAGCAGGCGCGCACCACTTGCGCAAGCACTGACGTTCACTGCTAAGCCGTCTCAATCTTTCTAATTTACTTGATGCTAGGCTGAAAAGAACAACTTATTTTACAGCTGATTGGTAGGTTCACAGGACAATAGGGGGACAAATGAGGACTTTGGAGTGGGTCACTGTTGCTGATCATAGCAAAGATTCACCATCTTTCTACGTAATGTTAGGGTTTCAAAAATTCATTTACAAAGTTAAGGCCTTCGAAAATAGCCTAAAATTGCTGCTTGGATAAATTAACCTTTACCTTTTTTTTTTTTTACTAAATAGATTAACTTTTACCTGCTTATGTAGTTTGATGTCCCCTCGATCAGGCACAATTGAGAATCACGATATTTTTCTTTTCAAAAAATTGCATATCCTCAATGGAATGCGCCTCGTTGGATTACTGATTTGGTGATGGCAGGTGTCAAAATTTCATTTACAAAGTTAGGTTTTCGACTTGAAAATAGCCTAAAATTGCTACTTAGATAATGGAACTTTTACTCGCTTCGACAATTCAACGTCTTCTCCATTCAGGCACCTATCAAGAGTCACAAGTTTTTTCTTTTAAAAAATTGCATACCCTCAATAAAACACACCTTTTGCAGGATTATTTATTCGGTGAACACGAGCGTCATGTTTCGAGAACACCCCAAAACCTTGATCTTTGTCCTTAATAAGACCCCATTGTCATGCGGGTGCTTCCATTCTCAAGAAACTTCTATCCTAAGCCAAAGCATGGGCGAGAAACTATTGAATAACGGTAATCATCTGATGATATAATACAAGGACCACACGTTCTTTATATCAGTCAATTTCAAGCTTGGTCTTCCATTGAAGAGTCTTTGCTGAGAGGGCTGCTCTCGCTCTCGCTCTCTCTGACCATCCACAACCCCAAGAGGCATGCTGTTGACTGGCTTGTCACGGTGGTCCGTGCGCTAGAGAGGAGATTGGGATGTTTGCTGGTGTAATCAAGTGCAAAATGATGGACATGTGTCCATTCCTCCATAGTAGTTCTACACGATACCCATCTAAATGGGTCATTGATATGTTTTTTAATCCATATAAGTGTTAAATTATTCATAGATGAGTTAGTTATATTAAGTAAATGGATTTAAAAATAATGAGTATTAAATGGGACATAAACGGATTTACTACTTACTTAAACCCAACCCATATCTAATATTCTCTCTTCTTTTTTCTTGTCCTTACTTGAGCTTGTCCTCACTCAATTTATTTATAATTTGGATGTGTTTTAACAATAGGAGTTACCAAATTCGCATTGCAAAAAAATTGGTTGAATTGAGTTAAGAAAGTCTGTTTGGGTTGGACTATCTTCGATCTCATCCAAAGTAGACCGGACCTACTTTGGGACTCTCGAACTATCTATCTGCACTTTTTCTAGCACTTTCTCCAGCTGATTGTACGAACAGCATTACTACTGCAGAAGGTATCATGTAACGTGAAAAAGGGCATATGTAAAAGCTTGGTGCTTTATGGGGCGGGGAGGATATGGAACATTAATATTCTTCGCTTTTGCTCTTTTCGCGTTTGTTGTGTTCCCAGGAAAGGTTCTCTCCGTCACATCTGTTGTGCTCCACATCAGTTTCCTCTAGGCGCACGCGGTGCCAGAATTGACTGGACCAGGATCCACGTAGAATCGTGCTGATAGCCATCCATTCTATATGTACCGCAAAATTGAGCCCCGGTCCGTGCAACTAGTTTTCCCGACCTTGACTCATTCAACCCATAGCGTTACTTTGCAGTTATCGTGCGACGAAGGGCATTAGAGTCCATGTTGTGATCATTAGCCTATAATACAATTATACCCTCTTAGCTTTTAGGTGGATAGGGTGTCGACCCGAATAGTGATTTCATGTTGACCCGATCTAATATGAACTAAACTGAACAGATAAGATCGGATGTGGTCATATGCGATATATAAAAATCATCTATGTGTTTTCCATGACGTCGATTTTAATTCAAGATTTTTCCATCGAATTGATTTTATCTATCATGTCAATCATATAATAGAGTCGAATTATTCATGTGTGCATGTCACTCTTAAACTATATATATATTCTTGGACTTCTAACTTTTACCCATAGACTCTAGATTTACCTGTTTAAAGTCGGCTCTCATAATCAAAAGAACAATTAATTCATAATTCAGGTTGATTCTAGAACTTCAATTTCTGTACTTCTAATATAATTATTTCTTAGTCTTGCCGTCGCGGATGCGATTTTATATAGTTTCACCGTCTATTGACCGATTTGACCTCCCCCATCTCTGTCTTGCCGCACACCCCGATTTGTTTTCTCGGACTAGTCTAGAATTTCCAAACCCTATTTTCATATTAATTAATTAAACAGAAGAAAATGAAAAAAACAGAAAAATTCCCGAGCCTCATTTACACAGTCCTTTCATAATAACGTTCAAAATGGTGTTGACAAATGGCTTTATGCCCATCACCTTCACCTATTCTATCACATCCCCCACCCTAAACAAATCGAATTAATTGTCTCCGTCGTGCATATAACTTGCTGGGTCGGTACAATTTGGGATGAATTTTGGTAATGTTGATTGCGATCTTTGATTGTCAAAGCGCTAGATGTTGATATGCTGAAGTTTCTATGGTCAACCCAGCTAACATAGTCGGATAATATACTGCGTGTGTCATATGCTTGCCTGCCTGAAGTCGGAAACATTTATATAATTTTCCGGGTTCAGAAACTTCTGGATCATTAATTATGGGAGAAATGAACCTCAAATTAAGAAGCCACAGTATCTAAAATGAGTCTAGTAAGTAATAGCTAGGTTAAGCTAACAATGATTAAATCAAGTGGACTTATAATGCTAATGACACTAAGAAGAATCTCCTCCATAATAGACAAAAACAATAAGCACTCTTGCACTCCATTCATGAGAAAATTGTATGTTAATTAGGCATATCTCCGAATAGCATCTTCAGCACGACTTGGGCGGCCAGAATGGACAAATTCTTTTCAAGTAGCCTTAGAAATTGGAGACAATTAAGGACAATGCCTGAGATACTCCATATACTTCAGGTGAAGCTGTTTCGAGATGAGAACTTAAAGGAGTATCAAGCATAGTAGGGCAGGGAAAGTAAGCAATAGTGTATGGCGAAATGGGTTATAACTCAATGGTTTAAACTTTTGATAAAACTTGAATTACCTAATTAATGGGCATCAATCTAAACTTGAGTTGTCATGGTCAGAGTGAGAAAGAGGAAAGGGAATGTACTTCATTGAAAAAGCTATAGGTCTTGACCTACATTAGAGAAAACCCAGTCTACTATCTTGTCCGGTAGAATTAGTCAAATTTACAATTGAATTGCATGTTCAAATTCTAATTTATATAAACACATTCAATTTCATCCACCATCAAAGTATTGGCTTGGAAGACGAGACTTTGTTCTTTTCTATAGTTTTAGATTAACGTCTTGTCAGAAAATCAAGAGTAAAATACCAAAAACACTAGACTGATGTAGGAAAATGTGCTCTTAATATACTTCGAGAGACGGATTAGTCGTGATGCATGAATAATGGCCCGAACAGCACCTTACCACTAAAACAACAAAAAAGGTCACTATATCATCCATTTATGCGTGGATTGAATTTAATGACATAAGCCAATCATAGTAATCTCGACCCTACTATAGTAAGGATCGATTTGTTTTATCCCACAAGGGAGGTTTTTAGTGTGGCGGGCTTAACTAGGCTTGTGGACTGAATGCATTTTCTTTCCCATGTTGGGTAAGCTTTTAGAGTGTTGTTTTTAAAAAAAGGTTTCGAACCCTAATCACAGTCGTGCCACTAGATAAACTGCTTTTGCTTTTATTATGTTTCCTTGTGAGAGATTAAGTAAAGTTTTGGTATATCATGAAACTTTTTTCCGTTGAAATTTTGAAATTCGTCACATCAATCAAATCAAATTACTTCCTCCATTCATTCTATTTTCATTTAATAATATATGCAGTAATCCACATTAATAAGTAGATCGATCGATGCACCCATCTTATAACAAACTATGCTAATATTACGTGATTGTTATATTCACTCCTATAGTAGCCAGCTAGAGCATATAGGAATCAAATCGCTCATGCCACTGCTTTTGGAGATTGTTGGAAGATTTGCGCAGTAGGTACACATGGTTTTGCTTCCCCTAAACTATAAAAATTCCCCAAACCTACCCATATGGATTCCTTTTGCCCCAGCATACAAAAAATCTCTTTTCCCTATTAAGTTGGTCAAGTTTAAAATCACGTACAATTATAGAAAGCAACACCCAAATGGATATGTCCAGAAGAGGAGAATAATTACCAAAATCAATCCCCTTTTTAATGGATCATATAACTTCGGTAATTTGACATGGTCTATAATCTAATTGGTTTGACCTCTTCTCATCGATGCATATTTGTGGTCTACAATAGTACCCTAACACTTTATTTTTAGAAGGAAAAGTGGGGGAATTAAAAAAATTTCATGTATGTAGCTGAGTGCATGAGACTCCATTTAAAGAAAATTAGGCATGATACGGAAATCCACGGACATCGCATATGTAAGACATATCCGACCGGTGAAATTCCAAGCGGACCCAAAAAATCAACCAACATGTATTAAGCCCTTTTTCAAAGACCATCACCTTTATTCACATGTATGGTCCTCAAATCAACCAAGTGCTCGGTCCTTTCCTTCTGTGTCCACATCAAGCCGAGCTAGCACTTTCTTCCCTTTCTCTTTTTTATTTAGGTATCCTACACACCTTTATCTCTCCCTCTCTCTATAAAACCAAACTCTCTTCAGATTCCCCCAACTCATAAACAAAAACACTTCCTTTGCAAAATCTCTCTCTCTATCTCTCAAACACGCGCGCACACATACACAATGACCGGGAAGAGAAGCCAGATAAGCCCGGTTGGGAGTCCCTTGTCGGGCAACGTCTCCGATGGCTCCAACTACAACTCGAAGGAGCAGGACCGGTTCCTGCCGATCGCCAACGTGAGCCGGATCATGAAGCGGTCCCTCCCTGCGAACGCCAAGATCTCCAAGGAGGCCAAGGAGACCGTCCAGGAGTGTGTCTCGGAGTTCATCAGCTTCGTCACCGGTGAGGCCTCCGACAAGTGCCAGCGTGAGAAGCGCAAGACCATCAACGGCGACGACCTCCTCTGGGCCATGACCACCCTCGGCTTTGAGAACTACGTTGCCCCCCTCAAGGTGTACCTCAACCGGTACCACGAGGCCGAGGGCGACAAGGGCTGCGCCGCCAGCACGGGGAGGGGGCACGAGGACCCACCGGCGCCGTCCGGCGCAGAGCACAGGGTCAACGGCGTGGGGGATTTTCAGAGCTTTTATGGGTTGGTAGCTGCTGGGGGTGGGTTCAACATGAATCGGATGATGATGGGCGAGAATGGGGATGGGAGTGGAAATAAACTTATGGCTCCTCAAATTCATAATGGGGTGGGGTGGTAGAGAAATTGGAGTTTAATTAATTAATTTCTAGTGGGAATATGACCTTTAGTCGGTATGTTATGTTGAATTAAGCTACTTTTTGTTCAATCTGCTCATACTAATGGAAATATATTGCAATTTTCTATAATACTTAGTTAAGTCCTCCAATTATTTCTCAAAAATCTAAACTTCACCATGTCTACGTTTTGTTAAAATTCGGGCCTCATTCAGGGTGTCAAGAAAACGGAAGAGTAATGCATGTATTACATGTCATATAATCATTTATTTATTTATTTATTTCAGAATCCTCTAATTTGTCGAGGATGTGCGATTCATTCTAAAATTATTAAAAAGGGCAATCAAGTTTTTTCATTAGATGCGGACGCGATAATTTTATGTTTTCTTAATTTACATGGTGCCGATGTGGTGCCAACTGCCCTCGACATCATACAAAGCCTTGAAAAAAAATAAACAAAAAAGATAAAACAAATAAAGAACAGGAAAAAATAATGATTAAAAAACACAAAAATTAAAACAAAAGGCGCCTATTGGGGGTTCGGTGGGGGCGGCTCTACCACTTAATCCCCATACGACAGCTTGTGTTTTTTTTTTTTTTTAAAATTATTCAGCAATTTTTAATTATCAGTTTAATTTTAATTAAAGTTATGAGGAAAACAACGTTTTATTAGTCATCGTCGCACTCTTCATTAACATAATGGCCACGTAGGAAAGTAATAAAAAAAGTCGCATTTGCATTTTTCATTCGACAAATTGAGTATAACTAATTTTATAATTTTTTTTAATCTTGAATGCAACTTTTGAAAAATTGAGGATTCGACTACGCTGTGATATGGTATGGAATAAAAGTAATTTAACTCATACTGTGCTAATGACAATGACAGCTATCTAATATAGGAGGAAAGATGCAATGGAACCTATGCACCTCTTTTTACAAAAGTTACTTTAGTACCTGGAGAAAATATCACAAGATGTTATAAAGGAAGCTATGCGCCTTCTTTTGTAGACTATTACTTCGATATCTATGGGAAGTATGTGGAGCATCATGTTAACAAGGAGTCGCTTGCCCAACATGCTTCTACGAATATCAAGATTCAAAATTTGACAGGTTATCAAAATAAAGTACGTGAACAAAATTAAAAAAATACAATTGACTCCGGGACCACTGATTTTGCACAGTTAAAATATTGACTTAGAAATATTTTTGTCAGGCCAAAGATCAGAAGTACTCGTTCCAAATAATGAATAGGAGTTTCGAATCTGAGAAATCTATTTGCATCAGTTAGGCATCAGCTTTACTAAAACTTTTCTTTATGAAGTTCGAACTGTTCCGTGAGCATTTTTAACGTGAAAATGTCTACTTCCGAGTCCCACGTACTTTTTTCTTATTGAAATTTGAAACTTTTTGAGACATCCTTTTCTTTTTGTTTAAGGCAAAAATTTGTTACTGTATGGATAGCGAGGTACATTTCACCCTACATGATCGGGTGACAGATTGCCTAAATGACAGATGATTTTGTTTGGTAAGGATATGATATATTTGACGTCACTTGGAAGGTGAGGTTTTTGTGATTGAATTAAAGCAAATAGGATTATTGATCAATCTGTGGATGACGATTCACCGGTAAATAAAAGACGAAAGAATACTATTTTCCATGAAAGAAGATGAGTACGGATGGTATCCCAATTTTTTTATGTGCTTTTTTGAAGCCTCAAATGCTAAAGGAGCATGAGTTGGTGCGGTATTGGTATCCGAAATAGGGGCAAAATATATTCGAGTTGCCAAGCCAAGATTTAATGTTCAAATATGGTGGTTAATTATGAAACTCGTATCCTAAGATTAAGGGCGGCCTTGAGCATAAAGACTAAAGATTATTTAGAACGTGCATGATAATTATTCTGTTTCTTCGTTTTTTCTATTTTTCTGTTCCCTGAACAGGTTGAGAATAAAAATCCGTTTAGTAATGTAATTTCTTTCTATTTCTGGAACAAATTTTTAGTTCAAAAATAGGTTTGGAACAAAAATCAGAAGTAATTTTTTTTTTTTACTTTTCTATTTTGATTAATAAAAACTCCTTTTATCATTTGCCCTCGTTACTAGCCGACTGGCCATTTGTTGGTCGCTCGCAGGCCGTTCATTGCCGCCTCTCGTCGCTGGCTGCTTGGGAGGGAGATACTTTGTATGGTTATCAAAAGAATTTCTATTTTAGGAATATAAATTTTATATTACTAGCAAATGCGTATTTTTGATTAGAAAACTCGTTTGGGGAATAGCAATAGAAAAATTAATTTTTGAAATAAAGTTGTTATCATTTACGCCCTTAATATTTGGGGATTCGGACTTGATCATACACCAGATTAAAGGGGCTTGACAGACTCGAGATGGGATTAACTTCTTTATCACCATCACTTGGTACATGTGAATTGTGTGTTCGAGAGTTTTCAGTTTCGTCACATCCAATACCTGTCTAGCTGAACATGGACATCCATTATCGTGTTAGTCTTTTCTTATTTCACCCTTGGAATCAAGGCGACATGCGCCGAAGTTGGACAGTGCCATGATGGATAGAGTTTGTTTGCCAACGATTCAAGATCCACTTTGACAAGCCTCCTAAACTATACTCATAATCTTAATTGCCAAATCGACGGTATCAACTGACCCTTAAGTTAGGTCTACTGGTTTCTGTCCCGTAGCATGACAAACATACCTACGTACGTATGTACATACATACACACATCCTCGAACAATTTTATTAGGTTTTTCTTTCTTTTCCATTGCTATCTGGTATGAACGTAAGAATGAGTCTCTATATACTCGTTGACTTTTTCAATTCACGGGGCAACGTGACCGAGCCGCTTGTTTGTTCATGTCTTCACCAGTATGGAATTATTGTTGGCCGGCCAAGCTAAACAAGGGAATCATCTTTAATTAGGTGAACTAGGAGAGATCGGACTGCCTCGGGAGTGGAAACATCAACTTCAGCAGTCAGCATCGATCACGAAAGCTGTATACATTAACATTGTCATAAGTTCCATCAGAATAACAACATTATTGATGTTAGGCGAAATGGGAAGCGGAGACAAAATCAAATTGGTTCACGTGAAAGACAAATAGAGAAAAGTAAATCCGACACAATGGATCTAAGTGATTCGGCAATGTTCCTACTCTGCAGGAAGAGACCAACAGATGGTTCCAGTATAATTAGCAAAGAAGAGATTATAAATCGCTCAACTATACTCACTGACAAGTGTTTCCCGACCTTGATTCACCCAAAAACAAACCCCCACAATAAAAGTGCAAGAAAATCTCTCCCGCTGAGTTTCTATTGACAGCTCTCTTAAAGTTAAAGTTAGATCTGACCAAAAGAAAAAAAAGAAGAAATTAGATTTGACATGATAAATGATATAGGTCGAAAATTGTCTTTCAATTCGATCTCACGCATGTCCACATATTTGTAATCTTCTCGGCCAAAATTTGCCGGATTGGAGGTCCGGTCAAGGAATCAAAATGCTAGAATTCCCAGCCGCAGCATACGGTGGGACATTCTGGTCATGGCCGAATGTCCAATCCAGTTTCTAGACACCCAAACGTGCCGAGTTGGACCCTTGGTAGCCTTTGGTGCTTCCTTGCGGACGTCTCCACACGTAGGATGTCCAAAATATCCCTTTGCACACTCCAAACTAATGTCGCTCAGTTCAGACATTGTCTGATCCAATCGTAATTGGCTCCAAACTTCAACAACGATTGAGAAATCTAAGACTGAATTGGATGTGATCCTCGTCTAGACAATTAATTAGTTGAGCTTTTCGCTGGCATTGTTCCCGGCAACGAATAAAGGACACAGTGCGGCTGCTGTAAAATGGTCAACGCCTACTGAAGAAATCTTTAAGTCAAAAAATTGACAAAAAAAGGAGTAGAAAAATGGACTACAAATGGCAACGATTGGAGTTATCATGAAAGTATCTCTTTGGATACTGGCATTCGAACAAGAAGAAATTACGAACTTTATATTACATGATGGTATTTGACTTATCAAATAGCAAATTGTTCGCACTAGCATGGAGCACTAGCTTGGTCCCTGAATTGATAGACGTTGCTCGGTTCTTGAACAAGGATATGAGTCCAGTGAAATTCGAATATATTATGGAAAAATGTTTGAGAGGCAGGATTCGGATATAGGTCATTAAGAAGGGGCACGATGCAGCTAGGATCCTAGGCCCGGATCATTGAAGAGAGAATACTCCAACGAAGAGGAGGAAATTACGAAAATATATTGACAAATACGGGCAGCGATTAATAAATGAAAGAGGTTCAATACTTTTATTTTTTCCTCAAATTTGAGCTCGTAAAGAAAATCCGATCTGGATAAATTTACTAATTTGAGTATGTTTCCTAAAAGGGGTTTCCTATTTTGGATATAAATACTATATATTAAGAGGTTGGATTCCGCTAGCTTATAACATGATAGAGCAGATAAGAGGATTGTTATGCTTTAGGTATAATTTAGGGGTTGGGAAGCACTTGAGCAATTGTAAACTATACATTTATCGGACTTAAAAGTGGATTTTTTTTACAGCTGGCTCACCCTATAAATACTTAGATTAAACTACGTAAATCTTTGGTGCACTTATTGTTTTTTGTTGATTTATCTGCTAATTTTTTTTGTCTCGTGTTAGACTTCAATTAGTCTCAACTAATATTAGAGTTAAGGCTAGTTTTTCTTTTTTCTTTTTGATTTAGAACTTTTGCTTATATGATCATCTTCTAGAAATTCTATTGTTGCAATTATATTTAAAGTTAAAATAAATTTTGAAAAGTTTAATACGAGGAACAGCTTTGGGTTGGTGGAGCATGAAGATGCATGCTCTTTAACAACCCAAAGGTCGGTGAAAGTTTTAGATGGCGAGGATAAATTGCTAGAAACTATGAAAGAGGCCGATAAGGTAGAGTTGATGAAGAAGGCAAAAACATAATCTTGATAAATCTATCGGATGAAGTTTTGATTGAAGTGGCCAAATGGATGCTGTAGCATTGTAGGCAAAACTCGGGTCATTTTGTACGATGAAGGATTTGAATAACCGTTTGTATATTCTTAAAAGGGTGCTTCAATTACGGTTGGTTGGAGGTACATCCATCATAGCACATTTTAATGAGTCATGATGGACTTGAACAATGTCAAAATATTTACTAGAGATCAAACGATGTTTGCATACTCTAATGTAATGTCAATTAATTCCTTTTGGGTTTTCTTGTTTAAGATAAACATGATTACTTAAAAAGCTATGGCTTATGAATTCAAAATTAACATGCACTGATGAACTAATATGAAATCTAAGTAACATGAATGCTTGTTATAATTAAATTAAATGTAACCTTATGCAATTCTAATAGGGTTAATATCCTGAAAAATCTCAAACTAGTACACTTGTGACAAATTTACCAAAAAACATTTTTTTGACCATACTTGTAACAAATTTACCCCGATTAACCATAAAAAACCAAACTTATACATTTATGACAAATTTACCCCAAACTAATTTATTCGACCGCAAAAAACCTCAAATTGGTAAATTTGTGACAAATATACCCTCCGCTGAATTGGATTAATACCACAAAAAAATCACAAAAATTGTAAACTGTGACAAATGGAGCGTAAAATCCCAAATTGGTATACCAGTCAACTGTCGCGTGTCATTTAACTTAATAATTTGACTGTAAAATTTAACAAAAACTAACAGAGGGTAAATTTGTCACAAGTGTACTAGTTTGGGGTAAATTTGTCAAAGGTATACCGGTTTGGGGTTTTTGGTGGTCAAAAAAATAGTTTGGGATAAATTTGTCACAGGTGTACCAGTTTGCGGTTTTTCAATGTATTAACCATTCTAATAACATGAGACTATTTTATGTGTTTTCTTTTTTATAAATAAAAAACTAAATTTTAGGACACCTATACATGACCTATGTGACTCCTTTTAAAAGATAATGACTTAATGACGCAATGTTAATTCTTTTCATTATTTTCTTTTATGTTAATTAAACTATATGTAATATATGGGATGCGATTATTAATTAAATCTATTTACATTATGCGATTAGTATTAAATTATGTGATTCACTAAATGACGTACGACATATTATGCATGTTGTGAGACCAACTAATCATATATGCAATCTGTATATCTCAAATGAAAATTTTTATTTGATTTTTTTTTAATTTAAGGAAAACTACAAACTATACCAAGTCTATTGAATCCTCATATAAAAGGCATAATCCTAGATAGAAAAGTCCTAAATTATGAATTATGAATGCACCTAGACTTCGCGCAATATGTGTGATGATTAATGAAATTAATGACACATTTTTGTACATGATGTATCCAAATTTACCATTCAATGACATATTATTTCAAAGCAACATCGTTCAATTGATCATTCAATCGTAAAATCACACATAAGACAATGTTAGGGGTTGGAACTTTAGGCTTAAAGGTCCAATCCCGTAACACGCCCTAATTAATGCAATGAATAATAAAACCTAATGTAATAACCGAAGGCCTAACAACTAGATAACATGAACAAAAACTATATACTAAAACTAAATACTCACGAAAATTACAAACCTTGATATATGAAGACCAGAAATTGAGAGCAACGGTGTTGATGCCTGAAGAAGACACAGTTCAGATTAATCCTAATAAACTACTGAATTAGATTTGTGCGGATTATGACTAAACCAGCTTGCTGATGAAGCACCTGCGAGGCCCCAAAGAAAGGCCTCGCAGATTATTACAATGCACGAATCATGTGTTTCGTGCAGTCGACATCACCTGAGGGGCCGACAAAAGAGTTCGACCTAGCATCTTATTAAAAATTGATGAAGGCGCATGTGTTTTGAGGGCATGCGACGCCTTGATCTTTATGATTTGGAAGAGCATTTTGAGACCTTTTACCAAGGGATAACGGGTTTTCGACCCTCTTGTGATCCCATGGTGGGTATTGGAAGGAGAGCTTGGAGAGGCCACCCAAGGGGGTATTCCTCGAGTATGAGGACTTGAAGGGAGATGTTGTAGGACACCTGAAGAAGGTGGGCCGAGCTTGTCGTGTTTCCCTTCTCCCGGCGGGAAGAAGGAGGTGTTAACGAAGAGATAGCCAAAATGTGTAGCTCGAAGAACTTGAAGGGCTTGCAGGCCAACGAGAATGCAAATTACTCCCGATGATTTCAAAAAATGAGAACAGAAGCTTGTTCAAAAAAAGTGAGGTGCATGACTGGGTTAACCATCTCGCTCCTTCCTGCTGGGATTATAATGACAATCCAAAAAATATTGGATTAGCGCAACATAACAAAACATTCTCCCTTATTGTGGAAAAAATTTTCCAAAATATTTTAAACCGATTGTACTTTTATCAATTTAGTTATAAACATTTTAATGTTGCTATTGAGTCCTAAACCTTTTCATATGTTGTTAATTGAGTCCATTCGACTAATTTTTGTCAAAGTTTATTAACGTAGATACTCAGTCATCTTACGTGGCAAAGCATGTGCTAACATGGGCAACTTTAATAACATTTAAAAAAATTAATTTTTTATTTTTTATTTTTTATTTATCTTTTTTATTTATCTTTCTTTTTTCTTTATTCTTCTTTTTACCAATGGCCGTTGGCCTTGTCTAAGCGAAGGTCATCGTCACCCACCATAGGTGAGACCCAACTAGGTGAGGGCGAGCTTGGCAAAGGCAACGCTTGGCGAGGCCGCCTTGGCCTAGGTGAGGTGGGTGCTTGGGGTAATTATCTTGCTCCTTCTTTCATGGTGGAACGCCTCAACTCAATAGCATCATCCAAGAAAAGATGAGCCCTTTTGGGTTGGATTTCAAAACATGCTCAACATTTTAGTTGCTTTCGACCTCTTCCTTCTCTAAGTATAAACAGAAATGAAGGAAAGCAAAATCGAATGGCTTTCGCAGTCAGCTTCTCTCGTCTTGCTTCTCCTCGTTACTTGGGTGGTGCAGAGAAAGAAAAAGGACAAATCCCAATTGAACTAAAGAAACCTCGACTCTCTCTGCGCTAAAGACCAAACGAGTAGGGAAGAGAGGCTGATCAGTTGGAAGGCGTGATTCAAGAAATAGCTGAAACGTGTAGCTTGAGGAAGTTGAAGGATCCGGAGGTGAACAAATCTGGCAAATTCATGCCGAGCTTTGAGAACAGAAGCTACTTTAGGAAAGGAGAGGTGGGTGACTGGGTTAACTATCTCAGTCCTCCAACGGCGGCGCGTCTACATAGCATCATAAAGAGAAGATGAGTCCATTTGGGTTGGAGTTCAAAACGTGCTAGTCGTCCTTTCCGTATTAATTTTCCAGTTCAGTTGGTTATTGGTACCTTGAATATTAATAGTATTTTGCTTATGACTTTGGACTCAATCTTTCTTTATCTTCGATCTCCATGCAAATACTATAGTGTGTGGTAAAGATTCAATGAGTAATTGCACCGAGAGATCTCGATTTTTCTGTTGCTGAAAGAGTAAACAAGTATCTAAATTAGATGCGAACAAGATAGAAGGTAAGCATTCTTTGTCTTTCTCTCTTGCACTGATTCTCAAAAGATCAGTTTACTCCAACATCTACGTTACAAGGGACGAGTTATTCTGGTGCATGATAGCTTAGAACCTCCAGCATTAGGTAATTTGTGACCTCAAAGCACCCAAATAACAGAAAAAATCATTATGATCCAACTTCTGTCCTCTATTTGAAACTCTCTCCCTCAGACATCAAAATCGACAGCCAACCATCTGGCATCTGCTCTCCCGTGAGCTCATCCAGAAAATAGATAACTGAGAAAAAAAAAATCAGAAAGACTATCGGTTATGAGGGTAGCCTATATCAGCTAGTGCAAACTACAACAGTTTTACACTTGACATAAGCATTCGAGGCCGCATTCTCTTTTCTCGTTCATTTAGCCGCACACGTTCAACAATTCTAAATATCATCCATAGAGATACGAAACACTTTTACCATTGCTTTTAACAAAAAGATCCAGCAAACAATACCATTGCCAAACATGTGAGGACTCGTTATATCTTTAAGTGGGGTAATATGTGGTTCTCATTACAAATGCACAAAACGATCTTGTAAGCAGAGCAATCTCTAATACCTTCCCACTTGAAAATCTCCCATCTTATTGTCCATGATTTTCCATAAACCGAGGGGGTGGATTAATTCCAATATGCGCAAATTGGGACTGCAATAACTATTATGGAAAGGCAGATGGGAATTAGGTGAGAACACAAGAACTAGCATTGGTTTCACAGGGCCACCAGGTTGTTGCTGGAAAGCTCATTCTTGCCGGTGTCTGCACCTCTTGTTATTATATTTGCCTTCTTCTGAGGACCAGTTGGCCGATCCCGGCATACATGAATCTAACGACTGATTTATCAAATGAAACTGATCGATCCGTAACTCTTACGGTTGCAAGAAAGGTGGCTATAGTATATACTACGGTGGAGTCAAAACTCCTACCAAAGCGAATGTGACTTGTCCATTTGATATTTAATGAAAGTGTGTTTTACGGATATGTTTTTATTTTAACATGACACTATTTGCACGTCTTGTATCCCCAATTGGTATAATTTTTTTTTAAACTCTGCAGCCGATAATACTCTCTTTTCACCTTACATCGTTGGGATCAGTTCAAGATCTAGGATGAGACCTTTTAATGTCTTAAGACGGAAGGTGGCTCCACTATAAATGGTTGCTTTTTCTTGTGTGCGGGCTTTCTTTGTCAGGATGTACTAGGGGTGGCAAATGGGTGGGTCGGGTCGGGTATGGGTCGGGTCGGGTATGGGTCGACCCATATTTGACCCATTTAACCCGTTTTGACCCATATTCTTGTAGTGTAAATTTAGTGACCCATACTCGACCCGACCCGTATCCGACCCATACCGACCCGACCCGTATTGCTAAAACCTATTAATATTCTAGGAAAACCCACTTATACTATATGCTAATTGGATTAAAACTTCAAATATAATTTTTAATCAAATATTTAAAATTTTTTAAATATAAATTTTAATAATTTTTAATTTTTAAAAATATAATTATAATTTTTAATCGAATTTAATTATTTTTATTTTTAATTGACCTACCGGCGAGCTTGAGCCTTGCCTCGCCTGTTGCCGGCCGACGGCTGGCCGTCGCCCTGCCAGTCGCGGCTAAGGAAGGAAGAAAAAGAAAGAAAAAAAGAAAAAAAAATTGAAATATGAAAAATAATTATAATTTCAATTTTTTATAAAAAAAATATAAAGTTAAAAAAGGCCATGGGTTTAAACTTTAAAGTGGGTTTCCTTTCGTAATAATCCATTTAGACCCATTTTTTTGTGAAAGACCAATTTCTGACCCATATTTAACTTTCATTTGACCCATTTTTGACCAATATTTAACTTTCACTTGACTCATATATGACCCATTTAACTAAAAATGGGTCATAATATGGGTTTATAACCCATTTTGCCAGCTCTAGGATGTACACAGACAGGTTGGCCAAGATCAATCAGTTCCTTTTAAGACCCTTTAATGTGGTCTCCTGTCTTGGGCCACCATGATAGATACCTCTTGCTTTGACCCTAATAGAGGACCAATTCCTTCTCCACCTCCTCCTCGTCTTCCTCCTTCCTGGTCTGATTTGATACCATCCAAGAATCAGGAACTGGACCAAAAGGACCAGTTCCCAATTTCTAAAGTCAGGGACTAGACCGCCAGATCTTAAGACTAGAGAGATAGAAGAGATAGAGAAGCTAGAGTCATCTTCATTGTCCAGATTTGAACCTGTCCCACATAACGCATTTTGCCGAAAAGAATACGGGCCTTCCCCAATCTTACAATCGAATTCAGAGATGCATGTGAAGCTCGTACACAAAAAAAGAGAGCATTAACTTGATGAGATGCAAAAAACAGAGCAAAAGAGAGGGATGCGACTAAGAGTCAAACGAGAGGACGCAACTTGCTGTCTCAGGCAAGAGAGGGAAAAAGGCACGACTGTGTGTAACTCACAGTCAAACGAGCCTTGAGAGGCGAGAGGCGATTAGGGTTTACCTTTGATGAGCTGCTAATTCAAGCAAGGAGAGGGAAACAGGAGGCGTGCATGACTCATGAGGGGCGAATAGGGAAGAGGGGGCATGAGGCTTGAGTAATAGAAATTATTAGGGTTACAGTTAAGAAATAAGAAAAATATTCAATTCGGTCCAAGCCGTTTAGTTTTCTCTTGGAACCAGGAACCAGATTGAAGATCACCAGTTCCAATTTTATGGAATTGGGAACCAGATCGGTGCCCCTAGAAGACGCCTAGAACCAGCCAATTCAGTCCAGTTCGGGTGATTCCTAGTTCAGTCTGTCCATGCTGCTCACCCTTACTCCTCCTCTCTCTATCTCTCTCACCACACATGCATGTGTCTTTGTAAGCAAACCAACTGATGACTTACTGGCGTCGAAATTCAATCACACAATGCCTGCATCGCATTGGCATTTGAGAGCTAAATCTTCTACTTAGTTGCTGAATATCAGTTAACCAATAATGGATTAGTACAGCTTCTAAGTCTAAAGTTTCTGTTTGCTGCATTATGCATTCAAGTATCATGACAAGTCCCATCGTAACATAACTCTCTTAATTAATATTAACCAACCTTGAGTCTTGAGGCATAAGAGGTGATGGAAGAATACCTTGAAGCAATTTCAGGACTTACTCGGATCCTCCGCCGCTATTTCTTGATGAACACTCAAAACGTAGTAGCTATGCCTCTAAATACTTGAAAGAGATTCGGCAACCAACTCCTGTCAAGTAAACGAAATGAAAAATTAGGGAGACATAACTTAAGTTTGATTAAGATAAACTATTGCTACTTGACTACTTAATTATGGATGTGTCAGAAAATGGAAAGGAATGGGATGATAATGGTGCGTTTGTTTGTGTTCTTTTTTTGTGTTCATGAACACAATTTCATTGACCGACCTTGCGCCCTATAAATAGGGCTCTTGTCCATTGGGCGTGAGTAGTAGAGTGGTAGAGAGTCTTGTGTGTGAAGTGTGTGGAGTGCGTACGTGAGGTGTGTGGGTGTGTGTGTAGGGGTCTTGTGTAGTGTAAGTGTAGGGTGATAGAGAGTGAGTGGGTGTGTGCATAGAGAGTTGTGTTCGTGTGTGGTTTGTGAAGGGAGTGAGTGAGCAAGTAAATTGAGTAGTTGTGAGAGTGTGGTAGTACAGAGAGTTTGTAATATTGTTTATAAAATAAAGTAATTATTTTACTTATACATCCACTTGCTTCTCAACATATATGCAACCTTTCAAGGAATTGACAAAGACTTGGCATTTGTCATACCTGTAAGGGGCAGAACATTGATTGGAGTCGAATAATGAGCCCGTGGAGATAAAGTCGCGACAAAAACAATATAAAACCGACCCTCGCTAGCAGCAAAAATATTAGTACTTCACTTTCGTGTGCTTGCTTCTATTCGTACTCAGACACCAAACCCTGCGGCACCACCACCATGGCGCACCAGCAACTTTCTTCGCAGCCCGCCATCGTAGGTACCGATGAACATGACCAGGAGGCCATTGATGAACTAATTGCTTCGCTTCCCATAACCAAAGGCTTGGTTCGTCCAGCCCATCGCCTTTACCAAAAATTTTGGTGCCTGATCACCGTGCTTCCCAACGTGATTGCCTTCCGGCAGCACTTCAAAGCCAAAGACAAGGACATTATCCTCGTCTCTCAGCCCAAATCGGAACCACCTGGCTAAAGGCCTTAGCGTTCTCCGTCATTAATCGCTCCCACTTCAACATCTCCAACACGCCCTTGCTCACTTCTAACCCCCATGAAGTGAAGTCATTCCTTTCATCGGGTATAAGTTGTGGCCCGACCTTGATGGCCTGGCAGACCCGAGGCTCTTCTCGACACACATCCCTTACCCATCCTTACCGGAGAGCGTCAAGCGGTCGGATTGCCGGATCATTTACATCTGTCGAAACCCACTGGACACCGTGGTTTCCTCTTGGCACTTCTTGGTCGAGATGGCGCGGTCAGAGGACCAGCCAGATTGGTCCTTGGAAGAGCATTTCGAGACCTTTTGCCAAGGGCAAATCTTGTTCGGGCCGTTTTGGGATCACATCACGGGGTACTGGAAAGAGAGCTTGGAGAGGCCACGCAAGGTGTTGTTCCTCAAGTATGAGGACTTGAAGGAAGATATTGGAGGACAGCTGAAGAAGGTGGCCGAGTTTGTGGGGCTTCCCTTCACCGAGAAGGAAGAAGAGGGAGGTGTGATAGAAGAGATAGCTAACTTGTGTAGCTTGAAGACCCTGAAGGACCTTGAGGTCAATAAATCTGGCAAATTACTTGGCAGAATCGTTGAGAAGAGAAGCTTTTTTAGGAAAGGGGAGGTGGGTGATTGGGTCAACCATCTCACTCCTTCCATGGTGAATTGCCTCAATAGCATCATCAAAGAAAAGATGAGGCCCTTTGGGTTGGAATTCAAAATGTGTAGAGCGTTAAATCCATTCACTTTCTCCACGTGTGTCATTAGAAATAAGTGAAATTAATAATGGAAGGATCCGCGGTCCTCCTTATTGGTGCAGTGCCGAGAACTCAAGAATCCTTGACTTCTCTGATACTGTAAACTACTACTATCCTATGCTAGTCACATGTGTTGTCTACGTGTTTAGTCAATTAGAGATCATGTATTCATAAATTTACTGTTAATTCATCAAATTTTCAAAAAGTAATCCTAAATTATTCGTATGATTTCTCATATGTGTATCTATGAATGCATCTTTCTATTTCCGCTTAATCTTCGATTAATTCATTTTCTCATAACTCACAAGCAAAGGATCGGAGAACTCCCCTCATTTCACTTGAGATCTAAAGTTTGAATTATATTGAGTCCCTTCTTTCAACAAAGGAGACGACATTTCAATGACAAAATTAATAATTGTGTGCTATTGCTTCGCAATTTCATCATAATGTTTTACATTCACACCTCACATTTTACACGACTCCACAACGTGTGCTTCCATGATCATTGCATACTCTCTTTCTCTATCTTATGCACGCGAAAAGATCGTTCTCTGATAGAATTCAATTGTTCGTACTTTTATTAGGATTTTTTCACCTTACTAGAGACATCAACTTTTATTTGTCTGACTTTCCAAATCATTAAATTTAGCAACTCTCTTTACATTGTTGATATTGATGGAGCTATTACCAACTTTTATTCCGATTAAGTGACAGATAAGTTTTGTATTATTAGTTCTTATTCATGTTATTTACCAACACTTGTTTGGTTTGTTCAAATTGTCATTTTTTTCTTATTTTTTGACAAAAAAATCTCTTACCATTTATAAAATTCTATTTACCATTTTCACCAGCACGTGCAACTATTATATGAGAATATTAATTTGTATTGTATTTAATTTCTTAAAAAGAAAAAGGAAAGAAAATAATAAAAAGAAAAAATTCAAATTTTTTTAAAAAATCGCAAAAATTGTCCTTAAAAAGAAAAAGGAGAGAAAATAATAAAAAGAAAGAAAAAAATTCAAAAAAATTTTTAAAAAATTGCAAAAATTGTCGACATCAGCGATTTCTAACTAAAACTAATCGGAATGATAAAATTGGCAACTCTTTCAAAATTTTATGACTAAATTAACACAATTGAAAAGTATAAGACTAAATTGACAAGTTATCAAAAAGTTTATGACTAAGGACGCGTTTGGCAATCGGCCAAACAATAAAAATTTCTATTCTTTTGTTCCTAAGAATAGATTTAGAACAGAAATCCGTTTGGTAAAATTTTTGTTCCCAAGAACAAATTTGTTTCCTCGAATAGATTTGGAATAGAATCGGAGCGTAGAATCTAGAATTTCAAAGTTTGAGCGAACTTCAATCATATACTTGTCTTTCTTGAGCTTAAACATTTGTGATCGTAAGAGAAATACCAAAAGAGTGACTTAGTGAGATAGTGTGATTTATCACTAAGTGTTTACACTCAAAATTATAATCTCTTTTTGATCATATAGTGGAATCCAGCTAGAAGGCTGTTAGCGTGGGAGAGTGGACGTAGGCTTGATCTAAGCCGAACCACTATAAATTTCGTGTGCAACATTCTCTTCCCTTAACTCTTCTTATTTAAGTCTGTTGCATACTTACAAGTTATTTCAGAAGTCTGTTCCATCGCATAACAGATAACATTTACCAGAAGTCTGATAGCTCATTTGTCAAACTCTGATCCTTATTCAGAATTTACTCGTAACTTATTTTATTCCGCATTTATTTGTTAAGAATTCTTTTAATCACCTATTCATCCCCCTCTAGGTGTTCGTACTAGCATCTTCATTTCAGAAAATCTTCACTATACTGGGCATGTTTTATACGGTAACTGATTGGGCCTTGGTCCCTACCATTTCACTTCAGAAAAATATGAAATTTAAGTATGTTATAGATTAAGATGTTTTGAACAATTTACATGAAGCAAGTTTCTCCAAATTCAAAACAGAAAGAGCTCTATAAAATTGGAAAGTGAGAAAGGTCCAACAGTTTCAAAAATCAAAGGTGGTATATCTAATTGGAGAGAGGTGGCACCCTACTTGATCAAGAAGCATTAATTTTTGGACATCCTTATCCTCCAAGTTTCCAACTAGGTCCTAGGTTAACTTGGACACTTCATCGTACTCATTGAATGGCTGAATTCCATGAGATATTAATGTGAACTTATCGAGTTCAAAGTTTGAATTGGACTTGGCTTCTCTCCCTTTCCTCTTGGGCATGTGGCCCTCTTCTTGTGGGTTCCAAAGTCCACATTTCACACTTAGGTATTTTAGAGTATGATTAGGCCTAAGCTATAGGGACACCATTTTCCACCCATCATTTATTGCGTTCACATTAGTTCACGTTTGTTTACACTTGTTTTTCTAAGAAAGTTTGACTAGTCGAAGTTTCATACTTGTCTTCCAAGGCTAAGGCCCAACATGCCATGTGTCCATCTCGATCGATGCTCCTTGATTAACTACAAGATGAGGGTATTTAATGCAACTTGGAATATCTCAGTTTTGAAGGCCTTGTCATTAGGCATGGACTAATTAAGTTTGACCACAATCGACTATCTTATTTGGCTCGACGTTCGTGCCTAAGACATAATTGGAAGAAGCGGATGCAACCTGGCATTAGTAGTGAAACCGAGTTCAGACTCCTCATTTACCGTGTAAAAGGCTCGAAGTTGAGGATGTTACATCAGTAATGTAAGAAACAGAATAAAGCGTCAACTCGTCTAGTCCAAACCCGATCACAACAGAAAACACACCATCACGTTTGAGGGGTATTGGCTAGTGGAACGAGACATACTGATTTTGTGTTTCCATATTCGTAGATCAATCGTGCTTCGTGGAGTCGGCTAAGGTTTTAGGGTTTTCCACATTTGCAGATTTTCATCAATGGTTGGAGGTATGTCGATCTTTACATTTCCGCAAATCAATCCCAAATTTTGTATGAATTTATTCATAAATGATAAATCGGAATTGTTAGGTTTTATTTAGATTTAGTCTTATATTGTAGCCTTTCAATCCCCCAAAAGTAGAACCAGCATATGCAATTATTTATTATGTCCACACTTAAAAATAATACAGTAATGAAGTAAGAAGTCTGCAATTATTTACTATGTCCACACTTAGTATAATCAACAAATGAACTAAGCATCTGCAATTATTTACTTTGTCCACGCTCAAAATAATCGATAAATGAACTAAAGCATCCTCCCACCCCAAGAAAAACTGGCATCTGCAATTATTTATTGTCCAGACTTAAAATAATCAACGTGGCAAGAGTTTCCAAATTTTATTCAAAGTTAAATTGGGTCTTAATTTTCTTTTCGTATGCAATTACGATATAAGACTTTAATGGTGTTCCCTTAAAAAAAATAAAAATCAATAGGTAAGTGTCATTGGGTGAGTCCTATCACGTGCAAAAGGACTTCAAGTGAATATGTATAAAAAATTTCAAGATATAATTACAATTGCACAAATGATAAGTTGAAAGATTCTCTAATATTTTAGCATAAGTTCTGACTCCTGATATTGATATTGCGATGTGCATGTTAATGTACGTATTCAATGCAGGAAAAATTCCAAAAATGTATCTTACATATATTACTTTTGGATATACTAAACACACGAATGGATTTCACTTTTGGAGACCACTTTGCAACCTCGAATAAATTATCATTATTTTCTCATTTATGAAAATTTCATTTTCTTTCCAAAAAAGCCATTCCAAAATCTTAAATTCTCGTACCCACCAAAACATTTAAAACCAATTGAAAAACGAATCACTCAAACCCTTAGTAGGGTGCTAAAAGGAGTTTGTAAGGAGAGACAATTTGGTCTTTTCATTGTGGAGTTTAATCCAGAGGCATGTGGACAATTTTTACAAAAAATGAAGTTATGTAAATAATCATTGAATAATCTGACCAAAAAATAAAAAATAAAATAATCATTGAATAAAGAGTGAGGTTTGCTTTTGGAACTTTCTTACACTGGATATAAAACTCTTGCCAAGGTGGGATAATCTCACCAAAGGATGCAGTAAAATATGGTTGTTAGCGTTTCCGAGAGATGCGATGGAAGATATTGACTTCTATTTCGAGTCGTCTCTCTATTCAGAATCAAGAAGCTACATGAACAAGTAAACCGTTGATGCCTCCGAAACTCGAACGTCATTTTCAGTGATCAAGAGTCATATTAGGATTAAAAACCCTACAATGCCAATAAAAATAATTATTTTAAGACCAAACAAACATAAAAATGCGAGGAAGTTATTCCTTCCATGATAGGACATAAGATGAGACAATTTTTTTAAAAATTTCATTACAAATAAATGCTCGCGTTGAAAGGAAAAAAGAATTATATAAAGCAGACTGAATTAACAGGATTGAATATGATTGAAGAATGTTGTTGACATTTGTTCTGACTTTGGTTTGGTTTGGTTTTAACCTTAAATGGCTTTAAATTATTGCAAATCAAATATAACTTTTCTGCATAGCTAATGTTAAGGTCAAGTTTGCCGCGTCTCGTCAGCATTCTCAAATGTTTTGTTTACTAAGTTAGATTAATTTTTCATCGTTCAATGTGGATTTTTTTCTCATTTAGTCTAATTGCGAGCACTCAAGGTCCATTTAACTCTCTTTGCAAGTTTTGGTCTTCACTAATGAAGTTAGGGTCGCTTCCTAGTCCACAACACTCATGATACTCATCGTAACCACGGAAATCACTAGTAGCAAGTTTACAATCATTACCTCTTCAATTGACCTCGAGAAGATCCACCGTAAATCCCATCCATCAAAATGTAGAAATAATCATGACAAAAAAAAAATCCGGAAATAATAAAGATATAGATTGAGGTAAATCTCCTTCCTCTTTTCGATGTGAATTTTCTTTTGGTGAAAATTTCGCACGAATGTCATTGATAAATATCCAGACAGTTTTGGTGTTTTTTTTTTCTCACTCTGACATTAGTCGGGACACTTACAAAAAAAATCCAAAACTTATCATAAATACATCAATTCAGTCCATTGAAGTTTGGCCATCGTGGACATGGACACTAGCCGTCCTACGTATCATAGGTGATGCTGGCATGGGAATTTTTTAAAAATATTTATTAATTTTCTTTCTTTCTCTCTCTCTTTTTTTTTTTGTCTCTTCCTTTCTTCCTCTAACCGGTTGCTAGACCTCAGCAACCGAGTAAAGGCGAGAGTCGACAACAAAATATATATCAAATTTGTAGGCTAGGTAGGTTCGGGTTGAACCTAACAGGTGCGGTCAGGAGGTAAAAGCATTGGGCCTTGACTGGGCCCATAATCGTCGAACAAATGATCCTTCTGACACGTGATCCAAGGACAACTTGGCCGGAATAAGCTTCATCTCATATTTGACCGAGTGCCTTGGGGGTTCCAACCAGATTGGTGTCAGCATCCTCGTGTATCACTCGCTTGTTCTTGAGGTTGGAACAAATTTCAATGGATAATCTTTCATCGACATTGTTTAGATCCATGATGATTTTACTAAATTTGTCTAAGTAGGCTCGATGGACTTACTTCATTTTAAAAACAAGCGATTACTCGAACTCTTGGTCATGTGGAGGTTCTCCAGCATGGTCCATTTGCAGTGGTTTCTTCAACAAGTTCTATCAGAACTTCAAATGATAGATTCGGAAACTATACCCTGTGCCTTCTCTATCGATCCATTTTCTCAGATTCTTTCATGGTTCCAAGAGAAAAATTGAACCACAAGTTCTAAACTTTTTAATTAGTTCAATCAAGTCTTAAACCTTTATCAAAAAGTGCAAGTGAGTCTTATAATTGTCGATTGGTTCCATTAAGTCCTAAACATTCACAGAAAAATAAATTGAGTCCTTGATGTTCAAAAGTGCAATTTAAAAATGCCACATAAGCAAATCTTAGGTGATATTTACACCATCTTAGAACAACTTGTCAAAAGGACTTGATTACACTTTAAAAATAATGTAATTTAATTGAACCAATTGAAAATTTTGAGACTTGATTGGATCTGTACACAAAATTTATTATTTTTTTGGTGCACTTTTCCTACTGTTTAGCAACTGGCCTATTTAAACCCTGTATAACAAACAATGTGTGCGTCTTAATACGCCATATACCAAAATTATTTCTCTCATTAAACTTAGGGCCTCTTTGATTATACTTAAGTAAAAGCAAAAGGTACTTTTGACTCTCCTGCTAAAAGTTAAAAGTATTAGGCAAATTTCAAAAAACTATACTAACAATTATATGTGAATTATGCGTCAACAATTGAGTATTGTGAAAGTTTAGGTGCATCAAGTTGTGAAAAAGTCAAAATGAGTCCATCACAAAATTTAAATAAGTAAAAAGTAAAAAATAAAAGTTTAACTAGACGTCCCTCAATCTCAACATTAGTATTTATCGTTGCTACTAGAATTCACAAATATAACAATCAGAAAAGAAGAAAATCATAAATTGATTGAAGAATCCTAATCTTGCTCTGATACAAATTGACGTGACAAATCGAGCAATAGTCCAACAAGCAATGACAAAAAGATAATTAAACATGTTGACATCTAAATTTTGATTTAATTTTTAGGATTAAAATTGTATAGAAAATTAGGGAATGATTCGGTCCTAGGAAAAAGGATTTTCGCATCACCCAGGTATCAATATTATTTGTCCACTAAGTTTTATTGTTATTGTATTGTCCCTTTATTTGACCTATTTTCGGATAAATAGAATATTAAAAAAAAAAAAAAAAAAAGGCTTGGGGCTAGACCTAACCGACCCCAGCCCTTTCCTCCCCATCGGCCCGGCCCCGCCGATCTCGTGGCCCCTTCTCTCCCCTCACATAGCCGAGGACAGCACAGCCGGCGCGAGCCGAGCAGCCTACGGCGGAGGTGACAGCTCGAGGTGACCCCGATTCGGCCAAGGGGGAGGCCGGTCGGCGCGCTAAGGACCGGCAGTCAAGCTTCGTCCGTCGACCCGCCTCCTCGGCCTATGAATTGGGCCTCTGGGGCAAGGGTTCAAGGAGAGCGAGAGGGGTGAGAAAGCACCAAGGGCGAAGGAGAGAGAAAAAGAGGGGGAGGAGAGAGAGGGCAAGCCGCAAGAGAGAACCAAGTGAGAGATTGAGAGAGAGCGAGCAAGCGCCGTCCGGCGACGAATACGGCAGGTGACTCACTGGCGCCGCCCCCTTCCTAAGCCAAGCTCACGGTGGGTTGCGCTCTATTTTTCTTTTCTTGACTTGTCCGATTTTGGGGTCCGTTCCCCGAGGATCTCGGCTCGGAGGTGTGCGAGGCGGACGGACGCAGGTCGATCTTCAAGCTTGTCCGCCGTCCGTCGCCACGAGCTGCGTAGGAGACCCTCGGCCAACCCCCTCCGCTTCGTGCACCCTGTTTCGATGTCCTGTCTTCGAGTGTATCAGACCAGAGCTCCCGACCGTTCGGCTCACGTGAACTCGGGCGTCGACGATCACCTTGTTGAGCTGTTGCGCGCATTGTATGTCGTGTGTCGAGAGTCTTGGCGCGGCTTTGAGCTTCGGTTGAGCTAGAAATCCCTCGTTATAGTAGCGCGCCTTAGCCGTTTGATGAAATGCCCAAACTAGATCAAGTTTTGTTTCGTTATTTTGAGCCGGGGTTGAGTTGTCCAGGTGCCGTCCCACTTATGAGCTTTTAGCATTCTGGGGTCGCCACGGGTTTCTTTTGTATCGGAGAATGAACGGCGGTCCTTACTGCCCCTGGTCGGACGAAGGCTGGGCCCTAGGCTGGGCTTGGCCAAGGCAGCATTGTCGTGCTTTGGCCGGACCGAGAAGCGCAGCACCCTGTTTGCCGCATTGCCTCTCTCGTGGCTAGACTAGGGGTGAGCATCGGTCCAGGGTCAACCCTGGATTGACCCTGGATCGGCCCAACCCTGTTGGTCCTGGTCCGGTTCCCAAGGAGATTAGGTCAGTCCTTGGTCTTAGAATTCCTAGACCAGCACTGTGCGGGTCGGTCCTCCGTCCTGAGAGTTTTGGGTCGGTCCAACCCGGACCAACCCTAACTATATATATATATATATATATATATCTAATATATTATTTATAATTTCTTTATATAGAGAAAATCTTAAAATAAACGACGTCAACAACATTAAATAGCTCTTTAGTGAGGTATTCAAGTAATTTTACATTGTTCTTTAATAACTTAGGTTTTTAATGTCTTTTACGGTGTCAATAATCATAATTTACGAAAGAGGAAAATGTTTTTGTGAGGAGACCTCACGACGTTCAAAAAGACACCTTATGGCATCCTCTTATAGTATTCGTTCTCTTCTGTCTTATTTGTCTTATTAGTCTTCAATTTACTAAAATTGAAAAAAACTTCTTCCCTCGCCACTCGACAGTCGACACTCGCCTCGCTCGCTTTGGCTCACTCGTGCCGCTCACTGCTTGATGCTCGCTTGGCTTGTTGCTCTCCACTCGACATTCGATGCTCATTCTGTTCAACGCTCATCCCACTTGACCCTCATTGCTTGCTTTTCTTAGCTGACCTTGCTCATCATCGAACCCATTGGGTCTGTATGGTCCTTGATTTCCCTTTCAATGAGTACGAAAAATGAAATAAAAAATTATTGGTTAGTCTTGAGTTGACCTTGAAATCGGACCGAACTTATTGGGTTAGTCTAGTCCTCAATCGCTTTTTAAAGGAGTACAAAAAATGAAATAAAAAATTATCAGTTAGTCTTGGGTTGACCCTAGAATCGGACCGCACCTATTAGGTCGGTTTGGTTCTCAGTTCCAAGCTCAATAGGGTCGGTCCTCGGTCCCAAAAATTGAGGACCATCACTGTGCGGGTTGGTCCTAGGGTTAAGGGGTGGACCGGCCCAACCCGGACCATGCTCATCCCTAGGCTGGACTACTGCGAAGCAGCAAGCCACGAGCCGGGTCAATGACCTTGGATCCGAGTCGGGCCGGCTGGCAGATCTGGCTGACCCGGGCTTGTCTGTTTTACGGGCTGGCCAGTTCTAGGCCTAGACAAGGCTTTGAGCCGGTCTATTATTGTCTTAGGCTAAGTTTGTTGAAATCTCTGTTTGGACTGGGCTTAGTTGGGCTTAGGTTTTATCCTAGCTTATGGGCTGGGTTCTGTTTTTCAGCTAAGGACATTACTATATTAGGCTCATTTCGTTGAGCCCAGTCTAGCTGGAGACTTGGGCTGGCGGCCTCAGGGCGACTCGATCCGGGTCGGATGCGGAGGTCCGACACGGGTCCGTTTATTTTACATAGATTATACTATATTATTATACAAAAATATTAAAAATTAGAAAATAATTTATTTTCTCCAAAATAAGAAAAAAGCTTAAAAATGGCCTTTTGAATGGTCTTTCCTTAAAAATGTGTGAAAATCCTTAAAAGAAAACAAAAATTGTGGAGACAAATGTTGGGTTCCAATTATGTCCTTATGATGTATGGATTACTATTTCCTTAGTCTAATTAGAAATTGAATCCTAGGACTTGTGATTGATATAAAATGCTACATAAATACTTTACTTGATGTTTAAACAAGATTAGGTACCGAAAATGATTAGTTGCTTAATTGGTATAATCAAGTCGCAAATCCTAATATTTTACTTAGGTTGTTAATCGATCAATTATAAAATGAGTAGTGGCAATTCCTAAATGAAAATGATTTACAGAAAACTCAGACCATAAGTTATGAATTGCTGGACCTGGGAGAGTTTGGACTGATCTTAGAATTAGCACCAGCCATTAACCTCTGCGTCCCGCCGGAGGGATCTAAGGAGATCGTGACAGAACTTGAAATAGAGAACAAGCACATCGTGATTTACATTGTTTGGTTTGTGTGACTTATTTCGCAGGGGTAGCAAACCAAGAATTGACTATAAATAGTGGAGAACTTACGCACTTGGCTGGCTCAATCACTCAAGTGTTTCCTTACCCACGATTTTATAACTTCTTATAGAAATATGAGTAAGAAAAAGCAGGAGTTGACGATAAATGATTCTATGATGGCTCTTCTGTGTAATAATTGGAAGTAGATTGAGAATGAGTTGAAGACGCAAAAAGGGAAAGACCGGGACCTCATGCATATGCTTGCCTTAGCAGGTTCAGGGCCTGGCCATGCACGCCAGGCGTCCGACACTTGAATATTTTAGTACATAGGCATCTAGGGAAAGATCCCCGGAACCCCGAGCATGTGCATATACCTCCGTTGACGTTTTTGCTTCAATTCGACCTTTGATTCAATGGTTCTTTCTTGGGTTTGGCTGAATCTCATGGACAACAAACACAACACAATATGCTCTAAATCATAGAGAAGCAATTAATAAGTCTCTAGTCTCCACATGACTCAAAATACTTTATTTAATTCCATTCCCTGGAGAACGATACTTTTGAATCAAGTGAAAAACACATTACAAATTAGTAGAAATCCATTTGGTATATTGACACAACGAGACTTCTGGATAAGATTAGATTTATTTTTGGGAACTCAATCGTCCATTGAAAAGTCTAAATCTTTTTCACTCACTCAAACGGTACCTAGGTGTGACCACAAGATGCTTGGCTCTAGGAGTAACGAGCCCAAACATTTCGGTCATGTCAAGTTCGCTTGGTGACATGCCGCTAGGAAGCTCCCAATCAAAGCAGTGCGCAAGTTGAGCAACCACAAATCGCACCACGGTCAAGCCGAGCTGCATCCCAGGGCACCCTCGGCGGCCTGTTCCGAACGGCAGGAGTTGAAAGTCACGTCCCTTAACATCCACACTTGACCCTAAGAATCTTTCAGGCACGAACTCTTCCGGGTCATGAGTGGTCCACACTTTCGAGTCCCTTCCAATGGACCACACATTCACGATGACTTTCGACTTGTAGGGTATGTGGAAGCCGTTCACCGTGCAGTCCTCGGTCGCCTCGTGGGGAAGCAAAAGCGGAGCCACCGGGTGAAGCCTCATGGTCTCCTTGATGACCATGTGCAAGTAGTCCAAGCCCTCTAAATCTGATTCCTCCACTGCTCTATTTAGTCCCACAGCTTTCTCTAGTTCTTCTTGGAGCTTTTTCATTGCCCTAGGATGTTTTATAAGTTCGGCCATTGCCCACTCTATTGCCGTTGCTGAAGTATCCATTGAAGCTGCCAACATGTCCTTCACGAAGAAATATATTGAGACTCATATTAACAAGTATATCAATTGTACTTATCAATCATATTTAAAATAAAGTAAGTTATGCATGTCGTGAGAAAAATCGATGCATTGAAAATACATACTTTATACTATCGATTACTCAACAAGCGTATAGATCACTTTTTTGACCAAATCACTATGTTAATTGACTCCATTAGGAAACTACTTATGAGATTTCCCTAACCATGATCTCTACTAAGAATAATACTTAATAAAAAGAAAAAAAAGAACTATTTTCCTTCATGAAATATCGATGGAAATTATTAGTCCAACTAGCTAATACTTACATACATAAATTAACTTATATAAACTCTATTTGAAATAGGACCACGAATCACTTAATAATAAATAGATTTTGTCGTCTAGAGCACTCACCGTTTCATGGTTGATAAAAACTGTTAACCACTCAATCTCTGGTGGATGAAAGAGACTAGCACATGTACATCAAGAAAGAGACCACACATTCTCTGTCGTGATCCTGATTGTCTACTTCTCGTGTATGACCCGCTTGGTTGATTGTTAAATAGACAACATAGAGGCTTACAAAATTGTTGGACACCGTCGGTTCCCAACAACAAATAAAGAAGCTAACAAGGCTATCTGTTGTAACCATAAACAACAAATATAGACATAATGATATTGCTTAAAAATTGCCTTTAAAACTTGCAAATCTTAGATAGTAAATGAGAGGATGACACCGATTCAACATACTTCAAGAAAACATACCACACATTCTCTATCGTGATCCTGAACTTCTACTTCTTGTGTATGACCCGCTTGATTGATTGGTAGATAGACAACACACAGGCTTACAAAATTGTCAGACACCGTCGGTTCCCAACAATATATAAAGAAGCTAACAAGACTATTTGTTGTAACCATAGACATCAAATATAGACAAAATGATATTGCTTAAAAATTGCCATTAAAACTTGCAAATCTTAGATAGTAACTGAGAGGATGACACCGATTCAACATGCTTAATCAAATTTAGACAAATTCCGCCGGGATGTGATAGTTGAATTATTGAAAATTGTCTACAAAATGGATTTACAAAGTGCAATCACAGATTTTGTTCCATGTTTCTATATGGGTTTCCATACACTCAAATATCCACTTATGACCTATGGAATTATCTTCTAAATCAGTTTTCAACTAGCGTGATCCTTGCTCTAATTAACTTCCCACTCCAACGTATGCTTAGATAATTGAAAAATAACTAAGGTTAGCGATAAAAACTTCTTTAATTACCAGAATGATGGCTTTGATATGGGGCCTGTCGATATGGTACTCTCCCTCGTTCAATCCCATGATACCCAACATGACATCAACAAAATCTTTGGTCTGTCCTTCCTCTTTCTTGGTCTCCAAGTGCTCGTCAATAATCTTCTCGAAGAAAGCATCGAATACTCTGCTCACGGCTTTCATGCGCTTCGTCAACCCCTGAAGATCAAATGATGCCGAAAAAGGAACATAGTCACCGATGTTCGGCATGGCGGCCAACACCAACGCTTCTTGAATCACGGCCTTGAACCCTCTCTCGTCAAACTCCCTGTCCATGTACTTCTTCCCAAAGACCATCAGACAACTCATGTCGGCGCTTAGCGATGAGATCTTCGCGCTCAAGTCAATGGCCATGTGGTCAAGAGATGCGTCTTTGAGAAAATTCACAAGCAAGCCGACCTCGTCTCTTCTCATGGATTTGAAGGAGTAGATTTTTGCATTGCTAAGGAGCTCCAAAGTGCACATCTTTCTAATGTTCCTCCAATACGGGCCGTACGGCGCAAATGCCAAGCTTCTTTGCTCATAAGAGATGTGTTTCGCGGCCTCATGAGGTGGCCGGCTCGCAAAAATAAGATCATGGGTCTTGAGGAATTGCTCGGCCATTTCAGGTGATGAGACGAGGATCGTGGGCACGAACCCGAGGCGCAAGTACATGAGGGGTCCATATTTTTGAGCTAGTTTGTGGAGATCATGGTGAGGATTCTTCCCTAACAAAGGGAGGTTTCCAAGAATCGGAAACCCTCTTGGACCGGGAGGCAATTTCTTCTTACCCAGTGTTTCCCACAGCAAAGCTCGCAATAAGAGATGAGCAGTCAAAGCGAGGAGTGTTATCCATATCCACGCCATTGAGGTGGTTATTTGAATTAAAGTGGGGTGACAATGGCGCTGGGGATAAAGAAATATGAAAGACAGATGAGTGTTTCTAGCTTCAAACACGTGACATTTATTACTTTTTGTTTTTTAGTGGGTCCGTGCATCTAGATAGCGTTGGACTTTTCGAGGTAGGGTATTTAGTTTCATTTTGTCGCCATCAATTTTAGGAAACTTCTAGCAATATATGATTATATTAAATGTATTCAATCTATGCTATTCTCCTTGTTCTCATGCATCAGGTAATAAATATTGACCCGAAGGGTGATGGGCATGGCCCTTAAAATTACATTAAACGAATAAAGTTATTATTTGAACACGGGATCCTCTCTATCGCTTTTGAACCTAGGGATGGATCATTTCACTGGCCTTCGGGTATTTTATTTAACAATGCTAATATAAATTTGAAAATACATAACAATAAATGCAATCATATAAATAAATCTATATGCGGTTAGGGAGACAAAAGACTATATGGATGGGAAGGAAATATTGGAAAAAGAGAAAGAAATAAGATAAAGGAGATTAAGTTTCCTTTAGTGTGCACGTTGAATTCATGGACTAAGTAGCACGACATGCGACACGGACACACGACGCGACACGACACGACACGTCGACACGTCATTTTAAAAAATAGAGAATTCCAACACGTTGGGACACGTTATATATTAAATGAATATTTTTATTTTTAATTAATTTGATTCAAATTCATAAATAAATAAATAATTAAAAAAGAGCCTACAATGAATTTACACTAATAATATTAATAAGTCAATTCATTGAAAATTTGAAAAACATATTCATAGTTAATGTGTATCCATGTTTGGAAACATGTTTTTAACTTTAACAAAAGTTATTGATAAAACTAATGATTAATAAGAAATTAGAATCAATTTATTTAAATAAATCCATGATCTTTTCAAATGATCAAAATTTATCATTACTTAAAATTCAGTACTTTTATTTTTCAATCTCATTTATTTATTTTTCCATTTAAAAAGTCCCCCACCCCACTCCCTTCTTTCCCTCGTCCATTTCCCCCCACACCCAAATTTATTACACTTTGATTTCTCTCCCCCACCACTTGACAGTGGTAGATAGGCTGTCACTTCCCCTCCCCCAAAATTAAAAGTCACGCCATCAGATCCTTTATTTATTTATTATTTTTGGGTTTTCTTATAAAAAACCCTAGCCAGCCCATCTTTTCCTCCTCCTCCTCACCGTTCGCCACATGACCCCCTTCCCTCTCCTCTTCCTCTCGATCCTTCTCCTCCTCCTCCTTGCCGCACGACCCCCTTCCTCTCCTCTTCCTCTCGATCCTTCTCCTCCTCCTCGCCGCATGACCGCCTTCCTCTCCTCTTTCGTCTCTTGCTGTCTCTCGCCGTCGCGGGCTTGCCATCGCTCGCAGCCTCGTCTCTGCTCCCTCGCCCTTGACTCCACCCTCCATCTTTCGGACACGCGTGTCAAAACGTGTTTGACCACGTGTCAGAAAATCTGACATGCGTTGACCGCGTGTCCAACCGTGTCCGAGCATGTCAACGTGTTTGACCCGCTCCGACACGTGTCGGACACAACACGAAAGCACGGGCAACGTGTTCGTGTGTCATAGTTCATGGATTTAGATGAAGACAAATAAAGTTCTGTAAATAGATTTAGTAATCTTTCTATTACAATTACATACATACATACATACATATGGGGACTATGGTGTAGACCAATGGTACATTGAAGCAGATATGCTACAATAAACAACCCTTCCTCAGTCTTTCAAAGGGATTACCTATTAGTCTTTGATGCGTGTGCGGACGAGTGACTCCGAGAATGGGGAATTGTAAGGGTAAGTGTATGGGTATGGTGTGTGTAGGGAGTAGTTGTCGATGGGTAAACATAAGTGCATGATAGAATACGATTGCCATCAAGGTACAAAGGACGCACTACCAATCAAGGAAGAAGATTGAGATAAATGAAGTTCACCATCAAGACTTAAAGGACGAATCATTCGCTAAGGATAATAGACTTTGGGATAGATAAGCTCACCACCCAGGCTTAAAGGGAAGCCACTAGCCGATGATAAAGTGCTTCTTAGCTCACCACTAAGGACTAATCCACTTTATAAGGATAAAGAGAGCAAAATAAGAGTCATCCACTCTCTAAAAATAATTACCCACTCAAAAGAAAATCCCATGTATTCTCATTCATAAAAAATGTTTGCTTACAACTGAGAATTTTCCTCTATTTATAGGAGGACTACAATATAGGAAATAAACAACAATTATATAGATATTGGAACAATTTGAGCATTAATAGACATAGGAACTTAGAACTTTGACCTTGAAACTTTACATAGCAATAAAGACTCCTAGGAACTTAGAGATGGGATAAATGATATGGGAACTCGCACTCTTGATCTTTTGGTCTTTCAAGATTCTTGCACCCACTTTGACTAGCAAACAATGACTTTAAGAGTTTATTTAATATCCATGGGAATTGCCAAGAAAAGCCTCCCATCGATAAATTGTTGTTTGGCCTTGAATCTGGCATTCAATAAGGTGAATCGATAACTCCTTAATTAGTTTCATGATTGATAATCTTCTCCATTGATAATTTCATTGCTAGATCCATCGAATCACGTTATGTCCAAATTCAAACTTGGCTTGAATCATCATCGATGGTGTAGAGTTTGTTGATAGAGCTAAGTCGAATGCTCCAACATTAGTCTCTAAAAACCGCTAATTCATACTATAAGGCTCTTAGGCCTAAGAAGTTTTTTGATCGAAAAGATCCATAAAAGAAAAGTGGAGAGTATACTCGCGGATTCTACTCGTCTTATTAAACTAACAATCTAACTCTAAGCTTTAATGGGACTATGTTATGATTTTGCATAGCTTACAATAAACCATTTGAATTCTTAAAGAAATTCCACATAATTTTAAAAGGTGCATGCATAGATGAACGACAATTCCGGATGCATTCCACTGGTCTTGAGCTAAGTAGCATGGACACGCGACACGACACGACATGACACGACATGTCGACACGTTATTTTTTAAAAATAGAGAATTCCGACACGTTGGGACACGTTATATATTAATTGAATATTTTTATTTTTAATTAATTTAATTCAAATTCAATATATTTATTTTTTGAAATTATTTTTTAATCTTATTTATTTATTTTTCTGATTAAAAAAAAATCTCCACTAGAGTCCATCTCACCCTCTTCTTTCCCTTATCCATTTCCCCCCATCCTAAAATTTATTTTCCTTTCCCTCCCACGGTGGATTCCCCCACCCCTAAATTAATTTTTTATTCTTTCCCTCCCACCATCTACCATTTCCCCCACCTATCCGTAACTTTCCCTCCCCCCAAAATACGTACCCATCAGACTCCCATTTTTTTAATTATTTTTGAGTTTCTCAGAAACCCTAGCTTCTTTACTCCTCCTCGCTGCTCGCGACCTTTCCTCTTCTCCTCCTCCCTCCTTGCCGCACGCACAACCCCCTTCCTTGCTGCTCGCTGCTCCTCGCCCGACCCCCTTCCTCGCCGCTCGCCGCTCGCCGCACGACCGCCTTCCCTCTCCTCTTCCTCTCGCCTTTGGTCCTTTCTCCCTCGCAGCTGCAGCCTTGTCGGATCCAGCATCACAGTGGCGGCCCTCGCCTTAGTCTATGCTCGGCCGTCTCTCGCCGTCGTTCGCGGTCTGCTCCCTCCGGGACGCGCGTGTCAAAACGTGTCGGGCAAAGGTTGACCACGGGTCGGAAAATCCAACACGCGTTGACCGCGTGTCTGACCGTGTTCGAGTGTGTCGACGTGTCCGACATGCTCCGACACGTGTCGGACACGACACAGAAGCACGGACAACGTGTCCGTGCTTCATAGGTCTTGAGTCAACCCTCCGTATTGACTAAAAATTTTCTATTGGTATATATGCCCAAATTTGTTCATTCAAAGAATCTTTATGCTACACAAGCTTAGTAACTTTTGGAGGGTAGGTGCCATAATCTGAGGGAGTCATACCTCTAATAACAAACCTGCCAGTGTCTATTTTTCTAGAAATATACATGAATAATAGAGGAGCATCTTTGACCAGAAATGTCAACACCTAAATTTTGGTGATTTAATCTAGTAATTTACTGCATAAGAAAATTAAGAGTTGATCCCAATTGCTAAATAAAAATATTATTAATTTACATATTATGATCATTTTAAATAGTAATAAGCCTACACAATTTGCGTTTACATTAGCTTGGCACTTAATTGGTCTAAGCAAAAAGACTCTAGGCTTAATGAAATTTTTTGGATTAGCATGACATTCATGTTGGAGATATGGTTAGATATTATTGAAGATACCGATTGTGGCATTGATCTTGATTATGATTCTAATTGATTCAATCAAATCGGAGGATACTTTGGAGAATAGGAAATTGTGATTCTTGTATATTATTTCCTATTTTATTTTATTTTGTCCTTACACTATAAATAGGTCAATGTATTCATATATAAATCAGAACATACGATACAAAATTTCCTCCATTTGTTCTTTGTTTTGTATCATGGTATCAGAGCATATTTTTTTGACCTAGCTTATGCAATCCTTGAATTACTCTGTTCCTATTTGTGCTTTGTTGTTGCGATCTTGATTCTACAAAACCAATCAGCACCCTCGGGTAAGAATTCAAAACCCTTTTTTTGATACTATGTCAAATAACGAGGAAATCGATCCACCTTGGAGCTGAGCTTCAGGTCGGAACAATTCAATAGAAGAAAACCCTTTCGTCCAGCACTCTGCAGGATTTGCTCTTGCTCCAATTCCAATTTCTGGCCTGGCCCAGTGGCCTCCAGTCCACTTGCTTCTGGTTCAAGGCCCATGGGTTGCCAGACCAAGTTAGGCATGGGCACATGGCCCATTTAGAGAAGAAGGAGGTCTAGGCATTGAGACTTAGCCTATTGGAGATGGGTCAGGTCACTTTATTTCTCTAACTAGTGGATTGGGTTGGACTAGACCGAGCCCTTACTCAAACTCACTCAATCGAATCAAGAGGCAAATCCCTACCCGATCCTCCAACCCAATTTCCAACCTAGTTTCTTTCTATACGTGATAAGGACCAGTGGCAGCCGCTCAAAACTCGGCGATACACTCTACAATTCATTGATTGACGAACCAAAATTGCGGGTTATCAAACTCCAGCTCATTGGACCAAAGAATTACAATATGTGGGCTTGGGATTTTCAGCGAGCCTTGGTCACCAAGGACAGTGATGGTTTTGTCGATGAGACGGTGCCCTTTCCGACCGACGATCGATTGCAATGACACTGGCACAGATGTAACCAGCTTGTTCGCACGTTGATTGGCAACTGCTTGAACCCCGAAGTGGTAGCCAAACGCCCACCAATCGAAGATGCAAAGATAGTTTGGGATAACATCTACGAGATGTATAGCAAGCTTGATTGAGCCAAGACCTTCTCGCTCACCCGGGCCTTGTTGGAGTTGAAGGAAGGAAACCTATCAGCCACCATTTGCTTCAACCAACTTTCGACTTTGTGGAACAAGCTCAAACGTAGCGAAGAACAACTCAAAGGTCCCAAGAAGATGCTTCAACAATATCAGGCCATGAAAGAGAAAGAGAAGATGACTCGGTTCCTCTTAATACTCAACGAAAGCTACTCACCTTTCAGATCTCAAATCCTTGCGATGGATTCCATGCCATCACTCAGTCAAATGTACCAATTAGCCATCCAAGAGGAAAGCCAAAGGTTGGCTACGGCCGAGCTTACATTTGTGGGTGAAAGCGTCATGCTTGCTGCTCTCTCACCTAGCTCCTCTCCAATTGGATCGACGGATGCACATCATGGAAGCTTCGGGAGCTTTGGGACTCCACTAGTGGCTGCGGCCAAAAGAGAAAATGAAAGAAACCCTAGAGGATTTCATGCGAATGGCTAGGATAACAAGGTTGGATTGGATGGCCACAATTCCATCATCAATTCGGTTGAAATTTACGGCTATTATCAACCCATGATGACACCAACCGATGCACATAATACCACATCCTCAAGAAAATCTAGTGGGAACCAAGGTAAATTTTGTGAATATTATAAATGCCCACACCATACTATTGATACTTACTAGAAATTACATGGCAAGCTCAATGATAAAGACAAAAAGAAGAGGGATTTTTTTGCCTACGAGGCTTCAGCACAAAGAATTGATGGGGCATGACAAACAATTATTCAAGACCAATGCCAAAATATTCTCAAGATTTTGAGTCAATTGGGGACCACGGACAAGAATGCGAGTTTCTCAAGTATTTCTCTTCAGAAAGGGAATTCAATTTTAGTTGATGCATGGGTAATTGATTTAGGTGTTAACGACCGCATAATTTATGATAAGCATTTATTTTCCCATATTGATAAAGGGCCACAGTCTTCCATATCTGTCACGCCCTGAACCCTGAGTACGCAAACATTCCTTAGCGGTCGATTAAAAATGCAACATCCCAGGATGCGTCGTCGACCCATTCTTTTTATCTTTTACTTAAATGCATGTGGAAGTGAATTAAATAAACCCCTGGTCAATAAACAAACAATCGGGATAGTAAAGCACAACAAAAGTTGCCAAAAACAACTTATTTATTTATCCACTGTTACCCCTAGGAAGTTTAATAATTACAAGCCTTTCTACGGGCACTTTCTATCGACCCTCTCAAAAACCTTCAAGGATTAGGTTAACCTAAACTTCACTAACGGCAGAGCCAGCCAAAAGGTGTCGCATCTTGCGCCCACCACATCCGCATTCAGTAGATCTCCACGCTACGGCCTTGAAAATGGTTAATCACGGTGGGGTGAGATAAAATCTTAGCGACTTAAAATCCCTAAGCCTCGATTAGGACGCAAATTCGTCTCGGAGGTAGCCTAAATAGGCACCACAAATAACTTACCTCGCATTGGCACACCTTTGCATATTAGCACGTTACATATGCCATTATCAATACCATAAGTATAAACAATAATCATAACACATAATTCTCAATCTCCAAATATTCACACGAGTCCCGATTATAAGGTAAATCCGTTTTGGCACGTCTCATACCATACCTAACAATTTTACCCCATAATCAAGCGCAATGCATCACAATCATTCACACGTGTTCCGATTATTACGACCCCTCGGGCCACGACCAACACAAAAGTTGGCGGTCTTCCAGCATAACCGGCATTGTTCCGCCCCATCGGGCACGGCAACGCTTATAACCCCCGCCTAGACAGCATTCCATAAAGGAGCATCGGTTTGACCTCAACCACGACTCGGCTTCCGGACCCCCGCTGGGCATATGATAAAATCGGGCATCCCCCCCAACTCTCGTCGGGTGACGGGTTCCATTAAGTGATCATGCAAGCACATATTTAGCCAAGAACACCATACTTTGTTTTCAAATGCTTTGTTTTCAAATAATGAGCTTGGCCAATTTTTCTTATTTAAAAATCCCGGTAAAATAATCGTGCGTGGTCATGTATTCGAAATCAACCCGTCAAACTTAGTACACTCCCATTTTAAAACTCCACGGTTTTATCGAGCACGTAAAATTTGGCATCTAAATCAGACACCTCACAGTTCTCCAAGAAATGTATAATATCATACGTGCAGACACTCAAAACCACACATAATTTCATCCAAGAAAACGAGTGTAAAATTATACCTAACGATTAATCCGTCACTAATTATGCTAATTGTGATTAATTAAATAAATGACGATTAAAAATAAATAAATTACGATTAATTAAAATAAACCTATTTAATTAATCTAACCATGCTTAATTAATCTAATCGTAATTACTTAAAATAATCGCAATTAAAAATAATCTAAACCATTCTTAATCTCAATTAAACTAAATCAAGCTTAATTAAGACTAATTATCATTAACACTAATCTAACCACCCATCAATGCAATTAACGGCCTAATCAAAGATTAGGAAGTTAACTCACGGTTTTCGACGGCGGCGGGCTTACGGCAACGGCGACGCGACGACGTTGAGGACGTGCCACTTGAGGATCGAACGGGGTTTAATGGTGGCAATGGCAGCCCTACAAACTCTCGTTCAAGGGGGGGAAAGGCTCGGCTTTGGGTGGCCTGCGGCGGCAAGCAGGTGGACGTCGGGGGGTGCTTGTGGTCAGTGGAGTCGCCGGTAGTTGGTGGCATGAGGTGAAGATGGTGCTGACTGCTGGCGGGCGAAGCTGGTGGCAGCGGTGGCTGCTGGAAGTAGAGGTAGGATGCGGTGGAGCTGCGGTTGTGGTGTGGTGGTGATGGCGTGAGGCTGCTGGTGGGTGGTGTGGTGGAGGCGTGCAGTGCTGGAGTGGCTGTGCTGGACGTGGTGGTGGGCGGGCTGAAGATGATGATGGTTGATGATGGGTGGAGGATGATGGGGTGATGGAGTTTTGGTGGTGCTGGGCGTGATGCGGCAGTATAGTGGAAGGAAATGGAGAAGAGGGGAAATGAAATGGAGGGAAGAAGTGAACGTGAGGAGAAAGAAGAAGGGAATGGCAGAAGGGGGAGGTTGAATGTGCGTGAGAGAGAGAGGCCAATCGAGACTCTAAGCAAAATATCTAAATCATCATCACAATGCCTCAACAGTCTTCTATGTTCATCCTTGGCTTTCCCAAATACTTTCTAACTCTAATTTCCCAAAAAATAAGCATTTTTGGGTAGCAAATTTCCAATTTGCCTCCCCATCCGAATTTCATTTTCTTTTTCTTTTTGTCCGAAAATCGTTTTTCCGCAAAATTTTGGACTTGTCAAAAGTTCGCCGAAAAATGAGACGACATCCAATAAATAAATTGTGATACGCTCGAATGTTTGAATCCCGAAACCAAATTAAATTTCATGGTTAAAATCGATCGAACGCGACTTTAGTACAACCTAATCTATCGGGTAGCTTTTAGGGATTTTAGCGCATTTGACCCGTGGTTGATAATTTTCAATCCACGTTTATGTATCTCCGAATCGTAGACAACTCTCGGTGTCATAAAATCGCGAGGGTTCAATTATATATTTTGAATATAATATCGATAGAAAATCGGTTTATTGCCATTCGATGCGAATATCTAAACCACCCGCAATTCGACTGCATTATTCAATCGAATCAACTTATGTCCGTTCGCTAATCAATTTATAACAATGTTGTATTGACCATTGCCGATTATTATGGTCGAGCGGTCGGTTTTTGATTGAATTCTCTAGTCTGTCGCGTTTATATCCCTTAACTTGCAGTCAACAACCACACAACCCTTCGCATTCTTGATTACACAGACACATGATAGCTAATCGAATGATACCGGATGAGAAATCGAAGGAAATTAAGGGGGTGCATGACAAACCAGAATTTCTGTTCCAGAAATAATTTTTCTATTCCAGACCTGTTTTTGGAATAGAAATTCGTTTGATAAATTTATTCCGTTTTTCTATTTCTAAAATAGATTTTTATTCCAGAAATATGTTTGGAATAGAAATCAGAAGTAGAAATTTTCTACTTCTCTATTTTTGGAATAGAAATGAGAAATATAAATTTTTCTCATCATTCGTCAATCGGTCCTTCATCCTTTGCCGTCGACCACCGCCGTCAGTCATCGGCCGGCCGTCGGCCCCGCCGCCGCTGCCGCCGGTGGTCACCCAATAAATTATTTTTATAAATATTATTTTAAAATGAAATTTATTTGAATAAATAAAATGATATTTGTTTTTATTTTTATGAATAAATATTTATTTTACGAATAAATTAAAAAAATCCTTAAAAATAAAATGAATAAATTTTTATTTTTAAAAATAAATAAATATCATTTTAAAAATAAAAATTATTATACAAAATAACATTTATTCATTTTTATTTTTTATTTTTATTTTTATTATAAAAATTATTTTTATTTTTAATAAATAAATAAATTTAATAAATTTAATTGAAATTAATTAAATATAAATTTTATTAAATTATTAAAAAAAATAAAAATATTCATTTTATTCATTTAAAAATAAAAATAAATTTGTTAAAATAAATTAAAAATAAATAAATTATTTTTAATTTATCATTTTACTTTTAGTTTATTTAAAATAAATTTAATAAATTTATTTTTATTTGTCTTGAGTGTTTTGCCAAATAAATTTATTTTTATTTTTAATTTTTATTCATTTTAAAATAAATTTATTCGTAAAATAAAATAAAATAAAATAAAATAGAATAAATAAAATAAATTTATTTTTAAGGATATTTTTATTTTAAAATTAAATGGTATTTTTATTTTATTTTTTTATGATTTATTTTATTTTATTTATTTTTTTTTGTTAATAAATCATTTTTATTTTTATTTTTTATATTAAAGGTCGCCGGTCGTCGCCACCGCATTGTCCGAAAGGAAGAAATTTTGTGTCGTTATCAAACGAATTTCTATTTTTAGAGTAGAAATTTTGTGTCGTCATCAAACGGTTATTTTCGCTTAGAAACTCTTCAGAAATAGAAATAGAAAAATCATTTTTGTTAAACTATTTTTGGAATGCAGAATGGTTGTCATGCGCGCGCCTCGACCGGAGGACGCGAATCCAATCCCGCGACTAAAGGGGTTAAAAAAATCGAATCTGGCATACTCGAAGACAATTAAGCAAAATACCTAGAGAGCGGAAATCAGGTCGCGAAGCAGCCCCTAGCACTCCGTCCGTCGCCGAAACGGCCCCCGAACAACACGGCACGCCGACGCCCGCGGGTCAAGCTCGATGGCTACGGCACGAAAGAATTCCCGTGTGAGACGATTCCTCAATCGACGCTAAAAAATTTCACGTCAACGATCGCTAGATTGGCGTACCTCGAGCGGATTCGCTTTGGATTTATATTTTCTTGTGACTGTTCTCAAATTAATGAATCATTCAAATAATCCGGCTGCTTTGACTTTGCTTTTTATGGGTGGGAGGCAAAATAAAATCAATAATACCAGGTGCACTTATACTTCATCACATCATCTTTGCAAATTACTTTTTTTATAAACCAATCTTAAGATCTCTAGCATTCGTGCGATGAAATCTTACAAACATGTAATCTCTTGCTCACTTAACTATCTAAATAATTGTCCACAAATGTAAAAGCACCGAGAAAACATTTTCCGTGACATCGGTACAGCCAATCTGATATCACCGAGCCAATCATACGAGTCCCTCAAGATGCGAACTTCGAGAATTGGACGATTGTTGTGCTGGCAGAATGGAAAACTGCCGTTGGTCAAGCAATATTGTGTCGGCATGACAAATACGGGCAGCGATTAATAAATGAAAGAGGTTCAATACTTTTAAAATATTCCTCAAATTTGAGCTCATAAAGAAAATCCGATCTTGATAAATTTACTAATTTGAGTATGTTTCCTAAAAGGGGTTTCCTATTTTGGATGTAAATACTATATATTAAAAGGTTGGATTCCACTAGCTTATAACATGATAGAGCAGATAAGAGGATTGTTATGCTTAAGATATAATTTAGGGGTTGGGAAGCACTTGAGCAATTGTAAACTATAACATTTATTGGACTTAAAAGTGGGGTTTTTTTTTTAACAGCTGGCTCACCCTATAAATACTTAAATTAAACTATGTAAATCTTTGGTGCACTTATTGTTTTTTGTTGATTTATTTGCTAATTTTTTTTCTCGTGTTACACTTCAATTGCAACTCTCAACTAATATTAGAGTTAAGGCTAGTTTTTCTTTTTTCTTTTTGATTTAGAACTTTTGCTTATATGATCATCTTCTAGAAATTCTATTGTTGCAATTATATTTAAAGCTAAAATAAATTTTGAAAAGTTTAATACGAGGAACAGCTTTGGGTTGGTGGAGCATGAAGATGCATGCTCTTTAACAACCCAAAGGTCGGTGAAAGTTTTAGATGGCGAGGATAAATTGCTAGAAACTATGAAAGAGGCCGATAAGGTAGAGTTGATGAAGAAGGCAAAAACATAATCTTGATAAATCTATCGGATGAAGTTTTGATTGAAGTGGCCAAAAGATGGATGCCGTAGCATTGTAGGCAAAACTCAGGTCATTTTATATGATGAAGGATTTGACTAACCGTTTGTATATTCTTAAAAGGGTGCTTCAATTACGGTTGGTTGGAGGTACATCCATCATAGCACATTTTAATGAGTCATGATGGACTTGAACAACGTCAAAATATTTACTAGAGATCAAACGATGTTTGCATACTCTAATGTAATGTCAATTAATTCCTTTTGGGTTTTCTTATTTAAGATAAACATGATTACTTGAAAAAGCTATGGCTTATATGAATTCAAAATTAACATGCATTGATGAACTAATTTGAAATCTAAGTAACATGAATGCTTGTTATAATTAAATTGAATGTAACCTATATGCAATTCTAATAAGGTTAATACCCCACAAAACCCTAAACTGGTACATTTGTGACAAATTTACCAAAAATTATTTTTTTGACCATGAAAAACCCTAAAATGGTATACTTGTAACAAATTTACCTTGACTAACCATAAAAAACCAAACTTATACATTTATGAAAAATTTACCCCAAACTAATTTTTTTGACTGCAAAAAAACCTCAAATTGGTAAATTTGTGACAAATATACCCTTCACTAAATTGGATTAATACCACAAAAATATCACAAAAATTATAAACTATGACAAACGGAGTGTACAATCCCAAATTGGTGTACCAGTCAACTGTCGCGTGTCATTTAACTTAATAATTTGACTGTAAAATTTAACAAAAACTAATAGAGGGTAAATTTCTCACAAGTGTACTAGTTTGGGGTAAATTTGTCAAATGTATACCGGTTTAGGGTTTTTGGTGGTCAAAAAAATAGTTTGGGGGAAAATTTGTCACAGGTGTACCAGTTTGGGGTTTTTTAGTGTATTAACCCATTCTAATAACATGAGACTATTTATGTATTTTCTTTTTTATAAATAAAAGACTAAATTTTAGGACACCTATACATGACCTATGTGACTCCTTTTAAAAGATAATGACTTAATGACACAATGTTAATTCTTTTCATTATTTTCTTTTATATTAATTAAACTATATGTAATATATGGGATGCAATTATTAATTAAATCTATTTACATTATGCGATTAGTATTAAATTATGTGATTCACTAAATGACGTACGACATATTATGCATGTTATGAGACCAACTAATCCTATATGCAATCTGTATATCTCAAATGACATTTTTTATTTGATTTTTTTTTTAATTTAAGGAAAACTACAAACTATACTAAGTCTATTGAATCCTCATATGAAAGGCATAATCCTAGATAGAAAAGTCCTAAGTTATGAATTATGAACGCACCTAGACTTTGCGTGATATGTGTGATGATTAATGAAATTAATGACACATTTTTGTACATGATTTATCCAAATTTACCATTCAATGACATATTATTTCAAAGCAACATCGTTCAATTGATCATTCAATCGTAAAATCACACATAAGACAATGTTAGGGGTTGGAACTTTAGGCTTAAAGGTCCAATCCCGTAACACGCCCTAATTAATGCAATGAATAATAAAACCTAATGTAATAACCGAAGGCCTAACAACTAGATAACATGAACAAAAACTATATACTAAAACTAAATACTCACGAAAATTACAAACCTCATACTCACCTTTATTTAGGGTTTATCTTAGATGATCGTGATGGTCTAACAAAAGGTAGGGGCATGGCTGAGACTTTATGAATGGTAGGTGAGGGGAGTGAGGCTGTTGGTGAGGTGGTAAACATGGTGTTAGGCTGTGGTTGTGACGTCTCAGTCGGTCACATATTAACGTGAATTATTAATCTTTTCACTTATAGCACAAGCAGAAGCTAGAGTATAAAATCAAATAGACAATACAATAATGGATGGATGCCATAGAAGAACAAACATCATAAGTTTCATTTCTTATCTTATTTATGTACATGGGTGATTTCATAACTTTCACTTCTTATTTTACGTCCATATTGTAAAGTCTATTTCAGACGGAAGATACTCAGACTTTACTTCCGACGGAAAACACTCAGACTTTACTTCAAACAAAATATTCTCAGACTTTATATCCACACGAGACACATGTCCAGAACGTGATAAGGTCTAGAACGAGACACATGTTCAGAACATGACAAGGTTCAGAATGAGACACAAGTCCAGAACATGATAAGGTCTAGAAGGAGACACAAGTTTTGAATGTAGCGAATTCAGAACGAGACAACTTGACAAAACGTAACACAAGCCTCAATATATAACGGCTAGTGATCTGGTTTGGATTCTACATCAAGATAGATTTGATTGACTTAATCTAATTGATTGACAATTGGATCTTGAAGACAAGAACTTTCGAAGAAACTCTACTTATGGAAACCAATATTCTGTTTTTATGGGCAATCAAAATCAATTTGAGATTTTGCTTCTATCACTCAACGGCTACTTGATCTTCTTGATACAGATTTGTCCAACAGATAGATTGGAAGACGATCCCATAGATACTGCCCAACGGCTAGTTTGGAAATGGAGGAGTATTTAAGGAGACCAAGGACCGATGAACAAAAAGAGATGGAGCGTAGAATCTAGAATTTCAAAGTCTGAGCGAACTTCGATCATATACTTGTCTTTCGTGAGCTTAAACATTTGTGATCGTAAGAGAAATACCAAAAGACTGAGTTAGTGAGATAGTGTGATTTATCATTAAGTGTTTACACTCAAAATTGTAATCTCTTGTTGATCATATAGTGGAATCCAGCTAGAAGGCTGTTAGCGTGGGAGAGTGGACGTAGGCTTGATCTAAGTCGAACCACTATAAATTTCATGTGCAACATTCTCTTCCCTTAACTCTTCTTATTTAAGTCTGTTGCATACTTACAGGTTATTTTAGAAGTCTGTTCCATCGCATTCAGACTTTGCTCGTAACTTATTTTATTCCGCATTTATTTGTCAAGACTTCTTTTAAACACCTATTCACCCCCCTCTAGGTGTTAGTACTAGCATCTTCACTTCAGAAAATCTTCACTATACTAGGCAGGTTTTATACGGTAATTGATTAGGCCTTGGTCCCCACCATTTCACTTCAAAAAAATATAAAATTTAAGTATGTTATAGATTAAGATGTTTTGAACAATTTTCATGAAGGAAGTTTCTCCAAATTCAAAACACAAAGGGCTCTATAAATTGGAAAGTAAGAAAGGTCCAGCAGTTTCAAAAATCAAAGGTGGCGTATCTAATTGGAGAGAGGTGGCACCCTACTTGATCAAGAAGCATTAATTTTTGGACATCCTTATCCTCCAAGTTTCCAACTAGGTTCTAGGTTAACTTGGACATTTCATCTTACTCATTGAGTTAAATCTCCTTCCTCTTTTTGATGTGAATTTTCTTTTGGTGAAAATTTCGCACGAATCATTGATAAATATCCAGAGAGTTTTGGTGTTTTTTTTTTTTCACTCTAACATTAGTCGGGACACTTACAAAAGAAATCCAAAATCTATATGTCAATTCAGTCCATTGAAGTTTGGCCATCATGGACATGGACACTAGCCGTCCTACGTATCATAGGTGATGCTGGCGTGGGAATTTTTTTTTAAATATTTATTAATTTATTTTTCTTTTCTTTCTCTCTCTCTCTGTTTTTTTTTTTTCTCTTCCTTTCTTCCTCTAACCGGTTGCTAGACCTCAGCAACCGAGTAAAGGCGAGAGTCGACAACAAAATATATATCAAATTTGTAGGCTAGGTAGGTTCGGGTTGAACCTAACAGGTGCGGTCAGGAGGTAAAAGCATTGGGCCTTGACTGGGCCCATAATCGTCGAACAAATGATCCTTCCGACACGTGATCCAAGGACAACTTGGCCGGAATAAGCTTCATCTCATATTTGACTGAGTGCCTTGGAGGTTCCAACCAGATTGGTATCAGCATCCTCGTGTATCACTCGCTTGTTCTTGAGGTTGGAACAAATTTCAATGGATAATCTTTCATCGACATTGTTTAGATCCATGATGATTTTACTAAATTTGTCTAAGTAGGCTCTGATGGACTTACTTCATTTTAAAAACAAGCGATTACTCGAACTCTTGGTCATGTGGAGGTTCTCCAGCATGGTCCATTTGCAGTGTTTTCTTCAACAAGTTCTATCAGAACTTCAAATGATAGATTCCGCAACTATACCCTGTGCCTTCTCTATCGATCCATTCTTCTCAGATTCTTTCATGGTTCCAAGAGAAAAATTGTACCACAAGTTCTAAACTTTTTAATTAGTTCAATCAAGTCTTAAACCTTTATCAAAAAGTGCAAGTGAGTCTTATAATTGTTGATTGGTTCCATTAAGTCCTAAACATTCACAGAAAAATAAATTGAGTCCTTGATGTTCAAAAGTGCAATTTAAAAATGCCACATAAGCAAAATCTTAGGTGATATTTACACCATCTTAGGACAACTTGTCAAAAGGACTTGATTACACTTTAAAAAAAATGTAATTTAATTGAACCAATTGAAAATTTTGAGACTTGATTGGATCTGTACACAAGATTTATTATTTTTTTTGGTGCACTTTTCCTACTGTTTAGCAACTGGCCTATTTAAACCCTGTATAACAACAATGTGTGCGTCTTAATACGCCATATACCAAAATTATTTCTCTCATTAAACTTAGGGCCTCTTTGGTTATACTTAAGTAAAAGCAAAATGTACTTTTGACTCTCCTACTAAAAGTTAAAAGTATTAGGAAAATTTCAAAAAACTATACTAACAATTATATGTGAATTATGCGTCAACAATTGAGTGTTGTGAAATTTTAGGTGCATCAAGTTGTGAAAAAGTCAATATGAGTCCATCACAAAATTTAAATAAGTAAAAAGCAAAAAATAAAAGTTTATCTAGACGTCCCTCAATCTCAACATTAGTATTTATCGTTGCTACTAGAATTCACAAATATAACAATCAGAAAAGAAGAAAATCATAAATTGATTGAAGAATCCTAATCTTGCTCTGATACAAATTGACGCGGCAGATCGAGCAATAGTCCAACAAGCAATGACAAAAAGATAATTAGACTTGTTGACATCTAAATTTTGATTTAATTTTTAGGATTAAAATTGTATAGAAAATTAGGGAATGATTCGGTCCTAGCAAAAAGGATTTTCGCATCACCCACGTATCAATATTATTTGTCCACTAAGTTTTATTGTTATTGTATTGTCCCTTTATTTTACCTATTTTCGGATAAATAGAATATTAAAAAGCCAAAAAAATAAAAAGGCTTGGGGCTGGACCTGACCCCAGCCCTTTCCTCCCCATCGGCTCAGCCCCTCCAGTCCCCTCGCCCCTTCTCCCCCCTCATGTAGCTGAGGACAGCACAGCCGGCGCAGAGCCGAGCAGGCCTGCGGCGGAGGTGACAGGCTCGAGGTGACCCCGGTTCGGGCAAGGGGGAGGCCGGTCGGTGCACCAAGGACCGGCGGTCGAGCTTCGTCCGTTGACTCGCCTCCTCGGCCTATGAATGGGGCTTCTAGGGCAAGGGTTCAAGGAGAGCGAGAGGTGAGAAAGCACCAAGGGCGAAGGAGAGAGAAAAAGAGGGGGAGGACAGAGAGGGCAAGCTGCAAGAGAGAACCAAGTGAGAGATTGAGAGAGAGCGAGCAAGCGTCATCTAGTGACGAATACGGTAGGTGACTCACCGGCGCCGCCCCCTTCCCAAGCCAAGCTCGCGGTGGGTTGTGCTCTGTTTTTCTTTTCTTGACTTGTCCGATTTTGGGGTCCGTTCCTCGAGGATCTCGGCTCGGAGGTGTGCGAGGCGGATGGACGTAGGTCGATCTTCGAGCTGGTCGCCGTCCGTCGCCGCGAGCCGCGTAGGAGATGTGGCACCCCTTGATGGCCCCGATCCGTTAGGGTCACCGCAAGTACCTTTCACTTGTTCTAATTAATAAACCACTCTAATACCATTTATATTATAGCAGGTCCATAAAACCGGGGGGTTAATTTTTTTTTTGAATTGGTCCCAGCGCAGTTTATATAATGGAAGCATAATCAAATTTCCCTATCCCATACTCCAACAACAATAATGCAATGCACACCAACTACGCATCAGATAAAAGATAGAGCCGAGTCACTTTTATTTATATAACTACGATGGACATCTTGGGTCGGTACAACAAAAGGCCAAGGCTTTTAACTAAGCTCGGCTATAACCTAAAAGAACTCGACCCTACATCAGACATGTACACCAATCCATCATCAAGTGTCGGCTAACCAAAAAGTGTCATCCTCTACCAGTCGTACGCGCAATCACACCCAACCCGGTGCATCGGCCGGTGGTGGCGGCAGCATCCCTATCATCACCTCGTCGCATCGAACATGTATGGACAGGAACTCCTGGACTACAGGGCCATCAGCTAGACCCACATCGTACATAACCAAAACACGAACTCGGATAAACACCATACCAGGAACACTAACATAGGAATGCTCCGAGCACTCAACCTCAACATCAGATGGTAAGCCATAGAAAGTACCACGCGTGACCGGTGGTGGAGGCATCTTTCAATCTGAAATGTTAATCCCCAAAGGGGTGAGTACAACCACTTAGCAGTAAAGATCCACCAAACTACACAGTGCATCAGACAAGACAATCAAGGTATCACGAATGAGGCACATATCATCCATGCAATCGAGCATACATCACCATGCGGTCATGCATATATCACCATGCAATCGTGCATATACCACCATGCAGTCATACTTGTATTTCCATGAGATTCACTCCATGCCATATGCACATACATACGCATGATTCATATCATCCATACAATCATGTATGTATCCCCATGAGATCCATTCAAGCCTTCATAATCGCATTCTCAATGTTAAATAGTATCAGTTTACTTTCATAAGCAGATCATGCATCATGCCATATGCACGCACCCATGCGCATGATTCAATTTTCAATTTTAATTTTCAAAAGGATCTCATTTCATTTTTCTTCCCAGGGACCAATGTTTGCATCCCCCATTTATCGCTCACACCCAACCTGGCATCGCAAGGAGCCTCTGGCACACACCTCTGGGCATCTCGCACCCCAACTGGCATCACGAGGAATCCCCCGGCACACACCTCCGGGCATCTCGAAACTCCCGAGGACATCCGGCACACACCTCCGAGCATCCGGCACACACACTCCGAGCATCCTGACACTCCCGGGGCATCGTCGGCTCACACCTCCGACGGTATCATTATTATCACAATGTATATTCACATATGTGTCTCATTTTCAACATGGCATTTGATGCAATAATGTCAAAGGTCTAAACCAGCTTTTTGATGTTATATGACGTGCTATGACGTGCTATATGTCACCACATATGCAGCATGATTAACCACTCAAGACATTATATCTCATAGAGCAATTCATTTATTTTTTTTTTGAAAATACAGCAATTTTCGGATAAAACAGAATGCACTCCTTTAATTAAAATTCCGGAAAAATTAGTAAAAGATCTTAATAAATTCTGAAAATTTAACATGTCATAGACGAGATCTAGAGGAAAATATTTCATGAAGAACACCATGTCAAAAGAGCTTCACACAAGTCGCTACGGTCCATGCATCACAGCCTTTAAAATTTCATAACATCGCCTTTGCACAGTTTCATTCACAAATTCGGTATAAACCCTAAACCAGCTCCGAAAATTCTGAAATTTTGATATGTTATATATAAAACCTAGACGTAAAAGTTTCATGAAGAACTCGAAGTCAAATTCGTGATAGATTAAAAACTAAAATCACCATAACCGTCCCTAACCCTCGGCAACAATTTCCAGATCTAATCATTTCGGATAAAAATTGTTTCACCAACCTAAACTTGTTCGTTTCTTCTCAAATTTTACTATGTTACTACTCAACATATTATCTACAACTTTGATCAAGAACACAAGATCAAATTTCAACCAGATAATTTTATAAAATTCACAGAATCACACTAGGTCAACATAACGGTTTCCAGATCTAATTCCTTCAAAGAAAAATGGTTTCACCGACCTATACTTGTTCATTTCCTCTAAAATTTTGATATGTTACTCTCCAAGAAGTCCTCTACAACTTTCATGAAGAACTTGAAGTGATATTCCAACTAGAAAATTTCATGCAGCTCACGAAATCACCAAAGGTCGGACTTTTTTTTTTTTTTTCTTTTTTCCAGAAACAGATTACTAGGCTAAGACACTACTCCCATAACTTCGAAAATTCTCACCTCCACCACATCCGAAATTTACCATTCATCACACACAATTACAGCAAGCAAAGTGTAGATCGATGGACTCTACTTGCCTTAAATCCAATGAAAATCACAACAAGCAAAACGGCGGGGCTAGGCGGCGTCGACGATCTTCTCCTCCCTTCACGGCTTCACACTCGGCTTCCCCTCTCTCTCGGTTCACTCTCCCTCTCTTCCGACTTCACTCTCTCTCTCTCTCGGTTGAAAACCCTCTCTCTCAATCCGCCCTTCCTCTTTTCTTTCCCTTCAATGATTAGTAATCATTAACCTTGCATGCAAGATGACACTTGATTGATCCCCTTAGCCACTTGTCAATTTTGCCATGCAAATTGATGGGCCTCCTTTGGGCCGACTCCTCCATCTGGTCTCTCTCTTCCTTTGGTCAGCAGCCCTTTGGGCTTCTTGGGCGGTCGAACGGTGGGGCCGTGGGCTGGTTTTTGGGCTGGTTTGGCCTAAAAATTTCGGCCCACTCCTTCTTTTAATGATCTACCCTAAATCCCCACTTACATAAATACCTAATTGCAATTTATAGGGCCATAAGACTTTGTAACATAAATCAATAAAAATCAAACCTATAAAGTGCACGGCCAAGAACAAAGTTTTCCTTATCAAATTATCCCATAGCACAATCCTTGATCACCCATGGACATAGGATATATTTCCGACCAGATAATTCTCCATTAAAATGCTAGGCCTTAATCTATTGTAATTCATTGGTCCAATGACTATAGCATAATCCGATGGCGCTTCCATCACCTTTTCATAGGTCGTAATGCATCTAGAGATCGCTATGAAATTTTAGGATGCCACAGGAGACCCTCGGCCGACCCCCTCCGTTTCGTGCACCCTGTTTCGACGTCCTGTCTTCGAGTGTATCGGACCGGAGCTCCTGGCCGTTCGGCTCACGTGAACTCGGGCTTCGCCAATCACCTTGTTGAGCTGCTGCGCGCAGTGTACGTTGTGTGTCGAGAGTCTTGGCGCGGCTTTGAGCTTCGGTTGAGCTAGAAATCCCTCGTTATAGTAGCGTGCCTTAGCCGTTTGATGAAATGCCCAAACTAGATCAAGTTTTGTTTCGTTATTTTGAGCCGGGGTCGAGTCGTCCAGGCGCCGTCCCACCTATGAGCTTTTAGCATTCCGGGGTCGCCGCGGGTTTCTTTTGTACCGGAGAATGAACGGCGGTCCTTGATGCTTCTGGTCGGACGAAGGTTGGGCCCTAGGCTGGGCTTGGCCAAGGCAGCACCGTCGTGCTTTAGTCGACCGAGAAGTGCAGCACCTTGTTTGCCGCGTTGCCTCTCTCGTGGCTGGACTAGGGGTGAGCATCGGTCCTGGGTCAACCCTGGACCGACCCTGGATTGGCCCAACCCTGCCGGTCTTGGTCCGGTTCCCAGGGAGACTGGGTCGGTCCTTGGTCCTAGAATTCCTAGACCAGCACTGTGCGGGTCGGTCCTCGATCCTGAGAGTTTTGGGTCAGTCCAACCTGGACCAACCCTGACTATATATATATATATATATATATATATATATATATATATCTAATATATTATTTATAATTTCTTTATATAGAGACAACCTTAAAATAAACGATGTCAACAACGTTAAACAGCTCTTTAGTGAGGTATTCAAGTAATTTTACATTATTCTTTAATAACTTAGGTTTTTAATGTCTTTTACGGCGTCAATAATCATAATTTATGAAGGAGGAAAATGTTTTTGTGAGGAGACCTCACGGCATTCAAAAAGGCACCTTATGGCATCCTCCTCTAGTATTCGTTCTCTTCTGTCTTATTTGTCTTATTAGTCTTCAATTTGCTAAAATCGAAAGAAACTTCTTCGCTCGCCACTCGACACTCGCCTCGTTCGCTTTGGCTCACTCATGCCGCTCACTGCTCGATGCTCGCTTGGCTTGTTGCTCTCCACTCGACATTCGATGCTCATTCTGCTCGACGTTCGCCCCACTTGACCCTCATTACTTGCTTTTCTTAGCTGACCTTTCTCATCATCGAACCCATTGGGTCTGTACGGTCCTCGATTGCCTTTTCAAGGAGTACAAAAAATGAAATAAAAAATTATTGATTAGTCTTGGGTTGACCTTAAAATCGGATCGAACTTATTGGGTTAGTTTGGTCCTCAATCGCTTTTTAAAGGAGTACAAAAAATGAAATAAAAAATTATCAGTTGGTCCCGGGTTGACCCAAGAACCGGACCGAACCCATTGGGTCGGTTTGGTCCTCGATCCCAAGTCAATAGGGTCGGTACTTGGTCCCAAAAATTGAGGACCAGCACTGTGCGGGTTGGTCCTAGGGTTAAGGGGTGGACCGGCCCAACTCGGACCATACTCACCCCTAGACTGGACTGCCGCGGCAGCAAGCCGCGAGCTGGGTCGGTGACCCTGGATCAGAGTCAGGCCGGCCGGCGGATCTAGCTGACCCGGGCTTGTCTGTTTTGCGGGCTGGCCAGTTCTGGGCCTAGACAAGGCTTTGAGCTAGTCTATTATTGTCTTAGGCTAAGTTTGTTGAAATCTCTATTTGAACCGGGCTTAGTTGGGCTTAGGTTTTATCCTAGCTTATGGGCTAGGTTCTGTTTTTCAGCTAAGGACGTTACTAAATTGGGCTCATTTCGTTGAGCCCAGTCTAGCTGGAGACTTGGGCCGGCGGCCCCAGGGCGACTCGATCCGGGTCGGATGCAGAGGTCCGACACGGGTCCGTTTATTTTACATAGATTATACTATATTATTATACAAAAATATTAAAAATCAGAAAATAATTCATTTTCTCCAAAAAATCAGAAAAAAGCTTAAAAATGGCCTTTTGAATGGTCTTTCCTTAAAAATGTGTGAAAATCCTTAAAAGAAAACAAAAATAGCGGAGACAAATGTTGGGTTCCAATTATGTCCTTATGATGTATGGATTACTATTTCCTTAGTGTAATTAGAAATTGAATTTTAGGACTTGTGATTGATATAAAATGCTACATAAATGCTTTATTTGATGTTTAAACAAGATTAGGTACTGAAAATGATTAGTGGCTTAATTGGTATAATCAAGTCGTAGATCTAAATATTTTACTTAGGTTGTTAATCGATCCATCATAAAATGAGTAGTGGCAATTCCTAAATGAAAATGATTTACAGAAAACTCAAATCATAAGTTGTGAATTGTTAGATTTGGAAGAGTTCATATTGATCTTAGAATTAGCACTAGCCATTAGCCTCTGCATCCTGCCAGAGGGCTCTAAGGAGGTCGTGACAGAACTTGAAATAGAGAACAAGCACATCGTGATTTACATTGTTTGGTTTGTGTGACTTATTTCGCAGGGGTAGCAAACCAAGAATTGACTATAAATAGTGGAGAACTTACACTTTTGGCTGGCTCAATCACTCAAGTGTTTCCTTACCCACGATTTTATAACTTCTTATAGAAATATGAGTAAGAAAAACCAGGAGTTGACGATAAATGATTCTATGATGGCTCTTTTGTGTAATAATTGGAAGTAGATTGAGAATGAGCTTAAGACGCAAAAAGGGAAAGACCGGGACCTCATGCATATGCTTGCCTTAGCAGGTTCAGGGCCTGGCCATGCACGCCAGGCGTCCGACACTTGAATATTTTCGTACATAGGCATCTAGGGAAAGATCCCCCGGAGCCCCCGAGCATGTGCATATACCTCCGTTGACGTTTTTGCTTCAATTCGACCTTTGATTCAATGGTTCTTTCTTGGGTTTGGCTGAATCTCATGGACAACAAACACAACACAATATGCTCTAAATCATAGAGAAGCAATTAATAAGTCTCTAGTCTCCACATGACTCAAAATACTTTATTTAATTTCATTCCCTGGACAATGATACTTTTAAATCAAGTGAAAAACACATTACAAATTAGTAGAAATCCATTTGGTATAAAAATTGACACAACGAGACTTCTGGATAAGATTTGATTTATTTTTGGGAACTCAATCGTCCATTGAAAAGTCTAAATCTTTTTCACTCACTCAAACGGTACCTAGGTGTGACCACAAGATGCTTGGCTCTAGGAGTAGCGAGCCCAAACATTTCGGTCATGTCAAGTTCGCTTGGTGACATGCCGCTAGGAAGCTCCCAATCAAAGCAGTGCACAAGTTGAGCAACCACAAATTGCACCACGGTCAAGCCGAGCTGCATCCCAGGGCACCCTCGGCGGCCTGTTCCGAACGGCAGGAGTTGAAAGTCACGTCCCTTAACATCCACACTTGACCCTAAGAATCTTTCAGGCACGAACTCTTCCGGGTCATGAGTGGTCCACACTTTCGAGTCCCTTCCAATGGACCACACATTCACGATGACTTTCGACTTGTAGGGTATGTGGAAGCCGTTCACCGTGCAGTCCTCGGTCGCCTCGTGGGGAAGCAAAAGCGGAGCCACCGGGTGAAGCCTCATGGTCTCCTTGATGACCATGTGCAAGTAGTCCAAGCCCTCTAAATCTGATTCCTCCACTGCTCTATTTAGTCCCACAGCTTTCTCTAGTTCTTCTTGGAGCTTTTTCATTGCCCTAGGATGTTTTATAAGTTCGGCCATTGCCCACTCTATTGCCGTTGCTGAAGTATCCATTGAAGCTGCCAACATGTCCTTCACGAAGAAATATATTGAGATTCATATTAACGAGTATATCAATTGTACTTATCAATCATATTTAAAATAAAGTAAGTTATGCATGTCGTGAGAAAAATCGATGCATTGAAAATACATACTTTATACTATCGATTACTCAACAAGCGTATAGATCACTTTTTTGACCAAATCACTATGTTAATTGACTCCATTAGGAAACTACTTATGAGATTTCCCTAACCATGATTTCTACTAAGAATAATACTTAATAAAAAGAAAAAAATAACTATTTTTCTTCATGAATTATCGATGGAAATTATTAGTCCAACTAGCTAATACTTACATACGTAAATTAACTTATATAAACTCTATTTGAAATAGGACCACGAATCACTTAATAATAAATAGATTTTGTCGTCTCTAGCACTCACCGTTTCATGGTTGATAAAAACTGTTAACCACTCAATCTCTGGTGGATGAAAGAGACTAGCACATGTACTTCAAGAAAGAGACCACACATTCTCTGTCGTGATCCTGATTGTCTACTTCTCGTGTATGACCCGCTTGGTTGATTGTTAAATAGACAACATAGAGGCTTACAAAATTGTTGGACACCGTCGGTTCCCAACAATAAATAAAGAAGCTAACAAGGCTATCTGTTGTAACCATAAACAACAAATATAGACATAATGATATTGCTTAAAAATTGCCTTTAAAACTTGTAAATCTTAGATAGTAAATGAGAGGATGACACCGATTCAACATACTTCAAGAAAACATACCACACATTCTCTATCGTGATCCTGAACTTCTACTTCTTGTGTATGACGCGCTTGATTGATTGGTAGATAGACAACACAGAGGCTTACAAAATTGTCGGACACCGTCGGTTCCCAACAATATAGAAAGAAGCTAACAAGACTATTTGTTGTAACCATAGACATCAAATATAGACAAAATGATATTGCTTAAAAATTGCTATTAAAACTTGCAAATCTTAGATAGTAACTGAGAGGATGACACCGATTCAACATGCTTAATCAAATTTAGACAAATTCCGCCGGGATGTGATAGTTGAATTATTGAAAATTGTCTACAAAATGGATTTATAAAGTGCAATCACAGATTTTGTTCATGTTTCTATATGGGTTTCCATACATTCAAATATCCACTTATGACCTATGGAATTATCTTCTAAATCATTTTTCAACTAGCGTGACCCTTGTTCTAATTAACTTCCCACTCCAACTTATGCTTAGATAATTGAAAAATAACTAAGGTTAGCGATAAAAATTTCTTTAATTACCAGAATGATGGCTTTGATATGGGGCCTGTCGATATGGTACTCTCCCTCGTTCAATCCCATGATACCCAACATGACATCAACAAAATCTTTGGTCTGTCCTTCCTCTTTCTTGGTCTCCAAGTGCTCGTCAATAATCTTCTCGAAGAAAGCATCGAATACTCTGCTCACGGCTTTCATGCGCTTCGTCAACCCCTGAAGATCAAATGATGCCAAAAAAGGAACATAGTCACCGATGTTCGGCATGGCGGCCAACACCATCGCTTCTTGAATCACGGCCTTGAACCCTCTCTCGTCAAACTCCCTGTCCATGTACTTCTTCCCAAAGACCATCAGACAACTCATGTCGGCACTTAGCGATGAGATCTTCACGCTCAAGTCAATGGCCATGTGGTCATGAGATGCGTCTTTGAGAAAATTCACAAGCAAGCCGACCTCGTCTCTTCTCATGGATTTGTTGGAACTTCTCATGGATTTGAAGGAGTAGATTTTTGCATTGCTAAGGAGCTCCAAAGTGCACATCTTTCTAATGTTCCTCCAATACTGGCCGTATGGCGCAAATGCCAAGCTCCTTTGCTCATAAGAGATGTGCTTTGCGGCCTCATGAGGTGGCCGGCTCGCGAAAATAAGATCATGGGTCTTGAGGAATTGCTCGGCCACTTCGGGCTATGAGACGAGGATCGTGGGCACGAACCCGAGGCGCAAGTACATGAGGGGTCCATATTTTTGAGCTCGTTTGTGGAGATCATGGTGAGGATTCTTCCCTAACAAAGGGAGGTTTCCAAGAATCGGAAACCCTCTTGGACCGGGAGGCAATTTCTTCTTATCCCGTGTTTCCCACAGCAAAGCTCGCAATAAGAGATGAGCAATCAAAGCGAGGAGTGTTATCCATATCCACGCCATTGAGGTGGTTATTTGGATGGAAGTGGGTGACAATGGCGCTGGGGATAACGAAATATGAAAGACAGATAAGTGTTTCTGGCTTCAAACACGTGCCATTTATTACTTTTTGTTTTTTTGTGGGTCCGTGCATCTAGATAGCGTTGGACTCTTCGAGGTACGGTATTTAGTTTCATTTTATGGCCATCGATTTTAGGAAACTTCTTGCAATATATGATTATATTAAATGTATTCAATCTATGCAATTCTCCTTGTTCTCATGCATCAGGTAGTAAATATTGACCCGAAGGGTGATGGGCGTGGCCCTTAAAATTACATTAAACAAATAAAATTATTATTTGAACACGGGATCCTTTCTATCGCTTTTGAACCTAGGGATGGATCATTTCACTGGCCTTCGGGTATTTTATTTAACAAAGCTAATATAAATTTGAAAATACATAACAATAAATGCAATCATATAAATAAATATATTCATAGAACTTTATTTGCCTTAATCTAAATCCATGAATTCAGCATGCACACTAAAAGACTACGGTATAGAACAATGGTAAATCGAAGCAGATACGCTATCCCACAATAAACAACTCTTCCTCAGCCTTTCTAAGGTATTACCTCTTAGTCTTTGATGCGTGCGTGGACGAGTGACTTCGAGAATGGGGAATTGTAAGGGTAAGTGTATGGGAATAATGTGTGCAGGGAGTGGTTGTTGATGGGTAAACATAAGTGCATGATAGAATACAATTGCCATCAAGGTATGAAGGACACGCTACCAATCATGGAAGAAGATCGAGATAAACGAAGTTCACCACCAAAACTTAAAGGATGAATCATTAACTAAAGATAATGGACTTCGGGATAGATAAGCTCACCACTAGGGCTTAAAGGGAAGCCGGCAGCTGATGATAAAGTGCTTCTTAGCTCACCACTAAGGACTAATCCACTTTCTAAGGATAAAGAAGGACGTGCTACCAATCATGGAAGAAGATCGAGATAAACGAAGTTCACCACCAATGTGACATCCTGATTTTCAAGTTCTGATTTCAATCGGATAAGTCGGGCCTTTCATCAACGTGACTATAGTGTTTTTCTCTGAGTTGGCCACTCATGAGGTAACTGACCTATCAGGTGAAGCCTTTAAGGAATTTTAAACGCAATAAACTTGAGAATTCGACTAGGAATCGACTGTTCGACCGTGTTAGTCTGCAAGGGTCATTGCGGCACAATTAAAAAAATCGACTAGAGACTGGAGATAGGTCGATTCAACTGAGATGATGATCAAAATGTGGGTGATTCCACCTGATTGCAAAGTTCGCGTCGAACGGCACTAAACCGATTTTCTATCGTTTTGGGTACCTAGTATCCATATTTGAAACCTCGAGATTTTCATGACCATCGAAAGTCGCCAATATCGAATGGGTTCATTGTGGTTCGAAGAAATCGACCATAGGTCAATTGCACCAAAAATTCCTAAAAGCTACTCGGTAGGTAAGGTCACACTAAAAGCGCATTAGGTTGAAAATAACCGCGAATTTGAATTCAATTTTAGAAATTGAAAGTCCTGTCATGTCATGAGTCATTCTAGGACTGTCGACTCACCTTTCGAGGAATTTTCGGCAAGTTCGGGATTTTTTCGGAAAATCTTTGCGAACGATACGGAAAATGAACGGAAATTCGGATTGGCCAATTTGAAGAGACTTTTGGCATCTGGTGTAAGTGAATCGGTGATTGGAAGTCGTTTGAGCTTTTTCTACGTTCAAATTAGACCTCAACCGGATTTGTTTGTTTAGAAAATCGGACACCGAAAAAATGAAAGAAAATCCAGATTTGAAAGAAATTCCTGAGATTGAGAAACCGTCTTATTTTGGCCTTTAGCTGGACTTCAAATTGGACAAGTGGGTATAGAATTTGGCCTAGCCTGACCAATTGAAATTTGTTGTATTGGTGTGTGCAAAATTTATTTAGTTTTGTTTTATTCCCTTCTTTGGACCTGTGCCCCACCTCACACACACCCTCTCTCTTCGCGCGACCCTCCCACCTCGCGCACCTTTTCTCCTTTCGCTTTTGGGCGTACCACCCCAGTCGACAACCCCATAATCTTGGTCTTCTTTTGTTGTAATTTGTTGACCATTGGATTGGGGCCTACTTCATCCTTATCCTTCAACGTGCACGTCTCTTTCTTTTTCTCATGTTCTGCACGTTCCCTTTTCTTTTGCCAACAACTCTCCTCTCTCTTGGCCAACACATCTTTATCTTTTGACTTTTGTTTATTTTTTTTTCTTCTTGGTTTCACTGCTGGTTGCCACGCCGAGGACTTCCCCTCTCCCTTTTTGTCTCATTTCTTTATCTTTCCCTTGGATTTACCTGCGTGTGCATTCGGTCCCCACACAAACAACGAGCGCTGCTTCTTTTTGGTTGCTGATTGCAGTCCGTTTCCTTGTCAACTTGCCCCACCGAAGCCCCACCTGTGTCCAGTCTTCCTTCGCCATCGTCACTATGGCATCATCCACGTGCGGGTTGTTCACCGCTCCACAACAAGCTGTCCTCGAAGCTCGCTGGTTACAGCCCAAACAGCAGCCAATTTCCAGCAGGTCCAGAAGCCAAAGTTTGGCCCGGTTCGCGACCGTTTCAACCACGGGCGGTACTCCGACCGCTATCATCGAGCCTAGTCCAAGCCGTGTTCAAGTCATCCCCACAGTAGCCTATTTCATCATTTTACAGTAAGGGTTTGAAGGACCCGTGGTCCGTTTTCAAGCCATTGCGACCCTGGTTGGCGGAACCGCTTTGGAGAGGATCGAGCGTTGTCGCGTGCTCATCGATTTGATCCGAGCAAATCTTTAATCAAGTGAGTTTAACTCACTAATCCATGCTTAGTTTGTTAATTATGTTTAAGTGTTGATTAGTGTTAATTAAGTAGGATTAGGTGGTTAGATTAGAGTGGATTAGTGATTATTAATTAATTGTGATGCATGATAAGAATATGGTTAGTGCATTTAGCTAGAGGATAGCTTATATTATTTATTGAATTTATCTTGGGATTTTTCCCGACCCATCTTGGGCTCCAATTAGGCATTACGGGCCTAAATTGGATTTTTAGTATTTATTTATTAATTTTCAAAATTAATTTAATTATTTATTTATTTTTCGAAAATTCAACCGGGATGGCCGGTGACCAGAATTCTGTTCTGATTGTCGTGGTGTAGTTCATTTATTTATTTGAGCTCTAGGTTGTGTGGAATTGAATTGATTGTGCAATTTTAGGAATTTATCCTAATTGATTGAAATTGAATGATTGATTGGTTGATGGCCGAGTGTGATTATTTAGCATTGTTAATGCTTTGATGAGCTATAAAGAAGAGATAATTGTGAGAGTGAATTGGGGAAATTCTTGGCTGAGACCAATTAGGTACGATGTAAGTGGGCAAATGTGGTTTGGTGATTAAGGATATCACTAGCGAAAAGGGCGCCTTAAAGAACGCATTTTGCTGCCTATTACATATGTCACGTTGGCGAAAACGGTGCCAGAGAGAAAGAATGTACGTGACTTATGGACATACGTGGTTCGGTGATTAAGGATATCACTGGCAAAAACGGCGCCTTAAAGAATGCACGGTGTCGGTGATCCATATGTCAGTTGGCAAAAATGACACCCGAGAAAGTATGTGTGGTTTGGTGACCGGGTATACCTTTTGTGAATCATGGTGTGAGTGAGAATGACTCAGAGACAGTTTGACCGACCTATAATCGACTAGGTTGATAGACCAATGATTTGGTTTGAGGTTGTGAATTTATTGAATATTTGATGTGATATATGATGTATCTGTGTATAACCTTGAATTGCAAGTTGGGACTGAGGCCAAGTTAAGCCCTTTGACCGTGTGTGCTTAGGCAGCCCGTAGTGTATTAGTTTACTAATCAGGTCTTAGGGAGTAGAACTCGCTGAGACGTTGTCTCACCCCGTTGTGGGATAATATTTTCAGGTTCTCTTATAGCAAGGCCCCCTGGGCATTATGGTCGTCCTACGAGATCAACTGAGCAGGTCCATGCTTACCCCGATCCCAAAAGCAATTGGACATATGAGTTTGTGGTGACTATGGTATGGGCAGATGAGGCCCCGAATCAGGAAGTACCCGACCAATTTAAAGCTTGGTTCCATATGACTCCTTATGGTTTGAGGATAGGTCCTCTTAGAGGCTTTGATATCCCGGCCGAGGTGATCGAGGCTGCCAAGGAGGAGGATCAAGCAGATCTACCTGAGGGCAAAGTGGAGGATCCATAGTCTCGCCCGGACCCAATGGACCACGGAGGTTCAGTACCGAGTCTGATTAGTTGGCCCTAGGTCAACAAATTTTGAGAACCAACCCTTTTATTAGTCCTTGTATATATATCGCCTAGTGATTTAAATGAATTAGTCTGATATGTATAAAAGTGTGTTCTGGTTTCGTTAAATTGTAGTCCTGCTTTTCTATCCCATTGAATTATTGTTTGGGGATCTCTATAGTCGTTTCCGCATGCGCATATAATTAAAAAGAAAAGGGGTCGGCGACGCGTCCTGGAACGTCGCAATTTGATCGACCAAGGAGGGATGGGCACGTGCTCGGAGGTTCGGGGTGTGACATCCACTTTTTGTGGTATCATAGCATGGTTGTTAGTTGGAGTGATAAAGTGCAATAAGTCATGGGATAGTTAGTCGGAATGGCTTTTAATTCATGCTAGTGCATGTCTGTGATAGCTGATTTATAGCTTGTTTGTGAGTCACTTAAATTCTAATGTGATATTAGAATTAGAAAACAGGTTTCTATAAAGATCCTGTAGTATGAGTGATCAAGAGCTGAGGGCTCCTAGTAAGAGGATAGTAGCCTCTGTGACTCGGGAAAGAACGCCGACGGAGATCTGTGCCCGAGGTGGTTGTGGCAAAGCGCCGGCTTAGGCTAACGCGAGTGTAAAAGTGCCACTATAGGTGGGTACTAAGAGTGTAGCAGTACCGAGCGATCCTAAGTTCGACGGGATCGTTCAAGTGCAAGTGTTCCCTGGGAACTTGTCGAGCCAGTAAACTCGGGATCAAGCCGTTGTTGTTATTGCTGTCACTACTGCCGTCAGTGCCGAAATTGTCGTTGTTGCCACGCCTGCTGAGGTTCAATATGAAGATGTAATATGGAGTAAGACGTTGCATTCGAGTCGAAGTTCAGACTCAGTATAGATGGGAATCAGTTTAGGAAGGAGCTTATGGCCAGAAGAAGACATGCTATTTCACCAATCAGGAAAGGCGAAATACACAAGTCAGCATCGGATCAGAACGTTGTGTGTCATGGAAGACAACATGAATCGGCCCCGTACCATTTTAGGAGGACGGTTGTTCTAACTGTGACCAATAGGGTCACTTGGCAAGAGACTGTTTCCGAAGTTCGATGAGACCACAACAGTAGTTGCCGTTATCATTGATGGAATCACAAGTGCCATCGCTATCGACATCGCTGTCGATAGATAAGATCAGCGGGAGTGCGCCGTAGAAAATAACACATGAGTTTTTGGAATAAGCCTCCAATGCAAGAAAGAGTGCATGCTGTTACCTGCCAGGAGATAGAGGACTCACCAAAGGAGTGCTAAAAATACGGAAGGGATGCATGGATTAATCCTATGTCTGAGTGTGGCTAGAACGTATTGTGATGGTAGTCAACACGGCCATCAGGTGAGGGACTGTCAGTTGAAGTTCAGAAAGAACACCAACACTGCTATTATCGATAGGACGCCACAAGGATGGCAAAAGAGAAATGAATGAAACCAACCATGCACCGATAAGAGAAATAATGTCTTGAGGTAATTTTATTAGAGTAGTGCCTCATAATTTCAGGGGTTAAGTTGTGGAATTTCAATATGTGTGTTAAGGTTGTGGGAGAAGAACCATTGATTAGAGTTGTACTTGATTGGCTGTTGGTGTACAACTTTATTGTCAAGTGTGGAAAGATTCGGCTCTGGAGCATCTTGTGGGGATGAATTCTATAGTGGAGTAACCCAGTTTATTCCAGGAGAAGGTAGAAGTGCCGAGTTTTATTGAGAGTCGAGAAGGGTCCTCAACTTCTTTAATCTCGTCACTTGAGGTGATCCGTTTGTTAGACGGAGGATGCCTAGGTGTGACTATAATGGATAAGACATATTAAAGAACTAAAGATAGAGGACATCTCAGTAGTCCAAGAATCTCTAGATGCATTGTCACAAGATTTATCAAGCTGTTGTCAGAAAAAAGAGATAGAAATTGCGATCAAGCTAGCACCCAGAATAGAGCCACTTTCTAAGGCTTCTTACCAGTTGTCGTTGTTTGAATTGATAGAACCAAAGGTGCAGATGTGAGAATTGTTGAATAAGTTATGCATATTAGTGTATTGCTTGGGAAACATCAATTTGTATGTGAGAGGAAGAAGAATGATTCGTTGCAGTTAGGCATCGATTATTGTTCACTCAATTCAGTGACAATTGAGGACAAGTATTTATGACTAAGGATCAATGAAGTAGGTGACCATTTACAAAAAGATGTCGATAGCTTCAAAGGTCGACTTCAGAACAGGACATTATCAGTTGAGGATTAGAAAGAAGTACCCATTGTATTCAGTATTTAGTACTTGAGATGGTCCTCATGAAAGTATTGTAAGACCGCTTGGTTTGGTGAACACTCCAGTTGCTGTCGTGGATTTGGCAAGTTGAGTGTTCAAGAAATATCGAGTTCAATTCATGATTGTGTCTATCAAGGATATTTTGGTGTATTCGTTGAGTGCTGAGGATCACTAGAGCCACCTGAGAACGGTCACGTGATTTCAGGTGAAGGAATCTTCATGGACCCGACCAAGAATCGAAACAGTTATTAGTGGGCCAAGACCGACAACAATGCAAGATATCATAAGCCGTGTGGATTGGACAGATTACTACAGAGGATTTGTGGAAGAAGCTTTAGCATCAGTACCGCCATTAACTCGACTCCTGAAGAAAGAAGAACAGTTGCATGGGCAGATAAGTGCGGGCATAGATTCCAAGAGCTTAAATAGAAGCTGAATACCGCGCCTGTGCTAAGTATTCCATTTGGTTCTGAAAGACACGAGATCTATAGGGATGTGTCATTTAGAAAATTGAGTGCGTCTTGATGCAACATAAGAAGGTTGTTGCGTATGCATCCCGCCAGTTAAGACCTCCTAAGTTGAAATTATTAGAACATGACTTGTAACTTGAAGCATCAAATTTCGCTTTAAAGATTTAGAATCATCATTGATATGAAGAAAGATTTCCAAATCCTCATCGGCTATTAAAGTCTCAAATGTTACTCTCTTAGAAGAAGTTGAATATGAGACAGTGTCGTGAAACAAGACTTGGAAGGACTATGATGGTGATATATGGTATCATCCTGAAAGAACGAGAAAAGTCATTAAGGCGTTGAGTTGAAAGTTTCAAGTGTGCATAGACTGGTTAAGGTATGGACCTTACTTGAAAAGAGTTCAAAATTTGGTTTTCAAATTTGAGATAGGCCACCTTTTGAATTTATGGCCACTCTCAAAATTGAACCGAATATTCAAACTAAAATCAGACATTTCAGTGATAGATTGGGATACTCAGAAATTCACTGTAGCAGTTGCAGTATTTGATCAGACAATTCAAAATAGGTCAGAATCGGCGTCAGTTCAATTGGTAGACCGTTATGAAGACAGATATCGTCGGATAAATTGTGAGTGTCAAAGATACTAATAAGTGGAAGTTTGATAATGAAAGCCGGGAGGACTTTATCAATCTCTCGGGAGAGTCCCGATTAGGAATGGAAGTATGGCATGATGGAAAGTCATGACAGGCTCACTAAGGAATCAGGGGAGTATCGATTCCATTTGGGGTTATGGTCGACAGATAGATAGAGCCGACTCACTTCAGTACAGTACAAATAGATCTCAATGTGAACGGGTATATCGAAGCGTGTGTGTATCAGATAATTCACCGGCATGGAGTGCCGAGGATGAATTATATGTCAACTCTGGATCAAATGTTACAAGTTTGACAAAGCTTTCAAATGGTTCTTATTGAAGCTTGCAGAGTAAAGTGCACAGAATTTCAATGTTGAGAAAGATCACAGGCCAATGTCAGCTAAGTAATCGGTGATTGTAATTGCCGAGATCAATGATGTACATGGAAAGCCTAGTTTAGTGGGTGGTTCAGAAAGAGCAGATTCTGTGTACTAAAATGGTCCCCTTGGTTAAAGTGGTCTGACAACACCATGGGACCGAAGAAATATGTGGAAATTGAGACTCGATGAGACGACAACACCCCCACCTTTTTGTTTGAGGATTGGTAAAGGTTTAAATTTCAAGGACGGAATTTTTATAAGAGGGGAAGAGTTGTAACATCCTGATTTTTAGGTTCTGATTTCAATCGGATAAGTCGGGCCTTTCATCAACGTGACTATAGTGTTTTTCTCTGAGTTGGCCACTCATAAGATAACTGACCTATCAGGTGAAGCCATTAAGGAATTTTAAACGCAATAGACTTGAGAATTCGATCAAGAATCGACTGCTCGACCGTGTTAGTCTGCAAGGGTCATTACGGCACAATTAAAAAAATCGACTAGAGACCGGAGATAAGTCGATTCGACTGAGATGGTGATCAAAATGTGGGTGATTCCACCTGATTGCAAAGTTCTCGTCGAATGGCACTAAACCGATTTTCTATCGTTTTGGGTATCCAGTGTCCGTATTTGAAATCTCGAGATTTTTACGACCACCGAGAGTCGCCAATGTCGAATGGGTTCATTGTGGTTCGAACAAAATCGACCATGGGTCAATTACACCAAAAATTCCTAAAAGCTACCTGGTAGGTAAGGTTACACTAAAAGCGTGTTTGATTGAAAATAACCGCGAATTTGAAAAGTCCTGTCGTGTCATGAGTCATTCTAGGACCGTCGACTCACCTTTCAAGGAATTTTCGGCGAGTTCGGGATTTTTACGGAAAATCGTTGCGAACGATGCGGAAAATGAGTGGAAATTCGGATTGGCCAATTTGAAGAGATTTTTGGCATCTAGTGTAAGTGAATCGGTGATTGGAAGTCGTTTGGGCTTTTTCTGCGTTCAAATTAGACCTCAACCGAATTTGTTTGTTTAGAAAATCGGATACCGAAAAAAATGAAAGAAAATCCAGATTTGAAAGAAATTCCTGAGATTGAGAAACCGTCTTATTTTGGCCTATAGCTAGACTTCAAATTGGATAAGTGGGTATAGAATTTGGCCTAGCCTGACCAATTGAAATTTATTGTATTGATGTGTGCAAAATTTATTTAGTTTTGTTTTATTCCCTTCTTTGGACCCGTGCCCCACCTCACGCACACCCTCTCTCTTCGCGCGACGCTCCCACCTCACACACCTTTTCTCCTTTCGCTTTTGGGCGTACCACCCCAGTCGACAACCCCATAATCTTGGTCTTCTTTTGTTGTAATTTGTTGACCATTGGATTGGGGCCCACTTCATCCTGATCCTTCAACGTGCACATCTCTTTCTTTTTCTCATGTTCTGCATGTTCCTTTTTCTTTTGCCGACAACTCTCCTCTCTTTTGGCCAACACATCTTTATCTTTTGACTTTTGTTTATTTTTTTTTCTTCTTGGTTTCACTGCTGGTTGCCACGCCAAGGACTTCCCCTCTCCCTTTTTGTCTCATTTATTTATCTTTTCCTTGGATTTACCTGAGCGTGCATTCGGTCCCCACTCAGACGACGAGCGCTGCTTCTTTTTGGTTGTGGATTGCTGTCTATTTCCTTGTCAGCTTGCCCCACCGAAGCCCCACCTGTGTCCAGTCTTCCTTCGCCATTGTCACTACGACATCAGCCACGTGCGGGTTGTTCAATGCTCCACGATGGGCTGTCCTCGAAGCCCGTCGGTTACAGCCCAAACAGCAGCCAATTTCCATCAAGTCCAACATCTAAAGTTTGGCCCGGTTCGTGATCGTTTCAACCACGGGCCGTACTCCGACCCGCTACCGTCGAGCCTAGTCCAAGCAGTGTTCAAGTCAGCCCCACAGTAGCCTATTTCATCATTTTATAGCAAGGGTTTGAAGGTCTCGTGGCCCGTTTTCGAGCCATGGCGACCCTGGTTGGCGGAATTGCTTTGGAGAGGATCGAGCGTTGTCGTGTGCTCGTCGATTTGATCCGAGTAAATCTTTAATCAAGTGAGTTTAACTCACTAATCCCTATTTAGTTTGCTAATTATTCTTAAGAGTTGTTAATTAAGTAGGATTAGGTGGTTAGATTAGAGTGGATTAGTGATTATTAATTAATTGTGATGCATGTTAAGAATATGGTTAGTGCATTTAGCTAGAGGATATCTTATATTATTTATTGAATGTATCTCGGGATTTTTCCTGATCCGTCTTGGGCTCCAATTAGGCATTACGGGCCTAAATTGGATTTTTAGTATTTATTTATTAATTTTCGAAATTAATTTAATTATTTATTTATTTTTCGGAAATTCAACCGGGATGGTCGGTGATTGGAGTTGTCGTGGTGCAGTCCGTTTATTTATTTGAGCTCTACGTTACATGGAATTGAATTGATTGTGCAATTTTAGGAATTTATCCTAATTGATTGAAATTGAGTGATTGATTGGTTGATGGCCGAGTGTGATTATTTAGCATTGTTAATGCTTTGATGAGCTGTAAAGAAGAGAGAATTGTGAGAGTGAATTGGGGAAATTCTCGGCTAAGACCAATCAAGTATGATGTAAGTGGGCAAACGTGGTTCGGTGATTAAGGATATCACTGGCAAAAACGGCGCCTTAAAGAACGCACGTTGCTGCCCATTACATATGTCACGTTGGCGAAAACGACGCTTGAGAGAAAGAATGTACGTGACTTATAGACATACGTGGTTCGGTAATTAAGGATATCACTGGCGAAAATGACGCTTTAAAGAACGCACGTAGATGACTTTTAGACAAACGTGGTTCGGTGATTAAGGATATCACTAGTAAAAACGGCGCCTTAAAGAACACACGTTGCTGTTTAATGCATACATCACCTTGGTGAAAACGGCGCCTTAGAAATGACACGTGGTTCGGTGATTGGGAACATCACTAGTGAAAAAGGTGCCTTAAAGAACGCACGGTGTCGGTGATTGGTATGTCATTGGCGAAAACGACGCCTGAGAAAGTATGTGTGGTCTGGTGACCAGGTATACCATTTGGGAATGATTGTATGAGTGAGAATGACTTAGAGACAGTTTGACTGACCTATAATCGACTAGGTTGATAGACCAATGATTTGGTCTGAGGTTGTGAATTGATTGAATATTTGATGTGATATATGATGTGTCTATGTATAACCTTGAATTGCAGGTTGGGACTGAGGCCAAGGTAAGCCCTCTGACCGTGTGTGCATAGGCAGCCCGTAGTAAATTAGTTTACTAATCGGGTCTTAGGGGGTAGAACTCGCTGAGACGCTGTCTCACCCCGTTGTGAAATAATATTTTCAGGTTCTCTAATGGCAAGTCCCCCTGGGCATTATGGTCGTCCTACGAGATCAAACGATCAGGTCCATGCTTACCCCGATCCCAAAAGTGATTGGACATATGAGTTTGTGGTGACTACGGTATGGGCAGATGAGGCCCCGAATCAAGAAGTATCCGACCGATTTAAAGCCTGGTTCCATACGATTCCCTATGGTTTGAGGATAGGTCCTCTTAGAGGCTTTGATATCCCGGCTGAGATGATCGAGGCTGCCAAGGAGGAGGATCAAGCAGATCTACATGAGGGCGAAGTGGAGGATCCGTAGTCTCGCCCGGACCTAGTGGACCTCGAAGGTTTAGTAGCCAGGTCTGATTAGTTGGCCCTAGGTCAACAAATTTTGAGGACCAACCCTTTTGTTAGTCCTTGTATATATATCGGTTAATGATGTAAATGAATTAGTCTGATATGTATAAAAGTGTGTTTTGGTTTCGTTAAATTGCGGTCTTGCTTTCCTATCCCATTAAATTATTGTCTGGGGATTTCTATAATCGTTACCGCATGCGCATATAATTAAAAAGAAAATGGGTCGGCGACGCGTCCTGGGATGTCGCAATTTGATTGACCAAGGAGGGCTGGGCACGTGCTTGGAGGTTCAGGGCGTGACAACCAAGACTGAAAGGATGAATCATCCACTAAAGATAATGGACTTCATGATTAAGCTCACCACTAGGGCTTAAAGGGAAGCCACTAGCTGATGATAAAATACTTCTTGGCTCACGACTAAGGACTAATCCACTTTCTAAGGATAAAGAGACCAAAATAGGAGTTATCCACTCTCTAAAAATAATTACCACTTAGAAGAAAATCTCATGTATTTTCATTCATAAAAAAATGTTTGCTTACAATTGAGAATTCTCCTCTACTTATAAAAGGACTACGATATAGGAAATAAACAACAATTAAATAGATATTTGAACTACCTGAGCATTAATAGACATAGGAACTAGAAAAGCATAATAAATACATAGGAACTTAGAACTTTGACCTTGAAACTTTACATAGCAATAAAGACTCTAGGAACTTAGAGATGTGATAAATGATATGGAAACTCGCAATATAATGCACTCTTAAGGTCATTGTTTGCTGGTCAAAGTGGGTGCAAGAATTTTGAAAGACAACTCCTTAATTAGTTTCATGATTGATAATTTTCTCCATTGATAATTTCATTGCTAGACCCATCAAATCACGTTAAGTCCAAATTCTAACTTGGCTTGAATCATCATTGATGGTGTAGAGTTTGTGTATAGAGCTAAGTCGGATGCTCCTTCATCAGTCTCTAAAAACCACTGATCCATACTATAAGGCTCTCAGGCCTTAGAAGTTTTTTGATCCAAAAGATCCACAAAAAGGAAAGTGGAGAGTATACTCGCAGATTCTACTCGTATTACTAAACTAACAATCTAGTGGACTATGTTATGATTTTGCATAGCATACAATAAACCATTTGAATTCTTAAAGAAATTCCACATAATTTGAAAAGGTGCATGCATAGATGAACGGGAATTCCGGATGCTTTCCACTGGCTTGAGTCAACCCTCCGTATTGACTAAAAATTTTCTATTGGTATATATGCCTACATTTGTTCATTTAATGAATCTTTCTACTACAACAATCTTAGTAACTTTTGGAGGGTAGGTGCCATAATCTGAGGGAGTCATACCTCTAATAACAAACCTGCTAGTATCTATTTTTCTAGAAATATACATGAATAATGGAGGAGCATCTATGACTTGAAATGTCAACGCCTAAATTTTGGTGGCCCAATCTAATAATTTACTTCATAAGAAAATTAAGAGTTGGCCCAATTGCTAAACAAAAATATTATTAATTTACATAGTATGATCATTTTAAATAGTAATAAGCCTACACATTTTGCATTTATATTAGCTTGGCACTTAATTGGTTTAAGCAAAAAGACTCTAGGCTAAATTAAATTTTCTGGGTGAGCATGACATTCATGTTGGAGATATGGTTGGATATTGTTGAAGAAACCGATTACGGCATTGTTCTTGATTATGATTCTAATTGATTCGGTCAAATTGGAGGATACTTTAGAGAATAGGGAATTGTGATTCTTGTATATTATTTCCTATTTTATTTTTTTTGTCCTTACACTATAAATAGGACAATAAATTCGTATATAAATCATAACATACAATATAAAATTTCCTCCATTTGTTTTTCGATTTGATTCATGGTATCAGAGCATATTTTTTCTAGCCTAGCTTCCACAATCGTTGAATTGCTCTGGTCCCATTTCTGCTTTGTTGTTGCAATATTGATTCTACATAACAAATCAGCACCCCCAGGTAAGAATTCAAAACCCTTCTTTTGATACTATGTCAAATAACGAAGAAATCAATTCACCTCGAAGCCAAGCTTCAGGTCAGAACAAGTCAACAGAAGAAAACCCTTTCATCCAGCACTCTACAGGATCTGCTCTTGCTCCAATTCCAATTTCCAGCTTGGCCTAGCGGCCTCCATTCCACTGGCTTTCGGTTCAAGGCCCATGGGTTGCCAGACCAAGTTAGGCATGGGCACATGGCCCATTCGGAGAAGTAAGAGGTGTAGGCATTGGGACTCAACCCATTGGAGGTGGGTCAGGTCACTTTATTCCTACAACGTGGATTAGGTTGGATTGGACTGGGCCCCTCACTCGAACTCACTCAATCAGATCAAGAAACAAATCTTTATCCAGTCCCCTAACTCGATTTCCAATCCAGTTTCTTTCCATACTTGATAGGGACCAGTGGCAGCCGTCCAAAACTCAATGGGACACTCTATACCTCATCGGCAAATGGACTAAATTGTGGCTTATCAACCTCCAACTCATCGGACCGAAGGATCACAATACTTGGGCTTGGGATTTTCACGAGCCTTGGTCACCAAGGACAAGGATGGTTTTGTCGACGGGACGATGCCCTTTTCAACTGATCAATTGCGACCACACTAGCACAAATGTAACTGGCTTGTTCCCATGTAGATTGGCAATTGCTTGAAACTCGAAGGGAGAAAGAACCAAGTTAGAAATTGAGAGTGAGCAAGTGCCGTCCGGAGACGAATACGGTCGGTGACTCACCGGGGCCGCCCCTTCCCGAGCCAAGCTCGCGGTGGGTTGCGCTCTGTTTTTCTTTTCTTGACTTGTCCGATTTTGGGGTCAGTTCCCCGAGGATCTCGGCTCAGAGGTGTGTGAGGTGGACGGACGCAGGTCGATCTTCGAGCTCGTCCGCCGTCCGTCGCCACGAGCCGTGTAGAAGACCCTCGGCCGACCCCCTTAGTTTCGTGCACCTTGTTTTGACGTCCTGTTCTTGAGCTTATCGGATCGAAGCTCCCGGCCGTTCGGCTCATGTGAACTCCGTCTCCGCCGATCCCCTCATTGAGTTATTACGCGCATTGTACATCATGTGTTGAGAGTCCTAGCGTGGCTTTGAGCTCCGGTTGAGCTAGAAATCCCTCGTTATAGTAGCGGGCCTTAGCCGTTGATGAAATGTGCAAACAAGATCAAGTTTTGTTTCGTTATTTTGAACTGGGGTCGAGTCGTCTGGGCACTGTCCCACCTATGAGCTTATAGCATTCCGAGGTCGCCACGGGTTTCTTTTGTATCGGAGAATGAACGGCGATCCTTGTCGCCCCTGGTCAGACGAAGGCGGGCCCTAGGCTAGGCTCGGCCAAGGCATCACCGTCGTGCTTTGGGCCGGACCGAGAAGCGCAGCGCCCTTGTTGCCGTGCTGCCTCTCTTGTGGCTAGACGGCTGCGAAGTAGCAAGCCGCGAGCCGGGTTGGTGACCCTGGATCCGAGTAGGGCCGACTCACGAATCTGGCCGACCCGGGCTTGTCTGTTTTGCGGGCTGGCTAGTTTTGGGCCTAGACAAGGATTTGAGCCGGTCTATTATTATCTTAGGCTAAGTTTGTTGTAGGCTTTGTTTGGGCAGGGCTTAGTTAGGCTTAGGTTTTATCCTAGCTTATGGGCTAGGTTCTGTTTTTCAGCTAAGGGCTTTACTGGATTGGGCTTATTTCGTTGAGCCTAGTCTAGCCGTAAACTTGGGCCGGCGGCCCCAGGGCGACCTCGACCCGGGTCGGATGCAGAGGTCCGACACGCGTCCGTTTATTTTACATATATTATACTATATTATTATACAAAAATTAAAAATCAGAAAATAATTTATGTTCTCCAAAAAATCAGAAAAAGCTTAAAAATGGCCTTTTGAAGGTCTTTCCTTTAAAATGTGTGAAAATCCTTAAAAGAAAACAAAAATTGTGGAGACAAATGTTGGCTTCCAATTATGTCCTTATGATGTATGGATTACTATTTCCTTAGTCTAATTAGAAATTGAATCCTAGGACTTGTGATTGATATAAAATGCTACATAAATACTTTACTTGATGTTTAAACAAGATTAGGTACCGAAAATGATTAGTTGCTTAATTGGTATAATCAAGTCGCAGATCCTAATATTTTACTTAGGTTGTTAATCGATCAATTATAAAATGAGTAGTGGCAATTCCTAAATGAAAATGATTTACAGAAAACTCAGACCATAAGTTGTGAATTGTTAGACTTGGGAGAGTTCGAACTGATCTGAGAATTAGCACCAGCCATTAGCCTCTGTGTCCCACCAGAGGGCTCTAAGGAGATCGTGACAGAACTTGAAATAGAGAACAAGCACATCATGATTTACAATGTTTGGTTTGTGTGACTTATTTCGCAAGGCTAGCAAATCAAGAATTGACTATAAATAGTGGAGAACTTACACACTTGGCTGGCTCAATTACTCAAGTGTTTCCTTACCCACGATTTTATAACTTCTTATAGAAATATGAGTAAGAAGAAGCAGGAGTTATTCTATTATGGCTCTTTTGTGTAATAATTGGAAGTAGATTGAGAATGAGCTTAAGACGCAAAAAGGGAAAGACCGGGACCTCATGCGTATGCTTGCCTTAGCAGGTTCAGGGCCTGGCCATGCACGCCGGGCGTCTGACACTCGAATATTTTCGTATATAGGCATCTAGGGAAACATCCCCTAGAACCCCCGAGCATGTGCACAAACCTCCGTTGACGTTTTTGCTTCAATTCGACCTTTGATTCAATGGTTCTTTCTTGGGTTTGGCCGAATCTCAAGGACAACAAACACGACACAATATGCTCTAAATCATAGAGAAGAAATTAATAAGTCTCTAGTCTCCACATGACTCAAAATACTTAATTTAATTTCATTCCCGGGACAATGATACTTTTAAATCAAGTGAAAAACACATTACAAATGAGTAGAAACCCATTTGGTATAAAAATTGACACCACGAGACTTCTAGATAAGATTAGACTTATTTTTGGGAACTCATTCCTCCATTGAAAAGTCTAAATCTTTTTCACTCACTCAAACGGTACTTAGGTGTGACCACAAGATGCTTGTCTCTAGGAGTAGTGAGCCCAAACTTTTCGGTCATGTCAAGTTCGCTTGGTGACATGCCGCTAGAAAGCTCCCAGTCAAAGCAGTGCACGAATTGAGCAACCACAAATCGCACCACGGTCAAGCCGAGCTGCATTCCAAGGCACCCTCGGCGGCCTGTTCCGAACGGCAGGAATTGAAAGTCACGTCCCTTAACATCCACATTTGACCCTAAGAATCTTTCAGGCACGAAGGCTTCCGGGTCATGAGAGGTCCACACTTTCGGGTCCCTTCCAATGGACCACACATTCACGATGACTCTCGACTTGTAGGGTATGTGGAAGCCGTTCACCGTGTAGTCCTCAGTCGCCTCGTGGGGAAGCAAAAGCGGAGCCACCGGGTGAAGCCTCATGGTCTCCTTGATGACCATGTGCAAGTAGTCCAAGCCCTCTAAATCTGATTCCTCCACTGCTCTATTTAGTCCCACAGCTTTCTCTAGTTCTTCTTGGAGCTTTTTCATTGCCCTAGGATGTTTTATAAGTTCGTCCATTGCCCACTCTATTGCCGTTGCTGAAGTATCCATTGAAGCTGCCAACATGTCCTTCATGAAGAAATATATCGAGATTCATATTAATGAGTATATCAATTGTACTTATCAATCATATTTAAAATAAAGTAAGTTATGCATGTCATGAGAAAAATCGATGCATTGAAAATACATACTTTATACTATCGATTACTCAACAAGCGTATAGATCACTTTTTTGACCAAATCAATATGTTAATTGACTCCATTAGGAAACTACTTATGAGATTTCCCTAACCATGATCTCTACTAAGAATAATGCTTAATAAAAAGAAAAAAAGAACTATTTTTCTTCATGAAATGTCGATGGAAATTATTAGTCCAACTAGCTAATACTTACATACGTAAATTAACTTATATAAACTCTATTTGAAATAGGACCACGAATCACTTAATAATAAATAGATTTTGTCGTCTCTGCCGTTTCATGGTTGATAAAAACTGTTAACCACTCAATCTCTGGTGGATGAAAGAGACTAGCACATGTACTTCAAGAAAGAGACCACACATTCTCTGTCGTGATCTTGATTGTCTACTTTGTTAGAGAAATCTTCTTAAGATGTTTTGAAGTCGACAAAACGTTTCCATCAGTCTAGTCTGAAGACTTGCAGACTCTTTTGACAAAGTCTGAAGACCTCCAAACTCAAGATTCAAAGTCTACCTTCGTTGACAGTTTCCAGATCGACGAAGTTAAAGTTCTATTCGGATAGATTAAAGCATATCATTATGGATTTGATTCGTATGGTTAAGGAATATCTCATGGCTGGAGTTAGCACTTCAAGATCTGTTATTTGTATTCGAGTAACCTAGATTCTATTGATCCGCTAAAATACACTTGGAAGGTTCTACTTATGGAAACCTAGATCCTGATTGTATGGGCGAACAAGATTGATGGGCTATCGTAATTTTCCTTGAATAGCTCGAGATCTCTCTAATTGATTTTGTCCAACGGGTTGATTGGAAGAACTTCTTTGGAAGGTGCCAACGGTATTGAAGGCATGAAGAAGTATATAAGGGAGACATTCAAGTTGTTCAAGAGTGCCCGATAGAAAAATTTCAAAGTCTGAATCTCCTTGTTCTTTTGCGATCTTATTCGTCGAGCTATACTTGTAATCAAAAGAGAGACTGAATTTTGGTGAGACCTTGAGGAAGTGTAGTAGAGTCTCTACACTGTGGAATCAAGGACGTGGGACTATAAATTCTCTTTTGATTCTTAGTGAAATCGAGCCTGTGGGCTGTCCGTGCGGGAGAGTGGACGTAGGCTTGGTCTAAGCCGAACCACTATAAACTTGGAGTCTTGATTCTCTATCCCTAATCCTTTTACTTTACATTGCATCTTCATACGTCTATTATTGTTTTCAATCTCTTAGTCTATCAATCATTAAAAAATTAATCTATTTTGTTACGATTAGCAAAAATCACTTTGATCACCTATTCACCCCCTCTAGGTGCTCGTACTAGTCCTATCAATTGGTATCAGAGCCTATATACTCATTGATTTGAAGTGTTTTTACTTCTGAGTTAAAGATCTATGGCTAGTATGTTGCCTACAGGGTTGGTTGAAGGTCAAAGCAACACCGGACCTCCTTACTTTGATGGAAAAGATTACAGCATATGGAAAAACAAGATGAAAGCATTCCTAAGATCGAAAGATCTCCTGGAATGGGAAGTGGTAGAAAAAGGGATCATTCCTACTGCTACATCAGTATCATAAAGAGGAAAAAAAGTTGCTGTTCCTATGGAGATGACTCAAGAAGAAATAACCAAGAGACAAACTCTTGATGCTAAAGCTATTTACTCTTTATATTGTGCTTTATCTCCTACTGAGTACAACAGAATTATCTTCTTGTGAAACAGCAAAAGAAGTCTGGGATAGGCTGCACATTACCTATGAGGGAATTGATCGAGTGAAAGAAACAAGAATCAATATCCTTCTAGGACAATATGAAGTCTTCAAAATGAGATCAGGAGAATCAATCATTGATATGTTTAGCCGTTTTACTGAAATTGTGAATGATCTAGAATATCAGGGACACCCAATCTCAGGACAAATGAAGGTCAACAAACTGTTGCGTGGACTCTCTAAGGACTGGAATTATATAAAGACTTCAATAAGGGAAACACAAAGGATTGCACCACTTTCTGTAGACGAATTGATTGGAACACTTCAGTCTTACGAAGTGGAGCACACCAACGATGAAGAAGACTCCAAAGGTAAGAAGTCTATTGCTTTAAAGTCTAACGATTATTCCGATGCTACAGACTCCGAAGAAGATCTAGATGATGAAGAATTGGCACTTATGATAAAGAGGTTCAGAAAGCTAAACAAAAAAGGAAGAAAATTCAATTGGAAGAAACAAACCTCTCAAAGATTTCAGAACAAATCAACTGAGGATGATGATTCCAACAAAGAAGTAACTTGCTTCGAATGCAAGAAAAAGAGACACATCAGACCCAACTGTCATTTATTGAAGAAAAGGAAAGGAAAGGTTGAGAAATACAGAAAGGCTCTCAAAGTAGAAACATGGAGTGATACTGAATGTGAAGAAAGTGATGATGATTATGCCAACATCTGTTTAATGGCAAAATCGGACTCAGACTCAAACCTCGAGACAGATACAGACTCAGACTCAGACAGTGAGATTGAGGTAAGTAATCTAAAAATTCCTGCTAAAGTTTCGAAATATATTGATGAACTATGTCTTAGCCTCAAAACCTCTCTTAAGAGGATCTCCGAATTAAAAACGGAGAATTCTACATTGAAGTAACAGGAAAAATCTTGGAAAGAAAATTTTGAAAATTTAGATAAAAACTTTATCAATTTAAAAGAAAACTCAGACTCTCTTTCAAAAGAAAATACCCATTTAAAAAATGACATTTCAAGCATCTCAAAAAGGTTTTCAAATGGATCTGAAAAGTTAGATAAGATTCTTTCGATACAAAGACCCTACTTTAACAAATTAGGTCTTGGTATGACTCCTGAAACTATTCCTCTAATTGATTTTTCAAAGGTAAAGGAAAGAATCAAACAGAGACCTACGAAAGCTGTTTATAAAAATCATTTTCAGAAAGTCTTTGTAAAACCTGTTGGCCGAAATGCTCTCAAATGTTCAAAGTGTCAAATCTCAGAACACTTTGAGAAAGAATGCCCTATGGTTTGAAGACCTGTTAAAAAGGATTGGGCAAAGACCGTTTATTGCACTAACTCCACCGGACCCAAGAAGATATGGGTACCAAAGAAAGCTTGAATTTTCTCTTAATTGCAGGTCACTATCAAAAGGAAGATCAAATGGTATTTGGATAGTGGCTGCTCAAGACACATGACAGGAGATTCAAGTTGTTTTATAAAACTTGTCCAAATAGATGGAGGAAAAGTTTCTTTTGGTGGTAACAGCAAAGGAAGGATTATTGGTCACGGAACAGTAAAAATTGGAAGTCTAACAATCAATAATGTCTCCTTGGTGGAATGATTGAATTACAATCTACTCAGCATAAGCCAATTGTGCGATACTGGATTCAAGATCAACTTCTAGGAAGGAACATGTTCAGGAACTAGTAAAGACTTCTCTCAATCTTTTACTGGGCGTAGACATGGGAATATCTATCTTCTAGATGTGAATCAAGAAAGATCACAATGCTTAATATCAGTAAAAGATGAAGCTAATCTATGGCACTGAAAGCTTGGCCATATCAACATGAAGCAAATTGCCAAAATCTCTTCCAAGAAGCTTGTTCGAGGATTACCCAATCTCAATTACCAAAAGTCTGACTTATGCACACCATGCGTATTGGGAAAACAGGTTAGAAATTCCTTTAAACCAATAAATCAAGTTTTCACTAATCGTGTACTGTAGCTCCTGCATATGGATCTCTTTGGACCAACTAGAATTCAAAGCATTGGTGGAAAAAGATTTTGCCTAGTAATAGTGGATGATTTTTCACGATTTACTTGGGTCTACTTTCTTGCAAGTAAGTCTGAGACTTTCTCTCATTTTTCAAAATTTGCTAAGAAAGTACAGAATGAAAAAGGTTATACTATTTCAGTATTCGTACAGACCATGGAGGTGAGTTTGAAAATCAAGACTTTGCTAAATTTTGTGATGAATCTGGTTTTCAGCATAAATTCTCCTCTCCATATACACCAGAACAAAATGGGGTTGTGGAAAGGAAGAATAGATCTTTACAAGAAATTGCAAGGACTCTTTTAATTGAAAGTAATATTTCTTCACGTTTTTGGGCTGAAGCTATTTCTACAGCCTGTTATATTATTAACAGAGTATTTTTAAGGCCAATTCTTGAGAAAACTCCTTATGAAATTTTTAAAGGAAAGAAACCAATTGTTTCGTATTTTCAAGTATTTGGTTGTAAATGCTTTATCCTGAAAAATGCAAATGATCGAGTTGGTAAGTTTGAAGAAAAATCGGACGAGGGATTCTTTCTTGGGTACTCAACTTCAAGAAAAGCTTACAGAGTATTCAACAAGAAGACTCAGACTGTGGAAGAATCAATGAACGTCAAATTTCAAGGCTCTCCATAAATTCAACCGATTCAGACTGAAGAATCTGAACCTGCTCCAGACTCTACAAGGTCTACCTCCCCTGAATTAATTCAGATCCCAGTAGAAGAACAACGAATTGATGATGAAGGATCAACTCAAGAAAAAGATCAACAACCTATCAGATTGTCCAGTAACTAGAAGCATAAGTCTAGTCATCCCAAAGAACTCATTATTGGTGATGTTAATGAGGGGATTCGCACCAGATCCAAAAGGCGAGAAGAGTCTAGTGCTGTGGCACTTATTTCTGAAATAGAACCCAAGAATATAGAAGAAGCCTTAACTGACGAAAGCTGGATTGAAGCAATGCAAGAAGAACTTAGACAATTCAGCATCAACGATGTTTGGGAATTAACTCATAAACCAAAAGGTAAGTCTATTATTGGAGCTAAATGGGTTTTCAGGAACAAAGTGGATGAAAAAGGAAAAGTGACAAAAAACAAGGCAAGACTCGTGGCTAAAGGATATACGCAAGAAGAAGGGATAGACTATGACGAGACTTACGCACCTGTAGCAAGGTTAGAAGCAATTAGATTATTACTTGCTTTTGCTTGCTATAAGAATTTCAGGTTATTCCAAATGGACGTCAAAAGTGCATTCCTGAATGGATTTATTCAAAAAGAAATCTATGTGGAACAACCTCCTAGATTTGAAGATCCAAAGAAACCAGACTATGTGTTCAGACTGAAAAAAGCTCTATATGGATTAAAACAAGCTCCTCGAGCTTGGTACGAAAGGTTAAGTAACTTTTTAATTCAAAGTGGTTTCATTAAAGGAAAAGTAGACACTACCTTGTTTATCAAAAGGGAAGGTAAAAGCTCTTTACTCGTCCAAATTTATGTTGATGACATTGTGTTTGGATCATCTAATGAGACTTTGTGCAAGAAATTTTCTAAGTCTATTAAGGATGAATTCAAGATGAGTATGATGGGTGAACTATCCTTCTTTCTTGGTCTACAAGTGAAACAAATGAGAGAAGGAATTTTCATTCATCAAGAGAAATATGCAAAAGAACTTGTTAAAAAGTTCGGACTGGAAAATTGCAAAAAGACTGACATACCAATGTCAAATTCTTCGAAGCTAGACAAAGATGAAGGAGGAAAGAAAGTCGACCAAAAACTATACAGGAGTATCATTGGTTCACTTCTTTATCTTACTGCGTCTAAACCTGACATTTTGTTTAGTGTTTGCATTTGTGCTAGATTTCAATCAGATCCTAAAGAATCTCATCTAAGTGCTGCAAAACGCATCATCAAATATGTTGCAACAACTGCTAAGCTTGGTCTATGGTATCCCAAGGAAGGAGACTTTACTCTTCTTGGATATTCAGATGCAGATCTTGCAGGTTGCAGAATTGATAGAAAGAGCACATCCGGCACTTGTCAATTACTTGGCAACAGGGCAGTATCTTGGTTTTCAAGGAAGTAAAGTACCGTAGCACTTTCAACAGCAGAAGAAGAGTATGTAGCTCTTGAAAGCTGTTGTTCTCAAATACTATGGATAAAACAACAACTACGAGACTTTGGCATCGAAGACTCATGCACCGAGATCAAATGCGACAACACCAGTGCAATTAATCTTACAAAGAATCCAATTCTTCATTCAAGAGCAAAGCATATAGAGATTCGACATCATTTTATTAGAAATCATGTTCAAAATGGAGAAGTCTTGATACAGTTTATCGACTCAAAGAATCAACTGGCAGACATATTCACAAAGCCACTTGAGAAAAGCTCATTCGAGTCTATTCATTCAAGACTCAATATCTTATCTCTTAAAGACTGATGAAGCTCAGACTTAGGAACTGAATCTAAAAAGGTTCAGACTCAAAAAGTTCAAACTCAGAAGACCAAAGGTTACGACTGTAAGTTATTTCGGTTATAGTGCTTTTAATCTTTTAAACTAAAATCTCGAAAAGGTAAGACCGTCTGTTAATCTCTAATTGATATTAAAAAGGCAGTTATCTTTTTGAAAAAGATGGTTATCAATTTTCAAAATGGCAGTTATTTTTTGAAAAGGCATTTTTATTTTTCCTTTTCGTGACGTTTCAAATACCCCGTTTCGATTGTTTTATATACTGTTCTTCTTCCTCTTCATTTTCACCCAAAAACCCTAGAGCACAGATCTTCACTCTCTGTAATTTTTCTCTCGAGTTTAACCCTTAAAGTTCTCATCTTTCTCGCGAATCGAGTGTGAAAATCCTCTCAAAGACTGTGACAATGTCGCATCAAAGAAAGTCATCGAGAATAGCAAGCAGGGGATCACAAGTTATGCATGAGGGGCCTACGCATTTCGATCTAACCAAAGAAGGAGACTCTCCAAGACAACAAGAGCGTCAACATTCTCAACCGCGCAATTCCTCACCTGCTAGATCACATGAACGTCACCATCAACAAGCAGAGGAAGACATCTTCGAGGATGTAGAACCCGTAAGATCTCTTAAGCCCGCATTCACTTACAGGCTTTACTCCGTTTTGAAAGAATGGGGTTCTGCAATGACATTTATCGATGAGTTTCTAAAAGAAAAGGGGTATCGAAATGAGACCCATTTCTTCGAAATGAGACCCATTTCTTAAGAGTGATGGAACGTTCGGGAGTTGTTCCTGTTGGAACAGCGGAAAGGGCTTTCGCTAATTTTCCTAGTGATCCTCGTTTTGGAAGTGTGAATCAGCCTAAAGGAAAAGACGACGATGAAAAAAATGTTCATGCATTTTAAGCCAAGAGTGGGTGTGGCTGCACAAATTCGAGGAAAGAGGGAAGAATTGTTTCGTTCTGAGGAACACAAAAGGGTTTACACTAAGTTGCTGAAATGAGGAGTCATGAACCGAAGAACTGTGGACTTCGATTTCCTTGACTTGTTAAACATCAAGCTGAGTGAGAAGTTTGAAAAACTTCAACTTGATCGATTATGTACTGAGATAGACACTACTCATTCTGAACTGATCGCATATTTCTATTTGAATCTTAGTTTTCTTGATGCGAATAGATTCTCCTTCAGTGTTAGAGATAAGGAGTATGTGGTTGACATGGACATTCTTGCTGATGTAATTGGTGTGGAAAGAGGGGCTTTCCAATCTATAATTGTGTCCATTAGTCATGCGGAAGGGCGACTCTCTTATTTGAGGATGAGTGCATCCAACATACTGCTCCATAAGATCGTGATCAACTGTCTCAGACCCAAGTCTACATCGAAGACAGACGTCTCAAACTCTGAAGCAAAATTGATGTATGCCATCAAAGTCGGCCACAAGTTCTCGCTGCCTCATACTATAATGTTTCACATGTATAGGTCCATGGCAAAGGACAAGGGCAAACTTCCTTACTTTGCTCTTATCATTCGCTTATTCAAACACTTTAATATTCAGCCTCCAAAGATTCTGTGTGTGAGAACCATTGATCAAATGGTAATAGGGCTGAAAATGATTACAAAGATGCGTCTGAAGGATCTAAGCAAGGCGTTAGAGCGATTTAAGGAGAAAACCCCTGTCAAATCTAGACAAGACTCTGCTGCTGCGAAGAGAAAAGGCAAAGGACCCATGACTGTTCCATCCAAAAGAAGGAGAGCAATCTTCTTACAAGATGAAGATGATGAGGAAGATATTGCTATCTCCACCTTTGCCTCACAGAACATTCAGCGTCTTGTTCCAGAGTAAGAAGAACGAGAACATCAAGTCGGAGAAGAGACTGAGAAAGGGAATGAGGAGAAGGAATCGATGAGGGAAGGAGAAGACACAGAAAGAGCAGAAGCACAGGAGCAGACAGGAGAACAAACTGCAGGAGAAGGTCGTGAAGATTCTCCAGCAGAAAAGGAGGATCAAGAACATCATGACACTGAAGAAGCACCTGAGCAAGAAGAATACTTTTCTCCACCCGAAGGCACTGAAACTGGGGGAGATGTTCCTAGAGAAGGTATTCCTCTACTAACTTTTACAAGTGCCAGTGTCAGTCGTTCTCCTGCTGATGCAGAGGATGTATATGTCTCACAATTTCCTGAAGAAAACCCTGAGGCATCATCTCCAAATGTGGATCCTCGTGCTGATGTTCGATCATCTGGCTTTACTCCACAATCTGAGCATGCTAGAACAAGCACCCAACCTGACAATTCTGCAGACTTTCAAAGGTTGCTTGAAATTCTCATGGAGCTCAAAGGCCAGGTCTATGCATTGGGATGCGAACTTCAGAATCTGCAGAATGCTCAACATGCCATCTCCGTCACTTTGCAAGATCAAATTCGAGATATTCATCTTCAGATTCAGGCAACTGCAAAGGGAACGGCTCTAGCACAACTGCAGGAGGATATGAAGAAGCTGGAAGACACTGTCAAGTTGATGGGAGATTTTCAGCTCGTTCGCATTCCTAGGGCATCTTGATTTTATCTTTCTCACCTTTTTTTATGCTGACAAAAAGGGGGAGAAGTTGCAGATTTTAACTCTTGGACAAATTTCAATGTTTTGATGTTTTGATGTTTTTGTTTGACTTTATCTTTTGTTTGGATTTTGGACTGACTTGAACTTTGGATTGCTTTAAACTTTTGATGATTGCAGTACTTTAAGCTATGCTGTTGATTTTGATGAAGATAACTGATAATTGTCTTTACAGGACTAACTCTTTTCTGTGGATGCAGATCCGTCATTATCTTTAATTTAATGAGATATCTTTGTTAGCTTAAATGTTGTATTGCAGGTCGATAGTATCCAAATCTGCAGGAAAGTTTTGTCACCATCAAAAGGGGGAGATTGTTAGAGAAATCTTCTTAAGATGTTTTGAAGTCGACAAAACGTTTCTATCAGTCTAGTCTGAAGACTTGCAAACTCTTTTGACAAAGTCTGAAGATCTCCAGACTCAAGATTCAAAGTTTACCTTCATTGACAGTTTCCAAACCGACGAAGTTAAAGTTCTATTCGGATAGATTAAAGCATATCGTTATGGATTTGATTCGTATGGTTAAGGAATATCTCACGGCTGGAGTTAGCACTCTAAGATCTGTTATTTGTATTCGAGTAACCTAGATTCTATTGATCCGCTAAAATACACTTGGAAGGTTCTACTTATGGAAACATAGATCCTGATTGTATGGGCGAGCAGGATTGATGGGCTATCGTAATTTTCCTTGAATAGCTCGAGATCTCTCTAATTGATTCTGTCCAACGGGTTGATTGGAAGAACTTCTTTGGAAGGTGCCAACGGTATTGAAGGCATGAAGAAGTATATAAGGGAGACATTCAAGTTGTTCAAGAGTGCCCGATAGAAAAATTTCAAAGTCTGAATCTCCTTGTTCTTTTGCGATCTTATTCGTCGAGCTATACTTGTAATCAAAAGAGAGACTGAATTTTGGTGAGACCTTGAGGAAGTGTAGTAGAGTCTCTACACTGTGGAATCAAGGACGTGAGACTGTAAATTCTCTTTTGATTCTTAGTGAAATCCAGCCGGTGGGCTGTCCGTGCGGGAGAGTGGACGTAGGCTTGCTCTAAGCCGAACCACTATAAACTTGGAGTCTTGATTCTCTATCCCTAATCCTTTTACTTTACATTGCATTTTCATACATCTATTATTGTTTTCAATCTCTTAGTCTATCAATCATTAAAAAATTAATCTATTCTGTTACGATTAGCAAAAATCACTTTGATCACCTATTCACCCCCCTCTAGGTGCTTGTACTAGTCCTGTCATACTTCTCGTGTATGACCCGCTTGGTTGATTGTTAGATAGACAACATAGAGGCTTACAAAATTGTTGGACCCCGTCGGTTCCCAACAATAAAGAAAGAAGCTAGCAAGACTATCTGTTGTAACCATACACAACAAATATAGACATAATGATATTGCTTGAAAATTGCCTTTAAAACTTGCAAATCTTAGATAATAAATGAGAGGATGACACCGATTCAACATACTTCAAGAAAACGGGAAAATTGTCCAAAAAGTCCTAAACCTATTGCACTTTTGCCAATTCAGTCCTAAATCTTTTACTTTGCCAATTGAATCCTAAACATTTTCACTTCTTATCGATTCAGTCCATCTGGCCAAATTTGGCCGGAAAATGCTAATGTGGATGCCGGCGGTGCCACGTAGGACTGCCGGCGCGACGTGGATAATTTTTAATAATATTTTAATAATTTTTGAATTTTTTTAAAAAAATTGATTTTTTTAAATTGATTGTTTTATTTTTTCCCTTTTTATTTTTATTTTTTATTTTTAGCTTTTTCCTTGGCCTTTTCCAGTGGCCGGCCGACCACCAGAAAAGGCCAAGGAAAAAGCCAAAAAAAAAAAAGGAAAAAATCAATTTAAAAAAATCAATTTTTTTTTTAAAAATTCAAAAAAATATTAAAATATTATTAAAAATTATCCATGTCAACGCCGGCAGCCCCTACGTGGCACTACCAGCGTCCACGTCAGTATTTTCCGGCCAAATTTTGCCGGATGGACTGAATCGACAAAGTGAAAGGTTAGTGACTCAATGCAAGAAAAGGCCAGGATTGATCCAAGAAAAGCCAAGAATCGGGTTAGACTTTTTGGACAATTCTCCCTCAAGAAAACAGACCACACACTCTCTATCGTGATCCTAAACTTCTACTTCTCGTGTATGACCCACTTGATTGATTGGTAGATAGACAACACGGAGGCTTACAAAATTGTCGGACACCGTCGGTTCCCAACAATATATAAAGAAGCTAACAAGACTACTTGTTGTAACCATAGACATCAAATATAGACAAAATGATATTGCTTAAAAATTGCCATTAAACTGTCAAATCTTAGATAGTAGCTGAGAGGATGACCCCGATTCAACATGCTTAATCAAATTTAGACAAATTCCTGCCGGGATGTGATAGTTGAATTATTGAAAATTGTCTACAAAATGGATTTACAAAATGCAATCACAGATTTTGTTCCATGTTTCTATATGGGTTTCCATACACTCAAATATCCACTTATGACCTATGGAATTATCTTCTAAATCAGTTTTGAACCCTGACTATGCTCATCTCAGAGCTTCAACTAGCGTGATCCTTGTTCTAATTAATTTCCCACTCCAACATATGCTTAGATAATTGTAAAATAACTAAGGTTAGCGATAAAAATTTCTTTAATTACCAGAATTATGGCTTTGATATGGGGCCTGTCGATATGGTACTCTCCCTCGTTTATTCCCATGATACCCAACATGACATCAACAAAATCTTTGGTCTGTCCTTCCTCTTTCTTGGTCTCCAAGTGCTCGTCAATAATCTTCTCGAAGAAAGCATCGAATACTCTGCTCACGGCTTTCATGCGCTTTGTCAACCCCTGAAGATCAAATGATGCCAAAAAAGGAACATAGTCACCGATGTTCGGCATGGCGGCCAACACCATCGCTTCTTGAATCACGGCCTTGAACCCTCTCTCGTCAAACTCCCTGTCCATGTACTTCTTCCCAAAGACCATCAGACAACTCGTGTCGGCGCTTAGCGATGAGATCTTTGCGCTCAAGTCAATGGCCATGTGGTCATGAGATGCGTCTTTGAGAAAATTCACAAGCAAGCCGACCTCGTCTCTTCTCATGGATTTGAAGGAGTACATTTTTGCATTGCTAAGGAGCTCCAAAGTGCACATCTTTCTAATGTTCCTCCAATACGGGCCGTACAGCGCAAATGCCAAGCTTCTTTGCTCATAAGAGATGTGTTTCGCGGCCTCATGAGGCGGCCGGCTCGCAAAAATAAGATCATGGGTCTTGAGGAATTGCTCGGCCATTTCAGGTGATGAGACGAGGATCGTGGGCACGAACCCGAGGCGCAAGTACATGAGGGGTCCATATTTTTTAGCTAGTTTGTGGAGATCATGGTGAGGATTCTTCCCTAACAAAGGGAGGTTTCCAAGAATCGGAAACCCTCTTGGACCGGGAGGCAATTTCTTCTTACCCAGTGTTTCCCACGGCACAGCTCGCAATAAGAGATGAGCAATCAAAGCGAGGAGTGTTATCCATATCCACGCCATTGAGGTGGTTATTTGGATTAAATGAATATTTTTTTAATTAATTTGATTCAAATTCATAAATAAATAATTAATTAATTAAAAAAAAGAGCCTACAATGAATTTACATTAATAATATTAATAAATCAATTCATTGAAAATTGAAAAACATATTCATAGTTAATGTGTATCCGTGTTTGGAAACATGTTTTTAACTTTAACAAAAGTTATTGATGAAACTAATGATTAATAAGAAATTAGAATCAATTTATTTATATAAATCCATGATCTTCTACAAATGATCAAAATTATCATTATTTAAAATTCAATACTTTTATTTTTCAAAATTATTTTCCAATCTCATTTATTTATTTTTCCATTTAAGAAAGTCCTCGCACCCCCACTCCCTTCTTTCCCTCGTCCATTTCCCCCACCCCCAAATTTATTACACTTTCATTTCCCTCCCCCACCACCCGACAGTGATAGATAGGCTGTCACTTCCCCTCCCCCAAAATTAAAAGTCACGCCATCAGATCCCTAGCCAACCCTCATTTTCCTCTTCCTCCTCGGTGCTCGCCACACGACCCCCTTCCCTCTCCTCTTCCTCTCGATCCTTCTCCTCCTCCTCCTCCTCGTCGCACGACCCCCTTCCTCTCCTCTTCCTCTCAATTCCTCCTCCTCACCGCATGACCGCTTTCCTCTCCTCTTCTGTCTCTTGCTGTCTCTCGCCGTCGCGAGCTCGCCGTCGCTCACAGCCTCGTCTCTGCTCCCTTGCCCTCGCCTCCACCCTTCATCTTCCAGACACGCGTGTCAAAACGTGTCTGACCACGTGTTGGAAAATATGACACGCGTTGACCGCGTGTCTGAGCGTGTCCGAGCGTGTCAACGTGTCCGACACGCTCCGACACGTGTTGGTCATGGCACGGAAGCACGGACAACATAGTTCATGGATTTAGATGAAGGTAAATAAAGTTCTGTAAATAGATTTAGTAATCTTTCTATTACAATTGCATGCATGCATGCATACATACATACATACATACATACATACATACATACATAAGAGGACTACGGTGTAGACCAATGATAAATTGAAGCAGATATGCTACAATAAACAACCCTTCCTCAGTCTTTCAAAGGGATTACCTATTAGTCTTTGATGCGTGTGCGGACGAGTGACTCCAAGAATGGGGAATTGTAAGGGTAAGTGTATGGGTATGGTGTGTGTAGGGAGTAGTTGTCGATGGGTAAACATAAGTGCATGATAGAATACGATTGCCATCAAGGTACAAAGGACGCACTACCAATAAGGAAGAAGATCGAGATAAATGAAGTTCACCATCAAGACTTAAAGGATGAATCATTCGCTAAGGATAGTAGACTTTGGGATAGATAAGCTCACCACTCGGGCTTGAAGGGAAGTCACTAGCCGATGATAAAGTGCTTCTTAGCTCACCACTAAGGACTAATCCACTTTCTAAGGATAAAGAGAGAAAAATAAGAGTTATCCACTCTCTAAAAATAATTACCCACTCAAAAGAAAATCCCATGTGTTTTCATTCATAAAAAATGTTTGCTTACAACTGAGAATTTTCCTCTATTTATAGGAGGACTACAATGTAGGAAATAAACAACAATTATATAGATATTGGAACTACCTGAGCATTAATAGACATAGGAACTAGAAAAGCATAATAAAGACGTAGGAACTTAGAACTTTGACCTTGAAACTTTACATAGCAATAAAGACTCCTAGGAACTTAGAGATGCGATAAATGATATGGGAATTCGCACTCTTGATTCTTTGGTCTTTCAAAATTCTTGCACCCACTTTGACTAGCAAACAACAACTTTAAGAGTTTATTAAATATCCATGGGAATTGCCAAGAAAAGCCTCCCATCGATAAATTGTTGTTCGGCCTTGAATCTGGCATTCAATATGGTGAATTGATAACTCCTTAATTAGTTTCATGATTGATAATCTTCTCCATTGATAATTTCATTGCTAGATCCATCGAATCACGTTATGTCCAAATTCAAACTTGGCTTGAATCATCATCGATGGTGTAGAGTTTGTTGATAGAGCTTAGTCGGATGCTCCAGCACTAGTCTCTAAAAACCGCTAATTCATACTATAAGGCTCTTAGGCCTAAGAAGTTTTTTGATCCAAAAGATCCATAAAAGAAAAGTGGAGAGTATACTCTCGGATTCTACTCGTCTTATTAAACTAGCAATCTAACTCTAAGCTTTAATGGGACTATGTTATGATTTTGCATAGCTTACAATAAACCATTTGAATTCTTAAAGAAATTCCACATAATTTTAAAAGGTGCATGCATAGATGAACGGGAATTCCAGATGCATTCCACTGGTCTTGAGTCAACCCTCCATATTGACTAAAAATTTTCTATTGGTATATATGCCCAGATTTGTTCATTCAAAGGTTGCTACACAAGCTTAGTAACTTTTGGAGGGTAGGTGCCATAATCTGAGGGAGTCATACCTCTAATAACAAAACTGCCAGTGTCTATTTTTCTAGAAATATACATGAATAATAGAGGAGCATCTATGACTAGAAATGTCAACACCTAAATTTTGGTGATCTAATCTAGTAATTTACTGCATAAGAAAATTAAGAGTTGATCCCAATTGCTAAACAAAAATATTATTAATTTACATATTATGATCATTTTAGATAGTAATAAGCCTATGCAATTTGCATTTATATTAGCTTGACACTTAATTGGTCTAAGCAAAAAAACTCTAGGCTTGATGAAATTTTCTAGGTTAGCATGACATTGATGTTGGAGATATGGTTGGATATTATTGAAGATACCGATTGTGGCATTGATCTTGATTATGATTCTAATTAATTCAATCAAATCGGAGGATACTTTGGAGAATAGGAAATTGTGATTCTTGTATATTATTTCCTATTACACTATAAATAGGTCAATGTATTCATATATAAATCAGAACATACAATACAAAATTTCCTCCATTTGTTCTTTGTTTTGTATCATGGTATCAGAGCATATTTTTCTGACCTAGCTTCTGCAATCCTTGAATTACTCTGGTCCTATTTGTGCTTTGTTGTTGCGATATTGATTCTACAAAACCAATCAGCACCCTCGGGTAAGAATTCAAAACCCTTTTTTTTATACTATGTCAAATAACGAGGAAATGAATCCACCTTGGAGCCGAGCTTCAGGTCGGAACAATTCAATAGAAGAAAACCCTTTCGTCCAGCACTCTGCAGGATTTGCTCTTGCTCCAATTCCAATTTCTGGCCTGGCCCAATGGCCTTCCGTCCACTCACTTTTGGTTCAAGGCCCATGGGTTGCCAGACCAAGTTAGGCATGGGCACATGGCCCATTCAGAGAAGAAGGAGGTCTAGGTATTGAGACTTAGTCCATTAGAGATGGGTCAAGTCACTTTATATCTCTAATTAGTGGATTGGGTTGGACTAGACTGGGCTCCTGACTTGAACTCACTCAATCGAATCAAGAGGCAAATCCCTACTCGGTCCTCCAACCCAATTTCCAACCTAGTTTCTTTCTATACATGATCAGGACCAGTGGCAGCCGCTCAAAACCCAGTGATACACTCTACAATTCATCGATTGACGAACCAAAATTGCGGCTTATCAAACTCCAGCTCACTGGACCAAAGAATTACAATATGTGGGCTTGGGATTTTCAGCGACTTAAAATCCCTAAGCCTCGATTAGGACGCGAATTCGTCTTGGAGGCAGCCTAAACAGGCACCACAAACAACTTACCTTGCATTGGCACACCCTTGCATATTAGCACGTTACATATGCCATTATCAATACCATAAGCATAAACAATAATTGGAACACATAATTCTCACTCTCCAAACATTCACACGGGTCTCAATTATAAGGTAAACCTGTTTTGACATGTCCCATACCATGCCTAACAGTTTTACCCCATAATCAAGCGCAATGCATCATAATCATTCACACGTGTTTCAATTATTACGACCCCTCGGGCCACGGCCAACACAAAATTCGGCGGTCTCCCGGCATAACCGGGCATTGTTCCGCCCTATCGGGCACTGCAACGTCTAGAACCCCGCCTAGATGGCATTCCATAAAGGAGCATTGGTCCAGCCTCAACCGCGACTCGGCTTCCGGTCCCCCGCTGGGCATTCGATAAAATTGGGCATCGCCCCCAACTCTCGTCGGGTGACGGGTTCCATTAAATGACCATGCAAGCACATAATTAGCCAAGAACACCATACTTTGTTTTCAAATAATGAACTTGGCCAATTTTTCTTATTTAAAAATCCTGGTAAAATAATCGTGCGTGGTCACGTATTCGAAATCAATCCGTCAAACTTAGTACAATCCCATTTTAAAACTCTACGGTTTTATCGAGCACGTAAAATTTGGCATCCAAACTAGACACCTCACATTTTTCCATTTAATTGCCCATAAAACCATATTTTGCAATAATAATTGGTAACTACCATAGAGCAATCAATTGCATAATATCTTACATGCAAACACTCAAAACCACGCATAATTTCATCCAAGAAAACGAGTGTAAAATTCTACCTAACGATTAATCCGTCACTAATTACGCTAATTGCGATTAATTAAATAAATGAAAATTTAAAATAAATAAATTACAATTAATTAAACTAAACCCATTTAATTAATCTAACCATGATTAATTAATCTAATCGTAATTACTTAAACTAATTGCGATTAAAATAAATCTAAACCATTCTTAATCTCAATTAAACTAAATCAAGCTTAATTAAGACTAATTATCATTAACACTAATCTAACCACCCCTAATCGTAATTAACGGTCTAATATAAAAATTAGGAAGTTAACTCACGATTTTCGATGGTGGCAAGCTCGCAGTGACAGCAACGCAACGACGTTGAGGACGTGCCACTCGAGGATCAAATGGGGCTCAACGGCGGCAGTGGCAGCCCTACAAACTCTCGCCCAAGGGGGGGAAAGGCTCGGTTGTGGGTGGCCTGCGGCAGCAAGTAGGTGGATGTCGGGGGTGCTGGTGGTTAGTGGAGTCGTTGGTGGTTGGTGGCATGAGGTGAAGATGGTGGTGGCTGCTGGTGGGCGAAGCTGGTGGCAGCGGTGGCTACTGGATGCAGAGGTAGGATGCGGTGGAGCTACGGTTGTGGTGTGGTGGTGATGGCGTGAGGCTGCTGGTGGGTGGTGTGGTGGATGTGTGCAGTGCTAGAGTGGTTGTGGCGGACGTGGTGGTGGGTGGGCTGAAGATGATGATTGGTGCCTATGTCCAGGTCCCTGCACCTAGGATCGAGTCTTCTACACCCAAGCCCGTGTCACTAATGCCTAGGCCTAGGTCCATCGAGGCTGGCCCCGAGACCTCGACTAACTATGCGTAAGTCACTAGAGCCTAGATGTTATATATCTATTTAGGAAAATCAAATTTAATTTTCCCTTCTAAACCAGTGAAAATATTTTCTGGGTATTTTCATATTTCAATTAAATATAGGAAAATATTATTTTTCTAAAAAATGATTTCCTGAAAAATATTCTCTAGAAAATGTAACACCTTTTGCAGAACAAACGGGGCTAAGTTTAAAATGAGAAACATGGAAAGACCACGACGCATTCATGTGCTCACCCAGCCAAGTCCAAGCAAGCAAGCTGATCTCCTCTCTTCCCATGGATTTGAAGAAGTGCATTGCTAAGGAGCTTAAAAGTGCACATTTTTCTAGTGTTCCTTCAATACGGACCATGCGGCACAGACGCCAAGCTCCTTTGCTTGTGAGAGAAGTGCTTCGAGGCCTCATGAAACGGCCAGCTCGCGAAAAAAATATCATGAATTTTGAGCAATTGCTCGGCCACTCTGGGCGATGAGACGACGATTGTGGGCACAAACCTGAGGCGCAAGTGCATGGGGGTCCATATTTTTTAGCTAATTTGTGAAGATCGTGATGAGGATTTTTTTCCCAATAAAGGGAGGTTTCCAAGAATCGGAAACCCTCTTGGACCAGGAGACAGTTTCTTCTTGCTCTGTGTTTTCCATAGCAAAGCTCGCAACTGGAGATGAGCAATCAAAGCGAAGGTGAGTGTTATCCATATCCAAACCATAGCAATTGGAGGTGGTTATTTGAAAGGAAGTGCAGTGAAGAAGGTGGTGGGGATAATTCCGGTCCATATACAGAGAAAGATATGACAGGGCGATGGGTGTTTCTAGATTTGCGTGAAATTTATTACCCTTCGTCTTCTTCTTTTTTTTCGATCCTCCTCTACTCCTATTCTAACTTTCACTCTCAGACTTTTGCGCTGCCTCCTTGCAGGGCGTGGGAGTCGAAACCTACTCCTGAAACTTAATTCGTCACCATCCCAACCCCCCTGAGAAGGTGGAGATTCGAACCCCCACCTCCCCCTTCCAAGTCGAAACCCACTCCCGAAACTTAATTCGTCCCCACCCCAACCCCGAGAAGGTGGAGATTCGAACCCCCACCTCCCCTTCGTCTTTAGTGGGCTTAATAGTGAAAAAAAAAATGATCTCATGATGCGGATTGATTTTGTCTATAATATGATTGAGGTGGAGGATTTTTTTTTTTTTTTTTTTTTCGGTTCAATCTAAGAAGCCAGTGATTGCGAATTGGGGAAAGAAACACGAATGAAGGAGTCTTAGAGGTGGGAATTTTTTTATTTTATTTTATGGCTATGGATAGTAACATTTTCCGACATATAGACCGCTTAGAAAAGTATATCAAAGAACATATTTTATTTTCTAGTTAACGAATAACTTATACTTTTACAAAAATCATTTTCCAAAATGAGGCTAGAAATCAATGCTTGAGCACTTGGAACCCAACATTTGTTCTTGGCTCTTTGTAGCAAATTCGAGTCAAGAGGTCGAGGTCAGGTCTATTAAGGCCAAGCTTGAGTCCAAAGAGGCCAAGTTCAAAATCTTGATACCCAAGCTTAGGTCAACAAAGGTGGCGCTTGAGACACTAGCGCCCATGCTCAAGTCCTTGATGCCTAAGTGCAGGTCCCCAAAGGCTAGACCTAGTACCTTTGTATCATTACTTGACTCATTGGTGCCTTGACTCAATTCCATAGAGGCTAAGCCTGAGAACTGGGCTCCTAGCATGTGCTCCTTGGTCCATGAAGGTTGGCCATGGCTTTATAGAAGTTGGGCTCGAGACCCTTAAACCCATGACTGAATCCCTAGAACCCAAGCCTAAGTACAAGTCCAACAAGGCCGGCCCTAAACACTATTGCCCATGCTCGGATCTCTCACACTTGAGTCCGGGTCCATCAAGGTCGAGGCCCAAGAAACCAATGCCTATGTCTAGGTCACTGACACTTGGGCTCGAGTCCATCAAGACTAGGTCGAGACTCTAAAGTTCATGCCTTGGTCCCTGACACTTGAACTTGGGACCTTAATGCCCATGCCTTGATCCCCACACATGAGCTCAGGCCAATTGAGGCTAGGTGCTAATCACTCGAGCTTGGGTGTATCAAAGTCAAGCTCGAGACCTTGCTATTAATGCCCAGGTCCCCGCGCACGAGATTGGGTCCCGTACAATCGAGCCTGGATCACTAGGCCTAGGTCCATTGAGGTCGAATCTAGGACCTCAACCATCCATGTGCAAGTTACCACAGCTTAAATAGTGTATATATATTTAGGAAAACCAAATTATATTTTCCTTTCCAAACTTCCGAAAATGCTTTTGGCTATTTATTTATTTATTTTAATTTCAGCCAAACCAAGGAAAGTGAAAATGATTTCTTAAAAAGAAAACATTTTTTTAGAAATGAAATATTTTTCATAAAAATGAACGGAACCTAAATTTAAGTGAGAAACATGGAAACATCATGACGTCATTCATGTCCTCACCAAGCCAGGTCCAAGGTCCAGCCAAGCAAGTCTGTAGCTCGGCACCCAGCATGAGCGGAGAGGCTTTCTCATGCAGTGGCCGGAAGCCCAACCTGATGAACAGGGCGCTGAACCTTGTTCAGCCTTCCCACTGGATGTCTCATGCATGGGCATCCAGGAATGGTCCTCCAGACCCCCGAAGATCTTGGCTATTTTGTTTCAATTCGACCTTCGATTCTAATTGGTTCTTTTTCGGAATTGGCGAAACCTCTCAGACATCAAACGCAATACTATACTCTAAACTGTAGTGAAGAAAATGAAAAGCCCCTAATCTCCGCGTCTCAAATTCCTTTATTGGAATTACATTCAGAAGATAATAACACTTCAAAAATCAAGCTAAAACTTCATTACAAATTAGTAGGCAATCCATTTGGTGACTAACACTACGAGACTTCAAGATAATATCAGACTTATTTTTGGGAACTCAATCATCCATTGAAAAGTTTATTCTCTTTCACTCACTTAAACGGTACCTAGGCGTGACCACCAAATGCTTAGCTCTAGGAGTAGTGAGCCCAAACTCCTCAGTCATGTCAAGCTCGCTCGGTGATATGCCACTAGGAAGGTTCCAATCAAAGCAGTGTATGAGTTGAGCAAGCACAAACCGCACCACGGTCAAGCCAAGCTGCATCCCAGGGCACCCTCGGCGGCCCGCCCCAAACGGTAGGAGCTGAAAATCACGCCCCTTAACGTCCACTTTCGACCCTAAGAATCTTTCAGGTATGAACTCTTCCGGATCATGAGTGGTCCACACTTTTGGGTCCCTTCCAATGGACCACACATTCACGATGACTCTCGCCTTCGAGGGTATATGAAAGCCATTCACTGTGCAGTCCTCAGTCGCCTCGTGGGGAAGCAAAAGCGGAGCCACCGGGTGAAGCCTCATGGTCTCCTTGATGACCATGTCTAAGTAGTGCAAGCCCTCTAAATCTGATTCCTCTACTGCTCTGCTCATTCCCACGGCTTTCTCGAGTTCATCTTGGACCTTTTTCATTGCACTAGGATGTCTTACAAGTTCGGTCATTGCCCAGTCTATTGCTGTCGCTGAAGTGTCCATCGAACCCGACAACATGTCCTGCATGTAGAAACATATCGAGATTCACACACACACACACACACATATATATATATATATATATATATATATATATTGCCAGATATCAGATTCATGATAACAAGTATCTTGATGGCACTTGTCAGGCATATTTACAAGAGACCAAGTCATGGATGTTACAAAAAAAAATTAGTGCATTGAAAAGATAAACTTCCTGTATAAGTTACTTAGCAAGCACATTTAAAGAACCTTTCTAAAAAAATCAATATGTCAATTGAATCCATCAAGAAAGTACTTATGTGGTCATAAGTACGAAATTCCAGTAAGAATATACTTAAGATAATTTAAAAGATAAACAACTTTTTTTTTTCATGTCATATTTGATGTTGTATGATGGAAATTATAATCTCAACTAGCTATTCCTTTCATCACGAATCAACTTATTGAAATCCTAACGGAAATATGGACTATGAATCACTTATTAATGAATAATTATTGTTGTCTCTAGCACTCTCTGTTTCATAGTTGACAAAACATTATTAACCGCTCCACATCGCAATCATGAGAACTCTCTTCAAGTGGATCAACAGAGGCAAGATCAGCTCACTTGCCCAAGAAGGAACCATTATGTCAAAAATTTCGTGGGGTTACAAATCTCGTATACTACCATCGATCGACAGAGCAGAACGATCAGAAAAAGAAGTGAAGTTAGAAACCAGCCTTGAAGTGAATGAATTAGAAAGAACGAAGAAGTAAGGAAATGGGACGACTCTTTCTTGAACTATATCATAAACATATCTTCCCCTCCACACCAATCAGTAAACCTTGGAATTAAATAATGCATTCCATTCACCCGACGTGTCCTTAAGCACCTACGGTAGAGATCGGAGGTATTTGGCCCCCAAAAGGGATTGGGGTTTTAGATCCTGGGGAAATCCCTTTTCTTAATACTCCTATTCTCCTTTCATCCGGAGCCTCCGGTGCTTGAAAGAGACAAGCACATGTAATTTAAGGAAGAGAATAATTTCTCTGAAGTGATCCTTAACTTCTACTTCTTGTATAGGGCTTACAAGATTCATGGACACCGTCTATTCACAACAACATATGAAGAAGCTAACAAGACTATCTGTTTGGGCAAAATTATAGTTAAAACATATGTAATGATTACTAATATAACAATAATTTCATTTCGTGTTAGCTATGTACAAGAAACATAGACAAATTATTATTGCTTAGAAAATGCCATTAGGACTTGCAGATCTTAGATAAAAGAGAGGATAAGAGGAGGAAACCAATTCACATGCTTCATAAAAAAAAATTCGAGACATAACAGTTGAAAAGTTAAAATTCGCCTAAAAAATTTATTTATAAAGTGAAATGATAGATCTTTTCAGATGTTTCAATACGATGGTCCATATACTTAAATCGCTTTTTATACTTCATCGAACTACCTTGGAATCAATTTTGCTCCCTAATTACTGAACTAGTGGGATCCCTGTTCTAATAAATTTTCCACTCCGACGTACGCTTAGATAATTGAACAGTAGTTAAGGTTCCGGAGATGATATTTAATCTAGATACAAAAAAAATTGATTAATTACCAGAATTATGGCTTTGATATGGGGCCTGTCGATATGGTACTCTCCCTCGTTCAATCCCATGAAGCCCAACATAACATCCACAAAATCTTTGCTCTCTCCTTCCTCTTTCTTAGACTTCATGTGCTCGTCAATAATCTTCTCAAAGAAGGCATCAAACACTTTGCTCACGGCTTTCATGCGTTTCGTCAACCCCTGAAGATCAAATCGTGCTAAATAAGGAACATAGTCACCGATGTTCGGTGTCGCGCCCAACACCATGCCTTCTTGAATCACGGCCTTGAACCCTCTCTCATCAAACTCCTTGTCCATGTACTTCTTTCCGAAGACCATTCGACAACTCATATCGGCGCTTAACGAAGAGATCTTCGCGCTCAAGTCAATGGCTGTGTGGTCGTGAGCCGCGTCTTTGAGAAAATTCACAAGCAAGCCGACCTCCTCTCTTCTCATGGACTTAAAGGAATTGATTTTTGCATTGCTAAGGAGCTCCAAGGTGCACATCTTTCTGATGTTCCTCCAATACGGGCCGTACGGTGCGAACGCCAAGCTCCTTTGCTCGTAAGAGATGTGCTTTGAGGCCTCATGAGGTGGCCGGCTCGCGAAAACAAGATCATGGGTCTTGAGGAATTGCTCAGCCATCTCGGGCGATGACACGACGATTGTGTGCACGAACCCGAGGCGCAAGTACATGAGGGGTCCATATTTTTTAGCTAATTTGTGAAGATCATGGTGAGGGTTTTGTCCTAACAAAGGGAGGTTTCCAAGAATCGGATACCCTCTTGGACCAGGAGGCAATTTCTTCTTGCTCTTTGTTTTCCATAGCAAAGCTCGCAATAACAGGTGAGCAATCAAAGCGAAGGTGAGTGTTATCCATATCCAAGCCATTTTGGTGGTGGTTATTTGGAAGGAAGTGGAGTGAAGATGGTGGTGGAGAGAAGTTCATTGCATATACAGATAAAGATATGACAGGGAGATGTGCTAGATTTATTTCCCATTGCTTTTTAGTGGGCCCTTCATCTAGAATCCGAAGAAATGTCATACACTATATATTAATTAAGATATACTGAAGAGTATTTCAACACCGTAAAAGATCATCTTTCCTCGCGATGAGGATTGACTTTGTCAATCAAATAAATAAAATAAATGCGTTTAATTTTTATTATTCCTGAAACGAGAGCGACATGAATGATGAAGAAGCTAGTGATTGCGAAATGGGGGAACATGCACAAGGAAGTGATGTAGTCTTCGACGTTAGTAATTTTTTTCATATTATGTTTATGGATTTTAGGAAACTTTTAGCAATATATGACTAAAATAAATGTGTTTAATCTCCCCGAATGCGTGCAAACCTCCCGTTCCGAAGAGTGGTAGACGTTGGCCCTGAAGGTTACATTAAATAGGTAAAGAATTATTTGAACACAGGATCCATTCTATCGCATTCAAACCTGACAATGGATTACTTAGCCAATCTAGATATTTTATTTAATGTTAAAATTGTTTCAAGTTTGAACCTAAAACCAAATCCAAGATAAATTATAGATAAGCATGGACTTGATTTTCCAGATGCCCCTCGAGCAAGTTTTGGACTTTGAATTTTGATGACTTGGGGGACACGGATATATTCTCTTGACTGAAGCGAGAGTCGGCCAAGGAAAGTTAATTGAAGAAAAAGTCTCAAATTTGAACTTTATTCCCTGATTCCCCTTGGCCTTGGACTTCCCCCGGCGGTGATATATATCAAGGGTACCCTTTTGTGCGTGTCAAGCTTGCAAGTGTGCGGCAAAGGACGTGGTAGTGGTCGTCGGTGTGCGTGTGTATGTATGTATATATATATATATATATCAAGGGTTTGTCTTGTGTCCGTGTCAAGCTTGCAAGTATGCGGCAAAGGACGTGGCAGTGGTCGTCGGTGTGCGTGTGTATGTATATATATATATATATATATATATCAAGGGTTTGTCTTGTGTCCGTGTCAAGCTTGCAAGTATGCGGCAAAGGACGTGGCAGTGGTCGTTGGTGTGCGTGTGTATATATACATATATCAAGGGTTTGTCTTTTGTGTGGTTCAAGCTTGAAAGTGTCCGGCAAAGGACGTGGCACTGGTAGTTGATGTGCGTAGAAAGGAAGTTCGTGAATTTGTCCTTCATTCGGGAAATTTCGTGAAAATGTAGTATAGTAAACGTAAAACTACCGTCCAATTTATTTCATTATTCTATCTATTTTTTTTATAGGATTCTTGTGATTGTTGAGAGAGGAATTACGAGATTAAATACTATATGAGTTGTTGGGTGTAATTGAAGAGTGAAAAACAATATTTGAGTGACTCGAATATAGTTATAATCTCCGTTGCATCATTTAATTTATGGTAAAATTCTTTATTGTTCTCCCTATAGACGTAGAGCACATAGTATTCGATTGATTTTCTTATTGTGTCTATTTTACTGTTCCATACCTTGTTTCCCCAACATTTAACACTGCTGGTATAAATCAGTAAGTACATAGCATTAAATACAACCATATAGAATGATTTATATGGCGTGACAAAAACAAAATGACAATATAGAGACTTGTCTAAGGATAAAGGAGAGAGAAATAAAATAAAGGCAAATAAAGTTTTTTTAGTGTGCATGTCGAATTAATGGAATCAAGTGAAGGGAAATTTTTTTTTTTTTATGAATAGAGTTTCTATGTTGATTTATATACATATATATGAATGTATTTTATAACTTTCTTGAAAAACAGAATATTTCACTCAATCACATTGTATATAATAAGTAGTCTATTTTACTACGCATAAAGTGTCCCTACATAATTATATTTGTATTTAGATTGAAATTTTAAGAGATTTTCCTTTAATTTTTTTCTTTCATTGGAAAGAATATTAGAATTTAATTTGCAAAAGAAAAGAATCATTGAATGCATTTAGGGTCTATTTGATAACGTCCCAAATAGTATTTGATTCTACTTTATTATTCCCTAAAAAAAAAAGAACATAAATCTATTTAGTTACTTTTTTGTTCCCGGGAATAGATTTGAAAAATCAAGAAGTAAAAAAAATTACTCTTTTGTTCCTAAAAAAAACTTCAGAATCAAGCCCAAATCATTTTCTTTTTTTTTTTCCCTTTTTTCTTTTCTTTGTTTTCTCTTTTTCTTTTTCTCTTCCTCTTCTTCTTCTTGTAGCTGGTGGTTATGGCTGGCTAGACAAGGTCTGACGATCTCACTAGAGCCTCATCGGCCCTCGGCAAGCCTCATTGTGGCTTGGCGAGTTTCCCCTGAGGCTAATAACCTCATTAGCTCTCGTATGGCCAATCATGGCTTGCGATCAGCTAGAGGAAGAAGAAGAGAAGGAAAAAAAAAAAAAAAAAAAAAAAAGGAAAAAAATGTAATAACGTTATTTAAAAATTAAAAGAAATTCTAAGTTATAAAAAAATTTGAGAGTCCTACAAAATGCATTTCTATTTTGGAAATAAAAATTTTGAACAATTACAAAATCCTTTCAAATGGTCATGAACTCATCTAGGAAGCAGAATTTAAGAAAACTATTTATGAGTAAAAATTGTTCTCAAAAATAAAATGGTTGCCAAACACACCATTGATGTCAAAAAGTCATGTTTACTATAATACATTAGATTTATGAAGAATCACAAGGATAAAATAGTCGTAAAGATATAACAAAATTCATGTTCCTTCTTTTCTCTTGTTTGAATAAATATGAAATGATCAAACTCCCTTCATTCCTTTAATTTCTTTCATAAACATCCAAACAATAATAAGATCAAACCTTGTATCTTTTCTTTTCTTTTCTCTCTTGAGCTCATCATCCAAACTTTTTATATTCTCTTCTAATTACTCCATTCAAACTGAGTGTTCATTGCACAAACTTTGAAAATTAGGAACAAAATGTACAAAAAAAAAAAAAAAAAAATTAGACGACCAAATGTGACAAATTATACAAAATATTAGGTTAACATTCTACTTATTTCTACCGAGAAGTTTCCTTGTTGTTTACCGGGTTTCTAATGATATGAAAATTGAAATTTTCTGCGCAGACCTTGAAAATGTTGGTCGACGCAGATTTGTCACAAAACCCAAGTTCGATGTACTTCGCTTTCAGAAGCAAAATCCTTGCACTGATCTAGGAGGCTGGGAACTCAAACTCAAATCGAATTGAATCCCTAAAGGAGACCTTTTGTTCGATTATGTAAAGAAAACGCCTCGTAATCTAATTGTTCATTTTTATCTTTCACGTGCCAACGTGCTTACCTGCACTGGCCTCAACGGGAACTTTCCTAGCTTGAATATACTGAGGTGAGGGAGATACACCTGTAAACCAAATTAAAAAGCCTTGTAGTAATGGGTAAAAGTGGAACGCGCTGTATATATCAAACTTGTACATAAGAAATGGCATTATCTCATCTTCAGTTGAAAAGCGGTGCCAAAGAGAGAATTTCTCTGACATTGGTTGTGGCTTTTTCTCTTTTGGTTCACACTTCTCCATCGGAGATTTTGATTTCTTTTTGTCTTCTGAGAGGCCTTGCGTGTTGTTTCTGTTTGTCTTCGAACGGAATGGGCGGCCGTCGTCATGTCTTCTTGTCCGTTGATTGACGCACCGATTTAGGGATTATGTCGGTTGTTGTTTCCCTGGTTTGGTTAAGGAATCTGCGGAATCCCTGACACTTCCAAACTTTGGAATACGACCAATCATCAAGCAATGTTTTGGCTGAAGAACTATTCTAATTTTACTAAAATTTGGGGCACTCGCGTCCTTTTATTTTTTTCTTATAGGTAAGTCGCCAATCGTGTTCCAAACTCTAAAATCATGGATTAGCTATGTTAAAGTACTAGACCTCACATGGGCGGCCTCCATTTATATTCTTGTGTGTGTTTGTTTCCCTTCACGAATTGGTTTCAGTTTTTAGATTGGACATTATAACATGATATTTGAGACAATTCTTGTTCTAGTTCATTTCACATGTGCACCTTCTCGTTTGTCAAATTTTATGTGTCCTTCCTAATCCGGCTTGCACATCAAAGGGGGTGACAGAGTATCTCACATAACTTGTCTATGAGATTTATATACTCTTTCTAGACATGCAGTTTATCTCCACCTACCAACGTTCCATACTTCGGGACTGATCAGATCGAGCTAAAGGTGAATTGCAATCTGAACCTCTAATCACATATGTCAGCTTATCATTGAGAGAGAAATGCCAGAACTACAAGCAATCCTTTGAGGGTAATGATCACATGCATTATTGGTCTAGAAAGCCTGATTTCTCAATTGCCGTAGCTTCTGTGGAGCATCGAACCTGGTCCAAAGACGGCTCATGTCCCATGAATGCAGCGAGCTTTGGTGACTCGTGTCTTGTCATTTTTTACCCAATAGACCATCGTCAGACCCAGTTTTAATGGTGTTGCATGCTCTTTTCTACGAGTCAATAGATGCGATGTGCTTTTTCTAGGAGGAATTAATCAACTTCCGTATAAGATTTGATTTTTCCTTGGTAAATGCTAAGCCTCGAGTGATTGGAAAATCCTTCACTGATTCTAACTGCATCATTAACAGCTGAAAAAAGTTGGGGAGAAGGAAGAGCGATGTCTTAAATTCTCGTCATTTAACGATGAGAAAACGTACACATGGGATTTATAGTTCTTTTATCATATCAATGGAGTACCAAAAACATATAATGAGTACCCAGGGCACTGGTTAAAAATACTTAAGTTGGAAAAATGCACTTATAAAAGCATTGATTATGCATAACACAAAAATAATTGGTGCCTTAAAAATTGCAAAGTTTTTTCAATTAGCTTCTTAACAAATGTCATAAAGGTTCTTATGGGGGCACTCGTTAACAAAATCTATTATATTATAGTAAACTTCTCATTTATCTTGGTAACAAGTGGATCCCGAATCACAAAAACTAGGATTTGTAGGTCTAGTCTGGGTGGGTGGTTCCACATTTCAAATCGGGAACCATACTAGTTCCTTAGGAACAACCAGTTCTAGGTAAGTCTAGTTTGGTTCGGCGTTCGGGTGGTTCCCGATTCTTTGCACACCTCTAGCTGTCCATACCCTTATTGTACCAAAGAAGGATAGATTGTGGCGAATGTGCATTGATAGTAGAGTAGTGAACAAGATCACTATCAAGTATCATTTTTCCATCCCTCGGCTCAATGATCTTCTTAGCGGCTCCATGCCGCTACTATCTTTTCCAAGATTGATTTTTGAAGTGGATATCATGAAATTCAAATGAGAGCTAGAGACGAGTGGAAAATTGCCTTCAAAACACAAGATGGTCCCTTCAAATGGATGGTCAAGCCTTTCGGCCACCTAATGCTCCTAGTACATTTATGCACCTTATGAATCATATCTTCAAACCATTTATTGGCAGCTTTGTTGTAGTTTATTTTCATGACATTCTTGTTACATACCAACTTAAAAAGTGTCTTTTTTTATCGATAGCCTTGTCTGCCTAGGCTATGTTGTCTCTAGAAAAAGGCATCAAGATGGATCCAAGCAAGGTAAAGGCGATCATAAGCTAGCCCATTCCAACATCTATACATGACATTTGGAGTTTCCATGGTTTGGCCTCATTTGTTCGTCGCTTTATCAAGCATTTCAGCACCATTATTTCACCTATCATCAATTGCTTAAGAGGGGGGAGTTTCAAGTGGACAAAGAGGCAAAACAAAGCTTCGAGCTCCTTAAAAAGAAGGTAACTGATGCTCCTATTTTTGTGCTTCCAAATTTTAATAATATTCTCGAAGTTGATTGTGATACTTCTAATGTGGGAATTAGTGTGGTTCTTAGCCAAGAAGGAAAGCCTATTGAATAATTTCCATGAGAATTACTCTACCTATTATAAGGATTTTTATGCTGTTGTTAGAGCTTTGGATCAACGTCAACATTATTTGTTTGTCATTTAGTTTGTTCTCTATTCGCATCATTAAGCCTCAAAATACATAAATACTCAATATAGGCAAAACAATCAGCATACCAAGTGGATAGAGTTTCTTCAAGGTTTCACTTTTCTTATCATCCATAAAGCCAGAGCTCGTAATCAAGTAGTGGATGCATTAAGCCACCCTTAGTCCTTGCTATCCACAATGCTAGTGAAGGCCTTAGGCCTTGACATGATCAATGAACTTTATGAAGAAGATATAGACTTTGGAAAGATTTGCAAAGATCATTCAAAGGATCCAAATTAGCAATTCTTGTTGTAGGATGGATTCTTTTCAAGAATAATTATTTGTGCATACTAAGAAGTTCTCTGAGAGAAGCCATTATCAATGAAGCCCGCGGTAGAGAATCAACTGGCCATTTTGGAAGAGACAAGACACTCTCTATTGTCAAAGAAAATTTTTATTGGCCTCGAATGCAGAAAGATGTTATAAGACATGTGGAGTGGTGTAGAACTTTTCACGTTGCCAAAAGCCATGCTTGAAACATTGGCTTGTACACTCCATTACCAGTACCAACGACTTCTTGGGAAGCTGTGAGCCTAGATTTTGTGGTTCGTTTAGCTCGGTTACAAAGGAGTAAAGACTCAATTATGGCGGTTGTTGATCGATTCCCCAAAATGGTGCTCTTTCTACCATGTGACAAGACTTTGGATGCTACTTATGTGGCGAATCTTTACTTTCAAGAGATTGTGAAATCCATGGTATTCCAAAGACAATGACATTTGTTTGGGATTTAAAATTTATAAGTCATTTTTGGTGCACACTTTGGAATAAGCTAGGCACAACGCTTCAATTTAGTTCTTCTCATCATCCCCCAAATTGATGGGCAAACTGAAGTTGTTAATCAGAATTTGGGAAATGTTTTCAAGAGCTTAATTGGAAGTAATTTGCACCATTAGGACCTCTCTTTGGCTCAAGCTAAATTTGTTTACAACTATTCTTTAAGCCTAACAATCGGAAAAAGTGCTTTTAAGTAGGGGTAAGCATAGTCTAGGTTGGGCCATCCACCGCCTAAACCCTAAGACTTTTTGAACATAAAAAGTATTTTCGGATTTTTTTTATCTTTTTTGAAAATATAAATCATTTTTGACTTTTTCTGATTTTTTTGGGAAAACATAAAATATTTTTGGATTTTTTTATTTTTGAAAAAAATAAATTATTTTTGCTTTTTGATTTTTATTATTAGAATATTTTTATATTAAAATAATAGTATATTATTTATAAATTAAAATAAACGACCCGAGTCGGATTCCCGGATTGGGACCGACCCGGGTCGCCAGAGGCTGGCCCATATGGGCCTGAAGCATGGGCCCGCCCGGAGCTTCCCTTCCTTTTTTAAGAAAACACTCTAAGCCCAATTGAAGCAAATTGGGCCTTCTTTTAATTAAAAGAAAATACCCGGCCCATTAAAATCAAACCCTAGAATCCACCGGGTCACGCGCCCGACCCGGCCGACCCGGTTCCACAGCCGCTACTGCCTCTTCGCGGTTCAGCGGCCGTGACGAACGACGTCGCCCGTCCGCGCCTAGCCGTCGGACTCCGCCGACGCCACACCGGCCTACCTAGACCGACGACCCGACCTCCGTCCAGCCAACCGCCGTCAGTGACCATCGTCGCCGGTCACCGAAGCTCCGGCCGTGGCCACCAATTCTCTCGGGCAAATCGTCGAACGCTTAGAGTTCGTTGGCTAAAAAAGGAACAAATCGAACCAATTGAGGCTCGAAATCACGGCGGGACTCATGGTAGATGACAGGCAAAGACCAACGCAGCCGGACGACGAACGGTCGGGGCCGAAACTCGCATGCGAGCTCCGGCCCAACGCTCCCAAAACAACCAAAAAAAACCTAGCTCACCGAGGAAGGAAGCTTGACGGTGGGCCGCCGGTCGCGATGCAGGCGCGGTAGTGGGCGTGGAAGCCCAGCCCCTGTGCTACCCCTTTCTCTCTCTTCTTTTTTTTTTTTAAGTATTAATTTTTTAAACGTTAATTTATCCGAAAATAGGGAAAATAAAAATAGAATATAAAACCTGATGGAAACTAAGACCTAGGTGATGCGAAAAATATTTTTGTTAGAGTCAAATTGATCCATAATTTTCTATGCAAATTAATTGTAAGTATTTAGTCAAAATTTAGATGTCAACAACTATGTTTCTTCAAGTAATATTTGTTCCTGAATGACGAGAATTATTATTCTTACTAGCTAATCTTTCGATGCATGAATCAGCTTATTGAAACCCTTTTGAAATATGGACCATGCATCACTTAATAATGAAAAGATTCTGTTGTCTCTAGCACTCACTGTTTCATAGTTGACAGGACACTGATAATCACTCAACCTCGGTTGCTTGAAAGAGACGGGCACATGTACCTCAAGAGAGATAATAAGGCTACGTTTGGTCGTCCGGATTTCTAATCAAGATAGAATTGGATAAAATAGGATATAAAATCCTGTGATTTTTTTATATCCAGTCCATTGTTTAGTGAATCGTAGTATTAAAGTCGGATATATTCACATCATATCATGTACATTTTTTTTTTTTATATAAATGGCATATCATTATAAATGAACCTAAATAGTCATAAAAGAGATGGTGAAAATCTCTCATAACATTATTTCTTAATTTATTTTTATTTTATTTTTCCTCTTTTTATATTATTTTCTTTATTATTTCTTTTTCCCATTTCATCATTATTTAATAAAATTTTATCAAATAGTAAATTGTACTAACATACCTAAAATACAAAAATACCTAAAATATATAATAAAAATAAATATTTAATTTATAGATTGAATGTTTATTATAAGAAAGAATTAAAGTTGAATATATAAATTAAAATAAGATTAATTTAATATAAATTTCTATTTTTTTCATTTTTAATTTCGTAAATTAGAATTCAAATATTATCTATATTGAAATATAATTTCAATTTTTTTAATTTAATAGGTTTGCTATTCGAGAAAAATAACTTTCTTATTATGGACATTAGAAATCATATCCACCTTTATCTCACCTCCCCCATCAGATAATTTTATCCTATCTATATCCTCCTTATATCCGACTTTATCATATCCTGAGCGAGCACCAAACGTAGGATACGATAAATAATATCATATCCCGAATTTTATCCCGACTGCCAAACATAGCCTAATTTCTCTATTGGGAACCCTAACTTCTACTCCTTGTATATGACGCACTTCATTGACTGGTCTCTTGGACACTACATGTTCACCAAAACATATGAGGAAACTAACAAGACTATCAATTTAATCATCACGCTTATTTTTAACTATGATCCCTAACTATACTCATCTCAGAACCTTGGTCTAATAAATATTCCACTCCAACGGATGAACAATTGTACAGTAATTAAGATTACAAAGATTCTTTGTAATCTAGCTACAAAAAAATTGATTGATTACCAGAATTATGGCTTTGATATGAGGCATGTAGGGAAAATATGGCTTCGAATTGGGTAGAATAATGAAGACGGATCTTTAGAGTACTCAAATCGGACTTTGACTCGTGATATCACTTTCTTTAAGGATTTATTTGCCCCACAAAGTTGCTAATGATCACCGGCAAATATCCTCCAGGATACAACAAAGTCTCAAAATGAGAATACTAGATAGCAATTCTAGTATTTTTCCAGGGTCTCTCTAGGAAACAATTAAAATGATGGCTGTAGTTTTTCATAAAGAAAACTCGAAAAGATGAAAAATGATCTCTCTCATTCTTCCTCAATCGACATGTATATATAAAACAGTCTTAAAACGTAGGCAACTCTTCGTGAAAAGTTGCGAAAGTGAACAAACGTATTTTTCGAAATTGCCCAAAATGAACAAACATGTCCATTCGTAAGAAGATAAAACCGAACAAATGCAACCCTTCGGGAAAGGTTGCAAACCGAGCATATATATTTTTCAAAGGTTGTCTTGAAAAGACACAAACAAAAATTCGGAATAAAAAATAATTATTATTATTTAATAAATAAAATTTCGAAATTATTATTTATTTATTAATTAACTAACTTCCAAAAATTCTCAATAAATAAAAAACAACCTTTGAATTGATTAAAGTTAATAACCGTACGAATAAAATAAAAATAAAAATTTAAATAATCAAGGGATTAGTGCTAATTAAACCGCAGGCACGCCAAGTGCTAAGTGCGCCAAATAATCGCGCACCCGCACGCGGGTATGGTAGGGTCTAGCCTACCCCAATCATTCATTTAGATACACAAATGAAACCTCACACTTATAAATTAGCCCATTTCCTCCCATTTCTTCTATGTGGGACAAACAGAAAAGCACTTAGTTTGTTTTACAAACAAACTTCCAATAAGGCCTGTCGATTTGGTATTCTCCATCGTTCAATCCCATGATACCCAACATGACATCAACAAAATCTTTGCTCTCTCCTTCCTCTTTCTTGGACTCCATATGCTCGTCAATAAACTTCTCAAAGAAGGCATCGAACACTTTGCTCACGGCTTTCATGCGCTTCGTCAGCTCCTGTAGAACGAATGATGCTAAACAAGGAACATAGTCACCAATTTTCCGCTTCGCGCTCAACACCATTCCTTCATGAATCACGGCCTTGACCCCTCTCTCGTCGAACTCCTTGTACATGTACTTCTTCCCGAAGACCATCTGACAACTCATGTCAGCACTTAGCGATGAGATCTTCGCGCTCAAGTCGATGGCCATGCAGTTGTGAGACACGTCTTTGAGAAAATTCACAAACAAGCCGACCTCCTCTCTTGTCATGGGCTTGAAGGAGTTGATTTTTGCATTGCTAAGAGCTCCAAAGTGCACATCTTTCTGATATTTGCTCTAATATGGGCCATAGGGCGCAAATGCCAAGCTCTTTTGATAGTAAGAGATGAGGATTCATGAGGTGGCCGACTTGCAAAAACAAGATCATGGGTCTTGAGGAATTGCTCGGCCGCTTCAGGCAATGAGACGACGATCACGGGCACAAGCCCAAGGCGCAAGTACATGAGGGGTCCATATTTTTTAGATAATTTGTGAAGATCATGGTGAGGGTTTTGTCCCAACAAATGGAGGTTTCCAAGAATTGGAAACTCTCTGGGCCCAGGGGGCAATTTCTTCTTGCTCTATGTTTTCCATAGCAATGCTCGCAATAGGAGATGAGCAATCAAAGCCAAGGCGAGTGTTAGCCATATCCAAGCCATTGGAGGTGGCTATTTGGAACGAAGTGCAGTGGAGATGGTGTGAGGATAATTTCTTTGCATACATAGATAAAGATATGACGGAGAGATGGGGTTTTCTGGCCAATAATGTGCATAATTTATTACTCCTTGCTTTTAAGTGGACCGTTCATCTATCGTACACTGAATATTAATTAAGAAATAGTGAAAAATATATGATCTTATAAAAAAGAACATATATTCTCAAGATGAGGATTGATTATGTCAATCATATGATTAAAATAAGCGCTTGTAATATTATTATTTGAAACGAGGGCGACATGAAGGATGGAAGAAGCTAGTGATTGCGAAATGGGGGAAGAAACACAAGGAAGTGATGGAGCCTTGGAAGTTGGGAATTTTTTGTTTAAATGTTTATGGATTTTAAGAAAAAAAAATTAGGAATATATGACTAAAAAAAGGTGTTTAATCTCCTCAAATGCATGCAAACCTAGTCAACATGCATCTGAAGAGCGGAAGGAATTACTACGCATTAAGAGTATCACTATATGATTATATTTGTTAAGATTTTAAGAGATTTTTTTTAAAATTTTCTCTAATCTTGGAAAGAATATAAATATTCGATTCAAAATAGAAGAGAATCATTTCATTAAAGTGAATGCATTTAGGCTCCATTTGTTTGTGGAAAATGAATTATTTGAAAATTTTTGTATCGATTGAAATAATTAGTCAATTAGAAAATATTTTCTATATCAATAACAATTTATGTCTAAATATTTTTGTGGAATAACAATAATTTTCGTTTATTGAATTTTGTAAGCGATACAAGTAATCATTTTTTGGAAAATATTTTTCAAATCACTTATTTTTCGCAAAGCAAATAAAGCCTTGATGTTAAGAATTCACTTTTACTATAATATCATCTTCTTTCTTTTCTTTTCTATCCTAAGGCTATCATCCAAATTTTTATTATATTCTATGAAAATCAGGACCACAATGCACAAAAATAATTAGAGGACCAAATGGCACTAATTATAAAAGTTAGAGGGCTAAAACTACACTTATCCCTACCGAGATGTTTCCCTGTTGTTTACTGGGTTCGTAATGAATACAAGATTGAAACTTTCGGCGCAAATGTTCTGTGACAATGTTAGTCCACGCGCATTTGTCACAAAACAGAAGTTCGATTTACTTTGAAGGTTGCTTTCAGAAGCAAAATCTATTACTGCCGGCACTCATATAGAAGCCTCAAAACTCAAACTCAAAGCGAATTGACTCTCACTCGAAGATCTTTCCTTCACCCATATAAATAAGTCTCGTAATGTAATTTCTTTAACTATCCAATTTGTCTTTGTCGTGCCGGCGTTCTCACCTGGGTCCGCCCCAGCAGGAACTACCCCAGCTTGAAACTGTTGAGATCAGAAAGGCATACCTATGCTTATTAACACTAAATTAAGAAGGGCGTATTATGTGTATACGAGAACGTGTTGTATCCATCAAACTTCTACGTAGTTTACGGGTGCTGTATAAACCCTCGAGATGATATCTTTTGTTCCGTCGAAAAGAGGGGCCAAAGAGAGATGATAGCTTTGACATTGATTGTGGCTTTTACTAATTTTGTGTATTTCTATTGGTTCATACTTCTCCATCGCAAACCCTTAACGTTTTTTTTTTCAGTTTGTCTTTAAATTAATGGCCGGCCATGGAATCTTTTGCCGCCTTCATTAAAGAACAAAGGTTGATTTGGGATTACTGTTTATTGAAATATGTTGTTTCTATCAAAATATGTCTTGAGTTTAAGCCTGCAAATTAAATAAATCGAGAAGAATTATTATTATTTTGCAGACATCCGAAATCAAGCAAAGAAAAACGCACCAGTGGACTCTACGAATTAAAGTCACTTTCCTATTTTCACTTAGGAGTCCAACGTCATTATGGACTTTGACCATGGAAAATAATTCTGTTTTGAAACCCATGAAGATTATCCTGTGTGTTACCGAAGTCGGCCGTGGAGAATAGAAAAGGAAATAATAGAAGCCAACTTTCCTCTTCATCTTCTTCTTTGGCGGCGGCCAGCGACCGGCCATGGCAGCGTCCGGCGACCGGCCGCGGCCGGCGACCAACCTCGCCCTAGGGCTGGCGAGGCTCCGCCTAGCCCGATCCGGCAAAGTCGAGCTCGGGCCTCGCCAGATCGGCCGAGGCAAAGCTCTCGCCAACCTGGGGCGGAGCTCGCGGCTCACCAGATCCGGCGAGCTGGGCGGGGCTTGGGGCTTGGGCTAGATCGGCCGAGCCTCGAGCTCGCTGGATCTGGCGACCGGGTCTTGGTCGGCCACCGGGTAGCTGGCCATCGTCAGGCATGTGGCGGTGGAGGAAGGAGGAGGAAGAAGGAGGAGGAAGGAGGCGGCGGCGATAGAAGGAGGAGGAGGAAGGAGGCGGCGGCGGAGGAAGGAGGAGGAAGAAGGAAGGAAAAGAAAAAGGAAAAAAGAAAAATAAAATTAAAGAAAAATAATAAATAATAAAAATTTCGATTTTTAAAAAATATAAATAATTAAAAATTCATTTTTTTAAAAAATGTAAAAAATAAAACTAATTTTTTGGTCAATTAAAAATATTAAAATTCAATTTTTGATAATTTTTCCCAAACAATTAAATTAGCTAACGAGCGATGGAAAATATTTTCCACTCAAAGTTTAGATTTCGGCCGAACACCAGGAAAATAGAGTCATTTTCCCGGAAAATGACTTCCAAGAAAATGTTTTCCAGAAATATGATATTTTTCGCGAAACGAACAAACCCAGTCTATTAAATTTTGTGGTAAGATTTGCACATAATTCTTTCATGAAATTAAGAGATTACTTCATAAGGAATTGTGAGGCTAAATATTGCATAAGTTATTAGATATAACTAGGACTTGACAAATATCGTGAGTGTTTGAGTGACTCGAGTGCAGCTATAATCTCTGCATATCACTTTATCTATAGTAAAATTCATCACTGCTCTCCCCATTTATGTAAATCACTATGATCGAATCGCGTAAATCAGTATCGATTTTTTTGTTATATCTATTTTATTGTTCGCCCGCTCACTTTTCATAACAATTTTCTTGATTTGATTAAGGAATCTGCTGGTTTTCTGATAATTCCAAACTTTGGAACTTGACCAACCATCAAACAATCTCCATTTTATTATGTGTAACTCACCAATTTCATTTGATAATATGTTATTTTAAGGGAATCAAATTTCAATTAATCAATCAATCATAGCAATCACACATAAGGCTATATTAGAGGTCCGACCTATAGTCTAAAAAGTCCAAGCCTTACCACGTCTTAACTGATACAATGGAATAATTACAAGCCAAAGGTTTTATTCTCTAACTAACATGCAAGAAAACCATGTACTAAATAGATACCAACATAAATTACCAACCTTGTCCTTACCCCAGTTTTGGGTTTACCTAGTGATGTCAAGCGAAGTAAGCAAAGAGAGGTATGATGAACCACCGCCGGGAGAGAGTGGCAACGGCGAGGGTCTAAATAGTCACAGCGAGCTTCATGGACGGACCAGTCGCAGCGGCAGTACGTGTAGGGATGTGGCCGAGAAACCTGCAAAGGGGAAAATTCAAGCGCGGATGCAAAAGATCTATGGGTGTTGTTAAAGACTCGCCTGTAACTCGCCCATTGCTGCAGGTTCACAGGTGGCTCGCGGCGGGAGGTCACTGGCAGCAGGAACACTGAGACACACCGGTGGGGCTTGTGCTTGTTGGGAGTTAAGCGGGGAAACCACGGCAAAGTTGGTGGGATGGTGGAAGTTTGCTGCACGTTGCTCAGGTTGCGGGTCGTCAGCAGGGGCGCTTGGGTTTGCTGGGGAAGTTTCAAGGATCGCTAGCATTGCTAGGGAGCCTAAGAACTCCCTGGGGCAGTAAGGGCTTCACCGGCAAGCTTGCAAACTCGACAGGATTGGACTGGAATTCGCCAGCCACTGGTTTTGCTTGATGGTAATGCAGCGTGGGATTAATAGGCCCAGCGGCAGTGAAAGGCAGATGATGAAAACTGCCCACAGCAACGAGACTTGTTTGGATTTGCTGCAGCGATGACTTTATCAGGAAAACCTAAGTTGCGGGGAAGCGTGTTGTCGCAGTGGTGCGGTGGACGGGAGCAAGTGTGGCTTATTGTTGGCAGGAGCATATGCAGCAGGAAGTTCTGACATAGACTTACCTTGACCGCATAGCAGTGAACGAACGGCAGTAACGAGCAAGACGGAGCCGCTGCAGGGAACAATCAGTAGCGGCGCTTAAGTATGTGAGAAGCGACTGAGGAAAAGAGAGAACTTTTTTCTCTTTTTTCCCTCTCTCTCCAAAGAAAGCATGAATTCCGTTTGGCTTGAGTCTGGATTTGAGCGTGAATCTTTTCCAATGATGCTTTATCTTCCCCTTTTATCTTGTATTATCTGTATATGTCGAACTGAAAACTCTCCCTGCTCTCTTCTGGAAATTCAGAATTTATCCTTCTCCTAAGAGAGCTCCAAGGCTTCCCATTTATTCAAGCGGTGATAGAGGATGCTTCACGGAAATCACGGGATCTCTTTACTGTCCGAAAGAGCAACGCTATATTTAAAGAACGGAAAATTCTATAAATCTCACAATTTCTTCCCGATTTACCGTGCAAGTGAAGAGATGCCCCGGTGGTTTCTTTGTTTCTTGTTTTTCCTAATTATCAACTGTAACCTATTCTGTTTTAGTTCGACATTAGAAGACATTTGGTCATTAGCGACCAAAAATTTGCGGCTACTTCTATCGACCAAGTGTGGTTTCGTCGCTAGAATTGGACTTCTGGCGACTAAACTTACATTTGATCGCCATGATTTCTTCTCTCCCTTCTCCCTTTCTACATCTTATATGGCCATATTATATCCGTATTTTCACATGCAAACCTTTTTCTGATTACCAAACCCAAACTCAATTACAAAATCAGAAAACGCTAAATTTAAGAAATATTATTATTCAATCATTCTTATTTATTATTGTACATATTCAATTCCATTTGCATAAACATAATATTTAGCTAGAAGTTTAAGAAAATACTTTAAATCAAGGCTATAGTTTTGTGCTAACATCTTCTTCTTCACTCATGCAGGAGCATTGGGCTCCATCGATCAAGTCTCAAGCTCAATTCCGAATTTGTCGATCGATCTGGATCAACCCTCATTACAACTTGAAAAGACCAAATTTTGGACATGGCTTGATTCAATGGGTCCTCACTTGAAGATGTCAACTTTACAAAGGAGTTGTCGATTTGGTGGACAAGTTATCGATTTCATGGTTGCCGATTGATTACCTAGATGTCAATTTACAATATTGTTATCAATTCCGAGACTAATAATTGACTATCTAACAACCGAAGGTTGTTCTGCACGATTTCCTTTGCTTTTTGGTTATCTTTCAAGATGTCTATTGGGATGCCCAGGCTGGAGAACGAATTTAGAAACGAAGTATAATTATTTGTATTTGGTCAAATGTTCTTATTAGTTCCCATGTCTATTTCCTATGAATTAGTTCCTCTATATAAAGAGAAGAAATTTCAATTGTAAGAAAGATAATTTTTAATGGACGAAAATACCTGAGATTTTTTATCTTTAGAGAATGGATAACTTCTATTTCGGTTTATTTATCTTTGGAGACTTGATTACTCCTTGGTAGTGAACCAAGAAGCACTTCATCCTTGGCTAGTGATTTTTCTTTAAGCCTACGTGGTAAGCTTCTCCTATCCCAAATTTTTATATCCTTGGAGGGTGGCTTGTCCTTTACGCTTTGGCTTGTCCTTTACGCTTTGGCGGTGAACTTCATCGATCCTAATTTTCATCCTTGATTGATGGCACGTCCTTTAGGCCTTGGTGGTGATTATATTCTATCATGCATTTTCATTTTACCCATTGACAACCATCCCCATACACGCCCTCCATACACATTACCTAGAAAAATTCCTCATTCTCGAAATCACTCGTCCCACGCACACATCGAGAAGTGTTAATCAATTGTCAAAATATGTTTGATATATTTTCAACTTTTTAGCAAGCATTGAGGATATTTATTAGTATGGAGCTGATATATTATCTAGTTCGTTGGAGAGGCTGTCTTAGAAAATTTTTAGAATCAACTTCCCGATAAGGATGGCTGTGGCAACTTGGCTACTTTCAATTGACAAGATTTGAGGACAAATCTTCAACAACATGGGAAGATTGATGCGGAAGCATCCAGCATCATCGATCAACTTGCAAGCTCAATGCAAGTTCGTCGAATGACTGGCTCAATCCTTATTCCTGCACGACCAACTTTGACCACAACATGCTTCAATGGTTCAAAGCTTATCGTTGTCAATTGATTGATCGACTATAGGATATCAATTCTATCGAGTACTAAGTTACTAATTCACCAAAATAATTGTCGATTTCAACACTAATCAACAATATATTGTCGGGAGGCCGTTCCGAGCAATTTCCTTTGATATTGTCGATTTCTTAAGATAATTATTTCCTCGTGAGGGCTGGTATGGATGTATATTGGAAGACGAACTGCAAGGATGAAGAGTCAAGATTTCAAGTTTCTATGTCTTTAAATGCATTCCTGGTTTCTTGGTGTTTTAATGCATTTTCTAGTTCCTAGGAATTTATTGTGTTTTCTAGTTTATATGTCTTTATTAGTTGGTAGTCCCCATGTCTTATAGAATATTTACTATATATTAGTTCCTCTACATAAAGAGGCGAAATCTTAAGTGGGAGACAGACAATTTTGATGAATGAAAATACATAAGATTTGCCTCTTTGTGAGCAAATATCTATCCTAGTTTCTTTATTCTTGGAATGTGGAGTCTTCCTTGGTGGTGAGACAAGAAGCCATGTATCCTTGGCTGGTGATTTTCTATAGGACTTGGTGGTGAGCTTCTCCTATTTCAAAGTCATGTATCCTCGACTAATAATTTTTCTCTAGGCCTTGATGCTAAACTTTGTCAATCCTAATCTTGATCCTCGACTAGTAATGCAACCTATAAGCCTTAGGCTCTGATCATATTCTCTCCTGCTTTTTCATTTGCCCATCAATGTCCATTTCATCCACCCCGATTTATTCAAGCTTCCGCCAATAATCACTCAAAACAATGATTGCCCACCCCCACAACCGCATCAATCACTGACTCACAATATGGGAGACGTTTTCAAACCTACAATGTTAAAATTATACTTATTTCTCAATTTTCGAAGGTCCTATTAGAAAATAAAAATAATTAATGTAATCATTAAATTAGAATTTAATTTATAAACCATTTAACATTAAAATTGTTAAAATATGTCTCGAGTTTGAGCCCAATGCGAAATTCCGAATATTCTGAATTGGATATAATGCGGACGTTCAAAATTGAGCAAAGAACATCCGAAGGTCAACTTCCCAAAATTTCGAATCTGCGTTGGAAAGTTTGGCCGCTAAAATAGGAAAGTCCAACTTTGACTTGGACTTGGATTTTGTTTGAAATATATAGAGATATATTTTGGTTAAAATCGGCAAGATAACAACAGAAAGAAAAGTCCAAGCTTCTACTTGAGTTGACCGAATCCTAGCTTATTTGTTTTCCCCTCACGCATGGAATTCTTTGGCAGTGGATTATATATCAATTCTCAAGGCTTGCACGTGGGTAGTAGTTGATCGATGAAGAATTGGTCTTGAAGCGCCGTCTCATCTTCGAGTGCTTGGGAGGGATTTTTCTTTGTTGTTCTTGTCCGTAAATTACATCCAAGAAGATTCAGTGTTCAAGCCAATTAAATCTTGTAGTAAGATTTGCGTGTAATTCCTTCGTGAGATTGAGAGATTATTTCTTGAGGAATTTCGAAACTAAACACTGCGTGCGTTATTGGATGTAATTGGGGCTTGGGAAACACCGAAAGAGTGTTTGAATGACTCAAGTGTGTAATCTCCTTGTATCGCTTGATCTATAGTGAAATTCACTGCTACTCTCCCCGTGGACGTAGGTCTTTACGACCGAACCACATAAATCCGATGTCCGATTTATTTTTTTTTCTGTTTATATTATTGTGCGATCGCTCGTTTTTCGCAACAAAAATGATAGTCATTTCTAAATTTCAAATGATTAGAAAAATGGACAAGATATAGCAGAAGTAAAAGAATTTGTATAAGACCACTAAATTGAAAGTATATATAGTATTCTTCTCCAACGATATTTTAGGTGATTAGTTATTAAAATGAATAAATGCACAATACATTTTTTTTTGTATACATATACATAAGGATGTTGGGGATGCATGGGTAGTTGATGAATATAAAAGTAAGGAGAGATAATGGGAGAGCAGAGAAAGTGAGAAATAGGAAAAGGAAAATGCTTAGCTGACGTCCTTCGTAAAATGATGGAGTAACGATCAGCTATGGGTCACAAAAAATCATGAGGAAACCGTTGATCGGGGCTGGGGTTGAGGCTGGGGCATTAGATGACGTGAGGATGTGCTCAGTTTTACTCCCAAAATTAACTAAACTTGTGGCTGGAGCATTCTGCGCTAATGTCTTTGGCTCTTCTTCGAAATTTTCTTTTTAGTGATAACAGAAATTCATAATTATCAAATAAAATTTACTTAGGAAGGTATAAATATAAATTAAAATTATAAGAGTATCGACTTGTTTTCGAACAACTTTAAAATTGCTTAAAATTAAGCTTTGACACGTATTTGTGAATATAAGTTAGGAAAGCTCAAATTCAAAATGAAATAAGTACACTTCTAGTCCCAATCGTATTTGTGTTGATGACATACATTGTGTGTTCTTTATCATATTGGAGTAAATGACATACTAAGCAATTACATATTGTCTTGATGGAGAAAGGATTTCAAGCGTTCATAACTTTCGAACTCCATATCTAACGTTGTCAATTTTGACAATCCAAATAAATGGTATGATCCTTATTTAATTATGCTATCTTGATCGTACACAAAAATTCAAAATCCACAGAGCATCTTAGATTTGTTTTGCAAGTGTTGGAGGAAGCAAATAAAAAGATTCAAATTGCGGACCTCAAGCAAGCATTTTAATTTTGTTTTTTCATCTTATAAATTTAGTAGATTTATATAATGACATTAACGATTTCTTTTTACTAAGTGATAATATTTTCTAATTGTAATTATTTATATTTCGGTATCTAATTTATTTTTATTTTTATTTTTATTTTTTGGTGAGGTAAGAACTTTATAGACTTAACCAAAACTATACAGCAAGGGTTCACGACACCAAAAACTTACACTCACAATGACAAACAAGTCATAACGAGTGGAAGGGTGTCGAGAAAATGGGAAAACAAAACAGCCAAACAACGGCAACCACAAAGCCAACCAGCAGCAACAAGCAGCCAACCAGCAGTAACAAACGAGGCGAGGAGAGAGGGAAGGAAAACAGCAAGCAGCAAAACAGCGGCTGTTCCGGCGCCCTCACAGCAAGGGACGGCAACCTCTGAAGAAACGGATGCAATTACCACCTTCAACGAATCCACACACCCGCACCAGCAGCAAGAAGAATCGGAGAGAAAGATCAAACACGAGCTTTGCTGCACTCATCTGTTGGAAGGAGAGACCGACACCACAGAGAAAGGGCCAGAGGTTAGTCTGAGAAAATGGACGGGCTAAGGCACCAGCATCACTACAATCTTCTATTAGCATAGGTGGCAGACACTTGGTGGAAGGTCAGGGCCTTGTCCCTAACGACTTTATCAAGGCGTTTTTTCAAAACTGACAAGGAGCGAGTCTGCGCATGGAAAAGGATATTATTCCGTTCCTTCCAAATGATATAGCAAAGGGCATCAAAAGCAAAACGAGGGAGCGCAATGTGGAAGGAATCTCTAGATAAAGCTTGATAGCCCATTGGAGATTATCCGTCCACGATCTATTCCGCCAAGCGAAATTACATCTAGAAGCCCAAAAATTAGCTAGAGTCCCAGTAATAGGACACCCAAAAAAGAGGTGATCGACGGAGTGAGGACAAGTAGAGCAAAAAGCACAACTCCCATCAGAGATTCTGCCATAAGGAGGTATCTAATTTATTTTTTTCTTTCATCATATTCAAGAAAATTGATCGTGTGGGCTGGCTTAAAATTTTGTCTCTTAGTCTGGCCTTGCAATAAAGGAAAAAAATAAAAGAGTAACAGATGAGTCCGGCTGAAAAAGTCAACCGATTTCGTCAAAAATCCTTTTATGGTCCACGCTTCAAACGGAGTGCTATAGGAAAATTACTACGAATATACAATTCGTAGGTTAAGCAACGTTATAATGACAGAATGGTTGACAATCAGTGACGTCGGCCGGAAAATCTGTCGTTCCCCAGCAAGGGATCTTGCCCCTTTTTAGGCACAGATCCCATCTCCTACTCGTATTTATACCTACATATCAAAGGAAAAACCCATCACCCTCTTCCTCTCCACTTGCTTCCAGGGAACCACCTCCAATGGCTTGGATATGGATTGCACTCACCTTCGCTTTACTTGCTCATCTCTTGTTTCGATCTTTGCTGTGGAAAACACAGAGCAAGAAGAAGGAATTGCCTCCTGGCCCAAGAGGGTTTCCGATTCTTGGAAACCTCCCTTTGTTAGGAAAGAACCCTCACCATGATCTTCGCAAACTAGCTCAAAAGCATGGACCCATCATGTACTTGCGTTTAGGGTTCATGCCCACGATCATCGTCTCATCGCCCGAAGCAGCGGAGCTAGTCCTCAAGACCCATGATCTTGTTTTCGCAAACCGACCGCCACAAGAAGCCATGAAGCACATGCTCTACGAACAAAGGAACTTGTCCTTTTCACCCTATGGTCCGTCCTGGAGGAACGTGCGAAAGATGTGCACTTTGGAGCTTCTTAGCAACGCCAAGGTCAAATCCTTTGAGTCCATCCGAAGGGAAGAGGTCGGCTTGTTGGTGCGTTTTCTCAGAGACGCATCTCTTGACCGCGCCACTATCAATCTGAGTGGAAAGATCTCATCGCTGAGCACCGACATGAATTGCCGAATGATTTTCGGGAAGAAGTACCTGGATGAGGAGTTCGACCAGAAAGGGTTCAAGGCTTGGATTCAAGAAGGGATGATATTGATCGCGACTCTTAACATTGGAGACTATATTCCATGCTTTGCTCCGCTTGATCTTCAAGGGTTGACCCGGCGCATGAAAGCTGTGAGCAAAGTGTTTGATACCTTCTTGGAGAAGATCATTGATGAGCACTTGGAATACGAGAAAGAGCAACGGCAGAGCAAAGACTTTGTTGACGTCATGCTGGGTTTCATGGGATCTAATGAAGGCGAGTACCATATGGACAGGCCCCATATCAAAGCCATAATGCTGGTAATTCATCGTTGTGTTCATTTTATTTTCTGATGACGAGGTACCCCAGATTATTTCGACACATGAATACCACCACCATGCATGATAGTCCCCATCCCACACGAATTGAGGAATTACTACAGACAAATAGAATTTATCCTAGTTCAACCTATAATCCTCCTGACCTTGCCTTGCTATGTGGAAAAGTTAATTAAAGTGTGGACATGTTACCAAAAAAAAAAAAAAAAAATTTGAGCCCTTTTTTTTTTTCCCTTTCCCGCAATATTTTTGTTTTTTTAGTAGCTTTTCAAAGTTTGTGGGACAATTATTGAGCCGTGATCTTATATTAAGATTCTTATGGATGCGGTCCCTATCTTAACTCATTTTTGGGGGTTGATTGGATACGGTGAGCTCATTTTTGGGACACGTACCGCGATCCAGCCAATAAAGGGAGATGAAAGCACCGTTTTGAGGCGAAAGATCATTATTCTAGATGCTTGATTTTTGAGATGGATGAACGGTTTAGTGACTTAGATGCTTTACAGCTTTTTAGGGCTGTCTTTACATAGTTTATGCAAACAATCAATAGATATAATATTTTTTTTTATAGCCTTATGAAGCTTAGCGATTTATCCACCAGTCAATCAAGTAAATGAGAAAAAAAAAAAAAAAAATCAAGTAAATGAGAAAGTTGGACATCTAGAAGTCACATTCGCCAACATTATCCTCTTTGTTAAATCAATGCTTCGAAAGACACGCATGGTTTGTCTCCGAACGCAAGTTGATTAGATGACGTTTTGTCAAGAAGGAAAGTATAAAAATTCATTCGACACCACTCCTGAATTATTTGTCACACGTGGTTGATGAGATGTTGATTGATAGAGAATTCCCTTTATCTTATGAGAAGATGACCTGTGAACCATTCTTTTTTCAACTAATTCAGCACCCACTTAATTTAATATATTTAGGACATGATGGGGGCCTCCATAGACACTTCGGCTACAGTAATAGAGTGGGCAATTTCCGAGCTCATAAGACATCCACAAGTGATGAAGAAACTTCAGCATGAACTAAAGAAAGTGGTGGGCATGAACAGAATCGTGGAGGAATCAGACATAGAGAGCTTGGACTACCTAGACATGGTCGTTAAAGAGACCCTCCGGCTACATCCGCCCGTCCCGTTACTTCTTCCACACGAGTCAATCGAGGACTGCACGGTCGGTGGCTTCCACATCCCGCGCAAGTCTAGGGTCATTGTGAATGCATGGGCAATCGGAAGAGATCCACACGTTTGGGGCGACCCCGAAAAGTTCATCCCAGAGAGGTTTGAAGGGACAAGCATTGATGTTCGGGGACATGACTTTCAACTTGTGCCATTTGGGTCTGGTCGTAGAGGATGTCCCGGGATGCAACTAGGTCTACTTGTGATCCGGCTGGTATTGGCGCAACTTGCACATTGCTTTGATTGGGAGCTTCCAGACAATATGTCACCGTCCGAACTCGACATGAGTGAAGAGTTCGGTCTTACGCTCCCTCGAGCCAAACATCTAGTGGCCATACCTTCGTTTCGCCTAAAAACTGATGATTAGGGACCATTCCCAGTCAACCTATCTTATGAGCAGGTAAAGAAAGAATTTAAGCGGACTGTGCCAATAACAGATGATATGAACTTGTCGTTCTTGTATGGTTCACTTTTTCATATTCACTAGATTAGTTTACAACATTTTATATGAAAGGCCTAAGATGCCCATAAATTATGGTGATCTGGAAAGTTAGTTGATCCTTAAATTATTATGTATTTGCACTGCATAAAGGCAATATATATGCAATTATGATCGTACGTTCTGTGATGCATCTGACCATGCGTATCAGTCTAATTTTTAGACCATTTGTTTCCTTTGGAAATGATTTATTGTGAAGAATGAGTAGATGATTTCTGTGCACGTTTTACTGGTCAAAACATAAAATAGGGCACACAGCATTTATGTAGCATTTATGTTAAAAAAATGAGCCAATGACTCATCATGTTAACAAAAATTCGGACCAACAATTTGGAATTTTTTTATCATTAGAAGGGGAATTCATAACGAGGGCTCTACAAATTAAAATAAGGGAAAGTACCCTAAAAAAAGTTATAAATTTATTGCATTTGTATCAATTAATTTCTAAACATTTCGATCGATCCAATTTAGTTATATACATTTTCACGTTTTACCAATTGAATCCATCGACCACTTTAACATGGAAATTACTGACATGAATACTAGCCATCTTACATGGCACAATCAACACTGATATGGATATTTTGTAAAAATTATTTTTATTTTTTTAAAAATAAATTTTTATTAATTTATTCTTTTCCTTTTCATTTTCTTCCTTTTTTCTTCTCTTTTCCTTTTTTTTTTCATTATGGCCATCTCACAACCTTCGCACATGGTCAACTACCTATGGTTTAGCCAATAGATTACTAAGCCTACACTTTGCTCTAATTCTCCCAAGCCCACACCAATTTTTAACTTGATTCAAGTTCTTAACATGTCAATCAATTTCAATTAGGAATTACAACTAATCTATTTTTTGTGAGTTAATTAAAAGAACAAGTAAAATATGAGAGAATGCTTTACTTCTACAAGTCAGAGATTATAAACACAGGAACTTGATTACACTAGATTTATCTAATGCCCATTCGGTATATTTTCTCTCTTATTTTTTAAAAATATTTGTTAGACAACTTGAATTTATTTTAACCTAGCCACTAACATGCTAAGGATGATCATGCTTATGCGCAACTAATGAAATTAACACTCAATAACCAAAGTAAATAAATTAAATGATAGAAAAAGAGTCAAACACACCAAAGCAATCAATAATTTTTGGAGTTCTCTTTTATCTTAAAATAAAAACATATATGCAATGCAAATAACTAGAGTCCTAATTATGACCTAATCCAATTAACATAACATTATCCTACATAACATGCAAATGAATTTAAACATGCAATCACTAAATGAAATGCAAATAGATTATGACGTGGATGATGACATGGCATATATGTTGTGGCATTAATAACATGGCACATATGAATGATGTGGCATATGACATGGCAACATGATGTAGAATCTATTCATCTAATCCTATATGACATGTACATTATATTTTTGATATTTTTATTAAAATTCAAAATAAAATAAATTTTAAAAAACCCTAAAATGAAGGTTATTCTATCCAAACTAGAAAATAATTTTGATTAAATCCTATTCCAACTAGGAAACCTATTCGAAATTTCTAAAATCTATCTAAATATGCAATCTAATCTAAAACCTACCATAACCTATTAATGGATCTTATCTAGAATCTACTCTAATCCATTCTAAAATTTATTATAATTTATATGCAATCTTTTTGTATTTTTTAGATAAGGAACACAACCACTGAGATTTGCCCTCAATGGCCACCCTTCCTACATAAGAAGGGAGAAGTGGGAGGTTCGAATCCCCAACTTTTAGAAGTTAGAATGGGACAATTTAACTTTAGATGTGAGATTCAACTCCCACGTCTTACAAGGAGGCATAACAAAAGTTTAGGAGTGAGAATTAGAGTAGGAGTAGAATAAGAAGGATAAAAAAAAAAAGATAAGAAAAACAATTAAAAAGATAAGCACTCATTTATACAAGATAAGCTAAAAAATAGAAATAAATATTAATTCGATCCAAATTTGGGAGAAAATAAAATCGACAACTTGATTTTAGGGCTTAAATATCAAATTTACCAATTTTTCATGCAATACATAATCAATACTCATGGCTTAGAGATTAAATTACCGATTATATGCACATTGCAAAGTAGGAAGATTATCCTAATTGGGCTAAGCCTATCACTCAAAATATGCATGTTAGATTTTGATAAGCACAGATTAGCTAAAATATTCAAATTGAATCGGTATTAGATAATTACCTAAATTTGGATATATCGTTTCCAAATTGAACGACAGCCAACAACGGTTCTCAATGGTGCCTCATGGTGCATGGACTAATGGATCATGGCTAGCTAGTGGTGGTGCTTGTTGGAAGTTTGTTTATAAGACAAAGTGTGCTTTTCCTTATCCCACATGGGAAAGTTGGGAGAAGATAAGCTAATTCATAAGTGTAAGCCTTCTCTAGCGTGTTTAAAAAAAAAAAAAAAAAAAAAAAAGGTTGGGTGTGGGCAAGGCCCCACAATATTTGTATGCAGTTTAATTAGCACTAACCTCTTTATTTTTATTTTATTTCATACAGTTATCTTATTAACCTTTATTAGTTCAACGGTTTTTTTATTAAATATATTTAGAAATTATGAAAATTCGGAATTTAATTTATTAAAAAATATTATTTCTTATAATTTTTTTATTCTGAATTTTTTATATATGTGTCTTTCCAAGACAACTTTTGGAAATTATACTCGTTCAATTTGCAATCTTTTCCAAAGAGTTACATTTGTTTATTTTGCAACTTCTTCCAAATAGATACCTTTGTTGATTTTGCAACTTTTTTTGATGGGATACCTTTGTTTACTTTGCAACCTTTTGCAAAAAATTATCTATGTTCTTCAAAACCAATTTATATATATATATATATATATATATATATATGTATGTATGTATGTATGTATGTATGTATGTATGTATGTATATCAATTTTTGGAAGAACGAGTATGAAATAATTTTCAAGTCTTTTTTCTAAAACTACAACTATTTTTTCAATTGTTTCCTAGAGAGACCCTAAAAATATACTAGAATTGATATTTAATATTCTCAATTGAGACTTTGTTGTATCTTGAAGGATATTTGCCAGTTACTATTAGTAACATTGTGGGGCAAATAAATCCTTAAATAAAGTGGTATCACGCCTTAAAGTACAACTCGATTACTCTATTAACTCAAAGCCATATGGAGTCAAAGACAATCAAAGTCATGAATCAAGACATGGTCAAATTGGACCGGTTCGATGGGAACAACTTTGCTCGCTAGAGGAATAAGGCGATATCTCTACTCACTACCCTAAAGATATCCTACATACTGGATCCTAACTCGGTGCCTATAGAAGATCTAAAGCCTACTACTGAGGGAGAACAACCAAGTGTGGAAGCCATTGAGAGGGTTAACAAAGAGAAGAAGAAACATGCAAAGGACAATTTGCTTAGTTGTGGACACATTCTGAATACATTGTCCGATCGATTGTACGATTTATTCACTAAAATGAAGTTAGCCAACGAAATTTGGAACGTGCTAGAATTCAAGTATAAAACGGAGGAGCGAGATATCAATAAATATCTAATCACAAAGTATTTTGATTTCAAGTTTATTGATACCAAACCCTTGTTGGAACAAGTCCATAAGTTGCAAGTGCTAGTGAATAAAATTTGTGCTCTCAAGATTAATATTCCAAAAGCTTTTCAAGTTGGAGCAATTATTGCAAAATTGCCTCCAAGTTAGAAAGACTACGGAAAAATGTTGATGCACAGGTCAAAAGACATCACCTTGGAGCAAATACATAAATATCTTCGTATTGAGGATGTGACATCCTGAAAATTTAGTTCTAATTTCGATCGGATAAGTCGAGTCTTTCATCGACACGACTATAGTATTTTTCTCTGAGATGGTCACTCACGAGATAACTAGCCTATCAAGTGAAGCCATTAAGGGATTTTAAATGCAATAGATTTGAGAATTCGACTAGGAATCGACTGCTCGACCGTGCTAGTCTGCAAGGGTCATTATGGCACAGTTAAAAATCGATCAGAGATTAGGGATAGGTCGATTCGACTTAAAAATGTGGCTAAACGTGGGTGATTTTACTAATTTGCAAAATTCACGTTGATCGGCACTAGACTGATTTTTCTATCGTTTTGATGCCCTGTGTTCGTATTTGAAACCTTGAGATTTTCACGACAACTAAGAGTCGCCAATGTGTCAAAAAGGTACGTGTGGCTCGAAGAAAAATCGACCACGGGTCATTTGCACTAAAAATTTTTGACAGCTACCCGGTAGCTTAGGTCACGCTAAAATCACGCCGAATTGAAATTAACCGCGAATTTGAATCCGATTTCAGAAATTGAAAGTACTGTCATGTCACAAGTCATTTTAGGAACGTCGACTCATCTTTCGAGGAATTTCCAGAGAGTTCGGGATTTTTACGGAAAATCGATCTAGACGATTCGGAAAACGAACAGAAATTTCGATTAGCCAATTTGAAGGAATTTTTGGCATCTGGTGTAAGTAAATTACTGAAAGGAAATTTTTATGGGATTTTTCCTCAATAAATTGGACCTCAATCGGAGAAGTTTGTTGGGAAAATCGGATTCGAGAAAAAGAAAATAGAATTCGGAATTGAAAGAAATGGCTGTTTTTGTTGCTCGAGACTTGTTGTTTAAGAGAAATTTGGTGCGAGAAAGCAAGTGAGGATCAAGTACTTTAGCATGGGGATTTTTGGGGACCAATTTGAACTAAACAAGAGCAAGTGGGACCAAGATTTTTGAGTTATAGGAAATTCCTTTTAATTTTCTTCTTATTTTTTCCCCCCCCATTTGGCCGAATGCCCCATCCCTCACATCCCTTTCCTTTCTCTCTCTCTCTCTCTCTCTCTCTCTCTTTCTCTCTCGCGAATTCCCCGACCGCAACCCCTCTCTGCCATTTTTTCCACTCACCTTTCCTCATCTTTGACTTTTCTTTAGTCATTCTTATCTTTTCCCCCACTTGGCCTACAACCCCACCCTTATCCATTCCTCCTTTAATTTTTCTTTCCTTCGATTTAGCAATCCACCATCTTCTTCGGCCTTTTATTTCTTTTCTTTCTTTCATTCCCCATTTCCGTGCTTGTGTTTTCGTCCTATCTTCACGCCGCAAGCCCAATTATCCCTTTTCCTTTCGTTATTTTCCCACCGAAACAACGTTGGTCCACCAACTCACAGGGATTCCTTGGCTGCGCCACCAATAAACCGACCAGCAAGTTCAGCCGTGCAACATCAAAACCAGCAGAAACTTTGAGCCTTCTAGGCCCGTTTTGGCCCGTTTCTGGACCCCGAAAGCCATCGCCGCTTTGAAAAAGAACGAGCTCCGTCGCATCCCCATCGATTTGAACCGAGCGGTTCGATAATCAAGTGAGTTTAACTCACTAATCATCACTTAGTAAGTTAATGATGTTTAAGGGTTGATTAGTTTAGACTAAGCTAGGATTAGGTGGTTAGTTAGATTTGATTAGTGAATTTAATTAATTACCAATGCATGTTAGGTGGATAGTTAGTGCAAATAGGGCCTAGACAAGCTCTAGTATTTATCTAGAGTGGTTCGGAAATTTTCGGGCGTTTCGGTATTTAATTAGATTTTCGGGCCTAAGTGTGAATTTTTTGTATTTAATAATTAATTTTCGAAATTAAATAATTATTTATTTATTTTTCGGAAATTAGGCCGAGATAGTCGGTGACCGACATTTTATGCTGATTACAGTGGTGTGATTTGTTTATTTAATTTAGCTCTAATTTGTGATGATTGTGCATGATTTGTATTTTTGGAATTTATTCTTAAATTCATTTAATTTCAGTAATTGAGTGGAAAATAATCGAGCGTCGGTTTATAATGCCAAAAATATTTTGGTGGACCATATAAATTGGTGGGATTTATGAAAAGGAAATTATTGTATTTTGGCTAAGGTCGACCGTGTACCCACACACGATACTTTATCGAGAATGATAAAAATGAAAAAATGGCCTTAGAATAGCGGATCAGTGGATCTAGCAGCTTCTTATGAGCATATATAGAATAGCAAATCGGTGGATCTGGCAGCTTCTGGTGAGCATATATAGAATAGCAGATCAATGGATTTGGCAGCTTCTAGTGAGCATATATAGAATGGCAGATCAGCGGATCTGGCAACTTCTGGCAAGCATATATAATATACTATATCAGAAATTGAGGCAACTTCTAGCGAGCATATATATATAGTATATTATCTCAGTATTTGAGGCAGCTTCTGGCGAGCTATACTATCTATTATTGGCTTAGACTGAGCAGTCCTGGACTATGGTCGGACTAATAGATAGTATTGATTGAGATGACCGGGGAATGGTCATGTTGACATGGAATCGACTGAGTCGATTGATCGATGATTCGATCTGATTGAATGAGATAATTTGTTGATGTGATTCGATGATTGTATGAATTGAATTGATTTGCATGAAGGAACTGAGGCCAAGGTAAGCCCTCTGACTCGTGATCGTGCTTAGGTAGACCTTTGGGCATATTTTCTTCCTAGTCGGATCTTAGGGAGTTGAACTTGCGGAGACATAGTCTCACCCCGTTGTGAGATATCATTTTCAGGTCCCTAGTTGACAGCGGTGGAGTACTTGAAGCCCGAAGTTTAGAAGGTGAAGCCCAAAGAATCAACGAGCTTGTCCGACTAGTCAATCTTAGGACAATTCTCTTTTATTGAAAGCCGATCCCTTTTTGTAGGCTTTTGTGTATAAACCTATGTGTTTATAAAAAAGGTCTTTTGTGAAAAATTGGCCTTGCTTTTCTATCACATCTTGTTGTTGTCTGAGGATTAATTATTCGCTTCCGCATGGGCATTAAAATGAATGGATCGACGATGCGTCTTGGGACATCGCTAATTTATCGACCAATGAGAGATGGGTGTGCGCTCGAGGATCGGGGCGTGACATCCCCATTTAATGGTATCAGAGCAGGTCGGTGTTTGGAGTGATAAGGTGCGATGAGTCATGGGATAGTTAGTAGGAATGTCCTTTACTTCATGCTAGTGTGTGTGATTGATAGCTTATTGGTAGCTTGTTTGGTGTGGATCACTCGAATTCTAATATGGAATTAGAATTAGAAAACTGGTGTCTATAGGAGCCTGTAGTATGAGTGATCAGGAGCTAAGGACTCCTAGTAAGAGGACAGTATCCTCTATGACTCGGGGAAGAATACTAAGAAAGGTCGGTACCCGAGGTGGTTGTGGCAAAGCACGGAGTTCGGACCCACGCTAGTGTAAGAGTACCACCGCAGGTTAGTACTAGTGTAGCAATACCGAGCGATCCTAAGTTCTACGGGATCGTTCAAGTGCTAGTATTCCTTGGGAACTGATTGAGCCAACAAGCTCAAGATCGAGCCGTTGTTGTTGACGCATTTGCTGAGGTCCAACCTGGATTTGTGATCAAGAAATAGACTACAATACGTGAGTCAAGATTCAGTTCAGGCAGAAATGGAAATTGGTCAGGGAAAAGGCCGATGTTGAGAGAAAAGTATTCTATTCTGCCCAATAGAAAGGGTGGGATAGTTAGGTCAGCATCGAAAATGGAACATGTTGTTCCCATGGAAGATGATATGGATCAGTCTTGTGTATTTCGAAGACAAGAATTTGTGGCAGGTGTCACCAGCACGGACATTGGTTTATGAATTGTCCGCACAGGCAGATGGAACCTTGGCAACGATTACTGCTATCACCATCGATAGGACAGATCGGAGGGAGTGCGCCATAGAACGCACCGTGGAGTTTTTGGAACAGACCTCCGGTACTAGAAAGAATGCATGCTGTCACCTGACAGGAGATAGAGGACTCACCAGATGGGTGCCAAAATTTTGGAAGGAAGCACGGATAAATCCAGTGTCCGGGTATGGCTAGAACGCGATGTGATTTTGACTAGCATGGCCATCAGGTGAGGGACTGTCGGTGAGAATCCAAGGGAGCACAGGCACCGCTACCTCAGTTATGACACCCCTAGGATGGCGAAAGGGACAGGAATGGAACCGACCCTACACCAATCAGAAGAAGAATGTTCTTGAGGAAATTTTATTATAGTAGCACAGTAGAGCTTTGAACTAAATTTGTAGAACTTCGTTGTTGAAATAAAGCGGAAGAAATGGGAATCTTAAATTATAGTTGTACTCTACCAATTCTTTGAGATATAACTTTGACGTCACGGATGAACGAGTTGACTAAAAGAGCCTCTCGTAGTGGTGAATTGTTGACGTGAAATAATCCAGTCTAATCCATTAGCATGTGAAAGTGTCGAGTTTATTGGGAGTCAAAAAGAACCTTCGATTTCATTAATCTCGTCATTTGAAGGCAACTTGGTTGTTAGGCGGAGGTTACCAAGGTTACTTGGTGATTGTCATGGATAAGACAGATTGAATAACTGAAGATTGAGGACGTTTTAGTAGTCCAAGAATTTCTAGATATATTTCCCCAGGAATTGTCAGGCCTGTCGTCGGAGAAAGAGATAGAATTCGTGATTGAGTTAACACCTAGGACAAAGCCACTCTCTAAGGCTTCTTACCAGATGTCGTTGTCTGAGTTGAAAGAACTAATGGTACAGAGGCAAGAACTGCTGGATAAGGAATTTACTCGTACCATTGCATCACTTTGGGGAGCACCAGTTTCGTTTGTGAAATAGAAATATGGTTCGTTGCAATTATGCATCAACAATCGTCAACTCAATCGGTGTCGACCAAAAACAAGTGTTCATTGCCAAAGACCGGTGAATTGTGTGACCGTTACAAAGAGTGTTGATACTTTCAAAGATTGACTTGAGGACGGGGTATTATCGGTTGAGAATCGAATGGAGGTTCTACAAAAGACATCGTTTCGTACTTGATATGGCCTTTATGAGAGTACGGTAATGCCTTTAGGTCTGACGAACATTCCAACTGCTGTCATGAATTGACAAACCGAGTGTTCAAAGAATATCTAGATTAGTTGTGATCATGTCGTGCAATGATATTCTGATGTATTTGAGGAGTGCTGAGGAACATGAGAGTCATCGAGGATGGTATTTCGGACCACGAGGATTCATCGGTTGTGCACTAAATTTAGTGAGTGTGAATTCGAGTTGACTCGGGTAGCGTTCACAGGTCACGTGACCTCAGGCGAAGGAATTTCCGTGGACCCGATCAAGACTAAATTAGTTATCAGTGGACCAAGACTGACAACAGTATTAGAGATCATAAACCGTTTGGGTTGGACAAGGTACTACAGAAGGTTCGCAGTAGGATTTTCAGCATTGGCGTCACCATTGACTCGACTCTTGAAGAAATGAGAGAAATTCATAAGGACAGACAAGTGCAAGGATAATTTCCAAGAGCTTAAGTAGAAGCTGGCTCTTTGCACTTGTGTTGACCATTCCTTATGGTTTTGGAGGATGCGAGATCTATAGTGACGCGTCGTTTAGAGGACTAGGAGGTGTGTTGATGTAACGTGGTAAAGTGTTACATATGTGTCCCATCAGTTAAGACCTCATGAGTTGAATTACCTAGCGTATGACGTGGAACTCGCAGCAATAAGTTTTTGCTCTTAAGATTCGAAGACATTCTGTGTGTGGAGGAAGAATCCAATTCTTCACTGACTATCAAAAGTCTCAAGTATTTATTTTCTCAGAAGGAGTTGAATATGAGACAGCGTTGTGAGTTAGAATTTTGGAAGAAGCGGCATTGTGATATCCTGTATCACCCCCGGATAGACGAATTAAGTCGCAGATGCATGGAGTCAGAAGACTTCAGTTGCACAGATGGTGATCAAGGAGTGGAACGTACTCGAGAGAGAGCTCGAGATTCGGTTTTCAAGTTTGAGGTAGGCCACCTTTCGAATCTTATGGCCACCCTCAGAATTGTACCGAAGGTTTAGTTTAGGATCAGGATGTTTTAGTTGACAGACCCCGATGTTCAGGAAATCCTGCAAGAGGACACCGATAAGGGAAAGGTCGACTTTTAGATTTCTGAAAATGGAACGTCGAAGTATCGTGAGTGATGATAGGTGTCAGACAATACGGAACTGGAGGAGGAGATCTTGTCAGGAAGTCACTGTTGCAGTTGCAGTATTTGACCAGATAGTACAAAGTAGGTCAGAATCAGCGTCAGCTCGTTTGGTAGACCGATATAAAGATAGAGATCACTAGACAGGTTTCAAGTGTTAGCAATAAGTGAAAGTTCAGTGATGCAAACCGAGAGGACTTTTACAATCACTCGAGAGTCCTGAGTGGGAGTGGAAGTATTCATGATGGAATGTTATGACAGGCTTACCAAGGAGTCGGCGGAATAATGATTCCATTTGAGGTTGTGATCGAGTTGATTGATGAAGTTGGTTCACTTCTTGGTAGTTCGAAATGATCTAGACTTAGACAGGACATGAAAAGTGGTATGTGTGTTAAAAAGTTCGTCTACATGGAATGCTAGTGACGAATTTATCATAGATCTAGATCGAGAGGTTCCGTTTCAGAGAACAATTAGATGGTTCCTATTGAAGCATTGCATAGCAGAGTGTACAAAAATTTCATTTGTGGAAGGAAAATAGGTGAAGAAAGATCATAGACTCGGAGTCGATTTAGCAGTCGGTGATTGCAGTTGACGTGATCAATGCTAGAGTAAAGACTGCTCAGAACCATTAGAAAAGTTGAACCATCGAGCATTGAAGGCCTAAGAGTTCCAAATTGATGATTGCATCTTTCTGAAGGTGTCACCAATGAAGGAATACCTTGCACTTCAACAAGGAGGAAAATCGAAACCGAGGTACGTAGGTTCCTTTGAGATTCCGGAGAGAGAATCAGGATCCTAACGTATCGTCTTGCATTGTTGCCAAGGTTGGCGCAAGTGCATGACGTCTCTCACATGTCGATATTGAGGACCTATGAGCCTGACCCGACCCACGTGCTAAATCTTGAAGAATTAGATGTGGACGACAGAGTGTCGTATGTGGAAAGCCTGGTTCAGAGTGTGGTTTAGAAAGAACAGATTCTGTATACCAAGATGGTCCCCTTGGTCAAAGTGGTCTAACAACAACACGGGACTGAAGAAGCAACCAGGAAAAGTAAGACTTGATGAGACGGCGATACCCCACCTTTCTGTTTAAGGATTGATAAAGATTTAAATTTCGAGGACGAAATTTTTATAAGATGGGAAGAGTTGTGAGATCCCGAAAATTCAGTTCGATTTCGATCGGATAAGTCGGGCCTTTCATCGACGCGACTATAGTGATTTTCTCTGAAATGACTACTCACGAAATAACTAGCCTATCAGGTGAAGCCGTTAAGGAATTTTAAACGCAATATACTTGAGAATTTGACTAGGAATCGACTGCTCGACCGTGATAGTTTGCAAGGGTCATTACGGCACAGTTAAAAATGATCAGAGATTAGGGATATGTCGGTTTGACTGAGATATGTGGCTAAATATGGGTGATTCCACTAATTTGCAAAATTCTCGTCGATTGGCACTAAACTGATTTTTCTGTCGTTTTGGTGCCTTCACGACAAATGAGAGTCTACAATGTGTCGAAGAGGTATGTGTGGCTCGAAGAAAAATCGACCACTGGTCATTTGCACTAAAAATTTCTGAAAGCTACCCGGTAGCCTAGATCACGCTAAAATAACACCGAATTAAAATTAACTACGAATTTGAATTCGATTTCAGAAATTGAAAGTCCTGTCATGTCACAATTTATTTTAGGAATTTCAACTCATCTTTCAAAGAATTTTCACAGAGTTCGGGATTTTTACGGAAAATCGATCTAGACAATTCGAAAAACGAACGGAAATTCGGATGGCCAATTTGAATGAATTTTTGGCATCTGGTGTAAGTGAATTAGTGAAAGGAAATTTTTATAGGATTTTTCCTCAACAAGTTGTACCTCAATCGGAGAAGTTTGTTCGGAAAATCGGATTCCGAGAAAAATGAAATAGAATTCGGAATCGAAAGAAATGGCCGTTTTTGTTGCCCGAGACTTGTTGTTTAAGGGAAATTTGGTGCGAGAAAGCAAGTGAGGATCAAGTACTTTAGCATAGGGATTTTTAGGGACCAATTTGGACTAAACAAGAGCAAGTGGGACCAAGATTTTTGAGTTATAGGAAATTCCTTTTAATTTTCTTCTTATTTTCCTTCCCCCCCTCATTTGGCCAAATGCCCTATCCCTCACGTCCCTTTCCTTTCTCTCTCTCTCTCTTTCTCTCTCACTCGCGCGAATTCCCCCACCAACAGTCCCTCTCTGCCATTTTTTCCACTCACCTTTCCTCATCTTTGACTTTTCTTTAGTCATTCTTATCTTTTCCCCCACTTGGAAGACAACCCCACCCTTATCCATTCCTCCTTTAATTTTTCTTTCCTTCGGTTCAGCAATCCACCATCTTCTTCGGCCCTTTATTTCTTTTCTTTCTTTCATTCCCCATTTCTGTGCTCGCGTTTTCCTCCCATCTTCACACCGCAAGCCTGATCATCCCTTTTGCTTTCGCTATTTTCCCACCAAAACAATGTCAGTCCACCACCTCATCGGGATTCCTTGGCCGTGCCACCAACAAATCGACCAGCAAGTTCAGTCGTGCAACATCAAAACCAGCAGAAACTTTGAGCCTTCTAGGCCCGTTTTGGCCTGTTTCCGGACCCCGAAAGCTGTCGCCATTTTGGAGAAAATCGAGCCCCGTCGCGTCCCCGTTGATTTGAACTTAGCGGTTCGATAATCAAGTGAGTTTAACTCACTAATCCTCGCTTAGTAAGTTAATGACGTTTAAGGGTTGATTAGTTTAGACTAAGCTAGGATTATGTGGTTAGTTAGATTTGATTAGTGAATTTAATTAATTACCGATGTATGGTAGGTGGATAGTTAGTGCAATTAGGGCCTAGACAAGCTCTAGTATTTATCTAGAGTGGTTCGGAAATTTTCCGGGCCCGTTTCGGTATTTAATTAGCTTTTTCGGGCCTAAGTGTGAATTTTTAGTATTTAATAATTAATTTTCGAAATTAATTTATTTTCCGGAAATTAGACCGGGATAGCCGGTGACCGGAATTTTATGCTGATTGCAGTGGTGTGATCTGTTTATTTAATTGAGTTCTAATTTGTGCTGATTGTGCATGATTTATATTTTTGGAATTTATTCTTAAATTCATTTAATTTCAGTAATTGAGTGGAAAATAACCAAGTGTCAGTTTACAATGCCAAAAATATTTTGGTAGACCATATAAATTGTTGGGATTTATGGAAAGGAAATTATTGTATTTTGGCTAAGGGCGACCGTGTACTCACACACGATATTTTATCGAGAATGATAAAAATGGAAAAATGGCCTTAGAATAACGGATTAGTGGATCTGGCAGCTTTTGGTGAGCATATTATTATATCAGATCAGTGGATATGGCAGCTTCTTATGAGCATATATTATTATATCATATCAGTAGATCTGGCAACTTCTGGTGAGCATATATAGAATAGCAGATTAGTGGATCTAACAACTTTTGTTGAGCATATATAGAATAGCATATCAGTGGATATAGCAGCTTCTGGCGAGCATGTATAATATACTATATCAGAAATTGAGGCAGCTTCCGGTGAGCATATATATATAGTATATTATCTCAGTATTTGAGGTAGCTTCTAGCGAGCTATACTATCTATTATTGGCTTAGAGTGAGCAGTCCTGGACTATGGTCGGACTCATAAATAGTATTAATTGAGATGACCGGGGAATGGTCATGTTGACATGGAATCGACTGAGTCGATTGATCGATGATTCGATCTGATTGAATGAGATGATTTGTTGATGTGATTCGACGACTGTATGAATTGAATTGACTTGTAGGAATGAATGAGGCCAAGGTAAGCCCTCTGACTAGTGATTGTGCTTAGGCAGCCCTTTGAGCGTATTTTCTTCCTAGTCGGGTCTTAGGGAGTTGAACTTGCTAAGACGTAGTCTCACCCCGTTGTGGGATATCATTTTCAGGTCCTTAGTTGATAGAGGTGGAGGACTCGAAGCCCGAAGTTTAGAAGGTGAAGCCCGAAGAATCGGCGAGCTTGTCCAACTAGCCAATCTTAGGACAATTCTCTTTTGTTGAAAGCCGATCCCTTTTTGTAGGCTTCTTTGTATAAACCTATGTATTTATAAAAAAGGTGTTTTGTGAAAAATCAGCCCTGCTTTTCTATCTCATCTTGTTGTTGTCTGAGGGATTAATCGCTTCCGCATGCGCATTAAAATGAATGGGTCGGCCATGCGTCATGGGACATCGCTAATTTTTCCACCGGTGAGGGATGGGCTCGTGCTCGAGGATCGGAGCGTGACAAAGGAAGAGTTATATTTACGTGATAATTCCGTTTTATACAATTCCAAGGTGAATGTTGTGGAAAGAAAATAAAAAGTCAACTAGAATTTTAAAGTGAAGAATGAGTATAAATTTAAGAGAACACAAAAGAAAAAAAAAAAAGGATTGTTATTTTGTTTGTGGCAAACAGGGACACTACGTCTAGGATTGTATTCACTATAAGAGCAAATCAAATGACAAGAACATTCTAATGGTCAACCTAGATACAAATTTCTTTGGAGAAAATTATGTGGCCATGATTTCTACTATGTTTTCAAACATGAAAATTTTTGAAATTAATGGTGCGATAACTATGGTTTATGAACTCAACTCTACCACTATCCAATCTGGTTGGTGGTTAGATTCTCCCGCAAGCAGTTCATGTGTGCAAGGACAAATAAATGTTCAAGCAATTTGAAGAGACTGTCGACTCAAATGTTCAAGAGGTCCTTATGGCGAATAATACTCTTGCAAAGGCTCTGGAAAAGGCAGTGAAGATGGACTTCATTTTTGGAAAGAAGATTACTCTTTTTAATACGTTATTTATACCCAAAATTAGAAAGAACCTAATTTCTATTGATTTACTTTATAAGAGGAGGTTTTAGATTTTGTTTAATCCAACAAGGTTTTCCTATTGAAGAATGGGCTATTTATAGAAAGGGTTATGTCAATGATGGCATGTATCAACTAAATATTAATAATAATATTGCTAGTTTTGTTTATATTGTTGAGTCTTCTTTTTTATGGGGGAAAATGTCACAAATGGTCCCTATACTATTACTTAATGTGCAATTTGGTCCCTGAACTTTCGATCGGCTCAATTTGGTCCCTGAACTATTGATAAATGCTCGATTTGGTCCCTGAACTTTCGATCGGCTCAATTTGGTCCCTGAACTATTGATAAATGCTCGATTTGGTCCCCGAACTTTCGATCGGCTCAATTTGGTCCCTAAACTATTGATAAATATCCGATTTAGTCCTTCGTTACTATTTTTCCTTTTCTTTTTTTTTTTTTTTTCGTTACCATTTTTTTCTTTTTTTCATTATTATTTTTTTTTTTTTTTCGTTATTTTTTTCTTTTTTTGTTACTATATTTTTTTCTTTTTTTCGTTACTATTTTTTATTTTCGTTATTTGTTTTTTTGTTATTTTTTCGTTACATTTTTTTTTTTTTTTTTTCCTTTTTTTAATTTTTTTTTCAATTTCGTTACTATAAGCAAAAAAAAAAAAATAGTAACGAAGGACTAAAGCAGACATTTATCAATAGTTCGGGGACCAAATTGAGCCGATCGAAAATTCAAGGACCAAATCGGGCATTTATCAATAGTTCAGGGACCAAATTGAGCCGATCGAAAGTTTAGGGATGAAATTGCACATTAAGTAATAGTATAGGGACCATTTGTGACATTTTCCCTTTTTATGGCATAGTAGGTTGACACATATAAATATTCGTTATTTTAATAATATTAAGAAATTAGACTTAATAAATTTCAATAGCGAATTTGATAAATGTGAAATATGTGCTATGTTTGAATTACTAAAAAACCATTTTCTAGTGTTAAAAAAAATCAAAATTTATTGGAATTGGTTCATAGTAATATATGTGAATTCAATGACATGTTATTACCTTTTGTGGATGATTACAGTAGGTCTTTATATGTTTATTAAGTGTCGGACAACTCGAATGCCAAAACTTAGCACGGGAGGACACTTTAATGATTTTTTTTTTTTGAAAAATTGGACACTTAAGTACCAAGTCCGACGAAGGTGGCCGGAAATCCAAAATATTTTGATTTCAAGTTTATTGAAACAAACTCCTGTTAGAACGAGTCCATAAGTTGCAAGTGCTAGTGAATAAAATTTACACTCTCAAAATTGATATTCCAAAAGCTTTTCAAGTTGAAACAATTATTACAAAATTGCTTTCGAGTTGGAAAGACTACGAAAAAAGGCTAATCCACAGATCAAAGGACATCACCTTAGAGCAAATACAGAAACATCTTCATATTGAGAAAGAGTCAAGTTTTCGTGATAATTCTGTTTTATACAATTTCAAGGTGAATGTTGTGGAAAGAAAATAAAAAATCAACTAGAACTTCAAAGTAAAGAATGAGCATAAATTTAAGAGAACACAAAAGTAGAAAAATGATTATTGTTTTGTTTGTGGCAAACAAGGACACTACGTCTAGGATTGTATTCGTTGTAAGAGCATATCAAATGACAAGAACACTCCAATGATCAAGGCAAATACGAATTTGGTTGGAGAAAATTATGTGGTCGTGATTTCAATCATGTTTTCGAATATGAAAATTTCTGAAATTAATGGTGCGATGGCTATGGTTTATGAAATCAACTCTACCGCTATCCAATATGGTTGGTGGTTAGATTCTCCAACAACAGTCTATGTGTGCAAGAACAAATACATATTCAAGCAATTTGAAGAGACTATCGACTCAAATGTTCAAAAGGTCCTTATGGCTAATAATACTCTTGCAAAGACTGCTTGGAAAAGGCACAGTGAAGATGGATTTCACTTCTAGAAAGAATATTACTCTTTTTAATGTGTTATTTATACCCAAAACTAGGAAGAACCTAATTTGTATTGATTTACTTTATAAAATGGGGTTTCAGATTTTGTTTTAATCCGACAAGGTTATTCTATTGAAGAATGAGCTGTTTGCAGGAAAGGATTATGTTAATAATGGCATGTATCAATTGAATATCAATAATAATATTACTAGTTCTGTTTATATTGTTGAGTCTTTTTTTTTTATGGCAAAGCTGGTTAGCACATATAAATATTCGTTATTTGAAGAATATGAAGAAATTAGACTTAATAAATTTCAATGGCAAATTTGATAAATGTGAAATATGTGTTATGTCTGAATTTACTAAGAAACCATTTCCTAGTGTTAAAAAATAAGAATTTATTGGATTTAGTTCATAGTAATATATGTGAATTCAATGACATGCTATTATTACCTTTTGTGGATGATTACAATAGCTCTTTATATGTTTATCAAGTGTCGAATACCTGAAGTGTCAAAACTTAGTATGAAATGACACTTTAGTGCTACTTTTTTTTTTTTTTTTAAATGGGACACTTAGGTACAAAGTCTGACGAAAGTGGTCAAAAATCTTACGTGGTAATTTTTCAATAATACAATTCACCTACATGGCACGCCGAAGAGTTGAATTAGTAATGAAGAACCAAAACAACGTCGTTTTGTCTTCTTTTAAAAAAATTAATATAAATATTAATTAAATTAAAATATTTATACTTACAAAAATAAAAATAATAAAAAGAGAAAAAGGAGGAGGAGGTGGAGGCAAGGGCTAAGCCCTTAGCCACCTACAATCTTCATTTTCTTCCTTTTTTTAATAAATAATATATAAATAAATTTAGTTTTAAATTTAATTTAATTAATTTTTATATTAATTATGTAGCCACGTCAATACGTAAAACGACTTCATTTCACACTTGATTTACTGAAAAATCACCACGTCGTAGTTTGGTCGAAGTTTCTTGCCATTGACACTTAATCGATCAATTTTGCTCCGATTTTTGCACTTAAGTGTCATTTTCAGAACTTTTGGTACTTAGGTATCCCCCATGCTAAGTTTTGGCACTCCAAGTATTCTTTTGCCTATGTTTATCTCATGAGATCGAACGATGAACATTTATAATGTTTAAGAAATTTAAGCCTAAAGTAGAAAATCAATTAGAAAGGAAAATCAAAGTTCTACATTCAGATAGAGGTGAAGAATATTTCTTAAATGAATTCTAGTATTATTCATCAAGTTTCGGTACCATATACTCCACAACAAAATGGTTTGGCTGAAAGAAAAAAATCGATCTCTTGGAGAAATAGTTAATTATATGCTTTCAACTTTAAAACTACTAATTAATCTTTGGAGAAAAGCATTGCTTACTACATGTTATATTTATAATAGAATACCTTCCAAGAAAAATGACAAAACCTTTTATGAAGTATGGAAAGGTAGAAGACAAAATTTGTCATACATTAAAGTGTAAGGGTGTTTGACATACTACCGAATATCAAACCCCAAAAGAACAAAACTTGAACCTAAAGCTATCAAAAATGTTTTCATTAGATATGCTAAAAAACAGTAAGCTTATAGGCTTCCTGACTTAAAATCCAATGTCATTATCAAATCGAGAGATGTTGAATTCTTTGAGAATAAGTATTCTATGGGTTTTGAAATAATTCAAAATAATTCAAAACTTATGGAAACTCGAGTAAATTCTCAAGAGAAAAAAACGAATTATTCTAAAAACATGATTGAACCAAGGAGAAACACTAGAGTCGGGAAACTAAAAGACTTAAGTCATAATTTTATTACTCATGTTTTTCTTGTTGAATGAGATAGAGATAATAACGTAATAAATAAATACCCTTATGTATTAAATTTAGAAGACAATCCTAAAAGCTTCGATGATACTATGTCTTCTAAAGAAGCTTCTTTTTGAAAACAAGCTGTAAATGATGAAATTGACTCAATTATATTCAATAATACTTGGGTATTAGTAGATTTACCAAAATGATCCATATATATATATATATATATATATATATATTATTTTTATGGTTCTATCCAAGCTTTTAAGGCCAACCTAGTGGTCAAAGGCTATAAATAAAGGAAGATTTTGATACATATGCTCCTGTTGCATGTGTAACTTCTATTCAAATTCTTTTTGCTCTAACTTCCATTTATGATCTTTGTATTCATCAAATGGATATCAAGACCGCATTCTTGAATAGAGACTTAATTGGGGAAATTTACATTGAACAACCAAAAGGTTTCATTCTTCTTGGAAATGAAATGAAAGTATGTAAATTGGTTAAGTCTCTTTATAGGCTTAAGCAAGATTCGAAGCAGTGGCATAAAAAATTTGATTCAGTCATATTGTTTAATGGTTTCATCCACAATAATGATGATAAGTGTATATACTTTAAATTCACTAAAGACTATGATGTCTTAATGTGCTTGTATGTTAATGATATGCTTATCTTTGGAACGAATATAACTGGAATTATTGAGACTAAGAAGTATCTAACTTTTATGTTTAAAATGAATGATTTTGGTGAAGTAGACAATATCTTTTGTATTAAAGTTAAGAAACATAATGAATGTTATTCTTTAAGCCAATGTAATTATGTTGAAAAATTGTTAGATATTTTTTTAGTGTTAAATACTTCATTTGATTCTAGTATTAAATTACATTATAATTTTGGTAGAGCGGTAGCACAACTTCAATATGCAAGTGTTATATGATCGTAAAATGTATGTGATGCATTGTACTAGACATAATATTGCTTATATTGTATGCAAGTTTAGTAAGTATACTAGTAATCCAAGTATAGAACATTAGAGCGTTATTATCGAAATTTTTGGTCTTCTAAAAAGAATCAAAAAGTTAGGATTGCTCTATAATAATTATTCAGCTATATTAGAAGGATACATTGATACTAGTTAGATTACAAGTGTGAGAGATGAGCATTCCACTTCTAGATGGATTTTCACACTAGGTGGAGGTGTTTTTTTTTTTTTTTGGAGCTGGAGGAACTGCTTTGGCCGACATCCGCCTCGTAAATCCCCAAGTGACCCTAGCGGAGGAACCACCACCCCGACGTCGCGCTTAAGACACCTAATAACTCCGCCAGCCCCCTTACGTTACAAGACTAGGTGGAGGTGTTGTATCTTAGGTGAGCAAGAAACAAACATGTATAACTCACTCAATTATGGAATCGGAATTCATTGCTATAGCAGCAATTGAAAAAGAGGCTAAATGAATTAGGAATTTATTATAAGATATTGAAATATGGCCTAGTCCTCTACCTCATATTTTTATCCATTATGATAGTTAGGCCACTTTGGAAAGAACTTATAGTAGTACCTATAATGGTAAGTCTAGACATATTAATCTTAGAAATGAATATATAAGACAATTAATGAAAGATGGTACTATGACAATTGTGTGTGTGAGGTCAAGTAATATTCTCGCCGATCTCTTAACACATGCTTTACCAAGAGACATGGTAATAATGACCTCACGAGAAAGGGGGTTGAAACTTTTTAATTGAAATCACTATGAATGGTAATTCAACATTTTTCTAGAATATCACTAGTTACAAAGTTTAATGGGAAAAAACAAGTTATTGAATATAATTGTTTGATATTAACATAGTCCTAATATGAAAAATCAGTATCATCTGTTACATTTTGTAAGTTGAATTGAATTCTTAATGAAGTATAGCATAAATTTGTAATGTGCTAATAATAACAACAATACATAGTAGATACTTCACCTATATGAGCTTAGAAATAATGTCATTTCTTACGAAAGTTAAGATTGCTTTTTAGAGAACTCATGAAACAGGATCAAGTAAAAGGCTATAATAGTACGGAATAATATAGAACTTCTCGCTAAAATAAGAGGTTAGCATATGTACAATATGTTCGATTCTATTATTTAAAAGTACAAATTTAAAGCTAAGCTATTTATCACTTTGATAGAGCTTCGAGATACTTGACTAAATAAAGGTTTAACTCGAAAAAGACTTTTATATATCTATATTAATCCCACAAAAATTTTGGCTGTATGGTTTTAAAAATTTTAAACTTTTTTATTTTAAATCTTTGTTTTACAAACAAAGATGGGGATTATTGGAAGTTTGTTTGTAACACAAACAAAGTGTGTTTTTCCTTGTCCCACATAGGAAAGTTGGGAGAAGATAGGCCAATTAATATGTGTGAGCCTTCTCTAGTGTGTTTAGAGAAAATGTTGGGTGTGGGCTAAACCCCACAATATCCTCATGCGGGTGTGCGAATAATTGTACCATTATTAGGTGCATTTTGCACACTTACGTGCCTGTGGTTTAATTAGCACTAACCCCTTTATTTTTTTTATTTTTTTTTATAGTTATCTTATTAATCCTTATTAGTTCAAAGGTTTTTTTTATTTATTAAGTATTTTTTGAAATTATGAAAATTTAAATTTTATTTATAAAAAATTATTTTTTTATTATTTTTATTATTCCGAATTTTTTTATGTGTCTTTTGAAGACAACCTTTGAAAATTATACTCATTCAGTTTGCCACCTTTTCCGAAAGGCTACATTTGTTCATTTTGCAACTTCTTCTAAAATGTTACATTTGTTCATTTTGCAACTTCTTCCGTAAGGTTACATTTATTCATTTTGCACCTTCTTTCAAAATGATACATTTGTTTACTTTACATCCTTTCATGAAAAGTTGCCTATGCTTTTTAAGACCGATTTATATGTGTGTGTGTGTGTGTGTGTGTGTGTGTGTGTGTGTGTGTGTGTCAATTTTTATATAAACAAATATGAAATAATTTTCGAGTCTTCTTTCCAAAACTACACTCATTTTTTCAATTGTTTCTTAAAGAGACTCTAGAGATATATGAAAATTGTTATCTAATATTCTCATTTGAAACTTTATTATATCTTGGAAGATATTTACCAGTAACCATTAGCAACATTATAGGTAAATAAATCTTTAAACAAAGTAACATCACGCCTCAAAATTCGACTTGATTACTTTATTGATTCGAAGCCATATTTATCCAACAATACTTGCCTATTGTTCTTAGCTATGGTGTTGCTCATGGTTGAGGAAGCACTCACGATGAGGACCATGGCAAAGCTAGAGATCGCCTCGATATGGTGGTCGATGGTGGTAGATCTCGGTAGCTTGACGATGTTGGAATTCATGGATCAGTGATCGACAACCTACAAAACAGGGGAATGACGGTGTCATTGTCGTGAAATAGGAGGTCAGCAGCATGCGTTGGGACATAGAGCAATATGGATCGTCGCGGTTCGGTGCAGGGTGACGGTGAAGAAATAAATTTGTCGTCAGGCTCGGTGCAGGGCGAGGCACAGTAAAGAATCAGCAGAATCGTCGTCTCGAGTCAGCCATAGCAGGGATCGTCATGGTGAAGGTGCAGGTGTCGGAACAAGAATAGCACAGGTTGTCATTGTAGGCAAAGGATAAAGACAGCGCCATCTCGGTTCTTGAATAGCAGCGGCACCATCGCAGGTCAACAAGGAAGTAGTGTCGTCTCACATTGGCACAAGAGGTGGAGACACGGGTGTGAGGCAAGCGGCGGCGACTGACATGAGCAGCAAGGAATGGTGGGGAGCGATGAAGTGACCAAGGATGCGGCGAGGAAAGGGCTCGATCGCGGTGTCTCTCTTTTCCTCTTGCTCTCTTTCTTTTCTCACATTTCTCTAAGTGTATGCCAAATTTTCAAATTGTCAACCACTAAATTGTGAGACATAAGCTTCTATTTATAATGTTATGAGTTAGGTTTAACTAAATAAATTGGCTCAATTCCATCATTTTTAAAGGATTAACGGCTTATTTCATCAAAATCAAGGCCTTTATATGAATTCAAGCTCACATGGGCTTAACCCAACTTGATTAAAGTTCAGAAACCACTTTTCCTCTATGCAAATTTCAGCTGAAAAGATCTCCATGGGCTTGGCTCAATGAAGCTAAAAACCTTGGTAATTTCTTGCCTTAATTTAATGGGCTCAACCCACTTCAATCAAATACAGAAAATTCCCCCTTCTTTAGTGAGTTCGACACCAATGCATTGATGCGATGGGCTTGGCCGGATCCCCCTTACCTCATGGCTTTAGCGCAAGTAATTCAATTAAGAACGAAGCTGGGCTCCGGCCGATATTAAGCCCAATTCTTTTTCTCGGCCCACCTTCCTAATGCCACCTTTAAAAAAAGCGCTAGATCATTGTCGTGGCATCGTCACAGAACAATCATCTAAGAAGCCCCAAGGTGGCCAAATTGTGCATCTCTCTTAAGTAGCTTCATTCCTGACTCCACCTTCATGAGACTTACATATTCATACTGCAATATGCACAAATTGTTGATGTTCAATTTCTAGCTTTGAAGGAAATTATATGGAAAAGATTAGAGGGATATATCATGTAATTAAACACAACACATACTAGTCATTGTCTATACAAAGCCTCCAAATTATCGCATTTAACACACCTCTGAATAAAGTACGAAAGGTTTAATTAAAATAAATGATTAATCAATTTGAAACTTTATTAGCACAAATTGTTCAAAGAAACTCAATTAGCCCTAGATTTGTTCAAAATGACTTAATTAGTCCTAGGTTTTCAAATTATCTACAATCATCATCCTTAAATAAATTAATCACTTGTTAGAGATTGTTTTTTTTTTAAGGGGTATATTAGATTGCTACCTTATTTTTGCATTAAAAAAGTCGTCCATGGAGTTAACCGCAACGAAAGAAAGAATCTCCATCACCAAATCATTGGAAAGAACGCCAAAAGGTTTAAACTCCATAACTCTCAAATAACGGTGATGTAATTTTGATAGTTGTAATCGATATCTAATTCAAACGAGTGAAAAATTTCAGCTTAAATAAAAGGGGATATGACAAAATTGGTAGACACTAGAAACTAATTGGATTAAGCCATGGTATGAAAACTAATAAAATGTCAAATTCAAAAATCTTGAAATTAAGGATGGGCAATCTTTCCAGTCTACCAAACCAACGAAATAATAAGAGCTCATAAAGCATAAATGAGGAATAAAAGAGATAGAAACCGCACATTCCACTCGATCTCATGAGCAAAATTCAGGTGAAACCTTTAATTAAATCCATCCACTAACGATCCAATTTTTATGTAATTTATGAACTGATCTATTAATGAAATATGATCGTAATACAATATAATGGATATTATTTTTGTTTAGGAGCCAATATTTTCCTTACTTTTTAAGTAATAAATTCATTAAATGATTAGTCAAAATTTAAATGTCAATAGGCAATCAATGATCACCGAAGCTCCCCAGCCACTAAGCAAGAATGGCCAAACCCTTGCCCTGCCTGTCGCAGCAAAAGGTCGCAGGCCTTGCCCAAATGTAGGCGAGGCCAACCTCGCCATGGTTTAACTGGCCACAATCGAAGATGGCCTTACTAGCTGCGAGCAAGGCCAAGTCAAGACCGGCTAGGCCATGACAAGGTTGGCTTCATCTAGATCCGAGCAAGGCTGAGTGAGGGGCATGACCTTTGTTGGTGACCGACAATGACTTCGCAATCCTCGCCTAGTAGACAAAGCAAGCTCCAATGACCCTCGCCGGCCCCGATGGAAAAAAAAAAAAAAAAGGAAAAGAGAAGAAAAAATAATATAAAACATTAACAAAAAAAAAAAATCGAAAAATGTGTTCACGTCGGCACTAATTGTGTCATATTGCCTAAATTAGCCAAATTGACTCAATTGATAAAACACTAAAAGGTTTATAATTAAATTGGTCCAACTCAAAGGTTTATAAATGAATTAATACAAATGCAATAGGTTTATGACTTTTTTTATTCTTTTCCCAATTAAAATAGAAAAATGTATCGCATAAAATTCATGTAATGGTTTGTTTGTTTTCTAGAAAACTAATTTCCGACTTTTCGTTATTTTAATGATGGAAAACGAATCAATATAAAAAAAACCATTTTTCATATATTGAAAACAACAAACTTAGATTGAGGGAAAACGACTTCATTTTCTAACCAAAAAAAAAAAAAAAAACATTTTCTCTAAGGCACGAAACAAATAAAAACTACAGCTTTTTTTTTTTTTAAATGATTTTCATTAAAAAATTATCATGAAATTCTCAATAAAACAAACGCACGTAAATCTCAAATATTACTGACTTTCATCATTTCTATGGCCTAGCTTCGATGCTTCACTTTAAAATGGAGATTGGAGAATTATAAAACAAGAAAGGGTGCCCTTTATTAAATCGAGGACTGTAATTGATCAAACTCCTTTGGAGCATGCATACTGGAGAATCTTGGCTGTACTTAAGCTTTAGCTTACGTACTAGGAACCAAAATTTTAACTAGGTCTTAAACCACCCAAATCAGATATTAATCCTCGTAACATTTTGTTCAGGGCTTGTTTACATGGCCCATTTTACCCGTTTGTTGCATGGACATGAATCTTTTCAAATGTCTTTCAACCATATTTCATATGAATCTTCCTCTTTTAAATAAAATTAATGCAGTTCTTAGTTCATATTAAAATAAGTGATTCGATAAAAGTCGGAAAATTCCTAATTGTTGTCATTATATGATATGGGAGAATTTTGATATGTAATTAACAACATTAATATTGAGAGAAAATAATAATAAAATCTTATAAGGAAATACTATATATGAAAGGTTAAAACAAATGTTAAAAATTTCAATAATTGCTCATTTACAACATTAAAACTCATTAATACGAGGATTATTATATGGTCCACTCCTAGTATTAAGAAATCCTTACATATTCATTGTAGAATGAGTAATGCGTGTATTTCTAAGGAGTCTTCTAACTGAATTTTATTGGAAGCGAAATAAGTGGGGAGTGCAAAAAAAGGAAAATTATTTCTCTAAAGGAGAATGTCTAATAGCGCAAATTAAAGTCCAATGTGTTACTCTTACGAGCAAATATTTAATAAAGAAATTGTGATCATATATGTATTTCCTTGAATTTCCATGCCAACAAGTTCCAAATCCCCATTCATTTCTTGTCCTTCAAAGGACAAGAGGAATCACAATTCTATAATGACACAAATAATTCCCGAATTTTGATTGAATATATAATATGATGTTCGAATTTTAGTCTAATATATAATATAATTTTTTAATTTTTAATTTATTCAATATAAACTCTACAATATATTAAAATGTGCAATTATATTCTTGAAATGACAGTATACAATGTCTCTCCTACCTCTGAGCCGTTCAGAATTGAAGTCCTCTCTCCTCACCTCCTTCCCCACTCTGCTGAGGCCACTCTGCTTCCTTGACCTTCCTTCACCCACCTGCGAAATGCCCCTTACTTTGTCACCGCCACTCAATTCCGTCACCATCTGCTCACCTTCGTCTTCCTCTCCCTCTCGCACCCAGAATTCCTCTCGCAATTGCAAGCTGACCCATCCATGGGTTCGCACGACGGTCGGCCCGGGGGGACCAGGAGGCCGCGTGTACTGCTTGTCGGCGAGGCCCAAGAGAAAAGCGAGCGCGACCGGAGAGGACGACTGGGGGCAGAGGATCTGGTGAGGGTTTTGATGAGGAAGTTCGGCGACAGGGAGCCCCTGGTGAAGACGCTGGATAAGTACGTGAGGGTGGTGAGGACTGAGCACTGCTTCCTCCTCTTTGAAGAGCTTGGCAGGACTGACAAATGGACCCAGTGCCTCGAGGTCAGTGGCGGTGCTCTGTCTGTCTCTTTCTCTCTGACTTTATAATTGATGGGTAAAAGAGACTCTTTTTATGCAATTTCAGCTTCTGGGTATTCCAAGTTCGTGTTGGAGTACAAGAAACTAGAATGTAATCTGTATTAATGCGGTCAAATCGCTTAAAGTTCTTAGAACAAGTGGGGTGGCGTTTCTCTGCGCATTAGGTGTGTGATAAATGTCCTATGTGAATGTTTAGTGCGCAAACAGATGTTTTCACGCTGGGTTCCCCCTCTTAGTCCTCATACTCAGTCTGTAAAGAAGGAAAGCAGATTATGTGGCCGGCTGCAAAGCATGTCATCTCCATACATAATTGGCAAATGTAGCTTATGTGACTAAGAAAATTCCCATCTGATGAAATGGGAGCAAATGGTTTGCCCTTATCCGGGCATGGTGCTAATGACATAATTACTTTGTGAAGAAATTACATGATGAATTTTGGACTTCTGTAAGGATTTAACCTTAGCCTGATCGATCAGTTTCTTTGCACTGCGTGCGTTCAGGTGTTCAGGTGGATGCAGAAGCAGCGCTGGTATGTAGCCGACAATGGTGTATATTCAAAGCTTATTTCAGTCATGGGTAAGAAAGGGCAAACTCGAATGGCCATGTGGCTGTTCTCAGAGATGCGAAACAGTGGGTGCCGGCCCGACACTTCCGTTTACAATGCACTCATTACTGCCCACCTTCACTCTAGTGACAAAGCAAAGGCTTTGGCCAAAGCTCTTGGTTATTTTGGCAAGATGAAGGACATGGAACGCTGTAAGCCCAATGTCGTGACTTATAACATCCTTTTGAGAGCTTTTGCCCAAGCTCGAAATGTGGAACAAGTCGATGCTTTGTTCAAGGACCTCAATAACAGCATTGTCTCGCCTGACAAATATACTTTCAATGGCGTGATGGATGCATATGGAAAAAACGGGATGATCCAAGAAATGGAGTCTGTGCTTTCTCGTATGAAAAGCAATCAATGTAAGCCAGACATTATCACATTCAATTTGCTGATTGATTCTTATGGGAAGAGGCAGGAATTTGAGAAGATGGAACAAGTCTTCAAGAGCTTACTGCGCTCTAAGGAGAAGCCGACGTTGCCTACGTTTAACTCAATGATCATAAACTATGGGAAGGCAAGACTTAAGGACAAAGCAGAACATGTCTTTAAAAGGATGCGTGATATGAAGTACACACCAAACCACATCACATATGAGAGTCTGATCATGATGTATGGGTTCTGCGATTGTGTTTCTAAAGCTCGGGATATATTTGATGAGTTGATTAAATCTGGGAAGGACATAAGAATATCAACCTTAAATGCGATGCTTGACGTTTATTGCAAGAATGGTTTACCAATCGAAGCAGACAAGCTTTTTGAGACAGCAAGAATTGCTGGGGTCAATCCTGATTCATCAACATATAAACTTCTGTACAGGGCATATACTAAGTCTCAGAAAAAAGAGCTTGTTGACAAGCTGCTGGAGTATATGGACAGAGATGGCATTGTCCCCAACAAAAGATTCTTCCTTGATGCACTGGGTACTTTTGGGTCTCTGCCTGCTTCTCCAGAGTCTAACAGTGCAACAAGTTCAAGCAGACCAGAAGCGACTGTTAAGGCTTGAGTAGATTTACCTTGTGAATTTGGTTATATGGGTTAACTCTCTCCATCCAAATGGAGCCCTCCAAGAAAGACCTTTAATACAAGAACAGAGCAACAATTCTTCAACCAGTCCACTGAGACATGACTTGCCCTTTTGGTATTGGTATGCATATCTTGCGTTCATATGAATATACATTGCGTTCTTTTGTCTTTCATGGTCCTTTTTTCCTGAAAGTTTAATCAAATACGGTTATCCTTGTGGTAGATATGTGTGTTTTTAAAATGATCTCTTTTTCTTGAATTAATTAGAGTAACAGTGCCTCAAACTGAAGACATTTACTTGATTTTCGAAGTACTCATGGTTTAGGCACTCAGTTTTTCATTGTGTTGTTTCTCTTTTGGATCTTGTGTCAGTTGACACCAGCATAAAGTTGAGGACACTCTTAAGTCTTGTGTGCCCATTCTTTCAATTTTCACCAACATTCTATAGCATTTTCATGCAGTTAAAATTTAGTGGTGAATGCCAAGAAAGGTTTTGAAATTATGACTGAACTGGAGTGGGGAATAGGTGTTTTAATCTTGATTTAGCTCTTCATGAATGTTTTGACCAAACAAATTTCTGCCAATAGGTGGGACTGTTTAAGTGTACATCTAAATATTAAGTTTATCAATCTACTCCATTCCATGTCAGAATATAAGCATCTAGTGTGGCGGAATCCTAGCCTAAACATCCGGTTCAGCTGAACTTGACCTGAAGTTTGTTTGTCGGTTTCTGGTTCTTGTAGCATTAGTTGACACAAAATTTATGAAAACAATCTATTTGTCGTCTGGAGCGTAGCCAGAGAATATCAAGGGCTTCCAACAAAGCTTGCTATTGAGAAATCTTAATGGCCCTTTTAAGTGGCTGAAAATTTGGGCTACTCTTCACGCTAATAAGACAGTCTGTGTGTTTATTGCTGAACATGTGATCCTCCTTTTCCTTGTTTTTCAGCTGGCGAGCTAATCTCGTATCAAAGCTCGACCATTATCCTGTTCAAAGTACATACACAATCCTGCTCCTAATGTAGATTGGATATTAAATTATGTTTTTTGGCCCATATGGACTGTGTGTGGTACCTTTGCACATAATTTCTTCACACAATTAGTCTGTCCATTGTCCTTGACTTCAACTGATAATCTTATCTCAAGCATTTGCCACAATTTGTTGAGTTGAAGCTTTAGCGTGTATACTTGACTTCAATTTGAGGTCGGTTGACATCGTATATAAACGTTACTTAGGGTGCGTTTGGTAACAATTACGTTCCCTAACAGATTCTCGACAAAGAAATGATTATTTTTATTCTGTTCCTGAACCGATTTCGAGTAAAAACGCGTTTGGTAATCGTACAAAATTTCGATTGGAATAATGCGTTTGATAACGTGTTCATTGATTCTGTTCCAAATCAATTTATTTTAATTTTTAAATAATTTTTATAATTTTTTTCTTTTCTTTTTTTCCTTTTTTTCCTTTTTTTCCCTTTTTTTTCCTTTTTTTTTTCCCTTATTCTTCTTCTTCTTCGGGCCGGTCGCCGGACCGGCGACCGGCGAAACGAGGGCCGGCGACCTCACCGAGCATCGCTAGCCCTCGGCGAGGCCGGCCCTCATCGGCCGAGCCTCGCCGGCAGCTAGGCGAGCCTCGCCCGCCCGCCAAGGCTCGGCCTCCCAAATCGGGCAAGGCCGAGCCTCGCCGGTGGCTAGGCAAGCCTCCGGCGAGCTCGCCGGACTAGTGGCCGCGACCGGCGGCGGCAGACGGCGGCGGGGGCGGCGGTGGCGGGATGGCGGTTGATGAAGAAGAAGAAAAGAGAAGAAGAATAGTTTTGATTCTCAATTTTGTTCCCTAACAAGAATCAACTTTTTTTTTATTCTTGATTCTCTTCTCAATCGTTCCCCGGGAACAAATTTGGTCCTGGGAACAAAAATTTTACCAAACGCGATTCTCGTCCCAAACCGATTCTAGAACAAAAATCAGAACCGATCTTTGTTGGGATGGTTACCAAACAGGCCCTTAGCACAGGAACTCTTTTCATTTTTGTGCTACCCTTCCGTTGACAAAATCCAGTTTGTGCTGTATCGCATATTTTTGACATACCGAGTGACCCAGATTAAATGTATCACCGCAAGTTCCTTGTCTGACCATAGTCGTCAGAATGACCTCAATGGAGTTCCGTTTGTACGAATCATGCTGCCATCACTTTGTATGACCATCATATGAGCTTTTTCACTGCAGAATGTTGCTCGGCCACGATTAGCAGTGCTGCTCGGACCTCCATGAACGAAGTAACCTTTTTTTCCTATGGGTTCAATGGTACAAAAGCTATTTCGGATGTTTTCTGGTCTGACTGGACTTGGGAGGATCTAGCGGCTGCTTTTCTTCAACTGTATGTATCATTAGTTTGCAAAATCCTGGTAAAATTCCCTTGGAGAAGGTAAATCCAAGAGAATTTCACACTTCCATTTTTTATCCATTAGTACTGGGATAATATTAAGAAATCCATAGGATGATCCATGTTGTGCTTTATGTTCTTATGTTTGATTATAAGCCAACACCTTGTCCATTTCTTGTTCTTGTATATTGCCGATGTACTTTCCAGAGAAGTGACTAATCAAATGGAATGGGTACGGAAGTTTTATGTTAAATTACGTGAGAGAAATCATATGTGAATTTTGAATTCACATTCGAACGTCGAATACATGTCTGACAAGAAGGGAACCATTGCATTATGGAATCTAAAGCTTATTGCCTGAAGTACAAGGGAGTCATAGGCATTTCGTTTTGTGTTCTAAAACAAGGAGAATTACTAAAAAGTCTCACACGTATTACAATTATGCGAATTCAATTGTAAATATTTTTTTGTCAATTCAATTTTAAATATTTTGCAATAGTCAAGTCAGTCCATCTAGTCAATTTTGGTCGGCTAACCTAGACCATCGCGGCAACATTGATTTGAATAATTTTTTTTACGTTTTTGATTTTTTTTATTTTTATCTTTATTTTTCCTTTTCCTTTCCTTTTTTCTCTTCTTCCTCCTTTGGCTTCTTTTCCCCGCAATGGTTGGTGAGGCTCCGATGAGGCTCAACCAAATCTGAGTGAGGCTGGGTAAGAAAAGGAAAAAGAGAAGGTAAACGAAAAACAAAATAAAATAAATTATTTAACAAAAGTCACGTCAATATAGACCGAATAGTTGATGTTGGCCGGTTAAAATTTTAACCAGATGGACTAAATTGACACAATTGTAAAAGATTTATAAGTGAATTGATAAAAAAAATTGAGTACTGAATTCATATAATTATAATAGATTTATGACTTTTTTAGTAATTTCCCTCTCTTAAACATGTAATCGCTGTTTAATCGAAATCCTTTTGTTAACTCCAATACAGAAATCCCACATGACGGTCCCATGTGGCATCGTGTGGACCGGTAGCTTGTAGAACTCAATCGTATTTTTAGTCAATGAACTTGATTGAATATGTGCTAGCAGCTCGAGAATTTGAAAGATTCAATTGCACTCAGGTGTAAGTTCTAGGATTGGCGTCCCTTTTCCCATGCAGCGGTCATGAATCCTTTCCACGTGTAGGAAAGGTCAGTTTCTTCTATAAATTAGAGTGCTCGTCTCCATGAATTTGTTTAGCTGTAGAGATGCAACACGGATGCCCCTCAAGCTTTTTGAGTATTTCCTTTTGCGGGGCCCCGCTAGATCTTAGCAGTAGATACGCGATACGAGAGTTGGGAACCGAATTGCATGCATTCAGACCCCTAGTCTATGTACAACACAAGCCCTTAAACATTACATGTGATTTGAAGGTTGTGTCCAACGGGCCGGGATGATTAAGACAAAGACAGGTAACATGACATCGTACTTCCAAATTTTTAACCGTTTTAGCATGTCATGTCAAAAACAATCACCAATCACATCTAGCAGTCCACACAGAAGGGGCTATGAAACTCACAGAAAACAAGATTAGATAGGCTTCGTGTTCGGTATTAGAGGTCTCAAAAACTCGAAATCAATTAGTATAAGATAGTTTCGAAAGTATGAGACCATAGCACCAGCATCTTGTGCAGGGTGCCTTCTCCCTGCAAAATCCCTAATTCTCTTCCAAGGTACTCCCTACTGTAATTTCTTCATCAAAAGGGATCTGAAGCCAAGAGCTCAATAAATAGAGAATCATATGCTATCAGAGAGTATACTACAGGAGAACACAACAAAGTTTAGACTTAGTTATCGACCATGGCATTGACTTGATGCTCATAGTATCTGATAAATTGATGCCAGCAACGAACCTAACTGACCAACAAGGGTAGACGTAACTCGAGTACCACATTATCTTGCCGCCTCTCTAGGAAGGATCCCAAATCCAAATGACAACTGAATGAACAAGAACAAAATTCCTATGGAATTCTACAGGTTCATCCAACCAAGAATCTGAACAGTAACTGTTTCATCGGTACCGATATTATGGACTTTATCAAAATGTCTCCCAGTCATATCAAGCAATTATGACCAGTCATAGGAAGCATTCCCTCCGATGAAATTGCTCAGATTGCTGGATGCTCACTTGTAAGCAAACTTGACTAAGTTTTCCCCATACAGAACAACCCAATCTATCCCGAGATTGCTCTAACCAGCAGGAGTCCAGCAAAATAGGAATAGCAATTCCCGGTAATAAACGAAATATGACATCATTACTAAGCAAAGTTCCTGTGCTTGGATAAAGCATGCGCCTTCATCCACAGAGCGCCTAATTCGCATTCTAAAAGTACATAGGTAATTAGTTTTAGGCTACAAAAGACTGTTATCCTATTGTTACATCCACTGCAATCTTGCATTGAGTATCAAACCCTTGTTTAACTAATCTCTACAGCTCCCCATCAATCAGGATTTAACATTCTCAACCCAAAGAAGTAAATCCCTTGACATGAGAAATGACACATAAATGAAGGAGAAACAAACAAGCCAGTTCCAAATGGGATCCTGCATCTTGAAAACACAGGCGTTGGGAGAATGCCTCTCCCTGTAACAGAATGCTAAGTCCATGAAAACAGACTTCAGACAATATAACAACAGTGGTTTCTCCCTCGAGGGACTGGAAAATACCTGAGTTCTAGTGTTGCTACATGAGGAATGTTCTCATTTGAGAGTTGGTAGAGCATTTGCCAGATTTCCCAATTGCAGGAAAGCATACGGTACCATTCCTCCCAGGGAATGTTAGGAGTCCCCACAGAAGTCCCCACAGAATGCTTGCATGCAACTTCAACAAAGCCAGTCTAGTTCTAAAAACACTTTATTCAGTCTTACTAAACTCTAAAATGAACAATGTCATTGTATGTGGCATCTTCCCATCACTCTATTGTTTGAGGAGTCTTTTGGAAAAGATTGACAAACAATTGCTGTAGAATAAGCACATATTATTCTTGAAAGTTTTGTTCAAGTGTCTATTCATTTTGCAGTAGTTTTTGCACATTTACCGGATAACAAGCTTATAAAAGATGCTTGTGATCTGTGGCTGGAATTTCTGTTCTAATACCTACAAATTATTCAGGTCACAACAAACCACAGCTTAATACGCAAATTGTTTCCAGAGAACTTTATTCCTAGAACTTTCTGCAAAAGCTTTCACACCCAACATTCCAATCCCCCCCCAAAAAAAAAAGAAAAAAGAAAGAAAGAACAAACATTGCTCTTTTTATGACTACTTGCTAAATCCTTCTTTCTTTAATGCTCCCAACCGATAAGCAATATTCACAAAGAAAAGGAGAGGGGGGAAAAAGGCAATGTTGACCCTGCGGGAGTCTATAAACCTCGCAAGCATGTATAAACCATGGACGGGAGAGGTTTAACACTTAATAGCACTCCAGTTTAGACCAAAAATATTGTCTTCACACCACCTAAAAAAGACAAACTTAGCTTTCTCACAGCACGTGAACACACTCAACCAGCAATGACCGACAAGCAGTCAGCCAACCAAAAAAAGCAGGACCCACCCACATCTCACTGCCTGATTAACCTTCCATTGGATTTATCATTGTCCTGATTCCATTAGCTGGCAAGGAATACAGGAATTGCATATCACAAAGAAAGGTGTTTGAATCGGATTTAGTTTGGTCCAAAAACATGAATTTGTACTTTTGACTAACCAGCAAGGAAATTCTCCATTCTTTTAATATTCGATGTGAGCATCTGACTTCTCTAGTCCTCAATCTACTGAAGCATAACACCATAGAATAACCAAATACCTCCTACTTCTAAATCCCAATTCAACTATAATAAGGAAATACTTAACTTCATATTCACTTTGATTTCAGTCTGGAAGCAGCACAACTCCATATAGTTCTTACTAAGAGGCATTTTCACAATAAGTAATCCGTCAAGCTAAAAAGGCATTTTCACAATTATCTGAAATCAATAAACAGGGAGCTTCACCTGTCCATCCAAAATGTCAGAATTCTCCAAAAACTATAATGCAGATTATGTCCGCACAATTTAAGGATGCTCAGATTGTGACTCGATAATCTTTTTCTGGTTTTTCATAGAATAGGGCTTATATAACAACTATTGATTTGTACTTGGCAAAGAGAATTAACTGAGTTTCATTTTCAAATAACAAATTAAAAATGAGTGCAGCCATACGATCCTGAAGAGTGTAGTCAAACAATTCTAATGTAAAAATATTTCTTACTTCAACCATCCTTTCCTGAATATATGTATGTAAAGTGATAACACCCTGATACACAAGGCAACCCGAATATCTGTGACAGAGCTTTAGTAGCTCATTACTGATCAGTTCAAGACTTAATTTTCAATAAGACTTCGAGACACGGGTAACTTAAATAATCATATGATAATCTAACTTATCAAGTACCCTCAAGTACGGTATCGATATTCACAATTTTAATGGGTAAAAAGTATATAAAGTCACATTTTTGCAGATTGATATATGGACATGTAGAATATGCATGGATATAAGATAATATAGCCACAACCAAATTCTCACCTAAGCTTTACTTCTAATATATTAGGTAAAGAAAATATTTCTTCAATAGTCCTATTTACTTGCCCACTAAATACTGACCGTTACTGTGCATAGTTGCATGATTTATCTAAAAAAAACTATTCGGGAGTATGAAATAGCAAAATAAGTAGCCAGGATGAAATTTCATGACCAGCATCAATATCTAAACAAAACAAGTAACATAAATAGCAAAATCATCTTAGGAATTGTTGTTGAAAAGAAAATGGGTGTACTACAAAAATAATAGGAAGTTGATTTCCTTTAAAAAGTGAAGATGAGTCTTACACAATAGAAATATGAGACAATTTATCCACAAGAATGGAGTGGGGAAGGGGAGAAGGGGGGTGGTGGTGGTTGGAGGGAGTGACAATGAGCATTAAGTTCTACGAAGGAATGTGAAAGGCACTCTGCCCACCCATCATGGAAGAGCAAAATCATTCCTCAAGTTCAGCCGCACTTTCATCTGCATATGGAAGTCCAATAATGTAAAGACAATAAAAAAAGACAAATTCTCCCTTAAATATAAAATAATCAAATCAAAACTGTATAACTAACATAAAAAACAGAAGCAGAAACAACTAACAAGAATCCACAAGGCAGCCCAAAAAAGGAAGAATCATGCCCAGGGAGACCAAGAAGACAGCCACTGCTGCTTTCCTCAAGTAGGCATTCCAAAAATTTCAAATAATATGGCAAATAAATTTGGAGGCAGAAGAGAGAGAAATTGCATATTGACAAATTTGGGAGAAGAAACAATTAAATCGGAAAAGTTTATACCATAAAACGCACTGACTGAGACAGAAAAAAATGACCCTTCAAGCAAGACCCCCCAAAAAAAAAAAAAAAAAAAAAAAAAGAGGTTCGGGCACAGCCATTTAGAGAAAAAGCACAAAAAGATGTTCACTTCATAGACTTAGTAATTACTATACTACAAGCAAAATATATTTTCAGGGATCAAAACTTTTATCATATATGCAGTGAATAAAGTCATTCTTGACAAGATTACTTGATTCTAGAAATCCAAGAGATGATACGATAATTAAACATGTAATAAGACGGTACAATTTTTGAGAACAGCATCATAAATGATGAAAAACTTCAGACTGAGGAAAGTCATCTTAAAAAGATTTTCAAGTTGCATAAATTTTTCAGAAAGAAGCTATGACATCATCAAGAGGTCAAGTCAAAACCTATTGTTTATGCTGACAATTGAAAGACATAAACTAGGTCACAAAATATCGAAATGAAACAAATGTCAGGGCAGACAAATTGATTGGTTTAAGGTACCAAATAATTGAAGCACAGAAGAGAAAACTCCAGCAGAGGGGCGAAAATGAAATCCACAAACCCTACCCAACATTAACAAAACTAGTAGAGGTTAACGGATGGTTTAAAATACAAGTGAGGAAACAAGTAATTCAAAGGAAACTAAGAATTATGTACAAGAAATAGATATAGGTCGATAGCTATTGCTGTCAAAAAATTTCAGAGAAGAAGGCGTCAAGACCATGGAGAACCATGCCCAACAATAATAAAATACTCTAATTCTGTTTAAAAACAGAATAAGATATCCTCCCTTTCCAGCAAAAGAAATTGTTTAATGCCTTTGAAAGAGCAAACCGGACAATCATATGGTTATCATAGGAAAGGATAAATAATAATACCCCCATGGTACATGATTCCTTAAATGTATACGAGGGGATCCTCAAAAACCAAGTCACCTGACAAATCACTGAGTACAATGCATGCAAGATACATATGAAGGAAAAGACCTACTAATTAGTCAAGTAAACAATATGAAGTGTATCCTGGGAACAAATAAGTTCTTTGATATATCCTAGAATTTCGAAAAATGAATAACAGAATTCATGGGGAGACCAACATAAGCATGACATGGCCCAAAATATCAAAAACAAATAGGGAAACACATATTAAAGGTGCAAAGGAAAAACTAGCCTGAAAAGCACGTTCTAGCAAAAAGTAAGCATCTTAACACTATATAAACATACAATCAAATTTCTGACCAAAAAAAGAACACCATACAACGAAGGCTAGACATGGTAAGAAACTCTAAGAATAAGTTCCTCGGAAGATTGAATAGAAGCAGTGATGTTATAGAACAAGGCAGTAAGGCTGCAATCAATGAAAAAAAAAATTCGATAAGCTTAGTAACCAGTACATAATATGCTCTTGACAACTTTTCACTTCTCCATTAGTATCCCCTAGAAGAACATCCTTACCATACAACAGAGCAAGAAAATTTTAGCAACTAACATGACCAGATATACTCTGGTTCATTCATTAAGAGTATCAGCAACAAGACCAAATGATATGCATTTTCAGCATAATTTAGCAACTTGGACCACAAGGGGCCAAAAGAAGCAGCTTAATGATATGCAGCACAAGAACAGAATCTTCATCTCTAAGATAGTTAAGTTTGCTGTAATATTGCTATATTCAGAGCAAAATAATCACTTTTTCTTTAAAATAACAATCGTGTAACCATCTGTTCAGCATATTTATAAAAATGGATTTTCACATGAAAATTGCACTGAGGAGTCAATTATATACCAAACTATGGCAAAGTTTTCCTTTTCCCTATGCAAAAGAAAACAAAAGGAGCCACCTAACAAACAAAACATCATAGCATGACAAGCAGCTAACTTGGTTAATCCCACCCTATGGTACCCCAGAGGCTATTGTAACACTGTTTTTCGAAAACCAACGAGGGTGAGCTCATTGTCTAACATATTACTGCCACAAAGGAAAGACGGCATTTTTTAGTGTTTTAGTTAGAATATCTTCTGTCGCCAGCATAATGGAGTGGCAAATTGTATTGCCTTACATATCTTGCAGCTAATTCAACTACCCTAGATGTTTCAGATCTTCGTAATGAGGGGACATAATGCGTTAACTAAAATAAGAACAGAACATACTCTTTCTTCAACTCTATAAAAAATCCTTAACAAGAGAAAGAACGTGACTTGAGTATACATAGGCATAGAAAGAGAATGTACGGAAGGTAAAGAAACTACTCGATATAATTCATACCAAGTCTGTGAGGGAAACCCACTGAAAGATGCACCCCCTCCCTTAGCCCTAACCGGAGCCGTTTGCTGTCCACTCTGTGGCATATTTGCTGCATAAAAATGCTGCAGGCCTAGCTGCGGCGCAGAGCTCGACCCACCATAAGCTCCAAGCACTGAACCTCCAGCTCCACCACCAACGACCCCGGCTTGGGTCGTCGCCGCCATCCCTTGACCTAAATTTCCCTGGCTCAATGCCAACATACTTTGATTCAAAGCGCCAGCTATTGCCGGATTGACAAACCCTAAGGCACCAGGGTTTGCTAACAGCCCTCCGTAGATCTGGTGCAACCCAGGATACTGATTCAGCACAGACAAATCCTGAGCAGCAGCGAATGCATGAGCCGGAGCCGACACCGGAGCCTGAGGCTGCCCCTGCACCTGATTTTTCCCTTTCACCTCAGCGCCCGCGCGATTCCCATCGACCTTCTTCGCTGCTGAGTTCGAATCCCTCGACCCGGCCGTGCCGCCACGGCCGACCGAGGCCAACTGGCACGACACGACCCGATTGTCGATCTTCTTCTTCGGATCCTTCAACGCCTTCACGGCCCCTTTCCGCGTCCTGAACAGGACGAACCCGTACCCTTTGACTTCCCCGTCGCCCGGTCGGTCACCACGTTGCACTCCTCGATCTCGCCGAACGACTCGAAGGCGGCGGCCAAAGATTGCGGCGTCGCCTCCCAGGCGAGGCCGTAGACGAAGATCTTCCGGTGGGCGACGTCGCGGTCGGCGACGCCCCGGATGTGGGCGTACAGAGAAGGGTTGGCGAGGGCGGAGGCGGTGATGAGGTCGACGAGCTGCTCCTTGGTGTAAGGCTCGAGGAGGGTCGGGAGCTCGTCGGCGTCGGGCTCGGAGTCGGAATCCGGCTTGGGTCGAGGGCGCTGCTTCTTGATCTTCTTGACCTTGAGCTTCTTGGGTGCCTTCTTGGTGGGGTCTTGGGAGAGCTTGGGCTTCTGGGTCTTGTTCCCCGTCTTCGCCATTGGAGAGCAGATCGATGGCGACCTAGTTAGCAGCTCCCGACGTCGATGGTCACCCTCGTCTCTATCTCGTCAAGCGTGGATGAATTCTTGTCCAAGGCGCGATATTTACCGCTCACCACGCCATGAATTGATCCAAGATTTCGCCAAGCGATCGACTTTTCATCGGCCGACGTCCTTTATAGATGGACACTCGATACCCGACAAACGTACGGCGAGTTACTGCACACGAGTGTGTCTGAGGTTTTGGGTGTGGAGCCCGACCGGGTTGACGCTGACGCGTGGTTGGAAGGGCTTCGTGAATTTGTCGTGCTTTTTGAAAACGGGTTCTTGAAGATTGTCGAACGTGTACGCTGAGCGAACTGCTGGGAAAGTATGCGATAGGCTCTTGGGTAGAGCGGACGAGAAAGAGAGAGAGAGTAGAGGTATGCAAAAGAATCGGGACTCGTCCGACCGATCGGAACCTGGATCGGAACCGCCCGAAACCGGTGATTTTTAAAGGAATTGGTTTAGGTTTCAATTTATGAAAAACCGGTAGAGGTAGTGGGCCCGATTCACAGCCCAGGCGGATCCGCCCACCCGCTCACCCTGACCGAACCAGTTATATTATAATAATATATTAATTTTTAATACTAAAAAAATTCGAAATTAGCAAATCTAAAATTTAGGGCTCTAATCACCATATTGTCTCAATTCACTACTCTCCTACTCCATCTCGTCTTTTTTAGTTCAAAATCTCTCCAAGCTCCCTCTTCCTCTCCGATTCACCTCTGGATCTACTTATCTCCATTTGAGTCCTAATCCGAATTCGGCAAAATAGTGAGTTAATTCTCTTTTCCTCCCTCGAACTTGAACTCTCTCTCCACGTCATCGCCACCTCCGCATTCTTTGTCACTATCGTCCTCTTCGTTGTTAGGCTCGTCTCGCTTCTACCTCCCCTCTTTCTCCTCCCCCTCCTTAGGCTTCTCCCCATCATCCTCATCTTCGGGGACAGGCGAACTCTAGGTCTAAAAATGGCTCATCGTCCTCGTTGTCCTCCTCATTGTTGGTCTCGAGGGAGGAGTGGGAGATGACGGAGGCGGTGGCCAAGATGGTGGTGGTGGCCGAGACGGAAGCGAAGCGAGGGTTGCAACCAGTTGAAGGCGAAAAGGGGAAGGCATAGAGGTTGGACCGGTTCTATGGATCCACCCGGGAACCGGACCGCCAGTGCAACTAACGGGCGGTTCTTGGTTCCAATTTTTCGGAACCAGTTCTTAGCGGGCGATTCCCGATTCTAGGTCGGGAACTGCCCGCCCGGACCATGCACACCCCTAAGAGAGAGTTCGCCAGAGGCGGAGGAGAACAAAGAGAGAGAAAAGGAACAGCGGGATCCACAACTTGAATTGCTTTGTCATCCAAGATAAATATACCATAATTCTTATGATGAAAGGGCAATTTAAGTCATTCCGTTGAGTCTGACCTTTTCATTATTTTCATAAGAGACTTGGAAACATCATATAAGGGGAAAAAAAAACTTAAACTTGCAAAAGAGATATATATATATATATATATATATATATATATATATATATATAAGGATTGAAAAGATGATAAGAAATGAAAAAATTAAAAATGGGGAAAATGTCAGAATTAGCTTTGTTTTCTTTTTTTCCTTCTCTTTCCTATTCACCATCACTTCTCCCCTTCGGTTCCCCATGGAACCCATCATGCCGAACGATGATGAGACTCGTCTTCTAGAATGATGTTTATCCATCAGATCGTCCCTCGAAATGATCAGGTTTTTCTTGAATTTCATTGTCATTGGCGCTCCCCTACCCAAAGTTGGGCCATAACGAACTTGGACATGGTGGAGCCATATTTGGCTCTACCCTTGTTGATGGAGCCAGATCTAGCTTTGCTGCCTTTGTGGAAGCTAGATTTGGCTCGATTGAAGGTCACAAAACCATATTTGGCTCCTTCATAGAGTCGGTTATGGTGGACCTGAATCTAGCTTAGAGCTTGGTCGAATCGGGCATGGCTCATCAAGCTTCCAAGCTTTCCTCTCGAAATTACCAATACTTTGAGTTTTTACTTATCAAGTGTGATGCCCCAGAACGTCAAGCATGACATGTGTTTCTTACAATATTATTCTCTTTTAGCATGCATAAGCGTAATCAAACTTTTTCAAAAATCCCTTTACAAAGAAAGTCATATAAGAATAAATAACATACTTCTTTTATTTATACCTCATTTTTAAGTTCATAACTTTACTACATTACGAGTAAAATATAAAAATCTATGTGGGGGTTGGGGAGACATATCTCCATACTACACTGTACTTCAAAAGTCCACTTGTACAAACGTCCAAGCTAACGTCAGGAATCGATAATTTCTCCCTCCATTGCATCACCACTGTCATCAAGGTCAAAGCCCCTCATTAGACCAACCAACACGCCATCTAAGTTCCGGTACCAGGCAATAAAATGATAGGAAATCTACTCCATAAACACTACGTTTACCCACACAATAGAACTACCCTTTGTATATAATATGCCAAACTCAGGTTCAAACGCACTTTTATAAAGACCTTCGTAATGCATAGAAACTTCGTAGCACAAAGGTTGAGGGGTGTTCATTTTACACATATGAAATATAAAGGAATGAGCTAAAACCCAGTAAATGAAATATTTAATTTTAAGTTAGAAGAATCATCTTACCACTTCACGTGGTGCAAGCAACACAAATAATAACAACTGGTAATGAGACGAGAATATGAGTAGACTTTACATTTCCCATTTGTATATACCACAGCGATCATGACTGCACAATATTTCTATCCTAACTCATGCACATATCATACCATGTTTCAATATAAGGTAACCAATTTAAACAATATTTGAATCTACATATGGTCATGCATTTTATTTGTTATTACTGCTACCTCCCTAATACTCTTGGGGCATCCCAACTCATGGAGCATTCCAACTCATGGGCATCTCAACTCCAAGACATCCCACACCATCTGCCAAGGAGGCATCCCAAATCATGGAGTATCTCGACTCCCAAGGCATCTTAAAACACTCCCTGAGACATCCCGACTTACGGAGCATCGTCACACACCACTATATGGACGACGAAAATACATTAATCCCGGGCAAGCCATAATATATGCACACTTATAAGCATAACACATTTTTTTAACTCAATTTAATATGTTAGTCAAATAATCGAATGTTAAATTCTAAATCTAAACAACAAATGAGCACATTATGATCATTAAAATCTAAACAATCAAATGGGTTGAGTATGCTCTCATCTTTAATGGATAATTAAATGAGTATATTCTGAGTCTGCACAATCACACATGTGCATTATGAGTTTAAACAAATGAGTATATTCTAGCTATTAAATTTTGAACAATTAAATGAGTACATCCTGAGTCTACAATCAAATGGGTACATCCTAAGTCCGAACAAATGAGTATATTCTAGTCATTTAAGACTGAACAATCAAATGGGTACATTAAGACTCAGTGAAAGCTAATAGAACAAAAGAACATATTCAATAAATGAACAGATTTACAAATAGACAAGTTTAAGCTTAGTAAAAATCCGATCAAACAAACAAACAAAAATATTTTGACTTAATAAATTCTAGTAGAACAAGCGAACAGATTCATACTTAGTAATATCTGGTAGAACGAATGAATATATTCTAACTCAATAAATTTTGGTAGAACGAAGGAAAAGATTCAGACTTAGTAAAATCTACTCAAACGAACAAACGGTTTTTGTGACTTAATAAATTCTAGTATTCTGAAGGAACGAATTCAAACTTAGTAAAATCTAGTAGAACGAATGAACATATTTTGACTCAATAAATTTTAGTAGAACAAACAAACTGATTCAAACTTAGTAAAATTTAGTAGAACGAACAAACAGATTCTGACTCAATAAATTTTGGTAGAACGAATGAATATATTCAAACTTAGTAAACTCTGGTAAAATGAACAAATACATTCTTACTCAATAATTCAAGTAGAACAAATTAACATATTCAAACTTAATAATTTAGATAGAACAATTGGACATATTTTGATTTAGTAAAATCTGATAGAACAAACAAACGTGAGTTGGATATGATTGAGTCTAAAACTCCAAAAATGACATTTTCGCGATCAAATTCATAAAATTTCAATAGATACAAGTGTATATGACTGAAAATATAAATTAGACCACCAAGTCTTGATCCATTATTCCTACTTACCAATTATATCTCTCCATAAGCAAATCGATCATGCAACTTTTTAAACATGCACAAGATCATTGAAGAAATTTAACATCTCAACCAACCCACCAAAATAGAAGTGTCAAGTAGATTGAACCAACTTAATGTTTAGAAACTTCACTTACCTCGAGCAAACACGAACGAGCAAGGGTTGTAACCACCTTGTAGCTCTCGAGCAAGAAAGTTTAGTTCTCTAATTCTAAGATTGAAAAGTGTGAATAAAACATGAAAATTTATTTTGAGGTTTTGCAAAGTGAAAAGGGTTCTACGGCCAAAGTAAAAGAAGTTCTATTAAAAATTTATCAAGATAAAAATGATGTCTTCAATGCTAGGTGGAACCATATATGCCAATTACCCCTTTGATGTGGCACAATTACAAAGCATAATCTAGTACGTGGCTAAAGGACATGCAAGAGGGAATGACTCATTTTGGAGGGAAATCATGACTTAATCTAGGTGTCAAATTAGTGATAAGGTCGTGTTTTGAAGGAACACCTGGTCATGTGAAAAAGAATACAAGGACAAGTGGCATACAAGTGGCTTAATGAGAGAGAGGCTTGTGGACTCTTATGGTACTAAACAAAATCCTTATTTCCTTGGCGCTATTAGCGAAATTAATTAACCATTAATACTAATTAACTAGATTTTAAACAAATAATACTACCAATAACAACAAAGTCGTCATTACTTTAATCAATCCATTCTACTATTAATGCACATATCGACGTTTATTAAATTGATTCAATACGTCGGACACGGGACGATAACGTTTTCAAAAGATTAGTCTCCACACTTCATAAAATTTATGGTTCACTAAAATTTCTACGTTTCTATCCAAATTCTAAAGTAAATAACATTTAGCTTAATAATCTAAATATTATTGTCGAATACAGAAATTTCTGAAAAACAAATATGGAAATTCTGGGTATCACATCATTACAAGGACTTTTCAAACAAATCCACCTCATTGTTCGCACAATTCACACGGACATGCTCCTCTTTCTTTATTTTTATTTTCTCATTTACTTTTTTTCATCTTTTTATTTCTAATCTTTTTAAATTATAAAGTTTTTTTCTCAATGTGGCACATGCCATGTGTCTAAAAAAGTGATAAAAGAATCACATCAACATTTTCCATTACCAAATTTGATGTAGCCCAAGGTCAGCTACTCAAACAATAGGATGGGGAAAGTGACTTACACACATGAAAATTTAGTCAAAAAATCAACTAGAAATTGCAATTCTACATTAGCTCGGAAAATGGGCATAACTTTGTCAATTTAAATCAAAATGACTTGATTCCAAAGCCAAAAGGATGGAAACTCTTGGATCTACAACTCTTATGTTTTAAGTTTTCTCAGAAAAGCACTGTAGTCTTGTCGATTTCCGAAGGAAGTGAACGAAACAGGATCGGACAGAATGAAGAAAAGGATAGGAACTTCAATGGTTATTCTTCTAGACCTCCAAGGAAGTTGAAATAACATCAATTCTTCGAAATTAATGCCTGCAGCTCTTTATGGGTGTAGGCTTTAAAAGCTTTGGCTCTTCAAGGACACTCTTTTAGGTTTTCAAGTGCTACACTAAGTATATTTTCATTAATCAAATCCGATGCGTGTTTTAAAGAGACTCAATGACCTTTTATAGAAAAATAAAAGAAGAGCAAGGACTAAGGTCAAGTCTAGAAACTAGAAGCTATGAAAATTAAAACAATATTTCCAATGCTTCTACTTGTCCCAAAGTGCCTTGATACAAGCTTTAATGTATGTCATGATAAATTCAAAGATGAGGCCTTATCGATAGGGACTTTTCAATCACAGTGTTGTTGATCTTGAATGCGTGCCGATCTTCTTAGTTGAGCAAGCTATCTTGGATATAGGTTGCATCAAAATTGGACTAAGTGTTCACAATTTGGGATTCCTAATGCTCTTATGCCTTGTTAGCTTAACTTTCAAGGGCATGCATGGAGCCAAAACTAAGTGAAAATAACAGTAACCTAAATCTTAAATACCAAACACATTTTTGAATGTTCTCAATTTTGGATATAAATAGATAAATGGACGGATTGGTCTAAGTAATAGACCTAAATGACTCAGCCAAACACATCCGTATTTTAAGAATTATTAAAATTCTGTATGAAATTCATTAAGTTGGATGAATCATATAAAAAAAATCATATTTGGACCAAAACAATATTGTTTTAGCCTCATCGTTCATATTTTAGTCACATTAGCACCACGTAAAAAAAAGGAAAATAAAAAAAAAGTCACATTAGCATTTTTTGTTAGTCAAATTAGACAGAGTTAATCGAATGACTTGATTACATCAATTTAATAAATTTTAAAATTTAATTGCACATTTTATAAGTTATAAAATTTAATTTTACTTTCATAACAAGTAACTCATCTTTTTTTTTTACCTCAAAGCAATTATCCCGCCAGCTACATCTCGTTGATCGAGTTTAACAAGTGAGTCATATGTCATTCAATTGTCGCAATCAATTTGTTTCCAAAAAATGTAATAACGTCCTGATTCTTTCATCAATGCAATCATACCATAAAATTTTATCGAAAACTAATAACTTAAAACGAACCCACAAAAATTTAAAAAAAGATGTACCAGAACTTAAAAAATAACTTAAATTTTATGTTAATATTAATAACTTCTGGAAAAAAAAAACTCAAATTAAAATATAGAGTAAAAGGTACTTCCACATTTCAAAAAAAGAAAAGAAAAAGAAACTCCTATAAAATACCAATGTCAGAGGATTAAAAACAAGTCAAATGCGAAAGACTAAAAAAATCAATATCATCGAAATGTAAAAAAAAAAAAAAAAAAAAACAAAAAAACAAAAGAAGAAAGAAAGAAAGAAAGAAAAGATTAAACGAGCGCATCATGGTACGACGACAATTTCCTTTTCATTCGTGTCCTTCTCTCTCTGCAACTCCTCTCGCTTGCGGAAATGGAGGCAATGGAGATTCACAGGAGCAACCGCGACGAACAGTGGTAGCCTCCCCCGCCCGCAGAAAAAGGCAGATTCCCGAAGTGAGGAGGGAGAGATGGAATCCTTCTCTTAGGGTTCCTCCGCCTTCCTCGTGAATGCTCCCTCTTCCCCCTCCCTCTTAAAGCCCTAGAAATTCCGCAGTAACCTCCCCTTCCTTCCTTCTTGCTCGAAGCCGATGGCGGCCGATCGCGCGGAGTCCTCCGCCCTCATCGCTCCCTCGCCGCTGCGGGAGCCGGGCGAGGTCGACCTCGAGGCCGGCCCCGGGGAGCAGATTCAGTGCCGGATTTGCCTCGAGACCGACGGTAATTTGCTTCCCGGACCGCGCGCTGTGCCGTGCCGTGCCGTGCCGCCTGTGTAGGGTTTTGGGGTCGCGGTCGTCGGGTCGGGGGTGCTTGCGTTGCTGTTCTGGAATGCTGGGTTTGCGGAATTGGTGGTTGATTAGGTCTGCCCGGGGGTCGATTCGGGGGAAATGAGGTTGTTCTGGAGCATCGCGGGTGGTTGGTTTCTCGAGCGAGTGGGAGTCGCGTCTGAAATTGGCCGAAAAGATCGTGCTTAGCAAGTTGACTGGTGGGTCGTTCGGCAAGTGATCGTTCAAGAATTCAATCACTTGCTGCGTGATTGAATTGTTGAATGAGGGATCTTTTGCTAATTAGCTTGGCCTCGGTTCAGTTGTCCTTCGGTTTAGGTTCAATAGTTCCAAATCGGGTGATTAGAAGGAGATGGCGTGTGTTTTGCGATCTCCCGTCAGTTGCATCGTTTGAAGTTTGTTCTTTTCTGCAGGCAGAGATTTTATTGCTCCTTGCAAGTGTAAAGGGACGTCGAAATATGTACACCGTGAATGTTTGGATCACTGGCGAGCGGTTCGGGTATGATCAAAATGACAGCTTCCGTCAAATTCCGTTTACTACATATTATACCATGATGCTGTTGAGCTTCTGACATGTGTGCTGGAGGGACAAACTGATTGAGATATGGTGTTTCGCTTTGTTTTTTTATTTGTTGATACCTGGCACTTAATACTACTAAGAGTTTCTGTATAATGTGCTTGCAGTTTTTCTTGTGAAGACATGATTGGTGTAGGCTATTGGCTTTTAGTCTTTTTGCCTCTTTTTCTTTGAAACCAAAAGTTCGTACTCTTAAGGTGACTCTTTTGAAGGCCCGTTGTCTTTATTGAAATGGTAATGGGATCGCTTGCTTAATCGAATCCTACTTTTCACAATCTTTTGTAGTTTATTTTTTTGCTTTTGTGCTGAAATGTATGACCTTTTAGTTTTTGTTTATTTGTCCCCTGGTTCTTTTGGTTAGTTTCAGATGTTATTCAGATCATCTTAGGCTTTATTTTCTCCCTTGAGATAACTAATCACAAAGAAGGTTGAAAGTTGGGACATTGGCTTTAGTGGAAAATAGTTCAAAGAGCGTGTTCTAAGGTTTTAGATTTGAAATTAAAAAGTCCAGTGGGGTGACAGTGGTCTGCTGTTCTGTGACCCAGGATTTGGAGTTTACATTTTAGATACTTACACTTGTATTTTGTATCTGAAAACCTCAAAAAGGTATTGCTTTTTTTCTTTTCTTTTCTTTCCAAGCCATTTATTCTTCTTCACAACTGTATCTCCATTTCCTGTTCTCCTCACCTGCCCTGCTTTGATTTATTTCATAGTCAGATTGTTTCTCCTGTTTCTGCTTTGTCTGAAAACAATTAGGTGAGCATGGTTTTCTCTTTTCTGATCTTTTATTGTTGATCAGCATCCCTTCTTTTGCTTTCTCATCTTCCATTGTTCCTTTTCTTTCTTTGCTGTTAATCCTTTTCTCTTACCCTGGATTTGCTCCATTTTGGCTTTGTCATGGCTTATCATCTCTTCTTTGCTGTCCTTTATGCCTCATTTTCTCAATTATTAGCTAGATGATGATTTTTATGAGCACGTAAGCAGTGAAAAATGCCTGGCTGTTTCTCAAGCAAACAAGTTTTCAATTTTTCAACTATTTTCGGCATATATCTTCATGTGAATTTAATTGAAACTTCATGCTTTTCCCTTCAAGTTCTTATTGCAAGTGCTGATTTCCAAATAGATTTTTCAAGAGGAAGAATCTCAATATTGTTTCTGAAATGTAACATATTCATGAAATTATAGAAGCTGAACAGGAGAGGGGCTGAGCTGACTGATTAGAGCCTTTTCTAATGGCTAAAAATTCTAATCATTGCTATTTGACTTGGACCTATTTGGAAAAAGTTGAGGCATTTCAAATTGTTTGTTGACACGGACAGTAGCCTCTGAAATTATCTCAATAGTGGACAATGGACATGTAATAAAGCTTGTGCGAAGCATGCTGCCTTCATTTATGTATATTTTAATTATGTGTCTCTTTATTGCTGCATCAGCATACTGTGCACACTGCATAGCTTGCTGCCTGGCCACTTCTTGTGTGCCCCACTTGTAATTTCTTTTAATATGTCACTCTATTTCTGCAGGAAGGGTTTGCATTTGCTCATTGCACCACTTGCAAGGCCCCCTATCATTTGAGAGTTCATGTTGTAGCTGATCGAAAGTGGCGGACTTTGAAATTTCGGTTCTTTGTTACTAGAGACATCATATTTATTTTTCTGGCCGTCCAGCTTGTAGGTCATTGATCTTTTTCTCCATTATGCAATTTTATGTTGTTGGGTCTTTAAGTTTACTCATTCCCCTCTAATATCTTACAGGTGATCACTTCTCTAGCATACTTGGTGTATTTGATGGATGGCTACCAGCAGTTCTGGCTTCGGCATGCATGGGGTTTTGATAGTGGAGTTAGCTTCTACTATATTTGTGGTAATTTCTTTTAAGTCTTCACGTTAAATTTGTGCATAGTGTTTGTACGCTTGTACATCTTCAGGGTAATGTTAATAGCCATTTAACTTGTTATCAGTTCTGCAAAATTTTATGGGTTGTGTTCTGGCTGTATGTTTTTGGTGTATTCCTTCTTTGATCTTATGAATGGTTGAAGAAAAAGTGTAGATCAAGGAAATTGTGATGGAGACAATCATGATGAAGCTTCTGAGCAAGGTTTGTGTAGTGTTTCTCCAGAGAGAAACAGAGAGAGTGTGGGGGTTTTCTTTTGGGGGCAGGAGTCGGAAGGAGATGCTGTGAATCCAATTTAAAAAGAGGGAGCTGCTGCCACCTAAGTGCTTTGCACCCCCAATTGATTTAGTTGGAAGCCATTACTTCTGGACCTGTTAGATTGTAAGAATGGATAACCCCTTCTATGTTTCTAATCTTTTTACTTGATGCAGGAGCATTATTATTTTTTGCTTTGCTGGGGTTGTCTGGGTGCTTCATCACTTGCTACGACCGGAGAGTGCGAAATGATTTGGCTCAGCCTTGTCGAGAACTCTGTCTATGTTGCTGTCATCCTGGGTATAGTTTTACTGATTATTTCTTTCACTTTTTAGTGCAGAATATCTTGAAGCTTCTTTTTGAAGTAAATCTTAGCCTGTTGATGTTATTTTCATTGCTGAGTGCCGTAGTTGCTAATACAGGAACCAGAGTGTATCATCTCATGGATAGTCTAATCTTAAAGATAGATTTTCCTAGTAAAATTGGTAGTTCCATGCGAAGTTAATCTATGGATTAGAAGAAAATGACAGGAGCAAAAGAGGAAAGAAGAGCCATGTTAATTAAGTGCTCAAATTATGTGTTTTCTACAAAAAGATACATTCTTTAGCTGTGTAGATGGTTCCCATGCTGATCATACAGTTGTAGCTTGTTTTTGCTTTCCCTCAATTTCAACTGATCCTCAGTGAAATATATGATAATCATTCGCTTTGTTGTCACAGGATTTGTGCAGATTGCCATTTACCTGGCACTCTCTGTATGTGGACTGATTGTACCACATGTTTTGAGAGCTGTGCAAGTTCAGCAGCTGAGTGTGGATGTTTAGGAGGTGCTGGTGAAGCGGGGTTACCTCTGTTGTTTATTATGGCTTTGGTTGTTCTTGGACTGTTTACTGTGATTGGCATATTCTACAGTGTTTTAGTTGCCACAATGGTTGGACAGCGGATATGGCAAAGGCATTATCACATACTTGCCAAAAGGATGCTAACTAAAGTAAGTGTATGCCCCTGCTTTGTCTGTATATGTATTTGCGAGAGTAAACAAGTGAAAGATGTTCGAGTCACAATAATTGGTTCACAGCCCATGGAAAGCTGAAAAACAAACCAGAGCATATAACATGATTTGTTTCTTTTCTGTGCTATTGTTTTTTAAGCCTAGAGAGCATTTGTGATTTTCCAGATGAAGCATGTCGAAAATTTAAAGCATGTTTAGATTGACTTTACTCCTTTTTTTTTTTTTTTTTTTACTTTCTCTAAATCTCATGGTGCACGTGATGAGTTTTACTTAAACACTTGAAGCTTTCATAACATATAAATGTTGACAAGTAGACAAATTTATTTATAATATTTTGAAACCTGAGTAATATTTTACATTTTGGTGAGAATGTAAAACTACTTTTTACTCTTCTTGAAGTGGAGCAAGCCCTTAATAATGTGACTTTTACTCCTAAGTTCGCTCACTTGCATGCTACGTTTGGAAACAGGGGTTGAAGAAACTTGGGAGAAATTATTCCAAAATTTAATATTCCCTCCACCTGTGTCACAAAATTTAAAATTTCTTTCCAATTTTCTAAATTAAGCCCTAATGGATAAGTTACTGGAGACCACTGATGTTTGCATGCCCATCGAGAGATCTATGCTTTCAATTTGCAGAGTTTGAGCCCAATTCTTGCTTAAAAGAAATCAAGTCGAGCTAGAGTGTGTGTAGTTTGTATCTAGCCAAGCTCAAACACAGAAAATGATTCTGGATCTGGCACAAGTCAAATATTGAGTATTTTCAAGCAAGTTGAGTTTGGGTGTCATATAGTATCAACTCCAGTTGGCTTGATTACAGCTCTAATCTTCAGCAACGGAGATAATGATGAGGGTCTTGACCTATGCATCTTGAGTTGCTTGCTTTGACGTCCTCTGGCTAAGCTTCAATTATTTCCATTGTGTTCCAGTCTTAGCATTTCCTCTCTCATGCATTTTGTCTCTGTGTCTTTTGTGTCTGTCATTTCCTCTTGCATTTTTATGTGGTTTTCTGTCATGTTGAATTGGTTCTATTGCAAGTTCACATGATCTGCTTTTTTCTTCTCCTCAATTTTAATATGATTTGCATCATGTGATAGGAATATGTGGTAGAAGACGTTGATGGTGAGATGACGGGATCTGATTGGTCTCCCCCACCTCTCCCTCCCGAGCACATTCAGCAGCTGAAAACGCTTGGCCTCCTCTAGTACTGGAGTCATTATATGGTTCATGATAATAACCAATACGATTCTAATAACCCTCTCTGTATCATTGCCTTTGTATGTGGTAAATCCCCAAAGGAGGAGATTGGCCAAATCCCTCTTCAGAGCCCAACCATTAAGAGACTAAATGTTACAGTGCTCTAGTGTTTTCACTTACTAGTTCCAGGCACCTACCTTTTCCGTTGAGATATACTGCAATATGAGATGCATAAGACCAGATCCAAATATTGTAAATGAAGTCGCTGTTGACGGCTGTAATACCACAGCTTCCTTTCCTCAGCAGAAGTGAAGCCTATAGATTTACAAAAGCTAGTAATTTTCACATGGGTTTCATCCTTGGTAACACGTTCCGGTATGTTTTTGTATCTTTGTATTGCAATTTATCTGTTGTCACTACCGGTCATTGTCCAAATAAATACTTCAGTGTGAAGCTTTTGAGCTATCATATTGGATTGCAATGCTGCTGAAATGGTACTCAAGTCATTCCTCGAAGTTTGATTTATCTCTTTGTTTTTATGGTTATTTTGGATAGAAAAAACTTCTGTGGCGGATCCGAAACGATGTTAGCATCACAGAATCAACAGAGGATTCTGATACGATGACATGATGTGGAGAGTCAAGTCTTGAGTTTGGTTTAGCAACTTCGGAAGAACGATTTCAATTTGGTAAGTATCTTACGGTTGAAGGAGCTTCAAGCCTGCAAGGCCAGCTACTTATCTCCTCCTAGGGAAAGCTTCAAATTGAATTTACACCGACTATTAATGAGAAAGTATAATGGTATATGAGCTTTTGTTTTCCCAAAAATCTCCGAAACTTGAATGATATTTGTATCGTCAAATCTTTTGAGGGAAGGTGAATAGAAGTCGAAAGCAACTGATCAAATGCAAGCGAAGAGGATAGAGCACTGTCTAGTAGACGCTTCATCATGAGCTCAGGGATGGAGTGCTGCTCGGCTAGGAGATAGATAAGACATATTCATGATCAAATCACGATGTCTTCAGTTCCAAGCAATTGCTCGTGAGTTGCCACGCAAGCAAAGCATGATCACGCATGATATTCATGGAGATTAATCGGAAAGTTCTGGAACGAAAATATGTTAATCAATGTTACAATCAGGCAACCATCTAAGTCGGTACGCCCACATGCTCACCATGTGCAATTGCGGGGCTACTCTCTTGGTCACTCTAATCTAATTACAAGTTCCCATGTTCTCTGGGAAAAATTAAAATAAATATCCCCGAAATAATTGGCTGTTTAGCAAGACTTGATCCTATTAATATTCACCGGCGACATCCAAACAAATTTGGATTCGGTGCTTTGGACTTTGATGTGTTACCTCAGATTTTTGGTAATTATTTGATCCTTAGTTGAATGTGCAATACCCCAATGAACCGGACGTTGAATAGAGAAAAATTGAAGTAGGTTTAAACATGTGGTGTAAGACGTTTAAAAATGCATCAAATCCACGTACTTCTCATCTACCAAGATTTAGTCCCTCATGTTATTTGTGAAATTATAGCAGGAGTATTAGCAACAGTTTGAAAAGAAAACCTATGAGGACTTAATGAATTTCAGATCGCAATTGAACCTGAGCATGGTGTGCAAAATGTTTGATCCTTGCCGACTTAGCCAACTCACTTTGGTTATTTACTATTATTTATTATCTAGTACATACGACCTTGTCTGTCTCAATAGTTTTTGCTATATGTGTGTGTGTGTGCGTGTGTAATGCATGTGTGGTGCGCGATTAGATGTTGTTGTCAACTTTTAGAAGTCAAAAGAAACGGGTAACTTATTATTTAAGGTAGCTAAGCTGAAATATATAAGATTTTTAATGAAACCGTCTCTCCTTGATGATAAAACAAAGACCAAAGGTCCATTTGATTTATTTTTTCTTGAACTCCATCATATTCCAATATAAAACAATGACCAAAAGTCTTCGTCCTGTGAAATAAGAGAGAGATTAGAGCGAGAGGATGAGGATTGGAAACATGTTCATTTACTAAAATTTTGATTTGGAAAATGAAAAATGTTAATAATCCCTCCCTTGGGAGTTAGTTAAATACATAATTTTGATGTAGTATATTTAATATTCAAATCCTCCCTTGTGAGTTAGTTAAATACATAATTGAGATGCAGTATATTTAATCTTCAAATCACAAAATGTCTCATTAAAATAACGTTAGGGGCCACGTCCATCTCTATATGGAGGGAGGCCAATTTGATGCACTGAATGTAACAATTTGCGTACATTCATAAGATGTACTTAAGTAGGGACTTCTAATGGCTATATCATTTCATGCAATAAATAAGTAATAAATAAATTTATCAGACAATTTGTTAAAATTACATGATAATTTTTTGTTTTCTAAATAGTGTGATTTGAGTATACTTACTGAATAATTCCAAACATGTCTTGGACCCTACGAATCTTTTACAGCGGATGCTCTCTCACAATGTGATGCTCATAATCCAACTAAGAGTCATGAGGTTGGGATTTCAGGAGACTCAAACATGTGTAAAGCTTGCTCAATGATCACTTTTACCCTCAGTTATTAATTAATTGGTATTTATAAGTCTATAGCTTCGTTTTGTCACATTTTCTTATTCTTTTCCAATCGACATTATTGATACATATCTATAAAATGTAGAGTACCCATATGGACAACCAACATTGCCTAGCAATTTACTTCTATTTTTAGTATTTGAAGTTGCTGACACTTAAATCTCGATATCTAAGTTTTCAATTCTTCTTCTTAGGTTTTATCAAATAAAAAAGTACTTTTTGGGAGGAAGGGGCAGGGGAGGGAAGGGAGTCTTAGAAATAGCAACTCTACTTTTTTGTGCACATAAATCATGCTATTTGACGGCACTAAATTTTGAACTGTTTTATAAATAAGTGCTTTTGAGATATTATATAACTTTATATTGATTTTAAAAAATATTTAATGAGGTTATATTTGATTTTCAAAGCGTCGATTGCGTATGTCACAAAAATAATCTATAACGAGGCTATATTTGATTAAAATAATCTATAACGAGGCTGTATTTGATTTTCTTTCGTGTGTAGTTTACTGGATTTTTATCTAATGTTCACTATCATGGATCTCAGGTTGACTATTTCTAAGAAGTGGGGAAATGAAAATTCCAGGTGGGCTGTGGGCCCTTCAAATGTCCGAGCGTGAAATTCAACGTGTCCGAAAGTTAGTGGCGGTGATGAATCAATCTGGAGACTCCATTCCCAAGATGACGGAATACCTAACGGGATGATGAAACTGCCCTTGGTATCTCTTCATTTTGAAAACGGACGGCCGCCGACGACGCAAAGCTATTGGCCGTTCGTTCCGGTGGTTTTGGTCGGGGAAACCCGTCTTTGTCAAGAAAGTTCCACTGGATAATTCAAAATTTAATTGTTACACGAATAGTTCCCAAACTTTTAAAAATAAAAATCACCCCTCTAAATTTCAACAATGCAGTGTAATAGTCTGAGAACTTTGAAAAGTAACTTATTACTCTCGTAAACACCTATTACTGATATAGTACATTTCTCTTAAATTGTATACTTATCAACACACATGAATCTTCCATGTTGAATTTGTCACTCTCAACGTCAGATTTGTCGATTTGCATGCATTTTAACATGCATTTTAACATGATAGTAGATAAAATGCTAGCAGATAGTAGATTTGGATAATGAAATATCCATTTAGATTTTTCAGATTTTTTTCTTAGGAAACGAAAATTTATTTGAGATGTGTTATGAAGTATTGGTTTGAAATTTTTTATTTTTTTGGAATTTTTAATGATGTTAACTCTAAGACGAGCCAAGGGCCGACATATATGCAGGTTCTGCCTTGCAATTATTGGTTCAATCAGTATAAAATATTATATATATGAATCATTCATTCCCCAAGTGCACAGCAACCGGCAACCGACCCTAGGAGGAAGAAAGGAAAAACAATGTCCAAAACCATCTAACCCCACAAGAAAACCAGCAAAGAACAGATAGAATATTCCCAACAACAGTGGTGCTAATAATAATAATAATAAGAAAACCATTAGCCATCTGGGAGCCTTATCCATTTCCCTGACTCACCTCCATTTCACATCGCCTCGAGTCTTGTCCACTATATAAACCTCCCTCAAGAATCCCTTGCCCACCAAGGTTTCAAGAAAAAAAGGAGGAAAAAGAGCATAGTTCCAAACCCAGGAGTTGCCTGTCACAGAGAGAGAAGAGGGAGAGAATGGCGGACATAGCGATCCTGGTGGCGGAGGAGTACGAGAGGAGGACCAAGAATTACCCGAGGATGAAGCTGAAGGTCGAAGAAGGCGGCGTCGGTGGTGATCGGTTTGAAGGTCTGAGCCTGAGGCTGGTTTCTTCTTCTGTGTCCTCGTTTTCGGAGCGAGTGAAGAACAAGATGGTGGGAGAGGAAAAGAAGCTGGAGATGGTGAAGTGGGTGTTGGAGCCCAAGAGCCCCTTGAGTCTCGCAGCCTCTGATGGATTCTTCTCTGCCTGACCCGTCCTCCTGTGTTTGAATTTGTACGTTGTAGATCAACTAAAGATTGTAAATTAACTCTAATTTGAGAGGAACTGTTTATTTTTGAGCTCCATTTCCTAGGAACTAATTGATGTTCTTCTCTTTTCGTATTTTTCTTTTGCCTTGTCTGTAATTTCGAGGTATGTAAAGATTTTCATATTTTTTTCAGTCTGAATTGGTTCGACTCTATATTTCCATTTCCCCAGACCGACTGTCGGAGACGAATTCTCGACCCTTTGCTAATGGGCGAGGAAAGTACAGAATGATGGTAAACCGGTGGGCTCGTTTTGGAGTCAAATGCTTGCGAGCCCAAGCCCTTGTGTGAACCTGCCGGCTCGTTTCGTGCCTACAAAATGGTAGTGGTTGTCCGTCTGTCTTATTAGGGATTTCAACTCGAAAATTAAAGCTGTTATGCACAAGATGAGTGCATGCTTATCAAACTTATTTTTCCACATCTAAGCAATATGGTATATACTTTGATATGTCCTCTCATGCTTATCAAACTTATATGTACAATGACCTGTATGTGAATATAAATGACAATCAAGATATGGAGGATTTCCGACGGATGGGGTTTGGTTGACGCTGGTAGATGGCGGTGGGGTCAATTTTTCGTTACTCTAGGCTTTTACTTAAAAATGATTATTCAGTTCAAGAATATTTAGAGCTTGTGCCCACTTCATTTTTAGCCCATCATATTGACCCTAATATCTCTTATTAAACTATAGTTCTGAAAAGCCCAAATTGCAAAAGAAAATAAAAGCCCAACCTTCAAATAGATTTCCTAATTTAATGTTTCCTAGTTCAGGTTTTCCTAATTTTATATTTCTTAGTTTAGGTCTTCCTAATTTTATATTTCCTAGTTTAATATTTCCCAGTTTAAGGTTTCCTAGTTTGATGTTTCCTATTTTAGTGTCCTAGTCCCTACACTCTTGAAATGTAGGCATGTAGATTTGTGAGTTAATTATACGTGAGAATTTCTCTTAAATGAGTAATTCTTTCGATTCTTTATCCAATTTATGCTAAAATTTACTTGTATACTTCAGTCATGCAATTCAGTAACTCTATGGAATTACTTGGTTCGTTTTATTTAAGATGCTGACATAACAGTAATTGTCCACTGGGCGACCCTACCATAACCCTACTAGATGCTAGTGGAAAAGCTCAAAACCAGTAATAAACCTAAGCCGAAACCCACTATTCATTGATTGACCAAGGCAACTTGAGATTAAGGATATACTAAAGAATCAAACCTATAACCTGCAAATCAAGTCTTGCATCACATGATCAACCACTTGAATGATGGAACTATTACGGTTGTTTCCAGATAGGAGATGATACTAGCCAATGAAATGAGATGTCGATAGTTGTACTATTGTCTTTTACGTTTGAACTTTGCTGGGTTTTAACACTTTCTTTTTTTGACGATTCGGCAAAATTTCCATAGGAAAAGGCATTGGTATTTTAATAATTTTCATTTTATTATTGTATCGTTATGTTGACCCCATTGAACCTTCGTGGAGAGGATTACACCCTACATCCTGATAGGGTCTGTTATAACCTTATACTACAACTGTTTTTCTTTTTATAGGTGTATTTATTTAGGGAAAAACTTCATTATTAAGGAAATTACTTGCCATTTTTTTCCAAATTAGAGAATTAATTTTTATAACTTAAGCATTCATATATATATATATATATATATATATATCATAAATGTATATTTTTAGGATATGTTTATTGGAAACCCTACAACTTGTCATAAAAGTGCATTTGAGTCCTAAAACTTATATAAAGTACAATCATGTCCTAAAATTTATTAAATTGATGTAATCAAGTCTTTCCATTAATACCATCAATTTAACAAACAGAAAATGCTGACATTGCATTTTTATATTAATTTTTATTTCTTACATGGCATTTATTCTTATTTTATTTAATTCCCATTTAAATTAAATTAAATTAAAAGATAAAAAAAAACCTGAATAGAAAAGAAAATGGCAGGTCGATGGGCACTGTCACCGCCTATTGTCGAAAGGGCTAATGGAAGTCAATGGCCCTAGGTAAGGGCACCTAGATTTAAGTGACACCGTCCCTTCCGTGGGGTTAGTGATTATCACTTGTCTTGGGTGAGACCTTACTAGCCCTAGGCAAGGGCGACACCAGTGTTTGCTTAGGGATGGTGAGGCTTGCTAGCCCTAGGAGAAGAGGCGAGTCGACAAGGCTTCGCCAGGGTACGCGAAGGTCACAAACCTTAGATAAGGGCTGGCATCAACTAGATTTGGGTGCCCTCGCCCAAGCTTGGTGAAGGTCTCCAGCGAGGCCAAGCCCTGGTCAAGCGAGGGCAGGCAACCTCCACTGGCCCCTACAAGACAAGGGCTAGCAATCACGACTCCCCTTATACCACCTATGTACAAGAACATTTAACACCTTAAATGTTAAGGACGCACAGGATCCTCGTTGCCAAACAAAAAACATTATCCAAAAAGAAAATTGGCCTAAGTCCACTAAGAGTTTAAACTTAAGTTTCCAGCGGAGTCGCCAAGCTGTTGCGACCTAAATTTTCGGGTGCACCACATAGGGTTTGGCTAATGGATTACTAAGCCTAAACTTAGCTCGGGCTCTCCCAAGCCCATACCAATTTGCGACTTAGGTTTAAGTTCTTAATATGCAAATAGATTTTATAATGGAGTCGCCACTAATCTATTTTTTGTGGGTCGATTAGAAACCCAAGTAAAGTAACGGGAGTTTTACTTTACTCTTACAAACCAGAGACTATGGGTACGGGAACTTGGTTACACTAGATTTCTCTAATGCCCTTTCGGTACTATTTTATTTTTAAAAATGTTTTTGCAGACAATTTGGATTGATTTTAAATCTATTTCCCTAACATGTAAGGTGATCATGCGGGTGCGCAATCCACCAATTTAACACCCAAGAAAGCAATTAAAAAAAATGCAGAACTTACCTTATAGTAATGAAAGCATTTGCGGTATTAGATCGAATTCACATCGATAGTCCTAGATATGATTTCTAATTAACACACAATTTCTTTTCCGACTTCTAGCGAATATATCCTTTATTATTATTATTATTATGAATGCTTTTCCATTAACTAATTACCAAGTGAGTAGAAATCTAGAACACTAATTTATTTGTTCATTTAAACATGCACACCTTAAAGTCAAATTCAAATTTGTTTTGCCTCCTCAATAAAATTTATCATTTGCTCCATAAATTTCATCTTCTGTAGCTTTGCGATTTGTTTTAGTCTAGCTTCCTTGTTTGCTTCGACAGATGTACATCAAATTCATTGCTGATTACTTAAAGGTCCATCCTTAAGAAAGAGCAAGTGGACAATTGCGAAATGCCACGTTCTCAAGCGACGCGGCAAAACATTAATCTACATTACAAGTTTGTCAGGGCTGCTTATTCCTAAATAAGATTGGAGGGAAATTATTCAAATAGTCATAAATTTATTATAGGGTCACTAATTTAGTCATCAACTTTTCAATTTGACCAGTATATCATTCAAATTTTTATGATTTTCTAATGAATTCCATTGGGCCAATTTAGACCGAAAATTGTTGACATGGACCGCAGCCATCTTACATGGTACGGCCAACAATTAGACGTGTTTGATGGAGCTCACAATGACGTCATTTTGAGATTTTTTTATTTAAGAAGTTTTATTTTATTTTTTTATTTTCTTCTTTTCCTTCATCTTCCTGGATTTCTAGCCTTGCCGAGGGCCCAGCAACCTTGTTGGTCGGAAACCCAGGAAGACAAGAGAAAGAAACAGAAAAAATAAAATAATAGAATAATTTTTTTTTTAAATATCTCAATTTGATGTCGTTTCAAGCCCTACCAAGTATGTCATATAGCTGACAATGTCACATTCTATGGCTGGTGTTGACTAGACATTGGATCGTCAAGTCAGCAATTTACCACCTAAATTTGCAGAATTGATTATATGGGAAAATCATCAAAAGATTTAGGATTACATTGGCTAAATTGGAAAGTTTTGGATGAATTTGATCGTCGACAATAGGTTTAGGCTTTTGGACAAATCTTCATAAGATTGGATGCTGAACTTGGCAATAAGGCAAATTTGAAAGAGGTCAGAGAAAATTAGAATCATGAGTTAATGTAGTAAGAGAAAATTCGAATCATGAGTCAACGTAAGCAAAGAAATTTGGAATCATGAGTTAATGTAACTTTGAAGTTATATAGGCCAAATCCTTTTGCACATTTGATAATCTAAGAATGAATAAACTACTAATTTAACAACAGCACTAGAACAAGATATGTCTATTTAATTGTTTATGCAATTTCTCTTAGGACAAAAGCAAAATTATGCTTTGCTACTTTATAACCCTACCAAATGTACAATTGATGATGATCATTGTGCAAGATACCATGGAAATGATTTCCATCCTAAGAATTTTCAAATTAGGGAAATTGAGAGATAGAAATGATGCACACTTTAAGTTTTTTTCTAATTAGGAAGTCTGAGGATATCTCTCTTATATTTGAAAATGGGGAAATGTGATTATAGTCCTATTGGACTGACCCATTGTTACTTCTTCTGTCAATCTTAATTAGGTAAGTCGAATTGGATGGATAAGTTTGACCACATGCCCCCATAAAACCTACTCTGTCAAGACATCACAATCTCCTCTGCTAGTGCAACTTCTGGGTTTCTGGTACTTCTATCCTCTCCCCATCTCTTCATTTTCATGATCAAAATTGATGCCATGAGACTCTTCGATCCTTTCATCGTTATGTTTTTTTTTTCCCCCAATTTTCTTTGGCTTAATTTTCACTTCGTAATATTGGGTTTTCTCTCTACTTTGGTAGGTGCAACTGGGTAGCTGAAGATATCACGCAAGAATGTTCGGGACTAGGAGAGAGCTTCCCCATGGGACTGTCACCGAAATTTTCAAGTTTGAGAGTGCTTCGCTCGTTGTGATGATGATGGGTCATCACGATAAACACTTACTCCCAGTTTGGAGAGCAGGGAAGTTTGTGGTCGAACTGTACGTACAGGCTATCACTCACATCATGATGACCACCTGCCGCGTTAGTGACCTCCAATGGCCAATCTCGAGAGACTCCATGGTGATTCGAGTTGGAGAGAGAAGATTTGCATTTGTGATACTGGGGCTTCTATATGGCCTCCAATTCCCACCAGTTTGTGATGAAGATACGGTGGACACTCTCGAGAGGGCTTTCATCAAGTTTTGTGACTACACCAACCTCGATCAAGGAGGAAATGGTAAAAGTCATTCCCTTGCCTAGCTTCCATCTTTTGAATTTTAGGACTTCATTTAGTTTTCTTGAGCATAATTGTACATGTACATTTTTTTATTGAAATGCTTTTTCTTAATAATGAGAAAATTCATCGTAGAAGAAAACTTGGGTGCTGTGAAATTGTATTCTGTTGGTATCATGGAAATGGGATGGTTGACCAATATGTTATAAATCTATTGTACAGAGGTCAATTCAATCATGAACTTTTAAATTTGGTCAATTCAATCCTAAACTTTTTGATAATTTGCCGATGTAATCATGTTGAACAATTTCGTTGGTAACTACTAAAGTCGATGCTAGCTGTCATATGTGGTACGACCGGTGCTAATGTTGACAATTTTTGCAGTTTTTAAAAAAGTTTTCTGTATTTTTTTATTTTATTTTTTCTTCCTTTTTTCCTATTTCGTTCCATTGATTGCAGCAGCCTCAACAATGGCCAACAAAGATCTCTAACCATAAGTACGGTCACGGCCCTTGCCGACCATAGTGTGGACTTGTAGGCCCTCATCCAAAAATAGCGAGGGTCGATGAGGGCATTGCAGCCCCTCACCTGTGGTCAGCAAGTTATTGTTGAGGCTACGTTGGCAAATTGTCATAAAGTTTAGAATTAAATTACCCAAATCAAAGAATAAAGAATTGAATTGGTTATTGCACAATAGGTTTAGGACTTTTAGGATAATTTCTCCATGGAAGTGAAGCATGAGCTGGAATCCGAGTGAATAATCTAAACATGAGATTGGTCGATGTTGATAGTACAAGGGGAATGAACACGTGTCGTGCCTATCTATTTCTTAGTGGTTAGCACCTTTCGAGGAATTTTAATAGAACTTAAATTATATTTTTCTTATTGGCTTTTGATTTTGTATGTTTGGACATACGTAAGATAATGTCAATAATTATTGTCCACTCTGAAGGCATTCTTATGTATTTAATAAAATGACATGAGTTTACTTTAATTGATTGCCCTTTGGAGTAGACTTTTGTTTCTTACTCTCCGTGAATCTTGCAACTCACGCAATTTGACTTCATTTTTAAATCCAAACTCATAACTAAATTGTCAACTTCAACTCTAGACAAAAAAAGATAGACTTTATCATTCAAATTCACGTAACGAATGGATATAAGGACCCTAACGACTCTAAAATTCTCACAGGTTATCCATGTCCTGAAAACAAACCAACGTTTTGGGTAGCAGTACGACCGTTCATCGAGAACATCGCGCTTGCGAAGCTGGGAGAGAACTGGCGACTGATGGAAGGGAATGAAGCAACTAGCTTGTCAAAGGCTGTCAGAACATCGGCGACCACCAAGACGGTGAGCAATGCTGTTGTCACCGGTTACTTGAAGCCCACGCACGTGGACATCTTCGCCGTGAAGGTGCAGGACCGACACGAGAGGTACACAGATTCCGAGGAAGCATTTTCTTCCATTGCCGCCATTACCGACATCGTCAATTCCTTGGAGACGGTCGGGAAAATCACAGTCGGAGATGGGCAGGCAGTTGAAGATGCCAGCGGAGAAGATGGTTCAGTGAGGACAGCGCGAATCAGATTATGGAAGTTGAACCAGCTTGGCCTATCCTTTTTCTTGCGTCAAAATTCCTAATTGCTTTGCCAGGCCAATTTGAGATTTAGTGAGGAATATGGAACGAAATGATGATGGAACATCCATCCACTGGAATCAAATAAGTATATTCATTCATGCAATTATGCTTTTTTTTATAAAGGATTTAGTAGTTTATCTGTGTCGATTAACATAATTTTATGTGATGACTCTCCGACTATTTTTTTGCTCTACACCAGGATTTAATCATATTAATTATTGATATATCACGAAATGTCCTAAACATCCCAAAATCTCTCTTTGATATGAGCTATTATCACTTGCATAGTATTATTCTTTTAGGTCGCATTTAGTAGTCTAGTCATTTTTCTGTTGGATTTAATAAGGTCGAATGAGTTAAAGGTCGGATAGGATAATGATGAGATTTGTAATATCTAATACACCATTTAGTAGATGCTTGGATATGATATGGATATGACACAAATTCTTCTCTTCGCCCCCCTCCCCCCAGCTTTATATTGTCATCAGCCAACCTTGTTGTTGCCTTTCGCCGCCATTGACATTGCCTCATCTCGTCGAGCCATTTCCAGTGGTCATATCTTGCTCCTTTTGGTCGCCCAGTCAACGACTCAGGGCGCCTGATCAGCCACCATCGCCATCCCATCTCGATCCTTGACAATACGACCCTTACGGCCTCGATCGCATTTGATGGTGTCATCGGCCTTGGGTGAAACGAGATGATCTTGGAACCTCCCGTTGCACTCCATTATCTCCTCCAGCCCCGTTCAGCCTTCACTGCGAGTCAGCATAGTTGTCGGTGAACAAGGGGAGGGAAACCCTCGTTGCACAAGATCATTGAAGTGTAGAAAAACCTAACCTAGGTAGCCTTAAAGCCATCAAATAAGAATTCTCTTTTCAGGCCTTACTTTTCCTCAATTTTACTTCGAGCAATTTTCTCATGGATAAATCGGACAAACTCCCAAGCAAAATTACAGGCTACATCCACAAATAGCATCAAACAACACGAACTATATCCAAAATCATCTTCACTGATTCAATTACATTAGTAACGAAGTTGTACATACAAGCGTTCGTACGAGTTCAAAACTGGGCCAACCTCCAAATTTTAATTTTCTATAATGTCTACAACATCCATATTGTGAATTTAGGCAAAAGCGTCGGGTGAATTTGGGCGAAGGTGTCTAGCCAGCGTTGAGGTTGGATTTGGGACAAATTTGAGATCAATTTGAAAAAGATCTCAATTAGGGTTCCTAGGGTGATGTGGGCGAGTTCTATTGAATTTGAGGCGACAAGGTCACCACATGACATCGTTTTGGGGGACTTCAATTTTTTTTTTTTTTTTTTTTTCAATATTGGCCACGACGTCAATTTTCTGAGAGGGAAACGATGTTATTTTGTTTTCCGGCATCCATGTTAATATCGATCGTGCTACGTAGAACGACCATCTTATATAGGATGACCATGCCATGCGGGATGGCCAATGCCGACTAGTTCCACATTAGGCTTTCCGAGAAAAAATGGCAGGATGGACTCAATTGGAAAAAAAAAAAATATACAATAGGTTTATGAATAAATTGGTTAAATTGAAAAGTTTAGAATTAAATTGTTATCCGCAAATTGATTTTTTGGTGATTTTCTCAACTTGAAAGGGGTCGAAGAAAATTAGAGGACGATATTAGTCGGTCAAATGAGATGGGAATAGTTGTACAATCGTCTTTTTTCGTTTGAATTTTGCTAGCCTTATTACATATTATCCACGATCGGATGAAAAGGTATTGACATTTTAATAATTTTGATTTCATCTTTTATATGATTATGATGAATTTACAGAAAAAAAATTCTGGCTAATAACTCTGTTACTAACAATTGCTATACGTTTCTAATTTGAAATTCAAACTCGCTTTGCCTCCTCAATAAAATTTGTCATTTATTCCATAAATTTTATCTTCCTGTAGCTTTGTAGATTTGCGGTTGTTACAGTAACTTCCTTGTTCGTCCCTGGAAGATGTACATGAAATTCAGCATCAATTGCTCTTGCTAGTGTTGTAACCTTTGAAAAACGAATAGGAAGGGAACTTGCGGACTAAGGGTATGTTAGGTAACTGATCAATTCTCATCTATTTTTGCTCTTTTGTTCTTCGAAACAAAAAAAAAAAAAAGAACAAATTTTATTTGATAACGTCAGCTAACTTTTCTACTCCCAAAAACAATTATTATTTGGAATAGAATTAAGAAGTAGAAAAAAAGTTACTTCTTTATTCCCGGAAACAATTCCATAATCAATCATTTTTTTTTTCTTTCTTTTTTTTTCTCTTCTTTTTCCTCCTCTAGCTAGTTGCCAAGCTTGGTGATGGCTGTCATCTAGCTAGAGTCGAGGTCCGACGACCTTGCCATAGCTGGGCGAGGTCGAGCCTCATTGAGGACCAGCGAGATCGGCGACTCTCGTCTAGTAAGTCGCTAATCATCGCCGGCGACGACCGGCTAGAGGGGGAAGAAGAAGAGAAGGAGAAAAGAAAAAAAGGAAAAAAAGAGAAAAATATCATTAAATTATAAAAAAAAATTAAAAGAAATTCTACATCACAAAAAAGAAATTGAGGGTCGTACCAAACACATTCATGTTCTTTTTCTATTTCAGGAATAGAATTTTTGTGTAGTTACCAAACGTGTTCGAATGCTCGAAAACTCGTCTAGGGAGCAAAATCGAAAAAATTATTTGTGAGTAGAAATTGTTCTCGAGAACAAAATAGTTACTAAATGCACTCTAACGGGGAACGCAAGCATGTAAAATTTGGAAAGATGTGAAGATCCATTAGTCAGAAAATTATGTTTGGAGCATGCGGAAAGCCCTAAAAAGCCACCGACTTAAGTGACATGAAGAGAACCTAATCGATGTTACAGATTACTTACTCTTAAGCGAGATTGGACGTCGAACTAAGTCGGCAAGAAGACAAATTTTAAAGAGGCTGACGAAATTAGAAGCATGAGTTAATGTAATTAAGTAATTATAGAAGGCAAATCTTTTTGCTCATTTTGATAATATATGAGTGAATAACCTATTTATATAAAAAAAAAAAACTAGACCAAGACATGTGTCTATTTAATTGCTTATACAATTTCTCATAGGACAAAGCAAAACTCTGTTCTGCTACTTTATAAAGCCAACAAAAAGATGCCCATCCTATTAATTTTCTTATTAATAAATTAGAAAGATGTAAAAATGATGCCCATTATAGGAATTATCTAATTAGGAAGTTTGAGGATATCTCTCCTATATTTGAAAATGTGGAAATGTGATTATGGTCCTATTGGACTGACCCATTGTTACTTCTTCTGTCTTTTCTAATTAGGCAAATCAAATTGGAAGAATATGTTGAACCGAATGCACCCATAAGTGATGCCAGGATGCGACTCTTAAAACCTACTCTCTCAAGACTTTACAATTTCCTCTTATAGTGCAATTTCTGGGTTTCTGGTACTTCTGTCCTCTCCCGTCTCTTCATCTTCACGATCAAAATTGATCTCGTGAAACTCCTGTATCATTTCGACCTTTTGGATTTTTAATTTCATTCTTCTCTACTTTGGCGGGTGCAAGATTGGTAGCCGAAGATTTAGCGCAAGAATGTTAGGGACAAGGACAGAGCATCCTCATGGGACTGTCACTGAGACTTTCAGCCTTGAATATAGTAGATTGATCGTGATGATGATGGGTCATGGCGTTCGACTGTTAGTTGCGGGTAGGGTACTTCGTGGTCAACCTCTATGTTCAGGCTATAACTAACATCATGATGACCACGTGTTGCGTCGGTGACGTCCAGTGGCCAAAGTCGAGAGACTGTCTGGTGATTCGAATTGGAGAGAGAAGCTTTGCATTTGTGATGCTGGGGCTTATTTATGGTTTCCAGCTTCCTCAAACTTGTGATGAAGATACGGTGGACACTCTTGAGAGGGTTTTCATGAAGTTTAATGACTACACTCTCCTCGACAATGGAGTAAAAATTCTCTCTTGCCCTAGCATCCATCTTTTGCATTCTAGGACTTATTTTGGTTTTCTAAGCACAAACGTTAAATGCCCGTTTTCCATTGACATTGTTTTTCTTAATACCGAGAAAATTTACTGTAGAAGCAAACTCTAGCACCATAAAGATTCCATTGGTCTCATGGATTGTATTTAGTTAGACGTTGGAGAATTGGTGGGGAACAATCAATATATTTAAGTGGCTCATCACTTATTGATTTAAGATAAATCGATCTAGATATGTTGATGGGCAAGGATTTGGGTCCACTCTTGGCAATCTCCTTAAATAAAGGTATCGGGCGTCTACTGTAAGCTCCTAACAAATAGAGTCATTGTTGATGGTTGATTGGTGGCAACTCCCAATTTATATTGGTATTGTTTGGTCTAGAGAAAGAGATCAGGGGTGAACATGGGCGATAGGGATTCAAGTTGAGATATCTTATTGCCGAATGATACTTTTATTAAGGGCTAGTGGACCTAACACTAAAGATTAGTGGGATACACATTAGAAAAGTCTCATATCAGAGAATTGATATGGTATGAAGTAGTTAATATATCCAAATTGGTCCATAATTCATTAGCATAAACGTTTGAGTGAAGATGAGTCTAATTAGATATGTTGACCGGATTAGAGGTGGCCCCCTTATTTCCCCTCTACTCTCCTAATAGATTGGAAGCATGAGGCCAATATTCGAGTAAATAATCTAAACATAAGATTGGTCAATGCTAATAGTATGAGAAAAACACCTATTGTGCCTGTTTCATTCGTTTATAGTTAAGCTGGTTCATAGATTTTTGTATTTTAAAGACGGTTTTCGATGTAGGCACATTTTTGACATAAAATTGTCCATCCTTCAAGGCATTCATATATATTCATAAATAGGAGACATCATATGAATCATGAGGAAAAAAAGTCTGTGATATCATTGACTACTCTGACAACATTTTGCTTATTCGTAACCTAATAAACTTATCCCTTCTAGATGTCAAAAAGATGTTTGTTTACACTTAAATTCTTAGGATTTGTGAGAAATAGTTTCCGTCGGATAAACTATAATTGATCGCAATCTTAGTAGACTTTTACTTCTTACTTTTTATTTAATTTTAATCTTGTATCTCATGCATTTTGACTTCTTTTCATATCCGAAACTCTTAAAAACCTCTAGAACTCTGAAATGTTAATATACTAATTCACGTATAGTATTTTCATAACTTTATGAAATTTTAAGTTCACATATAATTGAAAACCGAAGGGAAAGCAAAAAGTGCTTTTTCGCTTGATATTTTTTGACACATAATTTCTTTTTTATAGTCTACTTTTTGATTTAAGTTCACTTTATAAATGGACATAAGGACTCTAATGATTTTAACATTGTAACAGGTTATCCATGTCCTGAATATGAACCAGCTTATTGGGCAACCGTACGACCAGTCGTTAAGGGCATCGCACGGGTGAAACTGGGAAAGAACTGGCGACTGAAGGAAGGGAATGAAGCTACAAGCTTGTCAAAGGTTATGAGAACATCGGCCACCACTAAGACAGTAAGCAATGCCATGGTTGCCGGCTTCTTGAAGCCCATGCATATAGATAGCTTCGTGAAGAGGATGCCGGACGACACAAGAGGTACACAGATTCTGAAAAAGCGTTTTCTTCCATTTCAGCCATAACCGATATCGTTAATTCCCTGGCGGCGGTCTGGAAAACTACGACTGGCGATCGACAAGCTATTAAGGATGCTGACAGAGAAGATGGTTCGGTGAAGACATCGCGGATTAAATTATGGAAGTTGAACCAGCTTGACCTTGCCTTTTTCTTGAGTCAAAAGCCAAAATTGCTTTGCTAGGCCAATTTGAGACTTGGTGGTGAATTTGGAAGGAAATAATGAAGAACCATGCGTGTGTCAAGGGTTGGTAATTCCTTGGCCGTGGAATAAGTTGTGTAGCGCCTGGCGAGCAGAATTCGCCAGGCCAGCCCTCCTTCGATAGTTGTTCCAGTAAACAATACAGCGGTTGTATCATGCTTCCCATGGTCGCTCAGTCATTGACCCGTGGTGCCCAGTTCGCTGCCTTCTTTGTCCCGTCTGAATCCTCCACGTTGCGACCCTCAAGGGCTCGATTGGGTAAGATGGCGTCATTGGCCTTGGGTGACACCTGATGATCTCTGAACCTCCCGATGCACTCATCAACCCGTTCAAGCATCACTGTGAATCGGCGTAGTTGTCGATGAACACAGCAAGGGAAACCCCAGTGGAGCAGCTCGGGCTGCAAGAAACCTGGTTTCCACTTTGTCATTGTCCCTAAAATAATAACTCCCCAGCACTCGGAAGAGGTCGGCCGCAAAGGTCTTCTAAACATCCTCATCTTTGAAGCTTACGAACACGTCATACTTCTATTGATGAATCATAGTAGAAGACCCAATGCGTCACTTGGTTTCTTCGAGTTCCGTGAGGACAATGCATGATTGAGTGGAAGACTGCAAAAGAGGTGGAAACTTTTCCTCGCAGGTGAAGTGTTTATGCAACAGAGAGGACGTGCAAGTTGTCAATCAGAAAGGGCAATGAATGAAAGTTGCGCCATCAAACCAGATTTGCGCGAAGGTGGAGATGTTGATTGGGAAGCTCCAATTGCCGAACATGATCAGCCGGCTGGCGATGACGGTCAGTTGGTCGACAATAATGAGAGCCAAAAGCTTCTCACTTGACTCCATGTTTGCTTCCAAAGCTCATTGTTGAACTGTCAACTTTGGGATTTATTTCACATCTGTTGTGGAAGGAGTAGGTGGTCAATTTATAAATGTGAGGGAAAGTTTTACCCTTTAAGCTAGTTTTTGAGGTGAGAAAGGCTTAAGACAAGACTTAACATCGGTATCAGAGTCTAGGTTATCAACAAGTCTGGACCCAACAGTCACTTGGAGAGTTGTTGCAACCTCCAACCTAAGTCTAATGTGTGGGGGGAGATTGTTGGGGTTTATCCCATATCGATTGTAGAAGGAGCAGGTGGTCAGTTTATAAGTGTGGCGGAAAACCTCACCTCTTAAGCTAGTTTTCGGATGAGAGAGGGCCAAGACCATCCAACATCAAATCTCCTCCCGGGACAGCGCCTGTCACAACTTAACCTTGGGGCTCGCTGGTATGCACTTAAGAGCATATCAACCTTGTTTTCCTAGGTGGAAAACTGGTTGCGGGGACATATCCTGCGTCTGATGCCAATATAGGCTCCTACGGCACATGGGGTTCGTGAGTGAAGGAGGTACGCGGTGGCATGAAGGGGTATGGGGAAGGAGTCTGCGCAGCGTAAGGAGGCTCCAAAATGTAGATGAGGAGCAAGGGAGTCACTGGGGATAATGTTGGATGAGCCAACGTTGGTTGATGATATTTTCCTTTATTGAGAACTTCGTAGGAAGAACAAGATAGCTATGCTCTTTCCGGCCAATGGCGTCAACGTTGAAGCTGGAAGACTAAAGAATCAATCTGTACCAAAACAAAAGGCAAAGCGTGGGGATCTCGTTCTTGGATTGGTCCTTCAATGCTTAAGTTGGCATTTGAAATGACGAAGGTTTAGAGGCATAGGAGAGGATTCAGAGCTTAGAGATAAAGGGAGAGGTGTTTTTCTACGAAGGAGTCAAAGATAGTAGGGAAAAGTACCAAAAAAGTCATAAACCTATTGTATTGGTACTAATTTAGTCCTAAACTTTTTAATTGGACAAATTTAGTCCTAAACCTTTTAATATTGGTATCAATTCAGTCCATCCGCCAATTTTGACCGGTCGGCGCTAACGTGGACATTGGCCGGTGGCTGGACGCTGACGTGGCAATTATTATTATTATTTTTTCGATTTTTAATTATTTTTTATTAATTTTTTCCTCTTTTTTTTTCCCCTTTTTCATTTTCTTTCCGGCGGTGGCGGCGAGGGCCGCAAAGCCCTCGCCGCCACCGGCGAGGGTTGCGGCCCTCGTCCAGCCTCTCCCAGGGCCGCCGGCGGGGCCATGGCGGCCATCGCCGGGGCGGAGGCGAGGGCCGCGACCCTCGTCGATGGCTGGCGAGGGCTTCGCGGCCTTGGGCGAGGCCGAGCAAGGGCCACGACCCTCGCCGGCGGCTGGCGAGGCCCTAGGCGAGGCCGAGCAAGGGACGCGACCCTCGCCGCCGGCTGGCGAGGGCTTCGTGGCCCTCGCCTCCGCCCTAGCGATGGCCGCCATGGCCTCGCCGGCGGCCCTAGGAGAGGTCGGGTGAGGGCCGCGACCCTCGCCCAGTGGCCGGCGAGCCTCGGAAAAGAAAAGGAAAAAGGAAAAGGAAAAAAAGAAAAATTAATAAAAATCAAAAAATAATAATAATAATTGCCATGTCGTCGGCCACCGCCAACGTCCACGTTAGCGTCAGCAGGCCAAAATTGGCCGGATGGACTAAATTAGTACCAATATTAAAAGGTTTAGGACTAAATTGGTCCAATTGAAAAATTTAGGACTGAATTGGTACCAATGTAATAGGTTTAGGATTTTTTTGGTACTTTTCCCAAGATAGTATATCTTAGCATTCAAATCACTCTTTATGTGTTACCGTTGGTGGACTGTCGAATTATGTTAGGCATGCGGTGGTTTATGAATAACAAGTAATTAAATGATGCAAACAAATGACATTCATGCTGTTTTAAGGCCTGATGCATGTACATCCTTTAGATATTGATAGCATTGTTGTACGTCCCAATGAAATAATGTTAACTATTGTCAAAGCCAGACAGTGGGACAATGAAATCTCACCATTCGGTGGGAATATCCAGATCCATTAGTAATTATCATTGGTACTTGTCGCTGTCAGCACGACACGTCATAGGTCAATTGATTAGCCGAAATTAGCTTCATCAAATTCCTAAAACAATATAACACATGCCCATAGACTACGACCCTTCCCGGGGAGAACATTTCTACAACGGTGGAACGTACGCGGCATGGAAAAGGTAAACAGTCGGAAATCCACTTCTTCGATCACCCTAAAACTCAACGCTATTTCTATAAAAACAAAAGAATGGCCTCTTCAGTTCGAAGATGGAGGAACCAAGTGTAGGAGCCCAGACTAACAAGGATACAAGCTTCCCAGGAACAACATATGTCGCTCTCTCTAGTTGTGATGATGATGCTTTGGCCGTGAGTAATTTTACTGCTAGTAAACATATTTGTGATGCTGAGGCTAATTCGGCTTGGGGAAATTTGCTAATATTGACCCTGGGACTAGTAATCGTGCGTCTAAATCTAATATAGTGAGAGAAACTATCATTGCTCCCTATCAGAAAGTTACTGCTACGGTTACTTTAAGTGTGTCTTGGAAAAATATTACTATGGGCAACCTTACGGAGTCTGCCAAATTGGATTTTCACCTGCCTGTCAAGAATGGAGATAAACTTATCATAGTTCCCACCCCCAAGGTTGTAGCTAAGGGAAAGTCACATTTCCAAAACTGCCTTGTTGGATACTTTCTCGCCGCCAACGCATCCTTTTACTTAGTCAGAGGTTTTATTGAGAAACTATGGGGCCATGAGAGCCTTCTAGATATTAAAAAATATATGATAAATTCCACATAGATACGTCGTTACATGAAGGGAATGTCTATTGCAGCATGTGTATTTACAAATTATATCTATGAATTTGCTTTCAACCTTCTGAGTAATCAATGTTGCAAAAACCTTCTATACTTACAAACCTAAACCCGTCCTTTACGAAGGTTCCTTGAGGTCAAGGGTGGATCGAAGAATCAAACCTCTGACTTTCAGCTTACAGAATAAGTCTTTAAGTCCCTCAACCTGTCTTCTAATTCATGGAGGTATTATGTTAATTTCTTCATAGAAGATGATATTAGTCAGTCAAATGAGATTTGAATAGTTGTACTATTGTCCTCTTTCGTTTGAACTTTTATATCCTTATTGCATATTATCCACGATCGGATGAAAAGGTATCGATTTTTTTTTATAATTTTTAATTATCTTTCATATGATTATGATGAATACACAATTTTTTTTTTGGCTAATAACCCTGTTTTTAACAATTTTCATAATTTTCTAAGTTCAAATTCAAACTCATTTTGCCTCCTCAATAAACTTTGTCATTTATTCCATAAATTTATCTTCTTGTAGCCTTGTAGATTTGCGGTTGTTACAGTAACTTCCTAGTTTGCCCCCGAAAGATGTACATGAAATTCAGCGTCAACTGCTCTTGATAGCGTTACAAGATTCGAAAATCGAATAGCAAGAGAATTTGCAGATTAAGGACCTATTTGGTAATCGGTTAATTCTTGGCTATTTCTTTTCTTTTTTTCTTTAGAACCAAAAAAAAAAAGAATAAAAATCCATTTGGTAACGTCAACTAATTAGTCTACTCTCAAGAACAATTCTAGAATCAAGCCATTTTATTTCTTTTTTTTTTTTTTCCTTCTATAGCCAATCGTCGGGCTTGGCAATGGCAAGCGACTTGCCAAAGTTGACATCTGGCGACCTCACCATGGCTAGGTGTGGCTCGATCTTGCCGAGGGCCGAGGAGGTTGTCGACTCTCATCTGTCTGATCGCCGGCCATCACCAAACCTAGCAATTGGCCAAAGGAGGAAGAAGAATAGAAGGAAAAACTTTGAGGATCGCACCAACCACATTTTTGTTATTTTTCTATTTCTGAAATAGAAATTTTGTGCAATTACCAAACGTGTTCAAGTGTTTAGAATTTTGTCGGCGAATAGAATTAAAAAAAAAAAACTATTTCTGAGCAAAAATTATTTATGGGAATAAAATGGTTTCCAACACACCCACGTGGAATGCAAACATGTAAAATTTGGAAAGGTGTGAAGATCTATTTGTAAGAACATTATGTTAGAGCACATGGAAAGCCATGAAAATCCACCGACTTAAATGACGTAACAAGAACTTAATTGATGCTACAGATTACTTACTCTTAAACAAGACTAGATGTCCAACGGGACAAGACAAATTTTAAAGAGGCCAATGAAATCAGAAGCATGAGTTAATGTAGTTAAGTAATTATAGAAGGGCGAATCTTTTTGCCCATTTTGATAATCTATGAGTGAATAACCTACTTATAAAACAAAACTAGACCAAGATATGTGTCCATTTAATTTCTTATACAATTCTTCACTCGACAAAGCAAAAGCTTGTTTTGATACTTTATAGTACTAACAAAATAATGCCCATCCTATAATTTTCTAATTAATAGATTAAAAGACGTAAAAATGATGCCCATTATAGGAATTATCTAATTAGGAAATTTAAGGAAATCTCTCCTATTTATGAAAATGCGGAAATGTGATTATTGTCCTAATGGAGTGACCCATTGTTACTCCTTTTGTCAATTCTAATTAGGCAAGTCAAATTGGACGGATAAGTTTGACCGATGCGCCTATAAGTGGTGACCGCGTGTGACTCTTAAAACCTCCTCTCTCAGGACTTCACAATCTCCTCTTATAGTGCAATTTCTAGGCTTCTGGTACTTCTGTCCTCTCCCTTGTCTCTTCATCCTCACTATCAAAATTGATCTCGTGGAACTCCTGTATCTTTTCGACCTTCTGGATTTTCAATTTCATTTTTGCCTCTACTTTGGAAGGAGCAAGATTCGTAGCTGAAGATATTGCGCAAGAATGTCAGGGACAAGAAAAGAGCATCCTCATGGGACTGTCACTGAGATTTTCAGCTTTCAATATAGTAGATTGATCGTGATGACGATGGGTCATGGCGCTGAACAGTTAGTCCCAGCTTGGCGAGTAGGGAACTTTGTGGTCAACCTCTATGTTCAAGCTATAACTCACATCATGATGACCACATGCTGCGTCGGTGACTTTCAATGGCCAGTGTCAAGAGACTCTTTCGTGATTCGAATTGGACAGAGAAGCTTTGCATTTGTGATGCTAGGGCTTATGTATGGTCTCCAGCTTCATGAAGATTGTGATGAAGATACAGTGGACACTCTTGAGAGGGTTTTCATCAAGTTCAGTGACTATACCAATCTCCTCGACGTTGGAGCAAAAGGTAAAAATTCTCCCGTGCCCTAGCTTCCATCTTTTCCATTCTAGGACTTAATTTGGTTTTCTGAGCACAAATGTTAAATGCCCGTTTTTCATTGAAATTGTTTTTCTTGATAACAAGAAAATTACTGTAGAATAAAACTCCAGTACCATAGAGATTCCATTGGTTTCATGGATTGTGTTAATGTATACGTGGGGGAATTCATGGGAAACAATCAATATATTGAAGTTGGCACATAACTTATTGGTGCAAGGTAGATCCCCCTAGATATGTTAATAGGCATGGACTTGGGCTCACTTTTGGCGATCTCTTTAAATGAAGGTATCAAGCTTCTATTGTATGCCTTAATAAATGGTGTCATTGTCGATAGTTGATTGGTGGCTAGTCCCAATGTATATTGGCATTGTTTGGTTTAGAGAAAGAGATCAGGAGGGAAGGTGGATGATGGAGATTCATGTTAAGATATCTTGATGTAGAATGATACTTTAATTTTTGGGTTGGGGGGGGTCTTGACATTGGAGAATATTGAGATACACATTAGAAAAAGTCTCATATTATAAAATTGATGTGGTATAAAGTAGTTAATATATCCAAATTGGCCAATAATTTGTTAGTATAAACTTTTAAGTGAAGATGGGTCCAATTGGATATGTTGACCAACTTAGAGTTGGCTCCCTTATGGTGATCTCCCCATATAAAGATCATGATCTCTGCTCTCCTAGTAGATTGGAAGCATAAGGCCAATGTCTGGGTAAATAATCTAAACATAAGATTGATCGATGCAAATAGTATGGGAAAATTGAACACTTGCTGTGCTTATTTCATTCCTTTATAATTAAGTTGGTTCACAAATTTCTATATTTCGATGTAGGCACATTTTTTTAATAAAAAATAATTGTCCATCCTTAAAGGATTCATATATATTCATAAATAGGACACACCAAATGAATCATGAGAAAAAAAAAATTGCCAAAGTCATTAACTACTCTAACAACATTTTGCTTATTGTAGCCTTATAAACCTATCCTTTCTAGATGTCAAAAAGATGTCTTTTGCTCCAGAATTATTAGGTTCTTGTGAGAAGTTAGTTCTGTCGAATAAATAATAATTAATCGTCAGTCTTCGAAGATTTTCATTTCTTATTTGTTTATTTAATTTTAATCTTGAAGCTCTTGCATTTTGACTTCTTTTCATACTAGAAAGTTTTGAAAACCCCCACAACTCTCATTTGTTGATATACTAATTCACATATTATATGAAATTTTAAGTTCACGTATAATTCAAAACCTGAAGGGAAAGCAAAAAAGTGCTTTTAGCTTGATATTTTTTGACATGTGCTTCTTTTTTTTTTTTTTTTTTTGAAGTCTACTTTATTTTACATCCACTTTACAAGTGGATATAAGGACTCTAATTACTGTAAAATTGTAACAGGCTATCCATGTTCTGAATACGAATTAGCTTATTGGGCAACAGTACGACCGGTCGTTGAGGGAATCGCACGGGTGAAGCTGGGCAAGAAATGGCGACTGATGGAAGGGAATGAAGCAGCAAGCTTGTCAAAGGTTATGAGAACATCGGCTACCACCATGACTGTAAGCAATGCTATGGTCGCTGGCTTCTTGAAGCCCATGCACATAGACAGCTTCGTCGTGAGGATCCCGGACCAACACAAGAGGTACACAGATTCTGAGAAAGTGTTTTCTTCTATTTCAGCCATAACCGACGTCGTTAATTCCTTGGAGGGGGTCTGGAAATTTACACCCGGCGATCGACAAGCTCTTGAGGATGCCGACAGAGAAGATGGTTCGGTGAAGACATCGCGGATCAAATTATGGAAGTTGAACCAGCTTGGCCTTGCCTTTTTCTTGCGTCAAAAATCAAAATTGCTTTGCTAGGCCAATTTGAGATTTGGTGATGAATTTGGAAGGAAATAATGATGAAACATGCATGTATTGGAGTGACAAACGTGATTTCATTCATGCAATTATTTTTTTAGCAGGGAATCGGTAGGTTCTTTCGTGGCGGTTAACATAATTTATCAGGTATTAATCGGATTAATTATCGATCTAACACGAAAGGCCTCAAATGTCCCAAAATTTATCATTAAAAATGAGATATTGTCACTTGGTTATTATTACTCTTTTAGGCTGCTTTTGGCGGTTTGGTTTGTTGGATAGAATAAAGTTGAAAAAATAAATATTGGATATGATACTGATGAGATTTGTAATGTCTTATAAGTGTTTAGTAAATGCCCTAGTAACACAAATTCTCCCCTCTATCCCTCCACCATTGCATTGTCATCAACCCAACGTTTTCATTGGGTTCACCACGGCTTGTCAAGCTGCCGGTGACATTGCCTCATCTCCGCGTGCCATCACCAGTTATAATATCGTGCTCCCTCTATTGGCTAAATCAACGACCCATGTCACCTAGTTGGCCGCTATCTCTGTCCGGTCTCAGTCTTCGACATTGCGACAGGAAACCTGGATTCCACTTTTTCACTGTCCCTAAAATAGTAGTTCTCCAGCATAATAAAGAGGTTGCCCGCAAAGGTGTTCTAAACGTCCTTGCCTCTGAAGCTCACGAACACGTCATATTTCTAGCAATGTATCAAAGTAGAAGACCTAATGCGTCGCTTGATTTTCTTCAAGTTCCATGAGGACGATGCTTGATTAAGTGAAAGACTACAAAAGAGGTGGAAACTTTTCGTCGCACGCAGGTGAAGTAACTATGCAACAGGGAGGACGTGCAAGTTGTCAATGAGAAGGCGCAATGAATAAAAGCTGCGCCATCACACCAGATTCGCACAAAGGTGGGGATGTTGATCGGGAAGCTCCGATTGGGGAACATGATCAGCCGGCCAGCGATGATGGTCAGTTGGCCAACGATGACGAGAGCTGGAAGCTTCTCCCTTGACTCCATGTTCAATCCCCAAGCTCATAGCTGAACTGTCAACTCTCCTCCCTGGGCAATGCCTGTCGCAACTTAACCTTTGGAAAAACCCGCTGGTACGCTTCTAAGAGCATGTCAACCTTGTTTTCAAGGTGGAAAACTGGTTGCAGGGACATATCCTGCATCTGATGTAAAAATAAGCTCTTGCGGCACATGGGGTTTGTGAGTGAAGGGGAGAAAATATTCAGCCACGGAAAAGGGTATGAACTGGCGCATGCTTGTAGCCAAAATGACCATACATTCGAGAAGGAGTAGGGAATTGTTGAGGGTAAGAGTTGGGCATGTGACATGGAGGCATGAAGGGGTACGGGGCAGGAGTCTGGGCCGCATAAGGAGGCTTCAAAATGTAGACGAGGAGCAAGGGAGTCATTGTGGATGGACTCCGGCTAGTCTAATGGTAGGGCTTTTGTTACGGTAGGAACGGTCTAACATCAGCCACACTTTTTTTTTTTAATAAGGAAATAGGGAGACTGGTTTTAGTGATTTTTTCTTTTCTTTTTTGACTTTTTATGGCTTCCTATATTCTTGGCTTAATTTGGGATTAGGCTAGAGGAATTGAAAAGGAAAATTATTAGCTGACAACTAACAGTACCGAATCACAAGTGGAAAGTGGAACATTTTGAATATGAAGAATGGAAAAGAAATTTAAATACCGTAATACAAATAATGAAAGGTAAAAAATATTATCACTAATCTAAAATAAATCATTAATGTCAACTAATTAAATTTTAAAGATGAATAATATTTATCATATTAGCTTTACAATTAATAACGGAATCATTGTGCAATAAAACGGTTTCTCCTTCTTTTCACTCAAATCAAATTGCAATAGAAGGACTCTCGATAACCTAAAAAGAAAAAAACACTGATGTCAATTATGCATAGAAATGGATGAATTAAAGAAAAGATTAAGATTAGAATAATAATTAGTGGATGAAAAAATTATCCGATCAATGCAAATCTCGTAGATGAAGATATGCAACATGAACTCCATCCATCTAAATGAGATTAAGAAAAAAATAATTAAGCATTACATATCTAAAGTATATAATGACAGACACCAATTAAAATTCGATGCCAATCAATGAAGCGGAGACGATGGTAATATATTCATTGATTACAAAATACTAAATAATTGAAAGTTCAAAATATATCAGATAAGTCACATTCTTGTTTATTTTATTCGAGTAATAAATTTCATTTTATTTGGGGACGATAGTCCCCAAATATTTTCTTTGGTGGAGAATGATGTTCATTCCTTCAAAAGTTTCAATTTAAATTTTTTAGTCTAATTAAACTTTTCTTTGATTGGAAAAAAAATCCTTACTGGTATTTTTTTTATTTGTGATTTGGTATTATTAGCTAATCATTTTCCTTTTTAAATTCTCTAATCTAATGATAAAATAAGCCAAGAAAATAGGAAGTGATGGAAAGTCAATAAAAGAAAGAAAGAAACCAGTAGAGCCAGTCTCCTTATTTCCTCAATAAAAAGTATAGTTGACGTTGTACCGTGCTTTTGCAAAACGACGGTACTGTCAACTAATCAGTTTCCTCGTGGATATTTTGAGGAGCAACGTTGGCTAGAGATATTTTCCTTTTCTCAGAATTTCGCAGGAAGAACATGATAGCTATTTGCTCTTTCCCATGGATGGCGCTAACGTGGAAGCTCTAAAACTGAAGAATCAATCTGCACCAAAACAAAAGGGTCGAGGCGTCGGGGTCTCATTCTCGGATCGGCCCTTTGATGCTTAAGCTAGTACTTGAAACGAGGGAAATTTAGAGGGAAAGGAGAGGAATCATAGCTTAGAGATAAAGGGAGAGGTGTTTTTCAATAGAGGAATCAAAGATAGTATACCCAAGTGATCAAATTACTCTTTATGTGTTATTGTTGGTGGATTGTCGAATTATGCTGGACATGAGGTGGTTTATGAACAACTAGTGAAGAGGGTGCAACAAATGACATTCATGATATTTTGGGTTCTACGCATATGCATCATTTATATGGTTGTGGCACTATTGTATGCTCAATAAAATGACATTAAAATTGTCTCTTATCAAAGTCACACAGTGGGATGGTAAAATCTTAACATCAGGTGGAATTATCTAGACCCAGTAGTAATTCCCATCAGTACTTGTTGCTGTCAACGTGACACGTGATGGGTAAATTGATTAGTCACAATCAGCTACATCAAGTTCCTAAAACACTTGATGATATTTTCCACATAAATACGTCATTACAAGAAGGGAATGTGTGTTGTTGCATGTGCATTTACAATCATACCTATGAATTTGCATTTACCCTTTTGAATAATCAATGTTGCAAAAACCTTTGATACTTCCCCCAGCGGTGGTACACCTCAGCACGTCCTTGACAAAGGATCCTCAGATCAAGAATAGATCGGAGAATCAAACCTCTTTCAGCTTACAGATAAGTCTTTAAGTCACTCAACCGAAGGTATTATGTTGATCTCTTCATATAAGATGATATTAGTCAGTCAAATGAGATGTGAATTGTTGTACTATTGTCCTTTTTCATTTGAACTTTGCTATTCTTATTACATATTATCCTCGACTGGACAAAAAAGTATTGACATTTTGATAATTTTTATTTTATCTTTCATATGATTATGATGAATTCACTTAAAAAAATATTTTGGCTAATAATCCTGTTAATAACAATTGTTATCATTTTCTAAGTTCAAATTTAAACTCATTTTGCATCCTCAATAAAATTTGTCATGTACTCCATAAATTTCATCTTCTTGTTGGTTTGCGGCTGTTGTGGTCAAACCCCTGAAAGATGTACATGAAATTCAGCATCAATTGCTCTTGCTTGTGTTTCAAGACTCGAAAAACAAATAGGAAGGGAAGGTGCAGGCTAAAGGGGAACACAAACATGTAAAATTTAGAAAGATGTGCAGATTCATTCGTAAGAACATTATGTTGAGAGAATGTGGAAAGCTGCCAAACACTATGAACTTAAGTGACTTGACGGCAACTTAATTGACACTATGAATTACTTACTCTTAAATAAGACTAGACGTCCAACTAACTTGGCAATGAGGCAAATTTGAAAGAGGCCAACGAAATTAGACCCGTGAGTCGATGTAGTTAAGTAGTTATAGAAGTGCAAATCCGATCACCCATTTTGATTGAATCTATGAATAGATAACCTATTTATAAAATAGAAAGGACCAGAACAATATATGTCTATTTGATTGCTTATACGATTTCTCATAGGACCAAGCAAAATTTTGTTTGTTACTTTGTAAAACTGACAAATGATGCCCATCCAATGAATTTCCAAATAAGGGAAATTTGAGAGACCTGAAAAAAAGATGCCCGTGTTAGGAATTTTCCTAATTAGGAAGTTTGAGGATATATTTTTCCTATATTGGAAAAATGTGGAATTGTTGATTGGTCCTGTTGGACTACGCCTGGCCAATTGTTACTTCTTCTGTCAATTCAAATTAGGCACTATAATTGACTTCCCTGACAACATCTTGCTTATTCGTAGCCTAATAAATGCATCCCTTCTAGATGTCAAAAAGATGTTTGTTTACCCTTGAATTATTAAGTTCTGAGAGAAGCAGGTTCTGTCAGATAAATCATAATTGATCATGAGTCCTAGTGGACTTTTATTTCTTGCTTTATATTAATTTCAATCTCATGTCCCATGCATTTTGACTTCTTTTCATACGCAAAACTCTTGAAAGCCTTCATAATTCTTCAATGTCGACATATTAATTCACGCATAGTATTTTCATAACTTTATGAACTTTTAAGTTCACATATATTTCAAAACCTAAAGGGAAAGCAAACAAGTACTCTTCACTTAATATATTTTGACATATGCATTTCTTTTAATAGTCAACTTTATTATTTAAATTCACTTTACAAATGGATATAAGGACTCTAATGACAATAAAGTTGTAACGGGCTATACATATCCTGAATACGATCAGCTTTTTGGGCAACAATACGACCGGTCGTTGAGCGCATCGCAAGGGCGAAGCTGGGAAAGGACTGGCGACCGATGGAAGGGAATCCAGCAACAAGCTTGTCAATAATTATGAGAACATCGGCCCCCAACAAGCCAGTGAGCAAGGCTATCGTCGCCGGCTTCTTGAAGGCCCCGCACATAGACAATTATGTCGTGAGGATGGCGGACCAACACAAGAGGTACACAGATTCTGAGGAAGCATTTTCTTCCATTTCAGCCATAACTGACATCGTTCATTCCTTGGAGACGGTCTGGAAAGTTACAGCCAGCGATCAACAAGCTCTTGAGGGTGCCGACAGAGAAGATGGTCCGGTGAAGACAACGCGGGTTAAGTCATGGAAGTTGAACCAGCTTGGCCTTTCCTTGTTCTTGCGTCAAAAATTAAAATTGCTTTGCACTGCCAATATGAGATTTGGTGAGGAATAAGGAAGGAAATGATGATCGAACATCCATGCATTGGAGTCAAATAAGTATTTTGATTGATACGATTATGTTTTTAGGAGAATATTAAGAGGCCTTTTGCGCCAATTAACATAATTTTTAATGATTACACTCGGATTATATTTTTTTTCCCTATACTAGGAATAAATCCCACTGATTATGGATCTAACGCTAATTGCCCCAAACATCCCAAAATCTGTCATTGAAAACGAGCTATTGCCACTTGCATATTATTATTCTTTTAGGCTAGGTTTAATGATCTGTACATTTTTGTTGGATAGAACAAGGTTGAAAAAGATAAACGTCGAATATGATAATAATGAGATTTGTAATATCTTCTTCTCTCTCCCCTCCACCTTCACATTGTCATTAACCTGATGTCGTTGCCTTCCATAACTACTTGTCAAGCTGTTGTTGACATCGCCTCATCTCATCATGCCATCACCAGTTGTTGCATCGTGCTCCCTATAGTTGTCCAATGGCAAAAGTATAGCCCCAAGTGCCAAAACTTGGCATAGGTGAATATTTAAGTATCAAAACTTCTAAAAATATACTTAAGTACAAACTCTGGCGAGACTTACTAGAAATTATACATGGCATTATTTTAATAATAAAACTTATTTACGTGGCTTGCCAGATTGTTCACTCAAGCAATGCTTTTCCAAATGACGTCATTTTGCCCCCAAATATGATTTTTAATATAAACATTAATTAAATTATGTTAAAAAATAAATTAAAAAAGAGAACAATTTTTTTATAAATTATAGTTTTTCTAACTCCAAAGTGGCATTATTTTTTATATTTTAGTTTTTAAATTTAACTTAATTAATATATATATTAAAAATTAAATTTGGACCAAAACAACATCGTTTTGAACTATTTAGCCAAGTCAACACCATGTGGATAGATTTTTTAAAATAAATGCCACGTCATTTAAATTCTCTCCAGAAAAACCACATTAACAATTTGGTCGGAAATTCTTGCCACCACCACAACTGTTCCTTTTTCCTAGATTTTGACACTTAAATGTACTTTTTGGAAATTTTGGCACTTAGGTATCCACTGTGCCAAGTTTTGGCTCTTAGGGTGTCCAGCACTCATCGCCCAGTCAACAACTCATGGTGCCCAGTTGGCTGCCTTCTCTGTCCCATCTCAATCCTTGACGTTGCAACCCTCAAGGGCTTGATCCTTTTAGACGGTGTCATTGCCTTGGGTGACACTTGATGATCTCCAAACTTCTTGATGCACTCCAAGATCTCCATCAGCCCCGTTCAAGCATCACTGCGAGTCAACGTATTTGTCAATGAACACGGCGAGGGAAACCCTACTGGAGCAACTTGGGCTGCAAGAAACCTGGTTTCTCCTTTGTCATTGTCCCTAAAATACCCCAGCACCTGGGAGTGGTCGACCGCAAAGATCTTCTAAACATTCTTGCCTTTGAAGCTCACAAACACAGCATACTTCTTTCGATGAATCACAGTAGAAGACCAAATGCGTTGCTTGGTTTGTTCGAGTTCCGTGAGGACAATGCATGATTGAGTGAAAGACTGTGAAAGAGGTGGTTACTTTACCTTGCATGTGAAGTGTATGTGCAACAGAGAGGACGTGCAAGTTGGCAATGAGAAGGGGCAATAAATGAAAGCTGCGCCATCAAACTAGATTTGCATGAAGGTGGAGATGTCGATCAGGAATCTCTGACTGGGAACGTGATCAGCTAGCCGGCAATGATGGTTAGTTGGTGAGCTGGAAGCTTTGCGCCGGACTCCGCATTTGCTTCCTAAGCTCATAGTTGAACTGTGAACTCTCCTCCCCAGACAGCGCCCGTCACAACTTAACCTTGGGGAAACTTGCTGGTACGCATCTAAGAGCACATCAACCTTGTTTTCCTAGGTGTAAAACTGGTTGCAGGGACATATCCTGCATCTGATGCCAAAATATGCTTCTGCGGCACATAGGGTTCGTGAGTGGAGGTATGAGGCGGCGTGAAGGGGCATGGGGGAGGAGTCTGCGCTGCATAAGTAGGCTAAAAAATGTAGATGAGGAGCAAGGGAGTCATTGTGGATATGCTGGAGGAGCAACATTGGTTGGACGTATTTTCCTTTTCTTGGAATCTTGTGGGAAGAACAAGATAGCTATTTGCTCTTTCCCACAGATGGCGCCAGCATCGAAGCTTGAAGACTGAAGAGTCAATCTGCACCAAAAGAAAAGGCGAGGCGTGGGGGTCTCGCTCTCCGATTGGTCCTTCGATGCTTAAGCTGGCATTTGAAATGAGGAAAATTTAGAGGGAAAGGAGAGGGTTCAGTACTTAGAGATAAAAGGAGAGGTGTTTTTCTATAGAGGAATTAAGATAGTATATCCTAGCATTCAGATCACTCTTTATGTGCTACCATTGGTGGATTGTCGAATTATGTTAGGCATGTGAGGGTTTTATGAATGACAAGTAGTTAAATGGTGTGACAAATGACATTCATGTTGTTTTTAAGGGCCAATGCATGTGCATCCTTTAGATAGTGATAGCATTGTTGTACACTCCAATAAAATGTTGCCAAAATTGCCTCTTGTCAAACTATTCTTCCCTAAAAGACACGAAGTGCTTATTATTGAGTCAGACAGTTTGCAACTAGTTAAAGCCATGAACAGTTCAAATCAGTTGAGTTGGGAAATTCAACCTATTGTTAGTAAGTGCAAGGAAAAAATGCGGGCCTTCTCAAATGTTCAGATAGTCCATTGCTCTAGAGAGGCCAATCTTATTGCAGACTGGGTAGCCAAAGCCCACAAGAAAAATTACTTATCTCTAAATTGAGTCTTGTCCCCTCCTCAAACTTTGTTGGATCTTTTGTGTAATGATGCCCATTTACCGGGCCTCTCATCTTTGCTCACTTAATGAAATATTTCCGTTTATGACAAAAAAAAAATCTGGAAGGGTGTGAAAATCCATTTGTAAGAACATTATGTTTAGAGTGCGTGGAAAGGGGCATAAAGCCACAAACTTAAGCCGCATGGCAAAAATCAATTGACGTTACGGATTACTTACTCTTGAATAAGACTGGATGTTGTGATAAGGCAAATTTGATAGAGGCTGACAAAATTAGAACCATGAGTCAATGTAGTTAAGTAGTTATATAACAGCAAATCCGTTTGCATGTTTTGATCGAATCTATGAACGGATAACCTACTTATAAATCGAAAAAGGACAAGATCAAGATATGTCTATATAATTGCTTATACAATTTCTCATAGGACCAAACAAAATTTGGCTAGCTACTTTATAACACTTAACATACGATGCCAACCAATGAACTTGTAATTACGGAAAATTTGAGAGAACTTAAAAAATGATGCCCATCTTAGGAGTTTTCCTAATTAGGACGTTTGAGGAGATATTTTCCCTTATTGGAAAAATGTGAAAATGTTGGTGGGTCCTATTGGACCGACCAGTTGTTACTTCTTCTGTCAATTCTAATTGGGTAAGTCAGATTGGATGGATACGTTTGATGAAATGTGATGCGACTCATGAAATTACTCGCTCGAGACTTCACGATCTCCTCCTCCTCTCTGCACGGAAATCAAATCTCTAAACCCCAGTGCATCTACTAGTTTTCTGAACTTCTATTCTCTCCCTACTCTCTGAATCTTCGTGATCCAACGTTGATCCTATCGAATTTTTCAAGAATGACAGGGACAAGGAGAGAGCACCCTCATGGGACTGTCACTGACATTTTCAACTTCGATTGTGCTTCCCTGGTTGTGATGGAGATCGGCCAGGGTGATGAACAGTCATTCACAGTTCTGCGAGCCGGGCCCTTTGTGGTGAACCTCTATGTGCAGGCCATGACTCACGTCATGATGACGACGTGCGCCGTGCGTGACGCGCAGTGGCCACTCTCGAGAGACTCCATGGCAATTCGTGTTGGAGAGAGGAGCTTTGCATTTGTGATGCTAGGGCTGATGTATGGCCTCCAGCTTCCTCCGCTTTGTGATGAAGATACGGTGGATACTCTTGAGAGGGTTTTCATGAAGTTCAGTGACTACACCTCCCTCGACAATGGAGAAAATGGTAGAAATTCTTCCATGCCTAGCTTCCGTCTTTTGCATTTTCAGACTCGATTTTAATTTTCTTGAGCACAAATGGTAGATGCACATTTTTCGTTGAAATGGATTTTCTCAATAATGGTCAAATTTATCATTGAAGAAATTCGGATGTCATTAAATAGATATTCCGCTAGACATGAGATTGGTTGATACTAATAGCGTTAGGGAATTTGAGCACGTGTTGTGTGTATCCATTCCTTGATGGTTGAGTTGGTTAAACCATTGGGGTTTACCCCAGTGACCACCCTTCCTATAAGAACCCGGGCCCCACTGTGTAATATTGTCCGCTTTGGATACTAAGTCCTCACGGCTTTAAAACGTGTTTCACACATGCTTCCACCGTGTTGAGAACAAAGCCTTGAGGGGTGGCCCGACTGGGATGGCGGTGTGTCCGCGCGGCGGTGCGCGGGGAGGAGGGATAGCAATGCGTCTGTGCCTCGGTCCTCGGACGTGTGCGGGGAGGGCGCATCTCCTGTCCCACATCGCTTAGGGGGGGAGTCATGGGCTAGTTTATAAAGGCTTAGGTCCTCCTAATCCGTGTAACGCGTTTTAAAGCCGTGATGACTCGGTGTCAAAGCGGACAATATTAGATAGTGGGGCCCGAGTCCTTACAAATGGTATCAAAACCGACTCCCGACCTTGTATGGGGCCACAGCGAGGGCCCTGTGCTCCCAAGGGGGGGGAGATCGCTTAGGGGAGGAGCCCTAGACTAATCTCCTGCAAGGAGGCAGGACAAAAGTTTGAAAGCAAGAGTTAGAATAGGAGTAGAGTAAAGAGACGAAAAAAAGAAAATAAAAAAGAGTTGGTTCATTTTTTTTTTATTTTTTGAAGTTGGTGAAAATTACCGTCGCGAAGGAGAAGGAAGAACTTGGAGCATTGAAATCGTTGGAAACCTTGCGACCAATTGTAATAGAAATTGATTTTTATTTTCTTAATTGTCTTTCCGTTTTCAATGTTTGACTCTTTTGACATACCTCAAAGTGGTCCTTACATAATCATAATGTTGAAATATCCCAATCGCTCGATTACGATGTTATATATTCTTTATTTATGCAATTTTGGATTGGAATTTCGTATAATAAATATGATCGAGTTGGATACAAGAACTCTAATGACTAATATTTACAGGTTATCCATGTCTTGACAACGAACCAACTTTTTGGGCAACAGCACGACCGGTTGTTGAGAACATCGCACGGGGGAAGCTCGGAAATAACTGGCGACTGATGGAAGGGAATGAGGCGACGAGCTTGTCAAAGGTTATCAGAACATCGGCAACGACCAAGGTAGTGAGCAACGCTATTCTCACCGGCTTCCTAAAGCCAGTGCATGTAGAGACCTTCATCGTGAAAATGAAGGACCAGGGAAGGAGGGACGTAGAGGATGCGTTTTCTTCCATTTCAGCCGTAACCGATATCGTTAATTGCTTTGGGAAGGTTTGGGGAATTACAATCGGCGATCTACAAGTTCCTGAGGATGCTCGTAGAAAGGAAGGTCCAGAGACGCTGTCGCAGATTAAACTTTGGAAGTTGAATCAGCTTGGCGTGGCACTTTTCTTGCGTCATAACTCAAAATTGCTTGGCTAGGCTGATCTGAGATTTAGTGATGAATAAGGAAGGAAATGACGACGGAACATCAAAGCATTGTGGTCGTACTAGTATTTTTATTCATGCAATGATGTCTTATCGGAATTTTCTTTTTCATGCCAGTTAATAAATTTTATGCAATGAGATTTCGATTTGAAGATTTTTTTTTTTTCAGCAAATAATTCCGACTATCCTCTAATTGTATATACCAGGATTTAGTCGTAGTAATTGATCACATGTAAGAATCTTAGCTTATGACAGTAGAGATGAATACTATATGGTAGCAGTGGGAAATTCTTTACCGCTAACTAAATCACGGTATTCATGAAGAACAGGTTGTTCTAGCTCGATACTATCAATAATTCCTAACTATTGCATGGGTTTTGCAACACTCCCAGTCTCAATTGACTTGTCGGACAAGAATCGCCTATTTTCGTCTGTCACCATGGAGAGAGCTTTCTTCACCCTAACCTTTGTGGTAGTTTTATCTATGCCCTATCTCCCCACCTTCAACCTTTTCTCCACCATCTACCTCTACTGATATCTCCCAAGACTCTTTCTCTCCTAGACCACCTCCTTTCAATATCTTTTCTTACCCCTATTTTGTTATCCTAGGACGATAATGACAGGGTAAAGGTTGCTGCTCTTTATAAAGGAAGGAGCAACCTCTGGCCTCAAATGCAAGCCAGACAAGTTGATGATACTATATCCGATCAATCTATCAGAAACCGTGAACTTACCCAACAGCTCTTGTTGGGTAACCTTTAGCCAGCCCCGCTCTCGACTTTCATGCCTTCCAGTCTCCTATGAAAAGGTGTGGAAGTTGGAAAACTTAATAATCTCCCGACTTGATAGAGTTCTTTCTTGCCTTCCAGTTCTCTAATGAGAGAGAGAAGAAACGAATCGAGGATGCAGCACCATAAGCTTTTGCAAAAATCATCTTCTTATCCTGAAAAGGTGGGAACAAGGCACGCCATCCAAAGGTATTCGTTTGATTGCTGCTGCTTTTGGATTCAGCTCCTTGTTTTACCTATGGACTTGTTCTCTAAGTTTTTGCGTTTGGTCATGGGATATAAGTCAGTTTGCGTTTGGTCTTCTGGATATACGTCAGATTATAATATGTTTTATCCTATCTTGTGCTTTAGTAGCTGTGAAGGACAAGATAAAGATGGATATAGCCTGAATAAAAAAATTCAAGGGGAGGTGAGATAGACCCGAATATGATTTCTCGTATCTAACTATTTTTCAAAAAACCCCGTGCTCTCCTTTTTGGTCTCCTTCGTTCACGCGCTGTGATGCCTCTCACATTGAAGTTTCACAAAAACATTTCACGAAAGCAGTGGGAGTCTTCTTCTCCGTAGCTCTAGTCCGATGAATTCAAGCTTCATCTCCAGCGAGTTCAAGCTTCAATCTGCAAAATCTTCATCTTTCCAGCTTGTTTCTTTGATTTCTAGAAGTGGTCTTTGAATTTCAGAAGCTCCAGCAGTTATACATCTTCATCTTCCGACTTTCAATTAGTAATTCACTCTACAGTGAATAGGATATGAAAAAATCCCAGTATTTTGTATCATATTCTATTCAATTCTATCATGACTAAAAATCCAAACAACTAAACACCGGCTAAAGAGTTAGTGGGAAAACTAGCATCTCAGTTTAGGACAGTGTTAATGGTGAATACTAGTTATGATATGGGAAAGTTTGCTTGAAGGTCAATCTAGATTGAATGCCGCTTAAACCCAAAACGTTGGTCACGGAAGAAGAAGCGATTGTTTAGATAGACGTTAACTACGATAGTCTACCACATTTGTATTATTTATGTGGTGGTATCGTTCATTACCCGAAATATTGTAATTATGGGGGTTGCCCAACCCCTTACTTCCATAAGAATTTGTTAGGTCATGGATAAAGAAACAATAAAGCAAATGGCCACAGACTTACTATAAGAATTTGTTTCCACCTTTTAAGAGGTTGAATCAGTCGTTTTTTAAATAGTCCAATGAACGCTTCTCGATCAGATGGCATGAATGGCCTTTTCTATGAGGAGCATTGAGAAATTTTGAAAGATGACATCTCAACCGAGCTGCAAAATTTGTTTTTGTATGGCCTTTATATCCAAATATGAGCCCTACACGCTTGACTCTGATTCCCAAGGTCCCTGTCCCGAAAGACTTGTGTAAGTTTGGAACTGTAAGTCTATGTAATTTTAGCTACAAAGTAGTAGTTAAAACTCTAGCTAATAGGTTCCAACCGTTACACCCCAGCTCATTTCCCCAATGCAAAGTGCTTTTGTTGAAAACCAAATGATCAAGAACAGCATTTTAATTGTCTAGGTAGTGCAGCATCAGATTACATGTCCATAGTGGCGTAAGAAAAAGGTAAAGGGTTTTAAAACTGGATATGCAAAAAGCCTATGATTGAGTAGAATAGGATTTCCATAAAACATGTTTTTACAAATTGGGCTTCCAAGAAATATCCGTTGGCCGGATTATGAAATGCATGACAATAGGATCTTCTGCGGTCAAATTCAATGGAGTTGTTGGAAGACCTCATGCGAAATTCGACAAGGTGATCTAGTGTCCCTATATCTATGTATATACTTGCAAATACCCTTTCTATTTTATTATCAATGGTGTAGATAGCTGCTTTGCTCAAGGGTGTAAGGCTCGCCAATTCATGTCCAGTACTCGCATACCTACTATTTGTAGATGACTTAATTTTCTTTCTGAATGGGTGTGCGAAGGAGAGTCAGAATCTTGCTGCCGTGCTTAACCAATACTGTCATGCTTCCAATCAGACTATAATACTGTCATGCTTCCAATCAGACTATCAACTTAAACAAATCTGGCATCTGTTTTAGTAAAGTTGTTTAGAGAATCTACAAGCAACAATGGCAGATCATCTATGCATACAGATTCTCCGAAATATAGAAAAATAGTTATACCTTCAAATTGGGACATGTTCAAAAGGGAAATGTCTGCTTAGATTCTAGACTGAGCTAATAGCAAAGTTAAAAGCTGGAAGGAGAATATGCTGTCTAGAGCTAGAAAGGAAGTACTCATAAACGCCACGGTGCAATCCATCCCCACTATGCATATTCTGCTTTTAAAGTACGTAAATCTATCTGCAGATTGATTTGAGGAAAAAATTTAAGTCATTTTGGTGAAAATCTACAGAATGACGTAAAGGGATTCACTGGAAAAGACGAGATGTCTCAACAAGAACAAAAGATAATGGCGACTTCGGCTTCCAAGAGCTACACGACTTTAATGCTTCCATATTAGGGAAGCAAACTTGGAGAATGCACTCCCAGCCAGAGTCTGTGGCGCAGGGTTTTAGAGCCATCTATTTTGCTTACACGGCCTTCTGGAAAGCGAAGTGAAGTCATGGATCATTTTGGGGTTGGCAAAGTTTACTCATGGGAAGAGATCTACTAGAACCACAATTGAGATAGACGATAGCTAATGGCTCAAGAATTCACATATGGGAAGATCAATGGTTGAATTCTGGAACTTATCAAGGCCCCATAAACAGAGGCAATCCCACGACAGTTAACCAGCTGATCCTAAGCCAACCAAAGACATGGAATGAACTTTTTGATGAGAGAAATTACTTCAAAAGAAATGGCAGAAGAAATTCTCGCAATTCTTCCTAGGCATGCAAACTCAAAAGACAGGCTGATATAGACACCAACGGAGAATGGACAATGCACTGTGAAGAGCGGACATGAGGGACAAGGCAAAGGACCCTAGTTGAAATCGAGGAATCTGCTTTCTCATCAAACCCTGCGCCTACGACTCAATGGAGATCTTTGTGGTTTCTCGATGTGCAGCTGAAAATAAAGCATTTTTTTTGGTGGAACCTATTTCAAGTCGCATTACCCACGATGGAAAACCTTCATAAGAGAAAGATCTTGCCTTCGCCATTGTGCTCTATATGCAAGTGCAAACCAGAAACTCCAGAACATATCTTTCTTCTTTGCATTTGGGAAAATCGGATACGAGCACAATGGCTTGCGCGAATCATAGCCAGATTGTCATGAATAAAATATTGGTTCGAGAATATAGTTAATCGGTCAAATTTTTTATCATCGCCGTCTAAAAGAAGAAGTTTCCGCAATCTTTTGTCAAATCTAGAATGAAGGTAATAATCAAACTTTTGTCAAGTGAAGCCCGCCGCTCATGGGGTGATCTAAGCTGTGACTTCAAACTTGAAAGCTTTTAACAAGGTGCAAGAACAATTGAGTTCGAGAAGACATTATGACTCCGTATCTCGATCAGACGGATGGAAAGCGCCAAAGCTTCGGGAAATAAAAATTAATTCAGATGGGGCTTTTTCATCACAAAAGAAGCCAGGAGCTTAGGCTTTCACTATTACTGACCATGAAGGAAATATAATAGGAGGAAAATCACAAAGATTTCCATCTGATTCAGCTACACAATTTGAAACCCCAGAAGTCATTCGGCTATACAAGCCAAAACCCTAGCGGTGCCAGAAGCTCTTGGTTATATCATTGGTGACACCAATAATAATCCACTTGCTAGGCAGGTAAGGACAAACACATGAATGGCACCTGAATATGGGCAGTCGCGTGTGTAGCATGTGGATATCACTGCAGATATGTCATCTCATCTATAAGTGCAAGGACTAACATATTCTTATTAATGATGATGTTCATCAATGCCACATATTCAGCTGTGGTTGAAAGTTGGTAGCCAATAAAGTTGTGATGAATATTTATTGAAGGGGCATTGGCAAGCTGTTTTGGAGTTTAAAATTAATGAAGCAGTTGAGAACAAAGGTGCATGTTTTCTGAGGTAGCGGTTCCAATCTAAAAAAAAAGATCATGGGACACCCATTGCTACTGTTTATGAAGAAAGACAAGATGCAAGAGGAGTTACTGAGATGAGAAGGTAACCGACAGAAGTGGCTGAAGGAAATATAGACGACAAGTTCCATCAGAAGGTGGGTTACCATAAATTATTATAAATACTGCTATTTGTCCATCAGAAGTTCCCCCACACAAATCAAGCAGATTTACTCTTTATCTTTATTTACTTGCACTTTATCTTTTTTAGTTGTAGCTTTCAAATCTGCATCATCAATTAAATTGCAGCGTATATCTTTATCTTAGGTACTGCATCGACAATTAAATTTCGAAATTATATCTTTATATTCTCAAGCTGTGACGTGGATTAAATTCCATCGTAACTTGTTTACACCTTGTCATGTTATTGAGTTTGTAATTCTCAGGCTTTGTCATCAATTAGATTCCGACTTGATTTGGGATTGTGCAGTACATTTAGGATTGAAGAAGTTAGATTCCTATTAGCCTATGATATTTTTTGTCCAAAATCGGTGCAAATGCCTAGTTTCCTTAAATAAAAACTGAAGAACAACTTTCGGTGAAAACTATTTGATCGTAGGAAAATTCTAGCGAAACAATCACCCAATGAAGAGAGAGCGAATGTCGAAAATGGATACTAAAATTGTCTTCGAAGTGCTAAATGGGTCAGGGAGTGCTTCTTGGATTAGTTAGCATGCAGTGCAAGATTGTAGAAGCTTCATTAACGAATGGCCAACTTTTCATTAGCGACATAGAAACAAATTAGAAGCAACTGTATAAGAGATTGGTATAATAAACTAGAAAGGAGATGGATGTTTCGTGCAACAAAAATTCATTTCTTAGGGATGAAAAAATTAAGGGAAGCTCACTCCATTACTGTGAGCCCTTATCTGATTTGACAAGTGATACTTGAAAATGGATGAATCAAATCACAAATGATTGACGTAACGAACCACACATTACTGATGATTTTGCTTTGTCAATGCGGCAATTCAATAATCCATATTCGATGTCATTGTCAAATGTACCGATAAAGCAAGATTATCTCAAAATGTTATACCTGTGAGTGTCACCAAGCTACCAATAAGTTAGCGTTGGGAAGTTACATCAACCATCAAATTCACATGTAGGACTGATATTTAGTCAGATTAAGACAAATATAATTAAGTTAAAATGATGTTAATTTTGAAAATTCATACCTTTAGCATAGTCGGGGTCATGAAAATAGCTTATCTTGGTAATTTGCTGACTCAACTTTTTCAAGTTGGAGTGCATGATTGTGCATCTCCTACTGACATTAGGAGTGTGGACCATAATTTTTTATGAAACCGTGGACAATAGTTTAAATGCATTAATAGGTTTCTTGAGTAAAAAGATTATAGAAGTAGGCAGAATAAATTCATCATTTGTTGACAGAGATGGTTGTATACAAGGAAAAAGATAAGATTATGGCTCAAGATTAATAAGATATTTAAGCGAGGAGAATCAAAAGATGAGAGCTGTATAAATAGACAAATAATTGGTCATTCTCTTTATTAGCGGATACACCAGGATATTTTGGATTCAATAAGATAAATGGTAGGTTAGGTGGGAATTATATAATTCACTTATATATTTTTTTTGGTCGGTATATAATTCACTTATATGAAAATGCACATCTTTGGTCATAACTTAACTTATAAAGAAAATTGGTGGATCAAATCATAGATTATTAATGATTTTGCTCAATTGAAATTGTGGACACTGCAAATTGATGATCAATATTCAATGTCATTATTGGATGCGCTAGTAAACTCTAGGACAAGCAGAAGTGCCAAAAAGTTGTCTCAAATACTCACTTTAGAGTCAAAAGTTTTCGAGGGCTCATTTAAGTGCCAATTTTTTTTTAAAACAATCTTTTCAATGCTAACTCTGATTTATATGGCCGGAAATCTGATGTAGCCGTTTTTTTATTAATTTCTTAAGCCGATGAGGCTCACCGGAGGGTCTAGTCAACATCTAGAGCAAGAAACGATGTCATCAGTAGCTTTCCTCAAAATGAAAACCCTAAATCGCCAAATTGAAAGAAAAAAAAAAAAGGCCCCAATTTCAAAACCTAACCGACTATTGAATGAATCTTGCCACCTCAATACACCATGTTCTGGCAAGCCACGACGAAGCTGCTCCACCTGCTCATCCTGACCTCCGCAGTCATGAGGGCCCAACCCACTCCTCCTTGATAATAGAGAAGGTAAACTCTCAACCTCAACTTTGGTCTAAGCACTACAAAACGAGGAGTCAAGACACTCCTCGTATATGGACAATGATGGAGTTGCAATTTGTGACAAGATCAAGGATATAAAGTTTAGGGCGTGTTTGGTAACGATTTCGTTAAGAACGCATTCGATAAGAAATGATTATTTTTATTCGTCCCTAACCGATTATGAGTAAAAGAATGCGTTTGTGCAGAATCGTCCAAAATTTCTAATTCAGAATAGAATCAATTGCGTTTGGCATACCGTGTTAATTGATTCTGTTCTAAATCAATTTCTTTTAATTTTTAAATAATTTTTATATTTTTTCCTTTTTTTCTTTTCTTTTTTTCATTTTTTCATTTTTTTCCTTTTTTTCCTTTTTTTTTTTTTTTCTCCGATTCTTCTTCTTCTTCAGGCCGGTCGTCGGACCAGCGACCGGACAGACAAGGGCCAACGACTTCACCGAAGCGTCGCCAGCCCTCAGCGAGGCTGGCCCTTGTCAGCCGAGCCTCGCCGGCAGCTGGGTGAGGCTCGCCCGGCCTCGCCGGGGCGGGCGAGGCCCCTTGGCCACCTGGTGGGGCTCTGGCGAGGCCGAGCCTCGCCGGTGGCTAGGCGAGCCTCCGGTGAGCTCGTCGGACCAGTTGTCGGCGACCGGCAAAGCAACGGATGGCGGCGACCAAGGGCGGTGGACGGCGGCGAGTGGCGGCAACCGGCGGCTGGCGGCGGCAGTCGCGGGATGGCGGTCGATGAAAAAAAAGAAAAGAGAAGAAGAAGAAGAGTTTTGATTCTCCATTTTGTTCCCGGAACGAAAATCAACTTTTTTTGTATTCTTGATTTTCTTCCCAATCTGTTCTCGGAAACAAATTTGGTCCCGGGAATAAAAATTTTACCAAACGCGATTCTCGTCTCAAACTGATTTTGGGAAAAAAAAATCAGAATCATGCACTGTTTGGATGGTTACCAAACAGTGCTTTACTCATCAGCGCCCGTCGGAATCAAAGCGAACGAATAGATTCCGAAAGCAGTTTCATCACTTTGTAACTTTCGGCCGTGGAGTAGAGTAAAACAGAGCGCGCCTCACACTCTTCCGGAATCAATTGGTGGTGGCGGCGGCGGCGAACGAAGGTCAGATCAACAAGGAAGATTCTTAGCGACGAAAAAGCCGAGAATCAAAGCCAACAATGGTGTGTTGAGCCGGATCCGAGTTCTTTAGGTCCTCAATCGCAGAATAGAGAGTAGAGCACGACAGTTCATGGCACATCGATAATATTCCAGCGTTTGAGAGTGGATGACAATCTGGGAGCTCCATAACATCGAGAGCTATCGAGAGCTTTTGCTTCCTTTTTCACGCGAAGACAGCGTTCGTGGAGACCGTGTCCCCTCCCTCCTTCTAAGTTGTGTGTGTATATACCCCATAAAAAAATGAATCATACTCTGTCAAACCCCCAAAACTGAATTCGTTGCGCAGCTTTTCCAAAATCTTCTCGAGACGACGTTGCTTCGCCCGGCCACATCGATGAGGTGCGAGACGCACGTTCTGAAGCTTCGGGGGTGGGTGAACAGAGATTCAAGACAGATAGGCGAACTCTTGAAAAGCGAAAATTGAAGACACGACAACAAGGCCTCTCGGCCAAGCTTGCCAGAGACAATATGGGTGGCTCGCAAGCAACACGGACACTCGTCCATGGACGAGCGAGATTCGTGAGCGTCGGCGTTGCTCGGCTAGATCTGGTGGCGACTCCACTGGTGGCAACGATGGAGGAGGGGCAGAGGTCAAACTCGGAGAGAGGGGATGACTAGATGGGTTTTTCGAGCAAGAGGGACCGGAGGCGTGCAGGTGAGGAAGAGGGCCGACGCCATTGTTGAAGAGAGCGAGCTTACGAAGAGGGCATCAGAGGGCATCAGAGGAGAGAGATCAAGGGAAAATATTTGCCCATATTTTCTTTTCTTATTCGTTGGACAGCAGCCAAAAAAGGCCACATGAACTATTTTTTATTAAAAGCCACGTAATTTTTTGGTCGGAATTTCTTACTAGAGACACTCATATGATCATTTTTTTATAAACAAAAATTGACACTTAAATAAGCCAATAAAATTTTTAGTACTAAAATAAATACCGTTCACGACTTTTGACACTTTTAATATCCTTCTTCCATAAATTGATATAAAACTAAAAGCCAAACATCATTAATTTTTTTTTTACTATATAAGTACTATTAGAAATATTTCTAAGTCAATCAAACTCTTTGGTCTCGCTTATATAAGTAAGGACTAAGGATAGAGACTCTCTAAAGCTGCGTTTGATCGTCCGGACATTTTTGCTGAATAAGATTTTAAATATCCCATCCAATGTTTATTGAGGTCCGAATATCAAATGGACATAAATAAATATTATCCAAATAAATATTGGATTTACAAAATTTACATTAAAACTAAACCATGTTTTTTATTTTTTATTAAAAAAAAAAAAAAACCTCTTCCTCACGAAGCAGAGGAGGAGGTCGGTTTTTCTCAAACTTCCACAAAGAATTCAATACTCTAAAAATAGGCAGAAAAATTGATGGGAAGTGAGGCAGACTGAGAATTTCCTTTGCTGGAGATAAACAATCGTGTGTATCTTCGATAAATAACTGAACTCGAGAAAAACCAAGCTTTGCACTTTGCCTGACATGTTAGGTTACTGAGTTGATCATTTAAGAATCTAGGTCTTTACGGTGTGTTGAACAGAGAGGAGAGAGCATGGGATGGGATTTGGAGAAATGAAGGAGATGGGGGCAGTTTTTTGAGAAATGATGGAACCAATTTCAAACAACACTTGGGCTTTTTGCCTGCACCGTTCCATTCTTCCTTGCTTTTCTCAGCTTCTGTATCGCTTTGTATGGATGACCTAGAACGAAATCTGCGATGCGAAGGCTTGAGGTCAACTGCCACTTCTAGATCTAGCGACAGACAAGCCTCAACGCAAGCAGCCATGAAGAGGTGGCTCGGCCATCAACTGTGAGCCGCCACCACTAAGATGGTGGCTCAGCCGTGAACCTTGGCTCTAGATCTTCCCTCGTCAATCATGGACCAGCGAAGTCACTGGCCTAGTCAGCTCCATCTTCCCATGGTTGCCATGACTCCAGCCAAATTTGAACTATAGCAATGATGGGAGATGGAAAGGAAAAGAGAAAAAAATTTAATTTTTTAAATTTCATGTATCTTATCCGGGTCTATCCCACCCCTAGGTGGGATTTTTTTATCTGAACTACATCTGGTCATTTCCGAATTTCGTTTCTCTCAAAATACTGTATAGGATAAAAGTTATCATATCCAAAATTTTATCCGGCCACCAAACGCAACCTAAAAGCATTGAGTAATAAATTAACTTGAGACATAGTATGATACGACAAATAGAAAACTATATATCTTCCCGAGAAAACGAAAACTAAAAGTGTCATTATGGTTGAGCCAAATACAATTATCTCCATTTGGGATTTAACAGTATCTTCGACCATAATATTCTTCTAAAAAAATGTTAAAGGTGTTTGATATTTTTTATTTGCAAATTGATCGAATTTAAAAGAGTAAATCAGTGTGCACAATGAAGCTTCGTGAATTTTTATTACGTTAGGATTAATATTACAGTCTTAGATCGAAGTATTATCTGAGGTTAACAAGCATATAATCGGCTATTCCATTTAATTTGTGAAGGATCTGATTCGTCGTAGATACTAGTGCTAGGAGAACTATGCGATCCTTGAAAAAGACAGACTTGTCAATGCCTTTTAGAGTAATAAGCAATTATTCATCATACAGGAACGATTTCAAGGCAATAGAGAATTGAGGGATAGACATTAAACATTACGTATCTAATTTTTTTGGCCGGACAATAACTTTATGAGTCGCATGTTATGGCATTGTTATTCACGATTTGAGTTATGGAATTTTGGGAGGAAGATGCCAGCATATACAAATTTAGCTAATTTAAGCAGGATATACAGCTCATGCTATAACTGACCATAAATGCAGGCTTGGAAGCCAACAAAGAAATTTGCCCTAAATAAAATCATCACAATTTGAGCCAAATGTAATCTAAACCAGTTGAATGTTATGGGAATCTCATTTATGGTTTTACTACAATGCCAAAGTCAGGATGGAGCCAATTGTGGAGGATATCACATGAATTATACAGCTCGCAAAATTGGAAGTACTGACAAATTTGCTGTAGCATAGACGGTTTGAAACTTGAAGTATGAACCACGAGCTCAATTGAAGCTTCACCGGAAAATCAATTTGCACCACGACCTACTAGTCAACGCACTGGGATTTTGTGCTCTGATTGGCCCTCACATTTTCATTTAATTTAGAAATTGAGAGATTTTATGGGACCACTACCAATTATTCTAAAAATTTAAGTTGTTAGACAAATGCACGTAGTTTAATATTTAATTACTCTAACACTACCCTCATGCTTAGTCTGATCTTAAGCATGAAATTTGATTGGAAAGGTAAATGAAACTTGGAAAGATTTAAAGTCAGAACCTACTGATTTGATATCATATAAAATTTTGTGAGACTACTATCGACTGTTTTAAAAGTATAAGCTGTTAGACGAAAATATATGATTTAATATTTAATTACTCTAAAGAAAACTAAATTAAATATGTATCAGAAGTCAGTGGATTATATTAAATAAATGAAAGTTCAAGAATTACATTATACATTAAGCTAAAATTTGAAAACTATTTGTGTTATCTTTCTCGATGTTACAAATGACGTTCATACCATTTTAGAGACCTATACATACACAATCTTTTAGATATTAATATTGTCATTGTGTGCTCAAACAAAATGATGTTGAAATTGTGTTTTATCAATATCAGACCATCGGTCTACAAAACGACACCTGGTATTGTCCAAAGCCGTTGGAAATTACCATCCGTCCCTATGAATGTCCCCATGACACGTGTAACAGGTTGGTTGATTGGTCAAAATCACACCATCAATTTCCTAAAGTTCTAGACGATATTTACCACATAAACGCTTCATTCGCAGTACATGGAATGTCCGAACATGAAAAAACAGCCAAAACGTGCGTGGTAAATAGGCAAGAGAAACGAGCAAGGGGCGTTGGGCGTAGATTTTCAAAAGCTTTGGGGAGGATTTGTCCGTGGCATTGGATGCCATAATTTTGGACAGGAAAATAAATGATCATAGAAATTTATATTGTCAGTGACTATTAAACCAAGGCCAGCACATGTAGGACCGGCTATTCGTATTTTCGTGTGCATTTTCTAACAAAATATGATGATTGGACAATAAGGTACAAAATATAGAATTACTATTTATTATGTGTTTTACGTGAGATATCTCATACTGTTTCTACTTTCTACGTGTGTTTTTGTTTGCATGTCAGAAGTACATTTATTAAGTTCTGTATATTTTCCATATAAAAAGGACATTAACTAATGAGAAGGCACATGGAATGATAAAGACAGAGAGAATGAAATATAAGTGGGTCGGGCTATTTTCGACATCTTCTTTTTGCTAAAACAGCATATTTTTAACCCCATTTGAGCTTTACCAAGTTGTGAGCCAAGGCTTGGTGGTACAGTTAGTTTCGATGGTTAAACATTTTTCACCTTAGAAAATATGAAAAAAAAATCCCTAGACTTAAAAAAAATATTAATATCACAAAAACCCCCAAACCGATACATTTATGATAAATTTACATTTCGCTAATTTTCATCAAATTGAATTAATACTATGAAAAATATAAACCTGGCATATCCATCAATAAGCACGCGTCATCTAATCAACAATTTAACGGAAACTAGCCATGGATAAATTTTTTGCAAGTGCATTAATTTAGAGTTTTTTATGATAAAAAAAATTAATTCAAAGTAAATTTATCACGGATATATTGATTTGTGATTTTTTTAATATTAATCCAATTAAAAAAAAAAGGAAATTATGGAATGAAACAGTCATCCAGAAGCTTTGCTTAGTGGACTCACCCACCATGCCAAAACCACACCCACCACAAAGCGCACCCCAATACTCCACGACGCAGAGCAGGCTGAGCAGCTAACATACTCTCGCCTCCTTCGTCGTCACCGTTAAAGCTTTACTTTTTACGCGTCTCGATCTCAATCCGGGTCTACCCATTTCTCGACTCCGATGGCGAGCGGCGGCGACGGCGGCGGCGGCGGCGGCGACGGGCAGCAGGTGGTCCTGATCACGGGGTGCTCCCAGGGCGGCATCGGCCACGCCATGGCCCGGGCCTTCGCCGCCCGGGACTGCCGCGTCGTCGCCGCCAGCCGGTCCCGCGCCTCCATGGCCGACCTCGACGGTGACCCGAGGTTCCATCTCCAGGAGCTCGACGTGCTGTCCGAGGAAAGCGTGAAGCGGGTGGTCGGGAACGTGATCGGCAAGTTCGGAAAAATCGATGTGCTCGTCAACAATGCCGGTGTCCAGTGCGTGGGCCCTCTCGCGGAGATCCCGCTTTCCGCCCTCCAGAAGACGTTCGATACCAACGTCTATGGTAATGAATGCTGATGATGATTTGGTCTATTCTCTGCGCAGTCTCGATTCGTTGCTTGACGTGTGCTCTTGGGTTGATTGATTTTGGTTCTCGGATGAACGTGCGGAGGCAATTTGTGAGCTTTGTGTTGAAATGCGGTGTTCTGGGTGAAGCTATCACTTCTTTATGGACGTGGAGTGAGAGTTCTGGTGACTGTCCTTGTTAGCTGTTAACGACTGATGATTTTGTTGTTGGTGAATCTGTCGGACGAGATGGCACATGTTGCTACTTGTAAGGCTTTTCATTGACAGCTCGAAGTTACTGCTTTGTTCAAAATGTCTCTCCTGCTTATGGTGGATCTGCTCAGTTTGTTGCTAGCAACCAGAAAGAGGAAAACCCTTACGACATAACTGGTCCTGCGGATGAGATGGTTCTTGGGGATGTGCTTGTTTCCGATGCAACCATAGGATTGACTTAATGGTCTGAGGACTGAAGATATATGTGTCTAATGGGATCGATTCCCCATTGCAACAAATGGGATTGACTTAGTCATTTAAAGAATAGAGATGCGTTTGTGTGATTTAGACACTATACACAGGTTCAGTTCCCCTCAACGTCAGGTGGTGCGAACGATTTCATAGCCTGACCACCCCCTTGGACTTCAGCTCAATTTCTTAAGATCCCATATCGTGGGTCCAGTATAGCTTTTTTAAGTGTCATCAGAGAATACTTACAGTACATGACCTTTGTATCCTGGTTTGAAAGCAGCTTCCTAAGATGTGGCAACAAGGCAGCTGCATTCTACTCCTAATTTGTCCCATCCACAGTGCATTTGTCTCAGTACAAGAAGTTCGACTGAGAAACACGGAATAGGCTTATGCAAAATATTTAGACGCTGTAAAGCATTTTTCTCAGTTGTCATGGTGATTAGCTCTTAGTCATCTCTTTGCCAATCCAGTCTATTAGTTTTAAGCCAGACATCACATGGAAGCAGATGTAAGTAATGCAGTAAACCACATAAAGGGGTAGGTTAGTACCGAAAAGTAATTCATATGCTTTCTTTCACAACATCCCTTTATTTGTAGTCAAAACTCAAGGAAAAAAGACATTCTTCTAGATCTATTGGTTGAAATTAGAGTTGTAAAACTGTAGTTCGCTTAGCCAATTTTTCTGCATCTCTGCTTGTATACATACTCATTCTGTATTTATGTTATTTATCAGTGGCATCATATTCTTGCAATTAGCCCGGATATGTTCATAGCACATTGCAAAATATTTTGACCTTGATGATTAACTTAAGTAAAATGATTGCATCTCTTTTATCACTGACGAGAGCTGGATGTTACAGCTGAAAATTCTCAGTTCAGAACAGATCGCATGTTGTCAGAGGAAGTAATGGGTACCTTAAGACTTGTGTGGACCCATATTTTGTTTAAAGGGGGTTTCAAAGGGTCATGGAATACGTTTCGGGTTCCAAAAGTTTAGAATTGTGTCTACTTATGTTAGATGTCCTTTCAACATAGGAACCACACACTCCTTTCGTGTCTGCTAAAGAGTAGAGACAGTAGTATGGCATTAATGAATGAATAAGACTGCATTTTAGTATGTGATCTAAGTGTGAAGCTTATTTGCCACTGTCAATGTTTCCAATAAGGCAAAAACATTCAGCTGCCACCCCATTCTAACTTGCAGCTTATAGTTTTCTGGATTTTCTCTTTGATCTTTTCTGCTGCTTCAGTCCAACTCCTTTATGATGGGTGGAGCAAATTCTCTCTCTCTGTGCAAGCATGGCTTAAACTGGGAAACATTTGCCTGCTGCTCAGATTGGAGGTGTCTGCTGTAGATTTGGATTAGTGGGATTTACTGTTTACTGGGTTTTTATACAGCATTAGAATCCTTGAGCAAGTGTTGGTTGAAAATTGTCAATGCCTTCCCTTAGGTTTAAACTGATCTCGTGATGGTTTTCCTAGTTAATTGTGACAAAACAATCATGTACACTTTATTTTAATGATGTCATGGGCAGTCCATCCACTACATACATTATGAAATGGTGTCTTTCATCTAAAATGATGTAGACTTGTCCAATTCCTATTTCATTTTCTTTCAGTCTCTTGGCAACTATGAAGTGAGTGTAAAGTATGGCCTTCTCGTGCATTACTCGATCTTTCCTACAGGATCATTAAGAATGATTCAAGCTGCTGTACCTCACATGGCAACTAGGAAAAAGGGAAAAGTAGCTAACGTGGGGAGTGTTGCAGCTTTGACAAATGGACCGTGGGCAGGTTCTTATACTTCATCAAAAGCTGCCCTCCATTCAATGACTGATACTCTCAGGTGAGAGCATTGTTGATTCTATCATTATTTTTTTTTAGGGTGGTTAGTATATGTTCAAGCTCTTGCCATGGAAAAAAAAATCATGGTGGTGGAATAGGATGGGATAGGAAAGGAATGGAACGACTAATTCTGAGGAAATAGCTCTGAGAAGTACATACAGCCTAGTTTAATGTGTCTCTTGATCACACCAAACAAACAAAGCAATAGATATTCAGGATTCCAATAAAATAGTTGTTCCCTCTCTTTACCAAATATCTTAGTTCAATTCAGTAACTCTTAAGAGTTCTTTGTTTCGGGAAAAAGGGTAAAGGTTACATACTTTTTGAGTCCTTAAATGACCGTAGCAATAACATTATGCTAACAAGATGACATTCTTGTACCGGCCAATCTGTTGATTGGGGTCTCTATGACAATACGTAGGTCCAGAACAAGGCACAGTGAAATTGTGTTCGGGTAACATTTCGTTATTTGGGATGAGCAGGTTGGAGCTAAAACCACTTGGAATCGATGTCATCAACATTGCCCCCGGTGCTATCAAATCAAACATAGGAAGTTCTGCAGTTGCAAGCTACAACAAGATGCCTGAGTGGAAGCTGTATAAGCCATTTGAGGCAGTGATACGTGACAGGGCTTACTTCTCTCAGGGAATCAAAGCGACCCCTACTGAAGAGTTTGCCAAGGAGGCTGTGTCTGCAATATTAAGAAAGAATCCTCCTGCTTGGTTCTCCTATGGCCAATATTCGACTGTGAGCAGTATTGCATACCATCTGCCAATCTTCATTCGGGATTTCTTACTGAGGAAGGCAATGAGATGTTAGGTATGAGCCAGCGTTGGCATCTCTCTTTGTATTCTTTTGGCTTGTTCCCGCAACTTGCAGAACACAAAACTGTTCTCCCCAAAAAATAAGGATAAGGAAAATGGAGAAAAAAAAAAGGTCGTGAAGAATGGTGGGGAAACTGTTGACTTACATGAGTATGATTAAATGGGTGGAAAAAGTGGACTAAAAGTCCTAAAAGTTGTGCTTTACGAATTAATTGCATCATTTGGTAAAGCTCTGGGACTTAAATTATATCAATTGAAAGATTTAGTACTTGTTTGCCTTTTCTTAAGTAAAGGTTTAGGATTTGGTTTAACCAATTGAAAGGTTTAGGCAATTGCATTTGGTATGTAAGGTTTATAACTTGTGTTATTTTCTATTAAATTGGCCATTCGTCTGTCATTTGGCCCAAATGGTTGCTAGTGAGGTTGGTGCTGCGTAATATATCGCTTGAATAATTAGTGGAACATATTTCTCTTTTATGACCCTGGGCAATGTAACGTTCTTAAACGTACCATCCTCGGCACAAGTAGATATGGCGAAGAGGTCCAGATAAATTTCCTCTATTGAGTCTGAAATCAACACCCTGATCTTTTGGCCCGAACTTATTATAATTTGGCTTGGCAAGGGCAATTTCTTAATTTTTTTTTCAGGATTTGAACTGAAACTCCTACTTTGTTTTTCTCCTTTTCCCTCCTTGAGCCTATGTTTTCACACGTTGCGAGCCTTATTTGTTCTCTCTGCCTTAGGTTTTATTGAAAACTTGGCTTTTGTGTATGAATATGATATTTTCCGCATTTGCGAGCCTTATTTGTTCTCTCTGCCTTTAGGTTTTATTGAAAACTTGGTTTTTGTGTATGAATATGATATTTTCTGCATTTCAATGTCTCTATGCTTTTATTCTTTGCATTCTTTTCTTCAGTTTTGCAAGCGCAATCAAGGTGGTCTGGGTTTCCCGGGCTTCTCTAGCCACGGCCCGAAGACCGGCCCTAAAGTTTGAGGCTTTAAGCGCAAGGACGAGCTGTGGTTCACATATGGTGTGTTCGTCCTTGAAATTACGGGGTGTGGTGTCGCTGTGACTTGAGCAAAAGGGGATGTCCCCACATTTCACCCACAGCCCACAATCACAATCGTGAGGAAAGTAGCCGTTTGCCTTTGTCTTTGAAATTTGGAGCGACGGCAATGGCCTCCTACCAATCAGGGGTCATAAGGAAAAACCTGTGCAAGGCTCAGGATGAAACCAAGGAACACTCGTTGCTAGCGGCGCAGGCTCAAGGGACTCGATTCGCTTTGGAGGTCTGTGCATCGATAAGAATTGAATAACACCACTATGTCTCAATATCCTCTCGTCTGTTTATTTCTCAATAGCTTACGGACTTCGCGCGGGGACTTGAGTACGAAAGAGAAACCTGAAATTATGGTCCAAGACTCGCAAATTACAGGAGGCCAGATTAATTTCTCCCAATTCTCAAGTAATTGACGTACCAGTTACAACCTATGTTTTAGTCCTAAACTAACCGAGCAGTTAGCTTAGTTATCAATGTTGAAACCTATCAGCGCAAAACCAGCTCGTATGCACACACTACCTGCTACCGCACAACAATCGACATGCTCACCATGTCCAGACCAGTGGCTCGTAAGAGAGTAGATGTACAGGTCGAGAGCACCCAATGATTTTTGCTTGCTTTACTGGGAGTACTAAAGGCCAAATCAGCAGTTTATATAGAACAGAACCTACATTCGAAACACAATCCAAGGTTACAATTCAAACCTCAAAATGACATTGTTTCAGCCGCTCTATGAATGCTTTTGCTTTGTACGATATTTCGAATGGTCTCACCTGTTAACTGGCAACCAAACTCTCCACAAAATTACTCAAATTTGTCCTGAAAAAGCTGCCACAGAATGTGCATCCTCATTATCGCCATTTTACTGGGAATGGTGCCGCTAACTATAGAATACCATGCCTGGTGGCTGAAGTGGCCGAAAACTAGGAGGTATGGGCGGTTGTTGACTCAAGGGCATGGGTTGTTGTGGAGTTTAAGGAACCGACTGCTGAGGCAAAGCCGTTGATTGTTTCTGTGCCATGGATAACGACTGCTAACTCAAAGGCACCATTGCACTCAACGCATGTGGTGGTGGGGGTGGTCCAGGCGACATGGTTGGAAAGTTAATGTAACCGTAGGAGGACATCATTGCTTCAAATGGCTGCTGCAACTACTGCTGAGGCAAAGCAATTGATTGTTTCTGTGCCATGGATAACGACTGCTGACTCAAAGGCACAATTGCGCTCAACGCATGTGGCGGTAGGGGTGGTCCAGCGGACATGGTTGGGAAGTTAACGTAACCGTAGGAGGACATCATTGCTCCAGAGGGCTGCTGCAAATACTGCTGAGGAGGCTGGTTCGGAAGTAAATATGAACTTTGAGACACCACCGAGCATTCTGCTGAATGGTTGGATGGTTAACAACGACGGCATGATATAACATGGCTCCAAGGAGCAGTATGTGGCTGAGATGGCATAAAAGCGCTGGCATCTGATACAGATGTTTTGTTTGATTTGTTGGAGCAATATGTACAATTCTTTTGCTTCTAATATATCGTTGAAAGATTTATCATCAAAACAGGCATAAAAGTTAAATATGCAAAATTAGAAATTTGTTAAAGCAATCACCAGAAGAAAATTGCTGAATAAAAGCACACAAATGATCGTGCCGTGTGACTTAACCCCATGCGAGCTTTACCAAGTTGTGAGCCAAGGCTTGGTGGTAAAGTTAGTTTCGATGGTTAAACATTTTTCGCCTTAAAGAATATATATATAAAAAACGAATATCATGAAAAACCCCCAAATTAATATATTTATGAAAAATTTATCATTTCACTAGTTTTCATCAAATTAGATTAATATTATGAAAAAATATAAATTGGCATATCCATCAATAACCATGCGTCATCTAATCAAGAATTTAACGAAAACTAACCGCGGATAAATTTATTACGGTGCATTAATTTAGAGTTTTTTATGTTTAAAAAATTATTGTAAAGTAAATTTATGACAGATATATTAATTTGTGATTTTTCTTGATATTAATCTAATTTTTAAAAAGTAGAATTAAAAAAAAAAAAAAAAGAGGAAATTACGGAATGAAACTGTCATTCAGAAGCTTTGCTGATTTGGCTCACTCACCATGCCAAAACTACACCACTACAAAGCGCACCGCAATACTCCACGACGCAGAGCAGGCTGAGCAGCTAATATACTCTTTACGGGTCTCGATCTCAATCCGGGTCTACCCATTTCTCGACTCCGATGGCGACCGCCGGCGGCGGCGGCGGCGGCGACGACGGGCAGCAGGTGGTCCTGATCACGGGGTGCTCCCAGGGCGGCATCGGCCACGCCATGGCCCGGGCCTTCGCCGCCCGGGACTGCCGCGTCGTCGCCGCCAGCCGGTCCCGCGCCTCCATGGCCGACCTCGACGGGGACCCGAGGTTCCACCTCCAGGAGCTCGACGTGCTGTCCGAGGAAAGCGTGAAGCGGGTGATCGGAAACGTGATCGACAAGTTCGGAAAAATCGATGTGCTGGTCAACAATGCCGGTGTCCAGTGCGTGGGCCCTCTCGCGGAGATCCCGCTTTCCTCCCTCCAGAAGACGTTCGATACCAACGTCTATGGTAATGGATGCTGATGATTTGGTCTATTCTCTGCGCAGTCTCGATTCGCTGCTTGACGTGTGCTTTTGGGTTGATTGATTTTGGTTTCTGGGATGAAGGTGCGGAGGCAAACTCTGAGCTTTGTGTGTTGAAATGCGGTGTTCTGGGGGAAGTAATCAGCTGTTTATGGACGTGGAGCGAGTTCTGGTGACTGTCCTTGTTAGCTGTTAACAACTGATGATTTTGTTGTTGGTGAATCTGCCGGACGAGATGGTACACGTTGCTACTTGTAAGGCTTTACATTGACAGCTCGAAGTTTTTGCTTTGTTCAAAATGTCCATCCTGCTGATGGTGGATCTGCTCAGTTTGTTGCTAGCAACGAGAAAGAGGCAAACTCTTGGGGATGTGCTTGTTTCCGATGCAACCATGGGATTGACTTAATGGTCTGAGGACTGAAGATGTGTGTGTCTAATGGGATTGATTCCCAATTGCAACAAATGGGATTGACTTAGTGATTTAAAGAATAGAGATGTGTTTGTGTGATTTAGATGCAATGCACAGGTCAGTTCCCCACACCATCAGGTGGTGCAAACAATTTCATAGCCTGACCACCCCTTGGACTTTAGCTCGATTTCTTAGGATCCTATATCATGGGTCCAGTATAGCTTTTGGATGTGTCATCAGAGAATACTTACAGTACATGAACTTTGTATCCTGGTTTGAAAGCAGCATCCTAAGATATAGCAACAGCGCAGCTGCATTCTACTTCTACTTTGTCCATGGTGCATTTGTCTTGGTACAAGAAGTTAGGCTTAAAACACAGAATAGGCTTATGCAGAATATTTAGACGCTGTAAAGCATTTTTGTCAGTTGTCGTGGTGATTAGCTTTTAGTCATCTCCTTGCCAATCAAGTCTATAGTAGTTTTAAGCCAGACATCACATGGAAAGCACAAGTAAATCCTGCAGTGAACCACAAAAAGGGGTAGTTTAGTACCAAAAGGTAACTCAGATACTTTCTTTCACAATATCAAAGTCTGGTAATTTCATTTCCTCAATCAGAAATATTTTCTTTGTCAGTTCTCTTCATCCAGAAATCTTAAATTGATCCAGACCATAAAGTACTGCAAAAAGATTACTATCTGTATTGATAACATCCCTTTATTTATAGTCAAAACTCCAGGAAAAAGACATTCTTCTAGATCTATTGGTTGAAATTAGAGTTGTAAAACTATAGTTCGCATAGGCAATTTTTCTGCATCTCTGCTTATATACATACTCATTTGGTATGCATGTTGTTCACCAGTAGCATCATATTCTTGCAATTAGCCTGGGACTATATTCATAGCATATTGCACAATACTTTGACCTTGAGTATTAAGTAACGCGATTGCATCTCTTTTATCACTGATGACAGCTGGAAGTTACAGCTGAAGATTCTCAGTTCAAAGCAGATCACATGTTGCCATAGGAAGTAATGGGTACCATGAGACTTGTGGAGACCCATATATTGTTTAAAGAGGGTATCAAAGAGTTGTGGAATAGGTTTCAAATTCCAAAAGTTTAGAATTGTGTCTACTTATGTTGGATGTCCTTTCAACATAGGAACCGCACACTCCTTTTGTGTGTTCTAGAGAGTAGAGACAGGAGTATGGCAGTAAAAAACAAATAAGACTGCATTTTAGTAAGTGATCTAAGTGTCAAGCTTATTTGCCACTGTCAATGTTTCCAATAAAACAAAAACATTCAGCTGCCACCCCATTCTAACTTGCAGCTTATAGTTTTCAGAATTTTCTCTTTGATCTTTTCTGCTGCTTCAATAGAACTCCTTTATGATGGGTGGAACAAAATTCTCTCTCTCTGTGCAAGCATGGCTTAAGCTGGAAAACATTTGTCTGCTGCTCAGATTGGAGGTATCTGCTGTATTTTTGGATCGGTGGGATTTACTATTTACTGGGGTTTTATACGGCATTAGAATCCTTGAGCAAGTTGGTTGAAAAATGTCAATGCCTTCCCTTAGGTTTAAACTGATCTCGTGAGGATTCTCCTAGTTAATTGTGACAAAACAATCATGTAAACTTCTTTTACCAAAAAAAAAAACAATCATGTAAACTTCATTTTAATGACGTCATGGGCAGTCCATCCATTATATACATTATGAAATGGAGTCTTTTCATCTAAGATGATGTAGACTTGTCCAATTCCTATTTCATTTTCTTTCAGTCTCTTCGCAACTGTGAAGTGAGTGTAAAGTATGGCCTTCTTGTGCATTTCTCAATCTTTCCTACAGGATCATTGAGAATGATTCAAGCTGCTGTCCCTCACATGGCAACTAGGAAAAATGGGAAAGTAGCTAACGTGGGGAGTGTTGCTGCTTTGACAAATGGACCGTGGGCAGGTTCTTATACTTCATCAAAAGCTGCCCTCCATTCAATGACTGATACTCTCAGGTGAGAGCATTGTTGATTTTATCATTCTTTTTCTTTAGGGTAGTTAGTATATGTCCAAGCTTTCGCCCTTACCATTAGTTGGAGAAAAAATGCCTCGTATGATTGGTGGAATAGAATGGGATAGGAATGGAATGGAATGACTAATGCCATGGAACTAGCTCTGAGAAGTACCTACGGCCTAATTGAAGGTCTCTCTTTATCACACCAACCAAACAAAGCAATAGGTATTTAGGAAGGAATACGCTAGGGATAAAATAGTTGTTCCCTCTCATTACCATATATCTTAGTTCAATTCATTAACTCTTGAGAATTATATTTTTCCAGCAAAAAATGGGTAACTTTCAGTCCTTAAATGACCTTAGCAATAACATTATGCTAACAAGAGGACATTGTTGTACTGGCCAATCTATTGATGTGGGTTCATATGACAAAGGTCCAGAACAAGGCAGTGAAATAGTGTTCGGGTGACATTTCGTTATTTGGGATGAACAGGTTGGAGCTAAAACCACTTGGAATCGACGTCATCAACATTGCTCCTGGTGCTATCAAATCGAGCTTAGGAAGTTCTGCAGTTGCGAGCTACAACAAGATGCCTGAGTGGAAGCTGTATAAGCCATTTGAGGCAATGATACGTGACAGGGCTTATTTCTCTCAGGGAATCAAAGCGACCCCTACTGAAGAGTTTGCCAAGGAGGCTGTGTCTGCAATATTAAGAAAGAATCCTCCCGCTTGGTTCTCCTACGGCCAGTATTCGACCGTGAGCAGTATAGTATACCATCTGCCAATATTCGTTCAGGATTTCATAATGAGGAAGGCCATGAAATGTTAGGTATGAACTAGAGTCGGCAGGTCTGCCTTTGTATACTTTTGGCTTGTTCCCGCAACTTGCAAAACATAAAACCGTTCTCCCCAAAAATAAGGATGAGGAAAATGGAGAAAAAAAGGTCGTGAAGAATGGTGGAGAAACTGTTGACTTACGTGAGTATGATTAAATGGGTGGATAAAGTGGATCGGAAGTCCTAAAACTTGTTTTTTACGAATTAATTGCATCATTAGGTAAAGCTTAAGGACTTGATTAAATCAATTGAAAGATTTAGGACTTGTTTGCATTTTCTTAAGTAAAGGTTAAGGATTTGGTTTAACCAATTGAAAGATTTAGGCGATTGCATTCAGTATGTAAGGTGAAGAACTTGTGCAATTTTCCATCAAATCGGCCATTCGTCTGTCATTTTGCGCAAATGGTTGCTAGTGAGGTTGGTACCGTAAGAACAAAAAATAAAATAAAAGAGTTGATACCATGATATATTTCGCTTCAACAATTTCTGAAACGTATTCCTCTTCTTTGATCCTGGGCAATGTAACGTTCTTATAAGTACTATCATAGGCAGGAATAGAGATGGTAAGAGGTCCAGATAAATTGCCTCCATCTAGTCTGAAATCAACACACCCAGATCTTTTTTGTCCGAACTTATTATGATTAGCTTGTTTAGGGCAACTTCTTCTTGTCTTTTTCAGGATTTCAACTGACACTCCTGCTCTGTTTTTATCCTGCTTCCTCCACAAACCAATGTTTCCACAAGTTGCGAGCCTTGTTTGTCCTCTCTGCTTTTGGGTTTTATTAGCTAATCTCGGCTTTTGTGTATAAATATGATATTTCTGCATTTCGAGGTCTCTATGCTCTTTGCATCCTTCTCGAGTTTTGCAAGTGCAATCGAGTGGGCCTGGATTTCCCAGGCTTCTCTAGCCACGGCCCGAAGACCTGCTCGAACCCAAAAGTTTTAGGCTGCGAGCGCAAAGGACGAGTTGTGGTTCACATATGGTGTGTCTAGAACCGAGCTGTGTTTCCTGCTACGAACGACTCTCGATCCGACCCATCCCTACCTATGTGCGGTATGTCCTTAAATTTACGGGGTGTGGGGTTGCTGTAATTTGAGCAAAAGGAGATGTCTCCACATTTCACCCCCCAAGCCACGATCAAAATCATGAGGAAAGTAGGTGTTTGCCATTGTCTTCGAAATATGGAGCCACAGCAATGGCCTCATACCAGTCAGGGGTCATAAGGAAAAACCTGTGTAGTGCTCGGAATGAAACAAAGGTAACCCTCTTTGCTAGCGGCACGGGCTCACTGAGTCTCAAGGGCTCGATTCACTCCGAGGTCTGCGCATCGATAAGGATTGAATATCACCACTACATCTCCAGGTCCTCTCGTCTGTTTATTTCTCGATGGCGAATGGACATTATGCGGGGACTCGAGTTGGAATAAGAAACCTGAAATTATGATGTAAGACTCGCAAACTACAGGAGGCCAGATAACGTTCTCCCAATTCTCAAATAATTGGCTTACAACATTTGGTTTAGTCCTACACTAACCTAGCAATTAGCAGAGTTATCAATGCAGACACCTATTGGCGCAAAACCAACTCACATGCACATACCGCGTGCTACTGCACAACGATCGACATGGTCCCCATGTCCTGACCAGTGGCTCGTAAGAGAGTAGACGTACAGGTCGAGAGCACCCAATGATTTTTGCCTGCTTTACTGGGAGTACTAAAGGCCAGATTGGTGGTTTATATTGAACAGAACCTACATTCGAAACACAATCCAAGGTTACAATTCAACCCTCAAAAAGACAAACTATTTCAGTCCCTCCATGAATGCTTTTGTTTTGTATGATATTTCGAATGGTCTCACCTGTTAACTGGCAACCATACTCTCCACAAAATTACTCAAATTTGTCCTGAAAAAGCTGCCACAGAATATGCATCCTCACTATTGCAATTTTACTGGGAATGGTTCTGACGACTATAATACACCATGCCCGGTGGCTGAAGCGGCCGAAAACTAGGAGGTTTGGGCGGTTGTTGACTCAAGGGCATGGGTTGTTGTGGCGTTACAGGAACCGACTGCAGAGGCAAAGCCATTGATTGTTTCTGTGCCACGGGTAACAACTGTTGACTCAAGGGTACCATTGTTCTCAACGCATGTGGCGGTGGGGGTGGTCCAGGCGACATGGTTGGGAAGTTAACGTAACCGTAGGAGGACATCATTGCTCCAGAGGGCTGCTGCAAATACTGCTGAGGAGGCTGGTTTGGAAGTAAATATGAACTTTGAGACACCACCGAGCCCTGATTCTGCTGAATGGTTTGATGGTTAACAATGACGGCATGATATAACTGGCTCAAAGGAGCAGTATGTGGCTGAGATGGCATAAAAGCGCTAGCATCTGATACAGATGTTTTGTCTGATTTGTTGGAGCAATATGTACAACTCTTTTTCTTCTAATAAATCGATGAAAGATTTATCGTCAAAACAGGCATAAAAGTTAAATATGCAAAATTAGATATTTGTTAAAGCGACCACCAAAAGGAAATTGCTGAATAAAAGCACACAAATGATCGTGCCGCGTGACTTAACCCCATGCGAGCTTTACCAAGAGCTAAGGCATGGTGGTAAAGTTAGTTTCGATAATTAAATATTTTTGCCTTAAAAAAGAAAAAAATCCCTAGACTAAAAGAAAAATATTAATATCGAAAAATCTCAAATTGATACATTTACGACAAATTTACCTTTCGTTAGTTTTTATAATGAAAAAATATAAACCGATATACTCATCAATAATCACACATCATCTTACCAGCAATTTAACAGAAACTAACCGCGAATAAATTTGTTATAAGTGTACTAATTTAGAACTTTTTATGGTCAAAAAATTAGTTTGAAGTAAATTTGTCACGAATGTATTAATTTATGATTTTTTTATATTAATCTAATTTTTAAAAAATAGAATTAAAGAGAGAAAAAAAATGGAGGAAATTACGGAATGAAATTGTCATCCAGAAGCTTTGCTGGATTGACTCACTGACCAAGCCAAAACCACACCCAACGCAAAGCGCACAGCGATACTCCACGACGCAGAGCAGGCTGAGCAGCTAATATACTCGCCTCCTTCGTTGTCACCGTAAAAGCTTGCCTTTTTACGGGTCTCGATCTCAATCCGGGTCTACCCATTTCTCGACTCCAATGGCGACCGGCGGCGGCGGCGGCGGCGGGTGGTCCTGATCACCGGGTGCTCCCAGGGCGGCATCGGCCACGCCATGGCCCGGGCCTTCGCCGCCCGGGACTGCCGCGTCGTCGCCGCCAGCCGACCCCGCGCCTCCATGGCCGACCTCGACGGGGACCCGAGGTTCCATCTCCAGGAGCTCGACGTGCTGTCCGAGGAAAGCGTGAAGCGGGTGGTCGGGAATGCGATCGACAAGTTCGGAAAAATCGATGTGCTGGTCAACAATGCCGGGGTCCAGTGCGTGGGCCCTCTCGCGGAGATCCCGCTTTCCGCCCTCCAGAAGACGTTCGATACCAACGTCTATGGTAAATGAATGCTGATGATAATTCGGTCTATTGTCTGCGCGGTCTCGATTCGTTGCTTGACGTGTGCTCTTGGGTTGATTGATTTTGGTTTCTGGGATGAACGTGTGGATGCCATCGCTGAGCTTCTTGTCGAAATGCGGTGTTCTGGGTGAAGTCATCAGCTGTTTATGGACGTGGAGCTAGTTCTAGGAACTGTCCTTGTTAGCTGTTAACGTCTGATGATTTTGTTGTTGGTGAATGTGCTGGACGAGATGGTACATGTTGCCTACTTGTAAGGCTTTTCATTGACAGCTCGAAGTTACTGCTTTGTTCAGAATGTCTCTCCTGCTGATGGTGGATCTGCTCAGTTTGTTGCTACCGACCAGAAAGAGGAAAGCCCTTGCAAAGTAGTTGGTCCTGCGGATGAGATGGTTATTGGGGATGTGCTTGTTTCCAATGCAACCATAGGATTGACTTAATGGTCTGAGGGCTGAAGATGTGTGTTTATAATGGAATCGATTCACCATTGCAACAAATGGGATTGACTTAGTGATTTAAAGAATAGAGATGTGTTAGTGTGATTTAGATGCCTAACGCAGGGTCACTTCCCCACACCATCAGGTGGTACAAAAATTTCATATCCCGAACACCCCCTTGGACTTTGGCTTGATTTCTTAGGATCTTATACCACGGGTCCTGTATAGCTTTTGGATGTGTCATCAAAGAATACTTACAGTACATGAACTTTGCATCCTGGTTTGAAAGCATCATCCTAAGATACAGCAACAATGCAGCTGCGTTCTACTCCTACTTTTTCCCACGGTGCATTTGTCTTGGTACAAGAAGTTCGACTTAAAAACACAGAATAGGCTTATGCAGAATACTTAGACGTTGTAGAGCATTTTTCTCAGTTGTTGTGGTGATTGGCTCTTAGTCATCTCCTTGCCCATCCACTCTATTAGTATAAGCCAGACATCACATGGAAGCAGATTTAAGTCCTGCAGTGAACCACAAAAAGGGGTAGTTAGTGCCAAAATGTAAGAAAATTTTTCTTTGTCAATTCCCTCAGTCTGGAAATCTCTAAATTGATCCAGACCATAAAGTATTGCAAAAAAATTACTATCTGTTATTGATAACACCCTTTTATTTATAGTCAAAACTCCAGGAAAAAAGACATTCTACTAGATCTATTGGTTGAAATTGGAGCTGTAAACCTGTAGTTCGCATAGATTAATTTTTCTGCATCTCTGCTTATATACATACTCATTTGGTATGTATGTTGTTCACCAGTAGCATCATATTCTTGCAATTAGCCCTGGACTATGTTCATAGCATATTGCACAATACTTTGACCTTGAGTATTAAGTAACATGATTGCATCTCTTTTATCACTGATGACAGCTGGATGTTACAGCTGAAGATTCTCAGTTCAAAGCAAATCACATGTTGCCATAGGAAGTAATGGGTACCAAGAGACTTGTGGGGACCCGTATATTGTTTAAAGAGGGTTTCAAAGGGTTGTGGAATAGGTTTCAGATTCCAAAAGTTTAGAATTGTGTCTACTTATGTTGGATATCCTTTCAACATAGGAACCACACGCCCCTTTTGTGTGTGCTAGAGAGTAAAGACAGTAGTATGGCAGTAAATAACAAATAAGACTGCATTTTAGTATGTGATCTAAGTGTCAAGCTTATTTGCCACTGTCAATGTTTCCAATAAAACAAAAACATTCAGCTGCCACCCCATTCTAGCTTGCAGCTTATAGTTTTCAGAATTTTCTCTTTGATCTTTTCTGCTGCTTCGATAGAACTCCTTTATGATGGGTGGAACAAGATTCTATCTCTCTGTGCAAGCATGGCTTAAACTGCAAAACATTTGTCTGCTGCTTAGATTGGAGTTGTCTGCTGTATTTTTGGATCAGTGGGATTTACTATTTACTGGGGTTTTATACAGCATTAGAATCCTTGAGCAAGTTGGTCGAAAATTGTCAATGCCTTCCCTTAGGTTTAAACTGATCTCATGAGGATTTTCCTAGTTAATTGTGACAAAACAATCATGTAAACTTCATTTTAATGACGTCATGGGCAGTCCATCCATTATATACATTATGAAATGGAGTCTTTTCATCTAAGATGATGTAGACTTGTCCAATTCCTATTTCATTTTCTTTCAGTCTCTTCGCAACTGTGAAGTGAGTGTAAAGTATGGCCTTCTTGTGCATTTCTCAATCTTTCCTACAGGATCATTGAGAATGATTCAAGCTGCTGTCCCTCACATGGCAACTAGGAAAAATGGGAAAGTAGCTAACGTGGGGAGTGTTGCTGCTTTGACAAATGGACCGTGGGCAGGTTCTTATACTTCATCAAAAGCTGCCCTCCATTCAATGACTGATACTCTCAGGTGAGAGCATTGTTGATTTTATCATTCTTTTTCTTTAGGGTGTTTAGCATATGTCCAAGCTCTCGCCCTTACCATTAGTTGGAGAAAAAATGCCTTGTATGATTGGTGGAATAGAATGGGATAGGAATGGAATGGATTGACTAATGCCATGGAAATAGCTCTGAGAAGTACCTATGGCCTAATTGAATGTCTCTCTTTATCACACCAACCAAACAAAGCAATAGGTATTTAGGAAGGAATACGCTAGGGATAAAATAGTTGTTCCCTCTCGTTACCATATATCTTAGTTCAATTCAGTAACTCTTGAGAGTTATATTTTTCAGCAAAAAATGGGTAAAGGTTACGTACTTTTTGAATCCTTAAATGACCTTAGCAATAACATTATGCTAACAAGAGGACATTTTTGTACCGGCCAATCTATTGATGTGGGTTCATATGACAAAGGTCCAGAACAAGGCAGTGAAATAGTGTTCAGGTAACATTTCGTTATTTTGGATGAGCAGGTTGGAGCTAAAACCGCTTGGAATTGATGACGTCAACATTGCCCCTGGTGCTATCAAATCGAACATAGGAAGTTCTGCAGTTGCGAGCTACAACAAGATGCCTGAGTGGAAGCTCTATAAGCCATTTGAGGCAGTGATACGTGACAGGGCTTATTTCTCTCAGGGAATCAAAGCGACCCCTACTGAAGAGTTTGCCAAGGAGGCTGTGTCTGCAATATTAAGAAAGAATCCGCCCGCTTGGTTCTCCTACGGCCAGTATTCGACCGTGAGCAGTATTTTATACCATCTGCCAATATTCGTCTGGGATTTCATAATGAGGAAGGCAATGAAATGTTAGGTATGAACCAGAGTCAGCAGGTCTGCCTTTGTATACTTTTGGCTTGTTCCCGCAACTTACAGAACATAAAACTCTTCTCCCCAAAAATAAGGATAAGGAAAATGGAGAAAAAAAGGTTGTAAAGAATGGTGGGGAAACTGTTGACTTACGTGAGTATGATTAAATGGGTGGAGAAAGTGGACCGAAAGTCCTAAAACTTGTGTTTTACGAATTAATTGCATCATTCGGTAAAGCTTTAGGACTTAATTAAATCAATTAAAAGATTTAGGACTTGTTTGCCTTTTCTAAAATAAAGGTTTAGGATTTGGTTTAACCAATTGAAAGGTTTAGGCGATAGCATTCGGTATATAAGGTTTAGAAATTGTGCAATTTTCTATTAAATCGGCCATTGTCCATCATTCTGCCCAAATGATTGCTAGTGAGGTTGGTACTGCGTAATAATTCACTTGCATAATTTCTGGAACATATTTCTCTTTGATGATCCTGGGCAACGTAAAGTTCTTAGAAGTACCATCCTCGGCAGGAATAGAGATGGTAGACAGGTCCAGATAAATGTCCTCTATCAAGTATGAAATTCAGACCCTGATCTTTTCTGACTGAACTTATTGTGATAAGCTTGTTAAGGCCAAATTCTTAATGCATTTTTTTTTTCAGGATTTTGACTGAAAACTCTGTTTTCATCCTGTTTCCTCAAACCTATGTTTTCACAAGTTGTGACCCTTATTTGTTCTCTCTGCCTTTAGGTTTTATTAGCTAACTTGGCTTCTGTGTATGAGTATGATATTTTCTGCATTTCAAGGTCTCTATGCTTTTATTCTTTGCATTCTTTTCTTCAGTTTTGCAAGCGCAATCAAGTTGGTCTGGGTTTCCCGTGCTTCTCTAGCCACGGCCCGAAGACAGGCCCCAACCTGAAAGTTTTAGGCTCTGAGCGCAAAGGACGAGTTGTGGGTCAAATATGGCGTAGGCATGTCCGTCCTTGAAATTACGAGGCGTGGCGTCGCTGTGATTTGAGCAACAGGAGATGTCTCCACATTTCACCCACAGGCCACGATCAAAATCATGAGGAAAGTAGCTGTTTGCCTTTGTCTTTGAAATATGGAGCAACAGCAATGGCATCCTCCTAGTCTAAGGGTGGAAAAACCTGTGTAGGGCTCAGAACGAAACAAAGGAACCCTCTTTGCCAGCGGCACAGGCTCACCGAGTCTTGCGGGCTCGATTCGCTCCGAGGTCTGCGCATCAATAACGATTGAATAACACCACTACGTCTCCGATTCTCTCATCTGTTTATTTCTCAAAAGCGTATGGACATTATGCGGGGACTCAAGTCCGAAAGAGTTACCTGAGCTCATGGTCTAAGACTCGCAAACTACAGGAGGCCAGATGACCCTCCCCCAATTCTCTAGGAATTGACTTACAACCTATGGTTTAGTCCTAAACTTAACTAGCAATTAGCTGAGTCATCAATGCTGAAACCTATCACCACAAAACCAGCTCACATGTACGTACCGGCTGCTACTGCCCAGCCATCAACATGCTTCCCATGTCCAGACCAGTGGCTCAATGCGAGTAGATGTACAGGTCGAAAGTATCCAATAATTTTTGCCTGCTTTACTGGGAGAACTAAAGGCCAGATCGGCAGTGTATATTGAACAGAACCTACAATTGAAACACAATCCAAGATTACAATTCAACCCTCAAAATGACATTATATCAGCCGCTCTGTAAATGCTTTTGCTTTATATGATATTTTGAATGGTCTCACCTGTTAACTGGAAACCAAACTCTCCACAAAATTACTCAAATTTTTCTGGAAAAAGGTGCCACAGAATATGCATCCTCACTATTGCCATTTTACTGGGAATGGTGCTGATGACTATAATACAGCATGCCTGGTGGCTGAAGCGGCCGAAAACTAGGAGCTATGGGCGGTTGTTGACTCAAGGGCATGGGTTGTTGTGGAGTTAAAGGAACCACCTGCTGAGGCAAAGCCATTGATTGTTTCTGTGCCATGGGTAACGACTGCTGACTCAAAGGCACCATTGCACTCAACATATGTGCCGGTGGGGGTGTTCCAGCTGACATGGTTGGGAAGTTAACAAAACCATAGGATGGCATCATTGCTCCAGAGGGCTGCTGCAAATACTGCTGAGGAGGCTGGTTCGTAAGTAAATATTGACTTTGGGATGCCAAGCCTTGATTCTGCTGAATGGTTTGCTGGTTAACAATGACGGCAGCTTGGTATAAGTTGTTCGAAGAAGTAGTATGTTGCTGAGATGGCATAAAAGCACTAGCGTCTGATACAGGTGTTGTTTTGTCTGATTTATTGCTGCTCTTTGTATGCCCAGCACTCTTTGCCTCTTCAGCAGCAAACGTTGACAAAACAGAACTCATAATCAGTTGTGAGGAGCTAGAAGCTGTGAGCTTGTCTGCAACCTCAGCTGCAATGACTGCAGCTGTCCTCTTGGGCGTTTGTCCCCCTTTTGCATTTATATCGAGGCCTTGAGTAGCAGAGCTGGGCGATTTGAATATGTAATCTTCGTCCATTAACCGTTTTCTCATACTTTCAGCTTCTTCCACCTGTGCTTGTGCCACCTAATTGTGATAAGACATCTTATAGTTACTAGTCCTGAAGAAGCGTCAATAATTTATCCAAGCACCAGACAAATGTTTTAAGTAGTTAAACGGTAGGATATCGACAGAAAAAGACATTTGTATTCACAAAGTGAGTTCATGAAGATTTAAGAATAACTGAGAAATTGCATACCTGCATTTGAGTTCGTACATTCTCAAGCTGAGATTCCTGACAAAAAAAAAGAAGGGAGATAAAGATCAGACTGATAAGCAAGAGTGCCCAAATTTGTCATGTACACGCTCAGAACTTGCAATAATAACCTTATTCTTCCTCATTGCAGAGAGCAGAATAACCAATAATCATGCCAATTGAATACCTGTTCATGCAGTGCTTCTTTTAAATGAGATACAAGTAATACTCTACTTGGTTCGACTGATTTGAGTTTCTCGATGCACTGCTTTAAGGTGTTCTCTTCATTCTCAAGCTCTTTAGCCAATGTTCTCCTCTTCGGATCCTTAGCTGAAGGCAGACAAGGACGAATTAGATGCTCAAGTCTTGAATGACAAAAAGCTTTATGTAGACTCTAGAAACTTAAGTGCTTATCTTCTGAGCAGAATGATGTCCACACCAAAGTTAACTACAAGTCAGTTTCAGCTTACCAGTTGCACAGGCTATATCAACATCTTTCTCCATCTTCCTCACACAATGGACAGCAGACTTGCAGTTACTCATCTCCACATCCTCATTCGGATGTTCGCTAAGAACCAAGTGAATTGCCGAAACAATTTTTTCAGCTGTTGATCCAATTGACAATTTCTGTTGTTAAAGGGATAACATCCAATTAGCATCAATTCAATCTCGCAGAGGAATAGAACAGAAGCATGCAGCCAAGATGAAGAAAGTTTCTAGAACACTAAAAAATAAAGTCCAATTTACTTGAGACAGAAAGCAAGCATCATGCAGAAACATTCTCAATCTAACCGTTCTAATTGAGCGTGAATCCCTTTTAACAATCCGGACAGAACGTGAACGCTTTCTGTTTAATTCCAGGGGTGGAAGAACTTCTTCTCCAAGCATTAAATCTTTGAGGCTCTGTGCACGGGATCCAAAAACTCTTCTTTCTTCCCAGATACCAACCTACCAAAAAAACATTGAATGAGTTATCTTTTCTGCTTATAAAAATGGAAAACAGATACTCTATCTAGGTCCAAAACTGCATTGGCAAAACTTTCATACTTCCAAGCATTTTGTTATAGAGTTTGCATAGAAATATACGCAGCTTCAGAGAAGAAAAGAAAAGCACAACACATGTAAGAAAATTATATGATAGACCCACCAATCTTGAAACTACATTTTTCCCATGATCATCGCCTTTCTCAACAACATCTTTGAGTGCTGCTGGAAGAACTTTCCAGAATTCGTTCACAAATTCATTTCCCTTGCGCTTGCTGTTTTGCAGTATGTCATTTGCAAGATATAATAGAGGAACTTTCTGAACCATTTCCGAGTTGTGAAATTGCTTATCCCATGTTGCAACAACGAGTTCCGCCTTACTTCGATGAAATATACACCAATGCGACAGAGCTGTGAATAGTGCATAAAGGAAAACAAAACCATAAGAATCAAACAGTTGATTCATGCAATCAGGATAAGGACACGTAGAAGAAATCACAGCAATAAAGAAAAACCGTTCCTAGTCTACGCTGAAGTTCAATGTAACCTTGATGTAACAAAAGATATTTCCATAATTGACAGTGTTCGTGCAGATCAGAATAATTGAGTACTTCAGGATTCTATATGACAATAGGCAAGAACAAAAGCACCGCCTACAACCAATGAACTAAATTGCATAATACCATGCTTTACATTTCCTTCACTATTTACAAACCTCAACTAGTCACACCACTCAGCATTATCTTCAGACAATACCTAGACCCTAACAATCAGAATTTCAAATTGCACGAAACAGAGAACATGGATCTTTTGTAAATCCAGATCTTAAAGAACATATATCCGTCAATGGATCCAGAGAAACCGAAGACTTATTGGCCATCGGCTCAATTCCCTAGATCAGTCGTAATCATCTCAAACAATATTACAAGCACGGGATTCGAGAAAAACTAAGGACAGAAAAAAAAATGGGCATTCACATTTGACCATAGAGAACCAGAAATCTCCAAATTTCAAAAACTATGCATGAGACTACAATCCCAATTGGGAACCAGAACAACTACCACATAATTTAACCAACTACTTACAGATGAAGGCATAAAAATAGGTGACATCCTAACCATGATAGACACCATCCTACACATATCCTAAACTAGATATTCACCAAGAAAACAGGTTTCCGATAACACCAAGATGCGGAAATGAACAAAATACTCATACGAGGAGTGCACACAGAGAGGAGGAGGACTAAGGTGGCATTACTCTCAATGCACTGCTGTGTGCTGTTGAGCTTGGAGAGCTTGTCCGCAAGTATCTGCTCGCTGAATACGCTATTCATCAGAACTGAACACAGGCCTGCACACAGCAATTCAGACTTATCTGGAGCGACGGAAACCCTAACAACGACGTTCATCCACCGAAAACCGGCTCAAAGCTCCCGAATCCGAGACACAGCATCAAACCAAGAACCCAGCCATCCGAAGAAACGAAACACCCGCGTCGCGGAGCCGATCAAGATTCGGTCTTTCGAACGTGAAGAGGCCTCAATTGGAGAAGCGACGCACCGCCGAATCAAGAACCGGAGCAACTCCCGGGAACCGACCCGCCAATGCCAAACCGGAGAGTCGAGGAAGATTGGCGAGACCCCGGCACGGGAGAAGAAATGGGCAGGTGGCCGGAATCACAGAAAGAGGGCGAACGCCAAGATTCGCCGAGAATCAAGAACAAGAAGACCCGCTCGCCGGGGGAGCGGAAGAGGGACGAGCCGGGCACCACTGGAAAACCCTAGAAGAGGGTTTTACACGTGGGCAGAGAGAGAGAGAGAGAGAGAGAGAGGTGCAGAGGGGGAAGAGGAAGAAGAAGATGCAGGGGAAGAGCGGGGGATGGAGGGAGGGAGGGAGGGTGGCTAGGCTTTTTGAAACAGGGGAGCCTCCACAGATGGCAAGGCATTGAACAGGAGGATGAAGTTTACAACCCATCCATCTTCTTTTCTTTGGCAACCCATTTAATGTAATTAGGAGGAAATAAATCTCACTAGATTAATTCCACACCTTATCTAGATCTTACCCATCCTGAATTTTATTTTCAGAGAAATTATTATAAAAAGTGCTTATTTTTACGATCAAACTATGACAAATCAAATACCCAATGAACTATAGAAATGTTCTTTCAAAAAAAAAAAAAAGCTCAACTTGCTTCATTGATCACCGATCTCGTGATACTTAAGAGAGGGGCGAAATTGCTGCGATCACATCATCTAATATTTCGTTATTGAAGCTGCATGGATGTTGCTTGGTGATGATAAGGACATAATTCTAAAGGATGACCATGAAAGATACGCTTTTAATTAGGTTGACCGAAAATGAATTGAATCGGTCAGAAAATGGACGCCTAAACCTCATGAAATCGATCCTTCTTCCAAAAAGAATTTTTCAACAAGTATTTTATTTTTAAATAAAATTTGAATCTCTAGTGCTCACAAAATAATCATTCTCCTTTTTCTCTTTAAAGATTAGAAAATTGAGCCCCCAGTCTTTCAATTTTCCTAAAAATCTTAAAGGAGGGAATCTTCATAACTCACCTCATTAATGGTAGGGCTAAAATATGTGCAAACCCAAATTGGGTGTATTGAAAACGTAAATTTAAATATCTATTTATTTGGGTACATAAAATCAGTGAGATTGTACGTACCATGTTGAGACTAAAACATGAAACGAATAATGAGAGTTCGAAATATAAATGAAAAGGAGCAAAAGCATTAGAGTCAGTGAATGGCGCTATGAATATTACCATTTGATTATTTTGACTTATAATTATTATTTTACTCTTGTCCTCACATTTAATATAGAGATAATAAATTGTTGATGGTACTTTGGGAAGAAATGAGAACATTCAAATGCATATGTTAGTAACCTTTGATTACTCTGTCCTCTTCAAAACTGCAAAGAAGATTTTCTCAAAGAAATAATATCATGACAGAAAGTTGGCGGTCAATCTTTACATCCCTATATGTTATTTTATGTTCTCTTCTATTTGTTCCTTCTTTTAAATGCCTTTCGAGTTTCGATGAGATCCTTGCATGCAAATTTGAGTCTTTGATAATCAAGTCACTTTAGTTATTAATTATGCTCTAATAAGTTGTTAGTTAAGCTTTTAGGAAATCAAGTAAATTTGTAGTATAGACTCTAGAGGTGATCGTGGGACAGGCTCAAGCTAGTCAAGTTGGCCTAATGCATTGCCCAAGTCCATCCATCATATAAAATTTATACAATAATTTTTAGGCCGGGCTGGTTAAAGACGAGGGGGCCAGACTTTCCTAGTGCAAGAGTGGCCGCTCGTAAGTTGATTACCTCTAGCGACAATCAGTAAATGGTACATTCTAATGATCAATTAATAACAATGCCCATATAACTTCTGATAGAAAAGAAGAAAATACAAATTGGGATAAACATACCACTTATCATAATTTTTATACAATACTCATCTAAATGTCATAATTTCTTTTTCAACCATTTAGGTGTCATAATTTCTAAAAAGCATTCACTTGAGTATCATAACTTTTAATTAATCACTTGAGTGTCAAAATTTTCCAAAATCATTTACTTAAATGCCATAAATCCGATATGGCATAAACTTGTGGTTAACATTTTTTTTAAAAGTTTTAGCACTCCATTAATTGATTGAAAATTTAAATCATACTAAAAAAATCAGAAAAAAGAAATATGACACTTAGGTGAGCACTCGTCTAAAAGTCATAACACTTGTAGTGTCTTTTTCCCAAACAAGTTTCTTGCTTATATATTTCCTCTGATTTTAGATGCTCATTTAATTTGTAAAAATAATCAGAAAAATGTCAAAACTTTCACAATATGTACTGTAGCTTTTCAACTGATCACTTACGTCCTATTATCTTTATAAAATGTTCACGCAATTAACATCGAAATTTCCCTTACTAAAAAATCCAACATGACTCTAAAATTATTCGACTAGGCTCCCTAGGGAAATGATGTCATTAAAAGCGTGTGGAACAACGTTGTTTAGCCCTTTCCAAGCCCCAAATTGGACTAGAGTTTGTTTAGTGTATTATGGATGTTATGAACTGAAAGAATGGTGGATGGATGGGCTGTGAAATCAGTTAAATGAATGGGAATTTCTGACTTTGATCGATCCTTGACGTTGATGACTGGTTGTGCATGGGCTGAGCTGAGCTATGATTAAAGATCATACTAAATAGCTTCCCAGATATATGGAGTTTCGCGACTTAAGCGATGGTCAGTTGTGCAGGTTAGATGAAGTTTGTGCTGTACGGTTGGCGTGCAATCATTGGTGATGAGAACTCCCACCGAGTCATCGCTGGGCTCTTGTGAAGAAAAAGATTAATTGAAGCCGACCTTCAACAAAAAGAGAGAAGATTCTATCGAGCGCACTGATAATTTCATGGTGATAATGTACTCCCACTTTTAAGGTTGTGATTGGCTGTTGTATCTGTACTTTGGAAGCTTTAGATTGGTTGCTGTAGGATGGGCTTTGGAAGAATGCCTGTCGTAAATGAACACGAGACCATCAACCGGTTGCCATCGGGAGACAGATCGATCCGTGACCACTCTGGCAAAAGCATTCCGATGGTATGTTGCGAAGTAGAGGTGGCAAAATGGGTCTTAGACCCATATATGACCTATTTAAATCATAAATGAGTCATATATGAATCACTTGTTTTTGACAAAAAGTAGTTAAATGGGTTTAAAACCCATTTTCACCCAAAATCTCACAATCTCTCTCTTCTCTCTTTAACTTTACAATTTTTTTTTTATAAAAACCGAAATTATAATTATTTTTTATTTTAATTTTCTTTTCTTTTTTCTTTTCTTTTTTTCTTTTTTTTTTTTCCTTTCTTCTTCCTCCAGTCGTCGACACGGCGATGACCGACAACCGGCCGGGCGAGCCTCGAGCTCGCCGATGTCGGGAGAGCTCGAGCTCGCCGGATCCGGAGAGCCTCTAGCTCGCGGCGCCGGGCGAGCTCAAGGCTCGCCTGTGGGCGGCCAGCCAAGAAGAAGAACGAAAAAAGAAAAATTATATTTAAAAATAAAAATAATTAAAATTTTAATTAAAAAATAATTAAAATTCGATTTTTTAAAATAATTATTTTAAAAATTATAAAAATTGTCCATTAAATTTGTATTGTATAAACTATTTTAGTAATACCCTTTTTTAATATATATATATATATAGATCGGGTCGGGTATGGGTTAAAAATTTTGTATTAGATAAATGAGTCATAAACGGATTAAATGGGTCGATTTGGGTCGGGACCATTTATGACCCGACCCAAACCGACCTGACCCACCCGTTTAACGAGTCTACTGCGAAGTGAGAAGGTAATTCGAGGTTTTTTCCGTCCTCCTCATGAAAAAGACGACATCAACACAGCAAGCTTCCAGGATCTTTCCTAAAGTCCGCAAATGTAATTCTGTTCCTGCCTCGGTACCAAGGCATCTAGAAGAGAGACTCCATAATTCTTAGCAAGATGCGCAGCATTGTTGAAACAGTTGACGGCATTTTTCCCCGAAAGTTCCTCCTGATGAGGTGAAAACATACACAAGCTGCATCTAATGGTTGATGAAATCCTGCATTACAGGCGAGCTGTTCATATACAGGTTCTTAACAGATAAAGTATCTGATGCTAAAGTATACAGGTTCTTAACAGAGAACAACAGCTCAACATATGAAATCTTCTGTTTTCCCGGACACTTTCCATGCATTAATCAGTTGAAGTTGCATGACCGAGCGTCGAGGTACGTGCTGGCCGGAGACTGACGGATCCTACTTTATACAGAAACAGCAGATGGAACTGAAGGAGGAACGCAATTCTCAGCGGCAAGAATTTCGACAAACTCCGAGAGGACAGCGCTGAGTTCCTCCCCAGTCATCGTTTCCTTCTCGAGGAGGCTTCCACAATCTTGTCTATGGCCTCCCGGGAACTCCTTATGTGACTCGGGGCAATTTCATGCGCGTCATCTGAAATTTCTCTTCATGGCAGCATCGATGTCTTCCGCAAACATTTCCGACGTTATATTTCTGGCCATCATCCTCGTGATTGATGAGTATGCAAAAGATATCAATCTCCTTCGAAGAGATTGTCTGTCTTCCCACGACGGCCAGCTAACGATGCTCAGTCTTTCCTTCAAAACCATCCATCTCTGTCAACAGCGCTCTGCTCCTTTTCATCATTTCCTCCTCCAATTCCGGTTCCTCCCCGCCACCCCCACCGCATCAATTTCATCAACGACACAATGCAGGGAGCATTCTCTTTGGCGAGGAGAGACAAGGGCCGTGCACGCGTAGCGGGCGAGGGCGAATTTGCTTGAGGAGCGGAGAGGAAGAAGAAGAAGAACCCTAATCCCAATTTTCTGATCGCTACCCTAAAATCCCAATTCAATTTGGGGATTTTTTTTTAAAACGAATTTTTTTTACCCAATTACAAATTATAGATAAAATTGCCCCATTCTAATTCGTAAAAAAAGTCGGCCAATGAAATCTAGCCTGTTAACGTGTTCAGTCTTTTATTTGAAACAATCAAATTTAGTTTTTCTTTAAATTACTTAATTTCATGTCTTTATTTAAAATTTAACATAAATCTAGATGCATATGATCATGATGTCAGTGCAAAATCTCATTACGTGAACTCAAACAACGGGGACGTAGACTCAAGCAAACAGAGTACCTAAAATGTTCTATACGTCAACTTGGTTTGGACAACATTATAGGGAAAAAAAGGACAAATAAACCTCCCTTTTGGGCTGCAGAACTGGATTTACTCTCTGAAATTCAGTAAATTGATTAATTTTTTTTTTCGACGATAGAAATGCATGCAATTTATTCTTGTCTAGAGGCTGGTCACTCTATTTTCTTTGAATAATTATTTTTTTAATTTTCTCTTTATATATATATAATTTCTGGCTTGTGGAGAAAGAGGCTCGACGGGGGTGCACATTGTCAACATTAGCTAATTATCTGTCTGGTTCCTATATCCCACCCTTAGGTTGTATATAAGAACCGAAGGGTGATTGTGTTGTGTAATTACTTGCATTGCTTAATTTATTTAAAAAAATCTCTATAGATCAATTCCAAAAATTGGCATTACATTTCTTTCATGTTTCATATGTTTAATTTTAGGATTACATCTTAGAATTAGGTGATTTTTAATTATATTTTAAGCTAGTTTTTCAATTAGCTTAAGGGATAGATATGAGGTCATCTTCATTTACTAATTTCCTTTGTCTATAGGATTCTAGATTAGAAACTTTTAAATATTTAAGGTGATTCCTTTTTCACATCAGATACTTTAGTATATGACTGCAAACACGGAATGCAAAGTCATCAGTAAGATTGAGTTGTTAGATAGAAGAACAAAGACTATTGTCGATGCTAGAGCAAACAAAAAGGTTGACTTATAGAAAGATGATATATGAGAGGGGTGTGCAACCGGACCGGGTATACATGAGAACCAGACTGGCCCACCAGGAAAACAGGGTCGAGAACCGGTTTCCAAAATTCGGAACCCGTTTAAACCGGTTCGGGAATCGGGTCTGATTGATTACCCACCTAGGAACCGATTCTCGGACCGGTTTTGGAACTAGTTTTGTAAGTATAGGTTCAAAACCTATTTTTTCCCCTTATTTTTATTTTTACTCTCGCAATCACACGGCGTTTTTCCTCTCCTATTTTTTCCCCTTATTTCTATTCTTACTACCGCAATCACACAACGTTTTTCCTCTTTGCTCTCAAACACGTACGACACTCCTCCTTCATCATTCCTCTTCCTCACTTGCTTCCCTCCCTTATCGGCTCCCACTAGCACCGTTCAACACACGAACGGTGTTCGTCGCCGTCAAATTCTTGTGTACCACGTGGATTGGCTCGCCTAATTTCTTTTTTGTAGGAGTTATGCTTGCATAAATGAATAGCTTCATGTAGTAGTTATAGGAATAAGACTAATATTAGACCTATGTTTTTTTACTAATTCTTTGCCTCATGATTTTATTAATTATAATCACCTCTATGGATCCTTAATTTTTCGTTTAATCAAAAGGTTCATGTATTTATTTATTACAAGTGCGTAATGTTTCGATACAAATTATAAGGATTACGTTATTTTCTCGCGTACTAATATAAAATTCGAAGTCATATAAGATATCGGAAGATTGCAAAATAGGTTCCAGTGAAAATAGGGTTGACCTTGAAATCGAACTGGAAAAACAGGGTGGGTCGGGTACAGGGTCCAATACAAACAGGGTCGGGTACAAGGTTTAAAAAAAAAAAGAACCTATTATAACAGAGTCGGGTACAAGGTCCAAATCTAGACCCTACCCTCCCTAATCCGATCACCCCTAATATATGACCAATCACTCAAGTGATGGCCCCGCGAGGACCCAATAGTGTCACTATCGTTTGTCTTAACTGGCTAAGGCAGATACGGATGGGACTTAAAGAGGCGTTCGGTTAGGCTTGCAAGTGGAAACCTAGGGTTAGTGCCCAAGCAGGAGTCGCCTCTTCCAATTGGTCCCGCCGTTGGTCTCACAAAACATTCATCCTCAAGATCTTTACCAAGCATGGAGAGACGTCACTAACATCCACACCTTCATATAAGACAATATCATTAATGGCAAAGAATTACATCAAGTTGGACCTAGGCAAGTCCTTAAAAGGTCTATAGTGAATCAAGGGAAGAACCCCTTCGGGGTGGGAGTCCCCATGGCCTTGTTGCAAAATGATGGGGCACACCTATGATGGGTGTTGCCAGCCCCTACCCTTGGGATGTCCCCTAACATTAAATTCAGGTGATAGAGGCAACTCACACGCTTTAATTAATTTAGTAAATGGTGACCTTCTTGTAAGAATTTGGACCTAAACAAGTCCTTAAAGGTTTCATCTTGATTTAATTTGAATCTCGAGGCTTATGGGATGTAAAATACCGAGTGGGTATTCTCTTCTCCTGGAAAATGCAAATATACAAAGGAGAACTTGGGGGTATTGTACGTACAGATACTAGCACCTTAAAATGAGAAATGTAGTGCTACAGCCCATAAGGGTTGCTCGGTAGGCAGGGTAGCCCCAACATGGAGGCGCAAAACCTCCTGCTATCTAGTGAGGTAATCTTGTAATCAGACACCAAGGATCTGAGCAATAGAGACGTCACTAACATCCACACCTTCATATACAACTATATTATTGATAGCAAAGAATTACATCACCAATGTTTGAGGGTGTATGTTGTCTAGAAGAATCAAAAGGCACGGGAATCAAATGATCATACCACAGTCATCTACTCCAATTGAACATAGATGTGAAATTTGAGCTTGCTAAATTTCCTACTTGTTAGCAGATCAGACTCGGCCACAGCATTAAAGTTTGCCTTTGTTCCAGGATATATGCTATGGTACTCAGTGCAAGTGGTTATGGCCCAAAAATTTCTTAACAAATCATCTTGAGACGTGACTATGTGTCTCAACATGAGCAGGGTACTTATTTGTTTCTTATAGAGTCTCAAATAGTTTTGATCAATATTTCTTTCTCAGAAATATAGAAGAGAAACGTTTCTTTGAATATTCATTTGGGGGTGAGTATGTATGTTGCGAGTTTACTCATTTTTATTGCCCATTTCCGCTATGTCATTTACACGGGCGAGCATAAATGTCATTCCATTACGAAGAAATTGAAGAAGCAACCTTTTGCCTCTCAGGTATGAACCAAATTTGTTTCAACATCAATGTGGGTTTAATGGAAAAGGACTCTCACATCGACTTAGGGACTTAGTCGAGCTCAAGAAAGCCTCAAAAGCATTCAAATAATCTATATAGGGAAAATTACCAAAAAAATCTTAAACCTATTACAATTGTGTCAATTTAGTCCTAAACTTATTTTTTGACCAATTAAGTCCTAAAGCTTTTATAATTATTCTCGATCAGTCCATCCGGCCAAAATTGGCCAGCTAGCACCGACGTGGCAGCCGGCCGATGCCAGCAAGCTTTTTCCTCCTCCCTCCTCCATCCTTGGGCTCTGGTCGGTCGCCGACTAAGGCGATCCGACGAGGCTCGCCTCGCGGTCGTCGGGCGAGGCGAGCCCTCGCCAAATCCGACAAGGGGGCTTGCCATCTCGTCGGCGAGGGCTCGCCTCGCTTGACGACCGCGAGGCGAGCCCTGCCGGATCCGACGGAGGGGGCTCGCCTTGCCCAGTGACAGCGAGGCGAGCCCCACCAGATCGCCTCGCCTAACAACCGGCCAAGCCGGGCTGGTCGCCGGAGCCAAAGGAAGGAGGAGGGAGGAAGAGGGAGGAGGGAAAAAAAAAAAGGAAAAAGGAAAAAAATTATTAAAAAATAAAAAGCTTGCCGGCATCGGCTGGCTGCCACGTTACCGCCAGCCCAGCCAATTTTGGCCGGATGGACTAATCGGGAATAATTATAAAAGGTTTAGGACTTAATTGGTAAAAAAAATAAGTTTATGACTGAATTGACACAATTGCAATATGTTTAAGACTTTTTTTGGTAATTTTTATATATATTATTAAGAAAATGAGAGAATCGTTCTCCAATTCGTACACTAAAGTTTATAAAATGCTAAGGGCTAAAAAGACACTTTGTGCAGTTTATTTTTGGCTCTAGTTGTTTTTAGACTGCAAAGTGGAAAGTGCATTTTTTTGAAAATAAAAGGATGTCCGATTAGAGAAATTGATTTGTGTACATGGATTTGAAGGCATATTCCAAGGAATACAAGGCCAACTCCTAAATCCGCAATCAATCAACTTTGCAGTTCACACTCGTAACACAACTTTCTAATTACAGGTTCTTACCGTCCTACTGTAAAAGGTTGATGAAGAACTCATAAAATCATCGATCATAGTAGGTTGCTGATAACTCTATAAAAATAGAGTTATTTTACCTATTCTAGGCAACAATTAATGCATTATCTATGAGAAAATATTTGGATTTCCTTCTGATTATTTGAATTTTCCTTGTTTATGCAGAATAATGAGATATGGAGAGGATAAGGAAAAGAATGGCAACTATCAGGAATTCAAATAAAAGCAGCAGTGGAAGATGGATATCAAATCAGGAAATTCTTGATTTTGTTCCCTAATGTTATCTGCAAGCGTTGGGAGATAGATATTTTGGATATATCCTATAAATAGGAGAACATGAGAGAGAAGCTAGGTTTTTGTTAGATCGTTTTTCATTCTTTTGAGAGTTTTTCAAGTATTTTGAAGAGAAGACAAAAGTGGTGACAGAATTCTTGTTCTTTGATTCAAGATGCTGGGTTTGATTTATATTTTTATTTCTTATTCTACTATGTTCTAATTTTCTTTTGTTAGGGCTACGATGTAGCCTAACCATGATGATGTGAATTTCATGATTTTTATGTTTTACAATTGATTTCATTCATGTGAGTTATATGTTATTGTGCTTAATGCTTCTGAGTGACTGGCCACCACTTGAATGATCTGATGTGCATGTTTGAGACTGAGAAGTGATAATATGCAATTGCTCATTATAATATATAACCATGAATTAAACGTGGATAGAGATATACTGCGTTATTTGTGTAGCTTTCGGTGATAAGGTGATCCAAAAGACTCATTGTAAACCGGGAATATTCATAGTTTTTAATGCACTCATGTTTATTTTAATTCACATAGAGATATAGTAGATTAATAAGCTGAGTAGGTTTGCTATACCTAGAGATAGGATAGTAAATAGATTAGCAAATTCCGCTATCACATGTTTGATATCGTTCTTGTATTCATAATAATCTGAAATTCATATCTAGTGGTTTTGGTGAAATCGGATGCTCTAACATATTTATCTTATCGATTTATTATATTTAGTCTACAAATTTCATTTTTAATTTATTCTTAATTATATTTTGATCTGTTAGATAAATTTTAGAATTAGTCTATTTTAGTATTTAATTGGTTTATTAATCATCGATCTTCGTGGGACGATACTTTTTCTCATCATTATATTATTTGTTCGACACGTGCACTTGCGTTTAGAATTTTGCGAACAAGTTTTTGGCGCCGTTGCCGGGGATCGTTTGTTTAATACTAATTAATATTGATACCAGATAATTCTAAGTTTAATCTAGCTTTTGTTTTATTTTATTTTTCAGGGTGTACATTGGTTTATGACACGTAGCCAACAAGGGAAACTTGTTGAGCTTGATCTAGAAATCGAGCATACATTCAAAAGGCGACTGAGAGAACAGAGAAATCACGCTAAGAAGATGGCAGACGGTGATAATGAAAATCCACGTAGACTCTTAAGAGATTATGCTGCACCAACAGTTCAAGGCACGACATCAAGTATCAAAAGACCTGCAATTCAAGCAAACAACTTTGAGATCAAGCCGTCACTCATTCAAATGCTTCAACAATCAGTGCAATTCAGTGGACTACCAAGCGATGATCCAAACACTCACATTGATGCTTTTCTTGAAATATGTGACACCATTAAATATAATGGAGTTACAGATGATGCTATTAGATTGAGATTATTTCCATTCTCTCTTAGAGATAAAGCTAAGAGTTGGCTTTCTTCTCTTCCCGCAGAATCAATCACTACATGGAATGATATGGCTCAAAAATTTCTTGTTAAGTTCTTTCCACCTCGCAAAGTCTGCGAAGATGCGTAACGATATTACTAATTTTATGCAGATGGATAATGAATCATTATATGAAGCATGGGAAAGATTCAAAGAATTTCTTAGGAGATGCCCACATCATGGACTACCCGTATGGATGCAGGTACAAACTTTTATAATGGCTCTAGTACAAATCTTCGTTCTATGATTGATGCAGCTGCAGGAGGAACTCTAAATAATAAAACACCAGAAGAAGCCTACAATTTATTAGAGGAGATGGCGTCCAATAGTTATCGTGGCCTACCGAGAGACTACCAATGCGAAAAGTTAGCGGAGTTCATGAAGTGGATGCTTTTGCTACAATTGCTGCACAATTTGAAGCACTCAACAAAAAGCTTGATAATATGAGTGTTTCAGTCATGAAAATTTAGAATTTGACATGTGATTTTTGTGGTGGAGGACATGTTAGCATAGCGTGTCAGGTAGGTAATACTTTTAAACAATCCAGTGAAAATTCTAACTTTGTTGGGAATTTTAACAGGTCACAGAATAATCCCTACTCGAACACGTACAATCCGAGATGGCGCAATCATCCAAATTTTTCATGGAATAATCAGAATGTGATGAGATCACAGGGATTCAAACAATCGGAAGAGACAAAGTCAAATTTGGAAGATATAGTCACCAAACTTGCTAATACGACTCATGACTTCATCAAAAGCTCGGATGTGAGATTTCAAAACCAAGAAGCTTCAATCAGAAACTGGAGATGCAAGTGGGTCGTTAGCAAGCATGATGTCGGGAGACAACAAGGTTCTTTGCCGAGCAACACAGAGAAAAATCCAATTGAAAACATAAAGGCTATTACCCTGAGAAGTGGTAAACAAGTGGGAGAAGAAGAGATTGTCAAAGACAAGGAAGAGGTGACCAATAAACAATCAAAGGAGACAAGCAAGAGTAAACTTTTTCCAGATAATCCCAAGCCATATGTGCCGCCAATTCCATTCCCTCGGCGACTCCAAAGAACACAAAATAGATAAGCAATTTTCTAAATTTCTTGATGTATTTAAAAAATTGCACATTAACATTCCTTTTGCAGATGCCTTAGCGCAAATGCCCAGTTATGCAAAATTTTTTAAGGAGATTTTGGCAAACAAAAGGAAACTGGAGGATTATGAAACCGTGAAATTAAATGAGGAGTGTTCAGCCATCCTACAAAACAAATTGCCTTCGAAATTAAAAGATCCAGGGAGTTTTACTATTCCTTGCACTATTGGGGATTCTTATTTTGAAAAGGCATTTTGTGATTTAGGTGCAAGTATAAATTTGATGCCTTATTCAGTTTTCAAGAAATTAGGATTGGGTGAGGTAAAAGCAACCACAGTGTCACTTCAACCGGGCCGATCAATCAATTAAATATCCGAGAGGTATTGTGGAAGATGTTTTGGTAAAAGTTGACAAATTTATCTTTCCTGCAGATTTCATAGTTCTTGACATGGAGGAAGATTTTGAGGTACCACTTATCCTAGGTCGATCTTTTCTAGCAACAGGAAGAGCTCTTATTGATGTACAACAAGGGAAGTTGATTCTTAGAGTTTAAGATGATCTTGTTTCATTTAATGTTTTTAAAGTAATGAAATATCCATCTGATGATAATTCTTGTTTTAGAGTTGAAACAGTTGACAAGTTGGTGAATAAGGTTTTTCAGGAAAATATTTTTAAAGATCCACTTGAAGCATGTCTGATTCAACCAGAGGACACAAATATTCTGAATTAGGAGATAAAGGAGTACGCAAATTTCATGGAGGCAATTCCACCATATTCAAGGAAAAAGGCAATTAAATTTGAGGAGTTGGGAGAACATATTACAAAGCCTAAACCATCAATTGAAGAGCCTCCAATTCTTGAACTTAAACCCTTACCTTCTCATTTGAAATATGCTTATTTAGATGGAGTTTCTTCTTTACCAGTAATTATATCTTCTTCTTTGACAGATTTGATGGAGGAGAAACTCGTAGTATTAAGAGAGCATAAGGATGCAATTGGATGGAAAATAGTTGATATCAAAGGAATTAGTCCTTCAATTTGCATGCACAAAATTTTGATGGATGAACAATATAAACCCACTATCCAACCTCAGAGGCGTTTGAACCCGAAGATGCAAGAAGTAGTGAAAGCTGAGGTAATTAAGCTACTTGATGCAGGTATCATCTATCCTATCTCTAATAGTTCTTGGGTAAGTCCTGTACAAGTTGTGCCAAAGAAATGTGGTATGACTGTTCAGAAAAACGACAATAATGAATTGATTCCAACTAAAACAGTTACTGGATGGTGTGTGTGTGTATGGATTATAGAAAATTGAATGATGCCACTAGAAAAGATCACTTTCCTTTACCATTTATTGATCAGATGTTAGAAAGACTTGCGGGGCATGAGTTTTATTGCTTTCTTGATGGATATTCGGGGTATAATCGATTCCTATTACACTAGAAGATCAAGAGAAAACTACTTTCACTTGTCCCTATGGTACTTTTGCTTTTAGAAGAATGCCCTTTGGTCTTTGTAATGCACCAGCTACTTTTCGTAGATGCATGATGGCTATTTTTTCTGATATGGTTGAAAAATATATTGAGATTTTCATGGATGATTTTTCTGTTTTTGGCTTATCATTTGATTCTTGTTTAAATAATTTGGCTTTGGTCTTACAAAGATGTGAGGAGACTAACCTTGTTTTGAATTGGGAGAAGTGTCACTTTATGGTGCAAGAAGGAATAGTGCTCGGGCATAAAATTTCTCAAAACGGAATAGAAGTTGATTGAGCCAAAGTGGAGGTCATTGCAAAATTGCCTCCGCCAACATTTGTGAAACTTGTCAGAGGATTTTTGGGGCATGCAGGATTTTACAGGCGGTTTATAAAAGATTTTTCAAAAAATGCTAAACCTCTTTCTAATCTTTTGGAAAAAGATGCTCCTTTTAATTTTTCTATTGAATGCATGCAGGCTTTTAACACTTTGAAGGAGAAGTTAATTTCAGCACCAATTATGGCGGCACCAAATTGGGATTTACCTTTGAACCGATGTGTGATGCTAGCGATTCTGCGGTAGGAGCTGTTTTGGGACAAAGGAAGAATGGAGTTTTTCAAACCATTTACCATGCCAGTCAAATCTTGTCAAGTGCACAATTGAATTATTCAACAATAGAAAAGGAACTTTTGGCAACAATTTTTGCTGTTGATAAATTTCATTCTTATTTAATTGGCTCAAAAGTTATAGTTTATTCGACCACTCGCTCTTAAGTATACGCTTGAAAAGAAAGAATTAAAACCCAGGTTGATCAGGTGGATTCTATTGCTGCAAGAATTTGATTTGGAAATCAAAGATAAGAAGGGGACTGAAAATCTAATTGCAGATCACTTATCAAGAATTCCAAATTCAAAGGAAGAGGTAAGACCAATTTTGGAAGAGTTCCCGATGAGAAATTTTTTTCATTAAGTCCACAAAAATTCCTTGGTACGCCGACTTTGTAAATTATTTGGTAAGTAATGTTCTTCCTCCCGAATTATCATATCAACAGAAGAAAAAATTATTTTCTGATGTTAAAAATTATTTTTGGGAAGAACCTTTCTTGTTTAAAGTATGTGCAGACCAAGTCTAAGGAGATGTGTTCCAGACGAAGAGAAGGCAAACATTCTACATCATTGTCATGATGGAGAGGCAGGTGGCCATTTGGTGCCACCAAAACTGCAGCTAAGATTTTACAATCTGGATTTTATTGGCCTACACTTTTTAAAGATGCATACTTCTATGTAGTTTCATGTGATAGGTGTCAAAGAACTGGAAATATTTCAAGAAAAAATGAGATGCGTTTAAACAATATTATTGTGTGTGAATTATTTGATGTTTGGGGTATTGATTTCATGGGACCCTTTACACCTTTTTATGGAAATTTATACATTTTAGTGGCTGTGGAGTATGTGTCTAAGTGGGTAGAAGCTGTAGCATTGCCAACAAATAATGCTAAGGTTGTGGTCAAATTTTTGAAGAAAAATATTTTTACCCGATTCGGCATTCCTAAGGCAATCATATGTGATAGGGGGACACATTTTTACAAGAAACAATTTGAAGTACTTTTGAGTAAGTACGGAGTCACACATAAGGTTGCAACCCCTTATCATCCTCAGACTAGTGGTCAAGTAGAGATTTCAAATAGGGAAATCAAGAGAATTTTAGAAAAAACAGTGAATGCCTCTAGAAAAGATTGGTCAATAAAACTTGATGATACACTTTGGGCCTATAGGACAGCGTTCAAAACTCCAATTGGGATGTCTCCTTTTAGGCTAGTGTTTGGGAAGGCTTGTCACTTACCAGTGGAATTAGAGCATAAAGCATATTGGGCATTGAAATTTTTGAATTTTGACATACAGTCTGTAGGTGAAGAAAGATTATTACAACTGAATGAATTGGAGGAATTTCGCAATGAGGCTTATGAAAATTCTAAGTTGTACAAGGAGCGTACAAAAAGATGGCATGACAAGCACATATTCAGACGAGAGTTTAAAATTGGTCAAAAAGTCTTACTTTATAACTCTCGTCTTAAACTTTTTCCAGGAAAGTTGCGGTCTCGATGGTCTGGTCCTTTTACAGTTACACATGTATTCCCATATGGAACAGTTGAAGTTGCGCATGACACTGAGGACACATTTAAGGTGAACGGTCAACATTTGAAGCCCTACTTTGAAGGTGGTTATAACAAGCGAAGACCACCATTGAACTTCATCCTCCAGAATAGGGACATCCGAGATAGTTTGGCTGAAAACTATAAAACAAGCGCTTCTTGGGAGGCAACCCAAGCATTTTAATTATTTTTCTTTTATTGTTAAGTTTATGTTTTTTCAAAAAAAAAAAAACTTTTCTCTATTTTATCCAGGTTAATTTTTTTAGGGAGTACATTTCAAGAGTTTAATCATCAAGGTCATCTATGAAGTTATCCTAAAATCAGGGGAGTTTTCTTCTTCCTATTTCTATTATTCGCATTGAGGACACTGCTTCATTCAAGTTTGGGGGGAGACAAAATTTTTGGTTAAAATTTTTCTATCATGATTGTATTCCTTGTTGTGAATTTTTGCGATTCTTAGGAAAATTTAAATTTTATTTAAACTTGCAAGCGATGTGTGAGTTAATTTTAATCCCGATTATGTTGATCCACTTACTGAGCACTAAAAGTCCTTAATTTTTTTAATTGTGTGTAAATCTAGAGAACATTCATGTGAAGTATGTGATTTTCTTAAATTTCACCCAAATCTTAGAATTTGTTTGATTTTCTCTTGAGGTGAAATCCTAAGCTAAATCTAACTGAGAAAATGATTTAGGCAATTTTTGGATCGATTGAGCCTTTCAAGCTAACCCCTGTTTATTTATCCCTAGTCACCCCGCTGAGCCTTAATTATTATCCAATTTTTCATTGGCACCCATATATATTTAGCCTAGCCTTTATCAAATTATATCATTGTCCCATGCCCTATGAACACGTTGATTTTCTTTTTGGGATAAAAAATTATTTGAGCTTGATAGAAATTTGGGAGGAATGATGGAGTATGGAAAAAAAAGAAGCAAAAAAAAAAAAATGATTGCTATGGTTGTTTGAGGTGTATTATCAAAAAAAAAATTGCTTTTATGGTTCCCTATCCAGCTTTCAATTGAGTGAGCCTTTTGGATACTCAATGGGTTGGAAATTTTCATGTTATATTATGAGGGACTTTGGGAGAAATTCCACCATAAAGCAATTCAAAAAGAAAAAAAAAAAGAAGAAGAAAAGAAGGAATGATGATATATGGTGGCAAAAAAATTATCTTGAATGAGTGAAATTGGACAGTGACATTAGCTCTAATTAGATCCTAGAAATCAACGTGTTGATGGGTGATTTGAGCTTAAAATTACCGTTATCTCACCTTTAGCCCAGCCTTACATTACAACCCGAGAAAAGTCCTATTGATTTTTGGTTGGATGATTAGCTTACATTAGTGGAGAGAGGAATGAAAAGCAAACCTATGAGATTTGGTCATAATTATTGAGAATTTTTTAGAGATTGCATATAAATGTGAATTTATCTGGATTGCATATAATTCGAAAAAGATGAGGACTCACACACACACTTGGATCATATAGTTAGAATTGGTCTTAACTTATAAATCGATTTCAATGTTTGGATGAAATTTGTGTTTTTCTTTGAATTGTGAGTTTGAACAATTATGGAAAGATTTCATGGAGGAGGTTGTTAGCTTGAATATGTGTTATGTCTTGATTTTGCTCGAGGACTAGCAAAAGGTTAAGTTTGGGGGTTTGATGACTCTATAAAAATAGAGTTATTTTACCTATTCTAGGCAACAATTAATGCATTATCTATGAGAAAATATTTGGATTTCCTTCTGATTATTTGAATTTTCCTTGTTTATGCAGAATAATGAGATATGGAGAGGATAAGGAAAAGAATGGCAACTATCAGGAATTCAAATAAAAGCAAAGAAGTGGAAGATGGATATCAAATCAGGAATTCTTGATTTTGTTCCCTAATGTTATCTACAAGCGTTGGGAGATAGATATTTTGGATATATCCTATAAATAGGAGAACATGAGAGAGAAGCTAGGTTTTTGTTGGATCGTTTTTCATTCTTCTGAGAGTTTTTCAAGTATTTTGAAGAGAAGACAAAAGTGGTGACAGAATTCTTGTTCTTTGATTCAAGATGCTGGGTTTGATTTATATTTTTATTTCTTATTCTACTATTTTCTAATTTTTTTTGTTAGGGCTACGATGTAGCCTAACCATGATAATGTGAATTTCATGATTTTTATGTTTTATAATTGATTTCATTCATGTGAGTTATATGTTATTGTGCTTAATGCTTCGAATGACCGGCCACCACTTGAATGATCGATGTGCATGTTTGAGGCGAGAAGTGATAATATGCAATTGCTCATTATAATATATAACCATGAATTAAACGTGGATAGAGATATACTGCGTTATTTGTGTAGCTTTCGGTGATAAGGTGATCCAAAAGACTCATTGTAAACCGGGAATATTCACAGTTTTTAATGTACTCATGTTTATTTTAATTCACATAGAGATATAGTGGATTAATAAGCTGAGTAGGTTTGCTATACCTAGAGATAGGATAGTAAATAGATTAGGAAATTCCGCTATCACATGTTTGATATCGTTCTTGTATTCATAATAATCTGAAATTCATATCTAGTGGTTATGGTGAAATCGGATGCTCTAACATATTTATCTTATCGATTTATTGTATTTAGTCTACAAATTTCATTTTTAATTTATTCTTAATTATATTTTGATATGTTAGATAAATTTTAGAATTAGTCTATTTTAGTATTTAATTGGTTTATTAATCATCGATCTCCATGGGACGATACTTTTTCTCATCATTATATTATTTGTTCGACACGTGCACTTGCGTTTAGAATTTTGCGAACAGTTGCGCGCACCCATTCCAAAATTATATAAAGAAAAAAAGAAAATTTACCCCTGAATCACTAATAAATAATCGAGATATAAGCGCACAAGAAATCATTATCATGAAAGTGAGATTGAGGGTGCGCTTTTTTAATGAAAGCATTTTATGCGAATCAGGTTTCTTGACTTTCATTTGCTAAAAATAATTGGTCAACAGAAAGCCATTTATGTTCAAAGAAAATATGCATACTTTAAGTTAGGAAAATAAATTCTCTAACTTGAAAATGAAAAAAACATTTTCCTCAAATGATTTCTTGAAAATTATTTTCTTTTATGGAAATGAGCACGAAAAACCCTAAACTATATTTATTATCCAAAACTATGCTAATTGTGACATATTTGTTGTTATATTTTTATTATGAAATCAAAAATAAAAATTTATAACTATACGACACATTTACCATTCATTAAAATTTCATCAATAGATTTTCTAAATGTCAGTACTATTTGTCTTCTATTGTCTATTTAGAATAATTTTTAACGATGTCAATTGACAGAATTTGATAGAGAGTAAATGTATCATATAAATACTAGTTTAGAGTTTTTATATCATAAAAAAATTAAAATAAATGTGTCACGGTGGGTATAGTTTGATTTTTTGTGGATTCTTTCCATTGTTTCCATGAAATTGTTCTTTCCATTTTTTCCATGAAATTTTCTCCAAAATGAACACACTTTCAATTTTGAAACTTTTAAAAAGAAAAATTAAATTTTAAAATTCATCAAAATACTGAAATAAAACATTTGATTAACTCCGTTGTGATTAGATTAAAGAAAAATATTGATATGATCTTTCTTTATTATCTTTTGTGTCCAACGTGACATTGAGGTAAACTAAAGTGGTAAAAAATATCGATTTCAATCAAGTACTACTATTTTTTGTTTTATCACGAATCTTACTTAATTTAATTTAATTTAAAGAAAAAAAAAGCCTCTTTTGGAAAATGCTTTGAAAGTCTTCTCTCTGCCTAGTCCCTATTAGTACTTGTCAACACTATTCCCAACAGTCCCCAAGTCAGAACAGAGAGAAAGATGTCGGCTTCATCTGACCCCATTGCCTCAACGCCGCCTGACGATGACGATCTCGCCGGCTGACTCCATTTTCCCCGCTTTCAACGGAAGTGGGGCCCTCAGCAACCCCCCCCAAAAAAAATTAAAGAAATAAAATAAACTAAAATAAAAGACAGCGGAATTTGTTAACTCTAACGTCCGGACAACGCCGTTTGGGATCGCGTATGTCTTGTCCTTTCAAATCATTGCACGTACGTCATCAATGAGCTCATTCATTCTCCTGCGTATCTCACAAAAAAAGAAAAAAAAATTAATATGTTTAATCTCAATAAAGCGAACTGAATCAATGGGCTTGTTCAGATGCTCGGCTTTCAAAACATTATTGAATTGATTACAAACGTCCATACGACGATTCCTTTTTTTTTTTTCTTTCCTACACTACACTCTCGCGTACCGCACACTAGCTTTCCACAGACCCATGCTAGTACGGGTGTGCATAATCCAGAATAGGTTCCGAAAATTTGGAACTGGAAACCGCCCGCTAGTTGTATGGATCCACTGAGCCGGACCGTCGGTCCGATTCGGTTCCCCGTGTGGATCCATAGAACCAGTCCAACCTCCACGCCTTCCCCTTTTCACCCTCCCCACATCTACTTATTATGGCTTTCCCGACCATAATAGCTTTATTCTCCTCAAATACTAGCGCCGCGGCGGCGGCGATCGTAACCCTCGCATTGCTTCCATCCGGACACCACCACCATCTTCGCCACCACCTCTGCCGTCTCCCGCTCCTCCCTCAAGACCCACAATGAGGAGGATAACGAGGACGATGAGCCATTCTTAGACCTGGATTTCGCCCCTATCCCCGAAAATGAGGACGATGGGGGAGGCCTTAGGATGAGGAGGAGGAAGAGGGGAGGTAGAAGTGGGACGAGCCCAACAAAGATGAGGACGAAAGTGACAGTGAATGCGGAGGTGGCAACGAGGACGGCGACGACGTGGAGAGAGAGTTCAAGTTCGAGGGGGGAAAAAGAATCAACTCATTGTTTTGCCGAGTTCGGACTAGGACTTGAAGGGAGATGAGTAGATTCAGAGGTGATTGGAGAGGAAGAGAGAGCTCGGGGAGATTTTGAACTAAGAGAGACGAGATTGAATAGGAGAGTAGTGAATTGAAACAAGATGGTGATTGAAGGCCCAAACTTTAAATTTGCAAATTTAAAAAAAAAATATATTAAAAATTAATATATCATTATAATATAACTGGACCGGTAACCACCGGTTCCCTAAATTGGAACCGGGAACCGGACCGGTAACCACCGGTTCCCTAAATTGGAACCGAGAACCGGACCGGTTTCCTTAAGAACCATAGTTCCGGGCAGTTTCGGTCCGGTTTCGGGCGATCCGGGCGGGTTCCGGTTCTTTTGCACACCCCTACATGCTAGTAGTTTGTCCAAGGCAAATTGGTTACTTAGCGATGGTAATTCTATTATCGAGTCGATAACTTTTCGAGTGATCATACATTTCCACGGGCTATCGCTTTCTTTCGAGGCTGACATTGCATGTCAAGATCACTAGGGGCCATAAGCATTCCGCACCTAATGTTTATGCAACTTTTGGATTTAATAAACACAATGAATTTAATAATTTTTAATCAAAGTGCAACCAATTATTAAGGTGGAACTATGTTAATCGATGGTTTTATTAACTAGAACCACGTTGAAGACTTGATTATGTTTACCTATTAATCCTTAATGTTTTTCCCCCATGTATAATTAGGCCCGTTAAGACCATGGCCACTCATTTAACTCACTTAAAACTCTTCATATGTGCATATGGTACTTGAATAAAGTTTCATAACAAATTAAAACAAAAAGTAAGTGAACAAAATAAAAATATGCTGGTGAAATAACAATTAAAATAACCTAAAGATTGAAATTCTCATAGAAAAACCAGAAAAGTACGCCAAATCATATTTATGCCGCGTATACATCCTCAGCTACATATGTATTTTTTTTCCAGTATTTGCTTTACTCTTTCCAATGTTAAGAGTATTTCGATTTTTTTTTTAAATTAGAATATAATAAAGCTTTCAAAGCCAAAGTAAATAAAATTACTTCGGCAGCCAGCAACCCAATTTGGGTACGGGCCCATTTGGTTCAACTTTGGGGAAATGCAAAGCCATGTCCCCAAGTATCTTTAGAGGAATGAGAATTTGATGAAGGCAAAAGTGTTTGGATACTCTATTTTGGTGTATTTTGCAAAGTAGCTTTGAGGTTAAAAGAAAAGGAAAAAGGAAGAGGAGATTTCAAGTAGAGGGGAACGATCGGAGGCGGCTGAGCCGGTGGCGGGGGGGCGCTAGTGGCGTGGTAGTGGGGACCGCCATCGCCTAGGTCGTGGCCTCAGGCGACGTTGGCTAGGTTGCGCAACCCACGCACCGCCGCCGGTTGGGTCGTGGCCTCGGGTGACGCCGGTTGAGTCTCGCGACCCAAGCGACGGCAGTGCGTGGTCGCGTGACCCAACCGGCGTCGCCCGAGGTCGCGACCAGTGACAACGGCAGGGGGTTGATGCTTGAGGTTGCCTCAGCGACCGATCCGGCGACCCTTCATGCAACAAATCCAAGGAAGACAATGAACAAGTAATTACTTAGGGCAAAAGAGGAAAATGCAATTATCGGTGAGGGCAATATTGGAAGAAAAAATCATTAAACCCCTATTTAGCATTCCGAAAATGCTGAATGCCCAAAACAGGTCCCCACCTGCTTTAGGCTATTAGCATTTCAAAAGCAAACATTTGGGGAAGGGGAGATCCAAATGCTGAACCAAATACCAAAATTTTTTCTCAAGAGGCTTTGGAGGCCCAAAGCCCCTTGGGAAAGCCGAACCAAACGAGGCTTATATTGCATATGAAAATTTTACCACCCATTCACCATCAGATTTTTTTATCTCCCTCCCGACCTATATCGCACTGTTTTCTTCGTTTACTTTTTGCAAGCCATGGACGACGCTCTCTCCTCCGTTACTCGCCTCTCCTCCCTCCGGTCATCTCCCTCACCTGCATGGCGCCGACGACGTCGTTCACCAGCCCCTGCATCGTCGAGGTCCTCTGTGACTTCGATATCGTCGTCTCGCCGGATCCGACACGGGCAACCCTCGCCCTTGTTGCGAGAGTCGCCCTCCGGATTTGGTGAGGGAGACCCAGCCTGCGGCCGGTCCCGATACCCCTCCCTTCCAAGATGGCCTCCGCTGCGACCGATTTCGGATATGAGACCGAAGACAGATCCGCTTGGAATCGGCTCTCGCGGCCCGGCTTATGTACCGAAGCGGGTCCGGCGAGGAGGCGGTCCGCAAGGCGAAGAAGTCGAAGAGATGAACTCAAGGTCTAGTTCGAACCGGGAATTGAACTTGCTCGGTTCCGATTCAGTCGTACGTGGAGGTGATTATTGTTTTTTCGTTATGGGTTACGTAGTGGGCCCTAGTTGAGGATTTGACTATGTTCCCATGGGGCAAAGGGCTGTTTGGTTCGAGCTTCCCCAAGGGGCTTTGGGCCCCCAAAGCCCCTTGGGGAAAATATTTTGTGTTTGGGAGTCACTTTTGGAAGCTCATTGAGCAAATGTCAGCATCCCCAATGCTCAAAGCCCAATGCAGCTAAGGAGGTGCTTTGAGCATTCGGCATTCTCCCAATACAAGTTCTACTGTTCACACGTCTTCATCATCTTCCCCACAACTTCGAGTTCTCCTCGGCCCCCCGCCCGCCTTCGTCGCCGACGCCGCCGCCGCCTCCGCTATCCTCCGCCTCCACCGTCGACGCCGCCTCCGCTTCCGCCTCTGCCGTCGACGCCTTCCTCTTTTGCGACAGATCCATCCCCTTCGGCGAGCGCGAGCAAAGACGCGTCGACTCCTTGCTTCGCGGTCCGACTCCTTCGGCTCGCACGAACCAGCCTCAGCCGCCGATCTAGCCTTGACCCCCTCGACCAACCCGACGGCCCTCCCGCCCCGCCGTTCTAGGACGCCCGACTTCGAGTTCTCCGCCGGCCCCGCCGTCGCCTCCGCCTCCACCATCGACGCCTTCCTCTTCGCGGTAGATCCATCCCCTTCGACGAGCGTGAGCAGACCGCGTCGACTCCCTGCTTCTGCGCTCCGACTCCTTCGGCTCGCGCGAATGGCTAGAGGAAGGCAGCCACCGAACGTCGTTCGGCGGTTGGCCAGTGGTTAACCGGCCGTCAGATTTAACTTTCAGATTAAAAAAAAAAAAAAAGCAAAAGCCCATTACAAATGGAAATTTTGCCAAACGGTATTTGTGCTAAGTAACCTTTCAATGCTACAATTTACCAAACGGTGTAACATTTCGGAAAACTTCTTTATCTCAAAGGTATTTGCATTCTCCCAATGGCATTTCCCCAAAGCCGAACCAAACAGGCCCAAAGTAGGGCACGCATTTCGTTTTCAGTTGCACTTCTTTTTTTTGGCTATATTCAGTTGCACTTCAAGAGATACCATAAGTGTAATAACTCCAAAACAGACCGCGGGCCAAATCTGCTGCTGCTGCTGCTTCTCCTTCTTCTTCCTTGCTGAATCGACAGCGGCCACATGAAGTCCATCTCTCCCCATCAAAGTTCCCATCTTTCGTGCACAGCTTGGTTCCCGGTGAGCACGAGAGATGGGTAACTTGACGACGGCATTGTTTTTATGCCTTTTCGTGACGATGGGATCGGCGGGGGCTGTAGGGCCTTTCTACAACTGGGAAGTGAAGCAGGAGCTGATGGGCTCCTACAAGAAGCAGGTCGTCACCATCAACGGACAGATCCCTGGGCCCACCATCTAGGCGCATCAGGGAGAGAGTTTTTGTCAGAGTTACCAACAGGTTTAGCGAGAATGTCGCGATTCATTGGCACAACACCCAACAGGTATGGTAGCGAAACCCATCGAAACTGTGTTTGATGAAGATTGTAATGAGAAGTTCATGCGACAATGAGTTCGGATTGGATTGAATTGTAGATTCAAAGTCTAAGGAGCAATGGAACGGGTGATGTCTTTCCAAGGCCCATTTCGGAAAAACTTTCACCTATATTTTCATCGTCCATTAGATGAGCCCCAAGTACAATGATCATTCAATACCATGTTCATGTGAGTTTTTTCTGACATCTGTGGGAGGTTCGAGCTGATTCCACCTCATTTGATGAATAGGCGCGGCAGGCATTTAATTTCTTATCTTGTAAAGGGATGTCATTTATACTTATATGCTTCACTGCAGCTTGGAAAATCTCAGTCACGACTCCCATTACACAATGCAAATGGTGGCTGGACTGCATGGGTTGATCGATGTTTTGCCACCGTACGGCATGGCCGAGCCAGTCGGTCAAGATTATGACAACAGCATCATCCTCGATGACCGGTACTACAAAAGCTATCATGATTGCGCGGCAGAGCCTGAGGTGATTAATTTAATTTGATTGCCTCAATTATGAACTTAAACACCAGTTTCGCTCATTTGTCGTGTTCGTTTCATTCTCTTTTTGTTGCTCGGATTGCAGTCCCTACTGATTCCCAGGAAGGGAAAGTTTGATTACGCTGAATCGACCACTCCAAGTTCACATCCAACAGCTCGTGATGCAATCAATCTTGAATATCCCCACTGGAGGGTTGTCCCTGGTAAAACTTATCGCCTCAATATTTCGAGTGTGACCCGCTCAATCTACTCTCAGCTTTCAGATTGAGGTATACTTTCATTGCAACATACAAATTGTTCCTCTGGTTTGTTTATTTCCTCCCTTTCTATGATGAAGCGTCCACGCCTGGATTGGGCCTTTTCTATGTTTTTAATGACCATTAGATCGAAGAAAAGACTTGCAAGATGAAGCATCATTTTTTTCTTGCTTAAGACCTCAATCTTAGATATGCAGCGTCACAACCTTACCGTTGTTGAAGCGGATGGGCACTATGTAGAGCCATTTGTGAACCAAAGCCTGATTGTGTACTCGGGCAAGACATACTTCATCAAGATCAAAATCAATCAAGATCCTTCGAGAAAATACTCGATCACGATCAACATTGTTGGCCGTAACGCCACATCGCCACAACCCTCTTGGTCCGGCCGTGCTCTCGTTACTCCCCACCCGCCGGCCCAATTCGGAATGGCGTCACACCGCCTGTTAGTTCAGATCCCGGGCAACAAAGCCGCCCAAGGTAATATATATGAAGGACTAATGTCTTAGTTAGAGAGGCTGTTTTGATCCCTCGTTTGAAAAATGAGGTTATGTTTCCCTAGACGATATAAGTCCGTGGATGTTTATTATCTTTCGGGCAAAAGTTCGCACTCTTTTTTGGATCTTAGAAAAGTATGATTATTTTTCTCCGGAGAATATAAATCGTATTTTTGTTTTGTGAATTAGCTTTTTAACAGCAATTACTGAGGAGCATGCTTGTTAGGGTCTTATTCAGTTGAATCTGAAGTTCTAATCGAGTGTTAAATTAGCTTTCAATGTCCAAGTCAGAGGCGATTCTAGTCATATCTCAGCATTTCTCCTATGATGGCATCGGATAGTCTCTTGCATGGTTGTTGACTGATCGAGCAATTTGTCATGAGTCTCTGGCTTTAGTCCCCTGCACACGAAAAGATAATGAAAGAGCAGGTTGCTTCAACTTTGCAGGTTATACCCAATTTGTCATTGGGCACACATGTTGAACATTTGTTGCAGTTTTTAAACATCTTCTAGGAAGAGGAGATTGCTTCTATTTTTAAGGACACTGTTCGGTTTGATGCTGCAGAGCATATAGACATAGGATGACGAAGAGAAGCAACAGAATTGTGGCCATCATGAAGAGAAACTATAAAAGGAACAAAGCCCAGCAATGTTGTTGGATGCAAAATGCAATGCAGTCGGTCGTTCAGCGATGCCGATCACTACGGTTCGCCATTGGATCTTTGCCGGCAATGACCTACGCCGATGGTTACTACAATCCCACACGCATCCTCGACCGAACAAACTTTCCTTCTAGATCAACAATCACATAAAGCAATCTCCAATAAAACGAAACGCACATGTTTGTAGGAAAAGTATAGAGATCTAACATGGCCGCAACTAATCACAAATCGTCGGTGGAAAAACAGAGGCACGTTTGAGACTCCAACCATGGATGAACGGCACCATGAGCATGATATGCATCCAAGAAGAAAGAAATACAGCAGTTAGAGCAAAAAGATGAATCATTACGTATCTAAACACTATTGAGCATCCGATTATGCGAAGCCAGCTTCAAGATGTGTAATGTGCAGGTCATCGAACAGGTGGCCTTCGTTTTTGAATATAGGTTTCAGGATCGGATTTGGTGCTATGCTCAGTCTAAACACAGAGCATCAACATCTAGATCAGCATAAATCATCACAAAAACGATCTCAGTCTAGTATGATTTCCTCGTGAGTTCATTGGCTAAGTTGAATACTCTAGACTTCAACAACAACGAACTAAATGTTGGAGAAAACTTCCTTATTTGTTTCGATGCTGACAAAACGTTTTCATCAATCTAGTCTGAAGACTTGCAGACTCTTTCGACAAAGTCTGAAGACCGCTAGACCGCCAGACTCAAGATATAAAGTCTGCCCTCATTGACAGTTTTTAGACCGACGAAGAAGATTTATCCAGATTCGAGTATTTCTTTAAGGATTTGATTCGAGCGGTTGAAGAAGATCTCACGGCTGGAGATAGCATCTCAAGATCTATTATTCATTTTGAATTGAATTCAAGTAATTTGGATCCGTTGATTGGCAAAGTATACTTGGAAGGTTCTACTTATGGAAACCTAGATCCTGATTGTATGGGCGAGCAGGATTGGTGGGCTATCTTCACATTCCTTAAGTAACTCGAGATCTCCCTAATTGATTCTGTTCAACGGGTAGATTGGAAAAACTCCTTTGGAAGGTGCCAACGGTTGTGAAGGCATGGAGGAGTATATAAGGAAGAAGCTCTGGTTATTTGAGTGGGTGCGCGATAGATAAATTCCAAAGTCTGAAGCTTCTTGTTCTTTGTCGATTCAATTCTTGAGCGTAAACTTATACTCAAAAGAGAGTTTATACATTTGTGAAGCCTTGAGGAAGTGTAGTAGAGTCTCTACACTATGGAATCAAGGAAGTGATACTGTAACAACTCTTTTGATTCATAGTGGAATTCAGCTGGTAGGCTATCAGTGCGGGAGAGTGGACGTAGGCTTGGATTAAGCCGAACCACTATAAACCTTGTGTTCTTATTCTCTTCCCTAAACTCTTTTACTTTGATCGTAACTCTATTTGATTGTTAGAGTCCAATTTCCTTTTCAAAGTCTATTGCCAAACAGACTCGAGTTAAAAGCAAAATTTATATTCTACTTTGCAAAAATTGTTTTCGCACCTATTCACCCCCTCTAGGTGCTCGCACTAGCATTCACAATTGGTATCAGAGCCTTGTACTGATTTAAATTGAAGTGTTTTTACTTCAGAGTTAATGATCCATGGCTATTATGTTGGCTCTAGGTCTGGTTGAAGGGCAAAGCAACACAAGACCGCCTTATTTTGATGGAAATGAATACAACATATGGAAAAACAAGATGAAGGCATTCCTAAGATCTAAAGATCCTCTAGAATGGGACGTGGTAGACAAAGGAATCATTCCTAAAGCTACAACAATCTCAGAAAGAGGAAAAGAAGCTGTTGAGTCCAGCGAGATGACTCAAGAAGAGATAACCAAGAGATAAGCTCTCGATGCAAAAGCAATTTATTCCTTGTATTGTCCATTATCTCCTACTGAATATAACAGAATATTTTCTTGTGAAACAGCTAAAGAAGTCTGGGATAGGTTGCACATTACCTATAAAGGAACCGATCGAGTGAAAGAAACCAGAATTAATATTCTGCTCGGTCAATACGAAGCTTTCAAGATGAAACCAGGAGAATCTATCACTAACATGTTTAATCGTTTACGTAAATCGTGAATGGTCTTGAGTATCAAGGTCAACCAATCTCTCGGACCCATGAAGGTTAACAAACTGCTGCGTGGACTTTCCAAAGATTGGAATCACGTAAAGACCTCAATAAGGGAGACACAAAGGATCATGCCACTCTTTGTTGACGAATTGGTTGGCACTCTTCAGTCTTATGAAGTGGAGCAAATCAATGAAGATGAAGATCCCAAAGGTAAAAAATCTATTACTTTAAAATATAACGATAACTCTGACGTTACAGATTCTGAAGATGATATGGACGATGAAGAGCTTCCTCTCATGATAAGAAAGTTCAGAAAACTGAACAAAGGGGGAAGAAGATTCAATTGGAAGAAACAAAGTTCTCAAAAGTTTCAAAACAAATCAGCAGAGGACGATGAATCCAATAAAGATGTGATTTGTTTTGAATGCAAGAAAAAGGGACACATCGGATCCAACCGTCCCTTACTAAAGAAAAAGAAAGGAAAAGCTAAGAAATACAAAAAGGCTCTCAAAGCAGAAACTTGGAGTGATACCGAATGCGAAGAGAGTGATGATGATTATGCTAATATTTGTCTAATGGCACAATCGTAATCGATCGGACTACGAGCATGACTCGAGACTCGACAGTGAAATCAAAGTAAGTAATTTTAAAATTCCTACTAAAGTCTCTAAATATATTGATGAACTGTGTCTTAGTCTCAAAACCTCTCTCAAGAGGATTTCCGAACTAAGAAGGGAAAATTCTACACTGAAGCAATAGGAGTTTGTCTAGAAAGAAAAGGTCGAAAATTTAGATAAAAGTGTTATTACCTTGAAAGGAAATGCAAACTCTCTTTCTAAAGAAAATGAACTATTGAAAAATGATATTTCAAGCATCTCAAAAAAGTTTTCTATAGGATCTGAAAAATTGGAAAAGATTCTTTTAGCACAAAGACCTTACTTTAACAAATCAGGCTTGGGAATGACTGCTGAAACCATTCCTCTAATCGATTTTTCAAAAGTAAAGGAAAAAATCAAATAAAGACCTACAAAAGACTTTTATAAAAATCATTTTCAAAAAGTCTTTGTAAAACCTGTAGGCCGCAGTGCCCTTAAATGTTCTAAGTGTAATAGCTCAGAACATTTTGAGAAAGAATGTCCTATGGTTTGGAAACCTCGTTAAGAAAGCTTGGGCAAAGACCGTATATTGCATTAACTCCATTGGACCCAAGAAAGTATGGGTACCAAAGAAAGCTTGAGTTTTCTTTTTAAATGCAGGTCACTATCAAGAAAAAAGTCAAATGGTACTTGGATAGTGGATGCTCAAGACATATGACAGGAGACTCAAGTTGTTTCATAAAGCTTATGCAAGTTAATGGTGGAAAAGTTTCATTTGGAGGAAATAGTAAAGGCAGAATTGTCGGATGCGAAACAAGAAAGATTGGAAGTCTCACAATCAGCAACATTTCTTTAGTAGAAGGACTCAACTACAACTTGCTGAGTATCGCCAACCGTGCGATACAGGTTTCAAAATTAACTTTCAAGAAGGAATATGTTCGGGAACCAAAGCAAAGACTCCTCTCGGACTTTCACGGGACGAAAACATGGGAACATCTATCTTCTCGGACATCAAACCAGAAAAATCCCAATGTCTAATTTCAATTCAAGAGGAAGCTAATCTCGGCATAGAAAACTTGGTCACATCAACATGAAGCAAATAGCCAAGATCTCTGCAAAGAAGCTTGTTCGTGGACTACCCAATCTGACATACCAAAAATCCGATCTATGCACACCATGCATGTGGGAAAACAGGTCAGAAGTTCTTTCAAACCAATAAATCAAGTTTCCACTAATCGTGTGCTGCAACTCTTGCATATGGATCTCTTTGGACCAACCAGAACTCAAAGTATTGGTGGTAAGAAATATTGCCTAGTAATAGTAGATGATTACTCACGATTTACTTGGGTATATTTTTTGGCAAGTAAGTCTGAAACTTTTTCTTATTTTATAAAGTTTGCTAAGAAAGTACAAAATGAGAAAGGGTATGTTATTTCTTGTATACGGACAGATCATGGAGGTGAGTTTGAAAATCAAGATTTTGCTAAATTCTGTGATGAATCTGGTTTTCAGCATGTGTTCTCCTCTCCATACACTCTAGAACAAAATGGAGTTGTGGAAAGGAAGAATAGATCATTGCAAGAAATGGCTAGAACTCTTTTAATTGAAAGCAACATTTTTTCTCGTTTTTGGGCTGAAGCAGTTTCTACATCATATTATATTATTAATAGAGTCTTCGTAAGGCCTATTCTGGAGAAAACTCCCTATGAATTGTTCAAAGGTAAGAAGCCAATTGTTTCTTATTTTCATGTGTTTGGTTACAAATGTTTTATATTGAAAAATGCAAATGATCGAATTGGTAACTTTGAAGAAAAATCAAATGAATGTATCTTCCTTGGATATTCAACCACCAAAGCAAAGCTACGAGTTTACAACAAAAAGACTCAATCGGTGGAGGAATCAATGAATGTTAAATTTCAAGATTTCATACAAATTCAATCGATCCAGACTCAACCCGAAGAATCTGAACCTACTCCAGACTCTACAAAGTCTAAATCCCCAGAGGCAGCTTAGACTTCAAAAGACCAACAAAGAACGATCGTTGAAGAATCAGATGAAGAAAAAGATCAGTCTATCAGACCAATCAGCAACTGGAAGCACAAGTCTAGTCATCCCAAAGAACTCATAATTGGCAACATTGATGAAGGAATTCGTACAAGATCCAAAAGGCATGAAGAGTCTAGTGCTGTGGCTCTTATTTCTGAAATAGAACCCAAGAGCATAGAAGAAGCTTTAACTGATGAAAGTTGGATTGAAGCTACGCAAAAAGAACTCGAGCAATTCAAGATTAACGATATCCGGGAATTGACTCCTAAACCAAAAGGTAAATATGTTATTGGAGCTAAATGGGCTTTCAAGAACAAGATGGACGAAAAAGGAAAAGTTATAAAGAACAAAGCAAGACTCGTGGCCAAAGGATATACACAAGAAGAAGGGATAGACTATGATGAGACTTACGCACCAAAAGAGCAAGGTTAGAAGCAATTAGATTATTACTTGCTTTTGCTTGTCATAAGAATTTCAGATTATTCCAAATGGACGTCAAAAGCCCATTCTTAAATGGATTTATCCAAGAGGAAGTCTATGTGGAACAACCTCCCGGATTTGAAGACCCAAGGAAGCCAGACTCTATATTTAGACTGAAAAATGCGTTATATGGTTTAAAGCAAGCACCTCGAGCTTGGTACGACAAGTTAAGTAAGTTTTTAATCCAAAATGACTTTGTTAAAGGTAAGGTAGACACTACCTTGTTTATTAAAAGAGAAAGTAAAAACTTTTTACTTGTACAAATCTATGTAGATGATATTATTTTTGGATCATCTAACGAAAGTCTCAGGCAAGAAATTTTCTAAGTCTATGCGGGATGAATTTGAGATGAGCATGATGGGTGAACTATCCTTCTTCCTTGGACTACAAGTAAAACAATTGAAGGAAGGGACTTTCATTCACCAAGAAAAATATGCTAAAGAACTTGTTAAAAAGTTCGGTTTGGAGAATTGCAAAAAGACTGATTTACCAATGTCAAGTTCTTTGAAGCTGGATAAAAATGAAGGAGGAAAGAAAGTTGACCAGAAGCTATACAGGAGTATCATTGGTTCACTTTTTTATCTTACTGCTTCTAGACTTGACATTTTGTTTAGTGTTTGTATTTGTGCCAGATTTCAATCAGATCCCAAAGAATCTCATCTAAGTGCTGCAAAACGCATCATCAAATACGTTGCAACAACCTCTAAGTTGGGTCTTTGGTATCCTAAAGAAGGAGATCTTACCCTCCTTGGATACTCAGACGCAGACCTAGCAGGATGCAGAGTTGATAGAAAGAGCACCTCAAGCATTTGTCAATTGCTTGGTAAATGTAACGATATCTTGGTTTTCGAGGAAGCAAAGCATTATAGCTCTTTCAACAGCAGAAGCAGAATATGTGGCTCTTGGAAGTTGTTTTTCTCAAATCTTATGGATAAAACAACAGTTAAGAGACTTTGGAATCGAAGATTCATGCACTGAGATCAAATGTGACAACACCAGCGCAATTAATCTCACCAAGAATCCAATTCTTCATTGAAGAGTAAAGCATATAAAGATCCGACATCATTTTATTAGAGACCATGTTCAAAATGGAGAAGTATTGATTCAATTCATTGACTCAATGGCGGACATCTTTACTAAGCCACCGGAGAAAAGTCAATTTGAGTCTATTCGATCCAGACTTAATATCTTAAAGTCCGAAGAAGTTCGAGACTTAGGGACAAAAGTCTAAAGATACTCGGACTGGGAGATCAAGATCTACTACTGTAAGTTATTTCTGTTTTAGAAATTTATCTTTCGAACAAAATCTCGAAAAGGTACGTTCATCTATTAATCTGTAATTGATTGATGTTATCTTTCCAAGTTTTCGTAATTATAGCAATCATTCCTTTTCGAAAAAAAGAAGTTATCTTTTTTACAATTATATATTTTTTCAAAAAGGCAGTTATTTTTTAAAATGCATTTTTTATTTTCCTTTTACGGCGATTCGTATACCCTGTTTCGATCACCTTATATACTGATTGTCTTCTTCAAAAACCCTAGAAGCATAGAACATCACTTTCTCACTTTTACTCTCTAGTTTAATCTTCAAAGTTTGCATCTTTCTCGCAAATCGAGTTTGGAATCTCCTAAAGACTGTGATAATGGCTTCCCAAAGAAAGTCCTCTTGGATCCCAAGCAGGGGAGCACCGCATTTGCATGAGGGTCCTACGCACTTTGACCTCACCGAGGAAAAAGAATCTCCAAGGCAACAGCAGAGCCCACAACATTCTCAACCGTGCCACTCTTCCCAGGCTAGACCACAAAATGTTCAGCAACAACAAGTGGATGAAGAAATCATCATGGATGCCGAACCTATAAGGTCTCAAAAGCCTGCTTTTACCTTCAAACTCTACTCTACTTTAAAGGAAGGAGGTTCTGCTTTGAGCTTCATTGATGAATTCTTGATAAAAAAGGGATACAGGAATGAAACCCACTTTTTACGAACGATGGAACGTTTGGGAATCGCTCCTACGGGCTCGGCAGAAAGAGCCTTTGCAAATATTCCAAGTGATTCACGTGTTAGTGGACATAGTCAACCCGATGGAAATGATGATGAAAAAATATTCACTAATTTTAAGTCTAGAATGGGTGTTGCTGCGAATATTCGAAGCAAAAAAACAGATCTGTTTCGTTCTGAGGAACACAAGCGACTTTATTCTAAGTTGCTGAAGCAAGGGGTGATGAACCCAAGAAGTGTAGATTTTGATTTTCTCGATTCTCTGAATGTCAATTTGCGAGAGAAATTTGCTTTACTTTAACTTGATCGATTTTGCTCTGAGACGACAAAGTGGCTCATCCGTAACTTACCGCATATTTCTATTCAAATCTAAGCTTTTTGGATGCGAATAGATTCTGTTTCAGTGTTAGAGATCAGGATTATGTAGTTGATATGGACACTCTGGCTGATGTGACTGGAGTAGAAAGAGGAGAGTTTCAATCAATCGGTGTGTCTATTGGTCGTGCAACGGTAGAGCTTGTTCAGGATGGGATGGCAGAAGGTCGAATTTCGTACGTGAGGTTGAATGCCTCAAATGTCTTACTTCACAAGATTGTGATCAACTGTCTTAGACCCAAATCGACTTCGAAGACTGACGTTTCCAATTCAGAAGCAAAGCTGATATATGCTATCAACGCTGGCAAAAAGTTCTCTCTGCCACACACTATAATGTTTCACATGTACAAATTGGTGGTGAAGGACAAGGGCCAACTTCCTTATTCAGTACTTGTTTCTAAGCTGTTCAGACATCTTAATATTCAGCCTCCCAATATTCTATGTGTTCAAACCTGTGATCAAATGGTGGTGGGACTGAAGATGGTTTCCAAAATGCGTTTGAAAGAGCTAAACAAGGCTTTGGAGCGATTTAAGGAGAAAACTCCTATCAAGACTCATCAAGTCTCTACGGCTGCAAAACGAAAAGGAAAGGAGCCCATGACAGCTCCATCCAAGAAAAGAAGAGCACTCATCTTGCAGGATGAAGAAGATGAGGAAGATGTCACCATTTCAGCTCTTGCTTTAAGGAATCTTTAGCATTTTGTTCCAGAGACAGAGGAGAGAGAGGATCAAGACAAAGAAGAGGAAGAGCAGAAGAATGAAGAGAGGGAATCAATGAGGAAAGAAGCCGAGGAAGAAAGAACCCCAAAAGAAGAGGAGCGAAGAGAACCGGAGCATCTTGTCACTGAAGATGAGACAGAGCATGAAGAGTACTTCTCTCCACCTGAAGGCATTGAAACAGGGGGAGCTGCTGAGAAAAAAACTGCTGAGAAAAAAGGTATCTCTTCAATTGCTTTTACTAGTGAAGATGTTAACCGTTCACCTGCAGATCCAGAAGATGTTTATGCATCTCAATTTCCTGAGGAAGGTCATGAGGTTTCATCTCCAAATCTGGGTGCTCATACTAAAATGCCATCATCTGCCAATACTCCTCAAACTGATCATGCTGAAGCAAGCACTCAGACTGATAACTCGGTAGACTTTCGACGAGTGCTTGATATTCTTATGGAGATGCGATGCCAGATTTATGCCCTGGGATATGAAGTTCAGAATCTGCAGAATGCCAGTCAAGCCTCTTCAGTTTCTTTGCATGATCAAATACAGGCTCTTACTCTTCAAGTTCAAGCCACTGCCAAGAGTCACGAGGTAGAACAACTGAAGGAGGATTTGAAAAAGTTGGAAGAGACTGTCCAGTCGATGGGAGATTTCCAGCTTGTTCGCATTCCAAGACAATCCTAATCTTATTCTTTTTTCATCTCTTCCTTTTTAATGATGACAAAAAGAGGGAGAAGCTGAGTGCAGATTTGACTTCATTTGACTTATGTTTGATTTTTGACTTTACTTTTGTTTGGTCGTGACTGATTTGGATTTGGATTGATTGTTTAATGCTTGCTTGCAGTATTTTAAGTGTTGATTGTATTCATGGTAAAGATAGTTGTTTTTACAAGACTAACACATTTCCTGTGGATGCAAATTCAATACTATCTTTATCCTAATCCATTTATCTTTTATGAGACATCCATGTTTGCTTAAGTATTGTTTTGCAGGTCAAAAATATTCAAATCTGCAGGAAAGTTTTGTCACCATCAAAAAGGGGGAGATTGTTGGAGAAAACTTCCTTATTTGTTTTGATGCCGACAAAACGTTTTCATCGGCCTAGTCGAAGACTTGCAGACTCTTTCGACAAAGTCTGAAGACCGCCAGACCGCCAGACTCAAGATATAAAGTCTGCCCTCATTGATAGTTTCTAGACCGACGAAGAAGATTTATATAGATTCGAGTATTTCTTTAAGGATTTAATTCGAGCGGTTGAAGAAGATCTCATGGCTGGAGATAGCATCTCAAGATCTATTATTCATTTTGAATTTAATTCGAGTAATTTGGATCCGTTGATTGGCAAAGTATACTTGGAAGGTTCTACTTATGGAAACCTAGATCCTGATTGTATGGGCGAGCAGGATTGGTGGGCTATCTTCACATTCCTTAAGTAACTCGAGATCTCCCTAATTGATTCTGTCCAACGGGTAGATTGGAAAAACTCCTTTGGAAGGTGCCAACGGTTGTGAAGGCATGGAGGAGTATATAAGGAAGAAGCTCGGTTATTTGAGTGGGTGCGCGATAGATAAATTCCAAAGTCTGAAACTTCTTGTTCTTTGTCGATTCAATTGTTAAGCGTAAACTTATACTCAAAAGAGAGTTTATACATTTGTGAAGCCTTGAGGAAGTGTGGTAGAATCTCTACACTGTGGAATCAAGGAAATTATACTGTAACAACTCTTTTGATTCATAGTGGAATTCAGCCGGTAGGCTGTTAGTGCGAAAGAGTGGACGTAGACTTGGATTAAGCCGAACCACTATAAACCTTGTGTTCTTATTCTCTTCCTTAAACTCTTTTACTTTGATCGTAACTCTATTTGATTGTTAGAGTCCAATTTCCTTTTCAAAGTCTATTACCAAACAGACTCGAATTAAAAGCAAAATTTATATTCTACTTTGCAAAAATTGTTTTCGCACCTATTCACTCCCTCTAGGTGCTCGTACTAGCATTCACACTAAATAGAGCAGAGATTACTTGATGTTCGTATAGTGATAAAGACTCGAACCATCCAACGGATTCTTCACGTCCTGCTAATGAACGAGATTCCAGCTTCGTGACGAGTTTCTGGAACGTCCTCTCCTTTTCGCTCTCTCTGGATTTGCTCCCGTCAACCCTTGTTTCCCAACTTGCGTCCCAGACGCTGCTCCTTTCTTTGGTCACGGTCATCCCCTCACCGCTGTGAGCGTGCCTGGAAGAAAAAGGATGAGCAAAGTGGCCGGGCTTTTTTTCTTCAGAGGGGCCAATGGTGAAAAACAAATGAAGGAAATGGGCTGGGTTTTAGGATAAGAAAAGGTTTGGGTCCAAAGGAAAATAAAAAAAATTGAGTGGAGAGAAAGAAACTATAGGCCGGGCGCAATAGCTTAATAGGCCCAAGGCTTGCTGAGCTAGCTAACACCAGGCTCCCCCACTCGATTTTTTGTTATCCAATTATTCATTTTCATTCATTTATATTACTATCTATTTTCTCTTCTTCTTTTTTTCTTTTTACTATTTTTTCGATTTTGATATTTTTTTTGACAAAAAATGAGGTGTCAACACTAAGTATCCGCATTGGAAAAAAACTAAAATGACACAAGCTTCAATATCAATTGCAACAGATTTACAAAAAGGTGAATCAAAATTAAACCCAAACTAAATTGATTCGGATTAAGCCATATTCACGACAAGTCGCTTGTGCTCTCTGTTCGGGTTGTGAATGCATTCATGGACATATACTCAGACAAGATCAAAAGGCGGCCTTTGCTGGGTGCTGTTGTGATTGAGTTCCACTCGTGCTTTTTCCTCCAAGCAGCAAACTCCACGATTTTCTTCTTCTTTTTGTCTTCCTTTTCTTTGACTGAATTCCTTTCACCAATCGCATTCAGCCGTGGTTTTCATGCTTTTGCCGAATATCTTCTTGCCTGTGTGCGTAAGAGTTCTTTCATTGCTGAACGTGAGTGTAGATCGTGACCGCATTCTCGATTCTTTAGCCGTGTATGTATGTTGTATAAACGGCGGAACATATTGCCAGTCTGTTTATTCATACGATATTATTTCTTTCTCATCTTTCCTCTCTTGTTTTCGGCTGAATTCCCTTTCCTTGTCTTTTTCACTTTCCTAATTTAACATTACACATACATTGCACATACATTTTTTCAGCCAAGCAAAAAGAAAAGAGGAAGTGGTGGAAATTCAAATGAGTTCAGGGTCCCTTTCATCTAAATTCAAGCTCATTTCCCACGTTGGACCAATTCAAATGAAATTTACAACCATGTTAAATTAATGTCTCGAATTTAAATTTAAATAACGATTTGTTAAATCGAATTTATTGCGAAATTTTTTTTCAAGCAGATTACAAGTCGGACGAAGAAGTTTTTTGTTCTCTTATTGGACTTTGTTTTGGACGTACAAAAAAGCAAAGAAAAAAAGGTAATCTATAGCTACAAGACAAAAGAGGAAGTAAAAAAATAAAGAAAAAGTAAGGGTTCCACTTTTACCTAGGGAGCCGGATCCACGTTGAAGAAAGAACCCATAGGGGGCCCAAAGTCATAGTTTGGACTATGGGCACACAATGACTACATTTGGTTCAAAGATTTGTAAGGGGCTATGCAAATGCTGAAAGCCCAATGCTACTTGAGAAAATGCAATTGTGTTTGGTAAAAAAATTTTGCAAATGGACTTTGAGTTGAATATGCGTTTGGTAAAAAAAGCTTTCGCAATGGGCTTTGATGGGTATAATATATGTATATATACATATATCTTTTTTTTAAATTGAAATAAACCCTTCGCCGGATCGGCGAAGGGCTACAACGGCCGGCGGCCGTCGGCTAAGGTCGCCGAGGTTGGGTGACCTCGGCGAGGGTCTCGCAGCCACGGGCGGCCCTCGCCCGGGTCTCGCGAGGGTCGCGCGACTCTAGCCACCGTCTTGCGACCCTCGCTAGACCCGGGCAATGGTCGGCCGGGTTGCGCGAGCCTCGCCGAGGGTCGCCCGAGGTCAGGTGACCCGGCGGTCCTCGGCTGGGTCGCGCGACCCTCGCCGGAGGTCGCCAATGCCGATTTGGCTCACCGGGCGGTCATAGCCCTTCGCCGGTCCAAATAAGGGTACCTCCTTTTTCAATTAAAAAAATAATGAGCGGCAAAATCGGAAATATGAAGAATTAGTGAGGGCAATTTTGGAAAGGAAAAATAATTTTAGCATTTAGCGAAATGCTTTGAAAGCCCAAAGCCAAGTACAAAATGTTGAAAGTTGAAAGTTCGACTTCAAAGTTGAACCAAACGGTCCAAAGATTCCCTTGGAAATGCCGAACCAAACGCACCCAATATAAAGGGCAAGGGTTTCTTTTAGTTGAAAAAATTAGAAGCAGCAACACGTCCAAAGAGCGCCGCTTGAGAGAGAAGAGCCGCCGCATAAGCCATGCAATCAAGAAAGGAGGACGCGAAGCAGTACGTACGTGGAAAAAAATACGGATGCTGGAGTTCTTATTTTTGACTTACGTAGAGTGTTTTGTTTAGAGCCTGAACGAGTTGTAATTTTGTGCTGTGAGTTTACATTCAAGTGAGTTATTTATTTGTAAACACTTTTGGATTTTGGATTAAATTTAGGTGTGAAAAACATTTGAACGTGTGAATAATTGTAAACTCGATTCTTTAATTATAGTAGATTATTTGTTACTAGCTCTCCCCGTGGACATAGGTACCGACACTCGAACCGAACCACGTAAATTTCTAATGTCTTTATTATTTCTCTGGTGATTTCGCGTTGACGTAAATTATAAGATCCTCTCATTTCGCATATTATATTCCAACAAACCGGACTGGTGTTTCATTCGATGCGGATACGTTGCGGTTAAATCAAAAAATGTCTCTGATATCTAAATGCAAAACAATGCCGTAACAATGTGAATGTAAAAATATACAATATCGATATTTTTGTGTCAAACTTTGTCATTATAATGAACTCGATCAGTAATCTTTATGAAAAAATTGGAGGAGTCAGCAAGCCTTTTGAATTTATTTCTTTCCTCTATTTTAGTGACTCCCCAGAGAGAACATTAGGCTTTTATAGAAAGGACTGAAATCTTTTAAAATTTGGATTATTACTCCATTGGACAACAACCAAGATCTATCATTTTTTTCCCATTTCACCTTTGGCCCGCCTCTATTTCTGCCCCGAGGATGAAAATTACCTACCCAGCTCCTCCACCCGTTCTCGGGCAGCTATTTCTGCCATACCGTCGCCACCAACCTCCATCCAAACCAAAACCACGGGAAACGAAGACCGTGCCTCTGAAGCCGCCTCCCCGTAGTTCTTTACTGGCTAAGGCTGGGTCACTGCTCGCGTTGGCCATGACCGTTGTGGTCAAGGTCGTGAGAGAGACTTGTGACAAGAACAAGGACTGGGATGTAGTTGACGATGAGGACGTGAGTATGGGTATGCGATGGAGGCGGCATTTGAGGTTCGTGGGAGAGACATACCAGAGGTGGGAAATAGAGAGGGGTTGGGAACATATAGGATTTTTATCTTGTGTATTGGATGAGATGCTATTTACGACAATCTAAGAGGGAACTGGTGAATTGGTTGGAATTGAAATTTTGATGAATTTCCAAACTTAAGTATCAAAGCTATATCACCATGTAAAGCATCCGTGATGTCTATGCTAAGGTAAGAATTGTGCTTAGTCATAGTATGCAAAAAGTAAATAGTACAGGGACAAGAAAATTTGCGTCAAATACTCATCACGGGCATAATCGTTTTGCTATTCTACGTACTTTCCTGTAGTCTTGTTCCTAGGTACTCAAAACATGTCTATCAATACCCATAGCACTTTACACATGTCTACCAATACCCCGATAGATTTTTTCAAACAAAAAATTTGACTCTAAAATTACTTAACAAACTCCAGTATATAAGCTCTCTCAAAACAGTTAGACACTTCAACAAGACCGAGAAATTGAGGTTTTAGTCAAATTTTTTGTTATATTTTGAACGTGATCTTTTGACTCTAACTAGCAATAAATTTTGGTTCAAAGACTAGACCATATCATAAAGCTGGCAATCCACAGACCTGCTATGCCCAACCCGAGCTACAAGGGCCCATGGCCGAATTTGGATAAGGTCAATTAGTGAGAAAGTCCGAACCAGCCTAATTAAGCCATAGCCAAATCTGGCCGAAGATTTGTACGTGAAAAAATTCAAAATAAGTGAGCTTGGAAAAGATCTTGCCCAGTCTAGACTCGTCCAGTGGTCACCTTTACTCAAGTCACCATTTAAAGCACTAGACCATTATTTGTCAACTTTTTCAATTATGTTCAAGAATTGTGACCTGAAATGTTGTTTATGACGTTACTTTCCCCGCCTTTGTGCACTTAAAAATTAGGTCTCAACATAATCTCTTTTATTTTTCTTGATTGAACAAAAAAAATTCTATTTTTTTGTTTATTTCATTAGTGCCAAAATCTTATGTATGACCTTAATTCCAAGGATTTCCTTGGGTTAACTGTGAACCGTTCGTTGCTCATGTAGCTATGTACGTTACTTAACTCGATACATTGAAAAAAATGGAATTGATATTTAATGCGACGAGTATCAATCAACGTTAAATTGAAAAGTAAGGAACAACTAAGATATCAACTGTCAACTATTTGATCCAGAAAATTATCAAACTTGTGATTCGTGGAAATAATCTTGGTAATTCTAAAATAATATGCCTTTTCTTAATTAACCCGCCCGGCGAAATACCATAACCCTGCCATTGGATTGCTTGACTTTGGCTGGAAGATGGACTTAGTTTAGTAAATGTTGAAAAATCATTGAAATAGTTGGTAATTTGAGAAAATCTAATAACTATATGGAAGCGTTATTATTGTATCAATGTGTCATGGGCCGAACAAATTGCCGGACAAATTTTGTTGCTGACAATTTTTGATAGCTATTGACACTTTTCACATGTTATTAGCACGAAACAGTGTAATTTTTACCCCAGGGAACCATAGACACATCCAACGGGGTTCGGCTTCCATACTTAGCTCAATTTACATTACAAAACATACGTCTTAGTTAATAGGAGAAAAGCAAGAAAATTAAGAAAATTTTTGTTTTTGGTTTTATCTAAATGGAAAGACAGTGAGAAATGTTGGAGAACGGTGAGCACAACTTATTTATTACTTGAAGCTTCAATAGCAATCTTCCATCTTGAAGAAAAAGTGTGCAAATTTCATGGAGTTGCAGTAGCGCATGTCCGGAATTGGATGAGCCAATCTATACTCTCATGCAGTGTGCCACCTGCAACTCACAAATGTGAGAACAAATGATAGAATTAATTAGTAATGTCTATCAACAAAATAAATGAGTACGAGAACAAGAATATATGATGATTTTACTTACTAGATAACTGCATATTTTTGTAATCGAGATTGAAATGCTCTCTTGAACCAAAGCATGGTAATCATCCTCGCAATCAACAATTTCTCAATTATTCTATCCACTACCCGAATATAGGAGATCCTCCAAGATTGTTTGAAATGTAATATGCTGCAGAATCCCATCAATGCCACCGTGAAACCCGGTCCCAATCCTGAGTAAAACCAAACAATAACATAGTCTCCTTGATTAGACTCATCTTCACTCCGATTGTGATCGTCTTGTCTGCCCATATCATTATGCTTGTCTCCGGGACAATCTTTCAAAAGAGGAGCTCCGCAAAGTCCATCGTTGCCGCAATAAGTAGATTGATTGTCTAGAGTGCTTAGATGATTGCCTGATGGAACCCGACCGGATAAGTTGTTGAACGAAAGATCTAAATGACTTAGAAAGTCTAGATTGGATATGCTAGAAGGGATTTCCCCTGATAGCATGTTATTGGATAAATCTAGTGATTCTAAATCCCTCAAGTTGCCAATATTTAAAGGGATTTTTCCGATCAGCTTATTTTGAGAGAGATTCAGATTTTGAAGTTGAGCAAGCATCATCAGCCCTTCCGGTATTTGTCCATCTAATGCGTTGCTTGAGAGGTCAATGGAAAATAAATAAGGGAGTGTGCGGGTGAATTCTATGCTTGTTCCTTTTATATCAACCATCATGGAAAACCCCTCGATGGATTCGAAATACAAAGTGGAATTGGCCCACATTCTCGAGAAGTTGTTGAAACAATGAGGAATGCCTCCGGAAAGGTTGTTATGCTTTAGGCTTAAATACTGGAGATTAGCAAGATGGCATAGCTGCAAAGGAATGTCACCAGTGAAGTAATTCCTCCCAAGATCGATTATCTTATATGATCTAGGATTACCAAATAGAGGAATTCTACCAGTGAATTGATTGTCACTGAGATCGAGGATTACCAAATCAAGCTTTGGTAAACATTTTGGAAGCACTCCGTTCAAGCCATTTTCATGTAGGTCTAAAACTTCTAATTGCTCCAAATGGCATAGCGAGTCTGGAATATCACCATTTAACTTGTTGCCTGCCAATGCAATCCATTCCAAAATAGCCCGCGACTTCCTCCAACATTGCGGAAGTCTTCCGACAGTTGGTTCTTAGAGAGATCAAGAAAAGACAATTCATTTGACATGCATAATGAATTTGGAATTTCACCACTAAGGTTATTTCCAGAAAGTGATACTTGCATTAATAGGGACGTCTTTTTTCCAATAATTCGAGAGACACTGCCTCTGAGCATGTTGTTTGAGAGATCCAACAGTACAATGTTAGATAAAATGTCAGGTAACCAATGGGGAACTTCATCTGAGATGCTAGCATTTGACATGTTTAATGCCAAGATGTTTCTTTGCGTTCGAAGCCAGTTTGGGAATTCCGGTCCCACTTTGCAACTTGACATGAGAATCTCTTGAATTTGGAAAGGAGGAACCCAAGATGTGCTAACATTTATAACAAGCTTGTTCGAATAAAATCTCAACTTGGTCAAGCTGGAGAGATTTGCAAAGTGAAGTTCGCCGACAGTTCCATCCAATTGATTATTACCAATGTCCATCTCCTCTAAATTGAATATTTGCCCAATATTTTCTGGAATGTTCCCGCTCAATTTATTAAAAGAGAGGTACAACTTTCTCAGAGATGATAGTTGGCCCACAGTAGCGGGAATAGGACCAGAAATCGAGTTTTGTGAAAGATCAAGAAATTTGACATCTTTGAAATTTTCAAATTGATTGGGTAGGCCACCACTGAAATTGTTTTTGGAAACAACGATAGTCTTCAGGTTACTTCGTTCACATATGAAAGCACCATCTTTGGTGTTGAAAATTTCCCCACTAAATTTGTTGGAAAACAAATTTAGTACTTGTAAATTGCAGAAAATGCTCGAGTTTTTTAGAATTTCACCTTCCATCCCATTTGAAGATACATCAAGGAATCTAAGCCCCCGATTATTTTCAAGGATGACAGTGGGGAACATGCCTTGGAGATCATTATTACTTAAATCAAGGTGTTCGAGTTTGCTGAAGTTTTGAAACCAAGGAGGAATAGATGAGTTCATGGAGTTTTGACTCAAATCAAGGAATCTAAGAGAAGTGAAATTGACGGGCAAAGAGGTAGAAGAATCTTCTAATTGACATCCCTTCCATATTAAAAATTCCAATGAGGAAAGCATGTGTATAAGACTTAACCACCCTTTGGGGTTTTGAAGGGAGACATAAGACATGTCCAAATACTTCAAGTTGGAAAGGGTCGATAGCCATAGGAGGTTCTCTGGTCTTGAAGAGGGCTCCCAATAGCTCCAACCACTGAGATCCAAGTACCTTAAGCTGGAAAGGTTACTAAGTTGATTGGAAATAGGCCCGAAGCCCGCAAACGAGAGGTTCAGATACTTCAATTTCTGAAGAGAAGTGAAGGACTCTTGGGCTTTTTCAGTTGAAAAGTTGTTGTAACTGAAGTCTACATACTTCAAATACTTCAGTTCATTGAGAGCAGGATGCATCTTACCTCCCAAGCTGCACATATTGAAACCATCACAGGGATTATGAAGATCGAGTTTCGAGATGTGACCAGTCTCCTCACTGCATTCAACTCCTTCCCACTTGCAACAATCCTCGTCGGTCCACGACCCTAGACGTCTCGAAGGATCCGTGAGATCCTGCTTGAACTTCATAAGAGCTTCCCTCTCGGCACCAATGCAGCTTACATTTGTTAAGGCTTTGGAATGACCGAATTTCAAGACACAAACGACAAAGAGTGCACACAAAAGTGAAGGCACAAAGCTACCGTAGAAGGAGGAAGCCATTGTTGTTTAAAATGAACCCGGGAGCTGCCATTTATAATGGCCAAAAAACCACTCCCTTAAGGAAGATATTATATTCTTTGTTAATTCACAAAAGAGAAAAGCAAGGGAAAAAAAAAACAGAGGGCTAAACATCTTTTTAAAGTCTTTTTTTTTTAATCGCTGGCCACATAAAGAGACTCAAAATTTTTAGGTCAAGCGCTGCAAGAACTGTCATATGGTCAAGATATAATCATTTTAAAAAGATAATTTTTGGCATGACTAGAAGCAGAATATCTCGGTTATAGGAGACCCTGAAATGCGTGAATCGTGCATGATACGGAGGCAACAGTTTCGGATTTTGACGTGTTCCCTTTTTTTCCCCTTTTCCTTTTTGCTCTCTCGATCAAAGCTGTGTAAATCAAAGTGGGTATTTGTCTCTGAATCTGTACGGATGTTCTATTTATTCATTTCATGAACCAAGATCTTATCGTAAGGCTCATATTGAATAAATCTGATATATCCATTTCATTGCCTCTTAAAGCAATAATTTCTACAGTAGTGACCATTTGAGATGACTCTGTGAATGTTTTATGAGCTCTTTCTCTTTCATATGGAACTTGGGGAGCTAGAAAATGTTATATGTTGGCAATGAGCCATGAAAGTAAACATCAGACGACGCCAAAGCTATCTCTATTTCCTTTTCAGCAAAATTTTCTCATGTCTTAGGATTAAAGCTTTTGTAGTTGATTGAGCCCCATGTGATGTTCACCTTTCTTGGCAAAGTTCCTAGTTTTCAAATCAACAAGGAACAGATTTGGGGTCTATTTCCTTTGAGAAAAAGGTTCTTCTTTCTTCCTTTGTTAAGATTTGCATTTGCCTATATTGCTCATTATTATCGGTCAACATCCAACATAATAAACACACATATATTTGAACATAATAAACCTCAGATTCTAAGAGTCAAGAATAACGATTTCTTACTGTTCGCTAATGTGCATGTTGGTGAATCTGATGTCATGCCGCTGCAGCAAATTGATTGCGAATTAAAAAGAAAGACAATGCTATATGCTAATATGAAAAAATATTTCATGTTATATAGATCATTTAGGCCTTTTTTATCTATATCATTAATTGGGTTTCACAAGGATGTCTAATGGTTTAGATCGACTTGGTCCTCACGATCCACATGTCATATGGTATATTTTCTGAATGATAAGAGATGTCATTTATGGGTTCACAATTGACAATAATATGGTAGGAGACATGACTTCTTAGTCAATATAAACTGAAAGTTTTAGCTCATAATGTTGCGCCAGTTATTATTCTACATTAAACATATACATCTTATTTTATCGGAGAAGAGAAAGAGAAATATATTTTTTCTTGATTACCAAACGAAAGGAAAAATGTAAAAGTAAGAGAGTCTTGAGCGTAACATGTGAAAGTGGATGAAGTTGGATCATTTCTCGTTCTACATAAACATGACATACATGTATGATATGTATATCATATGGAATATTCTTTGTGTCGTAAAAATTATTGCAGAAACTAAATCAGACTTTGCAATTAAATCAATGTGAAATCACCAATTAAATAAATGATAAACAATAAAGAACACCAGAGATTTACGGTGCGTTTAGTTGGATTTTTGGGGAAAGCCATTGAGAAAATGCAAAGGACTTTAGGTTGAAGGGACTTTTCATAATGTAAATTGTGTTTGGTAAATTACAATTTAAAAGTCAATTGTGAAGTAACTTTGAGCAAAATGGTGTTTGGAGGAATTATATTTACAGAGGACTTTTGTGATAAAAAAATTATCAAAAGAAAAATAAAAAAAATTGACCGGTAAGGGCAAGCGGCCGTCGCAAAGGCCGAAGACCACCGGCAAAGGCCGCCCGGAGTCGGACAACCCCGAAGACCACCGGCAAAGGCCGCCCGGGGTCGGGCGACCTTCGGCGACCCCGCCAACCCTCGAAGACCACCAGCAAAGGCCGCCCGAGGTCGCACGACGCCGCCGCGACCTCCGACGACCCCGAATCTAGGGCGGCAAGGTCGCGCGACGCCATCACGACCTCTGGCGACCCCAGATTTGGGGCGGCGAGGTCGCACGACGCAGCCTTGACCTCCGGCGACCCCGCCGCGACCTAGATCCGGGCGTCGAGGTCGCGGGAGGACCTCGCCGCCCTCGGATCCGGGTCGCGGCGAGGTTGCGAGAGGTCGCACGACACCGCCGCGACCCGGATCCGGAGGCGGCAAGGTCGCGCGACCCAAATCGGGGCAGCAAGGTCCTCTTACGACCCTATCACCCCAGATCCGGGTCGCGGCGACCTGCACCTCGCCGCCAACCGGATGGCGTGTCGGTCGCGCGACCCCCGGCGTTGGTCGTCCGGGGCGACGTTCGCCGACGACTACCTCGCCCTTCGCCGGCAACCGCTTGCGGAGAAGAAGAAGATGAATAGTGAGGGCAAAATGGGGAAAACGAAAAACCAATGAGGATAATTTGGGAAAAAAAAATTTTTAGCCCTCGGCTCAAGATTCTCGACATGCTGAAAGCCCAAGCGGCTCTCAACCTGCCTTGAGATTTCAGCCTTGTGAAGGCTGACATTTTGCAAAGAGGGTTTGAAAATTTTTTGCCAAACACCCCATTCTTGGCCCAAGGATCTTTGGGGCTTCAAAGTAGCCTGGAGAAGCTACTCCCAAACGCACCCTTATATGGTTCACTTCGAGTGTCGCTTCTTATTCCACGGGAAAAGATATAAGCAAATAATTGACTAATCATAAGAGAATCAGATACAATCGTTCAAACGCTCAAGCATTTTCCACATTCAAACTAAGCCCAAAGTTAGTGTTTAAAATAAAAATAATAACAACTCAATTAGACGTAAAACTCATGACAAATATCTCCCGATGTTGTGCGGCCAAAAGAAAGAGCTTCACTGTGCGATTTTATTCTTCTTTGCTTGCGGCTTGAAAGAATCAGAATGAACCCACGCACTAGTCCTTTTTTGAAGACTCCACCGTACGACATTTAAAGAAACCATTTGATCGGTCAAACCGGTTAAGGAGTGAATGTTTGTCTTCTCCAACAGAATAAAAACAAAGCATTTAAGCCCAAGAGAAAAAAGAAAATCCGCAACTTCTGCATTTTTAGACCAGTTCTTTCCGTCAATCTGAACTAATCCAGATTTGCCTTGATTACCTAATTATCCCTACAATACATGGTCTACATCCTCCAATTGAATCAGGTTCCGTAATAGGCTTAAACAACACTCTAAATGATAAGAGATGTCATTTATGGGTTAACAAATGACAATAAGGCGGTAGGTGACATGACTTCTTAGTCAACATAACCAGAAATTATTGGCTCATGGCATTAAGCCAGTCATAATTCTACATTAAACATATACGTCTTATTTTATCGAATAGAGCAATAGAATTTTATTTTTATGACCAAACAAAAAGAAAGAGAAACAATTGGAGAGTCTTGTGACTCAAGATATAATATAACACTCTGAACCGTAAGAGATGTCATTTATGTATTAAGAAATGACTATAGTGCGGTAGGTGAAATGACTTCTTAATCAATATAAACAGAAATTTTTGGTTCATAACATTAAGCCAATCATAATTCTACATTAAACATATACATCTTATTTTATTGGATAAGAGCAACAGAAATATATTTTTTTTGTATGACCAAACAAAAGAAAGAGAAACAATTGGAGAGTTTTCAAACTCGAGATATAATATAACACTCTGAACCATAAGAGATGTCATTTATGGGTTAATGAATGACTATAGTGCAGTAGGTGACATGACTTCTTAGTCAATATAAACCGAAATTTTTGGCTCATAGCATTGGGCCAATCATCATTCTACTTTAAACATATACATCTTATTTTATCGAAGAAGAGCAATATAAATATATTTTCTTGATTACCAAAAAAATAGAAAGAGAAAAAGTGGGAGAGCCTTGAGCACGGCATGTGAAAGTGAATAAAGTTGGACTAATCTTCATTCTAAATTATACATGCACATTAACTTTCTTCCTACTTTTCTTCACCAACCGAAAAGAAAGAAAGAAATATCGGAGAAAAATGTACACAACTTCTTTTTAAAATAGGATAAGTATGTAGATTGCAGTTAACTTTTGATTGGGCTAAGCTGCAGATACTGATTCAAAAGTTTCATATGTTTAGGACAAACATGTTGCTCACAGTCGCGATGTCTTTCATTTCTATGACGTCATAATTTGAAAACTAGTGAAAGTTGTGTTCTCCCCTCCCAAGTTATTTCACATTACATAGACTTGAGAACTATATGAAGCCAACATTTCCTTTAGGTTGTTTTTAATTGAGGTCAATCATCATTCTACATTAAACATAAACATCTCATTTGATCGGAGAAGAGCAATGGAAATATATTTTCTTGATTAACAAACAAGTAGAAAGAGAAAAGGTGGGAGTCTTGAGCATGGCATGCGAAAGTGAATAAAGTCGGATCAATCCTCATTCTAAATTAAACAAACATATCAACTTTTTTTTTTGTATACCAAACAGAAAGAAAGAAAGAAATATTGGAGAAAAATGTGCATAACTTCTTTTTAGAATGGGATAAGTATGTAGATTGCAGTTAATTTTTTATTGGGCTGAGTTGCAGATATTAATTTGAAGGTTCATATTGTTTAGGACAAACATGTCGTCCGCAGTCACAATTTCTCTCATTTATATGATGTCATATTTTGAAAACTAGTGAAAGTTGTATCTTCCCTACCAAGTTATTTCACATTACATAGACTAGAGAACTATTCAAAGCCAACATTCCCTTTCCATTGTTTATAACTTAATCATAAAAAATTGAATGAATTTGTTTTCTGTTTAAAAATTGAGTTTTTTTTTTTTGGGTCAAACCCCAAAAAGAGTTTTTTTTTAATATCTTTTGTAAAAAAAAATGGTAAAGCTATGGGTTTAAGTACATAATAGATCCAAAAGGATCTGGGAGGAGGGGACAACCCAATACAAAAGTAGAGAACTTCTCTCGTGGGTTTTGACGATCTAGTGCATAATAGAATTGGCCTCTCTAAAATAATGTTGGACCTAGATGTCTTTTATAACCAACCGAAAAGAAAGAAAGAAATATTGAAGAAAAATATGCACAACTTTTTGTAGAATGAGATAAGTATGTGGATTGTAAATAACTTTTGATTGGGCCGAGCTACAAATATTTCAAAGGTTTCAATTGTTTATGACAAACATGTCATCTGTAGTTGCAATGTCTCTCATTTCTATGTAGTTATACTTTGAAAATTGGTGAAAGTTGTGTTCTTTCCTACCAAGTTACTTCACCTTACATAGACTCGAGAACTATTTGCACCCAACCTTTCCTTTTCATTATTTTTAACGTGGGCCAATCATCATTCTACATTAAACATACACATTTTATTTTATCGAAGAAGTGCAATGAAAGATCATCAAACAAATAGAAAGAGAAAAAAATGGGAGAGCCTTGAGCATGGCATGCGAGAGTGAATAAAGTTGGATGAATCTTCATTCTAAATTAAATATATACATCAATCTTCTTTCTATTCTTTTCTACTAATTGGAAAGAAAGAAAGAAAATTAGAGAAAAATGTGCACAACTTCTTTTTAAAATGGGATAAGTATATAGATTGCAATTACATTTTGATTGAACCGAGCTGCAGATACTAAATTAAAGGTTCCAATTGTTTAAGGCAAACATGTAGTCCGCAGTCACGATGTCTCTCATTTCAATGATGTCTCTTCCCTACCAAATTATTTCACGTTATATAGGCTCAAGAACTTTTTGAAGCCAACATTTCCTTTCCGTTGTTTTTAACTTGAGCCAATCATCATTCTACATCAAACATATACATCTTATTTTATCGAAGAAGAGGAATAGAAATATATTTTCTTGATTACCAAACAAATAGAAAGAGAAAAAGTGGGAGAGTCTTGAGCACGGAATGCGAAAGTTAATAAAATTGGATCAATCCTCATTCTAAATTAAACATACACATCAACTTTCTTTTTTTTTTAACCAACCGGAAAGAAAGAAAGAAATATCAGAGAAAAATGTGCATAACTTCTTTTTAGAATAAGATAATATGTAGACTAGAGTTAACTTTTGATTAGGCCGAGCTGCAGATACTAATTTGAAGATTTTAAGTGTTTAGGACAAACATGTCATCCACAGTCACAATGTCTCTCATTTGTTGATGTCATAGTTTGAAAATTGGTGAAGTTGTGTTCTCCCCTACCAAGTTATTTCACGTTACATAGAGTTGAGAATTATCTGAAGCTAACATTTCCTTTCCATTGTTTTTAAATAGGGCCAATTATCATCAAGCAATAGAAATATAATTTCTTGATTACCAAACAAATAGAAAGAGGAAAAGTGGGAGAGTCATGAGCACGGCATGCGAAAGTAAATAAAGTTAGATCAATCCTCATTCTAAATTAAACATACACGCCAACTTTCTTTCTTTCTTTCTTTTTTTAACCAACTAGAAAGAAAGAAAGAAAATCAAAGAAAAATGTGCACAGCTTCTTTTTTAAAATGGGATAAATATGTAGATTGCAGTTAACTTTTGATTACGCTGAGCTGCACATACTAATTCAAAGGTCCAATTGTTTAAGGCAAACATGTCATCCGCAATTACGATGTCTCTCAATTCAATGATGTCATTTCCCTACCAAGTTATTTCACATTATATAGACTCAAGAACTATCTGAAGCCAACCTTTCATTCCTGTTGTTTTTAACTTGGGCCAATCACCATTCTACATCAAACATACACATCTTATTTTATCGAAGAAGAGCCATAGAAATATATTTTCTTGATTACCAAACAAATAGAAAGAGAAAAAGTGGGAGAGTCTTGAGCACAGTATACGAAGGTGAATAAAGTTGGATCGATCCTCATTCTAAATTAAACATGCACGTAAACTTTCTTTCTATTTTTTTTTAACAAACCGGAAAGAACGAAAGAAAATATCGAAGAAAAATGTGCACAACTTCTTTTTAGAATAGGATAGGTACGTAGAATGCAGTTAACTTTTCATTGGGCCGAGCAACAGACACTAACTTGAAGATTCCAATCGTTAAGGACAAACATGTCGTCCGCAATCGTAGTGTCTCTCATTTGTATGATGTCATACTTTGAAAACTGGTGAAAGTTGTGCTCTCCCCTACCAAGTTATTTCAAATTACATAGACTCGATAATCATCTGAAGCTAACATTTTCTGGAGCCAATTATCATCAAGCAATAGAAATACAATTTCTTGATTACCAACAAATAGAAAGAGGAAAAGTGGGAGAGTCTTGAGCATGGCATGCGAAAGTAAATAAAGTCGAATCAATCATCATTCTAAATTAAACACACATGTCAACTTTCTTTTTATTTTATTTTTAACCAGTCGGAAAAAAAAAGAAAGAAAATTAGAGAAAAATGTGCACAACTTTTTAAAATGGGATAAGTATGTAGATCGTGGTTAACTTTTGATTGGGCCGGCTGCAAATACTAATTCAAAGGTTCCAATTGTTTAAGGCAAATATGTCGTCTGCAATCACGATGTCTCTCATTTCAATGATGTCTCTTCCCTACCAAATTATTTCGCATTATATAGACTCAAGAACTATTTGAAGCCAACCATTCCTTTCCGTTTTTTTTAACTTGAGTCAATCATCATTTCACATTAAACATATACAAATTCTTTTATCGAAGAAGAGCAATAGAAATATATTTTCTTGATTACTAAACAATAGAAAGGGAAAAAATGGGAGAGTCTTGAGCACGGTATGCGAAAAGTTAACAAAGTTGGATCAATCCCCATTCTAAATTAAACATACATGTCAACTTTCTTTCTATTTCTTTTAACCAACCGGAAAGAAAGAATGAAATATCAGAGAAAAATGTGCACAACTTCTTTTCAGAATGGGATAAGTATGCAGACTGCAGTTAATTTTTTATTGGACTGAGTTGCAGATACTAATTTGAAAATTACAATTGTTTAGAACAAACATGTCGTCCGCAGTCACAATGTCTCTCATTTGTATGATGTCATACTTCGAAAACTGATGAAAGTTGTGTTCTCCCCTACCAAGTTATTTCACATTGCATAAACTCGAAAATCATATGAAGCTAACATTTCCTTTCTGTTGTTTTTAACTGGGGCCAATAATCATTGAGTAATAGAAATATATTTTCTTGATTACGAAATAAATAGAAAGAGAAAAGTGGGAGAGTCTTGAGCACGACATGCGAAAGTGAATAAAGTTGGATCAATCATCATTCTAAATTAAACATATACGTCACTTTTTTTCTATTTTTTTAACCGACCGGAAAGAAAGAATGAAATATCAGAGAAAAATGAGCACGACTTCTTTTTTAGAATGGTATAAGTATGTAGATTGCAGTTAACCTTTGATTGGGCCGAGCTACAGATAGTAATTCAAATATTCCAATTGTTTAGGACAAACATGTCGTCTGTAATCGTGATGTCTCTAATTGTTATGATGTCATACTTTGAAAATTGGTGAAAGTTGTGTTCTCTACCAAGTAATTTCACGTCACATAGACTCGAGAACCATATTAAGCTAACATTTCATTTTCGTTGTTTTTAACTTGGGCCAATTATCATTGAGCAATAGAAATATATTTTCTTGATTACGAAATAAATAGAAAGAGAAAAAGTGGAAGAGTCTTGGGCACGACATGCGAAAGTGAATAAAGTTGAATCAATCCTCATTCTAAATTAAACATATGCGTCAACATTGTTTCTATTTTTTTAACCGACCGGAAAGAAAGAACAAAATATCAAAGAAAAATGAGCACGACTTAATGGTATATATATGTAGATTGCAGTTAACCTTTGATTGGGCCGAGCTACAGATAGTGATGCGGGAGCATCCAACAAATTAATCCTCCTGAAACTTCATCATTGGTCATGCAAAACGTCTAAAATGGCCTTCCATTACTAGTTATTGACATACCACAAAATATCAATAAGAAATTAACATTATTCATTCAAAATGATCCATCGAAGCACATAATGCCCAATTTGTTTCTTGGCTTGGATAAACATCGATGAATCTGAGTTGGTCGATGCGTTCGACTCTTGAACTACATAATAATAAAGACACTTAAGAACTTATGAAATGCATTTAGTAGTACGGGAACTTGTATTCTTGAACCGTTAGCTTTCCGTATTCTTGTACTGCATTCTTGAATATTTGGCCTTCCGTATTCTTGAACCGCATTCGTGAACCTTTAACCTTCCAAAAATTCATGCTCCTCTCTTGACCAGAAATTAATCCTCCGTTCTGGAATCACTCACCCCATCATGCATCAGATAGTAATTCAAATATTTCAATTGTTTAGGACAAACATGTCTTCTGTAATCGTGATGTCTCTAATTTTTATGATGTCATACTTTGAAAACTGGTGAAAGTTGTGTTCTCTACCAAGTAATTTCACGTCACATAGACTCGAGAACCATATTAAGCTAACATTTCATTTTCGTTGTTTTTAACTTGGGCCAATTATCATTGAGCAATAGAAATATATTTTCTTGATTACTAGACAAGCAGAAAGAGAAAAAGTGGGAGAGTCGTGAGCACGACATACGAAAGTCAACAAAGTTGAATCAATCCTCATTCTAAATTAAACATACACATCAACTTTGTTTCTATTTTTTTAACCGACCGAAAAGAAAGAACGAAATATCAGAGAAAAATAAGCACGACTTCTTTTTAGAATGGTATAAGTATGTAGATTGTAGTTAACCTTTGATTGGGATGAGCTACAAATAGTAATTCAAATATTCCAATTGTTTAGGATAAATATGTCGTCCGTAATCGTGATGTCTCTAATTTTTATGATGTCATACTTTGAAAACTGGTGAAAGTTGTGTTCTCTACCAAGTAATTTCACGTCACATAGACTCGAGAACCATATTAAACTAACATTTCATTTTCGTTGTTTTTAACTTGGGCCAATTATCATTGAGCAATAGAAATATATTTTCTTAATTACAAAATAAATAGGAAGAGAAAAAGTGGGAGAGTCTTGAGCACGACATGCGAAAGTGAACAAAGTTGGATCAATCTTCATTCTATTTTAGTTGTTTTGACTCGTTTTCATGCAATACAAATTATAAATCCGTTTATAACCTACTTAATACTAATTGCTATATTCAAATCAGTTTACTTAACAAAATTAAGCTATTTATGGCCCACTTAGCATTTAAAGATTAAGAAATGGGTCAATTACACGTCCTAATGGGTCTAGACACGGCGTGCTAATTCGGCTTTCGATGAAATCCTTCTCGGTTGTGCATTTCTGCGTATGACGCTTTCGTATTTTCTACCTTTTGTTTTTTCTTTTATCGCCAAGGCATGGTCGGAGTAAAGACACAAAAATGCCAAATTGTGGAGACTGATGCCCGATGATCATCCTCCACGTCGACCAAGAAATTCTCTCTCCCTCTATCTATCTATCAATCTCTCTTAATTTCGCGGGCTTAATCAAGGGACAAAAATGGGATTTCGGATTCCTTAGTCACCTTATCTTCGCCTGTGTACGAACAAACGACGCCTTCCCGATCCACCCCACGCCACGTCACCCCCGCACGCCCACCAACGCCCGATCCGATCTCCGACCGTCACCCCGAAGCAGCAGCATCCGATGTTTTTCCCCTGCCCAAATCGAAAAAAGCCGTGTCCAGCAAGCCGACCGACCAACCCAGCCGACTCGGACCGCCCACCTCGCCACGTCATCCCCACCCACTCCCCGCTCGCCCTATCCCGCCACGTGTCCCCTTCCCTCCAACGGCTAGTTCAATTTAACCGCCAACGCGGATAGGAACGACGGAAGAATTAATTAATTTCTTTCTTTTCTTTTTTTCATAAAAGAAAATCTTAATATCCCGACGGCACACGCGCGAGAATTCCAGTACCTTCGCGTGAAGTAATTAATCGGAGACTGCGTCGGATATTTTCCCTCCCCCTCTCTCTCGCCTCCTTTTTCAAAATCTCCCTTTTTCTACTTTTTTTCTTTTTTTTTTTCTCTCTCGCTTTTCATTCACATTTCTTTAGTTAGAAAAAATGGAAAATTAAATTAAATAATTGTCCGTCTTTTTAACGTGTAACCGGCGCTGTCGACTAACGAAGTAGCTTCATCCAAAGTCCGTCCCGAACGTTCCTGATAATTCGAAATCTATTCTTTAGTTCTCATGCCATGTCAATTTCGCCCAATACTATTTTAGGTACAACTCAGACTGACAGGTGGTTTTGAGGATTCACGCGTAACCGACTCGTGTCTAACCACGTTCAAGACACCTCGACATATGGACGTCCTTGACTATATGAAATTGCGGAGGATAAATTCTTATTTCAAAGTACACGATTACCGAGGATCGACCTAGGTTCGTTCGCGGGTTCGATAACAGTAAACGGAATCACCCGTCGTTTCATTATGTTCTGTCCGCAAACCAACTTCTAGTCGCCCTTGAAATCGGTCTACCTATCTACAGAATCGTCCTCACGCAAGTCTTACAGTCAAATCGTTTTCCCAGGTCGAGTCATTTAGTCGCACGAGTTCTGTCCTCATTAACCTTTTCCCTCAAGGTCAGTATCTCAGGAGTGATCAATTTCGAGTGAGATCAATCAACAATGCATTGACGAAATTCACATTCGTTTATCCCACGAGAGGGCTCGAATTTGAGGCATGGCCTCACCGAGATCCGGGCTAGCTCGAACTCCCTAGCCACAGTGAGGCTCGAGCCGACAAGCCGACGAGCCTCGCCCAACCACGATGAGGCTCCGGTCGACAAGCCTCTAGCCATGGTGAGGCTCGGGCCGACAAGCCTCGCCCAACCACGGTGAGGCTCAAGTCGACAAGCCTCACCGTTGCTTGGCATCACCGGAGGCCAGTAATGCTCCAACAATGTCGCCGGCCATGGCCGAGACTGACAATTGGCCAAGAGGAAGAAGAAGAAAAAGGAAAGAGAAGATAAAAGAAAAAATTAGACTTTGATTCTAGGAATTATTTTCGGAAACAAGAAACAAACTTTTTTCGCTTCTTAATTTTGTTTCAAATTTATTCCCGAAAATAAAATAAAAAAATTGGATTTTTATTCCTAGGAACAAAAAATGTACCGAGCAAATTTTTGTTCCTGAAAATAAAAAAGAAGAATCGCTTATTATTAAAGTATACCAAATGGCCCTTAGTAATGGGTTTGAGTTCCTTTGTTAACGGGCTTAATTATTTCAAGCTCTATAGGCCGAAACAATGAGTTTGGGTATAGGCCACGCGAATTAAGACGGGGCTGAACACAAATTTGACCAAGGTTGTGATGGGCCAATTGGGCTAACAAATGAGTTTGAAATAAAATGTGCTTTTGTTTAAGCGAAAATACTTTCCGAGAAATCATTTTTTTTTAAATGATTAGTTTTCCTTTATTTGGTGATATGTGATCGAAAATATTCTTCAGTGTTTAGATCTCATTCGAAAATTAATTACAATCTCTTGACTTTATCTTAGGACAAAAAAATTGAATTTTTGAATTATTTTTCTTTTTCCTTCTTCCTTTGCCAGTTGTCAGGCCTCCACGACAACCACAAGCAAGCTCGCAAGACTCGAGCCCAAACTCGCCAAGATTAGCTAAGCTGCGAGCTCGAGCAAATCTGGCCGAGCTCACCGACTTGTGTCATGGTTGGTCACCAAGCTATCGGTTGTCATTGAGGCATGCGGCTATTAAGGAAGGAGGAGGAAAATAAGGAAAGAAAATAAGAAAATAAAAGAAAATATTAAAATTAAATAATAAAAATTGACTTTTTAAAAAAATATTTTTATAAGAACAAAATTTTTATAAACCGATGACCTGAACCCAAGCATCAAGGATCCACGCATGATCTTTGTGGACTCGAGCCCGAGGATTGGGACCAAAAATGAGCATTGAGGACCCGAGTGCGGCTTTTATGGATTCGAGTATGGGTGCCAGAGCATTGGGTACGACCACCAGGAGTTCGGGCTCGGGATCAATGGACTCGAGTGTGGGTGCCAAGGGCTAGTCCCGAGAACCAAGATCTAGAGCACAGCCTTGATGGACTCGGGCCTGGCTACCAGGAGACCTAGTCTTGAATGCCAGGACTCGAGAATCAATGTTGGATTTTCTATGCCAAATATAGAATTTCAAGTTCAAGCCTCAATACCTACTCCCAATCATATTTTATACAATGTTTTTCAATTCTTTCAAAAAGAAATCATTTTCCTGAATTTACGTGTTGGTAAGTAAAACATTTTCTATTAACTAAAAAAACATTTTCCATTGCTTATTCTTTTAAGCAAACCAAACGCTGGAAAACATGTTTTTGAAAAATATTTAACGCAAAACAAACGGACACAAAGATAGGTCTGAATTTTCTGGGTTCTCTGATGGGCGAGGTAGTGAATCTGAGTCGATGGGCTCAAACTAATGCCGCCGAGCAAGGCGTGCGTTGACCGTAGCTTATAAGGCTGAATTGATGAGCAAAATGCACAGAAGCTTTGATTCTCGTGGGCTCATTTGTATATGTTTTCTGTTCTTTGTACCATTTCTTTCTTTTTATTAATGTGCGCTTGATTATCGATTCAGGCGCCTGGCGTCGCCCGGGCTCCAGATACAACGCCAACGGCAATCTCGCTGTAGGCCCAATTATTGAATAAGTGTGCACTTGTACCAGAGAAACTCAAAGAATGTTCTAGGCTTTTTTACGTACATGCACATTTTTTTAGATATTATTTGATTTTCTTTGTATATAAATTAAAATGAACATGCTTTTTATATGCAACATTTGCAAAGCTTTTGTACGTTGGAACTTACTTCGATCACAAGACAAAGGCTACTTTCTTTTGCAGGGTCCCAACGTGACTAAAGTTGATGGGAACGGGCACTATGTAGAGCCGCTTGTGGCCCAAAATCTGCACATGTACTCGTACCGGATCACGACCAACATCGTGGGCCAGAATGCCACGGCCACGAAACCTTCTGGGCTGGCCGTACTCAATTACTACTCGAACCACCCTAAGTAGGCCCCGCCCACAGATCCACTGATCGTCTCGATCTGGAATGCCATCACGCCGCAATTGGCATAGAGCGTGGCGATCAAAGCCCGCCAAGGATACATCCACACTCCACCCCCAAAATTGGACCGAGCGATTGTGTTCCTCAACACACTGAGCATGATCGACGGTTATTACCGTTGGTCTGTGTACAACATGTCATTCAAGCTCCTGCATACACCGTACCTGATCACCTTCACGGATAATCTTTGTCATGTGTTCAATCAACACCCGCCGCCCGATTGGTTATACAACTTCGCAAACTACAACATCTCCAAAAAGCAAACAACACTAATGTTACCTCTAGTGACGTGATCGAGAGATCGAGAGAGAGAGACTTCTTGTTTATTTCTGTGTTATGTGAGCTGAAATGAGCTAATGGGTCGTCCAAAGTGTAAGAGAGGGAACTAGAGTGAGATTTGGAGGAGAAAACTTTTAAATCCCCTGATCTCAGCCCTTCATGTCACCCGTTAATCTAACGGCTATGGCTCATTCCTTAAAAGTTGAGGAAGGCTTTCGCCGGCTCTTACTAGAGCACATGTTAGGATTAAATGTGAATGAATGGCCACGATGAGGGTGGACTTGGATCAGTTTGGGGTTTTGCCCTTGAATCCTGATATTTCATTTAGTTTAAGCGACGCTTGTTTTTGGCTAATCTCAAAGGATAGATCAAAGAACTATTACTTTACACCTTACAATGAAAATAAAATATTACTTTTACATTGAAAATTAATAAAGCTTCTACGACTCTACATGTCGAAATTCGAAACGAAAACCCCAATATTTCATACTCATGTCAGTATTATCCAGCCACCGATACATTATTTGGCTCTTCCTAGTGGGTCACGCGGACAAATTTTTCCAGTTTTCAATTGAATAATCAGATCCCCTTGTGACGTCCTCAAAATTCGACCATATTATGTTTGCGATAAGGGATTTACTTTTATCAATACTCAATTAGTAGAGTTAGACTTTGAATTAGTTTGTGAACCATTCAAAAGTGTTAAACCTATTGGGAAAGACAATTTAGGATTTCAATGCGCACGACTAGAGAACTCAACCGTAGATTGACAATTGAACCATAAGGATCAATGAAGGACAATCTTAAGCCATTTCAAACTAATCTAAGAACGGTTATAGATCAATTCGATAATAGTGTATGATCGGATTGCAGGTGATTCTGCACGATTACTATAATAACTACGAACAATCCTAAACCAATTCCAAATGATCATGTACTTTAGAATGAGCAATTGACCTCTCATGATTACATGACAACCAAGGATCATCCATAAATTAAAAAGACTCAAATATGGGTTGACATCGAATCAACCACGAGTCGAACTCACGAAACCCCTAAAAGATGTCAGTTGGTTTCAATTATGCTAAAGCCGCATTTGATGAATTTCAACTACAAATTCTAATTCGGTTAAGGGTATCAGACTTTAGAGGATTAAGAGACCACCATTGGACGTTGCTTCATCAAATTCCTTATTTATCGGTAAACAAGGTCTAAAAATCATGAAAATTCACCACAACATATTCCAAAGATAGAGAAACAAAGTTTATTGAGGGTCCGACTCAAAAATCCCTATAGAAAAATCACACAAAAATAGCAAAAGACTAACTAAACGGGGGTAAAAGAAAAAAAGAGTTCCGAATTTACTCCTAAATTAGAATTCTAATCTAGTTTAGAAAAAAATGGAAAGTGAGTCTAATGATAAGCAAATTGCGCAAAACCAATGGCGTTTGAAAGGTTCAAACAGTTCTACGACTTCCTAGAAGGGTTCGAATTCAAACAAGGTTAATTCGATGTTCGAAAATCAAGGTTTATGAAGGTGTGCACATCAATGATTAACAAACTAGAACACAATATGCATTTATAAGTTTTAAAATCACCTAAACAATGCATGAGTAACATGAAATTTGCAAGAGACAAAGGATTTGATTCGACAAATGATTCGGACAAACATCTAACCCTAAATCGGCGTGCAAAAGAACCATACGAGTCAATGACATCACAAAATGACTTCAGACTAAAATGATATGCTTGACTATATCTATTGACGAATTTGAACTCAGATTTAGACCCAAACAAACATCAGGAAGTGCAAGCAATAAACTCAGTTTGAACACAAAACCTCAAGAACCAGAAAAACCGAGCTAGGCTCATCCTTTAAACAGAATAGGGCGGATGAAAAAGGAGTTCGCAGGGATGAGCGTTTAATCGCGGAGGTCCCTACCCGGCTCGAAGACGGCAGCTATTGTGCGAGTTCAACAGAGCCGGTGGCCAACCACCTCTCAGTGTCTCCGAGCCGAGATCCTCGAGAAAAACTCAAACCAAATGACCACGAGGACTCACCTTTGAAGAGCCAGAGGAAACCGAAGCAAAGACAAACGAGAGAACGCTGGAAATCGCTGGGGAGGGAGAGGTGCGTCGTCAGCAGGAGGATGCCGGAGAGAAGCTGCCGGAACGTGGTGGTGGAGGAGCCGTGAGCCGTGGGTGTAGAGAGCAAATAAAAGGATGTTCTCTTTTTCTTCTTTTCCTTGACACCATTGGACATTATTAGGTAATCAGACTTGAGGAGGTTAAAGCTAGTGTTAGGCAAGAAAAGGCATCCATACATCCTTTAGATGAAGGCTCACAGGGTTCGGCTTCGAAAATGTCTAATGTAAAAAGGCAGTCGCCTAAATGGATGAACCATTAAGGGGTGACATTTGGTGATCTTTGCGATTGTAGCACTCGAAGAAAACATGATCGGTCGATGTTCGTCGCACCAATCAGCAAAAGTGTCGATGACTCTAAGAACGGGGCTGTCAATCTCATTGTGACAAACCATAGCAGCTTCTCCCTAATGACTACTGCGAGGTGAAAAGGGAAATTCCATCGAATAGATAGCTGGCATAGGAATTTTGAGCCTAACCAAAGGGACAAAACTTAAGTGCCATATCAATACCGGCCTCCTTCTAGCAATCGGAGTCCAGGAAGCCTTGGAAAATGTTGATGGATATGATGGGCGTAAGGAAGTAGTTATAAATTTTCAAAATTTGAAAATGTTGATGCATGAAGCATCAGAGTCCAGCAAGCCTTGGAGAAAAAAAAATGCAATCTTAAGGGAGCAATCGCTTGAAGATAAGATCATAACACCACGAGAATATGCATACAAAATTCTCAGAGATGAAGAAACAGAAATATAACCACAGGAGAACTGCTTATAGACAATTATGGCATAACCACTAATTGGAGATCCCTTGAGCGAGCACAAATAAATAAATATGTTATCTTTCAATCTTGTACAATAGTTGTAGTTTTCAATGCATCATTGATTAAAACTCGACGTGTTTCTTAGCTATAGTTTTAAATTTGAGTAATCAATTAAAATTTGGCGTGCATTTTTGTTGTATATCCTTGGTGCCTCGTCATCGATTAAATTCCGATGTTGCATCTTTTACGTTCTCAGACTTTGTCGTCGATTAAATTCTGACAAAGTTTGTGCACATCTAGTTCCATTTGAAGTACTTACATTCTTAGGCTTTCTCGTTGATTAAATTCAAGCATAGTTTGTGTATGTTTGCTTTCACTTGGAGTAAAGTTATGATTCTCTTGTTTACTTATGACATTTCTTTGTCCAGAGTCGCCACATAACTTGTCAACTCTAATAAAACTAAAGAATGATTATCAGTGAAAGATATTTCATTGTCGAATCCAATTTGAGCAAACCATGGTTTTTATGTTATTTAAACATTACATTCGTAGAAGCGATGCAAATATTAATGTCTTCGTCTTCCTAGAGAGACTCGTGAAATGCAAATTCGTAAAATGGAAAACCAACGCCTCAACTGTAGTTTTTCCTTTTTGGATCCTTCACTGCCTTGAGTAACTCTTTGTTTGCACCTGTATAATGACGTGAATACATTTGAACTCGACAAAATTAATTATATTTTTCAAAAGCACATGACTTCATCCACGTCATTTTTTTATGTGGGCCGTCTCTCGATTTCCTCTCCTCTCTTATTGGCCTCGGTCCATGGGCTGAGTTGTTGCTTCAGCCCCGGTTTGAGGTTCCTGGATGTTACCTACTAACTTTAACGCTGTCATATACTAAATGGAATCCTCCATGGTGTCAATCCAATTTAACTTTATCTAACAAATGGAAAATTTATCATATGTTTTAGTTTATGATTTTTGGTAGTTAAAGATTAGTTTGGGTTAAGTTTGTTATAAGTGTATCAGTTTAGAGTTCGTGATAAACCCCATTTTTTAATTTTATTTTATTTTATTTTTAAAATTTATTTTTCTAATAAGAAGGGACTGGGACTGGGCCCTTGGGCCGAGTTCGAATATGGACTGATCCGATCCTACGGGTCTGGGCCACAGATACAAATCCGGGCTCTAATTGAACTTTATTATTTCAAACATTCCTCAGCTATATACTTTCAGAGCCCATCTTCGAAATTAGCTCAACTAAGCCTATGACCAGATGAAAGTTCAAAGCCCAACTCTTAAATTTGGCCCATTTCATTAGATCAGCACCTTGAATCTAGCAATACCCATTCACGATTTTCTCCTTTTTCTTTTCTAATTTTTATTATTATTTTATTTTTCTTGCTTCCGTCTTTCTTCTTCTAACAGCCATAAGCCTATGCGAACGATACATTAAGGCCACACTTAGTTATCCGGATTTATAATCAGGATACGACTGGATATGATAAAATATAAAATTTAGGAGATCTTGCTATCTCTCATCCACTATTTTGTAATCGCAATAATAAACTTGGATATATTACATCATATTATATTTATTATTTGGTATAAACACCTACATGAATCACAAATTTTATAAATGGAGATAGTAAAAATCTCCCGCGACACTATTATCTACTTTTTTTCCTCTCCTTTTTAATTAATTTCTTTTTTATTTCTTTCTTCTCCTTCCACCATTCTCTAATAAAATTTTATTAAATTTATACCTAAAATTCTAAAACACTTAAAATATGTAATAGATATATATATTAAATTTATATTATAAGATAAAATTAAATTCGACTAGATAAATAAAAATAAGATCAAATTAAAAAAAAAAATTGTTACTTTGAATTTCGATATTAGAATTCAAATATTATTTATATTGAAGTACAATTTTAATTTGTTAATTTGAGAAAAATTTTATTTGAGAAAAAACTTTTCTATTATGGATATTAGATTTCTATCCGCCTATATCACACCTCCTCTATAGAATAATTTTATCCGACTTATATTCTCTTTATATATGATTTTATCCTATCTTAAGTAAGCACCAAATATATGATATAACAAACTTTATCATATCCTGAATTTTATCCTAATCGCCCCATGCAGCCTAAAGTCTATGTACTTCTCATATATCCTTTAAGCAATTTGTACAATTTTCTTTTGACCAAAAAAAAAAAAAAAATAGAGAAGGAAACTACACTCCAATCACATAATACCAAATCCTCGTCAACAAACCATAACTACTCTATCTCGAACCGAAATGATACAGTTCACCATCAACCACCTCCAGTTTCCAGACCACTATCTACCTTCATCCATCACTAGCATTCAGCCTTCACATTCTGGTGACACCGCGCAGTCGGGCAACGAGTATATGTACCCGGGAAGAGCGGAAATAGCAGGAACTAAAACAATAAAAGCATACTTTGAACATCACTGAAGGTGAGAACTCAAATCAATGATTCCAAATCATGTGTTCTCCGGCAACCACCATTGAGCGCCACGTGCATACAAGAAACATGGAACAAAAACGGGAGAAAAACATGGAATCAAATGCAAGCTTGATAATGATATAATATGACCTGAAGTTAGCTCTAAATGTTTACAGCTCAATCATAAAGCCATTTACACCAATTCGACTATAAATCGAACAACATCATGAACAATTTTATTTTATTTTTGGTTGCATCTGAAAGGCGTTTTATCCAACAGGTCATATGCTTCCCCTGGGGGACGAAATTAGGTGCTAATGAACTCAAATCAGGGACTACATCCATTCAATACCAATCAAAGACGTACACAATCAACAACACTGCTCGAACGAACCGAACACATACACTTTCCTCCTAAACATGCTGCAATCAACCAGCAATTAGGATGCAAGAACATTTCATGAATTTGCTCACTTATATCACTCAGGATTATCGTCGAACTTATGGTAGGCATCTCAGTTCAGTGATCTAAGGGAAGATTATGCCTACAATTCACGTTTTTATCCATCACAAATGCAACAAAACAATTCCAGATCACTAATAAAACTCAAGTCAGAGACAATTTTCACACAAAACTCAGCTGGACTCCTTTGTCTCTGCTATATATGAAGTATAGATCCGAAAACAGGGCACGAACTCCTACTAGTTCAGGAACAGGGCTCAACAGAACCTAGCTTCGACACTTCATTGAACAACCTCCGTACAAACTGGACTCCTCTTCCACAGTTCTGGAATGTATGGCTCCAGGTTGACGGATTTCATTCATGCCGAGATGCCACGAGCCACAGGGAGAAAACCCGAACTGCAATCTGTCGACGTTGAAACAAACTCAGGCCTTACAACGACGACTCGCTGACCAGGAGGACTACTCACTTCAACCCATTGTGGCGAAATACAGCCTCCAAAAACTCTTCAGAAAAGAACGCGAGGCGCTGTCCTAAACTCTCGAATCCGTGTAGCTCTAGAATGTATTGGTAAAATATGGCTTCGAATTGGGTTGAACAATGAAGTCGGATCGAGTAATCAAGTCGGACTTTGAGGCGTGATATCACTTTCTTTAAGGATTTATTTGCCCCACAAAGTTCTTCAATGGTCACCGGCAAATTTCCTCCAGGGATACAACAAAGTCTCAAGTGAGAATACTAGATAGCAATTCTAGTATTTCTCCAGGGTCTCTCATGGGAAACAATTGGAAACAATGGCTGTAGTTTTTCTCGAAAGAAAACGAAAAATGGCAGAAGATTATCGTTTGATCTCAAAACAATGTTATTTATCTTTGTCTTTCAAATAAATGCAACTCTTCAAAAGGTTGCAAAAAGAACAAAGGCAACCTTTCATGAGCAAGTGCATCTCAAAGGTTACGTTGAAAAGACATAAAAAATTCGTCATTAAATAAATAAAAAATAAAAAATAATCGTAACTTTTTGTGAACAGTCGCACTGTTTCAACAAGACTTTATAATTAATTTTTATAGAGCTAAATCCGAATTTTCAATAAATGAAAATAATGATCGTCGGTTAGTGTCAAATCTCGTCCACGTGCGCACTCACATCTTTTCGATGTGGGACAAGGCACCTTGTCATTTGTTTTATAAACAAATTACCAACAATCCCCACTTTTGTTTATAAAACAAAAACAAAAAATAAAACGTTAGAAATATACAGCCAAAATTTTCATGAGATTAATATACATACATAAAAGTCTCTTTTGAGTTAAACCTTTATTTAGTGCAAGTATTTCAAAGCTCTATCAAAGTAACAAGTAGCTCGGCTTTAAACTTGTACTTTTATATAATAGAACCGGACATACCGCACATACACTAACCTCTTGTTTTAGCGAAAAGTTCTATATTACTCCACACTATTATGGCCTTGTGCTTGATCTTGTTTCATGAGCTCTCTAGAAAGCAACCCTAACTTTCGTAAGAAGCGGCACCACTTCTAAGCTCATATAGGTGAAGTATCTACCATGTGTTTCTGTTACTATCAACACATTACAAGTTTGTACTATACTTTATTAAGAATTTAATTCAACCTACAAAACGTAACAGACGATACTGACTTCTCATATCAAGGCTACATCAGTATCAAACAATCACATGCAGTAACTTGTTCTTACCCATTAAACCTTGTAACTAGTGATGTTCTAGAAAAAGGTCGGGTTACCATTACTGGTGATTTTAATTAAAGGGTTTCAGCCCTGTTTCTTATGAGGTCATTACTACCATGTCTCTTAGTAAAGCCTTTGCCAAGGAATCGGCAAGATTATTACTTGACCTCACGTAGACAATTGTTATGGTACCATCTTTAATCAATTGTCTCACATATTCATGTCTTAGAGTAATATGTCTAGACTTACAATTATAGGTGCTACTATAGGGCTCTTGCTAAAGTAGCCTGATTATCACAGTGGATAGAAATAGGAGGCATAGGACTAGGCCACAATTTGATATTCAATAACAAATTCATAGTCCATTCAGCCTCTTTCCCAAATTCTGCTAAAGCAACGATTCAAATTTTATAGTTGAGTGAATTATGCACATTTGTTTCTTGCTCGCCCAAGAAACAACACATTCACATAATGTGAAAATCCATCTAGTAATGGATCGTTTATTTCTCATACTTGTAACTTAACTAACATCAGCGTATTGTTCTAATATAGCCGGATTATTATAGAACAATAAGATAACTCTCACATGTTCTATATTTGGATTAGTAGTATTTACTCAACTTGCATATACAAAAGTAATATCAGGTCTAGTATAATGTATCGCATACATTAAAGACCCATAGCACTCACATTAAAAACTCTCCACTAGGAATCAAATGGAGTACTTATATATTTGAAAACAAGATGTTTAAATCTATACAACATCTTCTCCATTTAATCACTTTAGCTCAAAGGATAACCCCACTATTTTCTTAATTTTAATACTTAAGATAGTATTTATTTCACCCAAATCTTTCATTTTGAAAATGAAAGTCAGATACTTCTTAATCTCAATGATTCCAGTCATATTAGTTCCAAAGTCCCCTTCGGACATAACCCCACTTCAAGAATATTCCAAGAGGTAATTAATCGAAATTATGCATCATCAAATTTTCATCCTCGATGAAATACATACATCAAAATGTAAATCAATGCAATTCTACTCTCTTGGCTCATTTATGCTATTCCATAGAATCAAATCTATGAGGGGCAAGGACAGCAAATAAAACACATTACAACCAAACAAGGGACACCTGAAAAACCCGTTCAGTATCTCTATATCGCCTCCATAAATAGAGCACTACATATTAGCCCATGCATGTAATGACATTCTCTAACAATCCAATAAGTGCGAGCAAATTGAGTATGGAGGTATCAAAAGCACATAAACTAGGATTGAAAGGGGAAAAAACAATTCTTGGAATGGAATCAACAACATCATATAAGCCGAAACCTTCCGAAATATACAATAAGATCCATACCTTGCGCTTGATCTTGTGGATCGGAGTCTTAGCTTCCTTAACGTCGGGCACGAAGGTCGTGGACTGCTTGGGCAATATCAGGGCTATGCTACATAATGTTGAACAGAACCTTGGCACTGATCAGCATCAAGACCAACGTCATCAAACACAAATCCAATAGACCTGCATGTGTCACGGACAATTTTCTCATAGGCTTCATTGGCCTTGGTGGTAATTTCTCTGAACACCATGACCATGTTGGTCTTGGTGCATGTTTCGCAAGCAACTTGCTGTCGAGGTTCGGTTTTGTAGAGTTAGTGTCTCCATCCCCGGCAAGGCTCTTATCAACAAGATCAGTCTTATTCTAAGTAAAAGCCACCGTGGATATCAAACAAAGAAGAGCATGCCCACTTTCTTCCTGTCGGTGAATTTGACAATCCAGTGAACGAGCCTCCCCAAGTAATTTGGCATCTTGCTCGGCTTTTGGAGCGGCAGCGGAGGAAGCGGGGTCCTTTGGATTTGCAACCCACCATTTTGGAGGAGTAGCTTTTGTTGTTGTAGAGATCCATAGCTACCAAAGCGTATTCCCAATGACCCTCTAGTCATTGTTCCTCTGAACCCATATTTGGCGTTATCATCTCTCTACTCATTTTGCCAAACAAATCAAAATTAGATTCCCTCGATTCAATGAAATCTGAGCAAAAGGAATCAACGTCCCCTTCGCTTAATCAAGCCAAAGACTCAAAGGGTGCCTCCGGTCCATCTGCTAAACAGTATCTTTCCCCCGGTAAGTGTACATGTCACATGGCAATTTTGCTAGACACGCACCACCGACAAATTTTCGTGTCTACTTCATCGGCCCATGCCGATGCGTGTAATAATCATCATTTAGGACTTGGATCCAGCAGCATCATCTCACCCATAACCACCATTAGTAACCACGGGGCATAAAACATAAGACAAAGAAAATGATGAATTTGAAACGCATTTGATCATTGAAATGACTGAGAAAATAACTAACATGACTTATTTCAAGTCAAAAACAAAACCAACTAGCATTAAAGATATCGTGACAAAAAGTATTAGCAAATGGCAAACACCATCAGCACGTGATCAAACACAGAACTTGGCGATAGTGTTCGACCACACTTGAACTATTCACACAGAATAATCATCAAGAAAAGTTTCTTTTCTATTGGAAGAATGATCGAACGCACCATGAGTATGAATGATTTCTATAATCACAAGAGAACAATTGCACTTGTATGGAAGTGGAGGCGCTGACCAATTGGCGATCAGCCTTGGCAAGAAATAGTTCCAATCCTCTGGTCATGGATAGAAGCAATCTCTGCGCCGTCATTGCTCACCCAGGAGGAACCCGCATGGGATGAACCGGCACCTTTGTTCCCGTTACCATGTTTGTCCCTTAAACATGTGCCAAACGGCGGGATCATCAAATGGATTCGGGTTCCAAATCCCATTGTCAGACCAAGGAGTGTTGTCATTGGACTTCTCAATGAATTCCAGATCGAGAAGCAACAGAACATCCTCGAGACTATGGTTGGGGTTTAGGAGGAGATACTCAAGATAGTCATCGCCCTTCATGATCCTTGTCTTCTTGTTCAAACATCGGAGCTTCGGATCTTTCCATCTCCGCGTCTGCGTACGCTTGATATAAAAACGATGGCTTTGGCGTGCTCCGCCCAGAGAAAGGCGATTCGCAGATTTTTCCTCGCCAGTCCGCGACCGCAGCGTCGACCTTGTGAAGATTCTGGGGAAGATCTTCACGAGGCTCCGGCTCTTGCGGCGGTGCATCGGGTACGCGTTTGGAGACGAAGGACTTCTTCTGGTCGGGACCGTCGTAGCCGAAGAGGAAGTTGGTCTCGAGGATCGAGAAGATCTCGTAGCCGAGCTTGTCCGTCTCGATGCTCGGCTCCTCCTGCAATTGGGCCGAACTGCATGCCATTTCTCGGATTCGATCGAGTGACGAATCAATCCGAATTTCATCACGCAGCCCCCATCTCCGAACACCCTATAGTACTGTTCCAAATTGCTTCTTGCGACCTCCAGCGCCCTTTCTTGCACATTCTGCTCCCTCAAGAGCCTCCAACAGATTTTCTTTTTTTTTTTTTTGCCTGCGTTTGTCTATATATGGTGTTCCCGCAATTGTAATGATATCTAAATGGCCGCTCATACGAAGGAAGAGCCTTCAGAGCAGGATCAGAAGCATCGTCTAGAGTATGGTGGTCATCCGAGGAAGACAGCATGTAGGGTCTGTGATTTCGACGATGTCCACTTGCTCCGGTGGAGGGCATAAAGAATTATTATGCAGCCTCGCTTTGTTGAATATGAACACCTTGACTCCATTGTTGCGAAATAAATCCTTAAAATTATTGGTAAAATATGGCTTCGAATTGGGTTGAACAATAAAGTCGGATCGAGTAATCAGTCGGACTTTGGCGTGATATCACTTTCTTTAAGAATTTATTTGCCCCATAAAAGTTCTTGTGGTCACCGGCAAATTTCCTCCGAATACAACAAAGTCTCAGTGAGAATCTTGAATGAATTGATCCCAGTATTTCTCCGCGTCTCTCATGGGAAACAATTAGAAACAATGGCTGTAGTTTTTTCTCAAAAGAAAACGAAAAATGGCAAAAGATTATCGTTTGATCTCAAAACAATGTTATTTATCTTTGTCTTTCGAATAAATGCAACTCTTCAAAAGGTTGCAAAAAGAACAAAGCGCAACCTTTCATGAGCAAGTGCGCCTCAAAGGTTACGTTGAAAAGACATAAAAATTTGGCATTAAATAAATAAAAAATAAAAAATAATCGTAACTTTTTGTGAACAATAAAGATTGTTTCAACAAGACTTTATAATTAATTTTTATAGAGCTAAATCCAAATTTTCAATAAATGAAAATAATGATCGTCGGTTAGTGCCAAATCTCGTCCACGTGCGCACTCACATCTTTTCGATGTGGGACAAGGCATCTCGTCATTTGTTTTATAAACAAATTACCAACAGAATGTCACTTGAGAAGTTTTCATAGAATCAGGTCCAGACGTAAGCAATGTAGAGGAAATCCGGAGTCCGTGAAAGTTTCGTCATGTTTCTTTGTTAACGGGCTCAAAATTATTTCAGGCTTTATAGGCCGAAACGATGGCATAGGCCTCGCTAATTAAGACGGCCTGAAGACGAGTTAGACTGAGGTTGTGATGGGCCAATTGGGCTAAACAAATGAGTTCGAAATAAAGAGTGCTTTCGTTTGCGGGAAACTTTATGATAAAGGAAAGTATTTTATGAGAAATCATATTTTAGGAAAATAGTTAGTTTTTTTTTTTTTTTTTTTTTTGTGATATGTGACTGAAAATATTTTCTGGTGTTTAAATCTCATTCGAAAAATATTTACAATCTCATGACTTATATTAAGCCAAAAAAATTCGAATTTTCAAATTATTTTTGTTTTTCCTTCTCCCTGCACTACTCATAGGGCCTCAACGACTACTATAGGTGAGCTCAAGCTCGCTAGGATCAAGCAAGCTAAGCTGTTGGCTATCGCTAAGGCACGCGGCCATCAAAGGATGAGGAAGAAAGGAAAAAAAATAGAATAGAGAAGAAAAAAATAATAAAAAAAATGATTTTTTTACAAATTTTTATAAGAACAAAAGTCTTATTAACCAAGAATTGAAGCTCAAGCATCAAGGACCCGCGCATAGTCTTCGCGGACTTGGGCCTAACGGTTGGGATCATAATTCAAGCGTTAAGGACCCACACATGATCTTTGTGAAATTGGCCTAACGATTGGGACCAAAATTTGGGCATCAAGACCTGAGCATAGCCTTTATAGACTCAAGTTTGGGTGTCGAGTATTGGGTGCGGTCGCCAAGGGTCGGGGCTCGGCCTAGATGGACTAGGGGTGGGCTCTGAGGGTCGAGGCTCGAGCACTAAGATCTCGAGCCTAGCCTTGATGGGCCATGGCTTGGGTATTAGGAGACTTAGTCCTAAACGCCAGGACCTAAGAACAAGTGTTAAGGTTTCCATGCCCAAATATCGAATTTTTTGTTCAAGCACAAATACCTAATTATATTTTGGAAAATGTTTTCCAGTTCTTTCAAAAAGAAAATCATTTTTTTCGAATTTAAGTTTTTGTATAAAATATCTTCTATTAATTTATTTTTGGGAAAAGACCACAAAAAATCCCAAATTTTACTCAAAGTGACAAATTTACCCCAAACTTTTTTTGTAACATGGAAAATCACAAACTTTGCAAACCGTGATACATTTACCCCAACAAGGGCATGTTCATCTTATTTTTTCTGTTTTTTCCTTCTTCTTCTTTTTTTCCTTCTTCTCTCTTCCCTCTACCATGGCCAGCGAAGGGAAGAGAGAAGAAGAAGAAAAAAAAAAAGACCAAAATGCCCTATAGTTTAAGAAAATGTGTCACACGGATATAAGTTTAAAGCTTTTTGTGTCACAAAAAAAAAATTGGGGTAAATGTTTCACGATTGGTAAAGATTGGGGTTTTTCATGTCAATAAAAAAAAATTTGAGTAAATTTGTCATTTTGGGTAAAATTTGAGATTTTTGATGGTATTTTTCCTTCATTTTTTAAAAAAATCAAATGCTGGAAAATGTTTATCCAAAACAAACAGACCAAAGATGGGTTTGATTTTTCTGGGTTCTTTGATGGGCGAGGTTGTGAATCTGATTTGACGGGCTGCAACTAATGGACCTAAGCAAGGCGTGCGGAGACCGTAGCCTTTATTAACGCTGAATTGATAAGCAAAATGCACTAAAGCTTTGATTGTTTGAGCTCATTATTTGTTTTTTTTTTTATTCTTTTTACCATTTCTTTATTTTTATTAATGTGCACTTGATCATCGGTAAAAATTCAGATGTGTGGCATCGCCTGAGGGAAGATTGGCCTCGCCAAGTTAGGTCGAGTTAGCGGAAAGATGTCCAGATGCATTGCCAGCGGCAATACGCCAATTATTAAATAAGTGTCCACTTGTACTAGAAAAAGTCAAAGAACGTTCCATGCACTTTTATGTACATACACATTTTTTTAGATATTATCTGATTTTCTTTTTATATAGAATTAAAATAAAGATGCTTTTTATATCCAACATTTGCAAAGCTTTTGTACGTTGGAATTTACGACTTCGATCCAAGACAAAGGCAACTTTCTTTTGTGGGGTCACAACGTGACTATAGTTGAAGGGGACGGGCAATATATAGACCCGATTGTGGCCCCAAAACTGTTCATCTACCCGGGCGAGACATACTCTGTCTCGATCAAAATCAACCAAGAACCATCAAGAAATTACCAGATCACGACCAACATCGTGGGCCAGAACACTGCGGCCACGACCCCTCCTCAACACACGCCAACATCGGGACGATTGATTGTGTTTCTCAACACACAGAACATGATCGACAGTTATTATCGTTGGTCTGTGAACAACATGTCATTCAAGCTCCCGCAGGCGGTACCTGATCGCCCTCAAGGAGAATCTCCGCCAAGTGTTCGATCAACACCCGCTGCCCGATGGGTCATACGACCTGGCGAACTACGACTTCTACTAAAGAGCGAATGATACCAATGCCACCTATACTGACGAGAGAGAGAGAGAGAGAGAATTTTTGTATATTTCTCTGTGTTATGTGAGCTGAAATGAGTTAATGGGCCGCCCAAAGTGTAAGAGAGGGAATTAGAGTGAGAAATTTGTTAAAATCCCCCAATCTTAGCCTACATGTGATCCGTTAATCTAAGGGCTATGGCTCATTCCTGAAAAGTCAAGAAAGCCTTTCATTGGCTCTTACTAGAAGAGCACATGGCTAGGATTAAACGTAAATGAATGACCACGATGAGGGCGCACTTGGACTAATTTGGGTTTTTGCCCTTATTTGATTCCTAATATTTCATTTATAATTTAAGCCATGCTTGTTTTTAGCTAATTTCAAATGATAGATTAAAGAACGTCACTTTACACCCTACATTGAAACTAAAATATTACTTTACATTGAAAACGACTAAAGTTTTTGTACGGCTTTACATGTCAACATTCGAAAGGAAAACCCTAATATTCCATGCTCATGTATATAATATCCAGCCATCGATATCAGATTTGACTCTTCCTAGTAGGGCACGTAACAACTTTTTCCAGTTTTCAATTGATTAATCAGATCGCCCTCCAAAACTTTTACTAATCACGGAAACGTGATGGTTCCTATAATATAATGATTACTCCATCTTTGACATCGACTCTCTCTCTCTCTCTCTTTTTTTCTTTTTTCTTTTTGTTTGGGGTGGGGGGATAGAATAGAATATCTCTCTTTTTATGATTAAAAAGTGTATGGTTAAGCTCTCTAGAATGAATTAACAATACAGATGGGACCATATCAACATGGATATAATCTAGTATGAATGCCTAAATAATGTAACTTCTAGTATGGACATTGATTGAAAAGATCCTATGTCAAGTATATAATCATAAAGGTTACTCTATTTAGGAGTGATCATGATTCGGATTGAGTCGGTCCAATATCTAACACAGGGATCAACCTGCATAGTATTGGTTCCAAATTTTTAGGATCGAGGACCACCCTGATTGAACCTGGGACTGAAGACCGGATTGACCTTATGGATTCCGTTCGATTTTAGAGTCAACTTGAGACTAACTAATAATTTTTTTGTATTCCCTAAAAAGATAGACATATTATTTCAAATTACATATCCATCAACATGGGCAAATCACAAGATAAGGGCGAGCCATGAGGCGAGTGAACAAAGGCAGGCCGCAAGGTGAGCAGTGAACGGCGAGCGTTGCCCACGAACAAAGAAGGTTTCTAATTAGGGCTTTGTTTCCTTCTGGTTTATTTGGTAATGAGCGAGGCCAGCGAAGAGAGGCAAGTAGTGCGAATGTTGAGCAACGCGGGCATCGCGCGGTGAGCTGGGCGAGTGTTGCAGGGCGAGATTGCTCATGAGCAAAAAGTTATTTTTTTAAAGCAAAAATTGAAGAGGATAAAGAAAAAGGAAGAGGATGAAAAAGAAAGGAGAACAAGAGTAATGGAGGAGGAGGAGGAGGTCGTTTGATGCTGTTTAATATCATTTAACACCATTTAAGTTGAGGTAATACCGCTTAAATTAGGGTATGCTCTTTATAATAGATATAAGAATCTTATATATATATATAGTCAAAGTTAATCCAAGTTGGACCAACCTTAAACTCTGGATCAATGATCAACTCACACAATCCTGGTCCAAGGATCTTGGGACCAAGAACCAACCCTATCCCCCTGCAAACCAAACCAGTACTGACAGAGTTAGGCCGGTCCAAAGGCGGTCTAGAGTTGACCCTGGATCGATACTCACCTCTAACTCTATGACTACAAGAAATATCACATAATGTGACAAAGGTTTTTGCGATAATGACATATTTTGTCACAAGAAGTGTATTCGTGGAACAAATTTTCTTATCATGTTAAGCTCAGAAACAAATCCTTTTTTAATTGAGAGAGCAAACTACCCTGATTTTGATACGAGAACAATTAACATAAAACACTATATTTATCTTATTCTATGGCGTGATAAAGTTGTAGCGTTATGCATTTTTGAATATTTGAGTATATATATTTATTTACTTTATAATTACGTAAAAGAAGGTGAGAAATACAAAAAAGGAGGGAAAATAGAATGTGAAGAAAACAATGTAAGTACCACAATGGAACCTAATTATATGACTTTTCCAAGTTGTCAAAGCTCTCGTCTTCCCATCTAGATTTAGATTTAAGAGTTTCTCGAGATTATTTATGTGCTTGTTTAATCTCTCTCAATCTAGATCTAGATTTGGGAACCTATTCAATCTATTTTTGGTATTTCTGTATAGTAATAATGCCAAGAAAAATAAACCTAAATGTGTACCATCCACTAGGCAAGCTGCAATTATTGGAGAATGAGATTACGACATATGCTCATAAATGATTCGAGATTTAGTGCTTGAACGACGGCTGTTCAATTTTAATACTAGCCCAAAGATAGATATATCTACTTATAATTGGGCAGCAACGCACAGTAGAGATGACCTAAACCCTTTGAAATTGCGAAAGTACACATATCTTTTGAACCGATCAAAGACAATGACAGGGCATGATCCAATTAACACTGGGTATCGAAGTCAAAAGGCATCTTTAATTTATGGGGAGAATGAATTTAATAATTGTCAATTCGTGAGCAATTGACAAAATAGAAAATGGAAAACGACACCTGAAAGTGGGGACAAAGTCATCCGACCGCGACAAAAGTTCTATTCCGTTTTTGGCAAATTCAAAGCAAGATGATCATAGGTTTCTTTTTTCACGCTAAACGTAGGACCTGCGGAATCGATATAAAATATAATACGAACATCCGAATCCGACATTCGATTCTTCCGAAGCCCGCCCCCACACGAACCCAACAAAAAGAAAAAGGGTAGGGTAAATTAATTTTTATTTCATTTTAAAAAAACTGATGATTGTCTTGCCGTTTGCATCCCTACTCGTGGCTTTCAGGAAAACCACGTGCCGCCACCCGGTGGGGCCCGCTCCCCTCTCGTGCAGATACCCGACCCGGACCCGAAACCCGACGCGCCGTGACGTGACAAGTAATTAAATTTCTCTTTCTGTTCTTCTTCCTTCCGGCCGCCGCTCCTGCCGCTCACATCAAATTGCAGTCCCCGGTCCGTCGCAAACCTCCGTCCACGAGCCCTTACCCCCGCCGCGGTAGTCGCGCCGGCAGTCTCGCCGGCGGCGAGCTGAGTTCCGCCCCCACCCCCAACACCGCCGGAGCCCAATCACAGCCGGGATCTGGACCTCGCTTGTCGCCGCCATGGACGAGGCTCTGCTCCAGATCTGGAGCTGGGCCGCCGGAAAGACGAAGCGGAAGACGAATAGAGGAAGTCGCAGGCAGATTTTGGATTTCTGGGTCAACTTTAGCATTCAGAGTTTGGATTTCTGGGTTCGAATTTTTCCCCCTGTTCTCCCGACGAGCTGCGATGAAAATTGGGAGGGCTTTAGCATTCAGGTTTCTTCTTTCTCTCTTCCCCAGCTTCTACAGATTTCCCAAAATTCAAGTCGTTTGCGGCCATGTCTTCTACCTTTCGGCCAAGAGACCCGCTGATATTTTACCCATGTTGCTCTGTAAATCCCTCCAAATTTCAATTTTTCCAATTTTTTCGATCCCACTTCTAGCGTACACGTGTCACGTGGCACTAGTGACACATGTCGAGAATCCTGAGATCTCTCGCCCTTATCACCATCCTCCTCTGTTTTATTAGTGAAAGACAAAAAATGGTCTTCTGCTCTGTTTTCTGAAACCGACGCCTGAATTTTTTTTTTCGTCTTTCTTCCATCTGGAAACCCTCGTTTTCGTCGGGTAGTCGACAATCACCCCACGAACAAACGCCGCGAAGGATGCGCAGGCTAATCTCATGGCTTCTTTGCGTCTTTGCAATAATGGGTTTCGCGGAGCCGAGATTGCTCCCCTTCCGCTGGGACGTGGAGCATATGGCGGACCCGAAGCATGTGCAGTTCATCGTCATCAATGGCAACCTAACAGCCCCGACCATCCGAGCGCAACAGGGAGATACCATCGTCGTGCAAGTCAGGAACGGGTTGGGAGAAGATCTCGTGATCGTTTGGCAGGGGATTGAAAAGGTGACGCCGATCACATAGAAAAAGCGTTAGGTCTTTCGATCATAAGTTTTCGATAAAGATTTTCATCCTGGAATGAAATTGTAGGTCCTTAATCGGCAGTGTAACGGAGCAGATCAACCCATTCCGGCGGGACAAGCGGTTACCTATTGCCTGGCCGCGAAGCAGGTGATGAACACTTGGTTCTTCTTTTTATTGAAATAGCAGAGGCTCTAAGATGACGTCTTCCGACTCGTGCAGGCAGGGGTCTTCTCGTATCAAGCGCAATCCAAGCTTCAGAGAGATGCTGGTTTGAAGGGTTCGATTGTGGTTCTGTAGAACGGCGGATAAAGTTAGACGTAATGTTATATGGTCGCAAACTCAGCTAATATCTTGCGGGGTACTTGGAGAGGTTGGTTTGATATATACAGTTGATCCTTCTGCGAGATGTTGTTGCATTAGGAAGTATATGTTACTTATCTTCATGTAGGTCAAGTGGATTTTGCTTAGAGTCTTAAAGTTATTAGATATAACATCCAGACCAATGACTTTGAAGGAGATTTAAGCACGACTTGGCAGGTTCTGTTGCCTGTCACTGAATTTGTGCTGCTCTTGGTGTGTAGTTGCACATCGTTGGTGCTTTATTTCTGCTTAAGATCATCTGCAGTTTGAGATTGAAGGCCATGAAAATGGCTTTAGGAAAGTATACGTTACTTCATGTAGGTCGAGTGGATTTTGCTTAGAGTCTTTAAGTTATTGGATAAAAGGGCGTGAATTTGGGCAGTTCCCAGTTCTCTGTCCTTGGTTCAAACCCTGAACATCCAGACCCATGGCTTTGAAGGAGATTTAAGCATGACATGGCAAGTTCTGTCGTCTGTCACTGAGTTTGTCGGTTGGGGTGTAGTTGCACATCATTGGTGCTTTATTTCTGCCTAAGATCATCTGCAGTTTGAGAATGAAGGCCATGAATATGGCTTGAGGAAAGGATCTGGTACTCATCTTCATGTAGGTCGAGTGGATTTTGCTTAGAGTCTTTAAGCTATTAGATAGAAGGGTGTGAATTTGGGCAGTTCCCAGTTCTCTGTCCTGGGTTCAAACCCTGATTTGCAGGAACATCCAGACCCGTGGCTTTGAAGGAGATTTAAGCACCACTTGGCAAGTTTTGTTGTCTGTCATTGAGTTTGTCGTGTTCTTGGTGTGTAGTAGTACATCATTGGTGCTTTATTTCTGCCTAAGATCATCTGCAGTTTGAGATTGAAGGCCATGAATATAGCTTGAGGAAAGGATATGTTACTCATCTTCATGTAGGCCGAGTGGATTTTGCTTAGAGTCTTTAAGCTATTAGATAGAAGGGAGTGAAGTTGGGCAGTTCCCAGTTCTCTGTCCTGGGTTCAAACCCTGATTTGCAGGAACATCCAGACCCGTGGCTTTGAAGGAGATTTAAGCACCACTTGGCAAGTTTTGTGCTCTGTCACTGAGTTTGTCGTGTTCTTGGTGTGTAGTTGTACATCATTGGTGCTTTATTTCTGCTTAAGATCATCTGCAGTTTGAGATTGAAGGCCATGAATATGGCTTGAGGAAAGGATATGTTACTCATCTTCATATAGGTCGAGTGGATTTTGCTTAGAGTCTTTAAGTTATTGGATAGAAGGGTGTGACTTTGGGCAGTTCCCAGTTCTCTGTCCTGGTTGAAACCCTGAACATCCAGACCCATGGCTTTGAAGGAGATTTAAGCACGACGTGGCAGGTTCTGTCGTCTGTCACTGAGTTTGTCGGTTGGGGTGTAGTTGCACATCATTGGTGCTTTATTTCTGCCTAAGATCATCTGCAGCTTGAGATTGAAGGCCATGAAAATGGCTTGAGGAAAGGATATGTTACTCATCTTCATGTAGGTCGAGTGGATTTTGCTTAGAGTCTTTAAGCTATTAGATAGAAGGGCGTGAAGTTGGGCAGTTCCCAGTTCTCTGTCCTGGGTTCAAACCCTGATTTGCAGGAACATCCAGACCCGTGGCTTTGAAGGAGATTTAAGCACCACTTGGCAAGTTTTGTGCTCTGTCACTGAGTTTGTCGTGTTCTTGGTGTGTAGTTGTACATCATTGGTGCTTTATTTCTGCTTAAGATCATCTGCAGTTTGAGATTGAAGGCCATGAATATGGCTTGAGGAAAGGATATGTTACTCATCTTCATGTAGGTCGAGTGGATTTTGCTTAGAGTCTTTAAGTTATTGGATAGAAGGGTGTGAATTTGGGCAGTTCCCAGTTCTCTGTCCTGGGTTGAAACCCTGAACATCCAGACCCATGGCTTTGAAGGAGATTTAAGCACGACATGGCAGGTTCTGTCGTCTGTCACTGAGTTTGTCGGTTGGGGTGTAGTTGCACATCATTGGTGCTTTATTTCTGCCTAAGATCATCTGCAGTTTGAGATTGAAGGCCATGAAAATGGCTTGAGGAAAGGATATGTTACTCATCTTCATGTAGGTCGAGTGGATTTTGCTTAGAGTCTTTAAGCTATTAGATAGAAGGGCGTGAAGTTGGGCAGTTCCCAGTTCTCTGTCCTGGGTTCAAACCCTGATTTGCAGGAACATCCAGACCCGTGGCTTTGAAGGAGATTTAAGCACCACTTGGCAAGTTTTGTGCTCTGTCACTGAGTTTGTCGTGTTCTTGGTGTGTAGTTGTACATCATTGGTGCTTTATTTCTGCTTAAGATCATCTACAGTTTGAGATTGAAGGCCATGAATATGGCTTGAGGAAAGGATATGTTACTCATCTTCATGTAGGTCGAGTGGATTTTGCTTAGAGTCTTTTAAGTTATTGGATAGAAGGGTGTGAATTTGGGCAGTTCCCAGTTCTCTGTCCTGGTTGAAACCCTGAACATCCAGACCCATGGCTTTGAAGGAGATTTAAGCACGACGTGGCAGGTTCTGTCGTCTGTCACTGAGTTTGTCGGTTGGGGTGTAGTTGCACATCATTGGTGCTTTATTTCTGCTTAAGATAATCTGCAGTTTGAGATTGAAGGCCATGAAAATGGCTTGAGGAAAGTATATGTTACTCATCTTGCTCGGAGTCTTTAAGCTATTAGATAGAAGGGCGTGAAGTTGGGCAGTTCCCAGTTCTCTGTCCTGGGTTCAAACCCTGATTTGCAGGAACATCCAGACCCGTGGCTTTGAAGGAGATTCAGGCATGACTTAGCAGGTTTTTCCGTCACTGAGTTTATCGTGCTCTTGGTGTGTAGTTGTACATCATTGGTGTTTCATTTCTGCTTAATATCATATGCAATTTGAGATTGAAGGCCATGAATATGGCTTGAGTAAAGTATATGTTACTTATCTTCATGTAGGTCGAGTGGATTTAGCTTAGTCTTTAAGCTATTAGATAGAAGGGCGTGAATTTGGCAGTTGCCAATTCTCTGTCCTGGGTTCAAACCCTGAGTTGCAGAAACATCCAGACCCGTGGCTTTGAAGGAGATTTAAGCACGACTTAGCAGGTTTTGTTTGTCTGTCAATGAGTTTGTCGTGCTCTTGGAGTGTAGTTGTACATCATTGGTGCTTTATTTCTGCTTAAGATCATCTGCAGTTTGAGATTGAAGGCCATGAATATGGCTTGAGGAAACTGGTCTGTGCAGTTTTAAGGCACGAGGTCATCTGCAGGTTGAGATTGCAGGTTGATGCTCAGCTTATGTCGCTTTCCAGTTGAAGGCACGTCTGGGAATACATTTCCTTTCTGTCTCGTTAATGGAAAGCAGACATGAACTGAAAAGTTGCATAGGCAAAGAAACGAGCTGCGAGGCACGGGTAGTGCGCCACGTGGATTACAGGCACAGGTTGTCTTTAGTTTCGAATGAATCGCCATGACGCAACTCCTCAAGACCGAAATATATGCTGACCATGCATTTTTACATAATGTCTAGACTGAGCACGCAATATTTTTATCATTTATGAGCGCATAAGACCCCATTGCCATGCTTGAGTCGTCATCTTTTGGGATGTGTAGGTGATTGGAAGGATTTTACGTGGAGTTAATGTGATTTGACGGATAGCATCCAGTTTTTTAGCTTAAAATCCCCAACGTCCTCAATCAACTACCTCCGACTAGGTGATTGAGCACACAATTTAGCGCTTGAATGATTTAAGTTGCTAGAGAACGGGAAGAGAAGAAAATTAAGACACGAGGAGGAACGGAGAACGAGAAAGAATAAGGAATCTAAATTCAACCCTAGATTAGTGTGTGAAAAAGTAGATGAATTGCATTGTAATAATCTCAACTACTACTTAAAGCTTAATCCATCGCTCAATGACAAATTATAAAAGTTGACTAAAATTGCAAGGGCCCCTTTTAAGGAACTTGCAGGGGAAAATTTTAGCGTTGACATTCTCCGAGTGGAGATTATTTGGCGTGGATCGTTCGAGTATAACAATATTTGGTTTTGCATAGAAGAAGCACAAGAACATTAGATAAATTAAAGGAGCTTGAATCCGGCCATTCCTATCATATTGCTTCAAGGTTCAACTTTCGTATCCATAATTTTTCTTGGGGGGATTTGACAAGAATAGAATCGGAGATGCAGTTGGCCGCGAAAACATCTAGATTATTATATTCGTGAAGGTATAAATTCATGAATCTTTTCATCTTTCAAGCAGAAGTTCGATCTTAGCATGAAAAAAAAAACCAGCTTCACTCATTGCTCATAGGTTTTTCATTCTCTTTTGTTGCTTGGATTGCTGTCACTGCAAATTCAAGGGAGGGGAAAGTTCGACAGCTATTTGTGCGCTGAATGGTGCATTCAACGGAGAAGTTTTCATTTTAGAAAAGTATTAGTACATAAATTCAATGATTACATTACATGAGGGTACTAATGCTATATAGACGGAAGGGTTCACAAAGGCTTTGTAATTTGTATACCTACCATTGCTCTTTGTATAATATCCACCCCCTCTTAGCACGATGGAAGTCTTTACCTCCATTCAATGGCAGACGGTGATTCGAAAGTTCAAACATAACAACATTGCTATGCACACTAAATGCCCCTATTTCATGACTCCATGAATGCAATTAAAATTAATACTGTCACTCCCTGGTTTTAATCTCCATTCTTCTTAGTTTTAGTATCCTATGAATCACGAATATTGGAAAGAAAGAGAATGCAACATAATGTCAGGTGACATTCCGGACCGGCTACTCATGTTTCTCCATGTTTCCCAACAAAATATCGACGACTAGAGGAGATTATAAAAGAAAAGAATAAAAAATAGATTGATTTTAGAATTGTGGAGTCTCACCTCTTGGAGATCTTCCCCTCTTTCTTTTGAGCATTTTAAGGACCTGCTCAGGTCGAAATCTCCGATGGTTCCTATGTCGTTTATTTATAGCACTATTCAAGTATCACCATACATGAAAAAAAAAAAAAAGGTACCACTATTTTGCTTCCAACAGCCATCATTTTTGAATTAGGTGGAAAGCAAGGCAAAGTCAGAAGCGTTTGCTGACAGTCCGCCTTCAATCATGGCGCTTTTTATTTTCTGGAGATTTGATGGGTAGGGTCTCATGTTCTTTCAGTGGGCCCGGCGAAACAGCGGTTTTTGAGAAACAGCGGGCGCCAGCGGTTATTGAGAAACAGCGGTTTTTGAGAAACCACCACAGTAACTCTGGTTGCGCATGGTATCACTGCTCTTTCTACGTTCTTTTATTCTATTGCTCTCCCAAATAAATAAATAAATAAAATTCATTTAATAATATTAATTGATTTTTTATTTTTTAAAATAAAAAAATCAGAAAATAAATTTAAAATGAAAAAGAAGTAAAAAAATAATTTCCTTTTCTCATAAATAATTTTTAAAAATAATTTATTTTCTTTCTTAATTATTATTTATTTTCTTTCTCTTCCTCATCGAACCTTTGGCTAGCTGGCTGCTGCACCGCTGCTAGCTGGAGGAGGAACAAGAAGAAGAGAGAGAAAAAAAGAAAATTTTAAAAATTTATTTAAAAAAATTATATTGCAAAAAAAATAGTTGTTCGTATAAAATGCATTACTTTTCTTTTTTTCTATTTTGAAAAAATAAATTTTATATAGTTATCAAATATATTTTTTTATTCAAAAATTATTTCTCAAAATAGAAATCTTACCAAACGCATCATTTGTTGACAGGCATCTCTTTTAATTTATAGTACATTTTGATTTTTATATGTGGCTGCTTAATGGTTGTGGATCTACTTAAATTAGAGTTAAAGATGACTTCCAAGATGAATAATGTAGCCTGTAGGAGATGGTGTGCCGGACTAATCAAACCTCTCGGGCGGTGTGGAGAGGAGAGAGCACGGGCGGTTGTTAGGATTATTTTGGGGATGGGATACATTGGAAAGCAAAATTACAATTTGATAAATTATATTTGGACGAGAGATGCAAATTGTAGAATGACAATCGTAGGTTTTAAGATGTGAGGAGAATGTTTTATATGAGAAAGTAAAAATAAAGATGATTTTTGTAATTTTCCTTTGAAAATAACTTTACAAGTTCTTTATTTCACCATCATCATTTTGCGGAACATCAGCATATAGGCAAGTTGTCTATCCAAAATTGGGATAATTATTTAAAAAGTTCTAAACTTATTGTACAACAATCAATTCAATTCTAAATTTTTTGATTTAACCAATTTAATTCTAAACTTTTTAAGTTTTCTCAATGTTGTCTTTGGGATCAATTTTAGTTAGAAATTAATAATGTGGACATCAACCGTCTTACATGATACAATCAATGCGACGTGAATGATTTTTGCAATTTTACTTTACAATTTTCTACATTTTTTTTCTTTTTCTTTTTTTCCTTTGTTCTTTTTTTTTTTTATTACCCTCCACCAATCTAGAACCTCTATACAAAAAGAAAAAAATTGTGACCATCATCGAGGCCTCTAAGGAAAATAAATAAATAAAAAGGAAAAGGGAAATAAAAATTCAAAATTTTTAAAGAAGTTACAAAAATCTCCACATTAACATTGGTCATAACATATAGAATAACTAGCATCAGCTATGTCAGTAATTTCAAGCAAAAATTATCTAAAATGACTACATTAACAAATCATAAAAAGTTTTATGACTAAATCGACCAAAATGAAAAGTTTATAACTGAATTAGCCATTGTATAAAAAATTTAAGATTTTCGGGACAATTTTTATCTAAAAAACTACTCATGTTAACTGACAAATATAACATAATATAAACAGCTTTCCTTTGATTCACTAAATTCACTGCTCACATGTGCATGTTTTTGGCTGGTGGGTTCATATGGTAATGAAGAACCAATTACAGCAATCAATTCCCGCAAAATTCAGAAAAGAAGTTATACTCAGGGACGAATCACCAAACCGGTGACCACGATTAATTGCAACATGATGCATTGATTAATCCATAAATGTTAATTTGCCACCTTAAATTATAATAATTCTGTTATAAGACATACAGAAATAAATCCTATGGTTTGTCAACATCACTAGTAATTCTTTCCACAGGGTTGTGCAAACTGCATTGCAATATCTTGTTTTTCAATTAATTATTTGTGTGCTTAAATCAACACACAAATGTCCCTTTTCATCAAAACTTTGACTTTGAACAAAAAAAAAAAAATCAAAACTTTTGACCACCAATTTCTGTCTACTTTTTTAAGAAACATGTCAAGAGCAAATCACTTAATCTCAATGCTAGACAATCGAAGAGAAAGAAAGTCCAATTACTCTAAGCATGCCTAGTTACTTCTAAACAAAAATTCGAGGTCTTGCAATTTAACACAATATGCAAATCAGAAAACTATTGATCAAATGGTGCTAAATGTACTGAAACCAATGTACAAAATTGTCTACCAACAGATACAGCAAATTGTAAGATAATAAGTATTTAAAAAGGGGTGATATTTGATGCTCAATAAGAGACCACATCAATTTCTTAAGTAGCAACGGAGCTATGATTTAGGTTAAAGGGCGTGAAATTTATTGACGAAATGTGTTCAAAAAGATTTTGCACAAGAGATCCGGATGAAATCACACACAATAAAGGATATTAGTCACAACAAAATCTCAATTTGAAAATTTGTAAATTTCGTAAAGGAACATTTCTGCATGAACCAAAATTAGTATCTGTACAAGAAAAAAATTATTTTTCTTGATGACCGTATATCATAATTTTGTATAATTTATTATTTATGTATTATGAGAAATTTTTCACTAAATATGAAGTAAGAAGATTGCCATAGTCACGAAGGCGTATCTATAACGTCAATAAAGAATCATAAAATTTCTCGTAAGAAAGGGAATGGAATTGTCAATACCTATAAATTAAGATCTACGGGAATAAAAGGTTGGGTGGTAACTTTACGAGTGATTGAACAAAGGAGGACACTAACCATGATTTCACCAGAAGAAACGGAAGGAGGATCAATGCAGGATCCAAGAAAGGAAAATATTTTCGTTTATTTTCTTAAATGATATAAAAAAATATTTTTCAAATCATTTATATCTCACAAAACAAGCATAACCTTATTAGCAATCATAAACAACAATAGATAAAATGGATGTCCAAAACTGACCCACCATTTTCGCTTGACAATGGATTAATTCTATTCGCATCATTAACCTTAAATCCACAACTGTCAATCCGCCCATTAATCAATTATATTTTATGTGACTTTTATACACCAGATTATGTCCAATCTTCCGGTCAAAAGCAAGCAATCCAGTGGCAAAGTTACGGTATTTCGCCTGTGGGGGCAATAAAGAAAGGGCAACATACTTTTGGCATAACCAAAATTATTTCCACGATTGATCAGTTTGATTATTTTATCAATTGAATATTTGACTGTCTATTTATCAATTTATCCTCAATTAATTCTAGTTCGCATTGAATGCCGATACCAATTTTTCCACGTGATCGAGTTAAGTAACAGAGGCTAGTAAAATGACCAACAAACAGTGCACAATTAACCCAAGAAATTCCTTGGCATTAAGGTCATATGTAAGACTTTGGCAAAAGAAAAAGAAAACCATTTTTGCTGGATGTCTTCAACGTCCAATAGAGAGAACTCCCAAAAGCAGCTGTTCTATTCTCTCTTGAAAAGAGCTATTTTCCATTGTCATTTGTCACGACCTACCCCTGGGGAGGGAATAGGTTTAGAAGTATTAACTAAAAGGCGGACCTACAGTCCATGATTAGGCACAAGCTCTCTCCTACACCCATACCTCACACGATATTGAAATATTTATAAGAATTTTGTAATAATGAGTCGCCACTAGCCTATTAAGGTTGGCTAGAAATCAAGGGAGGCATAGGAGTGTACCTCACTTTCTACGCAATCGAAAATCTAACGTTGAGGACTTGATTACACTAATTAACTAATCAGTGCCATTTCGATACCTAATTTTGTTTATTTTAGAAAGAAATTTTGTCAAGCGGTTTGGAATAATTTAAGATCAATCTACTAACATGCGAGGTGATCATGTGCGTACACAATCATTAAAATAACAATTATCAGCTAACGAAAGCGTTTAAATAAATTGTATGGGAGTGCAAGTATTTAACGTTAAGGAAAAGATAATTACAGATCTTAACTGGACTAAAAGGATAAAAACAGTAAAAGCATGCAAACAAGAGTAATTGTCTTAGAAGACAATTGAAGCCCTAAGGTACGAGTCCTAAGGGCTTACTCAATTTTTAGCACACTTTAGAGTTAAGAAACTTCTATTTTTTAAGAAAATAGCTCGGAAAGTTTGTTTTTAAAATTTTTCAAATGAAATTCTGAATTTTCTGACATTTTTTGATTTTTTTTTTAAATTTTTTAAATTTTCATTTTTTTAATTATTATTTAAAAGATAAAACTTGAATTTTCAATATTTTCTGAAAGTTTTAATGTTCTCTGAAAGCTCTTGAATTTTCGGAATTTTTTTGAATTTTTATTATTTTTCGAAAAATTTAATTTTTTTGAAAAAAATTTTAATTTTTGAAATTTTTTAATATTTATTTAATATTTAATATTATATTCGGGAAAAGGGGTCCAGGCCGGGTAAACCCAGCCCGGCCCGTTGACCCGACGACGACTTGGACCTGACCCAATTGGATTAAAAAATTTAAAAAAAAAAAGAAAATTAAATTTTTTTATGACTTTCGTAATTTCTTTTATTCTCCACCATTTTGTCTTTTCCACTGCACCTTTTCTCTGCATTCCCCTTTCCCGAAGCAAATTTTTGCTTTCTTTTTCCATATTTTGTTTTACTTTTTACTTTTTCTATATTTTTCTTTTTCTTTTGTTTTTTCTTTTATTTTTTCCTCCCCTTTGGTCTTCTTCTCCTTCATGCTTGCCCCCTGCACGCCTAAAGCCGGCTTTCCACCGAATCGAAACCACACACCAGCGCTGGCTGGAGTAACCGCCGTCGACCGCCGTCGGCCATCCGTTCCGACCGGCGTCGACTGCCGTTGGCTACCTTCTTGGCGGCCACCAAAATTCTCTCCGGCGCGAGGGAAAACCCTTGCTGACTCGACGGTGCACAACCACTTCACGAAAATCACACCAAAGCACAGCGAATACACAGAGCGAACATGGAGCAATAGTTATAGAAGTAAAGACAGGTCGATCTCTGGTTTAAACGTGAACTAGCTTTCAGCCTTCTCTGAGGTTTTTCATCAAACGCACTAGCTAACAAAGAAATCTAGGTTCATTAAAGAATACAGGTTCGGACCAAGCTCGAAATTAGACATACAAGCAGCATTCTGGACCAGCTCAGAGACGTATCATACGCATTTGACATGAATATGAACAACAACATCAGACCTTGGCCATAACCCACTAAAGACACTCGAAGTTCACTCGAGCATTTCAACGAATGGCCGGCATGCACTACTGAAACGAGGGACCTCAGACCTGCTAGAGACCCTAGCACGAGCTTATCTCCTAACAACGCATACTAGAACATACAGAAGCTCTCATGGAGGACCAATGGGACCGAAACTCGTGCGAACGGGTCGGCCGCGAGATCCGGTCTGAAGCTCCCAAAAACGGAACACACATGCTCAAGGGAGACCTACCTGGTTCGGGGGAAGGGCTGCATCGAATGGCAGCTAATGAACGGACTTCCGGTGACCGCCGACGGCAGATCATTCTCTCGGGCTCACGCTCTCCTCGCTCTCTCTCTCTATCTCTCTCTCCTGGACTCTCACCGAAGAGCTCCCCCACTTCGCAAATGAGTGAACCCCTCTCTTTTAAGGGCGACCGGCAGGCGCGCACGGCCCCTGCCACCGCCAGCTTGCCGGCCGGACTGATCCGACCTGTGGACAATGCCGTCCTCTGCTCCGTGGCGATCCTCTGTCTCCTTTTGCTCGTACTCTGCTTCTTTCTCCTTTCTTTTTTGCAGAAACGTGGCTGGCACGAGGGAAGGAAAGAAAAGAGAGGAGGGGCCGGGCTTAGGGAAAAGAAAAGAGAGGCTGGGCTTGGGCCCAGGCTGCAAAAGATACAGAGGAGAGGAGAATTGGAAAGGACTGGGCCTAGCCCGGTCCGCTATTTTCGATTTTTTTAAATTTTTGATTATTTTTTATTAGATTTAATAATTGGTGGTAGTTATGTAGATGCTCCTAATGTCTACGTGTAATGGATTTTAAAGAAAACATAAACGATACATTTTAATGAAAGTTATTTATTTTACTCTTTGCTTCCTCTTTTTTTTTAGTGACTAATTTCTAATTTTACATACGATTAAGTCCTAGATAAATGGTAAAATTTAGATGTAAACATAATTTCAAAGTATGTGCATCTGCATCCGTTGGTAGTAGGGATGAGGTTGAAGAGGTCGACTTATGGACTAATCGTTGGCCGACAAACAAACATCTTCCCCTCGTCATTTAGGGGCACCTAGTATGCTCTCTTTACTTCTCTTCTTTCCATCATTCAATGCCTTTAGTCAGTCAGTCGAAGCACATGCCCTCCATCTATGGGACTAAAACCCTCGTGCTACATTTAATCGCTTGGATTTGGATAGAAATGGAATGGGATAATATAAGATTTAAAACCCTCCAAATATCCTCTAGATAGTTAAAAATCCCGTCACATATTAGGCATACTTTAGAATAGGATTGAAAATCTTTGAAAATTTTGTAAAAAAATTATTGTAATTTGGAAAATTCTTCGTTTTTCCCACTACCATTTCAACAAACGGTGTTAGAGAAGAGCACGAGCACCGTTTCCTCCATTGATAAGGACGGACAAATCAAGCAAATTGGACTTGACCCAAATTGGCTGCAATTGGTTTTTGCCTGGAGTCCGAGTCGCAGCTTTTTGAAAATCTGAAACCGAATTGAGGAGGTTCTGCGTTTGTCTGAGGGTGGGTGTAAAAGAGAGAGATGCCAAATAGGATGACACACGTTCTGCGTTTGCACGAGATACTTGTATACAGATTTGAATCTTTGATTATCAAGTCACTTTAGTAAATTAATTATGCTCTAATCAGTTATTAGTTAAGCTTTTAGGAAATCAGGTAAATTTGTAGTATAGAGGCGATCATTGGGAAGCTCTAGCTAGGTCAGGTTTGAAGATCAGGCCTAATGCGTTGCCCATGTCCATCCATCATATAAATTTTCTACAATAACCTTTAGATGAGGGGGCTGGACTTTCTGGTGTAAGAGTATTATTCAAACCCAGCCATTTACCTCTTAAGCTTAGGCAGGTTTGGGTACACCGAGCGCTGCCCGTAAGTTGATTACCTTTATTGACAATCAATAAATGGTACACTCTAGGGATCCATTAATAACAATGGCCAAAAACCTTTTGATAAAAAAGAGTAAAAAAAAAAAAATTAGGATACGTACACCACAAGGGATATAGTATTCATACAACGCTTACTTGAGTGCTGTAATTTTTTTTTTTTTTTGATTATTTGGATGTTATAACATTTAAAAACATTTATTTGAATGTTATAACTTTCAATTGATCACTTAAGTATCAAAACTTTTAAAAACGTTCAATTAATTATCGGAAATCCAACTTAGCATAACTTTTGTGGTGAACATTTTTAAAAAGTTTTGGCACTCCAATGATTGACTAAAAAGTCAAATGGCGATCAAATAATTAGAAAAAAAATTATGACACTTAAGTGAGCACTTGTACGAAAGTTATGGTACTTGTGGTGTCATTTTCCAAACAATTTTATTGCTTATATATTTCCTTGATTGTAGGTATTTATTAAAATATTGTTCATGCTATATTCTTTTAATTTGTAAAAAAAAAATCATGAAAATATTACAACTTGCATAGGATGCTCGTTTGGCATCGTAACTTTTCAATTAATCACTTAAGTCCTATTATCTATAGAAAACATTCATGCAATTAGCATTGACTTTTCCCTCACTGAAAAATCTAACTTAGTATTAATTTAATATAAAATTACTCGACTAGACTCGATAGGGTAATGATATCATCAAAACCGTGTAAAACATCGTTGTTTAGCCCTTTCCAAGCCCCGAGTTGACGAATTGGGATTAAATTATGACCAAATAAAAAACACTAGCCCCACATTTTCATTTGCAAATCAAAAAATTGCCGAAGGTAAGGCTTTATCTTGTCCATCCTCTCGACGAAATACTAGCACACAAATTTGAGTGTTTGATTATTGAGTCAATTTAGTAAATAATTACTCATTGATCGGTTATTAATTAAGGTTTTAGGAAATCACAACTAATCATATTATAAATTTGTACTATGGAGGTGATCATTGGAAGGGTTTTAATTAGAATGAGTTTGAAGATCGGGCCTAATGTGTTAACGAAACTCATCCATTAAGTAAAATTTATACAATAATTTTCAGTTTGTGCTAGGTTAAAGATGAGTTGTCTGGACTTTCTCATGTAAAAATATTGTATAAACTTGCTCGTTCACTTCTTAGTCCTAGGCGGGCTTGGGTAGGCCGAGTGGGCCACCCAGCTGCTGATTACATTTCCTGACCATACCATAAAAAGGCACGTTCTAAGGATCAGTTAATCACAATGTCCAAAGTACTCTCGATAGAAAAAATATTAAAAAGGATATATTACTTTTATATTTCCTCAAACTAGATGATTATTAAAATACTTTCATGATACATCCTTTCTAAATTGATGAAAATAATAGGGAAAATGACATGGCACCACAAATGCATCAAGATTTTCCACCAAAAAATGTATCAAGTTTAGAACGGCCCAAAATTTTTGTACGCTAAATGGGCCCAGGCCAGGCCAGGCCAGACGGGGCCAGGTTACTCTGATCTGGTCCCTGACAAGAATTTAACCTCAAATCGGGCTTAGAACAAAATAAATCTTAAACAGTGTATTATGGATGTTATGAACTGAAAGAACGGTGGATGGATGGGCTGTGAAATCAGTTAAATGAATGGGAATTTCTCACTTTGGTCGATACTTAATGTCGATGACTGGCTGTGTATGGGCTGAGCTGAGTTATGAAGTTTCCACATGTTAAGGATCATACCAAATAGCTTCCTAAACATATGGAATTTCGCGACTTAAGCGATGGTCAATTGTGCAGGTTAGATGAAGTTTGTGCTGTACGGTTGCCTTGCAATCATTGGTGATGAAACTCCGGCCGAGTCATCGCTGGGCTCTTGCGAAGAACAAGATTAATTGAAGCTGCCCTTCAACAAAGCAGAAAGAGGGAGGAGATTCTATTGAGCGCACAGATAATTTCACGGTGATAGATGAATCCATGACCACTTGGGCAAAAGCATTCCAACGGTATGCTGCAAAGTGAGAAGGTAACTCCAGGTTTTGCCATCCTCCTCATGACAAAGATGGCATCAACACGGCAAGCTTCCGGGACCTTGCTAAAAGCCCGCGAACCTCATGTAAGTAACGCTGTTTCCTGCCACGGTACTGAGGCATCTCGAAGAGAGACTCCATAGTTCTTCGCAAGAGATGTGCAACACCATTCAAACAGCTAACAGCATTTTTCGCCCGAGGTTCCTCCTAATGAGATGAAAAAAATACATAAGCTGTATCCAAAGGTTCGTGAAATCCTACATTAAAAGTGGGCTGTTTGCATCTGATGCTAAAGTATACAGGTTCTCAACAGATAACAACAGCTCAACGTATGAATATAATGCTGGCTTATGTGCCAAAGGACACTTTCCATGCACCAATTAGTCGAAGTTGTATGACTGAATGTTGAGGATGTGCAGGCTGGAGACTGACTGGTCCTACTTTATACAGAGACAGGAGTTGAACTGAAGGAGGAACCCGCTTCTCAGCAGGAATTTGAACAAACTACGCGAGGATATCACGGAACTCATCCCCCGGTCATTGTTTCCTTCTCGAGGAGGACTTCCATGACCTTGTCCATGGCCTCCCGGTTATTCCTTACGTGACTTGGGGCAATTTCCTGCTGCACCATCTGAAATTTCTCTCCATGGCAGCATCGATGTCTCCCACAAGCTTTTCTGACATTATATTTCTGGCCATCATCCTCGTGATTTCAGTGCTGATGAGTTCATGAGGCGACCATGGACTAATTGGCATCAGAGAGTAAACTCCTCGTGATTTCTGGTCATATGGAAGCAGCACAAGAGAAGCTGATATAAGTTGGAACCTGATAGGGCGAGGAAACAAGCTGCTGAGAGGGATGGATGGTTTTTCCTTCCGTCATTTCCCCCTCCAATTCCAGTTCCTCTCTGCCGCCCCCACGGTATCAATATCATCAGCAAACACAATGCAGGGAGCATTCTCTTTGGCGAGGAGCGGCGAGGGCGGTGCGCGGAGCGGGGAGGGGGAATTTGCTTGAGTACCTGAGAGGAAGAAGAAAAGAAAGAAAAACCCTAATCCCAATTCAATTTGGGGATTGCTTTTTGGGACAGATTTTTTTTTTTTTTTTAACCCAGTTACAAATTTTAGACAAAATTGCCCCGTTCTAGTTGGTCAAAAAAAGTCAGCCGGCAAAAAATTTGGCTCATCAGCAAGTTCAGTCCTTTAATTATTATTTTTTTAAAAATAATTTCATTTCATGCCTTTATTTAGAATTATAACTTAAATCAAGATGCATATGATGTCAGTGCAAAATCAAGCAAACAGAGCACCTAAAAATGTTTTATATGTCAACTAGGGTTGGACAACATTATAGGGAAAATAAATGGACAAACAAATCTCCCCTTTGGGCTGCAGGACTGGATTTTACGCTCTGAAATTCAGTAAGTTGATTAATTCTTTTTTGTCGACAGAAATGTATGCACTTTACCCTACCGACGCTAGAGGCTAGTCACTCTGCTTTCTTTGTATAATTATTTTTTATTAATTTTCTGGCTTATGGAGAAAGAGGTTTGACGTGGGTGCACATTGTCAACATTGCGGAATTTATTTGAAAAAAAATCTCTACAGATCAATTCTAAAAATATGCATCACATTTCTTTCGATCTAACATGAGAACAATTAATTCTTGCAAAGAAGATATTTTTTCATTGTACTTTTTCATATGTTTAATTTTAGGTTTATGTCTTAGAATTAGGTGATTTTTAATTGTATTTTAAGCTAGTTATTTGATTGGTTCCAAGTTCCATACAGATTCAATATGGAACCTAAAACTTATTCATTAGAACAAGTTCCTCAATTTTAGAACTGGAATCTACCCCCGCATACCCTAGAACTTAGAATCTATTCTATTACAGATTCTGGGGTCAATTCTAGGGTCTACTCAGGTTCCATCTATATTATTAATTGAACGATTACAGTGAAATAAAACCTTCAATGACTACCATTTGCTGCTACAAGTTACTTACCATAAAGAGACACGAAAAATATGAACATTAATAAAGTAAAAGTTTGAGTCATAAAATGAAAGCTCAAACTAGTACTTATAGATTATACACTCATAATCAAACATTATGGAATATCGCAAGATCGCGTGAAGATGTGAACCAAGAAAAACATTAAAACTTATTCTAAGTTTTAGATTACAGGTTACAAGGTTTCTCTAACTAAAAACTTGAAATCTACCAATCGAAATAGGTTCATTATATTTTGGAACCTGGAACCTACTTGGCATATCTTGGAACTTAGAACCTCTAGACTGCCATCGGTCCGATTCTTAGATTCAAGGTTCTACTTTGGAATCATGCTCACCCCTAACTAAAGGTACCGTTTGACAGTCCATGATATGTTACAAACAGGGAGGAAATCCCAAAGAGTGAAATTTATAGTTCTAGACGCATCCGTCCCACGAACACTCAAAACTTACTCTTCCACCTTTCAAAAGGATCTTGAGTTCTTTGGGAGGGTTCAAACCGAGTTTCTGAGCACACTCCTAGTGAGAAAATCGAGTCATTCCAAGGCATGGTCCATAAGCCATGTACATGTCAAACTGCCTCAGCACTTCATCTGCTTGGTCGGGATCATCTGCAAAATCATAGACCTCCCACTTTAGTGAATAGAAAGAGTGCTACTTGGGCAGAAAAAAGAAATTGTCAAACATTGGGTCGTTTTCTCATAAGCCGCCTTCGCACTATTTTATGAAACTTTCTACTAAGCGAGTTTTGGTTTGTAAATCATCACGCTCCTATCTGAATTTTCCTGAAAAAAAAAACCAGTAGAGTCCGTTTTAGTGAACCAGGCACAATTCCACAGGACCACATGACATTATGACAAAACTAGCATTATAGATGAAATAAGAGAGAGAGAGAGAGAGAGAGAGAGAGAGAGAGAGATTTCAGGCCAAGGGAGCCATCGGATGTGAGGGCAGGCGGTTGAGTCACATCAGAATCAACAGTTGCGGCATTAGTTGGTGATTTTTGGAAGAACCATTCTTACTGGAAGTCGATTTGTGTTCTTCTGCTTGCAGAAATCTTTCACGTTTGCTGATCTAGTTGCCATCCTTCAATTCTGATTTGCTGCAGAGAACAGTGAAATGATGATAATGAATTGCAAAAGATGTAGGAAAAACTGACAGATGATGATCCTACCAAGTAAGTTAAAACTAAAGTGGTCCATACTCGGCATTCACAATCTGTAGAAGCCATAGGTGGGATAAGCGGTCTACCATAGATCAACAATACATAGAATTTGGAATCAAATGATTAGCCAACGACCCTGCAGTAGTTGTTCCCAAGTAAAAGATTATTCCTAGCCAGACTAGACAAGAAAGCCCCATGACCGGCAAAATCATCTGACTAGATCTGATTATGCCCAATCAACCTAACTACTTAAAACTATAGCCGAGTCACAAAGGGCACTGCAATGCAAACCTTAAAACAACTACTCCAGAAACAGATCATGCCAATGGAAATATTTCATGTTAACAATCAAAGCAAACCGAACCAACTTCAAAATGCATGATGCAGCGAAATTGAAGCATTGGAATGCAGGACACAATCATCAGTGAGAATGACTGTTGATTCACAGATGCAAAGTGCATGTACATGTTCCAAGGCTCTTTATCGTTATTATCTTTTATCTTGATGGGATTGTTATGATGAGGAAAAATTTCAAATAGGAATCTAAAATACCCTCATTTTCTCCAAAAAGAATTCAAAATAAACCTTGTTTCGAAGAACTGACAAAAAATTTATTTCAAGTAAGAGTATGAAATAACTTATTTAGTCTTAAATAAGGGCCTACTTGCTGGCCAGCTAGTACATGCATCCATGTGCTTATTCCTGTGACATGATCCGGGGCATTTTTTTTTTCAAAGCATTTCTTTCGTTTTTCTTCATTTTACTATTCATCATCTTCTTTCATCTTCCATCTTTTTCTGCACCGAGGCACGCTCAAGCCCTAATTTTGTAGGGCATCTCCGTCCTTTGTCTTTTCTCTCGCCCAGATATTCTCTCTTTTTGCCTCCTTTCTCTCTATTTCAACAACCAAATTCGCGCACAAAGCACACTCGGTTCTTATGTCTCTGAGACCCACCATCCCTCGCACCTCCATCGCTTTTGGCCTCCATTCCCATTAGAGGTGTCAAATTTTGAATCTATTTCCACTGAGATGGGTCATACATGGAGTAGTTAAGTCTTAATTAATGGGTTGTTAATGAGTTTGGGTTGTATGTAACTCTAATGATATATGGACGGTAAATGGTTTTGTCTTTAAATCCATTTACAACCAATTTAACTTATAAACATTGTTAGTTGAGTCAATCCATTAATGAGATATCGTCCTCTCGACTAGTTTTATAATTTTTATTTTAAAATTTTTTTGATTTTTTAATTTTACTTTGTTTTTTCCTTTTCCTTTTTCTTTCTTTCATTCATTTTTTCCCCTACAAATTCCAACGGCCAACTAGGCAAGAGCCATGGTGTCACGCCCGAAGCTTGGGCGCGCGCACATCCCTCGGTGGTCGATAAAATTGCGACGTCTCAGACGCGTCGCCGACCCATTCACTTCAATACACATGCGGAAGCGTATAAGCAATCCCCAGACAACACAGATATGGGATAGAAAAACAGGACAACAATTTTGACCAAACACTTTTATAAATCGAGCGCGATTTTAGTGTTACCTAACCTACCGGGTAGCTTTTTGGAATTTTTAGCGCATTTGACCCGTGGTTGATTATTTTCAAGCCACATTGTACATCTTTGACCCATTAGCGGCTCTCGATTGTCGTGAAAATCTCGAGTTTTTAAATACGGGCACATGGTACAGAAATGACAGAAAAATCAGTTTAGTGCTGTTCGACGAGAATTTTGCAATTAGGTGGAATCACCTACACTTTAATTACATACCTCAGTCGAACCGACCTATCTTCGACTTCTGATCGATTTTGATAGTGCCGTATTGACCATTGCAGATTAGCACGGTTGAGCAGTCGATTTCTGGTTGAATTCTCAAGTCTATTGCGTTTAGATTCCTTAACGGCTTCACCTGATAGATTAGTTATCTCGTGCGTGATCAGCTTAGAGAAAAAGACTATGGGCACGTCGATGAAAAGCCCAACTCATTCAATCGAAAATAGAATCAGAAGATCAGGATGTCACAACTTTTCCTCTCTTATAAAAATTTCATCCTCGGAATTTAAACCATTACAAATCTTCAAACAAAAAGGTGGGGGGTATTGTCGTCTCATCGAGTCTTCATTTTCCCAAGTTGCTCCTTCTGTTCCATGGTGTTGCCAGACCACTTTAACTAACGAGATCGTCTTGGTGCGCAGAATCTGTTCCTTCCGATCCACAATCTGAATTGGTCTTTCCATATACGACACTCTGTCGTCCACGTCTAGTTCTTCAAAATTCAGCATGTGGGTCGGGTCAGACTCATACTTTCTCAAAATCGACACGTGGAAGACATCATGCACCTACGCTAATCATGGCGGCAATGCAAGATGATACGCTAAAGTCCCTATTCTTTCCAAAATTTCAAAGGGACCTACGTACCTAGGACTCAGCTTCCCTTTCTTGATGAAGCGCGAAGTACCCTTCATTGGTGACACTTTCAAAAAGACGTGCTCACCAACTTGGAATTCCAATGGTCTTCGACACTTATTTGCATAATTTTTCTAGCGGCTCTGAGCCGTCTTTAATCTGTCTTTGATAACTTCAACTGCATCCACTGACTGCTGCACCAACTTTAGGCCTGCGATCTTCCGTTCTCCGACTTCATCCCAACACACTGGCGTTCTGCACGCTTTGCCATACAATGCTTCAAAATGTGCCATCTGAATACTCTGCTGGTAGCTGTTGTTGTAGGCGAACTCGACTGGATGAAGTTGTTCCTCCTAGCTTCCTTTGAAGTCTAGTACACACGCCCTCAACATGTGCTCGAGAGTTTGAATTGTCCTCTCAGATTGGCCATCTGTTTGCGGATGGTAAGCCGTACTAAATTGCAGCTTCATTCCCAAGGCGATCTGCAAGCTTTTCCAAAAGGCAGTTGTAAATCTCGGGTCTCAATCAGATGTAATTGTCATTGGCACTCCATGCAGACGGACAATCTGACGCAAGTACAATTCTACATATCTGTCCAATGCAAGGTCCTTCCGTATGGCGATGAAGTGAGTCGACTTCATCAGTCTGTCGACCACAACCCAAATGGAATCATTACCCCTTTGACTCCTTGGTAAGCCCATTACAAAGTCCATTGTGATGTGTTCCCACTTTCGCTCGAAAATCTTGAGAGGTTGTAGAAGTCTTCCCGGCTTATAATGCTGTGCCTTCACTTGCTGGCATGTCAAACACTTGGCGACATGCTTGGCGATATCCGCTTTCATACCGGTCCACCAATAGTGTTGACGTAGATTCTGATACATCTTCGTACTGCCTGGATGAATGCTGTAATTGCTACGATGAGCTTCAGATAAGATCTCTTGCTTAAGCTCTGCATCGTTAGGTACACACAATCGTCTGCGAAATCTCAGTGTTCCGTCCTCAGAAATCTGGAAGTCAACCTTTCTCTTTTCGGTATTTTCTTGCAGGATCTTTTGGATCTCTAGGTCTGTCAACTGAAGCGTCTTGATTCTAATATGCACTTCCGGCTCAATTCTGAGGGTGGCCATAAGATTTGAAAGGTGGTCTACCTCAAATTTGAAAATCGAATCTCGAACTTCTTCTAGTAAAATCCACTCCTTGATCACTATCTGCGCAATTGAAGACTTCCGACTCAACGCATCTGCGACCTTATTAGCCTTTCTAGGATGATACATGATGTCACAATCATAGTCCTTAAGAAGTTCAACCCAGCGACGCTGTCTCATATTCAACTCATTCTGAGAGAATAAATACTTGAGACTCTGATGATCTGTAAAGATCTGGAACCTTTCTCCACACAAATAGTGTCTCCAAATCTTTAGAGCAAAGATATTCGCAGCGAGTTCTAAGTCATGCGTCGGGTAATTCAGTTCATGAGGTCTTAACTGACGGGACGTGTATGCAACGACTCTGCCATGTTGCATTAACACGCAACCCAGTCCTCTAAACGACGCATCACAGTAGATCTCGTACCCTCCAGGACCAGATGGAATTGTTAGCACTGGTGCGGTAGTTAGCTTCTGCTTAAGTTCTTGGAAACTAAGCTCTCACTTATATATCCACACAAACTTCTCTTCCTTCTTCAGCAGTCGAGTCAACGGCGAAGCTAATGCTGAAAATCCTTCCACGAACCTTCTGTAGTATCCTGCTAAACCCAAAAAGCTTATGATCTCTGTCACTGTCAACGGTCTTGGCCAGTTGATAACTGCTTTGATCTTGGTCGGGTCCGTGGAGATTCCTTCACCTGAAATCACGTGACCTAGGAATGCCACACGAGTCAATCAAAACTCGCACTTGCTGAACTTGGCATATAGTTCATGATTCCATAGAGTCTGAAGCACTATTCTTAAGTGCCTTTCGTGCTCCTCAGGACTTCTCGAGTACACCAGGATGTCGTCAATGAAAACAATCACAAACTGATCCAGATACTCTTTAAACACCCGGTTCATCAGATCCATGAAAGCAGCCGGGGCGTTCGTCAAACCAAATGGCATTATAGTGAACACATAATGGCCGTATCGTGTACGAAACGCGACTTCGGTATGTCATCATTTTTGATCCTCAGCTGATGGTACCTTGTCCTCAAGTCGATCTTAGAAAATATCGATGCTCCCCGCAATCGGTCAAACAAGTCGTTGATCCTCGGCGGTGGATACTTGTTCTTGATCGTCACCGATTGAGTTGACGATAGTCGATGCAAAGACGCAACGACACATCTTTTTTCTTCACGAACAGCACTGGTGCTCCCCAAGGTGATGCACTAGGATGTATGAATCGCTCATCCAACAACTCCTGCATCTGCACCTTCAGTTCTTTCAACTCTGACAACGCCATGTGGTAAGGAGCCTTAGAGATTGTCTCCGTCCCGGGGGCCAACTCAATCACGAATTCGATCTCCCTTTCTGGAGGCAGGCCTGACAATTCCTTTGGAAACACGTTTGGAAACTCTTGCACCACTGCGATATCCTCGATCTTCAGCTCCTCAACTATCGTATCCACGACAGTCGCCAAGTAACCTTGACAACCATCGTCTAATAAACGGGTTGCCTCAAGCGACGAGATTAAGGAAATCGAGGATCCTCCTTGACTCCCAATAAACTCAAAACTTTCACCTGCTAACGGTTTAAATTGAATCACTTTACGATAGCAGTCCATTTTAGCTCTTTGCTTGGTGAGCCAATTCATGCCAATTATTACATCAAAATCATACATGGCTAGAACTATCAAATCTATCCTCCCTTCTCACTCACCAATCACTAACTTGCACCCAGGACAGCCTACCGTAGACAACATCTTATCCTTTAACGGTGTAAATATACTAACCACTGACATTTCAGGATTCAACTCTACGAACTTAACAAACTGCTCAGCTATAAATGAATGAGTTGCGCCATGGTCAAATAAAGCATAAGTAGCATGGTTATTCAACGAGACCGTACCTGTGATCACATCAGGCGAGTCCTCAGCCTATAAAAGGCATTTCCTCCTAACTATCCCATAACCCATTGCACCTTATCACTCCAACCACTAACCAGCTCTTATACCACTCCGGGCGGGGATGTCACGCCCGAGCATGTACATCCCTCGGTGGTCGATAAAATTGTGACATTCTAGGACGCGTCGCCGACCCATTCACTTTAATGCACACGTGAAAGCGCATAAACAATCCCTAGATAACACAGATATGAGATAGAAAAGCAGTACAACAATTTTCACCAAACACTTTTATAAACTAAGTTTATATACAATACTAGTCTATAAACAAAAGTCTAGCTCCAAAAAGAAGAGTCACTAAGCCATCTAGGCACAAGACTCCTCAACTAAGACCTCTGAGGGTTCCGGGGGTTCTGGGTCATCCACGACACCATCAGGGGGATCAGCTACCCCCTCACTCACCGCAGGGTCGACTACAACGGCGGGGATGTTGAAACCCTGAAGAGGACCTTCCCAGACCCCATTAAACCCATGGCGAAACCACGCCATGAACCGATGAGGTACCAACTGAGGTCGGCCCTCATCGACCAAGATGGTGGTCATTATGAGCTCATGGAGCTAGAGACTCCCGAGGACAGTGACATCGGTACTCTGCTCCGTATACCCATCGGTTGTCCAAAACGTATTGGAGGGACTGCCATCTATGGACCTGAAAAAGTTAAACCCACGACGGGGTGAGACGATGTCTCAGCGAGTTCACGCTCTAAACCCCGATTAGGAAGAAAATACGCCTAGAGGTAGTCTGACCACACATCACAAAAGATTCACCTCGCCTCAAATCCTTCCTGCACGTTAGTACAGTTCATATCACATATAATTGCATTAAAAGCACTCATTAGTCGACGTCTCAACTTATGTCACAAACAATTACAAGGGTCCCGATTATAAGGCCAAATCATTATGACACGTCCCGTTCCGTGCCACTTAATTTTGTCCCATAATTAGGCCCATCAATTTCAGTCATCCATTCGTCCCAATTGATTACGACCCAACGGCCACAATCGACTCAACAGTCAATGGTCTTTCGGCATAGCCGGGCGTCATCTCACACCATCGAGCACGACAATGTCTACATCTAGATAGCATTCCACAAGGGAGCATCGGCCCAGCCTCTACTGCGACCGGCATCCGTTGACTTGGGGCATTCCTGAAGCATCGTTTGGCCCCATAGGCTCGTGACGGTTTCTCATATCATTCATGCACACATCCAATCCCGGCCAAGACATTGTCTTTTGCACTCAAATGTCCCAATTAAAATTATGTATTTGGCCCATTTTCTTCATATTAAAAACACACGGTAAAATAATCGTGTGTAGGTACACGGTCAAATTGAATCGAAAATTGATATCCTTCTTTTTTAAAATCCCATTATTTGATATAGTATTTAAAAGCATTTTCAGTGTCAAAACCCGACATCCAGTATTTTCTAATTAAATACCAAAATTTCATAATTTTGAAATAAATACTCGAAATTTACAATCATCACTCAATTGCACAATTTAACAATCAATTGTTTAAACTAAGCACACCACTGCAATTAGCACAAAATTCTGGCTACCGGCTATCCCGGTATAATTTTCGGAAGATATTAAATAATTAAATAAATACAAATTAATTAGATAAATGCATACTTAGGCCTAAAACACTAATTTAACCACCTAAACGGGCCTAGAAAAATAATGCACCTATCTAATTAAATACTACAATCTAATTAACCCTTAACTAATCTAATTTATCCACTTAATTGGCTTAATTAAGTAACTAAATCATTAATAAATCTAAACTAACCACCTAAGCCATACTTAAGCTAATCTAATTTTCCACTAAGCATAATTAACCTCCTAAGCAAGGTTTAGCAAGTAAACTCATCGGATTAGCGGGCCGGTGAGTTCATAGCGACGGCAACGTAACGGCGAGTGACACTCGGGTCCACGGCAACGCTAAGGGAGGTCCTGGACGGGCCCGAAAAAGGCCACGAAGTCTCGGCTTGGGCCGAGACTCGGCTTCGCTTGCATCTTTGGAATGGGCAATCGAGGGGGCTAGGACGGCGGAAAGAGGCACGACGGGCGGCTAGGTGGCGACAGTGGGTCTAGGTGGGGCTTCGACGACTGGACGGCGATGGTGGAGCTCAAGTGGAGCTTCGACGGGGACGGATAGAGGTAGCTCGGGGCTTCAGGACGGCGAGGACACGAGCAGAGGCAGGCACGACGGCGGGAGGCTGGCGGGCGGCTTGCGGCTACTCGAGTGGTTGACGACGGCGGCGAAGGGCTCGGGCGGTTGGTGGTGGTCTTCGTCTAGTTTTTCTTGAGCTCACAACACTACAACAATGGAAAAAGGAGAGCATGGAAGAGGAAGAAGGGATCTGTAGCTAGAAGGGGGACCACATGCCCTCAAAGTCTTCACAAAATATCCAATGAACTCAAGTGGTTGCCCCACCACATTCAGCCATATCCATAGCAGCTATTTCCCTCTCAAATCTTCCTCAACAAGCCATGGAAGCAGCTGAAATGTTGCACTCCACATGGACATACGAATTTTGAACATTTCTCCTTCAATTCCAATTCAAATCCTCTCCAATTCCATCCAATTGGTGCCAAAAAATTCGAGCCAAGGTATCCACATCCATTCCACAACTTGCCAATAGAACCAACTTGAATGCCAAAAAATTACACGAAAATGACCCTATAATTTTCCCGGTCCAAAAACACCCAACTTTGAATTTTCGCCAAAAACTCGCGTTTGCAGAAAAATCTTCGGAGGATGAGTCGACGTTCCTAAAATAAATCGTGACATGACAGAATTTTCAATCGAGTTCAGTTTCGCAAGTGTGACCTAACCTACCGGGTAGCTTTTAGGAATGTTTAGTGCATTTGACCCGTGGTCGATTATTTTTGAGCCACATTGTACATCTTCGACCCATTGGCGATTCTCGATTGTCGTGAAAATATTGAGATTTCAAATACGGGCACAGGTACGTAAAATGACAGAAAAATCAGTTTAGTACCGTTCGACGATAATTTTGCAATTAGGTGGAATCACCCATACTTTAATTACATACCTCAGTAGAACCGACCTATCTCTGACCTCTGAGCAATTTTAACAGTGTCGTATTGACCCTTGCAGATTAGCACGGTTGAGCAGTCGACTTTTGGTCGAATTCTCAAGTCTATTGCGTTTAGATTCCTTAATAGCATCACCTGATAGATTAGTTATCTCGTGAGTGATCAGCTTAGAGAAAAAGACCATGGGCGTGTCGATGAAAAGCCCAACTCATTCAATCGAAAACAGAATCAGAAAATCATGATGTCACACATGGGGCCCTCACTACTTGTGGGCGAGGGCTACGAAGCACTCGTTGGCAATGGGTGAGGGCCACGAAACTCGTGCCCAATTGCCAATCGCATTGGTGAGCTCCAAGCTCGTTGATAAGGTGAGGTCAATGCCTCGCTATCCTCAACGCTGGCGAGACTCTAGCCTCCTTAATTGGGCAAGGCCATGGCTTGAGCCTCACCAATTTGGCAAGACTCAAGCTCACTAGCATCGGGGCGAGCACGACCTTGCTAGATCTAATGAGAAGGAGCCTTGTTGGCCGGTGGTGAGTGTCGCGACCTAATCTCGAGTGAATCATTTAGGATTTGATTAATGGATTACTAAGCTTAAATTTAGCTCGAGCTCTCCTAAGTCCATACCAATTCGCGATTTAGGTTTAAGTTCTTAATATGTAAATGATTTTTCTATTAGGAATTGCCACTAATTTATTTTTGGTGGGCCGATTAGATACCTAAGTAAAGTAATGAGACCAAGTAAAGTAACGGAAGATTTACTTTACTTCTGCAAACCAGAGATTATGAGTTCGATCACTTGATTACGCTAGATTTCTCTAACGCGCTTTCGGTTCCTTTTATCTTTTATTCCGAAAAAATGTTTTGCAGGCAGTTTGAATTTATTTTAATTTACTATCCTAACGTGTGAGATGACTATACGGGTGCGCAAACCATCAATTTAGCACCTAAGAAAGTAATAAATAAATTACGGGACTTACCTCGTAGCAACGAAAGCATATGCAATGTTAGCTTATAATTCACATCAATAGCCCTAACTATGATTCTTAATTAACACGTAGTCACTCAGTCTTTTTTAGGATTTTTCTCTTGTTTAATAAAATCTAATTTACGTGCAATGGGTTGGTGCACTCAGAGAAGTTGGGGGCTAGATCCAGCCTTTTTCTCAGCGGAGGTTCTTGTTGGTGTTGCGGTTAGGAGGACTCAGCGAATTGGGGGCTAGTCTAGCTCTTCGGAGGTTGCCGTCGCTTGATGCTGTGAGGGTTGCCGGTGTTTTGCTGTCTGGTTTCCCTTTCCTCTTTCCTTTCTTGTTTGTTTTTGCTGTTTGGTTGCTTGTTGTCACTATTTGGCTGTTTGGTTGCCGCTGATTGGCTGGTTGTGTTTCCCTTTTTTCTCGACACCCTTCCACTCGTTAAAACTTGTTTGTCTTTATGAGTGTAAGCTTTTTGGTGCCGAGAACCCTTGCTGTATAGTTGTGGTTAAAAGTCAATATATTACTTACCTTACCCAAAAAAAAAAAAAAATTTACGTGCAGTGCAATTTAACCAAATGGCCTAATTCTAATTACGGGCAATTTCTAATTAAATGGACCTAGCAACAATTACTAAATGATGTGCACACGATATTTTTGTATTTTTTTTTATCAAAATTTGAAATTAATTAAATACTCTAATTCAAACACGCAAGCTACCCTATGGGAGAAAATTCAATTTATTCTAAAAGATATTTTTAGTATTTTATTAAATTCGGAATTATAAAATAACTAAAATAAACATGCAATCCTATCTAGGAAATCAATTCTAATCTACAGGATATGCATTTTTTTTTGTGTTTTAAGAATAAATAAAACAATTAAAGCATGATAAGCACTAAATCACTCAAGATCATATATCATCCAATCAATGTGAATAAAGAATGTCCAATCAATTTGAAATTTTGCAAATAAAAATGATGAGTTGATCTTAAGTCTAAAAGATCAAAACATCAATTTTAAATATTCCCACGGAATCATAATTCCATCTAAAGCCTTATAAATAGAATCAAAGATTATATGCGGTTGCGAATTAGGAAATAAATCCTAATTTAGAGATATGTCTATCATTCATGGATATGCACATTAGATATTAATAGATATATATTGGGCAACAAAACACCCAAATCAAATTTAGATAAAATAATTACCTAATTTCGCAAGTAATATTGCCAAATTTGAACTAAATGGAATTGGCTTGAGATCACGGATGATGGGTGGTGGATAGGTGGTACGCTTGACAAAGGACAATTGCGGTATGAGGAAACCGACTCAGGGAGGGGACTTCGTCCGGTCGCGCCAAAGCAATGAGGAGCTCTCGGTGGTGCTTGGCTCAGTAAGCAGCATAAAGTTTCGAATGGTGACTCGTTGCTTCCTTGGTTTGGCAAAGTCAACGAGAATGACGGGCATGGCAGGGGTAGCCATGGGAAGACTTGAACATGATGATGGGCTTTCTCAAGTGCAAGAAAACCTGCAAAAGCTCAAATCCAAACGTGATGGCAAACGTAGGCTCTGTTCTCAACAACGATCACGGCATTGTTGGGTTGAGCTTGTTGGAGTGCTGGCTGGGCTTCGTGAATTCACAAGCTCGACAAAGCTTTACCTCATAGAACCTTTGACCGTGTGCTCTTATTGTGGCTGCCCCTAAGAAGTGATTCTTACTCGTCCACGTGTTTGTCTGTCAAAGTGGGCTGTTGCTTTAATGGGTAATAATGAGCAAACTTCTCTGGTAATTGTGTAGTGATGAAGGCGTAAGGCGATGACATCGTAGGTCACTCGATCGGGAACAATCACGAGGCACAAAAAGGACATGATGAGCGTGAGAGTTGCTAGCCGTGAGCAAGAGCTTTGGTATCAGTATCCCCAAGGAGGCCATAGCAAGAACTAGTCGTTGAGGAGAACACTAGATCTTCGCTGGTGCAGGTCAGTATTTAGGCAAGGTGAAGCAGCTAGGGTGCTCGATGAGGGATGGTAGGCGCGATGGAGGAACTAGGTTTTGAAACTTCTATGGATTTTCTCCTTTCTTCTCAATGTGGATGCCTCTCGCTATACTGTTTCACTTTTGGCCGAGTATTCAATGTGTGGCCTCCCCCTTTATATGTGAAAGTCTAGAGGATTTATACTTCTCCAGTCACCAACTCCTTGCTGGATAAGTGCATATTTTCTTTACTTTTTCTTTCAATCAAATATTCTCCTCTTGCTGACCGAATCTCTCTTTTTTTATTTTATTTTTATTTTATCTATTTTGCAGCTAGTTTTTTCATCTAATATATGCTTTTGATATGCGCATGATTATTGACCAAACATTCCTTTTGAACATTGAAGTATATTAGGCCACAATCTTGCTTAGTACATCCTCGGACAAATCTTGCACCATTGAATAGATGACTACGATTCCCTTTCTTAACACAAATTAATCTCTCAATTTGGCAAACATCCCATTGAATTTTAGGCCATGAGAATTAATAGGCTAGGTCATATTTTCATTACCGTGGGGTAAAGCTCAAAAACATTGACCCGAGTTCATCTGTTGCCGGTCTGATCCAAATGCAAACTATATGAACCCATTAACTACTAATGCAAATGCTCATAATAACTATATGTAGTTTTAAATAATTTTTTTTTGTTTAGGGGCTAAAATTTAGTCCTAATTTTTTATGCAATTTACAATTAAATGGAATGCCAAAATTTATGTATTAATAGCTACCTCTCTTTGAAGGTAAGCTCGTAGAGGTTACATTCAAAGACAAATTGAGACCTAAATTTTGACTATGTACATGCAATGAATGGTTTTTTTGTTGGAAAATGAATCCCATTTTAAAATGCAATTTATATGATGCATGAAAATGCTAATGCAAACAATAAAAGAACCTATTTGGGATGACTTACCTTTAGGAAGGGTAGAGCAATTTAAGATAATTGGTGTTATACGTCCAGGACCCGTACCTTTCTACGGTTGCCTAGAATAGTAACAGGGTTTTGTAAAGGAGAGCTGCTTTCTTAAGAATCCATACCTTTCTACGATCGCTTAGTATGACAATATTTGGTTGTTTAGGACTCGAAGATTTCTTCGGTCGCCTTGACAGAAAATTATTTTTCCAAGACCCGTACCTTTTTATGGTCACCCAAACAGGAAATCGCTTTCTAGGACTTGTACTTTTCTATGGTTGCTTGAATGGGAAACTGCTTTTCCAGGACTCATACCTTTCTACAGTCACTTGTTAGAGCAACAAATATTATCTAGGACCCGCACCTTTCTACGGTCGCCTGAATGAGAAACTGCTTTTCTAGGACCTGTACCTTATACGGTCGCTTGTTAGATCAACAAATATTGTCTAGGACCCGTATCTTTCTACGGTCGCCTAAAATGAGGTTTCACTTGATTAGGACTCGAACCTTTCTTCGGTCGCCTTAATCAAACTGAATCTGGAGAAGATCTTTTGGGGGACATCTTGACTGAGTCAAGTGTTGGTATACTTGAGAGGGAATACCTGCATAATGACAAGTATTTAAAGTATAGGTGGAGCTATACTTACCTAGTGACATCTCTTATCCCTGGGGAAATGTCTCTTGAAAAGAAGATCAATTCATGAAGGTCTCCCACCTCCTAATAGAAAGAAATTTGAATATCGAGGATACACCTTAGATATTCATGAAGGTTTCTTACCTCCTGGCAAAAGAAATTGGAATATCTAGGATGTATTTTAGATATTTGTGAAGGTCTCTCACCTCTTGGTAAAAAGAAATTGAAATATCGAGAACGTACCTCAAACATTCATGAAGATCTCTAACCTTCCGATAGAAAAAGTATTGGAACATCAATGACGTACCTTGAATGTTCGTGAAGATCTCTCACCTCTTAGTAGAAAGAAATATTTCAATATCTAGGACGTACCTTAGATATTCGTAATTGTTTCTCACCTCCTGGTAAAAATGAAATTTTGGAATATCTAGGACGTACCTTGAATGTTCGTGAAGGTTTCTCACCTCTTGGTAGAAATAAGTTTTGGAATATCTAGGACATACCTTAGATATCCATGAAGGTTTTTCACCTCCTGGTAAAAAGAAGTTTTGGAACATCAAGGACGCACCTTGAATGTTCGTGAAGGTTTCTCACCTCCTGGTATCCTGAGGCATTTTAAAAGGAACCTGAATGTCAGGAGTTATTGGGTCTTCAAGAAAACATTACCTGTCAAACATGATTAGAGCAAAAATGCATTCACCAAAGAAATGAGCTCCATGCTTCAAAGTTCACTGAAATTTTTATCAATTCAATCAAGATTTATGCATAATGATTTTATTATATTTGCATCATCAAATTTCCACTAGAGAGAATTATTTTTTAAGACAATTTTCACTCATGACATGGATTTCTTAAGAATACTAGATGAGAGACTTTCAGTTTGAAATAACTTTCACTCACTCTCATTCAGAAAAGTTATTTCATGAGAATCACTCTATCTCACTATCATCATATCGATAAGGGTCCGAGTATTCTCGCAAGCAGTACAACCTTATCAATCTGAGAGGTCTTTAACAAGCACCGTAATGTGGGCTTTGTCAACGACTTAACAAGGGGACTCTTTGAGTCAAGGCTATTGAAAGAAATGATATTCCATGATCATCTCTGGTTTACAAGTCAAGAACCTTGCAAAACGAGAAAGAAATGATCTTGCCTGCATTTCTTTGAGCGATGCTTATAAACATATGAATTACTACATTAATTCAAGTGCCATAATCCGAAGAGACTTTGCATGGATGTCACATAGGTTAGATTTATGGGTTAATAAACGAAATGATCTTTAGGCTCAACATCTATGCAAATGGGTGAGAGTTAGTGATCATCTTGGCATTACCACCAATCTTCTTCTTCACCATTGGGGATTGTTTTCATATTGCGTACCTCGACATTTGAATTCTTTGATTACTGCTCCTTTGGGGATACAACCTTTTACAACCAATAGTCATCTATCTTGACTTTTTTTATTTTCCTCTATAGGCATTGGCCTTGCTTTTACTAAGCACACTACTCTTTCAAGCCCTTAATTTTCATTCATCTTATGTCTATAGGCATCAGACTTGCACATTGCTTTTTCACACCCTCTAGTTCTATTATTATTTTGTGGTTTAACATTTGGACTCTTAGTGGGTATTCATCTTCAGTAAGCACTTTGGATGATACTGATTGAACAATTGCCTTTTGCCTTGCCCCAGTGTGGGGTATGATCACAAATTGGGTTTAAAAGAAATGAAATTGCAAGTTTAAGTGGGCTACGCAATTGATATAAGTGTGTAGGATAGAGAAAGAACCACTCTTCATGTGACATCCTGAAATTCGAGCCCTCTGAAGGATGAGTGAAAGTGAATTTCGTCAATGTATTGTTGGTTGATCTCACTCGGAATTGATCACTCCTGAGATACTGACCTTGAGGGGAAAGGCTAATGAGGACAGAAACCGTACGACTAAAGAACTCGACCTGGGAAAACGACTTGACCGTGAGACTTGCGTGAGGATGATCCTGTAGATAGGCAGGCCGATTCTAAGGACGACTAGAAGTCGATTCGCAGGCAGAACATAATGGAATGACGGGTGATTCCGTTTACCGTTATTGAACCCTCGAACGACCCTATGTCGATCTTCAGTGATCGTGTACTGTTAAATAAGAATCTATCCTCCGTAATTTCATGCAGTCAAGGACATCCATGCGTCGAGATGTCTTGAACGTGGTTTGGCACGAGTCGGTTACGCGTGAATCCTCGGAGCCGCCCGTCAGTCTGAGTTGTAACCAAAATGGCATTAGGGCGAAATTGACATGGCAAGAGAACTTAGTATTGGACTTCGAATTGTCGGGAATGTCCGGGACGGATTTGGATGAAGCTACATCAAACAGTCGACAGAGTCAGTTAAGCCGAGCAATTGAAAAAGGGACTTTCGGACCGAGGAAGCGAGCCCGTGAGGACGTGGGCCAGGCCAAGCCAGTGTGGGCCTTAGGCCCAAGTTGGAACAGCCACCAAATGGGCCTAAGTCAAGCAAATGAGCCCATTGGGCCAAACCAACTATTCATCTTCTAAGCCCATGGGCCAATTCTTAGCATTTTCAAGCCCAACCAATTTCCAAGCCCACTCCTATTCATGGCCAAGCCCATTTACTAGGCCCATCCACCAATTTCAGCCCAAGGTTAGATGTGTAATTTGTGCAAGGTGGAAATGACCAAATTGCCCCTAAAAGCTTGTGGATAAGGCAAAAGAAGAGAGAGAAGATGATGTCATGCATGGGGACTTGAAGTGGCCATTGAATGGCCTTAATGAGGAGTGCTCTCAGCCCTCCCATCACTCTCTCTCTCCCCCATTCGGCCTCCAAACGGACGAGCTCCTCTCTCCCTCGTTTTCCTCTTCCTCCAGTTTCTGCTCCAGCTGACCCTTCGGTGAAGAATCGAGTAAAAAGTGGTCCTCCAGGTTGAATCAGAGAACGAGCCACCTATCACCGCGACCGTGAGAGACAGACCGTTCCAACGAGCCTGATTTCGTCCCAAACAGAGCCGCCGTCCGTCCTGTACGGCCGTCGCAAGCCGCCGGTCGCCGGTCCGTCGGTCCGCCTGCAGCCTGGACTGTTTCGACTTTGCAGCCCGTTTTCTCCCATTCCAGCCCTTCCTTTGCCCATCCCAGCCACCCACAAGATCCCCAAGACCCCCGGGAGCCTCCGGTTGTCGACCAACCCTCTCGCCGGAGCTCCGGCCAAGCCGTTCAACTCCGTTTCTTCTCCGGCAGTCAGTTTTTGAGAGTTGCAGAGAGAAGCAGACGCTGTGGTTGCTGTGTTGAGCTTGGGACTGCCTTGGATCGTCGTTGTAGAGGTCCCGGTGCGTAGCCACCATTGTCGCCGCCGCGTTGGTGCCTCCGACCCGCTTAACGGGTGAGTTTAGCTCCTAATCCTTCGTTTAGTGCCTAAACTTGCTTGGGGTTGGTTTAGTTAGATTTAATTCTAGTTTAGGTGATTTAATTAAGTTTTATTAGCCCTAAGATAGGTGGTTAGATGGATGGATTAGATTATTTTAGCTTAATCTTGCTTTATTTGCTTAATTGTGCTTATGTGTTTAATTAAGCTTATTTTGCTTAACTAATTGTTTGATTGTTTTAATTAATGATTTTAATGATTTCTGAGTTTAATTTATCATTTACTAAATTCTGGAAATTTACTGTTCACTCGACACTATTCACGATTACTGTTCACGAGGTACTGTTCATGAATTACTGTTCACGAAACCTGTTCACGAGTTACTGTTCACAAAACACTGTTCACCCGGGAACGAAAGTGTCTAATTTCATGTGGGTTTAATCCTATGAAGTGATTGGATGTGTTATTGCATAAACATCTGTATGAATTGAATGATGATTTGTGCAATTGTGTGGTGATTGGAAAATTGGATTTTATTCAGAAAATCCCGGGTGTCGGGTTTGGACACCGAAAATGGATTTTAAGTATTATATCAAACAGTGGGGTTTGAAAAAGGAAAGTATCAGTTTTCTGGTTCGAATTGACGTGTACCCACGCACGACTACTTTCGCGGATGTTTTTAATACGAAGAAAAGAGGCCGGGATTACTATTTTAATCGAGGCATTTGAGTGAAATGCAAAGTATCCTGGGCCGATAATGAATTGTCGTGTGTTGGCTAATGAGGAACCGTCCTGAGCTGTTGAGCTAGACGTGCCCCTATATGGGATGCCCGCGCAATGGATGCCGGTCGCAGTAGAGGCTGGGCCGACTGGACCGATGCTCCTTCGGGAATGCCGTCGACGTAATGACGAAGCCGTGCTCCAAGGGGGGAGACGATGCTCCTTCGGGAATGCCGTCGACGTAGTGACGAAGCCGTGCTCCACGGGGGAGACGATGCTGGCTAAACGCCGCAGATAGCCGAATGCGAGTAGGCTATGCCCATGTGTGGCAGTGATTAACAATTGGAATGCATGCTAAATGTTATTGATGCGCCGGATTATGGGACGAAATTGTGTGGCACGGAATGGGACGTGTCATAACGATTTGGTCTTATAATCGAGACTCTGTGATTGACTCGAGATGAGTAAGGCGTTTCAATTGTTGTATGCATTGAGTATATGCATTGTGTTTATGAACTGTGATAATGTGCAAGAACGCATGAGAATCATGGCATCCGTGATTTCAGTCATACAGAGTTAAGCACATTGTTTATGGCACGCACGCATGAATCGATAATGTGCAGGGTGTGGCAATGGCCAGGTGAGATCGCTTGCGATGCGACTCGTGTGTGATTGATGAAATGTATCATCTAATGGCCATGTGCATTGCGTGTATTGTGCTCAGTTATAACGTGCAGGGTATGGCATACCGGGTAAGGTTGTATGCGAATCGATTGTTGGTTGTTGCTTGTGGTGAGGTAGTTCGGCTAGATACCCCGGGGTTGAGTTGGTGTACTAACCGGGACTTAGGGGTGGAACTCGCGAGATTTATATCTCACTGGTTATTGAATAACCATTTTCAGGTCCCTAGTGTGAAGAGCCAAGAGCTTGAAGCGGAAGGGTCAGGAGCATAGGTGGCTCAGTAGTTCTTTATGACATAGACCTTCTGTATAAGCTTGAAGTGTTTATAAAAGTGTATTTGATTTGAAATTGGTTGTCCTGCTTTTCTATCCCATGTTTGTTGTTGTTAGGGGATTAGTGAATTCGCTTCCGCATGTGCAATAAAATGAAAAGGGTCGGCGACGAGTCCTGGGAATGTCGCAAAATTCTATTGACCACCGAGGGATGTGCGCGTGCTCGAGGTTCGGGGCGTGACATTAGTGTGACGGCCTGAGCGGCGGTGCGCGGGGAGGAGGGATGGCGGTGCGTCCGCGCCTCGGTCCTCGGACGTGCGCAAGGAAGGGGTCCTCTCCCTCTTGTCCCACATCGCTTAGGGGGGGAGTCCTGGGCTAGTATATAATGGCTTGGGCCCTTTAATATGTGTGACGCGTTTTAAAGCCGTGAGGACTCAGTGTCCAAAGCGGACAATATCACACAGTGGGGCCCGGGTCGTTACACTTCATTGTCCTAAGGCACTTGTTTAAATGTAGTAGCAATACTTGAAAGATTGATGCAAGTGAAAGCAAGAAAATTTCTATCCATTTACCTCACCTTATGGTGTCGACTTTTCCCTAATTTGCCCCTATGTGGGATGGTTCTTAACAGGGGTAATTTGAAAAAAAAAACCTCCACAAGTGTATGGGGTTCAAAGTGTTAAGCAATGGATCACTTATAATGTTTAGGATAGAGAAATGAACTGCCTCTCATCAATTTGGTCGTTGTACCTTTTGCGAGAAAACTCTTTACCTTATGGATATGAACCTTCTTACACTCATCTCACAATTATATAAGTAGGGGACTGTGTTTAGGATAGAGTTTGACTTTCATTATTTCGACACGTCTCATTTAGTATGTTCAATCCATTCCACATCATTCATTAAATTGGTCCATCTTGACGTTCCTCAGTGGAATTGGTGAACTAAACATGTAACAGTCACCATGCAAAATTCTTTTAACAAAGCTCAACAACTTTAAGCATGAAAATTTGCAAACTTCAAAACAAATAATTTACCACACTTAAAAATGCTTTCATAAGTATGAAAAACATGATTTTGAGCGTTCATTCAAAAAGTTGTCCCACGAAGGGACTATCTCAACAATGGGTGTTCTAGGATTGCCCTATCAAAAGGGAACGAACACACAAATTGATCAATTGAGACTGAAAATCCGATCTTCAGTTTGATAGACGTTCCGTTTTTGCTTTTGTCCTTGCATAATAGAATGTGCATGAATAGGATAATATACAACACAAAAGCAAATGTAGATTGAACCCTTTTTGGCTCGGATCAAGATTTTATCTCAGTCAGGTCATTACTAGAATCCATCATCCCTCACTTTCTCATGGATGTGCAGGAATGAAAATTCTGTCAAGCATGGAAATATAAAACACTTCGTTTGGCTCTTTGCGATGGATATCTTAAGTAATATTGAGATGTGACCCTCATTAACTCTTTGGAAATGTGTTATCAACCTTGTTGAGATTATGCTCTGAAAAATGAAGTAAATGAATTAGAAAATTAAACAGGGCTAACCTAATGCATGCTTTTGGAAATGACTTCAAAAATGATTTTTTTATTTACTTTTTTTTAGGGATTTTTTTTGACGAGGAAGCGTGAAGAAGTCCAATCCTCAAAATTTCTCCATGAGTGATATTTTCTTTTCATTATTGGATATCGTCACCGGGCTAGTTTGGTGTACCCCATCATGTCCTCAAAACAAAACATGTAATTTAATTGATATTCATCAATCGAATTGCATTTATTGGAATGAAAAATGTGATATTCAAGCACTAAAAAGAAAGCGAAACAGAAGAAATTGAAAACAATCCCTGATAAGCAATAAAAATTCCCACGCAGGAGAAGTTGCAATTGAACATGCCCCTAATTAAATAAGGAAATCGAACTTCTTAGGACCATGAATCATGTGTGCTTAAGTTCTTCACCTTCCTTGGTCTTGTGATGCGAACCCTCTAAGTAAGATATTCTTCCTTCCAGATATGTCGCTAGTCTCTTCTTGTTGGCATCAAATTCGACTACCAAAGGAAAATGAGACGGTTCAAAAGTCCTCTTGGCTCTCTTCTTTGGGTTGCAATTTCTCACTGAAGATAAAGTATCTATGTCATCACCGCACTTTTGCTTGATGAGATAAGCTATAGTAGTAGAAAATTCATTGATTTGACTTTGGAGGAGTGCAATTCGCTTGTTCATGTTATTGTCAATATCAACGATACAGTTTAGCACTTCATTTTGATCCGTCATTTTAGCTCTTGATCATGTACGAATGGGTAAGCGGATCACTCCATAATCACCTAATTCAAATGAATGGGAACATGTAAGCATGAGGTGTAAATAGAGAGCCGATCATGACAACGATCTAATCGATTTTTTCATTTATTCATGAAATGTTTGTACAATAAGGGAATTTCCTAAAAAGAGCTAGAAAAATAAAAATGGGACACCCTACTAAGGACCAAATTTCCTAAACATGAACTAAGAAAGGCCAAAATTTGAAAATCCCTAATAAGAACAATAAAGACATGAATTGAAAACAAATTCTCCAACTTTTTTTTTTTGGTTTTTTTTTTAAACGACTCACTCCATAGCAATTTCCTCATTCCATTTCTAACTAACAAAGAAAAAAAAAAATCAAAGATTGACCTAGTTTGTCATGGACGGACCAAAAGTATGACAAAATAAATTAATTGCATAGTATAAAGATTGTAACATCCTTGATTTCGACCCTTATTTTGGTTCAAACTAGGAGGCTAAGCTAGATAGGCCAATCTTCTTGAAGAACAAGAGTCAAATGCATTACATGAGGATAATGAGTGGAGGCTCATGTATTCCAAATAATTAATGAAAGGGGATAACTCATGGCTTAAGGGAATAATGACAAGTGATATTGAAAGCCAAGTAGGGTGCCACCTCTCCCCATAGACTTGCCACCTTGAGTTTCATAGGTTTTCACTTCCTAGTTTTTCGAAATAGCTGGGTCTTTCCTGCTTTCCAATTTTATAGAGCTCTTTGTGCTTCGAATTTGAAGAAACTTCCTTTATGAAAGTTGTTCAAAACATCTTAATCTATTACATGCTTAAATTTCAGATGTTTCTAAGGTGAAAATGGTTGGTATAAAGCCCCAATCAATTGTCATATAGAAATTGCCCAGTATAGTGAAAACGGTAACAAAGTTGCTTTCTCGAATTTTTATAAAATATTCCCTTTCGAATTTGGATATACTTCATTCACAAAAGCTTTAAATGACATTCATATCTACAACATATTAGAATTTAAAAGAGTTTTGTGAAGATTTAGATTTCAAAGTGAGTCTCTGTCTCTGTCCGTTGAATCTACTCGATAGACGAATTTTTGGGTTGTGTTCAATGATTTGTTAATCTTCCCACAGAACGAATTTTGCTTGGATTCTTGCATGAAAAATATTTTCTAAGGTCTTCTTTACAACATATTAAAATTTTATAATTATTCAAGCTTATTTGATAAGGTAATGGCACTGATTTCAAAAGTTGCTCAAAACTATTTTCGCTTTAGAATGGGAGAACCACACGCCCAACTTGGAGAGGAAGGGGGCTGCATGCCTAACTTAAGGAGGAAACCAATCTAGATTATTCTTGGCTTGAAGATAAGAATGCATTAAATAGTTTTGGAAGTAAGCTAATTAATGAGCTTAATGAGTCACACGCTCATGTGGTTAACTTGGAGAACAAGTTGTCCAAAGTCCAAGTTTCTTGATGACCAAATCTTAGGTAAATCTTAGGGTATGATGGCCCTAGATTATAGCCTTAGTGAACAAGTCAAGAACTAGCCAATTAAAAGAGGACATGATGCATCAAAAGGCTTATGTGTCTCCTTAGGCATTATAGGCAATAACGAACCTAAAATGAGCCTTGAAGAACAAGTCAATATGTGAACCAATCACAAGTGAACACCAAGGGACTTAGGCGCCAACTCAAGAGGATAGCTAGTCCAACTTTCTTTCCTCTCTTTCACGCCCTTCTCTTCCAAGCCGCCCTAGACGCCGACTGACCACCAAAGAAGCATCTTGTAGCTAGGTCCAAAAAGTAGAAAGTAGACTTTCCTAACTCTTCGATAGGGCGATGTGCTACGTGTATCGATTTTAGGATCATGTCATTGTTTTGCTTGTGTTGGCTTTGTATTGTTATACTTGTTGTGTTCTATTTGTTTGTTGTTATATCAAGTAAGTTCATGGTTTCACATGAATGTCGAGCACACCTGGATGTCGAGGAAATGTCTCATGTGACTTTGGACGTGCACCGAGGTGGGTGCACGACCCAACACTTGATTTTAGGACAACATTGAGACGTGTTGTTACTCAAGACAAGTCACAAGTCGATGCCGAAACAGAAGCAAACGGTTCCAAGTCTAGACCAAGAACCCAAGTCGCATCCGGCATGAGTTTAATTTAGTAAGACATAAGAGTTGTTCATCAGTTCACCTTGCATGGCATGCCTTTAGGCCACTCATTCGGCTAAAAGTTTAAACATAAAATGAATCGATTGATGCTTGAAATGCGTGGACACACGATGGACTTATATGCTAACGCTAGGGGATGCCGGGTTGTTGCTTGGGTTAAAGCCTCAGATGCCGTCCCGATATTGAGATCATGGAAGATGCCGGCCCGAGTGAGGCCAATGCCTGGGGGTCGCCTTGGATGCCGTCCTGATAATAAGATTGGGACAATGCTTGTTGCCAAGGGGGATCGATGCCTGGTTGTTACCGGAAGAGTCGATTAATTTCGACTACTATGATATTGAAAAAGAAAAATGAAAGTCCATGTTTGATGCTTGCAAAAGCCGTGTTTGTTTTGATATGTATTGTTAAGTCCTTGTATCAATTTGAGTATATGTTTGAATTCGGTCACTTAGTGCTTGAACGAGTCTCATGAGATGCACGCATCCCTTTTTGTGACCGAAATGATCATGAGCCACGGATCTTTGGATATCTTGTTCATATGCACTAACTTCTTGTCTTTGATTTTTGAAAGCACATAGACGGTTGAGAGCCTTTCATATGCATAAGCAAGGCAAGGCACAAACCTTGCTATTGATTTGCCATCAACAAATGGGTGGTGATCTTGTATTCGACGATTGACGGCGAGATGTCCTCTTATAGGAGAATTAGGGATTTCTACTTACTGAGTCATAGACTCACTCTTGTTGTTCTCACAATTTCAAGTGTGTAATGGGTAAACCAATCCCGTTGCCCGTTCGTCTTGACCTCCCTATTGATATGACTACCACCGTGATGGACATAATAGACTTAGAAACGGACATCACTTATCGGAAGAAAACTACTACCTTATAGGTCCAAAAAGGGAATGAACCTAGCATAGGGGCTGCTTTTGGGAGCAGCTTGGTAGAGGAGCTATGTTACCCCAGCCTTTTGATTGACTATATATAGAAATGAAAATAAGTAGCCCAGGACTAGGATGTGCATGTAATCAAAACAGCTTTTGATATGTGAATATGTATATGAATATGTTGCTTTTATTTGCTTGGCTTGCATATGTCTTGCCTGACTTCCTTGTTTGTTTGTACGGGGATTGTTTATGATTGCTTTTGCATGTGCTTAACTAAAGATAAAAGACTTTTGGGACGTTCGACGTTACCTGGGGCGTTGATGATAGCCCACTGGGTCATGCTCTCGTACCAAGGATGGAGTGAGGGTGTGACAGGGATAGAAGACTTACTTCACTAAGAACAATCGACGGCAACCATGTAGAGAAGCACATCAAATGTGGGGTTTGATTTCTAACTAAGAAGGCTAAGCAAAGTGAAGTTAAAATGGTAGGATGACTAGTAGCAGCCTTGCATACTAAGTCAAGTCCTCTTAATTCTGGCTCAATCAAGAATGATATCTCAATGCGGCGCAGCCTCGCGAGCAAAGGTAAATAGTCTTAATACCAAGAAAGAAGCTTTCGAGATTGAGTTGGGCAACCTTTACTATGCGGCATTGCATTCAAAATCATATCAAACTTAATACCATCCTAAGTATCTCGGTGCAGCTTAGGTCTGGCGGTAGGATGTGTGTGCAATAGTGTAGTGTAAATGCATAAGCATGCACAACAGTTTATATGCAAATAGTATTTCAATAATTTGAATTCAAAAAATTCATTCCCAACTCCAACCTACAAGATAAGGGCTAACAACCTCTACTCCCTTTATACCTCTCATTTGCAAGAACATTTAACACCTCAAATGGTTAGGGACATACTTGGAATCCGAGTTGCAAAACAAAAACATTTTTCGAAAAAGAGAAAATTGACCTAAGTCTACTAAGAGTTTTAGTTCAAGTCCCTAGTGGAGTCGCCAAGCTGTCGCGACCTAACCTCGGTGAACCTCCTAGGGTTTGGCTAATGGATTACTAAGCCTAAATTTAGCTCGGGCTCTCTCAAGTCTATACCAATTTGGGATTTAAGTTTAAGTTCTTTACATGCAAATTATTTTACCACTAATCTATTTTTGGTGGGTCGATTAGATACCCAAGTAAAGTAACGAGAGATTACTTTACTCCTGCGAACCAAATATTGTGAGTTCGAGGACTTGATTACGTTAGTGTGACAGCCTGATTTTTGATTATGTTTTCGATGAAATCAAATGAGCTTTTCATCAACGCATCTATGTCTTTTTCTCTGAGTTGGCCACTCACGAGATAGTTAATCTATCAGGTGAAGCTGTTAATGAATTTAAATGCAATAGACTTGAGAATTTGACCATAAATCGACTGCTCGACCGTGCTAATCTACAAGGGTCAATACGGCACCGTTAAAATTGATCAGAGATCGGAGATAGGTTGATTCGATAGAGGCATGTAATTAAACTGTGGGTGATTCCACATAATTGTAAAATTCGCGTCGAACGGCACTAAACTGATTTTTCTGTCGATTCTGTACCATTTGTCCGTATTTGAAACCTCGAGATTTTCACGACAATCAAGAGTCACTAATGAGTCGAAGATGTACAATTGGCTTGAAAATAATCAACCACGGGTCAAATGTGCTAAAAATTCCTAAAAGCTACCCGGTAGGTTAGGTCACGCTAAAATCGCGTCCGATTGAAATTAACCACGAAATTCAACCCTATTTCAGAAATTGAAATTTCTGTCATGTAATGATTTATTTTAGTAACGTTGACTCATCCTTCGAAGAATTTTTAGCTAGTCCGAAATTTTGGCGAAAATTCAAGTTTGGGCGATTTTGGACTGGGAAATTAAGAGGGCCGTTTTTGTGTGGATTTTTGGCGTTCAAGATGGATCAATTGGCAAGGAAAATTGTGGAATTTGATGTGGGCATCCTCCTTGGCATGTTGGCCATTAATTTGAGTCCAATTGGAGAGGATTTGAATTGAATTGAAGAGGAATGCACAAAATTCGTAGCCATGGGTGGTGTACAACATTTGGCCCACCTTTGGTGGCTTCTTGGGGAAGTTTGATGAAGGAAAATGGGTAGGGGATAGGGCTAAAGGTGGTGGGGGCAACCACTTGAGTTCTTGGGATATTTGTGAAGACTTTTAAGGCTTTGTGGTCCCCCTCCAGCTGCAGTAGCTCTTCTTCTTCCTCCTTACCTCCCTTGATCTCCATTGTTGCTATTTTGGGAGCTCAAGAACTAGCGAAGAGCGAAGAGCAGCTCGTCGAGCCCCGCAGCCGTCGACCGCCCACTGTACGAGCAGTCGCTGTCGCCCGAGCTGCGCGGAGCCGTCGTGCCTCTCGCTCGCGCATCCGCCTTTTGCTTGCTGCCCCGCGCTTGTTGTCCGCCCATCTGCTCGCGTCCGCCGAAACCGGCTGTCGACCAGCTTCTTCGCCGGCCGCCTCAGCTCGTCCCTAACACCGCCCGGTCCCGCCGTCATAGCACGGCTACGCAGCTCCGCCCGCCAAGCCGCCAACCAGCCCTTTCTGGCCTTGGACAGAATCGACGTCCTAACTTATAGCTGAGACTTGCTGGCTGTTTTCCGGGCCATTCCGGACCTCGTTGGGTGTCGCCGTAGGCCCGTGTTTCGCTCGTCTCCGCATCACTGTTGCCGTGAACTCATCGGCTCACTAATCCAATGAGTTTACTTGCTAAACCTTGTTTAGGGGGTTAATTATGCTTAAGGGATAATTAGATTAGCTTAAGATTGGTTTAGGTGGTTAGTTTAGATTAATTAGTGGTTTAGTTGCTTAATTAGGCTAATTAGGTGGTTAGATTAGATTAGTTAATGGTTAATTAGATTGTATTATTTAATTAGCATAGTGCATTATTTTTCTAGGTTCATTTAAGTAATTAGGCATTTATGTAATTAATTTTACAATTTATTTAATTATTTAATATTTTTCGGAAATTATATCGGGATAGCCGGTAGCCGGAATTTCGTATAGATTGTTGCGGTGCAATTAATTTATGCAATTGAGTGCTAATTTATGCAATTGAGTGATGATTGTTAATATTAAGTTATTATTTCAAAATTATGAAATTTTGGTATTTAATTAGAAAATAACGGGTGTCGGGTTTTGACACCGAAAATGTTTTTAAGTACTATATCAAATAGTGATATTTTAAAAGGAAGGATATCAATTTTTATGGTTCGATCTGACCGTGTACCCACACACGATAATTTTAATGAGTGTTTTTAATACGAAGAAAATAGGCCAAGCACATTATCTTAATTGATGCGTTTGAGTGCAAAGCACAATGTCCTTGGCCGGGATTGGGTGCACGTGTGATGGTTATGAGAACCCGGCCCCGATGTGCGTCAGGTGGACAATGCTCCTATATGGAATGCCCTTAACAACGGATGTCAGATCGCGGTAGTGGCCGGACCGAAGCTCCTTCGGGAATGCCGTCTAGAGGTAGACATTGCCGTGCTCAAGGGATGAGATGATGCCCGGCTATGCCAGACGACTGATGTGCATCGGGTAGGCCGTGCCTGTGTGGGCAGTAATCAATCGGAATGCGTGAATGATTGAGATAAAAGTGCCTAATTATGGGACAAAATTGTGTGGCACGGAATGAGATGTGTCATAATGATTTTGGCCTTATAATCGGGACCCCTGTGATTGATTAAGATATGAGTGAGATGTTCCAATTGATGTGTGCATTTATTATATGCATCTGTGATATGAATTGTACTGATGTGCAGGAAGGAACTGAGGCGAGGTGAGTCTTTAATGTGTGGTTAGATTGCCTCTAGGCATATTTCCTTCCTAATTGGGGTTTAGGGCGTGAACTCGTTGAGACATTGTCTCACCTTGTCGTGGGCTTAATCTTTGCAGGTCCTTAGATGGAGGCGAGGACGGTTCGTTTTGGACAGCCGTGGGGTTATACGAGTAGAGTACCGATGTCCCTGTCCCTGGGAGTCCCTAGCTCCATGAGCTCATCGTGACCACTATCTTAGTCGATGAGGGTCTACCACAGTTGGTACCTCATCGATTCAGGGTGTGGTTCCGTCATGGGCCTAATGGGGTACGGGAAGGTCCCCTGCAGGGTTTCGACGTCCCCGCCATTGCGGTTAACGCCGCTGCGGGCGAGGGGGTAGCTGACCCACCTGATGGTGTCGTGGTAGACCCGGAGCCCAAGTAGATAGGGTTAGCGGTAGAGTTAGCTATGGACTTCTTTTTGAGACCTCGACTTTTGTGTATATAACTTTATAGGCTGACCTTCGTTGTTTATAAAAGTGGTTTCTGAAAATTTGACTGTCCTGCTTTTCCATCCCATGTTTATGTTATCTGGGGATTATTAAATGCTTCCACATGTGCAATAAAATGAATAGGTAAGTGACGCGTCCTGGGACATCGCAATTTTATCGACCACCGAGGGATGTGCACGTGCTCGAGGTTCGGGGCGTGTAAGTTAGATTTCTTTAACTCATTTTCAGTGCCTTTTCTCTTTTATTCTGAAAAAAATATTTTGTAGGCAGCTTTAATTGATTTTAATTTACTATCTCAACATGTGAGGTGACTATACAAGTGCACAAACCACCACTTTAGCACCTAAGAAAGCAATAAATAAATTACAAAACTTACCTTATAACAATGAAAGCATCTGCAATGTTAGCTCGTAATTCACATCAACAGCCCTAGATATATGATTCCTAATTAACATGTAGTCACTCAATCTTTTTTAGGATTTTCTCTTGTTTAATGAAATCTAATTTATGTGCAGTGCAATTTAACAAAATGGCCTAATTCTAATGACGGACAATTTCTAATTAAATGGACCTAGCAACAATTGCTAAATGATATCCATTTTATGCGCCTAACTCTATATGACGTGCACATGATTTTTGTATTTTTTTTTATTAAAATCTGAGATTAATTAAATACTCTAATTCAAACATGCAAGCTATCCTATAGGAGAAAATTCAATTTATTCTAAAAAAAATATTTTTGGTATTTTATTAAATTCGGAATTATAAAATAACTAAAATAAATATGCAATCCTATCTAGGAAATCAATTCTAATCTACATGATATGCAATTTTTTTTTGTATTTTCAACATAAATAAAGCAATTAAAGCATGATAAGCACCAAATCACTCAAGATCGTATATCATCCAATCAATGCAAATAAATAAATAATGTCCAATCAACTTGAAATTTCGCAAATAAAATCGATGAGTTGATCTTAAGCTTGAAAGATCAAAATATCAATTTTAAATATTCCTGCGAAATCAATAATTCCATCTAAAGCCTAATAAATGGAATAAAGATTATATGCGGTTGTGAATTAGGAAATAAATCCTAATTTAGAGATATGTCTATCATTCTTGGAAATGCACATTAAATATTAATAGAAATATATTAGGCAATAAAATATCCAAATCAAATTTAGATAAAATAATTACCTAATTTCGCAAGTAATATTGCCAAATTTGAACTCAACAAAATTGGCTTGAGATCACGGATGATGGGTGGTGGACAGGTGGTATGCTTGACGAAGGACAGCTGCGGTATGAGGAAACTGGCTTAGGGAGGGGACTTTGTCAGGTCGTGCCAAAGCGATGAGGAGCTCTCGGTGGTGCTTCGCTTAGTAAGCAGCAAAAAGTTTTGAATGGTGACTCGTTGCTTCCCTGGTTTGGTAAAGTCAACGAGAATGACGGGCATGGCAAGGGTAGCCACGAGAAGACTTGAACAGTGATGATGGGCTTTCTCACGTGCAAGAAAACCCACAAAAGCTCAAATCTAGATGTGATGGCAAACGCAGGCTCTGTTCTCAACGAAGATCACGACATTGTTGGGTTGAGCTTATTGGAGTGCTGGCTGGGCTTCGTGAATTCACAAGCTCAACAAAGCTTTTCCTCATAGAACCTTTGACCATGTGCTCTTGTTGTGGCTGCCCCGAAAGAAGTAATTCTTGCTCGTCCACGTGTTTGTTTGTCAACGTGGGCTGTTGCTTTAATGGGTAATAATGAGCAAACTACTCTGGTAATTGTGTAGCGATAAGGCAAAAGGTGATGACACCGTAGGTCGCTTGATCGGGCACTATCACAAGGCATAGAAAGGACATGATGAGCATGAGAGTTGCTGGCCGTGAGCAAGAGCGTTGGTATCAGTATCTCCGAGGAAGCGACCGACACAATGGAGGAAGTAGGTTTTGAAACTTCTCTGGATGTTCTCCTTTCTTCTCAATGTGGATGCCTCTCGCTATAGTTTTTCACTTTTGGCCGGGTATTCAATGTGTGGCCTCCCCCTTTGTATGTGAAAGTCCAGAGGATTTATACTTCTCCACTCACCGACTCCTTGCTGGATGAGTGCATATTTTCTTTCCTTTTTCTTTCAATCAAATATTCTCTTCTCTTGCTGACTGAATCTTTCTTCTTTTTATTTTGCAGCTAGTTTATTCATCTAATATATGCTTTTGATATGCGCATGATTATTGACCAAACATTCCTTTTGAACATTGAAATATATTTGGCCACAATCTTGCTTAGTACATCCTCGGACAAATCTTGCACCACTAAATAGATGACTATGATTCCCTTTACTAACACAGATTGATCTCTCAATTTGGCAAACATCCCAATGAATTTTAGGTCATGAGAATTAATGGGCTAGGTCATATTTTCATTACCGCGGGCTAAAGCTCAGAAACATTGACCTGAGTTCATCCGCTGCTCGTCCGATCCAAATGCAAACTATATGAACCCATTAACTACTAATGCAAATGCTCATAATAACTATATGTAGTTTTAAATAATATTTTCTTGTTTAGGGGCTAAAATTTAGTCCCCACTTTTCTATGCAATTTACAATTAAATGGAATCCCAAAATTTGGGTGTCAATAGCGAGACTTGAGCTTGCTTGCTGCTGGCTTGCCGACCATGGCCGCTATGGCCGGTGGCTAGGAGAAGAAGGAGAAAAAGAATAAGAAAAAGAATAAAAAAATCTATTTAAAAAAAAAAAGATACTTAAAAGCGGTGCACGGAAAATCAAATTGGGTTTTCTATACTAAGCGAAAAATATTTACTAATCTATTTTCAAGTTTCAACCAAACACAAAAAATGTTATCATTTTCAAAAATACCATATTTTTCATGAAATAATTGGAGCTTCAATTTAAAAAAAGTAAAATTTATCCGTTAAATTTGTAATTGTATGGAAGTATTTTAACAATATATATTTTAAATCATAAGAAACAAGTTTTTCCAGATTTGATTAAATATGAAAGTGTTTTACAATATGAATCGATTGGGTATTGGTTGGGTCGGATATGCGTCAATAAATTTACGTTACTAATAAATGGGTTATAAACGGAGTAATGGGTCAATTTAAGTCGAACTATTTATAATCCAACCCAAATCCAACTTGACCCACCCGTTTGACAGTCTACATTACACATACATTTTTTCAGCCAAGCAAAAATAAAAGGAGGAAGTAGTGGAAATTCCCATAGGGCTAGGGTCACAGGGGTTGGTTTAGGAAATTCAAATGAGTTCGGGGTCCCTTTCATTCAAATTCAAGCTCATTTCCCGTGTTACGCCAGTTCGAATGAAATTCACAATTGAACCTATGTTTCATTTGATGCGGATGTGTTATGTTTAAACAATAAAAATGTCTCTGATATCTAAATGTAGAAAAATGTTATAAAAATGTGAATACAAAAATACACAATATCGATATTTTTGTGTCAAAGTCAAACTTTGTCATTATAATGAATTCCATCGGTATTCTATATGAAAAATTGGAGGAGTCAACAAGCTTTTTGAATTTATTTCTTTAATTTATTTTAGTGACTCCTTAGAAAAAGCATTAAGCTTTTATATAGGGGTAAGTACACTAAAAGTGTCAAAAGTTGTGTATAGTGCTCACTTTGGTGCCAAAAGTTTATTTTGGATCACTTAAGTGTCAAAAAGTTTGAAAAATTATCATTTCAGTGCTAATGCTGATCTGGTTGGCCGAAAATCCAATGTGGCAATTTTCTTATTAATTTTTGAAGCCGATGTGGCTCGTCGGAGAGTATAGTCAACATGCAAACAACAAAACGACGCTGTTTGGTGTCTTTCCCCCAAGTAAGAACCCTAAATCCCTAAATTGAAAGAGAATCAAAAGTTCAAAACCCTAAATCCCCAATTTGAGTGCTTACTTCGATTTTCTCCCAAAATTATCAGCTTGCTCTTACAAATGGAGGGCAGAAGCTTCAGCACCGGCTCACATTCATGCCAAAAAAGCAAATTAGATGGTGAGTGTTATTATTATTACGGGTTACTAAGTCCGAGAAGAACATCTTGGACTCGGTTGAATCCAGAGAGAAGATTCCCTGGGTATGGTAGATATAGAGAAGACTTGAAGTGTAAATATTTCAAATAGGTTGATGCGGAATTTTCCAGTTGAGCGATAGAAATGATCTTGAAGCTACTTGAAGGCCGACATCAACCTCCACCTACATTAATTGACAAGTTGGAAGATGTCGACTCAATGCAAGCTCAAATGGAGGGTTTAACATCTTTGGTTGACCTTTTAAAGAGGGAGGTTTCAAGGCTGAAGATTGAAAAAAACTTTTATCGAGCGTTAATTATGTTGCTATTCTCTTGTGTAGTCTATTCAAATGTGAAGTGAGTAATGAGAAGAAGTTTGTATGTCTACCATAGTCGAAGACGTGAAATATGTACTTGTATTGGATAATTTGTAAGTGTGTTCTTGGTTTGTTACAATTTTTGTATGAAACAAAAGGTTTTGTTGCGGTTTATGGTAAAAATGGAAGATTGGAGTTGGAATTTGTTGGGTGTGAACACTTAAAAGTTTTCTTGCTTAATTGTGTATTGTCAATGCTTGTTTTGCTTAGTTTTTGCTTTAGATGTAATGGTTTGTTGCATTTTTTGTTTGGTAATGGTTTGATGGTTTGCTGGTTTGTTGCAACTATTTCTTCAAACTATGGCAAAATTAAGGGATTGTGGCAAATTCACGATTGACTATTTTAGTGCCATAAGTTGTAAATAGTGATCACGTGAGTGCCAGATTTTTATAAAAGTGATAATTTAAGTGCCAATTGCAGCTAAAAAATGATTGCTTATGTTGTACAAATTTTGAAAAAAGAACTGGTTAGTTTCAAATGTCACCTAGCTTGCACCAGTTGTGGTGATCTTGTTGCACCGGTTGGGTTGCTAGTGCATCTTGTTCTTGCACCAGCTTATACAAGTGTTGATGCAATGAGATGCACTAGCATAAGTGTTGATGCAACAAGATGCACCGGCATTTAGAATTCTCATGCAAGAAGATGCGACACCCACAATTGCACCTAGGCGTGCTAATGCATTTTGATTTTGCACCAGCACATACAACCAGAACCCACAAATTTATTAGTACCCACTACTTCGACCAGCAACAATATATGCACACATCATTTCTAAAAACAACATTAGCCTCATAACAACGTTGCACCAACAGCAAAAAATTTATGCAGCATAACTGTCTTGCCAACATTATTAGCTGAAACCAAGACAAGAGAAAATAATAAAAATAGCCTTTGCCATTGACACTAATTGATTCTTTACAAAGGAAAAAAATGTCTGACTTCACTCCCCAATCATTGAAGGTTTAGCAGCCTCCTCAAAAAGACAATGGCAATATGCACCCTCCTTAAAAAACAATGGCAACAACTCCCACCAATAAAGATAAAATATCTAGCGCCCTCTTAAAAAAAAAAAAGATACCATGTTTGGCATCCTCCGATCAGTCAATATGCACAACACCTCCCTTCCTATTCCTTTTCCTTTTGGAGTTTTGAATTGATTCATAATCTAAGCACTCTTTCGAATTGGACATGCAAGTTCTTTAACTGGCCTTTTCGTCTCTTCCTTTTAATTGTTCTAAACAACAACTATTTTTTTCTAGCATGTGTCATGTGTTGGTCCATAGGATCACTAGTGCTCCCATGATTAGTCAGTTGAGAGGGAACTAGTGCTTGGTTCTTTTTTGGCGGCTATTTTAGAGTTGTACCTGCTGTTTTCTTCTTTGGAGCACTCTTCTTTCAATGCGTCCTTGATTCTTGAGCTGGCCCACCTTGAGAGATAAGCACCTCTGAAGTTCCCCAGGCTAGAAGAACATAGTCATATTGTCAATCAAATAAATTCAAGTACAACAAATTAAATACATGAGCCCTACAAATTTTACATTTAAAAATAGTCATTCCAATACATTCATTTGTGTAAATCCCATAACCATATTGTCTTAATCTTTTTCCAAGAGCCCCTTTTGTTCGATGTGGTGCATCATTTTCAGCAGCAACCAATAAGGGAGCAACCTATGCAACTTGTGCAGTTGCTCGTCTTTTCACTTGAGAAATACATAATAAAATTAAATTTCAACCCATAAAAGACAAATACAACAATGTATAACTTATAAGATATTTTTTCTTCATTTGCTCAATAGTGGACTCAGTTGTTATTGTTGCTATCCTGCTTGTATCAATCCCTGTTCCTGCACTTAGGCCTACAATAAGGCCTTCTTCTAGCCCTTTAGTAGGCCTTAAAATGGTGCACTGTATCATGATTATGGCCAACTAGAACAAATAATTAGACATTTACTCATTTTCATGATGGAAACAAATGGAGAAAACTCATCAAATTAATTATAGGTGCATGACAGATGAAAAGGACAAGAGAAGTCAATGCATTGTCATTCATCAAACTTTATCAAATACAAACTGAAAAGTTACTGAGACAAAGATGATACTTACCTTACAATAGGGCTTTCAGTCTACCCTTTAGTAGGCATTACAGCAAGGCCTTATGTCTTCCCTTCAGTAGGCCCAGTAACAAGCTCTTCAATAGGCCCTGTTGGTGGCCTTAAATCGGCATTTGCATCTTGTTGTTAATGTTGCTTTTTAGCTCACAACCTTTCTTATTGTGCCATTCTTTGTGACAATAGGAGCATCTCATCTTTACTCCAGTCCTACTCATCATATAACTTGATGCCTCTTCCTACTACATTCTTCGTCTCCTTTTTTGGCTTTCCTATTTGCTTCTTCAGTGGCAAAGGTAGAGGGCCTTCACAATTTGTTGTCTCCTAAAATTTGCTACTTCTGATAGGCAGCATCATGAATTGGTATGAAGCAAGGTATGATTTTTTCTTATACCAACCATCTAGGCAATCCTCTGGGTTTTGTTACTTCATCTGAATAGCACAAATGGCATAGCCACAGGGAATTCCATTTAGTTGCCAAGCTTAGCATAAATACTTTCTTCTATCTAGGTTGACAACATACTTATCATAATTTTCAATGATCTCATATCCATTATCTCCATTCCAAACTGGATGGTAGAACCTATTAGTAGCAATGTTTGTATCCAATCTCTTCATAATCTTAGGACCATAGTCTCTAGTCCACTTCGTAGTCTCATCTCTTTGTCTATGCAGTCTAATCATGACTATAACTCGAATATCATCAAGTATGTTGATGGTTGGTGTCACGCCCCGATCCTCGAGCACTCACCCATCCCTCACTAGTCGATTAAATAGCGACGTCTTAGGACGCATCACCGACCCTTTTCATTTTAATATGCATGCGGAAGCATATAAATAATCCCCAGACAATAAAACAATGGGATAGGAAAGTAGGACCATAATTTTCGAACCTGAAAATAACAACCACACTTATATACATATCCAGCCATGTTAGGTCATATACAAAACCAAGGTCTACAAAACAAGGGGGAGGTTTTCAAATACTACAAGCACCCTAGGTCGTCGAGTCCTCCTCTGAAACCACCGGGGATCCTGGATCCAATAGACTCGGGTCCACCACCGAACCCTTAGGAGGATCTGTGGTGCCTTTCCCAAACGCAACCTCCAACACGAACTGAGGTACCTTAGATTCTGGTATGGGGCCCTCTCTTTGTCCATTCCGCTCTCGACGGTACCGTGATCAGTAATGATGGGGCACCTTACGATGTAGACCCACATCAACCCAAAACACGGACTGCACGAGTGCGTATTCCCATCCCCTAGGGTCCCCATGCAACGAAATATAAGTTACTTGTTCCCTGATCTGCTTCTGTTGTCTAAAATGCTCGGAAGGAGCTGCCATCTATGGACCTGAAATGTTATCTCATAGCAGGGTGAGACTACGTCTCAGCAAGTTCAACCCCCTAAAACCCGACTAGGAAGAAAATACACCTTGAGGGCTGCCTATGCGCACACACGAGTCAAAGGACTTACCTTGGCCTCAGTTCCTTCCTGTCAGACAATACAATTCAAGTAGACATTTCAATCAATCAATTCAACCAACTGGATCGAATCATCGATCAATCGTCTCAATCGATTCCATGTCATCACGACCTTCACACGGTCAATCCCATTACTCACTCTAATTATAAATCTCGGCCCCACTCGGGTACGGCCTACTAAGGGTGCGCATGGTAAAATTTCTTGGCTGGGGAAGAGTTTTTTTCAGAAATAGTTCTTTTCTATTTCTATTCCGGAACACTTTTCGAGCAAAAGAACCCGTTTGATAACCGCACAAAATTTCTACTCTTAGAATAGAAAAAGAATAGAAATGCGTTTGGTAACGCAACGATTCTTTTTGTATTTATTTGTTTTTTATTTGTTCTTTTTATTTGTTTTTTATTCTTTTTGTATTTATTTGTTTTTTGTATTTATTTTTTTTGTATTTATTTGTTTTTTGTATTTATTTGTTTTTTGTATTTATTTGTTTTTTGTATTTATTTGTTTTGTTTTTATTTGTTTTTTTTTCTTTTTTGTATTTATTTGTTTTTTATTTGTTGTTTTTTTTGTATTTATTTGTTTTTTGTATTTATTTGTATTTATTTTTTTTTTTTTTTGTTTTTTTTTGTATTTATTTGTTTTTATTCGTTTTTATTCTTTTTTTGTATTTATTTGTTTTTATTCGTTTTTATTCTTTTTTTTATTTATTTGTTTTTTTATTTTTGTTTTTTATTTGTTTTTTGTATTTATTATTTTTATTTTTTTGTATTTATTTTTTTTGTATTTTTTGTTTTTTATTTATTTGTTTTTTGTATTTATTTGTTTTTTATTTGTTTTTTTGTTCTTGCTCACGGCCGCGCCTGGCGCGGCGGCGGCGGTGGCCGGCGGTGGCTCCGGGCGGTTGGAGGTGGCCACGGCAAGAGAGAAATAAAACAAAAATAAAAAAGAAAATTTGCTTATTTCTAGAAATTGTTCCCGGGACAAGAAGCAATTTTTTTTTTTTTTCTCGTTTCTATTCCCGGGCTAACTTTTCTATTAGGGAATAGAAATCGACTTGGCGTTACCAAACGGGTTTGTTCTTTTTTTGTTCCCGGGGAACAAAAGAACAGAAATTCTTAGGAATAGAAATATTCTCATGCGGACCCTAAGTCTTCGGCGGTGAATCACGGTCCAATGGGCACAACCTTTGTCAGGTGGTAATCACGGCCCAATGGGCACGACCTCTATTAGGTGGTAATCACGGCCCAATGGGCACAACCGATCCAAGTTCGGTGGTAAATCACGGCCCAATGGGCACGACCTCTATCAGGTGGTTATCACAGCCCAACCGGCACAGCCATACTTCGGCGGTTAAATTAACTCAACCTATAACATCTCACGACTATTCAACCACGACCAATGATATTGCACTTCACAATTAAATTCCTCAATTACATAATATCTTGGCCTAATTTCCTTGTATTAAAGATACCCGATAAAAATAGTCGTGTGTGGGTACATGGTTGGTCTTAGCCAAAATACGATTTTCTGCCACTTGAAAATCCCACCAAAATATTTTTGGCGTTGTAAACTGACGCTCGATTATTTTCCAATTAATTATTGAAATTGATCCAATTTAGGAATGAAATCCTAAAATACAAATCATGCATAATTAGCACCAATTTGAGCTCAATTAAATAAATAGCGACGGCGAGCGGTCCCAGTGGCGTGTTGGCTTGTTGCTCGGCTTTCTCTGAGTTGTTGGACTTCAACAGTAAGATGGAGGGGGAGAAAGGAGCTGGTCGACCGACCTTAGAGGGGGAAGAGGATGGAGGAGAGAAGAAGAAAGGGGATAAGGGGGACCACTTGGCCTTCTTATCTCATCTCTTTGTCCCCCAAGACCAAGTCCAACTTGGTTGCTGTCTTCCATGGCCACAATTCAGCCATAAATCCCTTCTAGAAGCTCATTTGAAGTGGTCCATAAGTCATGGATGTGGGCATACGAATTTCACAAGTTTTTCCCTCAATTGGACTTCATTTCCTTCTTGATTCAACACAATTTGGCCTTTATAAATTCAACCAACAAGCTCACGATCAAATTGGCATTTTTCCTCGCCAATTGAACCATCTTGCATCCCAATTTCGCAATATAAAACGGTCCCTGACATTTTCTGGACAAAAACGGCCATATGACGACTTTTTTGCAAAAAGTCTCGGTTTGCAGAAAAATCTTCTGAGACTGATTCGACGTTCCTAAAATTAATTAGGGGTGAGCATCGGTTCATGGTTGACCCTGGACCGACCCTAGATCGGCCCAACCCTGTCAGTCATGGTCCGGTTCTTAGGGAGACTGAGTCGGTCCTTGGTCCTAGAATTCTAGGACCAAGCCTTTGTCTTGGGTTGGTCCTCCGTCTGATAGTTCCGGGTCGGTCCAATCCCGACCAACCCCGAATATATATACTTAATATATTATCTATAATTTTTTTATATAGAGAAAATCTTAAAATAAACGGTGTCAACAACATTAAACATCTATTTAGTGAGGAGTTCAAGTAATTTTACATTGTTCTTTAATATCTTAGATTTTTAATATCTTTTACAGCGTCAATAGTCATAATTTACGAAGGAGGAAAATATTTTTGTAAGGAGTTCTCACGGCATCCAAAAAGGTACAGACAACTCCTTATGGCATCCTCTTCTAGTATTTGTTCTCTTTTGTCTTATTTGTTCACTTAGTCTTTCTTCAATTTGCCAAAATCGAAAGAAACAACTTCTCCGTTCGCCACTCGACACTCGCCTCACTCGCTTTGGGTCACTTGTGCCGCTCGATGCTGGCTTGGCTTGTTGCTCCCTGCTTGACATTCGATGCTCATTTTGTTCGACACTCACCCCACTTGACCCTCACTGCTTACCTTTCTTAGCTGACCTTGCTCATCATCGAACCCATTGGGTCGGTACGGTCCTCAATTGCCCTTTCAAGGAGTACAAAAAATGAAATAAAAAGTTATTGGTTAGTTCTAGGTTGACCTTGAAATTGGACCGAACCCATTGGGTCAGTCTGGTCCCTAATCGCTTTTCTAAGGAGTACAAAAAATGAAATAAAAAATTATCGGTTGGTCTCGGGTTGACCCTAGAACCCGACCGAATCCATTGGGTCGGTCCGGTCATCGGTCCCAAGCTCAATAGGGTCGGTCCTCGGTCCGAAAAATCGAGGACCAGCACTGTGCGAGTTGGTCCTAGGGTTAGGGGTGAATTTGGGAAATTGGATTTCTGGACTTCTCTCCAAGGGTACGATCTTGAGGATTCAAATATGGACATAGGTCTCAAGATTTTCACGACAACCGAGAGTTGCCAATGCGTCGAATGGGTTCATTGTGGCTCGAAGAAAATCAACCACGGGTCATTTGCACTAAAATTTTTTGAAAGCTACCCGGTAGCCTAGGTCACGCTATAAACGCGCCGGAGTGAAATTAACCGCGATTTGAATCCGATTTCAGAAATTGAAAGTTCTGTCATGTTGTAATTAATTTTAGGGGTGAGCATGGTGCTGGGTTGGGCTGGTCCACCCCCTAACCCTAGGACCAACCCGATAGAAAAATCAGTTTAGTGCCGATCGATGAGAATTTCCCAATTTAATGGAGTAACCCACGTTTAGCCATACATCTCAGTCGAACCGACCTATCTCTGATCTTCAATCGATTTTTAACTGTGCCATAATGACCTCTAAAAATGAGCACGGTCGAGTAGCCGATTCCTAGTCGAATTCTTAAGTCTATTGCTTTAAAATTCCTTAATGGCTTCCCCAGATAATCTAGTTATCTCGAAAGTGATTAGCTTTGAGAACAGCCCTATAGGCGCGTCGATGAAATGCCCGATTAATTTAATTGAAAGTAGAAGTGAAAAATTCAGGATGTCACAACTCTTCCCCTCTTATAAAAATTCCGTCCTCGAAATTTAAACCATTACAATATTTAAGCAAAAATGTAGGGGTACAACTAGAGGTGAGCGGTTCCAGGTTCCGGTTCGGTTCCTTCGGGAACCTGGAACCTACCCTCGGGTACAAGTTCCTCATTTTTTGGAACTTAGAACCTATCTGTCAAAATCGAGAACTTGGAACCTACCCTGTCACAGGTTCTAGGGTCGGTTCCAGGTTCCAACAGGTTCCTTTTTTTTTTTGTCATTTTCATATTTGAACTATAACGTACGCGCATACCATGGATTCACGGCAAAGTGGGGCTAATTACTTTGCCTCTAAGGGCGTTCTAACATAGACCAAAGCGCAAAGACATATACAGAAGCAAAGACAATTTCCAAGATGAGATTCAACAAGCAATAAGAATTATTCCACGTTTACAGGGCTGTCTATCATCACGAGCATCCCACGGTAGACATGCCTAGCAACAAAGGCATTTACCAAGACTAATAAAAACCCATAGACTGAAAACTGATAAAGACGAGGACTAGAAGAACTGTTTTCGGGTTCCCTTCTCTCCGGAGAAGCCTTACTAAACCTCCTTAACCTCCACATCAGAACTCCATCAATTTCCAGCAAAATGATGCTACAAAATATAAATGGCAACTCAAAATTTGCTGCCAACAACTTGCTCATCCAGAATTTGAACTCCAAAAATAATGAAATTGACACCGGAGGGACTATAATGAGCAATCGATCTAGGAATCAGTCACTCACTCCCTATTTGGAGCGGGAAATGAAATTCACAGCATTTGATAGAATTACCCCAAGATCGTACCCTTGGAGAGAATTCCAGAAATCCAATATCACCGGGCGAGCGGCCTCCGGCGCTGAGCAGGGATGACGGTCGCTGGTCTTCGGGGCAACAACGTCAGGCGTCGCGACTGCTAGCGTAGGGTAGTCGGAGCATAGGTGGAGATAGCAGCAGTGGCGTCGCGGCCGCCGGCGTAGGTAGTCGAAGCGAGGCGGAGACAACGGTAGCGGCGTCGTGGGTCAGAATCAGAAACCTAGTGACCAGCAGCTACGATCGGATGGCCCGAGGACGGAATTGCGGTAGGAACGGTGGCTTTTGGCATTTGGTTGCAGCGGCGGTGGAGTAGAGGAGGACCCAGTGCGGGGCGTCGGGGGCTTCGGTGCGAGCGGAGGCGGTGGGTCACGAGTGGAGACGAGCTCGGCTCGGATCCGCCTGCGTCGGGTAGTCGCGGCGGGCAAGAGTCGAGTGGCGTCGGCGACGGCGAGGCGAGCACGGCGGCGACGGGCGTGGGTGGCGAGGGTTCGCGCGAGCGTCGGCGGCGGCGTCCAACGGCGTCCGGCGGCAGTGGCCTTGAGGGCGAGCGGCGTCCGGCGGCGAGACTCAGAGCGGCGTCCAGCGGCATCTGGCAAGACTCTGAAATTCTAAAAACTGAAAGTGAAAGGGACTCGGTTGGGAGCGCCGAGCGGGGCAGGGGCCCTTTTGGAACCCTAACCGGTTCAAAATCGGTTCCATGACCGGGTCCGACACATTCCGATTTCGGTTTCGATTGGAACAGGAACAGAACCGGAATCGCCGGTTCCCCAAAAATGGAACCGGGAACCGGAACCGGTCCTTTAAGAATCGAGAACCGAACCGGAACCTTTGGTTCTCCGGTTCTACTCTGAAGCTGCGCTCACCCCTAGGTACAACTGTCTCATCGACTCTTCAATCTCCAATGTTGCTCCTTCAGTACCGTGGTGTTGCCAGACCACTTTGACCAATGGGATGGTCTTTGTAAGCAGAACTTGCTCTTTTCTATCCACTATATGAACTGGGCTTTCAACGTATGACACTCGGTCATCCACGTCCAATTCTTCAAAATTAAGCACGTGGGTCATGTCGGGCTCGTACTTCCTCAACATCGACATGTTAAAGACGTTGTGCACTTGCGCCAATCTCGGCGGCAACACAAGACGATATGCTAGGGCCCAATTCTCTCTAGAATTTCAAATGGACCTACGTACCTCGGACTCAGTTTGCCTTTCTTACCAAAGCGCGAAGTCCCCCTCATTGGTGACACCTTTAGAAAAACGTGATCACCAACTTGGAATTCCAACAGTCTCCGGCGCTTTATCTGCATAACTTTTTTGTCTGCTCTAAGCGGTCTTTAATCTGCCTTTGATTACTGCAACGGCATCCACTGATTGCTAAACTAACTCTAGGCCTGTAATCTTTCTTACCCCAACTTCATCCCAACACACTGGTGTCCTGCACCATTTGCCATACAACGTTTCAAAAGGAGCCATCTGAATGCTCTGCTGATAACTGTTGTTGTAGGCAAATTCCACCAGATGAAGTTGTTCCTCCCAACTTCCCTTAAAATCTAGTACACAAGCTCGCAACATGTCCTCGGGGGTCTAAATTGTCCTCTCAGACTAGCCATCCATTTGAGGATGATATGCCGTACTGTACTGCAGCTTTGTACCCAAAGCACTCTGTAAGCTCTTCCAAAAAGCGGCGGTAAATCTCGGGTCTCTATCTAAAGTTATCGTAACAGGCACTCCGTGCAGATGAACTACCTGACGTACGTACAGATCTGTGTGTCTATCCAAATTGAGGTCCTTTCGTACTACAATGAAGTGAGACGACTTTGTCAATCTATCGACCACTACCTAAATGGAATCATTACCTCTTTGACTCTTCGGTAGGCCGGTTACGAAATCCATCGTGATATGTTCCCATTTCCACTCTGGGATCTCAAGAGGTTGTAGAAGTCCTCCCGGCTTGCAATGCTGAGTTTGACCTGCTGACACGTCAAACACTTGGCGACATGCTTGGCGATGTCCGCCTTCATACCTGACCACCAATAGTGTTGACGCAGATTCTGATACATCTTGGTACTGCCAGGATGTATGTTGTAACTGCTATGATGCGCTTCTTACAAAATATCCTTTTTAAGCTCCACTTTGTCAGGTACAACGAAACGTCCTTGGAACCTCAGTGTTCCGTCATCAGAAATCTGAAAGTCAGCCTTCCTTTTCTCGATGTCTTCTTGCAAATTTTCTGAACATCAGGATCTGTCGGTTGGATTAACTTGATTCTAATCTGGACATCCGGTTCAATTCTGAGGGTGGCCATAAGACTAGAAAGGTGGCCTACCTCAAACTTGAATACCAAATCTCGAGCTCTCTCGATTAGGTTCCACTCCTTAATCAGTACATGAGCAACTGAAGACATTCGACTCAAAGTATCAGCGACTTTGTTCGCCTTGCCTGGGTGATATAGGATATCACAGTCGTAGTCCTTCAGCAATTCCATCTATCGACACTATCTCATATTCTCATTTTGAGAGAATAGGTACTTGAGACTTTGATGGTCTATGAATATCTGGAATCTTTCTCCGCACAGGTAATGTCTCCAAATCTTCAGGGTAAAGATAATTGCCGTGAGTTCTAAGTCATGCGTCGGGTAATTATGTTCATGAGGTCTCAATTGACAGGAGGTGTATGCAACAACTCTGCCATGTTGCATCAGCACGCAAGCCAATCCCCTGAACGACGCATCACTATAGATCTCGAATCCTCTAAGACAATATGGAATGGTCAGCACAAGTGCGGTAGTCAGCTTTTGCTTTAGCTCTTGAAAACTACACTCGCACTTGTCTGTCCACACAAATTTCTCTTCTTTCTTTAGGAGTCTTGTCCGTGGCGACGCTAAAGATGAGAACCCTTCCATGAACCTTCTGTAATAACCTGGCAAACCCAGAAAACTTCTGATTTCCATCACAGTAGTCAGTCTTGGCTAGTTGATCATTGCTTCAATCTTGCTCGGGTCCACCGAGATTCCTTCACCTGAAATCACGTGACCTAAGAAAGCAACACGAGTTAACCACAACTCGCATTTGCTAAACTTGGCATATAACTAATGAACTCTTAGAGTATGCAACACTAATCTTAGATGACTCTCATGCTCTTCATCACTTCTCGAATACACTAGAATATCATCGATGAACACGATCACGAACTGATCTAGATATTCCTTGAATACTCGGTTCATCAAATCCATGAAGGCAGCTGGAGCATTCGTCAACCCGAATGGCATCACTGTGAACTCATAATGACCATACCGAGTACGAAATGCTGACTTTGGAATGTCCTCCTTCTTGATCCTCAGCTGATGATATCCTGTCCTCAAGTCGATTTTCGAAAATATCGACGCTCCTTGCAATTGATCAAACAAGTCATTGATCCTCGGAAGTGGATACTTGTTCTTGATCGTTACTTGATTGAGTTGCCGATAGTCGATGCACAGGCGCAACGAACCATCTTTCTTCTTTACAAACAGAATTGGTGCTCCCCAAGATGATGCACTGGGACGAATAAATCCCTTATCCAATAACTCTTGCATCTGCACCTTTAGTTCCTTCAACTCAGATAACGCCATCCGATAAGGAGCCTTAGAGATTGGCTCTGTCCCGAGTGCTAGCTCGATCACGAATTCGATTTCTCGCTCTGGCAGTAAACTTAGCAATTCCTTCAGAAAAAACATCCGGAAATTCTTGTACCATAGCAATGTCTTCCATCTTCAGCTCCTCAACCTGTCATATCCATGACAGTTGCCAGGTAACCTTGGCAACCCTCGTCTAATAAACGAGTTGCCTCTGGGGACGAGATCAAGATAATCGAGGGTCCTCCTCAATTCCTGACAAACTCGAAGCTCTCACCCTCTAACAGGTCAAACTGAATCGTCTTGCGATAGCAATCCATCTTAACTCGTTGCTTGGTGAGCCAGTCCACGCCAATTATCAAATAAAAGTCATACATGGCTAGGACTAACAAGTCTATTTTCCACTCTCACTCACCAATCACTAACTTGCAACCAGAACAACCCAAAGCAGCTATCACTTATCCTTCAATGGTGTAGATATACTAACTGCTGACTCCAATTATATAGGACTTACTCCTATCAACTTAACATACTGCTTGGCAATAAATGAATGAGTTGCTCCTGGATTGAATAAAGCGTAAGCAGGATAGTCATTCATCGAAACCATACCTGTGATCACGTCAGGCACAGCCTCTGCCTGACCTCGTGTGATGGCATACACCGTGCCTTGAACTGGGGGTCTAAGCTATCCTCCTTGTGGCGCGTTCTAAGGTGCATACCCTTTGATCTGACCCATAGGTGGCGGCGGCGGCAACTACGGTTGTCCTCTCGTCTCAGGGACAGTTCTTGGCGATATGACCCTGCGGCCGGATTCAAAACACACGCCCGGCCTAGATTAACATGGGGCTAACCCGTGTCACCTTCCACATAAGCGACATACGCCATTTTGGCTAGGCCCTGACTTTCCAACTCCACCGTTCCTGTTGGGCGGGATTTGAAATCTTCCTCTAGTCATGGGCCTCTTCACATGGCGAATCCCTTCTCGGTGTGAACTAAACCTCGATCCAGACGAGGTGACTTGCTCGTTCAAACTCCTTTCAAGTAGCTATGCTCGACGGTAAATTTCTCGATAATCGATCAGGTCGAACGACACCAGCGGCTGTTTCAACTCTTGTCGAAAGCTAGTCTTGAACCTTCGAGCCTTCTCTTCAGGATCTTCAATCAGCCTCGGAGCATACTGAGAAAGCTCCACGAATTTGACCCCATACTGGTCAATAGTCATTGTCCCTTGACAGAGACGCTGAAACTCCATTTTCTGTTCTCTGGCGCTCCTTGAGAAATATTGCTCATTGAACGCCCCAAGGAAGGCATCCCACAGCGGAACCACTCCTCCTGGAAAATCAGTCTCTCTAGCGGCTCTCCACCAGGTATTGGCATTACCCTACAACTGATAGGTCACTTTCTCTTCTTCGGTGCACATCAAGAGTGGAAAGGCCTTTTCCAGATCTTGGATCCAAAGATATGCGGCCTCTGGATCTCCCGTACCCGTGAACCTTGGCGGGATCAGCTTCAAGAATTGCTCAACGAGCTTATAGATTGGTCTCTCTCTCTGCACCACTACATTCTCGGGTTGAACGTCGGTAGGTACGGCGGCAGGTGCGGCCTCGGCGGCGCAACGGCAACGGCAGTGAGTAGTAGCGGCGGTAGCAACAGCGGCTTGATTCGTACTGCTACCTTAACACGTCTCTTATGGCCTCAAGCGCCTGCATGATCCCTTCTATTCTAGGATCACCAGGGGTTGCTACCCCGGTACCAACTAGAGGTGGTGCCACTCCACTCATGCTAGCCTGAGCTGGTGCTCGACCTCGGCCTCCTCGGGTACCGACCCTAGTCGGTGTTCCACCCCGAGTTACGACCCTAACGGTCCTTTTGCTAGGAGTCCTTTGCTCCTGATCGCTCATCTTGCAGGCTTTCTATAAAGACTTGCTTTTCCAATTCATACCGAATTAGAATTCGAGCGATTAACACCAACAAGCAATTCTACCAAACAACCATCACAGACATTCACCATCGCACCTTATCACTCCAATTCTAAACCATTGCTCTGATACCACTTAAATGGGGATGTCACGCCCCGATCCTCGAGCGCGCGCTCATCCCTCACTAGTTGATTAAATAGCGATGTCTCAGGACACATCGCCGACCCTTTCATTTTAATACGCATGCGGAAGCATATAAATAATCCACAGAAAATAAAACAATGGGATAGGAAAGTAGGACCATAATTTTCGAACCTGAAAATAACAACCACACTTGTATACATATCCAGCCATGTTAGGTCATATACAAAACCAGGGTTTGCAAAACAAGGGGGAGGTTTTCAAATACTACAGGCACCCTAGGCCGTCGAGTCCTCCTCTAAAGCCACCAGGGATCTTGAATCCAACAGACTCGGGTCCACCACTGAACCCCTAGGAGGATCTGCGGTGCCTTTCCCAAAAGCAACCTCCAACACGAACCCAGGTACCTCAGATTTCGGTATGAGGCCCTCTCTTTGTCCATTCCGCTCTCGACGGTACCCTGATTGGTAATGATGGGGCACCTTACGATGTAGACAAACATCAACCCAGACCACGGACTGCACTAGTGCGTATTCCCATCCCCTAAGGTCGCCATGCAACGGAATATAAGTTACCTGTTCCCTGATTTGCTTTGGTTGTCCAAAATGCTCGGAAGGAGCTGCCTTCTATGGACCTGAAATGTTATCCCACAACGGGGTGAGAATACGTCTCAGCAAATTCAAACCCCTAAGACCCGACTAGGAAGAAAATATGCCCTGACGGCTGCCTACGCGCACACACGAGTAAGAGGACTTACCTTGGTCTCAGTTCCTTCCTGTCAAACAATACAATTCAAGTAGGCATTTCAATCAATCAATTCAACCAACTTGATCGAATCATCGATCGATCGACTCAATCAATTCCATGTCATTATGACCTTCACATGGTCAATCCCATTACTCACTCTATTTATAAATCTCGGCCCCACTCGGGCACGGCCTACTAAGTCTTCGGCGGTGAATCATGGCCCAATGGGCACGACCTCTATCAGGTGGTAATCACGGCCTAATGGGCACAACCGATCCAAGTTCAGTGGTAAATCACGGCCCAATGGGCACGACCACTATCAAGTGGTTATTATAGCCCAACGGGCACAGCCATACTTCGGCGATTAAATTAACTCAACCCATAACATCTCACGACTATTCAACCACGGCCAACGATATTGCACTTTGCAATTAAATTCCTCAAAGATACCCGATAAAAATAGTTGTGTGTGGGTACAGGTTAGCCTTAGCCAAAATACGATTTCCTGCCACTTGAAAATCCCACCAATTTATATGGTCCACCAAAATATTTTTGGCGTTGTAAATCGACGCTTGGTTATTTTCCAATTAATTATTGAAATTAATCCAATTTAGGAATAAATTCCTAAAATACAAATCATGCATAATCAGCACCAATTTGAGCTCAATTAAATAAACAGATCACACCACGGCAATCAGTATAAAATTCCGATCACCAACTATCCCGGTCTAATTTTTGGAAAATAAATAAATAAATAAATAAATACAGAAAATAATGAATAAATGCCAATAAATTGCAAAAATGCTAACTTAGGCCCATAAAGCCTAATTGAAAGCTGAGATGGACCAGGAAAATTTTCGAATCACTCTAGATAAATATTAGAGCTTGTCTAGGCTCTAATTGCACTAACTATCCACCTAACATGCATTGATAAATAATTAAATTCACTAATCTAATCTAACTATCCACCTAAACCATGTTTAACCTAAACTAATCAACCCTTAAGCGTCATTAACCTACTAAGCGAGGATTAGTGAGTTAAATTCACTTGTTCGATGATCCGATCGGTTCAATTCGACGGAGACGCAACGGGGCTCGATCCTCTCCAAAGCGGGCCTAGCTTTCGGGGTCGGAACGACCTCAAAACGGGCCAAAACCACTGCTGGAAACCCACAACTTCCAGCCTTTTTTCTGTGGCTAAAAGAAGAGAAAATGAGACGGTTGGCGAGGCAAGATCGGCAGTGGACTGGCAGAGGCCTCAGCGGCTCGGGCGGGCAGTTCGGCAACTCCAGGGGCGGCGGGACTCCGATTGGGCTCGGCTAGACCTGAGGGACACCGGCACAAGCTGAGGTGGCAAGCTGGGACGGGGACGACGGTGCGGCAAGGCGGAGGGCTCGTCCGAGCGGCGGTGGCATCGCCGGCGGCGAGAGGGCGAACGGCGATGGCGAGTGGTCCCGGTGGCGTGCGGCTTGTTGCTCGGTTTTCCGAGTTGTTGGACTTCAACAACAAGATGGAGGGGGAGAAAAGAGCTGGTCGACCGGCCTTGGAGGGGGAAGAGGATGGAGGAGAGAAGAAGAAAGGGGACAAGGGGGACCACTTGGCCTTCTTATCTCATCTCTTTGTCCCCCAAGACCAAGTCCAACTTGGTTGCTGTCTTCCATGGTCACAATTCAGCCACAAATCCCTTCTAGAAGCTCATTTGAAGTGGTCCATAAGTCATGGATGGGGGCATACAAATTTCACAAGTTTTTTCCTCAATTGGACTTCATTTCCTTCTTGATTCAACACAATTTGGCCTCTATAAATTCAACCAACAAGCTCACGATCAAATTGGCATTTTCCTTGCCAATTGAACCATCTTACTTCCCAATTTCGCAATAAAAAATGGTCCCCGACATTTTTTCGGACAAAAACGACACTATGACGACTTTTTCCCAAAAAGTCTCAGTTTGCAGAAAATATTTTGAAACTGATTCGACATTCCTAAAATTAATTGCGACATGACAGAAGTTTCAATTTCTGAAATCGGATTCAAATTCGTGGTTAATTTCACTCCAGTGCGTTTTTAGCATGACCTAGGCTACCGGGTAGCTTTCAGAAATTTTTAGTGCAAATGACCCGTGGTCGATTTTCTTTGAGCCATAATGAACCCATTCGACACATTGGCGACTCTCGGTTCTCATGAAAATCTCGAGAATTCAAATACGGACACAGGGTACCAAAACGATAGAAAAATCAATCTAGTGCCGGTCGATGAGAATTTCCCAATTTAGTGGAGTCACCCACGTTTAGCCACACATCTCAGTCAAATCAACCCATCTCGATCTCCAATTGATTTTTAACCTGTTCCGTAATGACCTCTAAAAATGAGCACGGTTGAGTAACCGATTCCTGGTCGATTTCTCAAGTCTATTGCGTTAAAATTCCTTAATGGCATCCCCAGATAGTCTAGTTATCTCGAGAGTGATCAGCTCTAAGAATAGCCCTATAGGCGGGCCAATGAAGTGCCCGATTAATTTAGTTGAAAGCAGAAGTGAAAAATCCAAGATGTCGAATTGGTTTGTACCGGCCTCTAAAATTTTGCCATTGAAAGCTTCACCGAGGTTGTTATCAATGATATCGCATTTGAACTCTTCACTTTGAAGAAGGCCCGACACTAATGCTTAGTTTCTGTCCGGAAGAGTGCATCAAAACCTTCCTTTGTCAGCTGCAACAATCTCTGTTTGGCTAATATGAAATCAGTCATGTTGGTACTCTTCATTATTTGCAAGAATTGCTTCTACAACTTATTTCTTTTGAAGTTCTTTGACCAGTCTATGTATATGTGCCTCATGCACATTCTATGCTCAACATATGGCATCAACTCAGCCAATGCAGGAGCAAGTCCTTACAAAAATTCAAACCAACAAAAAGAAGTTAGAAAAATATGTAAATAATTAATATTTAAAGGGTATTAATTGACAATGATATTACGTTCTATTGATTGCTCATGAATGCCCATCCTCCCCTATCGATTATCTCAAAGTTAGCCATTAAATTCTTAAGGAACTAACACCAAGTATCCTTGTTCTTTATCTTCACCACCACCCAAGCTATCGAAAACATTTGATTGTTGGTATCTCTCCCCATAGCAGCCAACAACTCCCCCTCGCATAAATCCTTCAGAAAGCATCCAACCGATCCTACAACTCTTCTATAACCAGCTAAGAAGCCCCGTTTGCATGCATTAAAATAGACATAAAATCTATCAAATCTCGGCCTAAAATTAGGCAGTAGCTTCTCCATAACCTCTACATATAGCATACTAGATGGGTTTTGAAGCATGCATTTGCCAATATAATTCCATACCTGCATGTATTTTTCCTTGTATCGACTCATCAATACTATCATCACCCTTAGCTTAACTCTTTTGCATTGATTCCTTGACATATTGACCCCTAATTGCTCATTCACTTATAGTTGAAACTGAGGACTCTTGATCTCGGGCATTACTTTGATAGTATTCTTAAAATGTTTCAACAACCACACACTTGTCACCTTTCTATTATTATATATAATCGAACAAGTATGCTCCTCTTGGAAGGACCTAATCTGGAATGGCCCTTTCCTACTTAATGCGCCATAGAGCTTCCATGAGTAATTGGATTGTGAGCACTTAGCTCTGACAAATTCCTTCATATTTCTAATGAATTTAACGCTCTTATGTTCAGTAATAGAGCTCTTGACAATAGTTTCTTTTAATTGTTTGGCATCGTCAAATTTCATGCCCATAGACAAAATATGTTTATCAACAGTCGAATCATAGTAAGGGTACTTACCTTTTCTTCTACGCGCAGGTTCTTCATCATCATTGCCAAGTTCACTCTTCAAACCCAGCGGTTTCATCGCCGCAACTTTTTTTCATCTTCACTTTTATTACTTTCAGCTGGAGCTCCATCCCTATTTACTGGCTGGGGCCTTTCTCCTAAAGCTGCAAAAAATTTTATGAGAAATTCCCTTTGCTTTTGTCTTGACTGTGTGAGTTCATCATCATTTTTGTCACTTGGGAAATTTACTATTGCCAAATATTTATCTTCTGATTCACTAGATAGAGCAATTTCCCATTCTAATCCAATGAAGTCTTCATCGCCCATATCTTCACTCGAGATTTCAAGACATCTTCTTATTTGTTCATCTTTGTCAATATGACTTGTCTCCCTCTCCTCCCTCACTTGTCTCTCATTTTGCCCTTCATCTAATTTAAAGTCATCCCTGACTAGATTACTTGCTTGAGTAGGATCCTTCACTTCTCCTCTTTCAGTGGTATGCTCATCCTCATCCTCACCATTCTCATTATCACTATAATACTCAACATATACCCTAGCTTCGTCTCCGCAAAGATAATGGTAAATGATATCCTTAATACTACTATCGTCATTAAAAAAATCTCAAACCATCCATCAATTCCTTCTCAAGAAGAGAGCAATGTAGTTTTTGCACTTTGCATCATAAATAATATACCAAATCCCTCGCAAAATCAATATATGATGGCTTCCCAATATTGACATAGATAGTACTTTCATTTCCACCAACATATTCCCAATCCTCGGTGCCAATAACAAACTTCCCACCATAACAAACAATGACGCGTATCTGATTCTTGTTCATGTCGATGCTACACCCAAGGAGGAAAAAAAGTCATTAGTTTTTGGGACCACATAACAAAATCAATAACTTCACATGCAAGTCTTTGTTGTCTTGTCAAAAGAAACAAAGGCAACTAATTTATTCAATTTGATCCCTTTACAGAAACAAAGGAAGCCGAATTTAATAAACAAAGTGAGGTCCCCACCACCCATTTTTCAATTCAATCCCATTTAGTCCCCCACAGAAGCACTCCAACTAATTAAACAAAGTGAGTTCTCACCATTGTTTTCCTATGCACCTCATTTTCCCCTATGCATCCTATTTTTCTATTCGGTCCCCACAAAAGAAAGCAGATCATGTTAGTTAACAAAAGTAAGGTCCTCACCACTTTCCCTACCACTTTCTCTCCAAGTTGAACCCTCAATTTGCCCTTCGCCTCCTAACTTGTTTGTCGAAACCCTAAATTTTCCATTCAATTGATTCATTGTGACATCATGAATTTCAGGCTCTGTTTTCAATTGAATGAATCGGGCCTTTCATCGACGCGCCTATAGTTCTTTTTCTACGAGTTGGCCACTCATGAGATAACTAGCCCATCAGGTGAAGCCATTAAGGGATTTCAACGCAATAGACTTGAGAATTCGACTAGGAATCGACTACTCGACCGTGCTACTCTGCAAGGGTCATTACAGCATTGTCAAAATCGATCAGAGATCAGAGATAGGTCGATTTGACTGAGATATGTGATCGAAGTATGGGTGATTCCACCCGATTGCAAAATTCTCGTCGATCGGCACTAGCCTGATTTTTCTATCGTTTTGGGTACCCTGTGCCTGTATTTGAAACCTTGAGATTTTCACGACAACTGAGAGTCACCAATGTTTCAAAGATGTTCATTGTGACTCGAAACAAATCGATCACGAGTCAATTGCACCAAAAATTCCTAAAAACTACCCCATAGGCTAGGTCACGCGAAATCGCGCCGGATTGAAATTAACCGCGATTCGAATCCGATTTTAGAAATTGAAAGTTTTGTCATGTCACAATTCATTTTAGGAACATTGACTCATCCTCTGAAGATTTTTTTACAAATCAAGATTTTTGGCGAAAATACACAATAGGGCCGTTTTCGACTGGAAAATTCAGAGGATCGTTTTTCATCGCATTTTTGGGATGCAAGTTCGTTCTATTGGTGAGGAAAAATGTCAATTTGATTGTGGACACCATAGAGGAAATTTATGGGGGCCGAATTGGATCCAATTGAAGGAGAATGAACTCAATTTGGGGGAATTTGTCCTAAAATTCGTAGGTCCCTTGGTCCACCACCTTTAAACCACTTCAATAGTTTCCTAGGGAAGCTTGTGGGCTATTAAGAGGCTGAAGAAGACAGCCAAGCCTGGTGGGACCTCTTCAAGGGACAAGAGGATGAGGATAAAAGACTTTAGGCCAAGTTGGGTCCCTCCAAGTGCAGCTGTCTTCTTTTTCTTCTTCAGCAGAGTGTTTCCTCCATTTTTAGAGTTTTTGAAGCTCCAAAGTTGTAGAGGAAGATGAGCCAAGCCCCCTATCGTCGCATGCCCGTTGGACAGCCGTCGTTCGCCCGTCGCGTGTCCCCGAGCCCCGCACGTCGTTCCACCTGTCCTACTTGCCCAGCTGCTGTCCCGAGCCTCCTCAGGCCGCCATCGAAGCCCAAGCCACCGTTCGAGCTTACCACCGCCGCTATTCAGCCCGCCTGCTCGCCCACCTAGCCACCGGTTCTCCTCCGCTTGCCGTTCCAGCCTTGGCCCAGCAAGCTCGGTTCTTGGACAAAATCGAGCAGCCCAACCAATCGTGGGCCTTCAAGGCCCATTTTGGGCCGCTTCCGGGCCTCGTAGGGTGTCATCGCTTTGGAGTTTGTCACCTATCTCCGCGTTGCCGTCGTCGTGGACTCACCAGATCACAAAACCGGTGAGTCTGCTCACTAAACTCTTCTTAGGGAGTTAATGATGCTTAAGAGTTGATTAGTTTAGGCTAAGTATGGTTTATGTGGTTAGTTAGAAAGGATTAACGATTTAATTATTCGTTATTGCATGCTAGGTGGTTAGATCGGCTTAATTAGCAACTAGATAGGCTGTATTATTTATCTAGATTGGTTCGGGATTTTTCCAGGCCCATTTCGGTATTTAATTAAGCCTTTCCGACCTAAGTTTGCATTTTTGGCATTTAAATGTATTTATTTAATTATTTATTATTTTTCAAAAATTATACCGGGGTAATCGGTGACCGGAATTTTGTGCCGATTTCAATGGTATGCTTGGTTTATTTAATTGAGTGTTGATTTGTGCAAATTGAGTGAGAATTATAATTTTGGGTATTTATTCTAAAATTGAGTAATTTCGGTATTTAATTAGAAAATACAGGGCATCGGTTTACAGCGCCGAAAATGTGTTTATGGACTATTATAATTGGTGGGATTTTATAAAAGAAAAATATTGGGTTTTTGGCTCAGGCCGACCATGTACCCATAAACGATTATTTTATCGGGTATTTTCAAGGTGGTGGTTTATCAGCTTGTGAGAGCATATGTGCATCTCAGCTTGTGCGAGCATATTTATCATCAGCTTTTGGGACCCTTTGCACGTCAGCTTGTGTGAGCTAAGATCGTTTTATTAGCTTGAGTGAGCACGATATATATAATTATATCAGCTTGAATGAGCTAGGATCGTTTTATTAGCTTAAGTGAGCACGATCTATATATTTATCAACTTGAGCGAGCTATCTATCTATCTATATCAGCTTGAGTGAGCTAAGACCATATATTGCAGCTGGTGTGAGTAGTGGTGGTGTCAGGGGATTGAAATATGGTATTGAATTGATAGATAGCACTATTGGTATGGAATTGAGCTGATTGATCGATGGTTTGATTTGATTTGAGTTTATTTGTTGAGATCATGAACTGTACTGACTTGTAGGAAGGAACTGAGGCAAAGGTAAGTCCTCTATCTCGTGTGTGCATAGATAACCTTTAGGCATATTTCCTTCCTAGTCGGAGTTTAGGGGGTAGACTTGCTGAGACATTGTCTCACCCCGTCATGGGCTCAACAATTTCAAGTTCTTACATGGCGAATCCTTCTGAATGTTTTGGCCGTCCCATGAGGGTTATCGAGCGGGTTTCTAGCTATCCGATCTCGGAAATCACTGGGTCTATGAACTAGTAGTGACCACTATCTAGGTTGAAGAGAATCCACCTCATAGGATACCTCATCGATTCAGAGCGTGGTTCCGCTACGAACCCAATGATTTCAGGGTGGGTCCCCTTAGGACTTTTGATATCCCCGCTGTGGTAATTGATGCCGCTCTGGACGAGGATCCAACTAACCCTCCCGATGGTGTGGTGGAGAACCCAACGTCCCGTCGGACCCTGTGGAGACTGAAGAATCGGCGAATGAGTCCGACTAGCTGGTCATAGGATAGCTTTGTTTTGAGGATCGATCTTTTGTAGATTTTGTGAATATAGACTAGTATGGTAAATGACCTAGTCTACTGTGTATAAAGGTGTGTTGTAGCTTTCAAAATTTTGGCACTGCTTTTCTATCCCATCTTTGTGTTGTCTGGGGATTTATTTATTCGCTTCTGCATGCGCATTAAAATGAATGGGTCCGCGACGTATCCTGGGACGTCGCAATTCAATTGACCACCGAGGGATGGGCACACGCTTAAGGATTGGGGTGTGACATCCATAGAGAGAACATGGCAAACCTGAATGAGTGAGAGCTGGGGACACAGCCACCAAATGATAGCAAACGACAGCACAACTACGACGACGGGCGAGCAACGGCGGACGAGTGATAGTGGGCAAGCGAGCTACGGTCAGCGTTGAGCGAGAATCATAGTTCATATGTGCTGTTGACGAACCCTATTTCATTCCCGATTCAGTGACGTCCTTTTCGCCATATGAGCTACGCGATGTCATTTTTGTAAGGGAGTCCACGTATGATGGCAAATGACATTGTTTCTTAGGGAGAAAGGAAAATGGAATCGTTTATCCATTCCACGTGGATAGTCTTCTTAAATTTTTGCCACATCAGTTTTTTTTTTTTTTAAATATAAAAGCCACGTAACCAATTTGGACGAAATCTCTCACCGATGGTACCAAAGTGATCGTCTTTCTCCGATTTGGCACTGAAGTGATCCGATGGAAACTTTTGGCACCAAAGTGGGTACCGTATACAACTTTTGACACTTCTAATGTACTTACCCCTTTTATATAAAAGATTGAAATCTTTTAAAATTTGGATGATTACTCCATTGGACAATAGCAGAGATCTATCCTTTTTCACCTTTTTACCTTTGGCCCGTCTGTATTTTTGTTCCGAGGATGAAAATCACCTACCCAGCTCCACCTTCCACCCATTTTCGCCTCGCTTTTTTTGCCTTACTATCGCCACCAACCTTCATCCAAACCAAAACCACGTGGAGTCTCAATCCTCATCAGGATCCTACTCTGGATCATCCTCGGGGTTCTCCACCAGATACTCCTCTTCGGGTTCTTTCTCCTCAGGCTCCTCATCAGGGTCCTGAAATGTTGTCCCACAACTGGGATGAGACTACGTCTCAGCAAGTTCTACCCCTTAAGACCCAATTAGTAAAACCAATATACCTTAGGGCTGCCTATGCACAACACAAATTAGAGGACTTACCTTGGCCTCAGTTCCAACCTGCAATTCAATGTTATACACATATGCTTTATATACACATCAAACATTCAGTCAATTCAAGATACTAGATCAAGCGTTGATTAATCGACTCAGTCGATTACATGTCAATCGGACCATCTCTAGGTCATTCCCATTCATACCCTGATTCTCAAATGGTATGCTCATTCCCATATCACATGTGCTTCTCGGGCGTCATTTTCGCCAATGACATACTGATCACCGACACCATGCGTTCTTTAAGGCGCCGTTTTCTGAGTGATATCCTCAATCACCGAACCACATGTCCTTTCTAAGGTGCCGTTTTCGCCAAGGTAACATCGGTAATAGACAACATCGTGGGTTCTTTAAGGCGTCGTTTTCACCAGTGATATTTCATTAATCACCGAACCACGTTTGTCTATAAGTCATTCACGTGCGTTCTTTAAGGCACTGTTTTCGCCAATGATACTTCCAATCACCAAACCACGTATGTCCAAAAATATCTTACCTGATTGGTCTTAGCTAATAATATTCTCAGTTAGTTCTCACCATTCTCCCTCTATATAGCCCATCAGCGTATAACTGGCACTATATACTCATACTCGGCCATCTACCAATCAATTACTCAACGTCAAACAATTTAGGAAAAATCCTAAAATTCTACAATTAATTCAATTCCCCGCAACGTAGAGCTCAAATAAATAAACGGACTGCACCACGATAATTAGCACAAAATTCCAGTCATCGGCCATCCCGGTTGAATTTCCGAAAAATAAATAAATAATTAAATTAATTTCGAAAATTAATAAATAAATACTAAAAATCCAATTTAGGCCCGTAATGCCTAATTGGAGCCCGAGACGGGTCAGGAAAAATCCTGAGATGCAATCAATAAATAATATAGGCCATCCTCTAACTAAATGCACCAACCATATTCCTAACATGCATCACATTTAATTAATAATCACTAATATACTCTAATCTAACCACCTAATCCTACTTAATTAGCACTAATCAAACCTTAAGCATTATTAGCAAACTAAGCAAGGATTAGTGAGCTAAACTCACCCATTTAACAATCCGTTCGGATCGAAACGTCGGGAACGTCGTGGGGGATTTTTTCTCCAAAGCGGGCCTATGGTACGCGGCCCACAAGCACCTCAAAACAAGCCAACAAGTGGCTGTGAAATCCACTTTCTGAGTTGCCATCCTTGGCTGAAAATGGAAGGAAAACCGGTTGGTTTGGCGCGGTGAGGCTCGGGAATGAAAGAATAGGCCAAATCGGGCCTTGGTGGGGCTTTACCGGTGAAGAAACGAAGAAGACCAGCCTTTGTTGAGCTTCCACAAACCATAAACAGCAGCTGGGCGAGAGAGAGAGGCGGCCAAAGGGGCGATGGCGCGCGCACGGCAAGCGCGCGGTGAGGCGGACAGCGGCGATCCGGCGTGGAGCGGCTGTAGCTTCTTCCTTGCTACTGGTGGGCAGCAAAAATGGAGAAGAATGAGGGGTATGGCCAGCCAAAGAGAGGATGAGGGAGAGGGGGAAGTGTGTGGGGCAAGTTTGCATTGGTGGGGTCCTTGGCCAAGCTCTTCCACCAAGTTGTCTCCTCCCTTAGCTTGTCCATGAAGCCAACAACCCATAGCTGAAATTGAGCCACCAAGACTTCCCTTTAGATATGCCAAATGGTCCAAAATAGTGGTGGATGGGGGGAGTTACGGATCATAATTGGCTTCAATTGGATACTTCATCTCTCTTGATTTAATCTCATATGGCTTCAATTAATTCAATTGGTACCCAAATGCTTCAATTGATATTTTTCCTCGCCCATGAATCCATCTTGCTTCCCAAATTTGCAACCAAAAATAACCCTCGGCCTTGATTGAACAAAAACGGCCCTAAATCGACTTTTTCCCAAAAAGTCTCGGTTGTCAGAAAAATCTTCTGAGACTGAGTCGACACTCCTAGAATTTATTGTGACATGACAGAATCTTCAATTTCTGAAATCGGACTCAGATTGGCGGTTAATTTCACTCCGACGCGTTTTTATCGTGACCTAAGCTACCGGGTAGTTTTTAGAACCTTTTTAGGGCAAATGACCCGTGGTCGATTTTCTTCTAGCCACAATGAACCCACTCGACACATTGGCGACTCTCGGTTGTCGTGAAAATCTCGAGGATTCAAATACGGACACGGGGTACCAAAACAACAGTAAAATTAAATTAGTGTTGGTCGATGAGAATTTTCCAATTTAGTAGAGTCACCCACGATCGGCCACACATCTTAGTCAAACCGACCTAGCTATGATCTTAATTCGATTTTTAACTGTGCTGTAATGATCTCTAAAGATGAGCACGGTCGAAAAGTCGATTCCTGGTCGAATTCTCAAGTCTATCTGCCTTAAAGTCCTTAATAGCTCACCCAACTATTCTAGTTATCTCGTGAGTGGCCAACTCAGAGAAAAGCACTGTAGTCGAGTCAATGAAATGCCCAATTTATCCAATCGAAATTAGAACCTGAAAATCAGGATGTCACATGCTGCTCGTAGTGGCCATGACCTTTGTGGTCAAGGTCAGGAGAGAAAGGGTAACTTGTGACGAGAAATGATGATGACGAAAAAGACGTGAGTACGAGTATGTGATGGAGGCGACACTTGAGGTTTGCGGCCATGGTAGAGACGTATTAAAGGTGGGAGATACAGACATGTTGGGAAAATATAGGATTTTTATCTTGTGTATTGGTTGAGATGCTACTAATGACAATCTAAGAGGGAGCTGGTTAATTGGTTTTCTTTCTCTTTTGATGGAAAGGGGAGAGAAAGGAAAAACTATTTTTACGTTCTACCAACCAACCCAACGGTTGTCATCCAGGAGTCTTTTATATGACTCTCTCATACCCTTTCAAAGGGTGTCTTTTTATCGTAGCATATCAAGACGAAATGGTGTGTTCCAATCGCACCCCATCATGGACGTACTAATTAAGTACAACATCTCCTACTCAAACATGATGGGCTTGATAGCGCTCTATCAAGAATATAAAGCATTCAATATTCATCAACTTTACAAAACAATTCATATTGGTAAATAAGCCGTGCGACCAGTGAGTACACCTGCACTTGGGAGCTCAAATTATGCACCTGTTGGGGATGACATAATGGCTATAACCCCGATAAGAAATAACTAATCGATGTCTCACAGTGCCCTAGACATATTTTGTTACATCAATCCAAGTATACATATCCCTTAAAGGCTATGCTTGATTATTCTCAAAACACCATGTATTTACAATTATATCCGCAACCACATAAGGCAATATAATTGATCGACCAGTAAATATATGTGATAGATGTAAACAACAATAGTTTTCATTCGCACTCATGTCTCTCTCCATTTCAGAACTACTACTTTCCTATACACGTCCCATAAGGCCATATCCATTCATGACCGTCGGTAATATGCTAAAGTAGCAACATTGATCTTTTACTTCGAGAACATAGTCAGAAGTAACATAGGGCACAAAATGAGGTAAATTATAAATTACCTCAAGAGCTCACACGATGAGTAAATAGGGATGAATTTACTCACCCTCCCTTATCGGTTGTACAATGCACATGTAGTATGAATTACATGCTATAGTGGATTTCTCTTTCTATAAAAGCGTATGTCAGTTATTAAATATATCCACTATACGGATCTTAGCCTAAACATAGTCACGTGCTCCTCACGTACTCATGTTTAGCTCGAGTGCTATATTAGCTCGCTTTCTATAGCGCCCAATTAAGTACTCGCATCCAACACCTTTCAGGTATACATGATTGTGGGACTATCATGTTCGGTCTTATTATAAACAAATTATAGACCTCATCTTGACTCCAATCAAGGCGACATCTTATTTCATGTACTAAACTTGCTCTTCAGCATTCATTTGTACATAACGTCTCATCTCAATGTGCTAACTATAGCACTTAAGGTGATTGCTTGTGTGAGTAAGCCAATCATTACCCGCTGACATACTTTTCAATAATATATGTATGTATGTGCTAGTCTCATAATGTATTTGTACTTATTGATAAAACATCAAGTCACTAATAAACAAACAAGTACAGTACATATGTCCACATATACATAAACCAATGATCCTCTACAGTAACACATATCACATTCTACGCAATTCAAGTGATATCATGTGGGCCAAGAATATGTCTCTAGGAACAGCCTTCGTAAATGGATCAGCAACTATTTTATTGGTTGAAATGTATTGTAGGATCACTTCTTTCTGTGCTATTATATCTCTGATGAAGTTGTTCTTTATGTCAATGTGTTTTGTCCTTCCATGATACTTGGGATTTTTCACATAGGCAATGGTTACTTGACTATCACAATAAACTATCATTGGTCTTGGAACCTCAGTGACAGTGTCTAAATTTTCCAAGAAACATTTTAGCCATACTGCTTCTTGCACTGCGGCAGAGCATGCAATAAATTCTACCTCCATAGTAGACAAGGCCGTGTATGTCTGTTTCTTGCTATTATAATAAATCGCACCTCTATTGAGCAAGAACGCATATTCAGAAGTCGATTTACACTCATCTAGGTCTCCACCCCAATCAGCATCTGAATAGCTTCATAGGCGTAAATCATTTCCTTGGTAACAAAGTCGATAGTCCATGGTGCCCTTCAAGTATCTCAGGATCCTCTTTACTGTTTTCCAGTGTGCTTGACCGGGATTTGATGATATCGGCTCACCAATCCCACGGCATATCATATGTAGGGTCAAGTACACATAATAGCATACATCAAACTTCCAACCGCATTAGCATAAGGAACAGTTTCCATTACTTTAATTTCTTCTGGAGTCTTAGGACATATCTCGGTACTTAGGCCTTCACCTTTCATGACAGGGGTATCAATGGGATTACAGTGCTGCATATTGAAACGTTCAAGAATCTTCATAATATAAGACTCTTGTGATAAAGTAAGGAGTTTCCTTGATCGATCTCTTTCGATCTTAACTTCTAATATATAAACAGCTTCTCTCGTATCCTTCATTTCAAAATTGGAGGACAACCATTCTTTTATGGTGATAACCAAAACCTTGTCATTTCCAGCCAATAGAATATCGTCCACATAAAGTGATAAAATCATAAATTTATCTTCAGACCGCTTGACATATACACAGTGATCTTCTTCGATCATCGTGAAATCAAAAGTTGTTATGGCTCGATGAAAACGAAGATACCACTGTTTAGATGATTGCTTAAGCCCATATATTGAGCAATGAAGTTTGCAAACTTTATGCTCTTGACCTTTAGTTATGAAACCTATGGTTGTTTCATATAAATTTCCTCATCTAGTTCTCCATTGAGAAATGCTGTCTTTACATCCATTTGATATAATTCAAGGTCCAAATGTGGAACGATGGCTAGAATAAGACATATTGAGGCAAACCTTACAACTGGTGAAAAGGTTTCCCCATAGTCTGTACTCTCTTATTGAGTATAATATTTCGCCACAAGACGAGCCTTATACTTTTCAATGGATCCATCCACCCTTCGCTTAATCTTAAAGACCCATTTGTTTCCAATGGCCTTACGACTGTGTGGTAGATCAACCAAGTCCCAGACATGATTTGCCCTCATTGACTCCATTTCATCTTCCAAAGCTTTTCTCCATTCTTCCTTATCAGAGGATGAGAGAGCCTCTTGAACAATCTTAGGCTCGTCATCGTCTTTCTGAGCAATCATAAATGCTTCCCCTTCAATCTCAAAACAACGATGGGGAATACTTTTACGATTACTTTTACACAATTGAATTTCTCTTGAATTCAATTCATCAGGTGATGCAACACTCTCACTAGATCTTGTGTGTTGAGGTAAATCTTCATTTCCCTCTACAACATTAGTGAGTGTGTTATTTGGATCTTCCATCTCATATTATTGGAAGTCCTTATCAATCTCACATCTACTAGGAAAATCGTTCTCTAAGAACGTGACATCTCGTGACTCCATTTCGGTCGCACTTCCATCAGCTTGTTCACCTATGAACACGTACCCTTTGGAGTGTTCAAAATATCTTATAAAGATACATTTCTTCCCTCTAGGATCTAATTTGTCATATTTATGGGAAGAATGATGAACATAAGCTGTACATCCCGATAGACGTAGACTACTTAAGTCTAGTTTCCTACCAGTTCATAATTCATAAGGGGTGAAAGTGACCGATTTTGAGGGCACTTGGTTAAGTACATAGGCAATAGTCAATAATGCATCTCCCCAATAAGAGATAGGTAAATTTGCTTGCGTCATCATAGACCTAACCATTTCCAATAGGGTTATATTCCTTCTCTTAGCTACCCCATTTTGTTGTGGGGTACCAGGAATAGTCAATCCTCGTACAATTCCCTTTTTCATCACAAAGAGCCTTTAATTGCTCAGATAGATACTCACGTCTACGATCGGTTCTTAATGCCTTTATTGTTTTATTCAATTGGTTCTCTGCCATCGTTATATATCGTCTAAAGCAGTCTAATGCTTCTGACTTATGGGAGATCAGAAAGACATAACCAAAACGTATGAAGTCATCTATGAAAGTGATGAAATATGAGGCTCCATGCCTCGCCCTCACATTCAAAGGACCACAAATGCAGAATGTATGAGTTGCAATGGAAATTCGGCTCTAATCCCTTTATCGAATGGTCTTCTAGTTGCTTTTTCCGCTAGACAATGTTCACATACAGGTAGATTAACATTAGTGAGTGACCCTAAAAGGCCTTCTCTAGCTAATCTTTGCATTCTTTGTAACCCGATATGACATAATCTAGCATGCCAAGTACTTGCATCAATTTCAACATTACTAGAAGATGCAATTAAAGAAAAACAACCATCGACATTAACATTGTACTGATCATAGTCAATGTCTAACACCATAAAACCATTCAATACATGATATGAACCATAATAAACTGTTCCAAACGAAATGTCAACACAATCACCATGAAAATTCAATACATAACCTAGGCTAAGAAGAACAACTACAGAGACCAAGTTTCATCGAATATCCGGAGCATAGAGGACATCATGTAGGAATAGGTTTCGACTACCACGTAAAATTAATTTACATGTGCCGCTACCTTTCACTTCAACTCTTGAGTTATTCCCAACATATATCCATCTTCTTCCAGGCTGTATCTGAAGATACTCCACAAATGCTTCTCGATCTCTAGCTACGTGGTCTGTTGCTCCTGAGTCTACAGTCCACATGGGATGAGATTCAACAAGCATCATAGTGCTAGAAACAAAAGCATTACATAAAGTAATGGAGTAATAGGGTACCTCTTTCGGCTTAGTGCATTCACGAGCAAAGTGACTCATCTTGCCACAATTGTAGCACTTCATCTTAGCCTTGTCCTTCTTCCCACCACGCTTCTTACGTTGGAAGGTCTTAGCCCTTTTAGGTGCCTGATCAGTCTTCTTCCTTTTGTTGTTGAATTGAGAATTCCTTTTGCGCTTGAAGCCGAAAGTTTTGCGCGAACTCGATTCAGCAACATAAGCATGGGTAAAGGATCTCGCAACCTCTAGGTGCTCATCCTCTAATTCCAAATGACGCGTTATATCATTAAAAGTGACAATATTCTCATTATGCGTCATATTGATCTTCATATGCTCCCAATTGTCAGGAAGAGACCTTATAACAGCCTGAACTTGCTGTTCATCAGTAAAGGAGTGACCTACCGACTTCAGCTCACGAATCATGTTTGACATCTCCCGAAGATGCTGCATCATCGTTACATTTGGGCACTTTCGGTATGTGTCAAACTTGATGGTGAGTCTCCTCAACTTAGTGGCAGATGTACCCCCAAACTTATCTTTCAAAGCAACCCACATAGCTTGAGCTTTATCATAACTTTCAAACCCACACATGAGATCATCTTGCATACAGCTCAGCAATGTGATGCGAGCAATGCTATCTTTCTTTTTCCAAACTTGATAAGCTTCTATCTCTTGTGTTGAGCTAAAGTTCCACACTCAGGTTATGACAACCTAGATTTTCAACCCTGTTTTCTACTGAGTAAATCGGGCTTTTCATTGACGCTTCTATAGGGTTGTTCTCAGAGCTGATCACTCTTGAGATAACTAGACTATCTGGGGAAGCCATTAAAGATTTTAAGGCAAATAGACTTGAGAATTCGACCATGAATCGGTTGCTCGACCGTGTTCATTTGCTGAGATCATTACGACACAGACGTAAATTGATTAGAGATCAGAGATAGGTCGGTCCGATAGAGATGTGTGGCTAATCGTAGGTGACACCACTAAATTAGAAAATTCTCGTCGGCCGGCACTAGACTGATTTCTCTATCGTTTTGGTACCCTGTATCCGTATTTGAATTCTCGAGATTTTCACGACAACCGAGAGTCGTCAATGTGTCGAGTGGGTTCATTGTGGCTCGAAGAAAATCGACAACGGGTCATTTGCACTAAAAATCTCTGAAAACTATCCGGTGGCCTAGGTCATGCTAAAAACACGCTGAATGGAAATTAACCGTGAATTCAAGTCCGATTTTAGAAATTGAAGTTTTTATCATGTCACAATAAATTCTAGGAGTGTCGACTCCGTCTTAGAAGATTTTTCTGAAACCCGAGACTTTTTGGGAAAAAGTCGTCGCCGGGTCGTTTTTGTGCAGAAAAAGCCGAGGATTGTTTTTTATGGCAAAATTGGAAAGCAAGATAGACGTATGGGTGAGGAAACATGCCGAGATGACCAATGTTGGCTTGATTGAATTTATTGAGGTCAATTGAGATTAAATCAAGTGAGTTGAAGTGTCCAATTGAAGCCTTATGCTTGCAAATTCGTGTGCCCCCCATTCCCTATGGTCTTTGAACCATTTCAAGAAGTTGTGTAGAGTGTTTTGGTCGCTCAACGACAGCCATGGAACCTTGGCTTGTTGGACAAGCTCAAGGGGGACAAAAATGTGGAAATTAAGGATGGTAGGTCCCCTCTCTTGCCCTTATCATTCCCCCTCCTTTGCAGCCGGCCAAGCCTCTCCCTCCTCCTCATTTTCGTACACCATAGCCAAGGAAGACAGCAAGGAGAAGCCGCACGTCACCCACACCATCGCCGCCGCGCACTGTCACTGTTTCGCGCGCCACCGCCGCACGAACTACCGTCTGCCCTTGCCGCATGTTCCGCCGTCCAACCACCTCTGTTCCAGCTCCTGTTCGTATGTTTGAGGGGCTGTTCAGCCACCGAGAGAGGCTGAGGAAGCTCTCCGTGACCGCCGTTCAACTCGCCGAACCACCGCATACCATTCTCGAGCCTCACCGCACTAAACCAACTCCATTTCCTCTATTTTGCAGCTCAAAATAGCAAGCAGAAAAGTGGGTATTCCAGCCACTTCCACGCCCGTTTTGAGGTGTTTCTGGACCTCGGACCCTAGGCCCGCTTTGGAGAAAAAGTCCCCCGCGACGTTCCCAACGTTTCAATCCAAGCGGATTGTTAAACAGGTGAGTTTAACTCACTAATCCCTGTTTAGTTTGCTAATGATGCTTAGGGATTGATTAGATTTAATTAAGTGCAATTATGTGGATAGATTAGATTAGAATAATTAAATTAGGGATTTACCTATTCATGTTAGGAGCATGGTTAGTGTGATTAGCGAGTAGACATGTCCTACTATGTATTAAATTAGGGAATTTTTCCGGGTTCGTTCCAGCTTCCAATTAGGTATTACGGGCCTAAGTTGGATTTTTAGTATTTATTTAATAAATTTTCCAAATTATTTAATTAATTATTTATTTTCTTGAAATTAGATCGGGATGGTCGACGACTGAAATTTTATGCTGATTATTGTGGTGTAGTCCTTTTATTTATTTGAGCTTTATTTTATGCTAAATTGATTTATGAGTGATTTTAGGATTTATTCCTAAATTGAATAATTTTTTTGTTATTAATTGAAAAATAACCAGGCATCGGTTGACAGTGCCAAAAATATTTTGGTGGACTACAGAAAATGGTGGGATTTATGAAAAGAAAAAGTATGGTATTTTGGCTAAGGCTGACCGTGTGCCCACGCACGATATTTCATCGAGTAAGATAAAAGTGAAAGAAAATATTGTGTGATGTGGCTCGGTGACCGGTTATGTCGCCTTGGTGTATAAGACACCTTAGAGAATGCACGTGAGTTGGGGAGTATATACATCACCTGGAAAAGGCACATGCCTCAGTGGTTAGTACGTCGCCTTGGCGAATAAGTCGCCTTAGAGAATGCACGTGGCTCAGTGATTTGGTACATCGCCTTAGAGAATGCATGTGGCTCGGTGATTGGTACTTCACCTTGGTGAATAAGTCACCTTAGAGAATGCACGGGGCTCGATGATTGGTACGTCGCCTTGGTGTATAAGACACCTTAGAGAATGCACGCGGCTCGGTGACTAAGTACGTTGCCTTGGCGAATAGGTCACCTTAGAGAATGCACGTGGCTCGGTGACTAGGTATACTATCTTGTAAAGTCCATAGTATGGATGGAGATGATCGATGGATGGTCCTATTGACATGTAATCGACTAAGTCGATTGATCGAGGTATCGATCCGTGATGGTATGAATGGGTGCCTATTTGAACTGTGCTAATATGCAGGTGGAATCTGAGGCCAAGGTAAGCCCTCTGACCCGTGTGTGCATAGGCAGCCCATAGTGTATTGGTTTACTAATCGGGTCTTATGGGGTAGAACTCACTGAGATGTTGTCTCACTGGTTATTATATAACCATTTCAGGCCCCTAGATGGCAGCACCTCCACCTCCTCGTCCTCTTATGCATTTTGTTATCCCCGAAGAGATCATTGAGGTAGCGTACCACTTTTCGATACACCCTCACCCGGAAGGACCAGAGTACATTTTAGTAGAGTCCAAGGTCTAGGTTGACATGGGTAGAGATGACCTAGTGCCCCATGAGTATCGATCATGGTATCGTCACTATCATGATGGGCGAAGAGAATGTCCCATCCCATAAGGTGATGTGCCTCTGTACATTATAAAGGTAGCATTCGGGCTGGGGACGGCAGGCCCTAAGGATGGGTCGGTAGTGAATGCCAAGGATCCCAAGCTCGAGGGCGATTCTAAGTCACCGGTATACTCAGCCGAGGGTACTAACTGGAGTAAAGAAGAAGGGGAGATAGTTGAGCAAGAGGAAGGATCGGAGGAGGATCATGAGTGGGAATGGCCAGAGGAGGAACCTGAAGAAGGAGAGTCTGAGGAGGAGGACCCTGAAGAAGAGGAATCAGATGAAGACTCTGAAGAAGAGGAGAACGATCTAGAGGAGGATCCAGAGTACGACCCGGATGAGGAATGAGACCCCATCCTGTTTTGCAAACCTTAAGTTGTGGACTGGTGTATGATAGATTAGACTTCTGGAAATAGTATTGTAATATATATACTATATGGTTTGTTGTGTATAAAAAGTTTGGTTGTGGTTTTTCAATGGTGAAAAATATGGTCCTACTTTTCTATCCCATTATTTTATTGTCTGGGGATTTATTTATATGCTTCCGCATGCATATTAAAATGAATGGGTTAGCGATGCGTCCTGGGACGTTGCTATTATATCGACCAGGTGAGGGATGGGCATGTGTTCGAGGATTGGGGCGTGACACAGGTTCATCCATGGTGTGGTTGAGGATTTCCAAAACCTTTTGCTCCTCAAGGATGTACTGAACCTTTCAGTGCCAAATATCATAATTGTCACCGTTCAGCTTCTCACCCTTATTGAGGTTAGCCACAGTGGTCTTGGATGCCGAAGCTATAATCAATTGCTTTAACACATTGACATAATAAACGCATAATCAATACTAGCACACTTTTCAGGGTAACACACATATTTAATTTGCAGCAAAGACAAACTAAATTAATGATAATTCAACAAAAGACACAGAAATGAAAGTGCACTATGTTCCCAATCAACTCCTATGTACGATTGTTCTATTATTATTAATTAGTTTAATTTGCGCAAATTTCAAGTTCTAGGTGAGAATTCTTTCGAATTCTACCAACCTACGAACTCCCACTAGAAAAAAATAATTACATAACCTCATGTAATTTCTACATTTTTCCATTAACAAAAAAACATAGCATGATATAAAATAACATACAAAAAACAATTATGCTGCAACTACAATCAAAACCACAATTCAACATGTAACGAAAAAATAAGGATTTCCTACCATTGTTCGAATTTTCATGGAACTAGAAAATTGCAACTATAATAAACTATATCCATGCTACCATCGAATCAACCTCTACACAGCATATATGATATCATTTTCATATAGGCTAGCTACTGTATTTTCTAAAACATAAGAAAATACAAGCTACAAATGAATAAACTATGCATTTATACCCTAAAAATACGTGTACTTAGGGTTCCGTACACAATTTCATACATTTATAAAATTCAAACATGCAAAATAACTACACCATAGTATAGAGCACATCCATACGAACTAAACGCCGTCGACCACGCTCCAATCAGAGCTTTTACGCGCCCCCACGCGCCGCCTGAGTGAGTGGCACGTGTGGCGCATGCGCCAGTGAGCCCAGAGGGCTCCTGGCTGGTCCGACCAGTCCAACTGGTGACTAGTCAGACCGGTTTGACCGCCGGACCGGTCAATCGGTCTGACCCGTTGACTGGTCAATGGTTGGGTAGGGTCTCCGGTCGAGACCCGGGTCGGGTCGGGTCGGGTCGGTGACCGCTGGCCAACTACCGGCGGCAGTGACGTCATCGCTGGTGACTGGTCGGCCAACTGCCGGTGGCGGTGACGTCATCCCAACGGTTACCGACCGTCGAACTCGTCTCGACGAGTACCTTCACCCTGTATATTTCAAAATTTATTTTGGTCGAAAAAAATATCTCGAAAAATGGCCAAAACTGTACGGGTGTACGTGGCTCCGAACCCGTTCTTCGCTTCGGTTTGTTTTCGACGATTCAGATCACAATTCCGAGCAATAAACTTCCAAACAGTGTAGATTTCATGCTCTTAATCTCGATATCAAATGGTAAACGAGAAAATTCGATGAAAACAAAGCAGAAATCAGGACCGGGCTCTAATACTAATGTTGGAATTCAAGTCAGCGGAAGACAATTTACCTCTATACGATACGCAGTCAACAATTTATCCCGGAACAATCATTGAATTGTGGATGAATCACGAACAATATTACCTCACGTTGGTCTAAATGTAATCACGAGGAAAATATCCGATTTCCACAGCATAAATGCCAATTGTTCTTGTAAAGGAGAAATGGAACGCATTCTTTCTCTTTTGATGGAAAGGGGAGAGAAAGGAAAAACTATTTCTTTTTGAGTGTACGTTCTGCCAACCAACCCAACGGTTGTCATCCATGAGTCTTTCATATGACTCCCTCATACCCTTTCAAAGGGTGTCTTTCCATTGTAGCATATAAAAAAGAAACGGTGCGTTCCAATCGCACCCCATCATGGACGTACTAATTAAGTACAACAGTTAGAATTGAAATTTTAATCAAATTCCAAACTTAACTATCAAAGCTATATCACCATGTAAAGCATTCGTGATGCCTATGCTAAGGTAAGAATTGTGCCTAGTCATAGTATGCAAAAAGTAAATAGTATAGGGACAAGAGAATTTGCGTCAAATACTCATCACGAGCATAATCGTTTTGCTCTTCTCACGTTCTTTGCTATAGTCTTGTTCCTAGGAACTCAAAACATGTCTGTAATACACGTAGCAATCCAAACATGTCTATTAATACCACGATAGATTTTTTCAAACAAAAAATTTGACTCTAACATTACTTAACGAACTCCGGTAAATAAGCTCTCTCAAAATAGTTAAATACTTTAACAAGACCAAGAAATTGAGGTTTTAGTCAAAACTTTGTTTTATTTTGAATGTGATCCTTTGACCCCAACCAGCAACAAATTTGGGTTCAATGTCTAGACTGTATCATGAACCTGGCCATCCACGGACCTGCTATATCCAACCCAAGTTACAGAGGCCCAGAGCAATTTTTGGCTGAATTTGGTCAAGGGCATTTAGTGTGAAAGTCTGAACCAGCTCAATTAAGCCCTAGCCAATTCTGGCACTGCTCAAAGATTTCTATATACAAAAATGCACAATAGGCGAGCTTAGAAAAGATCTTGCCCAGTCTAGACCTGTCCAGTGATCACCTTTACTCAAGTCACCATTTAAGCATTAGACCATAACCACTGGGGTTTGCCCCGGTGGCCACCCTTCCAACATGGAAGGGGGAGGTGGGGGGTTTGAATCCCCACCTTCTCAAGGGGGGTCGGGGTGTAGACGAATTAGTTTCAGGAGTGGGTTTCGACTCCCATGCCTTGTAAGGAGGCAGGGCAAAAGTCTGAGAGTGAGAGTTAGAGTAGGAATAAAATAGGACTGACAAAAAAAAAAAACCATTAGACCATTAATGCCATGACAAAATTATTTGTCAATTTTTTCAATTATGTGCAAGAATTGTGACCAGAAATGTTGTTTATGACGTTACTTTCTCCGCCTTTGTGCACTTAAAAATTAGGTCAAAAAAAAAAATCTTTTTTGACCCCATCTCAAATCGGGGCCAGTTTTGATTGTTCAAGTTGACTCTGTAGTAATAAGATCCGCCAAGCCTTATTTGGCTATTTCAGGAGCAACTATTCATGGTCATTATGGAGAAATCCTTTACGAAGGAGATACATTAGTTACATTTATATATGAAAAATCGAGATCCGGTGATATAACGCAGGGTCTTCCAAAAGTGGAACAAGTGTTAGAAGTGCGTTCAATTGATTCAATATCGATGAACCTAGAAAAAAGAATTGAGGGTTGGAACGAGCATATAAAAAAAATTCTTGGAATTCCTTGGGGATTCTTTTGTATGACCTTGATTCGAATGATTTCCTTAAGTAAATTGTGAACTGTTTGTTGATCATGTGGCTATGTCGGTCACTTACCTCTATACATTGAAAAAATGGAATTGATATTTAATGCGACGAGTATTAATCCACATTAAATTGAAAAATTATGAAGAACTAAGCTATCAAATGTCAAATATTTGATCGATAGAATTATCAAACTTGTGGTTCGTGGAAATAATATTGGTAATTCTAAAATAATCTGCCTTTTCTTAATTACCCCTCCTGGCGAAATAGCATAACTCTGCCAGTGGATTGTTTGCCTTTGGCCGGAAGATGGATTAGTTTAGTAACTGTTGGGAAATCATTGAAATAGTTGGTAATTTGAGAGAATCTAGTAACTATTTATTCTTTCATGGAAGTGTTGTGATTGTATCAATAAGTTATCAGCCGAACAAATTGCCGGAAATTTTTTGTTGCTGACATGTTTTGAGAGCTATCGACACTGTTCACATGTCATTAGCACGAAACAGTGTAATTTTACCTTAGGGAACCGTAGACTCATCCAACAGGGTTCGGCTCATATACTTGGCTCATTTTACATTACAAAATATGTCTTAGATAATAGGAGAAAAGCAAGAGAATTTTGTTTTTGTTTTTCTATCTAAATGGAAAGACAATGAGAAATGTTGAAGAACAGTGAGCACAACTTATTTATTACTTGAAGCTTCAATAGCAATCTTCCATCATGAAAAAAGCAGTTGCAGAGGCGCATCTTCCCAGAATTGGATAGGCCAATCTGTACTTTCGTGTAAGGTGTCACCTGCAACTCACAAATGTGAGAACAAATGCTAGAATTAATTAGCAATGTCTATAAAAAACGAGTATGAGGAAAAGAATATATGATGATTTTACTTACTAAATAACTACATATCTGTGTAATCAAAATTGAAAAGCTCTCTTGAACCAAAGCATGGTAATTATCCTCGCAATCAATAATTTCTCGATTATCCTATCCACTGCCCGAATGTAGGAGATCCTCCAAGATTGTTTGAAATGTAATATGCCGCAAAATCCAATCAATGCCACCGTGAAACCTGGTCCCAATCCTGCGTAAAACCAAACGATAACATAGTCTCCTTCATTGGACTCATCTTCACTCGTATTATGATCATCTTGTCTGCCCTTATCAATATGCTTGTCTCCAAGACAATCTTTCAAAAGAGGAGCTCCGCAAAGTCCATCATTGCCGCGATAAGTAGATTGATTGACCAGGGTGCTTAGATGATTGCCTGATGGAACCCGACCAGATAAATTGTTGAAGGAGAGATCCAAATGACTTAGAAAGTCTAGATTGGAGATGCTAGGAGGGATTTCCCCTAATAGCATGTTATTGGATAAATCCAATGATTCTAAACTTGTCAAGTTGCCAATACTTGAAGGAATTTTTCCGATCAACTTATTTTGAGAGAGATTCAGATTTTGAAGTCGAGTAAGCATCGTCAACCCTTCCGGTATTTGTCCGTCTAATGCGTTGCTTGAGAGGTCAATGGAAAATAAATAAGAGAGTGTGCTGGTGAATTCTATACTTGTTCCTTTTATATCAATCATCATGGAAAACCCCTTGAAGGATTTGAAATACAAAGTGGAATTGGCCCACATTCGCGAGAAGTTGTTGAAACAATGAGGAATGCCTCCAGAAAGGTTGTTACGCTTGAGGCTCAAATACTGGAGACCAGCAAGATGGCATAGCTGCAAAGGAATGTCACCAGCGAAGTAATTCCTCCCAAGATCGATTATCTTGAGTGATCTAGCATTACCAAATAGAGGAATTGTACCCGTGAATTGATTATCACTGAGATCAAGGATTATCAAATCAAGCTTTAGTAAACATTTTGGAAGCACTCCATTCAAGCCATTTTCATGTAGGTCTAGAACTTCCAATTGCTCCAAATGACATAGAGAATTTGGAATATGACCATTTAACTGGTTGTTTGCCAATACAATCCATTCCAAAACAGCCTGCGACTTCCTCCAACACTGCGGAAGTCTCCCAAATAGTTGGTTCTTAGAGAGATCAAGAAAAGACAATTCATTTGACATGCATAATGAGTTTGGAATTTCACCACTAAGGTTATTTCCAGAAAGTGATACTTGCATTAATAGGGACATCTTTTTTCCAATAATTCGGGAGACATTACCTCTAAGTGTATTGTTTGAGAGATCCAACTGTTCAATGTTAGATAGAATGTCAAGTAACCAATGGGGAACTTCATCTGAGATGCTTGCATTTGACATGTCTAATGCCAAGATGTTTCTCTGCGTTCGAAGCCAGTTTGGGAATTCTGGTCCCACTTTGCTACTTGACATGAGAATCTCTTGAATTTGGAAAGGAGGAACCCAAGATGTGCTAACATTAATAACGAACTCATTTGAATTAAAGTTCAACACGATCAAGTTAGAGAGATTTGCAAAGTGAAGTTCGTTGACAGTTCCATCCAATTGATTGTTACCAATGTCCATCACCTCTAGATTGAATATTTGTCCAATACTTTCTGGAATGTTCCCGTTCAATTTGTTAAAAGAGAGGTATAACATTCTCAGAGATGATAGTTGGCCCACAGTTGCAGGAATAGGACCAGAAATCGAGTTGTGTGAAAGATCAAGAAATTCGAGATCTTTGAAATTCTCAAATTGATTGGGTAGGTCACCACTGAAATTGTTGTTGGAAACATCAATAGTCTCTAGGTTACTTCGTTCACAAATGACAGCACTGTCTTTGGTGATGGAAATTCCCCCACTAAATTTGTTAGCAAACAAACTTAGTACTTGTAAATTGCAGAAAATGCTCAAGTTTTTTAGAATTTCACCTTCCATTCTATTTAAAGAGACATCAAGGAATCTAAGCCACTGACTGTTTTCAAGGATGTTAGTGGGAAACATGCCTTGGATATCATTAGCACTTAAATCAAGATGTTCAAGTTTGCTGAAGTTTTGAAACCAAGGAGGAATAGATGAATTGATTGAGTTTTGACTCAAATCAAGGAATCTAAGAGAAGTGAAATTGATGGGCAGAGAGGTAGAAGAATCTTCTAAATCACATCCCCTCCATATTAAAAATTCTAATGAGGACAGCATGTTTATAGGACTTAACCACCCTTTGGGGTTTTGAAGGGAGACATAAGACATGTCCAGATACTTCAAGTTGGAAAGGGTCGATAGCCATAGGAGGTTCTCTAGTCTTGAAGAAGGCTCCCACCAGCCCCACCCACTAAGATCCAAGTACCTTAAGCTGGAGAGGTTACTAAGTTGATTAGAAATAGGCCCATAGCCCGCAAATGAGAGGTTGAAATACTCCAATTTTTGAAGAGAAGTTAAGGACTCTCGGGCTTTTTCAGTTGAAAAGTTGTTGAAACTGAAGTCTAGATACTTCAAATACTTCAGTTCATTGAGAGCAGGATGCATCTTACCTCCCAGGCTGCACTTATCTGAAACATCACAGGGATTACGAAGATCAAGTTTCAAGATGTGACCAGTCTCCTCACTGCATTTGACTCCTTCCCACTCGCAACAATTCTCGTCAGTCCATGACCCTAGACGTCTCGAAGGATCAGTGAGATCATGCTTGAACTTCATAAGAGCTTCCCTCTCAGCGCCAATGCAGCTTACATTTGTTAAGGCTTTGGAATGACCGAATTTCAAGACACGAACAACCAAGAGTGCACACAAGAGTGAAGGCACAAAGCTAGCGTAGGAGGACGCCATTGTTGTTTAAAATGAGCCAGGGATCTGCCATTTATAATGGCCAAAAAAGTACTTCCCTCGAGGAATATGTTATATTCTTTGTTAATTCACAAAACAAAAAGCAAAAAAAAAAAAAAAAAAAAAAGGAAACGGAGGGCTCAACATCCTTTTAAAGTCCTTTTTCTGCCTCCTAAAGCTAATCAAAATTTTTAAGTCAAGCGTTGCGAGACCTGTCATATGGTCAAGATATAATCATTTTAAAAAGATAATTTTTGGCATGATTAGAAGCAGTCCATCTCGGTAATATGGGACCCTGAAATGGCTGTGTCATGCATGATACGGAGGGAACAGTTTCGGATATTGACGAGTTCTCTTTTTTCTGCTTTTCCTTGTTGCCCTCATGATCAAAGCTTTGTAAATTAAAGTGGGTATTTGTCTCTGAATCTGTAGAGACGTTCTATTTATCCATTTCATGAACCAAGATCTTATCGTGAGGCTCATATTGAATTAACCTGATAGATCCATTTCATCGCCTCCTAAGGCAATAACTTCTACAGTAATTACCATTTGAGATGAGTCTGTGAATGTTTTATGAGCTCTTTCTCTTTCATATGGAACTAGGGGAGCTAGAAAATGTTATATGCTGACAATGAGCCATGAAAGTAAACATCAGACGACGCCAAAGCTATCTCTACTTCCTTTTCAGCAAAATTTTCTCATGTCTTAGGATAAAAGCTTTCGCAATTGTTTGAGCCCTATGTGAAGTTCCCCTTTCTGTGCAAAGTTTCTAGTTTTCAGATCAACAAGGAACTGATTTGGGGTCTATTTTCTTTGAGAAAAAAACGTTCTTTCTTCCTTTTTTAAGATTTACGTTTGTCCATATTGCTCGTTATTATCAGTCAACATCCAGCATAATAAACACACATATGTTTCTACAAAATAAACCTCAGATTCCAAGGGTCAAGAATAACGATTTCTTACTGTTCGCTAAAGTGCATGCGTTGGTGAATTTGATGTCATGCCATTGCAGCAAATTGATGACGAGTTAAAAAGAAAGACAACGGTATATGCTAATATGAAAAAATATTGCATGTAATATAGATCATGTAGGCCATTTTTATCTAAATTTTTAAATGCGTTTCATAATGATGTCCAATGGTTCAGATCAATTAGGTCCACACGATATATATGTCATATGGTATATTTTCTGAATGGTAAGAGATGTCATTTATGGGTTCACAATTGACGATAATATGGTAGGTGACATGACTTCTTAGTCAATATAAACTGAAATTTTTGGTTCATAATGTTGGGCCAGTCATCATTCTACATTAAACATATACATCTTATTTTATTGGAGAAGAGCAAGTGAAATATTCTTTTTTCTTGATTACCAAACAAAAGGAGACACAAAAAGTGAAAGTCTTGAGCGCGACATGTGAAAGTGAAGAAAGTTGGACCATTTCTCGTTCTATATGAACATATGACCATATATGATATGTATATCATATGGAATATTCTCTGTGTTGTAAAATTATCATGGAAATTAACTGGATTTTGCAATTAAATTAATGTGAAATCACAAGCGAAATAAACAATAAACAATAAAGGATATCATAGATTTGCGTAGTTCGCTCCGAGTCTCAATTCTTATTCCATGAGGAAAGACAAAAGCAAATAATCAACTAATAATCAGAGAATCATAGACAATTGCTCACACGCTTGAGCATTTTTCACACCTAGATTAAGCCCAAAGTTAATGTTTAAAATAATAATAATAACTCAATTAGACATAAAACTCATGACACATATCTCCCGGTGCGGCCAAACGAAAGAGCTTCATTGGGCAATTTTATTCTTCTTTGCTTGCGGCCTGAAAGAATCAGAATGAACCCACGCACTAGTCCTTCTGTTCAAGACTCCACTGTACGACATTCAAAGAAACCATATCTTGATCGGTCACACCGGTTAAGGAGTGAATGTTTATCTTGTCCAACAGAATACAAACAAATCATTTGTGCCCAATAGATAAAAGAAAATCAGCAACTTCCTTATTTTAAGACCACTTCTCACCGTCAATCTGAATTAATCCAGATTTGCCTTGAATACCTAATTATACCTACAATAGAGGGTCTACATGTAACGCCCTGGGTCTCCACTGTACACATATTGTCCGCTTTGGACACTAAGTCTTCACGGTTTTGTTCTTCTCGGGGCAGCCCATACTACCCCAAGAAAACGTGTATGTACAGTTAGAGAGTCCATTGCCTTATAAGGCAGCCCAGACCTCCCTCCCTAGGCGATGTGGGACAAGAGACGTGCCCCTCCCCGTGCGCGTCCGGGGACCGAGGCGTGGATGCACCGCCATCCCTCCTCCCCGCGCACCGCCGCTCGGGCCGTCACACTATTCCCCCTTGGGAGCACAGGACCCTCGCTGTGGCCCCACACGCGGTTGAGAGTCGGCTCTGATACCACTTGTAACACCCTGGGTCTCCACTGTACACATATTGTCTGCTTTGGACACTAAGTCCTCACGGTTTTGTTCTTCTCAGGGCAGCCCATACTACCCCAAGAAAACGCGTATGTACAGTTAGAGAGTCCATTGCCTTATAAGGCAGCCCAGACCTCCCTCCCTAGGCGATGTGGGACAAGAGACGTGCCTCTCCCTGCGCGCGTCTGGGGACCGAGGCGCGGATGCACCGCCATCCCTCCTCCTTGTGCACCGCCGCTCGGGCCGTCACACTACAACCTCCAATCGAATCAGGATCCGTAATGGGTCTAAACGACACTCTGAATGATAAGAGATGTCATTTGTGGGTTAACAAATGACAATAGTGCAGTAGGTGACATGACTTCTTTGTCAATATAAACTGAAAATTTTGGCTCATAACGTTGGACCAGTCATCATTCTACATTAAACAAATACATCTTATTTTATCGGAGATAAACAAGGAAAATGCATATTTTTTCTATGAGCAAACAAAAAGAAAGAGAAAAAAATTGGATAGTCTCGAGACTTGAGATATAATATACTACTCTGAACCATAACAGTTGTCATTTATGGGTTGACAAATGGCAATAGTGTAGTAGGTGACATGACTTCTTAGTCAATATAAACTGAAATTTATGGCTCATAGCATTGGGCCAATTATCATTCTACATTAAACATACACATCTTATTTTATCGGAGATGACAAATAGAAATATGTTAGCTTGATTACCAAACAAATAGAAAAAAAAAAAGTGGGAGATTCTTGAGCATGGCATGCGAAAGTGAATAAAGTTAGACCAATCCTCATTCTAAATTAAACATACATGTCAACTTTCATTCTATTTTTTTATAACCAACCGGAAAGAAAGAAAGCAATATTGTAGAAAAATGTGCACAACTTCCTTTTAGAATGGGATAGGTATGCATATTGTAGTTAACTTTCAATTGGGCCAAGCTGTAGATACTAATTCAAAGGCTCCAATTGTTTAGGACCAACATATCAATCGCAGTCACAATGTTTCTCATTTATATGATGTCATACTTGGAAAACTGGTGAAAGTTGTGTTCTTTCCTACAAGTTATTTCACGTTACAAAGACTCGAGAACTATCTAAAGCCAACAATTCCTTTTTGTTGTTTCTAAGTTGGGCCAAACATCATTCCACATTAAACATATACATGTTATTTTATCGGGGAAGGGCAATAGAAATATATTTTCTTGATAATCAAACCAATAGAAAGAGAAAAAGTGGGAGTGTCTTGAGCACGGCATGCGAAAAAGAACAAAGTTGGATCAATTCTCATTCTAAATTAAATACACATGTCAACTTTCTTTCTATTTTTATAACAAACCGGAAAGAAAGAAAGAAAGATCGGAGAAAAATTTGCACAACTTATTTTTAGAATGGGATAAGTATGTAGATTGCAGTTAACTTTTGATTGGGCCAAATTGCAGATACTAATTCGAAGGTTCCAATCGTTTGGGACATACATGTCATCCGCAGTTGCGATATCTCTCATTTCTATAATGTCATATTTTGAAAAATGCTTAAAGTTGTGTTCTTTCCTACAAGTTATTTCACGTTACAAAGACTCAAGAACTATCTAAAGCCAACAATTCTTTTTCGTTGTTTCTAAGTTGGGCCAAACATCATTCCACATTAAACATATACATGTTATTTTATCGGGGAAGGGCAATAGAAATATATTTTCTTGATAATCAAATCAATAGAAAGAGAAAAAGTGGGAGAGTCTTGAGCACGGCATGCGAAAATGAACAAAGTTTGACCAATTCTCATTCTAAATTAAATACACGTGTCAACTTTCTTTCTATTTTTATAACAAACCGGAAAGAAAGAAAGAAAGATCGGAGAAAAATTTGCACAACTTATTTTTCGAATGGGATAAGTATGTAGATTGCAGTTAACTTTTGATTGAGCCAAACTGCAGATACTAATTCGAAGGTTCCAATCGTTTGGGACATACATGTCGTCCGCAATTGCGATGTCTCTCATTTCTATAATGTCATATTTTGAAAAATGCTGAAAGTTGTGTTCTCCCCTACCAAGTTATTTCATGTTACATAGACTCAAGAACCATATGAAGCCAACCTTTCCTTTCCGTTATTTTTAACTTAATCATAAAAAAGTGAATGAAGTTGTTGGTCGTTTAAAAATTGAGAGTTTTTTGTTGTTGTCAAGCCCCAAAAAGAGTTTCTTTTAATATCTTTAATAATAAATAAAAAAACTAGTAAAGCTACGGCCTTAAGTACATAATAGATCCAAAAGGATTTGGGAGGAGGGGCCGACCCAATTCAAAAGTAGTGAACTTCTCTTATCGATTTTGACAATCTAGTGCATAATGAAATTGTCCTCTCTAAAATAATGTTGGACCCAAATGTCTTTTATAACCAACCGGAAAGAAATAAAGAACTATCGAAGGAAAATGTGCACAACTTTTTTTTTTTTTCCAGAATGGTATAAGTATGTAGAATACAGATAACTTTTGTTTCGGATGAGCTACAGATACTAATTCGAAAGTTCCAGTTAGTTAGGACAAACATGTCGTCTGCACTAGTGATGTCTCTCATTTCTATGATGTCATACTTCGAAGACTGGAGAAAGTTGTGTTCTCCCCTACCAAGTTATTTCAGTTGCATTGACTCGAGAACCATTTGAAGCCATCCTTTCATTTCCATTGCTTTTCACTTGGGCTAGTCGTCATTCTACATTAAATATATACACCTTATTTCATTGAAGGAGGGCAATATAAATATGTCTTCTTGATTACCAAACAAATAAAAAGAGAAAAAGTGGGAGTCTTGAGCACGGCATGCGAAAGTAAATAAAGTTAGATCAATCCTCATTCTAAATTAAACATACAAGTCAACTTTCTTTCTATTTTTCATAACCAATTGGAAAAAAAAAACAAAGAATTATTGGAGAAAAATGTGCACAACTTCATTTTAGAATGGGATAAGTATGTAAATTGCAATCCAAGCTACAAATACTAATTTAAAGGCTCCAATTGTTTAGGACAAACATCTCGTCCACAATCACGGTGTCTCTCATTCTTATGATGTCATACTTTGGAAAATTGGGGAAGTTGTGTTCTCCCCTACCAAGTTATTTCACATTACATAGACTCGAAAACCATCTGAATCTAACCTTTCCTTTCTGTAGTTTTTAGCATGGGCCAATCATCATTCTACATTAAACATATAATTATTTTATCAGAGAAGACCAATAGAAAAATATTTTCTTGATTACTAAACAAATAAAAAGAGAAAAAGTGGGAGTCTTGAACACGGCATGCGAAAGTGAAAAAAGTTAGATCTATCCTCATTCTAAATTAAACATACAAGTCAACTTTCTTTGTATTTTTTAATATCCAACCGGAAAGAAACAAAGAAATATCGGAGAAAAAAGTGCACAACTTCATTTTTCAATGGGAAAAGTATGTATTGCAATTAACTTTTGATTGGGCCAAGCTGAAATACTAATTCAAAGATTCCAATTGTTTAGGACAAATATCTCGTTTGCAATCGGGATGTCTCTCATTCCTATGATGCCATACTTTGGAAATTTGGGGAAAGTTGTATTCTCCCTTACCAAGTTTTTTCATCTTAAATAGACTTGAAAACCATATGAAGCTAACCTTTCCTTTCCGTTGTTTTTAGCTTGGGCCAATCATCATTCTATATTAAACATATAAATCTTATTTTATCGGAGAAGACCAACAGAAATATATTTTCTTGATTACCAAACAAATAGAAAGACAAAAAGTGGGAGAGTCTTGAGCACGACAAGCAAAAGTAAATAAAGTTGGTTCAATCCTCATTTGAAATTAATCATATACCTTTCCTTTCTTTCTATTCTCCATAACCAACCGGAAGGAAAGAATAAAATATCGGAGAAAAATGTGCACAACTTCTTTTTAGAATGGGATAAGTATGTAGATTGCAACTAACTTTTAATTGGAAGGTTCCAATTATTTAGGACAAACATGTCGTCCATAGTCGCGGTGTCTCTCATTTCTATCATGTCATACTTGGAAAACTGGTGAAAGTTGTGCTCTGCCCTACCAAATTATTTCATGTTACATAGACTTGAGAACCATCTGAAGCCAATCTTTCCTTTCCATTGTTTTTAACTTGGGCCAATCATCATTCTACATTAAACATATACATCTTATTTTATTAGAGAAGACCAACATAAATATATTTTCTTGATTAACAAACTAATAGAAAGAGAAAAAAAAGGGAGAGTCTTGAGCACGGCATGCAAAAGTGAATAACGTTGGTTCAATCCTCATTCTAAATTAAACATAACGTCAACTTTCTTTCTATTCTTTATAGCCAACCGGAAAGAAAGAAAGAAATATTGGAGAAAAATGTGCACAACATTTTTTTTTTTAGAATGGGATAAGAATGTCAATTGCAATTAACTTGTGATTGGGCTGAGCGGCAGATACTAATTCGAAGGTTTCAATTGTTTGGGACAAACATGTTGTCCACACGATGTCTCTCATTTCCATTATGTCATCATTCGCAAACTAGTGAAAGTTGTGTTCTCCCCTACTAAGTTATTCCATATTACATAGACTCAAGAACCATCTGAAGCTAACCTTCATTTCCGTTGTTTTTGACTTGGGCCAATCACCATTCTACGTTAAACATATACATCTTATTTTCTTGAAGAACAGCTATATAAATATATTTTCTTCATTACCAATCAAATAGAAAGAGAAAAGGTGGGAGAATCTCGAGCATGTCAAAATTAAACATATGTGTCAACTTTCCTTCTAATGTTTATAACCAACTGGAAAGAAAAAAATAAATATCGGAGAAGATTGGGCACCACTTCTTTTTAGAATGGGATAAGTATGTACAATGCATTTAACTTTTGATTGGGTCGTGCTGTAGATACTAATTCGACGGTTCTGATTGTTTAGGAAAAACATGTCGTCTGCATTAGCAACGTCTCTCATTTCTATGATGTCATACTTCAAAAACTAGAGAAAGTTTTGTTCTCCCATACCAACTTTTTTCACGTTGCATTGACTCGAGAACCATTTGAACTCAACTTTTCTTTTCCGTTGTTTTTAACTTGGGCCAATCAGCATTCTACATTAAATATATACATCTTATTTTATCGATGAAGAGCAATAAATATATTTTCTTGATTACCAAAAAAGTAGAAAGAGAAAATGTGGGAAAGTCTTGAACACGGCATGCGAAAGTGAATAAAGTTGGATATATCCTCTTTCTAAATTGAACACACACGTCAACTTTCTTTCTATTTTTTATAGCCAACCAGAAAGAAAGAAAATATTTGAGAAAAATGTGCACTTCTTTTTAAATGGAATAATATGTAGATTGTAGTTAACTTTTGATTGGGCTGAGCTGTAGATACTAATATGAAGGTTCCAATTGTTTTGGACAAAACATATCGTCCGTAGTTGCGATGTCTCTCATTTCTATGATGTCATACTTCAAAAATTAGTGAAAGTTGCGTTCTCCCTACAAAGTAATTTCACGTTGCATAAACTCAAGAACCATCTGAAGCAAACATTTCCTTTCCCCCTTCTTTTTAACTTGGGCCAATCATTATTATACATAAAACACACATCTTATTTTATCAGAGAAGACCAATAGAAATATATTTTTTTGATTACCAAACAAATAGAAAGAAAAAAAAGTGGGAGACTCTTGAGCACAGCATGCGAAAGTAAATAAAGTTGGATCAATCCTCATTCTAAATTAAACATATACGTTAGCTTCTTTCTATTCTTTATAACCAACCAGAAAGAAAGAAAGAAATATTGGAGAAAAATGTGCGCAACTACTTTTTAAAATGGGATCAAAATTTAGATTGCAATTAACTTTTGATTGGGCGGAGCTATAGAGAAGGTTCCATTTGTATGGGACAAACATGTCATCGACAGTCGCAATGTCAATCATTTCTATAAAGTCATCCCTTGAAAACTGGTGAAAGTATTGTTCTCCCCTACCAAGTTATTTCACGTTATATAGACTCGAGAAACATCTGAAGCTAACCTTTCGTTTCCATTGTTTTTAACTTGGGCCGATCATCATTCTACATTAAACATATACATCTTATTTTATCGAAGAAGAGCGATATAAATCTTCAATACCAAACAAATAGAAATAGAAAAAGTGAGAGAATCTTGAGCGATAGTAAATAAAGCTGGATCAATCCTCATTCAAAATTGAACAAATACATCAACTTTCTTTCTATTGTTTACAACCAACCTGAAAGAAAGAAATAAATGTCAGAGAAAATTGTAGGATGAGTATGTAGATTGCAAATAACTTTTGTTTGGGCCGAGCTACAAATACTAATTCAAAGGCTCCATTTGTTTGGAACAAACATGTCGTCTACACTAGCGATGTCTCTCATTTCTATGATGACATACTTCGAAACTGGTGAAACTTGCGTTGTCCTATACTAAGTAATTTCACGTTAGATAGACTCGATAACCATTTGAAGGTAACCTTTCTTTCCGTTGATTTCAACTTGGGCCAATCATTGTTCTCCATTAAGCATATACATCTTATTTTATCAAAGAAGAGCAATATAATTATATTTTTTTGATTATTAAACAAATTGAAAGAGAACAAGTGGAAGAGTCTGGAGCACGGCTTGCAAAAGTGAATAAAGTTGGAAGTATCCTCATACTAAACTGAATATATATGTCAACTTTCTGTCTATCCTTTATAATCAACTGGAAAGAAAGAAAGAAATCTCAGAGAAAAATGTGCACAACTTCTTTTTAGGATGGGATAAGTTTGTAGAATGCAATAAACTTTTGATTGGGCCGAGCTACAGATATTAGTTCGAAGGTTCTATTTGTTTAGGATAAACGTATTGATTGCACTAGCGGTATATCTCATTTCTATGATGTCATACTTCGAAAACTGGAGGTTGTGTTTTCCTTACCAAGTTATTTCACGTTACATTGACTCGAGAACCATTTGAAGCCAACATTTCTTTTTGACAAAAGATCGCTTCAAGTGCCAAAAGTTGGCAAAAATGGACACTTAAATGCGAAAAGTTACAAAAGTGATACTTAAGTGCCAAAATCGGAGTAAAATGGATCACTTAAGTGCCAATCTAGCCAAAATTTAGCCAAAATGTTGAAGTGCGCAATTTTCGGTGAATTAAGTGCAAAACGACGTCGTTTTGTATGCTGACGTGGTAAAAAATTAATATAAAAATTAATAAAATTTAAATTTATTTAAATTTATTTAAAACATTTAAAAATAAAAATAAAAATATTAAAATATTAAAATATATATATTTAAAAGGGCGGGGGTGCCGGCCCTTCCGGCAGCAATGGGAGACGGTAGCGGTGAGGGCTCAACCCTCAGCCTCCTCCCTACTTTTTTTTTTTTTTTTTTAAATGTTTTAAATAAATTTAGTTTTAAATTTCATTTAATTAATTTTTATATTAATTTTTTACCACATCAGCACCAAAATGACGCCGTTTTGTACTTGCTTCACCAGAAAATTGCCACGTCACTATTTTGGTCGAATTAGCACTTAAGTGATCCATTTTGCTCCGATTTTGGCAGACTTAGTGTCACTTTCGTAACTTTCTCAAGACTTAAACGTCTCTTTTCGCGCCAACTTTTGGCTGCACTCTAGGGGTCCCAGTGTCCTTTCTTTTTTGTTGTTTTTAATTAGGGCCAATCATCATTCTATAATAGACATATTCATTATCAAAGATGAGCAATATAAATATATTTTCTTGATTACCAAACAAATAGAAAGAGAAAAAAGTGGGAGAGTTTTGAGCACGGCATGTGAAAATGAATAAAGTTGGATCCATCCCTATTCTAAATTAAACATAGATGTCAACTTTCTTTCTATTTTTTATAACCAACCAAAAAGATAGAAAGAAATACAAGAGAAAAATGTGCACAACTTATCTTTAAATGGGATAAGTATGTAGATGGCAGTTAACTTTTGATTGGGCTGAGCTGAAGATACCAATTCGAAGGTTCCAATTGTTTAGGACAAACATGTCGTCCGCAATCACAATATCTCTCGTTACTTCAAAAATTGGTGAAAGTTGTGTTCTCCCCTATCAAGTTATTTCATGTTACATAAACTTGAGAACCATTTAAAGCCAACTTTTTCTTTATCATCCGAAATATTGGATCACGACATTCGAACATAAAAATGAAATATTTGAAAATCGAATCAATGAAGATTATTACCTAATTCAAATATTCGCTTCCAAATTTGAACCGAACAACGGATCACTTACGCGGTGGCCGGCGTCTGCGTCTTGTGGTGGTCCTCGGACAATGGAGTTTCACGGCTTAAGGTGTGAGTAGCTTGACGTCAATACTACGAGAAGGATGCTAACATGGTAGGTGCGTCAACAATCATCGGATTGGTGCTAGAAATTCTCATTTCGCTGCAAGCACTAAGAAAAGTAGCTGCTTCTACAAGAAAGTTTGATAAACAAAGCCAGACACCTGAAGTGCCAAAACTTGGCACGGGGACACTTAAGTGCCAAAAGTTAAAAAAAACGACATAAGTGCCAAACTCGAGCAAAATGAATCACTTAAGTGTCAACGGCGAAAAATCCGATCAAAATGCTGATGTTGTGATTTTCAACCTCGTCATCGCGAAGACGAGGGTTGAGCCCTTAGCCGCCCGCAACCTGTTCATCTTCTTCCTTCCTTTTTTAAAGATTTTTTTATAATTTAATTTAATTAATTTTGTATATTAAAATTTAAATACACACCAAAACAACATCGTTTTTGTGTTTCTTTGCTGAGTCAGCTCTTTGGCGTGGCTCGTAGGCGAATAAAATTAATGAAAATTGCCACATAAGATTTCCTGTAAGATTCGCTTAAAGTGACACTCAAGTGTCCCATTTTTTAAAGAAAGTGACACTTAAGTGTCCCATCGCGCCAAATTTTGACACTTGAGATGTACTTTTGCCGTCAAAATAGAATTGCCTCGTGTTGTAAGCAGAGATCATGCACGTGTTGGACAGCAGCAAGAATTGCTGCACGTTGCCAAGCTCGCTGGAATTGATGGCGTTGAGCAAGGTTGGTGGTGACGCAGCAGCTCAACAAGCGGCGGCTAATGAATAGATAGCCCCTTTAACGTGTAATATGCTTTCTATTATCTTCTTCGTGTGTCCCTCGTCCTTTCTGAACCTTTTTTTTTAGCCAGCGTGTGCCCTATTGGAAGATATGTGGAATCAATCCGGATTACGAGTGATTTGTCAAATCAATTCGAGATTGTAGTTGATTGAATGAATCAATCTAGAATTAGAGTTGATTTTATAAGATTCAACTAGGAGATTTTCCTTCCTTTTATTATTAATATTTTGTATGATATAAAGAGCATAGTACATGCAATCAATACAAGCTACAGTACAGAAATACAAAAAGGCTTCTTTTCATCCTCAGTTTTTCTTCTTTCGTTGTCATTTTGGGACATGGTAAGTGCTTTGGCCTAGCTTCCGCGCACTTGTCATTGTTTTCCTCTCCATGTAGTCTTCTATCCTTGTTGTTACAGGACACACTAACCTGCAAAACAAGATTAGCACTCCGTTATGGAAATCAACGTATGCAACAAAAATCGAAAAAAATAACCCCCTGAGAAGAACGAGAATGCAGAACATTCGGGCATGGAGAACCTACCTCCATGTACAGAACCTGGATCAAATCCACCTGTTGAGGCCGTACGGCCCACGTCAAACAAGGGGCAATTCGTCCAAGCCCAGCCCATTCAATGGCAACCTTTCCAGGCCTAGCCAAACCAAGGGCAACCCATTCCAGGCCAGCGCATCCAGTGGCCGCCTATTCAAGTGCCGTCCAACCCATGGTTTTATGGGTCGGCCCAAGACACTACGTGGGCTAATTCTCAACCAAATCATGCTCAGAATTTTCAAGAGCCCATGAATCAAGGGAACTGGGAACACGTCCAGCCCAAGGAAGGCCACACCAGCCATGATTAAGGCAGACACAGTCCCGAGCTGAATTTCTTTCATGCAGGTCAAGTATCCGAATCAGGTACGATAGCTTTGGGACTGAATCTCGGTTTGGGAGCAAATCTCTACTCAGTTCTTCAACCTGGGTCATACTGTATCCCGTTCCTGCCGTCAGCAGTTACCTATGCAATTTGCTTGTACAGAGTCGCCACAGAGCCTTTCAGCTCTAATAAAGCCAAAGAACGACTTTCGATGAAAAATATTTTGTTGCCAAATCTAATTCTAACGAAACATGGTCTTTATCTTCTTTAAACACTATTACACTTGTAGAAGCGATGCAAATGTTAAAGTCTTCATTTTCTTGAGAGACTCTCGTGAAATGCAGAACCGATGCCTCAACTATAGTTTTTCCTTCTTGGATCCTACACTAGTGTTGCTCTTTGTTTGCACCTGTATAAATGACGTGAATACATTTGAACTCGGGAAAATTAATTATGTTTTTCAAAAGCACATTACTTCATCCAAGTCATTTTAGGAAGTCATTTTATGTGGGTCGTCCCTTGTTTTCGTTTCCTCTCTTAGCTGAGTTGCTTCAGCCCATGGGCTGAGGTTCTTGGATGTTACCAACTAACTTTATTAATGGAATTATTTATGATATTAATTTAATTTAACGTAAACTAACCAATGGTAAATTTATTATAAATATACCAATTTGGGGCAATTTGTCACTGGTGTATTAATTTGATATATTTTGTTATATTAACTCTATTTTTTTATTTTTCGAATTTTTTATGTTTTTTATTTTCATCTTAATTTTCATTCTAATAAGGGGGACTCAGATTGGCCCTTGGGCCGAGTTCAAATATGGACTAATCCAATCCTACGGGTCTAGGCCACAGATACAAATTTGGGCTCTAACTGAACTTTACCATTTCAAACCTTCCTAGGCTATATACTTTCAGAGCCCATCATCAAAATTAGCTCAACTAAGCCTATGACCATATAAAGTGCCCAACTCTTGTTAAAAATAAATATGGCCCATTTCATTAGTTCAGCACTGAAGCCTGAATCTACCAATGCCCATTCACGACTTCTCCCTTTTTTTTTCCTATTTTTTTTTATTATAATCTTTTTTTCTTGCTTCCGTCGTCCTTCTCCTAACGACCCATAAACCTGCCAAACTACACATTAATCACGGAACACCAAATCCTCAACAACTAACTATATTGACTCTATCTTGAACTGAAATGATATAGTTCACCATCAACCACCTCCAGACGCCGGACCACTATCTACGTTCATCCATCAATAGCATTCAGCCTTCACATTCCGGTGACCATCTCGTGTCACTGCCACCGCAGCCAGGCAATGACTAAAAAGCGTAGACTTTGAACATCAACGTAGGTGAGAATTTGAATCAACTATTCCAAAATCATGTCATCTCCGGCGACCACCATTAAGCACGATGCCAATGCACGAAACATGGAATGAAAATAGGAGATGTTAGAAATATATTTAGGATAGTCTATAATTCTGTATAATATTATGTGATTCCATATTCTAATTAATTGATCCTGATTCATTATTTTAGTTAGTTGTTACGTAAAGTCTATAAATAGGCACATGTGCTATTCATTAGTTAATGAAAAGAATATAATTTCTCTTCATTCATAATTTTCAACTTAGTATCAGAACTATTGTTACCTGAGGTGTGCCCATCAAGTCTACTACACGGTGGCCGCCACGACGCTAACCGCACTGGCCGCGTCTTTACCGTTTCTCCGCCAAGACCAAAGCCTTTAGTTTCTGTTTGGCGTACTTCCGCTACTCATTTTCAGAAAAAAGTTCATGACCATTAGACTTGCCGCCCTCAAATGAGAGAAACACTAAAATTTTGTCATCAACCGACATCGAGTGCCGCCACACGCGCCACCCCGCACGGTCGTGTCTTGGACCTAGGAAACCCACCACTATTTCATCATGACTTGGCCACTTTCTAAAGAGTTTTTCGTAAAACATACACCAACCCACGACTCACCGTCCTCCACCGAGGCAACTCGTAAAGTTTCGCCACCAGAAGCCATCGAAAGCACCTCCACACGCCACTAGAAGAATTTGCTCGTGAGATCCATGCACCTAATCCGAGGCATGTTTGTATGATTTTGAGCTTGTAAACATGCTTGTTTGGCTTCATGACCTTCATTGAACTTGAAGTACACGATGTATGTGTTCCAACGATGCATGATTTGCTGATCATTCGGTATGTCGATTGCACGTTTGAACATGTTAGGGTTCTGCTACAATTAGAACATCCCATATCACGCGTTTGTTTTTCTATGTTCATCAAGCTTCGTGTGATCTCAATTAGGCTTTGATGTCCCAATGAAAAACGATTGTCGTTACACATTCTATTTGCCAAATTTTTCATTAGATTTTTGCATGTCGTTAAGTGACCAAAATCAAGCATGTTCTGTGATGTTAAGGTTAGATTAATGCCTTATCATGTGTGTACTTTATCATGCTCATATAGGTCTCTTAAAAACCAAATCTTATGTTAATACCTCTTGATTATTAAAGTGCGCATTACAAGCTTCGTGTGCATATGTGACTCACTATGATTGAGCATCATTTGGTATGTGAACACTATGCCTCAATTAGGCTAGTTGCACTTTGAAATCATCAAGTATGTCATTTTAGTCTTAAATCATTTTGCATTGTTATTGACTCGTATGACTTTTTCGCATGCCAACTTAGGGTTAGATGTTTACCCTAATCATTGTCGCATCCAATTCTTTGCCATATGCGAATTTTATGCCATTTGTGCATTATTTAAGTGATCTTAGGACTCATTAACGCATGCTACATTCTAGTTCATTAATGACTAATGCGCACACTTTTACAAACCTCAACTTTAGATCACCGAATTGACCTTGATTGAAGCCGAACCCTTCAAGGAAGTTGTAGGACACGTTTAGACCTTTCAAGTGTCGCTGGTTTCGTGCAATTTGAATGTCGTTAGGCCCATTTTCCATTTTTCTTGAACTACATTAGAATTCTGACCTATGAGTAAATTCGGAACCCTGTTTTCACCCCTATTTGGACAGACTTTTGCTATTTTTGTATCAATTTTTCAGTAGGGATTCTCGAGTCGGATCCCTAATAAAGTTTGATTGTCACCCTTTTATCTTCATTTTGGTGAAATTTCATGATTTTTAGACTTCATTTAATAGGCAATCTCAATTGTAATGAGTAGATCCCCTGCTGTTTTGTCAATTCCTGATGCGGTGATATGCATTGTCGAATTTTTATAAAATCATATGCTTAGCTTTTCTAAAGAAACTTTCTCCATGAAAATTGTTTCATATGAAGTCATGAATGCTATGCAATTTTCTCAAAGGCAAATCATCAATGGGTGCCATTCAATTTTGCTGATTTGATATGCTTTGTCTGAAATGTTCTGCTGTAAGTCTTATGATTGTTTATTTAGATTTTTTGGGATAGTTTATGCATGGAATTAGGACATGTTACCTTCATGAAATTTGTTTCAAATGCCTTGATCTTCATTATCAAAAGGTTTTCAATAAATGGATTGACTTTTTAATTACATTTTTCCCAATCTTGATTGGAAATATCTATTTTTGCACATTGAAATGTTTTGGGTACATGTGATGTTTCCAACGTTCAATGTTTAGAATCTTTCAAAATTTTGATTTAACATTGGAAAGGTCAAGGTTTGGACCCTAGACCCTATTTAAAATGCTTGTGATGTCTGTGAGTGCATGATATGCGAGCCCCAAAGTAGCCTTGGCAATTAAATGCGTTCCTAATGAAGACATCCCTTTGTCTCAAAAACCTCAATTTTCGTTATCAATGGTTTAAAATTCATCTTTTAAACATCACATATACCACTCCTGCATGAAACCATGTCATTCATTAGAAATGCTTGTGTTTGTGATTGGCGCATGCCTATTGAATAAATGACATGTTGACGATTCACACAATTGATTAATTGTTTGAGAAATAAGGCTTAAATGCCTACCTGTGTGTTTAAATTCATGTCAATGCATATGGATTTTAGATGTATGTTAAGTGCGATACCTAATATCATGGATAAATCTTAGATTCATCTAGAATAAAAACTTTTTAGGGACTTATAAGCGCCATTGGCCATGCAAGAACACAAATGGTCAATAATGGCTATAAGTTATAATGAATGGTTTAAGTGTCTAGAAGGATCTGCACATGAATTACAAAGGCCGACTTCGAGGCCCAAATGTGATTAACTCTAAACCTTGCTACACTTGATCGATTGATCTTGATCCTATGTCGTGCTTTTGATTGTTTTGTCCAGTATGAGTATTTCTTTCCATTACATGTACCTAGCTTAGATTTAGGTTAGGACTAGATTAGATCCTTGGAGGTTGAAGATCATCAAGACATGAAGATTGCAAAGGTCAATCTTCATTCCGACCATATTCTTGTACTATTCATTCCAATATATGTTTCAAGTTCCTTCATTTGTATAAATATCCGATGAGTTGTGGGTTCTTTCCTTTCTTCTCTTTTTATTTCTTTTAACTTTTAAAATTGCAAGATAGATTTACTACTTTACTTGATTGTTTGCTTACTAACTCGTACTTTAAATTCAATTTTGTGCTTTCTTTTATCTTTCTCAGAAATAGAATGACACGAAAATGACCATCCACACATGATCACTTAGTTTAGATTAAACAATCCCGAAAAAGTAAAAAGAAATGAATGGACACCTTAGTTAACACGACATACTAATAAGTACCGAGTGGGCGCTAATAAAAATATTAGCATAATACAAGTCCCTGAACCTAGCTATCTAGTTACGTAGAAATCAAGGGATAACTCCCGACCCTCGATTAGGTTTTCTAACCAACCCCAAAAATGAGACTAGTTGCAACTATCGTCTTATTTTCTAAGTTCTTTCAAATAAATAGATCGTTTAATAAACCTGTCGTGAGGGGTATGAACCTTGGGAAAAGGTTTGCAAGCAAGATTTAGCATACTCAAGATGGTGAAGTTTAAAGATGAAGTGATGTCATCTTTAGCAGATGTATATCTTGAGAAGGCTCTCATGGTCGAAATATCCTTGAACTCACCTTTACATCCAATTTCATTTCGACCTTAAAACCGTCAATCAAGACATGCCACGACGTCAAGGCAAGGTCACGACACCTTCCGCTGTCATGCAATCTATGAGCTTGGGAGAGCTCATGAGGTGATGACGCATTTGTGAATGCGAATCATGAGGAAACTCCCATGGTCAAGTTCCTCCAAACCAGACATTTTTTCCTTTTTTTACCCCAAGGGAGGTCGGGTCACGACAGGCTTGGCGACTCCGCTGGTGACTGGTTACTAGATTAAGAAGACTTGAAACCATTAAAAATGGTTGTCGGGTTAACTAACGTTTCTTATGTAGGATCGTCTACATGTCAAAGTCACATGAAAAATGCAGTAAGTCGCTAACTAAATGTTAAATGGTCTTGTAAGTGAGAGTTATAAAGGGTGGCATGGTTATAACCCTTTGTCTTGCAGTAGAGTAGGATGTATAAATAAATGATGGGTTATATTGAAGTGCTGATTATTTAAATTCAAATGTATGTTTACAAGCTTTAGCACTACACTAAACATACAATCAAGGTCTAAAACTCCGATCGCCCAATTTAAAACCTTAGGAGGATTTATGGATGGAATCCGTGAGTGAATACTCGTGGTAATCCACATTTCCATAAACTTAGTCGTCTCGATTAATAAAAGTGGCACCGGCCAACGATAGTAGTAGTGGATAAACTATTTTTATCCATAGGGATGGGAACCTCGAGCCTATAACATCGTTACCTTAGACGTCAAAACCTCACAAGTCCTCATGTGATGTGTAATTTATGCTTGTCATGGTTTTGGTTGGTAAGACATCGTTTCTTTTTTATCGTTGTTATCTGTTCTAATTTCTGGATTTTAATTACATCTTTATATTTCAACGACGATAGGTCTTTAATTGTGAATGCCCCTTAGGTTTAGGCTTAGAGGGGCAAGCCCGAGATTGATGTGATCCTCATTCGAGGAGCCTCAAGATTATATAGGATAATCTCGATCCGAAACATCGAGATTATGTGGAGAAATGCACCGATTTTCTCCCAATCTTATTGAAGGTCGAGCCCCGAATCACCATAGTGAAAGCACTAGTCTATTTTTGGAATCTCATGACCTCCACCTTCGTGTTTAACCAATATGAGTTGACCCCTACAATTGAAAAGTTCAAGATAGCCATTGGGTTAGGTAAGGCTTCCCTAGGTTTCGCGACTCCTCCTATTGGTCAAAACTCGATCTCTCTCCTAAGTCAATTCCTTAAGGGAAATTCAATGTCTTATACCTTCCTTGAGCAACATCTCCTTAGTCTTGGACCTAAATCTGGGAATCAAATTCCCGTGTCTTTCTTCTTATGTTCTTTAGCTTTGTCATATTCCCTCATACTCGCAAAACAGTGGGTCCTTTTGCTACTCACATTGTTAACCAAGTATGTGCCTTTAATCGCTTTACACACATGATTCTCATCAAAACCTTTGTATCCCTTAATCGATTTAAAGCAAATGGTCGAGGAACTCTTAGAGCCCTAATAGGCCTTCTCTAAATTTGGCTTATCTCTCACATCAAAGAGTTTTGCCTCTCGTATGAGAATCATCAATGTTACAAATCATCCAATTCTCATGTTCCACGAAAAGAATGATTCTTTCCATCATGGTCTTTCTCTATATGATTCCATTTCCTCCAAAGTCTCACTCCGAGCTTAATCCAATGGCATGCTTGATGGCTTGAGAATCCTTAGGCGTGCCTTACTAGTGGAGTTGACAACCCACTCCCCTGTTGGGGTTTCATGAATCATGTATAGGTACATTTTAACAAAAGTACGCAGCGGAAACAAAGATGATCTATTTTTACATGATTCTCCGAAGGCGTTGTTCGTGTGTTTTAATCAAAAATCTGAATGTAAAAAGAGAGTTACACGAATTACCTCTCAAAGCGTGCTTTAAACGAATTGGTTCGGATGTTCTACAATTCGAGCCTCACAAACGTCGGACCTCTAGTTCAGACACACCAACAACGAACGTTGAATGGAAGAGAGAACTTTTGGATATCCACCACTATGATCGTGCTAGCAATCTCGTGGAGACAATCCGCTGTATCCTTGATGTATTATAGTCACGGCCCGAACGAGAGAACACTATTTTTCTCGTATCTCGAAAGACACAAGAACACACACCCGTTTCTCTCTATTTTCAGCAACCCCTTGAGTCACTCTCTCGCAACCTTTTGCGACATTTTATTTTTAAATTTCTACACGAATCAGCAACGGTTGCTGATCGTGGGATCAGCAACCGTTGCTGATCTCTCGAAGCTGCTCATGCACGACGTGCATGAGTGTGCACGGGTTGCTGACCGTTCTTGCATGATTTCGTGCATGATGGTCAGCAAACCGCTGACCACCATGCACGAATTCAATCGTGCATGTGCACTATTTTTTTTTTTTTATAATATAATTAAAATAAACACACATTGATTAATTAATAAAATAATTAATCAATCCATTTATATATATATATATATATATATATATAAAGGACATAACCTTTATGTGTGCAATTAGGGTACATTAACATGTATCCACTTTGGGCATGCGTGTGCATCATATGCAAGTAGGCTCGTGACTATAATACAAATTAAATTAAATCTCATTTAATTTAATTTCAAATCGACTCAATTCGATTGTAGTAATTGCAAACACATTTGCAATTATATTTCTTTCTTGTTCCACGTTATTCTAATTGTTTATGGTGTGTGACATCCCTAGGTTCATCACTAAGCTAGTAGTAAGACTTGTACTAACACATTAGTACTCCCAAAAGAATTAATTGTCCCGATTAATCTTTGGGTCCTACAAACCATGATTGACATCTAGCAATATGTCATGGCTACCCAGATAGCGTGAATGCTTTAAGAACATAATGAACCTGTCAGCTTTGGCTACAGTGTAATTCAATCCCTCTGTCTTACTATGTCCCGATCAAACAAAGACCATGGAATATTTGTCAAGTCATTAATTCGATCATATGCACAAATCTAATTGACATGCATTTTATTCGAGACATAAACAATTTATTCTCGGTTACAACCCCGGCCGAGGATTTCAATGCAGTGTCATAATTAAATCGCATAGGACATCATTATCATACCTTGCATATAACAAGGAGACAGATTCCATATTGCGCACACGTGTAACTTCATATATGAACAAACTATGACCATCAAGTATAAAGACGGATCAACGACCCGGCATTATGTGCACCCGTGAACCATAGTTGTTCGACACACAAGTTAACACTGTGCCTTAGGTCTAAGGATTATTTACACAAGACCAAAGCATGAACAATTAGACATTGACCACGCTAAAAGCTTCCATGTCGCTAACTGTTCCATATGCGTCACGTTCAGTGAATTTGTCTAATACAAACACCTGTTTTCTTAACTTAGGCATCACAATACCCAATGACTTGTGACTCATCATTCCCTTAAGTATCCAATACTTAATGGTGAAGTTAAGAACACACCGGTCTCAACAGGATTATTAATATCCACTCAATAATCCATCGACCGAAAACGATTTAAAGATTTAGTCTAACTATGAACCCGTCATATATATTCTTGACGTCTCAAGAATAGGTCTAGTTACAACTGATCTTATGGAATCATTCATAAATATAAAACAATTGGACAAATGAATGAATACGTCATTGCCATTAATTAAATAATAATAATGAAAGTACAACTGAAATCCCTAATATGTAACTATTACATAGTAGCTTTGGGGCATACATCCAACATCCCCTCGTGGGATTAACGAGTCTAACGTCATATTAGCCTTTAAGGGTGCTCTGCTAATATCCCCCGCTTCAAACGATCCCACCAATCCTCAAGCTAGGGTTGTACCGTATTGATCATCATAATGAGCTCATCGTGGAAGACCAAATTGGCCATTAAAAAGCCGTGGTCCAAGAAGTTATTGGGATATGATACGCCTGATCCTCACATCATATAGCCGCTATTGATGAGTCTGATTTGGAGGGAGAAATGAAGACCCATCATATGACTATCGATTATATTTATTGCCAAGTGGAACCTAAGCTTGAAGTTAAGTTGCCTGATATTCCTGAGTCTCAAGGATTTCAACAAGCTCATGTTGAGAAGTATGAAGATAAAGCGTTGATCAATGTGGAACGCCTATATTAACAAGCATCTCCGCACGATCCCACCTAGTTCTTAAGATTCTTATTTGAGGATCTTTCATGTATTTTTCATTTTCCTTATATAGGAACTTTCTTTGTATTTCTCACAATTGTCGATCTTAACTCCCCTGCCCACCCGTGCGCGGGTCAACTGACCTTCAAATTACACGTAAAGTCGAACCATTTTGCAAACTTCAAATATGCAAGGTTCCGCTTCCCTTGTAATCGTTGGATGTAATCAATAAAAATTCATGGAATTATTCCTTTTCATGTAATTTTCAGAAAAGGGGCATTTAGATTAAATATTGGTCGTCATCCTTTTCAATTATATAATTTCTTTTGAAGAAATCTTGATGAGATGATGTTATATGATAATGTGATCATATACGCTTCTTATCACTATTTCCTCTCAAAAAAATATAAAATTAACAAGATTCATATTTTCTTGATCTCCTTTCTTCCGAAAAGTATTGAAAGACGATTGAGAAACGGTCTATCATACATATTCGCCACCAAGCAAGGATGGAGAATAAGGATACCTGTACTCACATCATTACCAAAGAGAATCAAATAGCACAGATGATAACACTGCTGACCAATCTCTGCAATCAAGTCAAGAAGTTGATGCCTATAGCCCTTATTGCTGCTACAAGTCTTCCCACTGCCTGGTCGTTGAACTTGTTGGGAAAGGACCTACTGAAGAGGTTCCCACTCCTACCTTAGCTGTCATAGACCTAGAAGCTCCATCTAAGGAGACCCCGACTCCTAACATTAATGAGGAAAACTCGAGACGCCTCGCAAAGATTGAGGAACTCCTATGCATGTTGCAAGGCTACCAACTTCAAGAGTTTGACAAACTATCGCCCTTCACTAAAGTGAAGATCCCTGAATTTTACAAGGACCTTGAATTCACGAGGAAATATGATGTTATTGGATGTCCAAAGACCCATCTAAAGTACTATTTGGACAAGATGGCCCATTATTCTAATAATCCTCCACTTCTCATCAATTCATTGCAAGATAACTTAGTTGATCTTGCATTGACCTGGTTCATTGAGTTGGATTTAGAAAAGATCCATAGTTGGAGGATCTTGCAGATGAATTCCTCCAATAATACAAGTTCAACACCGAGAGTACACTGACTCGAGAGGAACTAGTCTATGTTGAGAGGAGGAGGACCAAATCGTTTAGGGCGTATGCTCGAAGGTGGAGAGCCATCGCATCTCAAATAAAGCCTCCCTTGTCCGAGAAGGAAGCTATGCAATTATTACTTCGAGTCATGCCTCGAGACTTCTTTGAGAAGATGTATAACAATACATGCATCAACTTTGCCTCGTTGGTTGAGTTGCGAGAACGCATCAAGGGAATCATACGAGAAAGGAAAACCAGTTGAGACCACAACTTGCAGATTTGCCCCGAAGAAAGACAAGGAGTCCGCTATGGAGATTACCTACATCCAAAACTCGTCTACTCAAAAGGTATACACTTCTCCTGTTCATAAGCCTGCCATAGAGGTTGGGAGCTCTTCCCGAAACTTCGATCATAAAGGGAAAGCCCCGTAGAGGCAGTTGACTCCATTGCCGAAACCAACATCTGGACAAAGTACACCCCAAGTGCCAAAACTTGGCACGGGGAACACTTAAGTGTCAAAAGTTAGGAAAATGACACTTAAGTGCCAAAGTCGGAGCAAAATATATCACTTAAGTGTCAATCCGGCCAAAATGACGACGTGGCGATTTTTCGGCGAAGGAAGTGCAAAACGATGCCATTTTGCACGCCGATATGGCTAGATAATACAAAAACGACGTCGTTTTGGTGCTGATGTGGCAAAAAATTAATATAAAAATTAATTAAATTTAATTTAAAACTAAATTTATTTAAAACATTTAAAAATATATTTTAAAAACTAAAAAAATAAAAGGGGGCAAGCGGGCTGAGGGCTTAGCCCTCGCCGCCGACGCCTCCCCGCTACTCCTGAAAGAGCCAGTGGCGGCGGCAAGGGCTCAGCCCTCAGCCCGCCCGCCCTCCCTTTTTTTAAATTTTTTTTTTAGAATTTTTAGTTTTTTTTAATATTTTTATTTTATTTTCAAATGTTTTAAATAAATTTAGTTTTAAATTTAATTTAATTAATTTTTACATTAATTTTTTTACCACGTCAGCACTAAAACGACGTCATTTTTGTATTGTCTAGCCACGTCGCCGTGGAAAATGGCGTCGTTTTGCACTTCCTTCGTCGGAAAATCGCCACATCGGCATTTTGGCCGAATTGGCACTTAAATGTCACTTTTCTAACTTTTGGCACTTAAGTGTCCATTCGTGTACTTTGTCCCCAATATCTCAACTACTTCCGATAATGATCAAAAACCGTTTGGTGGCGAGAGAAGTCCTGAGGGACGACCTGCCGAAGTTCCTTAGGTTGGACCCCAACAAGACTTGTAAATACCATAAAGGGGAGAAGGGAAACAACGTGGACAACTGCTATGTCCTCCATTTGAAGATGCAAAACTTGCTGGATAACAAATTGCTCACCTTTAAGAACTCAATGCCGAATGTCCAACAATATCCTCTCCCGAAGCACAACGAAAACGTCAACATAATCTTTGGGGATGATCACAAGCATCCATTTCTTGTGGATACGCATAAGTTAAGGCAAATCATGTCCTTCATTGATCACCGAATGAAAGGCAACATCACTCGTGATGAGAAGATAACCTGCCTATCTAAGTTGGCTGAGCTAGGAGTTCTCCAACATGAAGATGGTGGAGCCACTCAGGAACCAATGACTTTAGTTGAAGTTGATTTGTCTGGCAAAGACATGATCTCAAAGGTTATAAAGGAGGTTGAAGACCTGAGCAAGGATGATACTCGAGAGGAGAATTGTCGAGCCCTAAAGGGGAAAGCCCCAATGTACCGAGACAAAGACTCCGACACTGAAAGTGATGACAAGCATAGAGCTTCCCCCATGGACTGTGAGTTCATCAAGAAAGCTCACGAGAAAGGTGAAGTTATCGATATCCTTGACCAACCAAGTGGTAAATATGACTTCAAGGTGAGGTTTACACCGCCGCCAAATTTCTTTGTGGACATTAAAGACATTGTCCTGAGCAGATGGGATGATGTAAAAGGTCTCGTTCCACCCCTATCAAAGGATGAAGAAGCCCACTCTGATAATGATAAATCTGAATACAAGACCTCCCATTGGGACCATGAGTTCGTAAGGAAAACCCGTGAGAATTGTGAAATAGTAGATACCTTTGGGCAACCGAGTGGGAAGTATGACTTTATGGTCAAGTATGCTCCTTCCCCGAGTTTCTTTCAAGAACCCAAGGACATCGTTCCTAGTAGGTGGGAAGATGAGTTTGACGATGACTTTGTGGTTATGATTGAGCCCGTTGTGATCAACCTGACTAAGGAGAATATCCCTCACGAGGCTTGCATGACTGTCATGAATCCCGTTGAATTGGACATGATAGTTGACAACCTTGAAGCCATGAAGATCTCAAGTGTGGGTTTTGAACCTGTGGTCATTGAATTATCACTGCAAATTAGTGAGTGCTTAAAGACCAAGGCGCCTTCCATTTATATTACTAAGGCGGTCTCGTGGAATTATGACACTAATGACATCGGTGCTGTTACTCAATCGTGTCAAGTTCATCCATCTAGTGAAAGTGCTAAAAAGAAAGCTGTAACTGATGAGGAAGTTGAAAAGCTCCTCAAGATACTCAAGACGAGTGAAGCCGAAGTAATCGAGTAGTTATAAAAGATACCTGCTCAGATTTCATTATTGGAGCTCTTCAAGTCATCTAAGAAGCATAGAAATGCACTCATCAGGATCTTGATCGAGGTTCATGTACCTAAAACCATTGGAGAGGTGCAATTAGAAGAGTTCATTAGTGCCATACTCCTTACAGATCGAATATCCTTCTCCGAGAAGGATCTTCCTCCTGAAGGGCAAGCGCTCATTAAGGCGTTATACGTATCCACTCAACACTTTGACACTAGGATCTCAAGGGTATTGGTCGATAATGGCTCCACCTTGAATATATGCCCTCATCCACCCTTCGTCAAGTAGGAATTAGCATGGATAGCATCCGCCCTACAAAGACTCCCATCAGAGCTTTTGATGGGATAAGGAATGAAGCGTTGGAAGAGACCGACTTGCCATTGACAATTGGCCCCATCACGATCACTCCAAGTGCTTGATATCCTGAGCAGTTTTAGCCTGCCGTTGGGACGTCCTTGGATCCATGTCGTAAGGTTCATTCCCTTGGGCCTTAATCAAATGATGCGCCTCGCTATCGATAGTAAAATCATAAACATTCGATGCAAGAGGGATATGGAGACTCTCCACAACACAACCATACCTTTCATCAAGCCCGAGATCAAGGGAAAGTCAAGCTACCACTCATTTGAGCTCGTGTTGATCACACATGTGCATGCTAGAACAATCATGAGAGAGCCTTAATTCTCAGAGGCATCCCTAATGTCAAGTAAAGTATTGCTCAAGAATGGGTTCAATGATGGTAAGGGTTTGGGCAAGCTTGCCCAAGGCATTCTAAGCCCAGTTGAGGCAATCCAAAGGAAAAAGTGCAAAGGCCTGCATTACCAAGGTGACTGAGAGGGTCAAGATAACCAAAAGGGCCCAAACATCAAAGGCAAGAGTTACCGATGCCTTCTACCTTCTCCGTTGAAGGATTTCTTCCCTAGGCCACCGAAGCTCCTGCAAGAAAAGAAAGCCATTGTCCATCACTTCGCCGACTTGTTTGAAGATGGCATGGTTGGTGCATTGGCGAAGACAAGGAGCCTATTAATCCCACTGTGTAAAGGATGTTCCTGTTTTACTTTCCTTTTCAATTGTGTTCCATTTAATTCTCCCTTGTGAGGGAATTTCATTTGTTCATTTCATTCATATGTTATAATAGTCTAGATCCTGAACTTTATGGATCCAAGACAATATATGTTGTAATACAGTTTTTGCATATCAATAAAATTCACATTTGTTGTTAATAGACGTGTAAGGTATCTTAAACCAGTTCTATGATGATGCTTTCATGTATATCAAAATGATTTAGTGGAATAAGGATATCCAATGACACAAGGGCGAGTTCCCAATAAATTTTTCAAAAATCTGAAATTTAAAAGTAAGTTTTTCATGACATTTGTATGCATTGCATCTTACTATATTTACATACTAGCCATTTTTGGTTGCATCTCAGGCATAACACTTTACATCATCATCATAGTCATTTGCATGGCTTGGATTTGGATCCGAGAGATTCTTTAGAACCCGATTATTCTGATTCAGAAGATGAAGATGATCCCATGATTATTGGAAGGGAATGGCTCAGACATAAGGAAACTAAACCTCTCACCATTGAACAACCAATCACTGTGAATTTAGGAGATTCAAAAAACCCCAACGAAACCAAGATTGGGGCATGTCTTTCTCAAACAAATACTGATAAACTGATCAGACTTCTGAAAGAGTACCAATATGTCTTTGCTTGGTCTTATACTAATATGCCGAGTTTAGATCCCAAGATCATAGAACACGCACTACTACTCAATCACGATATTCCACCAAAGAAATAGAAGCTCAAGAGGACAAAACCTGAGTTGTTTAAGAAAATTGAGGAATAAATCATGAAACTGTTGAAAGTGGATTTCATTAGTCCTAGTCATGAAGAAGGATGGACGAGTCCGAATATGTGTTGACTACCACGATCTAAATAAAGCAAATCCAAATGATGACTTTCCTTTGTCACATATCGATGTCCTGGTTGATAGTACTGCGGGATTTGAGTTGTTCTCTTTTATGGATGGATTTTTTGGTTACAACCAAATCCAGATAAAGGAAGAATATAAGACTAAAATATCTTTTATCATCCCATGGAGGACTTTTTGTTATAAAGTCATGCCCTTTGCCTTGAAGAATGCTAAAGTAACCTGTTAAAGAGCTATGATGGTGTTGTTCCACAACATGATGCATAAAGAGATTGAAATCTATGTCGCTGACATGATTGCAAAGTCAAAACAAAGTGAAGATCACATTGAAGTCCTAAGAAAGTTATTTGACTTACTAAGGAAGTTTAGGCTAAGGCTTAACCCCGCAAAATACATATTTGGGGCAAAGTTTGGGAAGCTTCTTAGACTTATGGTTAGTAGCAAGGGCATTGAGATAGACTTTTTCTAGCAGCGTATTATCGGCATAAGTCTGGATTGGATAACCCTCCAATGTGAAGGCCATATGTGACTTAAAACCTCCTTCTACTGTCAAGAAAATTCGAAGTCTATCAGAAAGATTGAACTATGTGGCGAGGTTAATCTTCCAACTGTCTAAAATTGCTAAGTCGTTCTTCAAGCTGTTAAAGAAGAATGCTAGGGTCAATTGGGATGATGAAAGCCAAAAGTCCTTTGAATTCAAGGCATACCATTTATCTTGTACATCACCATCCACGAAAAGTCTTTGAGAGCTATGTTGGTAAAAAAAAAAAAACCAAAGGATGTTATAGAGCATGCCATATCCTATCTCAGTAAGAAGTTCATTGCCTTTGAGGTCGAATATCCCGAGGTAGAAAAGACGTGTGTAGTCTTGATTTTGATATTACACCGATTGAGGTAGTACACTCTTCACCACTGCATCTTGCCGGTGACCGAGAATGACCTGATCAAGTACCTTTTGGATAAGCTTACACTGGTTGGAAGGCTTGCCAAATGGCAAATACTATTCTCCAAGTTTAATATCTGAAGCATGGCACAGAAGTCCGCCAAGGGAAGAGCCATACCTGACATGCTAACTAAAAATCCTGAGAAGTCCGATGATTGGGATAAAGTCGATGAACGAATTCATTTGGTTTCTCACGACAAGTGGACTATGTACTTTGATGGTATCTTTCTAATTGTGGCATTGGGACAGTTCTAATATCCTCAAATGGTCAACATGATCCAGTGGTCACGAAGTTGGTATTTCCTTGCACCAACAATACCTCCAAATATAAAGCTTGTATCCTTGGTCCATAGTTGGCCACCGATATGAAAGTCAAAAGACTCCAAGTCTATAGTGATTCCACACTCATCATCCTCCACGAGTATCTCAAAGACTTTGGTCAATGAGTTCAATGAAATTTTTTTTGATCACTTGCCAAGATCACAAAATCAATTTGTTGATGCTCTAATGACCTTATCATCAATGTTACAAGTAACTGATGACTTAAGCATTAATCCACTACAAATTAACACCTGCTTATTTCATGTTGACTAAAGAAGAGCCAAATGGTCAACCATGGTATTATGATATCATGAATTATCTCCAATAAGGTAAATTTCCCTAGGAAAGTCAAGCCAATGATTGAAAATACTTGATAAAATTGACATCCAAATTCTTCCTTAGTGGATGAGCCATTTACAAGAGGTCTTTTGATTCAGTCTTGCTGAAGTGCATTAATTCGCAAGAAGCCAAATTATTGATGAAAGATATACATGAAAGAGAGTGTGGCCCCCATATGAATTGTCATCTCTTGACAAGAAAGTTCATGAGGCTAGGTTACCATTGGTTAACAATGGAAGCCAATTGCAATCAACATGTGAGGTGTTGTCACCAATATCAAGTCTATGGAGACAAAATCAATACTCCTCCTAATGAGTTGCATCAAATGTCCAAATCGTGGCCTTTCTTGATGTAGGGTATCAACATCATTGAAACAATTAATCCTAAGGCATCAAATGGACATCGCTTTATCCTGGCGACCATTGATTACTTCACCAAATGCATTGAGGCCAATTCTCATGCCCATGTTACTGCAAAGAGCATGATAAAGTTCATCCATTGTGATCTCGTTGCTTAATATGGAGTTCCCGAGGTGATCATCACCAACAATAGATCAAATTTGAACAACAAAATGGTGAACGAATTGCTCAAGAAGTTTCATATTCATCACTTGAATTCTTCTCCTTATTGCCCACAAATGAACAAAACGTGGAAGCGGCCAACAAGAACATGAAGAAGATTTTATCTAAGATGGCTGAGAACTATCTTGATTAGCATGATTGGTTGTCATATGCTTTGTGGCTTACTGAACTTCAATCCGCACTTCAATTGGGGCAACACCATTCTCATTGGTATATAGAATGGAAGCCTATTAACCATGGAAGTGGAGATTCCTTCACTAAGGGTACTTTTACAAGTCAAGCTTTCCGACGTTGAATGGGTTCAATAGAGGTTTGAACAACTCAACATGATTGATGAGAAAAGAATTAAAGTCCGATGTCATGGACAAAATTACTAAAGACGAGTAGCCAAGTCATTCAACTACAAGGTCCAACCAAGACACTTTGAGATCAATGATCTCATTCTAAAGAATGTCCTACCTATCATTCCAAGCCCTCGTGGGAAGTTCACACCAAATTACGAAGGTCCATATTTAGTCGAGAAGGTACTATTTAGTGGAGCACTGATTCTTGTAGAGATGGATGGTCGGAAGTTGCTAAAGACTATAAACGCTAATACTATTAAGAAATATTATTCTTGAATAAAGTGAAATGCCTTTGAGCCATTTTTGGATTGAATCTGAACCACTTAGGATACTTGTATCATGCATCTCATGCATACATAGCACATTGGCATGTTCGTTCCTCTTGCAGGTACCAAAAGATCTTCAAGGAAAACTTCATCTATCCTCAAGAGATCGATCTCAAGAGAATTAAACTCCAAAGTTCAATCACCATCTTTAGAATTTAGGAAAGACCTCATTAATTAGAACATTCAGGTAGTGAACCTCTCTTTGGCAAACAAAATCAGTTTTATCCAAAAAATTTCAATTCTTTGTTTCCAAAATCTTCTCCAGAGGAGTCAAGGGAACATATCTTTTGAAAAACATTCTTCATATCCTAATTCCCCACAAAGAGGAATTTACCTAATTAATGTTCTGAAAAAGTTGAAAGGATTATCATATATGCCAAGTGGTAATGTCTAAGATAATGAGAGGCAACCCTTTTGAACAACGCATCCTTACACACACTTTGAGAGAGTTGAGTATAAAAACCGTGTCTTAGGGCATAGGATTCATTCACAGTGAATACATAGATTGAAATAATAAAAGCATTTCATTCCCAATCCTAAACACTATCGATATCCCTTGCAAGTCACTTTGAGCCAAATAGGGAGCATTTCCAAAATAGACCTATCAACAACAACTCCACATTGGGGTCAAATAGGGGGTCTTGGTTGAAAATTAGGGAGTAAAAAATCAAGAAAGATCTTATTGCCTTCACTTGCACTAATCTTCTTATGTTAGCTTCGGGTGATCTCTTATGGAACCTTGAAGCATCTCAAAGTGACGAAGAGCGTTTAATTCACTACCTAAACACAATTACCCCTTGCTCAGCCAATTTAAGCCTTATACCAATTCTTTTCAAAACCCTAAGTGGTGATAATCTCCCCATACTGGGGCAAAATGAATGGACCTAGACTTAGAACCAGGGAAGGAAGAGTCAATTTCCTATAGGTATGCCTTCCCTCAGTGGGCGAACACCTCGTTCAAGCCCTTCAGGGATAGCCTTTTAGCAGAAAATCACTCTGCCCTTTAGTTCAGAGCCTAGAGACACCCAGAGATGCCAGGATGGAAACGTTTCTAATCTACCCAAGCTGCATTTCTCAGAGGATCCTACCAGGCTGGAGAAGAAGAGGAGTTTAGAAAGCCATAGAGGTTTTTTAATAAACACTCACTTTACTTCAGGAGACTCTGCCCAACACATTACACCCTCCTTGCCTTATATAGACAATAAGAGGTCACATGCTTACAATGACCAAGCATAGGTCCGGAAACAAATAGAGGCATCGGAAACTTCCGGGAGGGAATTATTCGCACACTATGAATAGAAAATGTACTGTGAACAGTACTTTCCCTAGCCTAGTGCTATAGTAAAAGTGAACAGTGATTTGCTATAGTGAAACTGTACGGACAACGGCTTTTCAGCAGTCTCGTCCATCACGAGCATTGTAGTCATAGTCCGAATCATCTGAGCTGTGTGCTGTTGCTAGAAGATGTTCCTCATATTTTTGTGCAAAAGCTTCAAGGTCTGCTAGTGAGAGGATTTGATTTAGCTGATGTGATGAGGATGCTTCCTCGTGAGCCCAGTTTGTATTGTCATCTTCTGTAGTGTCGGCAGGAATACTTGGCTGAGGCCAATTGGAAGGCTGTGCATAGTAGGAAGTGTCCATGTGAGATAAAGATAAGGGTCCTTGGTCGTAGGGATCTTGGGAAAGAGGACCTCCCCACCGTGCATAGGGGTCCTAGGTGGATTGGACAATGTCATCTGCACTTGTTATTTCATTATCTTAGGATGACGTAGCCTGTTGGAATTGCCTGAGTGCTTTCTTAGCTTCTGGAGCTAGGTCATAATGATCCCATGTAGTGGGTACATTATAATTCCATATTTCTTCAGGAATGGTTTTGTTTTCTTGGCACAAAATTCTCTGGAGTTCTCGGTACTGGTGTTCACAAGATTTAACATATCTTGGATAAGATTTGTGAATCCGAGCTTCTCTGCTATCCAAATGGGGTTTGTAGGATGTGGTTCCTATTTCCTGTGGGGCATTAATGATGCTGCCATTATTTCTGAAAAAATGCCATGGACGTCGGAAAAACAGGATGGTATGGACTTCAGGATTTGGTGTCATGGGTTTTAGTTCTTTTTCTAAAAGATGTTTCCAGTGAGTAGGAGGATAGAACCAATTTAGAAAATCTAAAAGATTTCGATCGCTTTCTCTTTCAATGTTTCTTCCAAAATATCCTGGTGAGGTTGGCGATGAATCTTCTAGTTGGAATTTCAATAGCTATCAAGTACTTATTGGTTAAGTACCATAATAGCGTCTTGAGTTGATCAGGGAAATCATCTTCTTTCTAGATAAGAGGATGTATTAATGGATAATCCGAATTTAGTCCACAAGGATAAAGAATCGAACCTCGATTGAGTCTGAACAGTTCTGTGTGGCATTGCCACATGAGGTTTTCCAGATTTTCAGTGAGATTGTCATTCTGGATTTGTTCAATAATCTCCTGGGGATATTTCCATCTTGGCAAATCTTTGATCTTCTCAATCTTGTATTTCACGTCATGATTGAGCATATGGAAAGCAAGTCTCTTGATGTACATGTTGATTTCTGCTAGTGCTTTTGGTCTTGACAAGAAATCAGCAAGCACATTCTTTTTTCCGGGAATGTGTTTGGTTTCAAAAGAATATTTTGAAAACCATTCAGCCCATCGAAGCAGTTGAGAATTTGGAATCTCTTCATTTGTTTAAACTTGGTCATCCGAGGGAAAGATGACATGTCTAATTCTACCAGAAGTGATGGCCGATGAGATGGAATTCAAACTTCTTGATTCCATTTTTTTGCTAAGATTTCTTTGAAAGTGGAATGGTAATGCATTTCAGCTTGGGAAAACTTTCCACTTTTGTGAGCACAAAGGTGTCTCTTACCATCAATTTCTTCAAGCAGGATGGCTGCCCAATATTCATCACTAGCGTCAGTTTGAAGAATTCTTTTTCTTGTTAATGGTATTTGTAATGGTGGGAGATTCTGCATTGTCTCCTTAAGCTCAACGACTGCTTTAGTCTGAATTTTTCCCCAAGGTGGAGGATTCTTCTTCAGTATAGATTGCAAAGGAATCAGGGGCTTTGCAATATTTGGAACAAAATCCCTGAGATAATTGATTATCCCAAGAAATTGCTGGACTTGTTTTGTGGTGAAGTTATCTTCAGGAAACTTCAATAATTCTTGAGCAATATGTGGCCCTGGGTAGTATGTACCTTTGTTGAGGTGCATACCAAGAAATTCAATTTCTGTCAAGGCAATGTTCATCTTTCTTTGAGAAAGCATGATGCCATGCTTTTTCACAATTTTTGCAAATTGCTCGAGAAGCTGGCAATGCGATTGCTCATCCGGGCTGTAGAGCAAGATATCGTCGATGTATACTGCAGCACTTGAGAGAATTGGTTGGAAGATACGACACATGGCCTTTTGGAAAAGGGATGGTGCTACCTTTAGGCCAAAAGGAAGTACTTTCCACTGGAAGTGTTGGTTTGGAATACAGAATCCTGTTTTGGATCTGTCTTCAGGATGAATGCCCAATTGCCAAAATCCGGCTTTGAGGTCGAATTTGGAATAGATGTGGGCCTTGGTTAGACCAGTAAAGAGAGAAACTCTGGAGGGTAAAGGGAATTTATCATCTTGGAGAAATAGGTTGAGAGGTTGATAGTTGATTACCAATCTCATTTTTCCTCTGTTCTGCTCAGCACGCTTATTGACATAGAAGGCTTCACAAGCCCATTGAGAGTTAGAGGTTTCAATAAGGCCCTGTTACAATAGTTCTGAGCATTACCTTTGGGCTAACAAAGAACTCTGGATTTTTCCATAAAGGATGGGAACACTTTTGAGCGAATTCCGAATGGGATTCTGAACAAGATTCTAACAATTTTTGCATGATTGGGTCTAATAGACTAATCTGAATGGAAAAGAGTCTCGAATATTGACGAACTCAGAATTGGTCTTTATATCTAAGACCTTTTCCAGGAATGATGCGAAGTTGTGGGATCTGAGTCATAACGTCCCACCCAATGATTAGGTCTTTGTTGGGAAGATTGGATCCAAAGAATTTTGTGGTTATGGAACACTGGGGGAAGAACTGGACAGTCACGGGAGTGGTTCTCACATTTGTGGAGAAAGTATCTCCTGAGGCAGAGTTGAAATATCGGGCATAATGAGTCTAATATTCTTCAGGAAGAACTTTGGTATCCAAAATTGAACAACTTGCTCCAAGATCGATGAGAGCAATAACGGTGATAGGTTTGGCAAACTTTGAGGTGCGGATTTTTACAGGGAAATGGGGACAGTGAGTTTGACTTGAAAATATGTCAAGATTTGGTTATGCAGATGTGGGTGATATGTGAAAGATGTCTTTAGATTCTGAATCTGAATCAGTTTCACTGGAAGTGTGATAACATGGAATGACACAAAGGGTTTGTTCAGATGGTTCTTCATCAGCAGAGAACAATGATTCGATATCATCATTTTCAAGAGAAATACCTGTTTCATTCTCAATTTGATGTATCAAATGATGCTGACCTTTTCTGGCTTAGGGACAATTTTTGGCAAAATGTCCTTTCTGGTTGCAGATGAAGCAATGATTTGACTTTTTATGGCCTGTGTGATCCTTCCTTTTGCGTAAGTATCGCCATTTCTTCTTTCTTCGGAAGTTCTTGTGGCCATGTTTGGACTTTTCATCCATAACTTCTTGAAGTGTTTCTTTTTTCGAGAAAACTTGCCACAAGTACCATCACAATCTTGCTTGGAACATTTGATTTTTAACTTCTGGCGAGAGTAGGTGTGTGATGTAGGTGTGGACCATCCGGCGCTTCAGGCATATTTCTTCAAGGCATAGATGGATTTCTTGCTGTATTTCTCCTAAGGGAATATCCTGTACTCTCCTCTGTCTTCCAAAAAAGGATCTTTCAACCATCTAGGATAGTTCTTAAGGGATGGAAATTAGGAAGACATGCTTCAGATTTGAATCAGCTCCAATTTGGTAAAAAAGCTGAAGCATTATTCGATAATGCTTATCAAGATGTTTCTTCTGGAGGGAGCAACATTTTCTTTCGAAAAATTCTCTTCTTTCCATTTCTATGAGGTTAGTGGGTTTTCCCACAAAGAAATGATATAAGAGAGTAATAGCATGGCTAAAATCTGGTGACATCAGAAAATGAATCTGGTCTTGTTCTGACACTGATTTCCACCAAAGTTTGAGGCTTCCTGTGAACCTTGTGACAAAATTGTAAAGGACATCATTCATATCATGGTTGGGTTCTCATTTGTAAAATCACTCGAGAGTCCTATATACTCAAAAGAAAGTGAAAATTATGGGACATGAAAAAGAAGTGTGCTTAGTAAAAGTAAGGCCGATGCTCATAAAAATTCATTGTGAGGGGCAAAAAAACAAGATCAATGGTAATGCAAAAAACCATTCATTCAAAAACAAAAGAGATGATTTGCAAAACATATGCTGCAAGCAATGTCGTTAGAAAAGAGAGCAAAGCTCTCATCCTTGAAAACGAAAATAGTCAAAAGGACTTTCAAGATAGGTTGAATTTCAAGAACCGTAACCTCCTAAAAGTTTTTGACGGTAATGATGCCAAGGTAATCACTCACTTTTATACCCTTGATATCTGAAAAATTTCAAGTTTTTCAAGCCTCACCTAAACCAACATTACAAACCTTATCTGAAATCTCTTTCGATTAGGATGGTTCAAGTCGACATAAGAATTCCACATAGGAGCTACCGCTAGAAAGAATGGAAGCAATAATATCTTATTTTATCTTCAAGTTTCTTGACTTGTAAACCCGATTAAGATATTGATTGACTATATTTTTCTTGGCATCAAAGAGAGTACCCTTTGTGTAAAGGGATAAGTGTTGCGGAAGTCCTAAAACTTGTCACGAAAATGCAATTGAGTCCTAAAACTTGCAAAAAGTGCAATCAAGTCCTAAAACTTGTCAAAATGGTTCAATTGAGTCCTAAAGTTAACACCGTTAGTCTTATTAATGGAAAATGCTGACGTGGCGTTGACATAGTATTTTAAATGATTGTTTTTCTAGCTCGCTTTTTAAAATAATTTTTATTCAATTTTTTAAAATTATATTTAAAAACTAAAATTCATTTTTAAAACTATTAAAAAAAAAAAAAAAAAGAAAAGAGTAGGAGTCGCCGGTTGCCAATCGCCGAGGGGCCGGCGACGGTCGCCCAGATCCGGGCGAGCCCCACCGGCCCTAGGTGAGGGCCATCGAGGCCTCGCCTAAGGCTGGCGACGATCGCCGGCCCCTCGTGAGGGCCGGCGTGCCCAGATCTGGGCGCCCTCGCCTAGTGCCGGCGAGGCCTTGCCCTGGTCGGGCAGCGGCCGGTGATTGTCGTTGGCCCCTCTGGCGATGGGCGACCGCCTCCTCTTGCCCTTTTCTTTTTTTCTTTTTTTAACAGTTTTAAAAAAAGAATTTCAATTGTTAAATATAATTTTTTTAAAAAAATTAAATAAAAAATTATTTTAAAAAGCCAGCTGGAAAATAAAAAAAAATAATTTAAAATGCCACATCAGCATTTTCCATCAATAAAACGACGGTGTTAACTTTAGGACTTACTTGAACCATTTTGACAAGTTTTAGGACTTCCGCAGCACTTATCTCTTGTGTAAACCCATGACTAAGCCTACATCACGGTCCCTTCAAAGACCTTTTGATAAATGAATTTGTATTCATTGTGAATGTTTCCGAAATCCTTGGACATAGATTACGTGAGACTCCTCCAGTGAGAATCGAACAGCTTTCCCACATCAAAGGTTAGAATGAAAAGCATTTTTTGAGAGCCAGTGTGAAAGACCTTTTTAATTAGGTTATTTCTAGTTTGGCATATTTGATTTAACCCTTAGATGGTTAATCAAACTTCATTTTATTAAAATCCTCTTTGAAGGATTTTGACGATTGGTATTATTTATTAAGATATGTTTGAATGATTTTGCAAAATTAGCCTTTGAGCAATCTTGAAATTCTTTTTCAATATATATGTTTTCTAGTGAACCAATTTTTAGTCATCCTAAACCATAACCCTTTGTCTTAGGTTTTTGATCATTTTAAACCATAACCTTTTGTCTTCGATTTTGACTAGCCTAAATCATATCCCTTAGGTTCTTAGTAAACCTTAAACCTCATCCATTAGGCTCTTGGTAAATCTTAAATCTCGTTCATTAGGTTCCTGGTAAACCTTAAACCTTGTTCTTTAAGTTTTAAATTATCCTCATAAATCTTGACTTTAGGTTTTAGGTTATCCTTGTAAACCTTTATTTCGGGGTCTAAGTTACCCTTTAACCTTGTCGTTAGGTTTGTGGTTATCCTTAAACCATTCCTATTCCTCAACAATCTTATCCCCTTCATTCCATTCCACAAGAAAGATGAAGAGAAAAACCACAAGCATGAGTTCAAATACTCCAGTGAATGAAGGTAAGCATCCAAGTATATCCCTAACCAAATGTCATTTCCTTTTGTTATTTCCTTTTCTTCAAATGGAGTCGACTAGAAATTACAAGTATCAATTTGTCTTTAAGTGAAACCTCTTCGAACTTCCACTCAAAGAAGAGCAACCGTTGACACCTAAATTTTAGTCGACACGTCCAAAAAGGTAAAAATTTGATATTTGGGTTCCCGATCGAGACGAAGCCTGTTTCTCAACCAAAAAATGTTGTTTTTTATTTTTTATTTTTTTGCATTTTTGCTTTTAAGCAATTTCATATTCATTTTCAGGAAAAATCCAAAAATTCAAACGATTGATTTTCAAGTCGACATTTTGGTCAAACTTTTGACCAAAAATCAACCCTGAGTCAAAAATTGACATTTCACCCAAAAATATGTCAATTAGCTTTAATTACACTTTTTTAAAATCAATTTTTCAAAAATCCAAAGATTTGACCAAAAAATCAACCTTTTAGAAAAGTCAACTAAATGGTTGACTTTTGATCAAACTTTTGACCAAAAGTTAAAAAAATCACAAATCTCCAAAAGACTTTATTTTAGTATCAATTTGATTTGTGTTTCGAAAATTTGACAATATTTGATTAAAAACCTTATTTTTGGAATTTTTTGGTTTTAAGTTCTAAATTGACCAAAAATAAAATTACTTTCGTTTTAGCCATAATTAGTGTAATTCCTTTTACAACACTTTGTCTAAGGGCTATTTTTAATACACTCGTTTATTCAATTTTGAGAATTGTCATGTTGAAGGATGAATTGCCATTTCAAGCCCTATTTAGGGGTCAAAATCGATTTTTCATAATTTACAAACATACGATTATTTTCCACCCATTTTCCTAAGATAAGTTCAAATCCGAGGTACATTTTAAGAAATTCACATGAGAACTTCCCAACTTAAGGGATTTCACTCTCTTAAATGTAAGAACATCGGGCCATTGAGTTTTAATTGAAGAAATTTAGGTTGATCCATTCAAGACTACTATTCAATTTCATGAATAAAGGTCTATTTAGACCTTGATTCATTTTGTACCTAACTTTTGACACTTTAATCCATTTTGTACCTAACTTTTGACACTTTAATCCGAGGTCAATTTAAATGTATTAGGTGATCTTACAAATGGGTAATTAGTCGAATAGTTGTATCACAATATTAACTTAATTCCATTTCAATTAATTTGCAATTTTAGCCATAGAATTGCAAAAGTGCTCATTTTAGCCTTTAAGGCTCAATTTCATGTACCCATGGTTTATGTCACGCCCTGATCCTCGAGCGAGCGTCCATCCTGGTTAATTAAATAGCGACGTCTCAGGACACATCACCGACCCATTCATTTTAATACACATGCGAAAGCATATAAATAATCCCCAAACAATAAAACAATGTGATAAGAAAGTAGGGCCGATTTTTCACAAAATACCTTTTTATAAACATACAGGTTTATACACAGCAGCCTACAAAAAAAGGAATCGGCTATCAACCAAAAGAGAATTGTCGTATGACCAACTAGTCAGACAAGATCGTCGATTCTTCAGGCTTCACCTTCTAAACTTCGGGCCTCGGGTCCTCCACCGCTGTCAACTAGGGACTTGAAAATGATATCCCACAACGGGGTGAGACTACGTCTCAGCAAGTTCAACTCCTTAAGACCCGACTAGGAAGAAAATACGCCCTGAGGGCTGCCTAAGCACAATCACCATTTAGAGGACTTATCTTGGCCTCAGTTTCCTTCCTACAAGTTAATACAAGTCATAATCTCATCGATTCACATCAACAAATCATCTCATTCAATCAGATCGAATCATCGATCAATCGACTTAGTCGATTCCATGTCAACATGACCATTCCCCGGTCATCTCAATCAATACTATCTATGAGTCCGACCATAGTTTAGGACTGCTTACTCTAAGTCAATAATAGATGGTATAGCTCGCTAGAAGCTGCCTCAAATACTGAGATAATATACTATATATATATGCTCGCTATAAGCTGCCTCAATTTCTAATATAGTGTATTATATATGCTCGCCAGAAGCTGCCAGATCCACTGATCTGCTATTCTATATATGCTCACCAGAAGCTGCTAGATCCACTAATCTGATATAATAATATGCTCACCAGAAGCTGCCAGATCTACTGATCTGATATATTTATTATGCTCACCAGAAGCTGCCAACCATACTTTCATAGTATGCTGAAAATAATCATTTAATCAAATCACCATTTTTATCCTTCCTGATAAAAATATTCGTGTGTGGGTACACGATTGGCCTTAGCCAAAATACAATAATTTCCTTTCCATAAATCCCACCATTTTATATAGTCCACCAAAATATTTTTTGTGTTGTAAACCGACGCTCGGTTATTTTCCAATCAATTACTAAAATTAAATGAATTTAAGAATAAATTCCAAAAATACAAATCATGCACAATCAACACAAATTAGAGCTCAATTAAATAAACATATCACACCATAGCAATCAGCATAAAATTCTGGTCACTGGCTATCCCGGTCTAATTTCCGAAAAATAATTAATTAAATAAATAATTATAGACAATAATTATTAAATACCGAAAATGCGACTTAGGCCCGAAAAAGCCTAATTGGAAGCCGAGACGAGCCTGAAAATTTCCGAACTACTCTAGATAAATTCTAGAGTTTGTCTAGGCCCTAATTGCACTAACTATCCACCTAACATGCATCGGTAATTAATTAAATTCACTAATTAAATCTAACTAACCACCTAATCTTAGCTTATTCTAAACTAATCAACCCTTAAACGTCATTAACTCACTAAGCGAGGATTAGTGAGTTAAACTCACTTGTTAATCGATCCGCTCAGATCAAATTGACGAGAACGCGATAAGGCTCGATCTTCTCCAAAGTGGCGACACCAATGGAGCACGGTTCGGGCCCGAAAAATGGTCCGCAAAGCTTCTGATTTTCTGCTCGGGTTCCTCGACTAAAGGGGATGATTGAGCGGCTGATTTCGCGGAGAGAATGGTTAGACTTGCGGCTTCAAGCAGCTGTTGAAAAAGTCGCGGAGCTGGACCAAAATCGAGCGGGCCGCGGGCGGAGTTCTGGCGCACGAAGAGGCGGAAATGGCGTCGTCAAAGGGGTTGAAAGGAATGGGCGGCTGGCCGAAGGAGTTGCGGGCGGTCAAACAAAATGAGAGAGAGATTGAGGGGGATGAAGTCTCGGCCAAAAGCAAAGAAGATAAGGAGATAAGATGAAAAAAGTCAAAGATGAGAGAAGAGAAGTGAGACACGACAGAAAGAGAGGGGACATCGATTTGGGGGAAAGCAATCGCACGAGAGAGAGAGAGAGAGAGAGAGAGAGAGAGATGAGGAGGAAAAAGGAAAAAGGAAGGGAGACGTTGGCTAAGTGGGGGGAATAGAAATAGAAAATAAAAATAAAATCCCATAATCTAAAATTCTTGGTCCCACTTGCTCTTATTTAATCCAAATTGGTCCTCAAAAATCCACATGCTAAAGTACTTCATCCTCACTTGCTTTTTCGCACCAAATTTCCCCTAAACAACTAGTCTCGGGCAACAAAAACAGCCTTTCCTTCAATCCCGAATTCTATTTCATTTTTCTCAAAATCCGATTTTCTAAACAAACGTCTCCAATTGAGGTCCAATTTGTTGAGGAAAAAGTCCATAAAATTTCCTTTCACTAATTCACTTACACCAGATGCCAAAAATTCCTTCAAATTGGTCAATCTAAATTTCCATTCGTTTTTCGAATCATCCGAATCGATTTTCCGTAAAATCCCGAACCCTCTGAAAATTCCTCAAAAGATGAGTCAACGTTCCTAAAATGACCTGTGACATGACAGGACTTTCAATTTCTGAAATCATATTCAAATTCGCAGTTAATTTCAATCCAGCGCGATTTTAGCGTGACTTAGGCTACCGGATAGCTTTCAGAAATTTTTAGTGCAAATGACGCGTGGTCAATTTTCTTCAAGCCACAATGAACCTCGGTTGTCATGAAAATATCGAGGATTCAAATACAAACACAGGGTACCAAAATGATAGAAAAATCAATCTAGTGTTGATCGACGAGAATTTTGCAATTTAGTGGAATCACCCACGTTTAACCACATATCTCAGTCAAACCGACCTATCTCTGATTTCCAATCGATATTTACTGTGCCGTAATGATCTCGGCAGATGAGCACGATCGAGTAGCCGATTCCTGGTCGAATTCTCAAGTCTATTGCTTTAAAATCTCTTAGTGACTTCCCCAAATAGTCTAGTTATCTCGAAAGTGATCAGCTCTAAGAATAGCCATATAGGCGCATCGATGAAATGCCCGATTAATTTAATTGAAAGTAAAAGTGAAAAATCCAAGATGTCACAGTTTAAGTCCGTTGTTTTTGTGATAATCACTCAATTACTGAATAGAGAGTCCATAAATTGCATTAACGAGTTTAATTGGCTTAGTTGGATCTAAATTGGACAATTTCTCCTCAAATTGTGAAAGTATTCTCTTCAAATTGCACAAATTTTGAACCTTCAAGACCATACACGTGTGAACTAGCAAGAACCAGCCATAACTAATCAAGAACCAGTCAAACCGGGTGAACTGGTATGACCGATCCGATCGACCGCCGATAGGGCAGGTTGGTTCGGCCCCTTGCCAGTTGGTTCTGAACCTCTAGCAACCAATTCCGGCCTCCTCACCTCGTCAATTTTATCCATGTGCCCTTACATTTTCACCATTTTCCAGATTAACCCCTGAATTTTAGAAATTTTCGATTTAATCCTTAATTAGGCCCTTAAGCACAATTCTCATTTTAAATCTCAATTTTCACAAATCGAACCCATCCAATTAGTCATATGATGCATCTTAAAAATGATTAATCCTTTAAAAATTTAATTTAGCCAATAAATCAAGTTTTTGACCTTCGGATTAAACCGACGGCCAAATTGGTCGATTTAGGATTAGTATAAAAGGGTTTTCCCTCCAAGTTTTTAGAAAGGGGCTCATTTCGTGCAGAATATTCTCTCTCTCTCTCATTCTCTCTCTCCTCTCTTCCCACCCCTCTCTCCTCCCTCTCTCTTCTCTCAAACCGAACTAGCTCATCGCCGGTTTAGGCTTACCGGCCTCACGCCGGCGGCTCATTGACCGCAGCCCATCCGCCGCGACTGTCTTCTCTCCATCCTCGAGTCCCTCACAAGTTGGGACTAGCCAAACGATGATCGAAACTAGTCCAATCACGCCAACCCCTACTCACACCCCAACCCAGTCCGATTTGGACCGGTCTCTTCCACCGCTCGATGTGGTGATCGACGGGGGCTTAGCTGCCACCCAACCTATTCTAATCCATCCCCAAGCCTATCCTCAACCAAGTCTTGGTCAAGATTAGACAGATCGGTCACTGGAGCAACTCCGATGACTCTCCCTTCAATCAGTGCTCAAAGACCGGTCTAGTTGGATCGGATCTATTCTAACACCAAATCGACGGTCCAATAGTCCTTCTAAGTAGTCCCTTAGCATCCTAATCTATTCATCGAAGATCCATTTGTGCTCCAGTAGTGATATTTTCGTCCAATCACATCAAGAATCAAAGAAATAACGAAAAAGGTTGGTTTCTAAAACTTGAATCCGATGAAGCAAGATAGGCATATCCAATTCGAGGCTAGGATTCAAGCTTAGAACTATGTAAAATACTTAGATCTAATATTGATAAGCTTAATTGATGATTTTCTGAGTTTGAAGTTCATTGAGATTGAACTTGATGTGGTTTGAATGTAATTTGTACTAATCTACAATTTCCGTGCGATGGAACCTAGGTTACTATTTGGCCTCAAAAGAGACATTAGATGAGTTTATTCGATCTCAATGTCTTCTAGACTTAGGAAATATGTTCCGATATCTTTGATTTGATAGTTACATGCTCGAAACGGAGATCATTTGACCCTCGTAAAGCTCCTCACAATCTACTCGGTTCTGCAGTGTTTTTGATCTATTTTTAGTCTGGTTTTATCCTACCTTTTGACTTTACTATTTTCATGCCGATTTTTGTGATCAATTTTTGAGAAACTTTTCTTCATGAGCTTTGTTTCAAATCGTCTCATGTGTAACATTTTTTTTTTATATTTTTTAGAAATGTTTAGTAGGTCAAAACCGCCTTCCTCTAAGCTTAAGATGGTCTCGCCCCGCACATGATCGGAGGCATCTATGTATGATTTTGAGCTCGTAAACGTATTTGTTTGGCTTCATGACCTTCATTGAACTTGAATTACACATCGTGTGTGTTCCAATGATGTATGATTTGCATGATTTCTCATCATTCAGTATGTTGATTGCACGTTTGAACATGTTAGGTTTCTACTGCAATTAGAACATCCCATAACATGCGTTTGTTTTACTATTTTCATCAAGCTTTGTGTGATCTCAATTAGGCTTTGATGTCTCAATGAAAAACGATTGTTATTGTACATTCTATAAGTTAAAGTTTTCATTAGATTTTTGCATATCGTTAGGTGATCAAAATCAAGCATGTTTTGTGATGTTAAGTTTAAATTAATGTCTTATCATGTGTGCACTTTATCATGCTCGTTTGGATCTCTTAGAGACTAAATGTTATGTTAATGCCTTCTTAACTATTAAAGTGTGCATTACAGTTTCGTGTGCATATGTGACTCGTTATTATTGAGCATCATTTGGCATGTGAACGCTATGCCTCAATTAGGCTAGTTGCACTTTGAAATCATCAAGTATGTCATTTTAATCTTAAATCATTTTGCTTTGTCATTGACTTGTATAATCCTTTCGTATACCGACTTAAGGTTAGATGTTTACCATAATCATTTGTCGCATCCAATTTTTTATCATATGCAATTTTATGCTGTTTGTGTATTGTTTAAATAATTTGAGGACTCATTAATGAATGCCACATTCTAGTTTGTTAATGACTGATGCGCACACTTTCACAAATCTCAACTTTGGATCACTAAATTGACCTCGATTGAACCTAGACCCTTCTAGGAAGTTGTAGAACACATTTAGACCTTTCAAGTGTCGCTAGTTTCATGCAATTTGCCTATCGTTAGACCTATTTTCCATTTTTCCTAAACTAGATTAGAATTCTGACCTAGTAGTAAATTCGGAACCCCGTTTTCACCCCTGTTATAACTTTTGCTTTTTTTGTATCAATTTTTCAGTAGGGATTCTCTAGTCAAACCCTTAATGAGGTTTGGTTGTCACCTTTTATCTTCATTGTGGTGAAATTTCATGGTTTTTAAACTTCATTTGATAGGGTAAATCCCAATTGCAATGACTAAATCCCTGCTGTTTTGTCAATTTCCTGATGCGATGACATGCATTGTCATATTTTTATAAAATCATGTTTAGCCTTTCTAAAGAAACTTTCTTCATGAAAATTGTTCCATATGATGTCACGCATGCTGTGTAATTTTCTCAAAGGCAAATCATCAATTGGTACAATTCAATTTTACTAATTTGATGTACTTTGTCTGAAATGTTCTGTTGTAAGTCTTTGTTATGATTGTTTATTTAGATTTTTTAAGGTAGTTTGTGCATGGAATTAGGACATGTTGTCTTCATGAAATTTGTTTCAAATCCCTTGATCTTCGTTATCAAAAGGTTTTCAATAAATGGATTGACCTTTTGATTACATTTTTTCTCAATCTTGATTGGAAATACTTGTTTTTGCACATCCGAATGTCTTGGGTACATGTGATGTTTCCAACGTTCAATGTTTAGAATCTTTCAAAATTTTGATTTGACATTGGAAAGGAAAAGATTTCGACCGTATTTAAAATGCCTGCGATGTCTATGAGTGCATAATATGCAAGCTCCAAACTAGCCTTGGCAATTAAATACATTCCATAGCTGAGACGTCAATTTGTCTCAAAAACCTCACATTTCGTTATCAATGGTTTAAAATTCATCTTTGAAACATCACATGTACCACACATGCATAAAACCACATCATTCATTAGAAATGTTCGTGTTTATGATTGGTGTGTACCTATTGAATAAGTGACATGCCGACAGTTCACTCAATTGATTGATTGTTTGAGAAATAAGGCTTAAGGTCCTGCCTATGTGTTTAAATTCATGTCAATGCATGTGGATTTTAGATATATGTTAGGTGTAATGCCTGATATCGTGGATAAATCTTGGGTTCATATAGAACAACTTTTTAGGGACCTATAAGCGTCATTGGCCATGCAAAAACACAAATGGTCAATAATGCCTATAAGTCATAAAATGAATTAAGTAGGTGTCTAGAGGGACCTACGCATGAATTGCAAAGGTCAACCCTGAGGCCCAAATTTGATTAATTTTGAACATTGCTTCACTTGATCGATTGATCTTGGTCCTATGCCGTGCTTTTGATTGTTTTGTTGTGTATGAGTGTTTCTTTCTATTGTATGTACCTAGCTTAGATTTAGGTTAGGACTAGATTAGATCCTTGGAGGTTGAAGAAAGGTCAATGTCCATTTTGACCATATTCTTATACTTTTCATTTTAATATATGTTTTGGGTTCCTTCATTTGTATAAACACCCGATGAGTTGCAAGTTCTTTCCTTTCCTCTCTTTTTATTTCTTTTAAGTCTTAGAATTGTATGATAGATTTACTGCTTTACTTGGTTGTTTACTTACTACCTCGTACTTTAAATTCAATTGTGCACTTTCTTTTATCTTTCTTAGAAATAGAATGGCACGAAAATGACCATCCACGCATAATCACTTAGTTTAGATTAAACTATCCCGAAAAAGTAAAAAGAAATGCATTGACACCTTAGATAACTCGGCATACTATTAGGTACTGAAAGGGCACTAATAGAAATATTAGCGTAACCTAAGTCCCTGAACTTAGATATCTAGTTGCATAGAAATCAAGGGATAACTCCTAACCCCCAGGTTTTCTAGCTAACTCCCAAAAACGAGATTAGTGGCGACTCCCATCTTATTTTCTAGGTTGTTTTAAATAACTATATCATTTAATAAACCCATCGTGAGGGGTATGAACTTTAGGAAAAGGTTCACAATCATGATTTAGCATACTTAAAATGGTAAAGTTGAAAGATGAAATGATAACATCTTTAGCGGATGTACATCTTGAAAGGGCTATCATGGTTGAAATACCCTTGAACTCACATTGACGTCCAGTTTCCTTTCCACTTTAAAACCATCAATCAAGACGTGTCACGATGTTGAGGTAGGATCACGACACCTTCCGCTATCACATGAGATATGACCTTGGGAGAACTCGTGACCATGTGCGAGGGAACTCACAAATGGTTCATCCCGAAAGGCAAGGTGATAACGCCTTTGTAGATGCGAACCATGAGGAAACTCTCATGGTCAAGTACCTTTAAACCCGACCTTTTTCTTTTTCTTCCCTCAAGGGAGGTCGGGTCGTGACAATCCTTATGACCACTCTCTATTTGTTAAACACACGCATCATGAATACATTATGCTGCTCTTATATGTAGATGATGTGACATCCTGAATTTCAGGCTCTGTTTTCAATTGAATGAATCGGGCCTTTCATCGACGTGCCTATAGTTTTATTCTCTGAGCTGATCACTCATGAGATAATTGGAATATCTGGGAAAGCCCTTAAGGGATTTTAACACAATAGACTTGAGAATTCGACCATGAATCAACTACTCGACCGTGCTCATCTGCAAAGATAATTGCGACACATTTAAAAATCGATCGGAGATCAGAGATAGGTCGATCCGACTGAGATTTGTGATCAAAGGGTGGGTGATTCCACCATATTACAAAATTCTCGCCGATCGGCACTAGATTGATTTTTTTGTTGTTTTAGTACCCTGTGCCCGTATTTGAAACCTCGAGATTTTCACGACAATCGAGAGTCATCAATGTGTCGAAGATGTACATTATGGCTCGAAATAAATCGACCACGGGTCAATTGCACTAAAAATCCCTAAAAGCTATCTAGTAGACTAAGTCACGCTAAAATCGCGCCAGATTGAAATTAACCACAAATTCGAATGCAATTTCTGAAATTGAAAATTCCATCATGTCACGATTCATTTTAGGAATGTCAACTCATCCTCCGAAGATTTTTCTGCAAACCGAGATTTTTGTCGAAAATTCAAAGTAGGGTCGTTTTTGTCGAGAAAATTTAGGGGACCGTTTTTTATCGCGTTTTTGGGATGCAAGTTGGTTCTATTGGCAAGGAAAATTTTCAATTTGGTTGAGGACACCTTGGTGAGATTTGTGGACTCCAATTTGGGCTCAATTGGAAAGGAACTTGGCTCAATTTGGGGGAAAATGTTACAAATTCGTAGGCCATGGGGGGAGGGACTTTTGGACCACTTCAATGGCTTCGTAGGGAAGCTTGGGGGCTGCAAAATGGCTAAGGATAGGGCTGAACCAAGTGGGGGGCCATGCAATGATCGAAAGAAGACTTTTGAAGCCAAGGAGGGACCCTCCAAGCCTCCACCTGCCTTCTTCTTTTCCAGTTGCTTGCTTTCTCCATTAGTGTGATTTGAAGCTCCAAAATTGCAGAGAAAACCAGCCAAGTCCCCCCTAGCCCATCGCAAGCCGTCGCTGAGCCGCCAGGACCGCCGCATCGCCTCACGCCCCCATCGCGTGCTGTCTGGCCGTCCACCTCCAGCACGCTGTCCCCTGTGCCCAGTCCATCCCCCAAGCCTCCTCAAGCCCCGTCCGCCCCCGTCCAGCCGCCTGAGCCGCCCCTGTCACCGTCCGGTTGCCATCGTGCGTCGCCACCGCCCACCGCAGCTCGTACGCCCGTCTCTCGTCAATTTGAGCCCAACCGGCCTCCATTCCAGCCCTCGGCCCAAGAACGAGCCGAAGCCCTCGGCCAACCATAGGCCTTCGAGGCCCATTTCGGGCCGCTTCCGGCCTCGTAGTGTGTCGCCACTTCAATGTTTGTTGCCCGTCTCCGCGTTGCCGTTGTCGTGGACTCATCGGATTTCAAAACCAGTGAGTTCACTCACTAAACTCTGCTTATGGAGTTAATGATGTTTAAGGGTTCATTAGTTTAGGCTAAGTATGGTTTAGGTGGTTAGTTAGAACGGATTAGCGATTTAATTTCTCGTTATTGCATGTTAGGTAGTTAGATTGTCTTAAATAGCAACTAGATAGGTTCGGAATTTTTCCGGGCCTGTTTTGATATTTAATTAGGCTTTTCCGGCCTAAGTTTCTATTTATGGCATTTAAAGATATTTATTTAATTAATTTTGGTATTTATTTAATTATTTATTATTTTTTCGAAAATTATATCAGGATAGCCGGTGACCGGAATTTCGTGCTGATTGCAATGGTATGCTTGGTTTATTTAATTAAGTGTTGATTTGTGCAAATTGAGTGGAAATTGTAATTTTTGGTATTTATCCCAAAGTCGTGGAATTTCGGTATTTAATTGGAAAATACCGGGCATCGGTTTACAGTGCCAAAAATGTTTTTATGGACTATTATAATTAGTGAGATTTTTTAAAATAAAGATATTGTGCTTTTGGCTCAAGCCGACCGTGTACCCACATACGATTATTTTTATCAGGTACTTTTAACTCGGTGAATTGTCAGCTTGTGCGAGCATATTTATCATTAGCTTTTGGGACCCTTTGCACGTTAGCTTGAGTGAGTTAAGATCGTTTTATCAGCTTGAGTGAGCACGATCTATATATTTATATCAGCTTGAGTGAGCTAAGATCGTTTTATCAGCTTGAGTGAGCACGATCTATATATTTATATCAGCTTGAGTGAGCTAAGATCGTTTTATTAGCTTGAATGAGCATGATCTATATATTTATCAGCTTAAGCGAGCTATCTACCTATATATATCAGCTTGAGCGAGCTATAACCATATATTGCAACTAGTGTGAGCAATGTCGGTATTAAAGGATTGATAGATGGTATTGATTTGATAGATAGTACTGTTGATATCGAATTGAGCTAATTGACTGATTGACCGATGGTTTGATTTAAATTGAGTGCATTGGTTGAGATAATGAACTATACTGACTTGCATGAAGGAACTAAGGCAAAGGTAAGTCCTTTATCTTGTGCGTGCATAGGCATCCTTTAGGTGTATTTCCTTCCTAGTCGGAGGTTAGGGGGTGAACTTGCTGAGACATCGTCTCACCCCGTCGTGGGCTAACATTTTCAGGTCCTTAGATGGCGGTTCCTACCGAACATTTTGGCCAGCCGAAGAAGGTCATCGAACAGGTTACTCTGATTCCTCTACCTAGGGGCCAAGGAGACTGGGTTTACGAACTCGTGAGATCCATTGTTTGGGTTGATGCAGGTCTATCCCGGATGGTACCCCATCAATACAAATTGCGGTATAGTCGCGGGTGAGATGGACCCAGAGAAGGTCCCATACGGGAATCTGAGATCCCTATGTCGGTGCTAGAGATTGCTTTTGGCAAGGGTATGGCTAACCCTCTTGGTGGTGCAGTGGTAGACCTGAGTTCCCCGGAGCAAGAGATCCTGGAGTCTTCGGTTGAGGGTCTGAACACTTAGAGGGCCTATAGCTTTTCTGTCTTTTGTAGACCTTTATGAATATACTAGTATTGTAAATAACCTAGTCAATTTTGTATTAAGTTGTGTTGTGGTTTTAAAATTTTGGTCCTACTTTTCTATCTCATCTTTCTGTTGTCTAAGGATTTATTTATTTGCTTCCGCATGCACATTAAAATGAATGGGTCAGCGATGCATCCTGGGACATTGCAATTAATTGACCACCGAGGGATGGGCACGCACTCGAGGATCGAGGCATGACAGATGATACAGTTATTACTAGCAATGATTAGACTGGCATTACCAAACTCCAATATTATCTTAGTAAATAGTTTGAAATGAAATATCTTGGGCGACTCAGCTATTTTCTAGGCTTGGAGGTTCGTCTAATGCTTCTAGTTATTATCTCTCGCAAGAAAAATATGCCACTAATCTTATTTTTTGAGCTGGGTTCACGATAACAAGATTGCTTCAACTCCCATTGAGTTGAATGCAAAATTCAATGCCAAGGATGGAACTCTTATTCCAAATCCTACACTTTATTGGCAATTGGTTGGTAGTCTTATATATATCACCGTTACTCATCCCGACATCACTTATGTTGTTTACATTGCTAGTCAGTACATGACCGCACTTCGTACGACTCATTTTGCTACAATTCTTCAAATTATTCGCTATGTTATGGGTATGTTGTTTTATGGTCTTCACTTTTATGCTCATTCTACTTTGGAGTTGATAGTTTATTCTAATGCTGACTAGGCTGGTCACTCTATTACAAGTTATGTTTCTTTTTGGATAACTCACATATCTTATGGCATAGCAAGAAACAAACCACTATTGCTCACTCTAATACAAATATCGAGCTCGACATCAGAGTTATTATGGTTACAATGACTATTAGAAGATATGGGAGTACGTCATCATAACGGAACAGTCATTCATTACCACAACCAGAGTGCTATCCAAATTCCACATAATGATGTTTTTCATGAATGCACCAAGCACATTGAAATAGATCGTCACTTCATCCAACATCACGTTCTTCATGGCACCATTCAACATGTCTCTACTTCCTCCGCCAAATAGATTGTCGATGTCTTTACTAAGACACATCCACCCGGGCATTTTTAGGATCTATATTCCAAACTCAAGTTGACATCTCTCAAATCATCTTGAGTTTGAGGAGGGATGTTGAAGATATGTTTTGGATATTCTATAATTCTGTATTTTATTATTTGATTTTGTATATTCCCTTTGATTGATCCTAATTTGTTAGTTAAGAATATATTATTTTGTGATTATGTATATTCTCCTTATTTGTTATTTTTTACTACAAGGTTGCTTGAAATAGGCTTCAGTGGTAAGAGTGATAGTGTGACCAAGTTTCACACTTAAGCTCCGCGTTGTGGATAACTTTGAATATCCGCTTTAGTTGAGAGTTTTGTTAGCGCATATGAGTTGTTTTGTTAGCATTTAAGCTCAAGGTAGTCGTTTTGTAGTTGTTGTAGTTTTCGCTTAGTTTTGACATCAATTTCCGTTTAATCGTTAGAATTACTAGATTGTTGGCATGTATAGCTACATTGTTTGATCATGGGCATTCAGAGGTGAGTGATACCATCACTTATTTGAGTTTGTAAAACACATATTCCGAAAGTAATATGGATTATATGTAATATGAATTACGAAATGACATTATTGTTGCATAAAAAGTCAGATTGAGCATTTATGACTCCTTGGTTATTTATGAATATTTTAGAAAATGTGTTAGGCAAGGTAGTATGTACATAAATACATACATATATACATGTTTATATATATACATGTATGTATATATGTATGTATATATGTATTATGTTGTGAAGTGATTTATGGAATGAAATCCATAATGATTTGAGAAACATTTAACGAAAGACATTTCGAAATTTTATTGGTTTTTGAAATGAATTTCAAAATTGTGTGAGAAATGTCTTGTGAAATATATATTCTGTTTGATTGACAGAGTTGGGAAAAATGGTATACTTTGGGTTTTAAAAACCTTTTTGGACAAGAATTATGTTAACTCTGAGTATGTTTATGAGATGTGATTTGATATGTGAAACGGATTTATGATACGATTGGTTTTGTGGAAAGAATTGATTTATAAAAAGCTACGTTTTAGTTTGTGAAGCCAATTGTGATATGAACTAGTAAAAGACTAAAGTGCTATACGATAACATAAATTCGTGGAAGCCACCTCTATGATCTTATAGTCAAGGGCTAAGTGTTACGAGGTGATGCGAGTCTCGTAGGAGCCATCTCTAAAGCATTATACTATTAATATATGTTAGTTAAGAACTAAGTGCTACACATTAATGTGAGTCTCATGAGAGCTATCTCCAAGGCCTAATACCATTGATATCTATTGGTTAAGGGTTAAGTGCTACACGGTGATGCGAATCTCGTGGGAGCAAATTCTAGTGCCTTGTACTACTCAAAGGTTAAATGCTACATGATGACGTGAGTCTCGTGAAAGCCACCTTTAGAGCCTTGAGATGTGATGTTATACGAGTTGGGTCAATGGAATGGACAATTGACAAGTGATTTAAGATTAGTCAATGGAATGGACTATCAATGTAAGATTTGATAAGATTAATTAATGAAATAGACCATTGATATATGATTCCATATTGTTGATTTGGATGGGGATTTCTTATATGTATAAAGTTTTATGGAAAGATATAACTTACTTTTAGTATTTTAAGTACACAATGTGCAGTATTTGGAAATATTGAGCATTTTAGTATTTTAGTATTCATATGACCTCATATTTTGTTGTGTATTATTACCATATGCATACAAATTTATGCTGAAAGGAAATAATTTATATTAGAAGCTATTCGTATATTATCAACCGGATTTTGGATTACTGAGTTTCGTTATGGTTATATAAATATGCATAGTGGGTGATCGATTTACTTAGAAAAGATATACACTATTCACTGAGCTATGATCACTCATCCCATTCATTCCCAATCTTTTCGGTTCCTTGATTGGTGGTCAATAGAGGGAGAATAATATCAATGAGGGGACTTTTAAGAGTTGGGTTTCAAGTGGTTTGAGATTACGTCTTTCAGATGGAAGGACGACTATGTCATTATCCATATCTTTATAAGATTCGGGGTGTGACAATCCCAGCCTTATAGATAACTAAGATTTACTAATTGATAATTAACGATAACTCGTCCAATTTGCTTGCACATAATGATGATCAATATCAATTAAGGAAGAAGTACATCCCAAGTGCCAAACTTTAACATGGGTGAATGCATAAGTGTCAAAACTTCTAAAAAGTATACTTACGTACTACTTTTTTAGAAAATTGGACACTTAAGTGCCAACTCCGGCGAAGCTTGCCGGAAATTCGACAAGGCATGATTTTATTAATAAAACCGTCAACATGACTTGCTAGAATGTCCATTCAGCAATCCTTGTCTCAATACAACGTCGATTTGCCCCCAAATTTGATTTTTAATTGAAATATTAATTAAGTGAAATTAAATTTAAAAAAGGGAAATCAGTGAGAGCCTCCCTTTTTAATTTAATTTTAAGTTAAATTTAATTAATATATATTAAAAATCAAACTTTGACCAAAATGACATCATTTTGGGCTTTATTTAGCCACATCAACACCATGTAAATAAAATTTTTTAAAAGAAATACCACATCATTTAAAACTCTCGCCGGAAAATGCAATGTCAGCTATTTGGACGGAAATTCTCGCTATCGACACTTAAGTGTTCATTTTTTCTACTATTTTTGTACTTAAGTATACCTTTTAGAAGTTTTGACATTTATATGTCCATCTATGCTAAATTTTGGCACTTAGGATGTCTGCACATCCATCAATTAACCCCTAAATTTGGTTCTAATCAATCCCAATAAGCTACTCATCAAATATGCATCTCACCTATCCATCAATCAAAATGAGCATTTAGGTCCCGTGACCTTGATGCCCAATCAACCACACAAGAGGAAGTGAACCAAAGGGTTACTTATTCAGTTTAATCCTAAATTCAGACCAACTCTGTTTAGAGTCTGTGAATCCATAAAATGAAGTCCAATTAAAAGTATTAAGGCATCATTGAAAAGATTATGAAGTGCACTTTAAATGTCATGAGGCCATTTGACCCGGTTTTGAACTGAAAAAATTGGAATTGAGCCAAATTTACCCAGCAGTCCAAATTTGACGCGGTTTTGACCCGCAAGTTCCAGTATTCGCTAGTTTTTTTTTTGGTCGAAATAAACACTCTTATTTATATTGATGGAAACGTACACCCTGAAGCTAAAGCGTCCACAGATAGAAGATCAAGAAGTACAGCAGGATGGTGAAGGAACTAGTTTTGGGTCGGAAAAACAGTGCGCTGGGCCTTCACGGCCCAGTCGACTACCCGGTTAGCCTCTCGCCGACAGTGCTTCAGAGTTAGGTCGGAGAAATGGGAAATCAGAAGGACAGCCTCCATGACCAAAGGCCGAAGCTCCCACATCGGTGATCTGCCGTCCCGCACAGCTTCAATGAGAGTAAGGCAGTCAGATTCAAGCACCAGTTTAGTATGTTGTTCTTGCCGCATTAGATGGTGAAGGGTGAAGGTAAGTGGTTGGATCTCTATTTCAAGAGCTGATTTCGATCGAACTGTTCTTGAATAGTAATCTGTAAGCCTGCCTCAATAATCTCTACAGATACATGCTATCGATCCTTCTGTGCTTCTCGGTTGATAGGCGCCATCAATGTTATACTTTAGGGTTCCCAAGTCTGGAGGTCGCCATAACTACTCTAGATTCATGGTTTCAAGCCCTGATCTCGATCGGGTGACAGCAGGTACGTTGAATGCTCTGGTCTGAGCTACAGCCGCTTCAACTATAAGATGTGGATCTGGTTTCTGATTGCAGAACACGAAGTTGTTGCACATCCGCTAGATTTGCCAGAGGACATTTGCAGTGATCTCTAGCCCGGGTAAGTTTTTTGGTGTTGATGCTCTTTCTGCTAACCATGTATCAAGCCGATGGATCGAGTGAGGCAAATTGTGAATATTAATCTGAGGGTTTGCCCATACAGCTCGAGTCCAAGAGCAGTAGAGAAAAAGATGCTCTATGGTTTCAGGAGTATTCTGCTGACACAAATTGCACCATGGATCCGAAGCTATGTGTCTATGAAATAAATTTGCTCTAGTAGCAAGTGCATTTTGACAAACCGCCCAAGTGAATGTTCTGATTTTTGGTGCTGTTTTCATTGCCCATATTCTTCGCCATAGAAATTTGGGATTCTGATAGGATGTTGGCGCTCTATTGCTGTTGTGATTGCTTGCTGTCTGAAGTATGTTGTAGTAGCTGCTTTTAACTATATAGACGCCATCTTTCGTAGCTGTCCAAACCACTTGATCTTCAGTGACTAAAGGTCTTACTGGGATAGTAAGGACTTCTTCTATAATCTGTTCTCCGAATATACTGAGGAGCAACGATTGGTTCCAATTCTGGTGGATCGGATCAATAAGATCCGCCACCAGCAATGGTTCCCCATTAGTCTTAGGTCCATGGAGAATTCCCATTGGTAACCAACGATCGCCTCTTATTCTGATATTTTGACCATTACCCACTGACCAGCGAAGATGAGGAAGAATAGCATCTCTGCCCAATAGAAGACTCTGCCATCCCCAGGATGACCGAGTTCCTGTAGTTGCCGTGAGGAGGTCTTTCGTAGGAAAATACAAACCTTTAAAAGGTTGACTCCATAAAGCCCGAGGCTGTTGTAATAATCTCCAAGCCTACTTTCCAAGCATGGCTTTGTTAAAAGCTATAAGGTCACGGAACCTTAACCCTCCGTTATCTTTGCTTTCTTTAAGAAGTTCCCATCTTTGCCAATGGATACCTTCCTTATTCTGATCATTTCTCCACCAGAATCTAGCGATGCTTTTCTCTATAGATTTGCAAATAGACAGAGGAATCTTAAAGATAGACATAGCGTAATGTGGTAGTGCCTGTACAATAGATTTAATGAGAATTTCCTTACCTCCTTTTGATATTAATTCCCTTTCAATCCCTCCAACTTGGTATTTACTCGTGCTATTATCCAAGAGAACATCTCCCTCTTTGATCAACCCCAGTCAGATGGTAATCCCAAATACTTGTCATATCTTGACAACACAGGCATTCGCTAGTTTGCAAATTCAAAATCCCACCAAATTTAACAAAGCCAGATAATTTAGTTATTGAAAACTTTTATGCTTTACACTTTTGCAAAAAGACCCTCGAATTATGCTAAAATTTCAAGTTTTCCCAAGGACTCAATCGAAAACAGTTTTTAGGCCAAATTCGACCCTGTCCAATATATTGCCAATTTTCCCCCTCAAATTTGCTATTAGGTCCTCAAACTTTCCAATCTACTATTTAAGACCCAATGAACACATTTGCAGTTTTAGGTTTCTGAAAAAAAAAAATCCCTTGAACTAAGTCGAATTTGCAAAACAAAGTTAGTGAAAATCTGTAGTCTGATTCTGAAATCAAGTGCAAAATCCTTCGATACTTTACGGATATGAGATTTTTATCAAAACTATATCGGGATCTCGTAAAAATTATATCACTGTGAAGATACAGATGTAACGTTCAAGTGATATTTCACACAATAAATTGAAATTCCGACTCCAGAATTTTTGAAAAATCAAAGAATGGACAGAGGTCAAAACTGTTATGAATTTCCAACAAATAAACTTCAATTTTCCGGTTTCTTTTTAATATTTCGATGCCTTTTTCACATGGCAAACGAACTCCAATTTTGACATGAGACCTTTCAAATCGAAGCTTGGGAAATCAAGATTATTTCTCTAGTTAATCATTTTTCCTAATTCCGAAGTTTGCTAGGCCAATTCTTCCAATTAAGCACAGAGACACAGGATATCGGATTTCCAAAACACATCAACATGCAACAAACAATCTTCAACCAATCATCCATTTATTTCTACACACGATATGTTGAAAATACATCATTCTAAGCCTACATTCAACAACTCGGAAACATCATTGGCCATTAGTAATTCTTATATGCAATAGGCCACATCATTCATTATATTCATCCTAATCTAAGTTCAAGAGGTACTAATCTTGTGATGGACACCTTGATGTTTGATCTAGCAATCCGGCCTCCATATTCTCATCATCAACACCACGGATAAGCCAAGGAAAGCTGGGCAACTTACTGAAATTGAATGGAATAGAAACAAAGTAAGGAGCTATATATTAATCGTCAATTGAAGGACTAATGGAAGTCAATCAATTAGAAGGTCTCCGGTGAAGTTTTTGAGGTAAACCTTCATAACCTACAAATCGTTCCTCTGGTTTTACTTGTGCCTTTTTTTTATTCATCGCCTCCTCAAATGATTTCAAAGTCTACAAGACAAAAAATATTTAGTGTTAACACTTCATTTTGGATGACACGAGAGAATCTTTACAATGACCTTATACACAATCTAGTTTCATTCTACTTAATTTTTTGGTTGGAGCAATTGAAAATTTCATTAGACTAAGTTCGTGGAACGGTAGTGAAATGTTAAGTTGACAAAGCGGCGTATGATACTTTATTCTATTTTTTTTAATCGATGCGCCAAATGGAGTCAAGTCAACGGAAGGAGGGAGCTCAAGATACAGGGAAAGTCGTAAACCGCCGTCTAGATTCTAGATGTGGGTCAATTATGAAAAGGAATTTCCACTTGCTGAGCAAACAAGAATATCCACTTGCACCAAAAAAATTCAAACAACGTTCTATGCACCTTACGTACATACACTTTTTTGGCCGATTGTGCCACTTGGATCATACGACGAATTTAACTTTATGTCGCAGGGTCAAAATCGATCAAGAACCGTGGAGAAATTACTGGATCACGACCAACATCGTGGGCTGGAACACCACGGTCACGACCCCTTGCCGTTTCGGCCATCCTCAATTGTTACCCACCCGCCGGCCCAATCTGGAATGACATTAGGCCGCGATTGGCACGGAGCGTGGTGATCAAAGCCCGCCAAGGATACGTCCATACTCCACCGCCCAAGTCGGACCGAGTGATTGTGTTCTCAACACGTAAAACAAGATCCATCATGGGTCTCTGAACCTTTCATTCACGTTCCCACACATGTTGTATCTGATCGCCCTCAAGGATAATCTCCACCACGTGTTTGATCAAGGCACATTGCCCGACCAGCTACACTGCTTCACGGATTATAAGGTCTACTGCGTCGCGAACGACACCAATGCCGCCTCTAGCATAACTATTTATAGACTAAAGTTCAACTCCACTGGGGACATCTTATTGTAAAATGCTGACACTGTTTCTGCGCACAACAGTGAGACACGCCCGTGGCACCTCCAAGGTCACGACTTCTGGGTTCTTGGATGCAGGACAACGAATTTGGCAAACCCGATCATGAACACTTATGGGTGGATTGCCCTGAGATTTTTCGGGGATAATTCGGGCTTCTGGGCGTCCATTGCCATATAGAATTTTATTTCCACGGGGGATACGCGTGGCGTTTAAAAAATGTGTCGAGAAGGTGGGCAAGTTGGCTATGGAAATCATGGGGTGTTGCGAGAAAATGGACTTCTAGATACCATGACAACTACAAGGACCACTAAATGGTCAAAGGCCTGGCGCCAGTCACCTCAAAGCATATCAATTAAGTGTGAACATGCTCTTTCTTTTTTCTCCATATAATCCGCTCATCATATTGGACAGCAACCCACGGCAAGGACGACCTAATCCCTTCTTTTTTTTTTTCGGTCAGAGACCTAATCCCTTTGAAATTGTGAAAACATAAAGTAATCACATGGAGTGAGAACCTAGAAATTTAGACCCAGTCACACCAAAATCGCTGTCACCATCACATATAGGCGCAAGCATATCTATACAATTGTGCCTCTCTTTGATGGGGTTATAAGTTACGAGAACGCACTGGACACTATGCAACATGCGGTACTCTTCCAATCGCCATACCCTACCTCTAACTAAGCCGTTCTTAGGGTAGGCAAGCCATTAAACAGAATAAATAACTGTTCTCAAGGCCCCCGACGACATCTCCGAGCTCCCTAACATTACTTTTAGCCAACATCTCGCAATTCAGGAATTTTGACCTGATTCCCTTTCGAAGCTCACACACAAAGTGCTATCAAACAACCAATGGATGGTGGATGACTCGTGCATTGCATGGCTCCCCTTATGCATGCATCATGGCTAAGTGCATGCATCGGCAAACAAATTAAGGATTTGTTCGTTTCACAGAAAACAACTTCCAGGAAAATATTTTTCAAAATTTCTGGTGTTTGAAGGACGGAAAATAAGTAATCAAAGAAAATATTTTCCTGTCAATGGAAAATCTCTTTCTAAAATTGTGGAAAATGATTTCCTTTTTTGTCCTTACCTTGCTCTTGCGCCATCTTGTTTTCCCTTCTTTCCTTACTCAATCACTCCAGAAGCTGCCATTTCCGCCCTCTTTCTCACAAAACCTAGGGTTACTCGTCTCATCCTCCTCCTTCTTCAACGCTAACGATCAGCAACAATAGAGCACCCCCCTTGTCCGGCGGCACTCGATCTTCGCCCTCACGAAACCTAGAGTTTTTTATCTCATCCTCCTCCTCCTTCAACACCAATGACCAACAACGGCCAAGCACCCCCGAACGAAGGACAAGGGTTTCTGATCTCGTCCTTCTCCTTTGACACCAACGACCAATAGTGGCCAAGCACCTAATCGAGCACCCCTAGACAAAGGACGAAGGATGAAAGTTTCTCATCTCGTCCTCCTTCTCCTTTGATATTGATGACCAGCAGTAGTCGAGCACCCCCCTCATCCAACGATACTCAATCTTCACTACCGCCACCTCCTCGCCCCCTTCGTAGCACCTGCTGGCGAAGAAGCAATTTCCGAGGGGTTACAGCCTTTGTTTTGTCCCACAAAAACGCGATTTCTGAGGTAATCATTGTAATTAGTCGATCTTGTTATATACTTGAGTTTCGGAAGCAATTTTAAAGTATAAAGTCTCTAAATTAAGCGGCTGCAAAGTAATCGTTGTTTAGCACTTGCTGGAGTTAATCGCAATTGTGTGCGAGACAAGCTGGTGGTTCTTGCTGTGGCTAATCTCATTTGTGCGTGAGATGAGCCTATGAGCTCGGCGTCTCTTTTTATTGTCTTCTACTCGTTTGGATTGGATGACAAAATGATGCAAATGAATATGATGTTCACTGTCGTTAGGTGCTTTATTTTGCAGCGGAATTGCTTGTGAAATGATTCCCTACTTGTGTATGGATGACGTTTTTAAGCTCAGTCGGTTCATTTTATAGTAGAAGAGGTTGAGATGTTATCCTGCCCTCGTACTTAGTAAAACCTCTAAGCTTTGTTGTAATTTCTGAGAATTGTAAAATTAAATTGGCTAGGTTGGCTTCTCGTGGAGTAGCAAGAGGTAATGCTTGTTAAAAGCTAAAGAGGACCTTGTTAAAGATGCTCTGCTTTTGCATGGTTTTATCTGACGTCCTTGATCCATCAGTGAGTTGAACATGCATGACATAATGGAATGCAATCAAAGACATTTAGAGCTAAATTCAGTGTTAACTAAAGCTTGAGTACTGTGATGACATGATGATGCTTAGAAATGGGTTTAACTTGATTGCCCTTTGCTCCCCCATCTTCTTTTTTGTTGTGGGCATCGCGCCATCCGCCCCTACCTGCCATTCCTTTGATGGGTTTTCTTGCGATTCTTTGTTCTTTCATGAGAAATATATGCATCATATATTGGTCGACCCTCTTAATGCCTTTTACGATGTTTGCATACAGTTGGTTAAACAAGTTGTCATGTATGTGGGTTGACCTCTTAATCCTGTTAAATATCATTTAGCTGAAAATAGTTGAAAATGTTATCACCTGCTATCCCATGTTTTTATGGCTCTTTTAGAATTGCCCTCCTTGTATGTCACATGCATTTTGTGTTTCAGATCAGTGTGTTCCAATATAGATAGATAATAAAATCCAAGCGGCAGTAACGGGTGCGGCTACGGTGGTTATGACAGTTATCACACTAGTTATGGATGATTATGATCATTTGGAGAATCACATACCGAGAGAGCCTCATGTGAATCGAGATTATGAGAAAAAGTTATATATGAATCGTGTGTTATCTAGTAGTGATACTCATTGTATAGATCAAATACGGATGACGTCAAATGCCTTTTTAGAGCTTTGTAAGATACTCGGTGCAAGTAACTTGTTGCGTTCTACAATAAATGTTTCTATTAGGGAGCAAGTTATGGTATTTTTCCATATCATTGGACATAATGTGAGGTTTAGAGTCATTGGGGAAGATTTCATAGATTAATAGACACCGTCCATAGATATATGAAAATCGTCTTGCAAGCGATTTTGAAATTATACAAACATGTGGTGAAAAAACCAAGCAATTCCACTCCTCCTGAAATAAGTAACAATCAAAGGTTAAGATATGAAATTTGAAAAAACAAGTCTTTGTAAATTGCTTGAGAAGTTTCATTAGTATTTTGTTGATAACTATATTGATTACTTTAGGATTGTGTTGGAGCAATAGATGGAACTCATGTACATGCATCGGTTCCTCTTGAAATTCAAGAAAGATTTCATGGAACAACACAAAATGTATTAGTTGTTATTACATTTGACTTAAGATTTTCTTATGTATTAGCTAATTGGGAGTGCATAGCCCATGATTCATGTATTTTGTCTAATACACTTTCAAAGCTAAATGGATTGAACATTCCTAGAGGTAAGAAAATGGAATTTACACACATTGTTTGAATTGAGATTAGTAACTGAGCAATAAACTTATTTATAACATGTAGGAAAATCTTATCTTGCTAATACTAGTTATGGAATCCAAAATGGCATCATCTCTCCTTATCGTGGTGTTAGATACCATTTGAAGGAGTTCAATGATCGGCCACCAAAAAATGAGAAGGAACTATTCTATTTGCACCATTCATCTCTAAGAACTACTATTGAAAGAACATATGGAGTTCTAAAGAATCATTTCCTAGTATTAGATTCTAAACCTTTTTTGTTATTTGGAACACAAGTTGATGTTGTCTTAGCTTGTTGTATCATTCACAATTTTATTATGGGAGCTGATCCCAATGACTCTATCATGGAAGAGATGAATAGACAAATGAAATCTCAAAGAGAAAATCCAAGAATCCAACTTTCTCAAAGAGAGGAAAAGGAGGAAAATAGAATATGGGCATCAAAAAGAAATCGGATTGCACATGCAATGTGGATTAGTTATCAAAATATTAGAAGAAGCCAATACTTTCCTTTTTATTTCTTTTGAGTGCTTTATTTTGAACATGTGGTTTCCATTTCTTTAATGATAATCATCTTTAAATATTTATTATGTGTTCCCTTTCATCATATTTTTTCTTATTTTGCTATTTAAAATTGTCACGTAGTTATCATGATGGGTAAAAGTGTGGCACCCCTCGCCGGCCCCCGAACTGTTAAGGTCGCCATACGTCACTTGCCCTTTTCACTTGTCCTGATAACATGTCACACTGATACCATTTAATTTATAGTGGGTCCATAAGTCCCGGGGGTTTATATCACTTAAACTGGTCCTAGCACAATTCATATAACGGAAGCATATTCGATATCTCCCTAACCCATACTCAAACAAAATAATGCAATGCACACCAACTACACACTTTATATATATCATAGAGCCGAACCACTTTTATTTACATAACTTTGATGGATATCACGAGTCGGTACATCAAAAGGCCAAGGCTTCACTAAGCTCGGCTATAACCAAAAGTACCCGACTCTACAGCAGTCATGATCATCGATCCATCATCATCTAGTGTCGGCCGTCCAAAAAGAAGCTTCATCCCCCTCTCCATAGCTCTCAGTCACACCCAACCCGACCCGTCAGTTGGCGGCAGCAGCATCCCCAACATGATCCCATCGTGGCGGACATGAACGGATAGAAACTCCTGAGTGATAGGGCCATCGGGCAATCCAACGTCGTACATAACCAAAGCCCGCACATGAACGAAAACTAATCCCCGTATCTCGGGGTGATGATGCTCCGAACACTCGACCTCGACGTCAGTCGGGATGCCATAGAAAGTACCGGAGCGACCGCCACGAGACATGACTCCTAGTCTGAAATGTTAGTCCCCAAAAAGGGGTGAGTACAACCACTCAAAGCGGTAAAGATCCATCAAACTACACAAGTGCAACAGGCAAGACAACCAAGGTATCACGAGTAAAGCACATATCATCCATGCAGTCAAACATACATCACCATGCAGTCATGCATACATCTCCATGCAGTCATGCATATATCCCCATGCAGTCATGCATATATCTCCATGAGATCCATTCAATGCCTTGATGATCACGCTTCCAAAAATCATACAATACCAATTCAAGTTCATAGAAAATTTATACACCAAGCCATGTGCACACACATGCGCATGATTCAATTTCCATTTTGATTTTTCAAAAGGATCTCATTTTCTTCCGGGGACCAAGTGTTTGCATCCCTCATATCTCTCGCACCCAACCTGGCATCGCGAGGAACCTCCGGCACACACCTCTGGGCATCTCGAAACTCCCGAAGCATCCGGCACACACCTCCGGGCATCCCGACACTCCCCGGGCATCATCGACTTAGCCGTCCGACGGTATCATCATTATCATTACACATGAATATATCTCACTTTGGAAAAATGCCATTCGATGCAATAATGCCAAAAGTTTCATTTAATTTATAAAATTTCATCAATTTTGATGTCATATGAAATGCATAAATTTCACCACGCATGCTAAATAGATAGCAACTAAGAATACCACATCTCATAGAGTAATTTATTTGTTCTTAAAATTAAAACGAATTTCGGATAGAACAGAACGCACTCCTTTAATTAAAATTCTGGAAAAATTAGTAAACGATATCAATAAATTCTAAAATTTTAACATGATGTAAACAAGACCTAGAGAAAGAGGTTTCATGAAGAACACCATGTCAAGAAAGTTTCATATAAATCGCATAGGTCCATGCATCACAGCAAAAGAAATTCCAACACCACTTTTGCACAGTTTCGGAAATAATTTCGATTAAGTCCTTAAATGAACTTTGAAATTTCTGAGATTTTAATATGTTATATTTAAGATGTAGAGACAAAAGTCCCATGAATAAATCGAAGTCTAATTCATTCTGGATTAAAAACTATAATTATTATAACTCTCCCTAACTCTCGGTTCAATGTCCAGATTCATCCCTTTCAAAGAAAAATCGTTTCCCCGATCAATACTTGTCCGTTTATTCTCAAATTTTAGTATGTTACTCCTCAAGATTTCTTCTACAACTATTGTCAAGGACACAAGATCAAATTCGGACTGGATACTTGCACAAAATTCATAGAATCGCAAGGGATCAACATAACAGTTTCCAGATCTAGTATCTTTGAAGAAAAATGGTTTCACCAGCAAATACTTGTCCGTTTCCTCTCAAATTTTGATATGTTACTCTTCAAGAAGTCATCTACAACTTTCATAAGGACATGAAGTGAGATTTCAACTAGATAATTACCTACAGTTCGCGGAATCACCAGAGGTCAAACTGTTTTTCATAGAACAGTTTCTAGCTTAAGGTACTACTCCCAAAATTTCGAAACTTCTAGCATCTAGCACATCCGAAATCTACTTCACACACAACCACAGCAAGCATCATGTAGATCAAGGGACTTCACTTGCCTTAAGTTCACGCAAACACAGCAAGCAAAAGGCGACTCGGGGACTTCGGGCGCGGCTCGATCGATAGCAGGGCTAGGCGGCGTCGACGGCGGCAGGCTGGCGCACGCACGGCAGGGCTGGTCTTCTTCTTCCCTCGCCGAAGCACCCTCATTCCCGCTCGAACTCTCCTCTTCTCTCTTTCTCTCGGCTTTCTCTCTCGCGCGCGAACACCCTCTCTCTCTCGGTTGCTGCCTCGTCCATTCCGCCCCTCTCTCTCTCTCTATTTTCTTTCTCTCACCCTCATGATTAGCTAGTAATCATGAAGTTTGCATGGGAATGGACACTTGTAGAGTCCCTCTCGCCACTTGTAATTCTTCATGCAAAGAGGGGTGGCCTTAATGGGCCGGGCTTGGGCCAGCCTTGGTCGACCGAATGGGGGAATGGTGGGCTGGTTTTTGGGTTGGTTCGGCCTTAAGAAATCAGCCCACCCACACCATCTCCTAATAATCCACCTTAATCCCCACTTATAATTACTTAATTTCAAATATTCACATGGCCATAAAATGTTGCAACATTAATCGATGGTAATCCAACTTATAAAGTACATGGCCAAGAATAGAAAATTTCTCATCAATTCATCCTTTAGTACAATCCTTGATCACACATAGACATAGGATAGATTTCCAACAAAACAATTGTCCATTAAATGCTCGGCCTTGTTTAATTGTAATCCTTTAATCTAATGACCATAATATAGTCCGATGGCTTCCATCACTTATTCATGGGTCATGGTGTATCCAGGGGTTGTTATGAAATTTTAGGATGCCACAATTCTCCCCTCCTTAGAGAATTTCGTCCTCGAAATTAGACATTACTTATGTCTCTTTAAACAAGTGAGGGTACCTTTCCCTCATTTCATTTTCACTTTCCCATGTGGCTTCCTCCACATCATGATGTCGCCATAATATCTTGAGCAATGGGATTTTCTTGATTCTAAGAATGTGCTCCTTTCGATCTAGTACTTGCATAGGCTCCTCAATGTATCTCACTTTCTCATCCACTTTGATGGCTTCATGATCAAGTATATGTCCTGGATCGGGCTGATACTTCCTTAGAATCGATGTGGAATACGACATGCAAGTTCTCTAGCTTAGGAGGTAAAGCTAGTCGATAGGCTACATTCCCTATCCTTTCAAGTATTTCAAAAGATCCAACGAATCTAGGGCTCAACTTACCCTTTATTCCAAATCGAGATATTCCTTTCATAGGGGATACCTTAAGGAATACATGATCTCCTACATTAAATTCCAAAGGCCTTCTACGCTTATCTGCGTAGTCTTTCTGCCTACTCTAGGCTGTTTTAAGTCTTTTCTTGATAATTTCAACAGCTTCAGTAGTAACTTGTACCAGTTCAGGTCCTGTCAATCTCCTTTCACCTACTTCATTCCAATAGACAGGGGTCCTGCATCTTCTTCCATATAATGCTTCATATGGAGCCATGCCTATACTTTTCTGAAAACTATTATTATAGGCGAACTCTATCAAGTGTAATTTTTCATCCCAACTTCCCTTAAAATCAATAACACAAGCCCTAAGCATATCTTCAGTCTGGATCACTCTTTCCGTTTGTCCATCAGTTTGAGGATGAAAGGCAGTACTAAATTGAAGCTTTGTCCCTAAGGCGCTTTGGAGACTTCGCCAAAAATTTGAAGTAAACCTAGAGTCTCGATCAGATGTGATCATTACAGAAATACCATGTAAGCGTACTATCTGACTTACATATATCTCGGCAAGTTTATCCATCGAATAGTCTACGCGGACCGCTAGGAAATGGGCAGACTTAGTCAAGCGGTCTACTATTACCCAAATCGAGTCATGACCACTTGAGGTCCTTGGTAGTCCTTGCACAAAGTCCATCGTCACATGCTCCCATTTCCACTCTGGTACGTCCAATGGTCTCAATAGTCCTGCGGGTTTGCGGTGTTCCGCTTTCACTTGCTGGCATGTTAATCACTGTGAAACGTGTTTAGCTATATCCGTCTTCATGCCATTCCACCAAAACTGCTAGCGTAAATTTCTATACATCTTTGTACTACCCGGATGAATACTATAATTGCTCCTATGTGCTTCCGATAAAATTTCATTCTTCACTTCTTCATTATCGGGAACACAGAGTCGTCCCCAACACCTTACTATTCCATCTTCAAAGACTTGAAACTCTAATCTTTTCCCTAAAGACACAGCGTTTCGTATTTTCACAGTCTCCGGATCAGATTCTTGCAGAATCTTGATTTTCTGAATAATCTCGGGCTCAATCCTTAATGCAGTGAGCATACCGGTAAGGTGATCTATTTCCAACTTGAACTCTGAGTCTACTACTGATTTTAACAGATTCCATTCCGTTGTCCTTAAACTAGCCATGTCCATAGCGACTTTCGACTAAGGGCATCTGCCACCTTATTTACCTTTCCTGGGTGGTACCGTATTTCACAGTCATAATCTTTTAATAATTCCATCCACCTTCTCTGTCTCATGTTCAACTCTTTTTGCGAAAACAAATACTTCAAGCTCTTATGATCTGTATAGATTTCCAACTTCTCTCCATATAGATAATGTCTCCATATTTTCAAAGCAAATACTATAGCTGCCAATTCTAAATCATGAGTGGGATAATTTAATTCATGAGGTTTCAATTGCCTCGATGCATAGGCTATGACCTTGCCATGCTGCATCAAAACACATCCTAGTCTCTTATGTGATGCATCACTAGACACCGTGAATCCATCAGACCCAGATGGTATAGTTAGAATTGGAGCTGTAGTTAATTTCCTTTTAAGTTCCTGAAAGCTATTTTCACATTCTTCACTCCATTCAAACTTTACATTCTTCCTAGTCAATTTTGTTAAAGGGCCTGCCAATTGTGAGAATCCTTCAATAAACCTCCTATAATAACCGACCAGTCCCAAGAAACTCCGTATTTCGGTGGGTGTTGTCGGTCTCGGCCAATTTATTACCATCTCAACTTTCGCTGGGTCCATTGCAATTCCTCCTCCTGACACCACGTGTCCCAAAAATATTATCTGGTCCAGCCAAAATTCACACTTACTGAATTTGGCATACAACTTATGATCTCTCAGAGTTTGCAATACTATCCTCAGGTGTCGCTCATGCTCTTCAAGTCCTCTAGAATATATCAGGATATCATCAATGAATACAATCACAAACTGATCCAAATAAGGTTTAAATATCCTATTCATTAGATCCATGAATGTGGCCGGTGCATTCGTTAATCCAAAAGGCATAACTAGGAACTCGTAGTGTCCATAGCGAGTCCTAAATGCAGTCTTAGGAATGTCTTCTTTCTTTATACTTAACTGATGGTATCCTGATCTTAAGTCAATTTTAGAAAAGACTGAACTTCCTTACAATTGATCAAATAAATCATCAATTCTAGGCAAGGGATACTTATTCTTTATAGTCACCTGGTTCAGCTGTCTATAGTCAATATATAAACGCATTGACCCGTCCTTCTTTTTCACAAATAAGACCGGTGCACCCAAGGAGAAGCACTTGGCCTAATAAATCCCTTATCAAGCAATTCTTGTAGTTGCACCTTCAATTCCTTCAGTTCCATTAAGGCCATTCTATATGGGGCTTTCGATATTGGTCCAGTTCCAGGCATTAGTTCAATTTCAAACTCAATCTCTCGTTCTGGCGGTAACCCAGGCAATTCCTCAGGAAACACATCTTGAAATTCCCTGACTATTTGAATCTCATTGATTTTAGCCTCTTTCTTAGTAAGATCTCTTACTACTGCTAAGTATCCTTGACATCCTTGTCAAGTAGTTCATGAGCTTCTACCATTGAAATAATGGCTATAGAGGGGCTTGTCTGACCTCCGAAAAATTCAAAACTAGACTGCTCAGGTAACATGAACTGGATTACTTTCCTATAACAATCCACCTTAGCCCGATATTTATGGAGCCAGTCCATTCCTATGATAACATCAAAGTCATACATAGCCATTACAACTAGGTCTATTTCCATATCCCTTCCTCCTATTGTTATCTTACATTTTCCACACACCAATGTAGACAACACCATATTCTTTAAAGGCGTAGAAACACAAAGAGGCGCTTCAAGAGATGTAGCTTCTACTTTACTCAATTGCCTAAACCTTTCAAATATAAATGAATGCGTAGCACCCGTGTCAAATAATGCATATGCCTTCTTGCCATTTATAGAAATCGTACCTGAGATAACATTTTTGGAAGCTTTCGCTTCCTCTTGGGTGACCGCATACACCCTCTCTTGTGCTGGTGGCCTCTGTTGATTCCTTGGTAGATTCGGTCTATTAGCACTTTGTTGTACCTATCGCACCGAGCCGACACTCAGCTGCGACCTTTCCTGTGGATAGTCTCTCTTGAGGTGACCTACCTGTCCACAACCATAACATTTCAGCCGTCCATTGCAAGGTCCTGGGCCATGTTGTCCATCGCATCTTCGACAAGCATTATCTTGATAGTGTACTTTTCCAAAATTCAGGCCATCCCTAGCTTTTCCAAAGTTTCCAAAATTACTCTTTTTATTAGATTTCTAGATCTGACCTTGACCAGTATAAGGTCTCTTACCCCGTCTGATATCACTAAAGTTCAACTGCCCCTTAGACTCTGATTGCTCTCTCATCAATTCCTGCTCCACCAACTGTGCCCTTTCATAAATTTCATTATAATCTCTTATATTCAAAGGCACCAGTTGTTTCCTGATATCAGTCCTCAATCCCTTCAAGAATCTCTTAACTTTTTCCTCTCGATCCTCAATCAGTCTGGGAGCATATCTGGACAATTCAGAAAATTTTGCTTCATACTAGTCTACTGTCAGCTCCCTGTGTTCCAACTGAACAAATTCAGTAATCTTCTTATCCCTGGCACAGTCAGAAAAATGCTTTCTATTGAAAGCTCTAACAAATTCGTCCTACTTCATATTAGTACCTGGTGGAAAGATCGTGTCCCTTGAAGCTCTCCACCAAAACTTTGCATTTCCCTCCAGCTGGTACTCTGCCAAAGTTATTTTCTCATCATCATTGGTTCAACAACCGTAAAATTCGTTCCATTCCATCTATCCATTGTTCCGCCTCCTCAGACTTCTGTTCCACTAAAATTAGGTGGCTTTAGCTTCGAAATTGTTCCACTAGTCCTTGAGGGCGACGTTCCACTTCGAGGTTGTTGCTGCGCTTGTCTTTCCAGCAGATTTCCTATATTGACCAATGCCTGCAGGATGTCTTCCATTCGGGGTTCAGCCCTTGCAACAGAGGCTTCAGCCCTCGATGGATGAGAACTCTCAGCTCGTACCATGACTTTCCTGCAATTTTCAAGCATTTGCCTCAGGAATAATCCGTGGCTCAACACCTCCATTTAAAAGCAACTACAACTATATATATAAGCAACATAAACATGTTACCGGCAACTCATAAAAAAAAAATACTAGAGATCTACGAGTGAATACCCATCACCCATTGTTCAAAGTTAGTCAGCTATCCTAGTTAGTATCCTATGGTGTGCATTGTCATCATATTCCTCAACTTCCAGATGAGGCTCCTTATCACTCCACATATAAACCTTCACTCTGATACCAAAACCGGGCTATGGCACCCCTCGCCGCCCCCGAACCTGTTAGGGTCGCCACAGATCACTTGCCCTTTTCACTTGTCCCGATAACATGTCACTCGATACCATTTAATTTATAGTGGGTCCATAAGTCCGGGGGTTTCTATCACTTAAATCGGTCCCACAAGCAATTCATATAACGGAAGCATATTCGATATCTCCCTAACCCATACTCAAACTAAATAATGTAATGCACACCAACTACACACTTTATATATATATATATATATATATATATATATATCATAGAGCCAAACCACTTTATTTACATAACTTTGATGGATATCACGAGTCGGTACATCAAAAGGCCAAGGCTTCACTAAGCTCGGCTATAACCAAAAGTACCCGACTCTACGGCAGTCATGATCATCGATCCATCATCATCTAGTGTCGGCCGTCCAAAAGAAGCTTCATCCCCTCTCCATCGCTCTCGGTCACACCCAACCCGACCCGTCGGTGGGCGCGGCAAAGATCCCCAACATGATCCCGTCATTGCGGACATGAACGAATAGAAACTCCTGAGTGATAGGGCCATCGGGCAATCCAACGTCGTACATAACTTGAGCCCGCACATGAACGAAAACTAATCCCCGTATCTCGGGGTGATGATGCTCCGAACACTCGACCTCGACGTCAGTCGGGATGCCATAGAAAGTACCGGGGGCGACTGGCCACAGAGACATGACTCCTAGTCTGAAATGTTAGTCCCCAAAAAGGGGTGAGTACAACCACTCAGCAGTAAAGATCCATCAAACTACACAGTGCAACAGGCAAGACAACCAAGGTATCATGAGTAAAGCACATATCATCCATGCAATCAAACATATATCACCATGCAGTCATGCATACATCTCCATGCAGTCATGCATATATCCCCATGCAGTCATGCATATATCTCCATGAGATCCATTCAATGCCTTGATGATCACGCTTCCAAAAATCATACAATACCAATTCAAGTTCATAGAAAATTTATACACCAGGCCATGTGCACACACATGCGCATGATTCAATTTCCATATTGATTTTTCAAAAGGATCTCATTTTCTTCCAGGGACCAGTGTTTGCATCCCTCATATCTCTCGCACCCAACCTGGCATTGCAAGGAACCTCCGGCACACACCTCCGGGCATCCGACGCACACCTCCGGGCATCTCGAAACTCCCGAGGCATCTGGCACACACCTCCGGGAATCCCGACACTCCCGGGGCATCATCGACTTAGCCGTCGACGGTATCATCATTATCATTACACATGAATATATCTCACTTTGGAAAAATGCCATTCGATGCAATAATGCCAAAAGTTTCATTTAATTTATAAAATTTCATCAATTTTGATGTCATATGAAATGCATAAATGTCACCACGCATGCCAAATAGATAGAAACTCAGAATACCACATCTCATACAGTAATTTATTTGTTCTTAAAATTAAAACGAATTTCGGATAGAACAGAACGCACTCCTTTAATTAAAATTCTGGAAAAATTAGTAAACGATATCAATAAATTCTAAAATTTTAACATGATGTAAACAAGACCTAGAGAAAGAGGTTTTATGAAGAACACCATGTCAAGAAAGTTTCATATAAATCGCATAGGTCCATGCATCACAGCAAAAGAAATTCCAACACCACTTTTGCACAGTTTCGGAAATAATTTCGATTAAGTCCTTGAATGAACTCCGAAAATTCTGAGATTTTAATATGTTATAGTTAAGATGTAGAGGCAAAATTCCCATGAAGAAATAGAAGTCTAATTCATTCTGGATTAAAAACTATAATTATTATAACTCTCCCTAACTCTCTGTTCAATGTCCAGATTCATCCCTTTCAAAGAAAAATCATTTCCCCGATCAATACTTGTCCGTTTATTCTCAAATTTTAGTATGTTACTCCTAAATATTTCTTCTACAACTATTATCAAGGACACAAGATCAAATTCGGACTGGATACTTGCACAAAATTCATAGAATCGCAAGGGATCAACATAACAGTTTCCAGATCTAGTATCTTTGAAGAAAAATGGTTTCACCAACAAATACTTGTCCGTTTCCTCTCAAATTTTGATATGTTACTCTTCAAGAAGTCATCTACAACTTTCATCAAGGACACGAAGTGAGATTTCAACTAGATAATTACCTACAGTTCGCGGAATCACCAGAGATCAAACTGTTTTCCATAGAACAGTTTACTAGCTTAAGGTACTACTCCCAAAATTTCGAAACCTCTAGCATCTAGCACATCCGAAATCTACTTCACACACAACCACAGCAAGCATCATGTAGATCAAGGGACTTCACTTGCCTTAAGTTCACGCAAACACAGCAAGCAAAAGGCGACTCGGGGACTTCGGGCACGGCTCGACCGACGGCGGGGCTAGGCGGCGTCGACGGCGGCAGCTGGCGCATGCACGGCGGGGCTGGTCTTCTTCTTCCCTCGCTGAAGCACCCTCACTCCTGCTCGAACTCTCCTCTTCTCTCTTTCTCTCGGCTTTCTCTCTCTCTCACGCGAACACCCTCTCTCTCTCTCTATTGCTGCCTCGTCCATTCCGCCCCTCTCTCTCTTTCTCTATTTTCTTTCTCTCACCCTCATGATTAGCTAGTAATCATTAAGTTTGCATGGGAATGGACACTTGTAGAGTCCTCTCGCCACTTGTAATTCTTCATGCAAAGAGGGGTGGCCTTAATGGGCCGGGCTTGGGCCAGCCTTGGTCGACCGAATGGGGGAATGGTGGGCTGGTTTTTGGGTTGGTTCGGCCTTAAGAAATCAGCCCACCCACACCTTCTCCTAATAATCCACCTTAATCCCCACTTATAATTACTTAATTTCAAATATTCACATGGCCATAAAATGTTGCAACATTAATCGATGGTAATCCAACTTATAAAGTACATGGCCAAGAATAGAAAATTTCTCATCAATTCATCCTTTAGTACAATCCTTGATCACACATAGACATAGGATAGATTTCCAACAAAACAATCGTCCATTAAATGCTCGGCCTTGTTTAATTGTAATCCTTTAGTCTAATGACCATAATATAGTCCGATGGCGCTTCCATCACTTATTCATGGGTCATGGTGTATCCAGGGGTTATTATGAAATTTTAGGATGCCACAAAAAGTAAGGCAAACGATGAGAAGGTCAAGCAATTTAGATGGTTGAAGCCTATGGAACGTGTTTTACTTGAAATTCTCACTGATGAAGCTAGTAAAGGAAACAAGCCTTCGAGCACATTCAAACCCTCTACAATTGCTCAAGTTGTCAATATAATAAATGAGAAGTTTGGTGTTTGTTGTGAGCCCGACCATGTTGAGAACCATTTGAAGATAGTCAAAAGCAATTGGAAGACAATTCAAACTATGCGCAACAAGAGTGGATTTAGTTGGGATGACAAGTTGAAGGTGGTTATAACTGGGAAAAAGGAATTTGATCAATATGTGTTTTGTAATTTTTCTCATCACTTACTCAGTACATTCTTTTAGTCAATGTCTCACATAAGCAATTCTATGTCTCTTTATATACTTACTCAATATATAAGAGATAATTTCCTAACCATTTCAGCCAAAAAATTTTAAATTTTAATGCATCTGCTAACATGCTGGACAGAAGAAAAAAAAGTAGATTGTTGACTTGTTAGTCACCCCTGTTTCACTGAAGCCACAGGTTATCATGTTGATGTTGTTTCAGTTTTTGTTACAATTGCAATGCATAATTTAATATTAACTTTCATGCTAGCAACTTATATGTCTAGAAATTTTTTGAATGTCCTTTACTACTATGATTTCGATTTCAATTTCGATTGTTGGGTATCTCTAGAATGTGACTAGGGTTGGTAAAGTTTGCTTCTTTTCTCTTTATCTTCTACAATTTAGGTGGGAAGAGCCTAACAGGACACCATGCAAGAATGTCCAGAGCTTACTAAGTTAGTACTAGAGCCTGGTTGGACTCTAGGCATGTCACAATGGGCTAATTGCCCGATATCGTTTTTGGGATTGCTCGAAAATGTGATCTTGAATATGCTTTAAGACATTACTTCTCGAGCCTCATTTGAAGAAATGAGTAGTAAAGAAACTAGAGAAGGTCGAGTAGTGATAACATTTTGCCTCAATGATCAAGAAATGAATTGGAATAGCGTGTTGTCAAAGACTCTTATGCTTTCTGGTCTATTTTGATCTCAATTTGTGCTGGTATAGAAAGCACATTGATGACTCTACTTGAGAACATTGTCGCATATGAATTGCTAATTCTAACTTTGATAGGCGTTTTCAGAACCTCGTGCTTCAAATCTTATTAATCTCGCATCTCTTGCAAAGATGGATTGACAATGCAATTTCTGTTCAAGCATTATTGTGAAGGGAAAAGGACTAAAAGAACAAACAAAAGAGGGGCTTCCAATGCTTTTCTGTCATAGCTTGAAGCCTAAGTTTTGTCTACTTAATAGCTTATTTTCATATCTAGCTGTGGAACCAAAAATTGAATGAATATTGTGCATTTACAATTCCATCATTTTCATGAAAAGTATCTAAAAAGGATGATTGATATGTATGATGAGATGGCTATTGTGGTTGGGAGAGATAAGGTCACCAGAAGCTTTACCAAGCAGTTTGGATACATCAATGCAACGGAAGTCGACTCCTCACCTATCGACTTAGGTGATGACTTCAATGAGTTAATGACAGCCTCAAAAACATCTTCCTCTACCGTGCATTTAGAAAAGAGGTCTCACAAAAGGCGAAAATGTTCCAACAATGATGACAAGTATGTTAGACTTTCAACACAACTTGGAGAGATGGCTCGCCAATTAAGGCATTGGGTCAAAGCAACGTCGATCACTCTTAAATCTATTACTCTCAACTCTACAATGAGGTGATGAAAGTGGACGGATATGATGAAATTATCCTTGGATCAGTTTTTGACCATCTAATTGAGAATGAAAAAATTGGAAAAGCATTCATGGTGAAAAGTGTAAATCTTCACAAAGAATAGATTGACAACTTTCTAAGCAAATGAGATCATTATCAATGATATATTGTATTGAGCTTTACCGCCAAAACACTCGTGTTCTTTCTTTCCATGTTGTAAATATCAGTACTTCAAGAGATGAAATTTGATGTGAGGTTGTTTTGTATTGGCATTTCTATGACTAGTGATATTACCATGGACTTTGCATTTCAAATAAAAGCCCTTACACTCTTCCCTATCATTTTCTTTATTTACTCTACCCAGCAGTTGTACATTACTCAAGCAAATGGCTGTACATGCTTTACTTCTTTTCTCTTTTGTTCAATATAACACAAAAGAACGGAGGGAGAATAGGCAACTCAACTGGAAGGTTCTCATGTGGGCTGTATATCCTTTGCCTTTTTTTCTCTTTCGCTTCTTTTTCTCTTTTGTTCAATATTGTAGATTTTCAAGAGAAGTTTAAAATCCATACAAACATGTTTGAGAATGCATTAGTGTTTGGCGATGGTGAGGGAACAAAGATGTTAGGCAAGTTTGCCCAGCCTTAAAAACAAGTTTAGATTTGATGGATTTATGGTTCGGTAAGTGATGCATGCCTAGGTAGTAAAGTCTAGAAAATATTTTCCTTACCAAACACCTAAAAAATATTTTCCGAGACTTTTCGCATTTTAGCCGAACACTGGAAAATATTGTCATTCTCCCAAAATGACTTCTAAGAAAATATTTTTGAAAATAGCCCATTCTAAATAAAAGATAGAGAAAACTTCATGAAACTTTTTAAAACATGTAAACTAGATTTATAATCGATGGTTGAGCTACGTTGATCCATGATTTTATGAGCTAATGTCTTATATTTAACAGAAAATTTCAGTCCACTGCTTTTCTTTTATTTAAAAAAAAAAAAAAAGAAAAAGGAAAACAACTTTAATCACACAGCTATTGCTTCAATTCTTTGGTTATTTCAGTTTACCTATCCTATCCCACAGAGCAAAGGTTTCATTAAAATATCTCCAAGTCAAATGAAATTAGCTTATCCCCATATCCTTTTGATTCAATTAGAAAATTGATATGCGTTTTCTAAGTAAAAGTAGTTTTCAAAGTCGAAAAGTATCTTTGTTTATGCGAGAATGAATTTAATAATTGTTAATTTGCGCATGATCCAAGCCTTATTAAATTGGGGACCAAAAAATGAAAACGACAGAACGATTTAACTAAGCCGGGATCAGACGGAACGTGACAGAGTTCTTCCCTTTTTTGGCAAATCCAAGGACATCCTCTTAAGGAAGGTGAGGATGGTGAATTCAAAGATTTTTCATACTGCTTTTTCGACATCCGTGTCCCCCCATGGGTCCCTCACCTGCGTGCCATTTATTCTTCTTTTATTATCTCGTAATTGTATGGCGCTCCACGTGTCCAGACTCTGTAGCAGCGTACGTGTTGGCGCTGGGAGCCAGGGGACATGGGGGCCCCGCGCGGGGTGAAGCAGCCGTCGATGCACATGGAAGCGCTGATGGAGGAATAAAGACAGCAGACAACACCGACCGAAGATCAGATAAGGAGGACACCCCCACGGGCCCGGCCGCCTCCCCAACCCACCACCTAGGGATCAGTGTCTGGTGGTGGTGAGAAAAAAAAGATAAACTTCAGATTTGACGGATTTATGAGTTGATAAATGATGTATGCTTAGGTGTGATGAAGTCTAAAAAATATTTTAGATATTTTCTTATCGAATATCTAAAAATAATTTTTGAGAATTTTTTATATTTTAGTCGAATAGAAAAATATTATCATTTTTTCAAAATGACTTTTAAAATAATATTTTTCGAAAATGACCAAATTCTCACGAAATGAATGGATCCTAAATAAAATATGGAGGAAACTTCATGAACCTTTTAAAACATGTAAACTAGATTTACAATCAACGGTTAAGCTACGTTGATCCATGATTTTATGAACTAATGTCTTATATTTAACAGAAAATTTCAGTCCACTGCTTTTCTTTTATTTAAAAAAAAAAAAAGGAAAACAATTTTAATCACACAGCTATTGCTTCAATTCTTTGGTTATTTCTGTTTATCTATTCCACAGAGCAAAGGTTTCTAAAATATCTCGAAGTCAAATGAAATTAACTTATCCCCATATCCTTTTGATTCAATTAGAAAATTAATATGCGTATTCTAAATAAAACTAGTTTTCAAAGTCGAAAAGTATCTTTGTTTTATGCGAGAATGAATTTAATAATTGTTAATTTGCGCATGATCCAAGCCTCATTAAGTTGGGGACGAAAAAGCGAAAACGACAGAACGATTTAACTAAGCCGGGATAAGTCGGACCGTGACAAAGTTCTTCCCCTTTTTGGCAAATCCAAGGACATCCTCTTAAGGAAGGTGAATTCAAAGATTTCTCATACTGATTTTTCAACATCCGTACTCGCATGGGTCCCTCACCTGCGTGCCATTTAGTCTTCTTTTATTACCTCGTGATTGTATTGCGCTCCACGTGTCCAGTCCTTTAGGAGCGAAGGCGTCGGGCCACTGGACATGGCGGGCCCGCGCGGGGTGGAGCACTCGTGGATGGAGATTCGGATGGAGATTGAGGCACTGATGAGGGAAAAAGGACAGAAAAATCAGATTTTTAATTTGTTTTACTATGTCAGTTTATATGTGCTAATTGTAATATTCTTTTTTTCCTGTCGGGTGTAAATTGTGAGCAAAGGGAGCACGCCCCCCCCCAGCATGACTTAAGGGCAAGGGCAGAGCCTGCAACATCACGGAGCTCTGATTTCTAAAATCCTCCCCTGCTACCAATCGCTACCCAAACTCTGCGAAAAATGAGTGGATTTGAGTGGTTTGTCATTGTTCTTGCGATTACAGGCCCCGTGGCGCCGAGATTGCTTCCCACCCTTGCGATTACAGGCCCCGTGGAGCCGAGATTGCTTCCTACCCGCTGGAATGTGACGCAAGTGTTTGATTCGCACCACATGAATGCTATCGCCGTCAACGGTAAAACCAGCGCCCCGACCGTTCAAGCCCAGCTGGGAGATAAGATTGATGTGGAAGTTACAAACAACTTGGAAGAGCATCTCGAAATCGAGTGGCAGGGAATCGAACAGGTGAGTTCCAATCCCATAGAATCAGTGTTGGTTCATTCGATCAAAGGACTCATTCTTGAATTAAATTGCAGGATGTAACTCCGCCGTGTCATGGAATCGGTCCGATTGTTACAGGACAAACAGGTCGGTACTGCCTTTTGGCCAGTAAGGTGAGTTGCAGACAATTGTGAACCCTGGTTCATCCGTGCTTTGAAAGGGCACAAGCTCAAAGATGACATTATATATTGCGACTTTTGTAGGCCGGGGAATTCTCGTATCAAGCGAAATCCAAGCTTCAAAGGGATGCCGGTTTGAAGGGCTCGGGTGTGGTACTTGAGAAGGTCGACAAGAATCAGGGGACCAACGGATAAATTCAGATGTCATGTTACATGGTCAAAAAATTCAGTGCTAAATCTCTCCCGTGTATGTTGTTGTTAAATATGACACGGGCTGAGTGTTTTTAAGTTAATTTTTTATCTTCCTAGTGGTTAAATGACATGCTTTAGAGGTGCTTTATGGATAGTATAACCTGTAAAGCTTGAGAAATGGTCACATGAGTACTTGATCAAGCTCGGATTGGGCAGTGTGAGCTGGTGCATGAGTTTTGGTCCAGAGTTCTTCACTGATTTTGGCCATGTTTTGGTGCATGTTCGAATGAGTCAAATCCATGGATATGTAGACTAATCCAACGTAAGGATGTGGGCATGAAATGGTAGGAATTGGCATCTCAAAACACTGGGTATAATGCTCAAAACACGAGCCAAAAACTGATCTGATATCATGCGGTCGATTTGGAGAGTCTGGTTTGGTCTTTAAATCCGTGTGAACCGGTGAGGTTGCTTAGAACTTGGTCATTCACCCATATTTGTTGTTGTAGGATATGCTGATTGATTTTAAGTTAATTTTGATCTTTGGAGTAGTTGAATGGCATGGTTTGGAGTGCGTAATGGATGGTATAACCTGTGAAACTTGAGAAATGGCCATGAGTGGTTGATCAAAATTGGGCGTTGCATGTGCTTTGGTATGGTTGCTGCTGCATGAGTTTTGGTGCAGAGTTCATCACTGATTTAAGCCATGTTTTGGTGCATGTTCAAATGAGTTAAATCTATAGATATGTAGACTAATCCAAGGTAAGGCTGTGGGCATAAAATGGTAGGATTTGGTGTCTCAAAGCAACTGGCTATAAGGCTCAAAACATGAGCCAAAAAACTGATCTGATATCGTCCAGGCTATTTGGAGAGGTTGGTTTGATCAATATAGTTGATCATTCTCCAAGATGTTTGTTGCATTTGAAACTATATTTACTCATCTTCATTTAGGTCAAGTGGATCTTGCTTAAAGTCTTTAAATCGTTAGATAGAATGGGGTGAATTTGGGCAGTTGACGGTTCTACCTGTTCCGGGTTCAAACTTGAGATTTGCAGTAACATCTAGACCCGTGACTTTGAAGGGGATTTAAGCACGATTTGGCGGGTTTTGTTGTCTGTCACTGAGTTTTTCTTGCTCTTGGTGTGTAGTTGTACATCACTGGTGCTTTATTTCTGTTTAAGATTATCTGCAGTTTGAGATCGAAGGCTATGAGTATGGCTCGAGAAACTGGTCTGGGCAGTTTAAAGGCAAGAGAGATCGTCCGCAGGTTTGATATTCAGCTCATGTCGCTTTCCAGTTTAAAGCACGTCTGGGAATATATCTCTTCCATCTTGACATTAGCTGAAAAGTTGCAAAGGCAACGAACACGAGCTGCGAGGCGCGGGGAGTGCACCACATGGATTATATGGACGGAGGAAATTGCTCGAGCACCAACGATGGGTGGGCGGTCTTTAGTTTCGAACATGCCGCCATGCCATAAGACAGAGACACAATGAATAATCTGCAAATATCATAAATTAATCAATTGAGTCGACGTCTTTTGATACGTGTAGGTGATCCTACATCAAAAAAATTTACATGTTTATGTGATTTAAACGGACAACATCCAATTTTTTAGCTTAAAATCCTAATGCCTTAATCAACTGCCTCAGACCTGGAGATTAAGCACGCAATTTAGTGCTTAAATGATTTAAGTTGCTAGAGAACAGGAAGAAAATAATATTGAGATATGAAGAAGAGCGGAGAACGAGAAGGCAACGTCAATAAGGAATGTAAATTCAGCCCTAGGTTTGCTTTTTCCTTTTTGGGGTCAGAATTCAACCCGAGATTAGTGCGTGAAAAAGTAGATGAATCACATTGTAATAATCTCAACTACTTCTTGTTAAAACTTAATCCATCGCTCAATGACAAAATTATGAAAGTTGATCTAAATTGCAAGGGCCCTTTTCGGGAACTTGTAGGGGGAAATTTTAGGGTTGAAATGCTCCTGGTGGACATTATTTGGCGTGGATCCCTCGAGTATAATAATATTTGGTTTTGCATAGAAGAAGCGTAAGAACATTACATAAAATAGAGGAGCTTGAGTTCTGCCATTCTTATTATATTGCTTCAAGATTAAACTTTCGTGTCCATCATTTTTCTTGGGGGGATTCGACAAGAATTGAATTAGAGACGCATTTGGCTGCGAAAACAGCTGGATTATATTATTCGCGAAGGTATAAATTCATGAATCTTTTCATCTTTCGAGCACAAGTTCGTTCTTATCATGGAAAAAAAGACACTAGCTTCACTCATTGCTCATAGTTTTTTCATTCTCTTTTGTTGCTTGGATTGCTGTCACTACAAATTCAAGGGAGGGGAAGGTTCGATAGGTTCAATCGACCTATCCAAGCTCGGATACAACGGCTTATAACACGACCAATCCCGCATATTTTTACTGGACAGCCATCCCAGTAAAACATATCACCTCAAGATTTTGAAGAGAGAATTCTCAAAAGATGCTAAATTTATTACAATTGTACCAATTTTTTAATATTTTTTTATAATATTTTTTATTAATTTTTCTTTTTCTTTTTCTTTTTTTTTCTATTTTTCCCACCGTGGCCGGCAAATGCGAGGGCTACAAAGCCCTCAAAAGTTTAAATTTGAATATTATAGTTTTATTCGAGTTTCAAAAATTCTAGAAAAGTTAATACTTGCGTATTATAATAGATTTCAAGTGTTTTGGGTTAAATAATGTTTGGCTCCATAAGATTATAAAAAGGTCAAACATTAAGAACAGAGATTACTTCAAACAGCAGTTTTACCGTTAGACTTGACAAATAATACTAATCAATCAAAATAACTATTTGTGCGCTGAGAGATGCATTCAACAAAGAAGTTTTCATTTTAGAAAAGTATTAGTACGTAAATTCTATGATTACTTAAGGGTACTAATGCTATATACATGGAAGAGTTTGTGAAGGATTTGTAATTTGTATACCTACTATCTAAGTAATATCTATACCGACACGAAACACGCGACACAACATATCGACGTGTCATTTCTAAAAATTATGGAATTTTGACACGTTGAGACACATTGTACATTAAATACATGATAAATTATCATTTTTATGATAATTTTAATTCAAATTCACAAATAAATAATAATAATAAAAGAATCTAGAATGACTTTATACTAAAAACATTAATCCACTCATTCATTATTTCAATTTGACAAATTCAATTCCATGCATTAAAACAAACAGTCCACATTCTAAACTCGATGTCGAGTATGTCAAAAGAGGAGAAAAAAATGAACTTGAAAGATGAATTGTGTGTCACAAGAAATGAGAATGAAAGATAAGAGAATATTAGATTTTTCTTTTTTCTCATTTATTACTTTTTACCTATTATTTATTGAAATTTTTTAAAATTGACCTTGTGCGTATCAGAATTCCGAACTTAAATATTAGAAAGTGTTGGGAAAGTTGATTAAGTAGACATGTTGACCAAGTTTCAAAGAGTGTCGAAAAGTATTGAACACGTGTCGAAGTGTTGGACACGACACGAAAACTTTTGAAAAGTATCGATGCTTCATAACTTACTATTATTCTTTCTATAATATCCACCCCTTTTACCTTTGCATGATGGAAGTCTTTATCTCCATTCAATGGCAAGGAGTGATCAGAAATTTCAAAAATAACAACATTGTTATGCACACTAAATGCCCCTCCTTCATGATTCCATGAATGCAATTAAAATTAATACTATCACTCCTTGGTTTTCATCTCCATTCTTCTTAGTTTTGGTATCCTATGAATCATGAATATTGGAAAGATAGAGAACGCAACAAAATGTCAAGTGACATTCCCAACCGGCTCCTCACGTTTCTCCATGTTTCCCAACAAAATATCGATGACTAGAGAAGAAAGAAGATAGAAAAAAACTAGACTGATTTTAGAATTGTGGAGTCTCACCCCTTTCCTCTCGGAGAATGTTTCTCCCTTGAGCATTTTAGAGCATTTTAGGGACCTGCTCAGGTCCAAATCTTTAGTACCTCCTAAGTGGCTTATTTATAGCCAATATGTTACCGTGCTCGGAAAGCCGCTGGCACTGTTCAAGTACGACTATTTTGCTTCCAAACCGTGTGCTGCCATCATTTTTGAATTAGGTGAAAAGCTTGGTAAAGTTGGAATCTTTTGCCGACAGTCCGCCATAAATCATGGCGTTTTTTTAATTTTCTTGTCCTCCGTGGTCGCATCATCTTTCAGTGGAGTTGTTGGCCCCGCGAGTTTCTCCGTCAAATGCGGCCGACCAGTTATTCACGGCGTGCAACCACTCCACCATGAATGACTTTGTGCTTTTCTTAGTCTTCCATCGTAGGCTGGTTTCATGGAGAGGTTTTGAAATTTCGGTACAGATCGTATTTTAAGTCAGCGGGGAGCTTTCAATTTGGCCGGTAGCTTGGCCGAGTTGGACGAGGAGAGCCTTGGCTTGAGACAGGGAGCTCCGACAGCCACAGAAACTATGTTGACAGACGTTTCTTTTAATTTATACTACATTTTGATTTTTATATGTGGCTGCTTAATGGTTGTGGATCAACTTAAATACCAAAATGACATTTTTGGAAGAGAGATGCAAATTGTAGAATGACAATTGTAGGTTCTAAGACGTGACGAGAATGTTTTATATGAGAAGTAACAATAAAGATGATTTTTGTAATTTTCCTTTGAGAAGAATTTTTTTTCCCAATAATTCACCATCATCATTTCACGGAACATCGGCATTTAGGGCAAGTTGTCTACCCAAAATTTGGATAATTATTTTAAAGTTCCAAACTTATTGTACAATAATCAATTCAGTCTCAAACTTTTTAATTTGACCAATTTAATTCTAAATTTTTTAATGTTTTGTCAATGTTGTCTTTGCAGGCAATTTTGGACAGAAAATTATTAATGTGGACACCAACCGTCCTACATGGTATGATCAATCTTGACATGAATTATTTTTACAATTTTATTTTACAATTCTACATTTTCTTCTTCTTCTTTTTTTTTTTTTATCCTTTTTTTTTTGCCTTTTTTTCCTCTCTTTTTTATTTCCCTCTGCCAATTCGAAGCCTCGATACAAAAAGAAAAAAATTGTGACCATCATTGAGGCCTCGAACGACGGGAAAATAAAAATAAAAAAAAAATAAAAAAGAAAAAGGAGAGTGAAATAAAAAATTCAAAAAAATTTAAAGAAGTTGCAAAAATCATTCACATCAACATTGGTCATAACACATAAGATAGCTAGCATCAACATCCATATCAGTAATTTCAATAAACATTAGCCGAAACGACTATATTAGCAAATTGTAAAAAGTTTTAGGACTAAATTGACAAAATGAAAAGTTTAGAACTAAATTAGCCATCGTATAAAAAGTTTCAGATTTTTTGGATAATTTTCCCATCAAAAACTACTCATATTAACTGACAAAATAGCACAATATAAACCGCTTTCTTTTGGTTCACTAATTTCACCGCTAACATGTGCATGTTTTTGGCTAGTGGGTTCATACGGTATTGACGAACCAGTTACAGCAATCAATTCCCGCAAAAATCAGAAAAGGAGTTATAATCAGGGACGAATCACCAAACCAGTGACCACGATTAATTGCAACATGATGCATTGATTTATCCATAAATGTTACTTTGCCACCTTAATTATAATAATTCTGTTATAAGACATACAGAAATAAATCCTGCGGTTTGTCAAAATCACTAGTAATTCTTTCCACAGGGTTGTGCAAGCTGCATTGCAATATCTTGTTTTTTACTTAATTATTTGTTTGCTTAAATCAACACACAAATGTCCCTTTTCATCAAAACTTTTGACTTTGAACAAATAAAATAAAATAAATCAAAACTTTTGACCACCAATTTCTGTCTACTTTTTTTAGAAACACGTCAAAAGCAAATCACTTAATCTCAATGCTTAGACAATCGAAGAGAAAGAAAGTCCAATTACTCTAAGCATGCCTAAGTACTTCTAAACAAAAATTTGCCATCTTGCAATTTAACACAATATGCAAATCAGAAAACTATTGTTCAGATAGTGCTAAATGTACTGAAACCAACGTGCAAAATTGTCTACCAACTGATACAGCAAATTGTAAGATAATGAGCATTTGAAAAGGAATGATACCCGATCCTCGATAAGAGACTACCACATCAATTTCTAAAGCAGCGACAGAGCTACGATTTAGGTTAAGGGGTGCGAAATTTATTGACAAAATGTGTTTAAAAAAATTCTGCACAAGAGAACAGGATGAAATCACACACAATAAAGGGTATATTAGTGATTAACAAGTTATAACAAAATCTCAATTTAAAATTTTGTAAATTTTGTGAAGGAACGTTTCTATATGAACCGAATTAAGTATGTGTACACGAAAAAATTTCTTTTTTCTTGATGACTGTATATCATAATTTTGTATAATTTATAATTTATGTATTACGAGAAGATTTTCCACTGAATAAGAAGACTACCATACTTACAAAGGCATAGATATAACGTCAATAAAGAATCATAAAGTTTCTCATAAGAAAGGAATAGAATTGTCAATACCTATAGAGTAAGATCTACGGGAATATAAGGTTAGGCGGTTACTTTACGAGTGATTGAACAAAGGAGGGCACTAACCATGATTTCACTAGAAGAAACGGATGTCCAAAACCAATCCACCATTTTCGCTTGACATTGCATTAATTCTATTCGCATCATTAACCTTATATCCACAACTGCCTAATCTGGCTCCATCCGCCCATTAATCAATTATACTTTATGTGACTTTGATATACCAGATTATGCCCATCTTCCGGTCAAAAGCAAGAAACGCAGTGGCAGAGTTATGGTATTTCGCCTGTGGGGCCAATAAAGAAAGGGCAACATACTTTTAGCATAACCAAAACTAATTCCACGATTGATCAGTTTGATTATGTTATCAATTGAATATTTGACGGTCTATTTATCAATTTATCCTCAGTTAATTCTGGTTCGCATTGAATGTTGATACCAATTTTTCCATTTGATCGAGTTAAGTAACAGAGGTTCGCAAAATGACCAACAAACAGTCCACAATAAACCCGAGAAAATCCTCGGCATTAAGGTCATAAGTAAGACTTTGGCAAAAGAAAAAGAAACCATTTTTTGCTGGATGTCTTCAACGTCCCGATAGAGAGAACTCTCAAAAGCAGCCGTTCTATTCTCTTGAAAGAAGCTATTTTCCCTCGTCATTTTAAGATATGTGCATCGAATTTAACTGAAGAAGCATCGGACAGGTTGGAGTTCTTTACCTTACTCGACCAAGCCATAATTCAAATGGATAATCACTTGAAGTGCAAGAGTCCATTCAGCATCCAAGCAAAACCAGAGTGGAACGGATTCACTATACTTTGAAAGCTTGTTTTTTGCCATTATAATAGATTTGGCCGTGGCTCCTCAGCTTTCGGTTGGTAGTAGGGATGAGGGTGAAGAGGTCGAGTTCTGGACTAATCGTCGGCTGACGAACGAACATCTTCCCCTCGTCTTTGTTTTCTGGTCGGTCCCCTCTGGTCTTTTAGGGGCACCTACTATGCTCTCTTTACTTCTCCTTTCCATCAGTCAATGCCTTTAGTCAGTCAGTCAAAGCGCGGCCCCTCCACCTATGGGACTAAAATCCTTATGCAACGTTTTGATCGTTCGGATTTGACTCACGATAAGATAGGATAAGATAGAATTTAAAATCCTCCAAATATCCTTTGGATAATTGAAAATCTCATCACATGTTCGGTATAATTTAGGATAGGATTGAAATTTGAAAATGTTGTAAAGAAGATTCTTGTAATTTAGAAAGTCGTTCGTTTTTCCACCACAACCATTTCAGCAAATGCTGTTAGAGGAGCATGAAAACCGTTTCCTCCATTGATAAGGACGGACAAATCAAGCAAATTGGACTTGACCTAAATTGGCTGCAATTGGTTTTTGCCTGGAGTCCGAGTCGCAGCTTTTTGAAAATCTAAAAACCGAGTTTAGGAGGTTCTGCTTTTGTGTAAGGGTGGGTGTGAAAGAGAGAGAAGCCAAAGAGGACGACACACATGTTCTGCGTTTGCGTGAGGGTGAGCGAAGACGCCACTCCTCGTAATCCCAACTCCCATCTCTTTATTTACTATTGCAAGCACCGCGGCTCTCACATCCTCATCACTATCTCTCTCTATCTTCTGCGCCTGATTTGGTATTCCCTATGCTTTGAATGTCTCGGGGAACAGAATTAAATTCGTTTAAAAGATACCCGGTTGCGGAAAACACCAAAGAGAATGGTACAAATGGTAATGAGTAAAGAGACCCGGAAAGGATGGTACAAATGGTAACGAGTAGATAGACCCGGAGATAAGCAAGAATAGATCATTGGATGCCATGAGGTCGAAGCCAAAAGGGACAAGGAGACAGGGAAGACGGGGAGGTTGTAAGAGACGATCTTGATGGCCTCGACGAAGGCGTTCTTGGAGGGCGAGCAAGGAGCAGAGGAGTGAGTGATAGAGAGGGCACCGGTGGAGGGATGCACCTCATGTTGATGGAGCCGTGGTTATTAAGTTAATTTCAATTTTTTTTATTCAATCCAGCTAATTCCACCCTCTACCCTGAATTTTTCATCCGGCATTTTACCCGGACCTATCTAGGTTTATCCAATCCAGAAAACGCCACCAAACACTTAATAGAATAATTTGTTATCCTATCCTGATATAAATCCGGGCTACCAGATGTTGGCGATGATACGGTATTCACCCAACTCGATCTCGCAAAAGCTCCATTCACCTATCTCTAATGCCAACCAATGAACCGTGTCTCCAAGCATGATAATTCAGTTCTAGGCATAGAGACAGATTTATCATACATATAAATCAACTGGCCGTTGTAATTGTCGAGACAGAAGCGCGCAGCAGGGTGCACCGAAAACTGAGGATGCCTACTAAAGGTACCGTTTGAGTCCACAACATATTACAAACAGGAAAGAGTGAAAACTGAGGATGCCTACTGAAGTTCTAGACACGTCCATCCCACAGGCACTCAGAACTAGCTCTACCACCTTTCAATAGGATCTCGACTTCTTTCGGAGGGTTCAAACCGAGTTTCTGAGCACGCTCCCAGCGAGACAGTTGAGTCATTCCAAGACATGGTCCGTAAGCCATGTTCATGTCAAACTGTCTCGGCACTTCTTCTGCTTGGTCGTGATCATCTGCAAAGTCATGGGCCACCCACTTTAGGGAACAAAAAGAGTGCTTTCACTTTCTTGGGCAGAAGAAGAAATTGTCAAACATTAAGTTGTTTTCTCATAAGCCACCTTCACACTGTTTTATGAGACTTTCTACCAAGCGAGTTTCAGTTTGTAAATTATCATACTACTATCTGAATTTTCCTCAGAAAACCCAGTAGAATACGATTAAGTGAACCAGTCACAAGTCCACAGGACCACATGACATTATGACAAAACTAGCATTATAGATGAAATATGAGAGAGAGAGAGAGAGAGAGAGAGAGAGAGAGAGAGAGACCTTTCAGGTCAATGGAGCCATGGGATATGAGGGCAGGCGGTTGAGTCACATTAGAACCAACAGTTGAGGCATTAGTTGGTGATCTTTTGGAAGAGCCCTTCTTACTGGAGGTGGATTTTGTATTCTTCTTCTGCTTGAAGAAACCTTTCATATTTGCTGATCTAGTTGCCATCCTTCAATGCTAAATTGCTGCAGAGAACAGTGAAATGATGATGATGAATTGCGAAGTATGTAGGAAAAAAAGTGATATTAACACCATAAGCCCGAAATCCAAGAAAGAACTACTATTCCATGGCAATATAAGGGGAAACAAGTCAAAATGAACTACAACCATTGAAGGGTCTCTACAAAGTGAAATTTTAAGATCAAATAGTAAAATGCCAATTTTAGTCAATTATGCAGAGGAACTTCCAAATTGCATTGCACAAATTGCATCAGCTAGACAACACAGATGAGATTGAGCCAGCATCTTTCCAAGATAGGAAATATTTTCCAGAACCATTGTTGGAAAATGTTTGAAACGTAATTCTTATTTTAGCTCTACTACTTGACCTACATTAGTTCACATCTCTTCTTTTGACAATGAGTACACGAAGTTGGTGCATTAGAACCATTAAAAATAGCAGGCTCATTTCATCAACAAGGTGTAGGCAAGAATTTCAATGGAAGTAATACTGCTTAGTAAGTGGACTAAAAGGCAGTAATTTCATAAAACTCCTACTCATAGGACTGATTAATTTCAATAGCAAATAAAAACCAACAATAACAAGCCAAGAAAACATCTATTCTAACAGCAATCTCTAGTAGAAACACAGCACGAAGCTGAAAACCACACCAGCACCAGCATTAACGTAGATGGTAGACATGCAAGGGATAAGTTCGCAGCACTTCCAACTAGATTCACTTCAATACTCTGAAAGACTTTCCAGAACAAAACAGAAAACAAGCTGCCAAATTCAAGCCGAGACAGATGATGATCCTACCGAGAAAGTCAAAACTATATTGGTCGATACTCAACATTTGAAGTCAAATGATTGCCCGACGACAAGAAAGACATGACATAATGAATTCGAATTATTTGCCAAAAGTAAACCTGCAGTAGTTGTTCATTTTCAGGCGTAAAGCAACGTCAAACCAAATTACCCAACAAGCGTTAGCTCTCCCACGACAGGCAAAATCATCTGACTACAAAGATCTTGGCCATGCCCAATCAACCTATAACTACTTAAGGAAAACTGTAGCCGAGTCGCTAAGAGCACGGCAACGCGAACCTCAAGAGGACAACCCCGGGAAAACAGACCCACACCCATCAAAATATATCATGCCAACAATCAAAGCAGACCGAACCCACTTCAGAAAATGCAACAAAAGCCAGGAGAGACGCGCACGATGCAGCGAATTCGAAGTATCAGGAATCAAACGACGCGCGAGGATACAAATTCTTCAAGCCGCACAACATTCTTGAACTCCACACGCACGTAGAGAGGGAAAGAGAGAGAGGGGTTCGGCGATCGATCACCGGAAGCGCTGATGCAAAGACAAGCCTTTGAGGGGGGAGAGAGAGAGAGAGGCTTTGAGCGGAAGAAACTGGAACTCGGCAGAGCCCTCATTCAAAATTTCAAATTGCAAGGAGTGCAGAAGACGGTGTTTTTGGGTTTTTCTCCATTGATATACCCTTTGCAATGATTTTCTTTTTTTTTTTATATTCATTGACCCGGTCAATCAATATAGTTGGCTTTTGTAATTACTATTTCTGCCCTTCACAATCCCCATCAATTAGGGAATTTAGCATTTTTAGTGTTAAGGCTAATTTTTTTGTTACTTGTTTAAATAGTTGCGATTGTTTTGAATCTATTTTATCATTATTATATTTATTTTGATGAGATTGTTAGAATTGCTGTGATGATTTTGTCAACTTTATATATTCAAATTATAAAAGACGGGACAATTCTTCATTTCTTATTATTAATAAGAACACATGATTCAACCATAAAACGATATGTGATAAATCTCAACACACACAATAATATACATTGTAAATGTCATATTTACTCTCTCGTCACAACTGTCTGTCTTTTAGCATACTATTTATCAACTGTCTTTTAGGGTCTGTTTGTTAAAAAGTGCTTCTATTTCCCGGAACAAAAATTTATGTTCTTTTGTTCCGGAAACAAGAAAAGAATATAAACGTGTTTGGTAAAACTTTTGTTACGGAAACAGATTTGGAACAAAAACAAAGAAGTAGAAAAAAGTAACTTCTTGTTCTCGGAAACAATTTCGAGAATCAATTTTTATCTTTCTTCTTTTTTCTTCTTCTCTTTTTTAGCCGGTCGCGGGCCTCAGCCATGGCCGGCCACCTCGCCTAGCCACCGCTTGGATGACGTCACCCAGCAGTGGCTGGGCGAGGCTAACCTCACGCCGTCTAGGCGAGGTCAAGTCTCGTCGGTGGCCTAGCGAGGCTTCGGCCCTTACGGTGGCCTGGCGAGGCTCTAGCGAGCTCGCTGGACCTCACCCAACCGGTCGTCGGCCGCCGCCGTGGTCGGCGATCAGCCACAAAGGAGAAAGAAAAAGAAAAAAAAAAGAAAAAGAAAGAAGAAAGAAGAAAAAAAGGGAAAATATAATAAAAGATTGAAAATTTTAAAAAAATAACAAAATTATACAAGTTTACCAAACGCATTTTTATTCCTGGAATAGAAATTTTTGCGCTATCGTCGCGTTTTTATCTTTAGAAATTGTTTTTAGAACGAAATAAAAATAAAAAAACTATTTCCGTTCAAAAATTGTTCTCCAAAACATAATGATTACCAAATGCGACCTTAACGTACTATTTATCAACAACATAAGTGGACACAGTCGAAAAAATATGCCTTATGCCTTAAGACACGTAAACATTAAATACCAGCCCTACAAATTATGTCGGCAGGATCACCATCTCATGATCTTTATGATGTCATTAAATAGTTATGCAAGTGTGGAAAAGCATGATTGTCATGAGGACTACCATGATGCGTAGATAAACCTGAGTGAAGCCCAATCTCAACCCTTGACTTTCACAAATCCATCGTCAGAAGAGAAAATATTAGATGCAGCTTTGATTCCAGCGTGACATCATACAAGTCCACTCACGTGTGTCGCCCGGCGCCACGTTGGAATCAAACGCCCCTCTTTAAATATTCGACAAGCTATCCTACTGGGGCCGCCAAAAACCTTTCGTCAATTTGAAAAATTCGGCGCTCTCTCTCCCTCCCCCCAAGAAAATAATAGTTGGGCCCTACAAAAGATCCGTCTCTCTTACAATTACTTTGAACAGAAGCGTTGGACTCTCTCACTCCATTTTTTTGTTCGACTCTCGCCCGGTCGCTCTGCCCTCCACTCCTTCTCCGATCAGACGACGGAGCCGCCGTCCCACGAATCGCGCCACCACCACCTCTTCCGCATCTGCCTCATCGGTCGCCGCTGCATCTGAGCTACAGCTAAAATTTTCTTGTTCGTTCTGCCCCTTCGTCGCGCTGCTCCTCCGAACGAGCAGCCAGAGCTCACCGTCTGACGAACCACGCCGCTGCACTTCTGCATCCGCCTCGTCCGCCACCTCCGCATCTGCATTCTCCTCCGTCTCCAACGGCAACCGGGCTCTTCCTCTCCCAGTCGTCGTCCTTGTCGCCATCGAAGAATCCATACTCGAAGTCGACGTCCAGGCCGATGCAAGGGATGCGAGGGACGCGGAAGCGGGACCTTGTGGATGCTCCGAGTTGATGCATCTTGACGTGGAAGATCGGGGTATTGTCGAACAAAAGCTCGCTCTCCCCGTAGCAGATAGGCATCAAGCTGCAGTAGCCGCAACTGCCACCGATGCTCTTGACGAATCCAGCCACGACGAGACGGAACTTGACCGCGAGGAGCCGCCTGAACGCCCCGCCTCTCCTCGGCCACAGCAGCACAAGGCGGACCACATCCCAAGCTTCGCAGGTGACGCCGGAGTCCCTGCTTGCCATTTCCGGATGCAGAACGTGTTACAGAGATGGTGAGGACGGCGAATCGCAAGCGAGCGGAAGCCCAACGGCAGAGAAGATGCTCTTTGGCAATGGCCTTTTCTCCCTGATTATCTAGGTACTGATTTTCGGAGCCTTTTCTCCAACATCATGTTTTTTTGCCATCAATTTATAATTTTTGGATTTTCCTTCAACCTAGGTTTTTTTTGTCCCTCCCTGTTCTCGCCCTTGCCAAACCTACACGGAAGAGATGAACTTTCTCTTTCTTTGGAAATCCTATAAGGCTGCGTTTCGGAACAACTTTACAAAGCCCTTTGGGCCTCTAAGGCCCGTTTGGTTCGGCTTTGGGGAAATCTTTCTTAGGAGAACGCAAATACCTTTGAGATAAATGGGTTTTCCGAAATCTTTAGACTATTTAGTAAACTATAGCCGAAAAGTCTTTATGGAAATGCAAAGACTTGTTTGAGTAAACATATATTTGAAAAGCCCTTTGGTGTGACCAAATTAAGTTTTTTAGTTTTAGTATTTTTAAAATTGCAAAAAGAAACAATGACTATATAATCTTTTACATTTTCATGTTGAGAGTAATGTAAAAGATATATATTAATAAATTTATTTAAAAATTATATTAAAAAATTTGATTATAGATTAGATGCAAAGGTCAACTTTTGGCTTAGGATTCTTTTAGGTTTGTTTTCAACTTTGAATTTTTTTAATTATTGTAGTTTTAATCATCTTCGTTAATTAATGATTATTCTAGTATATTGATAAAAAGTTGGGCTATTGATTGTCAAAATATAAAAATGATAAAAAAAAAAATTGAACTTATTCGATGAATGGTAAAGTGACCAATTGTGGATGCTAATTTTTTTGAGTAAGCACCGCATATAAAAAGGGAATTTCTCATTAAGAAAAATAAAAGCAAGTTCTTCTCATACAAATTTGACTAGAAATATTCATTTCATGATATTAAACATGGTCATATATGTCAAGAAAAAAGAAATTCGTTTATAAGAGGACTAGCATTCCGCAAATGATGAATGCGTGGCCCAACATTTTCGGCCAAAGATTTCAAAGTCGGCGTTTGGCCAGGATACCTTCAATCTTTGCCGAACTAAACAACACGAAATTTTTTTCCAATGAGCTTTCAGTACCGAAAGTTCGCTGGGATTCTTGAACCAAACCGCCAGCAAGGCGCTTTGAAAGCAAATGTAAGTGTGTTTAGCATTTATTTTTGGGAGAACATTTCCCAAATGCTAGCATTTGCCTTGGGCCTTATAAAGGCATTGAGCTCAAGGCTGCCTCTTTCCTGCCTTGGCTTTTTGGCATTCTCGGCATACAACAGTACCCAGTTAATGAATTTTTTGAATTTCCAATCTTACCCTCACTCACTAATAATAATTCCACATTACCCCCATGTCTAACATAAAAACCCTTTAGATCCGTTGCACTTCTTCCTTCGCCTCTCTTCACCCGCGCACTTGCCTAACAAAACGTAGCTCTCTCGCCTCTCTTTATTCGCCTCGCGAACATTGCTCGCCTGGTCGCCTACGGTCGCCTGATAGATTGTCGCCGTCGATCGCCTCTCGTCGACGCCCAGATCTGTTGTTGCGAGGCTTGCTGAGGTCGCAGGACGCCGGTGCACTGCGCCTGGGGTTTGGCGACCCCAAAGCCCTTGCCTAGGCTCCGAAGTAATCCTAGAAATTATCATCCCATATTCAACGACCGTGGAAGCTCCGAAGAAATGGAACGTCACCTTCACGAAGCATTTGACTTTGAAGCTGAAGCGCGAGGTCTATCGCGACAGCTTCCTCTCTCTCCGCAATGCCATCGGCAAGGTCTTCACTTTCACTATAATCTCTGCCACTGATGTTCAGTGCTTATTTGATTGGTGTTGATTCCTCCGGTTGTGTTGGTCGTGATTCCACGCTTGTTGGTTGTTGTTGTCCGTGGACCAATCTGTTTTTATTTTCTAGCGAACTTTAATTTGTTCAGTCTTTCGATGTTTTTATTTTGTTATGGGCTAATCTAACTTTGGAGTTTTGACTTTGATTAGCGAGGCTTGGGGGCATCTAGGACTTTGTGTTTTGATGATTGAATTAAGTCGAGTGATTTGTTCATCGGTCTTGCTACAGTTGGTTTCTGGCGAGATGTCGATATTTGCTTGTTTAGTGTAGAAATATGAATTCTGAGTTGAAGATCTTGTGCTTCTTCAACATTTGGTCTTCTTCTTGTCCTTGGTTTTGTTGATGCTAACTTATGCTATTCTACTCTTTTGTAGTTACATCTTGATTATCTGTAATGATCTTTGAAATAAAACCCCAGCTATTAATTTGCTTTATATTGGTGGATGACTCGCTAGCATTGTCAATCATACGAAAGAGTGAGATTGACGCTCTTTTTCTCTGTGGCAATGGGAATAAAGAGAGCAAGGATTCTTTTCTTTTTTTGGCCAGAAATGCATCAGACTTTAATCTTTATTGCTTTAGAGTTCATAGTATGACCTCTCAACGGAGATCAGAACTAATATCCTTGTCTAACAAAGTTGTCAGTGAAAGAGATGTGAGTAATTCACCCCTGAGGACATAAACACTTCCTAACTTGTGTAGCTACCCAATTAGCATAGTAATTAAGAGAGCAAAGACTTGGCAATATCTTGGGCCTCAACCAATAACGTTAGAAAGAAAGATAAGCTCAAATAACTTTTACAGTTAGCAAATATCTAGCTAGAATTATCTTTTGCTTCTTATCTTCATTTCCGACCTTTTCAACAAAGATAGCATTTTCGTCCTTGCTGCTGTTGGTGCATCAAAATTTGAAACCTTATGGAGCTTTGTGGAGTTTTGGAATAATCAGGTCTTGCGATTTTGTGCGAAACTTTGATGTGTTCTCATAATTTGAAAATTTGTTAACCGAAGGTATTGTTGAAAATTTATGTCCTGTGATTCTTTCTGCTATTATTTATTATTTGCTAATCACCTTGCTTATGATGGGACATTCACTAATCATATCTCTGCTTCCAGTGACAAGCTCTTCTGTGTGGGTTAACTTACCCGCTGCTGCAACATTAATCATTGCCCTTCTCTATTTTTCAACGGATTTTGATATGCGAAGGAAAGCTGCAGTATACAATAGCAAAAAACCTGCAAGCACCACTGCATCTCTGAAGAAACCTGTTCAAACTCCTAAAGTCGTTACATAGTCGAAGTGGAGAAGTAAAGTGGGTTCTCCTGTAGTTGAAGATGCAATGGATTGCTTTACCAGGCATCTAGTGTCTGAGTGGGTCACAGATCATTGGTACTCTTGTTTAACACCTGATAGAGAAGGCCCATAGGAATTGGTGCGCATCATCAATGATGTTCTTGCAGAATTTTCAGATTGCGTGAGGAACATTAACCTAATCAACCTTCTTACAAGGTATTCTCATCATGATATTGTTCATCTTTTTTCTGTACGATTATTGTTTCCAAAAATCTGGTTTTCAAGGTCATTGACCTTATTAACTGGTGCAGGGACATTGTTGGTCTCATCTAAACACATTTGGAGATCTTTCGCATTACACGGGCAAAGATTGAAAAGCAACAGTTTGAACATCTCACTGTTCAGCAACTAGATGGTGAACTAAGACGTATCTTGGCTTCTGAAAATAAATGGCACCCAGCATTATTTTCCATTGAAGCTGAGCACAAGGTTGCTTTCTTGTAATCTCCTTTACATAGACGTACTTGTGTTCCTTGCTATTCTCATGCTTTTTTTTTTTTTTCCAACACATGTTTTACAACATGTAATTGATGGACTTATCTCTTTTACCTTCGAGCCTGAACATCTGCAATGCTCATTTGTCAGATGCATTGTCAGGGAGCTTCTTGCCTGTGCAGTGATGAGACCAGTCCTGAACTTAACTAACCCAAGGCAACTATCTCTTAGCTTTCATTAATATACGGCCCCTAATTTCGTCTGTTATTCATTTTCTATGGAAATTCTTTGTAGGTTTATCAATGAAGGGATCGAGTCTTTTGTCATTTCTAAAATCGAGGCTAATAAAGGTGCAATTGTAGCTCATGAGGCATCGCCATCTAAAAATAGGACAGGGGTCTTATATGATCATTTCTCCAGATTCTTAGGTCTTACAGTGACTGGTATTGAGCTCGTCCATTAAAAAAAAATCCCACCAAAAGCACACATAATGCAGAAGACATCAACAGAATGTTTCTTTCCAAAGATCCATTGCTATGGACACGCGATGCTCCCACTCAAGGAATTCTTTGCCTGTAGAGTCCCAAAATGGTGATGATAAAGGTATTTTGCGACCCCGCTCTGGAGGTGAGTGGGGAGAAATGCTGGATGTGATGTCTCGTAGAAAAGCTCAAGCCCTTGCTCCTGAACATTTTGAAAACATGTGGGCCAAAGGGAGAAACTACAGAAAGGAGGGAGAAATCGGTTGATCGAACAGATTCCATAGCAGTCTTCAGTGAATAAGGCCGTTGTCACTGATCATTCTAGATCTGTGTCCAAACCCAAAGGAAAGAATGAAATGGTAAACAACAATCTCCCTGGAGGTGGCACCTCTTCTGCAGTAGAGAGTCCCTCCATCCAACCAAACAAGAACTTGTCAGGTCACTCACTGATGTTTGTAACTGAAGAAGATGGTGACCAGAGTGTCATGCGTTTGGAGGAGGCTGAATCAGGGAGCAGTTCATATACTTCTGACGATGACGAAGCTGAGACAATTAATGGTCTTGACTCTCCTGGAACTAAAGTTTGGGATGGCAAAATCTTCAACTCAGAATTTGGGATGGCAACATTTGGTCTTGGTCTTGTTCTTGTTCTTCATGGTCACTTTTGGCCTCTTTGGATGTTGTCCAAGAATGTTCATGTAATATTTAAGGATAATATATTTCCTTCCTCATAACATATATGACCATGCTTATTTTAATAAAATTACTCTCTTTTTAATTGAGAATGATCCACCTTGATGTATTTTTTGGTTTATAAATTTGTTAATATGTCTTTAATACATTATTCTTAACAAAAATATAAAAATTACAATCATTTTTTGCCAATTTTAAACAAATTAAATCAAAAAACTTAAATTGATCACACTAAAAGAACTTTTCAAATATATGTTTACCAAACAGCATTTTTCCAAAGTTGCTTTTCAAGGCACTTTTCAATTACAGTTTACCAAACGGTCTTTGCATTTCACCAAACTTCTTTAGGCTAAAGGCATTTGCATTAATCCAAAGGCTTTCCCCAAAAGCTGAACCAAACGGACCCTAAGTCCTAGTGAAAGAACCTACCTGGGAGAGATGATACAAATTTCTAGGTTTGTTGTAGGGCCCAGCTATTATTTTCTTGGGGGGAGAGAGAGAGAGCGCCGAATTTTTCAAATTGACCGAGAGGGAAAGGTTTCTGGTGAGCCCAGCAAGATAGCTCGTCGAATATTTAAAGAGGGGCGTATGATTCCAAAGCATGGCGTTGGGCGACACGTGTCGCCCAGTGAATGAACTTGTATGATGCCACGTTGGAATCAGAACTACACTTAATATTTTCTCGAGAATCTCGCCATCCATTGGGACAGAACCCAACAGGTACGTGGCGAACGCATGGAAACTGTGTTATGAAGGTCTCTGTAGTGTGTTTGATGAAGATTGTAATGAGAAATTATGCGACGATGAGTTTGGGTTGGATTGAATTGCAGATTAAGAGTCTAGGGAGCGATGGAACATAGGCTATCAATCAAAGGCCAATTTTCCAGGAGAAACTTTCACCTATTGTTTCATTGTCGATCGGGTGAGTCCTAAGTACAAAGATCATCCGATACCATGTTCATGTGAGCTTTTCCGAAATTCGTGTGAGGTTCAAGTTGAATCCACCTTATCGATGAATATGCACTGCGGGCATTTAAATTCTTATCTTGCAAAGGGATGTCATTTATACTATATGCTTCATTGCAGCTTGGAAAATCTCCGTACTACTCCTATTACAGAAGGCAAACAGTGGATGGACTGCATGGATTGATCGATTTTTTGCCGCCGTACGGCATGACCAAGCAATTCGCTTACGATTATGGCGAGCATCATCCTCAACGACCGATACTACAAAAGCTATTATGATTAGGCGACTGAGCCTGAGGTGATTAATTTAATTTGATTTCCTCAATTATGAAGGACTGTCGCGACCAATTTTTTTGGGGGGTGAACCACCTAGGGTTTGGCTAATGGATTGTTAAGCCTAGACTTAACTCGAGCTCTCCCAAGCCCATACCAATTCGCGACTTAGGTTCAAGTTCTTAACATACAAATTATTTTCAATTAGGAGTCGGCACTAATCTATTTTTGGTGGGTCGATTAGAAACCCAAGTAAAGCAACGGGAGGTTTACTTTACTCCTACGAACCAGAGACTATGGGTACGGGGACTTGGTTACACTAGATTTCTCTAATGTCCTTTCGGTACCATTCTTTATTTAAAAAATGTTTGGCAAGCAGCTTGGATTGATTTTAAATCTATTTCCCTAACATGTGAGGCGATCATGCGGGTGCGCAATCCATCAATTTAACACCCAAGAAAGCAATGAATAAATTGCAAACTTACCTCAAAACAACGAAAGCATCTGTGATGTTAGATTAAAATCCACATCAACAACCCTATGTATGGTTTCTAATTAACACGCAACTTTTGTTTTGTTTTCACTTAATTGATGAAAATCATGCAATATGCAATGCAATATTAACTAAATGACCTAATTCAAATGACATGTATTTTCTAATTAAATGGGCCTAGTAAAAATACTAAATGGCATGCATCTCAATGAATCTAACCCTAATGACGTGCATATGACAATTCTTCTTTTCTTTTTCCTTAAGAGAATGCAATCTATCCTAGAGATTGAAACTAATTTATTCTAAGACATTTTTTTGTATTTTTTATGAAATTCGGAATTAGAAAAATGTGAAGATTATCTAGCTAGATTAAGATCCTATTCAATTTATATTAGGAATTAGGTTAAGCTAAATCCTAATTTAAACTAAAATATTATCTTAACCCAAATAATCCTAGAATGCAATTTATCTTATGTCTAAACTTATAATAAGTTAAAAAAATATTATCTAGAATTAAGTTACATGCAATTTTACCCTAATATGCAATGACGTGCAAAAGATGCCCTAACTCTACATGACATATGCATGATGATTTTTTTGTTATTTTTCCTTTTTTCTTTTTTTTTTTAAATTTCGAAATTAATAATAGCCAAATAATTAAACATGCAATCCAAATTAAAATCTAGCAACCTAAATTGATTGATTTGATTTATTTATTTATTTATTTTGAAAGTTCATGATAAATAGAATGTTTAGCCTAAATATGCAAATAATTCTAAAACATGCAATATTCTAACTCAGACATATTTCAAGATAAATAAAGCAATCAAGTCCATCAAAATTACCTCAAAAAAAAATAAAAAAATATCACACATCGTTCAGATCAAGAGATAATATTTCGCTAGTAAAATCGATAAATTGATCTTAAGCCTTAAAGATCAAAATATCAATTTTATTCCCACTTGATTAATTATTTCATCTAAAGCACTATAAATGAAATAAAAAACCCTGGAGCGGTTGCGAATCGGGTGATATATAAAGATTTCCAATTATGCATAGATAGGTATCTCAACCAAAAAAACGACATATAAAGGGATAATAATAAAAAACATAAAAAAGAAAAACCTAAACTTGCCTAATAAAGTAAAGCAAAAATACCTAATAAAAATTTTTCTCTTTTTTTTTTTTTAAAAAGAAGAAAATCTTGGCCGCCGTTTTGGGGGAAGTCGCCGGCGAGGGTTTCCGGTGAGGACAGGGAGCGGCGCGACGGTGGCGAGGCAACGGGAGCGTCGTGGGTGCAGGTGCGGGCGTCGCGGGCGAGGGACTCCGAGCGCGGGGCGAGGCAAGGCGGAGACGGCGTCGGGCGACTCAACGAGATCGACGGGCGGCGTCGCGGGCGGAGCGAGGATGGCGTCGGATTCGGACCGGCGACGTCGAGGGGGCCACGAGCGGCGAACGAGGAGGCGGGGGCGGCAAGCCGGCTCGGAATCCGCCGGGTCACGATCTGCAGGGGGATCGAGCGAGATCGGCGGCGGAGCAGCAGATCGGGAGCTGGGGCGCTGCAAATCGGCGACGACAGAGGCGGTGTCGAGGAGGTGCGAGCCGGGCGTCGGGGTTGCGAGAGGGTGAACGACGGCGGCGGAGCGTTGGGGCGGCGCGACCTTCGGTGTCGGGGCTGTAGAGGGCGAGCGACGGCGGCGGGACGGCGCAGAGCTCGCGGACGGAGGCCGCCGGCGGTGAGAGCAGCGGCGCCGGCTGCTCTTCGGGGAAGATGAACAGTGCCGATTAGGGTTTCGGCCTTTGTTTCGACACTTTTTTTTTTTTTTTTTCGGTTTGGTCTCTCTCACGTCACTTTTTCTAACTTTTCACTTTTGTGTACTTTTTCACCCAAAAGAAAGAGCCCCCTTTTTACTTTGCGCGCGGTGTATTTTATAGGTCCAAAAATGTATCCTCACGGCATATATTATTTTTTTTTTGCTTGCGCACGATACCCCTAAATATGTCGTTGAAATATACACATCCCGCGCAATATTCCCTTTTATATTTCTCACATATTCTATCCAGAAAAATTCCCTCTTTGCACAAAATACACCCCTTAGTGTATATTACCTAAAAATATGAAAAATCTGAACGGAATATGTGAAAAATCTTCCCTTCACCGGCGGCCTAAAAATAAAATGTTTCTAAACTATATGCCATATTTTTTTTTTATTTAATTTAAAAATCAATCCCAAAAATTTAGGTGTCAACAAGGACTTAAACACCAGTTTCACTCATTTGTCAGGTTCGTCATTCTCTTTTGTTGCTTGGATTGCAGTGCCTGTTGATTCCTAGGAACGGAAAGTTTGATTGCGCCGAATCTACCACTCGTGATGCGATCAATCCTCAATATTCACACTGGAGGGTCGACCCTGGTAAAACATGTCGCCTCAATATTTCAAGTGTGACAGCTCAATCTACTCTCAGCTTTGAGATTGTGGTGTACTTTCATTACAACCTATGACTTATTCCGCACGGGAGAAGAAATAGGCAGGTGGCTGGAATCACAGAAGAGGGCGAACGCCAAGATTCACCGAGATTCAAGAACAAGAAAACCCGCTCGCCGGGGAAGCAGAAGAGGGGCAAGCCGGGCACCACTGAAAAACCCTAGAAGAGGGTTTTACACGTAGGCAGAGAGAGAGGGAGAAAGAGAGAGTTGCAGAAGAGGGAGAGGAGGGAGAGGAAGAAGATGCAGAGGAGGGAGAGGGAGGGAGGGAGGGAGGGTGGCTAGGCTTTTTGAAAGAGGGGAGCCTCCTCAGATGGCACAGCAATGAATTGGAGGATAAGTTTACAACCCATCCATCTTCTTTTCTTTGGCAATCTATTTAATGTATTTAGGAGGAAATCAATCTCACTAAATTAATTCCACACCTTACTTAGATCTTACTGATCCTGCCTTTTTTTTTTAAAAGAAATTACTATGAAATGCACATATGAACTATAGAAATCCCTTTTAAAAATAAAAAAACAGAGAGAGACTCAACTTACTTCATTGATCACCAATATCGTGATACTTAAGGCAGGGTGAAATTGCTACGATCACGCCATTTAATATCTTGTCATTGTTCATTATCGAAGTTGCATGGATGTTGCGTGCTCAAGCGATGAGAATGACATAATTCTAAAGGACGATTATGATAGATACGTAATTCTAAAGGACGATTATGATAGATACGCTTTTAGTTAGGTTGACCGAAAATGAATTGGATCGGTTAGAATGAACTCCTAAATTTGGTGAAATCAACTGTTCTTCCAAAAAGAATTTTTCAATGAGTATGTTTATTTTTAAATAAAATATGAATCTCTTGTGGTCACAAAATAATCATTCTTCTTTCTCTTTAAAAATTAGAAATTTAAGCCCCCAGTCTTTCCGTTTTCCAAAAGATCTTAAAGAAGGGAACTTCATAACTCACCTCATTAATGGTAGGGCTACAATATGTGCAAACCCGAATTATATGTACTGAATACATAAATCTAATTATTTGTTTATTTGGGTACATGTAATCAATGAGATTGTACAATACCATGTCGATGTTAAAACATGAAATAAATAATGAAGGTTGGAAATAAACTAAAGAGGAGCGAACATGATAGAGTCAGTGAATGGCCCCATGATTACCGCCATTTGATTATCTTGACTTAAAATTATTATATTACTCGTTAGTTTGTCCTCACATTGGATATAGCGATGATAATTGTCGATGGTACTTCGGGTAGACAACATTCAAATACACATCTTAGGAACTTTTGATTATTCTGTCCTCTTCAAAACTGCGTAGGAGATTTTCTTAGAGAAATAATACACATCTCTATATGTTATTCTACGTTCTCTTCTATTTGTTCCTTCTTTTAAATGCCCTTCGAGTTTGCACGAGATACTTGTATGCAGACTTGAGTCTTTGATTATCAAGTCACTTTAGTAAATTAATTATGCTCTAATCAGTTATTAGTTAAGCTTTTAGGAAATCAGGTAAATTTGTAGTATAGAGGCGATCATTGGGAAGCTCTAGCTAGGTCAGGTTTGAAGATCAGGCCTAATGCGTTGCCCATGTCCATCCATCATATAAAATTTCTACAAATAACTTTTAGATGAGGGGGCTGGACTTTCTGGTGTAAGAGTATTATTCAAACCCGGCCATTTACCTCTTAAGCTTAGGCAGGTTTGGGTACACCGAGCGCCGCCCGTAAGTTGATTACCTTTATTGACAATCAATAAATGGTACATTCTAGGGATCTATTAATAACAATGGCCAAAAACCTTTTGATAAAAAAAAAGTAAAAAAAAATAGGATACGTACACCACGAGTATTCATACGACGCTTACTTGAGTGCTGTAATTTTTATTTTTATTTTATTATTTAGATATTATAACATTTAAAAACATTTATTTGACTGTTATGACTTTCAATTGATCACTTGAGTACCAAAACTTTTTAAAAACGTTAATTCAATTTATTATCGAAAATCCAACTTAGCATAACTTTTGTGGTGAACATTTTTAAAAGTTTTGGTACACCAATGATTGACTAAAAAGTCAAATGGCAATCAAATAATTAGAAAAAAATTATGACACTTAAGTGAGCACTTGTACGAAAGTTATGGTACTTATGGTGTTATTTTCTAAATAATTTTCATTGCTTATATATTTCCTTGATTGAAGGTATTTATTAAAATATTGTTCATGCTATATTCTTTTTTTGTAAAAAAATAATCGTGAAAATATTACAACTTTCATAGGATGCTCGTTTGGTATCGTAACTTTTTAATTAATTATTTAAGTCCTATTATCTTTAGAAAACGTTCATGCAATTAGCATCGACATTTTCCCTCACTGAAAAATCTAACTTAGTATTAATTTAATATAAAATCACTCGACTGGACTCGATAGGGTAATGATGTCATCAAAAGCATGTAAAACAACGTTGTTTAGCCCTTTCCAAGCCCTGAGTTGATGAATTGGGATTAAACTAGGACCAATAAAAGATACTAGCCCCAGATTTTCATTTGCAAATCAAAAAATTGCCGAAGGTAAGGCTTTATCTTGTCCATCCTCTCGACGAAAAACTAGCACACAAATTTAGTGTTTGATTATCGAGTCAATTTAGTAAATAATTACTCATTGATCGGTTATTAATTAAGGTTTTTGGAAATCGCAACCAATCATATTATAAATTTGTACTATGAAGGTGATCATTGGAAGGGTTTTAATTAGGCTGAGTTTGAAGATCGGGCCTGATATGTTAAACCAAACTCATCCATTATATAAAATTTATACAATAATTTTCAGGTTGTGCTAGGTTAAAGATGAGTTGGCTGGACTTTCTCATGTAAAAATATTGTATAAACTTGCTCATTCACTTCTTAGTCCTAGGCGGGCTTGGGTAGGCCGAGTGGGCCACCCAGCTGCTGATTACATTTCCTGACCATACCATAAAAAGGCACGTTCTAAAGATCAGTTAATCACAATGTCCAAAGTACTCTCGATAGAAAAAATAGTGAAAAGGATATATTACTTATATATTTCCTCAAACTAGATGATTATTAAAATACTTTCATGATACATCCTTTCTAAATTGATGAAAATAATAGGGAAAATGACATGGCACCACAAATGTATCAAGATTTTCCACCAAAAAATGTATCAAGTTTAGAACGGCCCAAAATTTTTGTACGCTAAATAGGCCCAGGCCAGGCCAGACGGGGCCAGGTTAATCTAATCCGGTCCCTGAACAAGAATTTAACTTCAAATCGGGCTTAGAACAAAATAAATCTTAAACAGTGTATTATGGATGTTATGAACTGAAAGAACGGTGGATGGATGGGCTGTGTAATCAGTTAAATGAATGGGAATTTCTGACTTTGGTTGATAATTGATGTCGATGACTGGCTGTGTATGGGCTGAGCTGAGTTATGAAGTTTCCACATGTTAAGGATCATACCAAATAGCTTCCTAAACATATGGAATTTCGGGACTTAAGCGATGGTCAAATGTGCAGGTTAGATGAAGTTTGTGCTGTACGGTTGCCTTGCAATCATTGGTGATGAAACTCCGGCCGAGTCATCGCTGGGCTCTTGCGAAGAACAAGATTAATTGAAGCTGCCCTTCAACAAAGCAGAAAGAGGGAGAAGATTCTATTGAGCGCACAGATAATTTCACAGTGACAGATGAATCCATGACCACTTGGGCAAAAGCATTCCAATGGTATGCTGCAAAGTGAGAAGGTAACTCCAGGTTTTGCCATCCTCCTCATGAAAAAGATGGCATCAACACGGCAAGCTTCCGGGACCTTGCTATAAGCCCGCGAACTTCATGTAAGTAACGCTGTTCCCTGCCCCGGTACTGACGCATCTCGAAGAGAGACTCCAGAGTTCTTCGCAAGAGATGTGCAATATCATTCAAACAGCTAGCAGCATTTTTCCCCGAAAGTTCCTCCTAATGAGCTGAAAATATACACAAACTGGATCCAGTGGTTCATGAAATCCTATATTAAAGGCGGGCTGTTTGCATCTGATGCTAAAGTATACAGGTTCTTAACAGATAACAACAGCTCAACATATGAATATAATTCTGGCTTATGTGCCAAAGGACACTTTCCATGCGCTAATTAGTTGAAGTTGTATGACTGAATGTTGAGGATGTGCAGGCTGGAGACTGACTGGTCCTACTTTATACAGAGACAGGAGATGAAACTGAAGGAGGAACCCGGTTCTGATTGGGCTTCCCTATACCTATCATAATGTTTAGATGAATCAGTTTCTTAACCTGAACTGAAGGCAGGAATTTGAACAAACTCCGTGAGGATAGTGCGGAACTCATCTTCCGGTCATTGTTTCCATGATCTTGTCTATGGCCTCCCGGTTATTCCTTGCGTGACTTGGGGCAATTTCCTGCGGCACCATCTGAAATCTCTCTCCATGGCAGCATCGATGTCTTCCACAAGCTTTTCTGACATTATATTTCTGGCCATCATCCTCGTGATTTCAGTGCTGATGAGTTCATGAGGCGATCATGGACTAATTAGCATCAGAGAGTAAACTCCTCGTGATTTCTGGTCATATGGAAGCAGCACAAGAGAAGCTGATATAAGTTTGAACCTGATAGGGCGAGGAAACAAGCTGCTGAGAGGGATGGATGGTTTTTCCTATCGTCATTTCCCCCTCCAATTCCAGTTCCTCTCTGCCGCCCCCACGGCATCAATTTCATCAGCAAACACAACGCAGGGAGCATTTTCTTTGGCGAGGAGCGGCGAGGGGGAATTTGCTTGAGTACCTGAGAGGAGGAAGACAAGAAAGAAGAACCCTAATCCCAATTCAATTTGGGGATTTCTTTTAGGGACAGAATTTTTTTTTTTTACCCAATTAAAAATTTTAGACAAAATTGCCCCGTTCTAATTGGTCAAAAAAGTCAGCCGGCAAAAAATTTGGCTCGTCAGCAAGTTCAGTCCTTTAATTATTTTTTTTAAAGAATAATTTAATTTCATGCCTTTATTTAGAATTCTAACTTAAATCAAGATGCATATGATGTCAGTGCAAAATCAAGCAAACAGAGCACCTAAAAATGTTTTATATGTCAACTAGGGTTGGACAACATTATAGGGAAAAATAAATGGACAAAAACATCTCCCCTTTGGGCTGCAGGACTGGATTTTACGCTCTGAAATTCAATAAATTGATTAATTCTTCTTTGTCGATAGAAATGTATGCACTTTACTCTACCGGCGCTAGAGGCTAGTCACTCTGCTTTCTTTGTATAATTGTTTGTTATTAATTTTCTGGCTTATGGAGAAAGAGGTTTGACGTGGGTGCACATTGTCAACATTGCGGAATTTATTTGAAAAAAATCTCTACAGATCGATTCTAAAATATGCATCATATTTCTTTTGATCTAACACGAGATCGGTTATTTCTTGCAAAGAAGATATTTTTTCATTGTACTTTTTCATATGTTTAATTTTAGGTTTATGTCTTAGAATTAGGTGATTTTTAATTGTATTTTAAGCTAGTTATTTGATTAGCCTGAGAGATAGATAAAAGGTCATCTTCATTTACTAATTTCCTTTATCTTTAGGATTCTAGATTGGAAAATTTTAACTATTTATGGTGATTTTATTTAGCATTTAGCAATAATCTTATTACATCAGCTACTTTATGGTATATGCCCGCAAACACGATGCAAAGCCATTGGGGGAGTCGTCAGATAGCAGAACAAAAACCATTGTCAACGCCAAAGCAAGCAAAAAGATGACGCCTGGAGAGATGACCTATTACTAATAACTCATTGTTGACTATTAACCAGGGATGCTAGGTTGACACATTGATTAATGGACAACTATACGAAGCATGGGCAAACGTAGCAGGAACCGACGGTTCCAACAGGGGCCTCCAACGAGATAGCTTGGTAATTCGGAGCCCGGCTTAATTGCCTTTCTAATTTCACGCCTTGTTCTCGTCAATTTCTAACTCATATTTTTCTTTCCTATAAAAAGAGAATATGAGAGGTGATATTAGAGAGTCCGACTCCTCGAAAGTTTTTACACCTATTTTTTCCACCTTAAGCTAATTTGAACCTGCTTAGACCCACGACAAAAAAGATGACTTGTATAAAGATGATCTATGACCAATAGCTAAGTCGGGGGAACCCAATGATGTCCCTATTATCTGCCTTAGATAGGTAAGCAGATATAGGATGTCAAAGAGGCATTTATTTGTACTAGAAAGTGGAATCCGATGCCTAAGCAGGGGTCGCCTCTTCCAACTGGTCCCTCGGTTGGTCTCCCAATAGATTCCTCCTAAAGATCTTTCAAAGCATGAAGGGACGCCACCAACATCCACGCCTTCATGTAAGACTATTATTAATGGCAAAGAATTGCATCGCCAATCTTTGAAGGTGTACGTCGTCTAGAAGAATCAAAGGCAGAGGAATCAAGTGATCATACCGTAGTCATCTACTCCAATTGAACATAGGTGTGAAATTTGAGCTTGCTAAATTTCCTACTTGTCAGCAGAGCAGACTCAGCCGCAGCATTAAAGTTTGCCTTCGTTCCAGGATATTATGCTATAATACTTAGTGCAAGTGGTTATGGCCCAAAAATTTCTTGACAAATCATCCTGGGGTGATGACTACGTCTCAACATGAGCAGGGTACTCATTTGTTTTGTAAAGATTCAGACAGTTTTGATCAATATTTTTTCAGAAATACAGAATAGAAATTTTTTGCTGAATTATCATTTGTGAGCGATTATTTGTGCCTGAGGACGTATGTTGCGAGTTTACTTGTTTTTTATCGCTCATTTCCACTATGTCATTTACAAGGGCAAGCATAAATGTTATTCCATTGCGAAGAAATTGAGAAGCAACTTTTTGCTTCTTAAGAATGAACCAAGTCTGTTTTAGCATCGACTTCGGTTTGATAGAAAAGAAAACTCACATCGACTTAGGGACTTAGTCGAGCTTAAGAAACCTTTAAAAGCATTCAAAATGCATAATATTAATAAAAATGAGAATCGTTATCTAATGTATACCCTATAGTTTAAAAAATGCTAAAAGCTAAAAAGATACTTCGTGCCCTTTTTTTTTTGGCCCCGATTATTTAAGACGCGTTTGGTAACGACTATGTTTCGAGAACAATTTTTTTTTTTATCATAAATAATTTTTTTCTGATTCTATTTGCGGGAACAAATTTTGAGCAAAATGACATGTTTAGTAACTATCCAAAATTTATATTCCCAGGATAGAAATGTGTTTGGTAGGGTTCTTAAATTTTTTTGTTTATTTTAATTTTTTAATACTTTTATTATATATTTTAAAATTTTCTCTTTTTTCCTTTTATTTTTATTTTTCTCTTCTTCCTCCTTCTTCTTTGTAACCGTCGTCGGCCATCGCCGAGGTTGGCGACCAACCGGGAGAGGTCCTACAAGCTCGCCCGGCCTAGTGAGGTCGAGCCTCACGTCGGCCGGCAAGGCCGAGCCTCGTCGTGGCTATGCGAGGCTTGGTCTCACCTTGGCTAGGCAAGGTTGATCTCGCTCAGATTTGGCGAGGCCGACCTCACCCGGCCAAGTGTCATTGGCCGGCCAAAAGGAAGAAGAAGAAGGAAGAAAAGAAGAAAAGAAAAAAATAGGAACGATTTTAGGAATTATTCCCGAGAACAAAAAACTACTTTTTCTACTTCTTGATAGTTGATTCTGTTCCAAATTTATTAGAACAAAAAAAAAAAGATTTTGTTTTCGGGAACAAAAATTTTACCAAAGCATTTCTATTCTTTTTTCATTTCAAGGAACAAAAGAATAGAAATAGTTGTTCTCCGGAATGTTACCAGACAAGGCCTTAGACTGCAAAGTGGGAAAGTGCATTTTTAAAGAAATAAAAAGGATGTCCGCTTAGAGAAATTAATTTGTGCGTATGGTGGTTTTAAAGGCATCTTTCGAGGAACACAGCAATTGGTCAACTTTGCAGTTCAGACTTGTAACACGACTTTTTAATTACAGGTTCTTACCGTCGAACTGTAAAAGGTTGACGAAGGACTCATAAAATCATCGAGTATAGCAGGTCCCGCACACCCATTCCGGAATTACATACACAAACAAAGAAAAATTAACACTGCTTTATTAATAAATAATTGAGAGACAAGCGCATAAGAAATCATTATCGTGCAAGTGAGATTGAGGGGGCGTTTATTTAATAAAAGTATTTTTTGTGAATCGGTTTTTTGGACTTCGCGCGTTTAATTTGCTAAAAATGATCAATCAATAAGAAACCATTTACATTCAAAGAAAATATGCATACTTTAAGATAGGAAAATAAATTTCCTAACCTGAAAATAGGAAAATATTTTCCTGGAAAAATGATTTCTTGAAAATTATTTTCTTCTGGAAAATAACCACGAAAAGCCTAAACTATATTTATAGTCCAAAATCATGCCAACTGTGATTTATTTATCATAAATTTTTCATTATGACATCAAAAATCCTAAATTTGTAATCATATGACATATTTACCTTTTGTTAAGATTCTGTCAAATGATTTCCTAGATGTCAATACTATTTGTTTGTTGTTGTCTATCTAGGTAGATTTTTAAAATGGAAAGTAAATGTGTCACATAAAGTTTATCATAAAGAAAAGTTTAAGATAAATATATCATGATGGGTATAATTTGAGATTTTTTGTGACTTTTTTTCATTTTTTCTATGAAATTTTCCCCAAAACAAACACTTCGAATTTTGAAACATTCAAAAAGTATAATTAAATTCTAAAAATTGTCAAATTACTGAAATCAAAACCTTTGATCAACTCCATCGTGATTTAATTAAAGGAAAATACTAATATGGCTATTCTTTATTATCTTCTTAGTCTAACGTGATATTGAGGTAAACTAAAGTAGTAAACAATATCGATTTCGGTCAATTAAATTAAATTAAAGAAATAAAAAATATATATTTAAAAACAAAAAAGAGCCTCTTTTGGAAAATGCTTTGAAAGTCTTCTCTCGCCCTAATCCTTAAGGGTGTGCATGGTCCGAATGGGCAGTTCTTGACCTAGAACCGGAACCACTTGCTAAGAACCAGTTTCGAAAATTGAAAACGGGAACCACCCATTAGTTGCATGGATCCACCCGAGAACTGGACCGCCGGTTCGGTCCGGTTCCGGGGTGGATCCATAGAACTGGTCTCATCAATAATAATATCGTTTTCCAAATCCCATCGTAAGTACTCTTCATATCGAGTAATATTTTTCTTTAAATCGAACCGACTTAATTAAGGGTACCATTTTATTTTATTTTATTGGAAAACACTACCAAAGAAGAAAAATAGGTTTTTTTCCTATTTTTGAATCATTTTAGTTGAAATCTAAAATATTCTTTAAGTTAAGGTTTTGGATGATTGTCATATGTAGATCGTCTTTTCCTTTATTCTCTAACAGTGCTCAATCTCTTACAACATTTGCTTTATTGAATTCTCTCTGCAAAAATAATTCCACCGATACTTTACATATTCTTGAACACAGTGTCTTATGTGAGTTCCGAAAGTATCTTTTGAATGAACAATTTGTTGAGTTACTGAAAAGCAACTTACACACTTTACACCACCCCATGTGGCGGCGGCGTTGGTTCGGGCTTTGTCCTCTTCACGACGGGGACAAGTTCGAGTCCCGGCGTCGTCATTTGTGGACTTACCCGTGGCGTCGGGGTGGTGGTTCCCTTGGCGTCACCCCGGGGTTTGTTTACTCATTGCTTGCCAGGCACGGGATTCCCACAGGTCACCAAAAAAAAAAAAAAAAAAAAAAACTTACACACTTTACTAAATTCTTATAAAAACATGAAAACCGTGAGAGGAGATGGAGCCCTAAAATTTGGGTTTGCTAAATAGTAATTTCGAAATTTGTTTTAATATTCAAAATTAATATATTATTATAATATAATTGGTCTGGTCCGGATGGGCGGATCTGCCCATGGAACTGAGAACCAGGATCGCACTCCATCGGTTCCCATAAAGTGGAATCGGGAACCGAGCGGTTCCCAAGAACTTTTTGTTCTAGAGAATTCCGACCTAATTCCGAGCGGTTCGAAGCGATCCCAATTCTTTTGCACACCCCTGCTGGTTAGGGGTGTCAAAAAACCCGTCCCGACCCGATCCAACCCGACCCGAACACGAAACAAGTATTATACTTGTTTCGGGTCTTGATACTGTTTAAGAGACATATATAAAACAAGCAAAGAATATATGTTCAGGGTCGGGTAGGGTTGAAACATTGTTTGACCCGAAACACATTAATTCCAAATCCAAACAAGCCAACAAACATGAACACGTTCCCTTCTTTCTTGGCTCCGCCTTCTTCTCCGAGTTCGGCCTCTCCTCCAATCGACGCGCCTCCGTGTCGCCACCACCATCGCCTCGTCTCAACGCCGGAACCCTAGCCACCGTCGAATCAGTCGATTGTTACCGTCCGTCGCCGAAACCCCTCCCCTTCCCCTTCCCAAATCCCTTCACGACCCTGAGAGACATCGGGGGAGGCCTGAGAGTGGGCAAGCCCGAGAAGGAAGGAAGAGAGTGAGATCTGTGATCGAGCGACAGATCTGAGCGAGTGAGAGAGGGAGGTCTGAGAGGTTCTGGGGAGGGAGAGAAAGCAGAAAGCGACTGAGCCCCCGGCAACCACCGTGCCTTCGCCGGAGTCACCGTGCATATAGACATTTCCCCCCTACTCCCTTGAGCTCGTCCGACGCCACCGACAGCCGGGTAGGGAACGCCATCGACAACCCCCATTCCTTTCTCCTCGCGTTCTGTTTTGGGCTCACAAGACCGGGCCGGCGATCTCCAGTTCGTGCGAGTTCCGGCCTCGCTTGTATACGTGCTGCTATCCTGGTCCATGCTTGTTGTTTGTCATGAGTCCCGGTCCAGGTTTGAGTCTCGATCTAGGCAGAAATCTCTCGTTCCGGTAGCATGCTCCAACTGTTCGATGAAATGCCTCAACTAGATCTGGGGACATCTTCTTAAATTTGATATGCTTGTGGAAATATTGGTTGTTTCGTGCATCCTTTGTTCATGCCGTGACAGGGTCGTGGAGGGGTAGCGTTTGCAAGGGGAAACTAGGGGTGGTCAGCTTGGCCCAAGACCTTTTCGTGTCGATCGTTCGCGGCCGTGTTGCTCTTCAGAAATAAAGAGACATGGAGAGAGAGAGCAAAGAAGAAGATGGGCTCTCAACATGCTCTCTGCTTATCAAAGAAGAAGTCTATAATTTTGGCAATCACAGCGACTCCGCATCTTCCAGTGATTCTTCTGTCACGGCTCTAATTGTCTCTAATTCCTTCTCTGGTTTGGAATATGGGTTGAGATTTTCATCTGATGGAAATGGGTAGCCATTTGAACGTGCCATTGCCCGGCTAAAACTTCCGCAGCAGTTATTGACATCGGCAAGGATCTGGTGTTCCTTGCCCGGCTCAGGCAAGTGCTGCGCCGCCACCTCCTTCGAGGTCAACTCCTTGCAGGCGCTTAAGCTGTGTTCGCGTCCAGATTCCTCTGCATTTTTTAACACATCAAAGTATATGTTGTTGTTCGACCAAAAAAATTGAAAATTAATTTTTAAAGGTTTCCTTATTCCTTCTCTGGTTTGGAATATGGGTTGAGATTTTCATCTGATGGAAATGGGTAGCCATTTGTTCGGGATGGCTTCTCTTCCTCACCCATATACCATCCCAACCCGAACCCCAAAGAAAAAGAAAGGTGAAAAAAAAAAAAAAACCCAGCAATCCGATCCGAACCGACCCGAAACACATTAGATTCGGGTCGGGTCACAGTGCATGACCATTGTGTTTCAATTCAGGTCGAGTAACAACAAAACCCGACCCGACCCGACCCATTGACACCCTCCCTACTTATCAACGCTATCCCTAAGATTCCCGAGTCAAACCAGAGCGAAAGATGGCGGCTTCATCTGACCCCTCCTTTCTCCCGCTCTTTCAAAGGGCGTGGGGCCCCCAGCGCTCCCCCAAATTTTAAAAAAAATACAATAAAATGAAAAAACAGGGCAATCATCTCTTAGTAGCTCCATCGTCCGGACAACGCCGTTCGGGATCCCATATGTCTGTCCTTTCGAATCATTGTACGTCATCAATGAGCTCATTCATTCTCCTGCGTATCTCACAAAAACAAACAAAGAACGAAAGAAAAATGGAATTAGATTAACATATTTAGTCTCAATAAAGCGAGCTGAATCAAGTGGCTTGTTCTTTTGTTCAAAAAAAAAAAAAAAAAAAAAGTGGCTTGTTCCAAAACTCCGGATTTCAGAACATGATAGAATTGATTACAAACGACTATACGACAAATCCAGATTTTTTGTTTTACACTCTCATGTGCCGCACATTAAGGGCCTGTTTATTTTTACTCCAAATAGTGTATGATTCTGTTCTTTTATTCCACGGAAGAAAAAAAAAAAGAAATGCATTTGATAAATTTTTGTTTTCGAAAATAGACTTGGAGTAAAATCAAGAAATAGAAAAACTTACTTCTTGTTCTCGGAACAATTCCTAGGATCGTTCCTATTTGTTTCTTTGCTTCTATTTTTTTTTTCTCTTCTTCTCTTCCTCTTTCTTCTTTTTCCCTTTGGTCGGTCGTCGGCCTTGGCTATGGCGGTAACCGGCGAGGCTTGGGCCGGCGACCTTGCTAGAGCGTTGCGACCCCGACCACGCCGAGCCACGGCGAGGCTTGGCCTCGCCAGCCAGCGTGACGCTCGCCTAGCCATCGGTGAGGCTCGGTCTCATCCGGATCTAGCGAGGCCGAGGCTCGCCCGAGCCTCCGACGAGCTCGTCGGACTCGCCCAGCAGGTCGCCAATCGCCGACCACGGTAGTGGCCGACGGCGCGACAAAGAAGAAGGAGGAAGAAGAGAAAAAGAAAAAAAAAAAAAAAAAAAAAAAAATATAATAAAAGTATTAAAAAATTTAAGAATTTTACCAAACGCATTTCTATCCGGGAGTAGAAATTTTAAATAGTTACCAAACGCGTTCTTTTACTTGGAAATTGTTCTTGGGAGCGAGAATAAAAAAAAATCATTTCGATAAAAATTGTTCCTCGAAGCAAAATGGTTACCAAGGCTGCTCATGGTAACATTTCTATTTCTCCCATTTTCGTTCTTTTGTTCCCCTAGGAACAAAAAAACAAAACCCGTTTAGTAACGCCAAATTATTTTTTATTCCCGGAATAGAAAGTTAGCCCGAGAATAGATTTGGAGCATAAACGAGAAAAAAAAAAAATTGCTTCCGTTCCGGGAACAATTTCTAGAAATAAGCTAATTTTTATTTTTCTTTTCTTTTATTCCTCTCTCTTGCCGTGGCCACCTCCAACCGCTCGGAGCCACCGCCGACCGACGGCCATCGCCGCGGCCGTCGTCGGTAAATCGACGCGCCGCCGGACGCCGGACGCCACCGGATCTTCTTAGGATGCCGAACGCCGACGCCACCGATTCGGGACGCTGCCGTGAGCAAGAATAAAAAACGAATAAATACAAAAAAAGAAACATTGCGTTACCAAACGCATTTCTATTCTTTTTCTATTTCAAGAGTAGAAATTTTGTACGATTCTCAAACGTGTTCTTTTACTTAGAAATTGTTCCTCGTAATAGAAATAGAAAAGAACTATTTTTGAAAAAGAAAAAACTCTTCCCCACTCAAGAAGCGTTGTCATGCGCACTCCAAATGCGCCCTAAGATACCATGGACCCCTATTAGTAGTTTCTTCAACGTATTCCCATTTCGAGTCAGTAACTTTTCGAGTGCACAACTCGTTTACACCTTTCCACGGGCCGTCACTTCTTACGAGGCAAACATTGCACATCAAGATCAGTAGGGGTCACAACGATTCTGAACCTGACGTTCTCTGCAACTTTTGGAACTTTTGCTCAATTGAATGAGCATCTTCTCTAGCAACTTGTCAATCTGTCCAGCGAGTTCTTGAATGTCCTAACAAGCGTGTGTCATTTGTGTACTTCGATTGTCGTCTTTGGATTTACAAGTTATATTCTAATAATACAAATGATAACCATTTTATTACAAACAAGTTTCTGACCAGAAAATAGATTTTTCTATTTCTATTCCCTAAATGAATTTATGAGGAAAAATGCATGTTTGATAGCCACATAAAATTTCTTCCTCCCAAGTGGTGATGGGCGGCGAAGGGTGACCGGTTAATAGCAAGGGTAGCTAATGAGAAGAGTTTTTATTTCTCTTTTTTGTTTTGGAAATACAAAATTAGAAATTTTTGTTTTTCATTTATGTTACAAAACTAATTATAAACTAAGAATTCGTTCCAAGAATAGAAAAATGAAATTGCGTTACCAAACGGATTTATATTCCTAACCTATTCTCGAAAATAAAAAAGAAAAATAAAGAAATGAAATTATTATTGCACGCGCCCTAACCATGTAGAAATTTCTTTGCAGAGCTTTTTGATTTGCCAATGATATTTCCTTTTGATTTTAGATCAGAAATGGTAATTGTTAGTGTTACTTCTCGTGATGAAGGTGCAACCCTTTCACTGTGCCGGCTGCACACGAATTTAATGTGCCAATGTTTTATAAGCTCGTGCAATCTAGGCAAGCCTATTGTAGTGAAAATTCTATAGGGTTAATATTATAAAAAAATCTTAAATTAATACATTTATAATAAATTTACCCATAACTAATTTTTTGACCTTAAAAAATCAAAAACTAATACACTTGTAATAAATTTATTTTTTATTATTTTCTGTTAAGTTAGATCAATATTATGAAAAATCACAAACTAGTATGCTTGTGACAAATGAATGGTAAAAATCCAAACCAGTACATCCGTTAATTGTCACATGTTATCCAATTTGACAATTTGACAATAAAATTTAATAGAGTCTAATAGGAGATCAATTTGCTACCAATTTGGAATTTTTAGTGCTCAAAATTAGTTTTTAATTTTTTGTGGTATAAACCCAATCATGTACGTGGGAGTATTTGTATTGTATGGAATTATGGATGGTAAATTCGATCTTCGAAATCCACTTCCAGTGGTCATATCATGATTTGGTTGATCTGTGGCCTATCTAATTTTTTATTATTTTTTTATGTTTTCGTTAAGTTTGAACAATATGGACTTCTAACTTTTTCCCTATAATGACGCGAACAGCCCGGAACGTCACGGTCGGTTTCACGTTGTGACGACCCGGGCCCCACTGTATAATATTATCCGCTTTGGACACTGAGTCCTCACGGCTTTAAAACGCGTTATACAGATTAAATGGACCCAAGCCTTTATAAACTAGCCCAGGACTCCCCTCTGAGCAATGTGGGATGGGAGACATGCCCTTAGCCTCACTCACGTACTGCCAAGGCGATCTCAGTCCATCCCTTCGTACTGTCCCGGGTCTGGGTCGTCACACACGTGGCCGCCCGATATGTTCGTCCCCACCGAGACTAACACAAATAGCCTGAACGCATGGGCTAGCCCCGCCACAGGCAGACTTGCTAGGGTGGTCGATCTATCATCCGTGAGCTTGTCTGATGAAACGACACAAATATATAAATGCAGTTTCAACCAAAAAAATATATATACAAATGCAGTTTGGCCGCGGATCCAATTTGTGTATTCATAGCACGAGATGATTTTCAATACAAATAAAAGGGACTATCTTGTAGTAATGACAATTGATCCAGTCAGATATTCTGTTTAATGAAAAAGAACTGCCTAATCATGAGAAACACACTAAAAAGAATAGGACAACTTACTGAAAACCATTTCGAATCCCTTGCCGACGAAAACAAAGATGAGCATGGAGAAGAACTCGGCGAGCGCTGCCTTGAGCGCATTAAAGTGGCTCGCCTCTCCCGTTGTCCTGATTGCGATTCTATAGATTGCATGTTTTTATCTTCCTGAGCTCCTCTCTCTCTCTCTCTCTCTCCTCATCTCTTGTTTTCTCTCAATTCCATACTTGGGGGTCGAGTGCATGTGCTCACTCTCGCTTCCTTTATATGTTTACCTAAACTAACGGTAGTGGAACCGGTATGGCCAGTTGCCTGTCAAAATAGAAGCATGGGGGATTTGGCTAGGCCGCACGTTGGTGACTTTACAGCTAATGACCGCGATGCCTCACTGGCTCCCGCGCTGCCACGTGTGCGGTCGTGATGGAATGTGGCGTGCTGCGTGGAGAGATCGACGGCATGAATTGGTGGGTCCCACTCGATGATCTGGGGAAGGCGATGCGATGGTCGGCGAACCGTCAGATCATTGAAACACCCCCAAACACCCCCGCCTCTTTAAGTTCTTCACATTAGAAACGAGTGGAAAGAGCGAAAAAAACAAAGAACAAAAACAAGAGGAAAGAAAGAAAAAAGATAGAATTGATTTTTTTTTTTTTTTTGGGGGGGGGGTCAAAGAATTGATTACAAACGCCCTTTTTTCCTACACTCTCGCGTACCGCGCATCAGGATCCCACTGGTAGTTTGTCCGGCGTGAATGGGCGTCTTAGCGATGATGATTCCCTTATTGAGTCGGTAACTTTTCAAGTACACGGCTCGTTTGTCCTTTTCACAGGCCGGCCGCTTTCTTGCGATCCTAAAGCATTGACTTTTGACTTTTTCCCTTCGATTTCACCGACCACTTTTCCTCCAGAACATTAAGAGAATTACTTAGACGATTTATTTAATTGTTGTAAATAATTTAGAAATAAAGCTGGTGTCAATAGAGTTTGCGTTCATACTTTGGTGGGTCTAATAGTATACGCATTAAACAAAAACTCACGTTCAATCTTGTCGACATTTCGATTTGGTTGTTAGGTTTTGTAGGTTCGTATATACATGCATATGGATGGTATACTTATCTAATTTTGTCCCTAATCATCGTTTTAATTTCTCTATGGGCATAAAGGGTCACACCTATATATTACTTGGAAGGCATGAGATTATAATAAACTTGGACCTTGAATTTTTAAGTGATTACCGCCACATCTATGTTTAGTGCTTAAGATAAAGGAAGAAATTGTTCAAAGCCAAATCTATTGCACAACCGGCACTGACGTAAATCATCAATGATTGAAATAATATTATTTTTCTAATTTTATTATTATTATTATTATTATTATTTTCTTTCCTTTCCTCATAGTTCATTTTCTTGGAAAAAGGCTGATGAGATCTTTGTGGCCTTGTAGCCAACCCTCCTTGGTAGAGAAAGAAAAATACTGAAAAAGGAAAATCAAGAAATAAAAAAATTCGAATACACGTTAAAATATTATTGAAAATTATTTATATTATTATAAATATTATTGAAAATCTTCGTGGCCCTGCAGCCGACCCTCTTTGGTTGTGCCACGTAGGACAACCGATATTCATGTTAGTGATTTCTGGTTAAAATTAGTCGAATGAGCTTAATTGACAAAATGCAAAAAGGTTTAGGATCAATTAACAAAAGTACAATAAATTTAAGATTTCTTGAATAATTTTTTCGCGAACAAGCAAACTTATTAGAGATGGAGGAAAATTCCTAATTTTCTTTTCCCAGAACACATAACGTAATTGAATAAAATTTTGTTTATCTATTGATCTTTAATATTTTTCCCCATATATACTCAGGCCTGTCGGCCACGCAAGTTGTTCCTTCCTTTTGTCGCCAAAACATATTTATGCCGCATATAGGTCCTCAACTACTTGTCCATTCGCCACGTGACACGTGTCCCACTACTTGTCAGATTTTCCTATCTCCTTCCTGGTCCTTTCCCTCCGCTCGCTTTTTTTCCTCGTTTTCTTTTTGCAAGCCGTGCCGTGGACGACATTCTCTCCTCCTCCGTTGCTCGCCACCCCTCTCTGCGGCCCTCTCCCTCACCTGCGCGGCGCCGACGACGTCGTTCGCCACCTGCCACTCTCGCTCGCCCGAGCCCGATCATTGCGCCTCCCCACTGCCGGCGACAGCTCCACCACTGAAGTCGTCCGCCGCCCCCGCCGGCGCCCCACCGGGTCCAAGAACAAGCCCAAGTCCTCCCCGGTCGTCATCACTCGCGACCCCGAGCGCTCCCTCTCCCTCAGTCAGCCCCTGCATGCTCCGAGGTCCTCTGCGGCTACATCCGATGTCGTCGCCTCCTTCCTTAGCTTCCGGATCTGGCGAGGGTCTACCCTCGCCAGATCCAGCGCGGGAGACCGTCGCTCTGGCTGCGAGAGTCGACCCCTCGCCGGATTTGGTGAGGGCGACCTTGGCATGTGGCCGGCCACAGGCCAAAAGGAAAGAAAGGAACAAAGCCAAAAAGAAATAAAAAAGAGGAAGATCCGGTGAAGCAGAAGAGGAAAGAGTGAAAGGAGAGAGAGGGTAACGAAGGAGAGAGAAAAATCTGACAAGTGGGAAGCTCTATCGAATGACCGACCCCTACACCCCTCCCCTGCAAGATGGCCTCCGCCGCGACCCGTTCCGGATCCGAGACCAAAGACAGATCCGCTCAAGATCCGCCTCTCGCAGGCTCGGCTCGGGTGCCGGAGCGGATCCGGGAGAAGGCGGTCCGCGAGGCCAATAAGTGCGTTTGTTTGTGTTTTGTTCAAAAATTGTTTGAGAACGAAATAGAAAAAACTATTTCATTAACAATTTTTGACTAAAAAAATGCGTTTGGTAAATTTGTTAGAAATAAATAAAAAAAACGAAACACATTTGATAAATTTGTGTTCTTTTTTTTTTTTTTCTTTTAATTTTTTAATATTTTTATTTTATTTTTCCTTTTTTTTTTTTCTTTCTTTTTCTTTTTTTTTTTTTTTCATCCTTTTGGCCGGTCGCCAGGCCTCGGCCATGGCGTGATCCGGGCGACGAGGGCGGCGGCCTCACCCGGCCCACGGCGAGGCACGTCGGCCCTCGGTGAGGCCGAGCCTTGCCTTGGCGGGCGAGCCGAGCGTCGCCGAGCCTCGCCAGGGGCGGCGACGCTCCGGCGAGTTCGCAGCCGCCCTCGACGGCGGGTCGGTTGGTCATGGCCGAGACCGGCGACCGGCCAAAGGAAAAAGAAGAGAAGAGAGAAGTGTTTTAAAACGTTAAAACGAAATAAGTTTTCTTTTCTTTGTTTGCATTCTTTTTTTGTTTAGGAACAAAAAAATAGATTTAAATGCGAATGGTAATCTTCTTGGTTTGGGGAAGAGTTTTTTTTTTCGAAATAGTTCTTTTCTATTTCTATTCTAGGGAATAATTTATGAATAAAAGAACTAGTTTGGTAACTACACAAAATTTCTACTCTTGGAATAGAAAAAGAATAGAAATGCGTTTGGTAACGCAACAGTTTCTCTTTTGTATTTATTTGTTTTTTTATTCTTGCCCACGGATCGCTGACCGCCAACCGCCGACGCCGCCCCGCCGCCATTGCCGACCGCGGGCCGCCGTCGCCGCCGCCGCCCTAGCCCATCGGCCGCCAAGCTGCCGGTGGGCGGCGGACGGGGCGGCGGCCTAACGATCGGCAATCGGCGGCGGCGGTCGGCGATCGGTGGCGCGTCGACGGCGCGGCGGCGCCGCGATCGGCGACCAACGGCGGCGTCAGCGGCCGGCCGATGGGGCTGGGCGCGGGGCATCGGCGGTGGAGGCGGCGGTGGCGATCGTGCAACGGCAGCGGTCGTGCGGCGGCGGCGACGGACGACGATCGGCCGGGCGTTCGTCGGCCGATGGGGCGGGCGGTGGCCGACGGTCGTCGTGCGGCGGCGGGGGGCGGCGGTGGCTCGGGCGGTGGAGGTGGCCGCGGCAAGAGAGAGGAATAAAAGAAAAATAAAAAAAGAAAATTAACTTATTTCTAAAAATTGTTAGGAACAGAAACATTTTTTTTTGTTCCTCGTTTCGCTCCAAATCTATTCCTAAAGCTAACTTTCATTAGGGGAATAAAAAAACAACAGCGTTAAACGGGTTTTACTGTTGCTTTTTTTTTTGTTCTAACAAAAGAACGTAAATGGGAGAAATGAAATGTTCTGTACTACGCCTTAACAAAAACGCAAACAAACGCGTTTTACGTTCTTTTATTTCCAGGGAACAAAAAAAACAGAAAATATGTTCATAAACAGAAAAAAAAAAAAAAAAACATAAACAAACAGGCCCTAAGTCGAGGAGATGAATTCAGAGCGAGGCGAAATCTGGAATCCGAGCCGGGTCACGTCGGTTTGCCGGCTGGGGCCCACCCAGCAGCCTCCTGTAGGAATTCAACACAGACCAAAAGTCTCTTTGTGCCCATGTCAACCCCATCCTTTTCTGTCTACTTTTCCGGAAGATTTTGTACTTCGAGAATTCGGAAACGTCCACGTCTTTCAGCCGCGGATCCAAGCTTTTCCTAAAAATGGATGCCAGGTTCTTAATTCTTATTCTTCCTCTTCTGCTGGTACAAAAGCGGCCGCGCACGAAATCTCGTCTGTCTTGATCAAAGTTTTAATCTTGGGTTCCGGTGAACGCTGGGAGATGGGTAACTTGATTACATTGCTTCTATGGTTGCTTCTATGGCTTTTTGCATCGATGGAATAGGCAGGGGCTCGAGGGCGTGTCTACATCTGGGACGTGAGGCACAAGCTGAAATCGCCGCACTCCTACAAGAAGTTCGCCGTCACCATCAATGGAGAGTCCCCAGGCCCACCCATCCAGGCGACACAGGGAGACATAGTTTTCGTCAGAGTCACCAACAGGTTGGGGGAGAATCTCCCGATCCATTGGCGCGGAACCCGACAGGTACGTAGCGGACCCATGGAAACTGTGTTATGAAAATGGTCTCTGTGGTGTGTTTGATGAAGATTGTAATGAAAAGATTATGCGACGATGAGTTTGGATTGGATTGAATTGCAGATTAAAAGTCCAGGGAGCCATGGAATTTCGCCCGGAGAAACTTTCACCTATTGTTTCATCGTCTATCTGGTAAGCCCTAACTACAATGATCATTCGATACAATTTTCATGTGAGCTTTTCTAAAATTTGTGCGAGGTCATTTATACTTATATGCTTCATTGCAGCTTGGAAAATTTCAGTACTACTCCTATTCCCCAGTGCAAACATTGGATGGACTGCATGGGTGGATCAATGTTTTGCCGCCGTACGGCAAGGCCGAGCCATCCGCTCACGATTATGACAAGAGCATCATCCTTGATGACCGGTACTACAAAAGCTATTATGATAGGGCGGCAAAGCATGAGGTGATTAATTTAATTTGATTCCCTCAATTATGAAGAACTTAAACACCGGTTTCCCTCATTTGTCGTGTTCGTTTCATTCTCTTTTTTTTTTGCTTGGATTGCAGTCCCCGCCGATTCCCGAGGAAGGAAAGTTTGATTACGCCGAATCGGTCACTCCAAGCTCACATCCAACGGCTCATGATGCCATCAATCCCGAATATTCGCACTGGAGGGTCGTCCCCGGTAAAACGTATCACCTCAATATTTCGAGTGTGACCACTCAATCTGCTCTCAGCTTTCAGATTGAGGTATACTTTCATTACAACCTAAAAATCGTCTCTCTGGTTTGTTTATTTCCTCCCTTTCTATAATGAAGTGTCCACTTCTGGATCATATACTTTGGGCTTTTTCGATGTTTTTAAAAATGATTAGGTTGAAGAAATTTCAGAGATAGATTTGCAAGATGAAGCGACCCTTCATTTTTTTCTTACTTAGGACCTCAATCTTTGATTTGCGGGGTCACAACCTTACTTTGTAGTTGAACCAGATGGGCACTATAAAGAGCCATTTGTGAACCAAAGCCCGATCATCAATTCAGGCCGGACATACTCCGTCAAGATCAAAGCCGATCAAGATCCGTCGAGAAATTACTCGATCATGACCAACATTGTTGGCTGGAATGCCAGTGTCACGACCCCTCTCGGTCTGGCCATGCTCAGTTACTCCCCACCTGCTGGCCTGATTCAGAGTGGCGTCACACCGTAGTTAGTTCAGAGCCTGCGGAGCAAAGCCCACCAATGTAATATATACGACAAGACTAATGTCTTAGCTAGAGAGACTGTTTTGATCCCTCATTTTAAAAATGAAGTTATGTTTTCCCATAGGATATTTATTATCTTTCGAGCAAAAGTTCACACTTTTTCTTGGATCTTTGAAAGTATGAATATTTTTCTCCGGAGAATATAAATCCTATTTTTGTTTCAGTTGAATTTGATGCTCTAATCGAGTGCTAAATTGGCTTTCAATATCCAAATCAGAGGCGATTTTAGTCATATCTCAGCATTCTCCTATGATGCATCGGATAGTCTCTTGCATGGTTGTTGACTGATCGAGCAATTTCTCATAAGTCCCTTGGCCTTAGTCCCCTGCACACAAAAAGATAATGTTAGAGCAGGTTGCTTCAACTTTGTCAATTGGGCACACATGTTGAACATATGTTCCAGTTTAGGAAGAGGAGATTGCTTTTATTGTGAAGGACACTGTTGGGTTTGATGCTGCAGAGCATATAGGCATAGGATGGCAAAAAAGAGAAAAAACAGAATTGTGGGCATCATGAATGAAAAACTATAAAAGAAGCAGAGCCCTGCAATGTTGGATGCAACATGCAAAAGCAAATCACAAACTTTTTTTTCTCTTGGGATTAGGAATCAAAGTTAGTGCAGCTCCTGTATTGACCTGTCTAGAGCTTATCATCAAAAGGACTAAAGGGCAGTTTATGGACGTTGACTCACTACTGAGTAACAATTTCTGAGCCATCTTCCATTATGTGATGGGGATAATTTTACCCTATTGCTATGCTATTATATATGATGTCCCTTATAAATTCCATGCATCAAAGATCCCGCTGACGAAGCTCATTGGGCTTTTGTTTTCTTATAGAGTACCGAATGATGTTGGCAGTTCTATTAATGCAAGTGTGGCTTTGACATGCCGTAGGATAATTTTGCTTACTTTCATCTTGCTGGGAATATGTATGACAAGACCAATTTCTTAGCTAGAGAGGCTGTTTTGCTCATTTTCTTAGAGAAATTCCTGAAAATCGTTTTTATATTTTTTTGTTGTTTACTTCTTGAAAAATTCGAACAATATGGAATGGTATGGGATGCCATGGTCAATACTCGAGACTGAAGAGTGCATGAATGAACTTTAAGAGAGATTCCATTCAGTACGGATAATATATGTGATGACACTTACGTCTTTGGTAGAAAGGTTGTTTTACTCGTGATTGTTACGTAGCTTGGAAATGTGAACTTGTGGAAATCCTGGGAATTAAGTTCATAAGTACACTTAGGTCATACATAAAAAAGAACCAGCAATTTTGCTGGAAAAAGGCAGCGGGGATATCTTGATCCCTTATTTGAAAACTGAGAATAGCTTTACCTAGGGGATATAAGTCCGAGCATATTATCATCTTTCGAGCAAAAGTTAATACTTGTTCTTGGATTTTTAGAAAGTATGATTATTTTTCGGCAGAGAATATAAGTTCGTATTTGTTTTTGGCATTTGGTCTTTCGGTACAGACTTACAAAACCTGCACATCATTGGATCGCCATGAACTCTTTTTTTTTATTTTTGTGACACTAAAAAATTTAACATTATACTATGTGACACATTTACTCTTCATTAAGATTTCGTAAAAAAATACAGTTAAAAATTCTATATGAGTGCTAACATGGATGACAAAATGCAAATGGTGATGACGTGACTTCTAGCAGCAAAACATAGTAATTTTATTGCTGACATTGTTGAAGAAATATAAACGACATTGTGGCTCTCTCTCTTTCTCCCTCCCTCCAATTGAAAGCTCCATTGCTCCACAGTCGTTCTCCCATTGAATTGTAAAACACATTTGGCACAAATTTTAGAGTTTATTTATGCCATCTCTCTCAAAAATCTCAATTCATGTTTGCGATCTTTCCATTTAGTCTTCTCCATTGAAGCTTCCTAAGGCCCAAGAAAGGCAAGTTTTCCAATTGAAAGCTCCATTGCTCCATAGTCCTCCGGTTGAATTGTAAAACACATTTACCCCGAATTTTTAAGTTTATTCTTGCCATCTCTCTCAAAAAATCGGAACTCATGTTTACGATCTTTCCATTTAGTCTTCTCCATTGAAGCTTCCTGAGGCCCGAGATAGGCAAGCGAGCTTCCTCACTTCTCTTTGATCATTCATCTCCTTTGTCCAATTGGAAACCCTAACCCCACATTTTCATCTACAAATAAAAAATTACCGAAGGTAAAGGTTTCATCTTGCTCATCCTCTCGACGAGATACTTGTACGCAAATTGAGTGTTTGATTATCAAGCCACCTTAGTAAATAATTACTCTATGATCAGTTATTAGTTAAATTTTTAGGAAATCAAGGACAATCATATGTTGAATGATAAATTTGTTTTATAGAGGTGATTATTGGGAGAGCTCTAGCCAGGCAGGGTTTGAAGATCGAGCTTAATGTGTTCCAAGCCCATCCATCATTAAAACTTATCCAATAATTTTCAGGTTGGGCTGTGTCGAAGATGAGCGGGTCGGACTTTCTCGCGTAAGAACATCACTTAAACTTGCCATTTATCTTTCAGGCCTAGGGAGGTTTGGGTAGGCCTAGCGGACCGCCCATCCGTTAGTTACCTTTACTGATCAAACAATAAAGGGTGAACTCTAAGAATCTATTAATCAGAATGCCCAAAACAATTTGAGAGAAAAGAGTAAATAAAATGAATTTATTGCTTATATTTTTTTTTTTATTTCTAGATATTTATTAAAGGAGTAAGTGTATCAAAAGTCCTAAACTTGTCGCAATAATTCAATTAAGTTCTAAAACTTTCAAAAAATGTAATTGAATCTGACAACTTATCAAATTAATATAATTAAGTCATTCCTTAACTCTGTTAATTTGACTTATTAAAAATGATGACATGGCTTTATCTATTTCTTCTTCCCATTATCCTTGTCCTTTTCCCATCATCATTTTCCATCAAAAAATTAAAGAAGAAAAAATGGCATAAAATTTTTCCTTTCTTTCTTCTCGTTGATCCTCATCTCTTTCCCACGGTCATCTTCGTCCTCATCCCATCGCCGTCTTCCTATTCAGTATCATCTTCTTCTTCAGTTCAGTGAATACTCAGAAAATGCCCACCATTCAAACCCCATGGATTCTTGACGTAAAGAATCAAGCACACGATTTGTGGTGATACCTAATAACCATAAGTAAAAAAAAATTTAAATACCTTACTTTGAAACTAAACCCGGTGATCGAAACTCTCCCGAAACTCAAGTAACCCACTTCATACATCTCCAGTAGATCTGAAATTGAAGCTCACAGCCACGTTTGAGCTTGAAGCATGCAGTGGCCACGGCCGCTTGAGCTCGAACCTTGAGATCGTGACCACGAGCTCTGTTGTGGCTTCGGGCTTGAGCCCCAAATTTGAGCAAGCTCTGCCGTGCAGATCGAGGTCGATGCCATCTGGGCCGACCTCTGCTTGCGGCTTCGAGGTTGACCTTATATTTGAGTATCGTTGCCACGGCAAGGCTCAGGCCAACAGGCATTGCCGCGGGCCGATGACACTCCGACGAGGTGACCGGCCAAAAGGAAGAAGAAGAAGAAAAGGAAAGAGAAGAGAAAAAAAAAAAATTAGAATTGATTATAGAAATTATTTCTGAAAACAAGAAATAACTGTTTTCTACTTTTTGATTTTATTCCAAATCTATTACTAAGAATAAAAAATTGATTTTTGTTCTCGAAAACAAAAAAACTTACCGAATTGATTTATATTTTTTTTACTCTTAAGAACAAAAGAACATAATCAACTGTTCTCGAAGTATTACCAAACAAGCCCTAAAGAACTGTTGTAAGTTCTCTGAACTTAGATTTTAGGGCAAAGAACGAAGGGCTTTGCAGATGCATAGAAACGAGAGGACAAACATAGGGAAGGGCGAATCCTTGTGGGGGACTTCAGCAGCAAGCTTTACATTTAATATTTTCTTTTCTTTTCCGACATGCAACTCAGCCCTCCAGTCTTGCCTTGGTTAAGTACGAGGTGACTGGTCAAGGATATTTTCTTCCTTGACATTTTTTTTTATGTTCTTTCCTCTCTTTTTTTCTTTCTTTCTTTCTTTTATCCTGTTTCTGTTTTTTTCCATAAAAAAGACAAAATAAAAAAGATTAAAACTTAAAAACACAAAAAAAAAAATCCAAGCAGAGGGCTGGCCCTCGCCCTTAAAAGCACTCAAATAATCCATATATATAATATTAATAAAAATGAGAACCATTATCTAATTTGTATCCAAAATTTATCAAATGCTAAAAGTCGAAAATACATTTGTGCAGTTTAATTTTTGGCCCCAGTTTTTAAGATTGCAAAGTGGAAAATGCATTTTCTTTTAGAAATAAAAGGACGTGAGATTAGAGAAATTAATATGTGTGTATATATATGGTTTTGATGTAACATAAGTTGTCCCAATTCTCTCTTGTGAAACTATTCTAAATTTTCTCGGTGTACCCGCAGAGTTAGACCCAGTGCATTAGAAGTCAAATTCTAGCTAATGCAAGAGTCGCAACATCGTTGAATGCATCAAATCAACAATTCTTGGAGAATATTCATTGAAACTTAAAGGCAGATTCAGAGGATTACAAGGTCAACTCCTAAATCCGCAATTGGCCGACTCCTAGATCAGGCAAAGGAGTTACGACCCTCCCCGAGCCGGGCCCTTAGCCCAGAAAAATAGAAAAACCCAAAAATGTCCTACTCACCAACCCTTATTCCCAACATTCTCCGAAGTCAGACTAGAGAGGAACGTGGCGTCTTCGTCCGACCCCATCGCGAGCCTCGACGCCAGCTGCCTCCTTTTTCCGCGCTTCAAAAAGGAGTGGGGCCCTCAGCGCCCCCAAATTTTTTCTTTTAAGTATTAAAAAACAGAGCGATTCGTTAGCTCCATCGTCCGGACGACGCGGTTTGGTTCGTATATGTCTGACCTTTCAAAAAGGACGAAGAAGAAAGAAACAACAGAGAGAGAATTAATGGGCTTGTTTCAAAACTTCGGATTTCAGACAGAACGTGATAGGATTGATTGCAAATGCCTTACGAGTTAAGACGAATCCGGATTTTCCGGAGCGCACGAATCGTTTGCCCTTTCCACGGGCCCTTCGCTTTCTCACGGGGCCGACATCGCGCGTCGAGATCGCTAGGGATCGCAGCGATTCCGAACATGACTTTTATGCAGCTTTCGGAAACTGGTGCTTGATTGAACGAGCGCCTCCTCTAGCAACTTGTCCATTTTGTTCCGCAAATTCTTGAACGTCCTAACGAGCGTGCGTGTGCGTGTCGTTTTGGTACTCTGATTATTGTCTTTTTTATTTTTCGGTAAATGATTATTGTCTTTAGATCTACGAGTTGCAATGTAGGGGTGCAAAAATACTGTTCTGCTTCACAAATCAATTTTTGGCTAGAAGTGGATTTTTCTATTTCTATTTCTTAGACTGAGTTTTTAAATAAAAATACGTATTTGATAGTGATGCGGATGAGCGGCTGGTAAGCAATGAGGATGAGAGAATGATTTTTATTTCTCATTTTTGTTTTGAAAATAGAAAAGTATAATATTTTCATTTCTCGTTTCGGTTTCAAATCTATTTCTAGACTAAAAATTTATTTCAAAAATAGAAAAATGAAATTATATTACCAAATTGATTTCTTTTCCAAATATATTTTCGAAAATAAAAAAAAAAATAGAAAAACAAAATGGTTATCATACTTGTTCAATGTATTCTCGATAGAAAATGAGTAAAAAATATATATCACTTATATATTTCCTCAAACTAGATAATTATTAAAATACTTTCATGATACATTCTAAATTGATGAAAGGAATATGACAAATAACGTAGCACCACAAACGCATCAAGATTTCCTGTCAAAAAATGCATGAAGTTTAGAATTGTCCGAAATCTACGTATGCTAATAAATAGGCCTAAGCCAGGCCTAGCGGGGCTATAGATAATCTTTAGATTGCACGCTGCGAAAGGAGAGTTGCGGAAATCTGTCCGACGGTCAAGCTGAACGCATTTTAAGGCCGACGTCGGTTGCAGCGAATGTTGCAGCATGAGGAGATGAACTGAGGGCCTGATTTTTTTTTTCATTCGCTTTAATACTTACGGTTAATAAAATTCAAATCGTTATCCGAAATGCAAAAAGTGAAGTTGTCAACCCCAACAATTGTCACCATCGATGGTTGGTGCCTTTGGTTAGGTTAATCATGTGATCATCCAATATCCAAGCAGTGCCATTCTTGAAATTGTCTGAAAAGACTTGTCGTCTGAGAAAGGGACCCCATCCCACAATTGGGTGGCTTCGTTTTCTCGTTTCAGAAACAGTCAAGCCGTAATTATATGGGATCGTGATGGGGACGAGATGCTTCTGGAACTCAAGTCTACGACCATATGGGCTCTCCTGTTGGAGTGGTCTTTTGTCTTGCACCTGAGTGGAAAATGATCGCATGTTTCTTTCCTTCATCTTCGTTCAGATGCTCCGGATTTCAATAAATTATTGAATTGATTACGAACGCCTATACGACGGTTCCGGATTTGTTTTTTTTCCACACTGTACTCTCGCGTACCGCACGCTAGGATTCCACGGACCCATGCTAGTAGTTTATCCGAGGCAAATTAGTGACCCGGCGAAGGTAATTCTATTATCGAGTCAATAACTTTTCGAGTGCACAGCTAGTTGACACCTTTCCACGGGCCGTTGCTTCCTTTCGAGGCTGACATTCCACACCTAATGTTTTGTGCAACTTATGGACCTTGTGCTCCAACTTGTTTGTCCATTTGGGGAGTTCCCAAATGTCCCGATTTTTTTTTTTTGTCAAAAGAAATTTATATTCATTATTAAAATGATATATGATAAGGAATCTCAAAAATCACAATAATAAAGCGAGCCCATAGAACTTCAAAACAAACCAAAAATTAAAAATTAAGATATATCATCATAGTATAACTGATAGAGGGAATCATAGATTTATCCTTTAAGAATAAATTTGTGATTGCATCCAAGCGAATGGATCAATAGTCGATCACTAAATCACATAACATCATCAGTGATAAGCATAAATCAAGGTCTATCGTGCCTGTCAAGCAAACAAACTTAATTAGAGATGGAGGAAATTTACTTCTTTTTTTTCTTTTCCTTTTTCAATTCACGAAATGGAATGGATTATTGGTGGTTGAGCTACGTTGACTCGTAGTTTGATGAACCGAGTGTTGAGTAATTACCAGTAAGAGGCGAAGGTAATCCGTTATATTTAAAAAAAAAAGTATCAGTTTACTTTTTATTTCTCAAATGTTGTGTCGAGTTGAGTAATTATGTTCATAAACTAAAATAAAAGGAAATATATTTGCAATTTAGGCTCCGTTTGTTTCTTATAAAATGAATGATTTGATTTTTTTAAATGATTGCTTATTTCGCTCAAATTACTTGGTTGATGAAAAATATTTTCATTATTAACAGTAGTTTATTTTAAAATATTTTTATGGACGATGGAAATGTCTTTGGAGCATATATTTTCATAAGCTACACAATTGATTATTTATGGAATAATATTTTTTCAATCATTCATTTTTCACAAAACAAATATAGTGAATTTAATATTCTAATTAAAGCATAATCACTTATCGAGGTGAAACTATGTTAATCGATGGTTTTATCACTAGAATCATGTCAAGGACTTTATTTGTGTCAATTTCCTATTTTACAACCCTTGGGGCAGCGACCCAGATGGACACACGGCATATCAAAATTGTGCCAGTAATCCGTTCGTCGTACGATACGTGTACATGAAAGGGCTCACTTCTCAGATTTTTTCTATCTGCCCCTTTACCCTTTCATTTCTAACTGTTTTCTTCGCTTTCCTTTTTGCCCTCTCCCTCACCCTCACCCGACCTTAGCGCCTCCCCCACCGCCGGCGACCCCACCGAGTCCAAGAACAAGCCCAAGTCCTCCCCGGCCGTCATCGCCCGTGACCCCGAGGGTTCCCTCTCCCTCAGTAACTGCATCCGATGTCGCCGCCTCTTTCCAGATCCGGCGCGGGCGACCCTCGCCCTGGCTGCAAGAGTCGACCCCTCGCCGGATTTCGTGAGGTCCCGACGGTGCTCCCTCCGAGATGGCCTCCGCCGCGACCCATTCCGGATCCGAGACCGAAGACAGATCCGCTCGAGATCCGGCTCTCGCGGGCCCGGCTCCGGTACCGGAGCGGGTCCGGCGAGAAGGCGGCCCTCCGCAAGGCAAAGAAGCCGAAGAGATGAATTTAGGGGCGAGGTCGAATCGGGAATCGAACCGAACCGAATCGAACCGGCTCGATTCCGGTTCAGGTCGGACGTGGAGATGATAATTTGTTTTTTCATTTCTTTGGTTTACGTGTTTCTCTGGTGGGCCCCAGGGGGAGGATCTGCTTGTGTTTGCTTGTGTCGCCATGTGGCCATATCAGCACGCAGGTGGGGCATATCAGTCCGCATTCCTGATCTGTCCACCGCTTTTTTTGGCAGTTGATACTTTTTTTTTTTGACAAATTGGCAGTTGATACTTTAGGAGGTCGCTCTTTTTGTCAAGTTGATACTTTTGGAGATGGCTTAAATGTACGGCAAAACGAACCAAGAGGACAACTTCTTCTGCTGCTGCTGCTTCTCCTTCTTCTTCTTCCTGGCTAAATCGACAGCGGCCGCACGAACTCCGTCTCTCCCCATTAAAGTTCCCATCTTTCGTGCGCAGCTTGGTTCTCGGTGAGCGCGAGAGATGGGTAGCTCGACGACGGCATTGTTTCTCTGCCTTCTCGTGATGATGGCATCGGGAGGAGCTCGAGGGCTTTTCCACGACTGGGAAGTGAAGCGAGAGATGATAGGCTCCTACAAGGAGCAGGTTGTCACCATCAATGGACGGCACCCCGGCCCCACCATCCAGGCGCATCAGGGAGACAGAGTTCTCGTCAGGGTTACCAATAGGTTGAGCCAGAATGTCGCGATCCACTGGCACAACACCCAACAGGTATGGTAGCGAAACCCATCCAAACTGTGTTTGATGAAGATTGTAATGAGAAGTTTATGCGAGGATGAGTCCGGATTGGATTGAATTGCAGATTCAAAGTCTGGGGAGCGATGGAACAGGGGATGTCGTTCCAAGGCCCATTTCGCCCGGCAAAACTTTCACCTATGTTTTCATCGTCCATCAGGTGAGCGCTAATTACAAGGATCAGTCAATACCATGTTCATGTGAGCTTTTTCTGAAATTTGTGCAAGGTTCAAGCTGATTCTACCTCATTCGATGAAGATGCGCTGCGGGCATTTAATTTCTTATCTTGCAAGGGGTGGTCATTTATACTCATATGCTTCATTGCAGCTTGGAAAATCTCCGTACGACTCCTATTACACAATGCAAACAGTGGACGGACTACATGGGTTGATTGATGTTTTCCCGCCATATGGCATGGCCAAGCCATTCGCTCAAGATTATGACAAGAGCATCATCCTCGATGACCGGTACTACAAAAGCTATTATGATTGGATGGGAGAGCCTGAGGTGATTGATTTAGTTTGATTGCCTCAATTATGAAGAACTTAAACACTAGTTTCGCTCATTTGTCGTGTTCATTTCATTCTCTTTTTGTTGCTCGGATTGCAGTCCCTGCTGATTCCCAGGAAGGGAAAGTCTGATTACGCTGAATCGACCACTCCAGGTCCAACAGCTCGTGATGCGAGCAATCCTGAATATCCCCACTGGAGGGTCGTCCCTGGTAAAACTTATCGCCTCAATATTTCAAGTGTGACCGCTCAATCTGCTGTCAGCTTTAGGATTGAGGTATACTTTCATTACGACCTACAAATTGTTCCTCTGGTTGGTTTGCTTCCTCGCTTTCTATAATGAAGTGTGCACATCTGGATTGGGCTTTTTCGATGTTTTTAAAGACTTATTAGATTGAAGAAATTTTGGAGATAGATTTGCAAGATGAAGCGACCCTTCATTTTTTTTGTTACTCAGGACCTCAATCTTTGAATTGCAGGATCACGACCTTACCGTTGTTGAAGCAGATGGGCACTATATAGTGCCAAGCTTGATTGTCTACTCAGGCGAGACATACTCTGTCAAGATCAAAGCCGATCAAGATCCGTCAAGAAATTACTCGATCACGACCAACATTGTTGGCCAGAACGCCAGTGCCACAGCCCCTCTCGGTCTGGCTGTGCTCAGTTACTCCCCACCTGCTGGCCCGATTCAGAATGACGTCACACCATAGTTAGTTCAGAGGCTGGGCAGCAAAGGCCGCCGCATGACAAGACTAATGTCTTAGCTAGAGAGGCTGTTTTGATCTCTTGTTTTGAAAATGAGGTTATGTTTTCCTAGAGAATATTTATTATCTTTTGAGCAAAAGTTTGCACTTTTTCTTGGATCTTTGAAAAGTATGATTATTTTTCGCCAGAGAATATAAATCATATTTTTGTTTTGTTTATTAGCTTTATAACGAATTACTGGGGAACATGCTGGTTAGTGTCTTATTCGGTTGAATTTGACTTTCTAATCGAGTGTTAAATTGGCTTTCAATATCCAAGTCAGAGGCGATTCTAGTCATATCTCAGCATTTCTCCTATGATGGCATGGGATAGTTTCTTGCATCGTTGTTCACTGATCGAGCAATTTGTCATAGGTCTCTCGGCCTGCACACAAAAGATAATGTTAGAGCAGGTTGCTTCAACTTTGCAGGGTATACCCAATTTGTCATTGGGCACACATGTTGAAAATTTGTTCCAATTTTAAGCATCTTCTAGGAAGAGGAGATTGCTTCTAATTTGAAGGAGGAAATTGTTCAGACAGCCATAAGTCTATTGCACAACAGGCACTGGCGTAGATCATCGATGATCAAAATAACATCATCTTACGATTTTTTTTTTTCTTTTTTTTTTCCCCTTTTATCATAGTTCATCTACTTGGAAAAAGGCTGAATCCATTTGATTTCTAGAAAGGATTACTAATCCTTAACTTTTCGCGGAATTCTTCATTAGCGGTTGTGAGATTGCTGATAAGATCATTTGGAGACCTTCTACTAGAGATGTGGATTCCATCGAATGGTTCAGAGATAGGATGCTTCTGCTTGTTGTTTCTGGTTGTATCGCAGGTCATGCATGAATGAGCTTAATGCTCATGGAATGGTCCAGGATGCTATGGTCAAGACTCGAGATTGAAGAGTGCATGAATGAACTTCAAGAGAGATTCCACTCGGTGCAGGTAATATATGTGACAACACTCATGTCTTTGCTGGAAAGGTTGTTTTGCTCATATACGGGATAGTTACGCAGCTTGGAGAAGTATATCAATTCGATCTCTCTAACATTTCTGATTACTGCTCTTGTAGTATACACATGGTTTCGTTCAGTGATGAGTATTTGTTTGTTGAAATTTGCAAATAAGGCACTTACTCATCGTACATGCCACATTGTTTATTTCATGGTCAGCTTTACATAACTATAATGAGATTGATATGATTTCAAACTGAATATGTTTCAGGATGAATCAGCCCGTTATAGACATTAGGAAAAAAATCTGTTCGTAGTGTTGCTGAGATTAATCACTACAGTCCTACCTAGAAGCGATAATAAACAAAGGGGAAAAAAATAGATAAGACAACTCTATCATCCCCAATCCGACATAATTGCCAATCTAAGGCAAAGGTGTTTTTTTTTCTGTCCAATGTCAACAGCATCCATTTGAAAAAAAATGCAAATCATCAACCTGACCAATACCCTTGATAGTTTGGGTTTTGATGATTGAGGGATGATGATTGGAATGTGCTGTCCTAGGAAAGGCGCCGAGCGATGATGGCGCTATCTGGACCCACCATCCAATTCTGCCCCTGCCGACTAGGAAATCTCTTTCCTACTCGTCGTGTCATCTACTTCTAGCACACTCCCCGGCCCAAATTCTTACATCAATCTAAAGGAGAATCCAATATCATTAGCGAAAAGGGTTAGGACCTTAGCATGTCTAGCTTGACTTGGACGGCGTTTCATCATCGAAGCCGCGCATGAAGAATCATTCGTTGTCGTTTACGCTGGGGCTGTTTAGGCGAAATGCTGCTGCTCTCGGACGCACCCTGGCGCTGTAAATTTAGCTCATAGATTCAGCAGCGCATCACGTCGTCTCATCAAATCATTCGGTGCCAAGTGCGGGAAATTGCATCGGAAATAAGAAAAAGGATCGCTTGGTTCGTAGTGAACCGGGTACCCTCTTGGAAAAGGGACATAAATGCACACCCACATAAAAATATATGATATTATATTGTATAGTTTTGGCCAATTAGATGGAGTTAATGAATGAACTTGATTGCATCAATTTTACAAATTGTAGAACTTGATAGCCTTTTTTGAAAGTTTTAAAAACTCAAGGACACTTTCGTTACAAGTTTTAGAACTTTTTGTGCACTTATCCATTTATTAAAATATTATTCACGATACGTTTGATAAAAATAATTTGGAAAATTGACAGTAATAATGTCACAACTGTCGTGCGGTGCTCATTTGATGCCAAAAATTTTCAATTAACTAGTTAAGTCCCATTGATTTTAGAAAACGTTCACTTGAGTGACATCGATAATTTCTCTTATGGAAAAATCCGACATGATATTAATTTAGCATAAAATTGTTCGATTGAGCTAGCCAAGGAAATGAAAAGTATGTCGAACAATGTTGTTTAGCCCTTTCAATGCCTCAAATTGATGAATAGGGGACGAATTACGCACAATCGATAACCATACCCCACATTTCCATCCGCAAATAAAAAAAATTGCAGAAGATAAAGGCTTCGTCCCTGCCTATCCTCTAGAACAAAAACATAAAGTCGGCAAAATTTGTAAGGTCGCCACTCTCCAACTCGGTACTTTGCTCTCGCGTGATTAAAGAACCGTTCTCGGTTCTCTGAACTTAGACTTTAGGGCAAAAAACGAATGGCTTTGCAGATGCATAGAGACGAGAGGACAAACAAGAGGGAAGGGCGACTGGGCGAGTCCTCGTGGGTGACATCAGCAGCAAGCTTTACATTTAATATTTTCTTTTCTTTTCGGACATGTAACTCAGCCCTCCTGCCTTAGTTAAGTCCAACGTGACCGGTCAAGGATATTTTCTTCCTTTACATTTTTTTTATATTATTTCCTCTGTTTTTTTTTTTCTTTTATCATTTTTCTGCTTTTTTCCATTAAAAAAAGACAAAATAAAAAAGATTAAAACCTAAAAACACACAAATAAAAAAAAATCCAGGCAGAGGGCTGGCCCTGGCCCTTAAAAGCATTCAAATAATCCATGTATAATATTAAAAAAAATGAGAATCGTTATCTAGTATGTACCCTAAAGTTTATCAAATGTAAAAGCCAAAAAGACATTTCGTGCCGTCTAATTTTTGGCCCCAGTTGTTAAGATTGCAAAGTGGAAAGTGCATTTTCATTCAGACATAAAAGGACGTGGGATTAGAGAAATTAATATGTGTGTATATATATGGTTTTGATGTAACATAAGCTGTCCCAATTCTCTCTTGTGAAACCATGGTAAATTTTTCGGTGTACCTGCGGAGTTAAACCCAAAGCATTAGAAGTCAAATTCTAGCAAATGCAAGGGTCCAAAACACCGTTGAATGCATCAAATCAACAATTCATGGAGAACATCCATTGAAACTTAAAAGGCATCTTTAGAGGATTACCAGGTTAACTCCTAAATCCGCAATTGGCCAACTCCTAGATCAGGCAAAGGAGTTACGACCCTCCCCGAGCCGGGCCCTTAGCCCAAAATAAATAAATAAATAAATAAGAAAAAAACTAAAAAATGTCCTACTCACCAACCCTTATTCCCAACATTCTCCGAGTCAGACTAGAGAGGAAAGTGGCGTCTTCGTCCGACCCCATCGCGAGCCTCGACGCCAGAGCTGCCTCCTTTCTCCCACGCTTCAAAAAGGAGTGGGGCCCTCAGCACCCCCAAATTTTTTTCTTTTAAGTATTAAAAAACAGAGCAATTTGTTAGCTCCATCGTCCAGACGACGCCGTTCGGGATCGTATATGTCTGTCCTTTCAACGTATTTCACCAAAAAAAAAAAAAAAAGGAGAAGAAAGAAACAAAAGAGAGAGAATTAGGGGCTGTTTGGTAACGTGCCAAACGATGCACGGTCCCGATTTTTGTTCCGGGAATCGATTTGGGACGAGAATCGCGTTTGGTAAAATTTTTGTTAAAGATTGGGATGAGAATTGAGAATAAAAAAATGTGATTCTCCGTCCGAGAATCAAAACAAGAATCAAAACAAGAAAAGTCTCCTTCTTCCCTTCCGACATCGCGCGATTGCCATCCACCACCACTCGCCCCCGCCGCCCCGCCGCCGCCGCCGTCCGCCGGTCCGGCGAGCTCGCCGGAGGCTAGCCGAGCCGGGCGAGGTCCGTGGCGAGCTTGGGAGGCAAGCCCGCCCACCGGCGGGCGGCCCGGCCACCGGCGGGCCGGGCGAGCCTCGCCGATGGCCGGCGAGCTCGCCGCACGGGCGAGCCCCACCCGCCCGCCGAGGCTCGGCCTCGCCCGGATCGAGCGAGGCCGAGCCTCGCGTGGCGGGCGGCCCTCGCCGGGCCGGGCGAGGCCGGCCGGCCACCGACGAGGCTCGGCCGACGAGGGCCGACCTCGTCGAGGGGTCGGCGGCGCTCCGGTGAGCGTCGCCGGCCCCTCGTCGGCCGATCGCGGTCCGGCGACCAGGCCAAATGAAGAAGAAGAAGAATAGGAGAAAAGGGCAAAAAGAAAAGAAAAAATAAAAAAAAAAGGAAAAAAAGAAAAAGAAAAGGAAAAAAAGGAAAAAAAAAAAAAAAAAAAAATATTTAAACAATATTTAAAAATTAAAAGAAATTAATTTGAAAGGAATCATTAAGACGGTATCAAACGCAATTCTATTAGAATCAAAAATTTTGGACGATTTCAAGCGCGTTTTTACTCGAATCGTTAAGGGAACGAGAATAAAAAATAATCATTTCTGGCCAAAATCGCCTCCCAGGGAACAATCGTTACCAAACGCGCCCTTAATGCTGGAAATTTAGTAGTTTCAAAGCTCCGGATTTCAGACAGAACATGATAGGATTGATTGCAAATGCCTTACACGAATCCGGATTGTCCGGAGCGCACGAATCGTTTGCCCTTTACACGGCCCGTCGTTTTCTCACGGGCCCGACATCGTGCGTCGAGATCGCTAGGGATCGCAGCGATTCGGAACCTGACTTTTTATGCAGATTTTGGAAACTAGTGCTTCATTGAACGAGCGCCCTCTCTAGCAACTTGTCCATTTTGTTCCGCAAATTCTTGAACGTCCTAACGAGCGTGCGTGTGCATGTCGTTTTGGTACTCTGATTATTGTCTTTTTTATTTTTCGGTAAATGATTATTGTCTTTGGATCTATGAGTTGTATTCTAAGGGTGCAAAAAATACTGTTCTGCTTCACAAATCAATTTTCGGCCTGAAGCGGATTTTTCTATTTCTATTTCTTAGACGGAGTTTAAACAAAAATACATATTTGATAGTGGCGCGGATGAGCAATACAAGTAGTGAGAAATGCGATGAGAATGGTTTTTATTTCTCATTTTTGTTTTGAAAATAGAAAAGTAGAATATTTTCACTTCTCGTTTCCGTTCTAGACCTATTTCTAGACTAAAAATTTATTCTAATAAAAAAATGAAATTATATTACCAAATTGATTTCTGTTTATAAAAAAAAAAAAAAAAACAAAATGATTCTCATACTTGTTCAATGTACTCGATAGAAAAAGAGAAAAATATATATCACTTATATATTTCCTCAAACTAGATAATTATTAAAATACTTTCATGATACATTCTAAATTGACGAAAATAATATGACAAATGACATAGCACCACAAACGCATCAAGATTTCCTATAAAAAAATGCATCAAGTTTAGAATTGGCCGAAATTTTCGGATGCTAATGAATAGGCCTAAGCCAGGCCAAGCGGGGCTATAGATAAACTTTAGGATGCACGCCGCGAAAGGAGGGTTACGGAAATCTGTCCGATAGTCAAGCTGAAAGCATTTTAAGACCGACGTTGGTTGCAGCGAATGTTGCAGCATGAGGAGATGAGTTGAGGGCCCGATTTTTTTTTTTGTTCGCTTTAATACTAACGGCTGAGAAATTCAAATCGTTATCCGAAATGCAAAAAGTGAAGTTGTCAGCCCCAACACTTGTCATCATCGATGGTTGGTGCCTTTGGTAAATCATGTGACCATCCAAATAGCCAAGTAGTGTCATTCTTGAAATTGTCCGAAAAATTATTTCTTTTCGAAATAGTTTTTTTATTTCTACTTCGAAAACAATTTCGAGTAAAATAAGGTGTTTTAACTATATAAAATTTATATTCTTGGAATAGAAAAAGAATAAAAATGCGTTTGGTAAAAATTTAAAATTTTTTGTATTTATTTATTTTTTCTTCTTATTCACAGACCGCCGCCCACTTGTTGCACGATCGTCGCCCACTTGCTCACGATCGTCGTGCGACCGCCGCACAACCGTCGCACGATCGCCGCACGACCGTTGACCGTTGACCGTTGCCACGACCGCCGCCACCGGCGTGGGAGGAGGGGCGGTGGGTGGGGTGGGCGGCGATCCCGAGGCGGCGGTTGGCGGCAACGGTCGCTATCATGCAACGGCGGGCGGCAACGGTCCGTTGTCGCGCGACAGCGGCGGCGGTCGTGTGGTGGTTGTGTGGCGGTTGGCGGCGGCAAGCTGCCGGGCGAACGATGGCGATTGTCGGCCCGGTGGGCTGTGGGCGGCAACCAAGTGGGCTATGGGCGTGGCGACCATTGCGGCGATCCACCGACGATTGGTGTCGACGGTGGCGCAGGCGGCCGAAGGTGGCCGACGGTTGGCAAGCGGCCGGTGGTGGCCGCAACAAGACAGAAGAACAAAAGAAAAATAGAAAAGAAAAAAAGAATTTGTTTTTAGAAATTGTTTTCGAGAACAAAAAACTACTTTTTTTGTTTCTTGTTTCTATTCCAAATCTATTCTCCAAACCCACTTTTCATTTCGGGAATAGAAAAATAAGTTTTGCTTTTACCAAATAGATTTCTTGTTTTTTTTTTTTGTTAGGAACAAAAGAACATAAATCGAAAGAAATAGAAACGTTACCATGCATGCCATTGGTGTCAAACCGTAATTATATGAGTTCGTGATGGGGAAGAGATGCTTCTGAAACTCAAGTCTATGACCATATGGGCTCTCCTGTTGGAGTGGGTTTTTGTCTTGTACCTGAGTGGAAAATGATCGCCTTACTTCTTTCCTTCACTTTCGTTCAGATGCTCCGGATTTCAAGACATTATTGAATTGATTACGAACGCCTATACGACGATTCCGGATTTGTTTTTTTTTTTTCCACACTGTACTCTCGCGTACCGCACGCTAGGATTCCATGAACCCATGCTAGTAGTTTATCCGAGGCAAATTAGTGACCTGGCGACGGTAATTCTATTATCGAGTCGATAACTTTTCGAGTGCACGGCTAGTTGACACCTTTCCACGGGCCGTTGCTTCCTTTCGAGGCTGACATTGCGTGTCAAGATCACTAGGGGTTGCAGCGATTCCACACCTAATGTTTTGTGCAACTTCTGGACCTTGTGCTCCAACTTGTTTGTCCATTTGGGGAGTTCCTAATTGTCCTTTTTTTTTTGTCAAAAGGTATTTACATTCATTATTAAAATGATATATGATAAGAAATCTCAAAAATCACAATAATAAAGAAAGCCTATAGAGCTTCAAAACAAACCAAAAAACCAAAAATTAAGATATATCATTATAGTATAACTGATAGAGAAAAATCACAAATTTGTCCTTTAAGAATAAATTTGTGATTGCATCTAAGCGAATGGATCGGTAGTCGATCACTAAATCACATAACATCATCGGTGATAATTACAAACCAAGGTCCATCGTGCCTCGTCAAGCAAACAAACTTAATTAGAGATGGAGGAAATTTCCTTTTATTTTTCTTTCTTTTTTTTTCAATTCATGAAACGGAATGGATTATTGGAGGTTGAGCTATGTTGACTCGCGGTAGTAATTACCGGAAAGAGGCGAAGGTAATTTGTTATATACTTATATTTAAAAAAAAAAAGTATTAGTTTACTTTTCATTTCTCAAATGTTGTGTTGAGTTGAGTAATTATGTTCATAAACTAAAATAAAAGGAAAGATATAGACAATTTAGGCTCCGTTTGTTTCTTACAAAATGAATGATTCGATTTTTTTTTAAATAATTGCTTATTTCGCTCGAACGACTTGGTCGATGAAAAATATTTTCATTATTAACAATAGTTTATTTTAAAATATTTTTATGGACAATGGAAATATCTTTGGAGCATATATTTTCGTAAGCTATACAAGTGATCATTTATGGAATGATATTTTTCCAATCATTCATTTTTCACAAAATAAATGCAGTGAATTTAATATATTCTAATTAAAGCATAATCAATTATCGAGGTGGAATTATGTTAATCGATGGTTTTATTAACTAGAACCATGTCGAAGACTTGCTTATGTTTACCTATTAATCCTTAATGTTTTCCCCATATATAAGTAGGCCGTCAAGACCATGGCTACTCATTTAATTGGTTTTAAACTTTTCACGTGCACAGGTTACTTGAATAAAGTTTCATAGCAAATTAAAAACAGTAAGTGAACATAATAAAAACATGCTAGTAAAATATAACAACTAAAATCACCTAGAGATTGAAATTCTTATAAAAAAACCAGAAAAGTACGCAAGTCTTGCGAGGATACACTCTCTGAATATGTGCTTTATTGATCATCCAAGTTAAGTTAAGGCTTTATTTTGTCGCCAAATCATATTTATGCCACATATACGTCCTCAACTAAGTGCATTTCGATATTTTTTTCTTGAAATTAAAATAAAATAAATCTTTCACAGTCAAAGTAATTATAATTACTTTTTAGCCAAAGACGATAGTTATGATTATGTTCATAATATAAATTCACTAGTACCCCAATTATGTTATTTTACAAGGGATAATGATACGAACAGTTTTTGAATTTTGATTTAATGTGTAATTTGGTCGATGAATTTTTAATTTATTCAATATGCTCTTTGAATTTTAATTTAACGTGTAATATTATCTCTAAATTTTTAATTTATTCACCATAGTAGTCCTTAGTCTTGAAATTAGGTTTTTTCTATCTCCTCCTTTACCCTCTCATTTCTCACTGTTTTCTTCGCTTTCCTTTTCCCCTCTCCCTCCCCCGAGCCCGACCTTAGCGCCTCCCCACCGCCGGCGACGGCTCCACCACTGAAGTCGTCCGCCGCCCCGCCGCCGCCCCACCGGGTCCAAGAACAAGCCCAAGTCCTCCCCGGTCGTCATCACCCGCGACCCCGAGGGCTCCCTCTCCCTCAGCCCCGGCATCCGATGTCGCCGCCTCTTTCCAGATCCGGCGCGGGCGACCCTCGCCCTGGCTGCGAGAGTCGACCCCTCGCCGGATTTCGTGAGGTTCCGACGCTGCTCCCTACGAGATGGCCTCCGCCGCGACCCATTCCGGATCCGAGACCGAAGACAGATCCGCTCGAGATCCGGCTCTCGCGGGCCCGGCTCCGGTACCGGGGGTCCGGCCAGAAGGCGGTCCGCAAGGCAAAGAAGCCAAAGAGATGAATTTAGGGGCGAGTTCGAATCGGGAACCGAACCGAACCGAACCGAACCGAACCGGCTGGTTCAGGTGGCACGTGGAGGTGATGGTTGTTTCTTCATTTCTTTAATTTACGATGTTTCCCACGTGGGCCCATTAGAGGATCTACATTTTTGCGGTTGTCACTGTTTGTCTCTTTTGGTCGAAACGGTTGGCACTTGAGGAGATCGCTTCAATGTACGTCAAAACGAATCAAGAGGACGACGACTTTTTCTGCTGCTGCTTCTTCTTCTTCTTCTTCTTCTTCGCTACAGCGACCGCTAGAACTCCATCTGTCCCGATCAAAGTTTCCATCTTTCGTGCGCAGCTTGGTTCCCGGTGAGCGCGAGAGATGGGTAGCTCGACGACGGTATTGTTTCTCTGCCTTCTCGTGATGATGGCATCGGGAGGAGCTCGAGGGCTTTTCCACGACTGGGAAGTGAAGCAAGAGATGATTGGCTCCTACAAGGAGCAGGTCATCACCATTAATAGACAGCACCCCAGCCCCACAATCCGGGCTTATCAGGGAGACATAGTTTTCGTCTGAGTTACCAACAAGCTGAGCCAGAATGTCGCGATCCATTGGCACAACACCCAACAGGTATGGTAGCGAAACCCATCGAAACTGTGTTTGATGAAGATTGTAATGGGAAGTTTATGCGACGATGAGTTTGGATTGGATTGAATTGCAGATTCATAGTCTAGGGAGCGATGGAACAGGGGATGTCGTTCCAAGGCCCATCTCGCCCGGAAAAACTTTCACCTATGTTTTCAGCGTGCATCAGGTGAGTCCTAAGTATGATGATCATCCGATACCATGTTCATGTGAGCTTTTTCCGAAATTTGTGCGAGGTTCAAGCTGTTTCCACCTCATTCGATGAATATGCCCGGCAGGCATTTAATTTCTTATCTTGCAAAGGGATGTCATTTATACTTATATGCTTCATTGCAGCTTGGAAAATCTCAGTACGACTCCTATTACCCAATCCAAACGGTGGCTGGACTGCATGGGTTGATCGATGTTTTGCCGCCGTACGGCATGGCCGAGCCATTCGCTCAAGATTATCACAAGAGCATCATCCTCGATGACCGGTACTGCAAAAGCTATTATGATTGGGCGACAGAGCCTGAGGTGATTAATTTAATTTGATTGCCTCAATTATGAAGAACTTAAATACCAGTTTTGCTCGTTTGTCGTGTTCATTTCATTCTCTTTTTGTTGCTTGGATTGCAGTCCCTGCTGATTCCCAGGACGGCTCGTAATGCCATCAATCCTGAATATGTCGTCCTTGGTAAAACGTATCACCTCGATATTTTGAGTGTGACCACTCATTGTACTCTCAGCTTTCAGATTGAGGTATACTTTGATTTTAACCTAAAAATTGTTCCTCTGGTTTGTTTATTTCCTTGCTTTCTATAATGAAGTTTCCACTTCTGGATCATATACTTTGGGCTTTCTCGATGTCTTTAGAGACTATTAGATTGGAGAAATTTCAGAGATAGATTTGCAAGATGAAGCGACCCTTCATTTTTTTCTTACTTAGGACCTCATTCTTTGATTTGCAGGGTCACAACCTTACCGTTGTTGAAGCGGATGGGCACTATGTAGAGCCATTTGTGAATCAAAGCCTGATCATCTACTCAGGTAAGACATACTCAGTCAAGATCAAAGCCAATCAAGATCTGTCGAGAAATTACTCGATCACGACTGACATTGTTGGTCAGAACGCCACTGCCACAACCCCTCTCGGTCTGGCTGTGCTCAGCTACTCCCCGCCTGCTGGCCCGATTCGGAATGGTGTCACACCGGAGTCAGTTCCGAGCCTGGGGAACAAAGCCTGCCAAGGTAATATATGTGACAGGACTAATGTCTTAGTTAGAGAGGCTGTTTTGATCCCTTGTTTGAAATTTGAGGTTATGTTTCCCTAGAGGATATAAGTCCGTGGATATTTATTATCTTTCAAGCAAAAGTTTGCTCTTTTTCTTGAATCTTGAAAAGTATGATTATTTTTCTCCTGAGGATATAAATTGTATTTTTGTTTTGTTTATTAGCTTTTTAACAGCAATTATTGAGGACACATGCTGGTTAGTGTCTTATTCAATTGAATTTGATGTTCTTGTCGAGTGTTGAATTGGCTTTCACTATCCAAGTCAGAGGTGATTCTAGTCATATCTCAGCATTTTTTGTATGATGGCATCGGATAGTGTCTTGCATGGTTGTTGACTGATCGAGCAATTTGTCATAAGTCTCTTGGCTTTAGTCCCCTGCACACAAAAAGATAATGTTGAAGGAGGTTGCTTCAACTTTGCAGGGTATGCCCAATTTGTCATTAGGCACACATGTTGAACATTTGTTCCAGTTTTTAAACATCTTCTAGGAAGAGGAGATTGCTTCTATTGTGAAGGACACTGTTGGGTTTGATGCTGCAGAGCATATAGGCATAGGATGGAAAAAAGAGAAGCAACAGAACCGTGGGCATCATGAATGAAAAACTATAAAAGAAGCAGAGCCTTGCAATGTTGGATGCAAAATACAAAAGCAAATCACAAACTTTTTTTCCTCTTGGGATTGGGAATCACAGTTAGTGCAGCTCCTCTAGTGACCCATCTAGAGCTTATCATCGAAAGGACTAAAGAGCAGTTCATGGACATTTACTCACTGCTGAGTAACAATTTCTGAGCCATCTTCCATTTGTGATGGGGATAATTTTATCCTATTGCTATGCTATTATGTCTGATGTCCCTTATAAATTCCATGCATCGAAGGTCCCGCTGATGAAGCTCATTGGGTTGTTGTTTTCTTACAGGGTACCAAATGATGTTAGCAATTCTACCGATTCTAATGTGGCTCATCTGAAGACGGCCCGAAGGAGTACCGGTTGGGATGATGCCGGTTGCCCTTTGCTGGTGGTCTTAGGGCATCAAGTCGCACGCCATTTCCATGCAATGGCGCATGTCAAACCCTCGACGACTGCCCCGGCCAATTGATCTGCATTGACGGAATGTGCAGCGATGATCCCGATGTCGGCACTCGGACATGTGGCAGCGGTGCTGGCGACCGGTCCGTGCAGACCCTGGACGATGAAGGATGCGAGTCCTCAGGCAATCTCCAATGCGATGGTGTATCTTATCCTACGTTCGCTTGCTCGGCACCGGTAATTTCCTCAATCCCAGCTATCTTGACGTGGAACGATTTCAGCCATGGCGGCGATGGGGGAGACCCGTCCGAATGCGACAGGCAATACCATGACAACTCGGAGCTAATCGTTGCGTTGTCGATAGGGTGGTTTGATAATGAATCGCATTGCCAGAAGATGATCCAGATAGCATCTATCAAGACCAGGAGGAGCGAGACGGCCCGAGTGGTTGATCGGTATGACTCGATGTACGGGGGCGATGAGAGCCGTGCCCACCAGCTGCCGTGCCCAAACAACGTCGTCGATGGCCCAGACGCCGTGTCGAGTGCTTTAGGGCTCGGTAAGAATGTTGGCCAAGAGGACGTGACTTGCTCAATGGTGTAGACACTGTTCAATGGGAGCGAGATTGACGAAACTTAATCTAGAGAGTACCGAACCATCAACAATACCATACTTTCCTGAATTTCATTTTTTATAGTCATTTTTTTTTTTTCGTTATATTTTTTTTCATGTTCAATGCATATAACTTTTAAGGGGTAAATATATATTTGAAGGAAATCTCTCTCTTACCCTTAATTGCCGTAAGGATGAAAAACTATAGAAAACGAGAGAAAACTGAATTAACTAACCTATAATAGAACAAATATTAATAATAATATTATTAAACAATAAAAATTCTTAGAATTTAATAAATATAGCCATCTTAATATAACTGAAGAAGATATTAAAAAATATAATAATATACACAAGTTAAGTGTATAGGGAAAGGCCTCAACAACAAAAGGTCAAAATGATATAAAATGGTTACTCGTTATGCATGTTTGAAGGGCTGATTAATGAAAAATCATTTATCGATTTTATTCGTTAATTAACCTATAACAAATACTTAAGGAGTACCAATTTTTTGTAATTTGACATTTTCGTTATTCAGGCCCTTTTCCTTTTACTAAATTGTGTTTCTTTTTCTTAAAATGTCTTTTTAGTTGTGTTAATGTACTCGTCAAATTTTGATATTTTAATTTTCTGATATTGCCACTGATATTTATTTTTTCTATCGTTAATTTATTTTTCTTCATTATTTTTTATTTCATTTTTAGCATAAATCAATAACATATTAGAGATTTCCTTCAACAAATGAGATGAAAATGTATTTTTACCAATTGAATGTCGTGTTGCTTAGCACATGCTAACGGAAAATGCAAAGGAGGGTTAGCGGCTTTAAAAAAATGAAGATTCTTTGGGAAGAGGAGGGGAGGAGGTATAATAGGTAATTGCTGAAAGTTTAGGGACAAAAATGTATTTTCCCAAAATTCGAGGGAGTTTTGGATAATTTTCATAAGATTATTGTCATGTTGTGTACAGGACTATTGTGTTTTTATGTATATCTCACCTTAGAATTACTTTTCTATGCCTCTAGCATTTGCATGCATTTTATGGCATTGCGGTATTAACATTTGGATTCACTAGTAATGCATTGTGCCCAAACGACATAGTTGATGAAGGTGATGTGACTTGGTCAATGAGATAGTATCGTAGAATGGAAGAATAAAATAATCAATTTATCGTTCATGATTATACATGTTATGACTTATTGTTGCCTGGACCTTCCTTATGTAAACTCCAAAGCAGCTAAATAAATTGCTAGGTGGGCGCAAATAATCCTCTTGCGAGATAGCGCTTTCTTAGCACAATCCCTCCCAAGTCGTACCATTCCTATCTTCGTTCTGTCATTGATTATATTCATTATGTCAATGGGCCACTTTCACATATGCAAGAGCCCATCTTATTTTGCAAACCAGAGTCTCGTGGGCTCGAAAGCTTAGTTATTCTAGATTCATCTAATACCTGTCATCATTATATTTTCCTCTTTTATAAACTGTTTTACGATCTTTTAAAATAAAAGTCAAATGAAATCATGATAAAGCAAGTACAATGGCCCGTTTGGTTCGGCTTTTGGGAAATGCATTTGCAAAAATGAAAATACTTTTGAGTGAAGGGGGTTTTCCAAAATGCAAATATCGTTTGGTAAAATTTGTATTGAGAAACAATTTTGGCCAAAATATCATTTGGTAAAATTTGCATTTGTAAAAGACTTTTATTAAATTAAAAAAATAACTATTTGTAATTTTTTTTTTAAATCCGGCCACTGGACCGCCGGATTTGGCGGTCGGATCGTTGGATGGCCGGATTTGGCCCCCAGACGATCGCCGGGGTTGGGCGACCCTAGCGACCGTCGCCTAAGGTCGCGCGACCTTAGGCGGCCGCCTGGGTCGTGCGATTCAGGCCATCAGTCGCCTGGGTCGCGCGACCTAGGCGTCGCTTGAGGTCCGACGACGGTTGCCGGGGTCAGGTGACCCTCAAGCGGTGGTCGCCGGCGCGCGTGACCCCCGCCAGCCTCCGATCGGCTTCTCCACCGGAGAAGATGAAGATGAACAGTGATGAACAGTATCGGAACTTGCATTCCGAAAATGCAAGTTTCCAATGGACCTTTACCCCTCCATTCCTCCAAAGGCCTTTGAAGGCCCTTGAAGACGCAATTGCATCTTCCCATAGTCTTCAAAAAATTGAACCAAGCACCATTTGCATTTGGCCAAATCCCTTTAAAGCCCCAAAGCCCATTCCAAATGCTGAACCAAACAGGGCCAACATGAAAAAGTAAACATCCCAAGCCGTATTGAGCAACATTACATGATATCTTATTATAAAACTTCTGGCAGATCCCTCTTAACTATGAATAGAACTAAACGTGCATTAAATTATTAAACATATATTCCTCAATCTAAGTGATGAGAAATAAATTTTAAGTATGACAAGATGAAATTAATAATAAAAACTAAACCTATCTAATTCATATAATGCAAGAAACACCTAAATATTTTTCTTATCGTTTCATCATTTTTGTACGCAATAAAACCATCTTAACATACACGATGAGAAGGAACACCTAAAATCAATACAAGAAAAGGGTATGAGTGGAAATTTTCCGATACACTTTTTGATCTCTCGGTTTTCCTGTATCTGCGAAATAGACATTAGAAAATCTGCCAAAACACGAACACCAAGATGCTATGCGTGCTGAAATTCAATAAAGAGAAATACTTATATAACTATTCTTAATAGAACTAAGACTTTCGGGCTTATAAAGTTCCTGAATCGTACTTGACAATCCTAGAATGACCTAAATCAACTACTCACACAAATATCAATTAAAACAATGCAAACTCAGTCAAATCAAAATAGAATTAATGAACTATTTGCATCGGAAATAACTAAAATTGCGCAAGCTGTGACATCAATTGCAACAGATTCACAAAAAAAGTGAACGGAAATTAAACCCAAATTCGGATTAAGCCATATTCATGACAAGTCGCTCAGTGTTCTCAGTTCGGGTTGTGAATGCATTCACGGACAAATACTCGGACAAGATCAAAGCAAATCGTTAGTAGGCTCATGCAATTAAATTAATCAACGATTGGAAACAAAAAATTCAGGTTTTTACCTGGCAAAACGGCGCGAACGCAGGCCGAAATTCCTTCGAGACTGGGATCGGGTGTGTTCTGATTTCGACCGTGTTCCCTTTTGGTCGATCGTCTGTCGTTCGCTGGGTGCTCTTGTGCGTGAGTTCCACTTGTGCTTTTTCCTCCAATTCCCCACGTTCAGCCAAGCAGCTCACTCCCCGATTTTCTTCTTGTTTGTATTCCTTTCTTTGACTTCATGGTTTCATGCTTTTGCTGAATGTCTTCTTGCCTGAGTGTGCGTGAGTGAGAGTCCTTTCGTATGAATACATATTGCCAATCTGTGTATTCATACGATATGATTTTTTTTCTCATCTTTCCTCTCTTGTAATCAGCAGAATTCCCAACCTTTGTGTTTTTTACTGTCCTAATACTGCACATGCATTTTTTCCTCCAAGCGAAAAGAAGAGAGGAAGTGGTGGAAATCTCCATAGGGTCCAGGCTCATGTGGGGCTGGTCTTGAAAATTCAAATGACCTCAAGGCCCATTTCTTCTCAATTCAAGCTTATTTCCTTTGTTGGGCTAATGAAATTCATAAGTGGGCCTCTGTTTCATTTGATGCGGACATGTTATTCCTAAATAAATAATGTCTCTATCATCTAAATGAAGTAAAAATGCGAATGCAAGGATATACAATATCGATATTTTTGTTTAGGAGCCAGATTTTTTTCATTATCATTGAATTCAATCGATAATTTTATAAAATGTATTAGAGATCTTTAGGCAAAAGCATGGAATCAACAAATGTTTTGTTCTCAAGATGGTTTTGTTGTTTACAACATCTCTTGATAATTAATATAAATCCTTAATAGTTTAGGACATGTCTCAATTGACTTTTACTATTACTTTTTTTTTTTTTTTAAATTTAAACCTTGTAATGCATGCATTTAACCTAAAATATTTGAAATTTTCACAACATAGAAATGTTGATGTGTAGAGTGACATATAATCTTTTCAAATATTTTAAAACCTAAATAATATTTTAAATTTTGATTGGACAATATGGGGAAGTCAACAAGCTTTTTGATTCGTTTTCTTTCATCTATTGTAGCGACTCCTCAGAGAGAACATATAACTTTCATACAAAGGATGGGAAAATTGCCAAAAAGTCCTAAACTTATTACAATTCTGCCAATTAGTTAAACTTTTTGAAAATTTGTCAATTGAGTCAATCCAGTCAATTTTAACCACAAATTGAGAACATGGACGCTAACCATTCTATATAGCATGATTGATGCTAATGTGGACATTTTTAATGATATTTTGATTTTTTTAATGATTTTTTTTCCTTTTCTTTACTATTGTTTTTGGTTTTGGAGTGATCACCAGCGAGGGCTCACCGGCCAACCCTTGCCGACTCTAGGTGAGGGCCACGACACCCTCGCCTCGCCAACTGATAGGCGAGGGCTACTAGCCCTCGCTATAGCTGACGAGGGGTTGGCGACTCATCGGCTAAAGCGAGGGTGCATGATCCCTTGCCTAGAGCCAGCAAGGGTTGTTGACCCTCACCAGCCATCACTCCAAAAAAAAAAAAAAAAAAAAAAAAAACCATAAAAATAAAATAAAATAAAGAAGTATCAAAATGTTATTTGAAAATGTCAAAGTCGGTGCTGGCTGTACGTAGTACAACTAGTGTCCACGTTAGCCCGTGTCTCAGAAGCCACCTAACCCTTGTCGTTGAGCCTTCGCGTAGTTCTTCATCAGTAGGCTGGGTGGCTGCTCGCGGTGGCCATAACCCTTGGGGTCAAGGTCACTCATGATCGCGTGAATGTGACGGAGGCACAACATGAGGTTCGCGGCAGTGGCAGAGGCATTCAGGAGGTGGGAAATAGAGAGGGGGTCGGGATTATCTAGGAATCTTTACCTTAGGTCTTAGTTGAGATTCTAGTTATGACAATCAAGAGGAAGTGGATGCATTGTTTGCGATTTCAATTCTATGTCTATACCTAATCATGGGGCCGACGATCCATGGACCTGCTAGGCTAGACCCGAGTTACATGGGCCAGTTGGCCGAGTTTGAATATGGGCATTTAATGAGAAAGTCCAGCCCAGCCTGAAGATTTGTATATAAACCATAAAAATTTGGGTCTGAACTTAAGATCTTGTCCAATCCAAATCTATCCAATGATCACCTCTACTCAAGTCCCCCTATATTAAACCCTTAATTCCGTGACAACATTATTTGGTGATTTATTTCAATTACGTCCAAGCATTGTGACCGGAATTGTTGCTTATGGCATTATTTTCCCAACCTTTATGTGCTTAAAATTAGGTTCAATTTTTACAATGTAATCTCCATTTTTTTTGCCGTTCTTTTGTATGACCTTAATTCCAAGGATTTTCCTTGGGAACATACGTAAGACTGGCAAAAATAATAAAAGAAAAGCAGAGATTACATTGTAACAATTGAGACCTAACTTTTAAGCGCACAAGTGTTGTAAAAGTCATACAGCAATTGTTTGGTTTTGTTGAAGTATTTGACAGTTTTGAGTGAGCTTATCAATCGGAGTTCGTCAAATAATTTTAGAGTCAAGTTTTTTGTTTAAGAGAATCCACCGGGGTCTTAATATTCACAATTATGGGTCTCTACATATATATATATATATATATATATATATATATATTAATAGAAATGTTTTGTGTAGCTAAGAACAATACCTAAGGTTCGAAAGAATAGCAAAACAACTGCATTCCTGATAACTATTTGACTCAAATTCTCTTATCCCTAATCATTTACTTTTTGCATACTATAATAAAGGGCATTTGTTATTTTAGCATAGCATCACCAATGCTTTAAATGTCGTTACAATGATGATACTTAAGTTTGGAAATGTTTAAAATTTCAAAACCAATCAATTCACCCGTTCGCTCTTGATCGTCAAAACTAGGATCTCTCCCAAGACACCAAGTAAATATCCTAATTTTCGATAAAAATCGAATGCTCAAAAAGGTAATGTATAATAGTTGATGTATGGTTCGGAGCCAAATGTGTACTATGCCCAATCATTAGAGTTTTGTGTAATTTCTCTTCATCTTATTATGCATCTGTTGGAGAGCTAGTGCTCTCTAAATTAAGTTTCATCAATCTCACTCCCTGTGTTAACACCGTTGACCAAGCCACATCCCCATCACCTACATTCTTATCAAGCCCTAAGGCACTCCATACGGCGTCCGAGCCATCGACGATGTTGTTTTGGGAGGGCGGCTGGTAAGCATGGCTCTCATAGCACCCATTCATTGAGTCACATTGGTCCACCACTTTGGCCGTCACGCTGCTTCCGGTCTTAATAGACGTTATCTGGATCATCTTCCCGCAACGTGATTGGTTATCAAAGCACCCCGTCGACAGAGCAATGATTCGCTCTGTGTCCTTGTGATATTGCTCATCGCACTGAGACGGGTCTCCCCCATCACCGCCTTGGCTGAAATCGTTGTTCGTCAGGATGGCACGGGTCGAGGAAGTTACCGGGGGCGAGCAAGTGAACGTAGGATAAGACATGCCGTCGCACTGGAGATTGCATGAGGATTCGCATTCCTCCGTCGTCGGATGTTGGCACAGATTGACCGCCGCCACTAGTGCCGCATATCTGAGTGCCTAAATTGGGGTCGTCACTGCACATTCCGTTGATGCAGATCAATTGGCCTTGGCAGTCGCCGAGGGTTTGACATGGGCCATTACATGAGGAGATGGCATGCGAATTAGTGCTCAAGACCACCAGCAAAAGGGCAATCGACATCATGCCAACGAGCTCCTTCTTCAAAATATATAGGATTTTTCTACGTTGAATTGGGGTTTTGGCAAAGGAAACGATGGAGTTAGAACATATATATAGCGACATCACTTGGTGACAGGGACAGAGATTTTTTGGAGGTCCTCATGTTGAGTGCCCTCGTCAAGTTGCCAACCTGTGCATAAGATTTACTTGGCAAGATTTACTCAATTGTTAATATATGCATTTTAAAAAAAATTGATTTACATATATATTATTTTAAAATTTCATTGTAACTATGAAGGAAAAGGTTTATGCAAATTGTCTTGCATGCGTGATGACAAGTAAAATTACTCACGTTACTAAGCGCAAAACGAATCTAATAATGTTGGAACTATCAATCGTGATTTTGGCTCACATTTTATATGATCCACTACCTTTGATTGGCCAAAGCGAAACAAAGATAATTATTTAAAATAATATATGTACAGTCGGTATAACCTTTTCTTTTCGTTTTCCATATTCTAGGTGCACACAAAACATGTCTCTTTTCTAATCTTGAATGAGGATTTAGGAAATTAAATGGGAATTAATGCATAAGCATGTAGTAGTGACTGAGAACCAGCATAAAATCGTTCCCCACCCAGCTTAAATGGGCACTTCACACGACAAGATTGTACAAATCACAAACTTAGAGGAGCCTTTTTCAAATTAGATAAATAAAGGGTCCTAGTGTGGGCTTATTCAAAAAAAGATTAATTCATTTGCAGAGTATCATGGACTTGGCAACTGTTGGATGAGTCCGCCCCCACTTGAAAACTCGAGTTCACCTGTGTATGATCGCCCATTCGAAACGTCAAGAAGTCGACTGCCATGGAGAAGACGCTGTTTTTGTCTCTCATATGAGACTTGACTTTGTCAACATGGAAAAATGCGTGCTACATCCTTGTTCCTACCTGGGAGACAGAGAAGACGCTGTTTTTGTCTCTCATATGAGACTTGACTTTGTCAACATGGAAAAGTGCGCGCTACATCCTTGTTCCTACCTGCGAGATAAACTTACTAACATTGGAAAAATTGTCCAAAAAATTCTGAATCTATTATATGGTAGTCAGTTTAGTCTAAACCACTTAATTTGGCCAATTTACTCATAAATATTTTGATAATTTGCTAATCTAGTTATAAATGCTAATTTGGTCCTAAACTTTTTGACGATTTGTCAATTTAATCATTGCAGTCAATTTTGATCGGAATTCGTTGATGTGACAGTTTAGTCAACGTTGATCGTCCTACGTGGCATGAACAACCTTGACGTGAACAACCTTTTGCATTTTTTTTTTAAATTTTTTATGAATTTTTACTAAATTCAATCATAAGCTTAAGCATGTATCTTTTTCTAATTATTGATTAAGGGTTTAGGAAATTTATGGGAACTTATGCATAAGCATGTACGGAGTAGTGACTGAGAACCTACATAAAATCGTCCCCTACGCAGCTTAAATGGGCACTTCATACGACAAGATTGTACAAATTAAAAAATTAGGGGAGCCAAATTTAAATTAGATAAATAAAGCGACCTATTTTGGGTATTAAAGAAAAAAACTAATCTGCCGCGACTCTTGAATGAGTTTGCCCCCACTTGAAAACCCAAGTTCGTCTGTGTATGATCGCCCATTCGAAACGTCAAAAAGTCGACTGCCGTGGAGAAGACGCCGTTCTCATATGAGACTTGACTTCGTTAATATGGAAAAATTCACGCTACATCCTTGTTCTTATGAGATAAACCTACTAACGTCACATGTTCATTTGTCCTAACTTAAGAGCCTGCATTGTCTACACTCAGTGCCCATGAGCTCAACTCACATGTATCGTTAGATGAGGTGGGACTACCTCAAACAATCATATATGTGAGCCAGTGTCAATTCAAATTTTTTTCGCAATTTAGATGCTTGTAAGTTCGTCAGAACACTCTCGGGTCAAGCGCTCAGCCTCGATCTAAGGTTGAGTTGACCTTTAGATCTTAGATCTAGGGCTCAATCGAAGCTTGGTTCGTTCCTCTAAAATTTCAGGCTTGTGGCTGCCCCGTCCACTCTAAGCATGCAACAGCTTGGCGACGGGAGGACGGGGCTGGGCGACGGTGCAGCGGGGAAGCTAGAGGGCCAAGATAGTCTTTAATTCTAGGAAAACCGCATGAAAATTCCTGTTTCTTTCTTAATTGTATTCGCTTGCTTTATTTCCTCCAAGTCCATGCAATACTTGTTCTAAGACTTTGCAAAAGTTGTAGCGACGGAGAACAACTTGGAGGGAGACTGGACTCTCAGGTATGATGTAAAGGAGTTAATTCGAAAGAAGAAATTAATTAAATCTGGGAAATATTGAGAGAAAATTACCAGAGGTTTTAAAATTTCATCCTTCCCATCTCATAAATATTTTGAATTTTACTCCATTTTCCATCCGAACTTTCTGTCCACTCTCACAAAGGAAAAAAAACTTCAAATGTTTAATGCGGTGCAGATCCAGTGATCCTTCTTCACTTTGCTTGCTCTCAGAGGATTGCCTGTGAGGAGGCCAACAAAGCCAGGTAAGGTAATAAATTGGAGATACATATAAATCCCAAGAACAACTCTTCTTTTCTGCTAATACATTCGAATATATAGAAAGTGCATAACGAAAAGGAAGAGTAAGCATAAAGAGCTCGGTGTAATTTCCAAATTCATTTGGACACCAACAAAGTCGAGCATTCGGTAAGGGACAAAATTTCCACGCTTGAAAACGCAGATCAAAATTGATTTGATGTTCATCTCGACCTTACACGAAAAGGCAATATAAAAGTGTTTACATTAAGGGACCCCAATGCATCGCATATGTAGATATCGACACAAATATACTATTAGAAGACATCACACTCTTAGAGGAACCACTATCAAAGTTATGTCTTTGAGTATTTTTTGCCTTTTTCATTTAGTTTGTCAAAAATATGGAAGACGATCAATTTTGGTACCCACCTGACAAGACCAATCTTCGTCATTTTTGTTACAAAATTTTGAGATCTTCATCTTTGCTCTTAATTTTGCCGCCAAGACTAGTATAGGGGCTTCTCGGGGGAATTAGGTACAAGCACGAGGGAATGATTTTGGGATATGGGGCTAATTTGCTGCTATTATGCAAGACTAAGAAAAGACACCATTTTTCTAAGCAAAAACAACATCTTTACGTGTAGAACGATTGATGGAAACTGAATTGCTATATCAGATGAATCAAGCGAGACTTGACCAAGAAGACTCAATTGCACTTTCCCTCAAAATTTAGGATTAAATTTGTTCAATTAAAAGATTTAAAACTTAATTGATTTCCATATAATAGGTGTTGGATTGATTGTGCACTTTTTCCTTGGAAAATGGTAACAATGGATGTTTTAGTCCCTCAAATACAAGTTTTTTCTTGGTCAGTTCAAAAGCGAGGTTATTTTATCCTGAAGGTATAAGTTGAAAGATACTTACGTGTTTCGAGCATACATATAGAAGAAAGAACGGTCCTAAGTATGACTTTGAATTGCTTCATATGAGATCTCATGCGGACCTCGGTATCCCTTAGAGGTAATGCACCTATAGGGTATTCCCTCCTTCTGGGGAAAACAAATATTTAGGGGGAATTGGGGGCTTGGGGTGTGTGGGCATTAGCACGTTAAAATAATGAACGCAATCTTATTAGCCCACCAACAGTATATTCATTGGATAGGCTGGGCAGCCCCTGGTGGTTCTGAAAGATCAGCTTTTAAGTGGTTCAAAATCACATGGTTAGCTTTTAATGTGGTATATTGTGGGAAAATTGTCTAATCAGTCCTAAACCTATTGTATGTATGTCAATTTATTCTTAAACTTTTCAAATTCTCAATTTAGTCCTAAAATTTTGTGTGAAGTTCCATTGTAGTATTCCAGCCAATTTTGCCTAAAATTTCTAAAGTGGTGGTGTGCCACATGGGACAACTAGAGATAACTAGATTTCCAAATTAGCAATTTTCGTTTATAATTGACCAAAAAGATTGGGAAAATTATCTAAAAGGTTTCAAATCTATTGCAGCTTTATCAATTCAGTCATGAGCCTTTCAAACCCAATCTAAAAAATGTCGTGACCTACCCCTCTGAGTCTTTGATCCCAAGGAATATGTTTAAAGATACTTGTTCAAGAGACAGTCCTCAAGGCGCATTACATAAAGAGGGTTCGAAAGATCCAGGAGGTCCATCAATCAAGAATATGGACCTCCCAAATTTGTATCTCGCATGACGACAGTTTATTTTAAAGTTTTTTTTTTTGATGACTCAGGGAACCCCGTAAGTCGACAGCTGGCGGGCAAACCCTGGGGGCAACACAGGGAAACCACCACCCCGTGCTACCAGGCAAGGCGCCAAGTGACGCGTTGGGGATTCGAACTTCTCCCCTTTGTGAGGGGGAGAGAGCCCGAAGCTAGCGACGCCACCGCGGTGGGTGGTTTTATTTTAAAGTTGTTTAAACAATATAAAATATGGATTTAGGAGTCGCCACTAGTTTTTTTTTTTTTTTTTTTTTGGGGGCGGGCTAGAAACCCAATCAAGGGTTGGGAGACCACCATTGATTTCCATAGAACTAGAGATTTCTTGGGATTGGGGATTTGGGTTACGTTTGTTGACACATGATTTTTAGTTAACACATCATTAAAAGGTAAAAAATCGAGATTTGGGTTTTTGATTGCGATGGAGCCCCATCTCTCAACCAAAAAGTGTAGTTTTCATTTCTTTATTTTGCATTGTCATTTTTAAGTAATTTTTAGCTCATTTTCAAGAAGAACCCGAAAATTCAAACGGTTGACTTTCGAGTTGACTTTTTGGTCAACCCTTTGACTAAAAGTCAACCCTGGGTCAAAAATTGACTTTTTATCCCAAAAAATTCCTTTTAGCTTTAATTTCACTTTTGTCAAATCAATTTCTTGAAAATTCAAAGATTTGATCAAAAAATCGACCTTTTAGGAAATGTCAACAATTAGTCAAATTTTTGATCCAAAAATAAAAAATAAAAAATGCACAAGTACATTTCTTTCAATGCTAATTTGAATTTTTTGTCAAAAATTTCACAAAATTCGATTAAAAACCTTGATTTCTGAATTTTTCAGTTTTAGGTTATAAATCGACCAAAAATAAAATTACTTTTATCCTAGTCATAATTAGAGTAGTTCCTTCTTTGACATTTGGTTTAAGGACTATCTGAAATTTGCTTGAGCATTCAATTTCGCGATTTATCGAGTCAAAATGGGAATTGCTGTTTTGAACCCCAATTAGGGGATCGAAATCGATTATTCATAATTTGTGAATGGACGATTGTTTCTCACTCATTTTCTTAAGATAAGTGCAAATTCGAAATCAATTTTGTGAAATTCACGCTAAAAACTCATCAATTTGAAGAATTTTATTCTCCAAAGCATTAGAAAATCAAGCAATTAAGTGTCAATCGACAAAATTTGAATTGACCCATTCATGGCTATGGTTTAATTGCATGAATCTATGTTCAATTTTAATATTAGGCTTAGATCCATTTTTGGCCTAAGCTTGAGTGCTTCAATTCAAGGTCAATTTGAATATGATATGTGATCTTACATATGGGTAGCTCATTAGATAGGGTAATTGTGACACTAATTAAGTTCAATTTTAGTTAATTTACAATTTTGCCAATTGAATTATAAATTTTACCATTTTAGCCCTTTAGGCCCAATTCAAAGCACCCATGGTTTCGACTCATTTTTTTTTTTTTTTTTTACGATAATCATTCAATTAGGTCAATAAAAGACCCCTAGATCACCTTTATAAGGTTTAAGATTAACTTAATTGTATCTTAATTGGCCAATTTCTTCTTAAAAAAGATAAAATTCCTTTTCAATTTGGTCCTTTAAGGGCCAAATTGTATAAATTTTAGACCCACAGGGGTCCCAAGTGAACAAAGTAGCCAGAATCGGACCAAACCAGTCAAGAATCGGTCAAAATCCGATCGAATTGGACCAAACCATTATGACCGGTCTGACCGGCCGTCGGCTGAACTGGCCGGCTAGTTCTTGGCCTCCGGCCACCAGTTTTGGAACCCTCTCAATGCCGATTTCACTTCTACACCTTCAATTTTCCAAAATTTTACAAATTGATCCTCGAATTTCGTCAAATTGCAAATTAACCCATAATTGGACATTTTGAAGCAATTCCCAATTTTGGCTTGGTTTTTTGCAAATCAAACCCACTAGATCAATTACTTGACACCTCGAGATCATGATGGAGCCTTTGAAATGGATTTTTGATTTGTTGGATCGAAATTTTGATCGTCGGGTCGAACCGACGGCCGAAATCGCTTAATATAAAGAGTATATAAATGAAATGTCTCCCATTTTTAGAGGGGGGTTTTCATTTGGCACGAAATTTCCTCTCTCCAGATCTCTCTCTCTCTCTCTCTCTCTCTCTCCTCTCTCTATTTTTTTGGTGCCAAGAGACTCATTTCTCTCTCTCTCTTCTTTGATCCGGTTGGTTTCTTCTTCCAACGACCGGATCGTCGCCGGTTCAACCTCCACCATCAGCGATCATCTCCCTTGCTGTCTAGATCTAATTCTTTCTGGTTCGGGGAGATTGGATTGAAGATCCGGCGAAAACTTTGATCGATTTAGATCAAAATTCACGAAAATCGCGACGAAGGTAACAATTCGAAACTCGAATCCGATGAAGCGAGATCGAGTTAGTCGATCGGGGCTAGGATTCAAGATTAATAGCTTTTACATGCTTAAGATCAATGATTATGAATGCTGTAATGATTTGTTGATGATTTGAATGATGATTGTGTTCTTGAGCCTAATCTGGGATTTTCGTAGGTCTAAACCTAGGTCACTGTTTTGACTAAAACGAGGTCCGAAAAGACCTCGTTTCAGCTCGAGTCCTCTTAGGATTAAATAATAGACATCCCTAGCTTCAAAAAGGTAGGTTGAATGCCCCAATCGAGCGTCGTTTGACCCTCAAAAAACACCTCCGAAGATTAACGATTCTGCAGTAATTTAGGTTTGATTCTGATTCTGTTCCGCCTTCTGGACTTGTTATTTTTGTACCGACTTTCATGATCATTTTTTGATAAAATTTTCTTCATGAGTTTCATTCCAAATAATCTTGTGCATCTTCCATAATTTTTTCATGATTTTTGGATGTGTTCAACTAGGTCAGATCTACTCAGATCTAAGCCTAGGTCAATTTGTTTCATATTGATCTCTGATTTTTCCATTTTTTTAGTCATTTTTGTGTTGAGTTCTAGAACAACCTTCCTGTATTAGATTTTGTTGTACAAGTGTTGTGCATGTTTTGTATTTTTTTCAAAATTTTTAGACATGTTTAGCTTGGTCAAAATTGCTTAGATTTGAACATACGACAGCCTGGCCTGCATTGGTCTGAAATTTGTTTTGATGAAATTGAGTCCATAAATGCACCTGTTTGGTCTCAAATCCTTCATGAGAGTTGAAATATATGATACATATGTTCAATTGATGTATGGTTTGCAAGGTTTTTACATTGGCAAAGTGAGTCAATTGCATACATTAGAGTAAGAAGTACTGCAGCAACATGTGCTGGACATATAGTTTGCCTGTTTTGCCATTTTTGCCATGACTCATATGATCTTAATTGAGTTTCAAACTGTAATGAGAAATCTTCATCATCGCATGCTTTATATGTGAGATTTTTGGTAGGATTTATACACGTTTTGAGGATGGCTGAAATCATGCTTGTTCTGTAAACTTAATGTTGAAATGAAACCTTGTCATATGTACACATTTCCATACTTATTTGAGTCATCAAGGAATCAAATCTTACAATCATGCATTCTTGATGATTGAACCGCATGTTGCAAGGTTTGCATATATGTTTAGGTCACATCCTTTGAGTATCATCTTACACATTAAATTTGTCTCACAAAAGTGTTCATTACACTTAGGATTCCCAAGCATACCATTAGGAATTATGAATCATTTCATTTAGATTGTATGACATTTTGCATGTCGACTTAAGATTAGATGACTATCCAAACTTTCTGTCGCATCCAATCCTAAGTCTCGTGTGATTTCTTCATGTCGTTTATGCATAGTGATTTTGAGGTTTTCTAATGAGTGCTTTTGTTCTGTTTGCTTAGTTACTAATGCATACACTTTTAGAGATTTCGATCTTAGGATACCAAATTGATCTAGTTGGGACTCGAGCTCTTCTAGAAAGACGTAAGGCACACTTAGAAGTTTCCAATGCCGCATTTCATGCCAATCGCTCATCGTTTGGATCACTTTTTCATTTTTTCAAAACTAGATCAGAATTTGGATAACAGATCAAATTCGGACCCCTGTTTGGATAGACCTTTGATATTTTTATTCCATTTTTTTAATTTGGAATCTGCACTTGCCTTTTTATAAAACTTGCTTATCATTATGTTGGCTATGTTGTCTATAAATTTGATGATTTTTAGACATGTTTTGATAGGACAAATCCTTGTGTCATTAGCTGAATGTCCTGTTGTTTTGGCAAATTTCTAATGTGTTGTTGATTATTGTTTGATTTTTGTAAAATCATGTATAGATTTTTTAAGAAAACTTTCTTCACAAAAGTTGTTTATCATCACGTCATGCATACTAGGGAATTTTTTCATTGGCAAATTGTCATTAGGTATTGCCCAATTTTACTGTCCTTACATGCTTGTTTTGTAATTTCCTCATATAAATATGATTGTGATTGTTTAGTTATACCTTTTAGGTTAGTTTGTCCATGAAATTAGGCTATGCCATCTTCATGGAAGTTGTTCTAAATGCTTTGATCTTTGTTGTTAAACAATTGACCTTTTTCAAAATATACTTCAGTACATGTGATGTTTCTCAAAAATGATTTCTAAAAATTTTTCTCCAAAACTCAATTTGGCTTAAGGAAAAATCGTGATTTGGACCATATTCAAAATAGCAGCGACGCTTGTGAGTGCATTTATGCGAGCCCTGGGCTAGCCTTGGCACTTGAATATGTTCCATAGCCTAGATATTCCTTAATCCTAAATATTTTCAAATTTTTTTTAAATCCTGATTTAACATTGTGAAAGTCACGGTTTGAATTATATTTAAAATACCTGCGCTGCTTGTGAGTGCATTTATGTGAGCCCCGGGCTAGTCTTGTCAATTGAATGCCTTTCATAACTGAGACATCACTTTGTCTCAAAACCTTTCATGAATGATTTCAAAATATGTTTTTGAAATATCACATGTACCCCTCATACATATAATCTCGTCATGAACTAGAAATTTCCTGTATTTGTGATTAATGCATGCCCTTGGTAATAAGTGACCCGCCGACGGTTCACTTTCTTGCTTGATTGGTTGAGTAATAAGGTTCAATAGACTTGCATGCATATTTAAATTTTTGCAATGCATGTGACTTTTAGATGAATGGTAGGGTCGATGCATGATATCAAGGAAAAACTCTAGGATCACATAAATCGCTTGATTATGAGACTTATAAGCCTTATTGGCCATACGAGAACACAATTGGTCAACAATTGCTATAAGTCACAAAAATAGTTGGGTAGGTGTCTTAGTGGGACCCTCACATGAAAAATAAAGGCCGACCCTAAGGCCCCAAAATTTGACTTTTGTATTGAACTTCCTTTAAATGATTGATCTTGACATGATGTCATGTTTTTGATTGTTTTGATGTGTATACTTGTTTCTTCCCATTGTATGCACCTAGTTATAAGTTTCTTAGATTAGCTTTAGATTAAACCCCGAAGATGGAAAAGGTGTGAAGACGGTGGAGGTCGATGTCCATTCCGACCATTATCATGTACTATTCATTTCCCCGACATATGTCTCGGGTTCCGTTTGTTGTATAAAGCTCGACGAGTTGCGGGTTTTCTCTCTTTCTCTCATCTTTTTCAATTGTGTTTCTCTTTTATATTTTCTAGGATTGTATGGTAGATTTACTGTTTTTCTTGATTGTTTCTTACTGTGTCGTAATTTCAATTCCATTGATTGCTTTCTTTTCTTGTTTTTTCTAGAAATAGAATAGTATGAAAATGACCAAACACATATGATCTCTTAGTTTAGGACTAATGATCCCGAAAATGTAAAAAGAAACGCATGGACACGTTAGGGAAAACACAACATACTGTTTAGGTACTGAAATGGCACTAATAGAGATATTAGCGTAACCCAAGTCCCCAAACCTAGATATTTGGTTACGTAGGAATTGAGAGAATACTCCCGACCCTTGATTGGGTTTTTTAGCTAACCCCCAAAATGAGGCTAGTAGCGACTTCCGTCTTATTTTTAGCTTGTCATAAATAACTAGAACGTATAAATAAACCCGTTGCGCGGGGTACGAGTTTTGATGACACTCACCATGGTTTAGCATACTTGATATGGGAGTACCTCAAAGGATGAAGTGATGCCATCCTTATGGGCGAAGCGTACTGTTGAGAGGGCTATCATGGTAAAGGTATCCTTAAATCCAATATCCACACCCGACCCCTTCTTTTAAGGTGTGTCGCCCGTGTGTGTATGGATCGCGACACTCCGCTGTCACGCGGGGTACGAGCTTGGAAGAGCTCGCGATCTCGTGAAGGGAACTCATGAGAGGCTTGATTCGAAAGGTGAGGTGATGACGTCTTTTGGAACGCGAGTCGTGAGGGAACTCTCGTGATCAAGTACCCATAAATCCGACCTTTCCCCCTTTTCTCTCCTCGTGATGATGAGGGATCGAGGGTGGTGAGATCGGGTTGCTACAACGTTAAGATTTCTATTAGTGTCCTTTCGATACCTGTGAGTATGGTTGCTACCTAAAGTGGTCAATTGGTCTTTTTACATTTTCGTACAATTTGAATCTCAAGACTAAGTGAACACACGTGGATGATTTATTCATGCAATTTCTAGGCTAATTGTCAAAATGAAAAGAAAAAGCAATCAAGTAATTGAAATTGCAATACTCGAAAGTAAACACCTATAGGAATTAAAAGCATAATACGAAAGAGAGTTCTAAAAGGTAAGATAAGAAAACTCGCAACTTGTCGGATGTTTATCCGACACAAAAAAGAGAACCCAAGACATATGTTGGGAAATGAATTGATACAAAGAACAAAGGTCAGATTGGACATTGATCATATTGCCATCTTCAAGTTCTTTTGGCCACCACCTCTAAGAATTACCTTTGGGGCCTATTATAATCTTATTGTAATGCTAGATTAGCATGTGGAATTACATAACATACATTGTACATGTAATCATGAACACATGAACTCATACAAGAACAATTAATACAAAGAATCGAACAAATGCATTCAACTAGTCAAACATGGCCTCGTGATCAGCCTTTGATTTGCATGCATCACAAGCCATCCTATGACATCTATTTGATTAATTATAGTCGTCGATACTTGGCCATCCTTTATGTTCATAAGCGGCGGTCAAGATCAGTCGGCTCCTAGAAATCGGGTCTAAGTGTGTCCCTTTGGTTTACCCACGTAGATGCATCGGTCCTAAACTATTTACCTAGAAATCACATGCAAACATAATAAAATTCCATGTACTTAGGCCATGAGACCTTGGTTCTCACTCAAACATCCAAAGAAAGTGAATCAAAATAGGTCACTTATTCATTCAAGGCAACAGCAATCAATCGTATATGCATACAAAATGAACATGAAGAAAAGGAAACCTAAGGTTAGACTTCTAAAAATTTGCAATCGATAACCTACGTTTTAAGAAATTGCAATCAAGGACACAAGTTTTAAAAAAAAATTGCAATTTGGTCCTTTAAAAGAAATTTTCAATCTTCAAATGATAATATGCATGGATATCAAATTTATTGGAATTTTGAAACATGTTCAATGTTCTTGAAAAATAAATTCAAGAATTTGGGTGCAGATAATGTCAACACATTGATCAGGTTCTTTGAACCATCGAACATGACTTGATTTTGACAAAATTGATATCAAAGGAAAGCTTAGATAGATGTCCAAAGCTTTCGTATTTTGAAAATTTCAAGAAAAGGTCATTAAATTCGTTAAAATTACAATATACTTTCAGGTGTTTAATGAGAACTTAGGTGAGGAATTAACAACACTCAGATCAAGCTCACTAGTTAATACCCTAAAGGATTTCGAATTTAACAAAAACCAAAGCCAAATCAAAGATTGAGAAGTCTTTTAAAACTTTCGTGAAGTCTGCAATCGTAAAACTTAAGTTGTGCACACATATCAGTTCTGGAAAATAGGGTTCCAACAAGCCCTACAAATTTGATAGGGTCGGCAAAAATAACAAACATGCTTGATAATTTTTGAAAATTTTTGATAATGAAGTTCAACGTATCTCAAACAAAACTCATGAAGACATCATCAGCATACTCAACATGCATGAATTTTTAAAAATAAAAAATTCAAGCATATCATTCTGGAAACAGAACATCACAGAAGCAAACATATCAGGCTCACTATCATTTACATCATCCAAAAGTAATCCATTCAATTTGAAATTTCTACAAAACATTGTTCATACAATGTCCTACTACTTTCATGAAGACATGTAAGCCCAACTCTCCTCATGTGAATTTATAAAAATCATAGAACAAGCATATGTTATTCAGGACAGACAAAGCTCAACAACAAGCAAGTTTGGTTTAAACATGCTCGACCTATTCTAATATTGTCCGATCCTTATGAAAATTTTATATATTGTTCAAAAGGATGTAGCAAGAAACTTTCATGGAAAAACTAACTCCATATTCTGAATACATGATTTTATAAAAATCGAAGAGTCAATGTAGGTTAATCAACAGAACAAAATTGTAGGGATGAGCACGGAAGTTCAATACATAATTGGCCTAAGTAATGAACTTCAATCATCACAAAATTTTTATATATCATAGATCTATATGTCCTAAGCAACTATCATTAAGACACCTAATTAAGAATCGAACCACAAAAAAAATAAGAGAAAATCAACAAAAAGCAAAGGTCACAAAAATAAAACATCGAAACAGAGCACTAATCATTTCCAAATTCCAGTTCAGTTTTGTAAAAATTGTTAGACCTAATAGATGAAGGCCGATACATGTAATGTAATTTTTTTTTTATGAAGTCTCTTATGAATCTTAAAAGATCTCGAACACAATTGAAATCAACTTCCAGCTCATTTGAAGACATTTAACAAGGATGTCTAATTTGAAACTTAACTTTACAGATTATGAACAATTAGCAAGCGATTAACCTAACTAAATGATTTAAAAATTTCATGAGATTTTTATATGATATAGAATCAAATATTGTGATCAATTTTCATTGACAATCCAATCTGAAACCAAATAGGTTGGTTAACCACAACATTCCAGCAGAACATCAGAATTGCAAATTAAACATTGATCTTGTAAGGAGTATTCGACAAGACAAAAAAAGTCTGAATCATGCACATGATATGTCGTTGGAAAGCTCATGAAATCATCTTCGAATCATACATAGACGTCAAAATTACACGAGATTATTTTCTAGCTCGTTTCAAGACATTCATCAAATCAGTCCAAAATTAGTTACAATTTTCCAGAAACAACAATCACAATATTATGATGGACTTTTGATAGGGCAAATGATACTCAAATCAGACATATGATATGTTGTTGAAAAGCTTATCAAATCTAGTTAAATCTCATGAGGCATCAAAGTCGAAAAATCTCATCTAATGGCTCATTTCCGGTCGTCAATCATTAGAATTTTAAATTTCCAGAATTATTATCGAAGCATCATTAAGCTCTAATATCATTATCAAACTTCATCAAACCATCAACGATCATCTTCAAATATTCATATAGATCATAGAAACAAAAATCGCAATCTTAGTACTAATCCTAGCCCCGGTAACCTGTTAAAACCTCGTTTCATCAAATTCACGATTTAAGAGAGATTACCTTTACCTTGTTACAGTTGTTCTTCGATCTTAAATGAGCTAGGCCAGCCACCTATGAAGTCATCTAGCTCCTTGAAGATCTAGATTACATAATTGAACTTCGAGTTACATCTAAGCATGAAGTCATCAAACTAAAATCAATCAAAAGAGTTTAAGAGTTTAGGAAGTGATTGACTTGAATCAAATCGAGTTGCAGCTAGCCCGAGGAATGGTTGGGAATCACGATCACACCGCTTAGGGAGGCTGAAGAGGCCGGCGTCACCAAAATGGTCATCAAAACGCCGAAGGACTCACTATCGTGCAGGCCGGTCTTCGAGACCGAGAGAAAGGAGTGTCGGTTCAGGGGTCTTAGTCTAGTAGGTTGGCGAGCAAGGATTGCAATTGAACTAAGGAGAGTCTTGTGCTAGTCGAAGCACAGGTGGGCTGCCGGATGGGCGCCAACATGACTGTGTATGGTGGCAAGAATGAGTTGGCTAAGAGAGAGAGAGAGAGAGAGAGAGAGATGTGGAAAAATGATCCAACCTTCTTGGTTTTGGAGGGAAAATTGTACTTATCCCCAAGATCAAATTTGGGCCCTTGGATTGATCCAATGGCTCAAATTATTCTTTCTTGATCAAGGGTTGATCATTGATAAATGGCATAGATTTAATGCTTAGTCACTAAGCAAGTCGCCTGATTGACTTAATCCTAATGATTAGGACCTAGGGGCATTTTAGTAAATTCACCAAGGTTATTTCTATAAATTTTGTAAGAGAGGGACATGGGAAAGTCGGTCAGACCTTGGGCTGGTTGGTAGTGGTTCCTAGCCGTCGATGGATCGCTGGAAATAGGTCAGGCCAGTTGGACCCATACAAATTGGTTTGTACTGGTTCGGTCAGTTTTGGCTGTCTTTGGCTGGCTCTTTTCAAAATTTTATGCAATTAGGTCCTGTCCAATTAGAATGAAAATGGACTAATTTGAAGAGGAACGGTCCAAAATCGCTGATCTACAAACATCTCAATTGATTTTAATTGGTTTAATCACCCCAGAATTATGCTTAAACGCAATGGGTGTGCAAATTTAGATTTTCTTGCCAATTTGTGTAATTCGTGTAATTCTTGCTGTAAAAACCAAATCAATCGAAATTGAATCTAATTGATATAATAATATATCGATTAGTTCAATTACCCATGTAAATAATGGCTTAATGCATTGAAATTGACATTAAAATGGCGGTATGAACTTTGTCAAAATTAGATTGAGGGTCAATGATGAAATTGAACCTTAACCCATCAAATTAAACCTTAGTTTAGAATGAGTCAACTTGAATTGCACCAGTTGAAGTTTATTAGCATAACTTTCCAAATTTCAAGCAAGCTAAATCTGTCAAATTGAAAATTTCTCAAGTGAATTTGCCAAAACTGACCCCAGATTTGGATTCAGTTGAGTTGATTCAAAGTGTAAACTCGCAAGTCATGAAGAATCAATTCGAACCCCTAATTAGGGCTAAAAATGACAATTTTTATCCTAACATGTTAAATCTCAGGATTGGCCGCACGAGTGAATTTGAGATGACCTCTAGATCAAACGTCATGAAGAAGCTAAAATATGACTAGAATGAAAGAAATTTTATTTTTGGTTAATTTTGAACCTAAAATAGAAAAATTCAGAAAATGAGGTTCTTAATTAAGTTTTATAAAATTTTTAATGCCAAAGTCAAGTTAAAGCTAGAATGATATGATTTTTCAATTTTTACTTTTTTTTTTGTCAAAGGATTGACATAGTGATTTCTCACTAAATGGTTAATTTTGTGATAAAAAATTTGAATTTTTTTTGAAACCTATTGTGGCCAAAGAGATATTAAGACTAATTAGGAACTTTTTATGCAACAAGCCAAATTTTGACCTGGGGTTGACCAAAAAGTCAATTGAAAAGTCAACTTTTTAATTTTTTGGGTTTTTTTTTTTGTGAAAATAACTAGGAAATTACTTGCAAATTATAAGTCAAAGAAAAAGAAGTGAAAAATGATAGTTTTTATTCGAGAAACAGGTTCTATTGCTATCGAAAATCTTAATATTGAGTTTTTACCTTTTACTGACGTGTCGACTTGTGTCAACAAATAAGAGGTTTGTTGCCACATTTTCAACAAGGAAAGAACCTCCATTGCTCTGCTGGGGTCAAGATGCTTCGTAGGCAAAAGAGGGTAATGCCAGAGGTACAGTTGGTGAAAAATACCATACTTGCTAGGGAAAGCGCAGGTGACAAAAAGGGGTCAGACTAGCTGCGATTGAAAGAAGCTATCAATGGAGTAGCTAGTTTTGTTAGGTGAGCATTACCATTCGATGTATGATCCAAAAGCGGCACATCAATGGTTAAGGAAATGCGGGGAAGCAATAAAACTACCCATAACGAGAGTGTTGCAGAATTAAGTGTGGGAGAATTTCATGGTCCATGATTCTCCTGTACTTGTGACACTTGTGAATGGAGGTTGAGGTTATCGTGTGAAGAGCGAGTGATGAAAAATGGATGAATACAATTGGTCTGTGAGAGTGGCGTAAGGATGGTTAGTGCTAGGAGTTATAGAATCGAACCATTATATCTCTACAGAGTTCTAAAGGTCGAGTTGGCCTCTCATGCACAAACTGGTCAAGAACCAATGTCGTTCTTCTGATAAGGTCATGGTAGACCGAAACTAATTGTTGAGCCCAAAGTGATTTTGTTCAATGAAGTAGACAATCGAGCTAGCTATGTGTGGTACAATCTTGTATAAGGAACCTATTCACCGTATTGTTCTCTAGAACAACCATAGAAGGAAGGCTGGCCTGGTGCATTCCACTCGCTAAACCTATATGGATTATTCCACAGCCAAAGAACTATCAACCTGTGACAAAAGCACCTTCAATATTGCGAAGAAAAATCAATGCAACTATGAAACTAGCTTCATTGCCACCATTCACGATCAATGAAAAAAAGCTGCATTAATTAGGTAAATGTCTATAGGCTGCAGCACATAATTAGTTTTCTTGGTGCAATTACCAAAAATGTCCTAAACATTACAGTCATGCCAATGTAATCATAAACCTTTCAATTGTACCAAATGAGTAATAAATCTTCACATTTTGCCAGTGGAGTCTATTTGACTAATTTTGGCAGGAAATTGCTGACTTGTATGCCGATTATCCTACGTGACACGACCGGCACTGACATGAATATTTTTCAATAACATTTTGAAACAAATTTGTGAAATTCTTATAATTTTTATTGTTTTTTTTTTGTCTTTTTCTTTCCTTTTCCTTACTTTTTTTTTTAACTTAAGGTCGGCCAGGATTGTTGGTCCACCCCCGCAAGCATTAGGCAAGGAACTTGGCTGGAAATTACTAATTTGGACGCCGACCATCCAACATGATACAGCTGGCACTGACGTGAACATTTTTTAATAATATTTTTGAATAAGTTTTTGAAATTATTATAATTTTTATTTTTTTTCTTTTTCTTTCCTTTTCCTTACTGTTGTCTTGACTTAGGGTTGGCCAGGATCGCCGGCACTAGGCGAGGGTTGTGGCTGGAAATTATTCATTTGGACACCGACCGTCCCACGTGGCATGACGGTGAGGGCCTGGGCAAGGGCCACAACAACCTCCCCCGATTAGGGCGAGGCTACGACGTTGGTGACCCCCGCCCATACTTGGCGAGGGCTATGACACCCTTGCCTATGGTCAGCAGGTCGCTGACCCTCTATCAAAAAAATAAAAGTAAAGAGAAGAAATGGAAAAACAAAAGAAAACATAAAAAATTGTAAGAAAATTCAATTAATATTAAAAATTATTAAAAATGTTAACTTCAGCTCCAGTTAAACCACGTAAGATGGCCAGCATCTATGTAGTATTGGTCAGAGGGACATAATTGACAAAATGAGAAAATGTTTACGACTCAATTGGCATATTTGAAAAGTTTATAACTGAATTGATATAAATATAATAAGATTAAGACTTTTTTTGTGGTAATTTTCCCAATTTTTTTGGTCTGCATTGAGAAGAATATTTTGTGGGGAACCTCTAGGAATTGTCAGAAGCTAAACAACTATTAATAATGACATAGGCATTAGATGCTACGTGTGGCTCGCGCACACAATCTCGATCTCATCCGATAAACAGTGATTATATCCACACAAAATGATAAGACGCTCAGTTAGCAGATCCCAATCTGGTTGCACTAATAATCAACACCTATAGAAATGCAAAATGCATTTGAGAATTACATTGAGTAACCGGAAGACGCCAAGCAAGAGCTGGGCCATCTTCTCTGCCATTATTAATCCTGCTCATCTCCGGGGCAATTTTTCAAAAGAGCGGACTCCACAGAGTCCATCCTTTCGACGATAAACTGACTTACAAAGTTGATTGCTCGACTCAATATGGATAGATTTTTAAATGATAGATTTGAATGACTTAGAAAGTCTAAACTGGATATGCTATAAGGGACTTCAAATCAAGCGATTCTAAGTCATTAAAGTTTTCAATGTCTGAAGGGATTCTATGTTGGATTTTACTCGCTAATTTTAGGTTACTGACTCTTATTTAAGTTACTAGCCAAGTTTATCTTTTCTAAAGAAATAGGGATAGTTACAAAAAAGTCATAAACCCATTATACTTGCGTCAATTCTGTTTTAAACATTTCAATTTAATCAATTTACTCTAAAACCTTTTAACAATTTGTCAATGTAGTTCATCTAATCAAATTTGGTTGAAAATAACTAATGTGGAAACTGGCCATCCTAGATGATATGTCTGGCGGACACGGACTATTTTTAGTTATTTTTCAGAATTTTTTAGTTTTTTTTCCTTTTCTTTTTTTTTTTTTTCTTTTCTTCTCTTTTCCTTTTTTTTTTTTTTTTTTTCTTTTTCACCATGGCAAGCTAAGGTCGCCGGAGCTCGCTGGGCCATGCTAGCCATGGGCAAAGGAAGCCTCGTCCATGGCCACAATAGTTCACATTAGCGGTAGTCGTACCATGTAGGACGCTTGGCATCCACGTCAATGATTTCTAATCAAAATAGACCGGATGTATTACATTGGCAAATTGTCAAAAGGTTTAGGACTAAATTGACCAAATTGGAAGTCTTGACACTAAATTAGCATAAGTACAATAGGTTTATGACTTTTTTGATAATTTTCCAAAAAAAAATTCTCCTATTTTATACGAATTTTTATGGTAGCCACTATTTCCATCACATATTTTGCTAACACTAATGCTTTTGTAAGTAATTGACAAAAATACCTTAGCAAATTAAAATGCAACACTTTAACTATTCTCCATTTACCTTCTCATGATAGGATCTCACTATCCCTCCTTCATTAAGTTGATGCTTTTATTGCAACTTGAAATATGTTGTTGTTTGCTCGACCAAGATGAGCAAGGATATGCATAAGAGAAATTGTCACTTGCTATCGATGACACCTCCAGCAAAACCATCGTGGGCCACCGCACAAAGACCGTTACTAGATTTGACCACTGCCACTCTTCACTTTTATCTCCTTCTCCTTATGTACCCCCATCTTTCACTCTGTTTGTCTGGACTCCTTCCCCCCGCCTCTATATGGCTCGCTAATGCCTCCTCGGCCCCGTGCTTGATGATGGCCGTGACATCAAATCAACATTGAAGGCCAAGGCGTTGACATGGCGATGGTGCTGAGAGAGATGCAGAACCAGCAAATAGGATTCAAGGGAGAAGAGGGATGGTTGTGACGTGACAGTTGAGGTGACTAATCGAAGAATGACGTGGGGGATGAAGGTGACATGTGATGATGGGCTCATCATGGGGTAGGAACGGGGACAAGTTCGTTTGAAGCTTTGAAATATCAAGAGAGTCTGGGAGATAGTAAAATCAATGAAATTTTCTCTCATGAACCTATTTCCTTATCTTAGTTTATCAAAATACTTGAAGGAAGAGTGAGATCTTGCCAAGAAGAGATAAAGAGAGAACAATTAAAAAGTTCAATATATAGTTTGCAAGATATTTTGGTCAACTATGTACAAAGAGGTAGTTTCAGTAATAAATGGGGTGGATATAGCGGTTGCCATTTTTATACATATTTCTTAATTATGCCTAAAATTTACTAGCTCTTATATAAAACTACTAACTTTAATTTAAATCGCTTATAATTTTTTCCAATTAAGTAATCAAGCAATTCTTCATCAACTCTCATTTCAATTAGTCACTAATATTTATTTGCTTTATTTTTTTAATTTGCCAACTTTTTTAATTGAACTTAACCAGGAAAAAAAGAGTTGGTAAGGCCCTCAAATAATGTTCCTCAATTCATGAAATAGTTGGTCAACATAAGACATGGTAAAAATAAGAAGTACACAGACAGGAGAAGAATAGATTTTGGTAACTAACTTAAATAAGAGTTGATAACTTAGAAATAGTTAATAACTTAACTGTAGAAAAATATTGATAAAAAAAGGCAAATGGTAATTCAGTGAAAAAGTTATTTTTTATTAGCAATAAAGTAAACCTTAGAAAGCAACTCATACTAAAGTTAGTAATTCAAAATTATTTGGTAAGTTAACCAAAGAAAAGTTGGTAAGTTATACAAAAAGTTGATGGTTGCATCTAATAGTTGATAAATATCCACTATTAGCAGGAAAGATAAATAACATATAGTAAAGGATTATCGAATTTTTCTCATAAGAGACTAGAGAAGCTAGAAATATGAAACAACAAATAAACATTGGTAACTAACTCCAATAAGAGTTGGAGTTGGTATTTGATCAGAGAAAAATTGGTAATCACTCTACTTGAAATTAGTAATTCTTAAAAGCAGTTAATAAATTTAAAAGTCGTAGGCAAGACAAAGAAAAGTAGTTAAATGATAAAACGAGTTAGAAAATTAAAAATAAATAAATAAAAATGGATAGAAATGTAAATAAGAGTAGGCTACCCAAAAACTATTGGTAACTTAATTGTAGAATAGTTTCTAAGTAGCACAAATGAAGGTTGCTAATTTCATATAATTGTTGATAAATATAAGCCATTGGATAAGAAAGGCAAAATAAAAGTTGATAAAAGATAAAAGAAGTTTTCTAGTTAGAGATATAAGATAAACTTGGTAACTATAAAAAATAATAATGGTAACTAACTTGAATAAAGGTTGGCAACATAAATTTAATTGTTAACTTACTCAAATAATAGTTGGTAACAACTCTAACTGAAGTTCATAATTTCTAAAAGAAGTTGGTAAAATTAAAAAAAAAAATTGGTAAGTAAGGCAAATAAAGGTTGGTAATCAATAATAAAGTTGGTAAATTATAAAAAAAATCCAAACAAATATTTATAGGTAGCTAAAAAGACAATTAATAATCCAAAATTAGTTGGTGATTAAATAACTGAAAAGTTGGCAACTCTCTTAAATTGGAGGTTGGTAATTTCGTATGACCTTTCATAAATTTAAGACATTGTTAAAAAATAAATAATAAAAGTTGCTAAAAAATAAGATATTTTTTTTTAAAAGATTACAGAAGTTGGTAATTTAAAGAAAACCAAATAAATAACTAACTTAAATAAAAATTGGTAACGTGAAGCTAGTTGATAACTTAACAGGATAAAATTTGGTAATCACTCTAATTGAGTTTGATAAATCCTAAAAGGAGTTAATAAATTTCACGGGTTTATAAAGAAGGAAAATAAAAGTTGATGCCACAAAGGAAATCGGTAAATTTCATTTTAAAAATCGAACAATGTTAGTAGTCAACTCAAATGAGAGTTGGTAAACTCAAATTAGTTGGCAATTTATTCTGCAAAAAGTTGGGAAGTCGTTTAAATGATGGTTCGTTTATTCATATTATTTTTGTTAAATTTAAGGTGTTGGCAAGAATAAAAATAAAAGTTGGTGGAAAAGTAAGAGAATTCTTTTTGTTAACGATAAAAGAAGTTAACTACATAGATAAAATTTGATAAATGTTAGTAATTAACTCAAGTAAAAGTGGGTAATACAAAGCTAGTAAACTTAATTAGAGAAACATAGGTAATCACTCCAGTTAAAGTTGGTAACTTTTAGGCTACTTTCGGTCGTCTTGATTAATAACTAAGATAGTATGATAGGATGTGAAATTCAGGAATTTTGCTATTTTCTATTTACTATTTGGTGATTGCAGTAATAAAGTGGATATATTAACATCATCTCATGTATATTGTTTGGTATTGTCGCGACTTGACCTTGGCACCCACAGATCCCCGAGGGATAGCGCAAAGGTAGGATTTATAGGTATTCGACTATGAGAGCTCCCTCACGGTACATTACTCCAAAAGATGTCATTACCTCATCTTTTGGGATCAACCACATGAGTTTGCTCGATCGTGGTAATGAGTTTGCTCCATCACGGCCGTGAGTTCTCCTAAGCTCGCACCTTGTGTGATAGTGGAATTAGTGATAGTGGAATTATTATGACCTGATCTTGATGCCATAGCACGTCTTAAATGACGATTTGAAGGTCGAAAGGAAACTAGACGTAAATGTGAGTTTAAGGGTATTTCAACCATCGTAGCCCTCTCAAAGATAAATCCACCAAAGATGGCATCACTTCATCTTTTGGCTTCAACTCTTTGAGTATGCTAAATTATAGTCGCGAGCTTTTCAAAGCTCATGCCCTACACGATGGATTCATTTATTTCATTTTTTAAAGTTGTTTTAGACAACCTAAATAATATTTAAGAGTCACTACTAGCCTCGTTTTTGGGGGTAAGCTAGAATGCCCAATTGAGGATTATGAGTGATTCCTCGATTTCTATACAACTAGAGATATTAGACTCGGGGAGTTGGATTATGCTAAAGTATTTATTAGTGCCCTTTCGATACCTAACAGTCATTGTGTTACCTAATGTGTCCATGTATGTCTCTTTACATTTTCATGCATTTTCATAGCCAAAAGAATGATCACACGTGGATGGTTCATTTGAGCTTTCTACTCTAATGAACGTAAAAGTAAAGCATACAATTTATAGAAATGATGGTGCGGGAAAATAAACATTCAAAGCAGTTTAAGGAAAGTAAGTAAGGTCTAAACAAGTCTAAAATACGATAAATGAAAGACCAACAACTCGTTGGGCATTCATACAATGCATATAAAAAACCTGAGACATAAATCGGGGAGTGAATGCATATTATAGAAGACAGGGTTTGATTGGGCATCAACCATTCACCATCCTTACCTTTTCGTGATCACCGCCTCCAAGGACCACCTTTGGAACCTATTCTAGTTGTAGTCTAGTGCTAAAACTAGTGCGAAGATGATACAAACAAAATATTTATGGCAATTGCACAATCATGATATTTCACATCAATACATCCAAGAAAATAAAAAAAAGCAATCCAGCATCCACAAATGGCCTCAGGGTCGGCCTTTGAAGTTCATGTAGCGGCCTTCTTAGAATGCCTATCCCAATTTATTTTTAATGACTTATGACTATTAGACCTCATTTGTGTTTGCAAATGATGATTAAAGTCGTGAAGTCCCTATATCAAGTTCTAGGTGATATAAATCCCAAGGTAACCCGCGTTGTCATGTATCGGATCTAAGTCATTCATCTAACAATCACATGCAAAGCATATAAAATGACAAGCATTCAGGCCATATGACATTGATTCTCAATTAATCAAACAAATGAGTGAACCAACGAAGGATCGCTTATCTAAATACATGCACCTTTGAAAATGTTCATGCGGCATGTATATTCACGACCACCTAGGCAGTAGATATGCAATTCATGTGATACTCAAAACTATTTTTGCAGACAATAATCAAATATCATTTTAAAAGATTTGACGAAAATGGGAGACAACTTCATTGAGTCACGGAACATATTTAGCCATCAGGACAAGTTTTGGGCGCATCTTGTGCACAACTGATTAAGCAAAACAGATGTTCTAAATACGAACCAATACTTTGATGAAATTCATGTCAAATCATATTTTGAGTAATGGCAAACAACCTTGATGAAGAACATTTTCTCATGTGAGTATCACATGAACTACGAAAACTTTGAATAAGTCCAAAATCACGTCAGAAAATCAAAATTCCAGAATGCCCTGCAATTTTCGGATGGCTGTTAATAATATCAAATCATTTTTTATTTTGCAAAAAATTGTGACAATGAAGTTTAGCATGTTACAATCAATTCTCAAGAAGACAACATTATCAGATTCAACATGCATAATTTTCTAAAAATTCAAGAACGCAAGCATGTCCATCAACCAAATCATCAATCACAAAAACATCACATTCAATGTAGGGCTAATAAAAGCATAACCGATGATCATCTCATCCTAGAATTTTTTATGCCAGATAAATCAGCATGTGAAGAACAATTTTCATGAAGGAAGCATCTCAAGTGTCCTAACATATGAATATCTAAAAATCCTAGAACATGAACAATTTAATCAGGAACAGAGCAGGACAGTAGGAGTGACGGAATTCTATTGCCAATCGACCCCATCAATTGATGCTCAAATAATTTCAAATTTTTATATATTGTAAACATGGATATTATGGACAACTTTCATTCAAGGACTCAACCCAAAAATCAGTACCTAAAAAATCATACAAAAAATGGCCAACAGTCAGACTCACAAAGCATGACAAGCAACTCCAGTTCAACATAATATCCATATTCAAGCTCAATTTAGCAAAAATATTAAACATAGTAAATGATGGCTGATTCAAGCATGTGATATGTCATTTTAAAGCTTAGGATGTCTCTTACAATTGTCTAGAAGGCATCATCAACAAATTGGTCCATTAACAAGCTCAATCGAGGACATTCCTCTAGGAGGTCAGATCAGCAGTAGAAATAGCAGCAAAGGCCAGAAACAATCATGCTTAATCCTATCTATATGACATGAGAATATTATATTTGATTAGGCTAAACGTTATGGTTCAAACTCGTGAAGACCCTTGGGCCTAATTCAAACCACAAAAAATCATATAAATTCCCCAAGTAAATCAGGTCGTCCAATCATACGAAGTTGCGGCAACATCATAGAATTAAAATCAAATTTCAAGCAAGCAATTGACCAAGCAAATAGGGGTCGATTGGCATAATCTTCATATCGTTGAAAAGCCCATGGAATAAACTATGAGTTTCATGGGGACCTTGAGACAAAAGATCACGTTTAGCAGCTCAAACCCAGACAATCAATAATCAGGTCATTCAAGGCATCTGAATTGCATTTTCGATCAATCCAAGCTATCATTCATATGAAATCCATCCTAGCCTATCATCTATCAATCCTAAGCATCCTAAGCTTCCAAGTTTATCAATAAACATATTAGATTACGACCTAAATCGAGCTCTAGCCTTGGTTGCCTAAAGCAACCTCGCTTCATTGAGCTCAAGATGGAAGATCATTATCTTTTGAGGTTTTCGTGTGAATCAAGCTCGATTGAGCTTCAACTAAGAAGCATTAGACCTCAAGGGAGGTCCGATGGAGGTTAAGGACGTTGGAGGTGCCGGACGGCGTCAGAATAGGTGCCGATCAGTGCCGGTGATGGATTGAGCGCAAGAAGGAAGTCGGCTAGAAGATCACTGGCAATGAGGCTTTCCGATGGCTGTTAGATGGATCTCTAACCACCACCAGCTCATAGACTCGTCGATAGAGGTTGCAGGATCGATTGGGGATGCTAGGATGACCGGCTGGTCACCGATCAAGTCCAGAACAGCCACTGGGACGTCACCAACTTCGCTGGACTTGATCAAGACCGGTCTAGGCAGGACGCTCCGACAAAGGATAGAGGCGGCGATGGTGTCTACAGGATTGAGGAGGAGGTGCTGGATGTCATCGAGGGTGGTGCGTCGCGGTTGGAGCTTCGATAACTAGCAGATGGCGCGACGAAGAGGGAAGGGCAGTTAGACGATTACGTACGCATGTGCGCGCATGCGGGAGAGAGAGATTTCAAATCTGATTCTCTATAAAAATGTGGCTTCCCCTTTATTTTTGGAGGGAAAAATCTATTTATACTTCCCTGTAAGAGCCAATGCTAGCCCGTGGATCCAAGGGCTAGGGATTGGTTTCCTTAGCTTGACAAAACTTCTTAGCTTTTTAAGTAAGATTAAGAAATAAGCACATATCTATTGTAAGGGCTGTAATGCATCAAGGATGAACGGTTGTGAACGTTTGCACGATTAAAGGATAATCAAGGGGCATTTTCATAATTTCGCAGAATCCGAGGGCAATTTTGCAAATTCAGAAAATAAGGCATGGGTAGGTCAGCCATGGGACGAGCCACTTCGTGGTGGCCACTGGCCATCGAGGTTCCATTAGAAAGTGGCCGAACCGGTCACTTTCTGTTGGAACCAGTTGAACCGGTCGGGCCTGTCTGAACTAGTCTTGACTGATTTGGTCTTATGCTTTTCTTTTGTGCAATTGAGTCCTCTAGGGACTGAATTGAAAGGAATCTCTACTCAATAAGCAGACAAAATAAGCAAATTTACACAATTGCCTATCTCAAAAATGCAAATTGGTTGAAAATGGATTCAATTAATATAGCGAGGCATCAATTGATTCAATATCCATGTTCATGATGGCCTATTGCATTGAAATTGACATCAAAATAATGGTACCACCTTTATGCCAAAATCGAATCGAAAGCTAATGTTGAAGTTGAACCTCAATTCATGAAATTAAACCTTAGTCTATAATGAGTTAACTTAAATTGCATCAATTGAAGCTTCTTAGCTTGGATTTCTCAAATCAAAGTAAGTTAAACCCATCAAATTGGAGAGTTCTCATGTGAATTCGCCAAAATTGACCCCCAATTGCGATTTTTTTCAAGAAAATGAGTCGAATGGGAGTGTTGGCTCACAATTCATGAAGAATCGACTCAGACTCCCGATTAAAGCTGAAAATGACAATTTTCATCTTGGCTCGTTAAATCGTGAAACTGGTCGAATGAGAGAATGCATGATGATCTCTAGATCAAATGTTGCGAAAGGAATCAAACCAAAATACCAATAAAATGAAAGTAATTTTATTTTTGGTCAATATCGAATCTAAAACCAAAAAATTCAAAACATGAGGTTCTTAATCGATTTTCACAAATTTTTTTTTTATGTTAAAGTCAAATTGAAGCCAAAATAAAGTACTTTGGGGTTTTCACGTTTTCCAATTTTTTGGTTGAAGGTTTGACCATATTGACTTTTGCTAATATGTTGATTTTATGATCAGGGTTTTGAATTTTTTTCAAAATTTTTGTAGTCAAAGTGAAATTAAAATTGAAAGGAATCTTTCTAAGTAAAAAGCCAAATTTTAACCCAAGGTTGATTTTTGGTCAAAGGGTTGACCAAAAAGTCAACTGTTTGACTTTTTGGGTTTTTGGTAAAAATGAGTATGAAATTACCCAAATATTATTGGTCAAAGAAAAAGAAATAAGAATCGAGAAACGAGCTTCATGGCGATCAAAAACCTTAATCTCGAGTTTTTATCTTTATTGACACGTCAACTAAATATTAGGTGTCAATAGGTATGGACGACATATCATCATAAATGAACAAAAAATTTTCTGAACTGATATGGTAAAAATCTCTCACAATACTCTTTCCTACTTTATTTTTATTTCCTTTTTTTATTTTATTTTCCTCTCATTTTTTATTATTTTCTTTTCTATTTCTTTCTTTCCCTTCCATCATTCTCTAATAAAATTTTATTAAATAGTAAATTATACTAATATATATAAAATATGTAATGAATATAAATATAAATATAATTTTTATATTTATATATTAATTTAAGATAGAATAAATTTAAATATATAAATAAAAATAATTAAAAAAACTAAATTGTTATCCTTTTTATTTTGAATTTCTTGTATTAGAATTGTGACATCCCGAATTTTCAATTCTGTTTTCAATTAAATAAATCGGGCCTTTCATCGACGCGCCTATAGTGCTATTCTTAAAGCTGATCACTCTTGGGATAACTAGACTATCTGGAGAAGTCATAAGGGATTTTAATGCAATAGACTTGAGAATTCGACCAGGAATCGGCTACTCGATCGTGCTCATCTGCAGAGGTCATTACGGCATAGTTAAAAATCGATCAGGAATCAGTGGTAGGTCAGTTCGACTGAGGTGTGTGGCTAAACATGGGTAATTCCACCAAATTACAAAATTCTCGTCGACCGGTACTAGACTGATTTTTTGTCGTTTTGATACCCTGTGTCCGTATTTGAAATCTCGAGATTTTCACGACCACCGAGAGTTGCCAATGTGTCGAAGAGGTTCATTATGGCTCGAAGAAAATCGACTACGGGTCATTTGCACTAAAAATTTCTGAAAGCTACCCGATAAGCTAAGTTATGCTAAAATCACGCCAAATTGAAATTAGCCATGAATTTGAATCTGATTTTAGAAATTGAAAGTTCTGTCATGTCACGAGTCATTTTAGGAACGTCGACTCAGCCTTCGAAGATTTTTCTGCAAACTGAGATTTTGGCGGAAAAAGTCGAGATAGGGCCGTTTTCGACCAGGAAATTCAGAGGTCTGTTTTTGATTGCGAAATTGGGATGCAAGTAGGATCTATTGGTGAGGAAAAATACCAATTTGATTGAAGACTCGATGGTTGAATTTATGGGAGCCGAATTGAGTGAATTCAAGTGGGATTTTGGTCTAATTTGGGGAAAATCCAATCAAAATTCATAGTCCCCCTTGCCCACAACCTTTGGACCCTCTCATTTGGTTTCCAAAACAAGTTTTGTGGCTGCTTTTGGCTGAGGAAACCAGCTGAGAATGGTGGGCCTCACTAAGGGGACAAGAAGATAGAGAGAAGACCAAGGTGGCCCCCTCCAAGCCAATTGGTCCCCTTCTCCTTCCTCAGCCGTCAACCACCCCCCATTCTAGCCCCTTGAAGCTCTGAAAAACCCAGAAAAATCGAGTCAAGCCCTCCCCCTCACCGTCGACACCCGCTAGGTCACCGGAGTCCCCCTTGCGCGCTGTTGCTCATCGTTGCGCCCTGCACGCCAGCCGCGTTGGCCCCATGCGCCGTTCCGCCCTCTCCCGCATCCAGCCCGTCCCTCAGGCCAATCCAGCCACCGTGAGTCGTTGTCGAAGCCCCCGGAGCTCCGCTGTTGGCCGCTCGACCCCGCTGCAGCTCCTCCGCCCGTCCCTGCCCGTTTCCAGCTCCACCGGTCACCGGAGCAGCTTTGTTTGGTCCAAGACCAGAATCGAATAACCTAGGTTTGTAGCCCACTATTTGGCCTGCTTTGGTGGCCTTCCGGACCTCGAAAGGTGTACCCACTTCAGAGTTTGTGGCTCGTCTTCGCGTTCCCGTCGAAGTGAGCCCGTTGGATCGTTAATCAAGTGAGTTTACTCACTAATCCCCGCCTAGAGAGTTAATTATGCTTAAGGGTTGATTAGTTTAGACTAAGTATGGTTTATGTGGTTAGTTATAATGGATTAGTAATTTAATCGTTCGATATTACATGTTAGGTGGCTAGAGTAGTGTAATTAGCAAGTAGACAGATCGTAGTATTTATCTAACGAGTCTCAGAATTTTTCGGGCCCGTTTCGGTATTTAATTAGGCTTTTTCGGCCTAAGTTGCAAATTTTGGTATTTATTAATTAATTTTCGTAATTATTTAATTAATTATTTTTTCCGGAAATTAGACCGGAATAGCTGGTGACCGGAATTTCGTGCTGAATGCAATGGTATGGTTGGTTTATTTAATTGAGTGTTAATTTGTGCTGATTGAGTAAGATTTGTAATTTTGGGAATTTATCCCAAAATCAAGTATTTTCAGTATTTAATTAGAAAATTACCGGGCGTCGGTTTACAACGCCAAAAATGTTTTTATCGACTATATAAATGGTGGGAGTTTATAAAGTAAAGATATTATATTTTTGGTTGAGGCCGATCGTGTACCCACACACGATTATTTTTATCGAGTATGATAAAAGTGGTGCAGTGGTTGGTTGAGTAGAATGGTATACTGTATCAGCCTGCGGGCTCGATACATCAGCTTAGAGTGAGCAGTATACCCTAAGTATCGCATAGCTTCGGTGAGCAAATTAAGTATCGCACAGCTTTGGTGAGCAATTAAGTATCGCACAGCTTTGGTGAGCATTAGCTGTATATTGTATCAGCCCGCGGGCTCGATACATCAGCTTAGAGTGAGCAGTATACGTGGTTGTTAGCTTTTGACAAGCTTTGCTATCTATATTCAGCTTAGGGTGAGCAGTCGTTGACGTGATCGGACTTTATAGATAGTATTGATTGGATTGATCGAGAGATGGTCTTGATGACATGGAATCGACTGAGTCGATTGATCGATGATTCGATCTGATTGAATGTTTTGATTTGTTGATGTGATTCTATGAATTTATAAATTGTACTGAATTGCAGGAAGGATCCGAGGCAAAGTAAGTCCTCTGGCTTGTGCTTGTGCTTAGGCAGCCCTTGGGGCGTATTGTCTTCTTAGTTGGGTCTTAGGGGGTGAACTTGCTGAGACGTCATCTCACCCCGTTGTAGGATAATATTTTCAGGTCCTTAGATGGCAGCTCCTCCCGAGCGTTTTGGTCAACCAAAGAAGGTGATGGAGCAGAAGTGTTTTATTCCGCTGCATGGGAACCCAAGGGGATAGATCTATGAGTTAGTGAGATCCGTGGTCTGAGTTGATGAGGCCTTACCCCATAAGGTAGCCCATCAATACAGATCATGGTATCGTCAATAGCAGAATGGACAGAGAGAGGGTCCTATACCTGAATTTGAGGTCCCCCTGTATGTGTTGGAGGTAGCTCTCGGGAAAGGCACGGCCGATCCACTAGAAGGTTCAGTGGTGGACTTGTGTCTATCAGAGCCAGGGACCCCGGAGTACTCAGTCGAAGACTCGACTGATTAGAGGATCTATAGCCTCTGCCCCTCCCCCTTTTTGTAGACCTTGTTCATAGACCGGCTAGTACTGTAAATGACTTGACTTAATATGTATATAAGTGTAGTTTGGTTTTCAAAAATTTATGGCCCTACTTTTCTATCCCATCTGATTGTTGTTTGGGGATTAATTATTCGCTTCCGCATACATATTAAAATGAATGGGTCAGCGACATGTCCTGAGATGTTGCTATTTAATTGACCGCAGAGGGATGGGCACGCGCTCGGAGGATCGGGGCGTGACAAGAATTCATATATATGAATATTGAAATATAATTTTAATTTTTTTTTAATTTAATAAGATTGTTATTCAAGAAAAGTAACTTTCCTATTATGGATATTAAAAAAAATCTTATCTACCCTTATCCCACGTTCCCCATAGGATAAGGTTATCAAGCCTATATCTCTCTTATATCTAACTTTATCTTATCTTAAATAGACACCAAATGCAGGATATGGAAAAGTTTTATCCAGATTGCCAAAAGCTGTAAGGAATTGAATTTAATGGGCTGGTAAGTAAGGAAAATAAAAATTGATAACTCAATAGAAAAGTTGGTGAAAAAAAATAAAAATAAATGTAGATTGTGATATCCTGATTTTCCAATTCTGTTTTCAATTGAATAAGTCGGGCGTTTCATCTTCGCGCCTATAGCTCTCTCCTCTGAGTTGGCCACTCACGAGATAACTAGTCCATCAGGTGAAGTCGTTAAGGAATCTAAAAGCAATAGACTTGAGAATTCAACAGGAAACGACTGCTCAACCTTGCTAATCTGCAAGGGTCATTGCGGCACAGATCGATTAGAGACCGGAGATAGGTCGACTCGACAAAAGCATGTGATTAAGTGTGGGTGATTCTACTTGATCGCACAAATCTTGTCGATTGGCACTAGACCGATTTCTCTGTCGTTTTGGTACCCTGTGTCCGTATTTGAAACCTTGAGATTTCTACGATAATCGAGAGTCGCCAATGTGTCGAAGATGCACTTTGTGGCTCGAAAACAATCGATCACAGGTCAATTGCACGAAAAGTTCTAAAAAGCTACCCGGTATATTAGAACGCGCTAAAATCGTGCCAGATTGAAATTAACTGTGAAATTGAAACCGATTTCAGAATTTAGAAGTTTTGTCATGTCACAAATCAATTTAGAAGCGTCGACTCATCCTCTGAAGATTTTTCTACAAACCGAGATTTTTGGCGGAAATTCAAAGAATTGGCGGAATTGGATCGGGAAAGTTGGAAGACCGTTCTTGAGAGCACTTTGGCATCCAAGATGGATTTATTGGCATGGAAAAATGTGGATTCAGGTGTGGACACATGGGATGAATTTTAGAGAATTCAAATGAATTGAATTGAAGAGGAATTTAAGACTTTGAAGGCCAAATTGCACAAAATTCGTAGCCCCCCATGGTGACCAACCTTTGGACCATTTGGTAAGCTTGTTGGGGAAAATTGAGGAGAGAGAGAGGGGCTGTGGTCGGCTGATGGGTGGTGGGGGCAAGGGAGAGGAGGAGATGACAAGTGTTGAAGGCTAAGGAGCCACTTTGGGGTCCCCCTCTTCAACAACCCTTCTTCTTCCTTGTTTTGTGGCTTTCTCCATTATAGAGGCCTTGAGGAAGCTCAAGGAAAACCAGAGGAGAGCCAAGAAACCGAGCCAGCCCCTTCTCCCTTGCCGTTGACCTCATTTTCTCCTCCGTTTTCACTTCTGCCAGATTCTGCTTCAGTCGCCCTTTTGCTAGAGATTCGAGTGAAAAGTTGACTTCTTGGATAAATCAGCCAACGAGCCACCTATCACTGTGACCAGGAGAGACAGCCCGTTCCAAAGAGCTTGACCTTGCCTCGAACGGAGCCGCCAGTCGTCTCGTACGGTCGCCGGAGTCCGCTGCTCGCCGGACTGTCTAGAAGCTGCCCGCCTACACTATTTCGCGTTTTCTTACTGTTTCGCCCTATCCCGACCCTTTCTTTGCCCATCCCAACCTCCAACAAGATCCCCTAGACCCCCGGGAGCCACCGGTTACCAACCACCCGCTCGCCGGAGCTCCAATCGACCCATTTTCGCCGTTGAAGCCGTTGGTTTCCTTTCTCGGGTTAGCCAAGATTAGAAGCAGAAACTAGCAAGCCATGAGATCTTCGTGGCCCGTTTCCGAGCCCTTCCCGGCCTCGCTTGGTGTTGCCGCTAGGAGGATTGTCGGCCGCCTTCGTGTCGCCATCACCGTGGACTTGCCGAACGCAAATCCCGGTGAGTTTACTCGTTAATCTCCGCTTAGGGAGTTAATTATGCTTAAGGGGTGTTTAGATTAGTCTAAGTATGTTTAGGTGGTTAAATTAGCTTAGTTAATTTTAATTAGATTATGTGCATGATTAGATTAAGAGTTGGATTAATTAGTCTAATTATGTAATTAGATTAATGTTAATCATGCTTAGACTTTAATTAATTATTTTAATTAATTATTTAAATTAAATAATATTATTTATTATTTAAATTAAAATAATTTTCGGAATTTATTTAATTATTAATTAATTAATGTTTTTCGGAAATTATACCGAGAGAGCCGCTCGATAGAATTTCGAGCTGATCGTAGTGATGTGTTTAGTATATGTAATTGAATGTTATATTATGTAAATTGAGTGAAAATGATAAATTAGTTATATGGTTGGATGGTATACTGTATGGGCTAACGGGCAATATGTCAGCTTAGTAGAGAGCAGTATACCAGTGTACTATATCAACCTACGGGCTCTAATATATCAGCTTAGCGCGAGCAGTACACTTTATCAGCTTAGAGTGAGCATCAGGGGTATACTATATCAGCCTATGGGCGATATGTCAGCTTAGCAAGAGCAGTATACCGGTATACTATATCAGCCTGAGGGCCTTAATATATCAACTTAGCGTGAGTAGTATACCTTAACTTTATCAGCTTAGTGCGAGCTATACTATCTATATATCAGCTTAGAGTGAGCAGTCCTGACTATGGTCGGACTTATAGGTAATATTGATTGGGCCGACCTAGAGAAGGTCGTGATGACATGTAATTGACTGAGTCAATTGATCGATAGTTCAATCTAATTTGGTGAATTGATATGATTGCGAGTTATGAGTTGAACTGACCTGCAGGAAGAGACTGGGGCCAAGGTAAGTCCTCCGACCCATGTGGTGCTTAGGCAGCCTTTAGGGCGTATTTTCTTCCTAATCGAGTCTTAGGGGGTAGAACTCGCTGAGACGTCATCTCACCCCGTTGTGGGATAACAATTTCAGGTCCCTAGATGATGGTTGTGGAAAGCTTGAAGTCCCAGAGTTTGGGAAAGTGAAGGAAACAGAATCGGCAAACCTGTCTGACTTGCTAGTCATAGGACAGTCCCTTTTTGATTAAGCCGATACTTTTGTAAGCGACTTGACATTGTAAATAAACCCATTTGCCTATATAAAGGTTTGGGTTGGTTTGGAAAATATATGGCCCTACTTTCCTATCCCAATGTTTTATTGTCTGGGGATTATTTATATGCTTCTGCATGCGTATTAAATTGAATGGGTTGGCGATGTGTCCTGGAACATCGCTATTAATCGACTAAGAAGGGATGGGCACGTGCTCGGAAGATCGGGGCGTGACATAGATAGGCAGCTCAAATTAGAAATGTTAAACCAAAACTAGTTAATAATCGAATGGAAGAAAACTTGGTCAATTATACAAAGAAAGATTGGTACATTCATATAAGAGTTACAACTTTAAGGTATTACAAGAAAGACAAATATAAATTAGTAAATTAATCGATCATAAAAATGATAAATTTTGAACAAATACATTAAAACACATTGGTTAGTAACTCAAATTAGAGTTGGTTAACCCACAAATTGGTTATTTAACCTGAAAAAGTTGGTAAGTTATGTAAATAAAAATTAGTAAATTAATCCAAGAGTTGGTAAATTCTAGGCATTGACAAGAAAGTCAAATAAAAGTTGGTAATATGCAAACTGTCAAAAAAGTTGGTAACTTCATATAAAGTATTGGTGAGTTACCAAAAAATTATTCCAAAATTTGATGATTGGTATTTTTTATCAACAATATTTTCTATGAGAGAAATTTTTACTGACTAAATAAGCACAGTTGCATAGTCATTATCAAAAAGTTTCCTTGAAAAAAGTCATGGTAATTATTCTGGAGATCAACAACTTTTTGATGAACTTATTTATTACCTAGAAGTAAAAGACCCTTCAAGACCTATTGAAATGTAAAATGATACAAAATCCCCATGATGTTAATGCGAACCTAGTCCCCCTAGCATAACCAATTTAGACTTTCTAAGTCATTTGAATTCTCGTTCGAGAATCTATATATTAAACCGCTCCATCAGGCAATTATCTACATGTTGTGGATGATAAAATTGTCGTAGTGCTGATAATTTATGTAAATAAAAGTTGGTAATTATTATAATAGAGCATAAATGTTAAAATATCATTGAATTGGTAATTTAAGACAACTTAGTAATTGTTTATTCTTCATAAAAGTATGAGATATGTACACTGGAAGTCCTAAAACTTATCATGAAAGTTCAATCAAGTCCTAGTTGTTGCAAAAAGTGCAATTAAGTCATAAAATTTATTAAGTTTGTGCAATCGAGTCATTTTGTTACCTCCATCCAATTTGGCCGACGGAAAATGCTGATGTGGCTTTCTAAAATATTTTCTCTCTTACATGGCGATGACATGGCTAAAACAATGTAATTTTGGTCTAAATCTTATTTTTAACACAATTTTTATTTAAATTAAATAAAAAAAAGCTTTTTTTTTTTTTAAAAGAAGCATCATGCAACAAGGGCTGCAAACCCTTGCGGCGGCTGTCGCCCATCATTTCTAGGAAGGGTTTGCGATGGTGGGGGAATGGTCGGTTGGGTCGCCGGGCCTCAGCTAAGGGCCTGCTAGGGTTTGCCTGGTTCTCTCTATTTTTTATTTTATTTTTAATTTTAGTTTATTTTTTAATTTAATTTAAATAAAATTTGTATTAAAAATTATATTTGGACTAAAATGACACCGTTTTAGCAACATCATCACTATGTAACAGAGAAAATATTAAAAAAGAGTCACATTAGTATTTTTCATTAGCCAAATTGGACGGAATTAATGGAAGTATTGATTTGCACTTTTATGACAATTTTTAGGTTTTGATTACACTTTTTGAAAGTTTTAAAACTTAATTGCACTTTCGTGACATGTTTAAGACTTTCAATGAACATATCATAAAAGTATTTGTAACTTACAAGCGTGTTATCCGCTGAACAAATTGCAGGCTAAAATGTTTTGATAGCTATTGATGCTTTATTAATATGAAACAATGTGATTTGTACCCCAGGGAACAATAGACTCATCCAATTTTACATTAAACATATACATCTTATTTTATAGGACAAAAGCTAGACATTTTTTGATGCAAGCCAAGGGTAGGCTTTCTCAAATAGTAGGATTGGGAGAGTGACTCGCACACGGGAAACGGGACGAACAGAGATTTCAGCACTGCACAAGCTCAGGAGAATAGTCGTATCTTTGTCGATACAGATCGGTTTGACCTGATTCCAAAGCCAAATGAACAAAGACTTCTGGATCTACAATTTCTCTGTCTTGGGTTTTCTGAAATAAGCACTGTAGGATGGTCGAATTTGGGTTGGAAGTAGGTAAAAATAATGAACAGAACAAGAAAAGATAGAAACTTCATTGGTTGCTTTTCTAGGCCTCCAATGAAGTTGAGAGGGCACCGATTTTTCTAGATCGATGACTGCAACTTTTCAAGGATGTAGATTTCGAAAAGCTCCAACTCTTCAAGGACGGAGTGAAAACTCTTCTAGGTTTTCAAGGGTATGAACTCTGCAAGGTTCACGATACTTGCTTTTTTTTTTTTTTTTTGGCCAAACACGATACTTGCTTGAAAAGCAAAGTTTTCATTCATCAAAAGTCACCTATCTTGTACAAGGAATTGGATGGCTTATATAGTCAAAGAAATAAAGACGGAGCATTGAAACTAGGAAAACATTGAATCTAGAAAGTCAAAACCAAGAAACTTGAAAGCATTAAAGAACTCTGAAACTAGAAAAATAGCAAAGAGCATATAAACTAGAAACTAGTAAAAGCATAACATCTTCATGGCTCCCAAGGTGTCTTCTTTCAAGCTTCCGGGATGGACTCAAGATATCGATACGGCTTCTTGGTTTAATCGACAACTTCATCGAACTTCATCGACAATCGACAACTTCATCGATAAGAGGTTTCGTCGAGCTTGAATGTGGGCCGATCTTCTTGGTCGAGAGAGCTGGTCTTCAATGCGGGTTGCATCATTTTTTTAATATTTAAACGGCAAGCAAGTGAGACACGTTGGAGAATAATGAGCACAACTTCTTTATTACTTGAATCTTCAAAAGCAATCTTCCATCATGAAAAAGGAACTATCAGCTTCATAGCAATTGCTGCGGCGCTTGTGTTCGAAATTGGGTAAGGCAATTTATGCTTTCAAGCAGCCAAGTCTCACCTGTGACTCACATATGTGAGGACAAACAATAGAATTGTTTAGCAAATCTATTATCAAAACAAATGAGTACGAGGAAAAGAAATTATGGGGGAGGGAGAGGGAGGGAGGGAGGGAGAGGGAGAGAGAGGGGGAGATTTTACTTACTAAATAACTGCTTACTTGCGTAGTTGGAATTGAAAAGCTCTCTTGAACCATAGAATGGTAATCATCCTCACAATTGACAATTTTCTGATAATCCTATCCACCACTAGAAAATAGGAAATCCTCCAAGACTTTTTGAAATGTAATATGCCCCAAAATCCCATGAATGTCACCGCAAAACCTAATTCCAGTCCTGAGTAAAACCTAATAATAATGGAGTCACCTTCATTAGACTCATCTTTGCTTGAATTGTGATAATCTCGTTTGCCCCTATCATCGAGCTCATCTCTTGGACAAACTTTCAAAAGAGGAGGTCCGCAAAGTCCATCGTTGCCGTGATATATAGATTGATCGTTGAGAGTGCTTAGTTGATTGCCCGATGGAATGGGACCGGATAAATTGTTGTTGGAAAGATCCAAATGACTTAGAAAGTGTAAATTGGATATGCTATGAGGGATTTCATCCGATAGCTTGTTATCGGATAAATCTAGTGATTCTAAATATTTCAAGTTGCCAATATCTAAAGGGATTTTTCCAACCAGCTTATTTTGAGAGAGGTTCAAATTTTGAAGTCGAGCAAGACACGTTAGCCCTTCTGGTATTTTTCCGTCTAATCCGTTGCTCGAGAGGTCAATGGAAAATAAATATGGGAGCGTGCTGGTGAATTCTATGCTTATTCCTCTTATATCAACCATAATGGGAAACCCCCCCGTGGATCTGAAATACAAAGTGGAATTGGCCCACATTCGCGAGAAGTTGTTGAAACAATGAGGAATGCCTCCAGAAAGGTTGTTATGATATAGGCTCAAGTACTGGAGATTAGCAAGATGACACACTTGCAAAGGAATGTCACCGGTGAAGTAATTTCTCCCAAGATCGATTATCTCAAATGATCTAGGGTTACCAAACAAAGGTATTCTACCAGTGAATTGATTGTCACTAAGATCGAGGATTCTCAAATCAAGCTTTAGTAAACATTTTGGAAGCACTCCGTCCAAGCCATTTTCATGTAAACCGAGAACTTTTAATTGCTCCAAATGACATAGCGACTTTGGAATTTGACCATTTAATTTGTTGTCTCCCAATGAAATCCATTCCAAAAAAGCTTGTGACTTCCTCCAACATCGTGGAAGTCTCCCAAACAATTGGTTCTTAGAGAGATCCAGAAAAGACAATTGATTTGACATGCACAATGAATTTGGAATTTTACCACTAAGGTTATTTCCAGAAAGTGACACTTGTGTTAATATTGGCATCTCTTTCCCAATAACTCGGGAAATGTCGCCTTTTAGCAGATTGTCTGAGAGATCCAACTGTTCAATGCTAGACAGAACATTAGATAACCAATGAGGAACTTCATCTGAGATGCTGGCATTTGACATGTCTAAAATTGAAACTTCTTTTTGTGTTCGAAGCCAGTTTGGAAATTCTGGTCCCACTTTGCAACTTGACATGAGAATCTCTTGAATTTGGAAAGGAGGAACCCAAGATGCACTAACATTTATGACAAGCCTATTAGAATAGATGTTCAACACGATCAAATTGGTAAGATTTGCAAAGTGAAGTTGGTCAACAATTCCATCCAATTGATTGTTACTAATATCCATCACCTCTAGATTGGAAATTTGCCCAACACTTTCTGGAATGTTCCCGCTCAATTTGTTAAAAGAGAGGTTCAACATTGTCAAAGATAATAGCTGGCCCACAGTATCGGGAATAGGACCAGAAATTGAGTTTTGTGAAAGATCAAGGAATTCAAGATCTTTGAAATTCCCGAATTGATTGGGTAGGTAACCACTAAAATTGTTGTTGTTAATATCAACAATCTTTAGGCTACTTCGTCTACAATTCAGAGCACCGTCTTTGGCGTCAAAAATCCTCCCACTAAATTTGTTAGAACTCAACATGAGTACTTGCAAATTGCAAAAAATGCTTGAGTTTTTCAAAAGTTGACCTTCCATCCTATTTGAAGAGACACCAAGGAATCTAAGCCATTGATTATTTTCAAGGATGAAAGTGGGGAATATGCCTTGGAGATCATTATCACTTAAGTCAAGATGTTCGAGTTTGCTGAAGTTTTGAAACCAAGGAGGAATAGATGAATTCATGGAGTTTTGACTCAAATCAAGGAATCTAAGAGTAGTGAAATTGACAGGCAAAGAAGCAGAAGCATCTTCCAAATCACATCCTGTCAATAGTAAACACTCTAAGGAGGAAAGCATATTGATAGAATTTAACCACTCTTTGGGGTTGATAAGGGAGGTATAAGACAGGTCCAAGTACTTCAAGTTAGAAAATGTCGATAGTGATCGAAGTTTCTCTGTACCTAAAGAGGGCTCCCACAAGCCCCACCCACTAAGATCCAAGTATCTTAAGCTGGAAAGGTTGCTTGAGTTGATTGGAAATTTGTCCATGGCCAGCAAATGAGAGGTTGAGATACTCCAGCTTATGAAGAGAAGTTAAGAACTTTTGGGTTTTATGGGTTACGAAATCGTTGAAACTGAGGTCTAGATACTTCAAAAACTTCAGCTCATTTAGAGCAGGATGTATCTTACCTCCCAGGTTGCAACTCTCTGGGTCATCACAGGGATTACGAAGATTGAGCTTTGAGACATGACCAGTCTTCTTGCTGCATTTGACTCCTTCCCACTTGCAACAACCCTCGCCGGTCCACGACCCTAGACGTCTCGAAGGATCAGTGAGATTTTGCTTGAACTTCAAAAGAGCTTCCCTCTCAGTGGCAATGCATCTTACATTTGTTAAGGCTTTGGAATGACTGAATTCCAAGGTTTGAATGAGCAAGAGTGCACACAAGAGTGTAGGCACGAAGTTAGTGTAGAAGTAGGATGCCATTGTTTTTGTTTCAACAAGTACCCGAGAGCTTCCATTTATAACGGCAAAAAAAACAGGTCCCTTAAGGAAAATATTATCTTTTTATTCACAAAAAAGAAAGGAGATCTTAACATATTTAAAGGAGATCTTAACATATTTTTAAAGTCACTACCACTTATCGCCGGCCACCTAAAAGTGACTCAAAATTTCCAAGTCATGCCTTGCAAGACCCGTCAAATGATCAAGACATCATATGTTCAAAAAGATACTTTTTCGCATGAAGAGATGGGATCCTGAAATGCGTGAGTCACGTTCGAGACCTCGAAACAAAAATAAAAATAAAAATGCGTGAGTCATGATACGGAGGCAGCGGTTTCAGATTTTGATGTATTCCCTTTGTTTTCTTTTCCTTTTTGCTCTCAAGATTGATGCTGTGTAAGTGAAAGTGGGTATTTGTCTTTTGGCAAAAGGATCCTCAAGTAGAGACCATTTGAGATGAGTATGAATGCTTTATGAGCTGTTTCTCTTTAATATGGAACTTGAGGGGGCTAGAAAATATCTTATGTTGGCAATGAGCCATGAAAATAAACGTTGGACGATGCCAAAGCTGTCTTAATTTCCTTTTCAGCGAAAATTTCTAAAGTCTAAGGATTAAAGCTGTCGTAGTTGATCGAGGCCTATGTTTCCTTGTTTTTTCGCAAAGTTTCCAGTTTTCAGATCAAAGAGGTTCTTCTTTCTTCCTTTTTAAGATTTGCATTTGCCTATATTGCTCATTATTATTACTATCGCTCAAAATCCAACTTAATAAACACATATATGTTTCAAATATTGAAGTTTTCTCTGTTCCAAGGGAGAAAAATAGAAATTTCTTGCTCTTCTCTAATGTGCATGTGTTGGTGAATCTGATGACATAACAATGCAGCAAATTGAGTAGATACACACAATGATAAATTATAATTAAAGGCAATGATATACGGTAATGTGCAAGAATACTGCATGTTATATAGATCATGTAGACCGCTTACTTGAATAAATAATAATGTGGGTCTCATGACGATGTTAAATGGTCCAAATGGACTTGTCTACGTAATCTTTATCTCATACTGGAAAATTTTCTGAATGGCAAGAGATGTGATTTATGGGTTCACACTTGACTATAGTGTAGCAGGTGACATGACTTCTTAGTCAATCTGCTTTAAATTTTGGTCATCATTTTATATTAGGTCAAAAGCAAGAGATTTCTTTCTCATAGCAGTGGTATCGTCTTGAGAGGTGCGCGTCTCCAATCGTCTAATGTTCGGATCCTTTTGGAGCTTGTCGATATTCGTTAACGTCATTTTGGCATGCCTATCGATTTTCACCAACGAAGAGAAAGTGTTAGGTGCCATGGGTAATAGAGAAAAAAAAAAAAAATACGAGTCTTCTTCAAAAACTTAAAGATGTGTAGGAGATTCAGCTTTCTCCCGGGATAATGAAAGAAAACAAATATTAAAGCTCCGTTCTATTTGTGGAAAACAACATTCTAGAAAATATTTTTCGAATTTTATGGCATTTGTTTCATGGAAAATGAACTAGTTAGGAAAAATATTTTCTGTCAACGGAAAAAGTCTTCTGAAATAGGAAAAAATGGTTTATGCTTTTCAAGTAGGGGAAAACATTTTCCTCACTCACTTTCTTTTATCTCACACCCTTAGTAGCCCAATTTCTTTCTTTTTATTTTTCTTAAATCAAACTTTTAATTCTTTTTCCTTTTCCTTTTTTTTTTTACTTCATTCTCGGCTAGTCATAGGCCACAACAACGGCCGGCAACAAGCCATAGGCAAGCTTGAGGCTCGCTAGATCAGTGAGCTTGAGCTGGCCACTCGCGAAATCGACGAGCGTGCGCCTTGCCACAAGCTGAAGTGAGCCTTGCTTTGGCCAGTTGCTGACCATCGCCGTGGCCGATGACCGACTAAAGAAGATGAAGGAGGAAAAGAAAAAATAAAAAGAAAAAGGAAAAAAAGAAAGAAAAGAAAAACTAAAAATTCGTTTTAAAAAATAAAATAAAATAAAATATTAAAAAGAGTGTATGGAGGAAAATCAAATCCAATTTTCCATACCAAATGGTGGAAAATATTTTCTGGTTCATTTTCAAGTTAGCCGTACAGCAGAAAATATTATCATTTTTAAAAAATGTTTTTTTTTAAATATCGTTTAGAAACGCCATATTTTTTGCGAAATGAACGAAGACTAACTTCCCGTTGACTTGTCCTCATGCTTCATAAGCATGAATCTTCACTTGTATTTCTTACAACAACCATGCCTTTTATTTGGGGATGATGTTGATATAGCAAGAATCTTCTTTTATATTTCTTACAACAACCATGCCTTTTGTTTAGGGCTAATGTCGATATGAATGATTGGTTTTCAACACGAATATGCGATGTAGCTGAAACGAATATCCCAAAGATTACTTCGGTGGTGGGTTCCATTAGCATTCTAGCTATACATTTAAGAAATTGTTCAGGAAAGATGCCATACCAATGTTCAGTCAAAGCCCTTGTGGAAAACTATGACCAGATATAAAATGATATACCTTTGACTCGGCAATGGCTTTTATTCTTTTGCAATTCACACAGATGAAAACTTGGCCAAGAAGAAGGTGTGCTAAGGTCGCCTAAAAATTTTATATTCTATATGGAAGTACTCATGATTCAAAACCATCAATTTCTTGGACAATTGCGATGGCGTTTTATGTTTGTATTTCTTTACATGACAACATATCCAAACCTATAGTAATAACAACTAAAAAAAAAAAAAACTAATGCATGTTAAATCATTCTTATAATTGTTTTTTTAATTTTTTTTTTTTAAAAATTGATATATATATATATATGTATGTATGTATAGACATGCTTATTATACTTAATTTAGTATCCCAATTGTCAACACCAAAATTTTCGCTTGAAGGCTTTCTTTCATAAGAAAAATAAGGATAGAATTTGTGGACATCAATAGAATTGGACCCCTAAATCAAAACATCAGTTCTGTCTAGTTCTGCGCTCTTCTTGCTGTATTTCTCTACTTTTAGATATTATGGACATTTAGGTATAGAAATAACATTTAACATCAAATGAATTAAGGGCTTGGTTACGAATATTATCAGCCCGATGTAAGGCTTGGCATGCTAGACGAACTAGAATTCGGAGGTGAGGTGCCTAAACTCTATTGAATTTTTAGGATCAACCCCAATTAAGTCCCGCCTCTATAGGATTTTCGGCCACTATCTCTTTCCCTTTCCCTGGAAAATAACCAATTCACTCATAAACCAATTGCACGGACACCAATTTAGTCCTAGACTTTCTAATTTTGCCAATATAGTCATAAACTTTTGGCAATGTAGTCCTTGCAATCAATTGCCTCAGAAATTGCTGACATGGCAATATACTTAGTTGTCCACGTCAAATCACCCACCATGCCACGTACAATGCTTGGAGATGACTGGATCCACATGAGCAATTTCATGCCAAAATTGATTAAAATGACTACCTTGGTATTTCATAAAAATGTTTAGGGTTACATTAACAAAATTGGAAAATTTAGAATTGAATTGGCATTCGTACAATATGATGAGATCTTATTTGATAATTGTAAAACACTCCCCCCCCCCAACCCACATTTCCCTTACACTGGCTGAAGGTTGCAAATCATTTGGAAATAATTTTGGCTTTGACTCCAAGATTGGGGGAGTTAGCTTAAACTTCAAGATGGTGGAATTGGACACAATTCCAAGATTTTGGGAGATTTTGGGATTGCTTGCAAGTTGTATTGTGAGAGCCGGTCTTAACTACAAGGTTGTTGGAATTGGATGACATTCCAAGATTTGTGGCAGTTGGCCATAATTTGGACAAAGTGGAAGGCAATTCAAAGGATCGTGGAAGTTTGGCTGAAATTTACATGAAACTTAAATCAAGAATTTCAAAACTGGAGAGAGGTTGCCGGCCAAAGTAATCAAGCTTGGAGATGAGTACTTTGATTTAAAGATGAGGAGTAAAGTGGTCGGTCATAATTGATAAAATCTAAGCGGGGATTGGGGATTGAATAAGATAGAGTCTGGCATATGTTTCGCTGGAATTTAACTGTACAACAAAATATCTTTCAGCGAAAATTGTTCTTTGATTTTTATTTGAGGAGACAAGTTCTGTGACGACTCTGGATAGGAAATATCACAAGTGGACAAAAGAATTGATAACTTCACTTCAAATGACACCAGTCAAACACAAATTGTGCTAGAACATAATTGATGACAAAGCCCAAGAATGTAATTACTTCAAACCGAACCAAAGGAATATGAACTATACTAGAATTTAATCGATAACAAAGCCTGAAAATGTAAAGAAACATGTTAGAATTTAATCAACGAAACTATAGTTAAGAAAAAAAACTAGAATTTAATTATGATGTGAGTCTAGGAAACTGTAACTATAGTGTAGGAATTAAAAGATAATTGAAAGATAACAGCTTTGGTTGCTTATGTGCTGCCGAGGGGGAGGGCTCTCCAATGGACGAGCACTGGTATTTATAGTGTTCATGCCATGACCATCTGGGAGCATTTTTCCTATAGTGATAATTCTCCCCCTCATGATGATGTGGAGGGATTTATCATCCCGGCTATCAATTGGTAATGTCCAAGCTTCTCCCTTAGGAGAGTCTTTGTCATCATATCTTAACCATTATCTTTCGTATGTATTTTCTCAAGTTCCAACAACTTCCATTTATAATTTTTCTTATTCGATGATATCTAACATCAATGTATTTCAATCTAGAATGAAAAGATAAATTTTTACCAAGATAAATCGCACTTTGATTGTCACAAAATAATGCATACCTCTTTTGCTCGAACCCAAGTTCTTCAAAGAACTTCTTCAATCATAGCATCTCTTTATTAGCTTCGGTCATTCATAATAAATTCAGCTTCGATTGTAGAAGGTGCAACACACTTATGCAATTTGACTTCCATGACACAGCCTCGTTGGTAAAAGAAATAAAAAAAACAGAAGTAGATTTACGTGTATTAATATTGTGACATCCTGAATTTTAGGTTCTGATTACGATTAGATAAGTTGGGCTTTTCATCAACGCGACTATAGTGCTTTTCTCTGAGATGGCCACTCATGAGATAACTAGTCTATCATGTGAGGCTGTTAAGGAATATAAACGCAATAGACTTGAGAATTCGACCAGAAATCAACTGCTCGACCGTGCTAGTCTGCAAGGGTCATTACGACATAGTTAAAAATCGATCAAAGATTAGAAATAGGTCGGTTCGACTGAGATGTGTGGCTAAACATGGGTGATCCCACTAATTTGCAAAATTCTCGTCGATCGGCACTAGACTGATTTTTCTGTCGTTTTGGCGCCCCGTGTCCGTATTTGAAACCTTGAGATTTTTACGACAACCGAGAGCCACCAATGTGTCGAAGAGGTACGTGTGGCTCGAAGAAAATCGACCAGGAGTCAATTGCACTAAAAATTCCTAAAAACTACCTGGTAGATTAGGTCACGCTAAAATCAAGTCCGGTTGAAATTAACCGCGAAATTGAACCCGATCTCAGAAATTGAAAGTTTTGTCATGTCATGAGTTATTTTAGGAACGTCGACTCATCTTTTGAGGAATTTTCGACGATTTCGGGATTTTTACGGAAAATTAATTCAGACGATTCGGAAAAGAACGGAAATTCGGATGGGCCAATTTAAAGGGATTCTTGGCCTCTTGTGTGAGCTACTTGGTGAAAGGAAATTGTGTGGGCTTTTTCTTTAACAAAATTGGACATCAATCGGAGAGATTTGTTAAGAAATCGGATTTCGGATAAATCGGAAAGTAAAAGTAAATTCGGATGGGAGAGAGAGTGACCAAATTTGCTGCATAAAGTTGGTTATTTGTGGAAATTTATATGCAGGAAAGTAAGTGAAGACCAAGTGTATTAACATGGATATTTTTGAGGACCAAATTGGATTGAATTGGAAATCCAATTTGTGAAATTCGTGGGCTGGTAAGGGGTCTGCGACATTTGGCACTAAATTGAGTTATTTGTGATATATTATGCAAGAAAGAATTATGGAGGACATATGGGATGACCATGAAGACTTTTGGGGGACAAAGCATTGAAGAGGATTGATATTTTGTTGGACTTTCCCCCCCCCCTCTTCAATCTTCCCGTGCACGCCTTAGCCGCCCTTCTTCTTCGTGTGTTCTTGCTTTCCACCGAAGCCTCTTGCCTTGCGGATGACAGCTGCCTCGGTCTTCTCCTCCTCGCGCGCACAAGTCCACCTCCACCGCCTCTGCATTCCTTTCATTTTTCTTGAAGCCCACATGTCCCCACCGAAGTCACCTGACCACTCCACTCCACCGAATTTCCTCTCCTCTGCCACTCGTCCAGCATCGAACGGCCACCTGTCAACTCTGCAAATCCCCTAGCCGGTTTGTTAACCACCAGCAGCGACGCCCACGTATCCTCCACCGAAGCACTTCACGCCTTCACCAGCATATCATTTTCCTCTGCCGCTCGAGCACAGCATCCACGCGTCGTCCCCATCTCCCTCACCGAGTCAAACATTCCAACGAACCTTCTGAGGTTGACTCCTGCAGCCTCATCGACGCCCCCTTCTCTCGCGGAATCAGCCCGCCGTTTTCCTCAACTTCCTGCCCAAATCGCCGTTGCAGCCCACACATTCCAACTCATCTTCAGCCTCTGGTCCAGCCCAGCAACCGTATCAACTCAGCAGTCGCTAACACCGAGCGACTCTTCGCGACCAATCGTCGTCTCGGTTTAGCAGCACCTTTGATCGTCCATTTCAGCCGCTGAGACCAGCTCAGCTCCCTTAAGCAAACTCAGAACTGAGTAGAGCAGATTTCCAGTCAAGCTGTGAGACTTTGTGGCCGATTTCGGCCTCGGTTTGGTCCCCGTTAGTACCGCCGCTTTGGAGTTTATCGACCGCCGTCACGTCGCCGTTGCCGTGAATCGGTTTTCGCGTAAATCTAGTGAGTTTAACTCACTAATCCCTGCTTAGTAAGTAAATGACGCTTAAGGGTTGTTTAGTTTAGGCTAAGCTAGGATTAAGTGGTTAGTTAGAATGGATTAGTGAATTAGTTAATCCTTGATGCATATTAGGTGGTTAAATTAGTGTAATTAGCAACTAGATAAGTTGTAATATTTATCTAGTGAGGTTCGGGAATTTTCTGAACCCGTCTCGGTATTTAATTAGGCATTATGGGCCTAAGTGAGCATTATTTACATTTAATAATTATTTATCGTAATTAATTAATTAATTAATTAATTAATTTTCGAAAATTAGACCGGGATAGCCGGTGACCGGAATTTTATACTGATTTCAATGGTGTGATTGATTTGTTTAATTGACTGTTATTTTGTGCAAATTGAGTGTGATTTGCAATTTTGGGGTATTTATCCCAAAATTTATTTAATTGCATTATTTAACTAGAAAATTTACCGGGCGTCGGTTTACAGCGCCAAAAAAAAATGTTTTCATCGACTATATAAATGGTGGGAGTTTTGAAAGTAAAGATATTATATTTTTAGCTCAGGCCGATCGTGTACCCACACACGATTATTTTTATCGGGTATCTTTAACACGAGGGAAATAGGCCAAGATGTTATGTTAATTGAGGAATTTAAGTGTGGAATACCATGTTCTTGGCCGTAGGTGAATAATCGTGTGATGGTTTATAGTCGTAAGAAGATGACTGTCGAAAGTTGAGATGACGCATGTTGTGCGTGATGTTATGAATTAGACCAAGAAAACCGCCAAAGTATGGCCATGCCCATTGGGCTGTAATCAACCGCCGAAGTATGGCCATGCCCGTTGGGCCATAATTAATCGCCAAAGTCTGGCCGTGCCCATTGGGTTGTAATTTGCCGCTGAACTTGGAACAAGTTGTGCCCGTTGGGCTGTAATTCACCGCTAAACATTTAGTAGGCCGTGCCCGTTGGGCCGTAATTAATAGTTGGAGTGAGTAATTGAATTGACCATGTGATGGTCCTGATGACATGGAATCGACTAGGTTGATTGATCGATGATTCAATCCGATTTAATGATTTGATTTGTTGATGTGATTCGATGAAGTTTAAATTGTATTGACTTGCAGAAAGGGACTGAGGCCAAAGTAAGTCCTTTGACTCATGTTTGTGCTTAGGCAGCCCTTGGGGCGTATTTTCTTCCTAGTCGGGGCTTGGGGGGGTGAACTTACTGAGATATTGTCTCACCCCCATTGTGGGATAACATTTTCAGGTCCCTAGGGTGAAGAATCTCGGAGCTTGAAGCGGAAGGGTCAGGAGCATGGATGGCTCAGAAGTTCTTTTTGAAGATAGACTTCCTATACTCATACCCTAGAGTTGGCCTCTGTTTGTAAACCGGATTGTGGTTTTTAATAATGTGTTGATTTGAAATTTGTTGTCCTGCTTTTCTATCCCACGTTTGTTTTTGTCAAGAGATTTATTTATTCGCTTTCGCATGCGCATTAAAATGAATGGATCGGCGACGCGTCTTGGGACGTCGCAATTTAATCGACCACCGAGGGATGGACGCGCCCCCGGAGGATCGGGGTGTGACAAATATCTCCTGCCAAGTTGTATATTCAACTAACTCAAGTTTCTCGATCCTGAAACTGAGTTTCAAATTAGAAGGTCTTTGAAAATACCTCATGATACATTCTACCTAGATTTGATAAATAATGATTAACAATGCCAACTACATGCATCAAGTCTGGACATGTACATACTATCGCTTATATCAAGTTTCCTACAACCGAGGCATATGGAACACTTTCCATATCTTTCTTCTCTTTATTAGTCATGGGATTTTACTTTGTATTTAACTTAAAGTAGGTAGCAAGAGGAGTAAAGTTTAGCCTTGTCCATGTAAAATTTCTAAAGAATCTTCTTGATATATTTTTTCTTGCAACAAAAACAACTTCCTAGCATCTCTGTCTCAAGTAATTCTAATGTAAAGAATCTACTTCGCCAAGCCCAAGTCTTTCATGGCAAAAGACTTGCTTTAACTATTTCTTCAACAACTCAATTTGTGAAACATTCCTACTAACAATAAACATATCATCAACATAAAGTAAGGGAATAATAAAGTCATCATCAATTTTTTTTTTGGATAAACACAATTATCCATGGAAGTCTTCTTATAGCCTTGTTTCATCATAACTAACATAAACTTTTTGTACCACTGTTTCGGTGCTTACTTTAGGCTATAGAGACTCTTCTTCAGCTTGCACACATAGTCCTCTTTTCTTTTCACTTTGAAACCTTTTGGTTGTTCCATCTAAATCTATTCCTCCAAGTCACAATGTAGGAAGACTATTTTGACATTTATTTGCTCAATTTTCAAGTCTAGCCTAGCCACCAAACCTAGTGCCATTCAAATAGATGACATTTTCACCATTGAAGAAAATATATATCATCAAAGTCAACACCCTCTCTTTGACCGGATCCCTTAACAACCAATTTAGCTTTGTATTGTGATTGTGAAGTACATTCATATTGCTTTAACTTATATACCCATGTGTTCTTCAAAACTCTTTTGCCTTTAGGCAACTTCATCAGCTCAAAAGCATGATTATCATAAAGCGACAGTATTTCATCATACATAGCATTAATCCATTTGTTTTTGCACTCATCTTCTGTCACACCCCCGTTTCATCCTTGGTATGAGAGCATGACTCGGCGGGTTAGCATCGACGCCCCAGGCAATGTTGAACATCTCAAAAGTCTTTTATCTTTAGTTAAGCACATGCATAAGCAATCATAAACAATCCCTATACAAACAAACATGGAAACTAAGCAAGACATATACAAGCCAAGCAAATAAAAGCAACATATATTCATACACACATACACATATAAAAAACTATTTCCATTACATACCCATCATAGTCCCGGGCTACTTATTTTCATTTCCATACATAGTCAATCAAAAGACTGGGGTAGTCTAGCTCCTCTACCGATCTTCTCCCAAAAACAGCCCCCATCCTAGGCTCATTCACTTATGAAGTTCATGTGGGATCTACCGGAAGTGTATTTTCGGTAGGTGACGTTCTCTTCTATGTTTACTGTGTCCGTCACAGGGGTAAGCATATCGATAGGAAGGCTGGGACAGACGAGCGGTGGGGGTGGTTCATCCATCACACACCTGAAATGGTGAAAACAACAAGAATGAGTTGGTGACTCGGTAAGTAGAAATTCCTAGTTTTCTTATAGAAGGACGTCTTGCCGTCGATCCTCGGATACAAAATCACCATCCATTTATCGATGGCAAATCAATAGCAAGGTTCGTGTCTTGCCTTGCTTATGCATTTGAACATCTCTCAATCATTTATGTGGTTTCTAGCATCAAGATAAGGAGTTAGTGCATAAGAACAAACCTTCCCAAAAATCTATGGCTTACAATCATTTCGGTCACTAAGAGAAATGCGTGCATCACATAAGACCCATTCAAACACTAAGTGACACGATGTAATATATGCTCAAATTGATGCAAGGACTCAGCAGTACGTCTCAAAATAAACCCAGCTTTTGCAAGCATTAATTCAAGCCTCACATATGGATGGACTCGTTAAACAGGTGGGTCGGGTCGGGTTTGGGTCGGTCATAAATGGTCCGACCCAAATCAATCCATTTCACGCGTTTATGACCCATTTATTGCAATGCAAAATTTTTGACCCATACCTGACCCGACCCATACTCGACTCATACCAGACCCATTTAACTAAACTTAAGAAAATTTAATATATATATATTTTTTTTTTAAAAATGGTATTGCTAAAATAGTTTTATACAACACAAATTTAATGAAAATTTTTTATAATTTTTAAAATAATTATTTTAAAAATCGAATTTTAATTATTTTTTAAATTAAAATTTTAGTTATTTTTATTTTTATTTTTTAAATATAAATTTTGTTTTTTTTTTTGTTCTTCTTCTTCTTTGGCTGGCGGCCGGCCACAAGCGAGCCTCGAGCTCGCCCGGCTCGCCAACGCCGATGAGCTCGAGGCTCGCGGATCGACGAGGCTCGAGCCTCGCCCAACGCCGGCGAGCTCGAGTCTCCTTAGATCGGTGAGGCTCGAGCCTTGTTGGACGTCGGCGAGGCCTCCGCCTTACCAGATTCGGCGAACTCGAGGCTCGCCAACGTCGGGCGAGCTCGAGGCTCGCCAACGGCGAGGCGAGCTCGAGCTCGGCGAGGCCTCCGCCTCGCCGGATCTGGCGAGCTTGAGGCTCACCAGCGTCGAGCAAGCTCGAGCTCGCCCGTCGCCGAACCTGGCGAGGCTCGAGCCTCGCCCGAAGCCGGGGAGCGTGAGGCTCGCTTGGCCGGTCGCCGGCCGTTGCCGTGCCGGCCACCGGAGGAAGAAGAAAGAAAAAAAAAAGAAAAAAAAAAAAGGAAAGAAAAAAAAAAAAAAATTATAATTTTGGTTTTAATAAAAAAATATTTTTGTAAAGTTAAAGAGGGAAGAGAGAGATTGTGAGATTTTGGTTGAAAATGGGTTATAAATCCAACCCATTTAAGACTAATTTAAGACCCACTTAAGACCCACTTATCAAAGTCTTTAGTTGTTAAACCCATTTAACTACTTTTTGTCAAAAAACAAGTGACCCATATATGACCAATTTATGATTTAAATGGGTCATATATGGGTCTAAGACCCATTTTACCACCTTTACATATGGACTTTCATTTTTCTTTTTCAGTATCATATTACTCGAAATTAATCGACTCTTCTGGTAACAACCGGGCATCGGTCCCTCTTTTAACAACCTGCATCGTCCCGATCTCATTATCAGGACGGCATCGAGGCGACCTCCAGGCATCGGCCTCACCTAGGCTGGCATCATCCATAATATCAATATTGAGATGCGTCCAGGGCTTTACCCCAGGCAATGACCCGGCATCCCCCAGCGTCGGCATATAAGTCCATCGTGTGTTCATGTGTTTCAAGCATCAACAGATTCATTTTATGTTTAAACTTTAGCCGAATGAAAGGCTCAAAGGCATGCCATACGAGGTGAACTAATGAACGACTCTCATGTCCTACTAAATTAAACTCATGCCAGATACAACTTGGGCTCGTGGTCTGGACTTGGAACCGTTCGCTTCGGTTTCGGCATCAACCCATGACTTGTCTCGAGTAACAACATATCTTAATGTTGTCCCAAAATCAAGTGTGGGTTATGCACTCACCTCGACGCACGTCCAAAGTCATATGAGACATTTTTTCGACATCTGGATGTGCTCGACATCCATGCGAGACCATGAACTTACTTGATGTAACAACAAACAAATGGAACACAACAAGTACAACAATACAAAGCCAACACAAGCAAACGATGATGTGATCCTAAAATCGATACGTGTAGCACATCGCCCGATCGAAGAGTTAGGAAAGTCTACTTATAACCTTTTGGACCTAGCTCCAAGATGCTTCTTTGGTGGTTAGTCAGCTTCTAGGGCGGCTTGGAGGAGAATGGCCTGAAAGAGAGGAGAGGGAGGGGGAGGATAGGAGAGAATGGCTAAGCCTCAAAATATGAGGATGCCTTCTCCTATTTATAGGCCTCCTCCTTTTCAATTATTGGTACCAATCTCATGATTAAGCCTAAGGAACGAGTTGGCCTATCTAGTCTCCTTAGTTGGTGCCTATGCTTATTCGTGTTTGATTGTGATTGGTCCATCTATTTACTTACCCTCCAAAGTTCGCTTTAGGCTTATGATGTGCCTATGGCCCTAAGGGACACATAAGCCCCTTTGATGCCTAATGTCTATTTCTAATTGGTTGGCTTTTGCCTTATTCACCAAGGCTATGTTTTAGGGTCATCATGGTCTAACCTTCTAGGGGACACCTAAGTGGTGACTCATCCCTATCATTTATGAACTAAGATCCAAAATCATTAAATGAAGCTTAGATATTTTTCACAACTACTTGGCATGCAAGTTTTCTCCTTCCTCCTTGCAAATGACGCGTGGCACATAATGGATAAGGATGGACTAGGTCAAAAGATTATGGAAGATTCTAGAACTCTAATTTCCTCTTGACACTTGTCCAATGATTCATCCTTGCATTAATTGATTTGTGTCAAAATCTCATTTAAGGCAATCATGAGACTAACATAGGGTATCGCCTAACTAGAGAAGTTGTCCATATTTGTACACGATCGACGCTTTCGTAAAAACTGAGGGTCAGACCAAAATTTACTAAACTTTAATCAAATGAGTGCGACGAAGTCGGTAGCCTTCTTAAACTTGTCCATGACCATTTCCAATTAGAATTGGTCCATTGGATGTCTTAAAATAAACTCCGTGGTTGGGCTTAGTTATTTGCCCTAACCAGGTCTCGATCCGGTGGACCAGATCCATGGCCGAACATGTCATGTCTTGGTCTATCCAAGGTGTATGTCATCGATTCCCATGATTGACCTTTATACCTTATTCTCACGGCCTAGAATTCAAGGATGTTACATTTGTCCCCCTTTAAATAAAATTTCGTCCTCGAAATTTAAATACGTACCTGGCTCAAATAGGTGCGGGTATGACTTTCTCATACTTTCTTCACTATCCTAGGTCGCTTCTTCGACCCCGTGGTGTTGCCATATTACTTTAACTAAGGGAATGGCCTTATGTCTCAACATTTGCTCCTTTCGATCCACGATTTGCATTGGCTCCTCAATATAGGACACTTTGTCATCTACTTTGATCTCCTTGAAGTTTAGCACGTGTGCCGAATTGGGTTCATACTTTCTTAACATTGAAACATGGAAAACATTGTGGACCTGAGCAAGCTTTGGTGGCAAAGCCAACCAATAGGCCAAATTCCCTACCCGTTCTAGTATCTCAAAAGGTCCTATAAATCTAGGACTCAATTTTCCTTTCCTACCAAAATGGGACATACCTTTCATGGGTGATACTTTAAGAAAAACAAGGTCGCCAACCTGGAATTCTAGGGGTCTCCGCCTATTATCAGCATAACTCTTGTGACGACTTTAGGCGTCTCTCATTCTATCTCGGATAGTCTGAACAGCGTCTATAGTAAGTTGTACTAGCTCTGGACTAGTGATCTTTTTTTCCCCAACTTCATCCCAGCACATTGGAGTCCTACAAGCTTGACTATAGAGTGCTTCAAATGGTGTCATACCAATACTTTGTTGGTAACTATTATCATATGCAAACTCGATGAGATGCAAATGCTCATCCCAGCTTCCCTTGAAATCTATAACTGTCACACCCTGAACCTCGAGCGTGCGCACATCCCTCGGTGGTCGATAAAATTGCGACGTCCCAAGACGCGTCGCCGACCCAATCGAGTCATGCACAAACGGAAGCGAAAGAAACAAACCCCAGACAACACACAACATGGGATAGAAAAGTAGGACAATCAATTTCATAAACCACACTTTTATAAACAAACTAGTTTGTCTATAAAAAGATCAGCTTCCAAAAAGAAGCTGTCCTACGACCTACTAGTCGAACACATTCACCGATCCTTCGGACTCCACCTCCACAGGCTTCGAAGGCTTCGAGTCCTCCACAACCCCATCAAAAGGGTCAGCTGTACCATCGCTTGGAGCGGCGTTGACCACCACGGCGGGGATATCAAAACCTTGAAGGGGACCTACCCTGTACCCATTGAGCCCATGGCGAAACCACGCCCTGAATCGATGAGGTACCCTCTGAGGTAGGCTCTCATCAACCCAGATAGTGGTCACTACGAGCTCATAGACCCAGTGACTCCCGGGGACAAGGACGTCTATACTCCACTTGGTAATTCCCCTAGGCTGTCCAAAACGTACTAAAGGAACCACCATTTATGGACCTGAAAAGTTAAGCCCACGACGCGGTGAGACAACGTCTCAGCAAGTTCACCCCCTAAACCCCAATTAGGAAGGAAATACGCCTAGAGGTAGTCTAACCACACAATCGAAAAGACTTACCTCGCCTCAGCTCATTCCTGCATTTCAGTACAGTTCATATCACAGATGCATATAGTAAATGCACACATCAATTGGAACATCTCACTCTCAAGCTAATCAATCACAAGAGTCCTGATTATAAGGCCAAATCGTTATGACACATCCCATATCGTGCCACACAATTTTGTCTCATAATCAGGCACGGATAAAACACTCATTCATGCGTTCCAATTTTATCACGGTCCAACGGGCACGGCCTACTCGACGTTCGGCTGTCTTATGGCGTAACCAGGCATCGTCTCACCCCATTGAGCACGGCAACGTCTACAACTAGACGGTAATCCTAAAGGAGCATCGGTCCAGAATCTACTACGACCGGCATCCGTTGTCCAGGGGCATCCCATATAGGGGCAACGTCAACCCGACGCACATCGAGGATGGGTTCTCATAACCATCACACGATCATTTAATTTTGGCCAAGGACACCGTGCATTGCACTCAAATGTCTCAATTAAGATAATGCGCTTGACCTATTTTCTTCGTATTAAAAACACCCGGTGAAAATAATCGTGTGTGGGTACAAGGTCAGATTGAACTAAAAAAATTGATATCATTCCTTTTTAATATCCCACTATTTTATATAGTACTTAAAAACATTTTCGGTGTCAAAACCTGACACCCGTTATTTTCTAATTAAATACCAAAATTTCACAATTTTGAAATAATAAACCAAAAATCACAATCACCACTCAATTGCACAAATTATCATTCAATTGCATAACTGATCACACCACGACAATCAGCGCGAAATTCCAGTCACGGGCTATCCCGGTATAATTTCTGGAAAATAATAAATAATTAAATAAATTACAAAATTAATTAAATAAATGCAAAATAATCCAATAAATGCCTAATTAAGCTAAATATGCTAATCTAACCACCTAAACGGCCATAGAAAATAATGTACCTATCCACATAAATAGTACAATCTATTTAGCACTTAACTAATCTAATCTAACCACCTAACAATCCTAATTAACCAACTAAATCACTAATTATATCTAACTAACCACCTAACCCATACTTAGCCTAATCTAATCAACCCTTAAGCATAATTAACCTCCTAAGCAAGGTTTAGTGAGTAAACTCATCGGTTTTGCGATCTGATGAGTTCACGGCGACGGCAACGCCAAGGCGGGCGGAAAACAAACTTGTGGCGACACCAAACGAGGTCCGGACAGGCCCGGAAAAGCCCACAAAGCTCACAGTTGGGCTGTGAGGTTCGGTTCTGGTCGTGGCTGAAGGACGCGGTTCGAGCGGCTCGATTGGTGCGGAAACGACGAGACGGGACGGCGGTGGCTGCAACGGCTCTTAGTGGTGGTTTCGGCTGTTTGGGGGCGGCGAATGGCGGCTAGACGACAACGAACAGTGCGAGATGGTGGCCAGGTGATGGGTTGGGCTCGCGGACGAGCAAGCACGCGAGCGGGCGACGGCACGGCTTGCGGGCGAACGGCAGTTGCTCGGACGGGTGGCACAGGCGGTCGACAGCGTGAGGGGCTGGCTTGGCCGGTTCTCTAGTTCTTTGAGCTCTCAACTAGCACAAAACTGGAGAAAGCAAGCCAAGGGAAGAAGAAGGAGTGCTTAGCTGAAGGGGGACCACCAAATGGCCTCCAAAGTCTTTGAAAAATATCCAATTCACTCATTGCTTGGCCCCCACTTGTGGCTGCCTCAATCCTCAGCCATTTCTTCCACAAATCTTCCTCAATAAGCCATGGAAGAAGCTATAATGTTGCACACCCTTTGGACCTACGAATTTTGTAACATTTCCCCTCCAATTTCATACAATTCCAACTCAATTGGACTCAAATTGGTGCCCATAAATTCAGCCAAGGTGCCCACATCCATCCCATGATTTTTCCTCATCAATTGAACCAACTTGACGGCCAAAAGTGCGCTAAAATATGGTCCTCTAATTTTCCCGGTCCAAAAACACCCAATCTTGAATTTTCACCGAAAACTTGGGTCTGCCGAAAAATCTTCGGAGGATGAGTCGACGTTCCTAAAATAGATCGTGACATGGCAAAACTTTCAATTTCTGAAATCGGGTTCAATTTCGCGGTTAATTTCAATCGGGCCCGATTTTAGCGTGACCTAGCCTACTAGGTAGCTTTTAGGAATTTTTAGTGCAATTGACCAGTGGTTGATTATTTTCGAGCCACATTGTACATTTTCGACTCATTAGAAACTCTCAATTGTCGTGAAAATCTCGAGATTTCAAATACGGGCACAAGGTACGAAATGACAAAAAAATCAGTTTAATGCCGTTTGACTAGAATTTTGCAATTATGTGGAATCACTCACACTTTAATCACATACCTCAGTCGAATCAACCTATCTCCGATCTCTTATCGATTTTGATGGTGCCGTATTGACTCTTGCAGATTAGCACAATCAAGCAGTCGATTTCTAGTCGAATCCTCAAGTCAATTACGTTTAGATTCCTTAATGGCTTCACCTAATAGATTAGTTATCTCGTGAGTGATCAGGTTAGAGAAAAGAACTATAGGTGCGTCAATGAAAAGCCCAACTCATTCAGTCAAAAACAGAATCAGAAAATCAGAATGTCACAATAACACATGCTCAAAGCATGTCTTCCAAAGTCTAGATGGTTCTTTTAAGTTTGGCCATTCGTTTGTGGATGATAAGTGGTGTTGTTGTTGACACCTAAATTTTGGGCAACCCATTTAGTCATTTATGGCACAAAAATTAGGGATTAATTTTTAACTCCTAAAAATATAAATTGCATAGCATATAATTTTAGGTGCATTTATTTTTAATTTGCATTTACATTGGACCGGTGAGGATGGGTTCGACTTAGTGGTTCTGAGCTTTAACTTGGCATGCCGGACTAAGCCCACGAAGCGAGCAAATTGGCACAAGCCCCTTTTTTTTAATGATCGAAAATTATCTCGTGAAAATAGAGATTTGAAATTTTTCCGAGATATGTTGGGGATTTTTTTAAATATCTTCGGATAGGGCAAGTGTGACAAAAAATATTGCAAGCTCAACTTTGCAGGATTTGAAATTTCAGTAAAATCTTTTTGCAATCCTAAATCGTATCAAAAACAAATATTGCGTTCGGAAAAGAAATCTTCGTGGATATTGATTTGAAAAATTAAAACCCTAATCCTTGGCCTATAAAAGGGTTGTTCACGTAGGGTTTTTGGGGGCCACATAATTCCATGCACGGCCACCATCGAGAGAGGGCACGTTCGCAAGAGAGAGTCACGGTTGAGCTTCCACACGCATGGCCGAGACTTTGTTTGCTTGCTGCCATCTACCGCAACATCTTCCTCTTGTTGGCCCAAAAGCAGCTATTGTTTTGGCGAACCGGTGGACTCCATCGCCTTCTGGCGATTTCTTGCTCTAAGCTGTAAATTTTTCCAATTTCAAAAAGTCTACGATGCTCTTTTCCTAGTGCTGGTTTCATCGTTCTAGCAATATCCACCCCCACAGAGAAAACCTTGCTGGATTACTTTGGAAGAAAGTTCACCATAGCCAGATCTCGGGAGGTTCTCATAATAATCCACTTGGTGACACTTGGAAATCGAGGCAGAGCGAAAAAATATTGCTGAACTAGAGTAGAGTCTTGCTCATCTACTCCTTTTGCCCATTTGCCCTTGCGTGCTTCGACACGCATCTTGCGAACCAACGAGACGCGCACCATCCTAGTTGTGAATTGCTGCCCGAGGCCCGCGAGGAGATCCTAGGTTATTCAGCGAAGTGCGACAATCCTCACCGCCGTGACCATGGGCTCGTGGCTTCATCAACGCGAGCACTTGCCTAGCTGCCATGCTACTTGATTTGCCGGTCACTGCAAGTCCCTCACCGTGAAATCAAGGCTTGAAGAGAGGAGGAATAATCGGTGGGCCTGCAATACAATTCACGAAGACGCGTGGTGACTAGAGAAACGGAGAGCAGAGAGCCCGGCCACACGTGTGAAGAAAGGAAGGAAGGGCTAATAAAAAAGGCCATTATGGATGACTCATTCTTCAAAGACGTTTCCTTTCTCGCTAAGCGCTAATGCGATCAGTTTGCCGCTCATGGATTAACGCTGTCCGCGACGTCCCGATGCCGCACCGCACTTGCCGCCATCGTCAAGCTCATCCATGAACCGGGCCATCCCGTAAAAGTTCTGCTTTTGTAGGTTCATTGGCCACAAACTGCCCATCGCTGTCCCTCCCCGAGGTGCTGGTTGCGATCCCGGTCTGATTGTGCAAAGTCCAAATTTGGAAGTCAATATTCGGAATAGGTAAAAAATTTTGGTTATTTTAATTTTCAAAAGTTCCTTTTCCTTATTTGGTATATTCGTTGATGCACATGACTGAAATTCTCGATATGCTGAGATATCCGTAATCTTGAGTAGTCTTATAAATTAGGAAATCTTCATAATTTCACGACGTGCATATGATTGACAGTCCAATTTCACGCTCGAAATACGACTCGCAATCGCACGGAAAAATCGTCAATCCGATCTCACACTCGAGATACGATTTGTAATTTTATTTAAAATTGGCCAATCCGATCCCATGCACGGGATATGATTTGTCAATTTATGGATATCAATCTTATCTTGCTTGATTTGCTGTCGGGTTATTTGAATCAATTTTGTTTTCGCAAAAGAAAATCCAAAAAATTTTGAGTTAAGATTAGGTTCATTCTTGTTTTAGGGTTATTTTGCATCTTTGGATTGGGAAATTTATTTATTTCGAGTTTTTTTTTAAAAAATAAAAATCCAAGAAAAGGCATTCATTAGGAAGTTAGTTTTTTTTAAAACTTAGATTGCATGTTTAATTACTGGACATTTTAATTTCGAATTTCATAAAAAAAGAAAAAGAAAAAAATTAGAATTATGGCATTCTTTGCACGTCATTGCATGTTAGGATAAGATTGCATTTTTAATTTTTAAGTTTAGATTTTTTTTTTAGATAGATTGCATTTTAGGTTAGGGATAACATCCTAGTTTAAATTGAGATTTGACCTAATCCGAATCTTACTATAAATTGGATGATATCTTAATCCGGATAGATAATTTTTGCAATTTTCTAATTTCGAATTTCATGGAAAATACAAAAAAAAAATGTCTTTGAATAAATTAATTTCATTATCTAGGATATATTGCATGCTCATTAAGAAAACACAAAAATATTGCACTTATGTCATATAGCTTGGGTCATATTGCCATGTCATCATTTCATGCTAGATCAGTAGCATGCATTGTATAAAGCATGATTTTCATTAAATAAGTGAAAACAAAAAAAAATGCGTGTTAATTAGAAATCATATCTAGGACTATCGATATGAATTCTGATCTAATATTGCAGATGCTTTCGTTGCTATGAGGTAAGTCTTGCAATTTACTCATTGCTTTATCTGGGCGTTAAATTGGTGGTTTACGCACCCGCATGATCGCCTCACATGTTAGGGAAGTAAATTAAAATTAATTCAAGCTACCTGTGAAACATTTTTCAAAATAAAAGAGAAAGGTACCGAAAAGGCGTTAGAGAAATCTAGCGTAATCAAGTCCCCGAACTCACAAATCTGTGATTCATAGGAGTAAAGTAAATCTCCAATTACTTTACTTGGGTTTCTAATCGACCCACGGAAAAATAGATTATTGGCGACTTCTGATTGAAAACTCATTTGCATGTTAAGAATTTGAACCTAAGTCGCGAATTGGTATGGGCTTGGGAGAGCTCGAGCTGGGTTTAGGCTTGGTAGTCCATTAGCCAAACCTTAGGTGGTTCACCCAAAAATTTGGTCGTGACAATTATACTGCAGTTTCGTTCTCAGGGCGGCTTGTAAACTTCTCCAAAATATGGTAGTAAATTTAGGATCCCGATAAGAAGTAATAGTCAACGGCACCCCATGTAAGCGAACTATTTGCCAAACATATAATTCGGCATATTTGTCTAATGAGAAATTCTTCCACACTGCTATAAAATGAGCGAACTTCGTAAGTTTATCAATTATCACCCAAATGGAATTGTTCCCTCTTTGACTTCTCGGTAAACCTAGAACGAAATCTATGGTAATATGTTCCCATTTCCATTCCGGAATTTCCAATGGCTGTAGTAGTCCTCTCGGCTGACAATGTTGTGCCTTTATTTGTTGACAAGTTAGACATTTTGCAACGTGCTTAGTGAATCCAACTTCATGCCATTGTACCAATAATGTTGCCGAAGATCCCGATACATCTTTGTGCTACCAGGATGTATGCTGTATGAACTGCAGTGAGCTTTAGAAAGAATTTCTTTTTTAATTTTTCATCCACGAAACTTCAGTATTCCATCTTCCGTGACATGAAAATCCAATCTCCTTTTCTGCAACTCCTTTTACGATATAATGGATTTCTGTATCCACCTGCTGCAATGTTTTAATATTCAATAACACCTCTGACTCAATCTGAAGAGTAGTTAATAAGCTCGATAGATAGCCAATCTCAAGTTTATACTCTAGATCACAAACTCCTTCAAGCAATTTCGATTCTTGGATCATCAATTGCGCAATAGTGGATTTCCAATTGAGAGCATCAACAACTCAGTTTGCCTTGCCGGGATGCTACAATATTTCATAGTCATAATCCTTCAAGAGTTACATCCAATGCCTCTGTTGTATATTCAACTCCTTATGGGAAAACAAATACTTCAAACTCTGATGATCCGTGTAAATCACAAATTTCTCACCATAAAGATAGCGTCTCCATATCTTAAGGGCCAATATAATTGCAGCCAATTCCAAATCATGGGTTGGATAATTAAGTTCATAGGGCCTCAATTGTCTTGGTGCATAAGCCACTACTTTCCCATGTTGCATCAATACACATCCTAGCCCTTTGCGAGAGGCATTACTGTATATTTCAAAATCTCTTGGTCCAGAAGGTATCATCAAGATTGGAGCAATAGTGAGTTTCCGCTTAAGCTCCTAGAAACTCCATTCACATTTATCTGTCCACTCAAATTGTACATCCTTCCGCAATAGTTACGTTAGAGGAGTAGTTATGCAGGAAAATCTTTCCACGAATCTTCTGTAATAGTTTGCTAGGCCAAGAAAACTCTGAACCTTCGTGACTATGGTCAGTCTTGGCCAATTCAACACTGCTTCCACCTTGGCCGGGTCCACTGAAATTCCGTCACTAGATACCACGTGACCAAGAAATACCACGCAGTTGAGCCAAACTTCGTACTTGCTGAATTTTGCATAAAATGCATGCTCCCGAAGGGTTTGTAGTGCCATTCTTGAAGACTATTCATGTTCTTCTATGTTCCGAGAATACATGAGAATATCATTAATAAATACTATGACAAAGCAGTCCAAATATTGCTTGAAAACTTGATTCATCAAGTCCATGAATGCCGCTGGTGCATTTGTCAAACCGAACGGCATCATGGTGAACTCATAGTATCCATACCATGTCCAAAAAGCCGTCTTCGAAATATCCTCCTTCTTGATTCTAAATTGATGATATCCCAATCGCAAATCTATCTTCGAAAATACGGATGCCCCTTGAAGTTGGTCGAACAAATCATCGATTCTCGGCAAAAGGTACTTGTTTTTAATAGTGACCCTGTTAAGCTGCCGATAGTCGATACAGAGGCGTAACGTCCCATCCTTCTTTTTCATAAATAAAACTGGTGCACCTTATGGTGAAGCACTTGGATGAATAAACCCTTTTATTTAATAATTCCTGGAGTTGCACTTTTGACTCCTTAAGTTTTGACAACGACATCCGATAGGGAGCCTTAGGGATGGGCTCCATTCCTGGAATTAATTCGATGGTAAACTCCACCTCTCTTTCTAGAGGTAATCTCGTTAACTCCTTTGGAAAGACATCAAGAAATTACCGTACTACTGGAATGTCTTCTAATTTCGGTTCTTCCTTGGACATATCCATCACCGTCGCCAAGTATCCTTGGCAACCTTCGTCAAGAAGTCGAATGGCTTCTAACGCGGAAATTAAGGACATGGAGGGTCCTCCCCCATTTCCTATGAACTTATAACTGGGAAGCTCAAGAGGATTAACTTAGATCGTTTTACCATAACAATTGACATGAGCTCGTTGTTTAATGAGCCAATCCATCTCGATGATAATGTCAAAGTCGTACATAGCCAATATGACTAGGTCAATAATTTCTTCCTAACCACCTATACCTATTTTACACCCTCGACATCCTAGGATGGACAACACTTCATTTCTCAATGAAGTGGAGACATTAAGTATGACTTCTAACGGTTCAGATTTCAATCCAACTAATCACACAAAATGTTATGCCACTTACCTAAACACTGGTTCCCACTTCTCAAGGCGAGATAATAAGGTCGATTCATTGCTCGTTCCATGGTGTCCTTCTCAATTAACTGAGCTCTCTCATAAGCTCGCCATAATCTTTTAGATTTAATAGCATAAGTTGGTTTCGTATTATGGGCTTTAATCCATCCCAAAATCGCTTAGCCCTCTCTACGAGATCCTCAACCAATCGGGGAGCGTACTTGGACAGTTCAGAGAACTTTGCCTCGTATTGCCCGACCGTCATATTATCTTGGTGGAGTTGTAGGAATTCTTCCATCTTTCAGTCACGGGTCCGAGAAATATTTGCCATTGAATGCTTCCACAAAAGCATTCCAGGTAATAACTACACCATCACGGAATATTCTCCCCTAAGTTGCCTTCCACCAATGGTTGGCATTGCCTTGTAGTTGATACACCGCCAATGTAACTCTATCCTCATCAGAGCACTTCAGTAGTGCAAATATCTTTTCTAGTTCATCGATCCATAATGCTGCTTCCTCAGGATCTGTAGTTCAAGCAAATTTCAATGGCCTGAGTTTCAGGAACTCTTCTACTAATCCTTGTATCGGTCGGTCGCCATTCCCATTACTGTTAACTTGTTGTTGTGCCCGTTGTTCCATTAAACCTCCTATGGTTGTAAGGGCTTGTAGTATTTTGGGATCTTGGTTTGACTTTCCTTTAGAAGTCGACTGGTCCCGAGTACTCATGGTGTTCTACTGGATTTCTAAAGAATACTTGTGCAAAAGAATAGGCATAGCTATAGCAATACCAAAGTGAGAGGGGTTAAGTTAGTGTTTAAGAAATCACTCAAACAAACACATGCATGGCATTTTTCCTAACTAATTAGCCCAACTTTTAGCGCACCTTATGATTCCAAGTAATTAACTCTGCTCTGATACCAAAAACTTACTATCACACCCCCGTTCCATCCTTGGTACGAGAGCATGATTCAGCGGGTTAGCATCGACGCTCTAGGCAACGTCGAACATCTTGAAAGTGATTGATTCCAAAGTTTATGTCATTGATTCCCATGATCGACCTTTATACCTTATTCTCACGGCCTGGAATTCGAGGATGTTACACTATTACTTGTGCATAACACTCTAGTTCACTTGTGTGACATCCTAAATTTTACCAACCCTATAAGTGTAATCGGACTGTTATGAGCTTGGATTATTTTAAAGCGGGCGAGATAACAAGCCTGACGGGCAATGAGGAAAGTATGGGCTTAAGTAGTTAACGAGCTGCACGAAGATATCGAGCACGGGCTCGATCGGTCAAAGGATAGGATATGGACTTGGGCTTCGCTTGGAGCGGGCCAAGAGTTGGGTTTGCTAAAGTTGTGAATTAAGTCTAGTGGGCCGTGAAATGTCGTGGGATGAGCCCGGTGTTTAGGCCCAAGCGCTTTACTTTTCGATTAAGATTACAAATTGCCGTTATGAGGGATTTAATTAGAAATTTTATTAAAAACTTATAAGCAATTGTAATTTTATTATCGAACACTGACTTTAGTAATTTCTCACGATTAATTCTTATTTGTATTGTAGATTAGCTTCGAGACGTTAATGCATCAATTTGATTTGTGCAAACTCATAGACTCGTATAGTTACGAGAGGACCAAAAATTTTGCGAGTTCGAAACGAAACTAAGTAGAAGACGTTAGAAACTATTAGACTAATTAACGACACGGATTAAAACTTAATCTTAGCCATTCTCGAGTGTCAGGTGTGGACCATGAAGAAGAATGCATGCATGGGAGCCACGACATTCATCTCTTCCCTCTTAGTTTCTCTCCAACCTGAAGCCTTCAGAGGAGACATCATCATTTCTTCCTAATAATATCTACTCTTGGGATTTAAAATAAAATCTACACCCATATTTAATTTTTCCTCAGAACTCACGCCATTCTCTTCTCCCCAAAACAAACCCAAAATCCTCTCTCTCGATTTCTCTCTTTTCTTTCTTGTGCAGCTTGCACAAAAGTAGAACTCAACGACTTGAGCTTCTTCTTCTTCTTCTTTTCGCGCACATTTGAGGGAAGAATTCCGAAGAGCAGCGAGCCATCAGCGAAGCTGAGCCACCGGTAAGGAATGATGAGGTCCTAAACTAAAATTTATCCACTGTTTGTCGAGGGAACTTGTGGAGCATGCTGGATGGTGGGAGATTGAGTCTTGATGCTTCTGTTTTGAGTTAGAATAGGTTATATGGGCACTAAAATGAAGCCGTTGGTCTTTGCATGTGATGATCGGGGTTCGAATGGTTAAAGATCTGAGTGCAAGGGAGCTGTGTTGGTCAAAATGGTGGGTAGACGATCGATGAGTGATGGACAGGTGTTGCATGTTGGTTTTGAGGGGTCGAGAGGTAAATTCTAACCTCGGGTTGAACTATAGGTTGGTGTGTGTAGTCTGTGAGCTATTGAGATCACTTTTGGGTTCTGTCGAAGCGGCGTCGAGGTACTAAAAGAGATTGTAGACAAACTAAACAATCTCAAGTAGCTGTAGATGGAGACAGGGGCTCGGGATGCTCTGTTCGGGAGAGACAGGGACAGAAAATTACTGATTTATGCGTCATTTTGGGGCCTTAAATGTGTAGTTGATGGAAATAACTAATATTTTTAAGAGTGCACTAACTAGTTTAGGCTTCGACTACTGGTTGTAGGGATTTTCTTACGAAAATTAGTTGGTGAGAACATTCCTCCCTTAAAACAGCAAACTGACCTGCAGAAAACAGCAGAACCTTAGGTAGTTCTATGGATTTTACAAAATTTTCTAGATGGATTTGGACCTTAAACCCTTTATGAAAGTTTTAGGACATGTCTTTAGGAACAACATATCGAAATTTGAGAACAAACGGTCGAGATTTGGGTAGTGAAATGATCTTTCTCCAGTAGATAGTTGATCTGGAAGTTGCTGCAAAATTTAGGGGTAAAGACAGCAAATTACTGCTCTCTATAAATTGAGATATAGGCTTAAGTTTCTTCACAAAAAATGTTAATCTATGTCTCTTCTATAACATACTAAAAATTTCGTAGTATTTCGATGACATTTGATGCATTTTCTACTTCTATGATTGAAACTGCCCGTGTTAGCTTGTATCCTCCCTTGATCCGAGACTGTGCAATGGATGTTGTGCCTCTTGTACCTAATTTTCATGGCATATATGGAGTCTAATGGTGTTGTAATAATGGTTGGTTTGTGCATGAGCATGTCTCTTCCATAATTCGAAGTGTGGCCATTGTATGGTTTCTAATTATGGCATGTGTGTGCAATGAGTGCAACATGAATGAAATGTTGTGTGAGCATTAAGTGATGGTTAAACTAATCGTGTGCTCTTGAGGTCTTATGCATGCTGTGATGTGATATAATTCAGAGGTGTGATGTGTGGAATGTGTGAATTAAATGAGTAAGAATTTTCCATCAGTACTGAGATGCCTGTGATGCCTCGGGGAGTGGGATGCCCATGCCGTGTGATCTTGAATGCCTCGGTTGAGTGAGATACTGGGATGCCTCGGAGTTGAGATGCCCCTATGTGTGATCAAGGATGCCTCGGTTGTGGGTACCGGAATGCCTCAAAGTGAGATGCTCCATGCTGTGTGATCTTGGGATGCTTCAGTTGTGTGATATTGGAATGCCTCGGAGTGAGATGTTGTGGGATTCCGGAAGTGACTCGATCGGGCTGGCTTGCGTTCCGGTGGGTAAACTAATCGAGGGTGGACTTTGATATGCACACTATAATATAAATTCTACTTGGCATGTGAGTTCGCCTATTGTTGTCGCATCTCATCTTAGTTCAGAATAGGAGCATGAGGCATATATGTGCATTTAGCATGTTTGTTACGAAGTGACTATTCATGTGACATTTTAGAATTCATTTAGTTATACCTGTGACAATCCTGCCTTAGTATGTTGAGTTATTTGGTTGTGTTCTCTTGCTTTCTTTGGCAACTGTGAATTGTCTAGCTTAGGGTCTTATTATTTATTTACTGAGCATTGCTCATTCCTTTCTATTTTTCAAATTGTTAGTATGGACGTACTACCGATCGCTCGGTATGGAGTGATAGCATACATTGATGTTTCTTTTCACGACATATATGACCCCGATATCGAGTTGACCTATACGAGGTATGAGGCTACGCTCTGGATGAACGATGGCAGGATAGACTGGATCCCGATGAGGTTCATTGCTTGGTTCATAAACCATGAAGGGGAGCTGTTTGGTCCTCTCCAGTTCGATGCTGGAGGACCTGGAGCCGGCGCAGGATGTCACGTCCCGATCCTCCGAGTGTGTGCCCATCCCTCCTTGGTCAATATAATAGCGATGTCCTAGGACGCGTCGCCGGCCCATTCATTTTAATGCACATGCAGAAGCGAATAAATAATCTCCAGACAACACAAAGATGGGATAGAAAAGTAAGGCCACAATTTTCAAATCGATTAATACAACTTTTACAAACGATCTTGTTTACAAATAGAGGTCAACACTAGGATCTAAGTACAGGAAGTCTATCTTCAGAAAAAACTTCTGAGCTATCCATGCTCCTGACCCTTGCTCCTGACCCTTTCGCCTCAAGCTCTAGGTTCTTCGCCCTAGGGACTTGAAAATGTTATCCTACAACGGGGTGAGACGACGTCTCAGCAAGTTCAACCCCCTAAGACCCGGCTAGAAAGAAAATACGCTCTAAGAACTGCCTAAGCACAACACGAGTCAGAGGACTTACCTTGGCTTCAGTTCCTTCCCGTAAGTCAATTCAATTCATATAATCATCGAATCACATCATCACATCAAATCAAGAATTCAAATCGAATCATCAATCAATCAACCTAGTCGATTCCAAGACAATAGGACCATCGCACGGTCATTTCAATCACTCATCTCCGACACTGAATTACGGCTCAATGGGCACGGCCTACTAAATTTTTGGCCGTAGATTACGGCCTAGTGGGCACAACCGATTCCAAGTTCAGTGGTAGATTACGACCCGATTGGCACAACCGATTCCAAGTTTGGTGGTAGATTACAGCCCGATGGGCACAACCGATTCCAAGTTCAGTGGTATATTACGGCCTAACAAGCATAGCCATACTTTGGCGTTTTCCATTCCCTATTCTACACTGTCACACACCCAACATACATCATTTTATCTTTCAATAGTCTTCTCAATGAGACCAAGAACAATCACACGATTAATTACTCTCGGCCAAGAACTGTGTGCTTCACACTTAGAATCCTCAATCAAAGTAATATTTTGGCCTATTTTCCTCGAGTTATGAATACCCGATAAAAATTATCGTGTGTGGGTACACGATCGGTCTTAGCCAAAATACAATTTTCTCCCTCTTGAAAATCCCACTATTTATTATAGTCGATAAAAACATTTTTGGCGCTGTAAACCGACGCCCGGTGATTTTCCAATTAAATACTGAAATTAAATAAATTTAGGAATAGATTCGTAAAATAACAATCACTCACAATCAGGACAATTTAGCACTCAATTAAATAAACAGATCACACCACTACAATCAGCATAAAATTTCGGTCACTGACTATCCCGGTTTAATTTCTAAAAAATTAATAAATAATTAAATAATTACGAAAAATAATTAATAAATGCAAATAATGCAAACTTAGGCCTGTAAAGCCTAATTAAAAGCCGAGACAAGCCCGGAAAATTTCCGAACCACTCTAGATAAATACTAGAGCTTGTCTAGGCCCAAATTGCACTAACTATCCACCTAACATGTATCGGTAATTAATTAAATTCACTAATCGAACTTAACTAACCACATAAAACTAGCTTAACTTAAACTAACCAACCCTTAAGCGTCATTAACCTACTAAGCGAGCATTAGTGAGTTAAACTCACCCGTTTAACGATCTGCTCGGATCAAAACGACGGGGACGCGGAGGGGCTCGACAAACTTCAAAGCGGGACCGCCAAGCGGGGCCGGGACGGGCTTGAAAACGGGCCTCGATGCCCACAAACTTCTACTGGTTTTGGATTCAGATTTGGGCCCGAGGAGCTACAACGGTGGCTGGATAGGGCATGATTCGAGGCTAGGTTCGGCCACCACGGGTGGGGGTGCGGACCGTGACTGGAACGGCCATGAACCGGCCGAGTTGTGACTACCAGGCTTGCTGGAATGGGCTGCCGTTTGGGCTTCGAAGCTAGGCCAAGGTGGATGGATGGTGGGGCAGCTTCGAGTTTGTTGGGCACAGCTGGTGGTTCGGTGAGAAGCCGCACGTGAAGCGGTGGGCATCGGTGGGGGCAGAGAACATATGCGAGGGAAATTGGCAGCGAAAGAGAACAAAAAGGAGAAGAGTCGGTCGGTCTTGGTGGGGACAACGAACCAGCAAAGGGAAAAAGAAAACGTGCAGGGGAAAAAGAATAAAAGAAGGAGAGAGAGCGAATAATGAGAGAGGATAAGGATGGTTTTACAAGTCTAAGAGAAAAAGTGAAGAGGAGGAGACCAGTGCTTGGTCGGCTAAGAGGGAAAAGAAAAGGGGCGTGCGACCAGAGAGAGAGAGAGAAAGTGCGTGAGATGGGGGGGAACGTCAGCAGAAGGGGAAAAAGGAAAATTAAAAAGGAAATATCCTATTTAAATCCAAATTTGGTCCTACAAATTTTCATGTAAAAAGTTTGGCCTTCACTTGCTTCCTTGCACTAAAATCCTCCCAAAATAACAAGTCTTGGGTAGCAAAAACGGCCATTCATTTCATTTCCGAATTTTACTTCCTTTTTCTTGGAATCCGATTTTCTGAACGAACTTCTCCGATTAAGGTCCGATTTGTTGAGGAAAAGGCCCACAAAATTCCCTGTCACTGACTCACTCACACCAGATGCCAAAAATCCCTTCAAATTGGCCAATTCGAATTTCTGTTCGTTTTCCGAATCGTCCGAATTGATTTTCCGTAAAAATCCCGAACTCGCCGAAAATTCCTCAAAAGATGAGTCAACGTTCCCAAAATGACTCGTGACACGACATGACTTTCAATTTCTGAAATCGAATTCAAATTTGTGGTTAATTTCAATCTGACGCGGTTTTAGCGTGACCTACCCTACCGGGTAACTTTTAGGAATTTTTTATGCAATTGACCCGTGGTCAATTTTTTTCGAACCACACATACCTCTCCGACACATTGGCGACTCTCAGTTGTCGTGAAAATCTCAAGGTTTCAAATACGGACACAGGGTACCCAAAACGAAAGAAAATTTGTGACATCCTGATTTTCAGGTTCTGATTTCAATCGGATAGGTTGGGCCTTTCATCAACGTGACTATAGTGTTTTTCTCTGAGTTGGCCACTCAGGAGATAACTGACCTATCTGGTGAAGCCATTAAGGGATTTTAAATGTAATAGACTTGAGAATTCAATCAGGAATCGACTGCTCGACCGTGCTAGTCTGCAAAGGTCATTATGGCACAATTAAAAATCGATCAGAGATCTGAGATAGGTCGATTCGACTGAGATGGTGATCAAAGTGTGGGTGATTCCATCTGATTGCAAAATTCTCGTCGATCGGCACTAAACCGATTTTCTATCGTTTTAGGTACCTTGTGTCTGTATTTGAAACCTTGAGATTTTCACGACCACCGAGAGTTGCCAATGTGTCGGATGAGTTCATTGTGGTTCGAAGAAAATCGACCACGGGTCAATTGCACCAAAAATTCCTAAAAGCTACCCGATAGGTAAAGTCACACTAAAAGCGCGTTTGATTGAAAATAACCGCGAATTTGAATTCGATTTGAGAAATTGGAAGTCATGTCGTGTCATGAGTCATTCTAGGAACGTCGACTCACCTTCTCAGAAAATTCCGGCAAGTTCGAGATTTTTACGGAAAATCGTTACGGACGATGCGGAAAATGAAAGGAGATTCAGATTGATCGATTTGAAGAGACTTTTGACATCTGATGTAAGTGAATTGGTGAATGGAAGTTGTTTGGGCTTTTTCTGATTTCAAATTGAACCTCAACTGAATTTATTTGTTTGGAAAATCAGATTCCGAGAGAAATGAAAGAGAATTCAAATTTGAAGAAAATCTGTGAGATGGATGAATCGACTCATTTTGGCCTTCTTATGGACTTCAAATTAGACAAGTGGGCATGGAATTTGGCCTAGCTTGACCAATTGCAATTGTTGTGGGAAGTTGAACAAAACTATAAATTGGTTTTGTTTTGTTTTCTCCTTCCTTTTCTTTGGACCCGCGCCCCTCTCACGCACACTCTCCCTTTCGACCGACAACATCCTGCAATCTTCACGTTATTTTCCTTTCCCCTTCGATCTTGGTTGTTCCTATCTGCCTATTTTATGCTATCTTTTATTTTGTTTTGTTTATTCTTTTTATTCAACCCCTCTATCTCTCACCCGGTTCATTTCTTTCCCCCCAAGAACGACAACCCCAGAATTTCCTTTAAATTCTTGCTACCTCTTTGACCAGTGGGCCCATTCTTTTCTTATCCCTTACGTAAATATCTCTCTCTTCTCTTCATGGGTTTTTGCACGTTTTCCTCCTTCTTCTTTTCCTTTTTGGCCGACAATTTCTGCTTCTTCCTATCCAATAAGCGACATCATCCTCTTGGTCGGTTTTTGGTGAACCATCACGCCAGCTGCCCCGCAATTTGCAGTGGTCTTCAAAGCCTGCTCTCGCTTTTCTTGGTCTTCTCTAGTCCACCAGCATGGACGACGCCCGTCTCATTTGGCTTCAGTCCCATTCGCTGTCCCACGAAGACGACGAGTGCTGCTTCCTTCTATTTTGCTGCCGTCCCTTTCTTTCACACGGCTGCCCCACCGAACGCCACTTTTGTCCATCTCTCTTGGTCAGCGTCTCCAACGAGCTTCTCTCCCACGTTGACGCCGTGGTCCCCTGCAGCTTCAACAACGGCCCTTATAGTTGCAACTGTTTGGCCCAGTCCACGGCTACACTAGTTCAATTTCAAGAAGCCGCTTGAGGGGACGAAGACAGCTCGTTCCAGCAGAATTTCAGCTTCAAACCGGCCCGACTCAAGGCCATATCAATCACGGGCCATACCGCTGCTTGTGGTGACCGAACCAAGCCCGAGCCGTGCCCGAGCAACCACCGTTGCAGCTTGTGCAGTCTATTCAGTGGCCTACCAGCAAGGGTTTGCAGGTTTTGTGGTCTATTTTTGGGCCCGCCCCAGCCCCGGTTGTCGGAACCGCCTTGGAGAGAATCGAGCTTTGTCGCGTGGTCGTCGATTTGATCCGACCAAATCCTTAATCAAGTGAGTTTTACTCACTAATGCCTTCTTAGTTTGCTAATTATACTTAAAGGTTGATTAGTGTTAGTTAAGTATAATTAGGTGGTTAGATTAGAATGGATTAGTGATTATTAGTTAATTGCATTGCATATTAGTTAAATGGTTAGTGTACTTAACTAGAGAATTGCCTATAGTATTTATTGAATGCTTCTCGAGATTTTTCCCGACCCTTATTGGGCTTCAATTAGGCATTTCAGGCCTAAATGGAATTTTTTTAGTAATTAAATATTAATTTTCGAAATTAATTTAATTAATTATTTATTTTTCGAAAATTCAACCGGGATGGACGGTGACCGGGATTTTATGCTGATGATCGTGGTGCAGTCTGTTTATTTAACTGAGCTAAATTGGAATTATTGTATTTAATTATTAATTTTCGAAATTAATTAATTAATTAATTATTTTCCGAAAATTAGACCGGGATGGTCGACGACCGAAATTTCGTGCTGATTTCAGTGGTGCTTTCTGTTTATTTAATTGAGCACTGGTTGTGGAATTTGAGTGAGTTGATGAGTATGTGGGGATTTATCCCAAGATTGATCAGTGTCAGTGTTTAATTAGAAATTGACTATGAGAGGTTGTGAGTTGAACCTCAACAGTCACTAAAGTATGGCTGTGCCAGTGGGGCCGAGTTTTGCCACCGAATTTGGAATCGGTCGCGCTCGTTGGGCCGTAAATTGCCACCTGATATAGGTCGCGCCCGTGGGGCCATATATTGCCACCAGATAGAGGTCGCGCCTAATAAGGCCGTAATTTGCCACCTATTAAAGGCTGCACCCATTGGGCCGTAATTTGCCACCTAAAGATAGGTTGTGTCCTTTGGACCATAATTTGTAGCCAAGAAATTTGATAGACTATGCTCGTTGAGCCGTGAGAAGATTTGAGACTGAAAATGTGAGATGACTGATGAATGGTCTAACTGACATGTAATCGACTAGGTCGATTGATCATTGCTTTGATATGATGTTGTGAATTGATTGATTGAATGGAAATGACTGGTGAATGATTTGATTGAGACGTAATCGACTAGGTCGATTTGATCGATGCTTCGATCTGTGATGTGACTACTTGGGTGCCTATTTGATCTGTGCTAATATACAGGTGAACTCTGAGGCCAAGGTAAGTCCTCTGACTCGTGTTGTGCATAGGTAGCCCTAAGGTGTATTAGTTTACTAATTGGGTCTTAGGGGGTAGAACTTGCTGAGACGTAGTCTCATCTCGGTTGTGGGACAACATTTCAGGACCCTGATGAGGAACCTGAGGAGAAAGAACCCGAAGAGGAGTATCGGAGGAGAACCCGAGGATGATCCCAGTAGGATCCCGATGAGAATTGAGACTCCACTCCTATCGATGACTTTCTTTGTAGAACCTGTTTGAGTAGAAACCGACCTTTTAACATGGCTTGTATATGTATATGTATGACTGAGTTGTTATATATGTACATAAGGGTGTTGGTTTTCAGGTTCAAGTTTCTAGTCCTACTTGTATATCCCATTGCTTTATTGTCTGGGGATTTTTATAACTGCTTCCGCATGTGCTATAAAATAAAAGGAAAGGGTTGGCGATACGTAGTCCTAGGATATCGCATTTTAAAATCAACTAAAGTAAGGGATGTGCACGTGCCTGAGGATCCGGGGCGTGACAAAATCGGTCTAGTGCCGATCAACGAGAATTTTGCAATCAGGTGGAATCACCCACACTTTGATCACACATCTCGGTCGAATCGACCTATCTCCGGTCTCCGATCGATTTTTAATTGTGTCGTAATGACCCTTGTAGACTAGCACAGTCGAAGCGGTCGATTTCTGGTCGAATTCTCAAGTCTATTGGGTTTAAAATCCCTTAACGGCTTAACCGGATAGGCTAGTTATCTCATGAGTGGCCAACTCAGAGAAAAGCACTATAGGCGCGTCGACGAAAGGTCCAACTTATTCAATCGAAATCAGAACCTGAAAATTAGGATGTCATAACTCTTCCCCTCTTATAAAAATTTCGTCCTCGAAATTTAAACCTTTACCAATCCATAAACAAAAAGGTGGGGGTATCCTCGTTTCATCAAGTCTCACTTTCCCCAGTTACTTCTTCAGTCTCGTGGTGTTGTCCACTTTGACCAAGGGGACCATCTTGGTACACAAAGTCTGTTCTTTCTGATTCACCATTTGAACCGAGCTTTTTATGTACGACACTCTGTCGTCCACGTCTAATTCTTCAAGATTTAGCAAGTGAGTCAGGTCAGGCTCATACACCCTCAATCTCGACACGTGAAAGACGTCATGCACTCGCGTGAACTTTGGTGACAATGCAAGACGATACGTTAGGATCCTGATTCTCTCTTTAGAATCTCAAATGAACCTACGTACCTCGATTTCAGTTTTCCCTCCTTGCCGAAGTGCAAGGTATTCCTCTTTGGTGACACTTTCAGAAAGATGCAATCACCAATTTGGAACTCTAAGGGCCTTCAATGCTCAACGGTTCAACTTTTCTAGCAATTCTGTGTGGCATCCTAGAATTTCATGACAATCCCTAGATGTGCTATGAGCCATGGATAGGTGATGGAAGCACCATCAAAGTATTTTGTAGCCATTTGACCCATGATTTGCAATAGATTAAGGCCGAGCTTTTTAATGGATAATTATTTGATAGGGAAATTTTATTCTTGGCCATGTGTCTTATAGGTTGAATTTTATTGATTTATGTTGCAAGTTTTATGGCCCTATAAATTTCAATTAGGTATTTATATAAGTGGGGATTAAGATGGATTATTAAAAGTAAACATGGGCCATTTAAGTTTGGACTTTAGGCCCAAGAGTGTTGGGCCTAAAGTGGGCCAAAAGGCCCGGCCCATAAAACCCATTGGGCTATCGACCGAATGGAGGGGGGAAGGAGCCGGATGGCCTCCTCCATGTGTCTTCAACAAGGAAGACACTTGTCTCCTTCTTGGAGACAAGTGTCCCTCCATGCAAAAGTGGAAGCATGCAAGGATTTTATTCAACCAAAAGGAAAAGGGGAGGGGGTGGTCGGAGCTAGGTGCCAAGAGAGAGTGAGAGAGAGAGAGAGTGACGCCAAGAGAGGAAGAAGAAGGCTTGCCCCGCCGTGCGTCCGCCTAGCCGCCGCCGTCGAGCCCGCCTCACCCCGCCGTTGTCTTGCTGTGTTTTCTTTGGTTTTGAGGCAAGTAGAGTCCATTAATCTACCCTTTGCTTGCTGTGATGTGTGTGTAGTGTATGGTAGATTTTGGTTGTGATAGAAGTGATGAAATTCGAAGCTTTGGGGAGAAGTATGTTGGCCTAGCATTCTGTTTTCTAGAAGGACAGTCCGACCTTTGATGATTTCGTGAGCTGCATGTGATTTTCTAGTTGGAATCTCGCTTCGACTTCTTGATGAAAGTTGTATAGGACTTCATGAAGAGAAACATATCAAAATTTCAGAAGAAATGAACAAGTATAGACCGGTGAAACTATTTTTCTTCAAAGAAGTTAGATCTGGAAATTGTAATACTGACCTAGTGTGATTCTGTAAATTTTATAAAATTATCCGATTGGAATTTGATCTCGTGTTCTCAACAAAAGTTGTAGATGACATGTGAGGAGTGACATACTAAAATTTGAGAGGAAATGGACGAGTTTAGGTTGGTGAAACGATTTTTATCCGAAATGGTTAGATCTGGAATTTGATGCCGAGGGTTAGGGACGGTTGTGGTAATTATAGTTTTTAATCCATCACGAATTTGACTTTGCGTTCTTCACAAAAATTTTACCTCTAGATAATGCCTACAATATATCAAAATTTCAGAATTTTTGGAGTTGGTTTACGATTTTTACCGAATTTGTGAATGAAACTGTTTATGGCAATATTTCGAAATTATAAGGACTGTGATGCGTGGACTGTACCGAACTGTATGATGTTCTTTTGGTGAAGTGTTCTTCATGAAATATCTTCCTCTAGATCTTGTCTATAACATGTCAAATTTTTATAATTTTTGGAGACCGTTTACTAATTTTTTAAGCATTTTAACTAAAGGAGTGTATACTGTTTTTATCCGAAAATTGTTGTAGTTTCAAGAATAAATAAATTGTTCTATGTGATATAATGTCTTGAGTGGTTGATTATGCTGCATATGTGGTGACATTTGGCATGTCATATAACATCAAAAACTGGTTTAGACCTTTGATATCATTGCATCAAATGCCATGTTGAAAATGAGACACATATGTGAATATAAATTATGATAAAGATGATACCGTCAGAGGTGTGAGCCGACGATGCCTCGGGAGTTTCGAGATGCCCGGAGTGTGGGTGCCGGATGCCTGGAGTGTGTGAACCGGATGCCCCGGGAGTGTCGGGATGCCCGGAGGTGTGTGCCGGAAGCCCTGGAGGTGTGTGCCGGGGGGATTCCTCGTGATGCCAGTTGGGGTACGAGATGCCCGGAGGTGTGTGCCGGAGGCTCCTCACAATGCCATGTTGGGTGCGAGCGATAAATGGTGAATGCAAACACTGGTCCCTGGGAAGAAAAATGATGAGATCCAATTGAAAGATAAAATTGGAAATTGAATCATGCGCATGGATGTGTGCATATGGCATGGGATGAACCTCATGGAAATTCAAGCATGAAGTGCATGGTGATATATGCACGTTGCATGGTGATATATGTATGGCTGCTTGATGATATATGTGAACAAGTGCATGGTGGTATGTGCACGTTGCATGGTGATATATGCATGGCTGCTTGATGAGATATGTGAACAAGTGCATGGTGGTATATGCACGTTGCATGGTGATATATGCATGAACTGCTTGATGACATATGTACAAGTGCATGGTGGTATATACACGTTGCATGGTGATAAATGCATGGCTGTATGGTGAGGTATGCTCGAATGCATGGATGATATGTGCTTTATTCGTGATACCTTGATTGTTCTGTCTGATGCATTGTGTAGTTTAGTGGATCTTTACTGCTGAGTGTTTGTACTCACCCCTTTGGGGATTAACATTTCAGATTGAAAGATGCCTTTGCCTTCAGTCATGCGTGGTACTAACTATGGATTGCCTTCTGATGTTGAGGTGGAGTGCTCGGAGCATTCCTGCGTTAGTGTACCTGGTCTGGTGTTTATCCGAGTCCGTGTCTTGGTTATGTACGATGTGGGTCTTACTGATGGCCCTGTTGTCCAGGAGTTTTTGTCTGTTCATGTCCGACGTGATGGTGTTATGATAGGGATGCTGCCGCCGCCTCCGGCTGATGCACCGGGTTGGGTGTGATCAAGCGTATGGCTGGTGGAGGTTGACACTTTTTGGGATGGCCGACACTAGCTGATGGATAGATGTACATGTCTGATGTACAGTTGGGTTCTTTTTGGGTTTAGCCGAGCTTACTTAAAGTCTTGGCCTTTTGTTATACCGACTTGTGAAATCCATCTTAGTTATGTAAATAAAAGTGATTCTGCCCTATGATGCATATATATATGAAAGGTCGTAGTTGGTGTGTATTGCATTGTATTATTTTAGTTTGTGTACGGGTTAGGGAGATGTTGAGTATGCTTTCGTTAATTTGAACTGCGCTGGGACCTACTGAGAAGGTACGAACCCCCAGGATTTATGGACCCGCTATAAATAAATGGTATCAGAGTGATATATTGTTTAGAACAAGTGAAAGGTACTATGTGGTGACCTTAACAGATCGGGGGCCGTCAAGGGGTGCCACATTCTGAGCGGTCTTTACTTTGGCACTGATCATGGCAACTACAATCACCGACTGCTGAACTGACTTCGGCCTGCGATCTTTTTTCATCTAACTTCCTTCTCACAAACTGAAGTTCCGTACATTCTGCTATGCAATGCTTCAAAAGAAACCATCTGACTATTCTACTGAAACTGGGAACCTCGGGTCTAGATCTAATATTGATCCGTCACTAGCACTCCATGTAGACGAATTATCTGACTCACATACACTTCTGCGTGTCTGTCTAAGTCAAGATCCTTTCGTACTACCAAGAAGTGAGCCGACTTTGTCAATCTGTCAACCACAACCCTAAATGGAATCATTACTCCTCTGATTCCTTGGTAAGCTTGTCACAATGTTCCATCATGATACACTTCCACTCCCACTCAGGACTTCGAGTGATTGTAAGAGTCCTCCCGGTTTGCACTATTGAACTTCCATTTATTGACACATATGACAATTGCAACCTGTTCGGCGATATCTATCTTTATAGCGATCTACCAATCAAGCCGACGCCAATTCTGACCTACTTTGTACTATCTAGTCGAATACTGCAACTACTACCGTGAATTCCTGACAAGGTCTCCTCCTCAAGTTTCGTACTGTCTGACACCTATCATCACCCACGATACTTCGACACTCCATCTTCTGAAATCTGAAAGTCAACCTTTTCCTTAACGATATCCTCTTGCAGGATTTCCTGAACATCTGGGTCCATCAACTGAAACGTCTTGATCCTACACTGGACCTTCGGTTCAATTCTGAGGATGGCCATAAGATTCAAAAGGTGGCCTACCTCAAACTTGAGAAACCAAATTTCGAGCTCTCTCGAGTAAATTTCCACTCCTTGATCACCATCAGTGCAACTAAAGACTTCCGACTCAGTGCACCTGCGACTTAATTCGTCTTTCCAGGGTGATATAGGACATCATAATCCCAGTTCTCCCAAAATTCTAACTCACAGCGCTGTCTCATATTCAACTCATTTTGAGAGAATAAATATTTGAGACTTCGATGGTCAGAGAAGATCTGGAATCTTTCTTCACACAAATGATATCTCCAAATCTTCAGAGTGAAAATTATTGCTACGAGTTCCAAGTCATGCGCCAGGTAATTCAACTCATGAGGTCTCCACTGATGGGACGCGTATGCAACACTCTACCACGTTACATCAACACACAACCTATCCTCTAAATGACGTGTCACTATAGATCTCGCATCCTCCAGAACCATATGGATTGATCAGCACAAGTGCGGTAGCCAGCTTCTACTTAAGCTCTTGAAAATTATCCTCGCACTTGTTTGTCCATATGAATTTCTCTCCTTTCTTCAGGAGTCGAGTCAGTGGCAACACCCACGTTGAAAAACCTACTGCGAATCTTTTGTAGTACCCTATCCAACTCAAACGGCTTCTGATCTCTGATACTGTTGTCGGTCTTGGTCCACTGATAACTGCTTCGGTCTTGATCGGGTCTACGGATATTCCTTCACGATTCTTCGATGTTTCTCGTGCTCCTTAGCCTTCCTCGAATACACTAGAATATCATTGAAAGACATGATCACAACTGATCTCGATATTCTTTCTTGATATTCTTTCAACACTCAGTTTGCCAAATCCATGACAGTAGTTGGAACGTTCGCCGGACCAAATGGCATTACAGTATTCTCATAATAGTTGACTCAAGTATCAACCATTGACTTCGATATGCTCCTCTGGCCCTCAGCTGATGACATCCTGTTCTCAAGTCGATTCTTTGAAAGTATTGACACTCTTTATAACTGGTCACACGATTCATTGATCTTCGACAATGAACACTTGCTCTTGATCGTCACCTGATTGAGTTGACGATAGTTGACGCATGATTGCAACGAACCATCTTTCTTTTTCTCACAAACGAAACTGGTGCTTCCTAAAGTGATGTACTAGTATGTATAAATCCCTTATCCAGTAATTCTCACATCTGCCCTTCAGTTCTTTCAATTTGAACAACGACATCTAGTAAGAAGCCTTAGAGAGTGGCTCTATCCCGGGTGCTAACTCGATCGCGAATTCTATCTCTTTCTCTGACGACAAGTCTGATAATTCTTGTGACAATACATCTATAAATTTTTGGACTACTAAGATGTCCTCAATCTGTCTTATCTATGACAACCGCCAAATAACCTTGGCAACCTCCATCTAACAGGGTTTGCCTTCAAACGACGAGGTTAATGAAATCGAGGGTCCTTCTCAACTCCCAATAAGCTCAACACTTTCACATGCTAATGGATTAGACTGGATTATTTCACAGCAACAAGAGGCTCCTTGAGTCAACTCTGTTCATCTGTGACATCAAAGTTATATCTCAGCAACTAGTCGAGTACAATTATAGCTAAAGATTCCCGTTTCTTCCACTTTATTTCGACAAACTAAAAATCCCCGAACTTAACCAAAACTCTGCTGCACTACTCTGATGAAATCTCCCCAAGAACATTCTTCCTCTGATCGATGTAGGGTCGATTCTATTCTTGTCCCTTTCGCCATTCTAATGGTGTCCTAATTGTGGTAGCAGTGTCTGTGCTACCTTGGATTTCATTGATAGTCCCTCACCTGATGGCCATGCTCGTCACAATCAAAGCACGTTATAGACATACCGAGATACTGGATTGATCCATGCTTCTTTCTACAAACTCGGCACACATCTGGTGAGTCCTCTATCTTCTGTCAGGTGACAGCATGCACTCTTTCTTGTACCGGAGGCCTATTCCAACAACCCCGCGGTGCGTTCTACGACACATTCCTTCTGATCTGTCCCATCGGCTTTCTAGGACCGTTTCTGGCCAGGTAACCCCCTTAGCTACACTCAAAACAAACTCTTGTCCTAGAAAAGACGTAAGGCCAATCTCCGTCGTCACACATGGGAAACACATGCTCCATTTTAACTCGATGATGACCTAACTATCTCACCCTTCCTATTGGGCGGAATAGAATACTTTTCTCTCGACATTGGTCTTTTCCCTGACCAATTTCCATTTATGCCTAAACTGAATCTTGACTCAGATACTGAAGTCTGTTCCCTGATCACAATTCCAGGTTGGACCTCAGCAAATGCGGCAACAACAGTGGTTACGGCACTGACGGCGGTAGTGACAGTGGCAACAACAGCGGCTCAATCTTGAACTTGCTGACTCAACCGGTTCTCAAGGAACACTAACACTTGAATGATCCCGTCGAACTTCGGATCGCTCGGTGCTGCTACACTAGTACCGACCTGCGGTGGTACTCTTACATTAGTGCTAGTGTGAGTGATTGTTATTTTACGAATTTATTCCTAAATTTATTTAATCAGCACAATTTAGCACTCAATTAAATAAACAGATCACACCACTGCAATTAGCATAAAATTCCGGTCACCGGCTATCCCGGTCTAATTTCCGAAAAATAAATAAATAATTGAATAATTACGAAAAATAATTAATAAATGCAAATAATGCAAACTTAGGCCCGCAAAGCCTAATTAAAAGTCGAGACGAGCCCGGAAAATTTCCGAACTACTCTAGATAAATACTAGAGCTTTTCTAAACCCTAATTGCACTAACTATCCACCTAACATGCATCGGTAATTAATTAAATTCACTAAATCAAACCTAACTAACAACATAATCCTAGCTTAACTTAAACTAATAAACTCTTCAGCGTCATCAACCTACTAAGCGAGGATTAGTGAGTTAAACTCACCTGTTTAACGATATGCTCGGATCAAAACGACGGGGATGCGGAGGGGCTCGATAAACTTCAAAGCAGGACCGCCAAGCGGGGCCGGGACGAGCTTGAAAACGGGCCTCGATGCCCATAAACCTCTGCTGGTTTTGGGTGCAGTTTTGGGCCTGAGGAGCTACAACGGTGGCTGGATCAGGCACGGTTCAAGGTTAGGTTCGGCCACCGCAGGTGGGGGTGCGGACCGTGACTGGAATGGCCATGAATCGGCCGAGTTGTGGCTTCCGCGCTTGCTGGAACGGGCTACTGTTTGGGCTTTGAAGCTGGGCCAAGGTGGATGGATGGTGGGGCAGCTTCGAGTTTGTTGGGCGCGACTGGTGGTTTGGTGAGAAGCTGCACGTGAAGCGGTGGGCGTCGGTGGGGGCAGAGAACATATGCAAGGGAAATTGGCAGCGAAAGAGAACAAAAAGGAGAAGAGTCCGTCGGTCTTGGTGGGGACAACGAACCAGCAAAGGGAAAAAGAAAACGTGCAAGGGAAAAAGAATAAAAGAAGGAGAGAGAGAGAGGGAGAAATAATGAGAGAGGACAAGGATGGTTTTACAAGTCAGAGAAAAAGTGAAGAGGATACCAGTGCTTGGTCGGTCAAGAGGGAAAAGAAAAGGGGTGTGCAACCACAGAGAGAGAGAGAGAGAGAGAGAGAAATGTGCGTGAGATGGTGGGGGGAACGTCGGCCGAAAGGGAAAAAGGAAATGTCCCATTTAAATCCAAATTTAGTCCTACAAATTTCCATGTGAAAAGTTTGGTCTTCACTTGCTTCCTTGCACTAAAATCCTCCCAAAATAACAAGTCTTGGGTAGCAAAAACGGTCATTCCTTTCATTTCCGAATTTTACTTCCTTTTTCTCGGAATCTGATTTTCTGAACAAACTTCTCCGATTAAGGTCCGATTTGTTGAGGAAAAAGCCCAAAAAATTCTCTTTCACTAACTCACTCACACCAGATGCCAAAAATCCCTTCAAATTGGCCAATCTGAATTTATGTTTGTTTTTCGAATCGTCCGAATCGATTTTTCGTAAAAATCCCGAACTCTCCGAATATTCCTTAAAAGATGAGTCGATGTTCACAAAATGACTCGTGACACAACAGGACTTTCAATTTATGAAATCGAATTAAAATTCGCGGTTAATTTCAATCTGACGCAGTTTTAGCGTGACCTACCCTACCGAGTAGCTTTTAGGAATTTTTAGTGCAATTGACCCGTGGTCAATTTTTTTCGAACCACACGTACCTCTCCAACACATTGGCGACTCTCGGTGGTCGTGAAAATCTCAAGGTTTCAAATACGGACACAAGGTACCCAAAACAAAAGAAAATCGGTCTAGTGCCGATCGACGAGAATTTTGCACTCAGGTGGAATCACCCACACTTTGATCACACATCTCGGTCGAATCGACCTATCTCCGGTCTCCAATCAATTTTTAATTGTGCCGTAATGACCCACGTAGAGTAGCACGGTTGAGCGGTCGATTTCTGGTTGAATTCTCAAGTCATTGCGTTTAAAATCCCTTAATGGCTTAACCGAATAGGCTAGTTATCTCATGAATGGCCATCTCAGAGAAAAGCACTATAGGCACGTCGATGAAAGGCCCAACTTATTCAATCGAAATCAGAACCTGAAAATCAGGATGTCACATAGGAGGTACTTAAGCATCCAGTTCATGATGAAGGCAGAGAAGACGTCTTTTGTTTTTTGATGGACGTGGGCTAGTGTAAGGGCTTGTGAAGTTACAAACCCCTCTCACCCTTTTCCCTAGCTGATTACTTACACTTTTGTTTATGAACATGTAAATATACGTTGTACATAGGTGAAGGACTAAGTAATCTAGGTTGACGTATGCAAGCCCAAATGATTTTCAACAAGAAAGTTAACGAAGCTCCTCACGATCCTTATATATGTTATTAGTTGGATTGTCTAATGCTAGGTGACAGGACTGTTACAGGGTGATCGTGTGTTAGAAAAGTTTCAGACATAAAATATCCATGTTATACATGCTAACCAATTAGGTTCGGATGCTATAGTGCGATAATTGAAACCAACAGGTCCTGTCATCATGATAATCCGTATAATTTCTGCATGCACTCAGTAGGTGACATTGCCGGGATGTCACGACCTGCATTGATGATAATATATACTCATCTTATGAATATCTAGTGGAAGGTTGTCGGTCTCTAACGGATCTCTGAATTGGAACATCCGATGACATCTGATGGACCCTCTGGTTCATGAACAGTATCATCTGTTTCAACATATTTAGAAATATGTCCTCATTATTCGGGACATTTATTTCTTGCCACTCCTACAAGAATACATGTGTGAGGAAGTGGGTCCAAGTCAATCAAATCATCATTAACTTGTGGCACTGAAATCGTCTTTGATTTCTCAGTATCCTATATTGTCTTATCTTCCATAAACACAACAACTCTACTTCTTTTAACTTTCATCTCAACTAGATCATAGAACTTCTAGCCAAACATTAACTGTCCATAACTAATAAATATGCACTGTCGTGTTTTTGCATCAAGTTTAGACCTCTTATCTTTGAAGAACATATACAAATGCCTTGTACCCAAAGACATGCAAATAATCATAAAAAAACATATCTGCCTGTTGAAACTCTATTAGGAACATCAAATTGTAAAAGAATGCATGGAGTAAGATTTAATACATGTGCAATCGTATTTAAAACCTCGCCCCCAAAAAGATCCATATGAAAGTAAACATCTTACCCTTTCAACCAGTGTCATGTTCATTCACTCAACTAAGTCATTTAACTGAGGTGTATTGGGAGGTGTCTTTTAATGTAAAATACCCTGTTGTCTACAATATTCATCAAAAGGTCCAATATACTCTCCCTTGTTATTAATTCTGATACATTTCAACTCTTCCAATCCATCTCTCAACTAAAGCCTAAAACTACTTTAAAGCATATAATACTTGATCTTTAGTTTTCAAGGTATAAACCCAAATCTTCCTTCAAAAATCATCTATAAAAATAACAAAATAAAGAGAGCCACCAAGTGATTTTGTCTTCATAGGACCACAAATATTAGAATGTACTAAACAAGTATACATGACTTTTTTAAAGGAGGAAAGCTTTTGAATGCAACTTCATTTTATTTCCTGCTAAATAATTAGAAACTCCTTCAACATTGAACTTTTCATTCTTGAAAGGAGCTTTTTCTTGGCTAGTACTAACAAACCCTTCTTACTAATGTGACTGAGCCTCTTGTGCCATAACTTAGTTGTTTCTTCATTGTCTACTACATCAATTTTGTCTGTGGATAACTTTGTTTGCATAATATATAACGAGGAACATCTTTTCGCCCGTTGCCACAGCAATAGAACCTTTAGTAAGTTTCCATCGACCATCACTAACGTGTTGCAATAACACTCATCATCTAGCTTACCTGTGAAAATCATATTCAAATGCATATCAAGTATATGCTTAACATTATTCAATACTAACCTTGTGCCGTTACTGGTTTCTAGGCACACATCACCAATGCCTAGAAGTTAAGCCAGCTCATTGTTTCTCATCATCATAGATCCAGAGTCACTTGACTTGTACGATGTAAAGAAATCCCTACGAGATGTAGTAAAATAGATGCACCACTATTAATTACCCAACTGATCTCATGACATACAAGATTTACCGCATTGCCATCAAATACAGTAAGAAAGTCTTCTTTAACCCAATTCTTAAAATATTTTTCTTTTTCTATTATTAATTTTTTAAATTCTTTTCTTTTTTCTTTTATTCCATGATTCTTCTTTTTCGTCACATCTCAACTCCTCTACACTTCTAACCAAAACAAGAAAAGAAAAAAAAGAACTCCTCTGCACCCAAGGACCCCTTCACCACACCAATGCCTTCACGAAAGCCTTCCATGGATGAACTGGACACTCACCCGAGCTTTGGTTTCACCAACTACCTCTCGCCGGTCAGCTACTCCAAATAGCGCTAAGCCACTGTCAACTATCAACTGGCCGAAGATCGTAACCATTGTTAGAGTGGCTCTGGCGAAGGATTTTCGAGCTCTAAAATCTCGTATGACAAAAATCTAACGATTCAAGTCTGACATCAGCATAAGCAAGCAACACAATGAAGAGGAATTAAACTTGAGCGAAGATGATACCATAGAAATGAATCTCATATTTAATTTGAAGCGGGTGGCATTCGATAGGTGGGTCAAGTTGGTGGGTCGGATCCTGTTTACCCGATCTGAACCCCTTTATCCAAATATAATAATAACAAATTAAAAAAATAATTAAGTAAAAGGAAAAAGAGAAAAATTAAAAAAATAATAATAAATTATAATATAAGAAATATATCAAATATATAAAAATTCAAAAAATTCAAAAAAAATGAAAAATATTCCAAAATTCGAGAAATGATAAAAATTCATAAAAATAAAAAATGTTCAAAATATTAAAAAAATTTGAAATTTTTTTAAAATTCAAAAATTCAAAAATTCAGAAAATTTTATAAAATTTAAAAATTCAAAAAATTCAAAAAGTGCATAAAAATATGTTAAAAATAAAAAATTTTCAAAAAATTTTGGAAATTTGAAAATTCATAAAAAATTTAGAAAATTCCAAGAAATAATCCAAAAAATCCCACAAATTTAGAACCTCTTGGAAATGCTTAAAAATAGTCTTTTGGGATAGCCCTCTCTTAAAGTTAGGGAAAAATCATTGATAAGAAAAATCGTGCTCAATTTGAACAACACTTAGGGCTTTGTAGGGTTTTAATGTTTCCTCTCAAGGGCGAATTATCAACTGGTCGAGTGCTTTAATTATATTAATTTTAGCTTCCCTTTGGCCCGCTTAGTATTGGCATTTATTTATTCAATGCTAGATGCTTGTTTTTCCTTGTAACTTATTTAATGCTTTCTCAGTTATTGATAGTTATTTTAATGATTGCGCACTCGCACGATCACCTTATATGTTAGTGAATAAGTCAAAAATCAATTCAGACTAACTGACAAAAATTGGTTTTGAAATGAATAAGATTAAGTACCGAAATGATACTAATTGATTAACTAATATAACCAAGTCCCTGACCCTAGATTCTTTAGTTGCATAGGAAGTGAGGCATACTCTCATGCCTCGCTTGGTGTCTAATCGATCTAAATAGACTAGTGGTAACTTCTCATTAAAAAATTCTTATAGCAACAAGTTGAATGCCCTAATGTTGCGCAATGTATGGGCTTGGGAGAGCTCACGCCTAATCAAGGGTCATAGGCCTATCTTTTAGGCAATATCCCTAAACCTATTCTCTCTCTCGAGGGGTAGGTCACAACAATGTCAAGCTATTGCCACGTCCATTCTTACTCCATAATTTCTTAGATTTTGTTGCTTCATTTACTAGTGGTTTCAAACTCGAAATCCCACAAGTGCACCCTGATGCCCTCTGGGTATTTAGCCTTCTCTTGGCATTTTAGTTAATGATCTATTGAACCCTTTGAACTAATACCCTTGTCGACAATTGCCAACCATATCCCGTCGTATATCGACAGATAATTAAAGGCCATCAATGTGTATCAATATCAATAACATTGCTTTTGGTCATTGACAATGGCTTCTGTGTTTAATATTTTGTTAAAATAATGTATTGGAGGAAAACTATGTAACATTGTTTCTTGTAACTAGAAAATATAAATAGAGATAATAACATTGAGAAAGCAGATAACAAATTAAAAATAATGACCAACCCAATGTATATATAATCTTTACAAGTAAAGATGACTTATTACAAATCAAATATAAATTTGCTAGATGCTATAAATTCATAAAGGAATTAAATAAGAGGTGTTGTATAGGATACTGAATTTCTTTAAGGTGATTAGTTCCGGCCAACGGTGCTAAATAGGTTCACGAACTATGTCTCCTAAAGTACAATACCTCGAACCCATTTGAATTAATATTATGCAAAATACGACTCTGTCGGATACTTCTTGAAATTGGCACAATTAGATGACAACTTTCTTAAGAAGAATTCCTTATTCACAACTAAAGAAACTCGTCTATTTAAAGACAAAGAACTCTATTTATGTGAACTGAAGGGACATCTTAAAGCTGTTGCATGAGAACTGAAGAGACGCGTCCATTAACGCATTCATTAACACATCCACTAAGGCTATAGCACATGAACTAAAGAAACACGTGAACTTAAGGGACGTCTTACTTGAGCCATTAATAACCTATAACTGCAACAATCTCCCATATTAATGCCTTAACTGAACATTTTTTACTCGAAGAATTCTAAGTATTATTGTGAAAATATACTGCATCAACATAGGTAGTTTTCACTTTAAATCATCTTTTGTAAAAGCCTATTGAACTTATTTAACTAGTCGATGGACTAAGCCTTGAATCGCCGATTGTTTGTGTAAGCCTAGATAATAGTTCTCACATAGAGTACCTCCAAATCAAGATTGGTTCTCAGTTGTGTTCGTTCCTTTGGCCCTATACCTCTCGGAATCATGAGTTCTTTAGAAAATCTAGCATTTAAAAATTTTCATAGATTCAATTAGCTCCACAGATATAGATGCATTCCTATTAAAGGTATCCTACCATACATTATTAGGATGCTGAATTCCAGCCTTTGAAGATTTTTGACGTGACAACAAAGACTAGTATAAATGTATTACAGTGAGCATAGTTTAGGATTTTTGTTTTGGTGGCCTTTTCGCTTTTCTTTTTAACATTTGAAGATTTTTTTATCATATAAACTTATACAAAATTTTAGTAGAAAGTTAAAATTAATATAAGCCTCTTCCATGTTATTTTATAAGAAATTTTCAAAAAAAAAAAAAAAAGAAGCCTAAAGGAACCATTTTCTTAAAATAGGATCTAGTGTTGATCTTTTCTTCAATAAGGGCATGAAGTGATCAATTTAGTCTCAAATAAGGGCTTCAAATGGGATCGTTTTCTTCATAATAATAATAATAATAATAATAATAATAATAATAAAAGGCTCACAACGAATCTTGTCTCAAACGAGGGCATCAATTTTGTTCCTATCTTCTTAAAAAGGGGTATAATGGGGATCTAGTCTCAAATAATGATCCAAAATAGTCAATTTAGCCTCAAATAGTGCCCAAACTCACCGATTGGCTTGCACGTGCGACTCATGTGCTTATTCTGACTCCAACATCATGGAGCCAAGAACGATGGATATGATAAAAAGGAGAAGCTACGTCAATGATATTAGGAGAAAAATTGTACTTCAATTTGGGGCTCCTTCAAGGTTTCCAAATTTGGTCAAAGTAGAAAAATTTAAAAAAATTTGCCCCAAATGTTGCCGCTTTGCTACCGGTATAAGCTCATGAGCTGCATGCCAAGTCACCTAACAAAGATTTAGGTAATAGATGAGGTATTTTTCTTCCGCCCGGGGAGGGAGGACCAATGAGATTATGTCCTTATTAGAGATTAAATTGGTCACTTCAATTATATTTTGAAAAAAAAAAGTTCACTTTAGTTTATCTTTTAAGAAAATGGCCTCACTTTATGCTTTTGTTTAATAATAAGTTGATTATTTCATCTCTCATTTGAGATTAAAAAAAAAAAAATTCTCAAAAAATGACCTTACTTCAATTCTTGAATGGGCCTAGGGGCCTAGGCCGGGCTCCTCTTTGGCCCGGCGCCCGTCTCCCCCTCTCTTTCGGCTCATAACAGCGGCGCCTGTCTCGTCTCTCCCGCACGATCAGGAGGTCGTCCGCCGTCAAGTACCGCCACTGCGCGGCCATCGGGACCCGCCGTGATGACCGGTGAGCCCCGCGTGCCGCGACCACCCACAGTCACTCTCTCTCTCTCTCTCTCTCATGTCTAGTCACCGGCAAGCACATATCCACGAGTCCAGGGCCCCTAAGAGCTTCGACGCATCGACTGGGACGACGGCGAATCACGACGGTCTCTCCCGCATCTTCTGTTCGGATCGGTCTCCTCGAGCTTTGACGGCGGCGATTCACGCCTCCGGGCCCTCCAAATGCTTGGACTCGGCGAGGCGGTGGCGGTGCGGGGCTCACTTTCTCACAGGTTCGAGTACAACAGTTTTTGGTTTTTTATAAAAATTTTGCCGAAATTTCTATTTTTTTTAAAGGTGATTTCTAGCAAGTTATTTGTTGATGTTGAACTGATTGAATCGGTATGAACGTCGGACGACAAAAACAAAAGCAAGGAGTGGTGTCGAAGGATTTGTGTCGGTGATTATTCAGGGTATGAATCTTAAACTAGAGTTAGTTTGGTGAATTTTGGGTGTAATGAGCTGAAAGAATGGTGTGGAATGGATGGGAATTTCTGACTGTGGTTGATACTTGATGTTGATGACTGGTTGTCCTTGGGCTGAGCTGAGTTATTATTGTGCAAATTTTACTTACTTCAATTTGTTGTTCTTCAACCGGTCGTTCTCATACTCAACTCTTCAAAATGAGAGCGTACAAGACCAACTTCTGCTAGCCGAGTGTCTCCTCCCCCACCAAGTGATGTTATTGAGGGTTCTCCTTCACCCAACTCACCACTCCTCCATCAACGCCTAGTGGAAGTAAGGGTTTTAGCAGAATCAGTCTAGTGTTAGGGCTCACTGTCACTGTGGCCTGGCCCGTACAGTGTCAAGATGGCATGAACTTAAAATTCATACTATTTTGGAGATTAATGTCACATGATGGTTATAATTAATGAATTTCAAATGGTCATCCCAGATTTTTCTGTTGTTTGTGTAATTTTTAGGATCTTGTGATCCCCGATCCAATCCTTTAGACACTTTCATCAATCTTAAGTAGGATGCCAATCCTAACAAACTTTCTCGTTCCAGTGGAAAATCTTTATTAAGAAGATGAGAGGTGCTGGAGTATGTTAAGAAGAGAAAATTGGCCTTCTCCAATAGACAAACAGAGGAAGTCCACAAAGAAAAACAGAGAAAACATTTGATGTGAGAGTGCAGGAATTCAGATGGTGTTTCTATGTTTGAACTTCATTTGCTTGTTTTAATGTTGATTTGTATCTAGTTGTGCAAAACTATGTTAAAGCTTCACAAATTGGCCTCAGTTTGTTAAATTAGTAGGATCTTATGATCCTCAATCCATTCCTCGAAGACTTCACAATCATCAGGCCTAGGACCTTGATTCTGACAATGTTGTTGTAAAATGCTGTGGTTATTGGTATAACTGAAATGAAATTAACATTAAGATAATGCTTTACATGGAAATAGTTATTATGAGGCGTGCATATCATCTATTTCAGATATACATCTGCACTTGTATCCAAATGTTGGAGATTCATTCCCTGAGACCTGTTGTTCATGATTTGGAAACTTTGAAAAGTCAGATACTATGACAAGTTTGGCACCCATATCACAGAGGTTGTGCTTTGTAATTAAAATGTAGTGTTCTAATGATTGCCAGTGTAAAATTTTGCAAGAGGTCTGGTTTTGAGGGTTAATAATGATAAGATACCTCTTATGGACTGCACACAAAGGTATATTCTGTCATTAATATTTATTTGTTGTTTTCATCAAACACACAAAAGGATAGGATATCACAATGTACCGTCTCACATCTTGTGATTGAGGAGATGAGATGGGGTATTAGAGATTCCTCAAATTTCTCATCCTTTCATAAACTGTTCCAAAATGCTGGTGAGCAGATGTAGTCTTTCAATGATGGCTATCTGTCAAGGCCCAAGAATCTACTGGTCAAGACAGATCTAACTGTCGAAGGATTGTCGCAGTGAAATAATCGGAGGACTGCCTTTTTCTTTCTTGACTAGGTTTTATTGTTCTCTTTAATTCAAATCATCATAGATCACAATGTCCGTTCTTCTTGTTATACCATCTTACTTGATTATTCCAAACGCCATTCTTTTCTGCTCTCTCAAGTTTGCTTGAGATGAGAGAACAAGAGGAAGAAAAAGTAGGCACACCACATGCAAAGCAACAGGCTCTTCGTGTCAAGAGTTCGAAAAGAACCCATCAGAATACAAGTGCCCTGCATGTTTTCTCCGCTTATTTGGCCTTCCGTGTGTAAATGCTCATAAACACCGTACTGGCTGCACTGGCAAGAGGAATCAGATTCAGTCTCAATTTAATGACAATGTTCTCGTCTCTGGTATACTCTCTCCCCTCACCCCCCCCCCCCCCCCGGCGTCATGTCTAAATTATAGCTCGGTTGCTGTCTTGCAAGTATGATTATTTAGGCATAGATTTCTGTTGATAATTCTCTGTCTTATCTGAATGGTTTCTTTTCCTCAGAAAGTTAGCTTAAGCCTAAAGCTACTTCTGTTTTCATGTTCACTCTCTAAGAAATCTCTCATTTATTCTTAGGTTTTATATATTCGCAATGCATTGAAGTTGATGATGGACATGGACTATAATTTGCTTGAGGAAGTGAATAGTGTCACTGAATCTCCTCACAGAACAAGAGCTAAGTTAAGTGTGTATCCTTATCTTAAGTTACCCTTTCACCTCCAAGATGTGCAGCTGCTAGCGGGAGTGTGCAGCTGCTAGCGGGAGATCAAAACTCTTATTCCTTCCAAGTGGACTGAAAATGGGCAGAAATCAGTCTTGATATGAATAAAGATGACACATCAGAATCTTGACCTTAGAGTGGATTATATATGCAATGCTATCGATTTTGTAAAGATGAGATACTAGCTCTGTACATTAGGTATTAGCTGATTCTTGTCGTAGGTTTTATTTGCACCAATATAAATGACATGATACATTTGAACTTGAGAAAATCAGATATATTTCAGTAAAAAGAAGGCCATCCAAAAACACATGACTTATGGAGAAAGAGGTTTGACGTGGGTTCATATGTATCAATATTAGCTAATCATTTCATTCCTGATATTTCATTTGCTTATAACATGGCAAAATTAATTTTGGTGGGCACATGTGTTCACTAAAATGTAGATGACTATCAAATATGGTTGGTGATATTGTAAATGCAATGGATTTCATCAGATCTGATGGAACATACACATTTATTTATGCATGCACCACACGCAACTTATGCTTTGTCTCACAAGAAGGCGAAGGGGGCAACTTGCATATTATATGGCTTAAATAGTAGTTGCATGAATCTAAGCTGATCCTGGAGTGGGAACCTCGATAGTTGACACTTTTCATTGAAAATAGCCTAAGCATACGGAATATTCATCTAGTGTGTTCTTTGGAGTCATCAAGCAAATGTTAATGATTTGTCATTAGTTTTATATATTTTCCTCTCTGTGTTTCCTCTTTGAAATAACATGAAAAAGTAAGAAGTTTCTCTTTTTCTGCAGCAACTTCTCTCTTTTGGTGTTCTTATGTCACACCTTTTATGCATGCACATGATCATGTCCAGAACCAAGTTAAGACAGCATTGTGAACATCGTCCCAGCAATTGCACGTGCAACAGCTAAAGAGAACGGCTCACAGAAAAGGTAAACTTTATTATGAAACGAGCTTTTGTTAGTTGTTAATTGGATGACTAGTTCTAATAACCCTCTCTCTCTCATTAATTGTCAGATCAATTTCTATTAAAAGAAGGCAGTATTTTGCTCCACTGATCATGCCTTTCTTTGCTTGTTGTAATGTTGATATGTATCCAATTGTGCAAAACTATGTTAAAACTTTCCAAAAAGGCCTCAGTTTGTTAAATTTGTGGGATCTTAAGATCCTCAATCCATTCCTCGAAGACCCACAATCGTCCTGTTTAGGTCCCTGATTCTGACAATGTTGTTTCAAAATGCCATGGTTATTGGAATAACTGAAGGAGTTAATGTTAAGATAATACGTTAGAGAATATAGAAATAATTAGTATTGGGTGTGCATATCATCTATTTCAGAAGGTCACTGCACTTGTATCCAAATTTTGGACACTCATTCCCTGAGACCTGTTGTTCGTGATTTGGAAACATTGAAAAGTCAGTTACTATGACAAGTGCCCATGTTTGGCACCCGCATCAGAGAGGCCATGCTTTGTAATAAATTGTAGTGCTTTAATGATTGCGAGTGTGAAATTTTCCAAGTGGTCTGGTTTTGAGGGTTTATAATGATAAGATAACTCTTGTGGACTGCACACAAAGCTTTATTCTGTCATTAATATTTGTCTGTTGTTTTTGCCAAATACCAGCAAGCATAGGATATCACGATGTTCAGACTTACATGTTGTGATTGACAAGATCAGGTAGGGTATGAGAGATTCCTTTAGTCTCTCAATGATGGCCATCCTTCAAGGCCCAAGAATCCACTGGTCAAGATAGATCTTTATCAGTCACATACCTTTATTTTCCATTTGATCTAATTCTTACTGTCTAAGGATTGTCTCGATGAAATAATCGGACTGGTTATTCCTTTATTCACTAGGTTTTATAGATCTCTTTAATTCAAATCACCATACATCACATTGCCCGTTCTTCTTGCTATCCCATCATTCTTAATTAATTCCAAACACCATTCTTTTCAGCTCTCTCAAATTTGCTTAAGATGGGAGAACAAGAGGAAGAAAAAGTAGGCACACCACGTGTGAAGCAACAAGCTCTTCTATGTCAAGAGTTTGAAAAGAACCCATCAGCATACAAGTGGCCTGCATGTTCTCCGCTTGTGTAGCCTGTGCGTAAATGCTCATAAACACTGCACTGGCTGCACTGGCAATTGGAATCAGATATAGTTCACATTCCTCTCTCTCAATTTAGTGGCAATGTTCTCCTCTCTGGTACTCTCTCTCTCTCTCTCTCTCTCTCTCTCTCTCTACACTGAAGGTGTGTGCATGTCAAAATTCTAGCTCTGTTGCTGTTTTGCGAGATGATTATTCAGGCATAGATTCTGTTGGTAATTGCCCTGCCTTATCTGAATGGTTTCTTTTCCTCAAAAAATTAGCTTAAGCCTAAAGCTTACATCTGTTTTCATTTTCACTCTTTAAGAAATCTCTCATTTATTCTTGGGTTTTATATATTCATAATTCGTGGAAATTCATGATGGACATAGACTATAATTTGCTCGAGGAAGTGAATAGGGCCACTGAATCTGATCACAGAACAAGAGCTGAATTAAGTGCATATCCTTTCGAACTTATCCTTTCACATCCAAAATCTCCAGCGTGCAGCTGCTGGCTGGAGATCAAAACTCTTGTTCCTTCCTAGTGGACTGTCGAAAAGGGGCAGAAAACAGTCTCGATAGAATAAAGATGAGACGTTGGAGTCTTGAACTTAGAGAATTATATATACAATTTGTAGAGATGAGATACTAAGTTCTGCACATTAGGTATTAGCTGATTCTTGTGGTAAGCTTTATTTGCACCAATATAAATGACATGATACATTTGAATTTGAGAAGATCAGATATTACTTGGAAAAAAAAAAGGCCATCCAAAAATCAGTATTGGCTAATTATTTCATTCCTGATATTTCATTTACTTATAACACGGCAAAATTAATATTGTTAGTCATGTGCGTGCACTATATATTGATGACTATCGAATATGGTCGGTGATATTGGAAATGCGATGGATTTAATCAGATCTGATGATACATACATATATTTTTATGCATGCACCACAGTCATCGTATGCTTTGTTTGGCAAGAAGGCGAAGGGGTCGACTTGCATAATTTTTGGCTTAAATAGTATCTGCGTTAATCTAAGCTGAGCCTCCATCACTCGACACCTTTCGTTGAAAATAGCCCAATCATATGTAATATTGATCTAGTGTGTTCTTTGAAGTCATCAAGTGAATGTTAGTGATTTGACATTGGTATTTTGTCTTTTCCTTTACCTGTTTCCTCTTTGAAATAACGTGAAAAAGTAAAAGTCTCTCTTTTTCTGCGGCAACTTCTCTCTTTTCGCATGCTTATATCCCCACCTTTAACGCATGCATGTGATCATGTCCAGAGCCGGGTTAAGACAACATTGTGAACATCATCCCGGCAATTGCACGTGCAACGGCTAAAGAAAACTGCTCAGAGAAATGGTAAACTTTATTACGAAACGAGCTTTCATTAGTTGTTAATTTGATGACTAGTTCTAATAATCCCCCTTCCCCTCTCGTTTGTCAAATCAATTTCTATTAAAAAGAAGGTGGTATTTTCCTCCTCTGATCGCGTCTTTCTTTGCTTGTTTTTACACTGATGTGTCTACTTGTGCAAAACTATGTTAAAGCTTCACAAATTGGCCTCAGTTTATTAAATTTGTAGAATCTTAAGATCCTCGATCCGTTCCTCAAAGACCCACAATCATCCTGCCTAGGAGCCTGATTCTGACAATGTTTCAAAATGCTGCAATTATTGGAATAACTGAAATGAAGTTAATGACAAGATAATGCTTTTAGAGAACATAGAAATAGTTATCAGGTGTGCATATCATCCATTTCAGAGAGATCGCTACACTTGTATCCAAATTTTGGACACTCTTTCCCTGATTCCTTCTGTTCGTGATTTGAAAACATTGAAAGGTCAAATACTATGAAAAATCCCCATGTTTGGTACCCCTATGAGAGGGGTTATGCTTTGTAATAAAATTGTAGTGTTCTAATGATTGCCAGTTTGAAATTTTCCAAGCGGTCTTACCTTGAGGGTTAATAATTGAGTAGATAACTCTTATGGACTGCACATAAAGGTATATTCTGTCATTAATATTTATTTGTTGTTTTCACCAAACGCCAGAAAGCATAGGTTTTCTCAATGTACTCTCTCACGTCTTACGATTGACGTGATGAGGTATGGTATGAGGAATTCCTCAGATCCTCGTCCTATCATGAAAGTTTATGAAAGAACTGCTCAGGATAGATCTTTTTCATAAAGAAACGTTTGGTTCACCATTAACAAACTTTGGATAAAGAATCGGATATAAATGCACAAAGAAATTCTCATATACTCATCAAAATTATTTGCGTTACGCTTGTAAACTCTCTTCTATTTATAGAGTAACTAAGACATAGGAAATAGACAAACATTAAAGACATGAGAACTATCAAAATATTGAAGACATGAGATCTCGAAATTAATTAAAGTCCTAGGAACTATTACTTTGACTCTGGGAGCCTACATCATACTTAAAGACTCCTGACACTCGGACTTTATATTTGAAATATCCATATTTAAAGAACAACAAATATCCAAGTAAATTTGTCAAAACAGCCTCCCATCACTCGGACTTTAAAATCTGTCTTTTGCTGGATGAACATCGATTTGTGTTGGCTTAATCGATGAAATTAGGTTGGAACTTAAGGATTGTTCCATAAAATCGGATGCTCCTACATCATCCCGCCTGGTCGTTTGATATTTGACCTCAAATATGATAGGTCTTCATGTTCCAAATAAGGAGAAAGGTCTCCCCATTAAAAGTTACTGAAATGTCATACTCTTGAGGAAGATCGACCTTGTACCTATTGTCGCTGATTCTTTCGAGAACTTAGAGGGGCTATCCACTCTAGGCATGAGCTTGTTCTTTCAATGAAATGGAAATCTGTCCTTTCTCAAATGTGTCCACACAACGTTACCTTGTTGAAAATAAGCCTTCTTTTACTGATTCTTGGATCAAATATGCCCATGAAGCTTCTTCATCGATCGAGTTCTTTCTTTGCCGTCAAAGTTTACATGTGAGTTGAGTTGGGTGGAATGGGAATCAAATCTATTGGTGTGAGAGGATTTATTCCATACACGACTTCAAAAGACGATTGACCAGTAGTGTAATTTGGTAATCAATTTTATATCTCAATCTTTCAAAGACTTTCTCACCATAGCTTGAAGGAGAGCGGCGAGGTTGCGATTGGTTACCTCTGTTTGACCAACTGTTTGAGATGACAAGTGGGTTCGTAATGCCTTCCAAAATAGCTCTAGAATTTGGAATCGCAATTTGACACAATGGTCTTTGGTACTCCATGAAGGTGAATGCTCTCTTTAAAAGATAGCTCAATAACGTGAGATGCATCATTTGTCTTGTGACATGAAATGAAATGAGCCATTTTAGAAAATCGATCAACTATCACCAAGATGGCATATTTCCCTTTGTGTCCTCGGTAGAGCCACAATAAAATCTATACTCACATCTTCTTAGGTTGCATTGGAACTAGAAGTGGAGTGTATAGTCCTCGATGGAAATGACTCTTTGTTCTTTGACAAGTTGCACATATTGAGATGATAGCATGCATATCTCCATTTATCCTTAACCAGTGGAAATGCTCTTGAAGAACCTCAAGAGTTTTCTTAATGTTTGGCTAACAAATCCTCCACCATGCGCTTGTCGGATCAATAATTCTCTAAATGAACTGTTTGGCATATATAACCGATTTCCCTTATAAAAGTATATACAGTGATGGATCGAATAAGCGCCCTTAACTCTATGTGTACAGTTGTCGATGATGGATGAGAACTCTATTCCGAATATAGTTATTTCATCGATTGGAAACCATGGATCCTATAGTCTAGATCAACAATCATAGAGTATCTACTCAATAAGGCATCTCCTACAATGTTGGTGTAGCCAAGTTTACATTTCAAAACAAAAGAAAAGGATTGATGAAACTCTATCTATCTAAACCCTTACGGTCAGTGACTATTGTTAACTTGGATTATAAAAAATTCTGGGCAGATTTTAAGTAAGAAAGACTTCAATACTTTTTCTATTCAAGTGGTTGTATAAGGTATTATGTTACTTATTGCAAGATCATTCCTTATGAACAATCGAGATTGGAAGAAAACAAAGTGGGCAATTTTGGCGACTAGATCAAGGCAAAAGCAAGAGAATGTAGGCCTTTCTGGAAGGTTTTTGATGGGGAGATAAGCTTAGAGTCTGAAATAGATGAAATGATACTGGAAACTCTGTTGACACTTGATTTTTAGCTGACGCGTCGTTAAAGGTGAAAAATCGAGATTAGGGTTTACAATCGTGACAGAGCCCATTCCTTGACCAAAAAGTGTCACTTTTCATTTCTTTCTTTTGCTTTGTCATTTTTAAATGATTTCCTATCCATTTCTATGATTAAAAAAAAAAAAACCTAAAAAGTCAAATGGTTGACTTTAAATAGTATTAATTTCATTTTAGCCACGTTAATTTTCAAAAATTTTAAATATTTGACTCAAAAATCAACATTTTAGGATAAGTCAACCAAATAGTTGACTTTTGTTCAAACATTTGATTAAAAAAAATTGAAATAATCAAAAATCTGCAAAATGCTTCATTTTGGTTTCAATTTGACTTTAGTGTCGAAAATTTTGTGAAAATCGATTAAGAACATTATTCTCCGAATTTTTCGGTTTTAGATTCGAAATTGGCCAAAAATAAAATTATTTTAATCTTAATCATAATTAGGTCTAGTTCTTTTTTACAACGTTTGGTTTGGGGACTATTTCTCATTTACTCATTCACTCAATTTCAAAAATGACCATGTCGGACCCACCCCACAGTGGATGCGTTAGTTCGGGCTTTAACCCCTCATCCGGGAGGGGAGCGGTTTGAAACTTCGCGCCCCCATTGCGCGATTTAAGTGGGATGCCGTGAGAGGTGGGTCCCCACACTAGTGCCCCCCCAGGTTTTACATCGCCGGCTGCCGGCTGTACGGCGGTTCCCAGTTCATCAAGAAAAGAAAAATGACCGTGTCGGAATATGAATTGCCATTTTTAGCCCTAATTAAGGAGTTCGAATCAATTCTTCATGAGTTGCAAACAGACACCTTCATTTCAATCATTTTCTCGAAATAAGTCTGAATCCGAGGTTCATTTTGAGATATTCACTCGAGAACTTTGCAATTTGAGGAATTCCACCTTCTTGAGTATAGGAAAGCTGAGCTAGTGAGCTTCAATTAAAGAAATTCAAGTCGGCCCATTTGAAACTAAGGTTTAATTTTGTGAATCAAGGCTCAATTTCATTATTAAACCTCAATTCATTTTTAGCATAAGAGTCATGGCGTCAATTTGAATCATGCACGTGCCTTATGCATCTTATATAAATTCATATCAAACATGTGCAAGTCATAATAACATCACTTTCAAAGTATGTGTATATCACTCAATCACTTCGCACGCGTCTAGCGCCTCGAGAATCACATGGCATCATGTACTACCATACCATCTTGAGTCTAGTTATTAATCACTCATAACTGAAACTATACGCCTCTTCTGGAAACCTCTGAGACATCGTCTCACTCCCTCAAGCATGGTATCTGAAATCCATCCGGCATCGTTCCAATATAATACATCTCACGAATGGCTCCCCTTGAACATGGGGGCATCATCCCGTTCTCACTAATGAGGCATCCTGTTGATTTGAGGGCATCGTCCTGAAATCCATTGATAACAGTATTCCTTGTATAACCACACGAATCAAGCATTCAAACAATCGATTTTATCTTTCTCCTTAGTCCAAGTATGGATGCCCCAATAGTGTACCAAGCAATGTGTAACTCATGACCTATTGTAGATGCGACAATAGAGTATGTCGAGCACAAAACTAGAATCATGGCTTGACCTGCAACGCTCTAGTACCGGCCTAGGTCAAACTTAGATTGAACGATACACCTCAATATTGCCAAACCGAGAGAGTGACCCGGCCCAATGCACTTCCACGCACATCCAAGAACCAACGCCATTCAAGATTAGGCAGCTCGATGTAAATTCAAGCTTCGACCATGACCTATGAACATCTATATGCAAAGATCACTTCATATAACACACATACAACCATCCATGGCATTCAAATATGAAAATCAAGCATAAGTGACCATAGCAAACAATCCATAACAACAATTACGATAAGTCTAGCCTAAATGAATCACTTTCACAACCCCGTCAAACCCGAGCAACCTCAACTTTGTTGATACTTAAATTTTAGCCGACGCGCCTTTAAAAGTAAAAAAAAAAAAATAGAGATTAGGGTTTCCGTTCGCGACGGCGCCCATTTCTCGACCAAAAAGTATCGTTTTTCATTTATTTCTTTTGCTTTGTCATTTTAAAGTTATTTCCCATTCATTTACATCAAAAACCAAAAAGTGTTATTTCCCATTCATTTACATCAAAAACCAAAAAAGTCAAACGGGTGACTTTTTGATTGACTTTTTAGTCAACTTTTTTTTTATCGAAAGTTAACACTGGGTCAAAATTTGATTTTTTTTATACAAAAAGATGTCAAATAGTCTTAATTTCACTTTAGCTAAGTTAATTTTCAAAAATTTTAAAGATTTGTCATTAAAATCAACCTTTTAGGAAAAATCAACTCAATTGGTGATTATTGATCAAAACTTTGATAAAAAAAAATTGAAAAAAAAAATCAAAAAAACACTTCATTTTAGTTTCAATTTGATTTTGGTGTCGAAAATTTTCCAAAAATCGATTAAAAATCTTGTTTTCCAAATTTTCGGTTTTAGGTTAGAAATTGACTAAAAATAAAATTACTTTCATTCTAATCATAATTAGGTTTAGTTCTTTTTACGAGATTCGACCTAGAGACTACTTCTCATTCACTCGTTCACTTAGTTTCAAGAATGGTTGTGTCGAAATGCAAATTGTCATTTTAGCCCTAATTAGGGTTCAATCAATTCTTCATGATTTGTAAATGGACACTTTTATTCCACTCATTTTCTAGAGATAAGTCTGAATTCACGGTCCGTTTTAAGAAATTCACTCAAGAACTTACCAATTTGAGAAATCCCATCTTCTTGAATATAGGAAAACCAAGCTAATGAGCTTCGATCGAAGAAATTCAAGTTAACCCATTTGAGACTAAGATTTGATTTCGTAAATCAAGGTTCAACTTCATTATTAAATCTTGATTCATTTTTAGCTTGAGAGTCGTGGCGTCAATGTAAGGTTAATTTGGATGCAATAGGTCATCCTAAGCATGGATAATAAGCCGAATATGTGTCTCGCAATATTAATTGAATTCAATTTCGATTAATGTGTGATTTCGATCCAGAAATTGTGAAATTGTCATATTTGGCTTATAATGTCCAATTATGGGACCCATAGTGTAGGTCCATAATCAAACAATTAGGTCAATAGAAAATTAGTGGATCCCATTTATGGATTTATTTCACCTAATCCCTTTAGAATTGGACTGTTTTCCTTTAAATTGAGTAAGTTTTCTTTTTAATTTGGTCCTAATGACCAAATTGCATAAAATTTTAGACTATTCGGCCACATCCGACCAAGAACTGGTTGAACTGGCTTGAGAAGATAGGACCGGTTCGACCGATTGCCTGCGAGACAGGCTGATTCGACCCCTTGCCGATCGTTTCTCGATCGCCGACAATTGCTTGTCAGTTCCCCATCGTTTGTATTTCGTCCTCACGTCCCTTGATTTTTCAGATTTTGTGAAAATGCCCCTAGATATCGTGAAATTACAAAACCGCCCCCCATTAGGTGCTAATCGCAATTTGTGTTTAAACTCCTTTTTTTCCAAATCAAGACCATCTGATCAATCATGGGACACATTTTAATTAAGATTAACCCCTAATGAGCTTAATTGGACTATTACATCAAGTTTCGGCCGTCAAATCGAACCGTAGCTCAAGATTTGACCTTCAATATATACCATATAAATTTTTTTCCTCCAAAATTTTAAGGGGGCTCATTTTGATCAAAATTCCATATCTACTCAATAAATTCTTTCTCATCTTTCCCGCCATTTCGCCCCCCCCTCTCTCTCTCTCTCGCCCGCCACTTGCCAGGACGACGTCCCAACCATAGTAGCTCTCCCCAGCCTTCCTCCTTCTCTGCCAATGATGATCGGAGCTGGTATTCCCTCCGGCGATCGCCCGATCAGCTGGTGCAAGTTCCTCTCTCAATGGCTTAACTGCTGATTGGACCAGCGGCCTCAACCTCTTCAAGTGTAATCACCGTAGTTCCTGGAGGTCCCGACCATCGCTAATCAGCCCTTGGGAGTATCCCCGACCTTATTGTGGTCGAGGATTGGCAGAACAACCATTGGAAACCCTCCGGTGGCCCGATCCTCTCCCTGCTCCCAAAACCGATCCGATCCGAACCAGTTCTGTCCATCGTGTAAACCGACACCATCCGATAGTCCCCCGAGCTCCTGACTACCGCCAATCAGCCTTTAGGAGTATCACCAACCTTGTTGTGGTCAGGGATTGGTCGGATAGCCACCGGAATCACTTCGGTGGCCGAATCCTTCAACGGCAACCAAAACCGGTCCAATTCGGACCAATCTTCTGCTTAGCCGCAAACCGGTGTTGATTCGGTGGTTCGATCGGCAATTTGATCAGCCTCAACAATCCTTGAAGTTCATTTGACATTCTTTGAGCTTCGTGAGGTGATCCGGAGGTCCAATTGCGTTTGAGTTCGATGAGACCGCAAAAGGTAAATACTTGAATCATGAATCTGATGAAGCGAGATTAGACTAGCCAATCGATGCTAGGATTCAAACCTAGGATTGCATTTTATAGTTATATATGAGGTTGTAGAATGTTATGTCATGATTTGTGATGTGATCTTATGATGATTGATGATGAACTTAAAACTTCAATGTTCTTGATTTACCTTGACTTGCAAAAATTGTATCCATGTGTGTCACTGTCTGTTGAGGCTGATCTGAGGTGGTAAACATCATTTTTCGGCTTCGAGCTCCTCTAGATATATGATTTAGGTTTGACAAGCTTCAATTTGATAGCTAATACACCCTAAACGGACGTCATTTGGTACCTGAATTACACCTCCGAATTTCGTGATTCTGCAGTCTTTTGTGCTTTGATTTGGTATTCTGACTTTGAACGAACCACCGATTTGCCATTTTTCTATCGATTTTTGTGCTTTAATTTTGGAGAATTTGTATGAAAATGTCTTGATCATATCATATCTTTTTTATATATTTTTTGGAGTTGATTTGCTTTGGCAAAACCTTAAAAAATCATACTTATGTCAGTCTGCCATGTTCTGAGTCCAACCTATGGTTGCCTTGAAATGAGGTCTTAAATGAGTCCATTTAGATTCTCATCCTTCATGAGAATTGTAATATGCATTACAAGCTTTCTAACTAGGTATGATTCGTGTACTTGCCCCACGTGAGTCTCGTCCTTCTTCTTCAACAGACACAATCCATGGAGCATAGCTAGGGTTTCCGCCTGCAAGGGTGAAGAGGCGTGGATGTCTTTGACGAAGCCCTCGACGATTACTCCGCTGGAATCTCGCACAAGACCTGCAATCGAGCTGGACGATTCTCCTTCCACCCACGAGCAGTCGACATTCAGTTTCAGATCTCGACCTTCCAGCGTTGTCCATCTCGTAGGTGAGTTCAACGCTGTAGCTTTTTTGTTTCTGGTGCTCCGATTCCATTTAGTTTGTGAGAGTGACTGCCGCACGGTTGTAGACTCTATTCTGGGCCGGACAGAAGCAGCATGGGCCGTGAAGGACTTGATCCAGGAATGCCAGCAGATTTTGGCCCAAATGCTCCACGTAAGTGTAATCTACTGTTCGAGAGGTGCAAATCACGCGCAGATTGGGTAGCAAAAGCTTTTCGCCTAAAAACCCTTCCCTCAACATGGCAGCGTGAACCCCCGCAACCCCTTTGGAATATTTTATGCTCTGATTTCAACTTATCCTTTTCATGTAATTCTCGTTTTAAAGAATGAAATGCAAGTACTACTTTCGACCCAAAAAAAAAAAAAACTAGGTATGATTCACACCAAATCATCATCATTTACTAGGTTAATCATGTGTGTAAAGTCATGTCAATGCAGCTGTAACTTGTAAAATTCATTGCATGGCTCTATTTTTCCATTTTTGTGTACGCTCATGTGAATCAAATTAGGCTTCGGTGTCTCCATAAAAAATACTAATAACATTGCATTCTACATATAAGATTTTTCATAGGATTTTAGCACGTCCTTAAGTCATTAAAAATCTCTCATATTTTGTGCTTATCTTGTTGTGTTTGAGGTTGATCGCGGACCCATGAAAACATCTTCGTTTGAGCTTTTCAAGAGACAAATTAGGTCATGAGTTCTTCAAGACATGTTCAGTGCATATCGCAAGCTTCGCATTGATGTATGGCATGCCCTATTTTAACCTCATTTACAATGTGAAAACTGTGCATCAATTTGGCAAATCATAACTAAAATTTGTCATGCATGTTGTTCTTAGTAATAAGTCACCCTTCAATGTTAATGAATTCATGTGACGTCTTTGCACTTCGATTTAAGGTTAAATGTATTAACCAAACTTTCGTCACATTCAACGATATGTCATGTGCGAATTTCATATTTTTTGTGTATCGTTTAGGTGGTCTTATAAAACCATTAATCATGCATTATTTTCTGATTTGTTTGTAGCTGATTTGCATTTTTTTGCGATTGTCGCTATTCGACCATGAATTTGACCCTAATTGGACTCGACTTCTCTCAAAAAGTCTTAGGATTCATCTTTATCTTTTCGATGACGCCAGTTTTGCATGATTTTGCATGTCATTTGATCTGTTTTCCATTTTTGTCAAGTTTGTCTAGAAATCTATATCAAGTGAAATTCGGAACTCCTGTTTTACCTCTATTGAGTCTGACCTCTTGCTATTTTTGTATGATTTTTTCGTTAAGGATTCTGAGATCGGGTCCCTAAAAAATTTTGGTTGTCTCTCTTTTATCAGTGCTGTGGTGAAATTTCAGATTTTTTAGACTTTGTTTACTAGGTCAAATCACTGTTGATATGCCATGATATCCTGCTGTTCTGTTGCATTTCTGATGAGATGCTACGTGTTCTTGAATTTTTATAAATTCCTACATAACTCATCCTAGAAAACTTTCTTCATGAAAGTTGCTTTCATGATGTTTTTGATGTTGTTGAATTTTCCTTGAGCCAATTATCCATGGATTCCTTTCCAATTGCATTGATTTTATTTGCCATGTTTTGTGATTTTTGTTGTGATTTCCTGCTGTGATTTTATTCTAGAATTTTTTAAGGTAACTTACGTGCTGAATTGAGATCACTTGTCTTCATGAGTTTTGATTCTTACCTTCTAAACTTTGCACACAAAAATTCTCGAAAAAAAAAAAAAGCACTTTAGCATGCTTTTCAAACCTTTCGAATGTCATGAAGCGGTCTGAAATTTTATGTTCTTGTTGATTTGAACTTGATTTTTGTTCGAACGATGCTTATACACAAAATTTTCATGTTGTGCTTTGTATTTCAAATTTCCACATTATGTCTTGGCTTGGCGTCAAGGTTGTCTAGGTTTGGACTCTATTTAGGGTGCCTGCGAAGTTGATCAGCGTGCCCATCGTTGCAACCAAGTTAATCTTGGTGACTAAATGCTTTCCATAACCGTGACATAACTCTGCCATGTCATTGACAATCTTGCCAATATTCACTGTTTAATTGTTCTTCAAACGATTTTTGGGCATTGCTTGAACCCATTAGCTTTTGATGTATTTTGCTTTTCCTTAAACGCTTGTGATTGTGCTTAACACTTATCGATTGAATAAGTGATCTAATGTTGGCTCACTAAAATTGTCTGATTGATTGAGAACCAAGGCTCAAGAGCTTCCCTGCATGTTTACTTCTCGCTATGCATGGTGATTTTTAGATGTATGCATAGGTACAATGCATGAACTCATGGGAACCTTTGGGATAACACTTAGAACTTATCTTGAGGGGTTTCTTAGCGTTGGTTGCTACGCGAGAACACAAATGATGGCCAATTGCTATGAGCCTTAAAAAATGAATTTGAGTAGGTGTCCTAGAGAAATCATCATATAAATCACAAAGGCCAATCCCGATGCCAAATTTAATCAATTTTGCATATTGTTTCAATTACTTGATTATTCTTGTTTGTCTGTCTTGTGATTGTGATTATTGATTGTTTCTTTTCCATTGTATGTACCCAGTCTTAGTCTTAGATTAGGATTAGAATAGGTCCCTAGAGGTGGAGGCCCCTGGAGACGTGAAGATGGTGAGTGGTTGATGTCTAATCCGACCTTACTTTTGTAATATTCATTCCCCAATATATGTTTCGAGTCATTTTGTGTTGTATGAATGCCCAACAAGCTATTGGTTTTTCTTTCTTTTGGTTTAATTTTTTCTTAGGATTGCATAATAAATTTACCACTTTCATTAAACTGTTCTCTTAAGTGTTTACCTACTTTACCACCCTTCAAATTTCAATTGTTTGTTTTCTTTTCTCTTTTATTAGAAAGAGAATTGCATGAAATTGACCATCCACGCATAATTACCTAGTTATTTTCAATGACTGAAAAAGTAAGAAGACATGGATGGACACCTTAGGAAACACAACAAATCATTAGATACTGAAAGGGTGCTAATAAAAATATTAGCGTAAACCAAGGTCCTAAACTTTAAAATCTCTAGCTGAGTAGAAATCGAGGGACCACTCTCGATCCTTGATTGGGTTTTCTAGCTGACCCCCAAAAATTCCATACTTTTATTTAGGTTGTCTTAAACAACTAGATAATAAATGAATCCGTCGTGAAAAATATGAGTCTCAACAAGACTCACCATAGCTTAGCATACCCGATGTAGAAAGCTCCTCGTGAATGAAGTGATGCCATCCGTAGGGAAGAGAGTACTATTGGGAAAGCTACTATGATAAAAATACCCATAAATTCAATATTCACATCCGATCTCCTCTTTTGAGGTATATCACTTGTGCGGATACGAATCACGACACCTTCCGCTGTCAAGTGAGGTACAAGCTTGGAAGAGCTTACGACCATGATCGAGCTAACTCACAAAGGTTAATTTTGAAGATAAAGTGATATTGTCTTTTGGAACGCATACTGTGAGAGAACTCTCATGGTCAAATACTCCTAAACCTGACCTTTTTTCCCCACTGAGAGACTCGATGAGGTCGAGTCGCAACAAACTCTCACAAACTTGTTCCTCGATCAATCCCAAATCATATAACTCGCATATCATTAGCAAACCATACAAAAGTAAGCACATGATGTTCCTCAACTTAGGATAGTTCTACGGCATTAAAGGTGATCCTAAATCCGAGTAGCGTAACGCAACGCCCTAACCGATGATTAAGAAATCTACTCACAAACAACCAGGACAAAACGAGGGTTGTTTGGTGGTAGCTTGAGGGCAGCGAATGAGCAGGCAGCAACTCGCGTTCAATGGACAGCAACACCGGTAGCTTGGCGCGGCGCGGCAACGGCGACCAGGTGGTGTGCGGATGGCAGCAATGATGCCCAGCGGCAGTGAGCGACTAGGGCAAACAGGCAGACAAACGAGCAAAAGGGGCACGGGCGGTCAGACAGTAGAGAGAGAGAGAGAGAGAGAGAGAGAGAGGGAGGGGGGGGGAATCAGCCAAGTGAGAGGAAGAGAGGGGCAGAGAGTAAGAAAGAACAAGAAGCAACTTAAAGGAGAAGCATGTCCATCAAGCATTAAATGCTTCATGCATTATTGTTCTTCTCCCATCGTTACTCCAAACTTGGAAAGCAAGAGCAAATCTTGGCCATCCATCAAGCCAAGCGACTTATCCAAGATCAAAGGTTAGGATTGCTTCTTGAAATTTCAATTATTAGCTAGATTTAAAGGGCAATTTGGTCCATTCCACCTATCCATCCCAAAAGTGGCTCATAGCCTATTGTCCATGGCCTAACAAAGTTTGTATCATCTCAATTTAAATCTTAATAAACTAAATCAACCTTACCTCTAAGTCTGTTAAAGTCTATATCTTCAAATTAGCGCATTTCCTCACTTAATAAACTAACGGGCTCACTGAAATCATTTTAATTGGAAAGGAATGCCTTGATAACATTTACGTCAATACTCGCAATTGGACCAGGGCTGGTGGCTACGTTTCAATTGGAAATAGCTTTAACGCGATCTACACGAATTTAGGCTGCCTTGGCAGAATTCACGCTATTAGACTCGAACTAAGTTCGATGCCTATCCCGGGTTTTATGAACGACTATTAGTTGAACTTGGTCAATCGATGTATAACCCTCGATTGTCATGTAATTGAGTAGGATCGATCAACCTGCCCTAACTTACGGTCGTTCGGGATTGGATTAGGGTCGTTCACAAACATTACATTTACTATGTGGTGTCACCCGCCACCAGTGTATCTTAGCTGAATCGATCTATATCCGTCCATTAACTGACTTGTGACGACACGTGATCATCCACAGCAATCCTATGATCGAACAATCCTTTCATGGTGGATTGCTCCAGTCTATTGCAACCCTGATCCCGAATTGCCTTGCCCTTAATCAATTAGTTAGCTCATGAACAATTCCTAAGATTGAGTCATGACTTGTCTTTGTTATTGACGTATCGATCATTAATCCATCCCTAGCGATCTAAATAGGAACTCAAATCGAGGATGTCACACGTGGCACTTCGTGAGTGGTAAAAACCACATTGGCTTAGCAGTCCGGGACCATCCAATATTTTCTCATTAGGGTCGGCATTTTCTCAATCCCAAATCCGACTTCTCTTTTTTTCTCTGTCTCCTTCCTCCTCCATTTACAATCGTTGCCGAGCAAAGCCACCCCCTTCATCGTCGCTCGAGGTTAGGCTCATCCATCCCAAGATGGAAGGGGGGAGGTTTGAGTCCCAGCGTGCGCATTGCGTGCCTTACCTACGACGTCATGGGAGGTGGGTCCTTACAGCGCCGCCCTGGGTTTACGTCGCCGGCTACCGGCTGTACGGCGGTTCCCGGATCACCAAAAAAAAAAATCTCTAACATAGAAATTTCCTCTCCGGATCAAGTCGATCTCCACTTGAGAAAGATCTCGACTTCGCTTTTTCACGCCATGGCCGACCCAGCCACTCCGCCTGGTGCAGCAAATACATGATTGTAGGGGTCCGCTCACACACGGAGGGGGTGGCTCGGCCACGGATGAGCAACGGCTGCGAGCTGACATGATGATGGAGAGGGGCCTGCCTCGGCCATGGACGCGCAACAGCAGTCGCTTTGGATGTGGTGGCGGAAGGGTGCAACAGTGAAGGGAGGAGAAAGAAGGGAATAACAAAGAGTCCAATTTTCATTTGTATTTTTAATTTCCTCGCACGGAGGGGAAGGTGGGGAGTTCGATTTTTCACATTCTCAAGAGTTGGGTAGAGACATTTAGTTTTAAATTGAGAGTTAGAGGATGACATACGAAAATACATACATACATATATATATATATATATATATATATATATATGTGTGTGTGTATGTGTGTTTGTGTGTTAACTATCTCCTATTCTCCAATTCATGAGATTATGCTATTTGGCTTTTGCAGATTGAAAAGGCTGTGACGCAGGGACCCATTCCGCCTGGAAATACTTTCAAGCATCGATTGGTCGCTAATCGGGTGAGTCCCATATACACAGTACAAAGGTTATCGAATGATTTCATGGGATTTCCTAAGCTCAGAGCTCTTCTAAATTTTGAGTTCCTCCGAGAATTCACTTTGTTTGATGAATGACATAATACTCTATGTAGGTCGGAACCTTCCAGTGCCACGCGCCGTCCAAATTGCAAAGAGAAGCCACCACAGGTTTTGGCCCCATTCGTCCACAACAAGGTTGGCAAGTTGCATTCGGAGGAAAATTCGAAAAGGCCATAACAAGATTTGACCCACTCAAACTAATTAGTTTTGTGTACTAATTTGGGATTTTATGGTAAAAAAATTAGTTTTTAGTAAATTTGTCACAAGTATATCAATTTATAATTTTTCGTCATTTAAAAATTAATTTTTGGTTAATTTTTCACATATATATATGTCAGTTTCGGGTTGTTTTATTGTCAAAAAAATAATTTTTGGTAAATTTGTCACATATATTTTAATTTACGATTTTTCGTGAGATTAACCCTAATATATATCCATTTTGTATTTACCGATCAAATTACCCTCCAATCACATGATTTGGTTCAAAAATAAAATTAACTTATCCTCATATACTTCTGAATCAAATAAAAAATTGATATGCATAATCTAAGCAAACCTAAGCTTCAAAGTCAAAAATATATCTTTTCTTTTTGGGAGCATGATGAATTTAATAATTGCTAATTTGTGAAGATGATCCAGAGCCTCATCAAACTAGGGGAATCAATTATTAATAGCTCCAATCTAACCAGATTTGGGGGTGCCAAACCAAGACACGATTTTCAAAATTTCGACCAAGCCCAATTTGGTAAATGCACTCAAAAAAATATTAATATCTTCAAAAACTCCAAACTAGTCAAATTTACTCAAAACTAATTTTTTTTATAATGAAAAATCTCAAACTGGTATATCTATAATAATTTTTTTTTATACCCAGGAACCGCCTGACCCGCCGTGTTTACGCTTAGCAATCCACAGCCCGTACAGTGCGTGGTACACCTCGGATCAAGCGTCAATACCTAGAGAGGGGCTAGCCCAGTAGGATCCCAACACTAGGATCCCCACTTAAGACACTTTAGCAACAAGAGGGTTCGAACTCTCGACCTCAACGATGAGGGAGAGAACGCACACTAACTGCGCTGCCCGTGGTTGGGATATATCTATAATAAATCTATCCCAAATAACCACAAAAAACCTAAACTGGTATATATGCGATAAACTTACCCAAACTGATTTGTTCAATTATCAAAAACTCTAAATCGATACATTTGTAATATATACATTCTCCATTAAATTAGATTAATAATATATAAAATCATAAAAATGATATAACTATGATAAACATATAATAAATTTATCATGAGTGTACTTAATTTATAGTAAATTTATTAAAAGTGTACCAATCGAAATTTTTAATAGTCAAAATATTAATTTTGAGTAAATTTATTATATATGTATTAATTTGGGATTTTTAAGGTATGACCCTTGTAAAACTTAAGAAACGGGCCGCGTTAGAAAGTGGCGACAAGTCAAACGACGACTTTCCTATTCCCTTCCCCTTTTTGGCAATTCAAACGAATTCTATTTATGGAAAGATGACGACGACGGTCGATGCACTGATTGTTCGTGCAGAACGCGACAGTTGCGGGGAATCTAATGATTTGGATAGCGATCGCATCCACTCGTGGCTCTCGTGCCAACCACGTGTCTCGTCTCCCGAGCCGACACGTGCCCCAAAGGGAGGCCCACGCCCCCACCCGTGCGGCCATCCGACCCGGATCCGGCGCTCGACTCCCTGCGGATCGTGTGAAATAAATTTAAAAAAAAAATAAAAAAAATTTGAAAAATTTGCTCTGACCGCCGCCGTCGTCTCTCGCTCTCTTCCTTGGGCGAGGTCGACATCCCGACGGCGGAGCCTTCAGATCTGGCCACGACCGGGCTCGTCCATGGCCGGAACAGGCGAGGTCGAGATCCCCGGCTGTGATTGGACTCCGTCTTGCCCCCGCCGTCGCCATAGCGGCTGCAGATATAGCCGGCCAGGTCGGCTCTGCCGCCGAGGAAGGCGTTGAGAGGGGCACTCACCGGGCTGGGCGCGGCGGGGCGGAGGGCTCATGGATGGAGGTTACGGCGGAGCGGTGGGTGTGATGAAGGAGATAAGAGGGAGAAAAAGATAAGATTTTTAATCTGTTTTGTTTGATTTCAGGTCAGCATTTATGTGTCGAATTATAATTTTTTTTGCTTTTTGGTCGGATGTCAATTTGTAATTAGATATATAAAAAGATGCACGCCACCTTAGCTGAAGAGCCACCGCCGCATGTCTCCTCCTCGAAACATAAATGCAGAGCAGCAACTGCGTTACCATGCCCACTTCTATGTTCTGTCTTTCATCTTCCGTGGCTGTCACCATTCGCCCCCACAACCAATTTTCATGTTTATGTTTGCAGTTCGGCTCCTGTAACGGCGGAAGATGAATATATTAATTTGATTGTTTCTCTGTGTTTTGGCGACTATGGCATCGGCAGCGACCAGAGGCCAGATTGCTTTCCTTCCACTGGGAGGTGACGCACGAATTGGGCTTCAATAAGAAGCTAGTCATCACCCCGAGACCGACCATTCGGGCACAACAGGGAGATAACGTTGTCGTGAAAGTTACCAATAGCTTGGTGAAGGAGAATCCCGCTACCCATTGGCGTGGAACCCGGCGGGTATATAGCTTATCTCATAGAAACAATGTAATGAAAGCCAAGTGTTAGGTGAAGATTGTCATAACCAGTTTATGAGACGATGATTCTTGAGTTAAATTACCTTGCAGATTGGATCTCTGTGGTGTTGTAAAACAAATGGCCCCATTTTGGCAGGAGAAACATGTACCTGTCGTTTTGTTGCTGACCAGGTGAGTTCCCATATATACTACAAAATATTACCCGAGTAATATCTTGGAACTTCCCACCACGTGATGTTGTTGAGGGTTCTCCTTCACCCAAACCAACTCTTCCTACATCAAGGCCTAATAGAAGTAAGGCTATTAGCAGAATCAGTGTAGTGTTAGGGCTCAGTTCACTGTGGCTGTGCCCATATGGTATAAAGATATCATAAACTTAAAATTCACACTATTTTGGAGTCTTAATGTCGCAGAATGTTTATAACTAATGAATTCCAAATGGTTATCCCATATTTATTGTTTGTGTAATTTTTAGGATCTTGCGATCTATGATCCTATCCTTTAGACACCTTCATTCGTTCCTAAGTAGGATGCCAATTTTAACAAACTTTCCCCTTCCGGTGATAAATCTTTATTAAAAAGCCAGCAGGTGGCGGACGATGTTTTTTCCTTTTCTGGCCTACTCCACCAGAGACAAACACAGGAGTCCACAAAGAAAAAACAGAGAAAACGTTTGATGTTGGAGCACAGGAATTCGGACAGCGTTTCTATGTTTGAAATTCATTCGCCTGTTTTAATGTCGATAGGTCTCTAATTGTGCAAACTGTGTTAAAATTTCACAAATTGGCCTCAGTATGTTGAATTTGTAGGATCTTATGACCCTCTATCCATTCCTCGAAGACCTCACAATCATCCTGCCTAAGACCCCAATTCTGCCAATGCTGTTTTGAAATGCTGCTACTATCGGAATAACTGAAACGAAGTCAATTTGAAGATTATGCTTTACAGAATATAGAAATATTTATTATCAGGTGTGCTATCCGTGCACTTGTATCTAAATTTTGGAAACTCGCCTTGAGAACTGTTGTTCGTGATCGGGAAACTTTGAAAAGTCGGATACTATAACAAGTGCCCATGTTTGGCACCCATATTGGAGTGGTTGTTCTGTGTAATAAAAATGTGGTGTTCGAATGATTGCTAGAGTGAAATTTTGCGAGTGGTCTGGTTTAGAGGGTTAATAATGATAAGATGATTACTTTGTCATTAACATTTACTTGTTTTCACCAAACACCAGAAAGAATAGGACATCCCAATGAGTTATCTTATATTTTGTGATTGATGAGATGAGGTAGGGTATTCGAGATTCCTTAGATTCCTTGTCCTATGATAAAATTTCTGAAATGGAGGTGACTATATAGTCCTTTGAATGATGGCCATTCGTCAAGGAGTGGGAATCCACTGATCAAGATAGATCTTCATCTGTCATGTACCTTTTAATGAAATAACCAGAGGATTGCCTATTCCATTCTTGACTAGGTTTTATTGTTCTTTTGTATTGAAATCATCATACATCTTCTTATTATCCCATTGTTCTTAAAAATTCCAAATTCTATTCTTCTCAGCTCTCTCATATTTGCTTGAGATACAAGAAGAAGAGGAAGAAAAACTAGGCACCCCATATGCGAAGCAACAAGCTCTTCTATGTCAAGAGTGCGAAAAGAACCCATCAAAATACCAGTGCCCTGCATGTTCTTTCTGCTCAGGCAACCTTCCGTGTGTAAAGGCTCATAAACGCCATACTGGCTGCATTGGCAAGAGGAACCAGACTCAGTTCATTCCTCTCTCTCTGTCTCAATTTGATGGCAATGTTATCCCCTTTGGTAGACTCTCTCTCTCTCTCTCTCTCTCTCTCTCTCTCTCCCCACATTGCACATGCGTGCATGTCTAGATTCTAGCTTTGTTGCTGTCTTGTGAGTGTGATTATTCAGGCATAGCTTTTTGTCGGTAATTGCCCTGCTTTATCTGAATGGTTTCCTTTCCTCAGAAAATTAACTTAAGCCAGAGCTTACTTCTGTTTTCATGTTTTCTCTGTAAAACTTATTTCATTTATTCTTGAGTTTTATATATTCATAAATCTTCGAAATTCATGATGGACATAAACTATAATTTTCCCTCGGAAGTGAAGACGGTCATTGAATCTGCTCACAGGACAAAAGCTAAATTAAGTGTGTCTTCATTAAGTTGCCTTTTCACCTCGAAAAACTCCGGGGTGCAGCTGCTAATAGGAGAACAAACCTCTTGTTCCTTCCAAGTGGGCTGTCGAAAAGGGGCAGAAATCAATCTCGATATGAGGAAAGGTGTGACATCAGAATCTTGACCTTAGGGTGGATTACATACGATCCCATCAATTTCGGGCGTGGGGCCATTCTCTTGCCTGGGGTATCCAACATTAGGTCGGCTAGGGTCTTTCTGAAGTCATTTCAGATTTGTCTTTATGATCTGACTTTGCTTCAGGGGTTTAGAAATTTCACCGTCAGTGTTTACCTGTGATGTTGTGATCTGATTCTCATCTTTATTTCTCGCTAAATAAATAATTAAGCCATCTGATGATAAAAGAGGCATTCTTGAAGGGTAAGATCAGCTCTTCTATCTCTATAACATCACCTTTGTTTCTGGATCATAGATACATGGGTTTATATCTGGATCGCCATTGCAGCTGCTAAAAGTATTTTGGATAGAGCATTTAACTGAGAAAATGTTATCAGGAATTACTTTCTTCTTCGCTTTTTGAACTATTAATGAGGAACATCTTCTTAAATGAGCGCGATTGAACTTGTCTAACCTGCTAATTTTGCTTTTGATCTCATTTGCTAAGTTATTTTCTTGACGGGAGATTGGGAAATGCAGGACTTGTCGGATGTTGGCTTTTTGGTCATGCTTTGAATAGACAGATTTAACGAGTCCGTAAATGTCATCTTCTTTCTGGACACGCTATTCATTGATTTTTAGGCAATTTTTCCTTCTTCTTGACCCCATTCTTTTGGTTATTCTTTCCGCCTTTATGAGCCCTTTTTAGACCTTTTCTTTCAAATGAAGATTTCCATCGGGAATCTAATTCTGGAATTATATGAGTTGCTGATCTGTAAACTCTGCTCTTATAACTTTTTTCAGGAGAAAATTTATGTCATGGACAATTGAATGGCGCTTTCACTCAATAGAGGTGATTTTTCTTCCTTTCTTTCCTTTTCATTTTCCTTCTTCCTCCCTCCGCCAGACCTCCGCAACGACCATGCCACATAAGACAATCAGTATCCGTGTCGAAAATTTTTAATTAAAATTGGCCAGATGGACTTAATTGGTAAAATATTAATAGGTTTAGAACTCAATTGATAAAACTGAAAAGTTTAAAATTAAATTAGTAAAAATGCAATAGTATTAGAATTTTTTAGATAATTTTCCCATCAAAACCCCACAAACAAAAGAGCATACATAAAGTAGATTTATAATAGGTTGAGCTATGTGAGTCCATGGCTTTACGAACTAATGCGTTGAGTAGTTACTGGCAAGAGGCAGAGATTGATGTGTCCAGCTAAAAAAATTTCACTCCACTTCTTTGTTTCTCGTTGTTATGTTGGGTTGAGTGGATTCAACATATTCTAAGTCGTATAGTGCCATGTTGATACATGGTTTTGTCAACTAGAGCCACGACGAAGACTTATTTCTCCTCATATATAATACGCCAATTTGATATCATGTCACTCATCGGCAAAAATATCCCTCAAGTTGTGCCACCGTGAACGACGTTGCTTCTCATTCAATGGGCGCATTACCGATCCTTGTAGAGATAACTGCTCAGGAAGTCTCTACATTTGTCGCGAAAAAATAACATTTGAGTCCCCAAAAGTTGGTCTACGCTAACTAACATCATCCTAGCCATGGAATCGTGGGGGACTGGTATGGGAAGAGATGTCGGAACGGAAGCTCGTGCCACCGGGTGCCAGCGCTACCGTGTGTTAGCTGGTCCGTTACCATTCTCTCTCTCTCTCTCTCCCCACCGCCCCCCGCCCCCACAATTATAAATGCCCCACGCGCATCCGTTCATCAGCCCTGCCCACCCGACTCCACGCGCATCCACCTGGCTCCAGGCTCTCCACGCTTGTTGATTGCATCCACCTGATTGACAACTCCACGCGCATCCACCGTTTGGCTCTCCCTCACGGTGCATCCGTTTCATCAGATTCCAAATCACTCTCACTCTCACTCACTCTCTCTCTCTCTCTCTCTCTCTCTTCGACATGGATATGCAAAAGACGGGTGCTGTACTCGCACTGTTTCTTTGCATTTTGGTGACCGTGCCGTCGGCGGCGGAAGGCAGGGCACGACGCTACCAGTGGGTAGCGAAGTACGAGCTCACGCCGCCCGTGGGCTACCGGAGGCTTTCCATAACCATCAACGGACACGCTCCTGGCCCGATCATACCGGCTTATCGAGGAGACATGCTTATCATCGAGGTCACCAACGGGTTGGGGAAGGAGGACCTCGCGATCCAGTTCGGCAGAGTGAGACCGGTAAGTAACGAAGACATCAAAAAGCATGTCTCGAAGGCGGTCATTCCATGTGGGGCGGGTGATGATGATGATGTTCCTGGTTTTGCAGATTGGCAAGGGTTCGACGGAACCCATTAGGCCCGGAAGGACTTTTTCCTATCGGTTCTACGTTGATCGGGTGAGTCCCAATACAAATACAATGATTATACGCTCCCCAATTCGGTTTTTCGTTCTTTCTTCACGACCTCTCCGCCCCACCTCCGCAAGCTCCCGATTCTCGTCTGCTTCCACGGAGGCATATTTTGCGTCGGGTCCACCTTCTCCTCTCCCGTCCACTACTACGTCAACCGCCTCGTCGCCGATGTCAGGGTCGTCGCCTCCGACAAGTACCGCGTCGCCCCGGAGGCCGCCCTCCCCGTCACGTGTGACTACTGGGCCGCGCCGCCGGGGGTCGCCTCCCACATGCCGCCTCACGGGATCCCCGGCGGCGGACCCTGGGCTAGCCGACCGCGCCAAGTTCGGTCGGCTCTAAGTCGCCGGCGATAGCGCCGGGGCCGACATTACCCAAAACGATGCGGCCGGCGGCGGGGCCTTCTCTGGCGGGGCGAGCGAGGGTCCTCGGTGCGTTCACCTGGTAACCCTACCTCTGGGGGTCGGAGGCGATGGAGAGAGAGGAGGGAGGGTGAGGGTCGGGGTCGGGGTAGGGGTAGGGAGGCGAGCGTGATGGTGCAGGTCTGGGAGCTCGCGAACCGACAGCGGCGGGAGGAATGAGGACCCGGCTATAAATCCGGGAGGTTCCGGGGCTCCGAGCCTGCCGGGGTGGGTTCTGAGAGAGGGTGCTGTTGTGGGTGGCGGAGCGCGCAGAGAGAGAGGGGGAAGGGGGGCGGAGATGGCGGTTTTCTCCTTGACGTCGCGATCTTCTTCTTCATCGGCGGCGGTGGTTGTGGTTAGAGTCCAGTTCTCCGATCTCCATTTTCAGCGTCCGCCATCCTCTCCAACTGGCCCACTTCGAGACGTCCATAGCCCCCTGCTCTCTCCGCCGTCAACCCTTCTCTCACGCTCATCTCCAGCGATCTTTTACGAACACTGACACTATACTTTTATGGCAGCTCGGACAATGCCCTTACCACGCTCGTTCGAGATTACAAGAACAGGCCGGTCTGCGAGGGTCGATTCGAGTCTCGCCGGGGAACGTGGGCAACAAGGGCGCACCGTTCGAAGAGGGCGCCGGCCGGGCGGGCGAGCTTCCTCAGCACGCCAAGGGAAGTAGTGAGATCAACGGCTCTGAAAGCCCATAACAAGATTAGACCCACTCGAATTTGATTTGTTTGAATGTTATATTTGACTTGTTGGAATTACGCACCACATCTACCGATTCGAGTGACGGGGGCTGTGTTAGAAATTAAACCAAATTCATTGGTGCCGATGACTATTCGGTACCCGTATGTAAGAAGAGTCATAATTTTATGAGTATATTCGTCATTATTTTTAATGAGTATGTTCGTATTTCTAGGTGCAATGATTGTTTTTTTAAGATAAAACGAGAAATGATGGTTGTTTTGTTAGTTTCTAGATCTTATCCGGAACACTAGCTTTATCTATTGGAAAAAGTAAAGGTCATGTAACAAGGTTTTTGTGAAGGTGAAATTAAAAAACAAGTATATCTATCTTTTTCTTCCTTGTGTGAATTGTGAGTATTTCACCTTCAAATTACTTCCATTAAAGTGGTATCAGAGCTTACGGTTTGCGATCATGGCATCAACAAACAATTAGCTTCCTCTTCAATACCCCCATCTTACCAAAGACAAGTATGGTAACTGGACTATTAGAATGAAAGCTCTATTCGGTGCCTACAGTGTGTGGGAACTCGTCAACACTGGCTATGATGAGCCAGAGGATGAAGTACATTGAACTAGAACTAGAGGAATGCCTTGGAGAAGGTTCATTCGAAAGATCAATATACCTATCAATCATCTATCAAGCTTTAGATGAGTTCATGTTTCAAAAAGTTTTGAATGCTACTACTGCGAATGAGGCATGAGAGATACTTCACAATATACATCAAAGAGTACAAAAAGTTCAGAAGATTCGCCTTCAAACCTTGAGAGGTGAATTCGAGATAATTAATATGAAAGAATCTGAATTGATTGCTAATTATTTCACAAGAATTTTGACAATTGTCAACCAGATGAAAAGAAATAGAGAAGATGTTTCAGATGTTCGTATTGTCGAGAAAATACTTTGGTTCTTAGAAGTGCAACCATATTGCTGTTGCAATTGAAGGAAAAGTCTCTTTCGGTGATAACTGCAAAATTCTTATCGAACGCAAAGATACAATTCTAATTCACTTGAAGAATGGTGCCCGTCAGCGTATTACTAATGCTTATTATATCCCAAAAATGTCAAGCAATATTTTAAGTTTGGGACAACTTTTGGAGAAAGGCTATACTGTTCATATGAAAAATCTTAATCTTGTGCTAAGAACGCAAAGATACAATTCCAATTCACTTGAAGAATGGTGCACGTCAGTGTATTACTAATGCTTATTATATCCTGAAAATGTCAAGTAATATTTTGAGTTTGGGACAACTTTTGGAGAAATGCCATACTGCTCATATCAAAGATCTTAATCTTGTGCTAAGAGATAGGAATAATAAAATGATTGCGAATGTGAATATGTCAAAGAACAAGATATTTACTCTCAATATAAAGAATGATATGTCTCAATGTCTGAAGGCATGCGTGGATGATCCTTCATGGTTGTGGCATTTGTGGTTCGGCCATCTTAATTGGCGGACTCAATTTGCTTTCTCGCAAGAAGATGGTTTATGGCTTACCACATATTGATAATCCCAATCAATTATGTGAAGATTGTGTTATCGGTAAGCATTCTAGAACTAGTTTTACGAAGGAAACGATTTATCGAGCAAAGAAGTTGCTCGAGTTGATTCATTCTGATGGGTGTGGCCTAATCGCTCTTCATTCATATGGTAATCATCGATATTTTGTTACTTTTATCAATGATTTTACTCGAAAAACTTGGGTGCATTTTTTGAAAGAAAAAATAGAAAGGTTTGATATGTTCAAACAATTCAAGAACCTCGTTGAAAAGGAGAGTGTCTATTTTAATGAAGTTATGAGGACTAATCATGGTGGAGTATTACCTTGGCCATATTCAACAAATTATGTCAAAATCATGGTATTCGGCGTTTCTTGACGACTCTGTATTCTCCTCAACAAAATTTCATAGTTGAACGAAAAAAATAAAACCATTCTTGACATGGTTCAAAGTATGTTGAAGAGCAAAAATTTGCCCAATGAGCTTTGGACTAAAGCTATTTTGTCTGCGGTTTTTCTTCAAAATAGATGTCTCACATTCGGACTCAAAGGCGTAACTCCACAGGAAGCATGGACCGGGAGAACATCAAGTGTTTTAAACTTGAGAATTTTTGGGAGCATTGCGTATGCTCATGTGCCGAACCAGAAAAGATGGAAGCTGGAAGGCGAGCAAAAAGCTCATCTTTATTGCGTATGACTCTTCATCCAAAGCCTATCATTTGTTTGATCCTAACATTTTGAAAGTGTATAAAAGCAAAGATGTCAAATTCGATGAATATGGCATGTGGGAAGACAACGCCAAAGATAGTGAATGCACGTGGTGATACCAATCAAACGGAGTTGAAGGATCATTTTACACCTTCTTCTCCAATATCTTCTTCAAGTTCATCATCGCCAACCTCTTCAAATGGTGTCAATGAACCATTAGTGCCAAGATTAAGGAGATTGTCTGACATTTATAAAGCTATCGACGAGATTCACCTTGTATGTCTTCTTGCATATTGTGAACCACTTGTCTATGATGATGCAGCCAAAGAAGAAAAATGGAGAAAAACCATGAATGAAGAAATTGATGCCATTGAGAAAAATCAAACATGGAAGCTTGCTAATTACCAAAGGACAAGAAATCGATTGGAGTCAAATGGGTGTACAAGGCCAAGAAGAACGAAAAAGGAGAAGTGACAGGATACAAGCCTAGATTAGTCATGAAGTGGTACAAACAAAAAGCTAGAATCGACTATGATGAAGTTTTTGCCCAAGTCATCCGCACCGAAACAATTAGATTGATTATTTCTATTGCTGCTCAAAGTGGTTAGCGAATTTATCAAATGGATGTCAAATCAGCATTTTTTAATGGCATCCTTGAAGAAGAGATTTATGTTGAAAAACCCAAGGAGTTTGTTATTGAAGGTCATAAAGACAAAGTGTTGAAATTGAAAAAAGCTGTATATGGACTTAAACAAGCACCGAAAGCATGGAATTATAGAATAGATACATATTCAAGGCGAATGGATTCTCTCAATGTGCATACAAGCATGCACTTTATTTGAAGCAAGAAAAAGATGAAGTTCTACTTGCTTGTTTATATGTTGATGACTTTGTTTTTACAGGAAATAATCTGGTGATGATTGTTGTTTTTATGGCATCGATGGTGAAAGAATTTGAGATGACCAACAATGGTCTCATGAATTATTTCCTTGTGATCAAAGTGAAGCAAAGTGCCGAGGGGATTTTTATTTTTCAAAAAGGATATGCAGAAAATATCATTGAAAAATTCAACATGAAGAATTGTACTCCGGTCAATACATCAATGGAGTGCGGAATCAAGCTTTGGAAGTTTGATGATGGTGTCGATGTTGATTCGACATATTATAGAAACTTGATTGGGAATTTGAGATATTTGACATGCACAAGACCAGATATTATATATATTGTTGGAATTGTGAGTCGATATATGGAAAATTCGAAGTCATCTCATCTTAAAGTTGCAAAGAGTATATTTCGGTACATCAAAAGTATTACTTCTCATGGCCTACACTACTATCACTCCGAATCCTTCCAACTTAGAGTTTATTCGGATAGTGATTATGATGGAGATATAAATGATCGAAAAAGCACTACAGGCTTTGTATTTTTCTTATGTAACACTACTTTCACGCGATCATCAAAGCAATCCAATGTCACTCTATTGACATGTGAAGCTGAATATGTAGCTGCATCTTCATGTGTTTATCATGCAATTTGGCTAAGAAGACTACTCAAAGATATTCTTATGAAGCGGAAGAAAGCAATTATGATTTTTGTCGATAATGTTTCCACTATTGCATTGGTGAAAAATCCAGTTTTTCATTAACGAAGCAAATATGTCAATGTTCGATATCACTTCATTCGAGAACAGATTAAAGAGAATGAGATTGAAGTGTTGCATGTGAAGATAGAAGATCAAATGGCAAACATTTTTACCAAAACTCTCAAGATCGATGCTTTTTGAAAGTTCAAAAGCTTGTTTAGAATGATCGATGGAAAAGAATTTGGTTTGAGAGGGAGTGTTAGAAATTAAACCAAATTCATCAATGCCGATAACTGGTTAGTACCCGCATTAAAGAAGATTCATAATTGCAACTTTATCTTTAATGAATCTATTCATCATTATCTTTAATAAATATGTTCGTATTTTTAGGTGCGGTGATTGTTTTTAAAGGATAAAATGAGATATGATGATTGTTTTGTTAGTTTCTAGATCTTATTCGGAATGTTGGTTTCTAGATCTTATTTAAAACGCTAGCTTCATCTATTGGGAAGAGTAAATGTCAAGTAATAAGTCTATAAATAAGAGAGTTTTGTAATTATTTTCTTTGTCAGGTAAAATAAATCTACAAACCTATTTATATTTTTCTTCTTTGTGTGAGTTGTGAGCATTTCACCTTCAAATTACTTTCATCAAGTCGGTGGTCCCATCAGCCATTCTCTTCTATGGCCGCAGTTGCTTCGCAACGCGTTGGATAAAAGTTTCAAGCTTTTCCTAGCATAACATGGTGCTTGTTGGGACAGCTCGACGCGCAGACGTGAATCCAATATCCAGTTAAGCACGCTAAAAGACAAGCAGAAAGGTGCAAGACAAAGGGGAGAGCGAGAGTGATACGATGTGAACTCGCTAGCCTTCCTGATGGTCTCGAACAGGCGTGGCACCCTAATAACTTTTTCTTTCCATTTTCAAATTATTTAACGAAGGCTGACACGTTTTCCGCCCCTTTGTCGATCGTGGACATCTTTACCACTTTTAATTAATCACATTATTCCTTGCGAGTTCAACTTAACATATGATCGATAATAACAATTCTACTCACACAACGAAAACTAATATCAATAGTGGGGTCGTTCTTGATTTAAGCTTTTTTCTTACCATTTTTTTATCTTTTTTTTGGTTGTTCGGTTTCTTCCTTTATGCTTTTGTTCCAGTTTGGAACGTTAATTAATCATTCCCCAATATATATATATATAATATAAACTTAGCATCTAGTTTTAACGAATTCGTTTGGTTCAATTATAACTTGAATGTACACCATTAAGTGATAGTTCATATATTTTAGCTGCTCAACTTTTTTTTTATTCCGTAAATTTTATTTTCCAATTTTAATTCGTTTTTCTTATCACTTTAAATGATATTTTAAAAAAAATTAACAATATGAAAAATTTAACTACATTAAAAATTAGAAAACATTGATCATTTTCATACAAATTGATAAGAAATACTCCACTAAAACATTATTAAATGAATTATTATATTTTCCTTTATTATATGGAATAATAGTGGAACATGAATTGTGGGTAATGTGTACATCAACCATAAAAAATTCAATTTTCGAGTAAATTCTCATGAATTTGCACTGAACATCGACGTTTGAAAAAAATCAAGATCACAATGAGAACAAGGGGAGAACAAGGGAAACAAAGTGAACAACATGTAAATAAAATGATTGACGCCCGCTCAGATTACGATAATCAATCAAATGCTCACACAAGTGGACAATGGAAATTGGGTTCAGGAAAGAGAATGAAGGAAATATTAAAATACGAAGGGTGCGAGAGAATTGGCTTTAGGGTAAAAAAAGAAAGAATGAAAAAGAAAAAAAAAAAAAAAAGTGTTTTTAGATCCCGAAGCAGCAGGCACTATCTGTGGTAGGTAATGTACTTCCATGAACAGTGTTTTTAGATCCCGCCGCAGCAGGCACTCTCTGTGGTAGGTAAATGTACTTCCATGAATCGACCTTCAAAGTCCAACCGCCAACTTGGCTGTACTTATAACATGACGTTGCTCGGAATTATTCGATGTGATGGGGGGACCAACGGCCCACAAATTTTGAATTTGCGGTTCCCAATTGCAAGATAAAGATGCTCCATTCCGATCATCACCGCCGAGTTAGATTCAGGCCGCCCACAAAAAAAAAAAAAAAAAAACGGAGAGCAGTGAGTCGATTAGAAGAGGGACACTAAGAGGGACACTAGAGAGTACATCACCGCGTTTCTTCAGAAAGCGATCGAAGCGATGCGTCCATTACTCGCACCATTTTTCTGTGCATCGGTGACAGTGGCAACCGTGGAGGCTACATTTCAACCCTTCCGCTGGGAGGTGAATAGCGAGCTGGACATCCACGGGAGGCTGGTCATCCCCATTAATGGAAGGACCGCCGGCCCGCTCATCCAGGTGCAACTTGGAGACATCATCGGCTTGCACGTTACCAGTAGCTTGGTGAAGGAGAGCCTCGCCACCATTCGGCACAGACTCCCACAGGTGCGTAGCCGACCACGTAGAAACGATGTCATGAAGATCTTGAGGTCGAGTATGTGATGACGATTTCATAAGAAGCTTATGAGATGATGATTCGCGAGTAAAATTGCAGATTGGAAATGTCCCCGCCCGCTGTTGTATCATCAAATTCCAAATCTCTCCCTCTCTCTTCCTCTTCAATTTGGATTTCGCAAATAAACGGACAGCCCCCCGCCAAACTACGAATTTGTCTCTTTTCTCTCAACGTCACCGGTCCCTCCCGGTCCCTTCCCTGCCTCCTATTCCCCTCTCTTCGTGAAAATCTCTCCCCCTCTGCTCCTTTCCTCGAATGACCGCGTGCGGCTTTTCATCCCCCTCTATCTCTCTCCCCCTCTCTCTCCACTGCTTATCCTACGCAACCCCACTTTCTCTCTCTGGCTCAACTAATCACCGACAGAGAGAGGGAGGGAGGGAGGGAGAGAGAGAGAGAGCGATATAGAGAGAGAGAGAGAGAGAGAGAGAGAGGGACGGCAACGAGCACATGGACTGCTGCAAATAGAGAGGGAGGCACGCTATCAACGTTTGCAATTATGGTGATTTCATAGATAACATCAAATTTTTTAGCCCATAATCCCTGACGCCTCAATCAATTAAGTACGTCAGACTTGGTGGTTGAGCATGCAATTTAGCGCTTGAATGATTTAAGTTGCTAGAGAACAGGAAGAGAAGAGCCTTAAGACGTGGAAGAACAGGGAACGTGAAAATAGGGTCAATAAAGAATCTAAATTCAACCCTAGATTAATGTGTGAAAAAATGGATGAATCACATTGTAACAACCTCAACTACTTCTATGTACAACTTAATCCATCGATCAATGACAAAATTGAAAGTTGAGGAATAACATTGAATAAATTAGAAGTTCAAAAACGACATTACATGTTGGACTAAAGTTAAGGACCACATTACACATCGGCATAAAGTTTTGCAATCATTTATGTTGTTTATCCAAAAAAAAAAACAAGAACCCGATCGTGCTCGGTTTATCTGAATCCTAGATCCAAAATTTAATATGTGAAAATCATCAATTTTTTTGTGACTAGAATTCAATAATCAACACCAATTATGCAAACCATGGTTTCGCACGTATAAAGTAGTGAAAATCGGACAAAAAATGGCTCCTACAAATTTGTCTCAATTCTCTTGACATCATCGGCCCTCCATTTCCTTTCGGGAAAATTCCAAATAAAAACCTGAAGTGCCCTCATTTTCTCAAATAAGGGCCCAAAGTAGATATTATTTCAAATAAAGACCCAAAGTGCCCTCATTTTCTTAAATAAGAAACCGAAGTGGAATTTATTTCAAAGAAAGAACTAAAGTGATCATATCAATCTCAAATAATATCATAACTTCACCAGTTGTGAAGGGCAATTTCGTCTTTTTAATTTTTATTTTATTTTCTTTATTTTTCTATTTTTCGTAAAAAAACTAAATTAAACTAAAAATTAAAAAAATTAAAAATTAAAAAAAAAAAAAAAAAAAAACATAGGGAAGAAAGCCGCTGCCCCATCACCAATGGGGTGGCGAAAACAGCCAGTGGGGTCGCCGGTGCCTAGGTGAGGGTTGGTGACCCCTACCGACCGGAAGCAAGGGCCCACTGGCCCTCACTAGAGACAAGAGAGGGTGGCAACCCTCTCCCAGATTTGGGCAAGGATCGCCCGCCCTCGGCCCAGTTTGGGAGAGGGTTGCTTCCCTCGCGCCGACCTGGCAAACCTCGCTTAGGGCCACCCAACCTTGCCTCCCAAGTCTAGGGCGTTGGGTGAGGGCGGGCGACTCTTGCCCAAATCTAAGAGAGGGTCGTTATCCTCTCCCGTCTTTAGCAAAGGCTAATAGGCCCTCACCCATGGTCGATGGGGGTCGTCGATCCTCGCCCAAGCATTGCCAACCCTGCCAACCGTCACCACCACCCTACCAACAATGGGGCGATGGCCCCTCCCGCCTATGTGTTTCCCTTCCTTTTCTTTTTTAAATTTACTTTTTTTAAGTAAATTTAAATTTAAATTGTGTTTGGATAAAAATACGTATGATTGGCCAGAATTTTTTGCTAGTCGACGAGTTGGTGAGATTAGGCCCTTATTTGAAATAACTATAATTACTTCAAATTTTTATTTGAAACAAAATGCATTTCATGCCTTTATTTAAGAAAACGATGACACTTCGGGGTTTGATTTGGAATTTTCCCTTCCCTCCCTTCGATTTTCCCCCTCTTTGTGAAAATCTCTCCCCCTCAGCTCCTTTCCTGTAATGACCACACCCGGCTTTTCATCTCTCTCTCTCTCTCTCTCTCTCTCTCTCTCTCTCTCTCCCTCCCTCCCTCCACTGCTTATCCTATGCACCCCCTCCCTCTTAGCTTCTCCATTGCTTGTCCTACGCACCACCCCATTCTCTCTCTTTCTTACTCTCTATTGCTTCCTCTCTCTAACTTAAGCAATCACTAATAGAGGAAGAGTAGGGTTGTCAAATGGGTGGATCAAATCGGGTTTGGATTGGATTAAAAATGATCCGATCCATATTGATCCATTTAATTCATTTTAACTCATTTTTATGTAATGTAAATTTTTTTACCCATACTTGATTCAACCAATACCCAACTCATACCTAACCCGACCCATATTACTAAAACTCTTTCATAACCTAATTTAGAAAAACTTAACTTTGTGACTTTTAAAAAAAAAATTATATTGCTAAATTACTTCCAAACCTGTGAAAGCTTATTCCTTATATATATATTTTAAAAATTATATTGCTAAAAAATTTTCATTAAATACAAATTTAATGGACAATTTTTATATTTTTTAAAAAATTGAGGCTATTTTTTTCTTGAAAATTATTTTTGTGAAGTCCTTTTATCAAAAAATATTGTTATTTTTTTATATTTGCCTGAAATTTGAAAATAAATTTAAAAAATTGAAAAATCTGATTGCAATCCTTTTAATATATATATATTATTTTTTAAAAATTAAATTTCTAATTATTTTTTATTTTAATTTTAAAAAATCGAATTTTTAATTATTTTTCTTTTTCCTTTCTTTTCTTTTTTTCTTTTTCCTTTTTCCTTCATCGGTCGCCAGCCACGGCGACGGTCGGCGAGTCGAACAAGGTCAAGCTCCACCTTGCTAGATCCAATGAGGTCAAGCTCGCCAGATCGGTGAGGCTTAAGCCTTGCCAATCCTTGGCATCCCGGAGCTCACTCAAGCCTTTGAGCTTGATTCTCACCAATTGGCCAAGCTTGAGCCTTGCCAATCGTCGACGAGGTCAAGCTCAAGCTTATCGAAGCTTGCTCAAGCCAGGCAAGCTCGATTCTCGTCGAATCGATGAGGCTTGAGCCTTCCCAGTCGTCAACGAGGTCTCAACCTCACTCAATCGACAACGGCAAGCTCACTTGGCCAACCGTCACCATCGCCGTTGTCAGCCACCAGCGAAGGAAATGGAAGAAGGAAGAAGAAAGTGAAAAAAAGGAAAGAAATAAAGAAATGAAAAGAAAAATAAAAAATCATTTCGATTTTTTAAAAATATTTTTCTAAGAGGAAGAGAGAGTGTGGGAGAGCCTAATGGATTAAGTTAACGGTTTGAAAATGGGCATAAATTTAACCCATTTATTTTAGTGTTTAAGTTTATAACCCATTTAAGATAGCCTCTTAGGGTGCTGTTGACACTTCAATTTTGGCAGCCCGTTTATTTATTTATTGCATAGAAAATTATGGGTTAATTTTATCCCTAAAAAAAAGTTAATTGCATAGCATATAGGTTTAGGTGCATTTATTTTTAATTTGCATTTTTTGCATTTTATTTTTAGGACTGGTGGTGGATGGGTTTGAATTAATATTTCTGAGCTCTAGCTTGGCAGGCCGGATTAGGCCCTCGAAAGGAGTAAATTAGCCCAAGCCCGTTGTTTTTTTTTAATTAATTTTCTTGTGAAAAATTGAGATTTGATGCGATATTACGGTGGTTTTTGGAATCGGGTTGCAATCTTATCTTTAGTCTTTAGGTGATAAAATCGTTTGGAATATTAAGGAGATAAGGAAAATAAGAGGATTTTTGGTAATTGAGAGGTTATAGACTATCTTCGTGTATATTGAAAAAGCGAGATGAAATATTCTACGAAGATCACCTATTTTCACCTATAAAAGCAACAGCGTATGTGGAGAGAAGGGAGGCCACGCATATTGATACATACGGCCACAAAAAGAGAGTATTTTCTATCCTTTCTTGCAGGTTCTGAAGGTACAAGGAGAAAACTCGCTCACCTCGTTGAAGAGTACGCCAAAAGGGGGCCATAAATTCGGAAAGAGCGAAATTTGATTATAAGAGCACAAGAGAGAAATCACGTGAGGGGAGGGGCTGGCTTTCTCTTTGCGATGGTCTTTACATTTACATGTCACATGCCGCATGTTGTGTTCCATGTGTTCAGTCAAGCTTTGACTCTACTTGTCCCGTTTCCTTTCTGCTTTTGTCGTTGAATATCTCGACGCAATTTCGAGCAATTCTCAGCAGTAGCCACCGCGATCCAGGCGAGTCTTCGGTCCTCACAAGCATTCTTGCGGCTGCACCTTGTGCCGTTAGCAGACTTTGCTGTCTCGGAGCTTCATCATCGATCTAAACCAGCCTGAGCGAGCTGCTAAATTCTCTAACATTCAGGAGAAGCCTAGCAAGTTTTCCGTTTCTCTCCAGGTGCATCGACGATGCCGCTCGCGTTTCAGTCTCCTTCACAGATCCAGTTAAATTTTGCTGCAGAACATACACCTCCCTCTCCATGCCGGCCCGGAGTTGCTGCACCATGAGCGACAAGAGGCTGAGCGCACTGTGAGCCGAGCCGTGTGCTCACTGAAACAGAACAGCAAAGTTTCTATTTTTGCGGGGCTCCCATGATTTCTTGCTGTTCCGAGAAGCTCACCTAGCCGACCCTCACTCGGGGCACACTACCAGCGCCACCACCGCAGTCTTTCCTTGGTCGATCACCACAACCTTGGTCCATTGGTCGGGAATCCTTATTGGCCGAGAAACCTTTGAGCCGTCATCGTGAGTCCCGAAGACGAATTTTGTTCCATTACCACAACATGTCGGCCAAAATAAGGAGCTTCAACTGAAATTCATGGCCACGTGATCCAGAGCAGTGAATTCCAAAGAAAAAGACAGCATCAAGGAAGGTGGAAATTGGAGATCTCAGTTGCATTAAGCAACGTGACGTCTGCAAATCAAGAGCACGTCCGTCGCCAAAATCTATTACCAGGCTTCATTCGCAAGTCCAGATCCCACGTTGGCGGTTCTCTCTCTTCGACGATAATGAAGCAAAACCCACCTCACACCCGATCTCCGCCGTGACGTCCCCGATATGAGCCGTTTCGCTCTTTGCTGGTCATGCCGCATCATGGAGCTGGTTCCGATCCCGGTCACCCCTTTGCGAGCCTTCCATCATTCAAATTTGGAAACGGTATCCGAGCGATATTGCGATTTAGGTAATAATTTTCATCATATTGATCTTCATACATTTTTATTGCCTAATTTGTGAAATCGCTATCTCGTAAGAATATTTGAATGATGCCATCATATCCACAAAATACCGATTAGCCTTTTAAATTAGGAAATCTTCCTAATTTCGCAACGTACATATGATTGACGGTCCGATTTCATGCTCAAAATACAACCCGCAATCGTACGGAAAAATCACCAATCCGATCTCAAGCTGGAGATACGATTCGTGATTTTATTAAAAATTAGCCAATCCGATCTCATGCATGAGATACGATTCGTCAATTTATTTCCTGAAATTAAATGGACATGGATGATATCTTGCTTGATATTTGGTGCCGTGCTATTCTTGATGCCTTTATTTGATTGCTCCCGTAAAGGAAAAACCCAAAAAATATTTGAGTCAGATTAGGTTCATGTTAGAACATTACTTGTTTTAGGTTTATTTTGCATGTTTAGAATAGGAAATTTATTTATTTCGAATTTCTTAAAAAAATACCAAAAACATTAATTTAGGATGTTAGATTTTCTTTCATTAATCTGAATTGCATGTTTAATTATTCGGCAATTTTAATTTCGAATTTTTGAAAAAATGAAAACCAACAAAAAATCATCATGCATATGTCATGTAGAGTTAGGGCATATTTTGCACGTCATGGCATATTAGAATAAATTGCATGTTTATTTTAAGTTTAGATTGATTTTTGCATCTTAGGTTAAAGCTTGCTAGGTTAAGATAATATCTTAGTTTAAATAGGATTTAGTCGACCGATCCTTAATATAAACTTGATAGAATCTTAATCTAGGTAGTTATGTTTCGCATTTTCCTTAATTTCGAATTTCATGAAAAATAAAATTTGTCTTAGGATAAACTAGTTGCAATTTCTAGGATAGGTCGCGACAGTGCGCATGGTAAAATTTCTTGGGGGAAGAGTTTTTTTCCGAAATAGTTTTTTTCTATTTCTATTCCGGGGAACAGTTTCTGAGCAAAAGAACCCGTTTGATAATTGCACAAAATGTCTACTCTTGAAATAGAAAAAGAATAGAAATGCGTTTGGTAACGCAACGATTCTTTTATTTATTTATTTTTTTATTCTTTTTTGTATTTATTTGTTTTTTATTTTTTCTTTTTTATTTTTTTTTATTCTTTTTTATATTTATTTGTTTTTTATTTGTTTTTTTGTTTTTTTGTATTTTATTCTTTTTTGTATTTATTTGTATTTATTTGTATTTATTCTTTTTTGTATTTATTTTTTTTTATTCTTTTTTTGTATTTATTTGTTTTTTATTTTTTTATTTTCTTGCATTTGTTTTTTATTTGTATTTATTTGTTTTTTTATTTATTTATTTTTTGGTATTTATTTGTTTTTTTGTATTTATTTGTTTTTGTATTTATTTTTTTTTGTATTTATTTTTTTTTTTTATTTGTTTTTGTATTTATTTTTTATTTGTTTTTGTATTTATTTTTATTTGTTTTTGTATTTATTTTTTTTTGTTTTTTGTTTTTATTTTTTTGTATTTATTTTTTTGTAGTTTTTTTTTTTTTTTTTGTTTTACTTGTTTTTTTCTTGCGTTTGTTTTTTATTTGTATTTATTTGTATTTATTTTTTGTTTTTTATTTTTTTTGTATTTTTTTTGTTTTTTTGTTTTTTTATTTTTATTTTTATTTATTTGTTTTTCTATTCTTGCTCAAGGTCAGCGGTGGCGGGCGGCGGTCGGCGGTGGCTCCGAGCAGTTGGAGGTGGCCACGGCAAGAGAGAAATAAAACAAAAATAAAAAAGAAAATGTGCTTATTTCTAGAAATTGTCCCCAGGACAAGAAGCAATTTTTTTTTGTTTCTCGTTTCTATTCTCGGGCTAACTTTTCTATTCCGGGAATAGAAATCAACTTGGCGTTACCAAACGGGTTTCTGTTCTTTTTTTGTTCCGGGGAACAAAAGAACATAAATTCTTAGGAATAGAAATGTTCTCATGCAGACCCTTAAAAATTGAGTTACTCATATATGATCCATTTATATTTTAAATGGATCATGTATGGATTTAACACCCATTTTGACAGATCTATTAATCCATTAGCTTTCCTTGAATGTGTTTTCGAAAATGCAGAAAGTAGATTTATAATAGAAGGTCGAGCTACGTTGGTGCGTGGTTTTATGAACTAATGTGTTGCGTAGTTACTGGGAAGAGGTGGAACTAATGGGTTTAGTTAAAAAAAAAAAAAAAATTCACTCCACTTTTTCGTTTCTCAGTGTTTTGTTGTGTTGAGTTGAGTGGATTCAACATATTCTAAGTCCTAGTGTACTATGGGCCCGTTTGGTTCAACTTTGAGGAAATGCAAAGCCATTTCTCCAAGGGGCTTTGAGGGACTCAAAGTTAACGAATCTTTGAACCAAACAAGGGCATGTTTAAGTCGTGTCACGTTGGTGGCATGCTTGCCGATCATGAAATTCCAAATCTCTTTTTCTTCCCCCCCTCTCCCCTCTCTCTCTCTCCGTGCCTCTTTGATATGGATGCGCAAAAGATGAGTGCTTTACTTGCAGTGTTTCTTTGCATTTTTGCGACCATGCCTTCGGCGGCGGAGGGCACGGCGCGCCTCTCCCGGTGGATAGTGATGTACGAGCTCACGTCACCGGGGGCCTACGAGAAGTTGTCCATCACCATAAACGGCCACACCCCCAGCCCGACCATACCGGCTTATCAAGGAGACATGCTCATCATCGAGGTTACCAACGGGTTGGGGAAGGAGGACCTCGCGATGGAGTTCGACAGAGTGCGACCGGTAAGAAACAAAAGACATCAAAAGTATGTCGCGAAGGTGTTCAGTCCATGTGGGGACGATGACTGATGATGTTGGGGTTGGGTTTTTGCAGATTGGCGGGGCTTCGACGCCCCCATTCGGCCTGGCGAGACTTTTGCCTATTGGTTCTTCGTCGATCGGGTGAGTCCCATTACAAAGATTTCACGAATGATCTCAAAGCGTTTCTTCATTCTACGGCGGCGCATTTTGCGTCGAGCACTGCCTTCTCCTCCTTCCTCCACCGCCTACGTTGACCGCCTCGTCGCAGTCTCCAAGGAGTAGCGCGTCGCCCTGGAGGCCGCCCTCCCCGCCGCGTACGACTGCTGGGCCCCGCTGCGGTGGGTCGCCTCCCACATGCCGCCTCACGAGGTCCCCGGCAGCGGAGACCTCCATCGCCCCTGCTCTCTCCGCCGCCAACCCTTCTCTCGCCCTCATCACCGGTCAAATTTCGGCTTCGCAGGGATAAGCTGAAAATGGATTTATTAGTCAAGCCCTTTTCGATTAAAATTCACAAAGCCCAAATTTAAATGTAACCAAGCTCAGCCCAAGTCCTTCATTGGCAAAATAAGTCTAGAACCCATATTTTAAGCCGTATCCGTTTGCACCCTGTAATCCCTCTCTCACGGGATGAAAAAACTTGGGAGGGAACAAGGGAGCTGCAGCTACTGAATAGACAGTAGGTTGGGAAACCAACTGCGGCCTGGAATGCTCACCTCCTTCAATGGAGAGGCTACCCCGGGGCTCTGTAGTGGTAGGTTAATAGCCTACCCGGTGCTAGGACTGGCTTGAATGCCAAGTTGCCATAACCAACGTCCTAGTACTACCCCGGTTATGGCAACTTGGCTTTAATTGTGCAAATCATAAATGGATTGCCTTAAGATTTAAAAACAGACTTAAGTGGGTCCAAAACAATAAATGCGTAACAACTTAATAGATCTTAAATGGGTTAAAAACTGACTCATTTCAAACCTATTCACCGGTCTTCTAATAGTGAATAAAGCGCCCAATTCATCTAGTGAAGTTGGAGATGTCAGGACGAATTTTATAAGTTTTTATTTTTTTCTAATTTTTGTAGTTTTTATTTTTATATTCTTTCTTTCCTTTTCTTTCTTTCTTTCTTTTCCTTTATTATTTTTCCTATGAAGTCTGATGAAGGTTGGTCGAGGATGCTCACTGGTTAGGAGTAAGGATCGTGGCCCTTGTTTAGATGGCCACTGACTAAGGGCCGACCCTCACTTGCAACTGGTGAGGGTCATTAACCCACACCGAACTTAGAAGGTAAAAAAGGGAAAGAAAGAAAGAAAAAGATAAGAAAAAAGATAATAAATATAAAATAAAATAAATCAATTTTTTAAAAAAGTAAAAAAAAATCTTTCCACATTAGTATCGGTCATATCATATAGCATGTCTAACATCCACGTTAATAATATATGGTTAAAATTGATAGGAATGACTAAATTGGCAAATTGCTAAAAATTTTGGAATAATTTGACATAATTGAAGGATTTAAAACTAAATTAGCATGAATATGATATGTTTTGGACTTTTTTTCGTAATTTTCCTATATGTTTTGTCACGACATATGCATAATTTTCTAGTTCTTTATGTCCATTTCAATCTTTATGCTTTTTTTTTATGTTTTTTATTTTATTTACTAAAATATTTTATTTAGTCGATTTAGTTTTTAATTTGATAAAAACTCATCAAAGTAACGTATTCTTATGAAGAGCTTAAAGTAGGTTAAATGTTTTGGTATGCATATGAATGTGTTTTAGTAATATGGTCGGGTGGGGTCGGGTCGAGTCAAGTCGAGTCGGATTTGAGTCATTAAAATTATATTACATAAAAGTGGGTCAATACGGATTAAATTGGTCAATTTTGATCGTACCATTTTTCATCCCAACGCAATTTACCCATCCGACGGGCTTAAGTCATTTTGAACCCATTACCTATTATAACAACTCAATAAACCCACTTTTCATTATGCTAACCTTAAGCCCATGCCAATCGCGATCATAATTGGCCCATTGTTGTGCTCCTTTTCATTGTTTTATCCTTTCCCCTTTTTTCTTATCGTCGTCTTCCTTCGCAGACTATAGAATTCGAGCAATGGTCATAGAACATCCAGGCCCCAACAATCAATCAACACCTATGTTATCTTGAACCGAAACCCACAAATTTTACCTTCCACCACCTCCAGTCGCTGGACCGACGCCTGCCATCGTCCCTTGGGGACCGACTTACGTGCAGCAATCAAAGATCGGACATGTGCATATCAATGACTTTCGCTCATTTACCTTGTCCGACACAGGCCGTGTTCTCTCTACGACAGAGTAAGGCATGTTGTAGCTGAGTTTTGGTTTTAGCTTGGAATAGGAGTGGGCAAGTGTAGTTTGATTTCACATCCAGTTCATACGTGTTCTTTGCTTATAGTTTGAACTCTGATTCCCATCCCTCCTTAGGGTCAGCGTTTTCGTGTTTATTAAACATTACAGTCGTCCAAGGGATGCGAAAATAGATATCTTCATTTTACCTGGGAAAAAAAAACTCACTTGAAATGCAAATTTGTGAAATGCAAAGTCAATGCCCGAACTGGAGTTTTTCCTTTCGGATCATACACATATGATCATACCTTGTGTAAGCCTCTATTTGCACCAGTATAAAAATGACATGAATACATATGAAATTTAATGTGGGCCGTCTCTTGATTTCCTTTCACCTGTTACTGGCCAAGGTCCATGGACTGAAGCTTAGGTACTTTAGCCCCAGTTTGAGGTTCTTGCATTTTGCCTTCTGCAACGTTCTTAATTATTGACATAGTAATCTCTATGAATATCAAAAGGCTGTATGGAGCCGAAGTTGGGGTAGAAATGGCAGCAACCTCTCTATTCTATTTCCTTAATTAAAGAAGAACTTTTATGGAGGCCAAGGCTCTTTAAAGTGATGAAAATTAATTTCCTTTATTTAAGGAATTCAAGACATCGCCCAAAGGAAGCTATTTCAGAGGTTGTCCGGATGATTTTTCTTTTTCATCTTATGTAAAGTACAATTTTTTTATCATTAGGGTATGAGCTCAGAGACCTACCTACCCGAGAGCCCATAGACTATCTTATAAATCTCGTGAGCCAATTGAGTCAAGGTCATTAGCCAGTGTGGGTGGCTTAGACCTAGAGTATTGTCTATGCAATTGGCAAGATTTAAACAAGTGACGTACAACTTCTAAATAGAAATCTCCCAACACCTTATCAATCGGGTCAATCCTAGATTATATCAATATTTTCTTTATTGCCATTACTGACATAAATCCATTTATTTTCTTCATAAAGATTGAGAATCATTAGATAAGCTTATAATGTGAGTGAAATTTTGTAACGTGAATGCTAGCAATGAGGACATGTACTCAAGCAAATAGCATCCCTAAAATGCTTATAATCACGTAACGTTCTTTTTGCATATCTTGGATTTGTGGATCACTAAATTTGTCTGGTTCTAAGTTAAGCTAATCACACTACGACAAATAATGGGTGTAAATTTGAGCTTTGCTTGCCTATAAATCAGCAAGGAGGCAAGTCCACCTTCCTATAATTAACCTGATGAGCTACACTACATATGCGAGGCAAAAGTACATCATAAATTCCAAAACTTGGTCCAGATGAACAAACTAGTGCCAATACTTCTAAAGGGTACACTTAAATCCCACTTTTTTTTTTTAAATTAGACACTTAAATGCTAACTCCAGTAAGGCCTACCAAAAATCCGACTTGACATCATTTTAATAATAAAACTGATTTACGAGGCTTGCCAAAATATCCACTTAGCAATCATTTTTCTAAAACGACATCGTCTTATCTTAAATTTGGATATTAATATAAATATTAATTAAATTAAATTAGAAAAATAATTATTTAAAAAAAAAAAAGAGGCATCATTCAGTGAGGGCCTCCATAACTCTCGCCACTGCCACCCCACCATCACCGGAAAGGGTCAGTGACAGTTCCAGCAATGGTGGGGCAAGCGTCAGCAAGGGTGGCTAGTGGCTGTCGACCGTAGCCAACCATAGGCAAGAGGCCCTTGCCCAAATCTTGGGTGAGGGGTTGCAGCCCTCCTCCAAATCTGGCGAGCAAAAGGGCCAAGGGTTGTTGTTGGCTGTGATGGACCCCACCCTAGCCAATGGTGACCCTTGGCCCAACCATAACAGTGACCATGGCTTTGGTAGAGTCCAATTTCCCTTTTTTATTAAAAAAAAAAATTCTCCCATACCATCAAAACCACCGGGATGGGAAGGAGGAGGTGAGAAGTTTGATTTCACCTCCTCGGGATTGGGGTAGGGAAGAATTAGAGTATGACAAAAAAAAAACTGTGTTGACCATCTATTGCTCTCCGGTTCGTGAGATTATGCTATTTGGCTTTTGCAGATTGGAAAGGCTGTGATGCAGGGACCCATTCCGCTCGAAAATACTTTCAGACGTCGATTGGTTGCTAGTCGGGTGAGTCCCATACACACGGTACAAAGATTATCGAATGGTTTCGTGGGATTTCCTTCACTCAAAGCTCTTGTAAATTTTGAGTTCCTGGGCAATTCACTTTATTTGATGAATGACGTAGTACTCTATGTAGGTTGGAACCTTCCAGTACTACGCGCCGTCCAACAAAGAGAGGCCGGACATTACGGGTGGATACGGGTTTTGCGCCCGTCAGACAACGATGAGGCTAGCAAGTTGCCTTTCGAGGAAAATTCGAAAAGGCCATAACATGATTTGACCCACTCAAATGAATTCTTGTGCATTAAATAATTTTATCACATATGTATTTTTTTTGGTAAAAGTAAGAATATATAAATAGCTTTAAACTAATGTACACAAGATCGGCACCAAAAACTTTCACTCAAAGTGACAACAGGTCAAAATGAGTGGAAGGTAGCCGATGTAAAAAGAAGACTCCCTAAAAGAAGCGGGAGACCAAAACAAAGACAAAAAAGAGGCTAACAAAGCCAAAACAAGCCAAGGTGGAAAGGGAAGCCGAAATTGGCAGTCTTCAAAGCGGCCAGCAAGCAGCCTAGGAGAGAGAGCAACCGGAAACAGAAAGCAGCGTTGCACAAAAAACAGAGCAAGCCGACGAAAGCAACAGCAAAAAGGAAGAGAATAGGACGACTGAAGCCCGAGAGGACGCACAGCTAGGGGCTAGGAATCAGTTTAAGATTTTTTGTGGTTAAAAAAATAATTTATAGTAAATTTATTACAAATGTCTTAGTTTAGGATTTTTATTTGGCCAAAAAATTTGTTTGGGATAACTAATTTGGGAGGTTTTTTATGGTCAAAAAATTAATTTTAGATAAATTTATCACAAATATACCAGTTTGATTTTTTTCGTGATATTAACCATTTTTAAAAAATTTCATAAGATTAGAATTAGTGGAGACGTCTAATATGTAATTATTTGTAAGCGAGGCGCTCAATCTGGAAATTTGATTTCATCATATGTGTCCGGATGCTGCTCGGGGGACCAAACCAGTATTATCATAAGTTTTTGGGCAATGGTTTGGTCCACTAGAAGTTGGGGACAATAGGTCAATGTAATTTGCCAATCACTATATGGCAGTGGAATGTCACACCCATGCCCACATAGAAATGAGACTCTACATAGTAATGGAACACCCAAACGCCCTGATTATCAGCTACGAACCTTAAGGCAGTCCACCCGTAAGGATGGGTCGCCTCCGTGTTTTTCGCGATCGGGTTTGCCAAATTGTACTTCTTCGGGTTATTGTCGATGTCAAATTTCCCCATACAGTACCCAAGGACCCAAATATCTTGGCCGTAGAGGTGCCACGGGTGTGTCTCGCTGTTGTTCTAGGTCATAGCAACGGGAAATACCAACGGAAATATATGTCGATAGTGTTATGCTTGATGAGGAACACAATCACTTGACCCGATTTAGGCGGCGAAGTGTGTACATATCCTTGGCAGGCTTTAATCGTTAGGCATTGGCCAATCAAAGATGCATTGTCGTTTCAAATTAGGCTGGCGGTAGGACCCATGGGCGGGACGTGCTTCGGGTGGTTCGGGTAGTAATTGAGGATGGCTACACCAGCAGGTCTTGTGGCCGTGGTGTTACAGCCAACGATGTTGGTCGTGATCCGATAATTTCTCGATTTTTCTTGGTCATATTTGATAAAAACAGAGTAGGTCTCGCCAGAGTAGATGAACAAATTTTGAGCTTCAATTGACTCAATAAAATATCTGTTTGCCTCGACAATCATGTTGTGACCCAGCAAAACGAAGTTACGTTTATCATATGATTTAAGCGGTAAATTCCAAAATATAAGTCTTTGCATCCGTTCTATATGAAAAGCATGTTAATCTTATTATTTTGGATTGAGATCCGCAGCATAAAAAATGAATGTTCCCTTTAACCTTTCTAATCTATTTCATAAAATTCTTCAAATTTAATATCTCTTCCTAATAGGCTAATATAGAGAAAGTAATGAAGAACAACTTCTTCTTCTTCTTCTTTCTGCTTTCCACTGACAAGAGGTGTTCAGAATTTATCAATGACTCTTTTATCCTTCATTAGTTTCCATTAAATTTAAGTCAAATTACTAAAATAGATGACACGTGACAGTTAAAGAATGTACTAATTTTAGGGTTTTACCATCTGTTTGTCATATACCAATTTTATGATTTTTCGTGACATTAATCTAATTTTAACGGAGGGTATGTTTATTACAATTATATCATTTAGGGTTTTTGGTAATTAAAAAATCAATTTTTGGTAATTTTTGTCTAATTGTCTCAAGAAAAAACTATTTCAAGAACAATTGGACAGTGCTTTCACTCGACAAATATGGTTTTTTGTCACCATGGGTGAGTCATGTGTAGTTTAATCTTGATGAAGTTGATGTGCTGTACATCATGAGGACATGACCCTTGGACGTAATTGAGAAACATCCAAAGCCTGGTCTATGGACCCATCAGCTAAAGCAATTTTGTGATGAACAAATGGACATTCTCAGAGATATATATATATATATATATATAAGGTAATCCTCCCTTCTTCAAGCATGTTGGGGAACTCTTTAGTCTTTCTTTTTGCTTGGTAAAGCTATGAATCATTCATTCTCTTCAATTGAGGGGTGCGTCAGATCAATTTTGTATGTCAATCTTTGAAAATGACTGGCCATCTTACATCTTTGTTTATTAGGAGCGCGTTTGGTAATGATTCGTTTAGGGAACAAATTTCGATCGAAATGATTATTTTTTATTTCGTTCCCGAACCGATTCCGAGTAAAAGAACGTGCTTGGCAGAATCGTACAAAATTTCGATTCGGAATAGAATTGTGTTTGGTACCGTGTTCATTAATTTTGTTCCAAATCAATTTATTTTAATTTTTAAATAATTTTGATAATTTTTTCCTTTTTTTCTTTTCTTTTTTTCTTTTCCTTTTTTTCTTTTTTTGTTTTTTTATTTTTCTTTTTTCCTTTTTTTCCTTTTCTTTTCTTTTTTTCCTTTTTCCTTTTTTTTTTTTTTTATTTTTTTTCTTTTTTTCTTTTTTTTTTTTTTTTTTTTTTTTTTTTTTTTTTTTTTTTTTCTTTTTTTTTTTTTTTTTTTTTTTTTTTTCTTTTTTTTTTTTTTTTTTTTTCCTTTTTTATTTTTTATTCTTTTTTTTTCTTCTCCTCTTATTCTTCTTCTTCTTCTTTTTCTTTTTTCTCCTATTCTTTTTTTTTTTTCTTTTTTTTTTTTTTTTTTTTTTTTTTTTTTTCGGGCTAGACGAGAGCCTCCGGCGAGCTCGCCGGACCGGTTGCTGCGACCGGCAAAGAACCGACGATGGCGGACGACGGCGAGCGGCGGGCGGCGATCGCCGGAAGGCGATCGATGAAGAAGAAGAAAAGAGAAGAAAATGAGTTTTGATTCTCAATTTTGTTCCCAGAACAAGAATCAACTTTTTTTTTATTCTTGATTCTCTTCCCAATCTGTTCCCGGGAACAAATTTGGTCAGGAACAAATTTGGTCCCAGGGAACAAAAATTTTACCAAATGCAATTCCGTCCCAAACTGATTCTGGGAACAAAAAATCAAAATCATGCACTGTTTGGATGGTTACCAAACAATGCCTAGACTTCTCAGCTGTGAAATGTTCAGCCTAGTGAGTTCATTTCTACATATGGCACCTTTCAAGGAGTTGGATATAGCGACCCCTCTTAGGCAACTGTTAGCAAATGTTGTCATCTTAGAACATCGTGTAATACACGTCTTCCTTCCATCACACGGTTGTGATTTTGAAGTTGTTAAAGACGGGAGAGCCATCGCCCCCAAATCAGATCTGCAATGCTCTGTCTGAAATAATAAGTCTAATGTGAATGGCATCCGCTCCAGGGAGTAGGAAATTGAAGATAATGGCTGCTTGGAAGCGCAGGTGTGACCAAATGTGGCAAGTGAACTCAAGTCCAAAATATCAGTTTTTCCATCAGAATACAAAAGCATCCAAGTGGGTGTCGCAACCCTCCCAACGGCGGTAGAAAGACAGGTTTAGGAGTTTGTGCCAAGATGAGACTAACGGTCTCGAATTGGCATGAATTCTCTCAAACACTTACCTCACGCAACCCTGGATTTTTCATTGTATTGATTTATTCTATGAGATTTCATGTGAAATAGGCTTGCCACTAGCTTATTAGAATCAATTAAAAACCAAGTGAGATGTAAGAAAATACCTCACTTCCTATGCAACCAAATATCTTAGATCAATGACTTTGTTACACTAGTTCTTCAATTAATGCCTTTTTGGTACCTAAACTCGATCATTTGTCAATTAGGGTGTCCACATGGTCTTTTTAGCTTATTATGAATCTTAAAGTTCTCACCCACTAAATGTCCATGTGGTGTTTTTCTGTTTATTATGGTCCTAAAATGTAACTTAACCAATCTACCAAAACAAGCAAATCACAACATAAAAATAATACGAAGGTATCACAACCAATTCATCAAGCACAGTAATAAAAGGACAAGTAACAAATATAGTACACTAAAGTAATCTAATAGAATCTAATTTCTTTTATAAAAGGCTAATCTACCTAAACCTAAACTATATCAAAAGCACTAACTAAAATCTCCGAAGTGGATGTATGCCAACTAAATGACAAAAAAAAACTAAAACTAACACCAAAATTTACAAGCTAAAGCTAATTAAGAAATATTTTTTCTAATTTTTTTCCAGTTTATTTTCGTTTTTAAAATTTTTTTACTATTTTTAATTTTATATTCTGGAAAATTGGGACTCGGGCCGGCCCCTAGGCCTGGTCCGTGCATGGGATCAAATTTGGACTCCCAGGGACGAGGGCCGAAATCTTGGGTTTAGTCCACATGCAAATAGTCAAATATGGGCTCAAAATGGATTTATTAGCCAAGCCCTTTTCGATTAAAATTCACAAGCCCAAATTTAAATGTAACCCCGCTTAGCCCATGTCCTTCTTTGGCATAATAAGTCTAGAACACACATTTTAACCCGTATTTAATTATGCAAATCATAGATTTAAAAACAGACTTAATGGTCCAAAAAATAATTGCCTAACAACTTTTTTTTTGTCGGTAATTGCCTAATAACTTAATACATCTTAAATGGGTTGAGGACCAACTCATTTTGAACCTATATGAAAAAATAGAGAACTTTTTCACCAATCTTCTAATACTACATAAAGTGCCTAATTTGTCTTGTGGAGTTGTATATGTCAAGACAATTTTATAAGTTTTTATTATTTTTTTAAATTCTCTAAATTTTTTATAATTTTTATTTAATATTCTTTTTTTCATCTTTTTCATATTTTTTTCCTATGAAGTTTGAGGGTTGGCTAGGAACCCTTGCTGGTCATAGGGTAGGGTCGTGGCCCTTGTTTAGATGGCCACTAGATGAGGGCCTGACCCTCACTCGTGACTGGTGATGGTTGTCGAGCCCCATTGGACTTAGAAGAAAAAAAAAAGGGAAAGAAAGAAAGGAAAAAAATATTAAAAATCAATTTTAAAAATATATAAAAAATTTCATATCAGCACCAATCATGCTACATAAAATAGTTAGCATCCACATTAACGATTTTCGGTCAAAGTTGGTGAGAATGACTAAATTGACAAACCATTAAAAAGTTAAGGATTAAATTGGAAATTTGAAAAATTTGAGACTAAATTAGCATTAAAGTAATATGTTTAGGATTTTTCTGGTGATTTTCCCATATGTTTTGTCACAGCACATGCATACTTTTCCAATTCTTTATGTGCATTTCAATCTTTATGTTTTTTTTTTTTTTTTCATGTTTTTTAATGTTATTTATTAACGAATTTTATTTAACAAATCTCTTTTTTAATTTGATAAAACAAGTAACATATTCTTATGAGCTTAAAGTAGGTTATATGTTTTGGTACGCATATAGATATGTTTTAGTAATATGTCAGGTCGGGTCAGATTTGAGTCGCTAAAATTGTATTACATAAAGTGAGTCAATATAGGTTAATTGGATCAATTTTGATTGGAGACCCATCTGACTGGCCTAAATCATTTTGAACCCATTACCTATTATAACCACTCAATAAACCCACTTTCCATTATCCTAACATTAAGCCCATGCCATCCATTGCGATCATAACTAGCCCATCGGTATACTCCTTTTCATTGTTTTATCCTTTCCCCATTTTCTTATCGTCGTCTTCCTTTGCAGACTATGGAATTTGAGCAATGGTCATAGAACATCCAGGCTCCAACAATCAATCAACACCTATGTTATATTGAGCCGAAACCGACAAATTTTACCTTCCAACACCTCCAGTCGCCGGACCGACGCCTGTCATCGCCCCTTGGGAACCGACTAACATGCAGCAATCAAAGATCGGCCATGTGCATATCAATGACCTTCGCTCATTTACCTCGTCCGATACAGGTCGTGGTCTCTCTACGACAGAGTAAGGCATTTTGTAGTTGAGTTTTGGTTTTGGCTTGGAATAGGAGTGGGCAAGTGTAGTTTGATTTCACATCCAGTTCATACGTGTTCTTTGCTTATAGTTTGAACTCTGATTCCCATCCCTCTTTAAGGTCAGCGCTTTCGTGTTTATCAAACGTTACAATACATATCTTCGTTTTACCTGGGAAAAAAAAACTCACTTGAAATGCAAATTTGTGAAATGCAAAGTCAATGCCCGAGCTGGAATTTTTCCTTTTGGATCATGCCCATATGATCATACCTTGTGTAAGCCTCTATTTGCACCAGTATAAAAATGACATGAATACATATGAAATTTAATGTGGGCCGTCTCTTGATTTCCTTTCCCTTGTTACTGGCTAAGGTCCATGGACTGAAGCTTAGTCACTTTAGCCCCAGTTTGAGGTTCTTGCATGTTGCCTTGTGCAACTTTCTTAATTATTGGCATAGTAATCTCTATGAATATTAAAAGGTTGTATGGAGCCGAAGTTGGGGTAGAAATGGCAGCAACCTCTCTATTCTATTTCCTTAATTAAAGAAGAACTTTTATGGAGGCCAAGGCTCTTTAAAGTGATAAAAATTAATTAATTTTATTAAAGGAATTGAAGATATCGCCCAAAGGAAGCTATTTCAGATGTTGTCGGGATGAGTTTTCTTTTTCATCTTATGTAAATTACAATTTTTTTATCCCTAGGGTATGAGCTCAGAGACCTACCTACCCGAGAGCCCATAGACTGTCTTATAAATCTCATGAACCAACGGAGTCACAGCCATTAGCCAGTGTGGGTGGCCGAGACCTAGAGTAATGTCTATGCAATTGGCAAGATTTAAACAAGTGACTTACAACTTCTAAATAGAAATCTCCCAACACCTTATCAATTGGGTCAATCCTAGATTATATCAATATTTTCTTTATTACCATTACTGACATAAATCCATTTATCTTCTTCATAAAGATTGAGAATCATTGGATACGCTTATAATGTGAGTGAAATTTTGTAACGTAAACGATAGCAACGAGGACATGGACTCGAGTAAATAGCATCCCTAAAATGCTTATAATCACGTAACATTCTTTTTGCATATCTTGGATTTGTGGATCATTAAATTTGTCTGGTTCTAAGTTAAGCTGATCACACTACGACAAATAGTGGGTGTAAATTTGAGCTTTGCTTGCCTACAAATCAGCAAGGAGGCAAGTCCACCTTCCTATAATTAACTTGATGAGCTACACTACATAAACGAGGCAAAAGTACATCACAAATTCCAAAACTTGGCCCGAATGAACAAACAAGTGCCAATACTTCTAAAGAGTACACTTAAATCCCACTTTTTTTTTTAAATTAAACATTTAAGTACTAATTCCAGTAAGGCCTACCGAAAATCCGACTTGACATCATTTTAATAATAAAATTGATTTACGGGCCTTGCTAAAATATCCACTTAGCAATTTATCCCAAAACGACATCATTTTATCTTAAATTTGGATATTAATATAATATTAATTTAATTTAATTTAATTAAAAAAAAAAAAAAAAAAAAAAAAAAAAAAAGAGGTATCATTCAATGAGGGCCTCCATAACTCTCGCCACTGCCACCCCACCATCGCCTGAAAGGGTCGGTGACGATTCCAACGATGGTGGGGCGAGGATCGGCAAGGGTGGCCAACGGCTGTCGATCCTAGCCAACCACAGGCGAGAGGCCCTCACCCAGATCTAGGGTGAGAGGTTGCAGCTCTCCTCCAAATCCGGCGAGGGTCGTTGTCTCTCGTCCAAAAGGGCCAAGGGTCGTTGTTGGCTGTGGTGGACCCCACCCCAGCCAATGGCGACCCTTGGCCCAACCGTAACGACAACCAAGGCTTTGGTAGAGTCCAATTTCCATTTTTTTTTCTTTTTTAATGTTCTCCCATACCATCGAAACCACCAGGATGGGAAGGAGGAGGTGAGGAGTTTGATTTTTCACCTTCTCAGGATTGGGGTAGGGAAGAGTTAGAGTATGATAAAAAAAGAAAAAAACTATGTTGACCATCTATTGCTCTCCGGTTCGTGAGATTATGCTATTTGGCTTTTGCAGATTGGAAAGGCTGTGACTCATTCCGCTCGGAAATACTTTCAGACGTCGATCAGTTGCTAGTCGGGTGAGTCCCATACACACGGTACAAAGATTATCGAATGGTTTCGTGGGATTTCCTACACTCAAAGCTCTTGTAAATTTTGAGTTCCTGGGCATTTCACTTTATTTGATGAATGACGTAATACTCTATGTAGGTCGGAACCTTCCAGTACTACGCGCCGTCCGGCGAAGAGAGGCTGGACATTACAGGTGGATGCGGGTTTTGCGCTCATCAGACAACGACGAGGCTAGCAAGTTGCCGTCGGAGGAAAATTCGAAAACGCCATAACATGATTTGACCCACTCAAATTAATTCTTGTACATTAAGTAATTTTAATACATGTGTATCAATTTAAGATTTTTTGTGATTAAAAAAATAATTTAGAGTAAATTTATCAGAAATGTCTTAGTTTGGGATTTTTGCTTGGCCAAAAAAATTGTTTTGGATAAATTTATTATAAATATACTAATTTGGGAGGTTTTTGTGGTCAAAAAATTAGTTTGGAATAAATTTATCACAAATGTACCGGTTTAATTTTTTCGTGATTTTAATCATTTTTAAAAAAATTCATAAGATTTGAATTAGTGGAGACGTCTGATATGTAATTATTTGTAAGTGAGGCGCTCAATCTGGAAATTTGATTTCATCTTATGTGTCTGGATGCTGTTCGGGGGACCAAACCAGTATTATCATAAGTTTTCGGGTAATGATTTGGTCCGCTAGAATTTAGGGACAAGAGGTCAATGCAATTTGCCAATCACCGTATGGCAATGGAACACCCCACCCATGCCCACATAGAAATGAGACTCTATATAGCAATGGAATGCCCAAACACTTGGATTATCAACTACAAACCTTAAGGCAGTCCACCCGTAACGATGGGTCACCACCGTGTTTTTCGTGATTGGGTTTGCCAAATTGTACTTCTTCGGCTCGTTTTCAATGTCAAATTTCCCAATACCGCACCCAAGGACCCAAATATCTTGGCTGTGAAGGTGCCACGGATGTGTCTCGCTGTTGTTCTCGGTCAGAGCAATGGAAAATACCAAACGGAAATATACGTCGATAGTGTTATGCTTGACGAGGAACACAATCACTTGACCCGATTTAGGCGGCAAAGTGTGTACATATCCTTGGTTTCTTTAATCGTTAGGCACTGGGCCAATCAAGATGCGATGTCGTTTCAAATTGGGCTGGCATTAGGATCTATGGGCGAGACTTGCTTCTAGTAGTCCAGGTAGTAATTGAGGATGGCTGGACCAGGTCTTGTGGCCGTGGCGTTACAGCCAACGATGTTGGTCGTGATCCAATAACTTCTCGATTTTTCTTGGTCGAATTTGATATAAACGGAGTAGGTCTCGCCAGAGTAGATGAACAAATTTTGACCCGCAATTGGCTCAATAAAGTATACGTTTGCCTCAACAATTGTCATGTTGTAACCTGGCAAAACGAAGTTGCATATGTCATATGATTCAAGCAGTAAATTCCAAAGTACAAGTCTTCACATCCGTTCTATATGAAGAGCATGTTAACCTTATTAATTTTGGATTGAGGTCCTCAGCATAAAAAAATGAACGTTCCCTTTGACCTTTCTAATCTATTTCCTAAAACTCTTCAAATTTAATATCTTTGCCTAATAGGCTAATATAGAGAAAGTCATAAAGAGCAACTTTTTATCATATGTATATCGATTTGGGATTTTTTGTGGGTAAAAATTTAATTTTGGATAGGATTTTTTGTGATATTAACCTTAATATATATCTATTTTGTATTAACTGATCAAATTACTCTCCTCCAATCACAAGATTTGGTTCAAATATTCTAATTAACATTACTTCACTTTCTCTTTTTCAATAAAAATAATTTATCATCTCTCTCATTCACATACCGCCTTTATTGGACATGCATAGTCTAAGCAAAACCCAGGTTTCAAAGTCAAAAAGATATCTTTCCTATATGTGAGCATGATGAATTTAATAATTGCTAATTTGTGAAGATGATCCAGATCCAGAGCCTCATCAAATTTGGGGGGAGGGGGGGATCAATTATTAATAGCTCCAATCTGACCAGATTTGGGGGTGGGAACCAGGACACGATTTTCAAAGGTTTGACCGAGGCTAATTTGGTGAATGCACTCAAAAGATTTGTTTATAAGAAAAGGTTATTACTTTGAAAAACTCCAAAATAGTACGCAAATTAATGTTTTTATCACGAAAAATCACAATCCAGTACATTTATAATAAATTTACCCTAAATGACCACCAAAAATCCCAAACTAATATGTTTGTGATAAATTTATTCCAAAGTAACTTGTTTGACTGCCAAAAACTCTAAATTTGTACGTTTATGACATATATGCTCTCCATTAAATTGGATTAATACCATAAAAACTCATAAAAATAGCACAATTGTGATAAATAGAAAGTAAAACCCAAACTGATACATCTGTCAATTGTCATGCATCATCTCTGACAAAAAAAAAATTGTCACGCATCATTTAACTCGACTGTAAAATTTAACGGTACTAATAAAATGTAAATTTGTCATAAATATATCAGTTTTTGATAAATTTATTATAAGTATACTGATCGAGATTTTTAATAGTCGAAAAATTAATTTTGGATATACTTATTATCTATATTAATTTGGAGCTTTTTAGAAATCAATGCTTGAAAAACTTGAAACACGAGGCACACGCTTAGAAAGCGGCGACAAGTCAAACGACGACTTTCCTATTCTCTCCCCCTTTTGGCAATAAAAACGAACTTCTCTTTATGGAAAGATGACGACGGCGGTCGATGCATTGATTGTTCGTGCGGAACGCAACAGTTGCGGGGAATCTAATGAATTGGATCACGATTGCATCCACTCGAGGCTGTCATGCCAACCACGTGTCTCATCTTCCAGGACGACACGTTCCCCAATACCGGAAAGGCCCACGCTCCCACCCGTGCGGCTATTATACGCTCTTCTTCACGAGTACAAATACAACGATTATACGCTCTTCTTCACGACCTCTCCGCCCCACCTCCGCAATCTCCCGATTCTCGTCTGCTTCCACGGGAGCGCATTTTGCGTCGGGTCCGCCTTCTCCTCCCCCGCCCACTGCTACGTCAACCGCCTCGTCGCCGATGCCAGGGTCGTCGCCTCCGACGAGTACCGCATCACCCTAAAGGCCGCCCTTCCCGCCACGTGCAACTACTGGGCCTCTTTGCCGTGGCTTGCCTCCCACATGCCGCCTCACGGCATCCCTGGCGGCGGACCCTTGGCTCATTGACCGCGCCGACTTCGGTCCGTTCTACGGCTCCGGCTAGGGGTGATCATGGTCCGGGTTGGGCCGGTCCGACGCCTAACCCTAGGACCAACCCGTACAGTGTCGGTCCCCAATTTTTGGGACCGAGGACCGACCCGATCGAGTCTGGGACCGAAGACCGGACCAACCCTATGGGTTTGGTCCGATCCCAGGGTCAACCCGAGACCAGTCGATAATTTTTTTTATTTCACTTTTTATTCCTTAAAAAGTAAAACTCATTAATTCAAATTACATATCAAACCAAACTAAAAATATAAGTACATATTCAACATAAATTTAAGATAAGGTGATCACTAGTTAAAAACAACAAACTATATAAATGATCGAGATTGCTAATAGAGATAAAGTGTTTCCATCACTGAAGCATACTATAATTTTCTTGTTTTTGATTTGTCTTTGAATCATTCTTCCCTTCGGGAAATGGGATGAGATGGGAAGTTTAAGAGAAAAGAATTCTAGGCCAAAAAATGTTTTCTAAGCATCTTCTCCTGCAATCATCTATTAATAATACTTGTAACACTATATGCAAAAACGATTCATACATTCAATCAAGCAAAGTCTAATCAACCAATAATTAAGCTTCACACCACTTGATAAGGACATCATCATAACAACGGCAATACTACTATTCGAAAACTTCTTCCATTTGACACAAACTCAAAAGCAAAGTGCAACTGAACAATTAAACCATAAGAAGTTCAAAATACTTAATATAAACCATGAATATACAACTTCACATTTTGTTAAATGTTAGATGATCGCTTCAGCTTCTAAATACCTGAAAAACAAACAACACACATAATAAATACCTAACAAAATTTTTAAATTGAAATCACTATTAGTGCCGATGGAACATCTCACCATTTATGGTCATTCAACTTCAACATACAAACTCTATTTACTGATGGTAGTCTCCTTAGTAAGACAATCCATATCTACAAAAAAAGAATTCATTCATTAGATGTAAAAAGAATTAACAAGTAAAAAAGAAATATGCATGATTTAAGCTTACCCAATTCAAACTTTTCGGCATTCTCAATGCACTCTTCAACATTAATAGGCACATGAGCAGCTCTCAACCAGTCTTGAGTACAAATTAAAGCTTCCACCACTTTAGGAGTCAAGGAACTCCTAAACCCATCAAGCACCTTGCCTGAAGTACTAAAAGCCGACTCTGAAGCAACGGTAGTCACGAGAATAGATAAAACATCCCGAGCCATCAAAGATAGAATTTTATACTTCGAACCAGTACTTTTCCACCACATCAAAATATCAAGATCGGGAATATCTTCAGAATCCTCTTCAAGATACCGTTCAAGCTCTGATTTGTTGTCATCACGCCCTCTTTTCTTTTGATGGAAAAAGTTTTTTCGCCAAGCTTTGATGTTAATCTCGTCGTTTCCATCATTTCCATAGGTATTGGAAGCACTGCTACTTTCAGTAATCATAGTTTGACCCCCCAAATATTGGTTACCATGACCAAGAAAAGATTGTTCATAAAATGCATACAAACGCTCCAACATGTACTTCACCTTATTATGCATCTCATCGATTTTTGCTTCATCATCATAAATTTGCTCATAACAATACTTCACATAATGCAACTTTTTTGTAGGATCTAATGCCACCGCAATCAAAACCATCATATTTACTTTATCCAAACTTCCATAATATTTATCAAACTTCTCCTTCATCTTTGTACCCATAGTTCTAAGCTTAGGATCCAAAGCATTACTCGCATCTTTCAAATATTTGTACAAAAAAGCTATCCCCTCAAAATAATCATTCGAAGTAATATATAAACTCCCTGACATTTGAGTGGTGGCATCATAAAACTGTTTCAGGAATTTGGAAAGAATAATGGCATTTTCCCAATTTTCATTTTTAGGAGAATCATAATTAAGCTCAATTTCAAAAGACAAATCTTCCGCCGTCCTTTCAAAAGCTTTCCTAAACTTTATGGCCGTGTTTAACATGAAATAAGTAGAGTTCCATCTTGTGGCAACATCTAGACAAACCGAACCCTTGTAAGTAATCCTTTCAACCTCAATGCAAGATTGGAAAGCTTTAGCTCTCATGGGAGAACTCCTCACATATCTAACAACATTTCGAATACGAGCAATAGAATCACGTACCTCAGACAAGCCATCTTTGACAATCAAGTTTAATATATGCGCAGTGCACCTCATGTGTAAAGCTTCACCAGCTAAAACCAATGACCCATCTCTTGAAAATTTGTCTTTCAAATAATCAATGGCAACATCATTTGCACTAGCATTATCCACTGTGATTGTAGAAAAATATTTTTCTATTCCCCAATCATAGATGCATTTTTCAACTACTTTCCCAATCTCCCTGCCTTTGTGACTATGTATCACCACAAAATTGATAATCCTTTTATGCAATTTCCAGTCTTCATCAATGAAATGTGCAGTAAGACATAAATAGTTTAGATTTTGAATGGAAGTCCATGTATCAGTCGTCAATGCAATCTTTGACCTAAGCTTACCAAAGTAATTTTTCAAACAACTTCTTTCACTCATATACAACTTCATGCAATCTCTAGCCACTGTAAATCGAGATAAATGTGTGAAGAGAGGTTGTAGCTCAGTGACAAAATCATGAAACCCAACACACTCAACTATAGAAAATGGTTGTTCATCGAGGATGATTATCCGAGCAAGCATGTGCCTACACCGATCTTGATCAAATTTCCATGTTGCTAAGACATTACCACTAGTGGCATCAGTACCGATATCTCCCCCTGCCTTGCTAGGCACATTTACACCACGTGGTACAAACAACTTTTGCTTCTTATCTATATTAGGAGGATACTTGTTGCACCTTTTCAAGTGCTTCAACATTGTTGAAGTACCACTATTAACAGCATATGCATACTCCTTCCCACAATGAATGCATTTTACCATACATGTTTTTTTGGTCTTCTCATCTATAATTCTCGAAAAACTATCCCACACAATAGATTTATCCATTTTTCGCTTCTTACAAAGAGGAGGATGACTAGTAGATACCTCGGTCGACTCTTTTAAGTGTTCTTCACATCCATGGCTAGGCGATTCCATTATGGGACTCATCTCGTAACATCCCTCCACTTCAATTGACATGTTACCTGAATTCATCAAGTTCACATAAATATTTAAGTACCAGCATGTAAACTTTAGCATTTATTATCATGTACATCATGATTTGCTAAAGTAGCAGCAACCATCAGCAACCATAAGCCAATTTCACTTGAACATAACTTAAGAGAACGCAATCAATCAGCATCACATATTATCAGACAAGCATAAATAAGAAATCACAATTTGCCATCACTAATTCAGTCGAAAGTTGAAACCCATAGTCCCTAGTGCTATCATATAACATGGCTATTATACCAATAAATTCATTAACAAACAGATTTCCCTATACTAGATGCTTATAGAGAATAATATTCTTGCTGAATGGATCCAGTAAAGGATGTTGTAAAAAAAAATGACTGTTTTTATATTCTAAGAAATATCTTCAAATGCAACAATTTTTTTTTTTTTTCCATATTTCAAGATGCTATTGCATAATTATGTTTCCAGAATCAAAGTAAAGGCCAACACAAGGAAAAAGGCTCAGTGGATGTCATGATTGCTCTAGCTGCAGCTCCTATTACATACTTAGTCAAGGGAGGATGACCCCCAAAATTATTTGCCTGAGAACAACACCATGCCATCTGTTTGTTATAGTCGTAGCAATGTAATGGTTCTTCTATGAAGTGGTGTAACTTGTGTGCTTGGCAATATATGGTTGCAGCACTTCAAAACTAGGTGAGGCAATTTCCTAAAAGCTGCAACAAGTTGTTGCGGTTTGAGGGTGCTTCACTCGTGGGGAGTTTATCAATCACCCAACAAAAATTACAAAACCACTTTTCCAATTGCCGTAGGAAGTTGTACCAAACAGGCATTCAATTGGAAAGTATGTATTAAAAGTCACATATAAACTAAGCCCCTAGTGTTGCCTTTGAATAGCACTTGCACTACAGTTACAATAAACTTTGTAACACTAGGGATACAAAATTTTTGCAAGCAATGTAGATGAAAGCTTATGTGGCTCAACTCCACCAAGCTTATGGTTTCAATCACTCTATTTATAATCCAAACAGATGTTCAAGCATATTATTTAACCACCAGCTCAACTCCACTTAGATCCTTGTCCTCCAAACTGATGTAATAGGAAATATTTGAAGGCAAAAACTTTTACTTTGTCATGGGCAGCTGTCTCAATTCATGAAGTTTGGTTCATGGAAAATCCAACTCACTAAATTTAACTCGCTCATTGTTGAGCAACCATTCCATAATTTATCGTGCATGCCGCAACCCATCAACCGAACAGAAGTTTCAAGAGGATCATGTCCCTTTCGTGGAGTTAACAGGAATCACGCGATGATCCAGTTCTAACTAAACCCCCCAAGCCCACGCAGGCACAAAAATTTGAGAAACCCGACACTACTATGCAAAGTTGCCAACTCCATGAACGTATTTTGACCATATTCGAGCAACAGTAGAGCTCGATCACCTCAATCAAGCATCTACCCTACTTCTTAAACCAATGTAATTTCCCACCACCCATCTAGCAAAAATCAAGAACATACATGAGCTTGAAGCTCTAAAATCAAGCAAAAAATGAAACTCACCAGTCGAGTTGTGTTCGTAAAGGTGAGCGAACAGGGGAGAGCCACGAGGCGAGCGACGAATGGCAAGTGTAGTTCACGAGCAAAGAGGGTTTCTAATTGGGGCTTTTATTTTCTTCTGATTTACTCGGCAAAGAGAGAGCCTAGCTAAGAGAGGCAAGCAGCGGGACCGTTAAGCGGCAAGCGGCACGGGCATTGAGCGAGGCAAGCGGCAAGTGGCCAATGGCGGCAAGCAGCCAACGGCAAGCACCGTGAGCGTCGAGAGAGGCAAGAGTCCAATGGCCAGCGTCGAGCGGCGAGCAAGTCAAGCGGCCAACGGCGAACGACGAGCAACAAGCCACGAGCGACGATCGGCGAGCGGGTGAGTGTGCACGACGAATAGGGCAAGGTTGCTCTTGCTCGCGAGGGAAAGTTTCGTTTTTAGGTGAAAAATGAACAGGATAAAGAGGGAACTCAGGGAAGAATAAGACAAGAGGCTAAGGATATTTTAATTCATTTCACAGCACTATTCACCGATTTCACGGCGTGAAGAACGCCGGGCCGGGTTTGCTTTTGATAAGAAAAACATTAAAAAATATTATATATTAAATATCTAAAATATATTATATATAAATATATTTCCTTTACCAAAATATATATATATATATATATATATATATATTATCATGGTTGGTCGGGTTGGACCGACCCTAAACTTTCAGGACCAAGGACCAACTCGCACAGTACCGATCCTAGAATCTTAGGACCGAGGACCAACCCGATCCCCTTGAAAATCGGACCAGGACCAACAGGGTTGGGCCAGTCCAGGGTCAGTCCAAGGTCGACCCTAGACCGCTGCTCACCCCTAGCTCCGGCGATAGCGCCAGGGCCAACATCGCCCAAAATAATGTTGCCGGCGCCTGGGTCTTCCCTGGCAGCGTGAGCGAAATTAAATTAATGTCTCAAGTTTAAATTTAAATAACGATTTGTTAAACCGAATTTGTCGATAAAATTTCACAAGTAGAAGAAATATAAAATAAATTGAAAGAAAATTTTCATCAATTGCTGCGGAATCCGAATCGTGAAGATGGAGTCCTCCGCACGTACGCAAGAATTCAAGCGCAAGTGGGCCCAGGCGAAGCCAATTCAGCGTCTCTCCCACGTGAAGTTCCTCCGCACGTAATATTGGAAATTGGTGGGGCCCAAGGTCAAACTTTTGACTCTGGGCACACTTATATATATATAAATGCGGACGATCAGTGGGGTTTTTTTTCTTCTTTCGGTGGGTTGCTGCACGTACAAACCTACGGAGAAAACCCTACGTGCTTGAGCCGCACGTCCAACGAACATTGAAGCCACAAGCCGCGAGAAGTTTTGAAGAAATACGCGAAGCCGTACGTCCTGATTTTGGTGTACGTAGAGCATTTTGTTTAAAGCTTGAACACGTAGTAATTTTGTGTCGTGAGTTTATACCCAAGTGAGTTGTTTATTTTATAAACACTTTGATTTTGGGTTAAATCTAGGTATAGGAAACTCTTGAGCGTGTGAGTAATTGTAAACTCTTCTCCTTACCTCATCATGCGAGATAGAGGAACCATTTGTTAATTCTTCGATTATAGTTGATTATTTGATCTTTGCTTCTCCCCGTGGATGTAGTGTAGATCGATCTCGGGACCGACCCACGTAAATTTCTGGTGTCCTTAAGCGACGCGTCGATTACTCGCACCATTTTTCTGTGCGTCGGCAACGGTGGCAGCCGGGAGGCTACATTTCAACCCTTCCGCTGGTAGGTGAAGAGCGAGCTGGACATCCACGGTAGGCTGGTCATCCCCATTAACGTATTCTAAGTCCTGTTCCATTCTCTCTCCCTCTCTCTCTCTCGCCTCCAACCACGCCCCCAACCAACCAACCATTATAAATATGCCCTCCCGGCTCGCATCCGTATCATCAGATTCCAAATCAATCTCTCTCTCTCTCTCTCTCTCTCTCTCTCTCTCCCCACCCTCCTTCCCTCGTTTCCTCTTCGACATGGATGTCCAAAAGATGAGTGCTTTATTTGCAGTCTTTCTTTGCATTTTGGTTACCGTGCCTTCGGCGGCGGAGGGCAGGGCACGACTCTACCAGTGGGTAGCGAAGTACGAGTTCACGCCACCCGTGGGCTACCGGCATCTTTCCGTCACCGTCAACGGACACACTCCTGGCCCGACCATACCGGCTTATCGAGGAGACATGCTCATCATCGAGGTCACCAACGGGTTGGAGAAGGAGGACCTCGCGATCCAGTTCTACAGAGTGCGACCGGTAAGTAACGAAGACATCAAAAAGCATGTCTCGAAGGTGGTCAGTCCATGTGGGGGCGGTAATGATGATGATGTTGTTGGTTTTGCAGATTGGCAAGGGTTGGACGGAACCCATTAGGCCCGGAAGGACTTTTTCTTATCGGTTCTTCGTTGATCAGGTGAGTCCCAATACAAACACGATGATTATACTCTCCCAAATTCGGTTCTTCGTTCTTTCTTCACGACCTCTCCGCCCCACCTCCGCAAGCTCCCGATTCTCCTCTGCTTCCACGTCGGCACTTTTTGCGTCGGGTCCGCCTTCTCCTTCCCCGCCACGTGCGACTGCTGGGCCGCGCCGCCGTGGGTCGCCTCCCACATGCCGCCTCACGGCATCCCCGGCGGGGGACCCTTGGCTAGCCGACCGCGCCGAGTTCGGTCTGCTCTACGTCCCCGGGGATAGCGTCGGGGCCGACATCGCCCAAAACCATGCGGCCGGCGCCGGGGTCTTCTCTGGCGGCGCGAGCGAGGGTCCTCGGTGCGTTCACCTGGTAACCCTCCCTCTGGGGGTCGGAGGCGATTAATAGAGAGGAGGGAGGGTCAGGGTTGGGGTCGGGGTCGGGGTCGGGGTCGGGGTAGGGAGGCGAGCGTGATGGTGCAGGTCTGGGTCGCGGTAGGGAGGCGAGCGTGATGGTGCAAGTCTGGGAGTTCGCGAACCCATGGCGGAGGGAGGAATGGAGGACCCGGCTATAAATCCGGGAGGTCCCGGGGCTCCGAGCCTGCCGGGGTGGGTTCTGCGAGAGGGTGCTGTTGTGGGTGGCGGAGCGCGCAGAAAGAGAGAGAGAGAAAGGGGGCGGAGATGGCGGTTTTCTCCTTGACGTTGCGATCTTCTTCTTCATTGGCGGGGGTGGTTGTGGGTATAGTCCAGTTCTCCGATCTCCATTTTCAGTGTCCGCCATCGTCTCCGACCGGGCCACTTCGAGACCTCCATCGCCACCCGCTCTCTCCGCCGTCAACCCTTCTCTTGCCCTCATCTCCAGCGATCTTTTACGAACACTGACACTATACTTTTATGGCAGGTCGGAGACTACCCATACCACGCTCGTTCCAGATTACAAGAAGCGGCCGGACTGCGCGGGTTGATTCGAGTCTCGCCAGCATACGTGGGCAACAAAGGCGTACCGACCGAAGAGGGCGCCGACCAGGCAGGCAAGCATGCTGGGCACGCCAAGGGGAGTGGCGAGACAAAGGGCTCTGAGAGGCCATGACAAGAGCGGGGCCACTAGAATTTGACTTGTTAGAATGTCGACAGCAGTTTTCTACTGATTTGCTTACTGATCCTAGATACATGAGGCTAGGACAGTCATTACATCGTGTTCCTGATCGGCAATTCTATGATATTAACCATTTAGATTTGGTTAATAATGACTCCTCTGTGTGGATTCTAATTCCCTATCCTTTTATTGTATCCTGAGAGGAAAATTCGGTTGATTTTTCTGTCGTTGTATGATATGCATAATCTAAGTAAAAGTAGGTTTCATTAGTGTATACTAATTTCTATATTTAATTAGAGGAGGAGTTGCTGAGGGATATGGGATTATTTTATTTACTTGAAGCGATAGAATTTCTCTTTCATTCTTTTGGGGTGTTCTAGAATAGATACTCTCACGTCATACGAGGAAAATTCACTCGTCCCCACCTTTGACATCGGGAAAGCGCCCAGTCCAAATACTCATGCTCATGTCCAAAAAACGCACGCACGCGACCTCAGTTGATTAATTCGATTGCTTTCATCTGTGGACCACAGTTCAGTACTACTGCAAACCGACTTATTCAAATTCCGTCTATTTTCATCTGCCGTGCTGTGTGCGGATCGGCTCCTGTAACCGCAAAAGATGAGAAGATTGATTGGATTGCTTCTCTATGTTGTGGCGATGATGACATCCCGATATGTATCCATGAAGTCCCACCTGTAAGAAACTTGAGAATCCTACAATAATTTCTGACGGATAGGACTCAATGAACACATGTTGGGTACTAAATTGAGTGCCTTATTACTGGCTTGGTAAGACAGTCTCACCTATACTTTCCTATCGTTCCACAAAAAGCTTATGGCACGCCATGAAGCCAAAGGTTCATTAATTAGCCATAATGTCTAGATTGAGCATGCAATATTTTTATCATCTACGGTCACAATCGCAAAAGACCCAATTGCCACAAGGCACGTTGAATACTCTGCAAACATCTTAAATCAATTAATTGAGTTGCATCTTTTTTTTTTGGGTGACCCCAATTTGAAGAAATTTACATATGATTGGGGTGATTTAAATAGATAGGATCGAATTTTTTAGCTCAAAATCCCTGACGCCTCAATCAAGTGCGTCAGACTTGGTGGTTGAGCATGCAATTTAGTGCTTGAATGACTTAAGTTGCTAGAGAATAGGAAGAGAAGAATATTAAGATATGTGGAAGAACAGAGAACGAGAAAGTAGGGTCAATAAAGAATCTAAATTCAACCCTAGATTAGCGTGTGAAAAAATGGATTAATCACATTGTAATTATCTTAACTATTTCCATGTACAACTTAATCCATGGGTCAACGGTCAAATTATAAAAGTTGATCTATTGCAAAAGGCCTTTTATATTATTTTATTTTGCATAGAAGCATAAGAACATTACCTAAAAGGATAATAAGTGCATTAAAAGTCTTAAAAGTTATCAAGAAAGTTAAATTTCATCATACAACTTTCAAAAAATGCAATTAAATCCAAAAACTTGTCACGAAAGTGCAATTTAATTCTAAAATTTTCAAAAAGTGTTATCAAGTTCTTACACTTGTCAAATTGGTCTAATCATATCCTCCCATCAATTACACTTTTCCAAATTTTTAAGAATTGACCACGCTTTTTGAAAATTTTATGACTTTGAATACACTTATCTCCTAACTAAAATAGAGGAGCTTTGAATCTTGCTATTTTTATTTTATTTCCTTTCTACTTTCTTTTGGGGGAGTTGACAAAAATATATGGTAACTGGATAAACAATGTTAACTATAAATAGAAAAATTAGTTGACGTTACTAAACGAATTTATGTTTTTTTTTCCCAAGAAACAAAAGAATAGAAATAGTAAAGAAAAGAACAGAATTAATAAAAAATTGGTTGGTTACAAATAAGGCCTTACTCAATAAGTCTTTAAATTTGTCGTGATAATATATTTGTGTCCCAAAATTTAAGTGAAAACTAATATCATCTTAGCCTGGGAATTCCCCGGGGGGTCTACACATTCAATGACTATTACGATGTTGATAGACGCAGACCAATTTCGTATAATTACTTTCTCAAGACAGTATAAAAAGGAAAAAAATGACCTCGCAACACAATTTTATTTTTCGGTCGAACATCTTCAAATATCCATAACCTGTGACTTTTCTTAAGGGGGACTGGTAGGGGTAAATAGATACGGAAGAAGACATGTCAGATGTCCCACACGAGTCTTGGTAGTTGAGAGAAAAAGCGGAATCATTCGTTGATTTTTAGGCATTGACATCGCTCTTCCCTGGGTAAAGAATCGGGTCATCAAAAAAAGCCGCAAGCTGCCTCTCATGCACGATTATTTTCCGCGCAACATCTTTTCAACACGTGTGGTGGGATTTTTTATTTTATTTTTATGTTCCTAGGCCCGTAAACTTGAAAGACACGTCCTTCCTTCGGCTTCGCAAGGCTAGAAAGAAAAGCAAAGGGCAAGATAATAGGAACAAACTAGTTGTAAGACATCGCGCATGCCACGTTATTCCGTCTGCAGAACAGACAAGACTGGTGGTTTCATGAGCTTTCAGTCTATTCAAGCTTTGAACAGAGGGAAGACACGATGCATGTACATTATTGCTATGAGCCGTTCAAAATTCCAGGAAAGTGAAATTTCAAGAAAGCAAATCCTTCATTAATCGATGGTGTGGAGCGAGCAGCCCCAATTTTGATACGAGGATAATTAACATAAACTCAACCTTCATATGTTGATATCGAGATCAAGTCATAATCTTGTGTTGTGTCTTGATTGTTCTGTGCCTTGTCATATAAATTTCATTTTATGTACACCTTGGAAAGATTCACCGCATGATGCATCATATGAAAAAGGATTAACAAAAACACTAGTTTTATAATTTTCCTTGGCAGGATCAAGTTGTAGCATTATGTGTCTTTGAATATTTGAGTATATATTTATTTACTTTATAATTACGTAAAAGAAAGTGAGAAATACCAAAGACAAGGCATGAAAATCTAGATTGTTCAATTTTTTCCAACGACATTCAATCAACGGTGATGAAACTGGGTTAATTTAATTTATAAAGAGAGAGAGAGAGAGAGAGAGAGAGAGAGAGAGAGTAGGATATAGGTTGTATACCATATAAAAATCATACAAGTTTCAAACAAACTTATGCAAATAAAAGGAGAAAGCAGATACCCTAATATCTTAATAAATTTGTTCATTGAATGGTCAAACTCCTAAGTCTAGTAGCAAGCAACTTGAAGCATATCATACCCCTCAGTCATTCATGGTCTGGGTTGGGCCGATCCACCCCCTAATCTTAGGCTCACCTTACATAGTATTGATTTTCAATTTTTGAGACTAATGACTAACCCTATTGAGCTTGAGACCGGGAACTGGATCGGTTCCAAGGTTGGTCATAGTGTTGGTCCTCAATAGGTTCGATATGATTTTAGGATCAACCTGAGACTAACTGATACTTTTTTATTTTATTTTTTATACTCCCTGATAAGGCAATCGATGATTGGATTGACCCAATGGATTTGGTGATGAGCAAGGTCAACAAAGAGAGGCGAGCAGCGAGCGTCAAATAGGGTGACCATCGAGCATCGAGCGGAGTGAGCGAAGAGCAACAAGCAGGGCAAGCATCGAGTTGCGAGCTACCAAAAGCAAGCGAGGCGAGTATCGAGCGTCAAGCGGAGAAGTTGTTTCTTTCGATTTTGGCAAATTGAAGACTGAGAGAATAAAGAAGATAGAAGAGAACGAGTATCAATTCCAAGGTTGGTCATAGTGCTGGTCCTTAACAGCTCGAGGCTCACGCCTCGCTGGAAATCGGCAAGACCTCCGCCTCGATAGATCCGGCAAGCTTGAGGCTCGCCGGAGTCAGGCGAGCTTGAGCTCGCCGAATCTAGCGAGGCTTGAGCCTCGCCCAACGCCGCCGAGCTCGAGTCTCGCCGGATTGGCGAGGGTCGAGCCTTGCCAGATTCGGCGAGCTCGAGGCTCGCCTAGCCGGTCGCCGGCCATCACCATGCCGGCGACCGGAAGGAGGACAGAGAGAAAGAAAAAAAAAAAAAAAAAAGAGAAAATCAAAATAAAATAAAATTATAATTTCGATTTTTATAAAAAAAATATATATATAAGGTTTTGGTTGAAAATGGGCTTTCAATCCAACCCATTTAAAACCCACTTAAGACCCACCTATCTTAAGTCTTTAATTGTGAAACCCATTTAACTACTTTTTGTCAAAAACAAGTGACTCATATATGGCCCATTTATGATTTAAATGGGTCATATATGGGTCTAAGACCCATTTTAACACTTCTACTGCCACCTCACCATCGTCTAAAAGGGTCGGTAACGGTTCCAATGATGGTGGGGCGAGGGTCGGCAAGGGTGGCCAATGGCTGTCAACCCTAGTCGACCATAGGCGAGAGGCCCTCGCCCAGATCTAGGGTGAGGGGTTGCAACCCTCCTCCAAATCTGGCGAGGGTTGTTGTCTCTCGTCCAAAAGGGCCAAGAGTCGTTGTTGGCTGTGGTGGACCCCACCCCAGCTAATGGCAACCCTTGGCCCAACCATAACGGCGACCATGGCTTTGGTAGAGTCTAATTTCCATTTTTTTTTAATTCTCTCCCATACCATTGAAATCACCAAGATGGGAAAGAGGAGGTGGGGAGTTTGATTTTTCACCTTCTCAGGATTGGGATAGAGAAGAGTTAGAGTATGACAAAAAAGAAAAAAATTGTGTTGACCATCTATTGCTCTCCGGTTCGTGAGATTATGCTATTTGGCTTTTGCAGATTGGAAAGGTTGTGACCCATTCCGCTCGGAAATACTTTCAGACGTCGATTGGTTGCTATACACACGGTACAAAGATTATCGAATGGTTTCGTGGGATTTCCTACACTCAAAGCTCTTGTAAATTTTGAGTTCCTGGGCAATTCACTTTATTTGATGAATGACGTAATACTCTATGTAGGTCGGAACCTTCCAATACTACGCGCCGTCCAACGAAGAGAGGCCGGACTTTACGGGTGGATACGGGTTTTGTGCCCGTCAGACAACGACAAGGCTAGCAAGTTGCCTTCGGAGGAAAATTCGAAAAGGCCATAACATGATTTGACCCACGCAAATTAATTCTTATGCATTAAGTAATTTTATCACATGTGTATCAATTTAAGATTTTTTGTGGTTAAAAAAAATAATTTAGAGTAAATTTATGACAAATGTCTCAGTTTGGGATTTTTGTTTGGTCAAAAAATTTGTTTGGGAAAAATTTATCATAAATATATTAATTTTGGAGATTTTTTATGGTAAAAAAATTAGTTTTGAATAAATTTATCACAAATGTATCGATTTGATTTTTTCGTGATATTAACCATTTTAAAAAAATTTCATAAGGTTTGAATTAATGGAGACGTTTGATATGAAATTATTTGTAGGCGAGGCGCTCAACCTAGAAATTTGATTTCATCATACGTGTCCGGATGATGCTCGGGGGACCAAACCAGTATTATCATAAGTTTTCGGGTAATGATTCGGTCCACTAGAATTTAGGGACAAAGAGGCCAATGCAATTTGCCAATCACTGTATGGCAATGGAACACCCCACCCATGCCCACATAGAAATGAGACTATATGGCAATGGAACGCCCAAACGCCCAGATTATCAACTACAAACCTTAAGGCGGTCCACCCGTAACAATGGGTCGCCACCGTGTTTTTCGTGATTGGGTTTGCCAAATTGTACTTCTTCGGCTCGTTGTCAATGTCAAATTTCCCAATACCGTACCCAAGGACCCAAATATCTTGGCCGTGGAGGTGCCACGGATGTGTCTCGCTGTTGTTCTCGGTCAGAGCAATGGAAAATACCAAACGGAAATATACGTCGATAGTGTTATGCCTGACGAGGAACACAATCACTTGACCCGATTTAGGCGGCAAAGTGTGTACATATCCTTGGTGACTTTAATCGTTAGGCACTGGGCCAATCAAGATGCGATGTCGTTTCAAATTGGCTGGCGTTAGGATCCATGGGCGAGACTTGCTTCAAGTAGTCCAGGTAGTCATTGAGGATGGCTAGACCAGGAGGTCTTCTGGCCGTGGCGTTACAGCCAACGATGTTGGTCGTGATCCAATAATTTCTCGATTTTTCTTGGTCGAATTTGATATAAACGGAGTAGGTCTCGCCAGAGTAGATGAACAAATTTTGACCCGCAATTGGCTCAATAAAGTATCCGTTTGCCTCAACAATTGTCATGTTGCGACCGGGCAAAACGAAGTTACATTTGTCATATGATGCAAGCACTAAATTCCAAAGTACAAGTCTTCACATCTGTTCTATATGAAGAGCATGTTAGGCTTATTATTTTTGGATTGAGGTCCTCAGCATAAAAAATGAACGTTTCCTTTGACCTTTCTAATCTATTTCCTAAAATTCTTCAAATTTAATATCTTTGCCTAATAGGCTAACATAGAGAAAGTCATAAAGAACAGCTTTTTTTCCCCTGCTTAGCGCTAACAATAGGTGTTCGGGATTTATCAAGAACTATTTTATCGCTTGTTAGTTTCCATTAAATTTAACGATCAAATTACTAAATTAAATGACACGTAGCAGTTGATGGATGTACCAATTTGAGATTTTAGTTTTGTGATTTTTCGTGATATTAAACCAATTTTAACATTAGCTATATTTATCACAGATATATCATTTTGAAGTTTTTGACAATAAAAAAGCTAGTTTTGGATAAACTTATTAGAAGTATTCCGGCTTAAGGTTTTTCATGGTTACAAAAATTAGTTTAAGATTAATTTATTACATGTATATCAAGTTTGGATTTTTTATGGGTAAAAATTTAGTTTGGGATAAATTTATCACATATGTACCAATTTAGGGTATTTTGTGATATTAACCTTAATATATATCCATTTTCTATTAATTGATCAAATTACTCTCCTCCAATCACAAGATTTGGTTCAAATATTCTAATTAACATTACTTCACAGTCTCTCTTTCAATAAAAAAAAAAAAAAAATATCATCTCTCTCATTCACCTACCAACTAGGTTTCAAAGTCAAAAAGATATCTTTCCTATTTGTGAGCATGATGAATTTAATAATTGCTAATTTGTGAAGATAATCCAGAACCTCATCAAATTAGGTTGGGGGAGGGATCAATTATTAATAGCTTCAATCTGACCAGATTTGGGGGTGGGGACTAGGACACGATTTTCGAAGGTTTGACCGAGGCCAATTTGGTAAATGCACTCGAAAGATTTTTTTATAAGAAAATGTTAGTGCCTTGAAAATTTTCAAATTAGTACACCTATGATAAATTTACCCAAAATTAGTATTTTGATCACGAAAAATCCCAAACCGGTACATCTACAACAAATTTATCCTCAATGACCACAAAAAACCCACAAACTGATATATTTGCGATAAATATACCCCAAACTAGTCTGTTTGACCGCCAAAAACTCTAAATTGGTATATTTGTGGCATATATACTCTTCATTAAATTGAATTAATATCATAAAAATGGTATAACTATAATAAACAGAAAGTAAAATCCCAAATTAATACACCTATCAATTATCACGCATTATCCAACTCGACTGTAAAATTTAACGGTACTAATAAAAGGTAAATTTGTCACAAGTATATCATTTTGGGGTAAATTTATTAAAAGTGTACTAATCGAGATTTTTAATGATCAAAAAATTAAATTTTGGATATACTCATCATATCTACTTGAAAAACTTAAAAAACAAGCCCAGAAATGGCGACGAGTCAAACGATCGCTTTCCTATTCTCTCCCCATTTTGGGAATCCAAACGAACTTCTCTTTATGGAAAGATGACGACGGCGGTCGATGCATTGATTGTTCGTGCAGAACGCGACAGTTGCGGGGAATCTAATGATTTGGATCACGAGTGCATCCACTCGTGGCTGTCATGCCAACCACGTGTCTCATCTTCCAGGACGACACGTGCCCGGAAACCGGAAAGGCCCACTCCCCCACCCGTGCGGCTACCCGACCCGGACCCGGCACTCGACCCCCTGCGGACCGTCCGAAATAAATTTAAAAAATTAAAAAATTAAAAAATTTGCTCCGACAACCGCTATCATCTCTCGCTCTCATCCTTGGGCGAGGTCGAGATCCCCGGCTGTGATTGGGCTCCGTCTTGCCCCCGCCGTCGCCATGGCGGCTGCAGATCTAGCCGGCCAGATCGGATCTGCCGCGGCGGGAGGCGTTGAGAGGGGGATTCACCGAGCTGGGCGCGGCGGCGACTGCGGGGCGGAGGGCTCGTGGATGGAGGTTACGGCGGAGCGGTGGTTGTGACGAAGGAGATAAGAAGGAGAAAAAGATCAGATTTTTAATCTGTTTTGTTTGATTTCAGGTCAGTATGTATGTTTCGAATTATATTTTTTTTGCCTTTTTGGTCGTATGTCAAACTGAAATTAGATGTAGAAAAAGACGCACGCCATCTTAGCTGGAGAACCGCCGCCGCATGCATCCTCCTTGAAACATAAAAGCAGGGCAGCAACTGCAACATACATTCGTGTGCAGTTTGGCTCCTGTAACGGCGAAAGATGAACATACTAATTGGATTGCTTCTCTGTGTTTCGGCAATTATGGCATCTGCGGGGGCCACATTGCTTTTCCTTCCACTGGGATGTGAAGCTCGAATTGGACTTCAACAAGAAGCTGGTCATCACCATTAGTGGAACGACCGTGGGACGATGAAAGTTACCAACAGCTTAGTGAAGGAGAATCCCGCAACCCATTGGGGTGGAATCTGACGGGTATATAAGGTAATCGCATAGAAACAATGCTGTGAAAGTCAAGTGTTCGATGAAGATTGTCATAACCAGTTTATGAGACGATGATCGATTCTTGGGTTACATTAAATTGCAGATTGGAACTCCGCGGTGTCGCAGAACAAATGGCCCCATTTTGGCAGGAGAGACACATACCTATCGTTTTGTTGCTGATCAGGTGAGTTCCCATATATACTACGAAATATCACATCAGTAATATCTTGGAACTCCCCCACCAGGTGATGTTGTTGTTGAGGGTTCTCCTTCACCCAAACCAGCTCTTCCTACATCCAGGCCTAGTGGAAGTAAGGCTATGAGCAGAATCAGTGTAGTGTTAAGGCTCGGTGTCGCTGTGGCCCCGCCCATATGGTATAAAGATATCATAAACTTGAAATTCACACTATTTTGGAGTGAAGTCTTAATGTTGCAGAACGTTTATAATTAATGAATTTCAAATTGTTATCCCATATTTTTCTATTGTTTGTGTAATTTTAGGATCTCGTGATCTACGATCCTATCCTTTAGACAGCTTCATTCGTTCCTAAGTAGGATGCCAATCCTAACAACCTTTCTCCTTCCAGTGAAAAATCTTTATTAAAAGCCAGGAGGTACTGGACGATGTTTTTCTTTTTTTTTGGCCTACTCCAAAGACAAACAGAGGAGTCCACAAAGAAAAAAACAGAGAAAACATTTGATGTGGGAGCGCAGGAATTCAGACAGTATTTCAATATTTGAACTTCATTTGCTTGTTTTAAGGTCGATGGGTCTCTAATTGTGCAAAACTATGTTAAAATTTCACAAATTGGCCTCAGTGTGTTAAATTTGTAGGATCTTATGACCCTCTATCCGTTCCTCAAAGACCTCACAATCATCCTGCCTAGGACCCCAATTCTGCCAATGCTGTTTCGAAATGCTGCTATTATCGGAACAACTGAAATGAAGTTAATGTTAAGATTATGCTTTAATGAATATAGAAATATTTATTATCAGGTGTGCTATCCATGCACTTGTATCTAAATTTTGGAAACTTGCCTTGAGAACTGTTGTTTGTGATTTGGAAACTTTGAAAAGTCAGATACTATGACAATTGCCCATGTTTGGCACCCATATTGGAGTGATTGTTCTTTGTAATAAAAACGTGGTGTTTGAATGGTTGCTAATGTCAAATTTTGCGAGTGGTCTGGTTTAGAGGGTTAATAATGATAAGATGATTCTTATGGACCCCACGCAAAGGCGTACTTTGTCATTAACATTTACTTCTTGTTTTCGCCAAACACCAGAAGGATAGGACATCCCAATGAATTGTCTCATATTTTGTGATTGACGAGATGAGGTAGGGTGTTCAAGATTCCTTAGATTCCTTGTCCTATGATAAAATTTCTGAAATGCATGTGGCTAAATATAGTCCCTGAATTATGGCCATTCGTCGGTGACTGGAAATCCACTGATCAAGACAGATCTTCATCTGTCATGTACCTTTTAATGAAATAACCAGAGGATCGCCTATTCCATTCTTGACTAGTTTTATTGTTCTTTTGTATTGAAATCATCATACATCTTATTATCCCATTATTCTTAAAAATTCCAAAATCTATTCTTCTCAGCTCTCTCATATTTGCTTGAGATACAAGAAGAATAAGAAAAACTAGGCAACCCATATGCGAAGCAACAAGAAGAGTGCAAAAAGAACCCATCAAAATACCAGTGCCTTGCATGTTCTTTCTGCTCAGGCAACCTTCCATGTGTAAAGGCTTATAAACACCATACTGGCTGTATTGGCAAGAGGAACCAGACTCAGTTCATTCCTCTCTCTGTCTCAATTTAATGACAATGTTATCCCCTCTGGTATACTCTCTCTCTCTCTCTCTCTCTCTCTCTCTCTCCACACTGCACATGCGTGCATTTCTAGATTGTAGCTTTGTTGCTGTCTTGTGAGTATGATTATTCAGGCATAGATTTCTGTCAGTAATTGCCCTGCTTTGAATGGTTTCCTTTGCTCAGAAAATTAACTTAAGCCAGAGCTTACTTCTGTTTTCATGTTTTCTCTGTAAAACTTATTTCATTTATTCTTGAATTTTATATACATAAATCTTTGAAATTCATGATGGACATAAATTATAATTTTCTATAGGAAGTGAAGACGGTCGCTGAATCTGCTCACAGAACAAGAGCTAGACTAAGTGTGTCTTTAGTTTAAGTTGCCTTTTCACCTCCAAAACTCCGGGGTGCAGCTGCTAATTGGAAAACAAACCTCTTGTTCCTTATAAGTGGGCTGTCAAAAAGGGGCAGAAATCAGTCTCGTTATGAGGAAAGGTGTGACATCAGAGTCTTGACCTTAGAGTGGATTACATATACGATCCTATCAATTTCGGGTGTGGGGCCATTCTCTTGGCTGGGGTATACAACATAAGGCCAGCTAGGGTCTTCCTGAGTCATTTCAGATTTATCTTTAAAATTTGACTTTGCTCCAGGGGTTTAGAGATTTCACTGTCAGTGTTTACCCGTGATGTTGTGATCTGATTCTCATATTTATTTCTCCCTAAATAAATAATTAAGCCGTCTGATGATAAAAGAGGCATTCTTGAAGGGTAAGATCAGCTCTTCTATCTCTATGACATCACCTTTGTTTCTGAATCATAGATATATGGGTTTATATCTGGATGCCATTGCAGCTGCTTGAAGTATTTTGGATAGAGCATTTAACTGAGAAAATGCTATCAGGAATTACTTTTTTCTTCGCTTTTTGAACTATTAATGAGGAACATTTTCTTAAACGAGCGTGATTGAACTCGTCTAACCTGCTTTAGCTTTTGATCTCATTTGCTAACTTATTTTCTTGCCGGGAGATTAGGAAATGCAGGACTTGGTCAGATGTTGGCTTTTTGGTCATGCTTTGGATAGACAGATTTAAAGAGTCCGCAAATGTCATCTTCTTTCTGGACACGCTTTTCATTGATTTTTAGGCATTTTTTCCGTCTTCTTGATCCCATGCTTTTCGTTATTCTTTCCGCCTTTGTGAGCCCTTTTTTTGACCTTTTTTTCCAATGAAGATTTCTGTTGGGAATCTTATTTTGGAATTATTTGAGTTTCTGATCTGTAAATTCTGCTTTTATAATTTTTTTCAGGAGAAATTTATTTCATGGACAATTGAATGGCGCTTCCACTCAACAGGGTGGTTTTTTTATTTTTCATTTTCCTTCTTCCTCCTTCCGCCAAGCCTCAACGACGGTCACGCCACATAAGACGGCCAACGTCCGTGTCAGAAATTTCCTTCTAAAACTGATTGAATGGACTTAATTGGTAAAACGTTAATAAGTTTAGGACTCAATTAGTAAAATTAAAAAGTTTAAAATTAAATTGGTTAAATAGATTTAGAATTTTTTAGATAATTTTCCTACCAAAGCCCCACAAACAAAAGGGCATGCACAAAGTAGATTTATAATAGAAGGTCGAGCTACATGGATCCATGGCTTTACGAACTAATGTGTTGAGTAGTTAGTGGCAAGAGACGGAGCCGATGTGTTCAGTTAAAAAAACTTCACTCCACTTGTTCGTATCTAGGTGTTATGTTGGCTTGAGTGGATTCAACGTATTCTAAGTCTTAGTGTGCTATGTTAATACATGGTTTTGTTAACTAGAACCACAAAGAAGACTTGTTTCTCCCTCATATATAATACTCCAATTTGATGTCATGTCACTTATCGGCAAAAATATCCCTTAAGTTGTGCCACGGTGAACGGTGTTGCTTCTCATTCGATGGGCGCATTACCCCGGTCCTAGTAGAGATAACCACTCAGGAAGCCTCTATATTTGTCGCGAAAAAAAGTAACATTTGAGTTCTCAAAAGTTGGTCTACGCAAACTAACGTCATCCTAGTCATGGATTCCTGGGGGCCTGATATGGGAAGAGTTGTCGGAACGGGCCACTGGGTCCCGGCGCTTAGCTGGTTTTGGCTGGTGTTCCCCCCCCCCCCACCACCAAACCTCCTTCCCTTTATAAAATGCCCTTGCGGCTCGCCGTGCATCCGTATCATCATCTCTCTCTCTCTCTCTCTCTAAAGGTATCATCATCTCTCTCTCTCTCTAAAGGTATCATCATCTCTCTCTCTCTCTCTCTAAAGGTATCATCATCTAAAGGTATCATCATCTCTCTCTCTCTCTAAAGGTATCATCATCTCTCTCTCTCTCTCTCTCTCTCTCTAAAGGGCTCGCCGTGCACCCGTATCATCAGATTCCAAATCTCTCTCTCTCTCTCTCTCTCTCTCTCTCTCAACCCACCTAATATTTTCTCCTCTCTCTCTCTATCTGTCTCCCCCTCCCACCCTCCCTCGTTTCCTCTTTGACATGGATGCCCAAAAGATGAGTGCTTTACTTGCAGTATTTCTTTGCATTTTGGTGACCGTGCCTTCGGTGGCGGAGGGCAGGGCACGACTCCACCAGTGGGTAGCGAAGTACGAGTTCACGCCGCCCGTGGGCTACCCGAAGCGTTCCATCACCGTCAACGGACACACTCCTGGCCCGACCATACCGGCTTATCGAGGAGACATGCTCATCATCGAGGTCACCAACAAGTTGGGGAAGGAGGACCTCGCGATCCAGTTCGACAGAGTGAGACCGGTAAGTAACGAAGACATCAAAAAGCATGTCTCGAAGGATGTCCGTCCATGTGGGGGCGGTGATGATGATGATGTTTCCTGGTTTTGCAGATTGGCAAGGGTTGGACGGAACCCATTAGGCCCGGAAGGACTTTTTCTTATCGGTTCTTCGTTGATCGGGTGAGTCCCAATACAAACACGATGATTATACGCTCCCAAATTCGGTTCTTCGTTCTTTCTTCACGACCTCTCCGCCCCACCTCCACAAGCTCCCGATTCTCCTCTGCTTCCACGTCAGCGCTTTTTGCGTCGGGTCCGCCTTCTCCTTCCCCGTCCACTGCTACGTCAACCGCCTCGTCGCGGATGCCGGCGTCGTCGCCTCCGACGAGTACCGCGTCGCCCCGGAGGAGGCCCTCCCCACCACGTGCGACTGCTGGGCCGCGCCGCCGTGGGTCGCCTCCCACATACCGCCTCACGGCATCCCCGTCGGCGAACCCTTGACTCGCCGACCGCGCCGAGTTCGGTCGGCTCTACGTCGCCGACGATAGCGCCGGGGTCTTCTCTGGCGGCGCGAGCGAGGGTCCTCGGTGCGTTCACCTGGTAACCCTCCCTCTGGGGGTCGGAGGCGATTAAGAGAGAGGAGGGAGGGTCAGGGTTGGGGTCGGGGTCGGGGTAGGGAGGCGAGCGTGATGGAGGTCTGGGTCGCGGTAGGGAGGCGAGGGTGATGGTGCAGGTCTGGGTCGCGGTAGGGAGGCGAGCGTGATGGTGCAGGTCTGGTGCAGGTCGAGGGTGGGTCAGGGGGTCGGGAGGCGAGCGTGATGGTGCAGGTCTGGGAGTTCGCGAACCCATGGCGGCGGGAGGAATGGAGGACCCGGCTATAAATCCGGGAGGTCCCGGGGCTCCGAGCCTGCCGGGGTGGGTTCTGCGAGAGGGTGCTGTTGTGGGTGGAGGAGCGCGCAGAGAGAGAGAGAGAGAGAGAAAGGGGGCGGAGATGGCGGTTTTCTCCTTGACGTTGCGATCATCTTCTTCATCGGCGGGGGTGGTTGTGGGTAGAGTCCAGTTCTCCGATCTCCATTTTCAGCGTCCGCCATCGTCTCCGACCGGCCCACTTCGAGACCTCCATCGCCACCTACTCTCTCCGCCGTCAACCCTTCTCTTGCCCTCATCTCCAGCGATCTTTTACGAACACTGACACTATACTTTTATGGCAGGTCGGAGACTACTCATACCACGCTCGTTCCAGATTACAAGAAGTGGCCGGACTGCGCGGGTTGATTCGAGTCTCGCCAGCATACGTGGGCAACAAAGGCGAACCGAACGAACAGGGGGCCGACCAGGCAGGCAAGCTTGCTGGGCACGCCAAGGGAGTGGCAAGACAAAGGGTTCTAAGAGGCCATGACAGGAGCGGGCCCACTAGAAAGAATTTGACTTGTTGTTGGGATGTCAGTGACAGCAGTTCATTCTATGATATTAACCATTTAGATTTGGCTAATAATGACTCCTCTGTGTGGATTATAATTCCCTATCCTTTTTATTGTATCTTTAGAGGAAAATTCGGTTGATTTTTCTATCGTTGTATGATATGCATAATCTAAGGAAAAGTAGGTTTCACAAGTAGTGTATACTAATTTCTATATTTAATTAGAGGAGGAGTTGCTGAGGGATATGGGATTATTGTTTTTCTCCCAAATGAGATAGAATAAAACTCGCCTAAGATAGATATTGTGGCAACGAGGATATATTTGTATGGACAAGCCGGACTCGCTTAGATTGTGACCCAGAGCTTGCATAGCCCCTGACATTAATTGCGTATTCGTAGTTTCGGATGTTTTAGGCTCGTTATTGCTCTTATGAGAAAATGCCTATAGTGAGCTAGATATGTTGAATTTTTCTCCTCGTGGTCCTATCATTCATGATTTAATATTGATGATGTTGTATTGAAAGTTTGAACAAGGTTGAGGCTAATTTATAGGTTGGCCAAAACCTTGTTAGTGGCTGCTTGGTTTGGCTTTTGGATTATGATACTTGGCTTTTACTGGCACCTTTTAATGTTAGATGGGTGACTTCTTTAACACAAATTGCGCAAAATCTTTTTTCAAAAGCTTGTGGCATAAATTGTACCTGGACACAACTCAAAAGATAGACAATTCAAAAGATAGCCCATTCTTTCATTTCTTGGTCTATTGTGATATTGCAAAACTTTGGTCAATATACTATGAGAGACAGTCAAAGATATTGGAATACTTTACTCTAGCAACTGATGACATTTCATATATGCATTCCTTCTTATCCTTTTGGAACATAGCAAAATATTTTAACATAAACCAAAGGATATCGAACCAAAACAACCGTGTGTCACTTGTCATGCAGCAAAAAGCCAACATCTCACACCGAATTCAAAAGCTTGCTTGGACTTTCGCATGCCGACGATAAAGGCAAAAGAACGATATAAGCACAAAAAGGCCACATCCTCTGAGAGAGAGAGAGATAGAGAGAGAGAGCTATTATTTTAGGGCAAAACGAGGAGAAAATACGAGGGCGGAGGATGTGGCAGGTGCGTCCCACGTGTCATTATCGCATCAGAACACAGCCACAAGCTCATACGCCCTGCATACCGCACCAATCACCAGCCCAGCCTTTCTCTAACTTTTGGTATGCCTTTCAAGCGATAATCGACGTTTCATTCGAAGGATCGAGAGACGAGCGAGAGGAGTGATTGCAGGGAGGCGTTTCCTATCGGGGCGAATTTTTCACTTTACCAACTCCCGACGATCACGTGCCCGGGCCCCACGCTGGGTCCCCGGTCGTTGCGTTGCGCCGGCCGATATACTGCGACTGGCACCGTGTGCATGTGCGAATCGGATTGGATAAGGAATTGGAACCGTGGGAGTTCTTAGCTGGATCATATTGGGATTTTAAAATAACTACAGCGTAATTATATAATTTTATTTACGTCGCTCACCTGAATGGACGCGATATTAATATCATATTTTAAAGAAAACATGTCATAAATTTCAATTGATCACTTGAATATAATGACTTTTTAAAAAATTTAGTTAAGTACCATATATCCTACGCGATATTGTAATTTTCCAAAAAGTACAATACTCAAAAAATCAATTAAAAAAAATTTTAACACTTAAGTGAACATTGGATATAATTCATATTGTACGTGAGTTATCAAACTTGTAATATCACTTTCTAGTCTAAAATATCGAAACCACGTTAGAAAGTGGCAGACAATTCAGAGTCTCTGATTTAAACCCAAAAAAAGAAAGAAAAAGTCAGACCGCCACAAAGTTGGACTTTTGCTGAGTGATGTGGAGTCTACTATTCCCTGTAGAACATTAAACAATTGATCGCCAAAGCGGAATCGAAGTTACCAATTATTTTTAACTGACCGGTACATTCATTGGATCAATTACACATATGCAACGCCCCAATCCAGACTCCATAGCAAAACTCTGTGTTTGCTGGTACAGTCGGCCTATACAACTGAATAACATCACATAATGTACAATGAAAGCTATTAAAAATCTCAAATTTTGTTAATTGCGACACATTTATCCAAATTTTTTTCATAATATCAAAAATTTTAAACTTATACTCATGTAACACACTTATCTTAAACTTTATCGATCGTGACATGTTTATCCCAAATTTTTTTTTGTGACACCAAAAACTCTAAACTCGTTTCTATGTGATGCATTTACCCCAAATTTTGTTAACTGTGACATATTTAATCCAAACTTAAAATCCAAACTTATATTCGTATGACATATTTACCCAAAAAGTTTGATATCAATATCAAAAAAAAAATGTGTAAATGTGCCACACAACTATAAATTTGGGATTTTTGGTGATATGGAAAAAAGTTTGGAGTAAATGTGTCACACACGTTACAAATTTTGGGATTTTTGATGTTACAAAAAAAGTTTAGGATAAATGTATCATAATTGGCAAAATTTAAAGTTTTTGGTAGCTTCTACCCTATAGTTTAATATAATCGATTTGTGTCTCTTTGGACATTATAAATACCGACAAAGCGCATCCTCTGTCCTATCAACAACATGCTTAAAACCGTGGCATATTTTAATACCTAATATTACTGGTTCTTCTTCTTTCATTCATCCTCAACGTTGCGGTCTACAATTGCCGCACAAACTCCATCCCTTCGATCAATTTTCATATGTTGTGTGCAGTTCGGCTCTTGTAAGCACGAAAGATAAGTCGATTAATCACATTGTTGCTGTGTATTGTCGCGATGATGGCATTGGCAGAGGCTAGAGTGCGTTGCTACAAGTGGGACGTGAAGTAAGAGTTCATGTCACCGGACTGCTACAAGCAGCTAGTCAATTCACCATCAATGGAAGGTCCCCCCGCGCCACAACCACGCAAGGCCAGCATGTTTTCCCTATGGCGTCGTACTATTCATTGCTAACGTAATTCCATTTATTTCCTTATGTCCCACACTCACATTTTCTTTTTTTGTATTGTTTTATCTTATATCTATTATGTGTTGTGCGTGGATTGCCCATCCCCTTCCTCATTCACGTATACCCATCTAGCTCCCGAGCGCCATCCCCCTTCTCAGGCCATTATTTTATTTACTTGAAGCGATGGAATTTCTCTTTCATTTTTTTGGGGTGTTCTAGAATAGAAATTCTCACGTTATACGAGGAAAATTCACTCGTCCCCACCTTTGACATCGGGAAAGCGCCCAGTCCAAACACTCATTTTCATGTCCAAAGAACGCACGCATGCCACCTCAGCTGATTAATTCGATTGCTTTCATCTGTGGCCCACAGTTCGGTACTACTGCCGTACTGCGGACTGACTTATTCAAACTCCGTCTATTTTCGTCTGCCGTGCTGTGTACGGATCGGCTGTTGTAACCGCGGAAGATGACCAGATTGATTGGATTGGTTCTCTATGTAGCGGCGATGATGACATCCCGATATGTGTCCCTGAAGTCTCATCTGTAAGAAACTTGAGAATCTTACAAAAATTTGTGACGGATGGGACTCAATGAACACATGTTGCGTGCTAAGTGGAGTGCCTTATTACTGACTTGGTAAGACAGTCTTACCTAGTACTTTCCTATCGTTCCACAGGAAGGAAGCTGATGGCACGCCATGAAGCCAAATATTCATTAATTAGCCATAATGTCTAGATTTTTTTTTTTTGGTCGGATCCATAATGTCTAGATTGAGCATGCAATATTTTCATCATTCACGGTCACAATCGCAAAAGACCCAATTGCCACGAGGCATGTTGAATACTCTGCAAACATCTTAAATCAATTAATTGAGTTGCATCTTTTGTTTTGTGCAGGTGACCCTAATTTGAAGAAATTTACATATGATTGGAGTGATTTGAATAGATAGGATCAAATTTTTTAGCTCAAAATCCCTGACGCCTCAATCAAGTGCGTTAGACTTGGTGGTTGAGCATGCAATTTAGTGCTTGAATGACTTAAGTTGCTAGAGAATAGGAAGAGAAGAATATTAAGACATGTGGAAGAACAGAGAACGAGAAAGTAATAAAGAATCTAAATTCAACCCTAGATTAGCGTGCGAAAAAATGGATTAATCACATTGTAATTATCTCAACTATTTCCATGTACAACTTAATCCATGGGTCAACGGCCAAATTATAAAAGTTTATCTAAATTGCAAAGGCCTTTTATATTATTTTACTTTGCATAGAAGAATAAGAACATTACCTAAAGGGATGATAAGTGCATTAAAAGTCTTAAAAGTTATCAAGAAAGTATAATTTAATCATACAACTTTTAAAAAGTGCAATTAAATCCAAAAACTTGTCACGAAAATACAATTTAATCCTAAATTTTTCAAAAAGTGTTATCAAGTTCTTAAACTTGTCAAATTAGTCTAATCATATCCTCCCATCGATTATACTTTTTGAATGCTATGACATTAACCACTTAGATTTGGCTAATAATGACTCCCCTGTGTTGAATCTAATTCCCTATCCTTTTAGGTGCGTTTGGCAGTCGGGATAAAATTCGAAATAGGATATGATTTATCTTATCCTACGTTTGGTGCTTGCTTAGGATAGGATAAAATTGGATATAAGGGGATATAGACAGATAAAATTATCCCATTGGAGAGATGGGATAAAGGTGGATAAGATTTCTAATATCCATAATCGGAAAGTTATTTTTCTTGAATAACAAACTTATTAAATCAACAAAATTGAAATTATATTTCAATATAAATAATATTTGAATTCTAATTTAAGAAATTAAAAATAAAAAAATATTTTTAATTAATCTTATTTTTATTTATATATTCAACTTTAATTCTATCTTATAATAAACATTCAATCTATAAATTAAATATTTATATGTATTATATATTTTAGATTTTTTGTATTTTAGGTATGTTAGTATAGTTTACTATTTGATAAAATTTTATTAAAGAATGATGAAAGGGAAAAAAGAAATAATAATGAAAATAATATAAAAAAGAGGAAAAATAAAATAAAAAATAAATTAAATTAAATTAAGAAATAGTATTACGAGAGATTTTCACCATCTCCAATTATGAACATTTAGGTTCATTTATAATGATATGTCGTTCATATAAAAAAATATAGATGATATGATGTGAACATATCCGACTTTAATATTTTATAAAAAAAAAAAACATATCCGACTTTAATACTGCGATTCACCAAACAATAAACAAGATATAAAAATCTCGGTGATTTCATATCCTATCTTATCCAAAGTCTATCCGATTAAATTCCGAACGACCAAACACATTGCCTTATTGAATTATGAGAGGATAAATCGGTCAATTTTTCCATCGTTGTACGGTTGTTTCCAATTAGAAAGATAAAAAGCTTGATCAAAGCCAGAGGTCAGTCACCAGCAAAACATATCAATCGCTCGATTTGCTCTCGGCTTTAAAATTGAGCTAAACTTTCATCAGCTATAAATTAGTCCTCCATTTTTTTTTTTTTTTTTCTCTCTTTTTCTTATCACTTCCTACGTTGATTTCAAAGTTTCGAACATGAAAAATCTTCTGCTAACTTATTTTATTTTTGATTTATAGCGCGAGAACGTGTTAGACTCTCTTGCAACGTTGCATACGAGAATCTTTATGATGACCTTATACACAGGTCGGTCTCATTCCGCTTAACAAGTTGAAATTTTTGGTTGGAATATTTCAAAATTTCAGAAGATTAGAATTTCCATAGATAGATCTATCAGATCATATCTTCATGCGCTACACTAGCTGTGGGGTCCCAAGAACTGGGGGATTGGCTCACGGAGACAGCAATCTTAGGAGCAGCCAGTCACCGAGTTGTCCAGCTTTCCGAGTCTCATGTTTGGGCTCTTCTTAGCTGTAATACTACCGAAAGAGACAGGTTTCACTTTCCGAAAATGAAAGGACAACCGCTCGACAAATCTTCCCACTACAGTTACTAGAAACCATCGGCCCATTTGATTTGGTCCAGTTTGGTTCCCTGGTTGGACAAGGATCGGTACCAAACCGATGCATGCCCCGCTTGGTGCTATTTCCACTACTTTTTAAGATACCGCATATTCATTTTGCATTAACTGATCAAATTGCCTTCAATCAAAATGATTCGGTTCAATACATTATTTTTAACATTAGCTCACTGTCTCTCTTTCAATAAAAATGATTCATCATCTCTCCCATTCACATGGAATGAAATATTGAATCAAGATCTAGATGGATCCCTATTTTTTTTCTCTATCCACGGAGATATCTCTCTATATGGATAGAAATCTATATATAAATTGATCTAGACATCCTCTATCCAGATAGATTTGTCCCTATGAGCGACTAGGCCAATCTTTATATGTTTTGGCCACGTCCATTTTAGCTATGGGTGATCGGGTCCAGGGTAGGTTCCGAACCTGGACCCTGTATTCGATCTTGTTATAACGGGTTCCTCTTTTTTAGACCCTGTACCTGACCTTATTTGTACTGGACCTTATTTTGAAACCACCATATTTTTCCAATCTAGTTCCAAGGTCAACCCAGTTTCCACTACAACCTGTTTTGCAATCGTCTGATATCTTATATGGCGAGGGAGGGCAGTCAGCAAGGAAAAGGAACAACGAAGGAGGAACACCGTGCGAGAGGAAAATGCAGTTCTAAGATTAGAAATCAGGGGAAAAAAAAGATAGGGTTTTGGACTTTTGGACTTACAAAACCAATTCCCAAACAGGTTCAGTCAATCCAGTTCTCAAGTGGGTTTTCACTCGAAAATCGAGAACTAGACCAGTTCAAACCGATTCCGAATTTTGGGAACCGATTCCCAAACTGGTTTCAATGGGAACCAATTTCCATACCCGTTTTTCGGTTGGGCTAGTATGATTCCCAAGTAAACTCGGTCCAATTGCACACTCCTAGTTTCCACTCTGAAGAGGAAGGTTTGGATCTTTTAATCTTATGTTGCGAGGGCTGTGACCTATGTTAGGTCCATAAGACACCACAGCTTTTGGTGTGTAATGATTCACCTCTAAATAATGAGTAGGTAGTTGGATCCTTTTGATTCTTCTCTTCATAGTAAACTGACGAGGGGCTGCGGAGCAATTCACCATGTTCGTGTTAAGTTTATAAAATAGATGAAATTCTTATCCCCATGTCCTTTTGAGTCAATAAAAAGAAAATTGATATGCATAATCTAAGTAAAACTAGGCTTCAAAGGAAAACAATAATAATAATAATAAAATATTTCCTTTTTGTGAGCACGAATTTAATAATTGTTCATTTGTGACGATGATCCGAGCCTTATCAAATAGTGGGCCAAATTGGTAAATGCACCCCTCCTGTCCAAAATATCGAAATAACATTAGAAAGTGGCACGACAATTCAAACCACGACAACGTAGTTTCTAGTACGTTAGGAAAGGGCACACCCTCTCGGGGCTGGCAAAGCTTTACTAGAGGGAAGAGACTCAATCTCATAATCTTGATAGTGGGAACAAGAGAAGCAATCGATATCAGAGAAGAGGGATAGTTTTTTTCTAGTTAGTGGATGGATAGTTGAAAAAATGTGTAATTGAAGAGCCAGCGAATGAAAATGACCCACAAAAAGGTAGTGGAGCTTATAAATCACAAAGAAAATTCCTGGAATGAACCTCTATTCAAGACAAACTAGTGTGAACATATTCATCAATAGGGATTTACTCATTGAAAAGTGGCTACAACGAGAATATCCAAAAAGCTCCAATGGCCTCCTCATCTTTCTCAGCTCCTCAATCTTTATGGAATAAGATCTAGAAATTGCAAATAATCCCTAAAGTTAAGTTCTTCCTGCGGAATGCATGTCAGAATAGTCTACCTGCAATGGAGAACTTTCACAAGTGAGAAATTGTACCAAATCCTTACTGCTCACTATGTAAAGACCAGGTAAAATCCAAAGTTTCAAGATTTCATCGCACTTCTTAAAAATTTTATGATTTTCAGTACATTTATTACTCACCTAAAATAAAAGAGCTTTGAATTCTACTATTCTTATTATATTCCTTCAAGGTCCCCTTCGTGTCCACCGACTTTCTTACGGGGGGGGATTAGACAAGAATAGAACGGTAGACCCATTTGGCTGCCACAACAGCTGCATTATTAAATTCTCCAATAAAGGTGATTTCTTGTATTTAATTTTATTTGACATTTGGTCTTTCAAGGACAGACTTGCGATATTAGCGCATGATGAGATGTGGGACCACGATCTCATCCAATATCGACATAAATGTGGAAGAAAGAGAAGAAAAGATCATACCATCGTATTTAAAGCTGTCCACAATCACATGGTTTCGCTTTGACTGCGATAGATTGAAATCGATGTTTAAGAAACAGATTGATACAACAAAAACTGAACTCATGTTCACCCAAATCGATTTCACCAGCATTTCATCCACCGATCTCTGATGCCAACCCAGAGAAACATGTGTCTAAGCATGAGAATTTAGTTGAGTGGCATTAAAAACTAGTCACAGAGACAGATCCTACAGACAAATAAATCAACTGGCTGTTGTAATTGTCAAGACAGAAGCGCGCAGCTGGGCGCACTGACAACTGAGGATGCCTACTGAAGATACTGTTTGAGAGTCCGCAACACATTACAAAAGGGAAGCAGTAAAATCCCAGAGAGCGAAAGATAAAGTTCTAGACGCGTCCATCCCACAGGCTCTCAGAACTAGCTCTACCACCTTTCAATAGGATCTCGACTTCTTTCGGAGGGTTCAAACCGAGTTTCTGAGCACGCTCCCAGCGAGACAGTCGAGTCATTCCAAGACATGGTCCGTAAGCCATGTTCATATCAAACTGCCTCAGCACTTCTTCTGCCTGGTCATGATCATCTGCAAAATTATAGACCACCCACTTTAGTGAACAAGAAGAGTGCTGCACTTTCTTGGGCAGAAAAAGAAATTGTCAAACATTGAGTTGTTTTCTCTTAAGCTGTCTTCACACTGTTTTATGAGACTTTCTACCAAGCGAGTTTCAGTTTGTAAATTATCATGCTTCTATCTGGATTTTCCTCAGAAAACCCAGTAGAGTATGATTTAGTGAACCAAGCACAAGTCCACAGGAAAACACAACATTATGACAAAACTAGCATTGTACATGAAATATGAGAGAGAGAGACCTTTCAGGTCAATGGAGCCATGGGATACAAGAGCAGGTGGTTGAGTCACATTAGAACCAACAGTTGAGGCATTAGTTGGTGATCGTTTGGAAGAGCCCTTCTTACTGGAAGTGGATTTTGTGTTCTTCTTCTGCTTGAAGAAACCTTTCATGTTCGCTGATCTAGTTGCCATCCTTCAACGCTAAATTGCTGCAGAGAAAAGTGAAATGATGATAATGGATTGCAAAAGATTTAGGGAAAAGGCACGATATTAATGCCATATGCCCGAAATGCCAAAAAGAACTATTATTACATGGCAATTCAAGGGGAAACAGCAAAATTGAACTACAACCAATAAAGGGTCTCTGCAAAGTGGGATTTTAAGATCAAATAGTAAAATGCCGATTTTAGTCAATTATCCAGAGAAACTTCCAAATTGCATTGCACAAATTGCATCAGCTGGATAACATAGATGAGATTGAGCCAGCATCTCTACAAAATAGAAAAGATTCCCCAGAACTGGATAAATGTTTGAAAGTTAGTTCTTATTTTAGCTCTACTAATTGACCTACATTAGTTCATATCTCTTCTTTTGAAAGGGAGTACACAAAGTTGGTGCATTAGAACCATTAAAGTTAGAAGGCTCACTTTGTCAACAAAGTGTAGGCAAGGGTTTCAAGGGAAGTAATACTCCTTAGTACCACTAGGTAGTTTCATAAAGCTCCTACTTATAGGGCTGATTAATTTCATAAGCAAATAAAGAACTAGCAATAGCAGGCTGAGAAAACATATATCCTGACAGAAATCACTAGAATAAACACAGCATCGAGCTACAAATAACTTTGCAGCACTTCAAATTAGATTCAATACTTCTCCAGAACAAAAGAGAGGCATGCTGTCTAATTCAAGCCGAGACAGATGATCCTACCAAGAAGGTCAAAACTATATTGGTCGATACTCGGCATTCACAATCTGTAGAAGCCATAGGCGGGACAAACAGTCCACCATAGAGATCAACAAAACATAGAATTTGAAATCAAATGATTGGCCAACGACAAGAAAGACATAACATAATAAATTTGAACTATTTGCCAAAAGTAAACCTGCAGTAGTTATTCATTTTCAGGCGTAAAGCAACGTCAAACCAAAATACCCAACAAGCCTTAGCTCTCCCACGACAGGAAAAATCATCTAACTACATAGAACTTGGCCATGCCCAATCAACCTGTAACTACTCAGGAAAACTGTAGCCGAGTCGCTAAGAGCACCGCGACGCGAACCTCAAGAGGACAACCCCGGGAAAACAGACCACACCCATGAAAATATATCATGCCAACAATAAAAGCAGACTGAACCCACTTCAGAAAATGCAACAAAAGCCAAGAGAGGCGCGCGATGCACCGAATTCGAAGTATCAGGAATCAAACGACGCGCGAGGACACAAATTCTTCAAGCCGTACAACATTCTTTAGCTCCACACGCACGCAGAGAGGGTAAGAGAGAGGGGTTCGGCGATCGATTACCGGAAGCGCTGATACAAAGACAAGCCTTTGAGGAGAGAGAGAGAGAGAGAGGCTTTGAGCGGAAGAAACTGGAACTCGGGAGAGCCCTAATTCAAAATTTCAAATTGCAAGGCGTGCAGAAGACGGTGTTTTTGGGTTTTTCTCCATTAATATACTCTTTGCGATGATTTTCTTCTTCTTCTTCCTTTTAGGAAAAAAGCCACCAAAAACCCTCAACTTTGCCTCGAGTGACAAATTTACCCCAAACTTTATTTTGTGTGAAAAATCCCAAAATTTGCTAACTGTGACACATTTACCCCAAACTTTATTTGTGATAAAAACCCCGAACTTTCGTTGTGTGCGACACGTTTACCCTAAATCATAAGGACATTTTGGTCTTTTTACTTTTAAAAACTTTTTCTTTTTTTTTTTTTCTTTTTTTTTCTTCTTCTTCTTTCTTCCCTCCACCGGCTCGCCATGGCGGCGGAGGGAAGCCTCGCCGATGAGGACCTCCCTCGCCGAGATCCGGCAAGGGCACCCTCGCCGACGCGGCGAGGGCACCCCTCGCTCAGGCCCTCACCCAACGCCAGAGCAAGGGCGGCCCTCGCAGATCCGGCGAGGGCACCCTTGCCCAACGCCGGAGGGCACCCCTCGCCAGCCCTCACGGCGTCGGGCACCCCCTCGCCGGCGTCGGCGAGGAGGCCCTCGCCGACCTGGACGAGGGCCGCGCCTAGCGGCTCGGGCGAGGGCGACCCTCACTCGACGCCGGCGAGGGCAGCCTCGCCGAGCGCGGCTTCCCTCCGCCATGGCCGGCGGAGGGAAGATAGAAGAAGAAAAAATAAAAAATAAAAAAAGAATAAGACGAAAATACCCTTAATGGGGTAAATGTCACGATTTACAAAGTTCGGGGTTTTTCACGTCACAAAACAAAGTTTTGGGTAAATCTGTCACTCGAGGCAAAGTTGGGAGTTTTTGGTGGCTTTTTTTTTTTTTTTTTATATTCGTTGGCTCGGCCAATCAATATATTTGGCTTTTGTAATTACTATTTGCCCTTCACAATCCCCATCAATTAGGGATTTAGCATTTTTAGTGTTAAGGCTAATTTTTTTGTTAATTGTTTAAATAGTTGCGGGGAAAAAGCCAAAAAAAACCTTTAAATTTTGCCTCGAGTGTGATTCATTTACCCCAAACTTTGTTTTGTGACGTGAAAAACCCCGAACTTTCAAACTATGACACATTTACCCCAAACTTTTATTTGTGACACAAAAACCCCGAACTTTCATTTGTGTGACACATTTACCCTAAATCATAGGGGCATTTTGATCTTTTTACTTTAAAAAACTTTTTTTTTTTTTTTTTCTTTTTCTTCGCCGGCGGAGGGAAGCCTCGCCAGGCATCGGCGAGAGCGGCCTCGCCGGCGTCGGGCGAGGGCGGCCCGACGCCGGCGGGGGCACCCCTCGCCGACGCAGCGAGGGCGGCCCTCGTCGGCGTCGGGCGAGGGCCTCCCTCGCCGGACGCGCGCGGGTGCCCTCGCCGGCGTCGGCGAGGGTGCCCTCGCGATCCGGCAAGGAGGCCCTCACCGACGCCGGCGAGGGCACCCTCGCCCGACGCCGACGAGGGCCACCCTCGCTGCGTCGGCGAGGGCGGCCCTAGCCGGCTCGGGCGAGGGCGACCCTCGCCGGACGCCGGCTTCCCTCCGCCGGCTCCGGCGGAGGAAGAGAGAATAAGAAAAAAATAATAAAGAAAAAGACGAAAATACCCTTAATGGGGTAAATGTGTCATTTTGTTTCAAAGTTCGGGGTTTTCACGTCACAAAACAAAGTTTGGGGTAAATCTGTCCACTCGAGACAAATTGTTTTGAATCTATTATTTTATCATTATTATCTTTTATTTTGATGTGATTGTTAGAATTGCTGTGATGAGTTCGTCAACTTTATATATTCAAATCGTAAAAGACAAGATAATTCTTCATTTTTTATTATTAATAAGATCACACGATTCAATCATAAAACGATATGTTATAAATCTCAACACATGCGATGATATACATTGTAAATGTCATATTTCTCGTCACAACTGTCTTTTAGCATACAATTTATCAACTGTCTTTTAGCGTACTATTTATCAACAACATAAGTGGACACGGTCGTAAAAATATGCCTTATGCCTTAAGACACGTAAACACTAAATACCAGCCCTACGCATCAATTTGTTATTTTATGTCGGCAGGATCACCTTCTCGTGATCTTTATGATGTCATTAAATAATTATGCAAGTGTGGAAGAGCATGATTGTCATGAGGACAACCATGATGCGTTAGATAAACCTGAGTGAAGCCCAATCTCAACCCTTGACTTTCACAAGTCCGACGTCAGAGACGACAAGAGGATTCTCTGTCTTGGTTCGAAGTCTTGAATTCTGGACATCCTGGAAATGGAAAGAACACCAAGGTACTTTATGCCCTAATAATACATAGCATTATTTTGGAAGTTTTCACTCATTAACAGCAGAGATTCATAGAATTTTTCTCATTGGACCTGAAACAAAAGGTTCAAAGAAAATCAATCGAATCGAGCTGTCGAAACCTCTCAAGAGGAATTCCGACATAGCACGACAAGACTCTTGAGATAAACAGAAGTGTTCCAGAGAATCCACTTCAATATACTCAGATCCTCATGCACAACCCCGGCCTAGAAAGTCCCAACACCTAGGTATCTGCACAAAACCTAACTAAATAATATCCCATGCTCGTTCAACAATTTAAACATTTCTACCAACTGAAAACTTGAAGCCAGCGGAGTCCCTACTGCCTGCCGGTTCTCCTCTGTGCTGTTAATTTGGCTGCAACTTGTTCCTCGGACAATGGCAAGTAGTATATCCGGGGAGAGGCTTTGGTCTTCTTGAAGAGAACATCTAGAGTGACAATGGTAGGGTCGACTTTCTCAGAAAGAGGCGGCGGCGGAGGCGGCGGGAGGGGTAGCCGGTCCCTTTCTTGTGAAGCCTTTGCTTGTGGGTGTGGAAGAGGTGGTGGTGGAGGCAGGTGCTGCTGCCTAAGAGGCAGTTGGCGGGGAGAAGGCTGGGGCTGCACCATAGGTGGAGCAACAGCAGTCGGACCAATATTAAGAGCTGTGGTCGGAGCTGAATCCTGTGGAGGTGCCGGTTTAGGTGTTGGAGGAGCCTCCAGCCGTGCTTTTACTTCTTGGGGGTCAACAAACTCAGCCACTAGTTGACGTCCACCATTCGGGGGCCATTGAAGGTTATACACAGCATTTCGCGTCTCAATGGCTTCTTCAACAGAGGAATACTGATCGACAAAAAATAAATTAACACAAGAAATCCATAAGGGTCGCTCTACTCTGCCACTCAAAGTGCATAAACGTGAATCCTTAACCACACAGAGAGAATAAGTGAGATCTTACCATAACGTAGCAGTGGGTCTTAATCTGGTCCATCCAGAAGCTGGAAACTGAACCAGTTTTTCCCAAAAGCTCTTGGACAGCTTTCAGGGTAAAGGGACGCAAAAACCGATCGATTCTGAGGGAAGTAGTTGGAGGTTTTTGTGGTGGTGGAACTGTCCCCCAAAATTAAAAAACAAAAGCAAAAAGAAATAACTTTAAGCATGATAAACTAACTTAACCAGTGTCAAACATACTCAATATAATGAAATAACAGATATTTACCAGTACGTTCCTTAGGTGTGTCATCAGTAACCGCAGAGTTAGATCTAGAGAAGGTAGGCCTAAAAGAATGGGCCTGGGCTCCGTCCCTAGGTGTTGTTACAGGTGTAACATTTGAACGCTGTGGTTCAACATCTTTGAGGCTCTCAGATTTCCACCTACGCTGCCTCTTTGCAGGATCAGTACTTCCATTGCCGCCTTGATCTGAAAAAAGCAGGTTATCAAATCAAAATGATCTACAAAGCTTAATCTTTATCAAGCATATTGTTTTATCATATGGCTTTAACAGTACGCACGTGACAAGACAAACAGCTTCCGAGCTTTTGGATGATAACCTTAATAAAAATATTGAAATTCATGCACGCACGCACGCACGCAAAAAAAAAAAAAAAAAAAAACTTTGCAGCCAAAGACTAAGTAAGCAAACATAAACAGCAGAAAAAAGAGAAATTAAAATTGATACTCATGAACTAAATCAAACAAGATCTGCATTGTTATACAAGTTGAAACACATCAAGACAATAGACAAGTTACTCATGAGCGAGTGTCCACCAAGCATCAAGAATTTATTAAGTACTTTCTGATACAGTCTCCACCTTAGTGTGATGATTACAAAAACTGACTCTTATAAAGCAGTATCACAATGGTATGAGAATTCTCACTTCTTAAAAACTCCAAAAAACATCTCCATCAGCAATCGACTGTCCACTCTAAACCCTATATTGATTAGAATATTCTTGACTGCTCCAGAAACAGCCGTTTTCTTGATTAATTACATTACCAATTTGCATCTCCTTTATCTTCATGAGTAGTCAAGTCCCTAATATTTTCCTCTACAAGTTGGTCCCTCCTTTTCTCCCTTGATCAATTATATCTTACTCGATATTGTTAGATGAGCAAGCGTTTGGACACTAAATTTTTGCAAAAAAGTAGTAGAATCCAATTAAGCAACTACTGATCAATTTATTGCGATGCTCATCAGCAAGCTGACTTGCACAGAAGCCTAAACTGGGAAGTCTCACTAATAGAAAAAAGTACAACGCAAACTGAAACTGCCCAGAGATAAATCTCTCTAATAAACAAAAACCTTGTTCAGATTCAGAAATCTGAAGACGCTAGATATACTGTCCAACAAAAATCTGTCAGATTGGTGCAAGAATGTCAGGCAAGTGACATGGTTAATCAAGGAATGTACAGACATGCATGAGAGAAATTGCTTCATCAAAGCACGTTGAAAACTTTTTCTTCAAAAAAAGGCATACCAAGAATCTTTCTTTTCTCTGCAAGCAGAGGCTGGCCATTTCTCTCCACACTGACATCCTTCATGTCAGCATCACCCATGATATCAACAGGGCTTTCCTCCTTAACAGGTGTGACCTCCTTTTTCTCACTTCCACCTCCAACTTCATCAGAGACAGGCTTCGAATCAATGTGCTTACTATCCAACACGTCTTCATCCAGTGAATCATCACCTGAACTTCGATCTAAATTTAACTTTTCCGAGTCCCCCACATCCGTAATCTCATTGATTTTGTTCATGTCTGCATTTGCAGCATCATTGTCTTCTTTAACCTCAACAGCTATCTTGTTCTCAGGTGGCTCTTCAACATCCATAAGATGTGATTCGCTACCAACTGGGACAACATTGCTAGACGATGGTTCCACTTCCACCATCTCCGGCTTAACATCTAGCTCTAATTTTACATTATCAGCAATTATATTATCCTTAAATTCATTCTTTTCATTAATTGACACAGAATCAGCAGAAATAGAATCAGATCTTACTTGAAACCCTAAAGAAGGGCTGACCTCAGATACCTGGTTAGTTGGGGCAGGTGAATCGAGGACGACATCCTCTTGCGGAGCCTTCAAATGCTCACTCTCCAGCTCGATCTCTGAATTTCTGTTCTCCTCCTTTGTCTCAAGATTTTGCAGATCTTGGTCACTTGATGTCACATCGGGCGTACTGGTCACGGTGATTGGAATGCTGGCTTCGACAATGGTAGGAACAACCGGCTCCTCCACTTTCCCCAAAACCAGTTCCTCCTCCCCTTTACCCAAATTACCAACATTTGTACTTTCCCCTTCTGGAGCAGGTGGATCTAGGACTGAGAAACTGTCATTGATGTCAATCTGAACTTTAGCATCAACCTCTCTCTGATTTCCATCATCACCAGCATTAGAAACCAACTCGTCATTATTTTTATCACCATCATCCGCACTTTTTGCACTTTGAAATGCAACAGGATCTGTTCCATCTTCAGCAATAATTCCAGGCTGTGGATCTGACCTAAATCCAGTTTCCACTTGCTTCTCTTTTTCAGCAATTTCCCTTTCAATATTAACTGCTTCAGCCAAGCGCTTTACCAAGTCATCCTTCAGACCTCTTGTAGTCAACTTCCGTCTCTTAAGCTCTTCCTTCAACTCTGTAACCTTCCACTGGTCAATAGGCCGGTTGCCAAGAATAGGATATGATGACATCTTCTAGAATTGCAATTTTTTTTTTTATAGATATGACTGACCATTCACAACCTATCAAATTACCAACACGCAAAATTAGTCACTATCTCATCAGATTCCAGAAGTAAGATGACATAATATAACAACATTTGTCCTTACTCAACATCCTCTAATGCAACAAGAAAAAAGGCAAACAAAACATGCAACTGAAGCCGTTCTCCAGTTAAGTACAACATTCTAGCTTATGCAGCAGAGTAATAAAAGAGTCCATTTCTTCAAATCAATTCTATCTACTCAATATGTCAGCTCCTCCTCATGATTAGTGCCACTACCTTAGTAAGATTGCCAAATAATCCATATTGGAATGTCTAAGGGCAATAGATAAATAGGTATTTCCACAGACCAAACTCCAAAGAACATGAACCCATACAAGATCATTCTTACGCTACATTACACAAGTTAATATTCACACTAGCTAATCCAAATTAGAAATAAGAGTATTATCAGCGCATCTACACCACCAACAATGAAACGGATTCTCCATACATGCCAAAATCAAGTTAAATACAAATGTCCCAAAATGCAGTAGCTTTGATGCAACTAAATAGTTAAGGCATCTGGTAGAAAGGACATACTAGCCCCTACATAGAGAGAGAGAGAGAGAGAGAGAGGTAAAAATAACAATACATGCTAACTAATATTATAAAAGAAAGCAAGTAATAACAAATAAGCTAAATTAATTCATTTCCAAAGCCAAAACTGCAGATTTGTGAGTAATAAATCATAACTAAAAATTGCCGATAAAAACAATTTCCAATGGCACATCCCAAAATACGCCCAATACGTCCAAATAAAACCCACAGAGTAGACATACGAGCCACAGAGAAAAGAAATGCAAAAATTTCCATATTGCCAATGTAAGCATCAAAAATATGTGTATCATTACATTTCAGATTACATTTTCTGTACCAAGTTACTCAAAATAAAGTACAAATTAGCACCAGGAGAAAAACCCCAAAACTTTCAAGGCTCAAACATAAAACCACAGAAAACAATGAATGATAAGCCTGTCTACACTGATAACCAGACATGGTGGGTAAAAATTAAGCCCAGAACTTGCTTTCGCGAGAATTTCTTAAGATGGCTCTCAATCATCACAAAATTCCCATCTAAATTTTCCCAGGATCCTTAAACCGAAGCAAACAAACAAAACAATGATCCAATACCATCTTCACAGAAGAAAAAAAATAGCGAAACCACGAAAAGACACGGCACAAACGAAGACATTCGCACATTGAGACTAGAGAGTCACAAATGTCGAAGAGAATAACGACCCATAAACAACGAAGGAACCAACCATCTCCTCGTAAACAGTGACCCACAACTTACTGGAAAGTCCGCCCCGGAGTCGACAGATTCGAAGACGCGAAACCCTAATTGAGCAGCAGAAAACCCGCCTATCACCAAAATCCAAAGGAGAAATCCCAAAACCCAGGCAACAGCGCCACTCAATCGGAGCCCAAGCGAGAGAGTATCGAGCCTCCGAGCTCAAACCCCGAGCTCTCCCACTCCCCCCAACCCTTCCGCTGGCCTGTAAACAGAAAACACAACACTCTAAAACCAGGCAGGGGGAAAAACGCAGCAGAGAAAAACGCAGAGCACGAGAGGCGAGGGCGGAATCGGAATCTGCCGCGGAAGCGGCAGCGGATCGTCGGCGGCGAGCGGCGGAGGAAATGGCGGATTTTTTTTTACGGCGATTGCGGACGCATTTTTTTTTTTTTTGGGGGGCGATTTCTAGGGTTTCTTCTGTTGTGGTTTTTTGCGAGTTTCGCTTATGGAGGAGCGAGAAGAGAGGGCAATCCAAAAGCTGACGGTAATCTTTTGGACCTGGAATGCCCGGATTACCCTTTTCCCTATTGGGTAAGTGATGCCTCTTTCTGTTCTCTACATCTGAGCATAATGGTAATTTGATAATTTCCTTTTTTTTCCTGGCCGTGAATGGTAAAGAAGCTTTTTTTGGGGAGCGAGAAAAGGAAATGGAAATAAGTATTTTCGTGTCATAAAAAATCATCTGGAATATACTTATTGTGAAATTGATTACCCTTGCGCTTAGGATAAGGATCATAAATCAATATCCATGATGGTGAGATGTGCATTCCAAACTAATTTCGTGTTTTTTTTTTTTGTTTCACAGTAAACAGATTCCATATCAAGAACTTAGAAATCTACCTAATCAGAGTCGGAACTTGATTTTTGGGATTGGGAATTGAACCGGCCAAATTTAAGATTGATCTGAGGATCAAGCTTGACGTAAAGTAATATAACTATTATTTTATGAAAACATAGCTTAAGAAATTGATGGAATTTTTACTTTCTCATCTTCAAAACCTTTTTCCAGCATATCCATCATTTCTAACAAAAATAAGGAAAAGCTAAAAACCAATTCTCAAATAAAAATGGTGTATTTGTTTCACTGAAAAATTTATGACAAAGGAAAATATTTTTCATGGAAATCATTTCTAAGAAAAATTGTTAGTTTTTATTTGTTTGGTAATTTAAGGAAAGTGATAAGAGGATGTCATTTTCCCTAATCTAAACCTTGTTGTTCTTAATGCATGAAAAACGTTTTCTATAAGGCAATTATTTTTCCGTTGTCCAAATATTGGAAAATCAGAAAATAATTTCCCAAAGGACCCTTAAAATTGATGGTTTAAAATTATGAATCAAACTGGTCAAAGCTGCCCAAGTTTTGCCTAGGAACATATGCGGCCCTCTTGTGAGCCGACCTAAAATTGGTTAGGTACGATTGCAACTAACTTGCTTGCTTACCCCTATTAGATGTATTTGTTTCACATAAAAATACAATGGATCATTTCTAAGAAAATGATTAATTTTATTTTATACAATCTTTTGTGTTAGCTCACTTGCGAAGATAATTTTGAAATTGTGGAGAGCTACTAAAAAAGCTAATTTATATTGCCCATCTCAGACTTAAAACAACGACTAGCACAATTTTTATTTTTTACTAAAAAAGTGTAATATGAAAAAGTGAAATGTCAAGAGAACAGTTTTTTTTTTTTTTATCCTTTTTATTTCTATTCCTACTCTAATTCTCACTCGAGACTTTTTGACCGCCTCTGCCTCGCTACGGGCGTGGAAATCGAAACCTACTCCTGAAACTAAATTGTCCCCACCCCAACCTCCGAGAAGGTGGGGATTCGAACCCCTACCTCCCCTTCTATGTTCGAAGACATCTCTCACGCATTTCTCTTCAACAACACGAAATGCACGACTGAGGCATCAAATCACGAAATCAATGAGGTTGTCTACTTCTTCATTAAGGTTTCGTTTATTTCAGGATAAATAAATAATTTAAGTTATGATTTCTCTTATATTATACAGAAATGAGTGAACGAAAATTTTTTCTTCATTCATAAATTTTTTTGATATAAATTTAATCAATAATGCAAACAGTTTTTGTTAATTTATTATTTTAAGCAATGTAAACGATCATATTTAAAAAATATATTTTAAACTATTTATTTTTTGTGAATAAGACGCATGACATGAAATTTTCCCAGCAAAGAAAGAATGTTGCGTGGACCTGTGGGCTCAAGCATTTATATCGAGATTCCCGCAAGAAAATTTGAAAAAAAAAAAACCCACAGAAAAATGCTCGACCAAAACAGAGATATGCTTAGAGCACATTGAGCAATAACAAAATAAATAAATAAGCAAATAAACCTTATATGTCTAGTCGCATTCGATTTCCCAGAAAATGTAGCAAATCCTTCATAGTCGCACAACTCGTGCTTTCGAAATGGGTCTTTTGGGTTTTTATTTATAGATGCAAGCTGGTCTGAGTCAAGTCGCAAAATCCGAGCAACTCAATTCGTCTCAAGTCCAAGTGGCTCGATGAATCGACTCGGATCCAAAGTTCAGAGATACTTGGATCGAGTTAGCTTCCAAGCCTTGTCCAACAGGAGAAGGTTGCATCTTGATTATCTATTTATCGATGAAACAAGTTAGAGACTTGTCGGCCCAGTACCCCCGGTTGAATGATACTATGGTTCATCCGATGTACTTTGGAATATGGGTTCGCTGTGAAGACTTTGAGCTTATAATAAATTCACCTGCAAATTGAGTAATTGAGATAATTGAAGGTTGAGTGAGTTGAATAACTTGATATGGCTTAAGAGATGTGCCAATGCCCGGCATAATCGAGTTAAGTCGAAACAACTCAAATTAATTACTCGAGCTCGAGCCCAAGCGCATGTTGATGACGTAGTTTCCAAGCACTGTATCATAACACAATACTCATTGGCTAGGATTATTGTCCAAAAAGTTTTAAACCTATTATACGGCAGCCAATTCAGTTCTAAACATTTTAATTGTGCATATTTAACCCTAATTTATTTTTTTTTTATGATTTGCCAATTCATTCTCAACCCTATTATTTCCTGTATTGGCATATCATCAAAAGATTTATAACTATTAGCGCAATGAAAAGGTCTAAAGCTCCGTTACTTTTGCGAAAATGTGACGTTTTTGGAAAAGTCATTTTCAGGGAAAAAAGACAATATTTTCCAATGTTTGGCTAAAAGCAGAAAATACTTTCCATTGTTTGGTATTTGATTTGATTTTCCTCCGTACACTTCTTTTGATTATTTTTATTTTTTATATTACTTTCTTTTGTAAAAAATCGAATTTTAAATTTTTTATTTTTATTTTTTTCCTTCTTTTTCTTTTCTTTCTTTTTCTTTTCCTCAATCGGTCACCAACCACAGCATGGTTGTTGAGATTCGCCATAGGGCAAGGCTAGGGCTTCGCCGCTCTCTAGCAATGCTTGAGCATCGCTAATCTGGGAGGCGCCTTTTAGCAAAACTTGAGCGCCACTAATCTAGGAGGATCGAGTGACGCTTGAGCATTGCCGATATGCAACGCTTGAGTCTTGCCGCCCAATGGCGACTCTTGAGCACTACTGATCTACGAGGCCCAAGCCTCACCGTCATCTAGCGAGCTCGAGCTCGCCAATGGCCAAAGTGGCCGGCGACCAGTCAAATTAAAAAAAAAAAAAAAAAAAAAAAAAAAATCATATTTTAAAAAGTAAAATAAAATAAAAATAAAAATAATTAAAATGAGTGATGTATGCTTTTAAGAAAGTGAATGATATTTTCCTCAATTTGATGGTATTTTTTTCCATCGGCATAAAATATCTTTCTTGATTAACTTACTTTATGTAAAGCGACCGCCGGAAAATTCAAAAAATGTTTTCTTAGTAGTTATTTGAAATGAACGGAGACTAAAAATTGTTACTACATTTAAGATAAAATCGACACAATGGAAAATTTTAGAATTAAATCTGCCTCCACATGATAGATTTAGGACTTTTTGTACAATTCCACCTTCTGATCCTCCGAATGAATCAGTCTGAGGCCGCAGCCCCCACAAGGTCAAAGCATTTTAGTATGGATAGCTTCTCTGTATATGTGTGTGAAAAAAGGTCGAAATCCATTCAATCCTCTCTCTACTCTCAATAGCAAAGTGCCTTACATAGGCGCATAAGAGACGGAAAAGGAGAATTCACAATGTGTTTTGGACTCGAAACTTTTTCAAGATTTCTTCACCTGAGCATAACTCCTACTCACTCCCATGCCTTTTCTTTTCTCTATCGAGCGCACTCGCCGGCAGATGCACAAAGTTTCGAACAACCTACGCAAATAACTGCTGCGTGGCAGGGAGCAGCTCAACAACATGGTCCACGAGTAGAATACTAAATGACTGCCTTCACTCCATCTGCAAGCTTCATACCAGTAAATACAGAACCATAATGAAAGCTACAATACTCGACCAATTCAAGCACAGAAACGTCCCGCCATGACATGAAAGCCGATCCTACCGAACCCGCGAATTAAAACTTCTTAATATACAGAGCAGAAGCCGTCCCAAAAAAATGAAAAGAAAGACGGGAGACTGTTGCAGCGAAAGCACGGACGGACTATAGTCAACAACAGCTACTCGCTCTCCTCTTCACTGTCCTGGAGGACTAAATGATTCATATTCCTCTCGAGAGGTGGAAGCCCGTCTTCAGAATCACATGAGTCCTTGTCCCTCGTCCTCGTCGTGGGATTCCGTGGCTGTCCCTGTGGAGGCAGAGTGAACACGGTTAGATTATGAGATCCTATTCAAATGATTGACAGTTTTTAGGGCAGTTCTTCGCGACTAGCAAAGAAAGAAGCACTGGCTCATTGTTAACCCCTTGACTCCCCTCTATCAACGGACTATGTGAAACAAATTGAGAAAAACTAATGAATCTCTCGTCTTCCTCTTGTTTCACTGTGCAACATCTCCTTGTCATACAATTCCCAAAAGCATCCCCATGATATAAAAGGGATGCAAAAGCCATTTGCTGCCACAAACAAGTGAGAGATGTGGACTAGAGTATCCATCTATATATAAATGGAAAGTAACCAACCTTATTAATCTCAAGCTCATCTTTATGTATAACTCTATTATAATCAAGTCAAGCTCGAGTATTTGGAATTTTTATTCAAGTTGAGCTCAAGCCTAATTTTTCATACTTGACTGAACTCGAGCTTGGCACTACATCGACTTGACTTGATTACACCCTTAATCTCCACTGACAGTCCACTGGCGATCCAGAGGACTGAGCTGTTTGCTTCATGATGCTATGAATCTAGTGCTAAAACGTATGAACTCAAATTGTCATCATCTAGAAGTCAACAGCGAAATAAATTTTCAGAAAGCAGCACATACTGATAAGCATTACGACTGACATGTACTCTAGAAGGCTGTGTGATAGAAAAAAATGATACACAAATCAAAATTGCAGCATATGGTGAACAATCTTAAAAGTCATCTGACAAGGTCAGATAGAACTCTTCAATAGTTGCTGAACTTGTCAGGTCCATGAAAAGTAACCTTTTACATAATCAACTCCTTTTTCGTGAGCAAACATAGCAGTACTAGCTCGGCCAGAATATACAGGGTTCAAAGTTTCTCATATATTCTTCATGATTCCTCATTAGTAATGCCATAAAATTTGTACCATAACATAGTAATAATTTGCTCACATGACTCTCCTCTATTATGGCTCTCAAGTGACAAGTAGAAGGCAGAGTTTTAAATCAACAAAGGAGAATACCCTCTATTTCGGCTGGGACCTTCGGAATTTCATTCTGTTGGGAAAGCCATGAATTTTGGACCGAAATAATATCAGCACCACTTTCACATTGAGAGTATGCTTTGAGAAGTTCCCTGCATTAAAATAAACCCCCAAGCTGGCTATAAAATTGGATATGAAGGCAACATGCAATTAATGCACCATATCAGCAGGATCTCCCCTCAAAAAGTTATTAATGCACCATTCTTTTTCGATAATCTAACAACTAACCCTTTCTTCCTCAGAATTTGTGACAGGCCAAGCTGGCTTTCTGTCAGTGTCTCAACAATCTCAATGATTCCACTGTGATTGTGTAAATGATGGAAGAGACATAATCCTATTATTATGCTTAAAAGAATCCCCACATATTAAGCCCAACCGACGACAGCACAACCTACTACCCAGCATCTATGTTTTTGAAATCAGACCGGAGTAAGACCATGTGAGGATTCACGAGTCCACTGATGGAGCCATTGGCCCGATAATATTTTTTTTTAGAGCCTAAAGATACCTAAAGGCTCCTGACCAAACTGGCATCTGCGACATAATCTCACTCATTGGCTTCTTAAGGGGATAAGTTCAATTCCCTTCTCCATTCATTTGCAAATTTGTGTAAAGTGTATACACATATAGAATAAGTAAATATGCCTCGTTACTAAGAGAATGCTCTGGACTGAAGCCTTGATAGTTCATAGACTATTTCTTAACTGTTGAAAAAAGCAGGGGTTCAGGTGTTTTTCTTCACAAGCTCTCTTAAGTTTTACCAAAGCCTTGTCTGGCTGATCAGCCAACTACCTCAACAGGGTCCAGTGCTCTCTTAAGTTTTAGCAAATCCATGTCTAGCTGATCAGCCAACCATGTCAACAGGGTCTGGTGGTCCACTTGATCGCTAGGATCCTGAAGAAGCAAATTCGTCTGGACTCAAATGTGGGTTTGAAGCCCAACTGGTTGGAATGGCTGGACCCATCCAGTACTAGAAGACCCAAGAATATAGATCCACAATAAGATTGCCACAGGGAATAATGCCTCCACAGAAATCATCACCTCTTTTAAAGATCCCTTCCACCCACCCCACATGCATAGAAAAAAAAAAGAAGACAAGAGTAGACAGATGAAAATAGAGGAACAAAAATAAACCTCCATGCAATCACCCGTGAGAGAGAGAGAGAGAGAGAGTCCAGTACCTATTTAGAGAAAGAAAAGCATGACCCCACTTGAACTTTCCCAGCAACAAATTTGCAGTTTCCTCTTCTCCACTGTGAATGAACATGAAAGGATGAAACAAGCACCTACCCTTGTGAAATTTATCACTTCTACAGATAGAGAGAGAAAACTGAACTGTGAAATACTGCTGAAACTTAAATTTCCACAGACAAATATAGTATGGCAACCTCCCACTAGGAAAAAAACACAAATTAAAGAACTCAAAAATGATATGCCACTGGCCAAAGGTAAGAGTCTATTTGAAAAAGGAATGAATCGTTCTCTTCTTAAAGTCTAAACTAGTGGGCAACCAAATTTAAACCCAACAACTTGGAAACTGTTTAGCTTGATTGATAGGAATCTGCACAGACATATTCCATCATTAAAAGTGTTCAAGTATTACTCATAAGTCTCTGATCTAATGAAGGTAAACTTCTAGTCCACCTTTGAGCATCCCACATACTCAAGCACAAACTGGAGTTAGTCGTTTCACCAAGCCAACAAGTTCGACTAGTCTAATAGTTCCTCTATGGGAAAATCAGGAATTTATTCCTGCTTGGCAACTTTGAACACATGCAATTTCAAAGTTATCAATGACATTAATATCAACACAATGCACAGACTACTCCAGTGGCCATATGGCAATCATGTGCCCTTGCAAAATCATTCTCGAGACTGTTTTCAGAAAGATGAACACCAATTTTCAGCTCTTAGTACACGAGTGTTTAAGAGATGGTACGAGGATCCAAACCATGGCATTTATAGTATATTGCTATCATTATCCACGGGGTAGATATAGCAAAAAGAGAGGAAAAATGTTTCCTTTGAGAAGAATGTGATGTAAATACCATATTATGAGAGCGGCAGACAATGCCTCAACACAAGATAGCTGACACGGTCGACCATAATTTACTGGATTAGCTGCTACAAGCCATGGCACTGCAGTTACAATTGATATGTTACTTTCAGGAAAGGAGTATGATATGACAGATGAATTTAATGAGGCTTGCATGAGATGTGAATTACTGCGAGCAAACCAAACCTCGATAGAAGAAAATCAACCTTCAGGATAAGTTAAATCATCTAGAGAAGGTTAAATTTTTTCTAGGGTAAAGTGTGAACAATACTTTTGATGTTATAACTACAGCAGATAGTTGCATCTATTTTAGCAGTTTCACAACATTTAATAAGTTAACTTGATTCACAGCTAGAAAACAGATTACCTCACCAACTGCCTTTCTAAAACATTCACAAGTTAATTACAGACTGCAGATCCTTGAGAAAGAAACATCTGTGAATACTTTGCTAATTGCTAGTTCATGTGGTTCCAGCCTTTATACAAGTCGACTTAAACTTTACCCATTAAATAAACTCATACAGTCTCGATTCAGACAGCACTTGACTAACATAAATTTGAAGAAGATATTAATGTCCAGTATATTCAACAATTCCTTTCCTTGTCAACTATTGTTGATCTTCAATGGTGAAGATTGACAAGGGCTACCATAAAAAGCAACAAATTCATGGGGAAGAAGTCAACACATTGCTAAAAGAGATGAAAACAAATACATGAGATGCCCAAACATTCAGATAAATCCAATGGAGAATATGTACTCCAACACCAAAATCCACAAGTCTGTATAGACTGCATCTACTGTGTGACATGTGACTAATCAGAAAATAAAATTGACAAGCGAAGGACCATACAAAGGCGTGGAGAAGAACACCGCAGTTTTATGAATGGTACATCACTCAAGCGTGCCCACGAACAGTCAACAACAGCCAATCCTTTCCTCTTGATTAAGTCGTAGTCTTCTTTTGAGACACACTGTTTCCCAACAGGACTGTACGAAACATAGTAAAAGAGTCAGTGCATCTGTCCAGGATAAGATACAGTTTTTATGAATGCAAGCATAGGATGGTTCCAAATTATACATTCCAAGAAGTGCTTTGGCTTGTTAGTGGCTCTAAGACTTGAACGAAGTATGCTAGAAGCTTCGATTTTTTAGACATGCCAGCTACAAAAGATCAAGGACATTCATCTAGCCAAATTATCAAAACATTTGATTTATAAATTAAATTAGCTACATCTGGTTAGAACATATTAAACAGCAGCTCCATAAGCATATGTGACACCTACAAGACAAAAGGTATGATAAAGCACATGTGAACTGTTAATGAGTGTATGAGGTTAAAAGGTATTCTTGTCTTTTTGTACTACCATTATATGTTCTATATAGAGTAGGATGCCACAATGGATGAAAGATTTTTCACTCTCTCTTCTCTCTACTCTTCACTTTTCTCTTGTCCTTTTCTTTTTTGACATAGCAACAGAGAATTTCAAAAGAGAAACTGAAGGCTCGTTCATACACTCATGAACATATAATGGTTGAACAAAAAGACAAGAACACCCCAAAACACTCATAAAAATGAACCATTAAAAAGATCCTTAAATACCTCAAAGCAATGCCACCAAACCCACTATTCACGCGCAGCTCCTGCAAGGGTTTTTTCATCAATCAAATCACTGACATCTAATAAATAGTTTATCTCACAGGACTTCACAAGGTATTAAGCATCATCGTTAAATCATAAGTAATTGTGCAAATAGCATCTTACCAATTATAATATGTCCAACTAAATCATATACCATTAATGTGGATTTGCAGGGGAAAAAGCACCTATTCAGCATATTGCCTCTATGTCAGGCAATTTTAGTTATTTCTTTCTGCTAGTTTTATATCAGTGACTCTGAAAATCAATAGGTGATTGTTCTATAAAATTCCTGGCTAGTTCAGTCAAAACAAGACAGATAAAATCATAACTCAAGAGACAAATTCTACTTAAGCACTTATAAAGCAGCAAAAATATATTCCACCTCAAGCAATATTGGACCTCAAAAGAGCAGCTTAAATACATCAATAGATTGCAATCTCAAGGTTCTAGCAACTACAGCTATCCCTCTCTGGTTGGGCTAGTTCGAAAGAAAAGAAAGCTCTTTGATTTGGGTGCTAGGTTGAGATGATTAAGAAAGAAGGTGCAAAGAATGGTCTGAAATTTCATCTCAATCTTGCGGAGGTAATGCTTCACTGCTCCCAAGTCCCAGAAAGGGCTCCATACCTCCAACAACCCAACTACCAAGCTCTAATAAACTAACTGATCCAAAGCGAGCAAAAGAAACTAACCGTGAGCTCTACCAAATCTTCTGAACCAAGGTAAGGGCAGAAACTCTTCATCAATGGACTGAACACCGTAATAGTCAGAGAAGGAAGATGCCAGTGGACAAATATGCTAGATATTGATTCCATTCAAGGAAAAAGGAATGGTACATATTAACTTTTCTATATACATAAACGTATTCCGTGGATTTATCAGAGACTATTTTCCTTCAAATATTATTAACTTATTTGGTTTTTGGGCTGGTTTATTTGCTGACATGTATTAGATGTTCAAAAGGCACTTTTACACAATTCATCATTCCCAAATTTCTTCTAAGTAGTGTGGACTCATTTGGTTTTGGGGCTCGTTTAATTTGCTGACATTCAATAAACTGCATTAAATGTTCAAAAGTCACTTTTGCCAAACATATTATCAATAATATGGTCACTCTGAATGCAGCTTGAAGTTTTTTTTCATGGAAAGGAAAAGGCATTGTAGAAACCATATGCATAGAGAAGAATAAACTGGACAACACTTTAGAAGCAGATACTTTCTTTTATCAAGCCAAATCTCGAAAGTTTCCGTCCTGTGCACCTTTTTGCATCACATTGCCCAAAATCCTGAGGAGGAAGTACCACAAGACTAATGAGTCAAACTACACAAATATCCAGCAAGATAATACATTGAAATTGTATATCTATGGAGCTCTTTTTTATCATTTTCAGAGCATATTAATCCATGATTGTTCATTAAGAATAATCGATCATGGAATTCAGTGAATCACTTATCCTAATAGGAAACAATGATACCAACGAGAATTATGCTCCTTAACGACTAAATAATTTAATCCAGATAAGATAATCCTCATTCGTATATTTGACTATAGAAGGTCTGGATCAAGAAATGCCTCAGAGAAGAGAGTTTTATCTTTACCCATGTAAGAGAAGTACCATATACCTCTGCTAAGGAGATACTTTTATGACAAGACAGGTACAAAAAAACAAAGAGGCACAGCAAAAATCACAAGGGCCAAGTTGCTTTTCAATCACCACTTCTCGTGCTGCATTCGTAAGCCATACAGGTCATGTTTTATCGATAAAACTGTAAGGAATCCACTACTGGATGCTATGATAACCGAATAAAATTAAGAGCTAAACGAATTTCCACAGGTGCTGCTAATTTTTTCCCAAAATTCATACCCGGTAGTGGTGACTATTTCCAAACGATTCGAAGGGTATAGAAAAGGCATACCCACATGGCAAGCTGAATTCTGGGCACTGTACTCTCCTCCTCCTCCTCCTTACCAACTGCAAAAGGAAGAATCTCGTTAGGACTCAATACAGAACAACAACAATTTGAGATCACCAAAGCATTCCATCAAGCACTTGGTACGCGACCGCAATCAAACCGTCAAGAAAGACAGGGAGGAGCTAACCTGGGTCACTCGGCAGAGACTCATCTTCCCTGCAAAAAAGAGACTAAACCAGTGAAAAAAACAGTCCAAAAGACAAAGACCCAGCGCCAAGAAAGGCAGAACAAAAGGGATGAGAGCTCGAGTGGCTCCAGAGAGCAGATGAATTGCCTCGCAGCTTGATGGGTCTTGCTGGATTGCCCTCCTCGGTGATTGTGGTGGTCCTTGAATCGTCCGTTCCTGCTTTTGCCCATGATCAGAGGAAAGAAGGTGGGAGAAAGCTCTACTGTTGCGTTGGTTTTCCACCGCCCCTGCCGCGAACTGCGTTAGACAGCAGGAGCGCCGGTCCAAGAAGGCGTCCTGTCCGGGCCCCTTGCCCTCTCGGGTCGGCGGCAGTCGGGTCTCCTAAACGGGGCGACCCGGCCCGTGTTCATATCGGTGACCAGAGGAGGACCGGTCAGGTTAATCCGAAAACTGGACCGACTAGACATTGGACAATTCGGCTGCGCATGATAACGTTTCTTGGCTAGGGAAGAGTTTTTTATTTCAGAAATAGTCTTTTTCTATTTTTATTCCGGAAAACAATTTTTGAGTAAAAAAACGCGTTTGGTAGCTACGCAATATTTCTATTCTTTGAATAGAAAAAGAATAGAAATGCGTTTGTAACGTAATAATTTCTTTTTTGTATTTATTCATTTTTTATTCTTGCTCACGGATCGCCGACCGCCGACCACTGCCCATTGCCGCCTGTCGTTGACCGCTGACCGCCGCCCGCCGCCGCTCGTCGCCGACTGCCACTTGCCACACGACCATCGGCCGTGGACCGTCATCGCCAATCGCCGCCGCATGGCCCATCGGCCACCGCCGACCGCCCGCCGCGGGAGGGGGTGGTCGATGGGTTGTGTGGCAGCGGTCGTGTGGCGGTCGGCGGTCGCTCTAGCGGTTGAAGGTGGCCGTGGTAAGAGAGAGGAACAAAAGAAAAATAAAAAAGAAAATTGGCTTATTTTTAGAAATTGTTCTTGGGAACAAGAAGTAACTCTTTTTTTTTTCGTTTTCGCTCCAAATCTATTCTAGGGCTAACTTTCTATTAGGGAATAGAAAAATAATTTAGCGTTACCAAATGGGTTTTATTCTTTTTTTGTTCCGAAGAACAAAAGAACAAAAATCCGAAGGAACAAAAATGTTGCCATGCGCTACCTTCAAGGCCAGTGCTTGGTTTCCAGAAACTGAGATCGGTATTAAAAGGAAAAAATATTAACAATGATATTCAGCATGAAGACACAACAATATAATCGCTTGACTAATATATATTTTCACAATGAAATAGTGCAAAAGCAAAAATGCAAAACAATTGTTTTGGTTCTCAATATTTTTATTTTTTGAGATAAGTATACTGAAAATTTTAAAACTTATCAAAAAAGCATAATTAAGTCATAAAACTTTTTAAAAATACAATCAAGTTTGAAAACTTGTCAAATTGGTGCAATCAAATTCTAAAACACATTAGCATTTTTATTAATGGAAGAACTTGATTATAGGGTGGGCATAGTTCGAGTGGATGGTTCCCATACTAGAACTTGGAACCACCGACTAAGCATTGGTTCTAAAAAATTGAAATCTGGAATCATTCATTGGTTCCATGGTAACTACACTGTCAATCCAATCTGGTCTGATTCTTAGGTGGATCCATGGAATTGATCCCACCAAGCTTCATGCACTTGGTGCAACCTTTTCCAATTAACCAAAGTAAAGCAAAATACAATCTTACTTGCAATTTCAATAAAAAGATTAAACTAATATTAAAAGTTGAGAGTTGATGCCATAAGTCAATGGGTGTTGAGCTTAAGAGTGGAGATCATAAGTGAGAGATAGAGAGACGACTCAAATGAAGTAAGAGTGAGATAAGACGAACACTTAGCTAATGGGCGTTAAGCTTTTAAGGTCTTCATTTTTTTTATATTGTTTTTTGGTTGGAAATTTTTCTTAAAAATTAAATATATATTTATATATTACTAGTCCAATCCTAGGTGGGTGGCTACACCTGGAATCAACCGACGGTTTCAATAAATTGGAATTGAGAACCAGATAAGCTCCTTTGAGAATCTTCCGTTTCGGTAATGTTCTGATTCAGTTCTAGACGGTCCAAGTGGTTCCTAGTCTTTTTGCACACTTCTATTTGATTACACCAAATTAAAAATTTTTAAAATTTGATTGCATATTTTAAAAATTTTACTACTCAATTGTATTTTTATGATAAGTTTTAAAACTTTTAGTATATCAATCTATATTTTTCTTGGTCAATAGTGATGGAGTCGGTTTCTGGTTCTAGATCGAGAATCGAACCATTTCGGAACCGGTTCTGCCCGGCCCGGCCCGGCCCGGCCCGGATCCCGCCCAGCTGTGCTCGCTAGTGAAGGGCTTCGCCGAGAATCATCCGCTCTCGCCCTTCCTCTCTTTCCTTCTCTACTGCTTACGACGATCCGCCATTGACGAACAACAACGCCACCGTCGAACCGAATGAAACGATTCAACTGAAGAAGAGATGATCCGGTAAGACGCGATTTTCCGACGATACTCTCCGAAACCGAGAGACAGTGTTCCGCCGGATTATTTTTCTCCCTTTTCCTTTCGGTTTGCTTTTGAACTTCTAACGCGAAATGCATCATCTCGCGCCGTCCGTTCTCCGTGAAGTTTCTAGGGTTTTTCCTTCTTATTATATGTCGGTCGCCGCTCGAGGTTCCGGCGAGGCGAACTCGCGGCGGCATTTGCTGAATTCGGGCGCTTACGGTGGTGGATTCGCAGGTCGGTTCTGGAATTGCCCGCCCGCCGATCCTTCAGAAGGATCCCGAGGCGAATCTTCGGCCAGGTATTACGGCAGCTGTTGATCGAGCTTCGTGAAAGCTACTTTTTTTTATAGCATTTGCTTTGGCTTTTGTGTTTTTTGGTTTTCAATACCATTTTATTGCTTGATGATCGATAGGCTACTGAGCTGACTTTTTCACATTATCAGTCCCGTTTCGCTAGATTCTAAGAGGTGGAGAACTTGGTTTATAGGAATGTTTAGACAATTCGGTAATTTTCACTTTAATTCTGGATGCAATGCATTTGTTTTTTGTTAAAAGATTGGGAACTCCATTGCAAGGATCTCCACTTCTTAAAATCCTCGGGTTTTTTAACACTTCGCCCTATTCTCTTTGTTCACAGTGTGCGAGAAATCTTTTCTTTTTCTTTTTTGGTATAAGAGAGCCTTAGACAAGTGCACAAGGAATCATTTTTGTTGGGTATCCTATCTTTTTACAGTGCTTAATTTATGATGGTTATATTTTGGCAGAGGTCCTTATATCTTTCTTCAAGAAGGGAATTTTCAACTGCTTCTCCACAAAATGCATCAACTGGGAAACCAGGAAAGGCACCTGAGTCTGGAAGTTCGTTACCGAAGTTCATTTTGGGAGGTGTTGCCGTCAGCGCTGCTTTCATGGCGGCTTATCAATCTGGCTACTTAGATCAGATGCTTGGTAAAGAGAAGCATGATTCTCTCGAGACCTCTAGGATTGGTCTTGATTTTAAAAATCAGGATGCAAGTTCTCAAGATGCAAAATCCATCCATCATTTCAAAGAGGAAGAAGTTTTACCGGGTAGTGAAGTGCCTAAAGATTTGAGTCCTCAAATGGGTGATGGGGGGAAGGATGAAATTAAGCCAGTTGCCCCTCAATCCGATGCTTTAAATGAGACTAAGATTGATATTGAGTCTTCCTCACAAGATAAATCTGAAGTCACACTTGGAGAAAGTAACGCATTGAACCAACATAAAGACTTGCCCGCAGGTGATGCGGTTTCTAATGTTGAAAGCACAGATTCTGCAATATCATCTGAAGGCAGTCCTGAGGCACAAAGCCCGACGATTAACATAAGTAAGCTACCGGATGAAGAAGTTAAAGTTGAGGAATTATCCGGCCAGGCTACTTCAGTAACCAATCTTGATGAGGCAAAAGTAATGCCTCATCAGGATCTTGTAGCAGAAGAGAGACAGGAGGTGCTTTGTCATTGCTCACTAAGCACACCCTCTTATGTTGCATTTATCTTTTGTTTGGATTGCTAGGTTTTTAGTTTGGTGATGGTATCTGCTATAAATAGTATATTGCCTAATTTCATCTTGTAGTTGTTTTTTTTCATCTTCTGTTAGTAGCTGCATGAAGTAGTAGGATAGCTCATTCTACTTCTCTCATTTAGATGCCATCTTACTTTGTGCTTTCTACCATATCTTCTCTACGCCTTTCATAATAATGCCTGGAAAGCTGAGAGACTGAGATTGCATGACTACTATTACCCCGGTGCTTTATAACCTTGGTTAGACTATGTTTTGCTATGTATATAGGAGTTCTTCTGTTATTCGCATCTGCCATCAGAGTATAATGTGGTATATCTAGGGGGAGAGAGAGAAAGAGTGGAAAGGAGTTGGCAGCAGAGTGGTGTTTTAAGCCTTGAAGACATTGGGAAAGCCTAACTTGTCTGACAGTGCTTCCTTTTAGTTTGATGATGTTCGTTAGGTACTTTAAAAAAGGCCAATTTCCAGGGATGTCGCCATGAAATGTTCATTTATTTTTATATTCTTAAATTAATCTATACTTGCACTTTTCTTGAGAGCAGTGGACAGTGAAGTTGCTTTTTTATTGCTTTAAGGAGAGAAGTTGATTAATTTGGAATATCTCTTTCTTTTACATGTTCTTTTCTAGGATGCATCTGGTCATTTTATTGAAACACCGGTTTCTCTTCTTGAATCATATCATCTTGAGGATAAATCCGAAGAGAGACCTCCCTCTTCTCTTGATAGAGACATTGACATTGAGGTAATGTATTTTTTTTTTCTTTTCTTTGCGTTTGTTTAATCCAGGCTGATTTTATGGAAGTCCATGGTGGACTTATCTTTCCTACAAAATTTTACTGTGGACTGACCTTTGTTCCCTGACTTCAAGGCTTTTGCTAGTGCAATTGAGGAGTCAAATGATGGTGCAGCTACCAAAGATGGAAAACTGATTCTTGATTTCTTACAAGCAATTCATGCAGCTGAAAAGAGACAAGCTGAGTTAGATGCTCGTCAATTTGCTGAAGAAAAGAGAAAAATGAAGGTAAGGACAAACCCCTGTGACTAGAGACTTGAATTCCACACCACCTAGTGGTGTTATTTTTTTCACCTTACAGACATAAACATTTTATATAATACAAATTATAAATATTATCCTCTCTTGTTCTTATTTACTCAACTTTTAAAGAACTGGTGAGTCTATTGAATCATTAAACTTTTTGGATGCTTCAGGAGAAGCACGAGAAGGAATTGAAAGATGCAATTGCTAGAGACCTTATGCATGCAGAAGAGGCTGCATTACTAGATAAGGTGGTTCTTGTTTCTTTGTTTGAGTCTTCATATAGTATTTTGATTCCGTATCCTCATCAAATCTTGGAGTGCATAAGGCAGTGTTTTCAGGAATGTCATGAATCTTCATACTTGTACTGCTTGAATATCATTATCAAATAATTTGGTTCAAAGTCACGTGGGTTTTATTCTTCATCATTTTCCTTTTTTTTTTTTTCGTTTTTTTTTTTTGGGGGGTGGGCGTACAACTGTTTGAAGTAGTTTGTTCCCTGTTCAAACCTCAAGTCTGTGAATAGTGAGGTAATATAAGTCTCATTGATGGCTCACTACATCTGATGAGATCATTATGTTCCTGAATTTGGGTGATGATATCAGAATGTCCTATCCAATGCTGAATGAGCGGTATATCGCAAGCCAGATTGGATAACCTATTTCTGATCAGCATTTGGGTGATGACTTTCAGACTGAATAGTCTCAGATGAGGCCAGATATAGCCAATGTATAAAATCTGGCCTTGAAGAGCTTGAAAGTACATAGCCTATCTGGCAAAAGAAATTCATAATAAAATTGAACGTAAGTACTGGCCTTTTGACCAGTTCTTTGGTGTTATCAACAATTGTCATCCATTGTCACTGTCAAAGTCACCATATCTCTGATCTGAGCAGGGCTAAGTCCTGGGCAAGCGACAGTGATTTGGTTGAGTACATAGATTGCGCCTGAATGTGTTACTCTCCCTTCTCTTGACCCCACATTCTCTTTCTCATGGATGATCTGGTAGGGCAAAGTCATGGCTGCAATTTGCTCTTGACAACGCAGTGGCTGCAACTTAGACTATACAGACCAAGTTGCAGCAGCTGAGATGGCCAACTTGTGTCAATTACTTTGGGTTCTGGTGTTTAATTCATAGATTTGTTAATACCTACCCTTCACAATCCTATGCTATCCTAATTCCTATCTGGAGTTTTACATAGACCAATTCAGCCCTCCTTGGGGTGAGATGCTTCACTTGCAAGTTGGTATCCCCCTTGTTGCTTTATTATGAAAGTTACTTGGGAAATTTAAAAAATGGTGTTCCTATATCTTTGTATTTGTCCATTTTGTATGTACATTAAACTCAATTATAAATGAGATAACACTAATTGTTACAGCTTTAAATTCTTTGTGGCCTTTCTTAATTTGGTTCTTTTGACCTCCAGCAGGAATTTGTGGTACTCTTTAATTTGTAGCAGCAATACTGAGTAATTAAATGTATTTCTTTTATTTTGGTTCATCAGATCGATGATGTGCGGGTGAGTTTGAGAGGATGATGTAGTGTATAATCATTTCAGTACATAGGACTCACTTTTGCTGATGTGACAATCTCTGGCTGTGCAGGAACTGAAAAGAGAGAGGGCAAAAGCAGCAGCTGCTTTGGCAGCTCTTCAGCAGAAGTTGGAAGAGACACACAGATTGGAACTAGAGCTAAAGGTGCAACCTGGCCTTTTCCCATTAAAATTTTTCTTGTCATTAGCAAATGTCAAACTCAAATTGCTGGTTTAAAATATTACAGGAGAGTGAAGCAGAAATGAAACTGAAAAAAGTGGAGGAATTGGCAAAAGCAGAAATGGTTTCTGCAATTGCATGTGAGAAGGCTGCTCAGATTGAGAAAATGGCAGAAGCGAATCTCCATGTATGAATTAATTGTTTCATAAATTTGAGAAATTTATTTGCATTTCATTTGCAAGGCATAACTTTGATGTATAGTGTTTAAAAAGAACATCACTATAGCAATGAAGAAATTGTTCTTATATGGCAACATGTTAGGTAACACCTAGAGATATTCCATTGCAAAAGCATCTTGTTAAAGGATGTTTTGTGCACTTCTGGGTATGAGGGAAGAGCATGCATGCTATATGTGAGGGAATCATTTGTGCATTGTGCGCTGATAAGCCTGGCTCTTGGAATATGATATGTTGTAGGGCTCATTTCTTGATACAATAGCTGAAAAGCTAAATGCTGGTAATTTTCCCAGTGCAAATTTCTGGAATCAGAACATGCAGAAGCAACTTGATATAACTAGCCTGTGAGTAGCGATGATGGAAGAAAACTGGAAGGTTACCTGATGTTTTCGGTGGAAGAAGGATTGGCAATTAATTCAGTGGACAATCATTGGAAAGCAGTTCTATATTCTTAAATGGCCTCTACATTCAGGAAAGTTAGAGAAAGAGAGGCAACTTAGGAAACTACGCAAGATTCTTACTTTTCAGGCTATTAATATCTTCATTCTAATTGAGCTGCAATAAATTAGTAAGTCTGGCCTGTCTGGTTTAAGTTTTAATTAGCCGCGTAATTGTTAGCTGTGGTTAAAGAAAATTGGAGAAAGATGTAGGAGAATCGAATTGACTTAAACACATTATCCAGTAGCATTGCTTATATTGTTAGCTGGGCATGCTTTTTTCCTCTCCAATTAACCTCCTGGAGTAGAAACCAGGGGATAAAGTAAAGAACACAGGCCCTTGTACAATCATCTATCGGCCCAAATGCAGTTATTTACCCTTTGAACCTTTCAATGGATCAGTATGCTTGGACCTGAAAATTAGTAAAAAATTGGAAGTGATAAATATAGCCGCCTTTGGTCTGGAAGCCCCTTCTATGATTGTTTTTTTCCATCCTTGCTTTTGTCTTCTATTCCTCATTTCCTGGTCTTATTGTTGTGAGGGCATTCTTGTTGTATCCTTCAGAGAACTGGACTTAGACATTATCATTTAGAAAAGCAAACCAGTTGTTTTCCTGGCCATTAACCTTACTTATCGGATGTGATGCTTACGCATGCATAAGAATCGTATTTTAACAATATTCTGCTGAGGTCTGGCTTTCTTTATGAGTGGCCTTAAAGTAAGTCAGTTTAGTTTTATTGAGTTCAGCAAATATCCATCTTCCTGGTATTTGAGGGTTGTGCAGTTCTTAGTTTAACCTTTTAAATGCTTTGGATGAGAAAGCTCTGCTGTCAAAAGCATGGTTGAACCTATATATCTCTGGTTACATGCATAGAATTCTTCATATGTTACCATCCCCATTTATCAATAAATAGCCATTTTATGTCATTAGTGTTCTTTCCCTTCCTTTTTTAATATGTTTCTTATAAACTGGAACACTCTTTTTCAAAAAGCACTAATTTTATGTAAATGAAATGACATTGATGTATATCTATTTTGATTTGTAGATAAATGCTTTATGCATGGCATTTTATGCTCGATCTGAAGAGGCTCGGCAGAGTCATTCTGTTCATAAGCTTGCTTTGGTAATGGTTCTTTTCGTTTGTCTCCTGCATAGTTTTTTCCTCCACCTCTATATTCTTTTGGCTTTGGATATCAGGTTCAATTGATGTGGTTTTGAATTTTCTAGTCTGCATATTTATGTCTGCCTGCCTGTATTGTCATTCAGGGAGCACTCGCGCTGGAAGATGCTCTTTCCAAAGGGCTGCCTATTAAGGCAGAAATAGAAGCTTTGCAAACCTATCTTGATGGTATAGACAAAGATTCAGTTTTGGATTTGGTCTTATCATCTCTTCCGGAAGAAACAATTTTCCATGGCACTGATACTGTACTGCAATTGAACCATCAGGTGAGATATTTCTGTTACCATAAAGATTTTGAAATTGATGGGTTTATCAATTTTGTAATTCTTCAGAACTTAATACTGTCCAACCTCTTGTGAATTTTCTTTAAGAAGATTGCATTGATGAAACAGCTAATAACCTGTCCTTACTTCTTCTTATAGGGGCCACTTGGTCTAATGATTACATCCATGTTTGTGGGATTCCCTATGTGGTTAAAGGGAGCATAATAATAGCTAGGGGGATCAGTTAGAGAGTTCCACTGTTAATATGCTTGAACTGTTCTTTTTTTCTTAAATTTTTACAGTAAATATGGTGCTCCTTTTCTCGAAGTTCAAATTATCTTGTTCATTCAGCACATAGTTCTTCCTTGGCACTTTTGCTTGGTACAGAACCTGTGCACTGTAGAGGGTTCAGTAAAGTCTCACCCTACTTGACTATATTCTCCCATGTTTCATCCTAGTATAATAAAACCAGCTTTACCCATGAGATGCCCCTCCCTTTGCTTCTTCAATAATGATTCTGGCTTCACTCGATGAAATGCTTCTAGAGGGAAGAAAAAGAAGGGTTCTGCGTTGGTGGTCTCTTCTCTATTAAGAAAATGTGACCATTGGTTTCTCCAGAGAAATGTATGAGATTTATCGTTTTGAGTCTCTGAAGTATCTTTTAACTGCCTTGATTACTTACTAAAATGACTCTTTAAGATTTTAAAGATATAAAGCAAAAACATGGTTCTCAAAGTTTCAACTTTGACGTAAGGATGATCATTATTTAAATCGTGAATAGAACTGTGTTGCGATACTTACAGGAGTTTTCTTATTTCCAAGCTCTAAGATGGCTTTGTTTCTCAGTTACTAATCCAAACAGCGAGTGGAAAGGATAGTTTTGAATTTTCCCCCTTAAGAGGAGAAATATACTTCTATAGCGATGCCTCAAGTTGCTGACCGAGGCCCCTCTTGTCTCCTTGAATTGTTTTCTTAGTTCTCTCATAGTTCTGGAGTTCTTTCAGAGTGTATCATCCTACTAAAAGCTAGAGTTTTTACGTAGCAACATGATGTTTAGCTGTTGAGAACTCGGATACTGATGATATGTTGAGATTAATCTATAAAATCATGCTAGATATGGAGAGACACAAATGCATTTGCATTCAAGTATGCATGTGAATTTGCTTCCTTTGGTGAAGGTAATCACTAATTGTTTTTAAACCCTGCTTCCAATAGTTTGATACATTAAAAGGGACACTCCGACACTTCAGCTTTATTCCACCTGGAGGTGGTGGCATCTTGGCTCATTCTTTAGCACGTGTTGCTTCGTGGTTGAAGGTCAGGAAAAAGAAATCTACATTCAACAATTTTCCTTAATTAATTTTCAAATCAGCATGATATCTGCTTTAATTGTAAGAGGTTGCTCACAAAATTAGGCTATTTATTAGGGTCATTTTCAAAAAATGCATAGATTATTAATGAAACTCCATTCTATCAAAACTAGTTTTAACTCCTGTTAGTGCTTATTATATCTGTGATTTTCTTCAGAGACACATTATGCAATAAAACTAAGAAATATATGTTGTGGATGTGTAAACTTAGCAACCATTGGGAAGATAAGTTAATTCTATGGAGTATTGGGCTGCAGCATTAGATTCACTGAAAGGTATATCTTCCACTTTGCTATAGGTCAAAGAAGGTGGCCGATCTGATGATGGGATCGAATCCATCATTAGTAGAGTAGAGAGCTTCTTGGCGGAAGGGAAACTTGCCGAAGCAGCAGATGCTCTTGACGAAGGTCTACAAGGAAGCCAGGCAGCCGAGATAGTCCGTGTGTGGGTCAAGCAGGCGAGGAATAGGGCAATTGCCGAGCAAGCCCTAACTCTGCTTCAGTCATTTGCCACTTCAGTTAGCCTCACTTAAACTGCAATAACCCAATCTCACTTGAGGCATGTCCCATAATATCTGCGGACCCCATAAAGATACATCGAGGGAAATTGAGCAATGTCCTGAAATAGGACAGTGGATTTTTTAACACCATAACTTTGGCTACTGAACCTGAACAAATCTGTTCAGTGTGGCAAGCCATTTTCGTTATTCCGTCTGAACGGCAGAATATCTTAACAATTAACGAGGAATTGCTCTGAGGTTGTCCTACTTCGATTGTCTGTAGTCTTTTTGAATAAGAAAATCTTCTCATAAATTTGGATAGAAGTTCTTTTTCCCCAAGGATCAGCTTACCTTTTCAGGCTGATGGTGTATTGAGGATGAGGACGCTTGTCCTTGCGAACCCTTGATTCCCTGAAGTTGATGAGAACGTGTTCAACCGAACGGAAACTCGTATGTTCCTTGGCGGTTGGCAGACGAAGTCTTGTATCTGTACATTGATTTTGTGCAGCCAGTCTGTTATATTCCAATGTGAAACTGAATAAGACCCCCCAAGCTTTTGGTCTGGAAATCATTCTGTCCTCTTTCCAACGTATTCCTTCGTCTTGCATTCATTTCTTTCCAAGCCCCGATTTGATAAATTCTTTCATCTAGTCATTGTTCTGTAATGGCCATCGATGATGCAGCGATGTAATCGTAATTGGCATGTACTGAATGAGTGAAATTGGCGAGTCAAGTTCCTAGTGTGTCAGTGTGTTGATTTCTCTTGGGCATGTTCGCTTTTTATCCTCGATTGTTGTCCCATTTTAAGGATCTTGACCCCAATAGATATCAGATGGCAGGGAATGGTAGCTGGTTTTTCCATGTCGGTCGTGGCAGAATCATTTTCTGACGTCTCAGAATGCCTAATAATTCTCCCATCTCCCTGTCGTGGTGCACGTGCTTTGAAGTTCAAATGCATGTGGGAATGAAACTAAAAAGAAAGAAAACGCCAAAAATGACTAAATAATGATTGTTCCACATCTTGACAAATGGGTTTTGATGGTGGTTCCTCTTGATGTCAACTGAAGAGGTACTGATTTGTATACTTGATTTGGGTGATTAAGATGAGTATCATCATTAGTGAAAACATAAACTTGAACAAAAGAGTCAAATGGACCTTGAGTGCTTACAATTAGACTATAACAAGAAGAAAATCACATCGAACAAATTAAGCTAGCTTAGTAATTTAAACATGAGACGATGTTAGCGGCATATGACAAACTCCACCTTACACCAGCTCTGCAGAAAAGTTACATTTGATTAGTGCGAATATAAAGCCATCCAAGATTAAAATCAAACCAAATCAAAGTCGTGACAAAGAACCGATGTCATCAAGATTTTCCAATCATATTCGATCTTGTTAGGTTGGTCTGGTTTTATGCATTTGTTATTGTGCTTTTGATTTCGATTCTTTCGTCGATATTGTAAGGATTTAACACTAGCTGGTGGGGGTTGCCTTCCTGATAATGACTTGTTGAGATCACTGAAAGCGAAGCCCCAGCTTCAAAGGCGTGATTTTAGATAGGAATATTCTCGCATCGTATCCTTTCGGAAGCACTAACAGCCTCATGTGACTGCGCTTTGTTTTCATTCTCTAATGAGATAATTGCAGCTAAGTGATTTATATGCAGTTAAGGAAATACATAGAACCAATCCTGTTTTTGATTCAATGACCACTTACATATCTGTATTTTCAAAATGACCATTCTCGTGTCTTTAAGCAAAACCCCACATTGAAAAGATCAAATGGTCCATCCTCTTGAACTCGCTCTTGCATCTGGTTCAGGATTTGGATGGTTTGTCTATAAGTTAGTTTTAAATGCTCTTGTGGGTCGTGCACAGATTTGGGATTTATGTGACGTTGTAAAGAGATCTTCAAGGTAAAATTATATGTGTATTTTAATATTTTCAAAAGTAAGAACATATAATCATTGGATAAAAGGTAAGATACGTTTTTTAAATATTTTTCTTGCAACATGTGCATGCATTTACATGCCATTAGTCTGGAGGGTTGGAACTTATACCGATACGCTTGAGAATCTCCATAGTTTTTATCGTTTTGTGTATCTGTAGTTATATTTTAAATTTTTTGTCAAATATTCAATCCAAATCCTTTTATCATGTTGCACGTAACAACACGTGGCAACATTAATGTTGCAATGTACGGGAAACTGTTAATTTTTTTCCCTTCCACGGAGGGCACTGATTAAACATGTACCGTAAGTCTTGTAACTTAATTGTATAAGGTAAAAAAGTTTTCGGGTTAAATTGCAATATAGATTTTGAAAACTCTTTTGATAACCCCTCTCATCGATGCGTAATTCATTCATTGATTAATCTGTGTGCAAATAATAAATAACCGCAAGTGCTACTTTTACTAAGAAAAATTAAAAAAAAAAAAGATTATTATATGCCCTTCCAAAGTTCCAACTAACGGCACACCTGTTATCTTACAGGCCTGAAAATGATGCATTGTCTTTCCATTATTTTCGAAATTTAAAAAAAAAAAAAAATCTCTTCTACGGTCCTAATCATGAACGGTGAGCAATCACTTCTCATGAAATACTTTTCTATGATTAAAAAATTAGACTGAGAACATGGGGATTGAAGGGCTACAACTCAACTAACTCCAGCTCCATTTCCATGTTCCTTTCAAATTGGACAATTTATTTATTTATCTATAGGCATATGGTTGGGCAGAGTCTCAATCGTTATCAATTGGGCCCCACTTAAAACCACGTATGAGCATAAAAAATTTATGAAAGAAAAAGTATTTAATATTCACCTTTCTTGATTTCAACTTGCGAGCACCTTAAAAATTATCTTATAGATGTGAAAATTAAATTTGAATGATTAAATCCGATACTATCTGCGGAAGATATGTTATTTTCAATGGTTTAGATTCAATTTGATACATAGATCGCCCTCATTAGTAATTTCTTGGGAGTACGTAAGTTAACCAATGTGTTGGATGTACTAGAACTTGATAAAATGGAAAAATGGGGTAGAGGAAAGAAAATGGTATGAAACTGGAGATATCTATCCATAGTCCATGCTTGTCCCTCTCTAAGCTCACATCACATGTGATCTCAGCTCAGTACCTGCTACTTTGCCAATATTTAGCAAGTAGTCCTGCTAATAATGGTTGAATAGTGTGTGAGATAACTGGTAACAATCAATGGCAAAGGTCATCTTCAAATTAAACAAAGTCAAATCATAGGCAAAATAAATATTATCACCTACAGTTTTCACTAGTGCATATAGTGACATATACACAAAATGTCAGCAATACAACTACCAAGTTTTGCTCTTACCACTTTCGAAAAATTTGCGCAACATTGTCATTTGTTCCAAGCAATTTCATGGAAAATAAATATTACTTAAATGGGCAAGTATTAGCCGGCCTCGCAATATATTGATGTTTCTCACTATACCCTTGCCCACTCGATCATAAACAAATTTTTTGCAAGAAACCCTAATACACTAATTCTCCCCCAATCTCTGCCCCACTGCAACCACAACATGCTCCATGCTGCCATCCGCCTCGCGGCAAAATCAATTTCTATTATGAAAATCCATGGACCCACTTGTTAGAATTCCTTTCTACTTTTAATCAAGTGGTTCTAGTGTAAGTACGTTTCATTCATTTTGCAATGCAACATTTTCCCTAATCAAATTAGGATATTCACAAGAAAAATACCTTTTTTTAACCGGAAATAAAGAAATTATGCGAAGCAATAACCCCTAAGGTTTACAAGGACCTTCGAATTAGGATCCAAGGCCATGGTATAAGAGCTGCTTTTTTCAGTTAAACAAGAAAATGGGTTTTCAAGGAATTATAATTTAAAGTGCTAAAAATTAGAATCACCTAAAGCATTAGGTGTTATCCTACTGTCCTGACCTTCTGATTTGTCTTTTGGTCATTAAAAAATATCTGCATGCACATTGTTTTTCAGCCAACCAAGCAACCTCTAAGCCAACTTTTTCTCCAGCGGCTTGGCGGCTTCGATGGATGCCGAAGCCGCTTTCGCCCAACAATTTTTCGATTTTCGAATAATATTTTTAATATCGATAGTTGACGGTGAAGGTTGGTTTACCGTTGACTCAAGCCTTCGCGTTATGCGAGCAAGAGCAGTGATTTTGGATATTCTCAATTTAGTTAAAAAGGAAACATGAATCAATTACGATCCGTCCGGAATGAATTTAGACTCGACTTTTTAAGTGGGGGAGGCAGGGGCAACCACTTGCCCCAGCCCGCCATTGCTTAAGATCTCCTTTAGATTTGATATGGACATTGAGTTTGAATTAAAAATGATCAATTATGTGGTAAGTTCTAAACTTGACTATGAAATTTACTTTATTAGAATCGGTTCCTAAATTTTGCCAAGATAAAATTGATTCTCAATTTTTGAAATATGGAACCTACTTTATTTGTCTTGAAACCGGATAGCGTGAGCAACAAAGCGGCTTGGAGTAATATGTCCTACAAAACAAGCAAAATATAAAGCAATAGAGAAGTTAAGAATTGCATGGACACATGTTATAATTGCCAATTCCTAGGTAGGTGGGTGGGTTTAGCTTCTAGAATTTAAAACCTAATCACCAAGTATCGGTTTCAAATTTTTAGAACTGGGAACTGGGCCTATTACCATGACCGGTTTGGTTAGAATTTCAAATAAAATCAAACTGGTCACATTGCTTTAGTTTGATCTAGAGCTATAGGCACTCGGAGTTTGATCTCCTACCTTTGGCCATAGAGTGACAAATTTGGGCGTTGAGGAATCTGCATGTCAGGCTTTTGTGTCTAAGGGCCGGTTTGTTTGGGTTTTGTTTATGTTCTCCAGAACTCAATTTTCGTTCTTTTGTTGAAAGGAACAAAAAAGAACGAAACGCGTTTGTTTGCTTTTGTTTAGGAAACAAAAAATCGATTTTTTTGTTCCCGAGAACACTTTCAAGAAACACTTTTTTTTTCTTCTTTTTTTCCTTCCTTTTCTTTTCTTTGGCGGTCGCCGGCCTCGGCCATGGGGCGACCCGGCCGTGAGGGTCGACGACCTCGTTGAAGTGTCATCGGCCCTCGGCAAGGCTCGGCCTCGCCTTGGTTGGGCGGCTCGAGCTTGCCCGGCCGCGTGAGGCCGACTTCGGTCGACGCGAGGTCGGCGTCGGGGGCCGGCGAGCCTCGCCGTGGCCGGGCGAGGCCGCCGGCCCTCATCGGCCAATCATCGGCCATGGCTGAGGCCGACGACCCACCAAAAGGAAGAAAGAAAAAAAAAACAAAAAAATTATACAAGTTTACCAAACGCGTTCTTCTGTTCAAAAATTATTTCTAGGAACGAAATAATTTTTTATATTTTTGTTCCTAGGAATAATTTTTGAACATAAACGTTATCAAACGAGCTTAAATGTATGGACTGAATTGAGTATGGGGGTTTGAGCCCTAGGATCATAATCACAAGGAAATCGATTTTGTAGTGCAAGGGCAACATATTAGCAAGTTGGCATCCCAAATCCATGTCTTGAGCTAAGCTCCATCCCTCGAAGTCTTGTACCCAAGTGACGGGTTCCAAATTTGGTCGATTATGTTGAATTTTCCAAAAATATACTCGGATTCTTAATTTTTTTTTTTTTTTTGCTTTGCTAGCATAACAATTCTAAAGATATTACGAGAATAATAGTCAATTGTGAATCATAAATTTTCAAAGAAATGCGGCTCATAACAATTAATAATTATATGTGAATTGATTTTTTTTATTTGTAATAAACTGTTTTTTTTTTTTATGACTTGAGAACCACCATCGGCCGGCATCTAGACGTAAACCCGGGGTGATGCTAGCGGAGGACCCACCACCCCAACGTTACACTTAAGATCCCTAGCGACCGTGAGGGGATTCGAATTCCTCCCTTTCGTGAGAGGGTTGGAGCCCGAACCATCGCGGCCAACGCGGGCGGTGGTTTATACGTAATAAACTATTATTCTTTTAAAAAAAAAAGGTAAAAACTGTCACGCAATTGACCGCTTAAATAATTTTCTGCTCACTTAGGGTGCGTTTGATAACTTTTCTATTCAAAAATTGTTTTGGGGGAATAGAAATAAACTATTTCTATTTCGGGAACAATTTTTTAACGGAAAGAACGCGTTTGGAAAACTTGTTCTTAGAATAGAAAAAAAAAAACACGTTTGGTAAACTTGTATAATTTTTTTTATTTCTTTTATTTTTTAATATTTTTATTTTATTTTTCCTTTTTTCTTCCTTTTGGTCGGTCCATGGCGGGCGGCCAGGGCGACGAGGGCGGCGGCCTCGACGCTCGCCTCACCGGGGCCGGTGACTCTCGGCGAGGCCACCGACCCTCGTCGGTGGTCGCTAGCCATGGTCGAGGTCGGCAATCGGCCAAAGAAAAAAAAGAAAAAAAAGAAGAAAAAAAATAGGAGAGAGAAAATTTGTTTTTTGGAAGTGTTTTGAGAACAAAAACAAGTTTTTTTTATTTCTTGTTTATGTCCAATTTTTTTTTTTTTGGTGACCGGGAACCTCCGAGCGGTGATAACCGGCGGGGTAAACCGGGCGGTGAGCCGCCGCCACCACGGGGCCAGCCGTAGGTGAGTAGCGCAATGGGGACATGGGGTTTCGAACCCCTCCCCTCTCGATGAGGGGATCGCGGCCATCGTGGGCGGTGGTTACATTTCAAATTTGTTAAGAAAAAAATATATTTGAAACAAAAATGCAAACAAAGTTGTTTTTTTTTTTGTACAGGGATCCATCATACAAGGTAGACGTCGAGGTAAAGTGACGTTAGCGTAGGGACCCACCAACTTAAGAATCCCTAACGACAACGCTGGGGTTTGAATTTCTCCCCTTCGTGAGGGGGAGAGAGCTCGAAGCCAACGCTGCTGCTGCGAGCGGTGGTGTTTCTATTTTTTTGTTCGCAACAAAAAAATAGAAATTGTGTTCATGACCAAAAAACAGAACACAAACAAACGGGACCTTATTCTTCTCGAAATCACTTTCTTTTTCCAGGGAGCCGGCTTTGTGAACAAGCTGGCAGGCATGAGTCATGGCTTTGCTCAAAAGCGGAAAGAAGCGCGAGTCACTCGAAAGCCGAGCCAAAACTGGAGCCGCCAGCTGCTCAGCTCCTGTGAGGCAGCGTGAATTGTCGGTGGTGGACTGGAAACCATCAACGAGCACACGCCCTCTCTCTCTCTCTGTCTCAAAGCTTGTCCTTCACTCTCTCTCTCTCTCTCTGGCACATACAGCATGGATTAAAAATCGAAGCTTTAAAGGGGTATAACAAATTTGGTTGGAAAATGGAGACAAACACCGCGGTCCCTCTCCATCTCCCTTGCTCCCATTATTATCTCTCCAGCTCTTGATGCTCCCTTCTCTTCTACGACAACACCCTCTTTCCACAACACCCTCTTTCTTTCTCTCTCTCTCTCTCTGCAAGGTGTTCTCTCCATCCCTCGCTTCGTCTCTGCATTCGTTGCGCTCTTTGCATTGATGGGCATTCTCGTTTTCTGCTAATGTTCTTCCTTGTTGGGTTCTCTCTCCTTATCTCTGTTTCGCATTCATTGAGGGAGAGTGTGTTGTGGGGTGTGGGTGTGTTGGAGGGTGTTTTGGGTTCCAGCTGATTCTCCGAGTCGACCCATTTGACTAAATGGGTTTGCGGCTTTGCTCAGATTCGATCTGGGGAATTGGGTTGTTTGTGGGGAACTGTGGTTGAGGGGATTGTGGTGAATGTGTTTGAGATGAGCCTCTCGTGATCTGTGTCGTGTTGCTTGGTTTTGCTCTAGCTTTTACGGTAGTTGACTGGTTTTCGAGCATTTTCGAGTCGAGTGTCGAGTTCGTCAGATTCAGAGCCCCGGATCGTGGGTTTCTATGGGTCTCTGACTCTGATGGAGGTTGCTTTTTGCTGTACTGAAGTTGAGGTGGCTGATCTTGATGCTGCGGGAGGCTGAATTTCTCTGCGTTTTGCTGAATTGCAGGGGGATCTTGATGCTTTGACTGTGGCTTAGAGGGTAGATCTGGGGAGCTGGGGCGGGATCTGGGTGGATCCTCGTTTCAGTGTAAGTTCTTGAAGTGTAGCAAAGCTGGCGGCCACACTGGCTTGGAGGTTCCCTGCCAGCAATGGCAGTGGCCACGGTGCTAATGATCTGGTAATTGCTGCATCTGCTGCTTAAATTCCGACAGCTAGTCATTGAACCTGTCAAAAAAAATAAAAGAGTTTCTTTATTCAGTCGGGGTGTATCCTGGTATTGGATTTGCCATTATTTTATTTCCCTCTCTTCTTATTGCTTAACTAAATTTTGATTGGATCTCTAGTTCTTTTGCTGTGTAATTTTGGTAAATGCTGCTTTCCCACTGCTTTTGCAGCTGAGCTTCATTTTCCAGTGATTATGAAGGTTGTTTGCAATTTTGAGCTTCTTAAGTATCTGAATTATAAGTTTGATGAACTGCGGTAAACTCGTTAGTTTTCCTGCTTATCAATAACATGAGTTTTGTAGTGGAACTGATGACTTTATTTCACACTCAAGTAGCTGTGCCTATGCAATCTTTAAAACTAGCTTCAAAAGGAAGTAAATATGGAATGCAAAATTCAAGATCCTGGTACACTTTGGATTGATATGCATCCCTATTCCCTAGAAAGACAGTGGCAGAAATTTTTACTGACTGGATGTTGAACTTCTTCACTTTTCTACAGCTTACGATCTTTCTTACATTCTCCATGTTGGATCACCCTTCTTTTCTATTAGTTCATGCCAGCCAAATTTTTGGTACCTCTAATGCGCATCTTCACCTTTGCAGGAAAGAAATGGGAATGGAAAACTTCAAGACTCGGAGCCCCCAACTCCACATTCAGTTATGAAGATGAATTTAAGGTTAGTAAATCTTTTGAATTGTAGCTATGTACTTTTTTTCATCCTGCAGGAATATACCCAGTTGCCTATTTGTCATTTGGGTCATGATGTTTTGATGCTGATTGCTGTGCTTATAAAAATGGAAATTTTTTCCTAAGAGTATTTTGTGCACAACCACGTATTGTTTTTGGGAGCAATTTTCCAGAGAAAAACTTATGCTGTTTTGACATGCCATTCTGGCATGTATTTATAAAGCTGCATTGATTTATGACAGAAATGCATAACTTCCTTGAATGCCATGATGATTTTGCTGTTTGGTTTAGTTGTTCTGATCTTGAAGATTCTTAACTGAGATTCACATGTGACCATGAACACAAGACTTGATAACTCGCCAAAGATCAATTCCATACGACATTTTACTTGCAAATGATCTGAACAATGCGGAGTGAGATATGTTAAATTAAGTGAATATTTGGTCAATGAGGATTAAGGAGAATTTCCCTTAACAATGGGTACATTGTGTTTGAACCATGTAAATAGCTCTGTATATCTAAGTTAAGCATGCATTAGATCAGAGACGAATGGTCATAAGCTTCAAATTTCACATTCAGCTTCTATTGATATGGTCATTTGCAGCCCATTGGATGATGGCATTGTTTTGAGACTGTGTATGTGTAATAATCAAGAAAAATATGGCCTGCTGTGGCGCTGCTCCAAATGCCTTTTCATGTCTTAAGAAGTTTTGCCTTTCGAAGACTGGGGCGTGGAATGATGATTTAGACCCATATGAGAGAGCTGTTCCATTGAGGAAAGAAAGATACGCAAGCATTATAATTTTTATGTTCATCTGTACTAAGTCTCACTGCAATATTTTGGATTCTGAAGGACATCCAGGCCGTTCACTGACCAACCATATAAAAATTCAATACACAGATGCATACCCATGGGCCATGGCAACCCTGATATGGAGGGTCCATTGAATGAGTTGCTCTTAAAATGTAAAGAAATCGGTTAGATAGGAAATGAATGGATTGGACAATACAATGGTAGATATGCTATGTCTAAAATTAAATGTACCATTTTGTATGCCTTCCATGATTTTTCCTTTTTTCTGTGAGGTGGTCGCATTTACTTTTTGCATTTTATGCTTCCAACCTGTGCAAGCTAAGACAAATAAACTGCTCATATAAGATTTTACTTACCAAGTTCAGCAAAATGCTCACAATGCTCTCCTACTGTCTATTGCATAATGGTGGTTGGATACAGGAGCTTTCTTCATTCCCACTGAGTGGCAGTTCATTGTCCTGTGTTGTCTCCCATTCTTGGTTTAATATGCGATTTCATACCCAAGAAGTAAATTTTCTCAGATTTGGTTCTGCCTTTTCCTTTCCTCCCCTGGAAAACAAAAGTCATTGTGTTGTTGAGTTCCTTTGAAGGGTTAATTTGCCAGCTTTGCTTTATTATATATTTAGCCTGCACTTAATGGTCGTTATGTAGCTCCTAGTTACATAACTTATGTTCTCTATTATCTTGCAGGGACCGCAGTAGTAGCATGGAGGATCCAGATGGAACATTGGCAAGTGTTGCTCAGTGCATTGAGCAGTTGCGGCAAAGTACTTCTTCTGCTCAAGAGAAAGAGCATTCTCTGAGGCAGTTGCTGGAACTTATTGATACCCGTGAAAATGCTTTCAGTGCTGTTGGATCTCATTCTCAGGCTGTCCCAGTGCTTGTTTCGCTTCTCCGTTCAGGATCCGTGGAAGTAAAGATACAAGCTGCTAATGTTCTGGGATCTCTTTGCAAAGAGAATGACCTGAGGGTAAAAGTCCTTTTAGGAGGATGTATTCCACCATTGCTTGGTCTCCTCAAGTCCAGCTCTGCTGAAGGTCAAACTGCTGCTGCGAAGACTATATATGCTGTTTCTCAAGGTGGCTCTAAGGATCATGTTGGATCAAAAATTTTCTCGACTGAAGGGGTCGTGCCGGTGCTTTGGAAGCAACTACGGAAAGCTGGAAACTTAGTGGATGGCTTATTGACCGGAGCTTTACGGAGCCTGTCCAGCAGCACAGAAGGATTCTGGTCTGCTACAATACAAGCTGGAGGAGCGGATATCCTAGTGAAGTTGCTTATAGATGGACACTCGACTACTCAGGCAAATGTGTGCTTTCTTCTTGCCTGCATGATGATGGAAGATGCATCTGTTTGTTCTAATGTCTTGGCTGCAGACACCACCAAACATCTTCTCAAGTTATTGGGATCAGGAAATGAAGCTTCCATAAGAGCAGAAGCTGCAAATGCTCTCAAGTCTCTTTCTGCTCAATGCAAAGAAGCAAGACAGAAAATCGCCAGTACTAACGGGATTCCTGCACTGATAAATGCTACAATTGCTCCGTCGAAGGAGTTCATGCAAGGTGAGTACGCCCAAGCACTGCAGGAGAATGCAATGTGTGCACTTGCTAATATTTCTGGTGGTTTGTCATATGTCATCTCAAGCCTTGGTCAAAGCCTTGAATCATGCGCTTCCCCAGGCCAGGTTGCTGATACATTGGGAGCTTTAGCTTCAGCTCTCATGATATATGACAGTAAAGCAGAGTCAACACGAGCGTCAGATCCTATGGTTATTGAGCAGACGCTAATTAAGCAGTTCAAACCCCGCCTACCATTTCTTGTGCAGGAACGTACAATTGAGGCCCTTGCCAGTTTGTACGGCAATCCCATTCTCTCGCTTAAACTGGCAAATTCTGATGCCAAGCGTCTGCTTGTTGGTTTGATCACCATGGCAACCAATGAAGTGCAGGGTGAACTCACACAAGCTCTTCTTGTACTTTGCAACAATGAAGGCAGTTTGTGGCGTGCTCTTAAGGGACGTGAAGGTGTTCAGTTGTTGATTTCTCTTCTCGGTCTTTCTTCGGAGCAGCAGCAAGAATGTGCAGTTGCATTACTTTCTCTTCTGTCTAATGAGAACGACGAAAGTAAATGGGCGATCACAGCAGCTGGTGGCATACCTCCACTTGTTCAAATATTGGAGATAGGATCTGTCAAAGCGAAGGAAGACTCAGCACTGATCCTGAGGAATCTTTGCAATCATAGTGAAGATATCCGTGAATGTGTGGAAAGTGCAGATGCTGTCCCTGCTTTACTGTGGCTATTAAAGAATGGAAGCACAAATGGAAAAGAAATTGCAGCTAAGACCCTAAACCATTTAATCCACAAATCTGATACGGCAACCATCAGCCAGCTCACTGCATTGCTCACCAGCGACCTGCCTGAATCTAAAGTGTACGTTTTGGATGCACTGCGGAGCATGCTTTCTGTTGCTCCCCTTGGCGATATCCTGCGAGAGGGTAGTGCTGCAAATGATGCTATTGAGACCATGATTAAACTATTGAGCTCTAGCAAAGAAGAAACTCAAGCCAAGTCTGCATCGGCCTTAGCTGGAATCTTTTGTCAAAGGAAGGACTTACGTGAAACCAGTATTGCGGTGAAGGCCCTTGTGTCTGTGTTAAAGCTACTGAATGTTGAATCTCAAAATATTCTCATGGAGTCCTCCCGTTGCCTTGCTGCAATTTTTCTGTCGATTAAGGTGAACAAGGATGTAGCTGCTATTGCCAAAGAAGCTCTCTCGCCCTTGGTTGTGTTAGCGAACTCCACCGAGCTGGATGTTGTGGAGCAAGCGACATGCGCCTTGGCCAATCTTATATTAGATAGTGAAATGTCGGAGACAGCAATTCCTGAAGAAATTATTTCCCCTGCTACCAGGGTCCTGCGTGAAGGCACGTTTGCTGGAAAGACCCATGCTGCTGCTGCAATTGCAAGGCTGCTTCATACTCGTCAAGTTGATTCTGCCTTGACTGACTATGTGAATCACTCGGGACTAGTTCTTGCATTGGTTTCTTTTCTAGAATCTACTAGCAACAATCCAACTGCTACTTCAGAGGCACTGGATGCACTTGCACTTCTATCGAGATCAGGATCCAGTGGGCACATAAAACCTACTTGGGCTGTTCTAGCGGAATTTCCAAACAGCATAACCCCTATAGTTGCGTCAATTGCCAATGCAGAACCTTTGCTGCAGGACAAAGCTATTGAAGTACTATCACGACTTTGTCGTGATCAGTTTCTTGTTCTGGGTGATGCAGTTGTTAGCGCCAGTGGATGTGTGTCGTCAGTAGCAAGAAGAATAATAAACTCGAAAAGCAGGAGAGTTAAAATTGGAGGAACTGCATTACTTATTTGTGCTGCCAAGGTCAATTACCAGAGAGTGATAGAGGATCTAAACCAGTCTAATTCTTGCACTTATCTGATTCAATCTCTGGTCACCCTTGCCAGTTCTGCTGAATCTTCTCCTCTGATAGGCCAGACACTTGATGATAAGGAGGCCTTGATCCTCTTCAGACATCATAAAGAGGAAACAGGGAGTGTTGAATCTGATGCAGGCAGTGTGACGGTGATTCATGGTGTAAACTTGGCAATATGGCTACTCTCTGTGCTTGCCAGTCGTGATGAAAAAATTAAGACTGTGATCATGGAGGCTGGAGCCATTGAGGTGCTCACTGACAAAATCACGCATTACTACTCACTCTATTCCCAGGTATGATTTTTTTTTTCCCAAAATTCTTTTGCTGAATGGTAATTATATGTTTGTTGATATGAATGACAATGATGCAGATTGAAGATAAGGAGGACAGTAGCATATGGATATGTGCTTTGCTTCTGGCAATTTTGTTCCAAGATAGAGAAATCATAAGAGCGAATGCAACTATGAAATCAATTCCAGCTCTGGCAAATTTATTGAAGACTGAAGAGCCAGCAAACAGATACTTTGCTGCCCAAGCAATGTGCAGCCTTGTCTGCAATGGAAGCAGGGGAACTCTGCTTTCTGTGGCAAATTCGGGTGCAGTAAATACGGGTGCAGCAGGTGGGCTTATTTCATTACTCGGTTGTGCTCACGTTGATATATTCGATCTCTTGGAATTGTCAGAAGAGTTTGCTCTAGTGCGCTATCCAGACCAAGTTGCTCTTGAGAGGTTATTCAGAGTTGAGGACATTAGGGTGGGGGCAACTTCTCGAAAAGCCATCCCTGCCCTTGTGGACTTGCTGAAGCCGATTCCTGATCGTCCAGATGCACCCTTCCTGGCACTTGGGCTTCTGACTCAGCTTGCAAAAGACTGTCCCTCGAACAAGATAGTAATGGTTGAAGCAGGTGTTCTGGAAGCCCTGACCAAGTACCTTTCACTGGGCCCACAGGATGTGACTGAAGAAGCTGCTACTGACTTACTGGGTATCTTATTTAGCACTCCTGAAATAAGGAAGCATGAATCTGCATTTGGTGCTGTGAGTCAATTAGTAGCAGTTTTACGTTTAGGTGGAAGAGGTGCACGGTACAGTGCCTCTAAAGCTCTGGAAAGCCTTTTTTCTGCTGACCATATTAGAAATGCTGAAACTTCAAGGCAAGCTGTTCAACCTCTGGTTGAGGTTCTTAGCACTGGTTTAGAGAAGGAACAGCATGCTGCTATTGCTGCATTGGTTAGATTATTGAGTGAGAACCCGTCAAGAGCTCTAGCTGTTGCAGATGTTGAAATGAACGCAGTGGATGTCCTTTGCAGGATCCTCTCTTCAAATTGTTCAATGGAGCTGAAGGGAGATGCAGCTGAGTTGTGCTGTGTTCTATTTGGAAATACAAGAATCAGGTCGACCATGGCTGCGGCTCGCTGTGTTGAGCCTTTGGTCTCTCTCCTTGTCACTGAATTTAGTCCTGCTCAGCATTCGGTTGTTCGCGCATTGGAAAAACTTGTTGAAGATGAGCAGCTGGCAGAATTAGTTGCTGCACATGGTGCAGTTGTTCCACTTGTTGGCCTTCTCTATGGCAGGAATTACTTGCTTCATGAAGCTATATCAAGGGCTCTCGTGAAGTTGGGAAAAGACAGACCTGCTTGTAAGATGGAAATGGTGAAAGCGGGAGTTATAGAAGGCATACTTGATATCCTCCATGAAGCACCGGATTTTCTTTGTGCTGCTTTTGCAGAATTGCTTCGGATCTTGACCAACAATGCCGGCATTGCCAAAGGAGCATCTGCAGCTAAAGTGGTGGAACCCCTTTTTCATCTTTTGACAAGAGCGGAGTTTGGGCCAGATGGCCAGCATAGTGCATTGCAAGTTCTTGTCAATATTTTGGAGCATCCCCAGTGCCGATCTGAGTACCACCTTAGTTCCCACCAGGCTATTGAGCCTCTCATCCCTTTACTTGATTCTACAGCTCCAGCTGTCCAGCAATTGGCAGCTGAGCTTCTGTCCCATCTGCTTTCAGGAGAACACCTCCAGAAGGACTCAGTAATGCAGCAGGTAATTGGTCCCCTTGTACGAGTACTCGGTTCTGGGATACATACGTTGCAGCAGAGGGCTGTAAGGGCCCTAGAAAGAATTGCACTCGCATGGCCGAATGAAATTGCAAAAGAAGGTGGCGTTGCAGAGCTTTCCAAAGTGATATTGCAAACTGACCCTTTGCTTCCCCATGCTTTGTGGGAATCTGCATCTTCTGTTTTAGCCAGTATTCTACAGTTTAGTTCTGAATTCTATCTGGAGGTACCTGTTGCGGTGTTGGTAAGGTTACTCCATTCTGGCTCAGAAAGCACAGTAGTAGGTGCTTTGAATGCTCTCCTGGTTTTGGAGAGTGATGATTCAACTAGTGCTGAAGCAATGGCTGAAAGTGGCGCAGTAGAGGCTCTTTTGGAACTCATTAGGTCTCATCAGTGTGAGGAAACGGCAGCAAGACTGCTGGAAGTATTGCTGAACAATGTTAAGATCCGAGAAACAAAAGTTACCAAATCTGCAATCGTGCCTTTATCGCAGTACCTTCTTGATCCACAAACGCAAGCCCAGCAGGCCAGACTACTTGCTACTCTTGCCCTTGGTGACATATTTCAGAATGAAGGTCTTGCTAGAAGTGCAGATGCTGTTTCAGCTTGTCGTGCCTTAGTAAATGTGCTTGAAGACCAACCTACCGAAGAAATGAAAGTTGTTGCTATATGTGCTTTACAGAATCTTGTTATGTACAGTAGATCAAACAAAAGGGCAGTTGCAGAGGCTGGCGGTGTTCAAGTTGTATTAGATTTGATTGGTTCAAGCGATCCAGAGACTTCTGTCCAAGCTTCAATGTTTATTAAGCTTCTATTCTCCAATCATACTATTCAGGAGTATGCCTCAAGTGAAACGGTCAGAGCTATCACTGGTGAGACTTCTTTGTATCTGATTTAGGATTCATAGGTTTTATCTTTTGGAATTCGAGAAGCACAAGCATATGCACGTAATAAGGCACTTTATTATTGTCATTGCTGGTTTTTTCCCCCTCAAAATTTAAATCATCCATCTTAGATATTGCAACTTCCTGTGTCATTTTTTGACATTTGTGATATTTTAACAAGATTACAATGATGATTTCCCTGTCTTGTAAGTCAATCCATGCGGCAATTTTGGCAGCGAAGATCATGTGCCTCGGTGCAAATAATATTGCTGTAGGTACAAAATTGTGAAGGACAAGGACATGCTAACTTCAACCTGTTCTAAATTACTATTTTATAACTATGACAGAATCTATCATCAGACGTTTCCTTATGCAATTGCGAAATGATAGAATATCTGTTGAGTCATTCTAGGGCATGAACATGTATATATCGCATGTTCAGAGAAAAGTTTCTCTCTCATTCATTTGACGGCAAGAGTCCAACTAATTGGAGCTTGGCGATGTGTTGAATAGCATAGTGGACAGTTCAAGTTATTGTATAGCCAATTTACCACATTGATTTAGTGCTGCATTATTCTGACCAAGTCCATGCGCTTCAGGTTGGAAAAACAGTTGCACTGTGCTAGTAATTTCTTCGTCTGTGTTGCTATTTATGGCCTTGCTTCTATTCTGTTATCTTTTCACCTCTTTAATGATTGTCCTCTCACCTTGCAGCTGCCATTGAGAAGGATCTGTGGGCAACTGGAACTGTCAATGAAGAGTATCTAAAGGCTCTGAATGCACTCTTTGGCAATTTTCCACGTTTACGAGCCACCGAGCCTGCAACACTTAGTATTCCTCATCTGGTTACCTCCCTAAAGACGGGTTCTGAGGCAACCCAAGAAGCTGCTCTAGATGCACTTTTCCTGCTACGGCAAGCCTGGTCAGCATGCCCAGCTGAGGTTTCAAGAGCTCAATCGGTAGCCGCGGCAGATGCAATTCCCTTGCTGCAATACTTGATTCAGTCTGGCCCGCCTAGGTTTCAGGAAAAGGCTGAATTTCTGTTGCAGTGTTTGCCAGGGACATTGGTAGTCATAATCAAGCGTGGCAATAATATGAAGCAGTCTGTTGGTAACCCTAGCGTTTTCTGCAAACTCACACTTGGCAACACACCGCCCAGGCAAACCAAGGTTAGCTGGATATACTATATCAGTTGCTTCTTGTATTATGGTATGAACAACAAATTGTTGAAACTTGTTGTAAACTACCAACTACCTTGCAAGCGGTTTGGGTGGAAGCTGCAAGCCTGCAAGTCCAAATAAATTTGTTTAGCCAGAGCCTATCTCCATTTCGCATATGATAGTACTAATATCCATCTTACAGTATGAGCCCTGTTGGACTTAAGCAGCAAGGAATTATTGTAGGACACAAAAGTCCTTCAAAACAAAATTGTGGTGAATCATTGCCACGTTTTTACTTTGAACTCTATAGACTTAGGTTTTTGTCATGCTGTCCTTGATCTGGTGCTTGACAGTTGAAATCACTCTTGCATTCATGAATTGGATGTTGACTTGATCTTGTTCAAACTTGCCGAACGGGAGAACTTTTTTAGTCTTCAACCTCAATGTAATGCTTGCAATTTTGGACGCCATTTAATCTGCTAACTACTGCCTAAATGACTGGGACAATTAAGTAAATACTTTTTCCATTTTATCTGGTCGGGGAACTGTGAGATTTTAAAGTTCCTAAAGGTTAGCTATACCTTTTTCTCCTTCCAGGACATGAAGTTCTTCTCTCTTCCAATTCTTCCATCTAAAATTTCATCATTAGTCATGTCATTGTGTCTAATTGCCTTATTTTTATTGATGCCTCAGTTTTTTCACTGGTGCTAATTTGGTGTCCTTGCAAATCTCTTCTTTGTAATCAGGTTGTTGCCACTGGTCCAAATCCGGAGTGGGAAGAAAGCTTCTCATGGTCCTTTGAGAGTCCTCCCAAAGGCCAGAAGCTTCATATTTCCTGCAAGAACAAAAGCAAAATGGGAAAGGTAACTTAACTGTGGCTGTTATATCTGATGACAGGAATGTGAAGAGGTCTAAATCTTGATTCAATTGCCAATTACTCATGGCTGTTGTTCTCTGTCTCGATGCAGAGTTCTTTTGGGAAAGTGACAATTCAGATTGATCGGGTCGTGATGCTGGGGGCTGTTGCTGGGGAGTACACTTTGTTGCCGGAGAGCAAGAGCGGCCCCTCGAGGAATTTGGAGATCGAGTTCCAGTGGTCGAACAAGTGATGTTTATGCCGCGGAACTCGTCATTCTTCTCCGAAGCGAATCTCAGAGAGGACCCGCGTTCGAGGAAGGAATTCTTTTACGTAAGATTTTTGTCTGGAGTACTTATGATGTCATTGTATATACGTTGCTGGAGTGGGGGCCTTTTCAGAGTTTTCCTAGTGATTGTTTCTGTGTAACATAGTCAAGACATGTCAGTGTATTCTTTTGTAACTTGATGTATTCTTTTTTCCTTTCTGGGTGAACATAATGAACAGAAGGATCGATTTCCCGATAAGCGACGGAGGTAATAAACAACATTTACTTGTATAGCTCGATGATACTCCGACAAGCGACTAGTATGCAATGAGGCCACTTCTTGTCGGCCTCGTCAATGATATTCTCAGCTGATCCATGGTCCTGCAGATCTCGTGTTTCCGCGACTACTTTTTCATGACCGGCGATAACATCTTAGGCTTCGAGACTGTTTCTTAGACCTGAAAGCATCATAAGTTTCGACGAATTGGTCATGGTAGTTTGGTTTAGAAAATGTGCTAGTGTCTAAATCAAATGATGCAAAGGGAGGGAAAATCAAGTTCTTGAGGTCCCATTGATTGGGGAGTCATCCTTTTGCTTCCTTTTGCCTTCAATATGCTTGCAATTCACGACTTCTGCACAGGGAAAGCGGTTTCTACCGATCTAGTAAAAATAGGCCATGGCCCATCAGTTGGGACATGGAGCTCATTTGATGGAAAAAATGAAATTATAAGTTCTGAACATTCAAATACTTAATTTTTAAGAATTGAAAATGGAAAAATAATTATTTGGTAATAGCTGAAAATCTAGCATGGTATATATTATTACTTTCTTACCAAACATTTACTTATGGATAATATTTTTTTGAGCCTTTATGGCATATACATCGGCGACGGAAAGCTTTCTTTTCAAAAACGGATTGTGATTGTTGCTTGTGGACGATATTCCATAGAAACCTTCTTAGGTGCTTTCTTTTCAAAAGCGGATTGTGATTGTGGCGCGTGTACGATATTCCATAGACAGCTTCTTGAGTGCACACGTCAGGAGATGTCGCATACAAACTAGTGGAGTCCGTCAATACCGTACAAGTTTTCATTTTCATTACGATCTAGAAATATTTCTCTCTTTCCACATATATGTAAATAATCTCTTCATATTGTGTTAATAATTTCTACCCACTAATTAATATTCCAAAAATATTATAATTTTTTTAAATGTTGATGTTTTGTATTGATGTAATGGAAAATTATCCAAAAAGTCTTAAACCTATTTCACTTTTTCTCTGTTTAATTATAAACCTTCTAATTATGTCAATTGAATTCTAAATCTTTTCACATTGTGTCAATTGAGTCTATATAATCTATTTTGGTCGGAAATCGCGGATATAGACAAATTTTAATATTATTATTTTTTTTGAATTTTGTTATAAATTCTTTCTTTTCTTTGTTCTTGTTTTTCTTTGTACAACTTGGACAAGCGAGGGCGTCATGGTCCTCGTTTAAATTCAAACTAGGGCCGACACCCTTGCCTATTGGTTAGCAAGGGCCGTGACGCCCTCGCCTAATTTGGGCGAGGGCTTGGATGCCCTTGTCAGCTAGAGGTCTTGAGAGGTGAGGGGAGCTGCAGCGGTTATAAAGTAAAGATCCCTTTAGCATGCACCCGGATCCACAAGCTAATACTTGCAACAAACCCCGACAAGAGTAGTAAAAAGAAATAAACACAAGAAAAAAATTGAATAAAACATTAAGATATTATTAAAAATTGTCTGCGATGGCATTACATAGGACATATGATGTCCACATTAGTAATTTTGGACCAAAATTGATTAGATAGATTTAATTGACATAATTAAAAGATTTATAATTAAATCAGTAAAAGTGCAATAATTTCAGAATATTTTGGACAATTTTTCCTTTCTTCTTTCTATACTGATATAGTAAGAGATAGGCTTAAGGGAGATGCTTTGAAATTTGCCATTTGGCAAATTGTTTTAATATGAAAGTGTAAAAGATAATCTAGAATCCCACCAGGTAGATGAATGGGGACAAATAATGAAAGAGCCAAAACAAAATACTTTACCGTCAAAATGCGAAATATGAAAGTATTTCCATACAACAAAAATCTAAAAATCGAATTGTTTAACTGTTACTATCAAATATTAACAGAAAATCCATTTCTCGATTGCAAACAATCAAAGTGAAAAAGTTTAAGTCAATTTTAGATATATTAAAGGTTTGAATATCAGTTGAGATATATTTAAATTATATTCCATATTTGTTGGAAAGCAAGACATTCCACCCATAAAATATTAATTAAACTAATTGAGATAATGATATCATATTATAAATCACATTTTATTAGTTATATTTAATATTCAATTAGTTAATGGATCAGTATCAGAATCACTATGCTCAAGCACCGATTTATATATTAAGCCATAGTAGCAATGATTCATTAACAAGTAATTAATTTATTAATATGACTAATTTTAGAGTCGATCAGATGCATCGTACATAATTCAATTATTGCAATTATAAAATGAGTACATTAATAATAGCATCGTTGTTTTAAATATAATGATTTGTGTTGTTAAGTATATTTTATTTCCATTAATGTTATCTAACACGAATATAGTGGAGGAGAGGAAAGAAGCACGTGTAATTTAATAATTATGATTTATGGCTATTCATATATATATAGATGGCTATTACTACTAGCTTGTAGATCCATAACAGATGTTGTTACGGTCATCAATGCTATAATCTACTATTAAAGCAATTGCGAGAAATTGTTTTCGACATGCGAGCTCTAATCAGTACCTTTTAGACATCTAAATCATACACTTCGCCTTCTTCCCTGTTGAAGAAAAGTGGCGAGCGATGGTGTGGAATTTTGGTAGGACTACTATTAACTGTTATAAAAGTTTAAATTATTAAATAAAAGCGTAATTTAATATTTAATTACTCTAACGAGAAATGTGGTGACAAACGGTGTGAGATTTTGATGAGATCACTGCTAACAATTCTAAAAGTTTAAAGCTTCTCGCTAGTGTAAAACTTTGGTAGGATCACTATCAACTGTTTTAAAAGTTTAAGCCTTTCAATAAAGACGTAATTTAATATTTACTTACTATAATGAGAAAATTGGCGAGAGAGACGGTGTGAGATTCTGGTGCAACAACTATCAAAAGTTTAAGTCTTTAATGAAGGCGTGGTTGAGTATTAATTACTCTTCCCATGCTTAGTTTGGCATTTTTGCTTAGTACTAAGGGTGACATATTTAATCGAGGAGGCAAATGGGGTCTAAAAAGATTCGAACTTAAGATCTTCAGCTTTAATATAATGTGAGATTTGGTGGGACAATTGTCAACTAATCTAAAAGCACAAGCTATTAGATGAATGGGTTGTTTAATATATAATTATTTTAACACTCGCCTCCTTGAGATGTTTCTCTAGAGATTTCATGTACTTTTATGGAAAGCTTTGTCTATGCATGTTCTCGACCTCGGCTTGTAGTGCCTTCATTGCCCTTGATATGAGTTTCTCCAAGCTTGATTGTCAGGCTCATGGAATTTAGATAAGTCAAAATGGGTCATAAAACACATTTCCTATTAATACATATATAATGGGTTGAGTTTTTTTGGTAAATGGATGATAAATGGGTTTAGTAAATCTAAAATAATGTGTGTGTTAAATGGGTTTACGACTTATTAAACTAAACTCACTGCTATACGCTCTCTTTGTTTACTCTTGCCCCCACTCGTTCTCACACTATCTCACTCTATACACTTATCTCAATTAAGGTATAAGTTTTCTTAAATTTTGTTTAAGTATAGAATTGGTTTATCAATTGGGCCAAATATGTGTTATTAGACTTGTATTACCTCGTCAAATCCACTTGTTTAACGAGTCAAGTGGGATTTTAATTGGTGACCATTTGAAGCACAAAGGGATAATGACATAATTAGTCAATGAACTTTTGATTTGTTCAATATGGCCTCTCAACTTTTGTTTAATGTGTAATGTCATCCTAAATTTTTAATTTGTTGGATGTGATTTCGATACTTTTGGTACATGTTCAAAGTAATCTCTAGATGATTTGAAAACATTCAATATTGTTCTTCCATTAATTCAAGCTTAATAATGAAGTTGAATATTTTCATATAGTTTAGGGATTAGATTGTATATGTATCAAAATTTTAGGGATTAAATTAGATAATTAAAAATTTAGAGACGGCATTGCATATTAGGTTAAAATTCAGATATCACAATAAATAAATTAAAAGTTCAGAAATTATATTATATATTAAATTAAAATTTACGAATCATTTATGTTATTTTCCAAAAAAAAAAAACACCTAATAATAAGCGCTTATGCAAAAGAGGTTTTTTTTTTTTTTTTTTGTGGTCATGCAAATGAGGTTAAAACCCATAGTTTTTCGAATTACGTTTGGACCCGTAAAGCAAACCCAGGAGAAAGAGGGGCGGCCGCAGGGGGGGACCACCTACGTGTCGCTTCTTCGCAACGTCACCCTCGAACCAGTGAATGGACTCGATTGCCCCTACCCTCCCTAATCACGCGCCCCCTTCAAAAAAGACGCCCCTCGATTTATATATAAAATAAATAAATAAAAAAGAAAAATTCGCCGTCAGTTATTGTTTCAAATAAAATAAAAAACCGGGAAGAAAAATCCACGTGGCCCGTGGCTCGCATTCCGATACCCATGACACGCGCCGCTCACGGACCCCAGAAGCCCCCACGGTGCGCACTGCGCACCCCCGCCCTTCTTCTTCCTTCCTTCCTCTTCATCTTCTCCATCGTCGTCTTCTTCATCAGCTCACTCCCCCAAGCTCCCACCTTTACCTCCATTTCCACCCACCACCGCTGCTCTCCCAGCTCAACCCATCGCTCGTCTCTCTCTCTCTCTCTCTCTCTCTCTAGATTCCCCCATTGCCGCCACTCGCGCTTGCCCCGGAGCTCGGGAAACCCTAGATCTCGCTCTGCAACGTCGGCGGCGGCGCCGCGCCGGCAATGGCCACCCTCCTCCTGCCGGTCTCGCTCCTGCTGTCCTGCCTCGCCGTCGAGGCGGCCGCCGCGGCCACCTTCTCCTCGCGCCTGATCCACCGGTTCTCCGACGAGGTCAGGTCGCTCCGACGAGGCGGCGGCGGGGACGCGAACGACTCCGGCGCCGCCGCGGCCCCGTGGCCGGAGAAGAGGAGCGTGGAGTACTACCAGGTCCTCGTGGCCAGCGACCTCCGGCGGCAGAACATGAAGCTCGGCGCGCGCCACCAGCTGCTCTTCCCTTCCGAGGGAAGCAAGACGATGTCGCTCGGGAATGAGTTCGGATGGTCAGATTCGGCGCGCCTTGTCTTTGAATTTTGCGGTTTCTTTGGTTGTTATTTACCGAGGAACGTCTCTTTCTCTCTCCGCTCGTGATCGTGTAGACGCCTTAGCTTTCCTTGTGTGGTTGACTGATTAGTCTGCTCCAAGAGACGACGACCCAGTCAATGGACCATGGTCGTGGCCATGAATATATATTTAAACTCCTTGGCATTATTATAAAGGTGACGGTATCGGCATAATTTGAGCAGCGCTTTTGGTTTATTCGCTGTTTCTCTTGATTCTTGGATTAGCTTCCTTTAATGTTATCCTAATTTGTCTGTGGGGTTTGGAATCTCCGGTCGAGAGATTATTTTGGGATTGATTTGCTTTTCAGGGCCCAAAAAGGGGAAGTTAGATGAGACGCCGAATAGCTTGTTAAGATTATCTGTGAATCTTTCCATGGAAAATCTTAGTCCTAACTCCTGGTCTGGAAATTTTTCTGGGAAATGTGTACGCGCATCGAACCGCGGGAATTAGATTGCAGGGCAATTTTAACGTAGCATAGCATGAGGATTGAGGAACGAAGAAGACAAATTGAGAATGCCCATCTAAAGGATTTTTACAATTTGAAAAATGCCCATGTTGATATCAGCTGTTGAGTTTTTCTGTTTAGCTCTGGTGTTTAAGCAGATGCTTAACCTGCCTGCTGCGGCTGTGCTTATGGTTGACTCTCCTTTATATTCTGGGCACTGAACGCTTGTGTAGCCATTTGATGTGATTTATATCAGTCTCAGATGAGACAGTCCTTGTGACCCTTATTGTTCATGCATCTCAGTGTGGCTTCCACTTTTCAGGCTACACTACTCCTGGATCGACGTCGGTAGCCCAAGTGTTTCTTTCCTTGTTGCACTGGATGGCGGGAGTGATCTTCTTTGGCTTCCGTGTGAATGTGTACAGTGTGCTCCTCTGTCCGCCAGCTACTATAGCAGTCTGGTAGTTCTTCCCCTTACTTGATACATTTGTTTTCCACCGCCGTCTTTGGCTTGCTTTTATTCTAACAATTCGTGGTCTTTATGGTTATTATTAGTGTAGGCGCTATGCGAACTATATCGTGCGCAGATGTCAGCATGTCCTTATTTTGTTTGCGGTAGCCGTGAATAATACCTATCGGAAAAGAATACGCTTTTCTCTATGTAGTAATTGCTTTGCCCTTGAGTAGTAGGTTTTACGTTAGGAAAAAGACAAGTTCTTGAAAGTAGTTAGGAAGCAGCTCTCCGTACTGTTGAGGTAAGATATGAACTTCAGGTGAAGGATCAAGTATCGGAACCCTCTCGATTTTATAACGATACTTATGAACTCTAGATAGCTGGAAGTAAATAGAAGAATATATCAAGAACATCGGAAGGAGAAAAATGAAGACTTTACAGGGTCTTATGCTATTATTAGGCAAACTTTTATTTGAGAAGCATGACAGTAATGTAGTTAACACATGCTACAGCTCACCAGCCACAAGCAGTGCTATTTGTGTGGTTCTCTGTTGAATATTTGCTTTCATGGAGTCATGAGATAGTGAAGTTCTGGTCTTAAGTTCGTAACAGTTTTAGCACTTATTTCCGATGATTGATTGGCAGGTGCTCCCTTGTATTTGGGGCAATCTATTGTGCAGGATAGAGATCTGAATGAATACAATCCATCTGGCTCCAGCAGTAGCAAGCACATAACTTGCAGCCATCGGCTATGTGAATCGGGCCCAAGCTGTAAAAGTCCTGGAGAATCATGTCCATACACTGTTAACTACTACACTGAGAATACATCAACTTCTGGATTACTGGTGGAAGATATACTACATCTTGCCTCAGGCAGTGGTCAGGCATCAAATAGTTCTGTATCGGCTCCAGTCGTTATAGGGTGTGTTTCTTTTGCTAAATTTCCTCTTTTAGCAGTTAATTTTCTATTTCTATTAATGTTTGCGCTGTCTCTGGTAGCAATTAAATGTGACTCTGGCATGGCCTAATTAGTTATGACGTTTTTTCACATGCTTTTGAACTCAGATGTGGTATGAAACAGAGTGGGGGTTACTTGGATGGTGTTGCTCCTGATGGTCTGATGGGGTTGGGGCTTGGAGAAATTTCTGTTCCATCTTTTCTTGCTAAAGGAGGATTGGTCCCCAACTCATTTTCATTGTGCTTTGATGAAGATGATTCTGGGACAATTTTCTTTGGGGACCAGGGTCCAGCCAACCAGAAATATACAGCTTTTCTACCTTCAAATGGAAAATAGTGCGTAGCAGAATCCTCTCTTGATGTTCGGCTAGTAAATAATATACACTTAAAGATCATGTTGATGTTTCGTTTGTGATGTTTCTCATGATTAACTCATCATCTTGGTTCAGTGAGATGTACATTGTTGGGGTTGAGGCATGTTGCATTGGAAACTTTTGTCTTAAGCAAACAAGTTTCAGTGCTCTGGTAGATAGTGGCACGTCATTCACATTTCTTCCCAATGGAGTTTTTGAAACTATTGCCCAAGAGGTACTTTACATCAATGCTATTTCTGTGTGATTATGTGAAGTTCAATATGTAATTTCAATGTCTTCTAATAGTTTGACAGACGAGTAAATGTAACACGCTCTAGCATTAAAGGAGTACCTTGGACATATTGCTACAAACCCAGGTGAATGTGCTTGAGGATAAGTTGTAAATGCTGCTTCTCCCCTCTTAAGTATGTTTCTGTAGATTGACATTCTAATTGTTTCGACAGTACGAAGGAGAAGCCAAAAGTTCCCTCTCTCACTCTTGTTTTTCCGCTAAACAACAGCTTTGTTGTCTTTGATCCTGTTTTCAAGGTCTATGGCATGGAGGTATGTATTGTTTGATTTCCGCGATGGTAGGCCGTCTAAACTAGCTTCGCAATATATCACATGTTCATTGAACACGACCAATAAAAAAATTATTTTCATCCAATAAGTTTTGGCTATGTGAGGTGAAAGTTGGTGGCTGATCAATGGGGCTTTACTTTCTGCAACATCAAGATCACTCGTGAAAGTCTTGTTGCACTGCAAAGAGTTGATGCCCATTCATTGTAATTCACTCTATGGTTTGTAGGTTACTGGTTACCCCACCTTTCTGCTGGAAGAAGGCCGGTTATGTGTCTTGATGGATGTAGGATTGCTTTGGTAGGATGCAATGAGTACAAGTTGAGGCATTGAAAGGGTCTTTTTTAACAAATGCCTTAGTGGCACTTGTTAAGTATGTTGTATGAAGAAGTTTTAATTTTCAAAATACTGATTACATTACTTCATTGGTATAGTTATGCATTGAAAACTATAATCGTTTTGTCAGTAGTCACTTATCAAGTTCTTGTACTCAGTTTGCTATTTTCCATGTTGAAAATGTGAGATTGACAGTCCTTTTGAGAAATGTTTTTGGGATACACAACAATGCTTGTTAAAATGATGCCTATGGGAATTGTAGATGGTGAAATGTATTAATTAGTAAAGCACATTGGTTGCAAAATTAGTATTTCGATTTCTGTGTATCTTGCATGTATGGAGTGCTTCATCATCTCCTTACAGCAGAACTGCAGTTCTTGGTTTCCGTTGAGATAAGATCTCAAATTCAATTGTTTCTGTGGGTTGCAGGGGCTTGTGGGATTCTGTTTAGCCATACAGGCAGCTGATGGAGATATCGGAACAATTGGACGTAAGCGTTCCCTCTGCTTATGCTAATCTTTCTCATACTTTGCATGCTGTCATTCACTTATAAGATATCCATGCAGAGAACTTTATGATGGGATACCGCATGGTGTTTGACCGAGAAAATTTAAAGTTAGGCTGGTCGCGCTCAAACTGTAAGTTCTCTGGCTCTTTTCATTCATCATCTTCTTTTCATTGCCCCATCACTTGTTTGGCTAGCATGTGTTGCTACTACCAGTTTTGTAACCTCAAGTCTTCTTTTTGCTACCCTTCTTTTATACAATGTGATACTTCTGTTCAAATCCACATTCTTGCTGGTTAGGTTTGCACTGCTTATATAAATTACTACTTAAAAACTTGCATAAAATCCATTTGAACTTGTGCAGGCCAAGATATAGATGATGATCGGAGCATGCCTCTAACACCGAATGGCAGATCCCCAAACCCGTTACCCACAACCGAGCAACAGAGCGCTCCCGGAGGAGGGCATGCGGTGGCGCCTGCTGTGGCTGGGAGAGCGGTCTCCAAACCATCGGCTGCTTCAGAGAAGCTCATATCATCCCGCTTAAGTTTAATCAGTTTAATGCCGCTTTTGCTGCTCTTGCACTATCTTGCCACTTTCCTGCACATAAACGAACCCTTTTCTCTCATACACCAAAACTCGCTTCGCTGATGGTGGGGTTGGTCTTACATGTAAATTTTCCTCAGTTTTGTAAGGGAGTTAGTCAGGATGGGGGAGCTTGTCGGTGTCGACCATTGCCCGTCAGGTTTTTGTGTTTCTTCTGGGCTGGTGGTTGATAATGTTATTGTATATTTGTCACGTCTTATGAATATTCCCGTGTCTTCTTCTATCTCCCGTGCCTTCCATATTGTCCTCATTCGCTATAATTTTGAATGGAGTCTGGTTTTATTCCGCGTCTGTTTGTGGGACTCCAGTCGTGCTCGGGTCGTTCTAGGCCAGGAACTGAAGAAAATGGTAATGGTGGTTGGAGGACAGAAGGACAGTTTGACCCACATTCTAATCATTTGCTTAACCGTGTTCTCTGGGGGCAGAAGCAGACAGCCGGATCATGGTTTTTAAAATTTTTCGACGCGTCTACTTTTCTGCGCAGGATGTCATTGGAGCTTTGTCAGATACCGTCTCGTGATTTCCTCAGACAAAACTCCCATTATGGCAGGGCCCAAGTTGCCCTCCCATCTAAAAATATCAAGCACAAACCCTAGCGTCAAGATTCCCCATCAACCTAGTTCCCAAAAGCTCCAACGTCCACAAAGCCTATGTCAATGTATCCAAGGAGGCAAGGATACAAGAAGCATGGACAATAAGTTGATGTTGAACCTAGGAGCTCAGTTTCTACACTGCCTAGCACTGCTCTGTTGCCTCATCCTGTCTTCAAAATGTGCCCTCAAAGAGAACACGAACGTCCTTTTGGAATGGTGGATCTCGGTGCTTTGCATCGTCCCTCGAGACCAGAAGTCCTTTGTGCCTTTTCCCTGAAATTATTGATAATCAGATGTACAATTCGGAACGATGGGCTTCTTAATTAATATACAATGATGTTTGAATCACGGGTCAGGACAAACTTTACGAAACATCGCTTTCGTATTGTGCCGGGTCGGTTTGCCACTACTAGCGTCCTAGTTTCAGGCTTTATTTTTTGTCAATCCACTTACATTAGACAATTGTACGTGTTACTTTCCCTCTTCGTATGCATGCGTCAAAGTGTATGCTATAATGCTACAATAAGGTGAGCAATTATTGGGTCGCAGAGAGGGAAGTGCACTGCATGATTGAAGAAAGGGCGCCGATCCAACATTAAAAGAAATCTACGCCATCTTCCAAAAGCTTTTTCACCTTTTGTACAAGACACACAAGCCTCCAAGCACAAAAAGAGCAACGCGCACTAGAAAGTGTCGTCGGGAATATGGATCTTCCCTCGTGGTTTTGCTTTTGGGCGTTGCACGTATTGAAGTAGAAACAAAGTTGCAGTGGGAGGCGAACATTGTTTTGTGCTCTCTTTGTTGATGGAAAGCAGCTGTAGAAGTTGCCAAAGGCACCCGTCTTCACGCTCTTCACTTCCCTTTTTCCCTTTGTCGCTCTAAAATTCTTAAATCGGAAATTCCACCGACCGAATGAGGGTAATAATGTTGAGGTGCACTTGTTAGGACGTTAGGCGAAAGAATTATACGATAAAGAATTGATATGACATGGAATAGTTAATGTATCGAGCAATTGCAATTCATTGACTTGAACTTTCGAATGAAAGTAGATCTATGTAAATATGCTTTGACTTGGATTTGAGCTCTTTATTGATGATTTTTGAAAGGTATTGAAATTTGGTAGCATGTCCTAAGAAAGAAAGCATTGAAATTCGAGATTGCCACATCACGTGAGAATGGGGTTATTGGTGGAGAATGTCAGATTTCGAATTGGTCTACTCGGAGTTATCACATCTTGTTAGATTGATAGCTCTCATCATGTTTTTTTTTTGTTTTCCAATTCCTGATTGAAGAAAATCAGTCTTTTAATCAAAAAATTATAAATCTGAACATCACTCATTTTATATTTAGTCAAGTTTACACGTAGATAATGTACATAACCCATAAATTGTGAACCTATCAATCAAAAGTATGATAGGAGGAAATTTCGTGAAAAAATGAAAAATATAGCCCTTTGGAGTATTCTTTTTGGGGAAAATGAAATATTAGATAAGCAACATGACCAATGAAGGAAGATGACATGTTAAAAGGGTGGCATGTATCAGACTCTCTCCATCACTTTATTTCCCATTCTATTCTTGTTCTCTATGGGTAAAAGATAAAGCATGGTTAGAACTGCATTCTTTTTGTACCCAATGGGATAGACGGCATAGAGTTACAGCTTTTTTTTTTTCCCTCTTGTATGCCTTTTCTGATTTTTGTTTTCTATAGATTGTCTTGACATTTGGAATTTTTATTTATTTGATTGATTTGGAGATATAAGTCTTGAATATTTTGTAAATTTGCTACAAGCCCTACATCATATGTCATATTGGCTGTTGTGGTGGGGGTTTCGAATCGGACGGCATATAACCGAGCTTTATAAATCATAATGGAATAAGTGCACTGAAAGTACTAAAAACTTATTACGGAAGTATAGTTGAACCCAAAAAATGTTAAAAAGTGTAAGTTCTTAAACTTGTCATGAAAATATAATTGAATCTTAAATTTTTCAAAAAGAACAAGTCTTAATACTTATCAAGTTGATGCAATCAAATTCTTTATTAATTCCATCTTATTTAGCGAATGAAAAATGCTAACAAGTTTTAGGACTTTATTGTATTTTTGAAAATTTTATGACTTAATTATATTTTTATAATAAATTGTAGGATTTCAAGTACACTTATTCCAATTACGACAATTGAGTTACAATTAGACAACTCCATCCTGCTATATGGGGACAATCCCAAAGAAATGGTAAAGAAAAGGGATACGTCCCTTGATTTTTGGTATTGCAAGATTTATACATTATGATATTTCGACTGGGCCTACGTAGAGATAGTAATAAGAATAAATAATAATGAGTATAAATTATCAGTAGAAAAGTTGTGCACTTTCCTTGCCTTTCGTGGAGCCCTTCAGAGTCACTTTTTGAATGCTGAATTTTGCTGCAATAAATCAGCCTTTATCTTAAGCTCAGAGAAATAAGATACATCAGCTTGCTCCAGCTGGAAAGGTTTTGCATCTTCCCAATTTTACTCACAATCCCATGCGCTGTACTTGGTGCAGGTTCACTGAATTTTAGGACTGCCGATGTGATTCTGCCAGAACTCAAATTGATCTTTTCCAATGATAGATTAGGAGTAAAGATGCCATCAAATAAAGCTGATATAGCTCATGTATGCATATGGCAGCTTGCCATATGCAGCACGTTATTTACTATTTATTGGGAAAAAAAAAAATCAACTACTTGACAAATCTTAACCGTTGGATATTGAACTATCTTGAAAAGAGATTTAACAATTCCTTTATCGTCGGTCTTTCATTGATGGAAGTATGGTGGGTTCCATAGGTTGACAATTCCTTCGTCATCATTTTAATTCGAAGACGACACATCATTCGTCGTGTTATGAAAAGTGAAATTTAAATGTACGATAACTTTATTGAATATGTATACACCGCACGACATGTCAAGTACATTTAATAAATGACTTTTTTTCCTTATTATCAGTACATAGAAATCAGTTTAGATAGTATAACATGTACGGTGATGCAATTAACTTCTTAACATATTCAATTGAAGATGCTTGAATGTGTACATGTAAATGAGCTAAATCAACCCGCTTACTTGACAACTAGGTTGGCACAAACACGACTAAAGTCAATCCCAACGTTTTTGTGATCATTATTGTTTGAGAGATAATATCGAATTAATATACCAATATGAAGATAATAATATATTATTAATGGAAAAAAGGCGAAAAGAGGAATTAAATGGTCACTGCACAAGCTGGGTGTTGCGTGATTGCATAAATTAACTTTAGAATTCCATTTTTGGTTGCTGAAGATCTGCAAAATCTCATTCATGTCTGATATTTTCCTCATCTGAGTAAAAGTACAAAAGAGAGGAGCAATGAATTCAATGTCGTAGCAGGTGAAAGGTCAAGCTTATGGGTCGCCTCTCCTCTGCACTTTTTGCATCAATCACATTAAGAAGATATCCCTCTGACTGATCTCGCCCATGGGTTTGTTCTATAAAAAGGGAAGAAAAGTATTTTGTGCATCGATTAATTATACAGTTGATATAATACATAATCGAATTAATTACATTGTTTGTGGCATATCCATCTTGAATAACTGTATTTTTAAAATTTAAAAACTTTTATCTATGATTGTTTTATTTCTCTACATCTTATAGTTGCGTGATGCATCCAATACACAAAATATCTTCTCAATAAAAAGAGAAGCCTTGCATAACTGTGCCTAGCATTTTACCTTTTGGATAAACTAATTTGAATTAGAAGTACCTCAGCTTTCTCTTATTTCTGAATTTCCCCTCTTTTACAACATGCAATTTACACCTCAAAAGTATGGAAAAGTAATACATATATATATATGTATATACACACACATACTATACGTATAGAACGTGTAAAATGCATACCTTTTTTTAGCTTTCAGGGTGCAAAGTGTAGAATCTTGAAACTAAACAGTAAAATATAAATGGGGAATTACATAAACTAAAGGGAAAAATGGGGAAGGCTTGTGTAATTTTTATTGACTACAATATAGATTATTGTACTACGGATTGTGTGGTGGAAGCAAGCTTATTTTATTGACGATTTTATCATATTAAAAGCACATATATCATGTCCTTTTCTAGGGCAATATCTTTGGAGAGGGCCTCACAGTTGTTAAACAGTCTCTATATGTGTCAAGTTAAATCAAGGACGTGATTTAATTTTAAATAATAAACGTGCGATATTTTTTTATTTTCATGATGAAAATGGAACAGCTTATTGGATGGAGTGGTGGGTTCGGTGGTAATTATTTAATTCATAACAAAAATATCATTCTTGGTGGTGGGGATCAACCATGCAACGACAGCTACGTGACAATTACACATCCATATATTTTTCTTGTCCATATAATGAAAAAAAGTATATTATTGGACGTGAAGAGGATGCCCAAGATTCAGCAGACGACAAACCCAAAACTCCAATAATCACCCACATAATTAAATTTGGTTTCTTTAAACTTACAAGCAAGAGCTTGATTTTTTGCTAAAGAATGACTTCACGTTCAACATCTAATTACTATTTTACTTAATGTGATTTCAACTAGTTAAGATCACAAGTTGATACTGTGAGTTCCTCTTTCGCTCGTTAAGTCACAGGTTTCGGCTATCCTCTTTCGTTCTTTTAATGGTCAAATTTTGGTTTTTGCTCGAGCAAGTATGGATAGAAAAATTCTTGTATGCATCCAAAGCATATGAGTTCACTTCATCTTAATCATTGGATATTGTGAATCTCACGCGGGACTAGTATGTTTTGATGATGGAGATGAAGCGATCCAACATATATTGAAAGCATGCGATGCTTGCTCTATGTGAATATAATAACATTATGTAAGGGGCCATATGCAAGCTAATGCACACTTGAAAAGAACAGGAGAGCATTTATATAGAAATTTATAGGAGGAGCCTAGGAAGCTTCAAAATTTCAAACCTAAGAGACGTTGGCAAGATTTAATATTCCAGCTGTTTTCGTTTGGCAAATTCCCACCAAGGAAGTTGATGGACGCGAATGTCGAACCTTAAAGCAATTTAATAACAAGAAAGGAAGGATTCAAGCTCCTTTATTATATGTAGCGTTCTTATCCTGCAAAAAGGAATGATATATACCTAACCGGTCCACGCCAAATAATCTCCACTAGGAGATTTTCAAACCTAGGATTTTTCCCTGCAACTTCCATAAAAAAAGGGCCCTTGTGAACTTTTTATGAATTCGCCGCCGAATGTTCGGTCGAGTCGTAATTAGGAGTAATTGAAGTTATTACGATGCGATCCATGAGGCTTTTCACGGAAGTCGATTTGTTACCAAACTCTACTTCTCCGTTCTCCTGTTGTTCCACATGCCTCCATATTCTTCTCGTCCCGTTTTCTAACAACTCAAATCATTCAATCACCGAATTGCAGGATTGGCCTCCAAGGTTGATGGGTCCAGCGTTTCAGCTTAGAAACTTGGACGTCGTCCGATCAAATCGCACAAATTACATGTAAATCGTTCTGAATTGAGGTTATCTATAGAGGCCTAAACATTTGAACGCAGTTCATGGGTTTCTTGATAGTCGGATCTATGTGCTCGCGGCCATGCTTAGTCTACGCATGGTGTAAGCTAAATTTCATGAATTTGGTGGCGCCATCAGCTTCCCATGGAGCGATCCACCGACTTGGTCGGAACAAAAGACGGACGGCCCCGCCCATCGGAGGGGCGCCACCTGCTCCAACTCGGCTCCTCGAGCAATCTCCACCGTCGATCGGATCCACGTCGCGCATCCCGCATGCTCTTTGCCTTTGGAGGAACATTTTAAGCTCAGGTCGCTTTCCGTCCTTTATCGTAAAGTGGAATAAATTAGTGTGTTCATCAGGAAGAGGGCGCTCCATTATTAAGCAGATTGTTGGGGAGCCAGGCAGTCCCTTTCCATGAACGTTGCCCTAGGAACCTAACCTCCCTGGTGTCCAGCTTTCCTCCTTTTGACTTGAAGGGATGAGAATGGGGGAGGAAAAATGAAAATTAATTGCATTCTCCAATTCAGTGCAAACGTTTTCATAAGAGAAAGTAGCACAAAAAATCTGAAGTCTTGCTCGTTATGACACCAAGACTCAATTTTTTTTTTTTTTTATCACAAAAACTCCTAAATGTAACAACAGCATCCTTGACAATTCTCTTTTAAAACAATTGTCACAAATCCTAGTGGCGACTTATGTGGATCCAATGGCAGACAAACTAGTGGGCGTGGCTTTTGTAAAGCCAAAATGACATCGATTCTCTTCATCATTTTCACCCATGTTAGATTTTTTCCATGACACAAAAGATCGCATAAATTCAACAAATGAGGTGGGTTTTTCCATGGAGAAATGACATTGTTTTGGCTTCACTAAAACAACATTGAATTTAAAAAGGAAGATTGTTTGCATGTGCCACTATGTAGGTTTAACGGCCAACTTCGACGGAACTATGATAGAGAGTATATTTATTATACCGGTACAAGTTTGAGAGCTTTTTTAGGTACAAAAAGGAATTTTGAGCCTTGATATTACAATTTACATGATTTAGAGTTTCTGTGATATTTTTACATTCTTATCAATACATCTAACTCATTCAACATTGCTTATCTATGAAATCAATACATTGAGATTGACTCAATCATGATGAGTGCTGGACATGTACAATGGAAAAGTACGAGGCTATTTGGTGAATTTCATCATAATAATTTTACCAGTTTCGCTAGTAGATACCATAGCTTTTGTGAAGTATTTGACAAATATCTCACGGTAACTTTTAGAAAATTTATTCGCCGACCTTTTAAGCTAATGCAACATGCTAATCGTTCAGCCACGACCATACCAAACGGGATCTAAGTAGGAAAAAAAAGAGAAAAAGGTAAGTAGCATGTGAATATGATGCAAGGGCACCATCCAAGAAGGTCCAACGGCACGTTTCAAATATTCTTGCTTGCCTCCGAAGGACGCATTACCGGGTGCAAAACTTTCCTCCCTAAGCAATGCCCCATCTTTCTTAACACAAAAAATTAGTATAAATCAAATCTCATCAAGAATATCGTTTGATGAGCTGATGGATATTTTAAGACAGCATTGTCTGATGCGACCAGCAGATATCGAGGTCCCATAATTCGTCTGTTCCCTCCTGTTCGTGGGTCCCGACTCCAGAATGCTTTGCTGCATCGAAGCGACTATATAAGCGTGTCCTCGGTCCTTAGGAATTTCCTCATACTCGCAGATAAACAAAGAGGAGAGGAGAGCACAGCCTTTGAAGCAGTCTTTCTTGGTTTTGTTGCAAGGCAAGAAAAGCATTTTTTCCGGATGGAAGTTTGTTTAATCTTTGCGATTTCTCTCGTAGGGCTTTCTTGAAATCCCCACCACACTTTGACCTCCAGAACCCATCAACATCATCGCCTGAACTTCTCTTTTGTACGAGGCTTTCAGCTTCAGCACAGAGAGAGAGAGAGAGAGAGAGAGAGATGGGTGTTGCAGGGACTTTGGAGTACTTGTCTGACTTGATGAGCAGCGGGCACAAGCACAAGAGGAGGAAGCAGTTGCAGACGGTGGAGCTGAAGGTGAGGATGGACTGTGATGGCTGTGAGCTCAAGGTCAGGAAGGCCCTCTCTTCTTTAGACGGTGAGTTTCAGATTAATATCGGTCCTTCTTGAACGTTTGGTTGAAAAGAGATCATGAAAGACAGATTCACATTTAGTCACTGAATCTCCCATTAGTTTCGTTCAAACTTTAGGAGTCTCTCTGTTCCTAGCATTTTTGCATCCCAAAAGCCATAAAAAAATGAAACTGACCAAAGTAAGAGCAAAGGTTTTTCAAGAACATGATTTGTTTGACATAGAAATTGTCCACTCAAGGTGGGGTGTTCGATGGTGATTGCAGGAGTGAAGACGGTGGAGATAAACAGGAAGCAGCAGAAGGTGACGGTGAGCGGGTACGTCGACCAGAACAAGGTGCTGAAGAGGGCCAAGTCGACGGGGAAGAAGGCGGAGATATGGCCCTACATACCCTACAGCGTGGTGGCTCACCAGCCGTACATCGCCCAGTCCTACGACAAGAAGGCCCCTCCCGGCTACGTGAGGAGGGTCGAGCCCACCGCCACCAGCGCCATCGTGACCCGGCACGAGGACCCTTACATGACCCTCTTCAGCGACGAGAACCCCAATGCTTGCTCCATCATGTAGGACTCGGGGCCCAAGTTTGTTATGTACATCTTTTGCAAGGTTGTCGAACTCGAAGCAATAGTAAGAGCAACGGTTCTCGCGGTTTGGTTCGCGGTCAATCATGTGAGGAGGAGGAGGAGGAGCGTACAGCTCCGAATTTGAATTTCGGGTTGGTGTATAGTGGGGTACTGAGATTTTGGTAAAGTGGCAGGAATATTGGGTTGATTAGGGTCAAAATTATTGTTGTGTATGCATCTTTGTTATCGGCAACTTTCAGAATCTAGAGTGTTTAGTCAGTGTTGTGCCCTTTTGTAGGCTAGCTGAAGTTTTGTAACTTTCTTTTCCTCTACTTTGTCAATGCCTATGTTGTCATATACGTATTGTATGGATCTCTTGCTCTTTTGGGTCATGTAATGTGGCGATGAATAGTCTATGCAATGTAAGCTTTGCTTGTGTTTTTCTTTTTTCCCTGTTGTCGTTTATTGCATGATGTGATGTTACGTTTCCAAGTTCATGATTGAGATGACTTTTTGATTTCGTCCCACAGCTGGACCTGGACATTATAGGAATAGAGCAAGCTGGATGCAACATGGTGATCCTGAGTAGGTTGCTATGTTTAGTTCTGACCCAAATCACAAAATCAACCAGATCTGGCTTACGTTTTGCAGCGCCAAGTACTGGTTCTTCCGTAGAAAGAGACTCGAGAAATAATCACCTGGAGTCTTCACTCGATTATTTGAATAAATTTAAATAGACTTACCAAAAAGAAAGAGATTTAAATAGATTACTAACCGATGGATTCGACATTCGGACATTCACGATAATCAAAATTTATCAATTGTGACTTGCTGTGCGACATGTACGCAAGGCCAGATATTCAATTGGATCATTGTTTTAAGAACTTTGTACTTAACTATTATCAAGTCTCAAATGCGCCTGAAAGCATCATTGTTTTAAGACATTTGTAATGCGCCTGAAAGCATACTCTTATGAAGTCTTAAATGCACCCGAAAGCGACAAGGCAGACGTTATAAATGAAATTCCAAAAGAAGGATAATATGGAAGATTGGAATGGTTCGAATTATTTCAAACTCATTTGGTTCCAAATGGGAGCTAGAGGAAAAGCAGAAAAAGGGCACATTCTTCATGTCCCACCAAACCAAACACAAGAATCAATCAACTTTCTTTTGCCCTTCAGCTTTCTCTCTTTTGAGGACCCTCTGTTGGAGCCAAAGAAAGCGTAAAGACTAGTCACTGTGAAGACAGCAGAGATTCATGAGAAGTTGTCCAGTAAATCTCAAGATCCACTCTCTTAAGTCTCAAACCCCCTTTTGACAAAATGGCACAAATCAGAACTTTTAACAGCACTTAACATCCAAAAAGACTCCCGGCAATTAGTTTTAAACCTAGACGATGCTCGTACTTGCCAAAGTTCTCGCCACAATCTCTCATATGTCCCCAACAGGTCAAAATCTTTTTGAGAAAAGCTGAAAATGACAAAAATCTAAGTAAGTTGCATCTGTGTGCATAGGCAGGCGCATACTATACAAATGCACTATGGCTGAGTGAATGCTTAATACCACCTCAAACCCTGCCACTTAAGCTAGCAGAGATGGGGTCAACCGTCACCATGGAAATACATCAATTCAACATGAAGCTTTCATCTTAACACTTATGTATCAATACATCCAGAGTGCAGAAGCTGTTTCGCTACAAAGCTCAAGTTGCTCTACGTGTGAATAGATGTACCACATACTAAAGTATCAACCGGTATGACAATTGCCCCATTCAGGGCAGTGAAGAGATGGAGGTCAGTGGCTCAAAGCCAGCCCAGAAACATATTAGCAGGGATCTTCATATTTCTCTTCTGGGCAGAAGCGACAGGTTAGAGACATAGGCTCTATGTTCATGTGAAACAAATTGTCTCATTCACATTTCTCATCATCATGGGACAGATTTCGCTCTTTACTTCCAAAATGAAACCTAATCACAAGCAAGCAAGCAAGCGATGTCAAAATGATTGGCAAAATAATAATGTGCAACATGCTATTTCTTTCCCAAAGGCCTTTGAAAAATAATATCTTTATTATAAAAGATTTAACAAATCAGTCATCCAGTCAGCCAATAAGTTTAGAAATTTAAGGGAAGTAGCTTGATGGATATTCAGGACTTATGACCAATGAAATTAAATGCAGGGCCAATTAAACCACCTCATCCTCTCACTTTCATTCACGGGCTAGAGCCCTCCAGTGAATCCAGAGTCTTTGTGGAGAATGAACTCAGCATCAAATCCTAAATACGTCACGTGTGACTCCATACAAAGATCTCCTCCACATCACCGAAGATCACTCGTGGGGCTTTTCATGTCACCATGCCACTGAATTCGTTAAATGTCAATGTTTTCAATAATTATTTTTAAACAGGAAAGGCCATTGCATGCAGATGGAAAAAATAAACCGATTAGCAGCTCTTTTCTGTCTTTTGGTTTTTAAATTAAGAACAGTCTTGTACAACTAAACTCCACAATAGCAGCTTTTTTTTTGTCTTCCCACTAAAATGAAAAGAAGCTTCTATTTCTTTCAGAATTTTCTTGTCCTAAAATATGAAAAAGAAGAAATTTCGACATATAAAAAACAATAGACCAAGCATGCTTTTAGGACCAGGAAACCGGAAAAGAAAAATAGTTTCCAGTACAAATGAAAACTTGAACACTTCACTTACTTTGATCATTTGAATTGAACCGAGCATTAGTTAACAATCGACAGGCAATTAGCCTACAAAAGGCTAATTGCCTGGCAAGAAGAGGATTTCTAATAAATGAGATACCACTCGAGTGCAAGTACACTTGACAATTCGCTTTGGCATGTCATAATCGTGTTTGCAATTCGCGTCCTAAAACATCTTAATTTTGATTCCACGTAGTTAATAATTGAAATACGATGGAAAAGCATTATTTCATGTTAACATATAAAGTTAAGTGTGTTGGGTCATGTCACGATCGGTTGTTCCCTTTGTAATTGGTATATTACCATGTGTCGTGCAAATGGGTCGTGTCTGGCATTGCTAGCCTTAAATGCAAGTTAGAATACAGTTGTTCGAACTATTGCCTAGCTCTTCCACCCCAGCATTGTTTGTTGCATAGACCTCGACTAGCCATTTCTCACAAATGGTACAATTCCTGAAATGGCTAAGTTGATGTCCTTAAATTTTGGGTCTTGATGACTACATAGGAAAAGCTATAAGTTGTACTTGTACTAAAAATCCAAATATATTAAATCTCCAGGTTCCTTCAATGATAGCGTCGGGGGTTTCATTTAGTGGGAGGGACTTGATAGCAAGAAGAAAAGGATTACTGACCTCAACACACCTTCATCGTCCTCATATTTACTTTATAATGCAGGGGACTTGGACCTCACTTTGCATTTCCTGAGTAGATACCCACCAAATTTATGTCATAGACGAGAGTCGCATTGGCAGGTATATTGCAGTCACCTATCCAAAAAATTCACACTTTGAGCTTCCAGTTGGATGAGTTTATACCAATGCATGGATTTTTTGGGCATATACTCAAGTATAAGATACCTAAAAAGAGGTGTTTTGATTTTGACACAAGCATTTGTTTTAGAAAAGAATATACTAGTCAAAAGCTAGTCATACAAGGTGTTAACATACAATGGCCAGTAATGCTGTTTTCATGAGAAAAACATAGAGGCATGGGATGGGATTCCCTCAAACAGAAAGAATATCAAAACAGAGAAGATGCAAACAATACTAAAACAACTCCCTGTCCAATAATACTCTTCTTTGACCACATAAGCTGACTTTCGCTTCTTGAAGGAAAATAGCTTTAAGCTTTTGTGTAACTAAATGATGTAATGCTTAGTCTGTAAGTATTTGCAAAGTCACCTGAAAAGCATCCTGCAGGTTCTGGCCCATATGCCAACTGTGGAGGAATCTGAAGCTTACGTTTACCACCTATGGAAATTTGGCAGAGTTATATTTTTGTATAAACCAAAAAAAAGAAGAAAAAAAAGAGTACAAAATTTGAAGAAGATTATATATTGCCTTCAATGTCTTACCGACTTGCATTGGTGGCACCCCAGCACCTCCTAGTATCCCCTGGTCAAGTCCTCTAATTACCTGGGCATCCAAAGCAGAACACAGAGCTTCTTATCTGACTTGCTATTTCTCTCAAGGCACACAACATCACTACTCTAAAATTTCAGAGGCATTTTTTCTGTTAAAGAGCAACTATAATTAGGCACAGAAGGCTAGCCCAGAAATGAAGACATAATTTTTGTGCTTCTCTTGTCCCTATCCCCCCTGCCCATGTTCGTCCTAGTAATGAATCATAACATTATCACTTACATCAAAAGATATGACCACATAATTTGGCAAACAAGTTCCAGCACTAGTGGTTGATTGCTTAAAAAAATATATATATACTTTTGCTCTCTTTGCAAGTACAAATTAACAAGACAAACTTTGGTTTTCATGAGGCAAGTGCATATCATCCAGAAATATTGGACATGTTAAAATATACCATCTAAATATAGAAATTTGTGCATCGACTTGCCACGCTCACGAATTGATGTAAAGATATCTGAGTATGCCTTGGATAATTCATAAAGTGGACAGGAATATCTTTTTGCACCATCTACGAAGGAATCTTTTCAACTGTATGAAGGAAGAAGATTTTATCAAACTGAAGCAACAAGATGCTCCAAAGAGGGAGAGTCGGTTTGGATTTGTCAACAATGTGACACCAGAATCCACGTGCAAGAGAAGCATGAATTGCAAAGAAAGGAAAAATAACTAGACTTCTGGAGCTTGAGATGGCATTTGAAGATATTGCATTGGAATGTGTCCTTATTATCTAACCGACAGTCAATCTCGGACATTATAGATTATATGTCCAGAAAAACTTTCTTTTCTCCTGCAGGCTGTGACATCACATCTCCAACCACCTTGTATTCATTACATGTAAAGCACAGTACACCATATAAAGTTGCTCAAGCAACCCTCTGAGTTTGAATTATGTTATCATGTAGAGGACAACCTGCTCAATAACAGTAAGAAGATGCAGCAACGGATTGATGGTAAGAGAACAGCACAATGAAAATTTTTGTTGTCAAGTGAGCATTGCTAAAGAACTTCGCCTTGAACTTAAACCAACTAAGCAGTCACTTCATCAACCTATTGATGACCAGTGATCTAAACCTAAAAGAAGCTCAATAAAAAAAAGAAAAATCTCATACCTTTCCAACACCAACACGCATAGTAAGATACCTAGCACGTTTGTAGCTGCTATCAAAGACTCTGCCATCTGCAAATCGTGCAGTGTAGTGAATCTGCACAATAAACAAAGATGGCATTATGGAGGAAGACCTTGGGCATAGAGTAACTTCTTATCTGCCTCAAGGCAATAGAAGGAAACATAACAACTTGTAAACTAAGAAACTGAGTCCTTTCAGATCATGTTAAATTGACGGAAGATTGTTTACATAAATAATGCTGATCATGATTTTGAGATTACACACACTGCCTGGATTTTTACAAAGGGTTTGGCAGATTAAAATCACTCAAAGTTGGCCTTATCCCCATAGTATGAACCATGAACAGAAAAAATTCAAGAGATTGTCCCATCACCATTGGCATGCCCTTGAAGGTCCAGCATTCTTCATTGATCGTATTCTGTATCTTTATAGAGCACAACTATCATCCTAAAACACAACCTTCTAACTGACACTTGGTGTGTCCTGTATCACGCCTATCATAAATTAGTCTGTTGTGGAATCCTGTGAAGACCTATTCCCCAAAGCTAGTAACTTTTGAGCTCATAACATAACTTACTCGCAACTACTGCTTTCTTTTCTCGTGTCAATATGCCTTTCACATCTCCACAGAAGTCTATGGATATACATAAGAAATGGGCACAAAGACTAGCCACGCGCACCAAGGGGTCAACCACTTTTCAATCCATAAGCTGGAAAGGTTCTGCGGTAATTGGAAGTAATTATACACCAAATGAAATAATGGCTTAATTTACCTCTCTCTCTCTCTCTCTCTCTCTCTCTCTCTAAATTATGAATTCTGTTTTCCATTCTCTCCCAATCTCACTAACAGGTGGGAAGAGAGTCGTAAAAGAACCCAAAATGGCATCCATCTAGCAGACAATTACACTACTCAAAGAGAAGCAAGTACATTCTAATCTCGATGTTGCGATAATTCCATCCACTATCAACAAATCACGCAACGGCTTCTCGAAAAAATAGAACATATTTGACCTTTCAACTGTAATGCAGATACAAACCAAGCCTAACAGAGACAACAGAGTCAATTCACTTCGCTCACATTGACAAGCTCGCCACGAGGGACCTCCACGCCCGAACCGACCGCGACATCGCAGAAGCCAAGCCCAGAGCGAACGAAGCTGAGCTCGCACGTGGGCTCGCCAACGGTGGCGTAGTACTCGACCCGGGTCGCGTCGGCATCTAGCGGGCTCAGACCCAGAACGGACGCCGCCAAAAACCCAACTCCCACGTTCAGCGCGAACGCCTTCGCCGCCGCGGAGCTCGAGCTCGCGCGCATCCTCGCGTTGGTGGCAAGCGAGGAGCAAGAACGAGAGAAGCAAGGAGGAAAGGAGGGAGGAGAAGAAGAAGAAGAAGACGGGGGAGGCTTGGAAAGGGGAGAGGGCTTGGGACTGAGCGCATGCAAAGGGTCGTGGGGTTTTGGAGTGGTGAGCGTCAAAGTGGAGATCGCCATTGTTGCTCGCTCTTGGTTGGGCTGTGAAGAAGGAGAAGAAACGATGAAGAAGAAGATGATGATGATGCTATCTGAAGAGTGGGGAGGAGTTTGTATGGTTTTTGTTGGGGCTTTTTGCCAAATGGCAAGTGGGACCTTCGGAATTTTGGATAATATATTTCTTTTTTTCTATTAATCTTATTATGTTCTTATTCTAACTCTTATTCTTAAACTTCTACTCTTCGTTCTTTTAAGGCATAGAAATCGAAACCAATATTCAAAACTAACTTGTTATGTGAAAATGGTGGATACCAGGACAAACACCGATGGTTTATCTATTTAGTTTAGGCACCTTTTTAAGTTGTGAAATTTTTTATTATTTTTTCATACACCTCGACTTGATTAAATTCCAATAAATTTATAAAGTAGGGAATATTGTGATTTGAATATGAAATTCGCCCTTTTAAAATTGAGAGACCGTGATCGTTCAACTATTTGTAGAAGAGTTTTAAGTTGGAAAAAAATCAAGATGCGAGTTGAGCTATGGATTACGTCAACCTAAAAAATATGTTTGCTTTATGTTTAGTGCCCTGGATTTTGTTTAAAATGTACTTATAAGTGACTAACTAATATGATTTTCAATGCGTTTATTATTCTAGTGAAGTGTATAATCGGTGCTGAAAATTGAAAGTGTTCCTTGTATATTATGTTTTGCAAGTGTCATAAATTAAGAGTAACGGTTGACAAGCTACTATTTTCTCCCTTTTCTTTTGTTCAATTAAAGCACACTCATTATGTATAACTTTTGAGAAAATTTCAAATAAGGGTATGGAGTATTGTTTTCTTCCCCTCTCCCTCCCTCCTCTTCCTTCTTATCCTCTCCTCTTCACTCTTGCTCATTGAATCCAAACCCTCCGTTTATGATTCGAAATCGAAATCCTTAGAGCTCGAATCATTCGCACTTGACTCGCTACTGTGCCGTCCCTGTGACCTCATATTCAAATAAGGGTATGGAGTATTGTTTTCTTCCCCTCTCCCTCCCTCCTCTTCCTTCTTATCCTCTCCTCTTCACTCTTGCTCATTGAATCCAAACCCTCTGTTTTTTATTCAAAATCGAAATCCTTAGAGCTCGAATCATTCGCACCTAACTCGCTACTGTGTCATCCTGTGACCTCATACTCTTGGTCTTATCACTCTTCCCATGTTCCGTCTTCTCAATCTCCTCCACATCCAAGCTCCCTCTGTTTTTCTTGCTCTTTCTACTGGATTTGCTTTCTTTGCTCCTTGAGTCAGAGCTTTCTCTTGATTTCTTGCTGACCTCGGAACTCTCGTGCATTCTCCTTTCGATCTTGGGAGCTTCTCGGGATTTTGTTTGAGATTTTCTTTAGGGTTTTCTCTGTTCTTCCTCGAACAAATAAATTGAGTCAATTATAAGTCTAAACACTAACATGTAAATAATGATCATGCGGGTTCACAATAAACAATAGAACACTCAATAAATCAAAACAATAAATAAATTGCTAGAAATAGGGCAAACCTCAATGTATTAAGCAAAGCATGTCTTCACTATGATTAATTTCCCAATATCTGCAGGATGTTAATTGAAAAATGCGTGCATGGTCTAAACATGATTTCTAAATCCAATGGCATTTCGTTCTTTTTGGGTTTTTCTTATGGATGCAATTTTTAATCTAAATTATGTCTATGCCAATTCTAATTTGAATTAATGAAAATTTTCTTTTTGGGTAATTTATATGCAACCTAATTATAATGACAAGTAAAGAAACTATGAATTAACCTAACATGACATGCAATGACATGAAAATTGTGACGTGGATATGGAATTGATGATACAGACATTATGACGACATGGGAATGTGATGACATGGCAACAATGATGTGGCAAAGATGACATGGCAGCGATGATGTAGTAATGATGATGACATGGAACTTATGACATAGCAATGATTCAATTAATTCTATATGATTTATTCATGTTATTTTCATGAATTTCTTTTGAACAAGAATAGGAAATTACCTAAGACATGTGATCACCTAATTTAAATTAGTAAATAATTTATATTAAATCCTATTCTAAATTAGGCAATTTTCTAATCAACTACATGATTCCCAGATATGCAATCGTAAATTAGGAATGTAATCTATCTTAAATGCAATGCAAAATTTTTGGTATTTTTGAAAATAGGAAAGTTTCTTGAATTAATAACATAAAATAAATGAACCCAAACAATCAAATATTTGCCACTTTCAAAAATAGGACATAATGATAATCGGGGTTTGATCTTAAGTTTTCAAGATTCAAACCTCGGCTCTTGTGCACAGCTCAAAAAGGAAATTTCCCAATTGGGGTACATCTAAAAATGTAATCGAAATCAAGGTTAGAATCACAATAATCATGATTTAGTGACTGAAAATGAAGAAATCAGAGGAATTGTATTGTATTATTATGATTTGTATGCATGTACATAAGCCTATTTATAGTGAAAAAAGAAAAATATGAAAATAGGAAAAAAAATACAAGATTACATTTTCTTGTTCTACTAAATCAGTTAGTCTATAATCGGAATCCATATCATAAACAATTCCCTTCATATCTCCAATACTCCCCCTCCAGCTGGCGGCTTGTACATACGGAAGAAGTCTAGCTTGCTCAGTAGATATGTATGATGTCTTTGACACAATGGTTTGGTAAAAATGTCTGTAGGCTATTCCACAATTCCAGTTCCTCTTGTTATAAGTATACCTTTTTAGATATTTTCTTGAATAAAATGACAATCAACCTCCATATGCTTTGTCGTTCATGAAAGATTGGATCTGCTGCTTGTCACAAAATAGCCTATTTGATCCATCAACTTGTACTCTAAGTTTCAAGAGTAAATTTCGTATCCAAACTATTTCATAAATAGTTTTGGCCATGACTCGATATTCTGATTTAGCTGACAATGAGATAGTTGATTGTTTCTTTATCTTCCATCAAAACAATGATCTCCCTAGTTTGATGCAAAAACCAGTAATATATCTTATAGTCATTGAATAATAAGTTGTCATCTTCATATTGCAATCTTGAGATAAAAGTATACCAAGTCTTGGACATCCTTTCAAGTACTTTATGACCTTTAGTGCTCCATTCATATCAGACTGCTTCGGGATATGCATGAATTGACCGAGTATCTGCACTGCATGACATATATCATGTCTTGTCATAGTGAGGTATATTAGTTTTGCAACGAACCTAATGAATTTTTAAGCAATGAGTCTTCATTAGATGATGAACTCGCATCATATTTATGTGTCGTTAGCTTAACATTTTACTCAATTGGTATAACAGCTGGCTTACACCTTAACAGTTTTGCTTATGAGATAATCTCCAAAACGAATTTCTGTTGGCCGAGATAGATTCCTTTGTCGGATCAAGCCATCTCAATGCCAAGAAAATAGTTGGGAGATCCTAATCCTTTTTGTGAAAAGTAGAGTGCATATAATTTTTGAATTTCTCAATGGAAAATTCATCATTTCTCATGATAAGTATATCATCAACATATATTAATAAATAAATTGATAATGTACCTCCAGTCCAAGTAAATAGAGCATGATCATGTTTGAAGTGCTAGAAGCTTGCACCGATGAGTGCATTAGTAAATTTGGCATACCATTATCGAGAATCCTACTTAAGTCCATATAGGGATTTATGGAGACAACATACTAAAGAATCTCCCTGTCTTGGCAAATCCTGTGAAAGTTTCACATAGATTTCTTCATCTATATCCCCATGTAGAAAAGCATTGTGGACATTCATTTGATGCAGTTGCCAATAGCGAAAAGTAGCAATGGATAAAAAAAAAATGAACAATTGTCTCCTTGGTGATTGGAAAAAAGGTCTCATAATAATCAAAACCTTTCGGTTGCGTAAAATTGCTTAGCAACTGAGCGAGCCTTGTAACATTCATTAGAGCTATCTGCTTTGTATTTGATCTTGTATACTCATTTGCATCCAATGAGTTTACAATGTGGGGGTAATAGAACAATGTCCCAAGTATGATTTTGCATAAGGGCATTTAACTCAACCTTTGCAACATGTTGCCAGTGTCGATCACAATACTTCGATATAAGAAAGTGGTTCCTCTTCCTCGAATATACAAATAATACAACATGTGTTCTGGTGATAGTCGAATAAATGAGCCATATGAGGATACTGGAAAATATGTACTTGGAGAATCTAATGCAAGATATACCTAATCCTTGGTCCGTGTGGGGGGCGAACATGACGTCCAGAGTGTCGAGGTTGCATAGTAATTTTCTATTAAGGGAATATTGAAAAAGATCCATTAGTAAGAGGTGGTGGAGATGCCACTGGTGAAATAAATGAATGATTCTTCTTAAATGATAATGCTGGAGATCCAATTGCTTGATCCATGGAATAAGGATTGACTGACATAAGTGGGTTTGGGGCAATGAAGATGCATTGGGGTGTCGTAGATAGATCATCTTTAGATAAAAATATCCCGTGATTAGATGACAAGATAGGTGATGTAATATCTTCGATTTCGACTCTTATTTTAATCTTGACTAGTAGACCACAAAGCTGGCTATAGGACTAGTCGACTGGCCCAAGGACTGGCTAGTGGGCCTAGTCACGAGCCCTTTTCACTCGATAAAGGGGAGCTCGAGCTCGGTTTTGCCGATTGAGCCTGGTTGCATCCGGCTCCATTTGGTCATGGCTTATGCATGAACCTCGGGCCAAATAAGGTAGTCGGTCGTAGTTAAACTCGATTAACACCCACCCAATGAGACGGCCTTCTAACTTAGATATTTTCCCATGGGTGAAGTTATTACTTTTGGAAGCTAGTAATTAATGACAAGCCATTAATGAAAGGGATGACTCATAAGTTTAGGCGTTATAGTCATCATGACAAGCCACTAGTGAAAGAAGATGACTCATAAGCTTAGGTGTATAGTCATGATAGGCCATTAATGAATGAGGTGAATCACATGTCCATGTGTCCCTAAAGAACTTAGCCTATGATTCCACTACTTTGAGACTTGGAAGATAGGTTCTTCCCACCATTAAATGCTTGGTGAATCATTGGTCTAGAAGAATTAATGAAGGATGGTCTCAGAAGACCATTAGGGGTGCCATCTCTCCTCTATAGACTTGCCACCTTGAGTTTCATAGGTTTTGACTTCCCAGTTTTCCGAAATTGCTGGACCTTTCTTGCTTTCCAATATTATAGAGCTCTTTGTGGTTCGAATTTGGAGAATCTTTCTTGATAAAAGTTGTTCAAAACATTTCAACCTATAACATATTTTAATTTCATATTTCTCTGAAAGGAAATGGTTGGGATGAGGGCTCGATCATTTATTGGTTGGAACTTGCCCAATGTAGTAAAATCAGTGACCAGGTTGCCCTCTCTATTTTTTTTTATAAGATTTTTACTTTCGAATTTGGACATATTTCCTTCATAAAATTTTAAAGGACATCTATGTCTACAACATATGAAACTTTTAAAGAGTTTTGTGAAGGCTTGGATTTTGAAATGGGTCTTTCTCTCCAACCGTTGAACCTACTCGACGGATGAATTTTTGGGTTGTGTTAAGTGATTTGCTGCTCTTTCCACAAAATGAATTTTTCCAAGCTTACTTCATGAAAAATGTTGTTGATCTTCTCTACAACATATTAAAATTTTATAATTTATCAAGCCCGTTTGATAAGGTAACGGTGCCGATTTTGTGAATTGCTTGAAACTATTTTTCACCCCATGATAAGAGGGTCACACATCCAATTTGGAAGGAAAGGGGGTTGCATGCCCAACTTGAGAAGCAAGCCAATCTAGAGACTTCTTGACTTGAAGATAAGAATGCATTAAATGCTCTTGGACCTTAGTGCATTAATGCTAGGTTGAGTCATAAGGCTTAGGTATCCCCTAATTAACATAGTCATCATTACTATTTATCATTACAAAGATGACTCAACCCCAAATGGCTCAATAAGAGAAAAAGCAAATGTCCTCCTCTAGGAACAAGACATGTCACTCATCTCTTTAGCCTTGCCACCTTATCAACCGAGACTTGCCATCTAAAGAAATTCTATTGGTCCATTTGGAAGGGTAATGATGAGAGGTTTGCCTATAAATAGAGGCAATCCTGCCATCACCACACACACACCACCCCATCTCTTCTCTCTTCTCTTTCTCTCTCTCTCTCTCTCTCTCTCTCTCATTGTCGCTCCTTCTCCCCCTCTAGGCCTTGCTTGCCCACCGCCTCACAAGACGACCCTCTCTTGGTAAAACTACCTATAGTTTATCGAGGTTTATCAAAGGTAAGTAGAATGTCTAACTCTTGGCTAGGACAATAGCCTACGTCGTCGAGTTTAGTGGTGTGCTCACCCGTGTAAGCCGCGTGTATGTTTTTTTGTATGGTTTGTTCATGTTTGCATACTTGAGTGCGTTCACTCCGAGAGATGAGGTCAAGGTTCGCTCGGCTTGGAATCGACGTCAAGTCACGATGGCCTAAGCATGCGGCTCAAGCCACGAACCAAGAATCGTGCCCGGCATATCATATAATATGATGTTAAGAGTTATAGCACACTCACTTGAATGAGCATGCCTTTGGGCCATGTGTGAGTGGATTAAGAAGAAAAGTAAGAACTGGCTTGTGTGATGCATTTTTATGATGCACTTAAAGAGGAAAAAACGCCTATCACCACATAGCATTGGTGACGATGCCTCGTTCATTGAATGAGATGCTTTGGTTGAGTTAGGATGCCTGGGTTTGAGCCCGGATGCCTTGGGTAAGCTAGCTCCAGGATGCTCTAGTTGAGCCAGGATGCCTTAATTGAGTCAGGAAGCCCAGCAAGAAGCTGGAAGCCCCAATTGAGCTGGAAGGGCCTGGTTGAGCCAGGACAATGGTAAATTAATTTGCATGAGTGCTTGTTATGCATAAATATGATATGTTGGTATGTTTCTTGATAAGTCAAAGGTAAGTATGCATTGAAGCATGTTGTGATGGACATCTGCATATAATCAAGAGGTGTAACAATAAGTTTACCATTTATCTGGTATTGATATTGTATTGCGAGTGTTGTACCTATTGGATTTTGATGATGAGATGTCCTCTAGTAGAGAATTATGGGTTTTACTTACTGAGTCCATAACTCATCCCGTTGTTTTTTCAGAATTGTAGGTATGGAGGAGTTGCGGTTTCGATATAGGAACTAAGGTTTACCCTTGCCTTTTTGAGCATAGAGCATGTAATGGTTATAAATATAACGGCTCATGACAAAAGGGCTTGTAAATATAACTAATGTAATTGTGTACTCATAAGTGGTTGTTTTCTCGACTGTTTGTTATTGTCTAGGTGTTGTATGTACGCATCTGCATGTGCTTAAATTAAATATTAAAAAGAAATGGGACGGCGACGTGCCTAGATTGTCGCGAAAATAACCCCTGTTGCCGAAGACCCTGGAGATGGAGCTAGGGTCGTTACAGGTGATTGGCATGAAGATGTCATCTCTCAGAATATGAACACATCTTCGTGGAAAACGATGTCTCGGCTAAAAAAGCAATAGCTCGAGGATATTTCCATGACTTAATAACCTTTCTGTAGAGTGGGATATCCCATGAAAACACATTGAAGAGCATGGGGATCCATTTTATCTCGAGCGCCCACAGTTGTTACATACATAAGCACCAAAAAACTCTCAATCTCGGGTTTTTTTTTTTTTTTTTTTTTTCCAAAAAGCATCTCAAAAGGAGTTTGAACTTCAAGGATTCAAGTTGGCATGCAATAATATGTTGCCATGACTACACAATCTCCCCAAAAATTTTTAGGAATTGAAGCTTGGTATTTTAAAGTTCAAGCTACCTCCAAGAGTGTCAATGTTTGCGCCTAATAAGCCTTTTTTGTCTAGGAGTGTAAGTGCGGGAGCTTTCATGGAGTATCCCTTGGGAGGATGGAAAAGAATTGCATTCACTAGTGATAAACTCATGCCCATTATCTGTCCGAATTTGTTGGATAGATTTGTCAAACTAATTTTTAACCAAGGAAGGGAACTTCGATAGATGAGAAAAAGTTGGGACTCTTGGATTGCATAAGAAATACCAAAGTGGCACGTGCATAATCATCAACAATTGTGAGGAAAACAGGGGATCCATTACGATGTTGAGTATGATGGGGACCCTAGATATCCATATGAATCAAGAAAAAAGCACTAGTAGCTCGAGATGTATTGATCGAGGGTGATAATTTTGATTGCTTAGCCAAAGGATACTTTGGACATTTTGGATGAGGAAAACGAGCAGCATGGCCTAGACGTTGATGAGAAATAAGATTTTTGTTACTAGTAGTAGCATTACGAGAGATTCCCTTATTCAACAAATTAAAAATCTTTCATGAAACTAGTCCAAAAATATAGTCCTCATTCGATACTACCAACGTCCATCAGTTTGCTAGTCAAATAGTCTTGAAAGAAGCAATTTTCAAAATTGAATATGAATGACAAGAATTATCCTCACGGGTTTTGGAAGCAAATTTGAGATTGAACTCAAAATCAGGGATATAAAGGAAATTCTTGAGGATAATGTGTAGGCTGAGATGAATGGTGCCGATTTTATTGACATAAGCGCTATTTCTGTGATACGCTATTTCTATGATATCCCGAAATTTGATCCATTTTGAAATATATAAAATAGTTGTTTTATCAATGCACCGACAGTGAATTTATTATGAATTGACCACTCATGAGTCAACTAATTTATTAGGTGAGGTCATAAATGATTAAAATTCGAAAGATCAGAGAATTTAATAAAGCACTTGACCATAATGATCGACGAAGGTCAATTCTACACTATTACGAGTCCATTAACGAACGGATATAAATCGATTTGATAAAAGTACGTAATTGGTTTGCGGGTGACTCCGCACGATTACGATACTTGCGTTAAACGACAATAAACCGATTCTCTATTGATTGTGTACTTAGGGTACATAATTGAATTCTTGCGATTACATGACAACTGAGGGTCGTCCATGATTTGAAGAGACACAAATGTGGATCGAAAATTATCGATCATGGGTTAATTGGGTAAAAACCTTAAAAGCTGCCCGATAATTTAGATCATACTAAAGTCGCATTTGATTGATTTTAACCATGAAATTAAATTCGATTTCGGGAATTGAACTTTTGAGGATTTCAAAACTAACCTATTTGACGTTGCCTCATTTATCTATGATTTATTGGCAAGCGTTAAATTTTGGATAAGGACTAATCAGTCGAGAATTGGAAGTTGGAAAGGGAAGTCGAGCCAAGTGAATGCTAATGGGCCTCACGCCCATGTTGTTTGGCCATGAGGGCGTAAGTGGGCCAAGCCAAATGCACCAAGCCCATTTCAAGCCAAGTCTAGCAAATGGGCCCAAGGGCAAATTTGGAAATTTTGGTCAAAAAGTGTGTGAAATAACCAAAATGCTCTTTTAGAAGCTTGCATATATGGACTATATGACAGAATAGGAGAATGAGTGAAGGAGAGGGATTTGGGGATTTTTGTTGGACTTTTCATGATGAATTTTTGGGGAAAATCTTCAAAAATCTCTCTCTCTCATTCTTTCCCTTAAGTAGCCGTAGCCCCCTCCCCTCTATTTTCCTCCTCCTCCTCTTCTTCTCCTTCTTATTCTTCTTCCATTTCCTCACCTTAGCTGCCTCTTTGCCGCCACCTTTGCTAGTGTTAATTGCCGTTGTCCACTTACACCGTCATGCCGTTTATGCTGCCATCTCTTAAGCCGTTGGATTGCCACCAAGCCACAAGCCACCGCCCAAGCCCAAGCTTGGTTGTGAGCTTGAAGCGCAACCATCGCACGGTGGTGTCGCCATTAGACCGAGAGACCTGTGTTTTCATCGCTATCGTGCCGTTGTCGTCGTGAGTTTGCCACTGCTGGAAAACCGTGAGTTGACTCCTAATCTTTGATTAGAAAGTTAATTGTGTTTAAGGATTGGTTTAGTTTAGGGATAATGGTGAGTGTTAGTTAATGATGGTTTAGCATTAATGGCGATTAAGGATGGATTAGATTAATGCTAATTGAAATTAGTCTTAATTAAGGACAATAAGCTTAATTAATCATGGTTAGCTTAATTAATCATGATTAACTTTATCAGGTGTAATTAGCTTAATTAATTGCAGTTAGATTAATTAACGACAATTAGTCATAATTAATCATAGTTAGTTTAATTAATCATAGTTAATTCAATTAATCACGATTAGTCATAATTAATGATGATTAGTGCAAATTTAATGATGGATTAGTCGTTAAACAGATTTTTTTACCTAACTTATTGGATGAAATTATGCATAATTTTGGTTGTCGGAGTTTGTTATGCCATGATATTGATTGTCCAATTTATAAGCCTTAATTATTATTTTTAAAGTAAGGTTTTATGGGCATTCAAATGGCAATTCATATCGTATCATGTTCAAATGCCGTGTTTTATGTGTCAATTGGGACAAGGGGGTTTTAAAATGAACGTGTGCAAAATTTGGTAGGTTGATTTTAAGTATGTAACCACATGCAATTATTTTACTGCAATTTTTTAAGTGTAAAAATTGTCGAAATTTATTGTTTAAGTACTAACTTTTTTGCATTGGGCTAATTGATGGAAAATAAAATTGACTTGAGTGTTAGCATGCTTGACTGGTCAATTAATTGAACCCATCACCTAACGAGAGTTTGGGGATGATGCTCGATGTTTATTGGATGCTCGATAGGGATCTGGATGTCGAGTGACCAATGCTATGATGGAATGCCATCTCGATGCATATAAGTATGCAGGACGATGCCATGCCTAATGGGGTAGGACGATGCCCCTGGAAGATCGTCAACTCTTATGTTGGCCGTGGCCTGAGGGTCGTCATAATTGGAATACGTATGAATGCAATGTGCATAGATATGTATGATATGTGTTCTGATTATCTGTTAAGCTTGTTACATTACTATTTGCATGTGTGAATTGCTAACATGCAGGAGTGTGTCAAGGCGAGATAAGGATTTGTGATGCTGCATGTTTAAGCTGCCTTCGAGACAAATTAGCATGCTAATCACGGCATAGGTCATTAACTCACTAAGATTTTATCTCACCTATATTGTTGATTGTTTTTCAAGGCCGTAATGTGGAGAACGGTTATGTGCGGTTGTGGTGGGTGCGAGATGTGTCACTTTTTAGCTGGCCCTATCGTTAGTGAAGTTTATGTTAATTCTAATCCCTGAAGGTTTTTGTGAAGTTTGGTAGAAAGTGGCCATAGAAAGGCTTGTAATTAATAAACTTCCTTAGGTTAATAGTGTATAAATAAAAGCAATGCTTTTGGGAAATGGTATCGTGTTTTCCTTACTATCCATGTTGTGTTAATTAACTGTGTAATTATAAAATGCTTTTGCTTATGTTTGATCGAAAGATAAAAGAATGGGTCTGTGATGAGTCTTGGGACGTTGCAATAAATCGATTATTGAGGGATGTTCGCTCGCTCGGGGATTCGAGGCGTGACATCCTCATTTAAGTGGTATTAGACTCTGATCAATGTCTGGAGTGATAAGGTGTGGTGGGTTTTGGGATAGTTAGTTAGGAAAAACATTTGCTTATACATGTGTTTGTGCTTGATTAATTATTTTGTACGGGTTGTTTAGATTTCTCATTTTTTTTTTATTGAAATTGGAAAGTAGGTTTCTATAAAGATTTTGCAAAATAAGCAATCCTAACCAAGGGCCCCTCGGAGAAGGGCCATGGTGACTCTGATTAGTGCCAAAGGAAGGGCATCGCCACGAATAGGTGCCAGTTGAAGGGCACTGACTTGGGCTGGTGCTAGAGGGTGAGTATCAATGCAAGCTAGTGCCAGAGAAAGGGTGCCAGGTGATCCCAAGGTAGATGGAATCTCACAAGCCCTAGAAATGTTGGGAAATATGATCGGGCAATAGGCGCAAAACCAAGCCACTGTTGTTGCACTTGTTGAAGTCCCACTTAAGAATGGGCATGGTGATCAGCCCATGCATAAGTTGGGGGAATAGTTCCCGAAGTTGAAGTCACCAAAGTTTACTGGGGTGGGTGATCCTGAGGTTGCAACCCTCTGGGTCAGGGAACTAGAGAAGGTATTTGCATTGCTGGTGTGCTCTGAGGAAGATAAAGTAATGCTGGCCGTGTTCCAACTTCAAGGTAATGCGAGCATGTGGTGGGAAGCCATTAAAGGAAGGGTATTTCCCGAAGGCACGGTCCTGGAGTGGGATGCCTTCATTGAGGCTTTTTATGGAAAGTACTTCTCAGATTGCGCACGAAAATAGAAGATGGCTGAATTTTAGCACATTCGTCAGAATTAGATATCGGTGGATCAGTACGAGGTGAAATTTGCCGAGCCAACCAAGCATGCACTGAGGTTAATTGAGGACATAGTGGATAGGGCGAAAAAGTTTGAAATTGAAGATTAAGGACCAGCTGACGCCCCTGAATCTCAAGGATTACAACAAATTGTATGAGAGGGTTCAGCTAATCGAGAGGAACATGGCTGAGTGGACAGCTGCATTTGGGTCGCGGTTTGCATTGAATATGGATAATCATCGATTTTGGAAAAGACCAATGATAGGAGGAAAGTATCCCATTCCTCCCAACCAAAAGGGTGGTGTTGGAAAGTGGACATATAACCCCAATGGTTTATGCAAATTCTGTGGGGGACGACATGGGGATGCCCTTTGCCTAAGTAGGATTAGAGTTTGTTATAAATGTGGCTAGTACAACCATCAAGTGAGAAACTGTCTGCATCAACTAAATGGACTGCTAACATGACAACCACAAGTGGGACAACAGGCTAGGAATGCTTCACAAAACAATCTGAACCGATCCCAAGCGCAAGGAAGGGTGTATTTTGTGACAAGAAAAGAAGTGGAGGATTCGCAGGTCGTAATTACAGTTTAGTCTCGTTGCATGATCATGCTGCTTATGTTTTATTTGATCCGAGAGCCATGCATTCATTTATTGCTGTGCAGTTTATTAATTTAGAGGGGTTAAGTCCCAAACCGTTGGCATTGGTCATTAGTATATCTACCTCATTCAAGGACAGAGTGTTGTCTGCGATAGGATGTTCAGGTTGCAAGTTAGTGATTGACGATCGAGAGGAAAATATAGATTTAATTATGCTGGCAATGTTTGATTTTGATGTTATCATTAGTATTGATTGGCTCACCAAGCAATGAGTTATGATGAATTGTTATCATAAAGCGATTCAGTTTAAACCAATGGCAGGTGGTAGTTTCGAGTTTGTTGGAAATCGAGGAGGACCATTGATCCCTTTAATTTTGTCGCTTGAGGCAACCCGATTATTAGTTTTGGGTTGTTAGGGTTATTTGGCAACCATGGTTGATACGTCGGTAGAGGAACCAAGGATGGAAGACATCGCCATAGTGCAAGAATTTTCCAATGTCTTTCCCAAGGACTTGCCTAGATTATCTCCAAAAAGGGAAATAGAGTTCGTGGTTGAGTTGGTCCTTGGAACGAAGCCAATTTCTAAGGCACCTCACCAAATGGCGTTGTGGGAGTTAAATGAGTTAAAATGTGCAGATGCATGAGTTGTTGGACAAGGGATTCATTTGTCATTGTGCATCATCTTAGGGAGCGCCAATTTTGTTCGTAAGGAAGAAAGATGGTTCATTGCATGTCTTTACATCAACTATTGGCAACTTAATTAAGTGACGATTAAGAACAAATATTCTTTGCCAAGAATAGATGACTTGTTTGACTAGTTGTAAGGAGTTTTGGTATTTTCCAAGATAGATCTGAGGACGAGTTACCATCAGTTGAGGCTTAAACAGGAGGATATATCGAAGATGGCATTTGGTACATCTTATAGTCATTATGAGTTCACTATAATGCCATTTGGTTTGGCGAATGCACCTGCTGCTTTTATGGACTTAATGAACTGCGTATTTAAGGAATACTTGGATTTGTTCGTGATCGACTTCATTAATGATATCTTGGTATACTCTAAGAGTTCAGAGGAGCATGGACAACACTTAAGGACAGTACTTCAAACCCTGTGAGAACATGAGTTGTATGCCAAGTTCAGCAAGTGTGAGTTTTGGCTGACTCATGTAGCCTTCCTTGGTCACGTGATTTCTGGCGAAGGCATTTCTATAGACCTAATCAAGATTGAAGCAGTTATGAACTGGCCGATACCAACGATGGTAACTGAGTTCAAAGTTTCTTGGGATTGGCATGCTATTATAGGCGATTCGTGGAAAGATTCTTTGTGATAGCCATCGCGATTATTGAAGAAGGATGAAAAGTTCGAATGGACGGATAAGTGTGAACATAATTTCCAAGAGCCTAAGCATAAGTTGACTATTGTACCCATGTTGGCAATTCCGTCTGATCCTAGAAATTACGAGATTTACAGCGATGCATCGTATAAAGGATTGGGTTGCATGTTAACACAACATGGGAGAGTAGTTGCTTACACGTCCTGTCAGCTGAGACCTCATGAGTTGAACTATCCGATGCATGATTTGGAATTGATAGCAATTATCTTGACCTTGAAGATTTGGATGCAATACTTGTGCGAAGAAAAGTTCTAGGTTTTTACGGACCATCATAGCATGAAGTATTTGTTCTTTCAAAAAGAGCTAAACGTGAGGTAGTATCGTTGAGTGGAACTTCTCAAGGACCACCATTGCGACATCCTGTATCATCTTAGAAAGGCTAGCAAGGTTGCGGATGTGCTAAGTTGGAAGTTGGAAGTCGTCGATCGCGTAGATGATGGTTCAAGAATGGATCCTGCTTGAAGGAGTTTGAGATTTGAATTTCAAGTTTGAGGTAGACCACCTTTCAAGTCTTATGGCTACCCTCAAAATTGAACCGGAAATGCAGATAAAGATTAAGACGCTCCAATCGACAGATCCTGAAATTTAAAAAATTCTACAAGGAGATGCAAAAAAGAGGAAAGCAAATTTTTAATTGATTGAGGACGAAATATTGAAATTTCGTGGACGATTGTGTGTGCCCAACAATGTGGAGCTTAAAGAAAAAATTTTGTCGGAAGCCAATCGTAGCAGTTATAGTATTCATCCAGGCAGCACAAAGATATATCAAAATCTGCGCTAGTATTATTGGTGGAACGACATGAAGTTAGAGATCACCAAGCACGTTGCCAAGTGTTTGACATGCCAACAAATGAAAGCACAACATCGCAAGCCTGGTGGGCTTCTACAATCCTTCAAGATTCCCGCGTGGAAATGGGAACATATTATAATGGATTTCGTGATGGGTTTGTCGAGGAATCAACGAGATAATGACGTTGACAAAATCTGTGCATTTTATCACTGTACGAAAGGACTTTGCTTTTGATAGATATGCTGAATTGTACATGCGACAGATAGTTCGCCTCCATAGAGTGCTAGTGACGATCACGTCATATCGAGACCCTAAGTTTATGGTAGCTTTTTTGAAAAGTTTACAGATTGCCTTAGGGACTAAGTTGCAGTACAGCATGGCCTATCATCCTTAGACAGATGGTCAATCTAAAAGGACTATTTAGACGCTTGGGGATATGCTACGAGCTTATATGTTGGATTTCAAGGGAAGCTGGGAGAAACAACTTCATCTAGTTGAGTTTGCCTATAATAACAACTATTAGCAAAGCATCAAGATGGCGTCATTTGAAACATTATATGGTAGGGCCTGCAGAACTCCTGTTTGTTGGGACGAAGTTGGTGAATGAAAGACTACGGGCCCTGACTTGGTTCAACAGTCAGTGGATGCCGTTAAATCCATTCAAGAAAGGTTTAAGATTACCCAGAGAAGTCAGAAAAAGTTATGCAGATAAACAGTGTGGACCTTCGGAATTTCCAAGTGGGTGAATATGTAATCCCCAAGGTGTCACCTATGCGAGGCACTTCGCGATTTTGCAAAAAGGGAAAGCTGAGTCCAAGGTACGTTGGCCGCTTTGAGATTTTAGAGTGGATTGGGACGTTGGCCTATCATCTTGTGCTACCACTGAGACTTGCTCAAGTGCATGACGTCTTTCACATGTTGATGTTGAGGAATTACGCACCTGATCTGATTGACGTGCTAAATTTCGAGAAGATAGACGTGGACGACATGGTGTTGTATGTAGGAAGGCCAGTGTGGAGTATAGATCGAAAGAAGTAAGTGCTGCACAACAGCAAAATTTTCTTAGTCAAAGTGGTTTGACAAAACTATAGAACAAAGGGAGCCACGTGACAAATCGAAGAGATAATGAGGCATTAGCATCCTCATCTTTTTAAAGAGCTTTGTATTAATTCAAATTTCAAGGATGAAATTTTTGTAAGAGGGGAAGAGTTGTGATATCTCGTAATTTAACTCATTTCGAAATATATGTAATGGTTATTTCATCAATGCATTGATGGTGAATTTATTATAAATTGATCACCCATGAGTTAATTAATCTATTGGGTGAGGCCATAAATGATTAAAATGCAAAAGATTAGAGAATACAATTAAGGATCGACCGCTTGACCATAAGGATCAACAAGGATCAATTCTCAATTGTTATAAGTCAATTAGCAAACAGATATAAATCTATTCAACAGAAGTACGTAATCGGTTTGTGGATAGTTCTGCACGATTATGATGTTCGTGTTGAATGATGATAAACCAATTTTTTATTGATCTTGTACTTAGGATCCGTAATTGAACCCTCGCAATTACATGACAACCGAGGGTCATCCATAATTTGAAGAGGCACGAATGTGGATAAAAAATTATTGATCATAGGTCAATCGTGCGAAAACCCCTAAAAACAACCCGATAGTTTATGTCATATTAAAGTCGCATTTGATCGATTTTAACCATGAAATTATATTTTATTTCGGGGATCAAATTTTCGAAAATTTTAAGACTAGCCTATTGGACGTTGCCTCATTTATTTGTGATTTATCGGGAAGTCTTAAATTTTCGGATAAGGACTAATCGATCGAGAATTGGAAGTTATCCGGGCCAAGCGAAGGCCAACAGGCCTCATGCCCATGTTGTTCAGCCATGAGGGTCTAAGTGGGCCAAGCCAAGCCCACCAAGCCCATTTCAAGCCCATTTCAAGCCCAATTCAAGCAAACAGGTCCAATGGCAAATCTGAAAATTTTGGTTAAAAGGTGTGTGAAATGACCAAAATGCCCCTTTTAAAGCTTGCATTTACGGATTAAATCACAAAACGAGAGAATGAGTGAAAGAGATATATTTGAAAATTTTTATTGGATTTTTCATGATGAATTTCCGGGGAAAATCTTCAAAAATCTCTCTCTCTTTCTCTCCCTCCCTCCCTCTCCTTATTCTTTCCTTCAAGTGGTTGTAGCCCCCTCCCCTCCATTTTCCTCTACTTCTTCTTCTTCTTTTGCTTCTTCTTCCTCCATATCCTCACCTTAGCTGCCCCTTATACTGCCACCTTTGCCATCGTTAACTGTCGTTGTCCACTTGCACCGTCACATCTTAATGCTGCCGTCCCTCGAGCCATTGGATCACCACCAAGCCGCAAGTCGCCGCCTAAGCCCAAGCTTGGTTGTGAGCTTGAATCGCCGCCGCCGCTGCGTCCTAGTGCTGCCGTTGGACCAAAAGACCCGTGTTTTTATCATCGTTGCGCTGCCATCGTCGTGAGCTTGCCATCGCTAGAAAAATTGTGAGTTAACTCATAATTCTTGATTAGGAAGTTAACTGCATATAGGGGTAGGTTTGGTTTGGGGATAATGATGGTTAGTGTTAGTTAATGCTGGTTTAGCGTTAATCGTGGTTAAGGATAGATTAGATTAAGGCTAATTGAAATTAGTCTTAATTAAGGATGATTAGTTTAATTAATCATGGTTAGTTTAGTTAATCACGGTTAGCTTAATTAATCATGGTTATCTTAATTAAGTGTGTTTAGCTTAACTTAATTTATTACAGTTAGATTAATTAATGATAGTTAGTCATAATTAATCGCAGTTAGTTTAATTAATGACGATTAGTGCAAATTTAATGACAGATTAGTCGTTAAGCATTATTTTTTTCTTGATTTATTGGATAAAATTATGCATAATTATAGTTGTCGGAGTTTGTTATGCTATGATATTGATTGTTCAACTTATAAACCTTAATTATTATTTTTAAAGCAAGGTTTTATGGGCATTCAAATGGCAATTCATAAGGTATCATGTTTAGATGCCATGTTTTTATGTGTCAATTAGGATTTGGAGTTTTAAAATGAAAGTGTGTAAAATTTGATTGGTTGATTTGAAGTATGTGACTATGTGCAATTATTTTACCACATTTTTTTTTAAGTTTAAAAATTGCCTTTACTATTTGAGCATGAGATTTTTTGCATTGGGCTAATTGATTGCAAATAAAATTGGCTTAAGTGTTGGCGTACTTGTGTGGTCACTTAATTAAATCCGTCATACAATGAGAGTTTGAGGACGATGCTTGATGTTTATCGAATGCTTGGTGAGGATTTGAATGTCGAGTCACTGTTGAGGCCAGACTAATGCTCTTGATGGAATGCCGTCTTGATGCGTATGAGTACGTGGGATGATGCCGTGCCCAATGGGGCAGGTCGATACCTGGTTATGTCAGAAGACCACCAACTTTTGTGTTGGGCGTGGCCTGAGGGTCGTAATAATTGGAACACACGTGAATATTGTGACATCCTGATTTTCCAATTATGCTTTCAATTGAATGAGTCGGGCTTTTCATCGACATGTCTATAGTTCTATTCTATGAGCTGATCACTCACGAGATAATTAGTCTATCTGATGAAGCCGTTAAGGAATTTTAAAGCAATAGATTTGAGAATTCGACCAGAAATTGATTGCTCGACGGTATTAGTTTGCAAGGGTCATTACGGCACGATTAAAAATAGATTAGAGACCGAAGATAGGTCAATTCAACAGAGGTATGTGATTAGTGTGTGGGTGATTCCACCTAATTGCAAAATTTTCGTCGATTGGCACTAGACCGATTTTTATGTCATTTTGGTATCCTGTGTCCATATTTGAAACTTCGAGATTTTCACGACAACCGAGAGTCACCAATGTGTTGAAGATGTACATTGTGGCTCGAAAATAATCGATCATGGGTCAATTGCACTAAAAATTCCTAAAAGCTACTTGGTAGGTTAGGTCACGCTAAAATCGCGCCAGATTAAAATTAACCACGAATTTAAATCCGATTTCAGAAATTGAAAGTTCTGTCATGTCACGATTCATTTTAGGAACGTTGACTTATCCTTCGAAGATTTTTCTGTAAACTGGGATTTTTGGTGAAATTTCAAAGTAGGGCCGTTTTTGACCGGAAAATCAAAGGACCATTTTTGGTCACATTTTTGGGATTCAAGTTGGACAAATTGATGATTCCAATTGGAGGGGAATTGATTCAATTTGGGGGATTATGGTTCAAAATTCGTAGGCCATGGGGGACTCAACCTTTTGGACCACTTGGGGATGCTTCTAGGGGAATTTTGGTGCAGCAAATTGGCCTTGGATGACAGCCAATGCATGGTGGGGCCTTGCCAAGGGGAAGAGGATAGAAGAGAAGACTTTTGAGGCAAAATGGGACCCCCTCTCTTTAGCAACTTCTTCTTCTTCTTCTTTAGGGCCACCTTTATCCATTGTCGATCACTTTTGAAGCTCCAAAAACCAGAGAGAAACCAGAGAGGACCCCCTTGCTGTCGCAAGCCCACCCGGACCGCCGCTCACTAGTCGCTCACATTGCGCGTTCCCCGCGCGCGCCGTTCGCCCGTTTCGCGCCCAACTATTGTCCCCTAAGCCCCTGGTCGCTGTAGGAGCTCAACTAGAGCTCCACTATCGCCGTTCAGCTGCCGTCCACCTCCACCGTCGACCGCTGCAGCCACCGCCACCCTTTCCTTGTCGTTTCCGCGCCAACCAGTCGCTGTTCCAGCTTGCTTGGCCCAAGGACAGAACCGAAAAGCCAGCAAGGGCCATGAGGGTTCGTGGCCCCTTTTTAGGCCCGTCCAGTCTTCGTTTGGTGTCGCCGCAGGGTTGTTTGTCGCCTTTCTTCGCGTCGCCGTCGTCGTGGACTCACCGAATCACAAAACCGGTGAGTTTACTTGCTAAACTCTGCTTAGGGAGTTAATGATGCTTAATGATTGATTAGTTTAAGCTAATTAAGGTTTAGGTGGTTAGTTAGCACGGATTAGTGATTTAATTATTCTTTTGTGCATGTTAGGTGGTTAGATTCGATTAATTAAGGACTAGATAGATCGTGCTATTTATCTAGATCGGTTCAGAATTTTTCTAGGCCCGTTTCGATGTTTAATTAAGCATTTCCGGCCTAGGTATTTTTGGTATTTTTGTATGTAATTAATTGTATTTATGAATTATTTTTGGTATTTATTTAATTATTTTTGGTATTTATTTAATTATCTATTATTTTCAGGAAATTATACTAGGATAACCGGTGACCGGAATTTCATGCTGATTGCAATGTTGTGCTTAGTTTATGCAATTGAATGCTAAATTGTGCAAATTGAGTGGCAATTGTGATTTTGGGTATTTATTCCAAAATTGTGGAATTTTGGTATTTGATTGGAAAAATCCCGAGTGTTGGGTTTTGACACCGATAATGGTTTTGAGGATCCGATTGAATCATGGGATTTTAAAAGTGTGAATATCAATTTTTCTAGTTCACATTGATCTGTCAGCTTGTGAGAGCATTGAATCGTCAGCTTATGCGAGCATTATTGTATGTAAGCTTGTGAGAGCATTGAATTGTCAGCTTGTGTGAGCATTATTGTACGTCAGCTTGTGAGAGCATTGAATCGTCAGCTTGTGTGAGCATTGATATGTCAGCTTGTGTGAGCTATAATATATATCAACTTGTGCAAGCAACCATCTATATCAGCTTGTATGAGCATAAATATACCTCAGCTTGTGTGAGCAGTAATTGAATTGATTGAATTGATAGATGGTATTGATCGTATCGATTGTATCGAATTGAATTGATTGAATGGATTGATCGATTGATTGATGGATCGAATTGACTTGAATTGATTGAGTATATGAATTATACTGACATGCAGGAGGGAATTGAGGCAAGGTGAGTCTTTTGACTTTTGTGTATAGCTGCCTCTAGGCATATTTCCTTCATAGTCGGAGTTTAGGGGGTGAATTTGTTGAGGCATTGTCTCACCCCATCGTGGGCTCAATCTTTTCAAGTCCTTAGATGATGATTCCTCTGGAACATTTTGGTCGGCCTACGAGGGTTACCGAGCGGATTTTTGACTACCCTGATCTTGGGAGTCATTGGGTCTATGAACTTGTGATGATCACTGTCTGGGTTGAAGAAGGCCTACCTCAGAGGGTACCTCATCGATTCAGAGTGTTGTTTCGCTATGGACCCAATGGATTTAGGGTGGGTCCCCTCCAAGGTTTTGAGATCCCCTTTGTGGTAGTCGATGCCGCTCTAGGTGAGAGTGCAACCGACCCTCCTGATGGTGCTATGGTGGATCCGAAGCCCCCGGAGCTTGTGGAGACCAAAGGATCGGCGAATGTGTCCGACTAGTAGGTCTTAGGATAGCTTCTTTTGAGAGTCGGTCTTTTGTAAACTCTTGTCTATAGTCTAGTGTGTATATAAACCTAGGTGTTTATAAAAGTGTTTTGGTTGTGAATGTGTTTTATGCTTTTCTATCCCATGTTGGTTGTTGTCAGGGGTAATCGTTCGCTTCTGCATGCACATTAAAAATGAATGGGTTGGCGATGCGTCCTGGGATGTCACAAATTTTATCGACCATTGAGCGATGGGCACGCGCTCGAGGTTCGGGGCATGACAAATATCATGTGCATAGATATGTATGGGACGTTTTTTGATTGTTTGTTAAGTTGCATTACTATTGACATGTGTGAATTGCTAACATGTAGGGGTGTGCCAATATGAGGTAAGGATTTGTGATGCTGCATGTTTAGGCTGTCTCCGAGACGAATTAGCGTCCCAATTGAGACTTAGGTCGTTAACTCCCCGAAATTTTATCTCATTGTTTATTGTTTTTTAGTTCTGTAGTGTGGAGAACGGTCATGTGTGATTGTGGTGGGCGCGAGATGAGTTACTTTTTGGTTGACCTTGCCATTAGTGAAGTTTAGGTTAACTCTAGCCCCTAAAGGTTTTTGAGAGGGTCAGTAGGAAGTGGCCGTAAAAAGAATTGTAATTATTAAACTTCCTAGGGTTAATAGTATATAAATAAAGGTAACGCTTTTGGGAAATGGTATTATGTTTTCCTTACTATCCCTATTGTGTTGATTGATCGGGTGTTTATAAAATGGTTTCGCTTCCGTTCAAGCGAAAGATAAAAAGAATGGGTCAGCGATGCATTTTGGAATGTCGTAATCAATCGATTGTTGAGAGATGCTTGCGCACTTGGGGGTTTGGGGCATGACAGTTCCCATTTGGGAGACGTAATAATTAAAAAATTTGGGGTCTTTTGTGAACATGAGAAAAGAATAGTTTATCGTGTCTCAGTCCTAGTGTGGCTGATCATCCTCTTGGACCAACTATTGATCATCGCCTTTTGCAAATTATATGGTCACCAACACTCGAATCAATTATCCATGCATAAATTTAAATTATTTTTTTTAAAAGAAGTACCTAAAAAACTCATAGTCTTGTTCTTGTTTCTTAACTAACTCAACGTTTTCATAATGTTATAATATTGATCTTGGGTAATTGTCTGATGCGTCCTTTCGGTCCCTTGTGTAGAAACTTGGTAAGCAAAAAATTCTCTCCCTCTTTTCCTTATCATTTGGCTTTCTTTATAATTTCCAACATGTATTAATATTATGATGGACACTTACAATATTTACAAAATTTACCTTTTTGTTTTGGAATTTTGCCCACTTCCATTTTGTGATAACGTGGCACCTCATGGATTGTCGGATGGCTTAAAAACTAGTGCTGACATGGCCAAATATGGGCCACTAGATTCGGCCAAGTGAGTAGAACCATGCTTTCACTTTTATTTCATCTAACATGCTCAAAGTATTTCAAATCCTACCTTGACAATATATTAAATCATATTAAATTTATTTCATAATTTTTTGAAACTTAAATAGTAATCTTATTCTCAAATTTAGGAGAAAAAGCCATACATAGACATTAGAAATAACCAATAAGTGCAAGCAAACTAGTCACCTTCACAAAAATTTTGATTAGAAAAAAAAACGTAGAAAAGTGAAGTTTACTAACTCATCATTAAGAAGTGATGACAAATTCCAAGACCGTTTAGATTATTTTCTAGCTGAGCTAATAAATATATAATAAACAATGAAATTGATTATTATAACCTCCTCACAAGACTTTGTATGGTGACCATGTGACTTACTAAGCTAACTCACTTCAAAGTTTTATCTCATATTTGTTATTGATTTTGGTAGTGTTTTGACTAGAGGAAGCTTTATAGTATAATTTTAACGTTAACCAAAGCCATTGCACTAAATATGCCTATTGTGAGGTGATTCTATTATCACATATCACCAACACTTACTCCTTGTCCAATGTTAGACTTGCCAAAATAGGTCATAAACCTATTTCTTAACCCATATTTAATGGTTTGAATTGTTTTATGGTTTGATTATATTCGGATGGGTCATAAATGATTTTAGAATGGCAAAACCCAAAATAATATATGTGTTAAATGGGTTCACGAATTACTTGGATCCGACTTACCTTTATGACTATATCTCACCCACACTCGATCTCGAGTTTGCTCATTCCATGTCCTCATATCAGTTGGGTATGAATTTTCCCAGATTAAATTAAATATATTTGTTTTAGCTATATGGTTAGGTCAGGTATGAGTTAAAACGGGTTATATAAATCATTTTAGGTTGGACCATTTTATACCTTACTTAAACTTGATTCGACCTACCTGTTTGATGGGTCTATCCAATGTATGTCACTTCTGTCTCCTTTCCAAACTCAAAAGCCCAACAAGAAACAACTTTGTCTGAGCTCTTTGGCCCAAATGTTTATTTCCCTACCTCATCGCATCAAACAAATTTATCTGAGATGTTGGTCAGATTTTCACCACCCTTGATATGGTTACGCTATTTTAGCTTCACCATATCCTACATTGTTCATTTTTAACTCATCTTTAACTTAACAAAAAAAGTCAATCCATAGCCATTAATCAGCCACATATAAAAAGTGGAATCTCTATTAATAATGTGAAATGTGGCTCGACATAGTTTATGTGGCTGCTCAAGCTTGAAAGGAGGTGAGATGATAACTTAAAAGGAAATTCTATTCATTTTGACTGTAACTTAAAGAAATAAATCGTTAGAACATATCTTCTAACCTAAAACGCATACAAATCAATATAAATCAGATTTAAAATATCAAGAATCAACAAGCCACAAGTTAGCTAAAATCCTACTAGGCGAACTAATCATAATGGCCACTGGGCATGCGGTCTAGTGGTCGGGGAATTGGGTAGGTCAGGATGTTAGTCTCATATGTGCGGGTTCAAACTCTTTCGCTTTGCAACGAGGCAGAGTAAAAGTCTGAGAGTGAGACAAAAGTTAAAGATAGGACAAAAAAAAAATATTCATAATGTAATTTCGTAATTTAAATTAAATAGAGATAATCTTTTGACTACAAGACTCGCTAAGGTGACTGGCAGGTGAGAAAGGCAACAAACCATGTTGCAACCGATCGAGACCTCATGAATTTTTGTCATCAGACTACTTCCAACACTTCAAAAATGTCACTTCACACTTTGTTGCATTTTCTATCTTTATGATGTTCTTGATTCAAAGAAGACTAAACTTAAGAGCAATTGAGAAAGAAAGAGACAGGTAGAAGCTAGCTTTGCCTTGTGGGCATCTCATACATGTTTGTGTTAAGACCAAAGAGTATTGATAAGAAGTGATAGTGTTAAGCATTTAATTGCATTCATGGAGTCATGGCCTAACAATGTTGTCATTTGTGAACGTTTGAATCATTTACTGTAATTGAATGGAAGTAAAGACTTGTTGGCTCGGTCCGCCTCTTTGTGGGCCTAGCTAACATAAATAATTAAAAACAAAGAAAAGAAAATGAAGAGAGGTGAGAGAGAGAGTGTTCACAGAGAAGATCGCGAGGAGAAGAAGGGAAAGAGGGCAATGGCTTTTGATGAAGATTAAGTGTTTAAACGTTGTTAGAATTGGCTGCTAAAATTTTAGTATGTTGTTTGTGAGACCGAGACTTATGAGTTGGCGGTTTCGTTCATTGAAAATCTTCTCCAAATTATCTCTCAATTTTTTCCAATTTCGGTTAGGGTTTGTTGCACCATTTTTGTTTACCCACATTAGTGGTGATAAATATTATTGTATAGCTGATGTTGAACCTTTAGTGAATGATTAGAGAACAACCTTGGTGTATCCTACTATTCTTGATAATTAGTGAAGTTTTTTTGAGTCCATAATTTTTTCTGCATTAGGTTTTTCATGTAAAATCTTGGTATTGTTGTTGCCTTGGTCTCTGTAACCTTTTAGCATTACATTTACTTATTTTTATGTTTTATTGCTAGAATATATCGTTGGTTGTTGTTGGGTTAAGTCTATTTAGGTTGGATTAGTTTTGGGGAAGAAATTGATTTTATATTACATTTACTTATTTTGATGTTTTATTGCTAGAATATATCGTTGGTTGTTGTTGGGTTAAGTCTATTTTGGTTGGATTAGTTTTGGGGAAGAAATTGATTTTATATTGGGTTAGTTCTTAGTGAATATTTCTCCCCAACAAGACTTCCATCATGCGAAAGCAAGAGAGGTGAATATTTTACAAAGAGCAATACTATGTATACAAATTACAAAATCTTTATGAACTCTTTCATGTATGGAGCATTATCACTCTTTAAGTTTTCATAGAAAATATGTAGTATTGCCTTTTTATAGTGACAACTTCTCTGCTAAATGTACCATTCAAGCACAAAACTAGTTCATTTGGTTGATCAAAATTATTTGTCAAATTAAATGTTGACACTGCTGTTTGGAGTAATTTTTGTGTTTTACTGGTTTAGGATCTCGCGATGAAATATCTTTCACCAAATGTTATATTTTGGTTTTTATTGGAAGAGAGTTAGATTTTGTGCTAGTATTGGATAGAGAGGGTTAAATGCTATCGGATATATATATATATATATATATATATATATATATATATATATTATATGGTTCCAAATCTTATGAAGTTGCTTAATACAAGATCCAAATCAATGATAACCAATGTCGAAGTCTAATTAATAGTGTCTAATTAATAGTTTGATCCAAACTCATTTTGACATACTAATGAAAGCCCATTAAAAACAAAGTGGTTTGTGCAATATCGAGTTGATTCAACAACATTGGATATTAACAACAGTGCCCAGAAAGCATTGCTTTCAATTGTATTCAAGGACACAATGTCGAATTCTAATCGACGATGTTGGACAATGCAACAACACCTAGTAGACACTACTCCTAAATGGATATGAGGGCACAATGTCGGAATCTAATCAACGACGCTGGATAGTGGAAATAACACTTAGTAAACACTGCTCCTTGATGGGTATGAGGACACGACATCGGAATTTAATTGACAATGTTGGATGGTAGAAACAACACCTAGTAAACATTGTTCCTAGATGAGTGTGAGGACACAATGTTTGAATTTAATCGACGACATTGGACAACACCAGTAGACACTGCTCCTAGATGGATATGAGGACACAACGTCGGAATCTAATCAATGACGTTGGGCAGTGGAAACATACATTACTCCTAGATGGGTATGAGGACACAATGTTGGAATCTAATCAACAACGCTGGATGGTGGAAACAACACCTAATAAACACTGCTACTAAATAGGTATGAGGACACAACATCGGAATCCAATCAACGATGTTGGACGGTGGAAACAACACTAGAATCTAATCAACATCACTACCTAGGATATAGATACTAGTTGGAATTGAATCTATGACGGAATCTGAAACTATAATTAAGCTAAACTATGCAAAGATAACTAAAGGGAATTTTGTGTGTTGTTTGGGGAGCTCTCTGTTGGATTGCCTACAGTATTTATAGGTCAATTTGATAACCATTAGTGGTTGCTTCCTCCTTAAAAGTTGCTTTACGTTCTTTATTGAACCGCCTTATCCATATCCTATTGCTTTATGACCTGTTCGACAATGTTCACATGGCTTGTTCAGCAAGTATTAACCATTCCTTTCATTTTGGTGTCCTTTAAATTGCACGCCTCGAACCCCGAGTGTGTGCCCATCTCTCTCTGGTAGATAAAATTTGCGACTTCCTAGGACTAGTCGCCAACCCTTTCATTTTATTGCACATGCGAAAACGAATAATAAATCCCCTAACATCAACAGCTTGGGATAGAAAAGCAGGACAACAAACTCACAAACAAAACACACCTTTATGTATACACCGAGTCATGTACAAAATTCTATGGCCAAAAGAATACAAAAGACTAGTCCTCCAAAAAGAAGTGGTTCTAACTGACCTACTCGTCAAATCACTTCAGCATGGCTCCAGGTCCTTAGCTCTACGGTCTTGAAAATTGAGCCCACGACAGGGTAAGATATAAATCTCAGCGAGTTCACGCTCTAAACCCCGATTAGGAGGGAAATACGCCAAGAAGTGTCCTAGCCACACAATCACACAACCACAGAGATTTACCTCGTCTTAGATCCTCCCTGTAGGTCAGTATAATTCATATAACAAACTAGAGTAGCACGCAAGCTCAATTAATTGGAACGCAATACTCAATCTCAAATAAGTACAGGGGTCCTGATTATAGGGCCAAATCGTTATGACACGTGCCATACCGTGCCACACAATTTCATCCCATAATCCGGCGCATTCAACTCAATAAATCATGCGTTCCTAGTTTTGATCTCGGCATATAGCATGACCTACTCTTTGTTCGGCGGTCTTCTGGCATTATTAGGCATCGTCTCACCCCATTGAGCATGTCACGTCTCCATCAGACGGCTTTCCCGAAGGAGCACAGGTCTAGAATCTACTGCGACTAGCTTCCCATCTAGGGGCATCCCATATACGGGTAACGTCTAGCTCAACAGCCCGGGATGGGTTTTCTTAACCAACACATGATCACTCAATTATGACCCAGGGCACCCGTGCATTGCACTCAAATATCTCCATTAAAATGGTGATCCTGGCCTATTTCCTTCATATTAGAAATATATGATAAAATAGTCGTGTGTGGGTACACGGTCAACTTGACCCAAAAAATTGATATCTTTCAATTTAAAATCCTACTGTTTTATATAATATATAAAACCATTTTCTGTATTAAAATCCGGCACCCGGGATTTTCTAAATAAATATTGAAATCCACAAATTTTTGGAATAAGTAACCAAAAATCCAATCAGCACTCAATTTGTATAATTTAACACTCAATTGTAGAAATTAATCATATCATTGCAATCAGCACGAAATTCCGGTCACCGGCTATTCCGATCTAATTTCCAGAAAATAAATAATAATTAAATAATTACAAAAATTAATTAAATAAATCAATTTAAATTCTAAAAATACTAACTTAGGCCAGAAATGCCTAATTAAATACCGAGATGGGCTTGGAAAATTACCAACCCAATCTAGATACATAATAGAGTTTATTTAGTTCCTAACTAAGCCGTTCTAACCACCTAACATGCATAATTAACTAATTAAATCTCTAATATAATTTAACTAACCACTTAATTCCTAATTAAATTACATTAGACACCCCTTAAACGTCATTAGCCTACTAAGAAGAGTTTAGTGCATAAACTCACCGGTTTAATGTGAAAACCGGATCACCGTGATGGCGGCGCGATGGCAGCCGAAACCCGAGCTTTTGGCGGCGTCAACAGAAACTTGGACCGGGCCAAAAGGCCTTGCAAGCCCACAGCAAATGCTGGGCTTGGCTTCGGGCTTGGGCTGCTTCGCGGGCTTCAAGTGAACTGGACTAAAGTTGGGCTGAAAACTGAACTGGGCTGAGTTGGGCTGCTGCTGACGAAAACAGGACTTGGGCCGCTGAATTCAATATTAGCTGGCTTCGAATGGGCTTGCTGGAATGGAAGTTGGGCTAAGCTCAATGGAGATGGGCCGAAACTTGGCCGAACTTGCGGGCGAAGGCGGGAGGCAACGCGGCTGCCTCGGTTGCTGCTGGGGAAACTGCTTCGTGGACGGTGATGCTGCTTCGCTGGTGGGATGCTGCGGACAAAGGAGGAGATTGTGGGGGCGTGTAGCGAGTCAACAGGAGGGGATTTTGGTGGGGGTGTTGACCGAAGGAGTGTGCTAGCGAGGTGAAGGACGCGCGGCAGCTTGGGCTTCGATCGTGGGCTGGCGTGGCTTCGGCAGAAGCTGGGAGGCACGCGGGCGAGGCTTCGGTGGGTCGTGGGCTTCAAGGAGTCAACAACGGTTTTGCTGTGTTGACTGGAAGAGAACATGGGAAGAGCGCGTGGCTTCGGTGGGGTGAATGGCAGACGGAGAGAGACATGCGAGGGAAATCAATGAGAGACAAGGGCAGAAGCAGCTGGCTCGGTGAGAAGAAAATGAGATCAAATTGAAGAAGAAGAGTGAAAGCAAAAAGGCACGGAAGGGGAAGATTGGCTGCCTGGCGTGCGACGGAAGATGGGGAAAAAGGAGGCAAAGTCAAGAGTGTTATCCATCTAATTGAATGCATTGTCCCCCTCTAATACTTTCTTGACATGATTTCCCACCATTAAACCAAATTGAAGCCAAAATTTCCATAAATGGCTCAAATTAATGTAAGACAGCTCCATGCCCAATCCGAATTTCACTCAAATTGAACTTCAATTTCCTTTATGATTTCTCCAATTCGAGGTCCGATTTCACTGAAGAAAAATCCCGTACAATTTTCTGCAAGTCCCCAATACCCAAAGGCTCGGCTTGGAAGTCCAAATTTCCTTCGACTTAGCCCATCCGAATTTCCGTTAATTTACCGCAACGTCTGAACCGATTTTCCGTAAAAATCTCGGAATTTCCAAAAATTCTTCGGAGGATGAGTCGACGTTCCTAAAATAGATCATGACACGACATAACTTTCGATTTCTAAAATCGAGTTCAAATTCACGGTTAACTTCAATTTGACGCGACTTTAGCGTGACTTAGCTTACCGGGTAGCTTTTAGGAATTTTTAGTGCAATTGACCCGTGATCAATTTATCTCGAGTCACAATGTACATCTCCGATTCATTGGCGACTCTCGGTTGTCGTGAAAATCTCAAGGTTTCAAATACGAACATTGAGTACTGAAATGATAGAAAAATCGGTCTAGTGCCGTTCGACAAGAATTTTGTAATTAGGTGGAATCACCTGTGCACTAATCACATATCTCTATCAAATTGACTTATCTCCGGTCTTTGATCGATTTTTGACAGTGCTGTAATGATCCTTGCAGATCAACACGGTCGAGCAGCCGATTCCTAGTCGAATTCTCAAGTCCATAGCGTTGAAATCCCTTAATGGCTTCCTCAGATAGTCTAGTTATCTCATGAGTGATTAGCTCAGAGATTCATGAGATTAGCACTATCGGCATGTCGATGAAAGGCCCGATTTATTTAATCGCAAACAAAATTTGAAAATTCAGGCTGTCACATTAAACATCAACTGTTCCCGCCCAAATTTTACCGTCAATTCCATCTAAATTCTATGTCTTCAATAGCGTCTCTTGGCTTGGACACATGACAATCAATTGCTTTATCATCAAATTATGTATCTCCGCCTATAGGTTAGTTGAAATCTAGCCGAAGGGCTCTTGAAATTCTTGGTCATCCTTCGTTTCCATGCCTAACATGGGCTGAGATGATGTAAATCAGAGCCCACATGTGATAGCAAGGATGATTTTAAATCCTTTCTTCCCTCGTGATCAGCACCTGATAGCGAGGGTATTTTTGGGTGTTAGCATCTTGTTTTTGATGTTTAAATGTTTGAGAATGTTGTGGAAACTGTACTCTGAATTTTATTTTACCGAAATGGTTGAAATCTTTCATTATACTCTAGTATTGACAGGTAGAATCATGTGCAATTTTAGCTTTCAACTTTTAGATGAAAGTCATAAATCGTTGTAGCTGATAAGTGCTGTCAAACATGTCCGTCCGTGAATATTTCACGTCATTCACAGAAAAAACAAGAAGAAAGAGAAGTTTACTGACTCGTCACTGTGAACTAAAGTTCGACAGTCCATCCGGATTACTATGTCCTTCCACAAGGTCTATGTTTAAATTTGGAATGCAAGCAAACAGGTGTCAACGTCTATGTTGTCACCAATCAATGGCATAACTCCAAATTAAGAAACTTTGATCTCCTTCAAAGTCTCGAAGAAAAAGATAATCTGATAGTTTGCCCATTAGCCAAGAGAAAGATCATAGATAAGGGCTCAAAACATGGTATCAAACTTGTCTGAGTTCAAAAGTTTTGCTAGGGCATAGCCATCCCATTCGCAACTTCTGCTTTCTGGATTTTCTTCAATGCTCAGCAAGTTTTCCGGTGCCATATTTCCCTGCTCCTGCTGAGCATCACAAAAGAAAATAGTCAGTGAAAAGAAAATTAGAACATAATCAAGCAGAAATAAATACTTTCATACCTCAGAAGTAGATTTATTCAATAAAAACAAGTCTTCTTGCTTTTCTGGTGATGGATTCCCATGATAAAGAGCAGGATGATGACCCTCATTTTTTCCATCATCAAGTGAGGGATATATATTTCTATGAGTTAAATGAAACAAAAAAAAAAGTATCAATATCAATATTGATATAATAAGTCACGGAAATCAACATCCAAGATAGAGTTAATTGTTTCATCATACCTCTCAGGATCCACCAGAGCATTGCAGTCCAAATGATCATTAGCACTGAAATTATGACCACTTTGCCAGGACAAGTCGTGCACATTTGTAGGAACATGAGATGTTGGTAGTCCAAATGTTTGCTCAAATGAGTTATTCTGAGTCAAAATGTTAGCTATACGTTGTAAGAGCAAAGGAAGAGTTTATGGTTGGCAAACATACATTTACAGTTAAAATAAAAACATGCTCAGGTACATAAAAACAATATCATATAGATTTTCATACCTCAGAAGTAGGTTTATTCAATAAATACAAGTTTTCTTGCTTTTCTGGTGATAGATTCCCATGATAAAGAGCAGCATGATGACCATCATTGTTTCCATCAACAAATGAGAGACATATATTTCTTTGAGTGCAATGAGGTAAACAAAATAAATAAACATCAAATTAATCAGTCATAGAGACATCCGAAATATAATGAATTATATCTTCTAGAATACAAAGAGTGCTATTATGAATCATGATGTGGTGAGAGAACATACCTCTCAGGATCCACCAGAGCATTGCCGTCCAAATTATCATTAGCACTGAAATTGCAACCATTTAGCCAGAACAAGTCGTTGACATTTGCAGGAGCATGAGATGTTGGTATTCCGAATGTTTGCTTAATTGAGTTATCCTGACTCAGAATGTTAGTTATACATCGTAAGCGCAAAGGAAGAGAGTTTACGGTTGGGAAACATATACTTATGGTTAAAATAAAAGCATGCTCAGGTAGATAAAAACAATATCATACAGGTAAAGGATTTTCATACCTCAGAAGTAGGATCATTCAATAGATGCAAGTCTTCTAGCTTTTCAGATGATGGATTCCCATGATAAAGAGCAGCATGATGATCATCATTGTTTCCATTAACAAATGAGGGATAGCTATGAGTAAGATGGAAAAAAAAATCAAAATAATTAGTCATAGCAACGAGCATCCAATGTATGGAGAATTAGTTCTTCTGGAATACAAAGAGTGCTGTCATGAATTATGATGTGGAGAGAGACCATACCTCTCAGTATCCAGAAAAGCATTGCAGTCCAGATTATCAGTAGCACTGGAATGGGGATTATCTTGCCAAAACAAATTATCCACATTTGCCGGAAGATGAGATGTTGGTATTCCCGATGTCTGCTCCATTGAGTTATTCTGAATCAATATATTAGTTGCGCCTCATAAGTGCAAAGGAAAAGAGTTTATCATTCAGAAACATACTCTTAAAACAGACTCATATGATGTCTTAATGGAAAATATTATATTGCTATCATTTTTCATTGAAACCTAAGTGTTTGATAACGTCTGCTGCTCTTTACTTCTGTGGATAGAATTGTGAGGTTCATATAGATAAGAGGATGTACTCTTTTCTTGTTTCTTTAAGCTACGTTTTGTGATGATGAAATTTTCCCTAACAGTTGGGAAAATTGTTCAAGAAGTCCGAAATTATTATACGGCAGCCAATTTAATACTAAAATTTTTAATTTGACTAATTCATTATATAGATAAAAGGATATTATTCTCTTTATGTTTCTTTAAGCTGTGTCGATTCGAGAATTGTCTTTTCCTAGCGAAATCCCTCTCGGTTTATGTTCTCTTTCATCTCAAAGTTTTGAAATTTTTTGTCTTTTCATCTGGATTGATCGCAGTCCACAATGCAAGGGGAGTGCAAGGCCGTTAGTGCTTCAGATGATGATTTGTGCCTCAACTTATCTGGGGAAAACCTATTCTTTGCTTTCCCCAACCTTGAGCCAGTCCTCTATTAAGGACCTTTAATTGTATAAAAACGAGTTCAGTTTGCTCTCATAGTGGGTGGGCGAGCTCAGAAGGCTGAAGATGATGTTCTTCCGCAACGAGTTAAAAAAGAAAATAAAATCGAAAAGTTTAGAATTGAATTGGCCACCGTTACAATAGTTTTGTCACTCTGTGGACAATTATCCCCCTAACAGTTAGTTTCTTTCTTTTATCCTCTGCCTATATACAAAGTACAGCCGTAGGGGAGGTCATAAGTAGTTGGTCCATCAGCACATATGCAAACAATAACAACATGATCTGAGCCATCGGGTTGGACGGAGCTCAGAAATTGGAGGCATTTGGTCGAGGCCCCTCACCTCATAGATGTCTCTTATCAGACAAAATGGCCCTGAAAACGGTATCTAGCCTGGCTGAAAAGAAGGGGCTGGGTGGGCTTATTCAAGTGATCAGGTATATGTACGATCTACTCGAGAAAATAACACAGCACCTGTAAATAACATGATTTTCTTTTCACTTACCGAAACTGAATTGTATGTCTGGCCTGTTATACCAAAGGGCACGAGTACATCTCTTGTCACACCATGAAGCTGGACGTTGAAGGGTGAAGCATCACTATGTGGACCATGTTCATGGCCTTGAGTGATCAGAGCGCCAACAGATGATTCTTGAACGGATGGGAAGCTCAAGAAGGACAGATCCATGGGCTTGTTGATGATGCTCTCATCAGCAAATGATGAACTTGCGTTTACTTGTCTCTGCAAATATTGGGGAGCACCACCTTCTGGTTGTGGTTGTCTGCATTTCAATGACATCTATAAGTCTAACTAAATCTATTCTATTTAGCCTGCAACAATGACACGAACAGTGCCAGGTATGCTAAGACTATTGTAATTGAAATTGGCAGAATAGAACCTGGATGGGTTGATCCATGCATCATGTTGCCCTAAATTGTGGTCACTGGTTTGGTGATTTGTCCCTGAATATAACTTCCTCTCATAGTCATTTATGCGGGGAAATGACTGCTGATGGTTTTTCATTTCAATCTGAATCGAGATGTGAGAAACAGCATTCATAAGGTTTGTACTACATTAGTGAACCAATGTTTGATGCTTTTTATTTTGGTCATTGGATGAAGGACTTGCCTGAAATCTTGGTATTTCAGAAAATGAAGTTGAAAAGTTATTGAGCAACACTCTCTGATACATTTTAAGAAAGAACATTGAGAACAAAGCAACCTTAATAAAGAAAAATAATAGGACTTGAAAATTTATTTGTAATGTACAGACTTTTATATTTATCATTTGTTGCAAGCTTGTCTTCAGATGGTTCTCACACCATTCTAATTCAGCAAGTGAAGGATTTGGTGTTGGATCTGGCAAATAATTCCTTCACATAAGATCAAGTTTACCATTAGAAAGGATAGTAACATTAAATTTACAAAAATCAAGACAAAGATAACAACAATCATCATATATCAAGTTCTTTTACCTCAATTCTGCCTCTGATATTTCTAATTCAATTTTTGACTTCTTAACTTGTAACTCCATGTGCTACGACATAAACCAAACGTTTCAGTTATCAATTCATACATTGAGGAGCTTCTGTCAAATTAGATTTGAAATTGATCAAAGACATGATATGAGGTGAATGAAGACTTACTTTTATCCTTGAAGTAGTGAGGTTCCATATGAACATAGGCAGCATCAATGGGCAGTACAATGTAATTAAGGAAGTAATATTCTACAGAAATTAAAATATAAAAGATGAAATATAAGAAGGAAGAGAGAGACTTATTGTTTAGGTAATGCAACTTGTTCTCATCCCCTTTGATATTGCTAAGATGCCTTAGCTGCTTCACCTTCTCCTACATCACTCAGTTTTAACTCATCTTTAATTAATTTTTGGTATTAAGTCAATCCACAAGCACTAACCAGCCACATATAAAAGACAAAATTTACTATTAATCGAGAGAAATGCACCTCAACATGGTCTTTGTTGCTGTTGGATCTTGTGTTGCACACGCATCAAGAACAAGAGAAAGATACGTGATTAAAAAGGAGCTTCTACCATATTAAAACGGAAAAAAATGATCAAGTGAACAAAGAGCATCATACTGATGTTTTTCCTCAGGGGGCAAATTAAGATAACGTCGAAGCACATCTTCAATCCTAAAACCCATACAAAAAAAAAAAAAAATCAGATTTGAAAGATCAAGAATCAATGAACTGCAAATTAGACAATATCTTATCGGGTGAAAAAATCATTCTACTCTTGTGGTTTGAACTGAATAGAACCTGTTGCGGCTGCAGAACTTGCTGAGGCGACCAGAGGGTGAGAAGGCGACAAACGCGGCATCAATGTCGCAACAGATCGCGGTCTCATTGATCTTTTTCATGAGACTACTTCGACGCTTCGAGAATGTCACTTGACGCTTTGTTGCATTCTCGATCTTTTTGATATCCATGGCCGAAGAAGACTAAAGTTAAGAACAACTGAGAAAGAAAGAGACAGATAAAAGCTAGAATTGACTCGTGAGGATTTTATGCATGTTTGTGTTAGAACCAAGGTTCTTTATGAGTGACGATGTTAAGCATTTAATTGCATTCATGAAATTATGGACACTTAGAAGCCATGTAAGAGGGGTATTAAATGTGCGTAACAATATTGTCAATTATGGACTTTTGAATAATTTACTGTAGTTGAATGGAGTTAAAAGACCTCCACCTTACTAAGTATGTAGATTACAAGAATTCATGAACTCTTCCATAGTTGGAACATTAGTACAGTATTCAATCCTATCTGTCAAGTCAAATGTTAAAACTCCAAATATGGAGCAACTTCTATTTTTGAACTTTCGACTTTTTTTAAATTTTGCGAAATCCATATTTTGACTTTTATTCCATTTGAGATACTAAAAATCTTTCAAAGTAGTCCAACATTGACAATATATTGAATTATGTGTAATTGTTTTTTGATAATTTTGCGAACCTCAAATAGTATTTTAATTTTTACCTTCAGAGGGAAAGCCACATATAAAAATTACAAGTAGCCAATAGGTGGAGGTAAATAGGTCACTTCACAAACATTTTGTTAGAGAAAGAACAAAAAACAAAAGTGTACTGACTCGTCATTATAACGTATCGACAAATTCCAAGTCTATTATGACTATTTCTTTAGCTGAGATAATAAATACATAATAAACAATCAAGTTGACTATTGAAACCTCCTTACAAGACTTCGCATGGTGATCGACTTACTAGACTAACTCATTTCAATGCATTATCCCCTCCGATCCATTTATGTAATTTAGCCTGATGATTTTATCTTAAAGCATAATTAAAATTTAGCCAGATAAGCACTTTCCCTCGCGAGGTCATTCGTTGAGGTGGTGGTCTAGCTGGAGAGCTTCCATTATATTTCTAATGTTAACCAAAGCTGTTACACTCAAATACGCCAATTGTGAGGTGATTCTATTTTCACATGCCATTAATACTCACTCCTTTGCCATCACAGAAGCCTAACAAGAGACAACTTGTCAAAGACATGATATAGAGATAGAAGCCAGCTTTGAATGGTGGGGATCTCATGCATGTTTGTGTTAAAACCAAAGTGTATTTATAAGAAGTGATAGGCTTAAGCATTTAATTGCATTCATGGACCCATAGCTAGTTAGTGGCCATGAAAGAGGGATATTTAACATTATCTGTCAAGTCAAATGGTAAAAATCCTTTTTGGAATAACTTATATTTTTTCCTTTTCTTGTCAAAAGGAAATATTTATTTCACATAAAAGACATACACAACTTCAAGATAAAACCAATCCCAATAAGTTGCCGTCCAATGCAAATCCAAAAATTGAAACAACTTAGTACAGTTTGTAGAGACTCTCTCATTACATAAGAATAGATCTGTTATAACTTCAAAGCACAATCAACAATCAATCATTGGAACTCGCGTCATCCTTAGTGATGAGCACATGTGGAGATTTCCCTCTCTAGTAGTTACGGCTTTACCAAAAGGTAGTGCGTGCCTAGTTTCAGATTCCTCAACATCATCATCGTATAGAGACAACAACAATACTGATAGGATGAAAAATCACAAATAACACATTGTAAACCCCAGACCTATAGCTAGATTGGCATAGAAGAGCACCCAAATCTAAATTTAACTCTAAATCAGGAGAGGAGTTGCAAAACAAATACTGATCGATTACAAAATCACTTTCAAATAGTCCTAGATCTCAAGCTAGATCGTCACAAAAGAGCACCCAAATCTAGATTTAACTTTAAATCGGAAGAGAAAGCCATAAAACAAATGCTGATTGATCACAAAATCACTTTGAAATAAGCCAACCACTGAACGCGATAAATGAGCTACGAAGATTTCTGGAGCGCTTGACTATATGGGAAACACCTAGAGCCAAATTGAGCGAGTAGATCCAAAAAGATTAGATTCTTCTAAGGCACTTGCACTTCGATCGTTGGAGCCCACAGCGATAGTGTCGTCCATGAAATAACGAAGAGGTCTTAAAAAAGTCTTGTAGAGGAAGAGATAGGGAGATAGACAGGGAGAGGGAGAGGGAGAGAGGAAATCCTAAGAGAGAGACCTCTCGTTCCCTCTAAACCGTAGCTTCAGAAAAGGGGGTTGGCGGCTTTGGAAAGAGGAAACCCTAAGAGAGGGAGAGAGGTGGCGGAATGAAAATAGTTGATTTATTGTAAATCTTGCGCGTCGCGACTTTATGTGAATCGCCAAGGGAAAGTTGATAGATTGTTTAATTGGAACAAAATTCCTCTCGCGAGGCAACCGTTCACGTTTAGCATGGACTTTCCCAATTCATACCAATTGCAACTTTGGGGCTTCAAACCAATTAAACTTTCAATTTAATTCAATTAGAAGTCATAACTAATTTGTTATGGGTCAATTAGAAACTTAAATAAAAAATGAGAAAATAATTTATTTCTGTGAACTAGAGATTCATAGCTATGAGTACTTCGTTAGGCTAGATTAATCTAATGCCTTTTTGGTATTTTTTTTTCATTTTAATTTTTTTTTGCAAGTAGTTTTTTTTGGTCAATTTTAATCTTAAGTCACTAACATGTGAGAGGTGATCACTCAATTGATTTAATACCCAATAAATTAAAGTAATAAATAAATTACTAGAAATAGGACAAAAACCATAACGTATTAAGCAAAGAAAAAGCAAGGCTTTATTATTCTCAATACAAGTAATCTTGCAAGATGTTAGTTAACAACTAAATAATGCACGCATAACCTAAACATGATTTCTAAATGAGATTATGCAATCCTAACTAATGCTTTTTTGGGGGGATTTTTCTTGTTTAATATACAAATGATTTAATTTAAATGACATGACAAAAAAACATGAAATTCTAAGTGAAATGCAAGCTTTATTAAGAACTTAAATGCAACGTATATGCATTCTACTAGCATGAATTAGAATTAACCATAAATTAACCCCATTATTTAAAGTAGATGACAGATTAATTATTTTTCTTAATTTTTCTTTAAAAAAAGACTAAACTTAACACCTAATATGACCTAAGTAACATTAATAAAAAATAATGACTTAAAGATGCAATTACAATGTTTTTGATAACTTTTTTTTAAAAATAAAACTATATGCAATGCATGATGTCACGTCCCGATCCTCCGAGTGCGTGCCCATCCCTCCTGACCATTTAACAAAATTGCCATTTTTATCATACTTGATAAAAATATCGTGTGTGGGTACACGGTCGGTCTTAGCCAAAATATCATTTTCTACCACTTGAAAATCTCACCAATTTTAACGGTCCACAAATCTATTTTTGGCGCTGTAAACCGACGCCCAATGATTTTCCAATTAATTACTGAAATTAAATAAATTTAGGAATAAATTCCTAAAATACAAATCACACAAAATCAGCATAATATAACAACCAATTAAATAAACAGATCACACTACTGCAATCAGCATAAAATTCCGGTCACCAGCTATCTTGGTCTAATTTCCAAAAAAAAAATAAAATAAATAATTACGGAAATTAATTATTAAATGCCAAAAATAGCAACTTAGGTCCGTAAAGCTTATTTAAAAGCCGAGACGGGCTTGGAAAATTTCCAAACCACTCTAGATAAATATTAGAGCTTGTCTAGGCCCTAATTGCACTAAACTATCCACCAAACATGCATCAATAATTACCTAATTCACTAATCCAATCTAACTAACCACCTAATCCATACTTAGCCTAAACTAATCAACCCTTAAATATCATTAACTTACTAAGCGAGAATTAGTGAGTTGAACTCACTTGATTAATGATCCGCTCGGATCAAAACGACGGAGACGGCGAGGCTTGACAAACTCCGAAGTGGGAATGCCTTTCGGGGCCGGGAAATGGTCCAAAGCGGGCCAAATAGTGGCTGAGATACCCAGGGACTTCGGTTTTGAGGTGGTGCTGATCTTGGTCGAGAAAGGTGGATCGGTTAGTTGGCTAAGGCAGAAATAGGCGAAGTCGAGTGGTGGGTACGATTGCGGGTCTAGGTGGGGCTGATCGGCGGCTGAACGGTTGCAAGTTGAGCTTCGACGGCCACAAGGGAGGCTCGGGGACGCAACTAGAGTGGAGACAAAGACCACAGATGACGGCGACGTGCAGGCGAGACGAGAGTAGTGGTGGTGCAGCTCCGGGGTGCGACGGTGGCTCTGGCTTCGACGGGTGGCTGTGACGGCGACGGGAAGTCGCAACTCGATTCTTCTGGGCTGCTGTAGGTCTTTGCACAACTGGATGGAGGGAGAGGGATGGTGGTCAACGGTTTGGGGAAGAGAAGAAGGAGGGAGGAGACAAGCTTGGCTTGGTGGGACCTCTTGGCCTTCAATCTCATCACCTTGGTCCCCTTGGAGCGCTCCACCTTGCATGGCTGGCTTGCACAGCCAATTTCCAGACCAAAAGACCCTTTCTAGAAGACTTGAGTTGGTCCAAAGGTTGGATCCATGGGGGAATACGAATTTTGATTGTTTTTGCTTCAATTGGACATCAATTCCTCCTTGAATTAGTGTAATTCGGCTTCTATAAATTCCGTTATCGAGTCAATAATCAAATTGGTATTTTTCTAAGCCATTAGAACCTACTTGCATCCCCATTTTGCGATAAAAAATGGTCCTCGGATTTTCCCGGTCGAAAACGGCCCTATGTCGACTTTTTCCGCCAAAAACTCGGTTTGCAGAAAAATCTTCAGAGACTGAGTCGACGTTTCTAAAATGACTTGTGACATGACAGAACTTTCAATTTCTGAAATTGGATTCAAATTTGCGATTAATTTCAATTCGGCGTGATTTTAATGTGACTTAAGCTACCGGGTAGCTTTCAGAAATTTTTAGTGCAAATGACCCGTGGTCGATTTGTTCGAGCTACAATGAACCTCTTCGACACATTGGCGACTCTCGATAATCGTGAAAATCTCGAGGATTCAACTATGGACATAGGGTACCAAAATGATAGAAAAATCAGTCTAGTGTTAGTCGACGAGAATTTTGTAATTTAGTGGAATCACCCACGTTTAGCCACACATCTCTATTGAACCGACCTATCTCTGATCTCTAATCGACTTTTAATTGTGCCGTAATTATCTCTATAGATATGTATGGTCGAGTAATCGATTTCTGGTCGACTTCTCAAGTCTACTGCATTAAAATTCCTTAATGACTTACTTAGATAGTCTAGTTATCTCATAAGTGATCAGCTCTGAGAATAGCACTATAGGCGCTTCGATGAAAGGCCCGAATAATTTAAGTGAAAGCAGAACTGAAAAATCCAGGATGTCACACATGAGATGTAATACATGACATGGATTATATGACTCTAAAGCATATAATCACTAATGATGTGTATTATATGACATGGATATTATAAAACCAATTAATTCTATATGAGATATGCATGCAATATATATATTTTTAAAATTTTCTTTGTTAATTAAAATAGGAAACTGCCTAAAAATACAATAATGACTTAATTTAAACTATGATGTTATTTGTGTTAAATCCTAATCTAAATTAGATAATTTCCTAAATTACTAAATAATTCCATAGCATGATGTACAAAATTATGAAACTTATGTGATATAATCTAATCCTGGATGCAATGCAATTTCTATGTGATGAATGATTTTAACTAATGACATATAATATCTAAACCCTATATAATTGACGGTATAATAAACATTCACCACGACCAAATAAAGAAATAAGTTCAATTGGAGATCCAATCTTTTGTCCCAAAGATCAAATCTCCAATTATATAACAACTCAAACGGGAAAGTTTGCCTATTCGGGAGACATATAGCACTCAAACCAAATCGAATAAAGTTAGGATGAAATGATCTCAATTTAGGTTGTTGAATTCAATCAAGCACGTAAATTTGGAAACTGCCTTAATTGAGCTTACGATTCACACAACTGGTGACCGGAAAGTTTCATGGCGACCAGGAAAATGTATTAATGATGGTCAATCGGGCGGCTAGAATTGGAAAATCGCCTGAGATTCGTAGGACTTCATCGTGGTCGAGCCAAAGTCTGCTGGAGGCGTGACAGGGGACTGTTCTATAAACAGAGGGGTCGCCGGAAATTGGAGGAGGGTGTTGAGACGATGGTGCATGCTGGGCATGGCGAGGAATTGCTGGAAAATCGGGTGGAACTGCAGCGGTAGCAGCCGGTCGCATCATTGAGCAGCATCGAGCAAGGAGTTATAGCACCGTTGGAATGCTGCAACGTCAAGAAACTGGACAGTAGCCGAGCGTGAGGGAAACAGCCGCGCGTGGGGGGGAAGAAAGGACCACGTCCTCTGGATATTATCTGTTCTATATGCGTCTCTTCTGTGTTCTTTCTTGAGATCACAACGATCTCTAGCCGGTCTTTTATTGGATATTTCGATGAACTCCGGCGAATGGCTTTTGTTCTCCTTTCTCCACCACTTCCAAAGCCGTGAATTTTTCCTAATTTGACTCAAGACCAAATCTGTCCAATCTCCTTTCAAGCTAGAAACCATCGAATAAAAGGACAAATTTTCACCGCTTGAAGTCACAGCTTCCTTCAAGTCATGCTCTTTTCCTTTCTACTTTACTGCACCACACACTTTAACTCAAGAGCACTCATGCACCAATTCTCTCTTTTTCTTGCTGAGTTGATGTGTCGAAGAAAAGTGGCCGAGCATGTATGGACGTTAAATAGTGAAGGAGAGTGTATAGGCGTTGGAGATCTCAAGGTGAGCGTCGGTGTGTTTATTGAGCCTCGTCCTTTGTGAATCTTTTTTCAGCACATGCATAAGTAGGGGTCTAGAGTTCCTTGCTTATACTTATTTCCTTGACTTAAACCAAAAGTGAGACATCCCAGATTTTCAATCTTGTTTTCTATTGGATAAATCGGACATTTCATTGACGCGCCTATAGGGCTGTTCTTAGAGCTGATCACTCTCGAGATAACTAGATTATCTGGGGAAGCCATTAAGAATTTTAAGGCAAATAGACTTGATAATTCGACCAGGGATCGGTTGTTCGACTGTGCTCATCTGCCGAGATCATTACGGCACATATATAAATCGATTCAAGATTAGAGATAGGTTGGTTCGACTAAGATGTGTGGTTAATCGTGGGTTACACCACTAAATTGGAAAATTCTCGTTGACCGGCACTAATCCGTATTTGAATCCTTGAGATTTTCACGACAACCAAGAGTTGCCAATGTGTAGAGTGGGTTCATTGTGGCTCGAAGAAAATCGACCATGGGTCATTTGTACTAAAAATTTCTGAAAGTTACCCAGTAGCCCAAGTCAAGCTAAAAACGCGTCGAATGGAAGTTAACTGTGAATTTGAGCCTGATTTTACAAATTGAAAGTTCTGTGGTGTCACGAGCTATTCTTGGAACGTCGACTCATCCTCCGAAAATTTTTCAGAGATTCCAGGATTTTTGCGGAAAATCGATTCGGACGTTGCAGAAAATTAGCAGAAATTCGAACGGGCCAAATTAAGGGAAATTTAGACTTCTAAGCCGAGCTACTGGGTGATGAGAATTTGTGGAGATGTGTTAGATTTTTCTTCGATGAAATTGGACTTCGAATTGGAGAAATCGAAGAAGGAATTGAAGCTAAATTAAGTGAAATTCGGAGCTATGGAAGGAGGCTGTATTTTTGGCTTCAATTTGAGCTAATTATGGATTTTTATTGTTAGAAAGTATTATGGGGGGACAAGCTTTTAATGAAATGGATAAACTCTCTTTAACTTCTTCCTCCAAGGCTTCTTCGGCACGCCAAAATCAAGCTGGCTTCCATCTCCTCGCGTGGACAACCCTTGCCTCAGCCGAAGACCCCTTCTGTTTTCGTTTCTTTCATTTCCTTTCTTTGCTGCTTTCTCTTCCATCTTCATTGAGCTGGCCTCTCCACCGAACCCTTCATGCCACGTGTCCATGTCCCCAACTCACTTGGTCAACACACCCCTCCACGAAGCTTTTCCTTGACCGAAGCCCCCATCATCCCCATCCCACCGAAGCTGCTTCTTGCAGCTACCGTCCAAGCCACTTCGCTGAGTCAACCACGAAGCCTCCACTCGCCAGCAGCTGTTTTCCTCTCGCGCGCCAGCGAACTCCATAGCAGCTCACGCCAGCAGTTCAGTTGGCCAACCCACGCATCTTCGATTTAGCAAGTTTGAGTCAACAAACCGATGAAACTCTCCCCACCGTTCACCCTTGCGGTGTCTTCATACGCCAGCACTCCGGCCCACCTTCGCTTCAGTTTGTCTCGGCCAAGTTCACAGCTGCCCAGCATCTTCAGCCCACACGAGTAGCACCTCCAGCGCATCTCCTTCAAGCCCAGCAAGTTGTTATTTGCTCAGTTCAGCCCATCTTGGGCCCGCGAAGCCAGCCCAACCCAAGAAGTAGGCCCAAGCCCATAATTTCTGTGGGCTTGCGAGGCTTGTAGGCCCGGCCCGAGTGTTTGTCAACGTCACCGAAAATTCGGATTTCGGCCGCCATCGCGCCATCGTCGCGGTGTTCCGGCCTTTGCAGTAAACAAGTGAGTTTTACTCACTAATCCCTACTTAGTAGACTAATGATGCTTAGGGGTTGATTAGATTTAATTAAGTGCAATTAGGTGGATAGATTATATTAGAATAATTAAATGAGGGATTTACCTATGCATGTTAGGCAAATGGTTAGTGTACTTAGCAAGTAGATATGCTATATTATTTATTGAACGTGTCTCGGTAATTTTCCGGACTCGTCTCGGCTTTCAATTAGGCATTACGGGCCTAAATTGGATTTATTGTAATTATTTAATAATTTTCGAAATTATTTAATTAATTATTTATTTTCTGAAAATTAGGGTGAGATAGCCGACGACCGGAATTTTATTTAATTAATGAATTATTCATGATTATAAGATTATTTTCCTGAATTAATTAATTTTGATAATTAATCGAAAAAAAAAAAAAAAAAACCAGGCGTCGGTTGACTGCGCCAAAAAATATTTTGGTGGACTATAGAAAATGGTGGGATTTGTGGAAAGAAAATTATAGTATTTTGGCTAATGCCGGCTGTGTATCCAAACACGTGTACTTTTATCAAGTATGATAAAATGAGTAAAATTGAATGTGCCTTCGGAACAAAAATACTATAACGGCTCGATGATTCGTATGTCATCTGGAGATTGGACGTTATACTATTATAGCTTGATGACTCTCATGTCATCTTGAGAAAGAATTGTTTGTATACCGGCTCGGTGACTCTATATGTCACCTTGGAGATAGGACGGTATGATTTGACAGCTCGATGACTTTCATGTCATCTTGAGAAGGAATTGTTTGTATACCGGCTCAGTGACTCTATATGTCATCTTGGAGATAGGACGGTATGACCCAACGGTGTGTTATAATGACTCGATGACTCTATATGTCATCTTGGAGATCGAACGTTATGCACATGTATTTTATAACGGCTCGATGATTCTATATGTCGTCTTGGAGATAGAACGTTATGCATACCCGCTCGATGGCTTTATATGTCATTTGGAGATAGGATAATATACTAGCTCGGTAACTCGATAGGTTATCTTGGAGAATGAATAGTATATTATAGTGGCTCGGTAACTTGACAAGTTATCTGGGAGATTGGACAATATTAAATGGAATGACCGGGAAATGGTCTGACTGACATGTAATCGACGATGTTGATTGATTGATAGTTCGATCTGTTTGAGTGAACTGATGTGATTGAGATATATTTGAAGTATACTAACTTGTAGGAAGGAAACTGAGGCTAAGGTAAGTCCTCTGATCTTTGTTGTGGATAGGCAGCCCTTATGGCATATTGGTTTACTAATCGAGTCTTAGTGGGGTAAAACTTGCTAAGACGTTGTCTCACTGGTTATTGAATAACCATTTTCAGGTTCTTAGGTGGTGTTGGTGAAGGACTAGAAGCCCCGAAGTTTGGGAAGGGGGAGATCGAAGATCGGCGAACTTATCTGACTAGAGGGTCATAGGACAGTTGCTTTCTTTGTTAAGCCGATAGTTTTGTAAACAACCTGACGGAGTATATGTACCTGTCTGTTTATAAAAAGGATTGTGTTGGTGTCGAAATATACGCCCTACTTTTCTATCCCATTATTTTATTGTCTGGGGATTTTCTATATGCTTCCGCATGCGTATTATAAATGAACAGGGTCGGCGATGCATCCTAGGATGTCGCTTTTAATCGAGTAGGTGAGGGATGGGCACGCGTTCGAGGATCGGGGCGTGACAAAAAGAGTCTTATGACATCTTTAGTATGAGGAAACCTATCTCTTATTCCAATGTGGCATAAATTTGACAATATAATGCTTAGTTTCTCAACAAGTTTGCTTCAATAAAACAATCTTTCCTAATTTTGCATTCCCATGTGCCTCCCGTATGCGCATTTTGGCTATTGAGGCTTTTAATGGGCTTGGCCGTAAATCATAATGTCGCGGGCTCTGTTTAAAAATTAATTAAGCTTAGAGCTTCTCTGCTTGAGACCATTAACTCCAATTCAATTAGAATATAATTCATGTGAGCTTATTACTATGAAAATGCAATGTGAATAAACAATATTTTCGTTCAGGGGTGGAGGCTATTTCAAATTTTCTATGTAGTAACATGACTATAATTAGTTGTTCAAATTTAGGCATTGATATTGCGGAATCCATACTTTGACTTTTATTTAATATGAGATACTAAAATCTTTCAAAATATTGCAACAATAAAAGCATATTAAATCAACATTTTTAAAAATAATTTTTAAAACTTAGATAATATTTAGATTTTTAAATTTAGGGAAAGCCGTAAATATCAAATTGCAGGCAGCCAATATGTGCTGGAAAACAGGTCATTCCATAAAAATTTTAATTAAAAATAAAAAGGGAAGTTTACTAACTAGTCATTATGATGTGACGAAAAATTCTAGATCTATTCAGATTGTCTTTCCAGCTGAGATATTAAATATATAATAAATAATGCAGATGATTATTATAACCTCCTTACAAGACTTTGATGGGTGACAATGTGACTTACGAGACCAATTCATTTCGAGGTATTATCCTCTTTAACCCATCTCTGTTGGTAAGCCTTACAATTTTATCCTACAATATAGTTAAATAGACCTAGATAAACACTTTCTATCGAGAGGTCATCCATTTTGATTCTATCTAGATCTTGCTTTATATTATAGTTCTAATGTTAACTAAGGCCTTTACACTAATGCCTACTATGAGGTGATTCTATTTTCATATGCCAGAAAGAAGTACACTCTAAGCTCCAAAACTTGGCACAGATGAACACATAAGTGCTAAAATGTCTAAAAGATACACTTAAATGTCAAAATTAAAGAAGAAATGAGCACTTAAGTGTCAACAACGAGAATTTCCGATCAAATTACTGATGTGGCTTTTTTTGGGAAGAATTACTACTAATGTGGCAATTCTTTTAATAAAAAATTATCCATATGGCGCTGATGTGGCTAGCTTATCTCAAAACAATGTCGTTTTGTTCATAAATTTGATTTATAATATATATTAATTAAATTGAGTTAAAAAACTAAATTTTAAAGAGGGGGAGTAGTAAATTAGCAAGCGCCTCTATGGCCCTCGCTACTGCCACTGCCCCACCATCGCTAGAAAGGGCTAGCGATGTAAGGCGAAGGTTAGTCGGGGTTGCTGGGCGCCAGCTAGGGTTGTAACCCTTTGCCTATAGTCGGCCAGGGTCGTTGGCCACTGGCCGAGGCCCCACGACCTCGGGTTGATTCTTACCCCACTGTCGCCGGCCCTTTCCAGCGATGGTTAGATGGCGATAGGGGTGAGGGCCGTAGAGGCCTTTGCTAATTTGCTTCCCCCCATTTAATTATTTTTTTAAAGTTAATTTTGTAACGTCCCAGTCTATCACTTCCTAGACCTGGCCTTATCTTTAATTTGAGTTATTACACAAGTGCAAATCTTTTATAAAGGTTAACATTTATATCATGAATTGAACAAGAGCAAGAGAGGACACCATAACACTTGCATTTCATTTCCATTTCGTCTTACTTACGTGAGGAGATTTATATCTTCATGTTCACATCATCATAGACCAAAAAGGGTACGCACAAAAAGCCTGGGAAAGGGCCAAAAAGATACTTATCTCCTCTACACGGCGATTTCCTCATCTACACCAAAACTAACTACCATCATGGTGCGTCCACAACTAGGGGCCAACACCCCTAGTACCTAGTCCATCACCTCCGAGATGGAGCGGTCCGAAGACCTCGCCCTTAAGGTTAAGGAACCATAATATAAAGTGCATGGGGATCCATGCATGATGTGATATTTTGAAATTTGGCCCCTATTTTGAAATATATGAAATGGTTATTTCGTTGATGTGCTTATAGTTATTTTACTCTGAATTGATAACTCATGAGTTAAATAATCTATTTGGTGAGACTGTAAACGGTTAAAACGCGAAAGACTAGAGAATTTAGTCAAGAATCGATTGCTTAATTATAAGGATCGACAAGAGTTAATATTACATTGTTATAAGTCAATTAGCAAACGGATATAAATTGATTCAATGGAAATGTGTAATCGGTTCGCGAGTGATTATGCATGATTACGATATTTGCATCGAACGATGATAAACCGAATTTCAATTTATCTTATACTAAGGGTATGTAATTAAACCATCGCGATTACATGATAACCGATGGTCGTCTATGATTCGAAGAGGTATAAACGTGGATCGAAAATCATTGACCACGGTTCAACTACACGAAAACTCTTAAAAGCCACCCGATAGTTTAGGTTGTACTAAAGTCGCATTTAATCGATTCTAATAATGAAATTTAATTCAATTTCGGGTATTGAACTTTCGAGAGTTTCAAAACTAATCCTTTGGATGTTGCCTGATTTGCCCATTAATTTATCATCAAGCGTAAAATTTTTGAAAGATGGTTCATCGATCGAGAATTGGATGTTAGGAAGAGAAGTCAAGCTAAATGAGGGTTGTTGGGCCTCATGCCCATGTGGATTGGCCAAGGAGGCCCAAGTGAGCCAAGCCAAGCCCACCAAGCCCAATTCAAGCAAATGGACCCAAGGGCAAAATTGGAAGTTTGGTAAAAAATGTGTGAAATGTCCAAATTGCCCTTGCATTTATTGACTAGAGAACAAAAGAAATAAAGGAAAAGAGGAGAGGATTTTAGGGGATTATGTTGGATTGCTAATGATGAAAATCTTGGAAAATCTCAAGAAATCTCTCTCTCTCTCTCTCTCTCTCTCTCTCTCTCTCTCATTTTGCTTCTCCATCTTCATCTCCATCTTCATCTTCATCCCCATCTTCATCATCTTCATCATCTTTTTTTTTATTCTTCCCTTGTTCACCATTACCACCACCGTGAACCACCCCTCACCACCGTGTCCGTGCCACCTGTTCAAGCCACCACTGCCGTCCTCACCACCTCATCAAACTACCACCACCACCATCATCTCCACCGAACACCACTGCCCAAGCGAAGAGGCTATGAGCCTCGAGTTGCCACTACCGCCGCACCATGGTGCTATTGTTGGTACTGTGAGTCTTGTAGTCTCAACGCTATTGCCGTGAGCTCATTGTTGCTAGAAAACCTGTGAGTTAACTTTCTAATATTTGATTAGGGTATTAATTACGTTTAGGGATAGTTTAGATTAAGGCTAATGGTGGTTTAGTGTTAAGTAATGATGGCTTAGCATTAATCGCGTTTAAGGACGGATTAGATTAAAGTTAATTATAGTTAGTTTTAATTAATGATGATTAGCGCTAATTAATGATGGGTTAGTGCTAACTGAGCTTAAGGATTGTTTATATTAATGTTAATTGTAGTTAGTATTAATTAAGGATGATTAGTGCTAATTAATGACAGTTTAGTCGATAGGTTATCGCGATAAGTAATAAGTGGACTTGATAGGTTATCATGATAGGTAATGAGTGGACTGATAGGTTATCAAGAATAGAAAATAAGTTATAACCAAAGGGGTGATAAGTTATCGAAAAATTGGTGATAAGCTATCACCAAAGGGGTGACAAGCTATTGAAAAATAGACGATAAGTTATCATTGATGGAGCGATAAGCTATCGGTTTAAGGTTGATAGGCTATTGCAATAGTGCAATAAGTGGTGAATTTTGTTTTTGTTTTTTTGTTTAGTTTTGTACTTGATTTATTAGATGAATTTATACAAAATTTGTATTGTTTGAGCTTATTATGCCATGATGTTGATTGCCCAAGTCATGAGTTTAAATGCTATTTTTAAAGAAAGTTTATTTGAAAAGAAAATGACAAACTTTGAGGTGTCGTATTTGGATGTTGTGTTTTATGTGCTAAATGGGGCAATGGGGTTTAAAATGAAAATGTGCAAAATTTGGCGGGTTGATTTTAAGTACGTGACCACGTGCGATTATTTTATCAAAATTTTAAATGTATAGATTTTCCGAGGTTTGTTAATTAAGCATGAACTCTTTTACACTAGGTTAATTGACAGTAGATAGGAATTGATTTGAGTGTTGGCGTGCTTGTGTGGTCACCTAATTGAATCCATCATCCAACCAGAGTTTGGGGACGATGCACGATGTTGATTGGATGCTTGACAGGGGTCCGGGTGCTGAATCGCTATTGAGGCCGGACCTATACTCCTTATGGAATGCCGTCTAGGCGGGGGTTCTAGACGATACCGTGTCCAAGAGGTCGTAATAATCAGAACACGTGTGAATGATTACGATGCATCGTGCCTAATTATGGGATAAAACTGTGAGGCATGGTATGGGATGGGCCAAAACGGGTTTTATTGTATAATTGGGATTCATGTATATGCTTCATGCATGAAAGTTATGTGTTCTGATTGTTGATCATATTTGTTGCATTGATAATGACATATATGATGTACTAATATGCAGTGGTGTACCAAGGCGATGTAAGTTTGTATGCTGTTACATGTTTAAGTTGCCTTCAAGGTGAATTTGTATCTTAATCGAGGATTAGGTTGTTAACTCGCTGAGATTTATATCTCACTCCGTTGTTATTAACTATTTTTAGATCTGTAGTGTAGAGAACCGTCGCATGGGGTTTGGGGTCCCGATGGACCAAGATGCGAGCATGCTTGGTGTCACTTTTGGTTTGCCTCATCGTCCCGATGGAACTTGACCCTGCAGGTTTTAGAGATGATTGGTAGGAAGCAACTGTAGAAAGGCTTGCAATTATTAAACTTGCTAAGGTTAACAGTATTTAAATAAAGATCATGCTTTTGGAAATTTCATGTTGTGTTTTTACTATCTCTGTTATTTGTTGTTTGACTAGGTGTTATTTATATTAAATGCTTATGCTTGTGTCTAATAGAAAGATAAAAAGAATGTAGCGGCGACACGTCCTAAGAGAGATCACAATTTAATTGACTGTTGAGGGATGTTCACGCGCTTGAGGGTTCGAGATGTGACATAGGATGTCCATCGTCCATCCAAAGAACAGCTTCATATTGAGTAAATGTTAGGCCTGACTCTTATCAAACACGTCCTGGAACACGCCCTCTAGATGGGCGGGTGCTCCATAACGTGCGACTAGAAGCACATCCATGCTAATTATTTGAAAAATATAAGAGAAATAGCTAGGTCCCAAGCTACATGATCTGCCCACCCCTTGTAGAAAAGCACAGTCCAAGGACAAGCAAACCAATTCATGCAATATGCATGGGCCAAAAACAAATAAACCAATTCATCCAATATTCATTCGGTAACAGCATATCGCACAATCGAACAAGGCAAGGCAGACTATATCGATTCTATACAAATAATTCTCATGCATAATTTAAACACCACAGCATACAATTCACATGCAAACTCACATGCCTTGTGGATTTAAATTCTTCATATAATCATTTATTTCCATCCTCGAGTTTGATTTACACTAGAGATGTTGGTTGGTTTGTTCGAATCACTTTTGGGTCGCTGGCTGGACTTCCATGAGATGATGCCCATATCATTCAGCTGAGGCATCCAAGGGACGTTGGCCTTGGACATCCTAACCGCACAACCGATGGAAATATCTTAAATTTAGTTCATTTTACATGGTTCACACTTCCACACCTTAAATCATGTCACACCACACTCAGAACTAGCACACATAGCATCTACCACACCTGTTTGTCATCCACACATCACATTGATTTGCACAATGCACTCAATGACACACAGGTAGCTTCTATCGTTATAGCATATAATCACTCGCACTTTCGGCACTCAAAGGTTCACCATTAACACTAAACCAGCATCCACAGCATCCACAGCATTCACAGCATTCATAGGCATAGAAATTCATCCATGTGAGCTTATAATACAAAACTTGAAGATTGCAGAACATAACGGCACGGTTTTCACCCATGAAAAGCTTTACTTTCGGATTAGCTACCAAAACTAGCCCTTGTCGTACAGTTTCAGAAATCAGTTGCAAAACCATAGTAAGTGGGCTTAAAAAATTATGTCGTACAAAAGACCTTAACTAAGGTTTTTCATGGGGGGAGTTTAGTTCCTAATGTATAAATGGCAATAAATCATGCAACATAATACAGAAAATGTTCACTCGAAACAAAATCACTGGTCCCAAAGGTAAATCCGTTTATACATTAAAAACTTCATCAATTGCTCTGAGATTTCTATATGTTCTACATGAGAATGTAGTTAACAACCTTCAAGAAGGATGCATGTCAAAATTTGAGCTAGAAAAATTTATAAAAATTCGTGAAATCTCGAGGTCACAAAATCTGCAGTTCTGGACAGTTCAATCTCAGTAGGAAAATGGGTCTATAAGTCGATCTTCCTAATCCGAATTTTTTTGAAATAAATATATGTTGTAGGTCTAGTGTTTAACACAACTTTGTGAAGGAAGTCCCCACACAATCACATCACAGTAGCCACTACAAAATCGACAAGTTCACAAACGGTTTCAGAAGAACTGGTACCACCCATCCGTTTTTGTACTACTCGAGTTCAAGGATCAAGAACTCATCAAGAGACTCACATGCACGCATCACGGGTTATCTAAACTCCTATCTAAAGCCTAGAAAGAGCTTGCACCTAAACCATCCAATTCGCCTTAGCAATAAGAGGATCATGGAATCTAGCAACTAGTAGTTTCACTTACATGGAATTCTCAGGACTTCTTGCCTCACCACCCTTGCTGGTTATTGAGTTCTTGAAGCTCTAGAGGAGTTTTCTTCAGAGGATTTTTGAGAGAAAATGAGAAGGGTGAGTTGATGATGGTTCGACGAGAGAGAGAGAAGTGTTATAATTATGGTTATAATTATGGTTAATGGATCAATGAATAAATTAAGATATGTCTTTTCTATTCACATATCTCTTTTGGATTCATGAATTTCCTAAACTTTTCTGTTCACGTAGCTATTGAATTCAAGAATTTCCTAGATTCATGTATCTTTTAGTTCATGTATTTATTGAGTTCACGAATTTCTTGAATTCACGTGTCTCTGGATTCATGAATTTCTTGGATTCATGTATCTCTTGATTCATGAACTTCGTGGATACATGCATCTATTTAATTCATGTATCTCTTCTGTACATGAACTAAAAAGCTCTATAAATAGATATGAGCATAGAGTTTCATTAACGGTTTTTGGTTTTTCCGACTCGATTCCAAAAGAGCTTTGATATACTTTTCTACTCTTCTGATTTTTCTGAGTGTGCTGGTTCAATTGAACGGTTCGACTGAGCCTTGTTTGCATAGTGCTAATTCAAACAGGTTCGAGGTGTTATATCTTAGGAGGCATAGTTCGTGAATCTGCGGAGCACCATTGGCAGGAACTAATCGCCTTCAGGAGATTCGGTTATCCGTACCTCACCTCCAATTTTATGTTATTTTTCCAGTGATATCTTATTTTCTTCTTCTCCAAGATTTGTAAAAGGAAGGATATTACAAAGTTGTTGTCATCTTCTTTACATTGATGTTCTGATTACAACAAACAATTTGTTTTCTCTGGATTAATTTCCAACAATCTTAAGGCGATTATTTCACTTACTGTTTGTTGTTCTTGTCAGATTATTGAGATGGCTGAAAACAATCAAGTGCCCTTCAATGTCCCTAATGTTTCAGGAGACGTTCCTATGGTCGATTCGACCGTTGCTATGGAAGATGTTCAACCCTCAGGGTCTGAATTCGTAGTAGCCAATGCTATGAGCCCTTGGGCCAATACCAATTTTGGTGGTGCGAGTACAAGTCATACGACTGGTATGCCTGTGACTGTTTTTCAGAACAGTACAGGATAAATGGCTTTTGGCTCTGCTTTTGGAGGGGTAGTTCAATGAACTTTGCCTACTGTTATGGCAACATCTCCAGTTATAGCTAATGAGAAAGTGGAGAAATTCACCGGAGTGGGCTTTAAACAATGGTAGCAGAAGATGTTCTTCTATCTGACCATGCTAAATCTAACTAAATATTTATCAGAGGTATGCCCGGTAATTAGTCTAGATGAGCACGATGTCATGACGCTCGGTGCATTGGAGGCTTGGAAGCATGGGGACTTCTTATGTCGAAATTATATCCTTAACTGTTTAGTGAATTCTCTTTATAATGTTTATTGTAATATTGAACTTGCTAAACAATTATGGAAGTCCTTAGAGAAGAAATACAAGATTGAGGACGCTGGCACCAAGAAATTTGTGGTTGCCGAATTCTTGGACTACAAGATGGTGGATTCTAAATCTGTCATGAGTCAGGTTCAAGAATTACAATTAATTCTGAGTGACATCTCTGCTGAGGGAATGATACTTAGTGAATCATTCCAAGTGGCGGCTATGATTGAGAAACTGCGCTCCGGGCTGGTCAGACTTCAAAAATTATTTGAAGCACAAACGAAAGGAGATGAACCTTGAAGATCTCATTTTGTTTCTCAGAATCGAGGAGGAAAATAGAAGGAGTGCGAATCCTTCTTCTGAGCCAAAGGCCAACGTTGTGGAATCTTTCAAATCCAAGCAAGATAGAAAAAGAAAGATGTCTTTTCAAGGAAAAGGCAAGCAAAAGGAACAATTCCAAAAATTCCAAGGGACGCGTTTTATATGCAATAAGCTTGGCCATCGTGCTAAGGATTGCAAGAAGCGCCCGAAAAAAGGCAAGAACGATGGTGCAACCCTGCAACTAAATTTGACAGAACATGACAATATTGAGAGATTGTCTGCTGTGGTAATGTCTGAAGCATCTCTGGTGTTGAACACTAATGGCTGGTGGCTAGATACAAGTGCCACAAATCACATCTGTGCAGGTAAACACATGTTCTCATCTTATGAGAAGGTTGAAGAAGATGGGAAGCTTTATATGGCTAACTCTGCATCGGGAAAGATTGCCGGAAGAGAAAAGGTGATCCTGAAGTTTATCCGGCAAGGATGTCACCTTGCTGAATGTGCTGCATATAGTAGAGATTCGGAAAAACCTAATTTTTGGCCCCATACTTGTTGAGAAGGGTTTCAAAGTTGTATTTGAATCTGACAAGTTTGTACTTTCAAAAGGAGGGATGTATGTGGGGAAATGGTACTTGTGTAATGACATGTTTAAAGCCAATGTGGCTGTCATTGATGTAAACTCGAATTATGTGTACCCAAAGACTATTAATAAAGAAAAGTCTTCAGTTTACACTGTTGTGTCTCCTTATCTATGGCATGGTAGATTAGGACATGTAAACTATGGTACAATGAAGAGAATAGCAAACTTGGGGTTAATTCCAAGATTTGAGTTGGATGCCCGTTACAAGTGTGAGACTTGTGTTGAGGCCAAGTTTGCCAAGAAACCTTTCAAATCCATTGAAAGAACAAGTGAACCTCTACAATTAATCTGTAGTGATCTATGTGATTTAAAGTTTGTAGAAAGTAGAGGTGGAAAGAAGTACTTCATCACATTTGTGAATGATTGTACTAGATTTTGCTATGTTTATTTACTAACTAGCAAAGATGAGACTATGAGCATGTTTGTCAAGTATAAAAATGAAGTTGAAAACCAACTTGATAAACGAATCAAAGTGCTTAGGTCTGATAGAGGAGGAGAATATAGTTCAATTAATTTCAAAGAGTTTTGTGTTAGTTTTGAAATAATTCTCCAAACGACTGCACCTTATACTCCACAACAAAATGGAGTTGCTGAACGATTGAACATGACTCTAAAGGAGATGGCTAACGCCATGCTTTTGAGTTCAGGTTTACCTCAAAACTTGTGGAGGGAGGCAGTTTTAACTGCAAATTATATTCTTAATAAAATACCCCACAAAAAGACAGGTAAAACTCCATACGAGTTATGGAATGGAAAGTTACAATCCTACAATTTTCTAAAAGTATGTGGGTGCATAATGTGATTTATAATGGTAAGTCTAGACATATTCGTTGTAGACACGATACCATAAGGCAGTTGCTCTCAAATGGAATCATTTCTTTAGACTTTGTAAAGTCAAAGGAAAATATTGCGGATTCGCTGACAAAAGTTTTGTCAAAGGAGCAGATAAACTGCGCATCGAGGGGAATGGGTTTAAGAGCCTTAACCCAATAAAGAGATTCCAGGGTGGAAACCTAACCTATGCGATTGGAGATCCCATCGTCTAGGTTCAATAGGACAACGCAAATTTTGGAAACTCTAGTGTAAGCACTGTCTCCCATTCCTATGATGCAATAGTGCTTTCCTACAACGTTATTAAGGGTACGCTATGCGTTTAATGATTCTTATAACTTGGAATGTAACATCCAAGTGAGATATGGTAGGATATCTTTAATAGGAATGCACCTATATGCGTGGAGCTGGCCGACTCTATGAAAATCTTTCAAGGCTAGATTTTCTAAAGCACGCATGAATCCCGAGAGATTCAGGGCCGAAAGAACGAACACAACCGAGAACCAATCTTGAATTGGCAATACTCCGTGTGAGGTTTATTGTCTAGGCTTACACAAACAACTGGCGATTCAAGGCTTAGTCCATCGACTAGTTAAGTAAGTCCAATAGGCTTTCACTAAAGAAGGTTCAAAGCGAAAGCTACCTATCTTGATGCGGTGTATTTCAATAGGCATGCTCAGATTCCTTCGAGTCAAAAATGTTTTGTTGATCCATTAATGTGGGGGATTGTTATAATTATGGTTATAATTATTGGTAATGGATCAACGAAAGCCAATAAATTAAGATACGTCTTTTCTGTTCACGTATCTCTTTTGGATTCATGAATTTCCTAAACTTTTCTATTCACGTATCTATTGAATTCATGAATTTCCTAGATTCATGTATCTTTTAGTTCATGTATTTATTGAGTTCACGAATCTCTTGAATTCACGTGTCTATGGATTAATGAATCTCTTGGATTCACGTATCTCTTGATTCATTAACTTCGTGGATACATGCATCTATTTAATTCATGTATATCTTCTGTACATGAACTAAAAAGCTCTATAAATAGATATGAGCATAGAGCTTCATTAACGGTTTTTGGTTTTTTTGACTCGATTCCAAAAGAGCTTTGATATACTTTTCTACTCTTCTGATTTTTCTAAGTGTGCTGGTTCAATTGAACGGTTCGACTGAGTCCTGTTTGCATAGTGCTAATCCAAACAAGTTCGAGGTGTTGTATCTTGGGAGGCATAGTTCGTGAATCTGCGGAGCACCATTGGCAGGAACTAATCGACTTAAGGAGATTCGGTTATCCGTACCTCACCTCCAATTTTATGTTATTTTTCCAGTGATATCTTATTTTCTTCTTCTCCATAATTTGTAAAAGGAAGGATATTATAAAGTTGTTATCATCTTCTTTACATTGATGTTCTGATTACAACAAATAGTTTGTTTTCTCTGGATTAATTTCCAACAAGAAGGAGAAGATGAGGGAGGAGGCGGTTTTGAGGGGGGGGTTTTAGCTCGTCAAACTTGCATGAGTTGACAAGGGTGGATTAATTAGCTTCTTGGACGATTTTGGGGCATGAAACTGAGGAGGGGCAGAAGAAACAAGGGAAATTTCATCATTTCCTTGCATGAAATTCCATTGGGCCATAGGTTAATCTTGCTACTAGTCAAGGATTTAAGGTCTAAGTGAAGTGGCTTGGGAAACTTCATCAAAATTTCCCTTCATGAACAATCATGAAGCCCACATCCCATCATTGGCCTCTATTCAAGATGTCTAAATGCCCAGTTTGCCCTTAAATTTCAGTTACAAGCAAGAGTGGAGAGTGTCCGATTAATTTGGTTGAGTCTAGGAGTCATGTTAGTATCACATATAAGAGCTTACTAATTATATGTGTCCCCCTTATAGAATTCGGCTATTTAAATAAGAATGATTAGTGTAGTTCGTTAGGGGTAGTTAAATGACTTTAGCATTGCTGCTCTGTAATGTAATTCTTAATTTTCTAGGGTCATATGGTCAATAATATTAATACTAAAAGTCACATCAAATGTAACGAGTGCTTGAATGATCAAAGAACTTGTTTCGATCCCAATACTTAACCCTGACACTACTATCCCTTAACTGATGTCATGCTTCACTAGTTGTGAATATTTCGACCTTGATCACGAACCCAATTGGCTTGTTCGCACCTTCAAATAGGTGGTTGTATTTGAGTCCTTCACTTATCAAGGGAAATAGGGATCTCTATAGTCTATTGATGATTCTAGGATTGAGAAATTCAGGGTGCCACAAATTTAATAAATAGTTTTATTAAAAATTAAATTTGGGAGCAAAATGATGTCGTTTTGGGACAAGCTAGCCATGTCAGTGTCATGTGGATTTCCGGTGAGCCACATAGAACAGTTTTATTACTAAAGTAAAGCCATGTCGGATTTCCGGCGAGTTTCGCAGGAGTTGGCACTTGAGTGTCCAATTTTCCAAAAAAGTGGCACTTAAGTATACATTTTGGTAGTTTTAGCACTTATGTGTTCATCTGAGCCAAGTTTTGTCACTTAAGGTATTTATTCTCACATGCCACCAATACTCACATCTTGTCTGATGTACAAACTGTCACGCCCCAATCCTCGAGCGCGTGCCCATCTCGGCTTGGTCGATTAAATAGCAACGTTCCCAGGACGCATCGTCAACCCAATCATTTTAATACGCATGCGGAAGCATATAAACAATCTCCAGACAACACACAATGGGATGGAAAAGTAGGGCCATAATTTTTCAAACCAACAACACACTTATATATTGTGTATATTAATCTGAAATATAAAAGTCAGGTCCTACACAAAACCGGTTCATAAAACAGGGTCTGCAAATAGGGGTGGGGTGTCCAATCAACTACGGGTCCTCGTCCTCTCCGTCATCTCCCTCCACACTCCAGCTGGAGCCCACTACTGAATACACCGAAGATTCTGGCTCTTCAAGTTCGAGGTCCACCGGGTCCACCACCGAACCTCCTCTAGGGTCTGTATTACCCTTTCCAAAAGCAACCTCAATCACATACAGATGTATCTCATATTCCGGTATGGGGCCCTCTCTCAGTCCGTTACGATTCTGGCGATACCATGCCCTATATTGATGGGGCACCTTTTTGGGTAGGCCCGCATCAACCCAGACTATAGTCTTCACCAGTTCGTACTCCCGCCTTTCAGGGTGCCCATGAATCGGAATATAGTAATTCTGTTCTGTGATCTTCCTCGGTTGTCCAAAATGCTCGGGAGGAGCTGCCATTTACGGGCTTGAAAGGTTATCCCACAACAGGGTGAGACAACATCTTAGCGAGTTCAACCTCCTAAGACCTGACTAGGAAGAAAATACGCCTTGAGGGCTGCCTAAGCACAACCACGCGTCAGAGGACTTACCTTTGCCTCAGTTCCTTCTTGCAAACCAATATCATTTATACAACTATTCAATTATAACAACCAATTAGATCGAATCATTGATTAATCGACTCAGTCGATTCCATGTCGACAATACCATTCCCTGGTCATCTCAATCAATACTATTTATAAAGTCCGATCATACTCAAGACCGCTCACTTTAAGCTGATAATAGATAGTATAGCTCACCAGAAGCTGCCTCAATATTCATATAGTATACTAAATATGCTCACCATAAGCTGCCTCAATATTCATATAGTATACGAAATATGCTCGCCAGAAGCTACCTCAATACCAATATAGTATACTATTTATGCTCACCAGAAGCTGCCTTAATATTCATATAGTATACTAAATATGCTCGCCAGAAGTTGCCTCAATACCAATATAGTATACTATTTATGCCCGCCAGAAGCTGCCTCAAATACTAATATTTTTCCCATTTTTTTCATACCCTAAAAAATACTCATGTGTGGGTACACGGTTGGCTTTAGCCAAAATATAATATTTTCTCACTTGAAAATCCCACTAATTTCAACAGTCCACAAATTCCTTTTCGACACTATAAACCGACGCCCGATGATTTGAAATTAATTATTTTTGGGATAATTATCCATAATCACCAATCGCACTCAATTTGCACCAAATAACAGTACATTAAATAAACAGATCACACCACTGCAATCATCATAAAATTCCAGTCACCGGGTATCCCGATCTAATTTTCGGAAAATAATTACGGAAAATAATTAATAAATATCAATAAATAGAACTTAGGCTTGTAAAGCCTAATTAAAAATCGATATGAGCTCGGAAAATTTCCGAACCACTTTAGATAAATACTAGAGTTTGTCTAGGCTCTAATTGCACTAAACTATCCACCTAACATGCATCGATAATTAATTAATTCACTAATCCATTCTAACTAACCACCTAATCCTAGCTTAGTCTAAACTAAATAACCCTTAAACGTCATTAAATTATTCAGCGAGGATTAGTGAGTTAAACTCACTTGATTAATGATTTGCTCGAATCAAAACGGCAGGGACGTGGCGAGGCTCGATAAACTCCAAAGCGAGACCGTCTTTCGGGGTCGGAAGGCACCAAAGCGGGCTTGAATAGTAGCTGCGATACCCAAAAACTTCGGTTCTGATCTAGGCCGAGGAAAGTTGGATTGGTGGCTCGGTTGAGTTGGAAACAAGCAGAAGAGAGGCGAACTGCTACGGTGAGGTTCCAAGTGGCTCGGTCGGCTATCCGGCGACTCCAGCGATGGCGGGTGTGACAGCCTGAATTTTCAGATTTCATTTTCGATTAAATAATTCGGGCATTTCGTCGACGCGCTGATAATGCTATTCTCTGAGCCGATTACTCACGAGATAACTGGTCTATCTGGGGAAGTAATTAAGGAATTTAAATGCAATGGACTTGAGAATTCGACGAGGAATCGACTGTTTGATCGTGTCAATCTGCAAGGGTCATTACGATACTGTTAGAAATCGATCAGAGACCGGAGATAGGTCGATTCGACTAAGATATTGATCAGAGTGTGGTGATTCCGCCTGATTTCAAAATACTCGTTGATCGGTACTAGATAGATTTTTCTATCGTTTTGGTACTCGGTGCCCGTATTTGAAATCTTGAGATTTTCACGACAACCAAGAGTCGCCAATGTGTCGAAGATGTACATTGTGATTCGAGATAAATCGATCACGGGTCAATTGCACTGAAAATTCACAAAAACTACCCGGTAAGCCAGATCACGCTAAAAGCACGCTAGAGTGAAATTAACTATGAATTTGAACCCGATTTTAGAAATTGAAAGTTCTGTGGTGTCACGATCTATTTTAGGAACATCGACTCATCCTCCAAGAAATTTTCAGAGATTCAGAGATTTTTACGGAAAATCGATTCGGACGTCGCGGAAAAATAGCGGAAATTCGGATGGGCCAAATTGAAGGAAATTTGGACTTGCAAATCAAGCTATATGGCAAAGGGGACTTGTAGAAATTATGTGGGTTTTTTCTACATCAAAATTTGACGTTGAATTTGGGAAAATTGTTAAAGAAATTGAAGACCAAAGAGTGAAATTCGGAGCTTGGACTATGGCTGCAATTTTTGGCCTCAAAATTGGTTTAATTAGTGGATTTACTTCAAGAAAGTATTAAGAGACCTAATAGATAGACTTTAGGACTTTTGAGGCTAAAATTATGATGAATGTGGGATATTTATTTGCATTTTTTTGGGGCTTCCTCTCCCTCAAGCTTCTCCCATACGCTTCTTTTCCCTTCAGTCTTCATCATTTCCTTCATGTTCGACCGTTTCTCTCTCCCTCTCCCTTGGCTTCTATTTTGTTTTCATTTTCCCAGCAACTTCAGTCTTCATTTTCTTCTCTCTATCAATTTCCCTTTTTGCCGTGCGTCTTCCCCACAATCGAAGCCCACACCTCCACCAACTTCTGTCCCCTGCAAGTCAACACTCACCCATCCAAATCCCTCCTTGTTGACCACCATCCTCTCCACTGAAGGCCCACATCTCCACCGGTTTGTTGACCAAGCAAATCCACCGAAGCAGCCAACATCTCTCTCTGCCCTCTCTCGGTCAAGCCAACGAGATCCCCACTTCGCTGCCACCTCCCACTTCATTTCCTTCGGTGAAAGCCTCCACGCATCCAAGCCAGCGTCTTCTCTTGGTCTCGTGTTCAGTCCATGTCTCCAGCGAAGTCTGCAGCAGCTTCAACCCACTCCATTTTTAGCTGCCAGCAAATCTCGAAGACCTGCAGCTCCGTTTTTGCTTCGATCTTACCGCACCAGCATCGATCGAAGCCCAAGCTGCTGTCGTTCGTCCGGCCCACCTTCTTTGCAGCAGCAGCCCACGCAAAAATTTTTAGCCCAGCAGTTGGGCCCATCTCCAGCAGAATTTGAAGCCTACGGATCCAGCGAAGACCAGCAAAGCCTGCAGCCCATCCAACCTGTTCACAGCCCATTTTCAGTCTTAAAGTTCAACCCAACATTGGCCCAATTCCAGCTCACTTGAGGCCCGCACAGTCAAGCCCATTCAACTCATTCAAGGCCTGTTCAGTCCAGCAAAGCCCGGCCCGTTTCAACAACAAATCTCAGTTGGGCTGAGATTTGTTGAGCCCGTTTTAGGCCCGGCCCGAGAGATCGCTGACGCCGCCAAAAATTAGGATTTTGGAGGCCGTCGTCACGGTGAACCGGTTTCCGCAATTAACAGGTGAGTTTATATTCTAAACTCTTCTTAGTAGGCTAATGACGTCTAAGGGGTGTTTAGATTTATTTAATTAGGAATTAGGTTGTTAGTTAGATTAAATTAGAAATTTAATTATTCAATTATGCATGTTAGGAGGTTAGTTTAGATTAAGTGAGGCCTAGATAAATTGTGCTATTTATCTAGAAGGGTTCGGAAATTTTCTGGGTCCGTATTGGTATTTAATTTAATAATTTTGGTCTAGGTTAGTATTTTTAGAAATTAAATTGAATTAATTAATTAGTTTTCGAAATTAATTAATTATTAATTATTTTTCAGAAATTAAGCCGGGATGGCCGGTGACCGGAATTTCGTGCTGATTGCAATGGTGTGGTTAATTTATGCAAATTGAGTGCTAATTGGATTTTTGGTATTTAATTCCAAAAATTGTGAATTTCCAATATTTATTCAGAAAATCCCGGGTGTCAGATTTTAACACCGAAAATGGCTTTTATATACTATATAAAATAGTGGGATTTCAAAAGTGGAAAATATCAATTTTTCTAGGTTGAGTTGACCGTGTACCCACACACGACTAATTTATAATGTATTTCTAATACGAAGAAAAAGGCCAGGTTCATCATTTTAATTGAAGCATTTGAGTGCAATGCACGGTGCTCTGGGCTATAATTGAGTGGTCGTGTGTTGGTTAAGAGAAACCGTCCCGGGCTGTTGAGCTAGACGTTACCCCTATATGGGATGCCCCTAGACAAAGGGAAGCCGGTCGCAATAGATTCTGGATCCTATGCTCCTTTGGGAAAGCCGTATGATAAAGAGACGTGCCGTGCTCAATGGGGTGAGACGATGCCTGGCAATGCCAGAAGACGCCCGAACAGAGAGTAGGCCGTGCTATATGCTGAGATCAAAACTAGGAATGCATGATAAATTGAGTATTGTGTTCCAGTTAATTGAGCTTAAGTGTTGCTCTGATTTGTGATATGAACTGTGCTGACCTGCAGGGTGGAACTGAGACGATGTAAGTCCTCTTTGCTAAATGTGTGATTATGTGCTTAGGACATTTCTTAACGTATTTCCCTCCTAATCGGCGTTTAGAGTATGGACTTGCTGAGATATTATCTCACTGGTTATTGAATAACCATTTTCAGGGTCATTGAGTGGAGGACCTGGAGCAGAGAGGAGGTGATCGGAAGTGTGGGTCGGCTAGGACCGCTTCTTTTGGAGAACAGTCTTTTGTAGTCTTTTGACCATAGACTCTTGTACATGACTCAACATATGTTTATAAAGGCATGTTTGTTTGTGAAATTGTTGTCCTACTTTTCTATCCTGAGATGGTTATTGTCAAGGGATTTATTATTCGCTTCCACATGTGCAATAAAATAAAAATGGTCGGCGACTAGTCTTGGGAAGTCGCAAACTTAATCGACCAGAGAGTGCTGGGCACGCGCTTGGGGTTTGGGGCGTGACAGCGGGAGGGCTACGACTGGCTCCAAGGACACCCTGGGGTCACGACGGAGGCAGAACGGAGGCCAGGGATGGCAGAGATGCGCGCGGGGCTGGCGTGGTTCGCGAGCGGTTGCGACGGGTGCGATGGTGGCGTGCGGCAGTTCGGCGGGCTGCTCGGCGGCTCGTTGGCTTCCTTTGGGTTTGCTGGAGGTTGAACCACAAGGAAGAAGAAGGGGGGATGGTGGTCGACGGATGGGGAAGAGAGAGGAAGGAGGAGGGAACAAGTTTGGCTAAAGGGGGCACCTTTGGTCTCTTTTATCCTCTTGTCTCCCTTGGAGGGCTCCACCATGCTTGCTGTCCTTTACCTTTGACTTTCAGCCTCCAATTCCCCTCTAGAAACATTTGAGATGGTCCACAAGTCATGGCTATGGGGGGCACACAAATTTGTACACATTTCCATTCAATTGGACTTCAATCCTTCATGAATCACTCCAATTCGGCTTCTAAAAAATTCAATTGTCAAACCCTTGATCATCTTGGCATTTTTCCTCACCAATTGAACCTACTTGCATCCCAATTTCACGATAAAAAAATGGTCCTCTAAATTTTCTGGACAAAAATAACCCTACCTTGACTTTTTCCCATAAAGTCGAGGTCTGCAGAAAAATCTTCGGAGACTGAGTCAACGTTCCTAAAATGACTCATGACATGACATAACTTTCAATTTCTGAAATCGGATTCAAATTCGCGGTTAATTTCAATTCGGCGAGGCGTGACCTAGGCTACCGAGTAGCTTTCGGAAATTTTTAGTGCAAATGACCCTTGGTCGATTTTCTTCGAGCCAAAATGAACCCATTCGACACATTGGCGACTCTCGATTGTCGTGAAAATCTCAAGGATTTAAATACGGACACAGGGCACCAAAACGATAGAAAAATCAGTCTAGTGCCGGTCGACGAGAATTTTGTAATTTAGTGGAATCACCCACGTTTAGCCACATATTTTTATCAAATCGACTTATCTCTGATCTCTAATTGACTTTTAACTGTGCCGTAATGATCTCTGCAGATGAGCACGGTTGAGTAGCCGATTCCTGGTCGAATTCTCAAGTCTAATGCATTAAAATTCCTTAATGACTTCCCTAGATAATTTAGTTATCTCACGAGTGATCAGCTCTGAGAATAGCACTATAGGCGCGTCGATGAAAGACCCAATTTATTCAATTGAAAACAAGACTGAAAATTCAGGATGTCACACAAACCCGTCTCCTTTGCCATCTTGGAAGCTTGACAAGTTATAACTTATTTAAGCCGTTTGGCCCTAATGATCATTTCCCACCCTATCAAATCAAGTCATTGAATATGATATCATATTTCCGTTGGCACATAATTATTCCATTGAAAAGTTTCAAGATGAAAGTGTATCATATACATACTTTTTAGAGCTTTTAGTATACTTATCTCAGCGATGAGCGAATATGTGTCTACTTCCCTATTAGTTGGGGAAGGCTTGTTGTGTTTATATTTGTCAACCTTCACACATCGATTTGGAATCATATAATATTCCTTCTTCTTTTTTTATTTTTTTCCATTTTAGGCAATATACTTTTGTTGACACTCAAAATTAACCCTACTGTCACATGTTCGCCATGGAAAAGAAATGTAAAATAGACAAATTGGAATCACATGCATGTCATGTGAATAGTATTGTTACATGCTCGACCATCGACAAGCATAGGGATAAAAACGCAATGATCGATGACAAGGTAGGGGATCACTACATGTCTAGTTGTTAAAATATGATGACGGACGGTTGGTAGCTGCCTAAATGAGTTATGGCGGCAAACTTTTATATATTATTCAAGAACACCGAAATAACATGCACCATGTATGTGCACTCCTAAAAAAGCAGCTGCTATTTGAAAACCCCGTGATGGAATAGCTATCGATAACTTTAAAACCTTTTGGGTTATGAAGAAATGGGTAAAGTGATCTACGGAGAGAAAGGGACGTGAACAAGGTGAGGATCGGTTACTCAAGGATACACACCTATCCAATGGTTACCAAGTTCCTCTATAAATACCATGAGTCATCTCATGAAGAACCCCCAACAAATCAATCAAATATTATCTCTTTATGTTTACATTTCCTATATTGCATTTTAACTTCTCTAGTTGTAGCTTTCAGATTCCCATTGTCGATTAGATTTTGGTGTTGTGCCCCCCATTCGAATGTATCGTCGTTGATTAAATTTCAGCGTTGTATCTCATTATCTTGGAGCAGTGTCGTTGATTAAATTCTGGTATAGTTCAAGCTTAGTGTTGTAATCTTTGGGCTTTGTTGTTGATTAAATTCTAACTTAGCTTAGTATTGTAAAGTGTTGTTTGGCTGTGGAAGTTAATATTTGCATTGCATTTGACATCCTTTATCCAGATTTGGAGTAGAATTATTGTACCTCTTAATAAAAATCGAAGAATAACTTTTGATAAAAGATATTTCATTGTGACAAATTCCGATAAAACAACTTTTTTTTTGGGGGGGTGAGTTCACACCCTTTCGCTTATATGATTTTTATAATTAGATTTTGAGAATTTAAGTTTGTATTACGAATCCTTTTAGATTACATGGCTTAAGCCTTTCAGTTATATTGAGCTTCGTATTGTCCTTTGCGTCTTCTTTTAGCTCATGTATAAGTGTGGGTCTAGAATTCCTTGTTGCTATTTATTTCCTAACTTAAACAAAAAGGATTTTGTGACATCTTCAGTATCAGGAAAACTTCCTCTTATTCCAATGTGACCTAATTTGACATTATAATGCTTAATTTCTCACCAAGTTTGCTTCAATAAAACAGTCTTCCTAATTTGGCATTTACACGTGCCTCTCATATGCAAATTCCAGTTATCGAGGCTTTCAGTGGGCTTGGCAGTAAATTATAACGTTGCAGGCTCAGTTAAAATAAAATAAAATAATTAATTAAGCTTAGATCTTCCCTACTTGAGTCCGTTAACCGCAGTCCAATTAGAATACAACTCACTTAAGCTTATTGCTATAAAAATGCAAATGTGAATTAATAATATTTGTGTTCGGGGATCGAGACCGATCCCTAATTCTCTACGCAATAACATGACTAATATGAGTTATTCAAATTTGGGCATTGATATTGCGGAATCCTTACTTTGACTTTTATTTCATATGAGATTATAAAAATCTTTCAAAATATTACAACAATAAAGATAATCAGATCAATATATATTTATAATTCTTGAAACTTCAATAATATTGTTATTTTAATTAGAGGGAAAGCCACATATAAATTGCAATTAGCCAATACTTGTCAGTCCATAAAACTCTCAGTTAGAGAAAAACAAAAAGAGAAATTACTAACTTGTTATCATGACGTGACAACAAATTCTAAGTCTATTCAGATCGTCTTTCAAGGTGAGATATTCAATATGTAATAAATAATAAAGTCGACTATTGTAACCTTCTTACAAGACTTTGAATGCTGATAATATGACTTACTAGACCAACTCATTTCGAGGTACTATTCTCTCGAGCCCATATATGTTATTGAGCCTTACAATTTTACCTTACAATATAATTTTTTGGGAGTCCAATCCCACGGTATAACTAAATAGAGCCAGATAAGCACTTTCTCTCAAGAGCTTATCCATTTGGTATGTTCGGCCTAGAGAACACTTCATATTATGGTTCTAGTGTTAACTAAAGCCTTTACACTAAACATTTCTATTGTGAGGTGATTCTATTTTCACATCCCACCAATACTCACACCTTGTTCGATGTACCAATCCTGTCTCCCTGGCCTATTAGAAGTTTGACAAATGAAAACTAATTTGGCCCTAATAATCATTCTCCACCCTTATCAAATCAAGTTGTTAACAGTGATATCATGTTTATGTTGGCACAATATTATTCCATTGGAAAGTGTCAAGACTAAATTGTAGACATACTTTTTTTGAGGGCTCAGTATATTTATCTCAGAAATGAGTAGATAAGTATCTACTTCAATATTAGTAGGGGGAAGGTTGTAGTGTGTATGTCTGTCAACCTTTACACATCTACGTGGAATTAAATACTCTTTCTTCTTCTTTTTTTCTTCTCTTTTATGCAATATACTTTCTTTTTGTGAGGGTGACTCCACACCCTTTCACCTAGATGATTTTTGTGATTAGATTCTCAGATTTAAGTTTGTATGATCGAATCCTTCTAGTTTATACGGTTCAAGCAATTAACTTCTTTTGTCATTAACACACTTTATTTTATGCTGACGTGGCTATTGCAATGGACTTTTATTATTGAAAAGTGCAAAAAGAAAGAGCGGACCTCCGGATGTTGCAGAACGGTAAGCAAAAGAAACCGGAAAAGGGCATTAGAATTAGGTCAAAGAAAAGAAAAGGGCATTAGAATTAGGTCAAAGAAAAGAAAAGGGAATAAGAACAGAGATAGAGGACGGGATTGGAAAACCTCATTAGTAGCCAAATCTAAATAAACTCAAATTACTATGGATGATAAGCCCAACAATTACTGTTTTAGAGGCAAACAATGGGAAGAGATACAATTGGAAATGACCGTACAACAATGAACAAATCCACAGAAATATCCTCTAAAAAACTTGCATACATCCAAAAAACATTTAACGAGCATAAATAATTGTATGAATAATCTTGTTACGGTCTCTTGAAGCCTTTTGTCTCACCGCATCCCATGATCTCTGATGGCAACGTGCCCACCCTTTCGACACCTTCTTCAAACACCACGCTCATGCCCATATAAAGATGAGGCTCTATATGGCAATGGAAAAACCAAACGCCCGGATTATCCGCCACAAATCGGAGGGCGGTCCACCCATAAGGATGGACCGCCACTGTGTTCTTCTTGATCGGGTTCGCCAAATTGTACTTCTTCGGGTCATTGTCAGCGTCAAATTTCCCCGTCCCGTACCCAAGGACCCAGAAATCGTGACCATGGAGGTGCCACGGGTGTGTCTCGCTGTTGTTTGCGGTCATAGTGTTTACATTTTGCAATATGATATCCACTGTAGTGTTGAACTTTAGTCTATAGATTGCATTGCTAGAGGTGGCATTGGTGTTGTTCGCGACACGGTAGATGTCATAGTTCGTGACGTCGTGTAGCCGATCGGGCGGAGGGCTTTGATCGAACACGTGGTGGAGATTCTTCTTAAGGGCGATCAGGTACGGTGTATGCGGGAGCGTGAACGACACGTTGTTCACGGACCAATGCAAGTAACCATCGATCTTGTTCTGCGTGTTGAGGAACACGATCACTCGGTCTGACTTGGGCGGTGGAGTGTGGATGTATCCCTGGCGGGCTTTGATCGCTCGGCTTTGAGCCAATCGTGGCGCGACGTCATTCCAGATTGGGCCAGCAGGCGGATCCGTGGGTGGGACCCGCTTGGGGTGGTTGGGGTAGTAATTGAGGATGGCCAGGCCAGGAGGGGTTGTGGCAGTGGCATTGCGGCTAACGATGTTGGTCGTGATCCAGTAATTTCTAGATGGTTCTCCGTCGATTTTGATCAAGACGGAGTATGTCTCCCCCGAGTAGATGAACAGATTTTGTGCCACGACAGGCTCTACATAGTGCCCGTCTGCTTCAACTATAGTCATGTTGTGACCCTGCAAAATAAAGTTAAACTCGTCATATGATCCAAGTAGTAAATTCCAACGTACAGGTCTTTGCAAATGTTTTATATAAGAAGCACATTTATTTTGATTGTATAGAAAAAGAAAATCAAATAATATCTCAAAAAATGTGTACGGATGTGAATTGCATTGAACGTTGTTTGACTTTTATTAGCACATGCGGATATTCTTATTTTCTCATCAAGTGGACACCTATTTAACATTTGGCTTGCATCGAAACAATTTGCTTCTCGATTAAAAAAATAGAATAAAAAATCACACGCTACATCATCAAATTGACATTTAGGCCCTGTTTGTTTGTTTTTTTTTTCTTTATGAACAGATTTTCTGTTTTTGTTCCCGGAAACAAAAAAATAGCAAAAACGCGTTTGTTTGCATTTTTGTTATAAATCTATTTTTTTGTTCCGGGGAATAAAATTGGAACAGAAACAAGAAACAAGAAAAATTATTTCTTATTTCGGAACAATTTTTAAAAACAGATTTTCTCTCTCCTTTCTTTTCTTTCTTTTTTTCTTCTTCTTTTTCCTTTGGCCGGTCGCAGGCCTTGGCCATGGCCGACGACCGGCCGTCGAGGGTGGGCGACCTCGCCGGAGCGTCGTCGGCCTGGCGAGGCTCGGCCTAGCCTTGCTTGGGCGAGCTTGGGCTTGCCTAGATCCGGCGAGGCCGAGCTCGCCCGGCCCACCGACGAGGACAAGCCTCGAGTCGGCCGGCGACGCTCGGCCTCGCCTTGGCTAGGCGAGCTCGACCTCGCCGTGGCTGGGCGAGGCCGCCGGCCCTCGTCGGCCGATCGCTGGCCATGGCCGAGGCCGGTGACTAGTCACAAGGAAGAAAAAAAAAAAAAAAAAAAAAAGAAAAAAAAAATTAAAAATTAAAAATTAAATTAAAAATTAAAAATTAAAAGAAACAAAAAAAGAACACAAATTTACCAAACATGTTTATGTTCTTTTTTTTTTTTATTCCAGGAACAAGTTTACCAAACGTATTCTTCGGTCAAAAATTGTTAGGAACAGAAATAGTTTTTCTATTTCTGTTCCCTAGATCAATTTTTGAACAGAAATACAAACAAACGAACCCTTAGTTACCATTCCCCCAAATTCTAATCTTGTGAAAATTTTAAAATATTCCAACCGAAAAACTTAACTTATCAAGTGGAGTCAAACTAACATCTGTATAAGGTCATTAAAGATGCTTGAATGCAACGTTCCAAGCTAATTTAACACAATCTCTAGCGTGTAATCCGAAACAAAATGTCAGTGTGAGAAAGTTTACCTCAATTTGAAAGCTGAGAGCAGATAGCGCAGTCATGCTTGAAATCCTGAGGCGATACGTTTTACCGGGGATGACTATCAGTACATACGGCGAACATTCGGGACTGGTCGCATTGCAAGCCGTGGGATCTAACGTTGGAGAGGCCAATTTGGAGCAATTGAACTTTCCCCTTCCTTGAATTAGTAGTGACTACATTTCAAGAAACAAAAGAGAATGAAAAGAGTAAGAGCAATGAGCGAAGATCGCTTTTTAAGTTTTGGAACTGGAAATCAAATTAACTTAAATAACCTGAGGCTCCCCAACCCAACCGAAGGGAATGGAGGATAAGCCAGCAGCTTGCTCATAAGTGCTCTTGTGGTACCAGTCATTGAGGATGATGCTCTTGTCGTAGTCGTAAGCGAACGGCTCAGCCATGCCGTCCGGCAGCGAAACCTGGATTGACCCGTACAGTCCGGCCGCTCTTTGCATCCCATAATGCGCGTGATACAAGTACGTTCCGGGCTGCATAAGGAGGAAAGTACAATGTCATCCAGAGCTGCCTTGCAAGATGAGAATTTATTCGTCTCTCTCGGATCTATATATGAACAAGTACTGTTTGGTAAATTTGAGTGACGAAAGTATTTGGTTGCACTTGGTACATATAAGACCAATTTTTCATGAATTATCAAATGAGGTGTGGTCTACATAAATCTCACATGATCTTTCGATTAAAAAGAGCGCACATGAATATAGTGAAGGATAATCTTTTTACTATATACATGGACTCACCCGGTCAACGACAAAACGATAGGTAAAAGTGTCTCCAGGCAAAATGGGGCATTGAGTCACGCCCTCGGTTCCATCACTCCACGGACTTCCTATCTGCAATTTAATCCAACCCAAAAATCATCATCTCATAAGCTTCTTCTTACGATCTTCATCAAACACTTGACAAAGACCTTCATGAGATAGTTTTGATGTGTTTGCTATATACCTGTCGGATTCCATGCCAATGGATCGCCAGATTCTCCGTCACCAAGCCATTGGTAACTTCCACGACGCCGACGTCGCCTTGTTGCGCAAGGATGGCTGGGCCCGGGGACCTTCCGTTGATGGTGATGACCAGCTTCTTGTAGCAGTCCGGCGACTTAAACTCGTACTTCACGTCCCACTTGTAGCGACGAACTCTAGCCTCCACCAATGACATCGTCGCCAAAACACATAGAAACAATGTGATCAATTGACTCATCTTTCGTGCTCAGGAAAACCGAATTGCACACAGCGTACTAAAAATTTTTCGAACGGATGGGGTTTGTGCAGCGACCATCGACCACAACAATGAGGATGAAAGAAGAAGAAGTGGTATGAGAATATGCCACGGTTTTAGGCACTTTGTCGATAAGAAAGAGGATGCTCTTTGTTGGTATTAATAATGTCTAAGGTGACACAAGTTGATTATATTATATGCAATGTTACTTAGTCGTAAGTTTTGAAAATACTAGTCAACGCGTTTTGCTAGGGAGTCTGACCAGGGCTATGTATGTATAATTTGTAATACAAGATATATATCAATCAATAAAAATGCTTGGTAACTTCGGTAGCCTTGAAAAATCAGATTTTTTAATAAGGGCAAATTGGCCATGGTCAAGCTGTAGAAGGTACGTCCTGTCCTGGTTGCACCCCAAAATCTAGTAGAGGGGGAACTATTCATTGGACCCCAAATTTGAAAAGGCCTGGGGGCACCGTCACTTACAAAACGATTAAAATAAGAAAGATATTTTTGGGTCATTGAGATAAATTTTGGGAAGTATTCATTGGACACCAAATTTAAAAAGGCCTGGGGCACCGTTACTTACAAAACGATAAAAATAAGAAAGATATTTTTGGGTCATTGGGACAAATTTTGGGTTTTGATGAGATGGAAAAAGGAAAAAATCATCCAATCAGTTCTAAATCTATTTTACGAATATCAATTCAGTCACAAAACTTTTTTGTTTTGCCAATTTAATACTTAATCTTTAAACTAAATTCCAATATATTACTTCTAGCCAATTTTCACCGGAAATTGTTGATGTAATGTCGCGACCAATTTTTCGCGTGTGAACCACCTATGATTTGGCTAATGGATTACTAAGCCTAGACTTAGCTCGGGCTCTCCCAAGCCCATACCAATTCGCGACTTATGTTCAAGTTCTTAACATGCAAATGATTTTTAATTAGAGTCGCCACTAATCTATTTTTGGTGGGTCGATTAGAAACCCAAGTAAAGCAACGGGAGGTTTACTTTACTCCTACGAACCAGAGATTATGGGTACGGGGACTTGGTTACACTAGATTTCTATAATGCCCTTTCGGTACCATTCTTTATTTTGAAAAAATGTTTAGCAAGCAGCTTGGATTGATTTTAAATCTATTTCCCTAACATGTGAGGTGATCATGCAGGTGCGCAAACCACCAATTTAACACCCAGATAAACAATGAATAAATTGCAAAAAAAACTTACCTCAAAGCAACGAAAGCATCTACAATGTTAAATTAGAATTCACATCAACAACCCTAGATATGATTTTAATTAACACGCAATTTTTTTTTTGTTTTCACTTAATTGATGAAAATCATGCAATATGCAATGCAATATTAACTAAATGACCTAATTCAAATGACATGTAATTTCTAATTAAATGGGCCTAGCAAAAATACTAAATGGCATGCATCTCAATGAATCTAACCCTAATGACATGCACATGACATTTTTCTTTTTCTTTTTTCTTAAAAATGCAATTTATCCTAAAAAAGAAAACTAATTTATTCTAAGACATTTTTTGTATTTTTTATGAAATTCGGAATTAGCAAAATGTGAAAATTATCTAGCTAGATTAAGATCCTATTCAATTCATATTAGGAATTAGGTTAAGCTAAATCCTAATTTAAACTAAAATATTATAATAACCCAAATAATCCTAGAATGCAATCTATCTAAAAAATCTATCTAAACTTAAAATTAATTAGGAAGTAAAATTAAACATGCAATCTTACCCTAATATGCAATAACGTGCAAAAGATGCCCTAATCTATATGATATATACATGATTTTTTTTTTATTAATTTCGAAATTGAAATTTAACATGCAAATCAAATAATAAAACTAACATTCTATATGCTTTCTTTTTGTTTTCTTTTCCATGATTCAAAAATAAAATTCCTATTCTAAATATGTATGATAATAAAAAAACAAACCTAATCCTAATTGAACATTTTTTGATTTTTCTTTTTATTTCGAAAATTCATGATAAATAGAATGTTTTGCCTAAATATGCAAATAACCCTAAAACATGCAATATTCTAACTCAGACATTTCTCAAGATAAATAAAAATAATCAAGTTCATTCAAAATGACCCCAAAAAGGATATCACATAACATTGAAATCAAGGGATGATATTTCGCTAGTAAAATCGATAAATTGATCTTAAGCCTTAAAGATCAAAATATCAATTTTATTCCCACTTAATTAATTATTTCATCTAAAGCCTTATAGATGAAATAAAAAATCCTGGCGCGGTTGCGAATCAAATGATATATTGAGATTTTCAATTATGCATAAATAAGCATTTCAACCAAAGAAAACAACATATAAAGAGATAATAATAAAAAAAGAATAAAAAGAAAAACCTAAACTTGCCTAATAAAGTAAAGCAAAAATACCTAATTTAACTTTTTTTTTTCTTTTTTATTAAAAAGAAAAAGAAATCTTGGCCGCCGGTTTGGGGGAAGTGAGGGTGAAGACACGCCGGTTAGGGTTCCGGCGAGGCGGTGCGCGGCAGCGGCGCGGCAAGTAGGAGCGGGGATCGGCACGGGCCGGCGTCGGGGGCGACGACGTGACCGGGTGGGAACGGGCGGCTCGGCGATGCGTCGGGGCAGCGCGCGGGTCGTCGGGCTCGCAGACGGAGGTGCGGAAGCTTCGGCGGCGGCAAGTCGGGAGCGACGGCGTCGGGGGCTCCGGTGCGGCGGATTGTGCGGCGAGGAGCTCCGGCGGCAACAGATCATCAGGCGGGCGGGAGATCTGGAGCGACGAGACCGTCTGGGGTGACGCGGGGTCGGCTGCGATCGGGCGAGATGCGGCGGCTGGCGATCGGAGCGGCGGGATCTCGGCTGCGGCGGCAAGCGGGACGACAACCGGCGGCGCGGGAAGGGTGGGGCGGCGGTGCGACCCTAGGTCGCCGGTGGCTCGGCGACACCGGCGTGGGGGCGGGGACGGCACCGGTGCGGCGGGGACAACCCCACGAGGAAGATGAGGGTCCGCTAGGGTTTTGGGGGCCCTTTTTCTTTTTTTTTTTTGAAAAATTTTCTCTCTCTTACCTCACTTTTTCACTTTTTGCTTTTTTTTCCGACCGAAAAGAACCCGCTTTTTACTTTCCACGCGGTGTATTTTATAGGTCCAAAAATGTAGCCTCACGGCATATATTTTTTCCTTTTTTGCTTGCGCACGATACCCCTAAATATGTCGTTGAAATATACACATCCCGCGCAATATTCCCTTTTATATTTCTCACATATTCTATCCAGAAAAATTCCCTCTTTGCACAAAATACACCCCTTAGTGTATATTACCTAAAAATATGAAAAATCTGAATGGAATATGTGAAAAATCTTCCCTTCACCGGCGGCCTAAAAATAAAATGCTTCTAAACTATATGCCATATATTTTTTTTTTTATTTAATTTAAAAATCAATCCCAAAAATTTAGGTGTCAACAGCTGCCCCTCTTTGAAGGTGAGCTCGCAGAGGTTGCCTTCAAAGATAAATTGAGACCTAAATTTTGATCATGCACATGCAATGAATGATTTTTTTTTCGGAAAATGAATTCCATTTTTGAATACAATTTATATGATGCATGGAAATGCTAATGCAAATGATAGATGAACCTACCGGAATAACTTACCTTCAAGAAGGATAGAGTAGTTCGAGGTAGTTGGTGTTACATGTCTAGGACCCGTACCATTTTACGGTCGCCTAAAATAGTAACATGACTTTAAAGAGACTGCTTTCCCAAGACCCGTACCATTCTACGGTCGCCCATGATGACAGTGTTTGGTTGTGTCTAGGACTGTACCATTCTACGGTCGCCTAAACGGGATTCATTTTCCAGGACCCGTACCATTCTTCCTGTTAGAGTAATAAATGTTGTTTAGGACCCGTACCATTCTACGGTCGCCTAAACGGGGATTCACTTTCCAGGTTTCGTACCATTCTACGGTCGCCTGAATAAGGAATAGGTGTTGTCGAGGACCCGTACCATTCTACGGTCGCCTTGACGGAAAATTGATTTTTCAGGACCCGTACCATTCTACGGTCGCCTGAATGGGGAAATTGCTTTTCCAAGACCCGTACCATTCTACGGTCGCCTGTTAGAGCAATAAATGTTGTTTAGGACCCGTACCATTCTACGGTCGCCTAAACGGGGATTCTGCTTGGCTAGGACTCGAACCATTCTTCGGTCGCCCAACGTTGCAACAAAGATCATCTGACCAGGACCCGAATCGTTCTTCGGTCGCCTTAATCAGACTGAATTTGGAGAAAAATCTTTGAAGACAACTCAATTGAGTGTCAATGTATTCAAAAGGGGAATACTTGTGCAACGACAAGTATTTAAGATATGGATAGGGATATACTTACTTGGCGACATCTATGTTCCTTGGGGATACGTCTCCTGCAAAACATGATCGTAGGAGAGGCAACATGCATTTGTAATCACAGACATGCTTTAATTCCAGTAAAGTTCACGCATAATGATTTCTATTAACCATGCATCATCCTTATTTCCAATGATTTCGAAAGATGATTCTTATCTTAACATATGAGTGTCATGAATGTGTCAAATGTGGGATCCCTCAGTCTGAAAGGGCTTTTCACTCATCCTCTTTAAAAGGGGCTGTTTTATCCTGACCTTTGATGCGGGATCTTGTCAATCACTCTATCTCACCATCGTCATGCCAAACAAGGGTTTGAGCAATCTCGCAAGTGGTACGACCTTACCAATCGAGGGGTCTTTAACGGGGACCATCTTGTTGGATTGGTCAATGGCTTAACAAAGGGGACTCTTTGAGTTGAAGCTATTGAAAGATGACATTTCGCAATTGTCTTGGGATTTACAAGTCAAGAAACACACGAAATGAGGCAGGAATTATCTTACTCGCACTTCTTCAAGTGATGCTTTCAAGCATGTAAACTCTTACGTTAATTCAAGTGCCATAATCTGAAGAGACTTTGCAAGGGACGTAACGTAGGCTTGGTTCATGGGCTGTGAAATGAAAGGATTATTAGACTCAAAAAGTGTTTAGGGGTTAAAGTTGGTGATCATCTTGACATTTCACCACTTTCCTTCTCCAATGTCGAAGCTTTTTTTTTCTTATCAAATCTCCATTGATTGCAATAGCATTTGAGTTTTAGTACCGCCTTGTTGGGGATACGACTCATTATATCAAGAGTTTGATTTTTTTTTCTTCTGGGCATTGGCCTTGCTTTTACCAGGCACACTGCTTTTTCATGCCCCATTTTTTTGCACTTATTTTCCTTGAATAGAGTCTCCATTTTGTCAGTATTCTAGTTCATGCTACTTGAATGTTTTTGTCTTGCCCCAGTGCGGGGGATGATCACTAACTGGGTTTAATACGAAATAAATTCATGGGCTCAAGTGGCTATGCAATGGATAAAAGTGTGTGGGATAGAGAAAGAACTGCTCTTCATCATCCTATGGCACTTTGAATTATCGTACGAGTTACAATGCAAAAGCAATACTCGAAGATTGATGCAAGTGTGAGTAAGAAAAATTCTATCATTCATCTCAAATATTGTCCCAATGTGGGATGAACCTTGATAGGGATGATTTAAAAACTCTTCACGTGTATGGGCTCAAAGGGCTAAACAATGGGTATACCCGTAGTGTTTTTGGTAGAAGAAGAAACTGCCTCTCATCACCTCGGCTAGCGTACCCCCTGCGAGATCACCCTTTTCCTTGCGGGCATGGAATTTCTCCACACAACTCACCGATGATCAGTGTATGGGATAGTGTATGGAATAAGGCTTGCCTTTCATCATTCCAAGATACCCCATTTGACACATTCAATTTATCTCACACAATTCATCAAGGAAGAAAAATGCAAGATTTATGACAAATTTGAACAATTCAACTTATTGAGGCATCTTATTCATTATAAAATACTTGCAGTTCGAGACAAGACATGGCAAATTCTATCACGGATAATACTTCTTGACAGCATCAGCATTGACTGGAGTAGAAAACTCACGACCATCCATCTTTGCCAAGATCAGGGCACCTCCGGGAAGTACCTTCTTTCACCACATACGGGCCGCCGTAATTTGGAGCGAACTTGCCCCCAAGATCTGGAAAAATTGGCAACGGCTTCCTCGAACAAGATCATTTACCTCAAAATGTCTTGGTCGTACCTTTCTGTTGAAGGATCTAGCAACTCTCTGCCGATAAGTTTGGCCATGGCAAAGAGCCTTCAGCCTTTTCTCATCTATTAAGTTTAATTGCTCAAATCTTTGCTGCATCCATTCAGCCTCAAACAAGTCCACTTGGGATAAAACTCTCAGAGAAGGAATCTCCACCTCCACGGGCAGAACTGCTTCCATGCCGTATACCAGAGCAAAAGGAGTTGCCCCAGTAGACGTGCGGATCGATGTCCAATATGCCATTAGTGCAAAAGGTAACTGTCATGCCAATCTCGATAATTCTCGGCCGTCTTGGCCAAGATTTTCTTAATGTTCTTATTGACCGCTTCAACGGCCCCGTTCATTTGAGGGCGGTAAGGGGATGAATTCAAATGCTTGATCTTGAACTCACTGAACAACTCATCAATAAGTTTGTTGTTCAAGTTCGTTCCATTGTCGGTGATGATTGCTTCAGGGACGCCATAACGAGCAATTATGTCACGTTTGATGAACTTCACAACATTGCGGGCAGTGACGTTTGCAAAGGACGTAGCTTCGATCCATTTGGAGAAATAGTCTATCGCCACCAAGATGAATCGATGCCCATTTGAGGCTTTGGGATTTATCGGGCAATCACATCAATGCCCCACATTGAGAAGGGCCATGGCTCGGAAAAGCGGTGCAACTCGGTTGGAGGAACATTTATCTTATCACCATGAATCTGGCAACGGTGGCAACTTCGTACATGCTTGATGCAGTCACTTTCTAGTGTGAGCCAATAGTAACCTAATCTCATAATCTTCTTAGCCATCATGTGCCCATTCATATGAGGGCCACATATTCCTTCGTGCACTTCTTGCATGATTTGAGTGGCTTCGGTTGCATTCACACACCGCAACAAGACGAATCATAAGATCTCTTGTACAAATTCTCACCACTAACGAAGAATTTTGAGGCCATCTTCGTGATGTGCTTCCTATCAGTTGGGGTGCTTCCTTCAGGAAATTCCTGCTTTTTGATGTAGCTCATGATATCGTAATACCATGGTTTTCCATCAGGTTCTTCAGTCACAATCATACAATAAGCCGGCTTCGGCAAGACTTCTATTTTTATAGGCTCGACCTCTAACCCACTAGTGACTTGCAGCATAGAAGACAATGTCGCAAGTGCATCTGCAAATTGATTATGAGACCTGGGCAAGTATTCAAACGAAATTTCTTTGAATTTTTTCATGAGACCTTCTAAATACTTGTGGTATGGGAGCAATTTGGCATCCTTGGTCTTCCACTCGCCTACAGTCTGCAGTATGATTAGTGTGGAATCTCCGAACACTTTTAAGCTTAGCCACACCCATCTCAATTGCGGCCGAAGCCCAAGGATGCAAGCTTCATACTCGGCCACATTGTTAGTGCATGGGAATATCAATTTTGCAGCCACCGGATGGTGTTGTCCATATGAGGATATCGAACGGCCCTGATGTACGCGAGAACCTGACAAGTTTACAGCTCCATCAAAGAACATCTTCCATGAGTCTTCATCTATACTCAAAACACGGTCATCAAGAAAACTGTCATCGTCATTAGAGACTCCTGAATTCTCGGCCAATAGATCGGCGATCGCTCGGCCCTTAACCGACTTTTGTGGCATGAATTGCACATCAAATTCGGAAATTAAAATTTGCCATTTGGCCAACTTACCCACCAAAGCTGGCCGATCAAGTAAGTACTTGATAGGGTCATTTTCAGTCACAAGGAATGTCCGGTAATGCAATGTGTATTGTCGCAATCTATGCAATACCCACACCAATGCCACACAAGTCTTCTCAACATCAGAATACTTCAGCTCTGATATAGTGAACTTCTTACTTAGATAATAAATGGCTCGTTCTTTTTTATCAACATGACTTTCCTGAGCCAACATTGCACCCAACGATTCATTATGGATGGTGAGGTAGAGAATCAAAGGATGCCTTGGTGATGGCGGGACAAGAACCGGTGGATTCATCGTGCACGCTTCAATTTGTCGAACGCTTCTCGACACTCATCATCCCAGTTGATTCGTGCATTCTTCTTTAGGAGCTTGAAGAATGGCTTGGCAGTTTCTGAGAGTTGGGAAATGAACCGAGCTATATAATTCAATCTTCCCAAAAGGCTTCGGACTTCTTTCACCGTTGATGGAGGTTGCAACTCACATATAGCCTTAGCCTTGGAAGGGTCGATCTCAATCCCCTTATCGCTTACAATGAATCCGAGTAATTTACCGGATGTTGCGCCAAACACGCATTTAGCGGGGTTTAGCCGGAGCTTGAATTCACGAAGTCGATCAAACAACTTCTTTAGGGTTTCAACATGGCTCCTTCCGGTCGAGTCTTTGCAATCATATCATCAACATAGACTTCAATCTCCTGGTGCATCATGTCATGAAATAACGCGACCATGGCTCGTTGGTAGGTTGCCCCGCGTTCTTGAGTCCAAAGGGCATGCCCTATAATGGAAAGGTTCCCCACGGGGTGATAAATGCAGTCTTCTCCTTGTCTTCCTCCTTCATCCTTATCTGATTGTATCCGGAGAAACCATCCATAAATGAGAATAGTTCAAAACCAGCGGTACTATCCACAAGTACATCTATGTGTGGTAATGGGAAATCATCCTTCGGGCTAGCCTTGTTCAGATCCCGATAGTCAACACAAACTCGAACTCGACCATCCTTCTTCATCACCGGTACGATATTAGACACCCATTCGAGGTACTATGAGACTTCAATAAATCCCACTTTCAAAAGTTTCATCACCTCTTCCTCTATCTTCTTCGAGAGCTCGGGCTTAGTTCTCCGCAGTCTTTGCTTCTTAGGTGGTACGTCCGGGTTAGTAGGTAGGCAATGCTCCACAATCGACGGGTCTAGCCCAGGCATGTCAACGTAGGTCCATGCAAAGATGTCTTGATATTCCTTCAGTAATTGAATCAGGCGTTCAGCCTCGTCCTTGGGGAGATTCGCCCCAATTTTCACCTCCTTAGCTTCTTTAGTGTCACTTAAATTAATAGTGACGGTCTGCTCAGATGTGAGAGCCTTGACTTTTTCATGTTGTTCCCAGCTTCGCTGCACCTCAATGGGATCTTCGATTAAGTCTTCAAGATCATCATTATTAGCACTTGTTGCATTGGACTCGACCATCTCCACACCTTTGCATGCCATAAGATTGTTCCTAAAACATGAAGTAGATAAATTAGAAAGACAAACAGAATAATCTATATCTTTTGTTTTTGTTTTTGTTTTTATTTCTTTTAAAAAGAATCTAGGCAAAAACAATTTTTTTGAAATATTTTGACACGAGAAAGCATGATAAAGCCCGGGCCTCGAGAATTCTCCTTGAATTTTTCTCTTTTTATTGGCTGGATATCATCACCGGGCTGGTTTGGTATACCTCATCATGCCCTCAAAATAAAACTTGTAATTTTATTGATATTCATCAATCAATTACATTTATTGAATGGAAATACGACTTTCAAGTCCTAAAAAAGAAAGCGAAAGAGAAGAAATAAAAACAAGCCCTAGAAAGCGATAAAAATTCCCGCGCAGGGGAATGTGAGAAAGCAGTAAATGAGTTACTCTTGTGGGCCAGAGCCCATCTCCTCCGGAGATCCTTCGTCAATGGTCCCTATGAAGACGTCATCGAAGAGACTAGTGATTCCTTCCAATGCATCTTCGGGGTTTTCCGTCTCCGGGGGTGTCAGATCATCCATGCCACCCCATCCATCTGGGATAATGCTGCGAGGATCAATGTAGAAACTGGAAGGAGCAGAATACTTCACAAGATAGTCGAATTTTCCACTTGGTTGTCCCAAGGTGTCCATTATTTCGCTTCATCCCGCATCATTATTGGAGGACCGGGGAATGTCTCGCGAATGTTTGGGGGCGGTGAGTTTTGCCTCCCTCGCCCTTGGTTAAGTGGTGAGTTCTCGCCTTTCTTGTCTTCTCTCTCCAGAATTTTCCCCACCTCTTCCATGGTACCCTAAACCAGCGAACGGGACCTTTGAGGGCTTCAATGGGACTTCGAATGCCCGACCATTTCTTCCAAGACCATTGCCAGGAACAAAACCATTCCCAACCATTACTCTTCCTACCATAAGGGCAGCATCTGAAACTTCAGGAGTAGGTGGTGATGAACCTCGAGAAGCATGTATGGTGGATACCAACTCAAATGAGTGGTAACTCGACTCGAACTCGAAGTCTGGCTCTACATAGGGGATAGCCGTCTCATGATAAATTCGGTGATCCTCTTCGCCATAGATAGTGACCAACTTCCCTTTAATCACGAACTTCACAGCTTGATGCGAGACTTGATGGTACAGCTCCAAAGAATATGAATCCGGGGACGTCCCAACAAAAAATTAAAGGCAGTAGGGATATCCATCACCTGGAAGGGAATATTAAAAACCACCGGCCCTATTTGCACATCGAGGTGAATCTCCCCAAGCACCTCTTTCTTTGTACCATCAAAAGCTCGGACGAAGTCCTTGCGCAAAGCATGTATCTTGGACGGGTCCACCTTGAGGCGATGAAGAGTGGCTAGTGGACATATGTTTAGAGCGAGACCCATTATCAATGAGTACTCGGGACACATGAGAAGCCTTATGCTTGACAGATATATAGAGTGCCTTGTTATGCCCTCTACCCTCAAGAGGGAATTCCTCATCAGAAAAGGCAATCATGTCCTTGAGAAGGATTGATCCCACAAAATCTTCCAGCTTGTCCGCCTCGACCGTCTCGGGTACACGAATTTCACTCAGCACCTTCATCAAGGACTTTTGATGCACAGGGGATGTAAGCAGGAGTTCGAGCAAAGAAATCTGGGCGGGCATCCTTCATAACTGCTCGACCACATTATACTCGCTTGCTTTGATTACGGCCAGAAACTCCTTAACCTCTTCATCGGTGACAGGTTTCGCGGGTTGAGCATTGGCTTGAGGATAAGTCCGACCAGACCTTGTAACGAGGTCAACATCTAGATCATAGGACCAAGGGACCGCCTTATTGTTAACATATTCATACGGTTGAGGCATTTCAATCACTATCTCATCATCAGATGCATCTTCAAGTGGGGGCATATCCACGAGGGATGAATCAACTTCTTCCTCACCAATATCGAGCGCAGCCTGCTCCTCTTCCCAATCGATAACAATGTGGGAGATAGTGGAAACTATGCAGTTATGGTCAGCATATACGATGATGCCGTCATCCACCATCCTGGTGACTCTTTCCTTCATCAGTGATAGAGGAACATCCTCATGATCTGGATAATATCCGGCTCTCACCAGCCCGTTGTAAGCATCTGCCACATGCACCTTTGAGTTCTTGATCCGACCGGCTTCAGGCTCCAAGATAGCATTGACCATACCTTCATGCTCCGGTAGTGGATTCTTTTGGACGTTCGCCGAGCAGTTTGAAATGAAAAGGCCTTCGTCTCCAAGAGGTTTTGGATCTTATGCTTGAGAGTGAAACATTCATCGTTGAATGCCCCGGTTCGCCGCTATGGTAATCACACTTCTTCATCGGGTCGTAGCCTCGGATGCTTTCACGGTTAGGACGCTTTGGTTCACTAGTAAGCAAACCTTTCTTTCTTAGGATTGCCAACACTTGGGATGGAGATCCAGGGAGAGGAGTGAATTGCCTTCTTGCTTGGGCGAATGATTGACGGCCGGCGGTTTGTTGTTGCCCTTGATTCATCCGGATAACTTAGGGGCACGATTAGTTTTTCTTGGCCATAAGCCACATTCACATCTACAGCAGCTTCTTTCTCTTTTTTGGCAGAGAATCTTCTACTCGATGGTTTAGTAAACCATCCTTCCCTTATCCCCATCTCGAGTTGTTCTCCCACGGGAATAAGCTGATTGAAGTTTTCAACATACGTGCTGGCCATCCGGTTACGGAACTCAGAAGGGAGGGTTTTGATAAACAACTTCATCAACTCCTTGTCAATAGGCTCGGGAGTGATTTGAGCTGCCAGATTTCGCCATCTCACGGCATACTCTTTGAACGACTCATTCCTCTTTTTCTCCATCCTCTCAAGATCCTCTCGGGAAGGTGCAATATCCATGTTGAACTTGTACTGCTTAAGAAATGCGTCAGCCACTTCATTCCAAGTGTCGAGAAGGTTCACATTCTTCATGACATACCAGTTTAGTGCAGGTCCAGTCAAACTCGCATGGAACGATTGGATCATGAGGGGCTCGTTCTTGACATATTGGGCCATACGCACGTGGTACATCGCAAATGAGCTTTTGGGCAGGAAGTACCATCGTATTTTTCAAAATCTGGCATTTTGAACTTCTTTGGCATATTGACCTTCTCATACACGAGATAGGTCGAACGGGAGTGAATTCTGCGACTCTTGCGGTTGTTTCAATTTTCCTCAGCTTTGTGAAGCGTTCATCATGCTCCGCCTTAGGAATGTTGTCAAGCTTAGCCTTTTGCACCTTGATCGGCGAAGGGTCATCTTCTAAGTCAGGGATGTCGTCATCGCCTATTTGGGCTTTGTTTGCCTGCCTCGGGACGATTATCTCGGAAGAGAGGTGTAGGATTCGGATTCGCTCGGAGGGATTGGATCTCGAGTCGTCGGTAGCTGCATAGAGGCGGTTAAGCTGTTGAAGTTGCTCTTCCATAGTGGAGATGCGATCACGCATTTCGTTTGATCGGCCATTTTAGCTCTTAATCGAGTGATGATGGGAGAGCGTGGAGGATCCGTTATCACCTAATTTGAAGAAATGAATACACATAAGCACTTTATATAAAACAATGCCGGTCCATGATGAAAGTCTAACAACTTTTATTCATTAATGAAATTGCTTGACATTAACAATGTAAAGAAACTTGCAAGGCCCTAGACAAATAAACTAATCAAGTAAATGACTCAACTTCCTAAACATTAAGCTAAAGTAAAAAGACCACTTTATTTGGCCCGATCTATAAACACATGGGAGGCCAACGCTCGACGTAGCTGTCTCTTCTCCTTAGCATCCTTCTTAGCTTGTTTCTCGAGTTCTTCAATCTTCCTCTTGTGATGATTAAGCTCGCTTGCCAAGTGGGCTTTTCAGTCATCCGGCACCTTCGGGAGATACTCGGTCGGAATGTTGTGCGATGGATGTATCGAGCCGTGGCATAGTAAGTCTTTTCCTTCCCTTCAAGCTCTTCTTCAGGCAAGCTCAACTTTTGTTCACGACATGCGATCCAAGCTTGTTCGACACAGCGAAGCTCCTTTTTGTGATCACCATCCTTGGCAATGAATCGGACTTGGAACAATCCCAGCTTGAGAGGGGGTGGTACATCTTGCACAACTCGATATTGGCGAGCCACTCGGAGTGGGTAATAGGAGGTGGCACCAGTGATCCCTAATAGTGGGATTGGCTCATCATCACCATGAGAGAGACGAGCTTTGGAGACTTGGAACCATTTAGCATGCCATAGGAAAATCTTGGTATTCGGATTTTTCAACAATTTAACCCATTTTGAGTAAGAAAGATTTGGAGTTCGATCCGATGATTTTTGAATACTTCAATGGGATGGTGGGAATCAGTGACATTAATAATATTCATGCGAATGTCAATCCTTCTCATATGAGAAAAGAACCAGATTTGTAAAAGCTCGATTGGTGCGCGAAAAGTTTTATCTTGATCTTCCTTAAATCGGGTGAGTGACAAAAATGTTTCAGCTAGAATAGTGTTGACAAAACTAATCCTAGCACACATTTGTTTGACCACCCATGCGACAAAAGGATTAATAGCGCCTTTACGAAGAGGGAAAATAATAAAACCAAAGAAGGCTAAAATGAAGATCTTGCTTTTTAAAAGAGTGTTTGCATTAGCAAAACCTTGATCTAGGAAAGAAAAAGGACATGCATGACAATTATCTTTCAAAACTCTTTTTATCAGATTCTTATCCATCCTAAGAAAGTCAGACAAAATTGATTCAGGCTCTAATCCAAGAGGTGGATTTATCAATTCCAATTCCAAAGGTTTTCCTATGGCAATGCTGTATTCTTCCAGAGTCGGCGTCAACTCGTGCTTACCAAATATGAATGTTGATGTTTGAGGGCACCAGAAATGAGGAAGTGCTTGCATGACGCCACTTGGACATCGATGTCGAGGAGGGGAACAAGGCGACCAAGTCTATCTTCCACATAGCTTTTGACCATCGTGGCCTAGACGATCCCACCATGATTTGAGTTCAACCTTTGGTGCAGGCACGAATCGAATGTCGGATCTTCCCATTGTTTATAGACCAAGACTCGACCAACCTAATGTCATGGACCGACCAAAGACATAATAAAATAAGTAAATTGCAAGAGTAAAGGGTAGAGAGCTTACTTTACCAGACGATTAAAGCAACCACATAGACAAGCGCATGAAATGTGTGGTTCGATTTCTAATTAGGAAGGCTAAGCAAAATGGAGTTAAAAGGGTGGGATGACTTAGTTGCAGCCTCGCATACTAAGTCAAGTCCTTCTAACTCCGGCTCAGTCAAGAATGATACCCCAATGCGACGCAGCCTCGCGGGCAGAGGTAAACATTCTTGACACCAAGAAAGAAACTTTCGGGATTGAGTTGGGCAACCTCTACTACGCGGCCTCGCGGTCGAAGTCATATCCAACTCAATACCATCCTAAGTATCCTAGTGCAGCCCAGGTCCGGCGGCAGGTTGTGTGTGCAAAAGTGTAGTGCAAATGCAAGGCATGCACAACAGTTTATATCAAGCAACACTTCAACATGAAAATAAACCATACATTCCTTCACCTCCCTACAAAACAGAGGTTAGCAAACACTTCCCCTTATACCTCTCAATCTACAAAAACATTTAACACCTTAGATGTTAGGGACGTACCTGAAATCCTCGCTGCCAAACAAAAAATTTTTTTTCAAATAAAGAGAAAATTGGCCTAAGTCCACTAAGAGTTTTAACTCAAGTCCCCAGCGGAGTCGCCAAGCTGTCGCGACCAATTTTTCGGGTGTGAACCACCTAAAATAGGCTAATGGATTACTAAGCCTAGACTTAGCTCGGGCTCTCCCAAGCCCATACCAATTCGCGACTTAGGTTCAAGTTCTTAACATGCCAATGATTTTTAATTAAGAGTCGCCACTAATCTATTTTTGGTGGGTCGATTAGAAACCCAAGTAAAGCAACGGGAGGTTTACTTTACTCCTACGAACCGAGAGACTATGGGTACGGGGACTTGGTTACACTAGATTTCTATAATGCCCTTTCGGTACCATTCTTTATTTTGAAAAAATGTTTAGCAAGCAGCTTGGATTGATTTTAAATCTATTTCCCTAACATGTGAGGTGATCATGCGGGTGCGCAAACCACCAATTTAACACCCAAATAAACAATGAATAAATTGCAAAAAAAAAAAAAATTACCTCAAAGCAACGAAAGCATCTGCAATGTTAAATTAGAATTCACATCAACAACCCTAGATATGATTTCTAATTAACACGCAATTTCCTCTTTTTTTTTTTTTTTTGTTTTCACTTATTTAATGAAAATCATGCAATATGCAATGCAATATTAACTAAATGACCTAATTCAAATGACATGTAATTTCTAATTAAATGGGCCTAGCAAAAATACTAAATGGCATGCATCTCAATGAATCTAACCCTAATGACATGCACATGACAATTTTCTTTTCTTTTTCTTAAAAATGCAATTTATCCTAAAAAAGAAAACTAATTTATTCTAAGACATTTTTTTGTATTTTTTATGAAATTCGGAATTAGCAAAATGTGAAAATTATCTAGCTAGATTAAGATCCTATTCAATTTATATTAGGAATTAGGTTAAGCTAAATCCTAATTTAAACTAAAATATTATCTTAACCCAAATAATCCTAGAATGCAATCTATCTGAAAAAAACTATCTAAACTTAAAAAATTAGGAAGTAAAATTAAAACATGCAATCTTACCCTAATATGCAATAACGTGCAAAAGATGCCCTAACTCTATATGATATATACATGATTTTTTATTAATTTTTGAAATTTTTCAAATAATAAAACTAACATTCTATATGCTTTCTTTTTTTTTCTTTTCCAAAATTAAAAAATAAAATTCCTATAATTAAATATGATAATCCAAAAAACAAACCTAAACCTAAATTGAACATTTTTGATTTTTTTTTTTATTTGAAAATTCATGATAAATAGAATGTTTTGCCTAAATATGCAAATAACCCTAAAACATGCAATATTCTAACTCAGACATTTCTCAAGATAAATAAAAATAATCAAGTTCATTCAAAATGACCCAAAAAAAAAAATATCACATAACATTGAAATCAAGGGATGATATTTCGCTAGTAAAATCGATAAATTGATCTTAAGCCTTAAAGATCAAAATATCAATTTTATTCCCACTTGATTAATTATTTCATCTAAAGCCTTATAGATGAAATAAAAAATCTAGCGCGGTTGCGAATCAAATGATATATTGAGATTTTCAATTATGCATAAATAAGCATTTCAACCAAAGAAAACAACATATAAAGAGATAATAATAAAAAAAAAAGAATAAAGAAAAACCTAAACTTGCCTAATAAAGTAAAGCAAAAATACCTAATTAAAATTTTTTTTTTTTTTTTTTAAAAAAAAAAAAGAAATCTTGGCCGCTGGTTTTCGGGGGTCGCCGGTGAGGTGAAGACACGCCGGTTAGGGTTCCGGTGAAGGGCGGTGCGGCACCGGCGGCGAGGAGCTTCGGGGATCGGCACGGGCCGGGTCGGGTCAGCGGCGACGTGACGGAGGAGGACGATGAGGCGGCACGGCGTCGGGGAGCGCGCGGGTCGTCGGGCTCGCGAGACGGAGGTGCGCGACGGATCGGCGCAAGTCTGGGCGACGGCGTCGGAGGGCTCCGGTGCGGCGGATTGTGCGGCGGGCAGCGGAAACGTCGATCATCACCGGGCGGGCGGCGGGCAGCGACGAGACCGTCGTCGGGGTCGATAGGGGGTCGGCTCGTGATCGGAAGATATGGGCGGCTGGATCGGAGCGGCGGGATCTCGAGCTGCGGCGGCGCGGGGGGCTCGCGGCGGAGATGCGAACCGGTGTGGCGGCGCGGCGGTGCGACCCTAGGTCGCCGGTGGCTGCTCGAGGCGACACCGGGAGGAGGCGGTGAGGGCGCGGCGCCGGTGCGGCGGGACACCCCCCGAGGAAGATGAAGGGTCGCGTGGGGGGGCCCTTTTTTCTTTTTCTTTTTTTTTTTTTCTCTCTCTTACCTCAATTTTTTTCACTTTTTTTGCTTTTTTCCCATGGAAAAAAGAACCCCTTTTTACTTTCCACGCGGTGTATTTTATAGGTCCAAAAATGTAGCCTCACGGCATATATTTTTTCCTTTTTGCTTGCGCACGATACCCCTAAATATGTCGTTGAAATATACACATCCCGCGCAATATTCCCTTTTATATTTCTCACATATTCTATCCAGAAAAAATTCCCTCTTTGCACAAAATACACCCCTTAGTGTATATTACCTAAAAATATGAAAAATCTGAACGGAATATGTGAAAAATCTTCCCTTCACCGGCGGCCTAAAAATAAAATGCTTCTAAACTATATGCCATATTTTTTTATTTTTTTATTTAATTTAAAAATCAATCCCAAAAATTTAGGTGTCAACATGTAATAATGTGCCATGTAGGAAGGCTATCGAAGACTAGATTGCCACGTCATCAAGTTTTAGTGAAAATTTACAGGAGGACTACATTGAAATTTCGTGTAAAGGTTTAGAGTTAAATTTGACAAAATTGAAATGTTTACGATTAAATTAGTATTCGTACAATAGGATTTGGATCAATTACGTAGTTGGTTCATGTAAAAATAACATTGTCATACAAACACATTTTTTATTAGAGACCATGTATCTAGTCATACAAACATAATTTTTATTTGCTACACAATTTTTATTAAAGACAGTGTATCTTGTCATACAAACACAATTTTCAGCCCCCAATAAAATATATAGGTGCATCGACTAGTCAAGTCAACTCTGCTAGAATTATCACAAATCATGTGAAAATGTAATGCAAAAAATTTAAATTAAATTTAAGTCCATCTCAACTATTAATCATGTAAATATAACGATAACGATAGATCCCCAACTTTTCTTATATGTCATGAAAAAACCCAAACGTTTATATGTGTGATATATATATTATTTATTTTAGTTCTGTCTGGGTATATTTTTCATACTAATATAAGTTTATGGTTTTTTTATGACACAAAAAAAGTTTAAGATATTTGCATCATGATGAGTAAATCAAGAAATTATTTTTGAAGGAGGATCGAATGGCTCAGGACAAATGTCAAGAAATAGAGGCCATCAATCTTATCAAAGTAAGAAATTTTTACCAGATATTACAAAAGGAAAATCCAACAGAGACCATGAAATTGTTAAAGTAGGAATCTTCCAAGAAAAAATAGTGGCGCGTGAAATACCATGGAGTATCACGCACGAAATCTTTCTCATTGACTGGCGCCTATTGAACTTGACATATTTTAAGCGAAAGTCTTGGATTGATTGAATGGATCCACCTGCAATTTTAATAAGGATTTTGGACATGGCAATCCGAATTGGAGTTTAAATTTGGCCAATGAGATATGGAGGTTAATGGATGACGGCTGGATTAGTGGCTTGAAAAGGGGACTGCACATCATGATCTTCAAAGAACCGTGATTCCGGGGGCGTGCTCGAAGCCAAGAGGAGGAATCCGTGAAATTTCTTCCACAATTAAGAATTCATATTTTGAAAGTACGGCCTTCAAGGGGCCAAAATAGATGGTTTTTTTTTTGGCAGGATATTGGGTGAGGAATGGAAAGAAAAGAAAAGAAATTATAAAGAGATGAAATGAAGTAAAGAGTCATGATATTTGCAGAATTGGAGAGGAAGTGAAAGACCGGCCATCTTTGTATTATGGGATCGCAATCTCCACAAGAAGGAAAGAGACTAATCAATCCAGCATTTTTGGCCATGCCAAGTGGAGCGATTAGACCAAGCGTTGCAGTAATGAGAAAGAAATAAAGAGACGGCCGAGAATTCATCACTATATTCTACTGAATGAAATCCGAAATGATATAAGTATACACGAGGAAGGCGTGAATTTTGGCCATTCATTCTTGCTGGAATCTCAGAAATCAAGAGGCAGAGTTTCTGACCATATGCGGTGACGTATACAATTGGTATAAAAGACGGTGTGTGACAACCCAGACTCGGGGCAGTACGAGGGATGGATTGAGATCGCCTTGACAGTACGCGGGTGAGGGTAAAGGACATGTCTCCCGTCCCACATCGCTTAGGGGGAGAGTCCTGGGCTAGTTTATAAAGGCTTGGGTCCCTTTAATCTGTATAACGCGTTTTAAAGTCGTGAGAACTCAGTATTCAAAGTGAACAATATTATACAGTGGGGCCCGGATCGTTACACGGTGAGTATCTCACGAAGAGAGGAAAAATGGCTATCTTCTATGAGTCTATATTGCAGGAGCAAAGCGATCATAAAATACCTTCATCTTGCTGAAGGTCACGTTCACCGCTAGAGAGACCCGTCCTCTTGACGTCCGCGTTCATCTTGATTCGCGGACGGTGGCGACGAAATCACATTCACGTTTCATAGTGACGCATGATATGCCTCGAGTTGACTACTACTTCTTCCTAGCGCTAGCCGTTTGACCATTCAACGAACGAAAAATTATTAGGATAGGGTATTCGCTTTCTCCTTAATCTGCATTGGTTTGAAACTCATCAGATTTTCCTATGGTATACAACCTATGTGCTCCGTTTTCTATACGACCCATTTTCATCACCGTCCATTGGAAATTTTCTCGTCTTTTGTATTTCTCACTTTCTTGGCACTTCTTTTACGTAATTATAGAGTAATTAATAATATATACTTCAAATATTGAAAATACCCGACACTATAGTATGATCACGCCATTAAATTATAAAACTAAAGTTTCTGCTAGTCTCTTTTCTCCCAGAAAGACACATATTAAGATGTCCAAATGCAATTTAGATGACTAGGCACAGCCGATTGTTGACCAGTTCTTTTTATGTTCAACTTATATCGTTGATTCTTTCTAGAAAGCTTAAATCCTACCCATTAATGATTACAAAACTTGTTTTTCTCTTGAAGTGCAGAAGTATTTCATATTGCTTAACAATAATGTTTATATGCTCTTTATCTACATGACCTTTGTCTTTTTGGATTGGCCTTTTTAATAATCGTGTTTAGACATCTCAAAGAACACAACTAACATCATTGGATCACGAAGTCACCGCCAGTATGAGAGAGAATTAATAGAACTAGTTCATTGGTTAGCAACTAATAAAGCTCGTTGACTAATAAAATTTGCCATTCTTTCGCGTGCACATTGTACGTGGTCTACTGAAGACTTTCTCTCCATCGCGTGCTCATGCATCCCCACCTTTAAACCTGGGTAAACCACGCAACTGCACATGCGTGAAGACCATATCCAAAGCCAGGTCAAGACAACATTGTGGAAGTCATCTCCAATGACTTATATAAAAGGATCGCGACTAAATAAAGGACCAAATCAACAAGGAGGCAACTCCTCCTTTCCATTCCCTTGTCGATGTTTGTGAACTTAAATCCCATAATTTCTCATAGGGCGATCCGCTTAATTTGAATCAGAGTGAATCGGCAAATTGCTTAAAACCTTCTTAATCCAGAAGCCCAAGAAAAGCTAAAAGACTGTTTGCATGGTTATAAGCAGGAGGGATGACCATTAATCCATTATAGCAGTAACCAAAAGAAGTAAAGGGAAAATAATAATAAAATAAAAAAGATTACTCAGAGAAAGCTGAAAGACTAGCCTCGGTAAGAATAAAGTGCATGCATTTTCTATTTAATAAAAAAATTAAACATTTTACTGAACTTCTGAGTGCAAATCCAGTGTTGCAGCCCAAGTGGAGGTTAATTTATGCATTTTCATTTTTCTTTAATCTTGTCAAACCCAAGTTGACATTAAACATTTTGGGCACTCTATTTGCTTGAGTCTACGTCGTCATTGCTGGCGTTCACGTTACGAAATTTCACACCTACATCACACGCATATTGTATATTCAACAAATTTTTAATATGGAAATAAATGGAATCACGGTGGAAATGGTGGGTAAGAAAAGGTGGACACACCCTAGGTTGACGCAGTTAATTGAGGTGTTGGAAGTTTTCTAATTCAATTTATTTGAATTTCACCAATTGCATAAAAACTATTTTGGGTAAGGCCTAAATACATAGGCCAAAGGTTGTGACTTAACAGTGTTAGTAGTATTACGACTAAAGCAAGGACCAAATCAGCAAGGAGGCAACTCTCCTTCTCATTTTTTGACCGATGCTTTAATACCACACGTATGTGAATTTAATCCCACTACTTCTCATAGTTCAATCGGCTTAATTTAGAGTTAAGAGTGAATTAGCAAAAATGCTTAAAACCTTCTTCATTTATAAGTCCGAGATATGCAAAAAGATTGCTACATAATTATAAGCGGGAACGACAACCAGTGCCCCTATAATAGTAGTAACAAAAAAAAAAAATTTGAGAGAAATTTATTCAAAGAAAGCTGAGTGACTAGCCTCGGTAGAATAAAGTGCATATATTTCTGTCGACAAAAAATTAATCAATTTACTGAATGTCAGAGTGTAAATCCAATCTTTCATGTCGAGTAAAGTCAACTTTGCTAGTATCTGCGTCTCAGCTTGTTCGTGTTCTATCGATTTCTCGCAGATAGACGGAGGATCATCTTATGAACGATCTTGTTATGGTCTCTTAAAACCTTTTGTCTCACCATATCCCATGATCTCTGAAGGCAACTTGCCCACCTTCTCGCCACCTTCTTCAACCACCATGCCCATGCCCATATAGAAATGAGACTATAAATGGCAATGAAACAACCAAACGCCTGGATTATGCGCGACAAATCAGAGGGTGTTCTTCATGATCGGGTTCACCAAATTGTACTTCTTCGGATCGTTATTGATGTCAAATTTCCCCGTCCTGTAACCAAGGACCCAGAAATCAGGCCGTGGATGTGCCATGCGTGTGTCGCGCTGTTGTTCGCGGTCATAGTGTTTGCATTTTGCAATATGATTTCCACTGTAGTGTTGAACTTTGTTCTATAGATCGCGTCGCTAGAGGTGGCATTGGTGTTGTTCGCGACACGCTAGATGTCGTAGCCTGCAAAGTCGTGCAGTCGATCGGGCAGGGACCGTTGATCGAACACGTGGTGGAGATTCTCCTTGAGGGCAATCAGGTACGGCGTGTGCGGGAGCGTGAGTGACACGTTGTTCATGGACCAACGAACATAACCATCGATCTTGTTGCGTGTTGAGGAACACGATCACTCGGTCCGATTTGGATGGTGGAATGTGGATGTATCCTTGCGGGCTTTGATCGCCAGGCTTTGAGCCAATCGTGGTGCAAAGTCATTCCAAATCGGGCCGGCAGGCGGATCCGTGGGTGGGACCTGCTTCGGACGGTTCGGGTAGTAATGGAGGACGGCCAGACCAGGAGGGGTCGTGGCCGTAGCATTCCGGCCTACAACGTTGGTCGTGATCCAGTAATTTCTGGACAGTTCTTGGTCGATTTGATCAAGACGGAGTACGTCTCACCCAAGTAGATGAACAAATTTTGGGTCACAATTGGCTCTACATAGTGCCCGTCTGCTGACGAACAACGAATTTGAGCATACCATAAGTTATGTGATCCCTTATGGGTACGGAGAACTTTGATCAAGTACCAAAGCACCAATAGAACCACAAAGTCAAAACACTTGCGACATAGAAAGTGTGTCTAGAACTCGACTTCCTTATCGTTAATCACTAGTGACTTTGTTGGTCTACAATGAGAATTAAAAAAGTATTTCAGATCTTTGTTTGTTTAAAAGACAAAGGGAGAGTCAAGTCACCATTGACACATAAATATTAGTGACCCATTTATTCATTTATTGCATAAGAAAAATAGGAGTCAACCATAATTCCTAACAAAAAATATTATTAATTTAAATTTGCATATTAGGAACATTTTTCATTAAGACCCATATAATTGCATTAAACCTAAGCTAAATAGACCGATGTAGGGAGGCTCCGAGTTAAATTAGATTTTTGGATCAAGCCCATGAGAATGAGCAATTCAGCTAAACCCATTATTCCCCTCAAGTGGTCGAGATGGACATTTGCTTTGCGCATGTGATACTTCAAAGTAAGGGATACCGAGGCAAATTTGAGAAGCAATATAATAAAAATCTTTTGGTCACATGAAAAATATATAGAAAGAGCAAAATTGATTCTTACCGTTGAGGAAAAGAAGGAAAATTTAATAAAGAATGAATTGAGTAGATTCGGCCAGGATTTCAAGAGGAAAGAGAAAAAAGGATATTTGAGATATTTGAAGTAGGCAATTAACCAAGCAGTTTCAAGTTTTGTCGAAGTTCCAAATTTACCCATCAGAACAAGTTCTCTAATTTTTGAAACCTAAAATCTATCCTATTACAAGTTCTAAGGTGTTCTACTTGTATTATTAATTAAATGATTACAGTGAATCACCACCTTTACTGATCATCATTTGCTATGATCCACTTACTTCAAATAATATTTAGACACACAAAGAATATAAAATATTAACAAAGTAAAAGTTGGATATAACTAAAGATGGAAGTTCAGACTAGTGGTTTCAGATTATAGGATTGTGCGAAGACATGAAACAAGGAAAATACAAGGATTTGTTTTAGGTCTAGGTTCCATCTAAAACCTCAAACCTACTCGTCAGAACAAATCTATTCATTTTTGAAATCTATAATCTACCCTGCATATCCCTGCTAGTTCTATTATGGAACCATGTTCACCACTACTTAGATGTTAGTGAGAGTGTTGCATAATTGAAGGAGAGGTTTTTATACATTATCACAATCGAGGGAATGAGAGGAAGAAAATATTTCAATATAATATATCCCGTGAATGTCAAAAATGAGAGAAGGAATACAAATAAGAAAGTCAAGAGACCTGATGGCAGGGTGGATTATTTTATGATTCTCAAGGCTTCATTGAGCATGCAAACTAGAAAAAGGTCGTTGGGAAAACTTTTCTCAAGACATATATTCAGTTTTTGGGTACTTTTGTTTGATGGAAAATAAGTTATTTGTAAAATATTTTCTTAAAAATAATTAGTCATGTCGTATGAAATAATTAGTCAATAATTTTTCATTATTAATAGTAATTTATATTTAAATATTTTTATGAATAATGAGAATATTTTTAATTTATTCATTATTAATAAATGATACAAATAATTATTTTTGGAAATACACGTTCCTGGTTCCGCACCCGGGAGACTTTTACCAGTTCACAAAGGACAAGAGACGCCGCCACTCCTCATATCTTCTCCGTGCCCTCTCACCAGTACCGCCACTGTAGGTTCTTCCCAACGCTGCTGCCCACATTCGGTAGCATTCTTACCAGCAGCGACGATAATTTTTTTGCAAGCTGAACATGCACCCACAGCCGCCTCTTCTCGGCAAATCCAAGGGAGTTCCCAGCTTTTAAGTGACCACCTCGACGCTCCTGTAAAACCAAAACACCCTCCCCCTACCCCCAAAACCCAAAGCGACACCACCAGCTTCTTGCAATGCTGCCGCACTTCACTATCGCCTGGCAGCTCCGGTGGGTGTCCAGCAAGATTCTGGAGTGCCCCAGCAACTCAGACGCCCTCCTGCACTCCTGTGGCGATTAAGCTTTTTTCTTTTCGCAGGTTTTTCGGTCCCTGCCTGACACTATTGCGGCTTCCTAATCAACGCCGGCCTCCTGCAGCATTGTCAAGCAAAATCTTCAACACCAACACCACGAGTTCTTGCATCCTTGCTTAGCGAACCAACAAAGTCAAGAAATTATGGACGCAAGGGTTGAACTTGACTTATGATAATGAATGCATTTACAACATGTTTGTGTCCAGATAAAAGACAATCCTGATCTCATCTAATTCTTAGAATGCGGGGTAGGCCTGCCGTCCAGGAATTCCAATGCAACAACCAGTATGGTTGACTAGACAAGAGGTACGTAGCCAGAGAAGATGCACCGCACCAGTATAACATTGCCTAATTCGTCACAAAAGGATCCACATCTAGTAATAACTTATCTATTTCTCGTTCCTAAAATCTCAAATGCTCACTTTTTTGGTGAACTTTTTATTAATTTCATCAATCTAAATTATTTTCAATTCGCTTTATTTACCATATCAAAGAATTTAAGTTTTTCTTTACTATATTGGCGAGATACTTTTATGCTGAGTATGTAAGACTCAGAGGATTATTTAGGAATACACTAAAAATATTGTCTTCAATGAGGTATCTTGATTTTTTTGTTTAACAATTCATAGATGATTTTGAATTTTGTCAATCCAACATAATGATATATCACTAGCAATTTCAAAACAAATTTCTTGCTTTATGCAATGTTTTGGGTTAATAATATTTTACCTACTTAACCATAAATTTGATCTACTATGCAAAGAAGAACTAGATTTCTTGAAAATTTGTCTTTTTGACAAAAAAAATATTTATGGAAGTAATATGTAACTAAAAAAGCATAGTTCCTTTATTGTATATGGAAAATCTTCAATAAAAAAAAAATAAATATATGAAATTCTTAATCATGATAAGTAGATTTTACATAGATATAGAAATACTTAAAAAAAAAACACGGTAAATAAATTTGGGACCACCAATTTAAGTTGCAATTCAATGATAGAGGGTAATTTTGCATTTTTTGGTGAAAATTGGATGGATTTAGTTATATAATGGGTGGAAATAACACCATTCTTAGAATTCGGTCAAAAAAAAAAAAAAAAAGGAAAGAAATGGGGAATTAGAATCAAGTCAGAAAACGACAATTAGCAAAATCCAAAGTCAAATTAATACGGATCACAAATCTGAATGCAATTACTGTCCAAGTCTTATGTATCTAAGAGGCAAACAATTTGAAAGAGGTACAATTGAAGCAACCATACAGCAATAAACAAACCTACTGAATATCCTCTCAGAAAACTTACATAAATCCAAAGATTATTTTTCATAAAAAAATGGTTTGGGCCTTGAGAATCTTGTCCTGCATCACTTATCTTTCGTGCCAAGCAAAGTCTAAGATTGCTAGTATCCACATCACAAGTTGTACTTGTACATATCTTATTGAATTTAGAGATATTTTATTTTTTCGTATAACAAATGGATCCTCTCAGTACATAAATAAGGGATGAATGATTAACTTATGGTCTCTTGAAGGCTTTTGTTTCACCACATCCCATGATCTGCGAAGGCAACTTGCCGACCTTCTCAACACCTTCTTCAAACACCACGCTCATGCCCATATAGAAATGAGACTCTATATGGCAATGGAATGCCCAAACGCCTGGGTTATCCGCCACAAATCTCAGGGCGGTCCACCCGTAAGGGTGGACTGCGACCGTGTTCTTCATGATCGGGTTCGCCAAATTGTACTTTTTCTGGTCATTTTCGGCGTCAAATTTCCCTGTCCCATATCCGAGGACCCAGAAATCGTGGCCGTGGAGGTGCCACGGGTGCGTCTCGCTGTTGTTTACGGTCATGGTGTTTGCATTTTGCAGTATGATGTCCACAGTGGAGTTGAACTTTAGTCTATAGATTGCGTTGCTAGAGGTGGCATTGGTGTTGTTCACTCTGCGGTAGATGTCATAAGTCGCGAAGTCGTGTAGCCGATCGGGCGGTGGGTGCTGATCGAACACATGGTGGAGATTCTCCTTGAGGGCGATCAAGTATGGTGTATGCGGGAGAGTGAACGACACGTTGTTCACGGACCAACGGTTATAACCGTCAATCGTGTTCTGTGTGTTGAGGAGCACAATCACTCGGTCCGATTTTGGCGGTGGAGTGTGGACGTATCCTCGGCGGGCTTTGATAGCCATGCTCTGTGCCAGTCGTGGCTCGGTGTCATTCCAGATCGGGCCGGCGGGTGGATCTGTGGGGGGCACCCTCTTAGGGTGGTTCGGGTAGTAATTGAGGATGGCTAGACCAGGAGGGGTCGTGGCCGTGGCGTCCCGGCCCACAATTTTGGTCGTGATCCAGTAATTTCTCGTGGGTTCTTGGTCAATTTTGATCAAGACAGAGTATGTCTCGCCCGAGTAGATGAACAGATTTTGGGTCACGATCGGCTCCACATAGTGCCCATCCGCTTCAACTACAGTCATGTTGTGACCCTGCAAAATAAAGTTAAATTCATCACATAATCCAAGTAGTAAAATATTAACGTACTAGTCTTGCAACGTTGTATCCAAGAAGCATTTTAAATTTTAGTTTTATATAAAAGAAAATGAAATAATATCTCCCGAAAAAAAAAATGTGTATGAACGTAAAGTGCATACAATGTTGTTCGACTTTTTTTGGTAAGAGGGGAAATTCTTATTTGCTCGGCAAGTGGAAACTCATTTAATAATTGACCTACATCAAGATTGCCGTTTACGACTCCTCCTCGCATCTTGGCCTCCCTCCCTCTCGGTGAGTTCAACCAATTCGGCGCGACCGACTAAATATATATATATATAGATAACATAGATACATATATATGTATCTATATATATATATATATATATTTATACATGCCAAATTGTCAATTTAACGTTTTGTCACCGTTCCGTGAACTTTACTCTACTGAAAATTTCAAATATTCCAATTAAAAAGTTGAACTTATTAAGTTGAATGAAACCAAATTGTGTAAGGTCATTATAAATGTGAAATTTTGTCGGACCACCATCGACTGCTCTAAAAAGTTTAAGTTATTAGAAGAAAGAGTGATTTAATAGTTAAATATTCTATCATTCTACTTCACAGTTAATTTAGTCTTTTTACCTGATACTAAGCTCGTAAGCATTTCATTGAGGAGGTAAGTACGGGCCTGGAAAGAATTAAACTTAAGATATTTCGGCTCTGATACTATGTAAGATTTTGTGGGACCATCACCAACAAGTATGTGCTACTAGAGGAAGATGTGATTTAATATTTAAATAATTTATCAATAGAGATTCTAGTATACAACATCACAGCATAATTTAACACTTTCTCTTGTAATCCACAATGAAGATTTTTAATCTTTGAGACTTTGAGATTATTATAGGAGGCGATAAAAACAAAAGGTGAAACTGAAGGGATAATTCATAGGTGATGAAAGCTTACCTCAATTTGAAAGCTGAGAGCCGATAGAGCGGTCACACTTGAAATCCTGAGACGGTACGTTTTACCTGGGACAACCGTCAGCACGTATGGCGAACATTCGGGATTGGTTGTGTTACAAGCCGGTGGATCTGAGCTTGGAGTGGCCAATTTGGAGCAATCAAACTTTCCCTTCCCTTGAATTAGTAGCGACTGTAATTCAAGCAAAAAGAATGAGTTAAAAAATAAAATAAAATAAAAAAGATTACAAATGAGTGAAAATGGTGTTGTTTTTCCATAGTTGAGGAAATCAAATGAAGTTAATTACCTCAGGCTCCCCAACCCAAACGAAGGGAATGGAGGATAAACCAGCAGCTTGTTCATAAGTGCTCTTGTGGTACCAGTCGTTGAGGATGATGCTCCTGTCGTAGTCGTAAGTGAACGGCTCGGCCACGCCATCCGGCAGCAAAACCCGGATCGACCCGTACAGTCCAGCCTCTCTTTGCATCCCGTAGTGGGCGTGGTACAAGTATGTTCCGGGCTACATAGGGCAAAATTATAATGTCATCTAAACTGGCCATGCAAGATGAAAGTTTGATCATCTCTCTCGGATCTATGTATGAACAAGTGCCGTTTGGTAAATTTGAGTGATGAAAGTATCAGGCTACACCCGGCATATATAAGACCAATTCCCATGAATTATCGGATGAGCTATGGTCCACATGAAATTCACATGAACTTTTGATTAAGCTGAGGCGACATGAACATAGGTGAAAGATAATATTTGCATTGTATATAAGAACTCACTCGATCAACGATAAAACGATAGGTAAAGGTGTCTCCAGGCAAAATGGGGCACTGAGTCACACCCTCTGTTCCATCGCTCCACGGACTTCCAATCTGCACTTTCAATCCCACCCAAAATCATCGTCTCTACAAACTTCTTATTGTAATCTTTATCAAACACCCGATCGACACTTTCATAACATAGTTTCAACGCCATAACTATATACCTGTCGGATTCCATGCCAATGGATCGCAAGATTCTCCGTCGCCAACCCATTGGTAACTTCCACGATGACGGTATCTCCCTGTCGTGCTAGAATGGTTGGGCCTGGGGTCTTTCCGTTGATGGCGATGGCCAGCTTCTTGTAGCAATCCGGCGACTTGAACTCGTACTTCACATCCCACTTGTAGCGCCGGACTCCAGCCTCCGCCGACACCATTGCCGCGAAAACACATAGCAACCATGTGACTAACCGACTCATCTTCAGCTCTTACAGGAATCAAAACCGCACGCACGACACACCACGTGTAGGAAATCGATCAAACAGATGTAGTTTGTGCAGCAACTATCGACCAAAACAACGAGGATGTAAGAAGAAGAAGAAGAAGTTGGTATTAGAATATGCCACGGTCTTAGGCACTTCGTTTATAAGACCGAGATGCTCTTAGTTGGTATTTATAATGTCCAAAGACACACTAATTGATTATTTCATATTACTATATGTTATATCATTCTAGTCATATGTATTGAATGTACTACTATTCAACGCGGATTTCTGCTCTATGAGATTTGACCAGAGGCCATGCGCATGCAACGATTAATTCAAGACAATATGTCAAAACAGAATAAATGGCATGATAACTTTGAACGCCTTGAGAACAAAGTCTTAAAGGTTAGGTTACTACCTGCCTCTACGGAAAAGGTGTACTTTGTACCGCCGGGAGGTTGAATTTCCTAATGTTCTCTAGGGAAAGAATTGGGAAAGATTATAAAATTACATATGACTTGATAAAAATAAGACTTTGTCGTGGCCTGGCTTGTCGCTGCTTTCAAGTAATGTTATCCGGTCTTCTCCCGCGCTTTCCACGAAAAAGGGAAGAGAAAAAAAGAAATAAATAATAATAATAAAAAAAGGTGGAACATCAAACTGGAGTCACGTGTAGTTTTTCATTAAAATGGTCTTGTATGATTTGCCCCAGACACATTCTCCTAACGTTATTCTAAATGGAATTTAGCAATGCCAAATTTCTTCAAGGTTGAAACTAATATTTTTTTTTATTTTTTTCTCCTTTCTTTAATCTGCCTTTACTTATTGTATTGTATCGAATCCTATTTTATCTTTTAGAAAAAATGAGGGTGGGAGGGAGATGTCACAAATGCTTTGATTTTACTCTAATTTTCTTCACCCATTTCACATGTCAATAACTAGAATGAACAAAAAAAAAAAATTAATTAACACATTTGGAAATAAATGGTTGATTATTATCACAAGACTTGTTAAAACCCCAAACCTTAGAGTCCTTTGATACCGGTGCACAAATAAATATGTTGCTGGATCTTGCATTTGAAACCCTCCTTTATTCTGTTTATATATTGTAATACCTAATGGTAATATATATATGATTTGATAAATATGTAAGTAGTTAAGGACTACTTCTATTTGTGCACGGAATTCCTAATTTCAATTGAAATGTACACTGATCCAGTAGATAAGATTTTCCTCTTCTTAAAGTGAAAAAAACACATCTCTTCCACCTGAGTTTCCCCCAAAATATTCATTTTTTTTCAGATATTTTTGCGACGGGTTTCATATTCATGTGCATAAGTCTTTCTTACTATTTTATATTAAATCAGACCAAAAAAATAAAAATGGCAAGATAACTTGTGTATATCGATGAAGAAAATAAAGATTTTGAAAGCATGACATGGATTCTCTAAAATGATACTATAGTGCACAAGATTATTTTCTCATGAATCGCACAAATTTAAGATTTTTGGGACAATTTTCCCATGAATCGCATGAGATTATTTTCTCATCATCATGTATTCAGTCCAATCATGATCTAACTTCATTTAGTGTTTTCATTTACATATTCTTACATGTTGATCTTCCTGTAACTTTTCCGTATAGAATACACGGAGCTTACACCTTCGCCTATTTCTCATGTTTTCTAACTTGCTACCAAAGCTAGGTTTTCCTAACTTGGCGCACATCCGGGTACACCCTTTGCAACTCGGCGCTCACCCGTTGACACTTTTGCAGTTCGTGCCGTCCTTAGTTTTCGTTTTCAGTTGGTATTTCACTTCCCATCTCCACCTCCACCTCCATTCAAGATCGTTCATCACATGGTACTTTTCTAGCAATGTCGCTTATCGGATACTTTGATCAGACAATTCGTTCAGTCCCCATCGGTTCAGTCTTTTCCTCCACTCTCTCGTTAAGGTCCCGACGCTCACATCCTATGTTGGCATGGGTCCGTCCATCTCCTCTAGTTCCCGTGTAAGGCCCTGCTTAGACGCGATTGGGAGTGTAAAACCGATGCCAACAATCCGAAAACTAATTCCGATTCAAGCTCCGGCTCAGCAAGCTTCCAAACAGCTCTCGTTATAGATTCCATGCCTATAGTTGAAGATTCCTAGAGTTCACGGTTGTTGTTCCCTGCAAAATTTATTATCGTACAACCCTAATTTATTAAAGACTTCGCGTCTCCGCCGCCCAGGCGTCAACCTAATTTGCCTACCCCTCCAGTAAATTTCATGTGCTTCGACTAATCTTCTTCCTTTTTCTATTCCCAAACCTTTTTCGTTTTATAGTGAAAGTGAAGTCTGCTAGCATGGCGACGAAATTGCCTCGCAAAGCATGTGAATAGAAGTGTGGGGGAAAAAAAAACCATGCGGACCAAATTTGTCCCGACCGTTGATCATATATCTTCAAAAATGGGCTCACTTAATTAATTGTTGAGATGATATCAATCCATATGATCTATGCAATAGCTTTTTCGAAGTTTGGGGGTCAAAAGGGCTAGGGAAGCTATTTCTTGTTGTTTTCAGCTCTCTCGAGAAGTTATTTGTTGAGGTAATATCTGTTAAATTATGTCTTGAATTTGAGTTTGTGTATGAAACCCAACCCAATGTAAGATATAGAGCGGTCCGTAATAGATAAGGTGTAAAGCAAAGTCCGAGTTGGATTTCGATTTGATGCTGCCTTCTTCGTATTATAATCTAGGATTACGAATTGTTTTGCTCGTTGGATATTTAAATCAAGATTCGGTGTCAACAAGATAATCTCCAGGTTTGATCATAAAGTGAATTAAATTAAGAAAGGTTGTTGTCGACTGGACTTTTGGGGCATGAGGGTTTGACAGTGAAAAGATCCCTACCATTCGACATAAGATTGGTGGTGTAGCTAAACTAGAGGTCCGATAATTATGAGGTTGGAACTAAAGAACATTTGAATCAAGATTACTTAGCCACGCTACGAGCAAATCAGACATTTGTGATGAAGAACGTCAAAACCAATACTACCAGTACATCAAAAGTTTGTGGTCCGGATTTGAAGAACATCGGATCAAACTTTTTGAGCATGGTACAAGGGTAATGTGATTGGCTTCTTTTTCAATTCTACATGCTTCTTATTAAAATACACAAACAATGTTTTGGAGACACATTGTGTTCTTTTATTTGAAGAGTGGTCATACAGCACAAGAGGTTCTTGAGTTAGCCATGCAAAAAGAGGTGATTTTGTGTTAGAGTTCACATCCAAATTGGGTGCTTTATTTGTAAATACACTTGCGTTTGGATGTAAATTAAATGTATAAAATACTTGAGCGTATGAGTAATTGTAAGTTTGATTATCTAATTATAGTAGATTAGTTGATGTTCACTCTCTCCTTGAATTAGTTACCAATATTCTAATAGAATCGTGTAAAAAAATTTTGTCCTTTTATTGTTCCTCATTTATTATTCAAAGTGTGGGAATTAAAAGGGCTAGGGAAGCTATTTGATTTTTTTTTTTTAACTCTCTCGAGAAGTTTTTCATTGAGATGATATTGATCCATATAGTCTATGTAACAACATTTTCGGCATATGGCGGTCGAAAGGGCTAAAGAAGCTATTCGTTACCTTTTCAATTTTCTTGAGAGGCCATTATATAGATTTGATTTATGTCAATCAACACCATCATAACTATTGAATGTGTAAGTGCCCCATAGTTTAAATGGCTCTTCCGATGTTAGTTTACATAAAGTGATTTTATAAAATATCGTAGATGTAAAATGGGCTTGGCTCACTTTTTTTTTAATTTAGAAAAAAGTTAATTTGTACTACTTGAAGGTTTTCATAGTATTAATTAAATTTATAAGGTGGATGATGGGAATGTGAAGCTGGGTTTACGTGGAAAGATCGAACGACGGCTACGAACTTGGGCTGTGATCGATAAAGTTATGTTACGTCATCTTTGACTATATGTTGCCCTATAACGTAATGATTAGAGAGAGAAGGGAGGGTGGGGGGTGTTGGATAAACCACGTTCACGCTTGATCGTGACGCGTGATGCGCTTCGAGTTGACCCAGTTCTCCTAGAGCTAGGCCTTTGACTAGTCAACGAACGAAAATTGTTCGGATATCAGGGTATGGCTTTCTTTTTTATTTTCACGAATTAAAACTCGTACGATTTTTATATGATATATGATACACAGTTTATGCCTTCTTCTTTTTTTTTTGAGTTAATATTATAATGAATGTTAAATTGATACATTTATGATATATTTATCTAAAAACTTCAAATTGATACATTCATAATAAATTTATCCTCTATAAGTTTATGTTAAATTTTATCAATCAAATTACTAAGCTGGATTACTCGTGATAATTAGTGAGTGTATACTCGTTTGAGGTTTTACTGTCCATTTGTTGTAAGTATACCAGTTTGTGATTTTGTATAGTGTTAATTCAATTAAATGTAAATTAACAGGTGTAAATTTATTTCAAGTGTTTCCATTTGAAGTTTTTTGTGGTTGAATAATTAGTTTTTGATAAATTTGTCATAGACGTACTTGTTTATAAATTTTTTATAGCTAAAAAATTAATTTGAGATAAAATTATCACGAGTGTATCAATTGAGAGTTTTTCACACTATTAACATTATATTTTTATATAAGCCATCTTCATTACAGTTTATTGGAAATTTATAATTTGAAAAATTGACCGATCTAAAACATCGGGCTTTTCTTTCTGCAATACAAAAAAAAAAGAGCTTTGTCACACGTACTTCATTTTTTTCGTTATTTCTTTTTTTTGTCAAACATTTTTTCTTTATTTCACATTATATTTTTCGTTGTCTTTTGCATTTCTCACTTCCTCGGCACTTCTTTTTACGTGTACTCGAACGTCTGAAAATACCTCACACTAAAATTTGGTCACGCCATAGAAAATTATATGGCAAGGCACAGCATATTCTCGACAAGTTCTTTTTATATTCGACTTGTGTCGTCGAATCATTGTAGAGAGCTCAATCCTACCCACCGGTAATTACCTAACTTGTTTTCCTCTTAACGCGTTGAGTGTGCAGACATCTTTGCGCGAACCATTCACACTGTTGGATCATGGGGATCCCATCTCGCTGCCTTAAGCATGAGAGAGAGAGAGAGAGAGAGAGAGAGAGAGAGAAAGAGAGATTAAGACTAGTCATTTAAATAATAACTAAAGCAAGCTAGTTCACTAATCAACATTCTTTTGAGGGGAAAATTACTAAAAATAAAATAAAAATCTAAAGCCTTTGTAATTTTGTCAATTCAATCATAAATATTTTAATAATGTCAATTGCGTTTTAAATATTTTCAAGTTTTGTCAATTGAGTCTATTTGGTCAATTTTAGCTAAAAATCACTAATGCGGACACTGGCCATTCTACTTGACACAGCCGGCACTAATATAGTTATTATATATATATATATATATATATATATATTTCTCTTCTCTTTTTAAGCGGATGAGCGAAGGTCTAGGGACCTTGTCTAGCCATAGTTAAAAAAAAAAAAAAAAAAAAAAGAAGAGAAGTAAATAAAGTAATATATATATATATATATATATATATATTTTAAAAATTATCCACATTAACATCAAACATGTCATGAAGGACACTTAGCATCCATGTTAGCGATTTCCGGCCAGAATTAACTGAATGGACTCAATTAGTAAAAGATAAAAATGTTCATAATTCAACTGGCACTATTAAAATGCTCATGACTAGATTGGCAAATGAGCAATAGCTTCAAATATTATTATGATAATTTTCCTATCTTTTGAGTGCACATTGTATGTGTTTTTAGATGACCTTCTCTCTTGTGTGTGCTTATATCCCACCTTTTACATGGGCAAATCATGCAACTGTGCAAGAGTAAGTACATTAGGAGTATCATTACTTTTGTACGACGTTTACTTAAATGTCATATCTTTTTTCATTTACTTGAGTACTACAAATTTGAAACATTAATCACTTAAGTGCCAACGGTGAATTGCCTCACCAGAAAATCTAACATGGACGCCAGTTATCCTATATGGCATCGTTAGCACTAACATGGACAATTAATAAAAAAAATTAAAAAAAAATCCACGTTGAAATGGAAACATAATAAAAAAATTCATGTAGGACAGTTTGTCAAGAATGGCACTTCAAATTATTAATTTTACTCCAATGTGGTACTTAAGTGAGCAAAATAAATTATAATACTTAAGTGAGCTCTATATAAAAATTATGATACTTTTGCTGTCCTTATCCCAACATTTTTATTTATAAGTGAAAATGTTGGGATGTAATTTAGATGTGTAAAATACTTCAGTGTGTGAGCGATTATAAGTCTGACTATTTATAGTAGATTTGCTATTGGCTCTCTCCTTGGAATAGGTACAAATGTTCAAATCGAATCATGTAAAATTCGGGTGTCTTTTTATTGTACCTCGTTTATTTTTGTTGTTCTCTTTTTTAAAGTGTGGGAATTGAAAGGGCTAGGGAAGCTATTTGATGTTTTTTTTCAACTCTCTCTAGAAGTTCTTCGTTGAGATGATATGGTCTATGCATGACTTTTTTGGTGTGTGGCAATCAAAAGGGCTAAAGAAGCTATTTGTTACTTTTTTCAACTTTCTCGAGAGGCTGTTACATAGATTTAGTTTATGTAGACCAACACTGTAATAACCATTGAATGTGTAAGCACTCATTGCTCTCTTGATATTAGTTTACATAAACTGATTTTATAAAATATTGTAGATTCTAAAATAGACTTGGCTTACATTTTTGTTTTAATTTAAAAAAATTACTTTGTACGGGTTTGTTGTTTTTCATGATATTAACCCAAGTTTATAAGGTAGATGATGGGAATGTGAGGCTGATTTTTCTTGGAAAGATCGAACAATCGCTACAACTTGGCCCATGATCGATTTTATAGAGATATATTATGTCATCTTTGACTATATATTGCTCTATAATGTAATGATACCGCTTCATAGTGATGCGTGATATGCTTCGCGTTGACTATTAATTCTCCTAGAGCTAGGCGTTCGACCAGTCAATTAACGAAAATTGTTCGGATATAGGGTTATATGCGCTTTCTCCTTAATTTACGAGAATTTGAAACTCATACGACTTTTATATGGTACGCGGCTTATGTCCTACTTTTTCTTTCTGTATAAATCATCTTCGTTACGGTTTACCGGAAATTTTAAATTCGAAAAATCGACCGATCTAGATGATCATACTTTTCGTTTCTGCGATACAACAAAAGTAGCTTTGTCGATGTCTTCACCGTCGCCGCATGTACTTCATTTTTTCTTTATTTCACATTCCAATTTTCCTCGTCTTTTGCATTTGTCACTCTTGGCACTTCTTTTTGCGCGTAATCAATTGTTTCAAAATACCTCACTCTACAAATTGTTCACGCCATGGAAAATTATAAGACAAGGGACAGCAGATTGGCGACAAGTTCTTTTTATGTTTGACTTGAATCGTCGATTATTCTAGAGAGCTTAACCCGCCCACTGATAATTACCTAACTTGTTTTTCTCTTACCGCGTCGAGTGTTCATATATATTCGAGCGAGCGATGTACGCTGTTGGATTATGGGTATCCCATCAAACTACCTTTACACGTAATCCAACAGCGTATATATATATATATATATATATATATATATATATATATACACACGTGTAAAGGTAGTTTGATGGGATACCCATAATCCAACAGTATTAAAACTAGTCATTTAATTAATAAGTAATGAAAGCTAGTTCACTAATCAACATTCTTTTGAGCAGAAAATTACTAAAAAAATTTTAAACCCTATTGTAGTTTTGTCAATTTAATCATAAATCTTTTAATAATGTCAATTGAGCTCTAAACATTTTCAATTTTTGTCAATTGAGTCTATCCACTTAATTTTGGCTAGACATCACTAACGTGGACACCGATCATTTTACGTGACACGGTTGGTACTAATATAGTTATTTGTTTATAATTTCATTATTTTTCTCTTCTCTTTTTGATGCGGTCGAGCTAAGGTCCAATGACCCTAGCTAGCCATAGTAGAAAAAAAAAAAAAAAAAAAAAAAAAGGAAAAGAGAAGCAAATAAATTAATAAAAATTATCCATGTTAACGTCAGATATATCACGTAAGATACCTAACATCCATTTTTTGCGATTTTTGGCTAAAATTAACTAGATGGACTTAATTAGCAAAATATGAAAATGTTCCAAATTCAATTGACACTATTAAAATGCCCATGACTGGATTGGCAAATGAGCAATAGCTTTAAATATTATTTTGATAATTTTCTCATCTTTTGAGGGCACATTGTATGTGTTTGTAGGTGACTTTCTCTCTTGTGCGTGCTTATATCCCACCTTTTACATGGGAAAATCATGCAACCGTGCAAGAGTAAGGGCATTAGGAGTGTCATAACTTTTGTACGACATTCACTTGAGTGTCATAATTTTTTTATTTTTTTGCTCATTTGAGTGCTACAAATTTGAAAATTGATCACTTAAATGCCATCGGTGAGTTGCCTTGACAGAAAATCCGATATGAACGCTAATCATCCCACATGGCATCATCGGCGCTAACATGGACAATCAATAAAAAAAATTCAAAAAAATCCACATCTAAATGGAAATATAATAAAAAACTTCACGTAGGACAATTTGTCAGGAATGGCTCTCAAATGATTGATTTTACTCCAATGTGGTACTCAAGTAAGCGAAAAAAAATAAATTATGATACTTAAATGAGCTCTATACAAAAGTTAAGACACTCTTCCTATTCTTATCCCAATATTTTTATTTATAACTGAAAAGGTTGGGATATAATTTAAATGTGTAAAACACTTCAACGTGTGAGTGATTATAAGTCTAACTAATTATAGTAGATTATTTGTTGTTGGCTCTCTCCTTAGAATAGGTACCGATGTTTGAATTGAATCATATAAAATTCTTGTGTCTTTTTATATTTCCTCATTTATTTTTGTCATTCTCTTTTTCAAAGTGTGGGAATTGAAAGGGCTAGGGAAGCTATTTGATGTTTTTTTTTCAACTCTCTGTAGAAGTTATTCATTGAGATGACTTTTTCGGCGTGTGGCAATCGAAAGGGCTAAAGAAGCTATTCATTACTTTTTTCAACTTTCTCGAGAGGTTGCTACATAGATTCAGTTTATGTAGACCAACACTATCATAACTACTGAATGTGTAAGCGCCTGTGGCTCTTTTGATATTAGTTTACATAAACCAATTTTATAAAATATTGTAGATGCTAAAATAGACTTGGCTTACATTTTTTTTTTTTAATTTTAAAAAAATTATTTAGTACTGGTTTGTTATTTTTCATGATATTAACCCAAGTTTATAAGATAGATGATGGGAATGTGAGGCGGCTTTACATGGAAAGATCAAACAATCGCTACGACTTGGCCCATGATCGATTTCATAGAGATATATCACGTCATCTTTGACTATATATTGCTCTTTAATGCAATGATACCGCTTCATAGTGATGCGTGATGCGCTTCGCGTTGACTACTAATTCTCCTACAGCTAAGCGTTCGACCAGTCAATGAACGAAAATTGTTCGGATATAGGGTATATGCGTTTTCTCCTTAATTTACGAGAATTTAAAACTCATTCGATTTTTATATGGTACATGGCTTATGTCCTACTTTTTCTTTCTGTATAAATCATCTTCGTTACTGTTTACCGGAAATTTTAAATTTGAAAAATCGACCGATCTAGCTCATCATACTTTTCGTTTCTGCAATACAACAAAAAGAGCTTTGTCGATGTCTTCACCGTCGCCGCATGGACTTAATTTTTTCTTTATTTCACATTCCAATTTTCCTCGTCTTTTGCAGTTGTCACTCTTGGCACCTCTTTTTGCGCGTAATCAATTGTTTGAAAATATCTCACTTTACAAATTGTTCACGTTATGGAAAATTATAAGACAAGGGACAGCAGATTGGCGACAAGTTCTTTTTTTGTTCGACTTGAATCGTCGATTCATTATAGAGAGGTTAACCCGCCCACTGTTGATTACCTAACTTGTTTTTCTCTTACCGCGTCGAGTGTTCACATATATTCGAGCAAGCAATATACGCCGTTGGATTATGGGTATCCCATCGTACTACCTTTAAGTATATGAGAGAGAGATTAAAACTAGTCATTAATTAATAACTAATGAAAGCTAGTTCACTAATTAACATTCTTTTGAGGGGAAAATTACTAAAAAAACATTAAATTTATTGTACTTTTTTCAATTCAGTTATGTAACGTCCAGATTTTCGGAGATGTGTTGATTATAGGTTTTTGAAATGATGGTACTTGACCCGTGTATTAGCCAAGGCATTTTGTGTGCTGATTGGGATGAGATGTGGTTATGGTTCTCGGTTCCCAATGCCTAATGAATGTGTAAAATTAGACACAACTAATGTCGTTTTCCCATAATTAGCCGCCCCCTCTCTTCCCTCTCTCTTCTCTTTTTCCTTCGCCACTTGGCAAAGTGGTCGTGCCAATTACCCTTTTCCTCACGCCACTTGGCCCCTCCCTGCCCCATGCAACCAATCGGGCTTCATGCAAGAAGTCTTGAGGGGGAATAACAGCCATGATTTTCTCTCTCCTCTCATTTCTCTCTCTCCGCCTTCCTCTCCCTCTCACGTCTCTCTCTCGCCAACCACTCTCTCTCCATCCCGACCCCTCATTGTTTCGTTGTCTTGACTTTCACTCACAAGATCGAGGGGATCACGCCTTCTGGAGTCGCGTCCAGCAAAAGCGAGGGATTAGAGTTCGTGTTGCGGCAAAACTAGGTTTGGATAGGTCGTTGAGGCAAGTGAAATCCCGATTCTCTATGCTATGTTGATTTGCTCGTTATACTGATCAGTTAATTTGTCTTTGATGTGCTGTGATGTTTGGCTTGTGTTGTTCTACTTTGGTCTATGTGATTTTGGGTCAGATTTTGGTTGTTACCATGGGTCGGATGAGATTCTTATGTCATGCAATGTGCCGTGTGGTGTCGAGGAATCATTAGGATTATAATTTGATTGTCTTGAGCTGAACTGTGGTTTGCATGTCACATCGATGATCTGATTGAGGTTCGGTTATGGCTCGATTGAGGTTAATGGTGTGGTTTGTGGAGTCCGGTTGAGGTTCGGTGGCGCTGAGGTGGAGACAGTTTGGTTGAGGTTTCTCGTGATGTGGTTGTCCGAGTTTGAGTCGTTCTAGTGGATGGGTCCTCATTGATGGTTTGGCTAGAGATAGTAGAGTCGGGTCGTTGATCCCATGAATAGTTTGATTAGTTGGTCTCAAGTCTTTGACAGCATGATAGTTTCTATTAGTTTTAATTTGTGTCGAGTCTTCTAGGCATGTTTCTACTTGTGATAGTAGATGTCGAGTTCTTGGATGGATGATAGAAAAGGTCCCTGTGAATGGGTGTTGTGTTTTGGTTCTTCATGCTTAAGCCAATATGATTGTGCATGAATTTGCATGCCTAAGATGTTGTGTAATGAATACCGTCGGACAACAACTAGTGATGCCTCGTGAATTCGGAGAGAAATTCGAGATGTCCAGATAGTGGACCCTAGAAGCCTAGGGATAGTGAATCCTAAATGCCCCGGACTTGGGATGCCATGGTTAGTGGACCATGAAGCCTGTGCGGGCCGGACAACAAACCAATGTACACTGTAGTGGACCAGAGAGCGCACCGGAACTTTGCTAGATGAGAGTATTCCTCCTTGTGTGGTTTGGCAAGCGCACTAACATGTGTCTTAGAGTGGAAACAAAAAGTGAAAACTAAAACATGTTAATCATGTACGTGTGCGTGATTGCATGGTTTGTCGAGGTCGATAAGTCCTTATGTCACGAGTCTGGTCGTGGGTCTAGACTATATTTAGGTCCTGTCGTTACAGTTCATTGGTCCTTAGCATTGTTTCATATAGTCTTGCCTAGAAGATACATGAGTTATGTATCTTAGGTAGATTTTTCGTTTTGTGTGGGGTGGATTATGTGGCATAGTGTTTTGGATATTTCATTGCTAGGCATTAGCTCACTTTTGTTGTTGTACACATTTTTCATATCCATAGCCATGACTACAATTTCTACCATCCCAGTTTTCTGCTACGGCGCTGCAGTAGTTCTAGAGGGGCAACTTTACAACCTTTCGTGACTTTCACACGCTACACATTCACACTCTAGATAGATGCAAGTCCACCGACCGTCCGTATTACCTACTGCTTTCTGGCACTCTACGACAACATCAGAAGATATCTGAGTGGTCCTCTGCCATTCCCAGGGGACAGCAGTGGTAGCGATGACGAAGACGAAGACGGCGCCGATGGGGAGATGAATGGTGGTAGGGATCCATTTTTAAGACACGATTTTGGCACTTTTTGAGATCAAACTGTGTTGAGCGGGTGTAAGGTTGTGGATAGTTTGAGGGCGTAGATGAAGGCTGAGTGGATAGTCTATGGGAGTAGTATATCTTTTTGACCTCCCAATATTGCTCTATTATCACCCATGTCTAAAAATAATACAAGAAATGAAAGACGTTGCTTGTTTTTCTATGGTTGTTCGTCCGTTACTGTTGATGGCTTGCTTGATGCTTAATTTCGACTTCTGCTTATGCTAAAACGTGAACGATTAATATCTCGCGTTAGTGAGGTGGAGGACCGAGACATTACATCTCGTCGTGACAAGTCATAAATCTTTTAATTATGTTAATTAAGTTCTAAATATTTTCATATTTTGTTCGTTAAGTCTATCCAATCATTTTTTTGCTAAAAATCGCTAACATAGACACCGATCATCCCATGTGACACAGCTGATATTGATATAGATAATTTATGTATATATATATATATATATATATATATATATATATTTTCTCTTCTTTTTTTTTTTAAAAAAAAACTACGGCCAAGCAAAGGTAGGCTGGCCATAGTAGAAAAAAAGTGAAGAAAAAGAGAAGAAAATAAAAGAAAAATAAAAAAATAAAAAAATAAAAAAATCAATTTCTTCTTAAATTATTCATGTTAGGGTTAGTTAGTCCACGTAGGATGCCTAATGTCTATGTTAATGATTTTTGGTAAAATGACCGGATGAACCAATTAGTAGAAGATGAAAATATTTAGGATTCAATCGGTATAATTAAAAAGTTTGTAACTAAATTGATAAAAATATAATAACTTTGAATATGTTTTTGGTAATTTTCCTTTTTTTTTTTTTTTTCTAGTGCACATCGTACGTGGTTTGCAGAAGACTTTCTCTCTCTGGCGTGCTTATATCCCACCCTTTACGTGGGCAAACCATGCAACTTGCATGCATGAAGACCACGTACAAAGCCAGGTTAGGACAGCGTTGGGAACATCATCTCCAATGACTCTAATCAAAAGGATCGCTGCTAAAGAAAAGGACCAACAGAAAGAAATAAAGAGAAAAAATAAAAACGATGTTTTTAAAGAATTAGTAGCGACAGAAAGAATAAAATGCACGCATTTCTGTTGACGGAATTATTAAAAAAAAAATCAGCTAGGATTATTCCTCATAGCGTTATCCGCTTACTTTAGAATTAGTAGAAACAGAAAGAAATAAAAAGAAGAATAAAAAATAAAAGTTAATGAAAAAAAAATCTGAGTGACTAGCCTCAGTAAGAATAAAGTGCACGCATTTCTGTTGACGAAAAATTAATTAATTAACTGAATTTCTGAGTGCAAATTCAATTCTGCAGCCCCAGTGGAAAGTTTATTTATCCATGTATCTTGTCTTATAACGATGTCGAACCCAAGTCGACATAAACATTTTTAGGTACTCTATTTGCTTGAGTATACGTTCTCTTTGCTAGCGTTCACGTTCGAGATTTCACGCCTCACGTCCTATGCATATTGAATAATTGACATACTTTAAATAAGTAAATTAATGAAATGTCACTTGTTCAAATCTCAACTATTGCATAGAAATTACTCTCTAGTAAGGCATATGCACAAGTCAAAAGCTGTGACTTTCCCAGTTCATGAAAATTGCAAGATATCTCATAGCCCTTAAAAAAGTCAGGCATCTGTCCTCGTACCTTTGGATTATGAAAAAAAAAAAAAAAAAAAACCTTTTAGCGAGTTTTATATATATATACTTCGACATTGAGATATAGTGTTGCTTGGATTAAATATATCTTTTATTTTACTGTTCAAAAGGACATGGAGATATGAGTTGACTAATATATTTCTGAAAACTTAACATGGATATGGTGTGTGAATGAGAGCAATGATGAATTAATATTGGGGAAAAAGTTACCAAAAACTTCAAATATGCCTATTATGATATATTTACCATAAAAAAAATTACACAAAAAATCCCAAACTTGTACATGTATGACATATTTACTTTTTGGCAAGGTTTTGTCAATAATGGATTGTTAAAAATCTGTCAACATAGACGCCAAAAAACAAACAATGTTGACATGGCACCACGTGGCTCAAGTGAAATAAAAATGACATTTTGGCTAAAAAAAATCATCCAATGGAATTTTAATGAGAGTAAATATGTCATATAAATAGAAATTTGAATTTTTTTATATTACGATAAAATTTTATGATGAATGTGTTACAGATGATACAATTTAAAATCTTTGACGTCATAAAAGAAAGTTCAGGGTAAATGCATCACAATGGCTATAGTTTTTGGTTTTTTGTGTCTTTTTCCTTACCTTTTATTAAAAGAGACTGTGAATAATATACATTGTAAATTTTGAATCAAATCCTGTAATTGAAAGGTCATTTGACCCATTATCTTAAAAAGGGATGTCTTAGCGAGAAGGACGTGAAATAGCATTAAACAATAATTATAACAGGAAAAAGTCACAACCTTAAATTATCCTCACTGAGACACATAAACACTGAACTTTTTTTTTTTTTGTGACGTCAATAACCTCAAACTATACCCACTAAGACTCATTTACCTTAACACTTATTCTTGTGATAGAAAAACCCTCAAATTGTACCTATTTGACATTTACGTTGCATCAAAGTTTTGCTAGATGATTTTTCAACAAAAATAACATCATTTTTATTTCTCTTGCCATGTCAATATTATTTGCTTTATAGTGTCCAGTAGACAGATTGTTAACGATTCTCATTAACAAAACTATAACAAAGGGTAAATGTATTACACAAATACAAGTTTGTGATTTTTAGTATGACAAAATTCAATCCTAAATCTTTTAATTTTTGCTAATTGAATTCTAAATCTTTTTACTTTTTGCCAATTGAGTCCATCTGGCCAATTTTGGTAAGAATTTATTGACGTGAATGCCGGTCATCCTACATGGCACAGCTAGCTCTGATGTGGACAAAATTTCTTATTTTTAAATATGTTTTCAAATTTTTAGAATTTTTTTTCCTCTTTCTTCTTTCTCTATCAATCACCCAGCCTCTAGTGACCGGCTTAAGGCCACAATCGGCAAGGATCGGCCCGTCGGAACTGGCTAGGGGCGACCTTGCCGACTCACACGAGGTCATCCCTCGCTAGATCTCGACGAGGTCGACCTCGCATGAGGCCAGCGAGGCATCGCCCCTTGCCTACTTCAAGTGAGGGCGAGGGGTCGACTACAAGTGAGGCTCACCCTCGCCAGATTTGACAAGGGCGAACCTCGCTCAAGACCCACAAGGTTGTCCCTCACCAGATCCCGACAAGGGCGACCTCACGTGAGGCCGATGGTGTCGATCTTGACTGGCCTCTAGCGAGGCTCGACCTTATCAAATTTGGTGAGGGCAAGCCTCACCCGAGGCCAACAAGGTCGCCCCTCGCCAATACTCGATGAGGTCGACCCATCGCAATCTCTGGCTAGTTGCCGGAGGCTAGGCGACTAGCAAAGGAAGAAGAGAGAAGGGAAAAAAAATTAAAAGATATTTTTAAAAAATTCGAAAAAATATTTTAAAAATAAAAAATTGTGCCAACCATGTCATATAGGATGTCCAGCATCTATGTCAGTGAATCCTAGCTAAAATTGACCGAATGAACTTAATTGGTAAAAAGTGAAAAAGTTTATGACTCAATTTGTAAAAGTGCAATAAGTTTAGGGCTTTTTAAACAATTTTGCTAGAAAAAAGTTCAAGGTAAATGTGACTTAGTTTGCATAGTTTAGGATTTTTTTTTTTCTCTTGCCCAATTATAAATGATAGTGTGCTTTCATCTCCTAGGTATCGACTTAATTTGCCTAGCCCCAAAATATAAATGTGCTTCGACCAGTCTTCTTCCTTACAAATCTTTTTTTTTTTTTTTTTGGGTGCAGAAAGTCCAAGTCGAGCCTGCTTGCCTGAAGCAGCAATTGCCTCACGAAACATCTGAAGATGAAGTGTGGAAAAAAAATTATAAACAACATAGATTAAGTTGATTTTAGTTGTTAATCATGTGGACCTCGGACTCTACATGATTAATGATTGAAATGATATTTGTCCCCATAATCTATGCAATAACTTTTTAGGAGTGTGGGATAGAAAGGACTAGAGAAGTTCCACACAATGAGCATAAATAACCTCGTCTAATATCTTTTATACAAAGATATTAAACGACATCGTAGGATGGTATATTGATTTTTTCCAAGTCAAGAGCACTTATATAGGTCAAAGGCCGTGACTTTACCAATCCACGAGGTCTATAGAATATTTCATGATCTCCCATAGTTAGGTCTCTATACTCCTGCCCTGACCTATACTCCTGCCCTTGGTTAAAAAAAAAAAAAAAATAGCATGATATAAATATTCTGTCACAAAAAATAAATGATTTGAAAAATATTTTTTTGAAAAACAGTCGCTTATATCGCTTAAATAATTAGTCAGTGAAAAATATTTTTATTGTTAACAATAATTTGTATATAAATATTTTTGTAAATGATGAAAATATAATGCATTCATTCATTTTTTTATAAACAATACAAATAAATATTTTTAACAAGATATTTTCGAAATCATTCATTTACTGTTAAAACAAACAGAGCTGAAATTTCATCTTGACCTCTACTCATATGAGAAATTAAATTTTATCACTTGAGCAGCCTTGGCCTTCAAAAAATGTCTTCTTTAATTAAGCAAAACAGAAGATTATGTCAAAAATTCAGTTATGGAGGGTAACATACAAGAACCTCAAGTTCAAACGTATTCATGTCATTATGCGTTGGTTCCAATAGGAAAAAACAACAATTGTCAGGCATTGATTCTGCATTTCACGAATTTGCATTTCACAAGAGCCTTTTGATGAAAATGAAGACATTAATTTTAGCATCGCTTCTACAACTTAATGTCTACAAAATATAAAGACAGTGATCCGTAGGATCGAGGAGAATCGGAGTTCAAACTACAAAAACAAAGCACACACATAAATCAGAAATGAGATCAAACTCCACTTGCCCAAATTCCAAACCAAACCCAAAACTCAGCTACAAAATGCCTCTACCCGTTGTAGAGAGAACGAGACGCGCGCCTAATTTATAAACTTGCTCAACCTTCCTGCAAAATATGATGAAGAGGAGAAAACAGGAGACTTTGCAGGAGTGACCATTCTGCATCAAAAGGACTCCTCAATCTCAGGCATCTCCAGGTCACATGATATTACAAAAAACCGTAAATATATACAAACATAACAAGCAGGAAAAGTCGTGAGAGTCGTGAGAGTGGTTCTTCATTCCAAAATCTCGCCTTCCTCTAATTCATCCACCACTGGTGTTAAGTTGCACCCTCCAGGTAAGCCTCCTCTTTCTTCTCTATCTTTTCTGGCAAGCTCATCATCCAATTCAAGAAAATCATCGGGATTCATTTGTGCAATGAGATTTGAGTAGGCATCTATCAGTCCCTGATCGAAGTCAATTTCCATGTCCTCAATAATCCATGAGTCCCCAACATTGGAGGGAAGTGGTTCACTTAGTCCAGATACATGTCCTGCCAAGGGCCCACTTGATGCTTTTATATTTTGATGGGAAAACTGAGATCCTCCACTTGAGTTCCCTTGCTGCATTAGGTCACACACCCGTGATTCCAAACAGCCATTATCTTCAATAATCTCCTCCCTGAAGTGGACACCATGCACATTCGAATTACCACTTCCGACAGAGCACTGCAAATCTGATTTAGGAGTGATGGCTCTCCCGTCTTTCACAACTTCAAAATCACAACTGTGTGATGGAAGGAAGACGTGCATCACAGGATATTCTAAGATGACAACATTTGCCAATAGTTGCCTAAGAGGGGTGTTTATGTCCAACTCCTTGAAAGGTGATTTGGGACCCTGGATTGGCAAAAAGTAGAAATGAACTCACTAGGCCGAACACTTAACTGCTGAGAAGTCTGATAGGCAGCATGTAAAGATGGATGGTCAACTCCAAAGATTGACATCAATAATTGATCTGAGACACCCCCTCCATTATAGAGAAAGATCCACAGCATGAACAAGCAAACAGAAAGACTAAACTTCATGAGCACGCTTGAAGAAGGGAAGATTACCTTTGGATATTTACGAATAAAAATTCTGAGATTGTCCAGCTGTTCATCACAAAAATGCTTTAGCTGATGGTTCCATGGACCAGGTTTCAGATGTTTCTCAATGACGGTACGAAGGGTCATGTCCTCATGTATTCTGCAATAAAAACCATCCTCAATCACTGAACATGGTATCATTGCTTTTTGGAATGGACAGTAGCACAAATTAATTCTCATCTCTAGAGTGAACATAGGTACTGCAGACCAGCTTTCATCAAGCTTAACTACACGACTCACCCATGGTCACATAATACCACATCTGTCGAGTGAAAGCGCCATTCAATCGTCCATGAAATAAATTTCTTCCTGAAACATTTAAAAAAGCACAGTTTATAGATGAGAAACTACAAAACTATTCCAAAATCACATTCTGACTATAAATCTTCTTAAGCAAAAATATCTTCAAAGAAGAGGGCTGATAAAGGCGGAAAGTATTAGCCAAAAGCATGGGAATGCCAAGGTCAAGTAGACCGAAAAACTACTTACAAAATTCAATGAAAATCATTTCTAGAAAAAACTGACATTTACGGACACCTTTAATCTGTATATCCAAAGCATGACCAAAGAGTCAACACCTGACAAGTCCTGCACTTCCTAATCTCATGGCAAGAAAATAACTTGCAAATGAGATTAAAACCTAAATAAGCAGGTTAGATAAGTTCAACCATGCTTGTTTAAGAAATGTTCCTGATCGATGAATTTAATTGCATAGAAGGAATCACTTCTTGATAGCATTTTCTCAGTTAAATGATCAATTCCAAATATTCTTAGGAGCTGCAACTGTCATCCAGATATAAACCCATATAATGAAAGATTCAGAGACATAGAGATAGAAGAGCTGATCTTAATCTTTGATAATACATCTTTTATCATCAGATGGCTTGATTATTGACTTAAGGAGAAAAAAGATGAGAAGGAGATCACATCATCACAGGTAGAGTAAATACTGACATTGTTATCACTAAATCCCTAGAACAAGATCAGGTTTTAAAGATAAATATTTAATGCCTTCAGAAGGACCCAGCTGATCTAATGTTGTATACCCCAGCCAAAAGAATGACCCCACCCAAAAGAAAGAAGTAACTGATAAACAGAAGAAGAAGAATGCATAAAGCCTACCACAAAAATCATCTACACCTATTGTGCAGAACTTGTAGTCATCTTACAAAATCGATAGCACAGTATATATAGTCCACTCTAAGGTCAAGATTCTGACATCACACCTTTGCTCATATCGAGACTGATTTCGGCCCCTTTTTGACAGTCCACTTGGAAGGAACAAGAGTTTCGTTCTCCTACTAGCAGCTGCACGCCGGAGGTTTTGGAGGGGAAACGGCAGCTTAAAATAAGGATGCACACTTAATTTAGTTCTTGTTCTGTGAGCAGCTTCAGTCACCCTCTTCACTTCCTCAAGCAAATTATAGTCTATGTCCATCATGAATTTCAAAGAATTATGAACATAAAAAACTCAAGAATAAATGAAAGATTCTTAAAAAGTAAATATGAAAACAGAAGTCTTGACCCAAAACAAAAAGTTTTAAAAAATAAAAAAAAAAAAAAAAAAAAAAGAATGCAGAAGCAAGCTTTCGGCTTAAGCTAATTTTCTGAGGAAAAGAAACCATTCAGATAAATCATACTCAAGACAGCAAACAAGCTAGAATTTTGATACAGTCGTGGGGGGTGGAGGGAGTGAGAGAGAGTATACCAGAGAGGAGAACATTGTCATTAAATTGAGAGAGAGGGACAAACTCAGTCTGATTCTTCTTGCCACCGCAGCCAGTACGGTGTTTATGAGCATTTACACATGGAAGGCTACATGAACGGAAAAAACATGCAGGGCACTTGTATTTTGATGGGTTCTTTTCACACTCTTGACATAGAAGAGCCTGTTGCTTCGCATTTGGCGTGTCCGCATTTTCTTCTGCTTGATCTTCCATCTGAGGCAAATTTAAAAGGGTTGAAAAGAATGGTATTTGGAATGGTAAGACAATGTGACATGATAATTTAAATAAATGAGAAAAATAAAATCTAGTCAAGAATATGACAGGCAATCCTCCAATTATTTCACAGAAACAATCCTTAGACAGCGAGAAATAGATCAATGGGAAATAAAGGTATGTGCCACAGATCGTTCTATCTTGACCAGTGGATTCCAGGGCCTCGAAAAATGGCCATCATTGAGAGAGTAGGTCAGGTCAGCTGCAAGTCGGAACCTTTTATGATAGGACAAGGAATCTGAGGAATCTCTTATACCCTTACCTCATTAGGTCAATCACACAATATAAGACAGTACACTCTCATATTGTATCCATTCTGGTGTTTGCCGAAAACAACAAATAAATATTAACTACAAAATACACCTTTGAGAGCAGTCCATAAGAGTTATCTTATCATTATTACCGTCCAAACCAGATCACTTGAAAATTGTACACCAGCAATCTCTAAAACACTACATTTTTATTACAAAGCACAACCACAAAAATGAAAAGATACAGTCACACATCAAATCCATTTGCAAGAACCATTTTTTTCTCAGATATGGGAGCCAACATGGGTACTCGAATCTGATTGTCCAAGTTTTCATTTCACAACAGGTATGAGGCAATGAGTGTCCAAAATTTGGATACAAGTGCAGGGATATATTTAAAATAGACAATATGTACGCCTGATAATAACTATTACTAAAGCATTGCTTTGACCTTAACTTCATCTCAGTAATTCTAATAGACGCGGCATTTTGAAACAACATTATGGATTGAGGATCATACGATCCTACAAATTTAACAAACTGTGGCCAAATTGTGAAGCTTTTACTCAGTTTTGCACAGTTACATACATCAACATTAAAACAAGGGAACAAAGTTCAAACATAGGAACACGGTGTGAATTCCTGCACTCCCACATCATACGTTTTCTCTCTTTTTCTTTGTGGACTCCTCCACTCGACTTTGGAGAAGGCCCAAAATTTTCTCTTCTTAACATCCTCCAGTAAATTCTTCATAAAAAATTGCCACCAGCACAAGAGAAGTTGTTAGGATTGGCATCCTACATAGGATCATAACATCCTAAAAATTACACAAACAATAAAAAAGTCTTGGATAACCATATGGAATTTATCAATTATTAACATTGTATGACATTAACACTCCAAAATAGTGCAAATTTTAAGTTTATGACGTCTTCATACTATATGAGCCGGGCCATAGTGACATTGAACCTAACACCAGACTGATTCTGCCCAAGTGCCTCACTTCCACAAGGCATTGACGTAGGAACAGGTGGTTTGGGGGGAGGAGACGCTCCTCCAGCAGAAGTCAGCGTAGGATTTTGCATGCTCTGAAATTGACAGGCTCGAGAATGCAAATCCCGGGTCGAAGACATCTTAACAAATACTAATAATAACAACAACGAGGAACAGAAACAATGCAACAAGAGCGACAAATCGAAGTAACTATAATTGAAAGCCAGAACAATTTCACAGCTCAGCCCATGCACAACCGGTCATCAGCATCAAGTATCACCAAAGTAAGAAACTCCCATCCATTCAACTCTAATTTCACAGCCCATCCATCCACCATCCATTCAATTCATAACATCCATAAGACACCATCCAAACTCCAGTTTAAGAACTATACCCTGAAGAATCACCGAAACAAATCCTTCTGCACCACTCCTTTCTCGGTGTTTTTCCAAAGTTCGGCACGATTCAGTCTGTTCAGCATCCACAAACAACCCATGTAATTTGTTAGCAATCACATTTATTAAATAAAGAACAAAAATTTCGGCTAAAAGAAAAATGAAAAACCCTCACTGAACTAGAAGCGCCGGCCGTGTCGTTGCGTCCAAAGCTTATGGAGGGCCACGAGGCGCGAGCCGTCGCCGTCGAAGCTCGCGGAGGCCGATACGAACAGAAGATGCGAGAGCGACCGTCGCGATTCGCTGTCGTTCCGGTCGCGGCGTCGAAGCTCCCGCGGGCCCTACGCTAGTGGAGATGCGCTCGCCCGTGACACGCGGCGGGCCGCGCCGTCGCGGTGCGTCTCGCCGGCCGGGCGGCGGCGGCGCTCGACGGCGGACGAAACTCGAGGGTGGGGCGTGGCTGCGGGAGAGGAAAGCGAAAAGACGAGCGCGCGGCGGAAGAGAAGGGGAGATTCTTTTATATTTCTGAAAGGCCGACCCGACCCGACCCGACCCGACCGGCCCGAATTCAGAAGATCCGGATCCGGAATAGCCAGTCCGTCGGTGACCCAACCCGACCCGACCCGTTTTCCCCTCCCCTGCCCTTTTCTTTTCTCTTCCTGCGTGCGTAGAGGGGAGAGGACTCGAGAAAACTACTCGGGAAAGAAGGGAAGCCATGGAAGAAGCTCCGACCTCACCGCCGCTGCCGCCGCCTCCCCCGCCACCACCGCTAACGGTCTAAGGAGGACGAGTTGGTGAGGGCTTGGAGGAGGAGGAGGAGGAGGGAGGTTTTGGTGATGAACAGCGTCGTGGATAATCAAAGTTATAAGGAGTTCAGTGTGTGCTTGGATTTGATCAGTGACATATTTAGGAGGGGTTAATCGAAGGACCCGGTTCTAGGGTCGAGGTCGGGGATTTGGAGGGCACGAGGAGCTCATTTAAGTAGATCGAGGGGATGGTGAGCGAATGGAAGGGTCATGGCTCTTTGAGTGAGGTCGAGCTGAAGAATCTCGTGAACAGAAATAAGGCCTTGTTGTGTTTGGTGGGGACGGATTATGCGTCGGCTGTGAGGGAGTTTGAGGAGTGTATTGAAAGAGACGATTCGGATGTGGTGGCGATCAACAATAAGGCGCTTTGTTTAATGTATCTAGGGACTTGTCGAATTCAATCAAGGTGCTGGAGAACGCGCTCGAAAGGGTTCCTACCGTTGCTTTGAATGAGTCTCTCATGGTAAATCTATGTAGTATGTACAAGTTGGCGTATGTCAATCACTCGGATATCAAGAACGCGTTTGGCAATCATTCTATTTTTAAAAATAATTTCTGATAAAAAATTATTCTTTTTTATGAATAATTTATAAACATTTTAAAGTATTTGGTAACTGCTCAAAATTTATATTCTCAAAATAGAATTGCATTTGGCACCGTTCTCGAAATTTCTAATCCGAACCATTTTCTTTTAATTTTTTAATGATTTTATTTACTTCTTTTTTCTTTTCTTTTCTTTCTCTTCTTCTTCAACCTTTGGCCGGTCATCGGCAGTTGGGCAAGACTCGGCCAAACCTTGGTTGGGCGAGCTCGACCTTGCCAAATTTGGGTTTGACCGAGCCTCGCTTGGTCGGGTGAGGCTCCCCCAGCCACCGGCAAGCCTGGCCCAGCCGAGCAAGGCTCGTCGATGGCTGGGGGAGGCCTAGGCAAGGCTCACCGGTGGTTGGACGAGCCTCCGGTGAGCTCACCGGACTTGGTCCAATTGGTTGCCGACGACCGGCGGCGATGGATGGCGTCAGCGGTGATTGACGAGTGACGATGGTGGAAGAAGAGAAGAGAAGAAAAGAAGAAGAGAAAAGAGAAAAAATAAATCTAGGTTTGCTTGATTTTTGTATTGTTCATTCGAACAAAGAAGTAACTTTTTTCTTACTCCTTGATTCGTTCCAAATCCATTTCTGGGAATAAAAATTTTACCAAATGAATTTCTGTTCCAAATCTATTCATACAAAAAAAGAAGAAGAAAGAATATAAATTGTTACTATTTGGCAAATTGTCAAACGTGTCCTAAAAGACTTTTAGTAATTGAATTGCGCAAGTGGCTCCTGATGATTTTGATTCATCGTGTACCAGGATTTGATGGTACTATCTCGTCCACTATCATACGATAGTTTGCTTACTAATGTCATCTAGGGGCCAGGGTGATTTGGGGGTTGGGTTGGGGTAATCGACATTAGTAGGCTCTAAGTCTTGGAGTTCAATGGAGAAATCGGTTTGACTCAGCACCATTGGCTATATAGCGACAATTTAGCAATATTGAGGGGTGGGATTGAGAAAATATATGATGAGGGACTAATTATTTTCCTTCTTTCTAGGTAAGCTCAATATATATATATATATATATATATATATATATATATGTATGTATGTATGTATGTATGTATGTATGTATGTATCAGTGGTGGTCCTAATATAGTACTTCTTGCAAGCAACCAGCATCTTCAAACAAATTATGGACACCAGACTTGAGCTTGACTTATAATAATGAATGCGTTTGTAATGTGTTTATTTCCAGATAAAAGGCAATGTTGATCTCATCTAATTCTTAGAACGTGGGATAGGCCTGACTTCTAGGATTTCAGATGCAACAACCAATACCATTGACTAGATGAGAGCTATGTGGTCAAAGAAGACGCGTACCACTGGTATAACATTGCCTAATTCATCAAAAGAGATCCACTTATGTGCCACAAAATAGCCCCTCTATGGCGATCAAAGACGAGATTCAATAAAAGTGAAGGCTCATCCTAGAGAGGAGACCCAAAAAGAGTACCTCTTCATGATCTTAGATGAACAAGAATTTTAGTACACCACAACATAAGTATGTGATGTGTCACGCCCCGATCCTCAAACGCGCGCCCATCCCTCACCTGGTCAATATATTAGCGACGTCCCAGGACGCATCACCGACTCTTTCTATTTAATACACAAGCGGAAGCATATATTAAAATCCCTAGACAATAAACAATGGGATAGAAAAGTAAGGCCATATTTTTCACAATTGAAAAACCACAACCACACTTTTATACAAAGCAAACCTCATAGTATATTTTACAATACTATTCACAGAAGTCTGATCTATCTCATCAGTTCATGACTTAGGGTTTGCAAACGGGATGGGATCTCAGTTCTCATCCGGGTCATACTCAGGATCCTCCTCGAGGTCATCCTCTTCCGGCTCCTCTTTCGACTCTTCATCTTCAGGTTCCTCCTTTGCAGGTTCCTCCTCTATAGGTTCTTCCTCTGGTTCTTCCCACTCCTGATCCTCCTCCGGTCCCTCCTCTTGCTCGACTATCTCCCCTTCTTCTTCGCTCTAGTTAGCATTCTCGGCTAAGTATACTGGTGACTTAAGATCACCCTCGAGTTTGGGATCCTTGGCATCCACTACTAACCCACCCTTAGGGTCTATCGTCCCTAGTACGAATGCTGCCTCCAGAACGTACAGAGGCATGTCACCTTCCGGGATGAGACCTTCTCTTCACCCATCATGGTAGTGACGATACCATGATCGATACTCATAGGACACCAGGTCATCTCTACCCACGTCAACCCAGATCTTGGACTCTACTAAAACGTACTCCAGTCCTTCCAAGTAAGGGTGTATCGGAAAGTGGTATGCTACTTCAGTGATCTATGCCGGGATACCAAAATGCATAGGAGGAAGATGAGGTGGAGGTGCTGCCATCTAGGGACCTGAAATGTTGTCCTACAACCGGGATAAGACTACATCTAAGCAAGTTCTACCTTCCTAAAACCCGATTAAACCAATACACTATGGGCTACCTATGCACATACGAATCAGAGAACTTACCTTGGCCTCAGATTCCACTTGCATATTAGCACAATTCAATAGGCACCCAATTGCAACATCACAGATCGATACAACGATCAATCGACCTAGTCGATTACATGTCAGCATGACCATTTTCCGATCATCTCAATCCATACTATACAATTTCCAATATAATATATCTAGTCACCGAGCTACATGCATTCTCTAAGGCGACCTATTCGCCAATGCGACATACTTAGTTACCGAGCCACATGCATTCTCTAAGGTGTCTTATACACCAAGGCAACGTACTAATCACTAAGCCCCGTGCATTCTCTAAGGTGACTTATTCACCAAGGTGAAGTACCAATCACCGAGCCACGTGCATTCTCTAAGGAAATATATCAAATCTCCGAGCCATGTGCATTCTCTAAAGCAACTTGTTCGCCAAGATGATGTACTAATCATCGAGCCACGTGCCTTTTCCAGGTGATGTATATACTCAACAATTCACGTGCATTCTCTAAGGTGTCTTATACACCAAGGCGACATAACCGGTCACCAAGCCACGTCATACAGTATTTTCTTTCACTTTTATCTTACCTGATAAAATATCGTGCGTGGGCACACGGTTGGCCTTAGCCAAAATACCATACTTTTCCTTTTCATAAATCCCACAATTTTCTGTAGTCCACCAAAATATTTTTGGCATTATCAACCGATGCCCGGTTATTTTTCAATTAATAACAAAAAATTATTCAATTTAGGAACATATCCTAAAATCACTCATAAATCAATTTAGCATAAAATAAATCTCAAATAAATAAATGGATTGCACCACAATAATCAGCATAAAATTCCAGTCGTCGACCATCCCTAATCCAATTTCCAGAAAATAAATAAATAATTAATTAATTTCGAAAATTAATAAATAAATACAAAAAATTCAATTTAGGCCCATTTAGGCCCGTAATGCCTAATTGGAGGCTGAGACAGATCCGAAAAATTTTCGAGGTTCGCTCAATAATTACTCGAGCCTATCTACTCGCTAATAACTATGTCTAACCACCTAACATGCATTAATAAGTCACTAATTTAATTATTTTAAACTAATCTAACCCCTAATCATACTTAATTAACACTAATCAATCCCTAAGCATCATTAGCAAAATAAGTGGGGTTTAGTGAGTTAAACTCACCCATTTAACAATTCGTTCAGATCGAAATGTCGGGAACGCCACGGGGGACTTTTTCTCCAAAGCGGGCCTAGGGTACGGGGCCCGTAAACACCTCAAAATGGGCTTGGAAGTGGCTAGAATGCCCACTTTTCTGCTTGCTATCTTCAGCTGCAAAACAGGGGAAATGGAGTTGGTTTGGTGCGGTGAGGCTCGAGAAGGGTAAGCGGTGGTTCGGCGAGTTAAACGGCCGTCCCGGCGAGCTTCCTCAGCCTCTCTTGATGGTTGAACAACCCCTCACACATATGAAAAGGAGCTGGAACAGAGGTGGTTGGACGGCGGAACATGCGGCAAGGGCGGACGGCAGCTCATGCGGCGGTGGCGCTCGAAACAGCGACGACGCGTGGTGGTGATGGCGTGGGTGACGTGCGGCTTCTCCTTACTGTCTTCCTTGGCTATGGTGAGTGAAAATGAGGAAGACGGAGAGGGTTTGGCCTGCTGCAAAGGAGGGGGAAGGATAAAGGCAAGAGAGGGGGCCTACCATCCTTAATTTCCACATTTTTGTCCCCCTTGAGCTTGTCCAACAAGCCAAGGTTCTATGGCTGTCATTAAGCCATCAAACACTCTCCACAACTTCTTGAAATGGTCCAAAGACCATAAGGAATGGGGGCACACGAATTTTATAGCAAATGGCTTCAATTGGATGCTTGGTCTACATCAATTCCTCCTCATTTGGCCTCCATAAAATCAATTAACACCTCAATGCTTCAATTGGCATTTTTCCTCATCCAAGAATTCATCTTGCATCTCAATTTTGCAACCAAAAATAATCCCCGGCTTTTTCTGCAGAAAAACGATCCTGCGATGACTTTCTTCCCAAAAAGTCTCGGGTGTCAGAAAAAACTTCTAAGACTGAGTCGACACGCCTAGAATTTATTGTAACATGACAGGATCTTCAATTTCTGAAATCGGACTTGAATTCACAATTAATTTCCATCTGGCGCATTTTTAGCGTGACCTAGGTTATCGGGTAACTTTAAGAAATTTTTAGTGCAAATGACCCGTGGTCGATTTTCTTCAAGCAACAATGAACCCACTCAACTCATTAGTGACTCTCGGTTGTCGTGAAAATCTCGAGGATTCAAATACGGACACAGGGTACCAAAATGATAGAAAAATCAATCTAATGCCGATTGACAAGAATTTTCCAATTTAGTGGTGTCACCCACGATTAGTCACACATCTCAATCGAACCAAACTATCTCTGATTTCAAATCGATTTTATACTGTGCCGTAATGGCCTCTAAAGATGGACATGGTCGAGAAGCCAATTCCTGATCGATTTCTCAAGTCTATTGCCTAAAAATTCCTTAATGGTTTCCTTAGATAGTCTAGTTATCTCGAGAGTGATCAGCTCTGAGAACAACCCTATAGGTGCGTCAATGAAATGCCCGATTTATTCAGTAGAAAACAGGATTGAAAATCTGGGATATTACATGATGTCCCTTATAGGTACGGGGGACTTTCATCAAGCACCACATGCACAAACAGAGCTGCAAAGTCAAAGCATTTGTGACATAGAAAGTGTGTCCTTAACTCGAGTATCTTATCATTAAATCTCGATGATGGACATCACATAAATGCAAACCTAAGAAGAAATTATGCAATCATGAAATGAAAAAGGCCATATACTCTCGTCAACTGTATTAAAATGACTACTGGCACAATCTGGATGATTCTACTGTTCTACTCCGCATATAACTGTGATGCATGATCCCGTAGTTGGTAATCTTATGAAAAAGTTAGTAAACATAAATAATAATAAAAAACCGGTAGATAAAAATAATTATTAATCTATTGAATTCTTGATAACTTGTTATAACTTAGCAACACTTTTATGCAACTACTAGCTTTTCTTATCTTTTATGGAATTTTATTTGTCTTTCTCCTAATCTTCTTAAATTCACCAACTCTTACATTGACATTGGCATTTTTAATAATATTATGAATTTTTAAAATCTTTTATGTTTTTTCTCATTTTTTCCCTTCACTTTTTTTTTGGGAAGCCTGAGGGCCGACAAGGGTTGCCGGCTAACTGTCGTCGACACTGCACGAGGGCGTTGTGGCCCTTGCCCTTGCCAGTAGGTGTCATTGCCCTCACTGTGGCTGGTGAGGGCGAGGGCCACTGTGTCCTCACCAGCCAAAACGAGGGCTCATGAGCCCTCACCTAGTTTTGGCAAGGTCTACGATCTAAGTGGTATCGACACCAATATCGACACCGTAGTATGACACGACAAATCAATACGTCATTTCTCAAAAAATAGATAATTTTGGACACGTTGGGACACCTTATATACTAAATATATATTTTTATAATTATCATTTTTATGATTATTTCAATCAAATTAATTTGATTCATTCAAAAATAAATAATTAGTAAAAAAATCTAGAATGAATTTACACTAAAAATATCAATCCATCAATTATTAATATCATTTATTGTTTCAAATTTAACAAATTCAACTCCATTCCAATAATCCATAAAACTTAGAGAGAAAAAACAAGTAATTCAAATTATGGACTTGCGTGTCAAATGTGTCTAAAGAGAAAAGAAAAGAAAACAAAAACTTGGGGGTAAATTGTGTATCATGGTGTTGATACCTAAATTTTTGCATAATTTTTGGGTTAATTTTTACTAAAAAAAACCACATGGCATATAGTTTAGAAGCATTTTATTTTTATTTTTATTTTGTTTTATTTTAGACCACCTGTGAGGGAATGATTTTTCACATATTACATTGAGATTTTTCACATATACACTGGGATGTATTTTCCACAAAAAAGGAATTTTTTGGATGGAATATGCGAAAAATACAAAAGGGGAATATTACGCGAGTTGTGTATATTTCAAAGATATATTTAGGGGTATCGTGCGCAAACAAAATAAAAAAGAATATATTGCGAAGATGCATTTTTTTTTTTTACCTATAAAAGACATGGTGTGCGAATTAATTTAGGGGGTTCTTTCTTTTGGGTGAAAAAAGAATACAAAAGTGAAAAGTAAAAAAAAAAGTGACGTGAGAGAGAGACAAAATCAAAAAAAAAGAAAAAGAAAGAGAAACCCTAGGTGCGACTGTTCATCTTCCTCAGGGCTGTCCCTGCCGGCGCCGGCGTCGGCGCCGCGTGCCCGCACCGTCGTCGTCTCGCCCGCCGCCGCAGCCGCGACTTAGCCGTGCGTCCTTTGGCCGTTCGCTGCTGCTCGTCGCCGCGTTCACCGCCTCTGCTGGAGCACCCCGCGCCAGATCTAGATCTGGGCCGCCGCTCGACGCTCGACGCTTGCGCCTCCGATCTCCTCCGCCGCAGCAGATCTGCTCCGAGATTTGGCGTTCTGTCCCGCCGCGACGCCCTGCCTCCGTGCGCCGCCGCCCTGTGCTGCCCGTGCCCGGTCGCCAGCCACTGCCGCGACGCTGCTACCGCCCCAGACCTAAGTACGATTTGCACCAGCCGAGCGACGATCCACAGGAGCCCGCGCCCCGATCCGATTCTCTCGCCGTGCCGCCCCGACGCCGCCTCCGCTCGCCGCCTGCAGATCTGAGATCCCCACAGCAGTCGGTCCAGATCCGACGCCGTCCCTGCCTCCTCATCCCCGTTGCGACCCAACGACGCCGTTGCCATAGATCTGCCACGCCGGACGCCGCACCCAATAGCCAGATCCAGACGCCGGAGCTCCTCGCCGCAGCCGCCCGAGGCCTCTTGCCATCCCTACAACGCCCCGTCGTCCGAAGCCCGTGATCCGAGCGCCCCGACGCCGCCCCCGCGACGCAGCCCCGTGCCGTCCCGCAGGAACCCCTTGCCAGAACCCTCGCCGGAGAACTCCCTCCTCGCCGGACCGGCCACAGCTTTATTTTTCTTTTTCTTTTTAGAAAAAAAGAAAAAAGAGAAAAAAAGCAAAATTAGGTAATTTTTATTTTTTCTTTTCTTTTATTTATTTATCTTCTTTTTTTTTAATTATTGTTGATATTTCATATTATTTGTTTTTTAGTGTAATTATCCCTTTAATGTGAAATTGAAATTGCATGATGTGAAATTGCCTTGAAATTAGTGGTTGTCAATCCGATTTTCGCGCCCGAAATCCCACTCGCAATTACTTAAAAAAATCACTAATCCAATCTCCCGCCCGTGATCTGATTCGTGATTTATGTGAAATTGGCCAACCCGATCTCATGCGCGAGATATGGTTCGTCAATTTGTGTATCAATGTTGCTTGATTTGTTGACTTGTCACTTAGGTTAATTTTCTTTAAAAAAAATAAAAAATGTAGGTTAGAATTAGGTTTATTTCTTGTTTTAGGGTTTACATATTTAGAATAGGAATTTTATTTCGAATTTTCGAAAAATCAAAAATTAAAAAAATCAAAAAATTAAAAAATCAATTAATTTAGGTTGCTAGTTCTTTTTTAATTTGGATTGCATGTTTAATTATTTGGCAATTATTAATTTCGAAATTAAAAAAAAGGAAAAAAGGAAAAACAACAAAAAATCATCATGCATATGTCATATAGAGTTATGGCATATTTTGCACGTCATTGCATATTAGGGTAAAATTGCACTTAGTTTAATTTAGTTAATATTTTTCTTAATTTATTATGTGTTTAGGTATTTTCTTAAATAGATTGCATTTTATGATTATTTGGGTTAAGATAATATTTTAGTTTAAATTAGGATTTGGCTCAACCTAATTCCTAATGCAAATTGAATAGAATCTTAATCTAGTTAGATAATTTTCACATTTTTCCTAATTCCGAATTTCATGAAAAATACAAAAAATGTCTTAGAATAAATTAGTTCATTTCTCTAAGATAAATTGCATTCTTTTAAGGAAAAGAAAGAAAAAAGAAAAATGTCATGTGCACTTTATTAGGATTAGATTCATCAAATGCATGCCATTTAGTGGTTGTTGCTAAGTCCATTCAATTAGAAATTGCATGTCATTAGAACTAAGTCATTTAGTTAATATTGCATGATTTTCATTAAATAAGTGAAAAAAAAAAAAGAAATTGCGTGTTAATTAGAAATCATATCTAGGACTGTTGATGTAAATTCTAATCTAACAACGCAGATGCTTTCGTTGCTTTGAGGTAAGTTTTTGCAATTTATTCACTGTTTATCTGGGTGTTAAATTGGTAGTTTGCGTACCCGCATGATCACCTCACATGTTAGGGAAATAGATTTAAAATTAATTCAAGCTGCTTGCCAAATATTTTTTTTTTCAAAATAAAAGAATGGTACCGAAAGGGCATTAGAAAAATCTAGTATAACCAAGTCCCCGTACCTAGAGTTCTAGTTCGTAGCAGTAAAGTAAAGCTCCCGTTACTTTACTTGGTTTTCTAATCGAACCACCAAAAATAGATTAGTGGCAACTCCTAGATAAAATCTATTTGAATGTTAAGAATTTGAATATAAGTCGCGAATTGGTATAAGCTTGGGAGAGCTCGAGTTAAGTCTAGGCTTAACAATCCATTAGCCTAAACCTAGGTGGTTCACCTCGAAAATTAGGTCGCGACACATGGAAAGTGAGAGTCAAAGAGAAAAGAAGAGAAGACTACGTTTTTCTTCTTTCCCCATTTATTATTTTTATTATTGTTTTTTATTTTTTCACATATATACATTTTGACCCATGATTTATTGAAAAATTTAAAAATTGATCTCGTTCGTTAGAATCACATGTCGGAAACTCATATGTTAGAATTTTGGCTACAGTGTCGGAGAGCGTTGAGAAAATTGACCACGTATCGGATTTTTCGACATGTCTTGACTGAGTGTCCGAGAGTGTTGGACACATGTTAGAGTATCCGACACGATTCGAAGGCTCTTGGAGAGTGTCATTGTTTCCTAAACTACGACGCCCTCTCCAATCTGGGCCAAAACTAAAGCCGGCGGGGGCCATAGCCACCTAGTCTAGTGCCAACAAGGGTTGGACCCACATTTGCTAGCCCTCAGGCTTCCTAAGAAAAAAAGAAAAGAAGAAAAAAACCATAAAAATTATCAAAAAATCAAAATATTATTAACAAATATTCATGTCGGCACCGCCCACATCATGTCAAAGCTAGTCATGCCATGATAGCAATTTTCAGCCAAAATTGGCCAGAATGACTTAATTGGTACAAATGTAAAAGGTTTAGTCATAATGTACAAAAAAAGATGTCATAACAAGTTGTAAAATTGGCTTATCACGTTATATATGCATATATAGTCCCGATTGTTATGAAATACATGAATGAATATTCATTATATTCATCTTATCTATTGTACTTATTATGATACATTTGTATAATACATTATAAGTACATCTCTCTATACAATGAATGTTCATCTCCCTATCCAATACATGTATTATTTGATACATTGATATTAATAATAAGTACATTATTGTTTTCTTATAAATAGGAGCTTAGTTTTTGTCATAGATATAATAGTGATACACTGGAAATAAAATTCTCTCCTCTGACTTTCTCTATGATCTCTGGTGTCTGATTTTCTCTACTCAATCTCTCTGTTCTCTCTAATATATATTTGCAACGCAATATTTTACAACACATTATCAGCACGAAGATCTACTGACTGAGTAAGTAATTTTTGTAAGTTAGGTATTTTTTTTATTAATCAACTTATACTTCATCTTCTTCTATCAATTCTTTATTTTTATTTTTCTTGGCCCAAAACCAAATTTCAAATCTAAAAAAGTATCTTTCTGCTCCTAAAGTGGCGGTGGATATTTAGAAATCATTCTAATTAATTTAAGGATTTATTTTTACAAGGATTATGGGAAATATTGAAAATCCCAAATTCCATATCCTGGAAATTAGTGGAAAGAATTATCTATCTTGGTGCATTGACATGGAAATGCACCTCCAAGGGCAAGGTCTCGCTAATACATTACAGAGGATGGAACCTCAAATGAAAAGGATAAAGTAAATGCGCTGATTTTTATTCGCTGTCATTTGCATGAGAGCCTGCAGACCTAATATTTATCCGTTCAAGACCCTCAAATCTTGTGGAGGAGGTTGAAGAATGGGTATGATCATACCAAGACTGTTATCCTCCCTCAAGCACAATATGATTGTCAAAATCTCATACTGCAATATTTTAAATAAGTGTCTGACTATAATTCCACTTTATTTGATATTATTTCTCGGCTTGAATTATGCAGTATCAAACTCGTTGATGCGGAATTGTTAGAGAAAACTTTCTCCACCTTCCATGCTTCGAATATTATATTGCAACAGCAATACCGGCAGCGTCTGTTTGCCACATACTCTGAATTAATTTATGTGCTCCCTACTACCGAGCAAACTAATGAATTGCTGTTAAAAAATCATGATCTTAGACCTGCTGATTCAAAAGTATTGCTTGAAGCACATGCTAACTTTGAAAAAAATACTGACCATTTTAAGGGCTATAAGTGCAAGCAAGAACATAATCTTAGAATGGATGGCAAGAAATTTTACTACCCTAGGAAATCTAACTTTGGCCCAAATCATGGCAAAGAAAAGAAGCCAAAGAAGGTGATTAATGAAAGTATTTGTCATTGTTGTGGCATGACTGGACACTGGTCATGTACTTGTCATACGCTAAAATACTTTATTGACCTATACCAGGCATCTTTAAATAATACAGGCAAGCGTGGTGAATCTCATGCCATTGAAATTAATCCTACTGTCATAACCACTGTTGAGGCGGCCAACAATATCTCCGTTAGTTGGACTCCTCTTGCTTCTAAAGTAGCAAATGCATCCCTAGATGTCTCTGATTTCTTTGAGAACCTCTGATTACTTTGATGAGGCATCAGATTGGTGGATGATAATTTGAACTTCGAATTCTATTATTTTAATAATTTCTTTTTTAGTTGTTTTGCTCTTTTTATTGTTCTTTAATATGGTTATGAAATGTTTATGAACCTTATATAATATTTATTTTGAAATTTTGTTTGACTCTATAACTAATATGCAAATTTTGTGATACTTGACAACTGAAGTTATCAATATAAATGCAATTGGAAAATATCGAGAAAAATGAAGATGTTTGTTTGCTTGATAGTGCAACAACACATATTATATTTCTAGTAGACACATTTTCTCGAGTATGACATTGCGTAAGGCACAAATCCATACAACATCATGTCTTGTTCCAATTATTGATAGTTTTGGAAATGCCACAATTGTTTTGCCAAACGGCACCATCCTGCATATTAAGGATACATTTCTAAGCATTAGATCAAAATGGAATCTGCTTAGTTTCAAATATGTACGCCGTAATGGGTACCATATTGAGGCTATTTATGAGCAAGATAAGGAATATATTGGCATTTCCTCTTATAAGATGGGCTTAAAAACCATCCATGAGAAGTTATTACGATAACGAAGTCCCATATTCCAAGTGCAAATGCTCCATCTAGGATAGCTGTTTCCGAAGACAAGGCTAAAATGGATCAAAATCCCCTACACTTGAAGCGTGGTAAACCGATAGGATCAAAATATACTGCTCCTCGAAAACGAAGGGGAAAGAATCAGGAATCCGCTCTAGAAGAGCCTGGCATTGTGCTCGCTCCCAAATAGCTTATTGCCCCTGAAGAGGCGCAAACCCATGAAAGGAAAACCAACCCCGAGAATACCGAGAATTCTATTACATATTGTAATGAAATTTTGGATCGAACTGAAATCATCATTGATGATACTTTTGCATTCTCAGTTGCTCATAAAATTATGGATGATGATTGTGAGCCGCAATTTATTATTGAATGTTGTCAAAGGTGAGATTGGCCTAGGTGGGAGGAAGCAATTAAGGCTGAATTAGCTTCTCTAGCTAAACGAGAGGTTTTTGGACTCATAACTCGTATCTCCGATAATGTAAAGCCCAAGTTGGATATAAATGGGTATTTGTCCGGAAACGAAATGAGAAAAATGAGGTTATTAGGTATAAATCCCGACTCGTTGCCCAAGGATTCTCCCAAAGACCTGGGATTGATTATAATGAGACATATTCACCTATGATGGATATGATTACATTTCGTTTTCTCATTAGCCTAATGATCTTTGAAATATTGGAAATGCATCTTATGGATGTTGTGACGGCATATTTATATGGTTCATTAGACTCTGATATTTATATGAAAATTCATGAGAGATTCAAAATAATTAAAGCATGCACTCCCTGCAATTTATTTTCAATAAAATTGCAAAGATCCTTGTATGGGTTAAAGTAATATGGTCGCATGTGGTATCAACGCCTAAGTGAGTACAAGAATGATTCTATCTGCCCATGCGTGTTTATTAAGAAATCAAAATCAGATTTGCTATTGTAGAAGTTTATATCGATGATATAAATTTAATTGGAACTCCAAAAGAGTTAGCTAAAATTGCTGAGTATTTGAAAATGGAGTTTGAAGTTAAAGATTTGGATAAAACCAAAATTTGTCTTGGTCTAGAGCTTGAGCATAAAGCAAATGAAATAATCGTCCATCAATCAGCATACGTTAAAAGATTGCTTAAACGCTTTAATATGGATAAAGCTCACCCATTGAGCACCCCTATGGTTGTAAAGTCTCTAAAACACCAAAAGGACCCATTTCATCCTAAAGAATCTGATGAAGAGATACTTGGTCTTGAAGTACCATATCTCAATGCAATTGGGGCTTTGATGTACTTGACACAATGTATGAGACCAGATTTCGCTTTTGTGGTAAATTTATTGGCACGTTTTAGTTCTGAGCCAACTCGGAGACATCAGAATGGAGTTAAACTTATTTTTCATTATCTCCGAGGAACCATAAATTTGGGATTATATTATTTCAAGAATTCCACTAACTATGGATTTAGTTGGATATGCTGATACAGGATATAGATCTGATCTACATAAAGCTCGCTCTCAAACCGGGTATTTATTTTATTATAACAGCACCGCTATTTCTTGGTGTTCTATGAAACAATCACTAGTAGCTACATTCTCTAACCACTCTGGGATTATTGCTTTATATGAAGTTGGAAGAGAGTGTGTTTGGTTAAGATCCATTATAACGCATATTCATAATTCTTGTTGTTTAATACCGACTACAAATTCTCACACTATAATTTATGAGGCAGAAGTACAGCCCAAGTATCAAAACTTGGCACGAGGGGATACTTAAGTGCCAAAACTTTGAAAATGTACACTTAAGTACCACCTCCGGCGAATCTTGCCGAAAATCCTACGTGACAATATTTTATTATTTTTTCTTGCCTACGTGGCTCACCGGAGAGTTGACGTGGCTGAAACTCACCCGAAACGACGTCGTTTGCAAAATAAAAATTAAACTACCAACTAAAATATTCTAAAAAATAAAAATGTATAAATAATAATATAAAAATTAATTAAAAAGGAAGGTTGGGGAGGCCGAAGGAGGTGGCTGAGGGCTCAGCCTCGCTGCTGCCGCCTCCCCGCCGCCGTCGGGAAGGGCTGGCGACGGAGGGGGGAGGGTCGGCCGGGCTGGCCGGCCCCTGGCCGACCGGCGGCAAGGGCCACGAGCCCTCACCGGCGGGCAAGGGCCCGAGCCCCGCCACCTCCCGCCACCGCCGGGAAGGGTCGGCAACGGAGGGGGAGGGTCGGCCGGGGTGGCCGGCCCCCGGTGGCAAGGGCCGCGAGCCCTCGCCGCCTCCCCCGCCATCGCCAAGAAGGGCCAACGACGGCGGGGAGCCCTTGCCGCTGGTCGGCCGGGGGCCGGCCACCCCGGCCGACCCTCGCCCCACCGTCGCCGGCCCTTCCCGGCGGCGGCGGCGAGGGCTCAGCCCTTAGCCGCCCCCTTTGGCTCCCCCCCCTTTTTTTTTTAGGTTTTTTAGGTTTTTAAATTTTAGGTTTTTAGGTTTTATTTTTTAGGTTTTTTTTTTATTTTATTTTTTTTTTATTTTTTAGAATATTTTAAATAAAATTTAGTTTAAATTAAATTTAATTAATTTTTATATTAATTATTTACAAATCGACACAAAACAACGTCGTTTTTGCATTTTCTCGCCACGTCAGCGAGCAAAACGACACCGTTTTGCACCAAATTCGTCGGAAAATTGCCACGTCAGCAATTTGGCCGGATTTTGGCCGGAGTGGCACTTAAGTGTTCCACTTTACTCCGAAACTGGCACTTAAGTGTACCTTTCTGAAGTTTTGGCATTTAAGTGTCCCCTCGTGCCAAGTTTTGGCACTCTAGGTATCCCAAACTCTAATTTATGAAGATAATGCTACTTGTGTTGCACAAGTCAAGGGAGGATATATCAAAGGTGATAGGACCAAGCATATTTTGCCGAAATTTTTCTATACTCATAAACTCCAAGAAAGTCAACAAATTAATGTTAAACAGATTCGATCCATAAATAATCTTGCAGATCTTTTTACCAAATCATTGCCAATCTCAACTTTTGAGAAATTAGTATATGGCATTGGTATGTGGCGAGTTTACAAGATGCAAGATTGATTAGCCTCAACAGTGGCTATATGGCTCAATTGAGGGGGAGATATTATGAACTATGCATTGCATTCTTTTTCCTTTCTGTTCGGTTTTTTCCCACAGGGTTTTTTCGGCTTAAAGTTTTTGACGAGGCAATTAATGCATCAATAAAAGGGAGAGATCATAAAATTTGTTCTCTGCACTCTTTTTCCCTGTTTGTCCGGTTTTTGTCCCACTGGGTTTTTCTGGCTTAAGGATTTTAATGAGGCAGTATCATTCGATGTATATTCGTAATGAATACAATGAATATTCAAGGAGGAGTGTTATGAAATACATGAATGAATATTCATTATATTCATCTTATCTAATGTACTTATTATAATACATTTGTATCATACATTATAAGTACATCTCTCTATACAATGAATGTTCATCTCCCTATCCAATACATGTATTATTCGACACATTGATATTAATGATAAGTACATTATTGTTTTCTTATAAATAGGAGTTTAGTTTTTGTTATAGATATAATAGTGATACACTGGAAATAAAATTCTTTCCTCTGACTATCTCTATAATTTATGGTGTCTGATTTTCTTTACTCAATCTATCTATTCTCTCTATTATATATTTGCAACGCAATATTTTACAACACCGATGAAGTGCAAAAATAGCGCAAAATAAATTATTACACGGTAATGCCCTTAGAATTTTATTATCTACTTATTAGAGACTTGAGTTAATGATATCTTGCTAAATGACTATATGTCAACAAAAGATTTAATTTCAATTGCAATCAATGCTAACTTTGACATGATGCCTTCAGGCTTTCTGGCCAAAAGAAGCCGTGTCAAAAGTGAGAGCTTTCCAGGAAATGAAGTGGAAACGGCCATGAGATCAAATATTCATTGCAATCTCCTTGACGGACAAAATAGTTTGGAGTACTTTTATGTGTATCTTTGCTTTTTGGGATAAAATATCTTCCAATAAATTCCATTGAAGTCGACGTCGGATTATTTGAAACTACTGATGTCACGCCCTGATCCTTGAGCGCGTGTCCATCCCTTAGTGGTCGATAAAATTTTGCGACTTCTCAGAACGAGTCGCCGACCCTTTCATTTTATTGCACATGCGGAAGCGAATAACAAATCCCCTGACAGTAACCATCTCGAGATAGAAAAGTAGGACATCTGATTCAAAAACAAAACATGCTGATAGAGACCAATTGAGTCATATACAAAAGTCTACCATCACAAGACTTCAAAAGACCGACTCTCAAAAGGAACTGTTCTATCTGACCTACACTTCAGATCACCTCAACTCGGCTCCAGATCTTCCACCCTACGGTCCTGAAAAATGAAGCCCACGACGGGGTGAGATATAAATCTCAGCGAGTTCACGCTCTAAACCCCGATTAGGAGAGTAATACGCCTAAGACGTCTTAATCACACAATCATACAATCACAGAGGCTTACCTTGGTCTCAATTCATTCATGCAGGTCAGCACAGTTCATATCACAATCATGTGTATATAGCAAATTCACACACCAATTTGGAACATCCAAACCAATCATTACTCACACGAGCAAGAATCACAATTTAATCACTGCTCACACGAGCAAGAACTACCGATACACATCAAACCTATAATTATAATTAAATCACTGCTCACACGAGCAAGAACTACCAATACACATCAAAACAAGAATTACCGACACACGTCGATCCATCAATTCAACTCAACATGCGTTCCAATTAATTAACTATTACTACCCACATGAGCAGTTTTACCTAACACACGCTGGGGAATAATAATAACTACCGACACATGCCGAGTTAGGTAAATATCCACCGACACACGTCGGGGTTAAGTAGTATCCACCGACACATGCCGGGATTAAGTAATATCCATTGACACACGCCGAGGAAGGGTCCTCTTAACTTTTAACATCCACCGACACACACCGGGAATGGTTCTCATAACTTTTAATGTACACCGACACACGCCGGGGATGGGTCTCTTAACCTTCACACGATCATCAAGCATAAACTCTAGGCATATCAAAAACCAACCATATATCATCAAATATGTAACTTCCAGAAATCAAAAGCTCAAGAACCATCACAAACTCATAACCAGTCCTAACTGGCAGAATAGGCCCACTCGCACGTCTCCAAGTTTAAATCCAGAAACCAAATCAAACGAGTTCGGAAAATTTCCAAATTTGAATATGTTGTAAAAGACACATAAAAAACATTTTTAATGAAGACAGCTTAACCCAGATCCTTCTAGATTCGTCCCAGTAAATCGTCCAATCCAGTACAAAAACTGTGTCTGTTTTCCAGAAAGTCTATTTTCCGAAATCAGTTTGATTCGAGATCCAAAACATGTTTGTTTGATGTGAAATTTGAATATGTTAAACTAGAAGATGTGCAAAACAACTTTTGTGAAGAAACCATTTTGAAATTCGAACTCTAAGACTTGATAAAAACCCCTAGAATCCTGAAAGGTCAACAATTCCAGCAAAAACTGAAGTTCTGTTTGAAAATGACGGAGCTCATATCTCATTCTTTTAAATCCCTAAAAATATTGAGAAAAATATATGATGTAGCTGAGGATGTCTAAAAAATTTCTCAAGAAGATATAAACCTCAAATTCACAATACATTTTGATCTACAAAAATGGCAAATGGCAAGGGTCCAGAAACCAAAACTGCAAGAATTCCACTGGATTCAACTAATCCATCATCAACGGTGCTAATCTCACTAATTAGCTTAACACTAATCTATTATAATGCTAATCTAACCATCCTAGTTTATCACTAATCCATACTTAAGCTAATCTAAACAACCCTTAAGCATAATTAATCTACTAAGTAAGGTTTAGTGGGTAAACTCACTGGTTTAGCGTTCCGGCGAGTTCACGGCGAAGGCGACGCCAAGGCGGGCGACAATCCTCCTAGAGGCGACACCAACCAAGGACGAGAAGGACTTGAAAACAGGCCACGAAGTTTGAAAACCCTTGTTGGTTTCTGCTTCTGTTCTTGGCTGAACTGCAAAGAAGAGACCGGCAGCTTCAACGGCGAAAACGGACCGATCGGAGCTCGGCAACGGGTGGTCGACAACCGGTGGCTTCCGGGGTCAAAGGGGACTTGTTGGTGGTTGGGATGGCCAAAGGAAGGGTCAGAATGGGAGAAAAATGAAGAAAAATGCAAAACAGTGCAGGTTGGCAGCAAACCGGCGGACCGGCGACCGGCGACTTCTCGCAGGTGGACGGGACGGCCGACGAGTCATTCCGACAAACGGCGAAGTGCCCCTATACAGTCTGGATGTGTTGGTCATAATGGTGGGTGAAGCGTGAGTTGGTTCGCACGGGAAGACAACTTTTAACTCGGATCTTTGGTGAAAGGTCAGCTGGAGCAAAAACTGGAACGAGGAGAAAATAGGGGGAAAAATTGGGTCGACGGGCTTGCGACGGTGGAGGGGGCTGCTGGCTTCCTTTCTCTGGTTTCTCTAAGTTCTCTAATGGCTCAACCATGGAGAAAAGAGGGGGAAAGAGGAAGAAGAAGCAGCTGGTCAAGGATGGGGGATCCCATTTGCCTCCAAAGTCTTCCTTCTCTATCTCTTTGTCCCCCAAGACCAAGTCCAACTTGTGTGCTATCTTCCACAGCAATCTTCAGCCTTCAAGATTCCTCAACAAGTTAGGGAAATGGTCCAAAAGTCATAGGCAAGGGGGGTATACGAATTTCATTGATTTCCCTTCAATTGGACACCATTTCATTCTTAATTCAACACAAACCGGCCTTTATAAAATTAACTGACACCTCACCAATTCAATTGGTATTTTTCCTCACCAATTGATCCCACTTGCATCCCAAATGTGTGATAAAAAACGGTTCTCGACATTTTTTGGACAAAAACGACCATACCTCAACTTTTCCATAAAGTCTCGGTTTGCAGAAAAATCTTCTGAGACTGAGTTGATGTTTCTAAAATGACTTGTGACATGCCAGAACTTTCAATTTCTAAAATCGGATTCAAATTCGCAGTTAATTTCAATCCGGCGCGATTTTAGCGTGACTTTGGCTACCGGGTAGCTTTCAAAAAATTTTAGTGCAAATGACCCATGGTTGATTTTCTTTGAGCCACAATGTACCACTTCGACACATTGGCAACTCTTGGTAGTCGTGAAAATCTCAAGGTTTCAATTACGGGCACAGGGTACCCGAAATGACAGAAAATCGATCTAGTGCCGATTGCAAGGAAAAGTGAGTTGATCGCCGTATCGAAGCTCCACCCGAGTCTACTTGAATGCCTTTGCCTAGGAATAGAAAGGGAGGACCGTGTGTTAGAGCAAGTTGGGTTGCCTTTACGATATTTACTATATTTCGTACGTTTCGGATATAGCACGTCCCCCTTTTTTTTGACTATAAGAAATCCACACTTTGACACCTAAGATTCCAACCCTGCTTTTTCCTTTTTTTTTTTTTTTGAACCCAAGAGGAGAGATGAAAGGAAAGAAAGGAAATACCAGCCCATCTTTCTCCAGAGAAGCAATCGCTCGAAATCTCTCCCTCCGAGAATTTTGCAATCAGGTGGAATCACCCACACTTTGATCACACATCTCAGTCAAATCGACCTATCCCTGATCTCTGATCGATTTTGACAATGCCGTAATGACCCTTGTATACTAGCATGGTTGAGCTGTCGATTTCTGGTCGAATTTTCAAGTCCATTGCATTGAAATCTCTTAATGACTTTCCTAGATAGTCTAGTTATCTCACGAGTGATCGGCTCTGAGAATAGCACTATAGGCGCGTCGATGAAATGCCCAATTTATTCAATTAAAAACAGGATTGAAAATCCAAGATGTCACAACTGAATAATCTCTAGTTATTAATAAATAACAATCTCAATAGGCTTGGTGATTTTTGTTCCCCAAATTTAATATTGATATTTGTTTTCTTCCAATAATCAAGATATTCCATGGAAAATTCAATCATGACATTTTGGTAGTTGTCCTTTGGGAAGATCGTTAGCATTGAAAGTACTTTACTAATGTACCATTGAAAGTAATGTTGTGTTTGACATGATAGAGTGGAAGGGAATCAAGGGATGGCATGGCGTGACTATTCCGGTATTTTTGTTTGGTAAAATGTGATGGGTATGAAATAATGCTATGGGAATGGCATTGAATGATGATATGTTAATAATTTCTATATTGTATTCACGTTAATAGTACTAGCAAATTGGCACACGTTTTATGTATGGCCAAAAAAAAGTTGAATTCCTTCAAAAAGGGGCAAAATGATTATTCTTTTCTCGCCAGACGTAGATCGGGACGACTCTTGTTCAACATTTTTCCCCATTTTCACTATGCAGAAAACGACATACCTCTTCCTTTCACGTCCAATTGAGCAAAGTTGGGAATTTTCATTTTTTCCCTATTCTTTTTCCCCCTTTTCCCTCCACCTTAATGGTAATGTCCAATTTGTTTTCTACATAGAATTTAGTTTAGTATATGTCCAAATAAATTTCTGGGTTAGGCAACAAGTAAAAATATATGAGAGTGAAAAAATCACGTGAAACTACAAAACCAACTTTTTATTATCATTGGACAATTCATCTCATAATTTACCGTATAATTTTCATGGCAGATGCCTCCAGCGGGGTAAAAAAAGCTAATTTCACGGAGTATTATAACAATGATCCGTGTAAGGAAAGCTATCTACTGACGTATATTTTGGTACTTAAACTTTGACACATTTGCAGGCAAAGACCTCGCTACAAGTCTTGGTCTGCTTGTCCTGTAGCCATGTCTCCGTCAATTACGAGCATCGGGTGAAGGCATGAATTACAAGCAAGTCTTGGTCTTCTTAGGCTATAAACGAAGACCTACCTGCAAATCTTGGTCTTCTTGTGCTGTAACCATGTATCCGTCAATTACGAGCACCGCGTGGGGGCGTGTTACTTCCTATCCTCTTAATATTTTCAATGGAAGAAGAAAATAATTTGAATGATTACCGCCTGAGTACGACTCAATAAGATGATGTCGGTTGTATGGGGAGCTCAAGATAATTATATAATGGCTGCATGCATAAATCTTCCTCGCACTTCTCTCTTCGACAATCTCCACTGCTTGATGAAATCAATGCTAACTTTGACATGATGCCTTCAGGCTTTCTGGCCAAAAGAAGCCGTGTCAAAAGCGAGAGCTTTCCAGGAAACGAGTGGAAACGGCCATGAGATCAATATTCATTGCAATCTCCTTGACGGACAAAATAATTTGGAGTACTTTTATGTGTATCTTTGCTTTTTGAGACAAAATATCTTCCAATAAATACCATCGAAGTCGACGTCGGATTATTTGAAACTGCTGAATAATCTCTAGTTATTAATAGATAATAATCTCAATAGGCTTGTGATTTTTGTTCCCCAAATTTAATCTTGATATTTGTTTTCTTCCGATAATCAAGTTATTCCATGGAAAATTCAATCATGACATTTCGGTAGTTGTCATTTGGGAAGATCGTCGGCATTGAAAGTACTTTACTAATGTACCATTGTAAGAAATGTCGTGTTTGACATGACAGAGCAGAAGGGAATCAAGGGATGGCATGGCGTGACTATTCTGGTATTTTTGTTTGGTAAAATGTATATTCCATGGAAAATTCAATCATGACATTTCGGTAGTTGTCCTTTGGGAAGATCGTTGGCATTGAAAGTACTTTACTAATGTACCATTGTAAGTAATGTCGTGTTTGACATGACAGAGCGGAAGGGATTCAAGGGATGGCATGGCGTGACTATTCCAGTATTTTTGTTTGGTAAAATATGGTGGGTATGAAATAATGCTATGGGAATGGCATTGAATGATGATATGTTAATAATTGTATATTGTATTCACGTTACAGTACTAGCAAATTGGCACCCGTTTTGTGTATGGCCAAAAAAAAAGTTGAATCCCTTAAAAAAGGGGCCAAAATGATTATTCTTTTCTCGCCAGACGTAGATCGGGACGACTCTTGTTCAACATTTTTCCCCATTTTCACTATGCAGAAAACGACATACCTCTTCCTTTCACGTCCAATTGAGCAAAGTTGGGAATTTTCATTTTTTCCCTACTCTTTTTCCCCCTTTTCCCTCCACTTTATTGGTAATGTCCAATTTGTTTTCTACATAGAATTTAGTTTAGTATATGTCCAAATAAATTTCTGGGTTAGGCAACAAGTAAAAATATATGAGAGTGAAAAAAGCACTTGAAATTACAAAACCAACTTTTCATTTTTATTAGACAATTCATCTCATAATTTACCGTATAATTTTCATGGCAGATGCCTCCGGCGGGGTTAAAAAAGCTAATTCCACGGAGTATTATAACAATGATCCGTGTAAGGAAAGCTATCTACTGACGTATATTTTGGTACTTAAACTTTGACACGTTTGCAGTCAAAGACCTAGCTACAAGTCTTGGCCTGCTTGTGCCGTAGCCAGGTCTCCGTCAATTACGAGCATCGGGTGAAGGCATGAATTACAAGCAAGTCTTGGTCTTCTTGGGCTATAAACGAAGACCTACCTGCAAATCTTGGTCTTCTTGTGCTGTAACCATGTCTCCGTCAATTACGAGCACCGCGTGGGGACGTGTTACTTCCTATCCTCTCAATATTTTCAATGGAAGAAGAAAATAATTTGAATGATTACCGCCTGAGTACGACTTAATAAGATGATGTCGGTTGTATGGGGAGCTCAAGATAATAATATAATGGCTGCATGCATAAATCTTCCTCGCACTTCTGTCTTCGACAATCTCCACTGCTTGATGACAATGGAAAGATCAATTGCAGCTTTCTTGTTCGTGCTGCTTGCTTGTTTACCTTCAGCACTAGTCCTTGTGGTTCAAGCCCAAACAGGTATCTCTCTCTCTCTCTTGTCACTGCCTATAGCGATCCATGAGTTTAGACCCTTTAATAAAACAAAATGGTCTCTTCTTTATATTCATTCTCACTTGCTCCGACATCAAACTGACGGTACACTAGGTATTATGGTATGGAGTTATGTGAATGATCAGAATTCAATGAACATGTTCCAATGGTCCAAATAGAAAATTTGCAGTTCTATTTCGTTGACATTTTCTTTTCTCTAAACTTGCAAGGTTTTATCAGCATCGATTGTGGGGCACCCAATGAGTACACCGATGAGAACACTAATATAACATATAAAATGGATGATGGGTTCATAGGCTCTGGGAAAAACATGCCAATATCCGGGTTGACAAGTGAACCACAGTGCGCAAACAATGTAAGGTATTTTCCGGATGGAACGAAGAATTGTTACACTTTGAGACCAGACCAAGGCAAGAACAGAAAATACTTGATTAGGGCATCATTTTGGTACGGGAACTATGATGGGAAGAATCAGGCTCCTTTATTCGATCTATACATCGATCTTAATTATTGGGCCACGGTGGACTTCTCTTCTAGCATCAAAGAGATCATTTATGTGCCCAAGGCAGATGATATACGAGTGTGTCTTGTGAACACTGGCAATGGAGTGCCCTTTATTTCGGCATTGGAACTAAGACCTTTGGACGATGACATCTATCCATTGGGATCTGGGTTCTTGCAAACCTGTGGGCGGTTCAACCTGGGACCAACCTCGACGGCATATGGATTCAGGTGATCAACTCATTTTTGAAATAAGAATGTATTGTAGTAATCATTAGTAAAGAGAAAGATTCGGTTTTTCCTCATCAAATTTTGCCATTCTTCAAACTATTGAAGGCGCTAGTCAGCAAAGACGAAAAAGGCCATGAAAAGATCAACAAATTACAGTACAGAAAACTGCTAATATAATCAACAAAGATAGTTGAAGAAAATGATTCTAGATGTCAAAGATTATAACAAAAATCACTATATGATGACACAGAATTTCAAAAAAAAAAAAAAATCCATTTGATTTAAGAAAAAAATATAATAAAATTATTTAAAATCTTACACTTATAATCCCAATCAAACTTAGTATTTCGCGTATGTATCAAAAACACCTAAGTTACTCCATCATAACAAGATAACTCATTTATGAATTTCTTAAAAAAAAATTAATACATTTACACATATAGTATGAAACCGTATTTATTTTTTACCTTGCTAATAAAAAATCATTAAATTAATATGAATTACTAATATAATAAAGCGAGAATTTCATAATATCATTATTTATATTGTACGTGTATTATCTACAAAATTTGAGAGATTTTGTTTTTTGTTTTTTTTTTATGTGCAGACTTTGCATAGCATGGGGTTTGCCAGCTACTAGTTTATGTATTGTTTAGCTTCTATCAATTAGCGAAGATATGATAAATATATTTTAAGATATCGCACTCTTTTTTTTCTTCTCCAAAATCTTGTAAAATTCTATAAATTGACAATTATGTAAATTAATAATTTTATTTTATCTCCCACATATTTCAAATCTAAATGTAGATCTTTTCTATCTGATAAATAGTTGTATACTTTCGATCCATATATGTGTTCGATTCCCTTAAATCGTGTCAATAATTTCTTTCCATTGATAAAATAATTCTAATAAGTTATGATAAGATGATTTTGCAAAAAATTATAGATAATACTTTTTGCATACACGCGACGTGTGTAAACTTTTGCTAATAAATATATGATAACAGTGTCTTCCAAAAGTGTTGCCTTTAAGGTTGGCACTAGGGATTGATTATCTATTTTATTAGTATTGTCTCTCTCCCTTCCTCTCTCTTCGTTATTTTTTTATTCTAATTGTACCTCTTTTGTATCAAAGAGGTTTTATATCATAACATTGACACAATATTTTGTATAAAGTTACAAAAATTACGTGTACCCAACAAATGAAAGATTATAGGTCAAAATATCACATTAACTACTTCATTATCTAAGTTGCTCAAAATGATTAATGCTATGTTAATATTGGAATCTCATACTACAAATACATTAATGAGATATTTTCTTTATGCTTAAATGTATGTATGGGTTATATATATTACAAATCTGTACAAGAATCCGCACAAAGCACTAATTATGTATAGTATACGCGAGAACTCGATGTCTACTCATGAAGTGCTTTTAGGACATTTGTTAATGGCTATTAATTATGCTTCAAAAATATGAACATTTCTATTTAAAGTACTTTACTTTCTTGAAGTATGTTAATTTTTAATTTCCAAAACATATCTGTGTGTGTTTCTACTAATTTTAGTGGTCTTAACTAGTTCCCAAGACTCTTGTTAATAATATATCTCTAAAACTTGCTGATCATACTCAATGGCTCATGCTATTTCCATCCCTTTTTTTGGCTCTCAATACCCCCTATCACTTTGGATTAACTACATTATTCCTTACAGGTCCTAGTCTTGATTTAAAATTATTTCTTGCCTTTTTTCTTCTCCTTTTTTCAATTTCACTAAAAGAAAAAATTATCCACATCCCTTCTAAACAATTTTTTTCACACTTTCTGCTTCTTCTACACCCATTAAATTTCAGCGTGTCCTTCATGTTTGTCTTCTATTACATTTATTCTCCATTATTATAATCTACACAAGTACTTATCGTATATCAGAGTGAAGAAATGTTAGTTTTATCTTGAAATTATTTACTTTATTTCCTTAGAGTATTCTCATGATCGTGAATTTTTTGACCATGACTTTTTGTACAAATTTACTAGAATTTACTCAAAAATTGAATATTGTGGTTGACGTATGCATAATACACAATTTACTCAAAGCTTATCATCTCACTTGTGCTTAAGTTATTTTTTAATAATGTTTTCCAGTACAAAAAAAAAGATATACAAATAATTAACAAAATAATTCATTTTTTTAAATCAGAAACACAATAATTAGTTAATTATCTACCAAAAAAACTGTTTTTTGGAGAAGAAATAAACATTTTTTTCAAATCAGAAAGGAAAGGAAAAAACATTAAAAAAAGAAAAAGGCAAGCATTATTCTTAAATCAAGAGTGGGCCTCCTATTTAAAAATAATCGCTGTTTGTCAGGATCATGGTAATTTTGTCTCTAGTGAAATTAAAACAAGAAGAAACAAGAAGAAAAAAGAAAATGTAAGAAATATTTTGAAATCAAGAGTGGGACTTGTAAAGGATAATATAGTTATTTCAATGTAATTTGGGGTGTCAAGAGCTAATAAAGGGATGAAAATAGCGTGAGCCTACTCATTTTACATAAAATCTGTGATTAATATTTATTGTTATTTCAAAGTTCAAAAGTTTCCAGCCATTGATGAGGTAAGTCCCAATCCAATTCAAACCATTTTTTTTACTTTGAAAAAAATAAAAATAAATAAAAAAGTTCCATCTGTACATCATATTGCAATTTTCAAGTTATCACTCTCTGTGTTACATGTCCGTGGCAATTTATTTCTCTCTGACAAAAATATTCGTCTGCGCATCACATTGCAATTTTAAAGTTTTGCATTTATTTTTTGGTCGAAAAATTTTGCATTTGACCGCTAGCGAGATGTTTGATTTTTGGAAACCAAACAAACGCCTCGGTTTTTCGCTACTAATGTGTTGAATATTGTAGCTTTAATATTTCCATTGCATATCCGTATGAATTGGCATTTGTCAGTCATTCTGTCAATTGCTTAACTGTTTACTCTTAAACTATTTGTCAAAATGCCTCACACAGGTACCCTCACGATGTTTATGATCGATTCTGGCCATCTATGAACTTCCGTAACTGGTCCATACTGGGCACCACATCTGCGATTGATTTATCTAACAATACTAATCCTTATAAGGTTCCCGGCGAAGTTCTTCGAACCGCTCAAGGGACAATGAGTTTAAGTTCTCCCTTGTATTTACAGTGGACAGTAGATTTACCGCCGACCAATGTTGCGGAATCATTACCATGGGCACCACCAAAGATATGGATTGTGTACTTACATTTCATGGAGATTGAGAGACTGAGCGGCCTACAGAGGGAGTTCACAATTTCCATTAACGATAATCAATTCATGGAGACAATGAACCTTGAATACTTAAAGCCAGTGGTTGTAGTTTCTCCTCCAGTTAGTGGGCCGCTCATCACCCTCTTGATTAATTCGACGAGTAAGTCTAGAAATCCACCAATCCTCAATGCCATGGAGGTCTATAACGTTGTTGATCTTCCAAATGTACCTACAGCACAAGATGATGGTATGCTTTTATTCTTCTACATGTTTTTATTGTTTAAGTACACAGATATTCCATTGTCAATAATCAACATTTAGGTAAGCCAACACTAAATATGTTAGTCTCCACTGTGGGCCTTATGTTATTTGTGAACTCTCTGATATATGGTTGCTTTGTTGGGATCAACAGATTTGACTGAGTGTTACTTTGCCATCTGTTTAATTCCTTACTTTGACCACTTTTTGCTTGGCAATTATTGCTGAAGAGTCTCTTCAAATTGAAGCCCTGGAGTGTTACAAGTCTTTTAGAAAACTGAGTCTGCATGATGCATATGGATCACAATCGCTTTTTGCATCTCTGTCCTTCTCTTTAAATAATGGATCTTTTTTGTGATTAAATTGCAGTGAAAGCTATCAATGACATCAAAGCAACGTTTCACATTAAGAGAGAAAGTTGGCAAGGTGATCCATGCGTACCAAGCAATTACATATGGGATGGTCTAAACTGTAGCTATGGAAATCCTCCAAGGATTATATCCCTGTGAGTCCCCTGGCAAATTTTCTCAGATAATACTAGTTTTCTAGGCAAATTTAGGAAGAATTCTCGTTCGTCATGAAAATCGAAAGTTTTATGTATCATGAGAAAGAACACTTAGGATGAATGCAACCTTCCAGTGTGAATTTTCAGATAGACCGCGAACTTTGTCATGCTTTTGTCAAGTTTTTTCTGGGCATGATTGGAATTTCGGTGTTTTAATAGCGGGAGTATTTGACAACTTAAGCTTCACATGGCACTGAAGAAAGCTCATGAACTGATCCTTAAGTTGACACCCACCCCAAAAAAGTCGCCGTCGAGTATTTCTTTTGGGAGCTTGCTCCATATGAATTGGGTTGGTCATGACAAGTTATATACTCATCGATTAGCAATAAATGCCCCCTTCTCCAATGTATCATTATGTTCTTTTTTTAACGTCACTCATCAATAGCCTAGTTTTCCAATTTTGTCATAAGTATCGAAATTGTATTGTGTGTAAGAAAGTATTAGGTCCTCATTATTAGGTACTCTTGGTCCAAAAATAACCATAAAATAGCGAGACCCATGCAAGGAATGAGATTGACCATTCTGAATGGTCTTCTAGTACCTGGAATATTTACACTGGGAGGATCTAAAATATTTTCATTCCGAAGAATTGATTGCACAAACTTTTTTTATTGAACCAAAAAATTCTTCCTTTATGAATATGGCAATGACAGGATCTTCTCTTTTGATCTATCATGGCAGGAAATTGAGCTCTACCAATTTGATGGGCGACATAGTCTCATCACTTTCGCATCTATCAACAATGGAATACTTGTAAGTTGTGTCCCTCATGATTAAGCACCCCCAGGAGTCAGCTCACGATTGAATAATTTAGGTTGTGTGTTAGGAGACATAGGCTGTAGAAATACTGCCCTAATGCGTGGAAACATTTTGCTTTTGGCTATTCCTAGAGATTTGTCCAACAATCAACTTACAGGAGCAATACCAGAAACTCTGGCTGAATTACCACATCTTCGCTTTCTGTGAGTTAATGTCTCTAGCTGAAGTAGCAAAGTATTTAAACTGGACAAATCTCCTAATGCGTCTAAACATTTTGCTTTTGGCTATTCCCAGAGATTTGTCCAACAATCAGCTTACAGGAGCAATACCAAAACTCTAGCTGAATTACCACATCTTAGCTTTCTGTAAGTTAATGTCTCTAGCTGAGCAGCAAAGTATTTAAAGTGGACAAATCTCTTATCGTAGATATATTTGCAGAAATTTAAGTCAAAACAACCTGACTGGATCAGTTCCTGAAGCTCTTAAGAAAAGGGATGTGGACAATACTTTAATCATGAGGTTCTCTCTCTCTCATTGAGTCGTATATGACTTTTATAGGGTGGAAAGACTATCAACATGTTCTATTTATTGTGATTAAAAGCAAATAAGAAGACCAACTTGTGATCAGCATTTGGCAAATCAATCTGGACACTTGTTGATAGGAATTTCAGTTCAACTCATTCATTCTTTTGGTAGTTTGACAGGAAACACGCATCTTTGCCTAGCTGATCCTTGCCCGCATAAGAAGAAACAAAAGACCATCTTTGTTACAGTTGTTACATCAATTTCAAGCTTCTTTGGTGCTTTGGCAATTATTTGGTTAATCAAATGGAAACAGACCTATTCTAAAAAAGGCGAGGCATTTGAACAAATACCGGGTATTTTTTCTCACTTGTCGTGTTCATGCAATTTATATTACATTTGAAGACAATCTTGATTGTGCTTTTCCTTTGGTACATTTCAATCTGAACAATATCTTTTCTAGGATCTGAGAATATACAACTCGGCAACTTGCTATCGCTTCTCACGCACCATAAGAGTCTCATTTTACATTTTCATCGATATTGCAATCAGGAATAAAAGAAAGTTGGCTTTAATCAATATATCACAATGCTAGTAATATGAGTTACGTAATGATCACAAGAATATAAAGAGAAGAGAGAGATGGGATCACCGAAGCATTGTCGCATCCGCATCCCAAAGAGAATGTGCATTATTGAGCTTAACTTATCCACAATAAATTTTCTGACTTTTTTCTTCAAAATTAACTGTGCTATGCGCGAGAGGGACTTATAACAACTTGAGAATACAAGTTTGTCCATAGTATTCTAATAGTCCCTCAAAGAAAGTTTGATTGTGCAGTCTCGAACTTATCTACTTGTATTGAGCAAAACAAAAGAATCTATATGTCAGCATAATAAAGGTAGGTAACAGAGAATCCCTACGCAGATCTCTTGATTTTTGTCCTCTTTTCCATTAATACAGATCTTGAAATGGGATCTAAAAAAGCTCTCCTACATTTTTAATTGTTGAGGACGCAATTGGAGTTATTTGCCTTGAAAGTCCACTATCCAAAGTGGTAGTCACAATACTCATAGGAACCTTTTTGCTACAGAATCTAGTAAGAGGGAATTGAGATTAAAGAATCGACTTTTTGAGTATGGAGAGATCTCAAAAATCACTGGGAACTTTGGACAAGTGATTGGTAAAGGTGGATTTGGAAAGGTATATCTTGGCACGCTTGATAACGACACCGCAGTTGCTGTGAAGATGCTTTCTGAATCATCAGAGCAAGGGTATAAGGAATTTCAGGCCGAGGTCAGACAAAATGATGCAATCACTCTTCTTTTGAAAATCAACTTATGCATAAACTTAAATATTTATTCAAAAACTTCCTCTTAGACTATTGTTAGTGTATGTTATAATAATGCACACTAGTGATACCACAGGCACAACTCTTAGCGATTCTGCACCATGGAAATTTGGTCTCCTTGCTTGGATATTGCGATGATTCCAAACACAAGGCATTAGTATATGAATACATGGCTAATGGAAATTTAAGACAACATTTATCGGGTGCGTAATCCTATTCTATTTTATCGGTTCTTTTGCAAAATAATCACGTAAGACTCTATCTTGCTCATATGGAACATTAAAATGCATCCAACAGAGGACCATCCGAAGGTCTTGACATGGAGTAAGAGACTACAAATAGCCGTGGATGCAGCACAAGGTGCACGATAACATACCCATAGTTGGTAGGTCTTTTTGCTGTCATTGCTTTGGCATTTTTGACATTGTTTTTGCAAGGATTTCAGGTTTGGATTATTTACACAATGGTTGCAAGCCACCCATCATCCATAGAGACTTGAAGACTTCAAACATCTTGTTGAATGAAGACTTCCGAGCCAAAATAGCTGATTTTGGCTTGTCAAGAGCTTTTGCATCTGAAAATGACTCTCGTGTATCAACTCGTCCTGCCGGCACCATTGGCTACCTCAGCCCCGAGTAATAGCTAAAATTCAACATTATTGATCTAATTCAGTTCAAGATATTTAATTGCATAGCAATATTGACATTGCCTAGGATTTTTTCTATGATTTAAGATTTGTATTATTTTTTCCTCCTTCCAGGTTTCAATCTTCTGGAAATTGTGACAAGAAAAGTGATATTTACAGTTTCGGAATTATCCTCTTTGAGTTAATCACAGGCCAACCTGCAATAATGAGAAGCCAAGATGGTAGCAACTTCATTCACATACTTGAATGGCAAATTCCCATCATTGAAAGTGGTGATATACAAAGGATTATGGATCCAAGGTTACAAGGAGAATTTGATAGCAACTCAGCTTGGAAAGTGGTGGAGATTGCAATGTCTTGTACACAACTAAGGGCGATTCAAAGGCCGGACATAAATCATGTATTGGCAGAGTTGAAGGAGTCTTTAGTGAGCAAATCAAGTGGTTCTTTTGAAGTGACCTCTTCGGTGATCTCTTGCGACAGTGTCCCTATGGCAAGGTAGCAAAGACTTTTCCAATTCAGAAAGCTTGTCTTCTTTTTAGTTAAAAGATTAACTTTTGTCTGTAAATTTCTACTTTGTTCTTTTATCGCGTCATCCATTTTCCCTTTTCTTTTTGTCATCGAATCTTCCGAATTCACTGTCTAACAATGATATGCTTCCGTCCTTTGTCGCACCTCTCTCCATTCATAATATCAGTTCATTGCATTCCTAATCCTGCGAAATTAAGAATTCCATGTTCAGTTTTGGGGGAGGTGACTTGGAGGTGAGTTATCCATGGAGGGCATGTTCTTGGAGTTCAACGGAGAAGTTAGTTGGAGTCAACTCCATTGGGTAAATAGCGACAATTTTGCAATATTAAGGGCAAATTGAGAAAATTAATAATGAGGGACTAATTATTTTCTTTCTTTATAGGTTAGACTTCACAATATATACGTATGATTGTATCATTGGTGGTCCTAATGTTGTACTTCTCGCAAGCAACCTAGGATATACACACAAGCATCTTTAAACAAATTGAGGACACAAGAGTTGAGCTTGACTTATGATAATGAATGCATATGTAACATGTTTATGTCTAGATAAAAGGAAATCCTAATTTCATTACTCAGAATGCGGGATAGGCCTATCGACTAGGAATTTCAATGCAACAATTGGTACCGTTGACTAGGCGAGAGCCACATGCTTGGAGAAGATACGTATCACTGGTTTAACATTGCCTAATTCATTAAAAAATGTCGCGACCAATTTTTCGAGTGTGAACCACCTAGAATTAGGCTAATGGATTGTTAAGCCTAGACTTAACTCGGGCTCTCCCAAGCCCATACCAATTCGCGACTTAAGTTCAAGTTCTTAACATGAAAATGATTTTCAATTAAGAGTCGCCACTAATCTATTTTTGGTGGGTCGATTAGAAACCCAAGTAAAGCAACAGGAGGTTTACTTTACTCCTACGAACCAGAGATTTTGGGTACGGGGACTTGGTTACACTAGACAATCCTAGTGCCCTTTCGGTACCTTTCTCTTTTTATTTCGAAAAAATATTTTGCAGGCAGCTTGAATTAATTTTAATTCACTTCCCTAACATGTGAGGCGATCATGCGGGTGCGCAAACCACCAATTTAACACCCAGATAAAACAATTGAATAAATTGCAAAAACTTACCTCATAGCAACGAAAACATCTGCGTTGTTAGATCAGAATTCACATAGACAATCCTAGATATGATTTCTAATTAACGAGCAATCACTCAATTTTTGTTTGCACTTTATTTAATGAGAATCATGCAATGCATGCTACTAATTTAACATGGAATGATATGACGCGGCAAAATGTCCTAAACTACATGAATGAGTAAAAAAAAAAAATGATTTCTTAATGAACATGCAATAATTAAATATGCAATCTAAATTAGCAAAAATGACCTAATTCTAATGACTGGCAATTTCTAATTAAATGATCTCTAGCAATAATCCCTAGATGACGTGCATTTCATGAACCTAATTCTATATGACGTGCTTTTCATGAATCTAATTCTACATGACGTGCATATGATTTTTTAATTAACGAAAATTCGTAATTAAAATCACTAAAAATGAAAATCAAACTAAAGTGAAATACTATCTATTCTAAATGCTTTCTAAACATGCATTTAAAAAAACTAACCTATCATGCAATTCATCTAAAGATCTATTTAGACCTAAAATTAAACATGCAATTTTATCTAATATGCAATGACGTGCAAATAATGCTCTAATTCTAATTTTTTCCTATTTTTTGAAATTCGAAATTAAAATTGACACATAATTAAACGTGCAAACTAACATCCTAAATAAACACATTTTTTTTTGGATTTTTTTATTTAAAAAATTCGAAATAAGATTGCAATTCTAGATAACTCTAGAATAAGAAATATTCTAAAGCAAATCTAATCCTAACTCAAATATTTTTTTTTTATTTTTCTTTTACGAAAATAAAATTGAACCAAACGCCACTACAGCAAATCAAACAAGATAAGATTGATATCCAAAAATTGGCGAACCATATCTTGTGCATGAGATCGGGTTGACTAATTTTAAAATTAAATCGCGAATCGAATCTCGGGCGTGAGATCGGATTGTCGATTTTTACAAGAGATTGCGAGTCGGATTTCGGGCGCGAAAATCGGACTGTCAATCCCTAATTTGAGGGACTATTTCATGTTGGAATCTCAATCATGTATCAATGAATAATTACACTAAAAAAAACTATAAAAACATAAACTATATAAAAATAATAAAGATAAAATAATAAAAAACTACCTAATCTGATTTTTTTGTCTTTTCTGTTTTTTCTTTTTTCCAAAATAGGGCTCAGCAGCCCGCGGTGCTCAACCAAGAGCAGCTGGTCGGAGGTCCGGCAGGGGCAGCTCTGGTGAAGAGAAGGCAGCAGGCACAGCTGGTCGCGGAGGTGATGGGTCGCCGGTGTTCGGAGCTCCGGAGAAAACGAACCGGCAGGCGGGCGGAGGCTCGGGTTGCAGCGGGCGTCACCCGGAGAGGGAGCTGCAGGGCGTCGGACCTCGGCGATCGATCCTGGGTCGCGGGCAGAGGAGCGGCGTCGGGCCGTGAGGGACAGAGGCGCGGCTGCGGGTCAGTTGGAACGGGAGCAGCGGCGAGCGGATCCGGACTTCAATCGACGGCGAGAGCAAGGGGTCCAGATCTGGCGGAAGGCGGAGCAGCAGACCGGCGATTTGGGCTTTCGGTGGAGGCTTCCGGCAGCAGGCGCGACGAGAACGGCTTCTGGCGTCGCGAAAGGCTCGGGCGTAGCTGCTAGTGCCGCGGGAAGGAGGCGGTGGCTTCGCTGGACTCCGGGCTGAGCAGATCAAGACCAGATCAGGGGCGTCGAAAATGGAGGCGCTGCAGGCACGACGGGCTCTCGGAGCAGCCACGCGGGTGCGGTGGACGGCGGTAGTTGCGCGGTGAGGCGGAGAAGCACCAGGCAGTTGTGGATGGAGCACAGCGTGGGCAGCAAGCTTGGGGAGATGATGAACAGTAGGGGTCAAATCACCCTCCTTTCTTCTGCCTTTACGCTTCTTCCCTTTTTTGATTTCCCAAAACCCTAAAAACGAAGTCCCTTTTGTCTTCAATTTTCAACCTAGAAAACCCGAGAGAAAAACCCCATTGATGTGGCTAGGTATTCAATATGTGGCCTCCTCGAATCCTATTCGTTTTAATCTATTTATAGGCAATGAATTAGGGTTTCTAATCTTTCAAAATTGATATCCACAAAGATCTTTTCGCAAACATGATATTTTGATATTCGTTTTTTTTTTTCCACTTGCCCTATCCAAAATCCCATCATATCTCGAAAATTTTCAAATTCTTATTTTTTTACGAGATAATTTTCGATAATTAAAAAAAACGGGCTTGAGCCAATTTGCTCGCTTTGTGGGCTTAACCTGACCTGTCAATTTAAAGCTTAGAATCACTAATTCAAACCCATTCACCACCGGTCCAATAAATAAATGCGAAACATGCAAACTAAAAATAAATGCACCTAAATCTATATGCTATGCAATTAATATTTTTTTTTAGGGATAAAATTAACCCCCTAATTTTTAATGCAATAAATGACTAAACGAGTCGCCAAAATTTAGGTGTCAACAAAAAACAATCCACTGACGTGCCACCAAAGAGCCCCATTTGCGGCGATAAAGGCAGGATTAAGAAAAATGAGGGCTCATCCTAGCAAGCAAACCTGAAAAAAGAACCATTTCATGATCCTAGATGAACAAGGAATTTAAGCATACCGTGACATAAGTATGTGATGTCCCTTTTCGGTGCGGGGGACTTTGATAAAGTACCACATGCACCAATAGAACCGCAAAGTCAAAAAATTTGTCACATAAAAAGTGTGTCAAAAACTCGAGTCCCCTATTATTAAATCTCTAGTGACTTTATGTTCTACAAGGAGAATTAGCAAAAGTACTTGTGATCTCTCTTTGTTTAAAAGACAAGGAGAGTTAAGTCACTATTAACACACAAATTTTGGCAACTTGTTTAGTCATTTATTTGCATAAGAAAATTAAAAGTCAACCCTAACCACTAACTAAAAATATTATTACTTTAAATTTGCATTTAAGAACATTTTTCATTAAGCCCATATAATTGCATTAAACCTAAGCTAAATAGACTGATGTAAATAAGTTTGAGTTTAATTAGATTTTTGGATCAAGCCCGTGGGAGTTAGGAATTCGGCCAAACCCATTATTCCCCTCAAGTGGTTTAGATGGACATGTGCTTTGTGCATGTGATACTTCAATTTAGGGGATACTTAGGCAAATTTGAGAAGCAATATCATAAAAATCTTTTGGTCACATATGGCTATTTGAAATGAAAAAAAAAAAAAATAGAGAAAGAGCAAAGTTAATTCTCACTATTGAGGAAAAGAAGGAATATTTAATAAAGAATGAATTCGGCTAGCATTTAAAGAGGAAAAGAAAAAAAAAAGAAAGATATTTGAGGATCTTTGGCATAGAAAATTAACCACTTACATGCAAGGGTGTGTAGTTTCAGGTTCATCCAGGTCCATAACCTACCCGTTAGAATAGGTTTCTTTTTTTAAAACCTAGAATCTATCCTATCACACATTCTAGAGTGTTCCACCTGTATTATTAATTAAATAATTGCAGTGAATTATCATCTTTAATGACCACTATTTGCTACAATTCACTAACCACAATTAATGTTTAGACACACAAAGAATATAGAACATTAATAAAGTAAAAGTCATATATCATTGAAAATGAAAACCCAGACTAGTAGTTTTAGATTGCATACTCATCATTAGACGTTATAGAATATTGCAAGATCACATGAAGACATAGAACAAAGAAAATGCAAAGACTTGTTCTAGTTCCAATTTCCACCTAGAACCTTGAATCTCGAATCTCGAACCTACTCGTCAAAACAGATTTCTTAATTTTTTAGAACTTGAAGCTACCCTACATATCTTGGAATCGGACTGGTTCCCATCGATCCGATTCTTGGTTCCCGGTTCTATTCTGAAATCATGTTCACCCCTATTTACAAGAGCGTGAGAGTGCTACATAATTCATTGAGAGGTTTTTATATATTATCACAATCAAGGGAGTAAGAGGGAGAAAATATTTCAATGCAAGTGGATTAGTATGTCCCTTGGATTTCAAAAATGAGAGAGAAGGAATATAAATAAGAAAGTCAAGAGAATCAATGGGGATTGGATTATTTTATGATTCGAAAGGCTTCGTATACCGACGTTGACCATGTAAAATAGAAAAATAAAAATGAGAGAAATTCCCGCAAGGCATAAGTTCAATTCCTTTTATACGATTGTTTCGTGAAAAATGAACGATTTATAAAATATTATCTAAAAGTAATTAGTTGTATTGTCTGAAATAATTAGTCAGTAAAATTTTTTATTATTAATAATAATATATATCTAAAATTTTTATAAACGATGGAAATATTTTTAATTGATTTATTTTATTATAGAATACAAACGATTATTTTTTGGAAACCCACATTCCTAGTTTCACACTCGGGTGACTTTTTCCGTTTCACAACACACAAAAGACACCGCCACTACACAAGTCTTCTCCGCGCCCTCACACCTGTACCGCCGCTGCAGCTTCTTCTTGACGCTGCTGCCCACATCTGGTAGCATTCTTACCAGCAGTGACGATAATTTTCTTACAAGCTGAACAAGAACCCATAGCTGCCTCTTGCCGGCAAATCCAAGGAGTTCCTAGCTTTTCAGTGACCACCTCGACGCTCCTATAAGCCCCCCAGCGACACCACCAGCTTCTTGCTGTGCTGCCTCTCTTCACTGTCTCCTAGCGGCTCCGATGGCTGTCCAGGAAGATTCCGAAGCGCCCCAGCAACTCAGATGCCCTCCTGTACTCTTGTGGCAATTGAGATTTTCTTTTTGTAGGTTTTCGGTCCCTGCCTGACACTTTGGCGGCTTTTTAATCAACACCGGGCCTCCCGCAACATTGTCAAGCAAAATCTTCAACACCAACACCACAAGTTCTTGCATCCTTGCTCAGCGAACCAACGAAATCAACAAAATTATGGACACGAGACTTGAGCTTGACTTATGATAACGAACACATTTGTAACGTGTTTATGTCCAAATAAAAGGCAATCCTGATTTCATCTAATTCTTAGATTGCGGAATATGCCTGCCGTCTAGGAATTATGATGCAACAACCAGTACTGTTGACTAGACGAGAGCCACGGTGTAACATTGCCTAATTCGTCAATAAAAGATCCACCAATGTGCTAGGGAATAGACCCATCTGCGGCGATCAAAGGTGGGATTCAAAAAAAAGTGATGGTTCATCCTAGTGCACAAACCCAAAAAAATGTACCTCTTCATGATCTCAGACGAATAGGAATTTTGAAATTATGAATATCACTTTCACAGCAAGCACAAATGCGCAAGAAGAAACACTATTCTTCAAAGAAAGAACAGGTAAAAAGTAAGTTCCCTGCCTATAGTCAGTCCTCTCTCTGGTAGAAATTCCTTCTTTCCTTGCTCTCGATTAGTCCAGGCCAAGGGAAAAACTCAAGCTTGCGAGATTGCTTGGTACCCTTTGCTAGCTTACAGCCCAGGCTAAATAGGCGCATTAACTCATTAGAATATCACATTATGGGATGCTTCAGGTGTGCTCTAATAAAGAGGCCATTGGAATCAATTGCAAGAGACCACAAAGCAGGCAAAATACGCATCTATCATGACATCAGTATGTGATGTCCCTTCTGAGTACAGGGGACGTCGATGAAGCATCACATGCACCCGCAGAGCTACATAGCCAAAACACTTGTGACATAAAAAGTGTGTACTAAACTTTAGTCCTTATAGTTAAATCTCTAGTGACCGTTTATATCACATAAATGCAAACCTAAGAAGAGATATAAAGTCACTAAATAAAAAGGCCATATACTCTTATCGACCGTACAAAAATGACTATTGTCTGAAAGCTTAGTTGCACCAGTCCCCTCCTGAGTCCCTCACCGCAACCACATGTTGCTGAATTGATAAATAATTAAGGCAATTTCCTAATCCATACCCAATTTGAATATTTGATTACCTAACTTGGATTTTATGATTCTAACTTGCTTTGGTGAAGTTTTTTTAGAAATTATCCCAATTATAAAATTTCCTGTTTGAGTCATGCATATAATTGAGAATTCAATCTTTAAGAATCAAGATTGAGTTGTCGATTACGTTTGTTTCCTATTTTGCATTGTGGTGAATATTTGATTGCGTTGGTTTATTATATCACATGCTTAGTTAATTTTCCTCTTTTGAAAATACAAAAAAAAAAAAAAATTGCATTGCATATTAGGATAAATTGCATTCATTACTTAATTTTAGAATTACAAATCTAGAGTAACATAATGATTTAGGAAATTGCCTAATTTAAATTAGGTTATAATAAGTTGTTTCCTAGTTTAAACTAGGTAATCATATAGTTTAGGTAGCTTCCTAATTTAATGAAAAAGAAAGTGAAAAAGGAAACGTCAACGTTGCCTCAGTAAGATATTATTCTTTAATAAAAAGTCACTTAAGCCAAGTTAGCGTCTTAAAGTCAGGTCTTTCATTTATTAAAAAACCAAAAACAAAAATCTCTCACGTACTTTAGATAATAGGGTTTGTTTCATAATTAATTCTATCTCATGTCATTAGAATTACATATAGGGAAAATTCCAAATAAAGACATCAAGTACTTTTATTTTTAAAATAAGGGCTTGAAGTGAACATTATTTCTAATAAGGGTCTGAAATGCCATCATTTTCTCAAATAATGACTTGACTTTCCGACTGGTTAAGGGTATTTTCATTGTTTATCCTTTTTTTTTAAAAACATTTCCCTTCTTTTCTCTGTTTTTTGCTTTTTGTAGTTTTTCTTTTTTCTTCGTCAGTGGCCAGGCGAGGACAACCTCACCGACCAATAGGCAAGGGATGGCCTCGCCCTAGGGAAGGTCGCCCTTGCACCCAAAGGCAAGGCCGGCCCTTGCCCTTGGTGAGGCCACCGTCACCGCAATTGGCGAGGGCTTGCAGGCCCTTACCAAACCTTACCAACGACTAGCAAGGGTCGCCAAGCCCTCATCAGCCCTTGCCAATAGCTACCGTCCCGCGCCAGGAAAAAAAAAGAAAAGAGTAAAAAATAATTTGAAATTAAAATTGTATTTGGATGAAAATGCCCTTTGACTAGTTAGAATGTTTAGCCAGCCGACAACCAGCAGGGTTACGCCCTTATTTGAAACAACCATTTAGGCCCTTATTTGAAATAATCATAATCACTTCAAACCTTTATTTGAAACAATTATGGCCATTTTAGGCTTTTATTTAATACAAGGTCTACTTTCGGCCCTTAGGCTCTTATTTGGAATTTTCCCTTACATATAAATAGCATTACATTTCGATACAATTTGCACATCATTTAGGATCAATGCATGTTACATTAGAATTCATGTAGTTATGTTCAATCATATTCATATTCAACCAAAAAAGAATCATATGTTATTACATATAGAAATCACGTTTAGCACATACATTCATATTTAAGTTAATAACTTGCAAAACATTCGATGCATTGCAATCAATGGGCTTTTGCTTGCTTGAAGTATTTACGTTCTTGACCTATCTCTAGCAATTTATTTACTACTTTTTTATTATTGGCTATTAAATTCTTGTCTATGCACCCACATGATCACTTCTTGTTAGTGACTTAAGTTAAAACTGATCAAGATTGCCTACAAAATATTTTTGAAATTGAGAGGAAAGGTGCCAAAAAAGGCTTTAAATTTATTGAGCATAATCAAGTTCTCATATCCATAATTTTATTGTTTGCAAAAGTAAAATTCTCTCCCCCCACTTTATTTAGGTGTTTAATCGACGTAGTAATAACTGATTTGTGGTGACTCATGAATAAACTTATTTGCATGTCAATTAAATTAAAACTTAAAAGTTGCGGATGGTATGAGCTTGGGAGAGTTTGTGCTAAGTCTTTGGACTTAATAATCTATTAACTATCCCTTGGGTGGCTCATCTCCGGGAAGGTCGCCACAATTACTTTTGGCGACACTATGGATTCGTCATTTGTGACAAAATAATTGAAACCCTAAGGAGAGTGAAAAGTAGGGAATTGGATTCCAAATAGCATCATGTATTTCACACAAAATTATTTAACCCAAATCAATATGGTACACTAGTTCACCGTACTATATTCACCCCAAATTAATTTTCATGAGACAAAAAGTGATTTTTATCATATTTTTGAAACTTGAGGGAGCTTTTACGGAAAAATTAATAGAATTTCCAATCTAAGATTAGTTTAGGATAAATGTGGTGCTGATGTACTAGTTTTTCATATACTATGTGTTGATACCTAATTTTTTTTCTAAATATTTAGGATTAAATTGTTTAGAAAACTGGGGACCAATTTAGCTCTACCCAAAAATATTTATGTTGAATACCATATCACATAGGCATTAATATTATTCACACCTGTTAAGCTTTATTTTTAGGATTAATACTTTGAAAAACCCTAAACTGGTACACGTGTGACGAATTTACCCAAAACTATTTTTTTTTTACCATGAAAAACCCTAAACTTATATACCTGTGACAAATTTACCCCGACTGATCATACAAAACCCTAAAATGATATATTTATGACAAATTTACCCCAAACTAATTTATTCGACCGCCAAAAATCTCAAACTGGTACATTTGTAACAAATATACCCCATGTTAAATTGAATTAATACCACAAAAAAATCACAAAAAATGTAAACTGTGAAATAGAGAGTAAAATCCCAAATGGTATATCAGTCAAGTGTCGCATGTCATTTAATTTAATAATTTGACAGTAAAATTTAACAGAAACTAATAGAGGGTAAATTTATTACAAGTGTACCGGTTTGGGGTAAATTTGTCAAAGGTGTAACAGTTTAGGGTTTTTAGTGGTCAAAAAATTAGTTTAGGATAAATTTGTCACAGGTGTACAAGTTTTGGATTTTTCAAGGTATTAACCCATATTTTTATTGTCCCTCATTTTACTGCATTTCGGATAGATTACAAATGCTTAATTTTTTTTAAAAAGGCCCGTGGGGCCCAGCCCCTGTTCCCCACTTCTATCTCCACCCGGGCCGGCCCATCCTCTTTTTTACCTTCCCTCGGCCCAGCCCAGCCGGGTCCCCACTTCGTCCTCCCTTCCTCCTTCCTTCCTCCTCCTCTGCGCCTCACGCAAACGAGGACAACAGAGGAGCAGAGCAGGCGCAAGGGGGGCAGGTGGGCGAAGTGACTGGAGCAGCCGGCGGACGTCCGGCCCCCAGCCAGCCGACGTGCCCTCAAGTACGAGCGGTGGGTCGTTCGACTCTGAAAAAGGAGGAGATCGGGAGAGATCTGGGAAGCGTGGGGGGAGAAGGGAGAGATCCTCAGGAAGGAGAGGTGAGTTCTGGTCCATTCCGGTGGCTTCCCACTCGACGTTCTGTGGAGACCTCCATTAATCGCCTCCCAAACAGCATCCGGCCGCACCGACGTTCGACTTGGCCTGCCGATCGGAGCAGCCGAGAAGCTGTGCGCTCTCCCGTTTCCTTTCCCCCCGAAGCCACGTGTTTCTTGGCGACGTCCAGTCAAGCCCACTCTTCCCGACCAGCCGAGCGATTGCAGCCGGCAACGCCTCATCCATAGGGTAAGCCTGTTTCCCCCGTTCGCCCGTCTTGCTCGAACTGTAGGAGCGAGGCTAGCTGGCCCGGGCTTGCTCGTGCCTTTCTCTGTTTATCCTTAGTGTTGTTTGCTGATTGGGGTCGGCTTTGGCTTGAGCCTGTGTCTCAAATGCCCGACGTGGGTCCCCTCAGTTGACTTGGTGGTGGTGACCGCTGGTAGCATTGGTGGTGGGCGTCGTCGGTCGGAGGACAGGTCGTTCCAGCGAAACACCGAGAAGGGAAGTCCTCGGCGTGGCCTCGGTGAAGTCCAAGGAAGAAGGCGTGGCAGGCAGAGGAAGGGGTCGAAAGAAATGAAAAAAAAAAAATAGTAAAAGAAAACAAAAGAAAATAAAAGAAAGCTGGAAAATTGACTCCGAGGACCTGAAGGGTAAAGAGAGAAAAGTTTAGTAATTTTGGGCTCAATCTAGCCAATGTGAATTTAGACTTGCGTACCCTCTTGGATTCAAGTTGGTTTGAAGGATCTGGGCTTTGTTTCTAATCGTGATTGGAGTGCTCATTGTTGGGCTTCCCTAAGTGGATTGGGCTCCAAGTAAATGAGCCCGCTTCATTTCATGCCTTTTTCCTCCTTTTTTGTGATCCAGACCCGAAGGTTTTCTTCAACCCATATTCGGACCTGGCCTTAGGGTCCCTCAGATTAAAATTTAATTTCTACAAGAAACATTTAAAAAATGTTTTTCAAAAAATTAAAAAAATCGAAATATTTTTTTTCTAAAAATCAGGAAACAAGCTTTAAAAATAGTTTGTGAGTAGTTTCCTATAAAATGCATCAAAAAAATTCTTTTAAGAAAGGAAAAAAAGTCAAACCCCAAAGTTTAACAAGATTATCTATCGAAAGGGTATTAGTTGATTAACTAGTGTAATCAAGTCTTGGATCCGAGTTTCTCTTATTACGTAGGAGTAAGGTAATTCTCTTAATATCTTACTTGGGTTTTTAATTGACCTACAACAAATCAATTAGTGGCGATTCTTAAATAAAAATGATTTGCAAATTAAAAATTTGAATCATAAGTTGTGAATTGGTGAGCTTGGGATGATGAATTGGTTAAGCCTAAACTTAGTAAACCATTGGTTTAACGCTGCAGAGGGTAAGATCGCGACACTATGTGATGCAAAAATTAGTTTTTGGTAAATATGGCACGGATGTACCGATTTGAAATTTTTTATAACAAAAATGTAGAACATATGTACTAGTTTGAGATTTTCTTGTTGTCGGCCTTAATATTTTGAATATTGTAATAGGAAGAGATAGCCTAAAGTGTAAATTTATCATTTATACTTAACCAGGCCAAATTTCACTATATAGTTAACTTGAATGAATAATGTATAACCACTATGCACTTGTCCTATTCCCCACCATGTCACTGGGTACTAGCATAGGGCTGATATTAATAAGACTTTGTCGCGGTCTGACTTGTTTCAAATATTGTTTTTATTAAAAAGGAGGAGTGCTTACTATATTGGCCTCAACTGAGCTCCTTTGCCTTTTCTTGTTCAGCCGACTCTTGTACTTTCCACGAAAGAGGGAAGAGAAAAAAGCAACAAATAAAAAAAGGAAGTAAAATATCAAACATAAGTTTAGATATATGAAAAACATATGCAGTATTACTTTTTTAAAGTGACAACTTTTTCGTTAAATTTGCCATTCATAGCACACAAATTGTTCTTTTGGTTGATTAATATTTTTTGTCAAGTCAAATGAGCAAATTACTGCTTGGAGTGTTGAAGGAGAGAGTATTCTACGTATTGTATTCACTTAATCAAAAAAGGATTACAAGAATATATATATATATATATATATATATATATATATATGAGTAACCCTAACCTATTTTACCCTTATTAGTATTTCCTAACACTCCCCTTCAAGTTGGGATGTAGATATCAAACAACATTTTCTCGTAAAGACTTGGTAAAAATATTTGCAAGCTGATGACCCGTTCTTGTATGTTGAAGAGTGATCTCTCCTTTTTGAACTTTTTCTCGTATAAAGTGACAATCAACCTCAATGTGCTTGGTTCGCTCATGGAAGATGGGATTGTTTGCAATATGAATAGCTGATTGATTGTCACAATATAATATCGATGGTTCTGATGTTGACATCCCAATTTCTGACAATAACATCCTCAACCAGAGCAATTCACTAGTCACATGTGCCATTGCTCTATATTCTGCTTCCGCACTTGATCGAGAAACCACATGTTATTTCTTACTCTTCCAGGAAACTGAATTACCTCCAAAGAAATACACAATAACCCGATGTAGATCTTCTACTAGTAGAACATCCAGCCCAATCCGCATCAGAAAAACCTGTTGTATTCAGGTGGCCAAAATTCTTGAAAATTAGTCATTTACCTAATGCTCCTTTCAAGTATTTGATAATTCGAAGCACAGCATCCCAGTGAGTAGTCCGAGGAGAACCCATGAATTGGCTTACAACACTAACGGCAAAAGATATATCAAGTCTCGTGATGGTAAGATAATTCAACTTACCAACTATTCTCCGATATTTCATTGGGTCATGTAATAATTCTCCATCTTCTGCATCAAGTTTCACATTGGGTTCCATAGGAGTATCAACCGGTTTTGCTCCAACAAGTCCAACCTCATCAAGAATGTCAAGAACATATTTTCTCTGAGTTAAATTTATACCTGTATGCGAGTAGGCAACCTCAATACCTAGGAAATACCACAAATGTCTTATATCCTTAGTACTGAACTGTGTATGCAGAAATTGTTTGAGTCATTGAATACCATCAGAATCACTGCCAGTAATGATAATATCATCCACATATACCACCAGAAGAATACAACCACCGAGGAGACGGGCGAAGCGAATGGTTTACTTAACAACGCTTTAATCCAAACTTGATAATAGCATCACTAAACTTACCAAACCAAGCACAAGGAGATTGTTTGAGTCCATACAATGCCTTATGTAAATGATATACCAGATTCTCCCCCTGAGCAACAAATCCAGGTGGTTGCTCCATATACACCTCTTCAACCAAATCACCATGTAGAAATGCATTTTTTTTATGTCTAATTGATGAAGAAACCATCCAAAATGCGATGCTAGAGAAATAAAGACACGAACAGATGGAATTTTGGCTATAGGAGAAAAAGTGTCATCATAATCAACACCATATGTTTGAGTATATCCTTTAGCGACCAACCGTGCCTTCAATCAATCTACGGTGCCATCAGGGTGGACCTAACCATGAAAACCCAATGACAACCAACAGGTTGCTTTCCCACAGGAAAGGTAGTAAGCTTCCAAGTGTGATTCTCAATGAGTGCTTTCATTTCATCCTCCATGGCTTGTCTCCAACTAGGATGAGCAAGAGCTTCAGTAACATTACTAGGCACAGAAATAGAGGACAAAGACGAGACAAAAGTAGAGAAGGTAGGAGATAAACAAGCATAAGACAGAAAGTTGCTAATAGGTTGACGAGTACGAAGACAATCAGACAAACCATAATAAAGTGTATAACGATCCATAGGACGCCCAACACAAGATCGTGTAACTTTTTGAGTAGCAATGGGTTGATCAGGATCAGGATCAGGGGATGGCACAGCAACCGATGAGGGATCAGATGAATCAGGTGATGGCCATACCTCTGTAGTGGGAGCTCTTCCTCGTCTATGGTAAGTTTGATTAGCAAATTGAAATCCTATTGACGATACTGGAGGAAGTGAGATTGGTGGAGGAATTGGTAAGACACACTTGTCATTGTCAGGAGACACTATAGAGACTGTTTGAGTACTATAGTATGGCTGGTCCTCAAAAAATGTCACATCTGCTGATACAAAAACTCGGCGACTAGTAGGATTGTAACATTTATAGCCCTTCTGAGTTTGAGAGTACCCAACAAAGACACATTTATCAACACGAGGAGCCAACTTATCAAGACCGGAGTCAGAGAATGGACAAAACAAACACATCCAAAGACACGTAGAGGTAATGCAAAGGGAGGACGATTTGGATATAAAATAGAGAAATGTGTCTCCCCCTGAAGAGCGGAAGTTGGAAGTCGATTAATTAAGAAGCAGGCTGTAAGAACAGCATGGCCCCAAAATGTTTTCGGAAGATGCATTTGAAACATAAGACAACGAGCAACGTCAAGAAGATGACGATTTTTACGTTTAGCGACACCATTTCGTTGTGGTGTATATGAACAAGAAGTTTGATGAATAATGCCATGGGAATCAAGAAAAGGTTGAAAACCAAAGGCAACGGCAAGATACTCTTTGGCATTATCGGGTCGGAGAGTTTTCACAGAAGTATTATATTGATTCAGCATTTCAAAATAGAATTGACGAAAGCAATGAAAAATCTCAGTATGATCTTTTATTAAGAACAACCAAGTCATTCGGGAAAAATCATCCGCAAATGTAACAAAGTACCGGAAACCAAATGTATCAGAAACACGACACGGACCCCATATATCTGAATGAACCAACTCAAAGGGACTAGACACACAACTCTAAAAGCGAGAAGAAAAAGAGACTCTATGATGTTTTCCAAACTGACAAGCTTCACACTCAAAAGTACTCACAAACTCAGACTTTGGAAACAATCGTCGAAGAATATTTGGTGGTGGATGAGTAGCACGACAATGCATCCGATAGGCATTAGTGGATGTGTGCTTCATAGCTGCTACAGCTATCACCTTCTTATCTAGATAGTATAGGCCATTTGATTCATGTCCCCCACCAATCATCTGTCTAGTCCTCAGATCCTGAAAAACACAATGAGAAGCAAAAAAGGTTACTGAACAATTTAGTTCTTTAGTTAATGAACTAACGGAAATAAGATTATATGGAGATTTGAGATGAAGGACGGATGATAAAGAAAGGGAGAAACTCAAATGGGCATCTCCAGTGCCAGTAACTTGGAAAATTGAACCATCAGCTAATGTAATAGAATTGGACACCCCAAGAGGTGTGGAATTTAACGAAGATAACAATTTAGAGTTACTAGCTATATGATGAGTAGCTCTAGAATCGATAACCCAAGAGTCTGACACTGTAGAAAGTAAACAGGATGAACTACCTTTTGAGCTATGTGCTAGAGTTGCAGTGGGAGTTGAAGTTCTTGTCACCTATTTGGAGCGAATCCAAGCCTCATATTCTACACGTGTCAATGTAACCAAATCTTTTGTATCCTGCACATTAGTAGGATCGGATTGAACTGGTGAGGAAGAATCTTCCACTTCAGCAAATGCAACAACTGTGGGTCGATGCTCTAGATGAAGCGTGTAGCAATAAGCTTCAGTATGTCCAGCCTTTCAACAATGGTTACAATATCGAGAGCCACGGCTACCAAGAATTCTATCATGACCACCGCGACTTCTACTCTAAATAAACCCACGTCCATGACCCCGATAACCACGACCATGAGCTCCACGTCCACTAGAATCATGAGAAATCATGGCACTTGTCTCTAAAGTTGTAGTGGAGATCTTGTCAATAGGTGTCGAGCATAAGGCTTGGGAGAAAACCTCATCAACTGTAGGAAGGGAGCTGTCAGACGTAATATGCTGACGAAGGGAGGAATATTCAGGCCCTAGTGCTTTAAGAAATAGTATCAGTCGAAGATCCTCCTGGCGTTTGACTAATACATTCGGATCATTGGAAGCTAGAAGATAAGTATCTAGCTATCGGCAAAGTGTAGTGAAACGAGCATAATATTCAGATAGAGACTGATCTCCACGTTGAAGATCAAACAAGGCCTCCCATGTGTCACACACTCGTGTCATATTACTTTGGCCATAATAAAGTAGAGCACATTTATCCCAAACTTCCTTAGCAGAATTACATTGAATGAAGTGAGGGCTAATCTTCGGATCCATACTATTCCATAACAGTGTACGGATCATTGCATCTCCAGCAATCCAATCATCTACTTTACTCTTATCCGAGGGAAGTGTAGATGTAAGATAATCATGCTGTCTAGTTGCAGTAAGATAAACTTGTATAGCTTTAGACCATGATGGATAGTTAGTGCCATCCAACTTGACAGATGTCAATTGGAAATGCGTCAAGCCAGTAGATGATGTAGAAGCAATAAGTATTAACTCTACTGAACTCCAATAATGCAATTAGTTAGATAGGTTGAACACAAGAATCGACCGAACCCAATAAGAATGACACAATAATCAAGCACTTAACTCCAGTTATGCAATCCGCCATAGAACAACAAATAGAAATAGGGGTTCAATCGATCCACCACTGAGTCAATATGCTTCACTGAGAGGCCATAAAATCATACCAACCAGCACTTCAAAGAAGCAATATACTTCAATGAAAATCCATATAAGTATACTGGAAAACAACTTTTGATGCCCGTAGTTCGAGTCGAATTTTTTTTTTTTTTTCGATTTTTCTTTTCGGGGTGAAACCCTTGCAGAACCGAAGGCTTTCGAAATCCTCAAGATATATGAAAAACACATAATCTAGATTGCAAGACAAACAAAGACCAAATCGTGTAGTCGGTTTTCAATTCCGTCATCAAGAAAGAAGGCTGAACACAAACCGATTTTGCTGGATGGGCTTCGGCGATTGATTTGGGCGTAGTTCTGTCCCGGATCTTAGAAAACTAGTGGACAGATCTGGATCGGGGACGATGACTAAACGACGATGGGCATTCTTGCTCCTCCGCTGTCTAGAAGAGAAGCATGTTGCGGCAGCGGCGGCGGCGGAGGATCTGGATCTAGCGACGGCCTCCGCCGCCGGGCTGTGGTGGTGGTGGGATCACTCTCTTGAAGTTTTAATCGTGCTCTAATACCATGTTGAAGGAGAGAGTATTCTATGTATTGTATTCACTTAATCAAAAAGGATTACAAGAATATATATATATATATATATATATATATATATATATATATATATGGGTAACCCTAACCCTCTTATGACTATTTTACCCTTATTATTATTTCCTAACATGGAGTAATTTAGGTTTTAAATGTTTGATTGTTGGGTAATCCTAACAAACCCATGCTCCAACTTTTAGTTAATCTGAATTACTTGAAATCCTTCATAATGTCCAAATATTGATATGTAGAATCATATATTGTTTTTTCAGAATCTTAGAACTTAAATAAAGTTTTAATTTTCAAATTTTCGATGAAAATCAAAATTATAAGAGACTCGATAAGTGCAGTCAAGCACGTCGTTGACAATTGTTTCATGTCGGTTAGAGAAAATAAAATAAAAACAAAGACAGATATTTTTAGGGTAAAAGTTCAACAACCCATACATATTATTTTTCCAATTCAAATAATTTTTTATGATAAATTATGAAGTTGTGCAACCTCCTTAAAAAAGAAAAAGGCGATAATGTGACGTCATGGACTCGTTCGTTCAAGGTCCACTTTTGTCCATATCTCTTAAATGTATAGATAGAAGCTAGCTTTGACTCGTGGGTATTATGTGCATTTCTGTGCTAAAGCCAATGAGTATTTATAAGGAGCGATAGTGTTAAGCATTAAATTGCATTCATGGACTCACGGCCTTTTGTGCATTTGGCAACCATTATGTTTCTAAAAATAATTTCTATTTAAAAATAATTTTTTTATTTTGTTCTCGAGAACAATTTCTAAACATTTGAAAGAGATTGGTGACCGCTTAAAAGTACTATTTCCGAAATAAAAATGCATTTGGTAAAACTCTTAAATTTTCTAGTCCAAACCATTTTCTTTTAATGTTTTAATAATTTTATTTAATTCTTCTCTTTTTTTCTTTTTCTTTTTTTCCTTTTTCATCTTCTTCTTCCTCCAGTCGTCGACAACCTCACTAGAGCGTCACCGGCCCAAGCCTCACCCTAACATTGGCGAGGGTTAGTTTGGTTGGGCCATCACTAGGTCGGCCTCGCCTTGGCTGGAAAATGTTGACCCGATAATGACCCGATAAGGCTTGGCCCTACCGGATCTGGGCGGGGTCAACTTCACCTAATCGGGGCGAGGTCAAGCCTTGCCATAGGTCGACATCACTGGGGGCCAACAATGCTCCGATGAGGTCGTTGACTCTCGTCTAGCCAGTCGCCGGCCACGACCCTCATTGATGTCACTAGGGGTTGGCGACCAACCAAAGGAAAGAAAAAAGAAGAAAATAAAATAGAAGAAAAGAGAAAATAAAAGAAGAAAAATTAAGGTTGATTTTGAAATTGTTCTTATAAATAAAGAAGTAACTTTTTTCTACTTATTGATTATGTTTCAAATCAATTTCCAAAAACATGAAAACTATTTTTTGTTCTCGAGAATTAAAATCTTTTCTGACCTTTATGACGGTGTCTAACATGAGGTAAGTGGAGTTCCATCTAGTGGTAATGTTAAGAACTACCGAACCCTTATAAGTGATCCATTCACTCTCAATGCAAGATTGAAATGTTTTGGCTCTCATGGGAAAATTCCTTACATACATAATCACATTTCGGACACGTGCAATGGAGTCACGTACCGTAGTTAAGCTATCTCTCACAATCAAATTTAATATATGAGCTATGTACCTCATGTGCAAAACACTACCATCTAATATGAACAATCTTTATTTCAAAAGTTTTTCCCTCAAATAGACAATTGCAACATCATTCGAGCTAGCATTATCCACGGTGATTGTGGACACCCTTTTTTTTTTTTTTTTTTCTATTCCCCACTCCTGAATGCATTTCTCCACCATTTTCCTAATCTCCCTACCCTTATGACTATGCATCACCACAAAATTAATGATTCATTTATGCAACTTTCAATTTTCATCAATAAAATGTGCAGTGAGATACAAATAATTCAGGTTTTGAATGGAACTCCATGTATCAATCGGAATTAATCTTTCCAAAATAATTCTTTAAAGAAGTTCTTTCATATAAATATAACTTCATGCAATCTTTTGTCACCACGAAACGTGATAAATGTTTAAAGAGAGATTGTAACTCACTGATAAATTCACGAAATCCAACATGCTCAACCAAGGAAAAAGGTTGCTCATCAAGGATGATGAACCAAATAAGCATTCGCCTACAACGTTCTCGATTAAATGGCCATGTTGATAAGACGCTAACAGTACTAGAATCTCCTCCTGCATTGCTAGCTATGTCTACATTACGTGGTGCAAAGAATTTCTGCCTCTTATCAATATTACGGGGAAATCTCTTGCATGTGATCAAGTGCTTCCTCATTGCAGAAGTATCGTTAGCAACACGGTACTTAAGCACAGATCCACAATGAATGCACTTCACTTGATATATTTTTCTATCCTTTTTATTGATTCTTGCATAATGATTCCAACATTCGGATGTATATTTCTTATCATGAGGAAGATGAGAAGTATGTACCTTAAGAGGTGCCTCTTCTTCATTTTCATCGCTAGAAAACTCCAATTCCGTGATCGGAGTTATCTTCTCACGTCCCTCCACCTCCATTGACGTGTTATCTTGATACATTAACTTCGCACTACACAACAATAATAGAATATAATTAGAAATTTCAAAATAAAGAGTAAACTAAAAATGAAACACCACAATGAACCCATTTATTTCAATGCAACTCATATAATGATACTCATTGGCTGAGACATTCTAAATGTGACACCAAATATATAAAATATAGAATTGTTGAAAGATACAAAATTGCTGCTTAACATATTATTTCATTAGAAAAATTTCTTGAGTTAATTTTTAAGGAGGGAGGCGAGGGAATTACTTCTTTTTTGTTTGTTGAAGAAGGAAAAGGAAAATTGGAGATACTAGGAGAACTTATTTTACCTCAGAGATTGGTCTGTAGACTTTGTACATAGTCTGCTCTAATTAGGATGAAACACTTGGGGTAAGTTCTGGTTGTTAGGCAAGATTTGAAGATGGGAGCAAGAAAAGTGGCATCTCAATGTGCTCGTGAGTTAACCTTAATTTCACAAAATGTTGGGAAATTGACTTGTGCTCCTTCAGATGATGTTATTGAAACTTCAATATGGTCGTTTCTCTTGTTTCTCTGACTAATTTGTAGATGCTGTCATGGGGATGTATGCAGAACTGATGCAGAGGTTGGTTGTGAAGAATTTCCTTCACGGATAATTGCTTCCAAATGACAACTCTATTTTTGTTTAATGTGAGCGAGTTGAGTTTATTGATTCATTCTCTTCTGCAGCAATCGGTTTCTTTTAAGACGGTGGGAGCAATGCGGGCGGCCCAAGATCATCTATACATGCAAGAATCAACAAGAAATATAAGCAGGTGAATTTTTCTCTTATACTAAAAAGACTGCACTTATAAGTTGGAGCTATTCCATATTGAGGTTTGCTCTTCACCAGGAATTAGCTAAGAGAAGCTGCTGAGAGCACCGGCCTTCCAACTTTTGTAGTCACTGATGCTGGAAGAACTCAGGTATGCATATGCATGTCCTTGCTTATGGCACGTCTAAGAACCTTTCTTAATAACCTGCTTCATGATGGCAACTGCAAAAAAATTCAAAAAGACGGGGGTCAGCATATGGGTGTGCTGAAAAGATTGTACCATTGCTGTCATACTTTCCACATCATTTCTTTTTTGAACATACAAGCCCATGTCATCGATTTGATTGGAGTTTCCGATCTCTGGTCATCAGAGGACTGCATTGAAAAATGGATTGAAGTTCTAGGACCTCAATTGCACGAATTAAGAGTTACAGGACTTGGATTACACAATCCACCTAAGCCATAGGACTAGAAATGGAATTACCCCTAAACAATAACTTTGGATGTATAATGCTCATGAACATCTTATGGATCATAACCTTCCTGAATTAGAAAATTTAAACTTTACATAATGGTAAAAACAAGGTCACAGGATAAAATGTTGACCTTGGAAGTGGCTCAATACAAACAAGGAATGGTTCTATGGAGGTCTCCTATAGCAGCATGAAAAGTAACACCAAATCTTCAAAGAGAAAGCTAATAGATGATGCAAGCTGTGGCTCAATACAAACAAGAAATGGTTTTATGGAGGCCTACCATAGTAGCATGAAAAGTAACACCAATTCTTCAAAGAGAAAGTTAATAGATGTCATAAAGGAGGGAGGGATAATACATCCACAAAATATAACTTTAGAGGATGATTAAGGGAAACCATAGATAGAGAATGCATTTGTCCCATTCTATGTTGAGAATTTTGATTTTCTTATTTCTTTCTTATTTTTTCTTGAAGGTTTTTTTTTTTTTTTTTTTTCCGGAGTCTAATGCCCTCTATTTTAAGAAATATAGCTGAGTTGTTGAATCTATATACTTTCAAATCTATCGGCTAGGCGAGCGGCGTCGGGGCGGTTGGGTGAGTGAGCGGCCTCCATCGGGGGGACGAAGGGTGTCCAGTGGTGGCGTCAACGGCAAGCGGCGAGGTGAACGAGGGGTGATGGCGTCCAGTGGTGGCATCGAGGGAGGCAAGGGCAGAGCGAGCGCGAGCTGACTGGCATCCAGTAGCAGGACGAGCGGCGTTTGGTAGCGGCCTCGAGGGTCAGCGGCGTCTAGTGACGGTATCGAGGGCGAGCAATGTTCAACGGTGGCATCGAGGGCGAGCAAAGCATCGACGACGGGGCAGAGGCAGAGAATGGGAGAAGACTTAGAGGAGAACTGTGAACTGTGAATTGAGGGTAAACATTAAAATTGATTTGGGGCCTTTTTTTGGGACCAGGAATCGCCGGTTTCCGAAAAAAGGGAATCAGGAATTAAAATAGATCTCTTTAGAACCGGGAACCGAACTGGACCCTCCGGTTCTCGGATCTACTAGGGAACTGCACTCACCCCTAATTTTTTATATTTCTGAAAGGCCGTCCGACTGATCGGACTTGACCCAAATTCAAAAGATCTAGATCTCGAAATGGATGTCCCTTGGAGTCCCGACCTGACCCAACCCGAAGGCCCAAATTAAGAAGATCCGGATCCGAAAAAGCCGGTCCCTCGGAGACCCGACCCGACCCGACCTGACCCGACCCGACCCGACCCGACCCGACCCGACATGATCCGTTTTCCCTACCCACCCTCTTTTCTCTCCTGCATGGGTAGAGGAGAGAGGACTTGAGAAAGTTACTCGGGGAAGAAGCAAGCCATGGAAGAAGCTCCGAGCTTGCCGCCGCCGCCTCCAATCGGCAACCCACTGACCAACCCATCCGCCTCCTTCTCGTCCCTAGACGACCTCGTCCACAAGCACGCGTCCCTCGAGGACCTTGCCAGCAGTGACTCGTGGTGGTCCGTCCTCGACAAGGTCGCCCGAGCCCAATCCCTCTCCCTCCTCCGCCACCCCCACGACCACCTCGCCTACCTCTCCTACAATGCCCTCACCCTCACCAAGCTCCGCCGCTTCACCGACGCCTTCGCGGAGCTCGACTCCCGCCAAGATCTCAAGTCCCCCGAGTACAGGTACGAGTCCTACCCATAAATCTATCTCGGCCGATCTGGCTCGATGGTGCCCTTTTGCCTCCGGTGGCTGAACTGCGTGATCACGATCAAGTTGGGTAGCCGCCAGGAGGAGTTGGATCGGTTCTACGCGCTTTTGGATTTCGTCAGAGGGAAATTGGAGGAGAGAAGGAACAAGGGTTCGTTGGAGGAGGACGAGTTAGTGAGGGCTTGGAGGAGGAGGGAGGTTATGGTGATGAATAGCATAGTGGGTAATCATTTGAGTTATAAGGAGTTCAGTGTGTGCTTGGATTTGATCAGGGATATGTTCAGGAGGGGTTATTCGGAGGACCTGGTTCTCGTGTCGAGGTTGGGGTATATTCAGATGCAGATAGGGGATTTGGAGGGCGCGAAGAGCTCGTTTAAGCAGATCGAGGGGATGGCGAGCGAAGGGAAGGGTTGTGGGTCATTGAGTGAGGTTGAGCTGAAGAATCTCGTTAACAGAAATAATACCTTGTTGTATTTTGTGGGGACGGATTATGTGTCGGCTGTGAGGGAGTATGAAAAGTGTATTGAAAGAGATGATTCGGACGTGGTGGCGATCAACAATAAGGCGCTTTGTTTGATGTATTTGAGGGACTTGTCGGATTCAATCAAGGTGTTGGAGAACGCGCTTGGAAGGGTTCCTACCTTTGATAATTGTTCAAAATTCAGATTTGCTTGATTCTGGAATTGTTCCTGGAAACAAATAAGTAACTTTTTTTTTACTCATTGATTCGGTTCCAAATCCATTTTCGGGAATACAAATTTTATCAAACGGATTTCTATTTTAAATCTATCCTCGAAAACAAAAGAATAGAAACTGTTACTATTTGATAAGTTGTCAAACGCTCCCTAAAAAGACTTTGAGTAATTGGATTGCGCAAATGGCTCTTGATGATTTTGATTAATCGTGTACCAAGATTTGATGGTACTATCTCTCGTCCACTGTCATATGATAGTTTGCTTACTAATGTCATTTGAGAGGCGAGGGTGATTCAGGGGTTGGGTTGGGGGAATCGGCATTAGCATGCCGATTATGTATCAATGTGATTGAGAAAATATATAATGAGGAACTAATTATCTTCCTTCTTTCTAAGTAAGCTCAAAATATATATGTATTAGTGGTGGTCCTAATGTAGTACTTCTTGCAAGCAACCATCATCTTCAAACAAATTATGGACACCAGACTTGAGCTTAACTTATAATAATGAATGTGTTTGTAATGTGTTTATGTCAAGATAAAAGGCAATGCTGATCTCATCTGATTCTTAGAATGTGGGATAGGCTAGCCATCTAGGAATTCCGATGCAACAACCAATACCATTGACTAGATGAGAGCTATGTGGCCAAAGAAGATGTGTTCCATGGGTATAACATTGCGAATTCATCAAAAAAAGATCCACTGATGTGCCATGAAATAGCCCCTCTATGGCAATCAAAGGCGGGATTCAATAAAAGTGAAGGCTCATCCTAGCGAGCAAACCAAAAAGAGAACCTCTTCATAATCTTAGACGAACAAGAATTTGAGTATACTGCAACATAAGTATGTGATGTCCCTTATGAGTATAGGGGACTTTGATCAAGCACCACATGCACAAGCAGAACCATAAAGTCAAAGCATTTGTGACATAGAAAGTGTGTCCTTAACTCCAATCTCTTATCATCAAATCTCTAGTGACAATGGACATCACATAAATGCAAACCTAAGAAGAAATTATACAATCATGAAATGAAAAAGGCCATGTACTCTCATCAACTGTACTAAAATGACTATTGGCACAATCTGGATGATTCTAATGTTCTACTTCGCATATAAATGTGATGTGTGATCCCGCAATTGGTAATTTTATGAAAAAGTTGATAAACATAAACAAACCGATAGAAAAAATAATTATTAATCTATTGACTTCTTGATAACTTGTTATAACTTAGCAACACTTTTATGCAACTACAAGCTTTTCTTATCTTTTATGGAATTTTATTTGTCTTTCTCCTAATTGTCTTAAATTTATCAACTCTTATGCTGACATTGGCATTTTTTAATAATATTATGAATTTTTTTAATTCTTTTTAATGTTTTCTCTCTTTTCTTTTCCCCTTTCTTCACTTTTTTTTTTGGGAAGCCTGAGAGCCGACAAGGGTTGCTAGCTAACCCTCGTCAGCACTGCATGAAGCCATTGTTGCCCTTGCCCTTGCTAGTGGGTGTCGTTGCCCCCTTGTGGTCGGTGAGGGCAAGGACAAAAGTCACTACACCCTCGCTAGCCAAAGCAAGGGCTCGTGAGCCCTTACCTAGATCTAGCAAGGACTGCGACCTAAATAGCATCATCACGACACGACACGACATAATACACCGATAAGTTGTTTCTAAAAAAATAGAGAATTCCGACACGTTGGGACACGTTATATATTAAATATATATTTTTATAATTATCATTTTTATGATTATTTCAATCAAATTAATTTGATTCAAATTCACAAATAAATAATAAAAAAATCTAGAATGAATCTACACTAAAAATATCAATCCATCATTTATTAATATCATTTATTGTTTCAAATTTGACAAATTCAACTACATTACAATAATTCATAAAACTTAGAAAGAGAGAAAAACAAGCAATTCAAATTCTAGACTTGCATGTCAGATGTGTCGGAAGAGAAAAGGAAAGAAAAACTTGGGAGTGAATTATATATTACAGGAAGTTAGAGTCAGAAGAGAAAAGAAGAGAAGACTGGATTTTTCTTTTTTCCCCATTTATTATTTTTATTTTTATTTTTATTTTTTTACATATATACATTTTGACCCCTTATTGATTGAAACTTTTTAAAATTGACCTTATGTGTCAAAATCACATGTGGGAAACTCGCATGTCAGAATTCTGACTAAAGTGTCGGAGAGTGTTGAGAAAGTTAACTAAGTGTTGGATTTTCCAACATGTGTCGACTGATTGTCCAAGAGTGTTCGAGAGTATTGGACACGTATTAGAGTGTTCGACATGATATGAAACTCTTGAAGAGTATCGGTATTTCCTAGACTGCGATGCCCTCTCTAAATCTGGGCTAAATCTAGAGCCAGCAAGGCCACAACCCCCTAGCCTAGTGCCAGTGAGGGTTGGGCGGTGACCCTTGCCAGCCCTTTGGCTTTCTAAGGAAAAACAAAGAAGAAAAAACCATAAAAATTACATAAAAAAATCAAAATATTATTAACAAATATTCATGTCGGAACCGCCCACGTCATATCAAAGCTAGTTGTGCCATAATAGCAATTTCCGGCTAAAATTGGCTAGAATGACTCAATTGGTACAAATGGAAATGGTTTATGATTGAATCAGAATCCACACAATAGGCTTAAGGTTTTTTTGGTACTTTTCTCTCATGAACCAATTATTGATCACCCTTCCCTCTTGTATTCCACATCAAATATGACCCAACACGCTTCATTTTCTCATACGGCAACTTCATAAGAAAAGGTGCCGGCATATGCCTTTTATTCATCCATCCAAGCGCAAGTGAAGTACCCTCCATTGTTTGTCAACGAGATATCATGGCAAATCTCCACGCTACATTGTTCTTTTTGGTTTTCATACATTGTGCGGTGTGTAAGTCCCATTGCCATTGGCAGAAGGGAAAATTTTAATCAATCATTACTAAATTTATCGTACATATGCAAATTTAGTTATAAATTTTCCAACTTTGTCAAATGAGTGATGAACCTTTGCGCGAAATTCTAATGGAGTCATCTTATGTGGCACACAACTAAGTTAGTGATTTTATTGTGGAAATTTGACTGTATATTGGAATTTCAATAAGATTCTTTAGAACTGAATTGACAAAATCGAAAATTTTAGCACTGAATTAGCATATGTATAATAGATTTTGAACTGATTGGACAATTTTCCTGCAAAAAATAATTATTTATTTAGGACGACGTTATTTCCACCTCCTAAATGATTACATCCATCCCTATCTACACTAAAAAAGACAAAACTGTCCTTAAATTTTCAATTGTAGTTTAAAGTGATGGCCTCACTCTTTGTTTTTTCTATTTTTCCTTTTTCTATTCATAACAAAGCATTTCACATTTTTTTTAGCATATTAAAGAAAAGTGCATTCTCAAATATTCTTATAACGTTTTACATACTCCATGTAAAATCATTTCGTTAATAGTAAGGAAAAAAGACATTATTTGATATAGTACAAAACTAAAAAGTCTCTTCTTCATTATTGATTTTATAACAGCTTACCTATTTTTTGTCCATCTTATCTCAAAAGCTCACTATCTTCTTGAGCTTTTTATTAATTTCTTTAGTCTATTATATAGATAAAATCTCTTAATTTATAATATCAATGAATTTATTTTTTTCCTCATTATACTGGCAAAATACTTTTATACAGAGCATGTAAGATGTTAGAGGGATATAAAGAAATACACTAAAAATATTATGCACAATAAGGTATCTAGATATACTTAGTGAATAATTCATAAATAATATGAATTTTTGTCAATATATAATAATGATATTTCATCAGCATTTTCAAAAAAAATGTTCTTACTTCATGCAATGTTTTTATTTAATTAAATTTCATCTACTTAGCAATTTATCTATAAATATAATCAACAACGTGAAAACAAACTAGATTTTGGGAAATTTTTCTCTTTTCGACCAAAATTTTTTTATGGAAGTAATACTAATATCTAACAATAAAAAAACATGATGCCTTTAACATGTATGGAAAATCTACAACAAACAAAAACTAAACATATTAAATTCTTAATTATGGTAAGTAGACCCTGCATAAATATAGAAAAACTTTTAAATAAAAGGAAAGGAAATACATTTGGGACCCCCAATTGAAATTGCAATTGAATAATGTAGGGTAATTTTGTCTTTTTGGTAGCAATTGGATGGATTTAGTCATATAAGTAGTGGAAATGGTATCACCCTTTATTTATGTATCTGTTTTTTTTTTCTTCCCATGAGAATCAGACCTATGGAATTCATTGAGCACTCAAGTAATCATAATTCACATGAATCACAATATTCCTCTTATTCTAGTGGTGCACCAAATAATAAAAATTAGTTTACCCAACTGAATTGATGTGGTTATATTTGTCGACAAATTATGTGTATTTTACCTTCCAGAGCAGTAATTGATAATCATGAATGATATTTTCTATGTTACATTTTCCATACTAAACAATATTATGGCATTCGTTGTAATGTATAAAAAACTGTCGTAACTCTTGTAAAATTGGTTTATCATGTCATATGTGTATGTACGTATACGTATGTATGTGTGACAACACACACACACACACATTTTGTCCCTAAGAAGTGCAAAAATAACATAAAATAAAAAATTGTACGATAATACCTTCAGAATTTTTTTACCCACTTAACATTTTCCTATCCTAATTATCCCATCTTCAAATGGAAAGAATTGTTTTGGATCTAAAGGAAAAAAAAAAAAAAAAAGAGGGGGGGAGATTTAGGCTCCGTTTATTTCACTAAATATGTGAAATTTTCTCGAAATTATTTTCCAAGAAGTCATTTTCAGGAAAAATAAAAATATTTTTCTATATTTGGCTAAAACTTGAAAATGAACTTAAAAATATTTTCCGCTATAAGGTATGCAAAATCTAATTTGATTTTTCTAGGAAAAATTATCAAAATAACTGAATAATTTATTCTCTTTTTTTTTTTTTCTTTTTCCTTCTTCCTCGGTTGGTGGCGGCCACGGCAATGGTTGGTCACAAGCTGTGGCCAGAGACTAGCTGAAGAATTAAAAAAAAAAAAAAAGATAAGAAAAAAATAAAAGAAAATAAAAATAACTAAAATTCAATTTGAAAAAACATTATTATAAGAGAGAACATTTCAGCAACTAAGGACTCGAACCTAAGCATTAGGGACCCACACATGACCTCTGTGCATCTGGGCTTGAGTGAGGCGGACCAGAGCCCCAACGTCGAGGACTCGAGAACTACTTTTATGGACCTAGGCTTGGGTGTTGTCACAATGGGTGCGGGGACCAAGGCTTTGGGCTAGGCCTCAATGGATTCAAGTGTGGGCATCGAGGGCTCGAGCTAGGCCTCAATGGACTAGGGCTCAACCATCAGATATCTATTGGAAAATATGGCTTCGAATAAATAAAGTAATGGAGTCGGACTTTGAGGCACGATATCATTTTCTTTAAGGATTTAGTTGGCCCACAATGTTGCTAATGGTCACCAGCGAATATCCTCAGGATATAACAAAATATCAAATAAGAATACTAGATAGCAATTCTAATATGTCCTTAGGGTCTTTCTAGGAAACAATTGAAAAAGATGATTGTAATTTTGGTAAAAAAAACTCAAAAAATGATCTCATACTCGTTCATTGATAATTCTATAAAAATAGAGTTATTTTACCTATTTTAGGCAACAAATAATGCAATATCTATGAGAAAATATTTGAATTTCCTTCTAATTATTTGGATTTTCCTTGTCATACAAAATAATGAGATATGAAGAAAATAAGGAAAAAAAAACTGAAAATATAGGAATTCAAATAAAAAAGCAGTGGAAGATGGATATCAAATTAGGGAATCCTTAATTTTGTTCCCTAATGTTATCTGCAAACGTTGGGAGATAGATAACTTGAATAAATTGAGAGCTTGAGAGAGCATTGAGGTTTTTGTTAGATCATTTTTCATTGTTTTGAGAGTTCTTCAAGTATTTTGAAGAGAAAACAAAAGTGGTGACAGAATTCTTGTTCTTTGATTCAAGATACTGAGTTTGATTTTGATTTTGATTTTTTCTTCTACTACGTTCTAATTTTCTTTTGTTAGGGCTACAATGTAGCCTAACCATGATGATGTGAATTTCATGATTTTTATGTTTTACAATTGATTTCATTCATGTGAGTTATATATTTTATGCATAATGCTTTTGAGTGACTGGTCACCACTTGAATGATCTGATATGCATGTTTGAGATTAAGAAGTGATAATATGCAATTATTCATTATAATATATAACCAAGAATTAAACGTGGATAGAAATATACTGCATTATTTGTGTAGCTTTCGGTGATAAGGTGATCCAAAAGACTCATTGTAAACCAGGAATATTCATAGTTTTTAATGCACTTATGTTTATTTTAATTCACATAGAGATATAGTGGATCAATAAACTGAGTAGGTTTACTATATCGAGAGATAGGATAGTAAATATGTTAGGAAATTCCGCTATCACATGTTTGATATCGTTCTTGTACCTACAACAATCTGAAATTCATATCTAGTGGTTATGGTGAAATCGAATACTCTAACACATTTATCTGATTGATTTACTACATTTAGTCTCCAAATATTGTTTTTGATTTATTCTCAATTATATTTTGATCTGTTAGAAAATTTTTAGAATTAATCTATTTTAGTATTTAATTAGTTTATTAATCATCGATCTCCGTGGGACGATACTCTTTCTCATCATTATATTACTTGTTTGACAAGTTCACTTGCGTTTAGAATTTTACGAACATTCATCCAAAGACTGACATATATATATATAAATTGGTCTTAAAAAACATATGCAACTATTCATCAAAGATTGCAAAGTAAACAAAGGCATTACTTCAAAAGAAGTTGCAAAATGAACAAATGCAATCCTTTGGGTGTGGCACCCCTGAACGGCCCCCGATCCGCTAGGATAGCCACAGTCTACTTGCCTTTCACTTTACCTTGATAATATATTACTCTGATACCAAGGAATTTCATTATAATTCATAAATCCTGGGGGTTTATATCTTTTAAGTCGGTCCCTGCGCAGTTTATATAACGGAAGCGCATCCATCAAACTTCCCTTCTTGTATTCAAAACAGTGCACACCAACTAAAACTTTTATAAGTTAAAGCCGAACACTTTTATTTACTTAACTGATGGACATCATTAGTCGGTACATCAAAATGCTGTAGACTTCTATACTCGGCTATACTTCAAAAGATGACCGACATCTTTTCCAACAGTCGTATACATAAAGTCCATCGATCAGTGTCGGCATCCAAAAGTTCCTTCCTCTGCTGTCCTCCTCCTTGCGGTCATATCCAACCACTAGGTCCATCTGCTGGTGGCGATGGCCGCAGAGGTATCCTGTCTAGTCTGAAATGTTAGTCCCCAAAAAGGGGTAAATACAACCACTCAGCTGTAAAAGATCCACTAAACTATATCGTGCAAAACCATCACTATCCAATTTCATGCAAGATAGACAAAATATAGGATCAAAAGAAATGAGCATGCATCAAACCCATAAAACTCTTTAATGCAATCGCAAGTGCAGTTTCGAAACCAAGATGCATCATTTTTCGTCACACGGGTCCCGATTATAGAATCAAACTGTTATGGCACGCCCCATTCCATGCCATACAATTTATTCCTATAACCAGACCACACACACACTTAGTAGGGCCATCAGTTTTAATATTCAAAAGGTTTCACCTCCTAGAGGACCAATATTTGCGTCCCTCCGGGCATTCGCACCCAACCTGGCATCGCGAAAGCCTCCGGCATTACGCCACTGGGCCACCGGGCATCCAGAGCGTGTTACGTCACACCTTCGGGCATCTCGCATCCCACCTGGCATCACAAGGAATCTCCGGGGCCATGAAAATGGTTACCCCTACCTTCCGGAATTACGTACCGACATACCACCGGGCATCCCCGGAATTACATACCACCGGGCATCCCGAAACTCCCGGGGAAAAACCTTCGGTATTCAGCCACTAAGGCCACCGGGCATCCACAAGGCATCGACTCATTCGATCCTTTGGGCATCCCGACTCCCGGGGCATCGTCGACTCGAGGGTCCGACGGCAACATTATCCTCTCATATTATTTCAATAAAACATTTTCAATGCAATAATGTCAAGAATCTTATAAGCCTTTATCAAAATTTCAATGTTATAAGATAGGCTGGATGTCACCGCATCCATCATGCGAATAATACTTCAAGATACAATCACCTTGGGGACAAATTGAGCAACTTCGAAATAAAACAGTCAAAATCAGAATGCACACTTTTAGTAGAAATTTCGAAATAACCATCAAATGGCCTTGAAAAATTCTAAAATTTTGACACGTTATAGATGAGATCTAGAGGAAAGACTTTCATGGGGGACACTACGCCAGATTCGTTATGTATAAAAAGAAGTAATTCACACAACTCAGTTCAGGTTTCTTTTATCACAGAATGAAATTCGGCAGAAAACATTGCATATAAAAAAAGTTTATGCCATCGTATTGATTCCGAGAAGTTCTGATAAAAGTATATTCTCTAGTTCATACAATTCCTCACAACTTCCGTGATGAAATCGGGATCAAATTCATATTAGAACTCTCCGTAAAAATTTACAAAGTTGCAGAGCTACACATGAAATTATACTGGGTTAAGCGAATTCAGTAAAGTCCCACTCTACTTCAATCATCCAAAATTCAACATTCTACCTTCAGAACTCAATTGTTTCCAAGTCTGTTGCACTATAATGGACAATAACAGCATCACATTATATAGATTAATGGACTTTCACTTGCCTTAATGTCCTAAATGTCGACAACTAGGGAGTTCGGCTTGGCGACATGGCCCGACGGCGGCAACTAGAGCACGGCAGAAGGGCGACCTCTTTCCTTTTTCCTCACCGTTCACTCTCTCTAGCTTGCTATTCTTTCTTTCTCTCTCACTGGTTTGTACGACCCTCTCCCTCTAAGTTACGAAGTTGTCCCCGTTTTCTTTCTCTCTTCCTCGACTAGTCCGTCCATTTATTCTTCTGTAAGTTTACTTAAATTTTAAATTAATTCTTTGTTAATCATTAGCTGCTTCGTGGCAGCTTGCAACGGGGAAACATGGAGGCTTGTGGGCGAGCACTCGACAGCTTGCTCGTCCATGCAATGGGTGGAACTCTAGTTGTCACTCCTCCTCTAGCGACGTGGCCATCATTTGCAGGGTCTCGGTCAACGTCTCTTCTCACTTGTTGACCATTATGTTGACTAATTAAGTGGTTACTGTGGAGTGGTTTGGGTCGGTGGGTTGCGGCTTTATTACTCCTAATATCTAGCCCACACTTTATTCTAAATATTCGCCTTAAATCTCCGCATGTGCATGAGTTATATACAGCCTATTCATATGGCCGTATGATACTACAACAATAAACAAGGATGGTTCGATTCGTAGGGTACATGGCCAAGTATAGAAAATTTCTTGTCAATCCATCTTGTGGCACAATCTCGGTCTCATCAGTGATAGTACGCAGGGATGGGACTATGCCTTATGCGACGATCAAAATATTTCTAAACGCGGCCCATCGGTCTGACGATGGAATCAAACAATGTTCATGCAAAATACTAATGGCACCATCCAACAGTACTTCTATTGATTTGTCATGGTCATCGTACATTCGAGGATTGTCGAAATTCTCGGGTGCCACATGATCGGCAGCTGGTTGTAGACGTGGCCTTCCCAAGCAGTTTCATTGGCCACCTCTCCTCCTGCATGCTGTGAGGTGTCCAACGGTGGAGGCCTCTTGGTCAATCCCTTCCCCATTAGTTGACTTAAGTGTCGACTAATATGGGGCTGTTTTGGGCTGTTTTGGGCTGGCAATTAGTGGCCCAATTTCTCACAATTTGATCCTTAATCTTGTACATTCATGGGGCATTTTCGGTCCTATGCTTTCATGGTTTAACAATTTATCAAATGTACTCTTTCATGACTCAAATTCTTTTCTTGTTCCATATACACTTAAGTCATAAAGCCGCGTAGTATCTCCAAAAGAAAAATATACACAAATCGGTGGGGTTCAAGGTAGTGCCGATGATGATGATGATGATGGTATAACAAAATTCAATCCTTGGTGTCGATGACAAAATCAGATAACACTTCGTCAATCCGTGACATCGGTACTTCCTTTCCTTGGTTGGCTAGACATGACTGAGATGGGTCTCACTACTGACCTTAAGGAGACTTTGATAATTCTATAGTTTATTCAACGATCAAACTATTTCCACATGTGACTCATCGATCCAACGATCATACGAGCCAATGTCATAATCCGACGACACTCTCATCACTTAGTCGTGGACCGTCGTATATCTAAGGATCGTTACAAAATTTCGGATGCCACAATTCTCCCCTCCTTAGAGAATTTCGTTCTTGAAATTAGACATCACTTATGTCTCTATAAATAAGTGAGGGTACCTTTCTCTCATCTCATTTTCACATTCCCATGTGGCTTCCTCCACATCGTGATGTCGCCATAATATCTTAACCAATGGAATTTTCTTGGTCCTAAGAATTTGCTCCCCAATACTTGTACAGGGTCCTCAATGTATCTCATTTTCTCATCCACTTTCGGGCTAATACTTCCTCAGCATCGATACGTGGAATACATCATGCAAGTTCTCTAACTTAGGAGGTAAAGCTAGTCGATAGGCTACATCCCCTATTCCTTTTAATATCTCAAAAGGTCCAACGAATCTAGGGCTCAGTTTGCCTTTTACTCCAAATCGTGATATTCCTTTCATTGGGGATACTTTAAGGAATACATGATCTCCCACATCAAATTCTAAAGGTCTTCTACGCTTATCTGCGTAGTCTTTCTACCGATTCAGGGTTGTTTTAAGTCTTTCCCTGATGATCTCAACAGCCTTAGTAGTAATTTGTACCAATTCAGGTCCTGTCAATTTCCTTTCACCTACTTCATTCCAACAGACAGGAGTCCTACATCTTCTCCCATACATTGCTTCATAGGGAGCCATGCCTATACTTTTCTAAAAACTATTGTTATAGGCGAATTCCACTAAATGCAATCTTTCATCCCAGTTTCCTTTAAAATCAATCACACAGACTCTTAACATGTCCTCTAATATTTGAATCACTCTTTCTGTCTATCCATCCGTCTACGGATGAAAAGCGGTACTGAATTGGAGCTTAGTCCCTAAGGCGGTTTGAAGACTTCGCTAAAGGTTTTGAAGTAAATCTTGAATCTCAATTAGACGTGATAGTTACAGGAACACTATGTAAGCGTACCACTTGGCTTACATATATATCAGCATATTTATCCATCGGATAGTCTACGTAGATTGCTAGGAAATGGGCAGAATTAGTCAAGCGATCTACTATCACCCAGATAGAGTCGTGACCAATTGATGTCCATGGTAATCCTTGCACGAAATCCATTGTCACATGATCCCATTTCCACTTTAGTATCTCCAATGGTCTCAACAGTCCTATGGGTTTGCGTTGTTCCACCTTCATTCCATTCCATTAGCAGTACTAGTGAAGGGTTCTATAATCTTTATTTATTTATTTATTTTAAATTTCAAGATCGAATGGTAATAACTTGATCCTTTGTATAGTTTCAAGCTCTATCCTAACTACAGCCATCAATCAAATTCAAATTTAAAGAATTCCATCTCTCGGCTCTATCGAATACACCATTTAGCCGAATTATTCCTATACCTTTGTCACCACCAATTCAAGCCTAGAATCATCAAAATTGACACCATTAATAACTCATATGGTTCAGTCCAATAGAGACATTCACTACGCCTTCATTGCGACATGGATTCAAGCCTAAAATACAGCACCATTCATTCGGTTCAAATATCGATAGTTCACCAGGACTTATTCAATTCAAAGATCGACAATCCCCCAAGATAAGAACTTGTCTAGTTTCCATTGAGTATATCTCAGGTCTCACCCTAAAGGATGATCACTTGGACTAATCACTCATCAAATCTATAACTTGAACTTTCACCATTTCACTTTGGAAAGAGTATAACCACAATTGATCATATCCACTAATTCCACAGAACCTTTTCAAACTGAGATCATCACCAAAATTAAAAGTTGACTACCATCGATCAAACCTATTATTCCGACATATAAACCACAAATAATTTCATGTCTCATATGACCACTCAAACTCATGACTTCCAAGATCAATCTATACATACTAAATGCTTCCATGTAATGCATCAAGACTTTCAATGAGATCCTCTAATAGGAAGTCATTACTCCGCTCAAATGATCATAACTCAATCCTCAAGTTCATAACTCGCTCTCCATAATTCACTTGTTAAGCTTTATCTGCAGCACTACGCTTGGATGCTATGCATGTTTTTCGGGTCCTTTAGAATATATTAGGATATCATTAATGAAGACAACCACAAATTGATCCAAATAGAGCTTAAATATCTTATTCATCATATCCATGAATGCAGCCGGGGCATTCATCAATCCAAATGGCATAACTAGGAACTCATAATGTCCATAGCGAGTTCTAAATGCGGTCTTAGGAATGTCTTCCTTCTTAATCCTTAGTTGATGATATCCCGACCTCAAGTCTATCTTAGAAAAGACCGAACTTCCTTGTAGTTAGTCGAATAGGTCATCAATTCTAGGCAATGGGTACTTATTCTTAATGGTCATCTGATTCAATTGCTTGTAGTCAATGCACAAACGCATCGACCCATCCTTCTTTTTCACAACAAGAGTTCTACAAGCTTAACCATGCTTCCGCTGCGCCACTGTGATAAAATTATCCCAGAAACACTACCCTCCCAGTTCAATTCATAGTTCGGTTCATTCCTGCCCCCCCTTTTGCCATCCTAGAAGCCTACCAGGAGCCGCTCCTTGCTCAGGCGCTCTGGCCTCGGCGTCCACTCCCCGCCCTCATTGGATCGAGTCATTGCAGGTACACCAGTTTTCGCTTGGTTCGAACCCGAACTACACATCCACTGGAGGGTCTTGTTTCAATAGGGACTAACTCACAGAGGTATTATCCATTTGGCCTATCCCATACTGAGCCTCACGGTTTTATCCTTTGGCGCATGGGTAAGCACTATCCCAGGAGATCATCCATCCTAGTCCGTTGCTCACGGGGCCAGTCCATTCCTATGATGACGTCAAAGTTATACATAACTATCACTACTAAGTCCATTTCTAAATCTCGTCCCCCTATGGTTAACTTATACTTCTCACACACTAACGTGAACAACACCATGTCCTTCAGTGGTGTAGAAATACGAAGAGGCATATCTAAAGATTTGGTTCCTATTTCTCATAATCTATATTTCTCAGACACAAATGAATGCGTGTCACTTATGTCAAAAAATGCATATGTCTTCTTGTCATTTATAGAAATCGTACCTGAGATAACATTTTTGGAAGCTTCCGCTTCCTCTTGGGTGACCGCGTACACCCGTCCTTGTGCTGGTGGCCTATGTGGATTCCTTGGTGGGTGTGGTCCAGCTGCATGTTGCTGCACTTGTCGCACCGGGTTGACATTTGACTGCGACCCATCTTGTGGACAATTTCTCTTAAAGTGTCCTATTTGCCCACATCCATTACATCTCAGCTGGCTATTACAAGGTCCTGGTCCATGTTGTCCACCACACCTCTGGCAAATACCATCCTGGTAGGGTGCTTTCGCAAAAGTCGGGCCACTCCAAGCCTTTCTAAAACTTCCAAAGTTACTCTTTTTCTTAGATTCCTAGGGCTGACCTCGATCAGGATAAGGTCTTTTCCCTCGTCGGACATCACTAAAGGTCGATTGCCTTTTAGACTCTAATTGTTCTCTTATTAGTTCCTGCTCTACTAACTGTGCCCTTTTATAAATCTCAGTATAATCTCTTATGTTCAGAGGCACAAGTTGTTTCCTGATATCAGTCCTTAGTCCCTTCAGGAATCTCTTAGCCTTTTCCTCTCGATCCTCAAACAATCTGGGAGCATATCTAGATAATTCAGAAAATTTTGCTTAATACTAATCTACCGTCAGCTCCTTTTGTTCTAACTGAACAAATTCTATGATCTTCTTATCCCTGGCACAGTCAGAGAAATGCTTTCTATTGAAAGCTTTAACGAACTCATCCCAGTTTATATCAGTACCGGGTGGAAAGATCATGTCTTTTGAAGCTCTCCACCAAAATTTTGCATTTCCCTCCAATTAGTACTCTGCCAAGGTTATCTTTTCAGCATCGTTACAGTTCAACAACCGGAAAATCCGTTCCATTCCATCAATCCATTGCTCTGCCTCCTCAGGACTTCTCGTTCCACTAAACTTAGGTGGTTTCAACTTAAGGAATTGCTCCACTAGTCCTTGAGTATGGCGTTCTGTTCCGGGTTGTTGCTGTTGTTGCTGAGCTTGTCTTTCCATCAAATTTCCTATATTGGCCAATGCCTGCAGGATATCTTCCATTCGGGGTTCAGCCCTTGAAGCAGAGGCTTCAGCCCTCGATGGATGAGAACTCCCAGTTCGTACCATGATTTTTCCTGCAGTTTTCCAAGCATTCGCCTCAGGAACAATTAGTGACTCAATGTCACTGGTCAAATAAAAAGGGGTTACTAGAATCACATAAGTGACATAAAAATATTACTGACACACAAAGGTAACATCACACTAGTCACCAGAGATCTACGAGTGAAATCAATCACCCGTTATTCAAAGTTAGTCAACTACTCTTGGTTAGTATCCTATGGTGTGCATCATTCTATCCTTAATTCCATTTGAGGCACCATATCACTCCAAGTAAACCTTTGCTTTGTTACCAACCGTTGTGGCACCCTCGAACGGCCCCCGATCCGCTAGGGTCGCCACGGTCTACTTGCCTTTCACTTTACCCTGATAATATATTACTCTGATACCAAGGAATTTCATTATAATTCATAAATCCTGGGGGTTTATATCTTTTAAGTTGGTCCCTGCGCAGTTTATATAACGGAAGCGCATCCATCAAACTTCCCTTCCTGTATTCAAAACGATGCACACCAACTAAAAATTTTATAAGTTAAAGCCGAACACTTTTATTTACTTAACTTGATGGACATCATTAGTCGGTACATCAAAATGCTGTAGACTTCTATACTCTGCTATACTTCAAAAGATGACCGACATCTTTTCCAACAGTCATATACATAAAGTCCATCGATCAGTGTCGGCGTCCAAAAGTTCCTTCCTCTGCTGTCCTCCTCCTTGCGGTCATATCCAACCACTCGGTCCATCTGCTGGTGGCGGTGGCTGCAGAGGTATCTTGTCTAGTCTGAAATGTTAGTCCCCAAAAAGGGGTGAGTACAACCACTCAGCTGTAAAAGATCCACTAAACTATATCGTGCAAAACCATCACTATCCAATTTCATGCAAGATAGACAAAATATAGGATCAAAAGAAATGAGTATGCATCAAACCCATAAAACTCTTTAATGCAATCGCAAGTGCAGTTTCAAAACCAAGATGCATCATTTTCCGTCACACGGGTCCCGATTATAGAATCAAACTGTTATGGCACGTCCCATTCCATGCCATACAATTTATTCCTATAACTAGACCACACACACATTTAGTAGGGCCATCAATTTTAATATTCAAAAGGTTTCACCTCCCAGAGGACCAATGTTTGCGTCCCTCCGGGCATTCGCACCCAACCTGGCATTGTGAAAGCCTCCGGCATTACGCCACCGGGCCACCGGACATCCAGAGCGTGTTACGTCACACCTCCGGGCATCTCGCATCCCACCTGGCATCACGAGGAATCTCCGGGGCCATGAAAGTGGTTACCCCTACCTTCCGGAATTACGTACCGACATACCACCGGGCATCCCTCGGAATTTCGTACCGATAAACCATCGGGCATCCCGAAACTCCCGGGGAAAAACCTCCGGTATTCAGCCACTAAGGCCACCGGGCATCCACAAGGCATCGACTCATTCGATCCTTTGGGCATCCCGACTCCCGAGGCATCGTCGGCTCGAGGGTCCGACAGCAACATTATCATCTCATATTATTTCAATAAAACATTTTCAATGCAATGATGTCGAGAATCTTATAAGACTTTATCAAAATTTCAATGTTATAAGATAGGCTGGATGTCACCGCATCCATCATGCGAATAATACTTCAAGATACAATCACTTCGGGGACAAATTGAGCAACTTCGAAATAAAGCAATCAAAATCAGAATGCACACTTTTTGTAGAAATTTCGAAATAACCATCAAATGACCTTGAAAAATTCTAAAATTTTGACACGTTATAGATGAGATCTAGAGGAAGACTTTCATGAAGGACACTAAGCCAGATTCGTTATGTATAAAAAGCAGTAATTCACAAAACTCAGTTCAGGTTTCTTTTATCACAGAATGAAATTCGGCAGAAAACATTGCATATAAAAAAATTTTATGCCATCGTATTGATTCCGAGAAGTTCTGATAAAAATATATTCTCTAGTTCATACAATTCCTCACAACTTCCGTGAAGAAATCGGGATCAAATTCATATTAGAACTCTCCGTAAAAATTTACAAAGTTGCAGAGCTACACATGAAATTGTACTGGGTTAAGCGAATTCAGTAAAGTCCCACTCTACTTCAAACATCCAAAATTCAACATTCTACCTTCAGAACTCAATTGTTTCCAAGTCTGTTGCACTATAATGGACAATAACAGCATCACATTATATAGATTAATGGACTTTCACTTGCCTTAATGTCCTAAATGTCGACAACTAGGGAGTTCGGCTTGGCGACACGGCCCGACGGCGGCAACTCAAGCACGGCAGAAGGGCGCCTTAAATCTCCGCATGTGCATGAGTTATATACAGCCTATTCATATGGCCGTATGATACTACAACAATAAACAAGGATGGTTCAATTCGTAGGGTACACGGCCAAGTATAGAAAATTTCTTGTCAATCCATCTTGTGGCACAATCTCGGTCTCATCATTGATAGTATGCAGGGATGGGACTATGCTTTATGCGACGATCAAAATATTTCTAAACGCGGCCCATCGGTCCGACGATGGAATCAAACAATGCTCATGCAAAATATTAATGGCACCATCCAACAGTACTTCTATTGATTTGTCATGGTCATCGTACATTCGAGGATTGTTGAAATTCTCGGGTGCCACATGATCGGCAGCTGGTTGTAGACGTGGCCTTCCCAAGCGGTTTCGTTGGCCATCTCTCCTCCTGCATGGTGTGAGGTGTCCAACGGTGGAGGCCTCTTGGTCAATCCCTTCCCCATTAGTTGACTTAAGTGTCGACTAATATAGGGCTGTTTTGGGCTGTTTTGGGCCGGCAATTAGTGGCCCAATTTCTCACAATTTGATCCTTAACCTTGTACATTCATGGGGCATTTTCGGTCCTATGTTTTCATGGTTTAACAATTTATCAAATGTACTCTTTCATGACTCAAATTCTTTTCTTGTTCCATATACATTGAAGTGATAAAGCCGCATAGTATCTCCAAAAGAAAAATATACACAAATCGGCGGGGTTCAAGGTAGTGCCGATGATGATGATGATAGTATAACAAAATGCAATCCTTGGTGTCGATGACAAAATCGGATAACACTTCGTCAATCCATGACATCGGTACTTCCTTTCCTTGGTCAGCTAGACATGACTAAGATGGGTCTCACTAATGACCTTAAGGAGACTTTGATAATTCTATAGTTTATTCGACAATCAAACTATTTCCACATGTGACTCATCGATCCAACGATGATACAAGCCAATGTCATAATCCGACGACACTCTCATCACTTAGTCGTGGACCGTCGTATATCTAAGGATCGTTACAAAATTTCGGATGTCACATTGGGAATGGTTGAAAACTGAACGTGTAAAATTTCCAAAGGTTGTCTTGAAAATACACATATATAAAAATTCGAAATAATAAAAATAAAAAAATAAAAATGATTTCTTTTTAATAAACAAAATTTTGAATTTTTATAATTTCCAAAATTACTTGATAAACAAAAAAAAAAACCTTTGAACTAATAAATATTAATAAAGTAACCGTATAAAATAAAATAAAAATAAAGAAGTTAGTGCTAATCAAACCGCGGGCGCTTAAGTGTGCAAAGTGCTAAGTGCGCCTAATAATCGAGTAATTATTCGTGCACCTGCACGTGGGTATGGTAGGGTCTACCCCACACTTAACCTTTTTCTTTAAACACATTAGAGAATGCTAAAACTTATTAACTAGCTCCATCTCCTCCCAACTTTCTAATGTGGGACAAGTAAAAGCACACTTAGTTTGTTTTACAAATAAACCTCCAACAATTCCTCACTTTGTTTGTAAAACAAAGATTTCAAAAAAAAAATTAAAACCATACAACCAAAATTTTGGTGAGATTAATATACAAACATAAAGGTCTCTTTTGAGTTAAACCTTTACTTAGTGCAAGTGTCTCAAAACTCTATCAAAGTGACAAGTAGCTCGGTTTTAAATTTATACTTTTAAATAATAGAATCGGACAAATTGCATATATACTAACCTCTTATTTTAGCGAGAAGTTCTATATTACTTCGCATTATTATGGCCTTTTGCTTGATCCTATTTTATGAGTTCTCTAGAAAATAACCCTACTTTCGTAAGAAGTGGCACCACTTCTAAGCTCACATAGGTAAAGTATCTACCATGTGTTTCAACTATAAATTTGTACTTTATTTCATTAAGAATTCAATTCGGCCTACAAAACATAAAAGAACGATAATGACTTCTCATATAAGGGCTACGTCAGTATCAAATAATCACATTCAATAATTTGTTCTTACTTATTAAACCTTGTAACTAGTGATATTCCAAAAAAAGATCGAGCTACCATTACTAGTGATTTCAATTAAAGGGTTTTAGCCCAATTTCTTGTGAGGTTGTTATTACCATGTCTCTTAATAAAGCCTTTGTCAATGGATCGGCTAGATTATTACTTAACCTTACGTATACAATTATTATGGTACTATCTTTAATCAATTGTCTCAAATATTCATGTCTTAGACTAATATGTCTAGACTTATCATAGTAGATGCTACTATAAACTTTTGCCAAAGTGGCCTGACTATTACAATGAATAAAAATGGGAGGCATAAGACTAGGCGATATTTTGATATCTAACAACAAATTCCTAATTCATTCAGCCTCTTACCCAGTTGCTGTTAAAGCAACAAATTCCGATTCCATCATTGAGTGAGTTATACATATTTGTTTCTTGCTCACCCAAATACAGCACCTCCATCTAGTGTGCAAATATATTTAGATTGGAATGTTCATCTTCCATACTCATAATCAAACTAGCATTGGTGTATCATTCTAATACAGTCGGATAATTATTATAGAACAATCTTAAATTTTTAATTCTTTTAAGATAACCAAAAATTTTGGTAATGGCCTTCCAATGTTCTATGCTTGGGTTACTAGCATACCCACTCAACTTAGATAACTGAATAGGCAATATAAGATCTAGTACAATGCATCGCATGCATTAAAAACCCTATAGCACTCGTATATTTAAGTTGTGCTACTACTCTATCGGTATTATAATTTAATTTAATACTAGAATCAAATGGAGTACTTATTTCCTTAAAACCAGGATGTTGAAATTTATTTAGCAATTTTTCAACATAATTACATTAACTTAAAAAATAACCCATGCTATGTTTCTTAACTTTAATACCTGAGATAGTATCTACTTTACCCAAGTCCTTCATTTTAAATATGAAAGTTAGATACTTCTTAGTCTCAATAATTCCAATCATGTTCGTTCTAAAGATAAACATTTCATCAACATACAAGCACATTAAGACGCCATAGCCTTTAGTGAATTTAGAGTATATACACTTATTAACACTATTGTGGATGAAACCATTAGACAATATAATCGAATCAAATTTTTCATGCCATTGCTTAGGAGCTTGCTTAAACTCATAAAGAGACTTAATCAATTTACATACTTTCTTTTCATTTCTATGAAGAACGAAATTCTTTGATTGTTCCATGTAAATTTCCTCATTTAAGTCTTCATTCAAGAAAACAGTCTTGACATCCATATGATGAACACAAATATCATAAATGGAAGCTAGAGCAAAAAGAATTTGAATTAAAATTATATGTGCAATAGAAGCATACGTATCAAAATAATCTATTCATTCCTTTTGTCTATACCCTTTGGCCACAAGTCTAGCCTTAAAAGCTTGGATAAAACCATCAAAATGATATTTTCTTCTAAAAACCCATTTGCACCCAATAAACTTAGATCCTATTGATAAATCTACTAATATCCAAGTATTATTGGACATAATTGAGTCCATTTCATCATTTACAGCTTATTTCCAAAAAGAAGTATCTCTAGAAGACATAGCATCATCAAAACTTTTAGGGCATCTTCTAATTTAATAATAAAGGGTATTTATTTACCATGTTATTATCTACGTCTCCTTCAACAAGAAAAACATGAGTAAGAAAATCAGGACCTAAGTCTTTTAGTTTCCTAACTCTAATGCTTCTTCTCGATTCAATCATGTCTTTAGAATCATTCTTTTCTTTCTCTTAAGAATCTACTTGAGTTTCCATAAGTTTTGAATTATTTTCAATAATTTCAGAACTCGTAAAATATTTATTCTCAAAGAATTCAACGTCTCTCAATTCTACAATGACATTACACTCTAAGTCAAGAAGCCTATAAGCTTTACTGTTTTCGGCATTTCCAACGTAAATACTTTTAATAGCTTTAGGTCCAAGTTTTGTTCTTTTGGGGTCTGATATTCTATAGTATGCCAATCATCCTTACACTTTGAGGTATGATAAATTTGGTTTTCTACACTTCCATACTTCATAAGGGGTTATGTCATTTTTCTTGGAAGATATTCTATTATAAATATAATATGTAGTAAGCAATGCTTCTTCTAAAAAATTAATTGGTAGTTTTGAATTTGAAAGCATACAATCAACCATTTTTCTAAGAGATCGATTTTTCCTTTTAGCGAAGCCATTTTGTTGTGGAGTATATGGTGCCAAAACTTGATGAATAATACCATGTTATTCACAATATGAAGAGAATTCATTTAAGAAATATTCTCCATCTCTATCTGAACATAGAACTTTGATTTTTCTTTCTAATTGATTTTCTACTTTAGCCTTATATTTCTTAAACATGGTAAATGCTTTATCCTTCGACCTCATGAGATAAGCATACAAAAACCTAGTGTGATCATCCACAAAGGTAATAAAATACCTTTTACCGCCACGTGTTAGCATGCCATTGAATTCACATATATCACAATGAATCAAATCCAATAAATTCGAATTTCTTTTAACACTAGGAAATGGTTTCTTAATAAATTTAGATTTAGCACATATTTCACACTTATCAAATCCGCTATTGAAATTTATCAAGTGTAAATTCTTCATATTCTTTAGATAATGAATATTTATATATGCCAACATACTATGCCATGAAAATGCAGACCCGGTAATATAAGCAGAACTAGCAATATTATTATTAATACTTACCCTTTCCTATAAATGGACCATTCTTCAACCGGATAACCTTGTTGAATTCAAACAAAAGCCTAACCCCCCTCCTACAAAGTAAATCAATAGAAACTAGATTCTTCCTAATTTCAAGTATAAATAGCACATTAAGAAGAGTAATCTTCTTTCCAAAAGTGAAGTCTATTTCCACCGTGCCTTTGCTTGCAACCTTTGCAAGAACATTATTCGTCATTCGGACCTCTTTTGAACATTTGAGTCGACAATCTCTTCAAATTGCTTGAACATGTATTTATCCTTACACACATGAACTGTTGCTTTAGAATCTAGCTACCAACCGGATTGAACAATAGCAGAGTTGATTTAAGAAACCATAGCCATCGCATCATTAATTTTAGAAATTTTCATGTTCGAAAACATTGTTGAAATCATTGCCACATAATTTTCTTCAACCAAATTCACATCGGCCTTCACCATTGGAATGTTCTCTTCATTTGATATGCTCTTATGGTGAATGTAGTCCTTGGCATACTGTCCATGTTTGCCACAAACAAAATATCAACTCTTTTTCTTCTTTTGTGCTCTCTTAAATTTATGCATATCCTTTATTTTGAAGTTCTGGCCAATTATTCGTTTTTTTTTCCATAGCATTCACCTTGGAATGTATAATATAGAATTATCTTGTAAACGTGACTCTTCCTAATGTGAAGATGTTTTTGTATTTGCTCCAATGTGATGTCTTCTGACTTGTGCATCAACCGTTTTCCATAGTCTTTCCAACTTGGAGGCAATTTTGCAATAATTGCTCCAACTTGAAAAGCTTCTGGAATATCAATCTTAAGGACACGAATTTTATTCACTAGCACTTGCAACTCATGCACTTGTTCCAATAAGGGTTTGGTATCAATAAACTTGAAATCAAAATACTTCTCGATTAGATATTTGTTGGTATCTTACTCCCCACTTTGTACTTAAATTCCAATGCATTCCAAATTTCTTTAGTCGAGTTCATTTTAGTGAATAAGTCGTACAATCGATCGGATAGTGTATTCAGAATGTACCTATGACAAAGCAATTCGTCCTCAGAACATTTCTTCTTTTCCTTGTTAACCCTTTCAACGGCTTACGCACTTGGTTGTCCTCCCTCGATAATAGGTTTCAAATCTTCTATAGGCGCCAAGTTGGGATCTAGTATTTGTAACGACCAGGGCCCCACTGTATAATATTGTCTGCTTTGGACACTGAGTCCTCACGGCTTTAAAACGTGTCACATAGATTAAATGGACCTCAAGCCTTATAAACTAGCCCAAGACTCCCCCCTAAGCGATGTGGGACTAGAGAGGACTCCCTTCCCCTTCCTTGGGTTGTCACACTCTCCACCCCTTAAGAGCACAGCGTCCTCGCTGTGGCCCCACACGCGGTCAGGAGTCGGCTCTGATACCATTTCTAACGACCTAGGCCCCACTATGTAATATTGTCCGCTTTGGACACTAAGTCCTCACGGCTTTAAAATGCGTCACACAGATTAAAGGGACCCCAAGCCTTATAAACTAGCCTAGGATTCCCCCTAAGCGATGTGGGACTAGAGAGGACCCCCTTCCCCTTTCCTGGGCTGTCACATAGTATGTAGGATATCTTCAAGGCGGTGACTAGAAACATCATCCTATCCCTCCAACTAGCAAAGTTGCTCCTATCGAACCAGTCCAGTTTGACCATGTCTTGATTTATTACTTTGATTGTCTCCAGCTCCATTGTTGAACAAAGTAAACCATTAAAATTGTAGGAAAATATGGTTTCGAATCAATAGAGCAATTACGTCAGATTTTGAGGTGTGATATTACTTTTTTAAGGATTTATTTGCCCTACAATGTTGCTAATGGTTACCGGCAAATATCCTCTAGGATACAACAAAGTTTTAAATGAGAATACTATATATCAATTCTAATATGTCTACTAGATCTCTTTAGGAAACAATTGAAAAAGATGGCTATAGTTTTAGAAAGAAAACTCGAAAAATGATTTCATACTCGTTCATCCAAAAACTGACATACATATAAATCGGTCTCAAAGAACATAGACAACTCTTCATGAAAGATTGCAAAGTAAATAAATGCATCCATTCAAAAGAAGTTGCAAAGTGAACAAATGCAACGCTTCAAAAAAAGTTGCAAACTAAACAGGTATAATTTCCAAATGTATCTTGGAAAGACACATAAAAATTCAGAATAATAAAAATAATAAAAAATAATATTTTTTAATAAATAAAATTTCGAATTTTCATAATCCAAAAACACTTGATAAACAAAAACAACATTTGAACTAATAAAGATTAATAAAGTAACAATACAAACTAAAATAAAAATAAATGGGTTAGTGCTAATTTAACCACGAGCGCGCCAAGTGCTAAGTGCATCTAATAATCACACCAAAATCACGCAATTATTCGCACCCATGCACATGGGTATGGTAGGGTCTAGCACACACTTAACATTTTTCTTTAAACACATTAGATAATGCTTACACTTATTAACTGACCCATCTCCTCCCAACTTTCTAATGTGAGACAAGTAAAAACACACTTAGTTTGTTTTATAAACAAACTTCCAACAATATCTGGTCCTGAACACTGGGGATTCGAGAACCAGTGTTGGTGTTCCTCTCCAAGCATATAGTTTCAAGTCCAAGTGCCAATATCTAGTTATATTTCGAAAAAAAATTTCCGATTTTCCAAAAAGGAAATCATTTTTCCTTGAATTTAAGCATATATTTTCTATTGACTAGGAAAAAATTTTTCGTTGACTTAGGGCGCGTTTAGTAATGATTCTGTTCTCGGGAACAGATTCTAATAAGAAATTATTCTTTTTTATTTTGCTCCTGAGAACAATTTCTAAGCATTTTAAGTCATTTGGTAACTGTCCAAAATTTCTGATTTTGGAATAGAATTGTGTTTGGTACCGTGCTCATTGATTATGTTCCAAATCAATTTTTTTAATTTTTTAATAATTTTTTATTTTTTTATTCTTTTCTTTTTTTTTCCTTTTTCTCCTATTCTTCTTCTTCTTCAAGTGGCCGGTGGGCGAGCTCGGCTCGGCCACCGGCGAGGCTCAGCGAGCCTCGCCAGGGCTGGGCGAAGCCCGCCTGGCCACCGGCGGGGCTGGGCAAGGCCCACTTGGCCACTGGCGAGGCTTGGCCTCGTCAGATCACGAGGCTCGCCCAGCCTTGCCGGTGGCTGGGCTTGCGTCTGGCGAGCTCGCCGAACCGGTTGCCGGCAACTGGCGGACGACGGCGGCGAACGGCAACTGCGGGATGGTGGTAGATGAAGAAGAGGAAAAGAGAAGAAGAAGAAGAGAAATATGGTTTGATTCTTGGATTTGTTTCCAAAACAAGAATCAATTTTTTTTTTTTATTCTTGATTCTGTTCCAAATCTACTTCTAGGAACAAAAATTTTACCAAACAAAACTACTGGGAACAAAAAATCAGAATCTGGCACTGTTTGGATGATTATCAAACATGCCATTATCTTCCTAAGTGAACCAAAGGACAGAAAATGAGAAAAAAAAAATCTTAGAAAATGTTTTCCCTGTAAGGAGCCTTGAATCCCTTCTTAATATCATAAAATAGCCAAAATGACTTATTTTCTTGCCAGACTTTGATTGAGAAGACTCATTTTCATCATCTTTCCCCATTTTTCCAAGGAAGAAAAAGCATACCTCTTTCTTTTACATCCAATTAAGAAGAACATAAATTGTACATGCATTTTTAATTGACGTTATTATTTAGGGATATATGTTTCCACTGGTATAACTTCATAAATAGGAAAATTTGACCATTATTGATGGTGCTCATGAATAGGAAACATGTATAATTGTGTATATATACGATATAGTATTTAAATTCTCTTTTAAAAAAGAAGCACTCTGTATTTAAAGAAGGGTTAATATCCCGTAAACCCCAAATTGGTACACGTATGACAAATTTACTCAAAACTAATTTTTTACCTTAAAAAACCCTAAACTAATACACTTGTGATAAATTTACCCCAAACCAGTACACTTGTGACAAATTTACCCCAAACTAATTTGTTCAACCACAAAAAACCCAAAACTGGTACATTTGTAACAAATATATCCTTTGTTAAATTGGATTAATACCATAAGAAACTAAAAAAATTGTATCATTAGCAAGCTCATCTACTCTTTTTTTCTTGGTCGATTTCATTAGCATAAAAGAAAAGAGCAATATTTTGTCACACTCCGTAACCAACAAGAAAGGGAGATGACATGACCGTCCTTCTACACAAAAGATGCAGCCTCAAACATAACCAATAACCTGTTATCAACACACACATATACATCTCCACCAAAAAGAATATTTACAACTAAAACTCAATCAACCCAATAAACTATCACTGACAATAATTATAACTCCCTTAAGCCATACCTAAAATACAACTCCCAAAAATTCCCCACCAATAGTGCTCTCGCCCTACTTGCTACAAACTGAGGAACCTAAAAACATGAGATACAAGTGGAATGAGCAACCATAACCCAATAAATAGTACTTTTTTTCTAAGCAAATCGAACAATCACTATGCATGTACACAGAGCAATACCAGAACTTCATAACCAAACTCAAAGTATACAATATATATTGAATCACATATGAGTTGTTTCAAATACTCATTTAATCCCACCATCACAATTCAAATATCAATAATCAAGTTCACTAATATTTATCAAATCACATGTTAATGGTCCATCCATTGACTAATGTATTGCTACGCAACGCCTAGTGACAAGGCAACCAAGATTCCCTAATTGGCAAGATCTCTACTTAGAAAGTTGGTGGCTCGACCTAGAAGGATATTGTAAACCACTATGCATACCCATAAGCTCCTCACTAGGTTCATAGTAACATTGAGCATCAAACAAATACCCTCAAATATAAAAAAATCCAAATAAGTATACATTTTACCAACTAAAACTTTTTGCAATATAGCTCATCCGCCAGAGATACCTTTTGCAAAGCATTTCTCATTTCAGAAGTCATTTTGTGAACCATTTCGTAAGGCAATACATATATGTATCCTTTTATATTACTTTTCTTCTTTTCTTAAAATCATTCTCAAATCATTCAAAGTTCTAATAGGTACTTTTTATGCAACAATAATGTCAAATTCATATTATATATAATCTATAGTATTTTTGGAATATGAGTTTTAGAAACTTAAATAAGAAATAATACCACTCACCTCAGAATGCCTACGATCAAACAATGTAACTATAAGTGCCGACAATCCTAACAACTAAACAAGAATCGACATCAATGTCGTGACCTTCAGGAGGTGAATTACCAAGGCAAAAGCTAATAGATTACTAAACATAAATGAAGGTTCCTCTCATAAGGCCATTGCTCGCATTTAGTGTGGACTCTCTAAGCCATATGAATCACAATTTGGTACTTAATTCAACATGTGATCAAACCAAACTTGTGGAGCCGCCACTAATTGGTTATGGGTCGAATAGACACAAATAGAATTTAGGACTACATTTTACTTTTGCAAATGAGAAATTCATGAATTCAAGGATTTTGTTACGCTAGATTAACCTAATGCCCATTTGATACCTATTCTCTTTATTTTGAAAACTTTTTTTGCATGCAATTTCGATCAATTTTTATCTTACACCACTATTCATTGATCAAAACAGCAAATAAATTACTAGAAAGATTAAAGAATCTGGAACAAATGAGCATCCCTATTTGTCACCCGTCAAGACAGGGGTTCTGCAAGCTTAGACTTGGGAAACGAACGCGCAATGACGAATGCATTTTATGCATGAAAAGGTTGATGAATGTGACTAATGCATGACTTAAGCTATGTGAGTAACTAGGATGCATTGTCAATTGATTATTTTTAGGTTTTCTTTTTTTATAAACATGACTCAATTAATGCTGTGAGTACAGGCACTAATCAAACATGCATTGATGAACAAACGTAAAGTCTTAAACGTCATGGCCATGAATGAACTACATGCAATGCCATAGAATCAATTCCTATAGCTCATGACATGACATGTCGTGGATGCTACGACATGAGATAGAATTAATCATGGACTAATCCTACGACGCAGATTATGTGAAATGCTATTTTTATTTTCATTTTCTGAAAACAGCAAATCTAAGAACTATAATATGACTTAATGAACTAGCCATTAATATAGAACTAAGTGCCGGGTGGGTGATACGTATAATGCAATTAATAATTAACATTATCTATATGACTTCGTTACTAGAAATCAACCTAGAATGCATGATTTCCTAAATGGCAAGCATTACATGATATGAGACTAACGAATTCTAAGTCTACACGCAATCTATTTAAAGCTTTAATGACTGTTATTGTTTGGTTTTTTTATTTAATAAAATATACGGATAATCCTATCTCTATATGCATCCTAAAATGAACATGCATTGCTTTAACTACGGAAGCCCTAAAATGTTAATCATGAATGCACCCTAAGCTGTAAATGTACATGTGACAATGACAAACAATAATGATGGACACAAGCGAGGGAATTAGAACAACCTGAGGTTCTATCAACTAATGACCTGCAATTGAAACTATTTAGTGGAACTTAATAACCAAAAATTTACGCCAACCTTAACCTTACTTTGATTGGGTTTAACCTAGTAACGCCAAGGGACTCACGACAGAGAGGGGTAGTCACCAAAGGAGAACTGCTGTTGATGAAGCCTCCGGAAAAGCTGTGGATAATGGACCTTGCGGTATACCGTTGGGGGAGGCCGCGGGAATGCCAAGAGGAAAGGACGCCAGGTATGGATGACCTAGCGATGATGAACGCGAAAGGGATTTATGCTCACGACTTGGTCGATCTCTCTTTCACCGAGTCATTTTTCCCGTTTTGTCTTGTCGCCTCCGTAGCTTCACGTTGGAATGTGCTCTGCTCTCTATAGAACCCACGTTGAATGTTCCTTCGTTGACCATGGCTACACTTTAGATATTCCACTCATTCCAATTACGCCCACTTCTGGCCTTTTTGCTTTCTTAACCAATTGCTTTTTTTTTTACCATCGATTAAATCCTCACATGGGATAGAATAAAACGACTCCGCAGACGAGTGCTGGATGCCGACGGCACGGGAGGGGTGCTAGCCTTTCGCTGTAGGGACATCGCGTCGGGAAGCTGATGTCGTTCGCTGGAAGTGCAGTGAGGGAGCTCTGCGTAGTGTCGGTTATGGTCTAGATTTGCTGGGCGCAATGACGAGGAGGGCGGGGATTGATTGCAACACGCTGGAGATTGCTGAATTTCACTGGAGCGGTCGGGACAGGAACATCAAAGATGCAAGGACATGCGGGCACGCTTGTAGAGGCACACCCGTACTTCTGGGGCTGCTGCCGGCCGTCAATGAGAGTCACCAGGATCGCTAGAAGGGAAAAAACGTGGACATAAGCTCACGTCGGTGACTGGTGGCGATGTTAGAGTTGCAAAGCCAGCAAGCGGGGCCACGGGGGGACGACGAGAGACTGCAAGCACGAGGCAGAGTGCTAGATAGGAGGATTCGACAACGGGGATGATGTGGAAGTGAACGCGTCCAAATTCGCTCATCTCCATTCACGATTCCACGGCCATCTTTGATTCTCTCCCTTAATTGCTCTGGCCATATCCGTTATTGATCTTTATTGCCCCCCAGATTTTCGGATTTGGCTCCCAATCTTTCCAGAATCTGTTTCTTGATTAGAGCCAATTCCTTTCACGGTTTTCTTTGGCATTTAATCTCCACCGCTTGAATTTCGGACGCTGAATAATGTTTGTTTTCACCGAACTTGACCAAATTTTCCACTTTCCCTCGAAGATGATAGAAATAATCTTTGAATGCGTCCATATGTAACCCAATCTTTGAGTGCGATTTTTTTAAAGGTGGACTAAATCGGTGAAATTGATCGTCATTCATTTTGTCTCTCTAACATGATTAATGCAGATAAAGTAATTCTAAACGCTATCATTATTTAGATGACAAGGAATGTCTAATGTCTATCGTAACTTTATTATAAAACAACTAAATATGATAACTAAAATTTAGTTGTCAACAATAAAAACTGTTTAAAATACTAAAACAACTACGGAATGGCTATATTAAGCTTAACTCTAACAAAAGACTCCTCAAGAAAACTCTCAACCAATGTGGATATTTAAAATTATCTATAACACGAAGATTGAGCGCGAAACTCGGTTACGCTGTAATGAGCTTAAGTCAAAAGCAAGATCTTTTGAAGCACTAGAAACCCATAACTTGGCCGACCCAAAATCAAGCTCAAAACTGTCAAATTTCGGTCTGAAGGACGCTGATCGCACACTACTCATCACGGTCAACTTCAAAATTTTGTTTTGAGCAATTCTTAAGTCTGAATCGAGTTCTATAAAATCCTATGTCTCCTAACACCCTAACCTATTATTTCTATATATATTTGTAGCTTACCGACTACTTAATCGAACCTCGTAGTTCAAAATCCATACAGCCCCAAATTGGTACCCTAACCCCAAATATTACTCCAATTAGATAAACGAAGGATGCGACCACTTATTGGGCATTGCAATAGAAGTCAAATCGGCTTGACGAGGTTCTTGTGGCGCAAAACCCTCCTCATCACCCTTTCCTCTTCTCTCTTATTTCCTCTCTCTCAGTCCCTTTATGCTGAACGTGCCCTTTTTTGACTTGGTCAAAGAGATTTAAATATTACATGTTTGGGGCTAGTCAAGCAATTCGCAATTTACTATCCAAGATGCCAAACCAAATCCACCTTCAAGGCAAAATACTTTAAACCAATGGATTTTAAATCATAGATGCTGACCCTTTTTCTCCATTGTCTTGTGAACTTGATTGTGCTAGGTTTGGTGGAATATTGAAAAGCAAGAATTAGATGGTCATCACATTCACCACATGAACCGAGTCTTGGGCACCCCTCATATCTGTTTTCACATTGCCAAAATATGGCCCGACACACTTTATTCATTCAAATGGTGACTTTATAAGAAAAATTGAGTGGGCATCTGCTCTTTATCTCATCCATCCAAGCGCAAGTCAAGTCCCCTCCATCGTTTATTAGCAAAACATCTTGACAAAATATGGCCTGACACACTTTATTCACTCAAATGATGACTTTATAAGAAAAAGTGAGCCTAATGCAAGTAAAGTCCCCTCCATTGTTTACTAGCGAAACATCTTGACAAGTCTCCGTGCCGTGTTGTTCTTCTCATCCATCCAAGCGCAAGTCAAGTCCCCTCCATTGTTTATTAGCTAAACATATTGGCAAGTCTCCATGCCATGTTTTTCTTCTTGGTTGTCTTATGCTGTACGTTTTGTAAGTCCCATTGCCAACGGCAAGAAATGGAAAAATTACCCAATCAATGCCAAATTTATTGTACGACTTTCAATTCAACCATAAATTTTTCAATTTTCTCAATTGAGTGATAAACTTTTGTGCGAAATTTCATTGTGGTCCTTCTAGATAATTTGTGCCATCTTACATCGCAAACAGTTGGCTATATATTGGAATTCACTAAAATATTTAGGACTAAATTTGCGAAATCGAAATTATGACTAAATTTGCATATGTACAATAGATTTATAATTGATCTGATAATATTTCCACAGAAAGGCATTATTTATTTAGGTATTTGTTTTTTTCTATGGTACACTTGCTTGTAGAGGCTCACCCGTACCTCTGGGGATGCTGCTGGACGTCAGTGAGAATCATCAGGATTGCTAGAAGGGAAAAAACGTGGATATGGTGACCGGTGGTGATGTTAGAGTTGCGACGGCCAGCAAGCGGGGCCTTGGAGGGTCGACGATAGACAGTAAGGAAGAGGCAACGTGCTGGATAGGAGGATTGTTACAAGAGCGCGCCACGAAAACCGCCTTGAGTGAGGTTCACCATTTTCATTGGTCCATTCCTCACGACTTCTCACCCTCAACTCTGGCTACTTTCCTTTCACCTGGTGTGTCTGGGCATGTAAAGCATGGAAGTTGATGTATTCAACAATAGGGATGATGTCCAAAAATCGCTGAATTTTGGCTCAATTTGTCACCGAGAATCGGTCGTGAATTTCTCTAATTCACTTTCAGATTTGGAATTCAAATCTTTTGGTTTCCATTTTAGCTTCTACTCATATTCCCGCAAACGCGTCCAAATTCGCTCACTTCCATTACTGATTCCTCGGCCAGCTTCATTCTTTCCGTTAATTGCTCCGGCCATTATCCGTTATTGATCTTTATTGCCCCCGGGATTTTCTAATTCAGCTTCCAATCTTTCCAGAATTCGTTTCCTGATTACAGCCAATTCCTTTCCCGGTTTACTTTAGCTTTTAATCTCCACCGCTTGAATTTCGGACGCTGAACATTGTTTGACTTCACCGAACTTGATCAATTTCTCCACTTTTCCCTTAAAGATTATAGAAATGATCTTTGAATGCGTCTATACATAACCCTATCTTTAAGTGCAATTCTTTTAAACGTGGATTAAATCGGTCAAATTGATCATCATCCATTTTGTCCCTGTGACATGCTTAATGCAGATAAAGTAATTCTGAACGCTATCATTATTTAGATGCCGTGAAATGTCTATTGCCTATCGTAACTTTAATATAAAATGACTAAATAAAATAGCTAAAATTTAGATATTAACAATAAAATCTGTTTAAAATGCCACAACAATTATAAAACGGCTATCTTAAGCTAACGAAAGGACTCCTCAACAAAACTTTCAACCAATGTAGATATTCAAAATTATCCGTAACGCGAAAGTTGAGCGCAAAACTCGATTATGCTGTAACTCTCTCCACTGAACAACATTTCTGGCAAGCTTTTAGTCAAAAGGAAGATCTTTTTATACATAACTTGGCCGACCCAAAATCGAGTCCAAAATTGTTGAATTTCAGTCCAAAAGCCACTGGTCGTGCACCATTCACCACTTGTGGTCAATTTCAAAATTTTGTTTTGAAAAAATCGTAAGTTCAAATTGAGTTTCATAAAATCCTACCGTTCCACAATATCATAAACTATCATTTCTATATATTTTTGCAACTCAATGACAACTTAGTCGAAACTCATAGTTGAAAATCCACAAAATCCCAAATTGGTGCCCTAACCCTAAATATTACTTTAATTATATAAATAAAGGGTGTGAGCACTTACCGGACGTTGTGATACGAAGTGAAATTGGCTTGTCGAGGTCTTTGTGGTGCAAAACCCTCTTCTCTTTTCCCTTTCCTCTTCTTTCTTCTTTCCTTTCACTTTCTCTCCCTCTTTCTTTCTTTTCCCCGAGTGTCTCGGTTTATTTACGCTGAACATTCCGTGCTTTGTTCATTTCCTTTTTCCTTTTTTTTTTTTTTGGATCATACCACTATCTTTTTGACTTGGTCAAGAAGATTTAAATATTACATCTTGGGTGCTAGTCAAGCAAGTCACAACTCACCTTCCAAGATGCCAAGCCAAATCGACCTTTAAGGCTAAATACTTTAAACCAGTGTATTTTGAACGAGAGACGCCGACCCTTTTTCTCCATTGTCTCGTGAACTCGATTGCGCTGGAGTTGATGGACTATTGAAAAGGAAGAATCGGATGGTCATCACATTCCTGACCTAAATTGAGTCTTGATCACCTTCCCCATCGTATTTCACATCGAAACATCTATTTTCCCATTGCCAAAATATGGCTCAACACATTTTACTCTCGCGTACGATGACTTTGTAAGAATAAGTGAGTGGGCATCTGCTTTTCATTTCATCCATCCACGCGCAAGTCAAGTCCTCTCCATTGTTAATTAGCGAAAAATCTAGGCAAGTCTCCATGCCATGTTGTTCTTCTTAGTTGTCTTACGTTGTACGTTGTGTAAGTCCCATTGCCAACGGCAGAGAATGGAAAAATTATCCAATCAATGCTATACTTATTGTATGTATGCCAATTCAATCATAAATTTTCCAACTTTGCTAATTGAGTTATAAACTTTTGCATGAAATTCCATTATAATCATTCTAGATAATTTGTGCCTTCTTACTTCTCAAACCGCTATGTCACTAATTTCTTGGGAAAATTTGCTGTATATTGGAATTCGCTAAGATGTTTAGGATTAATTTGGTAAAATCGAAAAATTTAGCATTGTATTGGCACCCGCATAATAGATTTAGAACAGATCAGACAATCTTTCCACATAAAAGCATTATTTATTTATGTATTTGGTTTTTCTTCCCATGATAATCGGATCTATGGAATCCATCGAGCAATCAAGTAATCCTAATTTGCATGAAGCGTGATATTCCTCCCATCCTATTCGGATATTTTTATACACACCAAATAACGATAATTAGTTTACATAGACTGATATGCTCATCACGATTACCCAACTCAATTGGTGCGGTTACATTTGTCAACAAATTACAGGTGTATTTTACTTTTCATTGTAGTAATTGATCACCATGAACGATAACTTCTATGAACAGTTGCCGTGCTAAACAATATTACGCCGTTTTGTCGTAAAGTACAAAAAAATGTCAGTAACAAGTCGTAAAATTGGTTTATTGCATTATATATGCATGTATAGTCCCGATGAAGTACAAAAATAGCATAAAATAAAATATTACACGGTAATACCCTCAGAATTTTATGACCTTACTTACTAGAGGCTTGAGTTGATGATATCTTGGTAAATGACTATATATGAACAAACGATTTAATTTCAGTTATGATAATGTGGGACTTTGCATATAGAAAGTTTGTGAAATCAATGCTAACTATTCTAACACCTTCGACTTTAGCATGATGCCTTCAGGCTTTATGGCCAAAAGAAGCCGCGTCGAAAGCGAGAGCTCTCTGGGAAACAAGGTGAAGAAACAAAGTGAAAACGCCATCATCGTGCTCGAGAAGTATAGGGATCAATATTCACTGCAATCTCCTTATTGGATGAAATAATTTGGAGTACTTTATGTATATCTTTGCTTTTTGGGACAAAATATCTTCCAATAAATTCCATTGAAGTCCATGTCGGATTATTTGAAACTCCTAAATAATCTCTACTTATTAATAAATAAAAATCTCAATAGGATTGGTGACTCCCCAATTTTAATCTTGATATTTCTTTTCTTCCAATGATCAAGATATTCCATGGAAAATTCAACCATGACATTTCGGTAATTGTCCTTTGGGAAGATCAGTGGCATTGAAATTACTTTATTAATGTGCCATTGTATGTAATGTTGGGTTTGATATGGCGGAGGGGAAGGGAATCAGGCAATGGCATGGCGTGACTATTCCAATATTTTTGTTTCGTAAAATATGGAAATAAAATGGAACAGGGATTCTTGTGTTTTTTTTTTTTTTTTGGTAGCAAGGGATTCTTGTGTTTGGTTGGTATGAAATAATGCTGTGGGAATGGCATTGAATGATCATATTTTAATAATTTTTATATTGTATTCACATTAATAGTACTAGCAAATGGGCACATGTTTTGTGTATGGCAAAAAAAAAAAACAGTTGAATCCCTTCAAAAGGGGCGAAAATGATTATTCTTTTCTCGGCAAACGTAGATCGGGACGACTCTTGTTCAACCTTTTTCCCCATTTTCACTATGTAGAAAAAACATACCTCTTCCTTTTACTTCCAATTGAGCAAAGGTGGGAATTTTCATTTTTTCCCGACACTTTTTCCCCCACTTTACTGGCAATGTCCAATTTGTTTTCTACATAGAATTTAGTTTAGTATATGTCCAAATAAATTTCCTAGGTTGCTTGTCCCCCTCATTCCCTTTGGTTAATTTTATGTCTTGAATTTGGAATTGCTTGTAATCCATCTTCAGGTAAGCATTTCAATGAAGTATCTTTCCGACCAAAAAAAGAAAAGAAAAGAAAGTTTCCGGGGTAGGCAACAAGTGAAAATATATCAAAGTGAAAAAACCAGGACATGAAATTACAAAACCAACATTTTATTATTATCAGACAATTCATCTCATAATTTACCATATAATTTTCATGGCAGATGCCTCCAGCATGGTAAAAAAAGGCTAATTTCACAGTGTATTATAATAATGATCCGTGTAAGAAAAGCTGTCGATTGACATATATTTTGGTACTTACACTTTGATACATTTGCAGGCAAAGACCTAGCTACAAGTCTCGGTCTGCTTGTGCTGTAGCCATGTCTCCGTCAATTACGAGCACTGCGTTGGGGCGTGAATTACAAGCAAGTCTTGGTCTTCTTGGGCTATAGACGAAGTCCTAGCTGCAAAACTTGGTCTTCCTGTGTTGTAGCCATGTCTCCGTCAATTACGAGCACTGCTTGGGGGGTGGGGTGTTACTTTCTATCCTGCTGATATTTTCAATGGAAGAAGAAAATAATTTAAATAATTATCGCCTGAGTACGAATCAAAAAGATGATGCCAGTTGTCTGGGGAGCTCACGTTATTAATATAACGCCTGCATGCATATATCTTCTTCACACTTTTCTCTTCGACAATCTCCACTGCTTGATGACAATGGAAAGATCAATTACAGCTTTCTCATTTGCGCTGCTTGCTTCTTTAGCTTCAGCACTTGTCCTTGTGGTCCAAGCCCAGCCAGTCTCTCTCTCTCTCTCTCTCTCTCTCTCTCTCTCTCTCTCTCTCTCTCTCTGTGGAGTTGTGTGTCAAGATTCATTGAACTTGTTGCAATGATCCAAATAGAAAAATCACAGTTCTATTTCATTGACATTTTCCTTTTTTTAAACTTACAAGGTTTTATCAACATCGATTGTGGGGCATCCCATGACTACACCGATGAGAACACTAATATAGCATATAAAATGGATGATGGGTTCATTGACTCAGGGAAAAACATGCAGACATCCGGCACATTGTTTCAAGATAATCGACAGTATTTGAACAATGTAAGGATTTTTCCCAATGGAAGGATGAATTGTTATACTTTGAGACCAGACCAAGGCAAAAACAGAACCTACTATATTAGGGCATGGTTTTGGTACATGAACTATAATGAGGGTCACGAGGGTCCTGTTTTCAACGGGCGTCCTGTTTTCGACCTATACATCGATGTTAATTATTGGGCCACGGTGGACTACATTTTGGGTGTCGAAGAGATCATGTATGTGCCCAAGGCAGATGATATACGAGTGTGTCTTGTGAACACTGGCAATGGAGTGCCCTTTATTTCGGCATTGGAACTAAGAGCTTTGGACGATGATATCTATTCATCGGGATTTGGACTCTTGCAACTACGTCAGCGGTTCGACCTGGGAGGAAGCTTGGTGGCACAAGTCAGGTGATCAATTCATTTTTAAAATACAAATGAATAGTAATCAGTAGTAAGTAGAAAGATTCGGTCTTTCCTCGTCGAATTTTTGCCATTCTGCATGGGCTAATTGGTTCTAGGGTGGTTAGGTTCTCCTATCTGTCATAACCGTTTCTGGACTCTAGAACTTATCCTGTTTGCCTGGAACCAAGTTAGAACCTACCCTATTTATCCACTCCGGTTCCAAGGTCTACTCGAAAACCTATTTTATTTTTTTCTATTCCGTTTTTTAGTTTATTTTTTACAGCAAAATCATATAAGGCTTTGAGTAACAAAAACGATTTAAAGTTTAAGATGAACAACATAAATCCCTATTCACAAAAAAAAAAAAAAAAAAAAACAACAATCCATAAGATGAATACGTAGTCACGTACAATTATAAACGATAAAAAGTTCGAACATGTAACGTAATCCATAAAAATTTAGGGGAAAAAAAAGACTGGCAAGGAATTTCGAGAAAGAACAAAGGATGAAGGAGTCCAAAGGTTAGAATTTAGAGGAAAGAGAAATTAGGACTTTGGCTTTTTAACTTATAAAACCGATTCCAAAACAGGATGGTCTTGTCTGGTTCCTGGGTAGGTAGTTACTCGGAACCTACTCCCAGACTAGTTCCACCCAGTTCCAAAAATTTGGAACCTATTCTTGTATCGGTTCCTAGACCAATTTTTCAAGCTAGTCTGGCCCAGTCCGGTTCCCAAGTAAAACTAGTTTGGTTGCATATCCCTAATTCTGCAAACTATTGAAGGCGCCAGTCCGCAAAGACCAAAAAGGCCATGAAAAGGTCAACAAATTATAACACAACAAACTGCTAATCTGATCAACAAAGATAGTTGAAGGAAATGATCCTAGATGTCAAAGATTAAAATAAAAATCACTAAATGATGACACAACATAAAAAGAGAAACAGAAAAGCCACTAGATCCAAGCAAAAAATAAATAAAATCATTTGGAATCTTGCACTTTTAACACCAATCAAACTTAATATTTTGCGTCCGTATCAAAAACACCTAAGTTATTCCATTATAGCAAGATAACTCATTGATGAATTTCTTCAAAAATTCAATACATTTGCACAAATATTAGTATGAAACCATATTATTTTTCTCTTTGCTAATAAAAATTCATTAAATTAATATGAATTACTAATACAATAAAGTGAGATTTGCATAATATTACTTATTTATTTTAGGGTACTCATTATATGTGTTTTATTTACAAAATTCGAGAGAATTCTTTTTTTTCCTGTGTAGAATTCCCATGGCATGGGGTTTGCCCGCTACTAGTTTCTGTATTGTTTAGCTTCTCTCAATCAGCGAAAATATGATAAATATATTGTATAAGTCTATAAACATAAACCTTTATACTTTTAAGACATCACACTTCTTTTTTTTTTCTTCTCCAAAATCTTGTAAATATTCTATACATAGACAATTCTTCAATTAATAATTTTATTATATCTCCAACATATTTCCAGTCTAAATTTAGATCTTTTCTATCTTATAAACATATTGTACTTTTCTCTATCCATATATGTGTTCTATTACTTTAAATTGGGTCCATAATTTCTTTCTATTAATAAAATAATTCAAATATGTCATGATGAGATGATTTTGCAAAAAATTATAAATGATACTTTTTGCATACGCGCGACGTGTGTCCACTTTTAATAGTAAATATGTGATAACAGTATCTTCCCTAAGTGTTGCCTTTAAGGATGTCACATAAAATTCTATTCTGTAAGGGACTGATCATGAATATATTTATTTTACTTTCTTCTAATATGTTAATTTTCAATTTCCAAAACATATCGGCGAGCGTTTCTACAAATGGATAAGGTAAGTTCCAATCCAATTCAAACCATTTTTTACTTGAAAATAAAAATTCCATCTGGACATCATATTGCAATTTTCAAGTTATCACTCTACGTGATATAAGTCCGTGGCAAATAATTTATCTTTGACAAACATAATCATCTGCACATCACATTGCAATTTTCAAGTTTTGCATTTATTTTGGTTGAAAAGTTTTGCATTTAACTGCCAGCAAGATATTTGATTTTTGGTAACCCAACAAAGGCATCGGTTTTTTGCTTAGTAGCTTCAATATTTCTATTGCATATCCATATTAAAAGCCGAGTTGGCATTTGTTAGTCACTCAGTCAATTGCTTAACTTAAACTGTTTGTCAAAATGCCTCACAGGTACCCTGACGACGTTTATGATCGGATCTGGACACCTCAGAACTTCAGTAACTGGACCACACTGAAAACCACATCTGTGATTGATTTATCTAAGAATAATAATGCATATAAGGTTCCCGCGGAAGTTCTTCGGACCGCTCAAGGAACAATGAGTTCGAGTTCTCCCTTGTTTTTACGGTGGACAACAAATGTAGCGGTGACCAATGATGCGGGATCATTACCATGGGCACCGCCAAAGATATGGATTGTGTACTTACATTTCATGGAGATTGAGAGACTGAGCGGCCTGCAGAGGGAGTTCACAATTTGCATTAACGATAATCAATTCACCAAGACAGTGAGCCTTGAATACTTAAAGCCAGTGGTTGTAGTTTCCACTCTAATTAGCGGGCCGCTCATCATTGTCTCAATTAATTCGACGAATAAGTCTGGAAATCCACCTATCCTCAATGCCATGGAGTTCTATAAAGTTGTTGATCTTCCAAATGTACCCACAGCACAAGATGATGGTATGTTTTTATTCTTCTACCTATTTTTTATTGTTTCCAACGCATTGTACAGTTGCGCTACGATTGACATCAATAAATAAGTACACAGATATTTCGTTGCCAATAATCAAGATTTAGGTAAGCCAACGCTAACTATACTAGTCTTCACTGTGGGTCTTAAGTTATTTGTGAACTCTCTGATCAATAGTTGCTTTGTTGGGATCAACAGATGTGTCTAAGTAGTACTCTGCTCTATGCTTTAATATCGTACTTTGGCTACTTTTTGCTTGGTAATTGCTGAAGAGTCTCTTCAAATTGAAGCCTTGGAATGTTACAAGTCTTTTGAAAAATTAAGTCTGCATAAACATATTTGATCACAACCACTTTTTGCATCTCTATTTTTCTCTTTGACTAATAGATCTTTCTTGTGATTTAAACTGCAGTGAAAGCTATCAATTATATCAAAGCAGCGTATCACATTAAGAGAGAAAGCTGGCAAGGTGATCCATGCGTGCCAAGCGAGTTCACATGGGATGGTCTAAATTGTAGTTATGGAAATCCTCCAAGAATTATATCCCTGTGAGTCCCCTAACAATGTCTCTTAGATAATACTGGTTTTCTAGGTGAAAACTGGCTTTTTAGGTGAACTTAAATGCATTCTCGTTCATCATGAAAACGGAGGGTTCTATGTATCCATGAGAAAGAACATTTAGGATGAATGCAACCTTCCAGTGTGAATTCTCAGATAAGCCAACAACTTTGTCATGCTTTTGTCAAGTTCTTTGGGGGCATGATTGGAACTTCGATGTTTTAATAGAGGAGTGTTTGACACCCTAAGCTTCGCATGCTATTGGAGAGAGCTCATAACTGATCTCTAAGTCGACCACCCACCCCAAAAAGTCACCATCTTGAGTATTTCTTTTGGGAGGTTGCTCCATAAAGATGGGTGGGTCATGACAAGTCATATACTCATTGATTGGCAATAAATACTCCCTCCTTTTCCGATGTATTGCTATGTTCTTTCTGTATTTACTTTCACCAATAATCTAGGTTTCCAATTTTGTCATAAGCATTTAAAATTGCGTTGTGTGTGAGCAAGTATTTGGTCCTCTGATTATTCGATACTCTGGGTCCAAAAATAACCATAAATTACAGTAGAAGGAGATGGTGAGACCCATGCAAGGAATGAAATTGACAATTCTTAATGGTCGGTCTTCCAGTACTTGAAACATGTACACCAGGAGGATTTGAAATATTTTCATTCTAAAGAATTGGTTGCACAAAATTTTCTTTATTGTACCAAAAAAATGCGCCCTTTATGAAAATGGCAATGACAGGATCCTCTATTTTGATCTATGACGCAGGAAACTGAACTCTAGCAATTTGATGGGCCACATACTCCCATCACTTTCTCATCTATCAATGATGGAATACTTGTAAGTTGTGTCACTCACGATTAAGCACCTCTGGGAGTCAACCCATGATTGAATAATTAATGTTTCTCATCTATCAACAATGGAATACTTGTAAGTTGTGTCACTCATGATTAAGCACCCCCTAGGAGTCAACTAATGATTGGATAATCAAGGATGTGTTTTAAGAGAATAGTTTGTGGAAATGCTACCCCAATATGTGAAAATATCCTGCTTTTGGCTATGAAGCTGGTTAACTTCATATTAGGTGTTATAAACTTGCTCTTTCCCAGAGATTTGTCCAACAATCAGCTTACAGGAGAAATACCGGAAACTCTGGCTGAATTACCAAATCTTAGCTTTCTGTAAGTTAATGTCTCTAGTTGAAGCAGCAAATGATTTAAGGTGGACAAATCTCTTACCATGGCTATATTTGCAGAAATTTAAGTGGAAACAACCTGATTGGATCAGTTCCTGAAGCTCTTAAGAAAATGGTTGTGGAAAATAATTTATACATGAGGTTCTCTCTCTCTCTCTCTCTCTCTCTCTCTCTCTCTCTCTCTATCTATCTATCTATCTCTCTGAGTTGTATATGACTTTTATACGGTGGAAAGACCATCAACATGTTCTGTTTATTGTGATCAGCATTTGTCAAATCAATCTGGACACTTGTTGATAGGAATTTCAATTCAACTCCTTCATTCTTTGTGGCAGTTTGATAGGAAACACGAATCTTTGCCTGGCTGATCCTTGCCCGCATAAGAAGAAACAAAACACCATCCTTGTTCCAGTTGTTACATCCGTTTCAGGCTTCTTTATGGTTCTTTTTGGTGCTTTCGCTATTATGTGGTTAATCAAACAAAAACAAATGGCAGGTAATCTACATTGCATTTAACGACAATCTTGACTTTGCTTTTCCTTTGGTACAGTTATATCAATGTCTTTTCTAGGATATTAGAACATACAAATTAGCAACTTGCTATCTCTTCTCACCCACCCTAAGTGTCTCATGTTACATTCTCATTGATATTGCAATCATGAATAAAGGAAAGTAGGCTTTAATAAAAATTTTCCGATGCTAGTAATATGAGTTACGTAATGATCACAAGAATATGGAGAGCAGAGAGAGACGGAGTCACCACAGCATCGTTGCATCAACAGCACAAAGAGTTAAGCTTAACTTATCCACAATAAATTTTCTTATTTTTCTCTTCAAGAATAACTGTGCAATGCATGGGAAGCACTTATAACAACTTGAGAGTACAAGTTTTGTCCATAGTATTCTATTTATCTCTCAAAGAAAGTTTGATTGTGCAATCTCGAACTTATCTATATGTATTGAGCAAAGCAAAAGAATCTATATGTTAGCATATCAAAGGCAAGTGACAAAGAATCCCTGCCCAAATCTCTTGATTTTTGTCCTCTTCTCCATTAATACAGATCCGAAAACGGGATCAGAAGAACCTTGCGTACGTTTTTTAACTGTTGAGGACGCAATTGGAGTTATTTGCCTTGAAAATCCACTATCCAAAGTGGAAGTTGCAATACTCATGGGAACCTTTTTGCTACAGAATCTTGTGAGAGAACGCTGAGATTCAAGGATCGACCTTTTAAGTATGGAGAGATTTCAAAAATCACTGGGAACTTTGGACGAGTGATTGGTGAAGGTGGATTTGGTAAGGTATATCTTGGCAAACTAGATAATGGCACCGTAGTTGCTGTGAAGATGTGCTCTAAATTGTCAAAGCAAGGGTACAAGGAATTTCAGGCCGAGGTTAGATAGGATGATGCAACCACTCCTCCTTTGAAAATCAATTTATGCTAACACTTAGGTAGATATTGTTCATTAACTTCCTCTTAGACTATTGTCAGTATACATTACAATAATGCACACTCGTGATACCACAGGCACAACTCTTAGCGATTGTACACCATGGAAATTTGGTTTCCCTGGTTGGATATTGTGATGATTCCAAGCACATGGCATTAATATATGAATACATGGCTAATGGAAATTTAAGGCAATATTTATCAGGTGCGTATGTCTAATCTACTCTATTAGTTTTTTTGCAAAATAATACTATAAGACTCTATTTTGCTTATATGGAACGTTAAGATGCATCCAACAGAGGACCATCCGAAGGTCTTGCCATGGAGTAAGAGACTACAAATAGCTGTGGATGCAGCACAAGGTACATGTTAAGATATCCACAATCGGTAGATCTTTCGTCCTCATTTCTTTGGCATTGTTAACATTGTTTTTGCGAGAATTTCAGGTTTGGATTATTTGCATAATGGTTGCAAGCCACCCATCATCCATAGAGACTTGAAGACTTCAAACATCTTGTTGAATGAAGACTTACGAGCCAAAATAGCTGATTTTGGCCTATCAAGAGCTTTTGCAACTGAAAATGACTCCCATGTGTCAACTCATCCGGCAGGCACTTTCGGCTACTTAGGCCCCGAGTAATTGCTAAAACTCAACATTATTGATCTGGTTCAGTTCAAGATCTTTAATTGCATAGAAATATTGACATTGCCTAGATTTTATCTTTGATATAAGATCATCATTATTTTTTCGTCCTCCCAGGTTTCAATCTTCTGGAAACCGTGACAAGAAGAGCGATGTTTACAGTTTCGGAATTGTACTTTTCGAGTTAATCACGGGCCAACCTGCGGTAATGAGAGGCTGGGATGGCAGCCACTTCATGCACATACTTGAATGGCTAATTCCTATCGTTGAAAGTGGTGATATACAAAGGGTTATGGATCCAAGGTTACAAGGAGAATTTGACATCAACTCGGCTTGGAAAATGGTGGAGATTGCTATGTCTTGTGCACAACCAAGGGCAATTCATAGGCCGGACATAAATCATGTATTGACAGAGTTGAAGGAGTCTTTGGTGAGCAAATCAAGTAGTTCTTCCGACGTGACCTCTTTGGAGATCCATTGTAATAGTGTCCCTATAGCAAGGTAGCAGATACTTTTCCAATACATAAAGGTTATCTTCTTTTTAGATAAAAGATTAACGTTTGTATGCAAATTTGTACTTTCTTCTTTTATCGCGTCATCCTTTTTCCCTTTTCTTTTTGTCATTGAATCTTCCAAAATCGTTGTGTAACAATGACATAGTTTCGTCCTAGGTCGCTCCTCTCTCCATTCATAATGCCAGTTCATTAGATTCCTAATCCTGCGAAATTAGGAATTCCATGTTGTGTTTGGGGGGAAGGAGATTCGGAGGTTGGGTTATCCATGGATGGGGGTAATCGGCATTAGCAGGCCCTGAGGGCACGTTCTTGGAGTTCAACTGAGAAATCAGTTAGAGTCTACACCATTGGGTAAATAGTGACAATTTTGCAATATTGAGGGGCAGGATTGAGAAAATATATAATGAGGGACTAATTATCTTCTTTCTTTTTGGGTTAGGCTCAACATATATATGTATGATGGTATCATTGGTGGTCCAAATGTGGTACTTCTCGCAAGCAACGTGGGATATACACACAAGCATCTTTAAAAAAATTATGGACACGAGAGTTAAGCTTGATTTATGATAATGAATGCATTTGTGATGTGTTTATGACCAAATAAAAGGCAATCCTAATCTCATCTAATGCTCAGAATTCGGGATAGGTTTGCTGTCTAGGAATTTCGATGCAACAAACAGTAATATTGACTAGATGAGAGCTACGTGGCCAGAGAAGATGTGTACCACCGCTATAACATTGCCTAATTTGTCAAAAAAATGATCCACTGATGTGCCACCGAATAGCCCCATTTGCGGCAATCAAAGGTAGGATTCAGAAAAAATGACGGCTCATCCTATTGAGCAAACCTGAAAAAGGAACCTTTTCATGATCCTAGATGAACAAGGAATTTGAGCATATCGTGACATAAGTTATGTGATCCCTTTTGGGTACGGGGGACTTTGATCAAGTACCACATGCACCAATAGAACCATAAAGTCAAAACACTTGTGCCATAGAAAGTGCGTCCTAAATTTGAGTCCCTTATCATTAAATCACTAGTGACTTTGTTGGTTTACGATGAGAATTGACAAAAGCACTTTAGATCTCTATTTGTTTAAAAGACAAAGGGAGAATAAAGTCATTATTGACACATAAATTTTGGCGACATGTTTATTCATTTATTGCATAAGAAAAATTAGGAGTCGATCATAATCCCTAACAAAAAAATATTTTTAATTTAAATTTGTATATTAGGAACATTTTTTTCATTAAGCCCATATAATTGCCTTAAACCTAAGCTAAATACACTATGTAGGGAGGCTCCGAGTTTAATTAGATTTTTGGATCAAGCCCGTGGTAGTAAGCAATTCAGCCATTATTCCCCTCAAGTGGTCGAGATGGACATGTGCTTTGCGCATTTGATACTTCAAACTAGGGGATACCGAGGCAAATTTGAGAAGCAATATCATAAAAATCTTTTGGTGACATGGCTATTTGAAAAGAACAAATATATAGAAAGAGCAAAGTTTATTCTCGCTATTGAGGAAAAGAAGGAGAATTTAATAAAGAAGAAATTGAGTAGATTCAGCCAGCATTTAAAGAGGAAATAGAAAAAAAAAAATATTTGCAATCTTTGAAGTAGGCAATTAATCGAGCAATTTTAGGCTTCGTCCAAGTTCCAGATCTACCTATCGCAGCAGGTTCCCTAATTTTTGAAACCTAGAATCTATCCTATCACAAGTTCTAGAGTGTTCCACCTATATTATTAATTGAATAATTACAATGAATTATTACCTCTACTAACCATTATTTACTACAATCCACGCACCTCAAATAATATTTAGACGAACGAATAATACGGAACATTAACAAAGTAAAAGTTGGATATAATTGAAAATGGAAGTTTAGACTAATGGTTTCAAATTACATACTCATCATTGAACACCATGGAATATTATAGGATTGTGTGAAGACATGGAATAAGAAACACATAGATTTGTTTTAGGTCCAAGTTCCACCTAAAATCTTGAACCTACCTATCAAAACAGATTAATCCATTTTTTGAACCTAGAATCTACCTTACAGATCATGCTGGTTCTATTATGGAACCATTGTCACCCCTACTTAGATTAATGTGAGTGTGTTGCATGATTCAAGGAAAGGTTTTTATACATTACCGCCGTTGACACCTGATTTTTAGTCGACGTGACATTAAAAGGTAAAAAATCGAGATTTAGATTTTTTATCGCGACGGAGTCCCATTTCTCGGCCAAAAAGTATCATTATTTATTTCTTTCTTTTGCATTGTTATTTTTAAATAATTTCTAGTTTATTTTCAAGAAAAAGCTGAAAAGTCAAATGGTTGACTTTTGAATTGACTTTTCGGTCAACTCTTTGACCAAAAGTCAACATCGGATTAAAATTTGGCCTTTTATCTAAAAAAAATATGCCATTTAGCTTTAATTTCACTTTTATCAAATCAATTTCTCGAAAATTCAGAAATTCGATCAAAAAATCAACCTTTTAGAAAAAGTTAACTAACTTTTGCTCAAACCTTTGACCAAAAAATTGGAAAAAATTAAAAATGCACAAAAACATTTCTTTTAATGTAAATTGACTCTTGTGTCGAAAATTTCACAAAAATCGATTAAAAACCTTATTTTCCAAATTTTTTCAATTTTAGCTTATAAATCAACCAAAAATAAAATTGTTTTTATTTTAGTCATAATTAGGTGTAGTTCCTTCTTTGACATTTGATTTAGGGACTAATTTAATTTTGTTTGTGCATTCAATTTTGCGAATTGCCTAGTCAAAATGTGAATTGCCGTTTTGAGCCCTAATTAAGGGACCAAAATCGATTTTTCATAACTTACGAATGGATGATTGTTTCTTACTCATTTCCTTAAGATAAGTCCAAATTCGAAATCAATTTTGAGAAATTCACACAAGAACTTATCAATTTGAAGAATTTTATTCTCCCGAGCATAAGAAAGTCAAGCAATTAAGCTTTAATTGTCAAAATTCGAATTGACTCATTCATGGTTATGATTTAATTTCTTGAATCTAGATTCAATTTTGATATCGAGCGTAGATCCAGTTTTGACATAAGCTGGAGCGCTTCAATTCAAAGTCAATTCGGACATAATAAGTGATCTTACACATGAGTAGTTCATTAAATAGGCCGATTGAGACATTAATTGAATTTAATTTTAGTTAATTTGCAATTTTGCCCACTAAATGGTAAATTTGACTACATTAGCTCTTTAGGCCCAGTTCAAAGTAACCATGGTTTTGACCCATTCTCTTTCACAATAATCATTCAATTATATCAATAAAAGACCCCTAGATCATGTTCATGAGGTTTAATTAACTTAATTGAATCACAATAAGCCAACTTCTTAAAAATGATAAATTTCCTTTTTAATTTGGTCCTTCATGGACCAAATTACATAAATTGTGAACCCACAGGGGTCATAAATGAGCAAAATGGCCAAAGCTGGACCAAACCAATCAAGAACAAATCAAAAATCGACCAAACCAGACCGGACCGGTCTGACTAGTCTGAGCAGCCGCCAGCAGGGATGGCCGATTCAACCCCTTACTAGCCTGTTTGCTAACCTCTAGTGACCGGTTCCGACATCCTTCTAATGTCAATTTCAATCCTCCACCTTCAACGTCTCAAAATTTTGCAAATAGATCCTCAAATTTTATCAAATTGCAAATTAACCCCTAATTGAACAATTCGACACAATTCTCGATTTTGGCTTGGGTTTTTGCAAATCAAACCCACTAGATAGATTACCCAACACCTCGAGTTCATGATACAACCTTTAAAATCAAATTTTAACTATTGGATCAAGATTTCAACCGTCGAATTGAACCAACAGCCAAAATTGCTTCATTTGGAGGGGGTATATATACCTATTTTCCCCCAATTTTTCAAGGGGTATCATTTGCACGAAATTCACTCTCTCTCCTCTTTCTAGTTTCTCGCCCATTTCTCTTTCTTCTCTCTCTCTCTCTCAAACCACCTCGCCCTCGGATGCCATTCGCCGGCCTTCAATTGGCGGTCGATCGCTCATCGATTAGCCCCTCGGCGACTCTCTCCTCTATCATCTCTCAGGTGACCGACATTGCTACCATTCACAAGCCGATCCATGAGAACCGGCGGATCTTCTTCCTCTAGTATTAAAAATCGACAACTGAACTAGTTTGAGTTTAACCGGTTTGATCACTGATTTAGCGATCCAGATCAGCAGAGCTATCCCCGCCGATCTCTTTCCAAGTCACTCCCCGACCTTGCAACGGCCAAGGACCGATAGATCAACCACATGAGTAGTTCTGGTGGTCTGATCTTCTCTAGAGACTCCAAAACCGGTCTAGGCGGGATCGATTTTGTCCCAGCTCAATCCAACGGTCGCCAGAGCTTCAAGGTGCCTCAGTCACCAACGAACTATAGCTCCAAAGGTCCTTGACCTCGCCGTGGTTAGGGACAGTTGGATCGAGCTGTCGGAGCTCGATCTCCATTGGTGGATCAAAACCAATCCATTTTGGACCAATTCTGATTTTTGCCTCAAGTCAGTGGTTCAACAGGCCCCGATCCGATTCCCTTGGTGATTTGTGACGATCCGATCGTGATCTTAGAGATTTGTGTGCTTTCCGGCTATTTGATTTGATATTGTGATCAAAATTAACAAAAACCGCATCAAAATGTAATTTTTTAGTCTCGACCCCATGAAGTGAGACCAAATTAGCCGGCTGGGGCTAAAGTTCAATTTTAGGTAAATATGTGATGTTTAGGTGTTAGAATGATAGATTGGGACGTTGATTTGTTGAAGTTGAATGTTCTTGAATAATTATGAATTATTGTGGTTGATTGAAGCTTGAATCCGCAATTTCGTGGCTATAGGACTGATCTGACGATTTTGCTAAAATGAGGTTTGTTAAAATTTTAAAATACACATCATTAGCTTCAAAACAATAGGTTGTACACCCCAATCGAGCGTCGTTTGACCCTTGAAAAACATGTCTAAAGATGAGCGATTATGCAGTAGTTTAGATGGATTTTTAGTTTTGAATTAGTTCCAAAATGTCATTTTGCTATTTTTTTGTAGCCTTCTATGGTCCGAATAATCTTGTCTTCACAAGTTTTGTTCCAAATTGTCTCGTGCATGTTCTGTAATTTTCTCAGGATTTTTGGATGTGTTTAATTAGGTCAAAATCACATAGATTTGAATATACGACAATTTGTCATGCACTATTCCGAATTGTGCTTTGGTGAAATTGAGTCTGCATATGAGTTTGTTTAGTCTCAAATTCTTTATGGAAAATGAAATACATGCTGTCTATGTTCAATTGATACATGATTTGCAAAGTGTTGATGTTGTCTAATATACCAATCGCATGAGTTAATGTGAAAAGATGCTGCAACGATATATAGCTTGGATATGTACCTCTGTTTTGCCATTTCTGCTATAACTCATGTGATTACATTTAGGGTTTGAACTCTTAACAAAAAATGTTCATCATTGCATTTTTTGTATGTAGGATTTTTATATGTCTTGAGATGGCTAAAGTCATGTCCATTCTGTGGAGTCAATGCTGAAACGAAACCTTGTCATATATGCACTTTGCCATGTTTGTTTGGAGCATATAGAGACCAAATCTTGTGATCATGTCTCTTGACAATTAAACCGCATGTTGTAAGGTTTGCATATATGTTTAGGTCATATCATTTGAGCATCATCTTGCACATTAAATTTGTGTCACAAAAGTGTTCATCACACTTAAAATTCCTAAGCATATCATTAGAAATCTCGAATTATTTCGTAATATCATTTAAATTGTGTGACCTTTTTTCATGCTGATTTAGGATTAGATGATTATCCAAATTTTTTGTCACATATAATCCCAAGCCTCATGTGATTTATTCATGCCATTTGTGCATTACTTAAACAATTTTGAGATTTATTAATGCATGTTTGTGTTTTGGTTTTTAGCTATTGATATGCGCACTCTTAGAAATCTCGATCTTAGAGCATCAAATTGACCTAGTTTGGACTCGAGCCCTTCTATGAAGTCCTAAGGCACACTTAAAAGTTTTTAATGCCACTAATTTCATATAGATTGCTCATCATTTGAACCACTTTCTTTTTTATTTAAAAAAAAAAAACTAGATCAGAATCTGGACATGGGATCGAATTCAGACCTCTGTTTTAGACATTTGACTTTTTTTTTATTTTCTAATAAGTATTTTGCACTTGGTCTCTTAATAAAACTTGTTTTTCAACATGTTGGCTCTGTTGTGTGAAAATATGATGATTTTTAGACCTGTTTTGATGGACAAATCTTTGTAAAAATGACTAAATATCATGCTATTTTGACAATTTTCTAACATATTATTGCTTGTTTTCTAATTTTTGTAAAATCATGTGTAACTCATTTAAGAAAACTTTATTCACAAAAGTTGTTTTTTATCTTATTGTGTATGTTAAGGAATTTTTCATTGCCAAATTGTCATTAGACATTACTCAATTTTTCCAATATGAATTTGATTGTGATTGTTTAGGTAAACTTCCTATGTTAGTTTGTGCATGAACTTAGGTCATCTCATCTTCATGAAAGTTGCTTTAAACACCTCAGTATTTATAGTTAAATGATTTTTAACGAGTCTTCTTTTCAAATCAAATTTAAAAATGCTTTAATACATGTGATGTTTATAAAAAAACATTTACTAAAAAATTCTTTTCCAAAGCTCGATTTGACTTAAGGAATAGTCTTGGTTTGAATCATATTCAAAATGCTTGCAATGCTTGTGAGTATATTTATGCGAATTTCGAGCTAGCCTTGACAATTGAATGTGTTTAATAGCCTAGATATTCCTTAAGTTGAAATATTTTCAAAATTTTTCTTAAATCCTAATTTGACATCATGATAGTCAAGGTTTGAATTGTATTCAAAATACCTACGACGCTTGTAAGTGCGTTTATATGAGCCCCGAGCTAGCCTTGGCAATTGAATGCCTTTCATAGCTAAAACATCACTTTGTCTCAAAACTTTTTGTGAATAATTTCGAAAAACGTCTTTGAAACATCAAATGTATTCTTTATGCATATAAACATGTTATTCATTTAGAAATGTATGTGTTTGTGATTGGCGCATGTTATTGGTAATAAGTAACCCGCCAACGGCTCACTCATTTATTTAATTGGTTGAGAAATTATGTCGAAAAAACCCGCATGCATGTTTAATTCCCATAAATGCATGTGATTTTTAGATATATGATAAGGTTGATGCATGACATCGTGGGAAATCTTGGAATCGTATAGACCACTTCATTAGGGATTTATAAGTTTTATTGGCTATGCGAGAATACAATTGATCGATAATGGTTATAAGTCACAAAAATGGATTTGGTAGGTGTCTTAGAGGAACCTGCACATGAACTACAATGGCCGACCCAGAGGCCCAAATCTTCTTTTTGAATTGAACTCCCTTTGAGCGATTGATTTTAGTATGATGTTGTACTTTTGATTGTTTTGACATGTTTACTTATTTCTTTCCATTATATGTACCTAGTTATAGTTATCATTTCCTTAGAATAGAGTGGACCTTTTACAAGATAACTCAAAAAAAGAAAAATCGAAATTGGATATTGATTAAATTGTATTTTATATTTAATACACATTAATCATTTATAATAGCTATAATGAATATTTTCTTTCTATAAGAAATCATTCCATTAATTTAAAAATAGAACATAATTCTAATTATTTAGAATTCTATAAACTATATAACAATATTAATTAATTTAGATCAATATTATTCATTATATATAAATAATAACTATTAATATTAGTTAGAAATACATATTCTATTTCAGTTTGAATTAGTAGTTAAATTAAAAATGACTATTCTAACGATTAGAAATTATATTTTCTAGAATGTAGAATAAGATTCTAATCCGATTATTCTATATTTTATTTAGTATTTCGATTTAGTTCGATTATATTTATTCTATTTCGTTAGATTCTATTTCGAATTTTTATATAGATGATATAACAGTAAATTAAATTAGTTAATAAAATATTAGTGATAATATAAAAAGTAATAGAATTGAATTAGTAAAAAAAAGAAAAAAAAAGTCATTTGATGGATTCAAAAATGAAAAAGAGAATCTTATTTCTTATTATCTAATTAATATTAAAATATTAAGTATTGATAAGCATATAATTGAGAAATAGATCAAAATTCTATATCACTATATGAATCATTATCTTCTATACTATCCAATATTGATTGGATATTGTACTTTACCACATTCAATATTCAATTTTCTCAAAGGTAACTATCTCGGTTTCATAGAGAAATTGCTCCTACCTATTATCTGGATATACCAAGAAGCATGTATGGTCTAATGAGGCTACTCAAAAATTATTTTTAATCATTTCTGGCACTTCTTTTCCCCATTAGGACCCTAAAGATGGAGATGACATGAAGACGGTGGAGGTTGATATCCATTATATGACCATTATTCTGTACCATTCATCCCCGACATATGTCTCGGATTCTCATCGTCTGTATAAAAGCCCGATGAGTTGTGGGTTCTATTTTCCTCTTATCATTTTCAATTGTGTTTCTCTTTTATATTTTCTATTATTGTATGGTAAACTTACTGTTTTCCTTGATTGTTTACTTTATGTCTCGTAATTTCAATTCAATTGGGTGTTTCCTTTTCATTTTCTTTAGAAATAGATTAGCATGAAAACGACCAACCATGCATGATGGCTTAGTTTAGGATTAACGATCCCGAAAATGTAAGAAGAAATGCTTGAATATGTTAGGTAAATACAATATATTGTTTAGGTACCAAAAGGGTGCTAAAAATATTGACATAATCCAAGTCCCCGGACTTAGATATTTGGTTGTGTAGAAATCGAGGGGACACTCCGGACCCTCGATTAGGTTTTAACTGAATCCAAAAACCGAGGTTCATGGCGACTCCCGTCTTATTTTTAGATTATCCTAAACAACTAGACCGCATAAATGAACTCATCGCACAGGGTAGGGGTCCTGATAGGATTCACCATGGTTTAGTATACCCGTATGTATGGAAAATTCCTAATGAATAAAGTGACGTCATACTTAGGACGGAGTACTAGAGGTAGGGCCACTATGGTAAAGGTACTCTTAAATTCAATATTCACACCTGACCTCTTCTCTCGAGGTGTGTCGCCTGTGTGGAGATGGGTCGCGACACTCCGATATCACGCAGAGTACGAGTTTGGGAGAACTCGCGACCTTGTAAAGGGAACTCACAAAAGGTTCATCAGGGGGATGAGATGATGACATCCCATTGGTTGAAAACCTTAAGGGAACTTTCATAGTTAAGTATCCCTAAATCCAACATTTCCCCCTTTCATTTTCCTCGTGAGAGGGATTGGACGGCGAGATCGGATCGCAACAATCACAATTGAGGGAATAAGAGGGAGAAAATATTTCAATATAAGTGGATTAGTATATCTTTTGAATGTCAAAAATGAGAGAAAAGGAATACAAATAAGAAAGTCAAGAGAATTGACGGCAGGGTGGATTATTTTTTTATTCTTAAGGCTTCATTGACCATGCAAACTAGAAAAAGGACGTTAGGAAAAAAAATTCAAAGGCATTTTCAGTTTTTTGAGTACTTTTGTTTGATGGAAAATAAATGATTTATAAAATATTTTCTTAAAAATAATTAATCATGTCATATGAAAAAAAAAATCATTATTGCTAATAATTTATATTTAAACATGATTATTAATAATGAGTATATTTTTAATTTATTCATTATTATAAATTATACAAATGATTTTTTTTTTTTTTAAAATACACATTCTTTTAAAAATACACATTCCTTGTTCCACACTTGGGAGACTTTACCAGTTCACAACAAACAAAAGACACCGCTAGTCCACAAATCTTCTCTATGCCCTCACATCTATACCACCGCTGCAGCTTTCTTCCCGACGCTGCTGCCCACGTCCGATAGCATTCTTACCAGCAGTGACGATAATTTTCTTGCAAACTGAACACAAACCCACAGCTCTTGCCGGCAAATCCAGGGGAGTTCCCAGCTTTTGAGTGACCACCTCAACGCTCCTGTAAGCGCCGCCCGCCCGCCCGCGCAACACCAAAACCCCCCAACAGCGACACCACCAACTTCTTATCGTGCTACCACACTTCACCGTCGCCTAGCAACTCCAATGGCTATCCAGCAAGATTCCGAAGCGCCCCAGCAACTCAGACGCTCTCCTGCACTCTTGTGGCAATTGAGATTTCTTTTTGCAGGTTTTCCGATCCCTGCCCCACACTATGGCGACTTCCTAATTAACGCCGGGCCTCCTGCCACATTGTCAAGCAAAATATTCAACACCAACACCCTGAGTTCTTGCATCCTTGCTCAGCAAACCAACGAAGTCAACAAAATTATGGCCACAAGACTTAAGCTTGACTTATCATAATGAATGCATTTGCAACGTGATTATGTCCAAATAAAAGGCAATCTTGATCTCATCTAATTCTTAGAATGCAGGGTAGGCCTGCCATCTAGGAATTATGATGCAATAACCAATACCGTTGACTAGACGAGTACTACAGTATAACACTACCTGCTTCGTCAAAAAAGGATCCACCGATGTGCTAGGGAATAACCCCATCTGCAACGATCAAAGGCGAGATTCCAAAAAAGTGAGGGTTTATCCTAGTGCGCAAACCCGAAAAAAGTACCTCTTCATGATCTTAGATGAATATGAATTTTGAGATTATGAATATCACTTTTTTTTTTTTTTTTTGGGCAATATGAATATCACTTTCACAGTAACCATAAACGCGCGAGAAGCAACATTATTCTTCAAAGAAAGAAAGGGTAAAAAGCAAGTTCCTTGCCCATAGTCATTCCTCTCTCTGGTAGAAATTCCTTCTCTCCCCGCTCTCGATCAGTTCAGACCAGGGGAAAAGCTGAACCTTGTGAGATTGCTTGGTACCCTTTGCTAGCTTACAGCTCAAACTAAGTTGGCGCATTAAACTCATTAGAATATCAAATTATGGGACGCTTCAGGAGTGCCTAATAAAGAGGCCATTGGATTTGATTGCAAGAGACCGCAAAGCAGGCAAAATACACATCTACAATGACATCAGTATGTGATGTCCCTTCTGAGTACAGGGGACTTCGATGAAGCACCACATGCACCTCCAGAGCCACTAAGTCAAAACACTTGTGACATAGAAAGTGGGTCCTGAACTCGAGTCCTATAGTTATATCTCTAGTGACAGTTTACATCACATAAATGCAAAGCTAAGAAGAGATATAAAGTCACGAAATAAAGAGGCCACATACTCTTATCAACCATACAAAAATGACTATTGTCTGAAAGCTTAGTTGCGCCAATCCCTGAGTCCGTCACTGCAACCACACCTTGCTGAATTGAAATTTAGGTAATTTCCTAATCCATACCCAATTTGAATATTCAATTACCTAACTTATATTATTTGATTATAATTCGCTTTGGTGAAATTTTTTTAGGAATTATCCCAATTATAAAATTTCTTGTTTGAGTCATGCATATAATTGAGAATTTGATCTTTAAGAATTAAGATTGAGTTCCCGGTTACGTTTGTTTCCTATTTTGGATTGTGGTGAATATTTGATTATGTGGGTTTATTATATCACATGCTTAGTTAATTTTCCTATTTTGAAAATACAAAAAAAAAAATTGCATTGCACATTAGGATAAATTGCATTCATTACTTATTTCCCATTTTAGAATTGCATATCTAGAGTAACATAGTAATTTAGGAAATTCCTTAATTTAAATTAGGATATAATAAGTTATTTCCTAGTTTAAATTAGGTAATCATATAGCTTAGTTAGCTTCCTAATTTAATGAAAAAGAAAGTGAAAAATAAATGTCAACTTTGCATCAATAAGATGTCATTCTTTAATAAAATGTCACTTAAGCCAAATTAGCGTCTTAGAATCAAGTATTTCATTTATTTAAAAAGGAATACACACACACACAAATCTCTCACGTACTTTAAACAATATGGTTTATCTCATAATTGATCCTATCTCACGTCATAAGAATTAATAAGGGCATAGAATGCCTTTATTTTCTCAAATAAGAACCTAAAGCGGACATTATTTCAATAAAAGGCCTAAAATGTAATCATTTTCTCAAATAATAATTTGAGTTTCTAGCTGATCAAAGGCATTTTCACTATTTACCTTTTTTATTTTCCCTTTTTTTTTTTCTTTTTCCTTTTTCCTTTTTTTGGTTTTTCTTTTTTCTTTGCTAGTGGCTAGGTGAGGATGCCTCGCTGAGAACGAGCTCACTAGCCACAAGCAAGGGACAACCTTGACCTCGAGAGGCCACCCTTGTGGCCAAATGTGAGGCCGACCCTCACCCTAGGTGAGGCTATCGTCACCGCGACTAGCAAGGGCTTGCAATCCCTTGTTGGCTCTTACTAGCTATCAGCGAGAGTCATCGAGGCCTTGCCGCCCTTGCTAGTAGTTACTGACCCTCGCCAACCAAAAAAAAAAAAGAAAAAGAAAAGAAACAAATAGAAAATAATTTAAAATTAAAATTGTATTTGGATGAAAACACCATTTAACTAGTTAGAATATCTAGTTAGCCTACAACCGGCAAGGTCAGATCCTTATTTTAAACAACCATGGTCACTTCAGGCCATTTTGAAACAATCATTGTCACTTAAAGCTTTTATTTGAAACAAGCATGGTCACTTCAGACTTTTATTTGACACAAGATCCACTTTGGGCCTTTATTTGAGAAAATGATGGCATTTTAGGCATTTATTTGGAATTTTCCCTTGCATATATGTAGCATTACATTTCAATATAATTTGCACATCATTTAGGATCAATGCATTTTAGATTAGAATTCATGTAGTTATACTAAATCATATTCATATTAAACCAAAAAAAGAATTAGGTGTTATTACATGTAGATTTCATGTTTAGAACATACAGGCATACTTAAGTTAATATCTTGCAAAACATTCGATGCATTGCAATTAATAGGCTTTTGCTTGAGGGAGCTTTTAAGGCAAAATTAATAGAATTGCCAATCTAAGATTAGTTTAGGATAAATGTGGTGCTGATACACTAGTTTTTGATATACTATGTGGTGACACATAAATTATTTTTTGATATACAGTGTGTTGACACTTAAATTTTGACTAAATATTTAGAATGAAATTGTATAGAAAATTATGGATCAATTGGCCCTACCCAAAAATATTTATGTTGCGCATATAGGCAGTAATATTATTTGTGCCCATGAAGCTTTATTTTTATTTTTCTTTATTTTACTGCATTTCGGATGGATAGAAAAGAACTTAATTTTTTTCAAAAGAATTATTATTAAAAAAAGGCTCGCGAGGGCTCAAGGGCTGGGCCTTCGCCCCAGCCCCTTTTTCCCTCTTCTATCTCCACTCGGGCTGGCCCATCTTCTTTATTTCCTTCCCCCACCCGGCCCGGCCCGGCTCGGCCCAACCCCTCCTTCCTCCTTCCTTCCTTCTCTGCACCTGACGCAAACGAGGACGACAGAGGAGCAGAGCAGGCGCAAAGGGGTCAAGTGGGCGAAGTGACTGGAGCAGGCGGCCGCCAGCGAGCCGACCGTGCTCCCACGTACTAGCGGTGGGGAGGGGGGGGGTGGTTGAAAGGAGAGATCCTCAGGAAAGAGAGGTGAGTTCCGGTCCATTACGGCGGCTTTCCCCTCGACGTTCTCTGGAGACCTCCATTAATCGCCCCCCAAACCGCGTCCGGCCGCACCTACGTTCGACTTGGCCCGCCGATCGGAGCAGCCGAGAAGCTGTGCGCTCTCCCGTTTCCTTTCCCCCCGAAGCTACGTGTTTCTGAGCGACGCCCAGTCACGCCCACTCTTCCCGACCAGCCGAGCGATTGTAGCCGGCAACGCCTCATCCATAAGGTAAGCCCGTTTCCCCCGTTCGCGCGTCTTGCTCGAGCTGTAGGAGCGAGGCCCGCTGGCCCGGGCTTGCTCATGCTTTTCTCTGTTTATGCCAAGTGTTGTTTGCTGATTGGGGTCGGTTTTGGCTTGAGCCTGTGTCTCAAATGCCCGACATGGGTGTCCTCAGTTGACTTGGTGGTGGTGCTCGCTGGTAGCATTGGTGGTGGGCGTCGTCGGTCGGAGGACGGGTCGTTCCAGCGAAACACCGAGAAGGGAAGTCCTCGGCGTGGCGTCGGTGAAGTCCAAGGAAGAAGGGTGGCAGGAACAGGAAGGGGATGAAAGAAATTAAAAAAACAAAAAAGAAAGTAAAAGAAAACGAAAGAAAATAAAAGAAAGCTGGAAAATTGACTATGAGGACCTGAAGGGGAAAGAGAGAAAAGTTTAGTAATTTTGGGCTCAATCTAGCCAATGTGAATGTAGACTTGCGTTGGTGGTGCCCTCTTAAATTCAAGTTGGTTTGATGGATCTGAGTTTGTTTCTAATCATGATTGGAGTGCTCATTGTTGGGCTTCCCTAATTAGAAGCGGATTGGGCTCCAAGTAAATGAGCCCGCTTCATTTCATGCCTTTTTCCTCTTTTTTGTGACCCAGACCAGAAGGTTTTCTTCAGCCCATATTCGGACCTGGCCTTAGGGCCCGGCCCGGGACCCTATTTTCAGATTAAAATTTAATTTCTACAAGAAACATTTAAAAAATGTTTTTAAAAAATTAAAAAAATCTAAATGATTTATTTATTTTTCTAAAAATCAGGAAAAAGTTGTAATAATAATTTGTGAGTAGTTTCCTCTAAAAATGCACAAAAAATTCCTTAAAAAAAAAAAACTCAAACCCCAAAGTTTAAACAAGATAATCTATCGAAAGAGCATTAGTTGATTAATTAGTATAATCAAGTCTTGGATCTGAGTTTCTTTAACTACGTAGGAGTAAGATAGTTCTCCCAATATCTTACTTGGATTTTTAATTGACTTACCACAAATCAATTAAAGGCGATTTCTAAATAAAAATGATTTGCAGATTAAAAACTCGAACCATGAATTATGAATGGGTGAGCTTGGGATGGCCTAGGTTAAGTCTAAACTTAGTAAGCCATTAGCTCAACGCTGTGGAGGGTAAAATCGTGACACTATGTGATACAAATATTAGTTTGGAGTAGATATGGCATGGATGTAGCAGTTTAAAAAATTTTATGACAAAACGATTAGTTCGGAGTAAACGTGAAATAGGTCTACTAATTTGAGATTTTCTTGGTGTCAGCCTTAATGTTTAAATATTGTAAAGGAAGAGATAGCCTAAAGTGTAAATTTATCATTTATACTCAATCAGATCAAATTTCACTATATAGTTAACTTGAATGAATAATGTATAACCACTGTGCACTTGTCCTATTCCCCACCATGTCACTAGGTACTTGCATAAGGCTGATATTAATAAGACTTTGTCGCGGTCTGACTTGTTTCAATTGTTGTTTTTATTAGAAAGGAGGGGTGCTTACTGTATTGGCCTCGATTGACCTCCTTTGCCTTTCTTATTCAGCCAACTTTCGTACTTTCCACGAAAGAGGGAAGAGAAAAAAAAAACAAATAAAAAAAGAAAGTAAAACATCAAACATATGTTTAGATATATGCAAAACATATGCAGTATTACTTTTTTGAAGTGACAACTTTTTCGTTAAATTTACCATGGCACATAAATTGTTCTTTTGGTTGATTAATATTTTTTTGTCAACTCAAATGAGCAAACTACTGCTTGGAGTAATTTAGGTTTTACATGTTTGATTGTTGGATAATCTTAACAACCCAAGCTCCAACTTTTAGTTAACCTGAATTACTTGAAATCTTTCATAATGTCCAAATATTGATATATAGAATCATATATTGTTTTTTTCAGAATTCTTAGAACTTAAATAAAATTTTAATTTTCAAATTTTGGATGAAAATCAAAATTAGAAGTGACCGATAAGTGCAGTCAAACAGGTCCGTTGACAATCGTTTCATGTCGGTTAGAGAAAAATAAAATAAAAACAAAGATAGATATTTTTTTGGGGGACAATTTCGACAACCCATACATAAATAATTATTACCGACCAAAAAAAAAACACAAATAATTATTTATGATAAATTATGAAGTTGTGCAACCTCCTTAAAAAAGAAAAAGGTAATGATGTGACGTCATGGACACGTTCATTCTAGGTCCACTTTTGTCCATGTCTCTTAAATGTATAGATAGAAGCTAGCTTTGACTCGTGGGCATAATATGCATTCTGTGCTAAAGCCAATGAGTATTTATAAGGAGCGATAGTGTTAAGCATTAAATTACATTCATGGACTCACGGCCTTTTGTGCATTTAGTAATCATTATGTTTTTAAAAATAATTTCTATTTAAAACTAATTTTTTTATTCTATTCTCGAAAAAAAATTTCTAAGCATTTGAAGGCGATTGGTGAGTGCCTAAAACTTATATTTTCGAAATAAAATGCATTTGGTAAAACTCTTAAAATTTATAGTCCAAACCATTTTCTTTTAATTTTTTAATAATTTTATTAAATTCTTTCTTTTTTTTTTTTTTTGGTAAAGTTAAGAAATGAATAGATTTTGCAGAATATATACAAGGAAGGAGGCCCGACACCTACAAAGGACAAACACTCAAAAGACAATTAAGTCAAAGAGAGTGTAAGGGTGCCATGATTCTAGGGAAAACCAAAAGGTAACAAGAACACAACAGAGGGAAGAGATCACAACAAAACAGGACAACTTAATCAATCAAAAATAGAAGGATGTAGATCCCAGCTTTGTTATAGTCTTCTATTCTTGGGCGTATCAGACACATGCTTGAAAGTCATTGCCTTGTCTTTCATCGCCTTCTGAAGATGCATCTTCATTGTCAGAAGGAAAAGGTTCTAATTCCGAAATATAATGTTATTCCGCTCTTTCCAAATTATATAGCATAACGCTCCAAAGCCAAAATGGGCCATAGATTGGTGGAAACTATTATCACCAATATGTTTGATGGCCCAATCAAGATTCTCCAACCAAGATTTGTTATGCCAAGCAAGATTGCATTTAGCCGCCCAAAACAAAGCAAGACTACCAGAAACATGGCAACCAAAAAACAGGTGGTTTATGGAGTCTGGTCGGCAGGAACAAAGTAGAAGAAATTCTAGCATAAGAGAGTAGCCAAACTTGTGTCGGGGAGCCGGTTACAGGTGATCAGTCACAGGTGAGTCTGATTCCGAGGGGGTAGTGAGGGATTCCATACAAAAGAAGACCAAGGCACTGGAGAACCCTTAGGGTGAATCAGGTTCCAAGCCAAAGCGGAAGAGAAAGAACCGGAAGGGTCTCCGAGCCATTGGAAGCGATCCTGTTTGTGACTAAGCATCGGGAGAGCTTCTCCCCAATTGGCAAGAGTATTCAATACAAAGGAGCCAGCATTGGACGAAGAGAGGGCAATAGCAACAGAAGCCCGTCTAGAAATATCGGAATAGTAAATTTCTCGATTAAAAAAGTACCTGCTAAGCGGGCCTCTTGGATGCTAAGGATCAAACCAAAACAAAACTGAGCATCCATTCCCAATCCTCCATCTAAATTGTTGATGAAAAATCTCTCGGAGGTCCAGTAGTTTCTTCCATGCCCATGAGCAATGTTTTGAACGAGGGACAATCCAAAAATTTTTCCGTTTTAAGAATGTGGAGTGAATCCATCTACACCATAAAGACTCCTTATCCGTGAAAAGGACCCATATGTGCTTTAGGGTAAACATAAAGTGAGAATGCCTAGACCGCCCTCCTTTTTGGGTAAACATACATCATTCCAAGAGACTTTGGCACCACGTGTACCTAATTCCGGCCCCATCCAAAGGAATTGACGGAGAATTTGCTCAATGCAATTAAGGACCGAGCAAGGTAAAATAAAAACATTGGCCCAGTAGACTTGAATCAAATGAAGCACTAACCTTATGAGTTGTAAACAGCCCGCTAAGGATAAGAAATGATGAGTCCATGATTGAACCAATGTAATTGTATTGACCAAGGAAATACAATATGCTTTTCCCAGTCTAGAGGCAATAATGGGCACACCAAGGTATCGAAAAGGAAGGGACCCACTGGTAGCCGAGCTTGTCCAAAATACCATCTCGAGGAGAAGAAGAGCCTCCCGATAAAAAGATTTCACTCTTCCTTAGATTTGGCAAAAGACCACTCCAATTAGAAAACTTGTCTATTCCTGCTTTGAGAAGATCAATGGACGCGAAACTCGCCTCCACAAAGAGGAGCACATCGTCTACAAAGAAAAGATGGGATAGCTTGGAGGACTTACATCCCCAAAAATACCAAAAACCTGGCTGAGAGGATTGAACATTCAATATGCCTGTAAAGACTTCCATGACAAGTGTAAAGATATAAGGGGACATGGGATCTCCCTGGCGAATGCCCCGTCTACTCGAGAAAAACCCATGCAGTTCTCCATTTAGAGAGATAGAGAATTTGGGAGACCGAATACAAACCATAATACGGGCTATGAACTCTAGAGGAAAGCCAAAAGCTTGCAAGACTAGCTTAATGAAATCCTAGTCGACCGTGTCATAAGTTTTCTGGAAGTCAACCTTGATGACACATTTTGGCCAATAAGGATCATGATGAAAATCCCAAAATAACTAATGGGCCAACAAAATATTGTCGCTGATACAACAACCTTTGACAAAGGCGTTTTGAGGTAAGCTGATGAAAGAAGGAAGCACACAGGAAAGCCGATTGGCTATTAGCTTGGTGATGCATTTATATATAGTATTGCAGCAAGCTATCGGCCGAAAGTCATTAACACTTGAAGCATTGGGCATCTTGGGAACCAGGGCTAAATGGTGGTATTAATTTCCCACAAAAGATTACCAGTTACGAAGAAATCCTTGACTGCCAAGATTACCGAAGGTCCCACAATCTCCTAGGCATGTTTAAAGAACTCTACATTGAACCCATCAGGGCCAGGAGCTTTACTCGTTGCAAGCGAAAACATGGTATCCCTAATCTCCATATCAGAAAAAGGAAGAGAAAGAAACCGCACATGTTCCTCATCAAGAGTCCTCAACAACACCGCATAGATATCCTCAAACAAAGGCCGAATAGGGGGAGTAGAAGCTACCAGTAAATTCTAGAGGTGAGCAACAAAACGGCGTTGAACTTAAATTCTTCTCTTTTTTCTTTTTCTTTTTTTCCCTTTTCATCTTCTTCTTCCTCTAGTCGCTAGCAACCTCACAAAAGCGTCACTGGCCCAAGCCTCACCCTAACACTAGTGAGGCTTAGTCTAGTTGGGCCATCACCAGGTCGGCCTCGCCTTGGTTGGGAAATGTTGACCCGGCGATGACTCAATAAGGCTCGGCCCTACTGGATCTGGGCTCTGGGCGAGGTCGAGCCTCGCCATAGGTCAACGTCACTGGGGCCGGCGATGCTCCAATGAGGTTGTCGACTCTTGTCTAGCTAGTTGCCGGCCACGGCCCTCATTGACGTCATTAGGGGTTGGTGAGCAGCCAAAAGGAAGAAAAAAAGGAAAAGGAAAGAGAAGAAAAGAGAGAATAAAAGAAGAAAAATTAAGCTTGATTCTGAAATTGTTCTAAAAAATAAAGAAGTAACTTTTTTATACTTATTAATTTTGTTCCAAATCAATTTCCAAGAACAAAAAAACTGATTTTTGTTCCCGGGAATAAAAAGCTTTTTGAACTTTATGGCGGTATCTAACATGAGATAAGTGGAGTTTCATCTAGTGGCAACGTTAATAACTATTAAACCCTTATAAGTGATTCGTTCACTCTCAATGCAAGATTGAAATATTTTAGCTCTCATGAGAGAACTCCTTACATACCTAACCACATTCCGGATACATGCAATGGAGTCCGTACCGTAGTCAAGCTAACTCTCATAATCAAATTTGATATAGAAGCTGTGTACCTCATGTACAAAACACTTCAATCTAATATCAACAACCTTTCTTTCGAAAGTTTTTCCTTCAAATAGCCAATTGCAACATTATTCAAGTTAGCATTATCCATGGTGATTGTGGACACCTTTTTTTCTATTTCCCACAACTGAATGCATTTCTCCACCATTTTTCCAATCTCCCTACCCCTGTGACTATGCATCACCACAAAATTGTTGATTTTTTTATGCAACTTCCAATTTTCATCAATAAAATGTGCAGTGAAACACAACTAATTCAGATTTTTAATGAAACTCCATGCAACTAAGTTCTTTCATATAAATACAACTTCATGCAATCTTTTGCCACTGTGAAACGTGATAAATGTTTAAAGAAAGATTATAACTCATGGACAAATTCACAAAATCCAACACACTCAACCAAGGAAAAAGGTTGCTCATCAAGGATGATGAACCGAGTAAGCATTCGCCTACAACATTCTTGATTAAACGGCCATGTCGATAAGACACTATCAGTACTAGAATCTCTTCCTACCTTGCTAGCCATGTTTACATTATGTGGTGCAAAGAATTTCTACCTATTATCTACATTATGGGGAAACCTCTTGCATGTGGTCAAATGCTTCCTCATTGTAGAAGTACCATTAGCAACACGATACTTAAGTACGGACCCACAATGAATGCACTTTATTTAAATTATTTTTCCATCCTTATCATTGATTCTTGCATAATGATTCTAACATTCAAATGTATATTTCTTATCATGAGGAAGATGAGAACCAGGTACCTTATTTGTGGCACTCATGGTAAGAGGTGTCTCTTCTTCATTTTCATCACTAGAAAACTCAAATTCCGTGATTGGAGTCATCTCCTCACATCTCTTCACCTCCATTGACGTGTTATCTTGATACATTAACTTCGCACTATACAATAATAATAGAATATAATTAGAAATTTCAAAATAAAGAGCAAACTAGAAATGAAACACCACAATGAACCCATTTATTTCAATGCAACTCATATAATTATACACATTGGCCAAGAATTTCTAAATGTGACACCAAATATATAAAATATAGAATTGCTGAAAGATACAGAATTGCTGCTTAACATATTATTTCATTAGAAAAATTTCCTCAGTTAATATTTAAGGAGGTTGGCGAAGGAATTGCTTCTTTTTTGTTTGTTGAAGAAGGAAAAGGAAAATTGGAGATACTAAGAGAATTTATTTTACCTTGGAGATTGGTCTATAGACTCTGTACGTAGTCTGCTCTAATTTGGATGAAATGCTTGTGGTAGGTTCTGGTTGTTAGGCAAGATTTGAAGATGGGACTAGGAAAAGTGGCATCTCAATGTGCTCGTGAGTTAACCTTACTTTCACAGAATGCTGGGAAATTGACTTGTGCTCCTTCAGATGATGTTATTGAAACTTTAATACGGTTGTTTCTCTTGTTTCTCTAACTAGTTTGTAGATGCTGCCATGGGAATGTATGCGGAACTGATGCAGAGGTTGGTTGTGAAGAATTTCCTTCATGGAGAATTGCTTCCAAATGACAACTCTATTTTTGTTTAATGCGAGCGAGTTGAGTTTATTGATTCATTCTCTTCTGCAGCAATTAGTTTCTTTTAAGACGGTGGGAGCAATGCGGGTAGCCCAAGATCGTCTATACATGCAAGAATCAACAAGAAATGTAAGCAGGTGAATTTTTCTCTTATACTGAAAAGACTAGACTTATAAGTTGGAGCTATTCCATATTGAGGTTTGCTCTTCACTAGGAATCAGCTAAGAGAAGCTACCGAGAGCACCGGCCTTCCAACTTTTGTAGTCACTGTTGCTGGAAGAACTCAAGTATGCATATGCATGTCCTTACTTATGGCATGTCTAAGAACCTTTCTTAATAACTTGCTTCATGATAGCAACTACAAAAAATTCAGAAAGACGGGGTCAACATATGGATGTGCTCAAAAGATTGTACTACTGCCGTCATACTTTCCACATCATTTCTTTTTTGTACATACAAGCCCATGTCATCGATTTGATTGGAGTTTCTGATCTTTGGTCATCAGAGGACCTTGAAAAATGGACTGAAGTTCCAAGACCTCCATTGCACAAATTAAGAGTTATAGGACTTGGATTACACAATCCACCTAAGCCATAGGAACAGAAATGGAATTACCCCTAAACAATAACTTTGGATGTAGAATGCCCATGAATGTCTCATGGATCATAACCTTCTTGAATTAGAAAATTTAAACTTTACATAACGGTAAAAACAAGGTCATAGGATAAAATTTTGACCTTGGAAGTGGCTTAATACAAACAAGGAATGGTTCTATGGAGGTCTCCTATAGCAGCATGAAAAGTAATGCCAAATCTTCAAAGAGAAAGCTAATAGATGATGCAAGCATTGGCTCAATATAAACAAGAAATGGTTCTATGGAGGCCTACCATAGCAGCATGAAAAGTAACACCAATTCTTCAAAGAGAAAGCTAATAGATGTCACAAAAGAGGGAGGGATAATACATCCACAAAATATAACTTTAGAGGACGATTAAGGAAAACCATAGCTAGAGGATGCATTTGTCCCTTTCTATGTTGAGAATTTTGATTTTCTTATTTCTTTCTTATTTTTTCTTGAAGTTTTTTTTTTTTTTTTTTTTGAGTCTAATGCCCTTTATTTTAAGAAATATAGCTGAGTTGCTGAATCTAGATACTTTCAAATTTATCGGTTGGGTGAGCAGTGAGGCGAGCGAGGGGTGATGGCGTCCAATGGTGGCATCGAGGGAGGCAAGGGCGGGGCGAGCGCGGGCCGACTAGCATCCAGTGGCGGGACGAGCGGCGTTCGGCGGTGGCGTCGAGGTTCGGCGGCGTCCGGTGGCGGCGTCAAGGGTGAGCAACGTTCGATGATGGCATTGAGGGCGAGCAACGTCGACAACGGGGCAGAGGCAGAGAACGGGAGAAGACTCAGAGGAAAATTGTGAAGCGTGAACTGAGGGCAAACATTAAAATTGATTTGGGGCCTTTTTTGGGAATCGGGAACTGAACAGATCTCTTTAGAACCGGGAACCAAACTAGACCCTCCAGTTCCCGGTTCTACTCGGAAATTGCACTCATCCCTAATTTTTTATATTTCTAAAAGGTCACCCGACCGACCCGACCCGACCTGAATTCAGAAGATTTAGATCCAGAATGGCCGTCCCTCTGAGACCCGACCCGAAGGCCCGAATTAAGAAGATCCGGATCCGAAAAAGCCGGTCTTTCAGAGACCCGACCCGACCCGAAACGACCCGTTTTCCCTCCCCACCCTCTTTTCTCTCCTGCATGCGTAGAGGAGAGAGGACTCGAGAAAGTTACTCGAAGAAGAAGGAAGCCATGGAAGAAGCTCCGACCTCGCCGCCGCCGCCGTCGCCGACGATCGGCGACCCGCTGACCAACCCATCCGCCTCCTTCTCGTCCCTCGACGACCTCGCCCACGAGCTCGCCTCCCTCGAGGACCTCGCCAGCCGCGGGTCGTGGCGGTCCGTCCTCGACAAGGTCGCCCGCGCCCGGTCCCTCTCCCTCCTCCGCCACCCCCACGACCACCTCGCCTACCTCTCCTACAACGCCCTTGCCCTCGCCAAGCTCCGCCGCTTCGCCGACGCCTCCGCCGAGCTCGACTCCCTCCAGGATCTCGAGTCCCCCGAGTACAGGTACGAGTCCTACCCACAAATCTACCCGGGCCGGTCCGGCTCGATGGTGCCCTTCTGCCTCCGGTGGCTGAATTGCGTGATCCCGATCAAGTTGGGTACCCGCCAGGAGGGTTTGGATCGGTTCTACGCGCTTCTGGATTTCGTGAGAGGGAAATTGGAGGAGAGAAGGAACAAGGGTTCGTCCGAGGAGGACGAGTCGGTGAGGGATTGGAGGAGGAGGGAGGTCTTGGTGATGAATAGCATCGTGGGTAATCATTTGAGTTATAAGGAGTTCAGTGTGTGCTTGGATTTGATCAGGGATATGTTCAGGAGGGGTTATTCGGAGGACCCGGTTTTGGTGTCGAGGTTGGGGTATATTCAGATGCAGATTGGGGATCTGGAGGGCGCAAAGAGCTCCTTTAAGCAGATCGAGGGGATGGCGAGCGAAGGGAAGGGTTGTGGGTCGTTGAGTGAGGTTGAGCTGAAGAATCTTGTGAATAGAAATAAGGCCTTGTTGTATTTGGTGGGGAAGGATTATGTGTCAGCTGTGAGGGAGTATGAGGAGTGTATTGAAAGAGATGATTCGGATGTGGTGGCGATCAACAATAAGGCGCTTTGTTTGATGTATTTGAGGGACTTGTCGGATTCAATCAAGGTGTTGGAGAACGCACTTGAAAGGGTTCCTACTGTAGCCTTGAATGAGTCTCTGGTGGTGAATCTGTGTAGTATGTACGAGTTGGCGTATGTCAATCATTCGGATATTAAGAAGACTTTGAGTAATTGGATTGCGCAAGTGGCTCCTGATGATTTTGATTCATCGTGTACCAGGATTTGATGGTACTTTTCTTTCACTGTCATACAACAGTTTGCTTACTAATGTCATCGATTTCATTGAATGATTATCTGAATATGTTTGCTTTTTTTTCTTCTGAGAAAAGGGAATGGAGTTGAACACTGTAGTGAATCGTCTACATTGGGTCTATGCTAATGATAATGTGGATATGATAGCTATAGAATGACTGTTTTGTTTCCGCATCTCTAATCCCTTGGTAGAACTGCGATATGTTTTGCAGGACATTCTCATGTCATTGTCTAGAATATGGTTCCATGAAATATAGATGGAGTCCCTTGTGTCTTCATGTTGTGCTTCTCCCCGATGTAGGACTCCATGATGTCCTTGCTGACTTAAATATAGATCAGGTACCTTGTCGTGTCTCCATGTTGCACTTCTCCCCTATGTGTATTGCTTAAGGAATTGGTCGGGGAGTATAATTTAGGTTAAGGATTAGGTGCTCCATGTACACTTTATGTTATAGACTCCATATCAATATTAGTATGGAGGTTGGGCAAAAGAATGACCTTATCTAACCTAAGTTATAAACTTGTAGTGATCCACAAGCTTGTTTGACCATAATAGACTAGATGTAAATCTGTGTTACATGGAAGAACTGCACTTTGGAGCTTGGACAAGGGATTGACTAAATTAAGCATTATTAGACCACACTAAATTGGATAATGCTTGGTTTGTTGTTGTTATTATTGTGAGTGGGTAAATATGATGCCTTTGTCATTCTTTCCTTATAGAATTCCAGTAGTCTTGAACAGCTTTGTTTTGTAGAGAAATTTAATGTTGATTATCAATTCATTAAGTTAGAAAATCCAGAAGATGAAACCTGCAGAGGCTGACAATCTTTCTCCCTCCAAGGTGCACATCAAACCTTTCCATTCTTTCCTTCACTAGTCAGAGATAGGTAAGAGGAGTGATGTTACAGAAAATCCACACTCCATAGGTTTTGTCCAGGGCATCTAGTTGCCGGTTTAGCTGACCCAGATCTTATATGTTGTTCATAAGTTCCTTGAAATTGCATTTTTCAGCATTTCTACTGGTAATTGTTGAATGTGTCTCTGCATTTGCTTAGCTTTGTTTCTTCATCAGAGGGACTGAGTTTTGCTTCTGTTTAAACAGTCCCTAAACATCCTTTTTTTACACCAGCTGTTGCTTCAGAGTTTCAGTATGAACAATTGCTTAGGAAAATTAAATCACCATCTTAACGAATGAAGTATACAATTTGTGTATCTTCTTTACACTGGAATTAGAGTTAAGTCATTTATTGTCAATCTAGTCTTGCCTCTTCATTTTGTGAAGGTGCTTAATGGCATACAAATGTTGACATATTGCAAAATACTCCTTAGTTTTGTGGAGTTGCAAGCCAATGGCATGTTCGCCTTGAATTCTGTGATTAGCACAACTGCCAAATTCTTTTCATCTTAAACCTGACGCTTTCTTCACGGGTTATTTTACAAACTAATTTATTAGAAACCTGCTCTACAATTGCATGCCATGTCCTGAGAAAGTAGAAGTTAAGTCTTCTAGGACCTAATTTTGAAAAACTTCACGGTCATCCTAGAAATTTTGGCTTTTGACTCCAGATCTTTAAAGCTTGCAAAGTTTGCTGGTAAAAGCGAGTTGATGTTTGACTATTAGCAGCTACTTAAAATGACTGGTTTTCTGTTTCAAGTGGTTCTGCTACTTGCGATGCACATGCACCAATGCAAGTCATGGAGTGTTTGGTTGTTTCATCCCTTATTAACCGATAGGGTTATGAGCTTCTTCTTTTACGTTTGATGGCCTTTAATCTATATTTTTCTGCTGTTCTTCTGTGTTTTATATATGTTGAATATTTTGGTTGCAGGGAAAGCAGGAGAAAGAAAATCTTTTTGGGTAACAAAGCAAATGGCAAGCACTTAAAAAGAGGATGTTTGGATATATCGATGTGGTGGAAAAGCTGAAAACTAAAGGGGGTTTCTTGCATTGGAAAACAACGTTACCTCGCCGCTAGCAGTCACTACCTTCAACTTTGGGGGAATGGTGTGATTTCCACATGTTGTAGACTGTCCATATTGACAACAGTGATGTTGTAGAAAAGTTCGATGGCTGAGTCAAGGAACATTTTGGTTGGATGTTACTAGCATGGGATTAGCAAGTACATATGTGACATTGTTTGAGCTCATTTTTTCTTTTTTAATTGTTGCTGACAATCTTTTCGATATTCTGCAGAACAAAAATTGTTGATGACAACATATGTATGCAATGTGCACAGACCGCGAAAATGGATTTCACTCTTTTATCTCTCCCTTCTTCACCTTCTCCATAGCATGCGGATGTATTGTTATGAAAATGTTTTATCCTGTGTAAATGTGCACCTAGACTTGAGCAAAATTCACGGTGAAGACTTTCTTTGAGGATCTTAAGTAGAGTTGTCGCTGCAAAAGTAGCATTTTAGACGGCATGTACAGAGGAAGAGTGCTTCCGCCTAATGCGTAGGCTTTTTCTAGATTACATTTGAATGGAGGAACAAACATGAGTTGTCCTTTGGATTGTACTTTTTCACATTGATTATACTTACCTACCGTCGCTCTTTCGGGTCAAGCTTAAGGAGAAGAGCACCGACATTCGTTTTGGAGGTTGGGTTGAGGCTGATGTCTGTCCCTGTGCTGCTCGCAACAATAATGCGCAAGAAACGGATGGACCTCTTATTTGCTCTCTCTGTCTACTTGTAGTAGGTTATGAAATGAGCAGTGAAATCTTGATCTGGTGCATTGAAACATGTGGTCAAAGTGGTTTGCTAGAAAGTTAGACTCCTGGGTTTCTGAAAAACAAGTTGAGAGAAGTCTATATTTACATGTGACGTGCAATAACACATCCCAATTTCTTTTTTAGATAAAGCAAACACATTAGAAATGAGTTCACGATTGTGAATGGTAATTTTTGTGGCATTACTTGAGTTAGGCAGAAGGAGTCCTAATCTCTAGCTTGCTGCTAAATTAGCTTTCTAAGAATTCAACCCGGCTTGAGGCCTGATGTCTAAGTTACCTTTTTATTAGTTTCTGACTTCTATGGTTGTCGCCTTATAGGATATTGCTTGCTCTAGGCCTGATATGAAGTTGCTTATTTCAAGTGCCAAACTAGATGTGGACAAGTTCAGTGATTTTTTTCACTCCACTCTGATATTTAGATATCCAGGAAGGCGGTATCCAGTTGAAATTCTTCACACCAGTGCACCTGAAGCAGATTACTTGGATGCAGCTATTGTTACTGCTCTTCAAATACATGTGCAGCAACCATGTGGCGATATTTTGATTTTTCTTATCAGTCAAGAGGAAATTGAAGCATCGGAAGAGCTTTTGAAGCATATGTAAGGGGTTTTAACTCCAAAATTGCCGAACTCATTATATGCCCAATATATGCTAATTTGCTTACAGATCTTCAAGCAAAGATATTTGAACCCACGCCAGAAGGTGCTCGTAAGGTGGTCCTTGTGACAAATAGTTTTAAGGTTGTATTTTTAATTGACTTGTGCAGAGCATAAGTGGATACAGAATGTGGACAGGGCTCCCAACGTTTCACTAGGGCAAAATGTCCAGACAAGGATAAAGCAATTCTCTTTGATGAATAAGTTCAAGAAGAAAGTTCTCAGAGTGAGTCCTTGAATATTGCCTTGTTGGATTTCAGTGACGTTCTTAGTGCAAAGTTAAACTCGAATCATGTTTCCCTCATTGTTAATGTAGGTAGTAGCAGACAATTTGGCTGATGAGCAAGTGGATCATATCAAAGAGATGTTCCACGTGATGGACACCGATAAAAATGGAGATCTGACATTTGAAGAGTTGAAACATGGCCTGCACAAATATGGACAGCAAGTTGCTGATCCTGATGTGCAGATGCTGATGGATGCAGTAAGATCACCTATTCAACAGCTTAGCACATTTTGTTTTTGACATGGTTTATGTTTTCTTCTTCCATGTCAACGCATCGTATGTTGTGAAGTGCATGATTTTGCTTAAATTGCAAGGCATTTGGAAGATTGAGGACGGATTACATAATACGGAACTATGTTTTTCATCAGTTAGTCAAAGATTTGATCATGAGGTTGTATCACCATTTCACATAATTGATAGAACTTCTTGCAAAATCAAGTGGATTTCTGATAATTTGATGAGTCACAATTTCTTGTATTAGCATCTAAAAATAGAACTCCATCTTATATGAGAACAGGCTGATGAAGATGGAAGTGGAACACTGAACTGTCAGGAGTTTGTGACTATGTCAGTCCACTTGAGAAGGATTGGTAGCGATGACCACCTTACTCGAGCTTTTGAATTCTTTGACAAGAAACGAAGCGGATATATTGAATTCGATGAGTTGAAAGACGCTTTGATAGATGACAATCTTGGTCCGAACAACGAAAAATTTATTGAAGACATCATTTTCAATGCTAATCTAGATAAGGTAATACATAACCAGAACAACCTGCAATTTGGAATCTATGTAATCTTGTTCATATACGAAATAGAGTCCTCATTCTGTGGTGGATGTATTTCAGGATGGTTGGATCAGTTATGATGAATTCAAGGCCATGATGAAAACAAGCATGGACTGGAAAATGGCTTCACGCTAGTACTCGAGAGCGATGCTGAACGGGCATTGGGAAGGAGGCATCCTTCCCTCAAAGGCTAAAAGATGTTCCACCCATGGCTTCTTAATCTGATCCAGATGAATCGAGAAGAAACAAAATCGAAGTCTCATCAAAAGGGTATTGGGAAGGAGGCATTATACAAAATCATTGCATTGGTTTGCTACTGCAGTGACATAAATGCTGTGAAAATTTTGAATACATGGGGTCTAAATAGTCAGATTCCTATGCCGCTTGGCATTCGAATTCTCTTTTTATGTTTTCATTTTCCATAATTAAAGGGAAAATCAATTGAAACTACTAATTAGAGTTGGTTTGCAATGCCTATCCTAATCAACTTAAGGAATTTGAAGGCCCATATTGCAGCAACCTGACAATCTCCATGAGCATATGGTTTTTGGTGTTAAATGCAAAGCAATGTCATCATAAAGTCGCATATTAACTTGCAAATCTCACATCATAGGATACTAGATCTTCTAGCTCATATCAAGTGAAATTGCCGCAAGTTTGAATATAGAATACAAGATATATCGTAAAACTCAGCCACATCTGTCAATTTCATGAAGTGAATTCACCTCGAGCCCCTCCATAGATCATAATTCACCTCTTGACCAAACGAAGCATTAGATATTTACTCATATAAATCAAAATTTCAAATCGTAACTTGAATATTGCAAATAAACTAAACAAATTGAGCTCATCCATCAATACCAGGAATCTATTAAAATTAAGATATATAGTTGTTTATGCTTCGCGACATTCAAATAAAGCTCATAAGAGACCCATCCAAGCTTTAAAGCAGCTATTGCTGTTATCCACAAACGTGTCATGTTCCCATTAAACGTACATTGCTTTTTCATGTAATAAATGACCGAACCCATGTGTTCATGTTGATTGTGCACGTTCATATTATACTTCAGAAAAATTCTCTGTTTGAAGCACATCATACACAAGCAGAATCATCCTTTCGGTTTTTCGAACCGTCTGAGTTAGAGCACCCCCACACATCCAACAGAATACAAACTCCGAAGTAATTCCTTTCAAAATAAGGATCAGATGAGCTCCAATAGACAAAGTAATATGCAAAATATAAGACAAACGGAGTACATTTGCCTCTTCCAGCAGCAAATAGATGAAATATTAAATGATTGGTGACAGTCACTATTTCTTTTTCTTTGCCAAATTAGTACGGTACCGACAATGAAACCCTACAGCCTATATACATGGGCCGTCATTATAGGCTGCCACCATCAACACACAACAAGAGTAAACACAGGCTAAAAGCTACTGCTGCTCGTGCTTGAATCAGTCAGCACACCACACCAACAGTTAAGCCTCCTAATAATTGATATGTCACTGGGAACTTGAACGATTCATACCAATAATCCTTTTACAGGACACTGCCCATGCGCTTGAACTGGTTCCTTGTTCATGAAAGTCGTGTTTCTGGAGAAAACCATCCTTCTTTGTAAATTTTCCCGTCACTGCCCTCATTTGCAATGCTGGCACATTTGGCAAGTGGTTGCAGATTTAACATTAAAATACGTCGGTTCGGCTGGAACCAGCTTGAGTGCTGGTAGTTCCTTTTCCCCTTCCACCACCTCTACTTGCCTTGCTGCTCCCTCCATTCTCAGAGCTCGCTGCCCTGCTGCAACCACCATGGGAATCCACATCTGATAGCCCATTCTCCAATGCTCTCATGAGGTTGTCAAAGTAGTTTCTGGTCACACTGTAGCAACAAAAACAGATGTAAGAAAGTCAAAACGCATGTCTATGTGCACACATGGGTGCTACTTCTGGAAGTCAGAACAGAGGCTATTAAGAAAAGTGTCTATGTAAACTACATTGCAGCTGAAGTAGAGAGGGCCACCGATCTTTTAATAAAAGGAGAGATGTGTTTGTGATGGAAAAACAGCTCCAAGAATTATTGTTTCCCACTAATACTCTATGAACTTAAATAAATAAACAAGTAATGGTCCAACAGCCTTATAACAACCAACCAATGCCATATGCACTGGAAGATCATATTCTTGGTAAGTCCACTGTCAAGGTTTGACTTTCGAATCAACAATATTTTTAGCATAAAAATCCAGTCAAAAGAACTAGTGAGAATGCTTTTGGCTCGAATCAGCTTTTAAGTTAACAATAAACTGTAGAGTCAATATTATTCCATAAAGTAAACTTTGAAAGCTTGACAATAAAGAGCAAGATTAGAAATAGGAATGCTATGCTCAGGATGAGTCATGAGCTTCGCCAGAACTTTTTTACATAATATATGAAGCCAAAAAGAAGATTCCGCAGGAATATTACATACACTAATTTATCAGGAAGAAGCTGCTCATTGGTACATATCATGCTCTCTCCAGAAACAATAAAGCACATTTTTTGGCGAAAGAATGTAATCACCAATTCCAATATTAGTATTTGCATGTGCTATTCAGAATAAAAATGGGCAGGCATTCGCTTATATGACATAATGCTTATCCCCCCTCCTTTACAAGACACTTTTTTTTGAATCGTAGCCTAACTATTTCCCATTTCATAGATGGATATCTAGGGACTCAAGTCTAAATAAAATTGACTATACACAATTGTAATTTGTACCAGACATATTTTACTCGACTAATTATGAAAATTGAATTTGACAAGAAGATACCTGGTAAGTCCAGCTAACTTGGTGCGGAAGTCATTAAAGTTACTAGAAGGATTCTCATCACTAAGGAACTGGTGAAGTTCCTTCTCTGCACACTGATGAAGCCTTTCCAATCCGAACTCTGCCTCACCTGGTAAAGAAGCGCGATTCATGTAAGTAAATAGGAAAACAAGAAGGATATGCATGGCCATTGTCTATCCACAATCCTACTCTCCAATACAAACCTTGCAAATACTCCAAAAATTGTTTCTTAGCATGATCATATTCTGGTAGATAATAACCATATGCATATGTCCACTTGAGCACTCGCCTACACTCAACTATCTGCAGACATCAAAGGAGCCTAATTTAGTTTCACAGAAGCAGGTCAGGATAATAAATCAAAAACACTCCATCAGATTTTAACCTATATAACAGCTGTATTTACATTCCAAACTGAAAATCACATAAATCATATTTAAGTTGAATTAAGTAATAAAACCTGTTGCCAGGCCTCTATGATGAACTTCAACTGTGACTCCGGCTGGCATTGTGTGTCACTAAGCTTATTGAGCTGACAAGAAGAAAAGACAAAACCTTATTTAATCAATAGCAAAGGGTCAGGAAGCATCAGCAGCACAACATAATTAAACCAAATGAATAGAAAAGCCATGCATCTTGCTACCTATCACAAGAAAACAAAGATCAATTTGTTAATTTAACATCATAAGCAGTTTATCGCAACTCAACCTGCCCAGTTGCCACTTAGCATCAACACATTTACCCAGTATAGATTCTTCAGACACAACTGCAATCCTTAGTGTACTCAATACCCATGACTGTCAGACTAAAATGTTAGCCCAAGTACAGAGAGGCAAACACATACAGAAACAAAGATCTTCCTGGTCTTGTAGCACTCCTTAATACAGCAATGTGAACCTAAGATCTATTTCTGCAGAAGTTACAACCAGAATACATTTGTCACAAAGACTCTTAAGTAATATTATTAATTAATAGAAAATTTGGCTGTTAGTGATGCAAAATGCTGTGAAATTAAATAACTGATATGGAATACTATTGATTTAGTAAGCGCTTCATCCTCTTCCTCCAATTTCCTTTCGTGTCACGGCAACAATTGAAAATGTTGCCGCAAGAAAACAAAAACCATATACACACAGCAATCGCAAATCAAAGTATGTTCTACTCCAGAGAGAACAAAATACTGATGAAGAAAACGTCATAAAGAAAGTTTCCTCTTGATGCTGCATGTAAAAACTAAGAAAAGAAGGACAAGTTGGGCATCGCTGATTCAATTCACCCTAAAAATAGATACATATTCACGTGACAGGATATGTGCTGACTGCTGAGTAGTTATGATGAATTCGCTTGTAACTGTGGAAAAGCTTTCCTTGAGTCCTACAAGCGAAATGTAATCCTGTATTCTATTGGTCTGCCTATTAAATACGCTATATCTATATTACAAGACCACACCCCAAATTGAAATTATTACTGATGATGTACCAATAAAACCTCCCTATTTTCACGCTCTCTGGTACACCAATCAACATCTCTTCCCTCGTATTCCTTCTATCCTTCAAATTCTCTCACATACCAAACGAGTTAACACGTACCCTCCGCGAAAAGTCGCTCCTTTACAACAAATCTCAAACATCAAAGCAACAAGCTCTCCTTCATTCTTCAGATAGATCCCAGGACTACCCCCAAACAGTAAGACAAAGAAGATCAGAGCCCAGAAATCCTCTCCATTTCCACTACCCACTAGAACGACCAAAACAGAGGCAGCCGGAAAATCGCTCCTTTACAACATATCTCAAACTTCAAAACAACAAGCTCTCCTTCATCCGACAGATAGATCCCAGCAAAACAAAAGAAGAGTAGAGCCCAGAAATCTTCATTTCCACTACCCGCTAGACCGACCAAAACAGAGGCAGGCGGCCGGGAAAAGCCCCACGAATCAAATCGACACGAGAGGGACCAACTCACCAGTTCCGACCAAGGACCTCATCGGCCCTGTACGAAGTGAAGCGGGGATTGTCGTCGCAGATCTAGGGCTTCTCGGGAGAGACGGCTTTGACCATAGCGGAGAGAGCGCGGCCCTCGTCGGAGAAAGCCCAGCGTCAGGAGAGAGCGCGATTCGGGAACAAAGAGGTCGGGAGGAGGAGGCCGTCGAGTAGAGAGAGGGGCCGTAGTCGGGAGGGAGAGTCGCCGTCGTTGGAGAGCGAAGAGGCCGTGGACTAAAGAGAGAGGCCGTCGTCAGGAGGGAGCGTCGCCGTCGTTGAAGAGAGCACGGCCGTTGTCGGGAGGGAGCGTCGCTGTCATCGAAGAGAGGGCGGCCGTCGTCGGAGAGCGAAGAGGCCGGCGAGTAGAGAGACGGGCCGTCGTCGGCAGGAGCGTCGCCGTCGTCGGAGAGAGCGCGGCCGTCGTCGTCGGAGAGCAAGCGCTATTTGGGAGAGAGTCGTCGGGTCAGGAAAGAGGGGATAGAGTGAGAAGAGAGAGGAGAGAGAGGAGAAGGAGCAAAGAGGAGAGAGAATGCCCGCAGAATTGTTCTTTTAATCCATTTGCATTGAATGTGAGAAGCAACGACAGGAAACTGGCGTTTAGACAATTCCCAAGTTGGCCAAGCAGAAAGTCCCGTGTAAAGTAAACCGCTCGCTCACCAACTAAAACATAACGCGAACCGGTCGATCTTACCTACTCACCAGTCGTCATCATCTTATACTCTAATGAACCGGTCGTTACCGTGCGACAGTCAGTAAGGTCAGGCTCACCATTCCCACATCTCTCTCTCTCTCTCTGAAAAAAACTGGACTAATCGATTGAGTAACAAGTCACGGGCGTATTTATTTGAATTTAAAGGAGAGCCAAAAAAAGGAAAAACTGTTTTTTGGGTGAAATTTATAGTATTATTTAAGTTTCAGAAAATTTATAGGATACGTGAGTTTTGGACCTGAGAAACGTCAAGATGCATGAGCTGCAAGATTTAAACAAATTAAAAATTTTAAGTCAATTTAGATCATTCCTAAAATATGTTTTGGCAGAAATAGAAAAAAAGGTGCACCTCTAGATCGACTCTAATTCTCTAGCCGACTGCTCATATCCGGCCATCTCGCCCGGAGCCTTATGTCAATTACTTCAAATGGCAATGATGTATCGAACAGTGCACCCGTTAAAAAAAAAAAACACTTTTTAGATGCGAATGTTGGCATGGTACGGGCAGTAGGATTGGATTGCCACATTGTGTTGGCCATTGACAAGTGGAGTGTGTTTTCCAAGCGGATTCCACAAGCGCTAGTCGAATGCAAAATGAACTCTTAGACTATGGTTGGTTGGTTGTCTAGATTTCTAGTTAGGATAAGACTGAATAAGGTATGATATAAACTCTAGAGACTTTACTATATTTTATTTATTATTTGATGAATCATAATAATAAAGATGGATATTTTCACATCCTATAGTTTTTATTATATTGATATAAAGAGCATATCGGTGCAAATGGACCTAAAAATTACACAAATGAATATGGTATAAATTTCTCACGACACTTATACCTACTTCATCTTTATTTACTTTTTTTTTTTTTTTATCATTTTCCCTCTCTTTTTTATTCTTTTTCTTTTTCCCCTTCATCATTCTCTAATAAAACTTTATTAAATAGTAAACTATTCTAATAAACCTAAAATACTAAACTATGCAATAACTATAAATGGTAAATATGTATATGAATATATAATGAATTTATATTATGAGATAGAAAGAAATTCGAATATACAAATAAAAACAAAATTATTGTTATTTTTTTTGTTAATTTATATTTTAATATTATAATTCAAATATTATTTTTATTTTATTAAATTTAGATGTTTGTTATTCAGAAAAAAAGAAAAATTATATTGTGGATATTAAAAATTATATCTATTTTTATCTTATCTCCTCATCAGATAATTTTATCCCTATTATATCTTTTATATCTGATTTTATTTTATCTTAAATAGTTACCAAACATGAAATATGATAAATTTTATCTCATTCTAAATTTTATTTTGACTATTAAATATAACCTTAGGACCATACACGTCTCAAATGAGTTCGATCAAATGCGATGGTGCCCGTTCCTTGCGGGCCCCACCAATGGGGTGGCCCGCTACAATGAGGCGGCCGGCCGAGACACACATCTACTCGAATCCGGACCGTAGATTTCCAAGACGGGTAACCTCAGACCGATGATGTCCGGGCGGTCAACATCGGTGTCGACCACCGGAAGGGAAGTGTTCAAGACGATATGGAAGACAACGGGGGAGTTGGCACCTTGAATAGCGCCCCACAACAAACCCTCTCCTGGTGCCCGGCTTTCCCACCAACCCCTCCACCAAATCCTTCACGAGCGAAAGACCATAAGAAGGGTGATGCCCGCCCTTTGACATTCACTGACGAATCCACCAACTGCACTTGGCGAAAAGCTCGAGCAGAACCCACCAGCAACTTGCCATGGCCGCCACTGCTGGTGCTCCCTCTGGCACTGGCCTTTCCCAGTCTCGCGTGCATCTCAAGCAGCGGTGTCTCGGGTTTAGCCGCTCCAGCTGGGGCGGAGCCTCCAAGTTCGTCTCCTTCCCTTCCAGTTTCTCCCTCGGGTAAGTCAAGTCCGTTCCTTTGCTTGTTGTTTTCGCTGGGGGCATTTCGAGTTTTTCTGCTTCTGGGTTTGTGCAGAAACGAAGTGGATGTGATCCTTGTGTTGTATGATTGTGGGTTGGTCCTGGATCTCCGTCTGCGAATATGAGAACGCGTTGACTGCTTGAGGAAGTTGAATATTTTTTTAATGGGAATTGTATTGCGTAGTCCCCAGCAGAGATGTCCAGATGCGTGGCTCTGGATTTTCAAATTGCTGGGGCAGATGGGTTAAGTCATTCGCGTATTGGTTAGCTTGGTGTTGGCCACAATGACAATTAAATCGTGGCAGGGGAGATGGAAATGGGTGATATCATGGTAGTCATCGCTTATCCATGGTTGATCACCATGATCTTGCTAGTAAAAGAAAAGGTGAACAGGGAGTTTGTAAGAAAAGGGAGAGCAGATGATAATCCATAATGTTTGTTAACCAAAAGTTGCATGACCAGCACTTAACCGGTGTCAATATGATGGTGATGTATGATATGTATTTTGTCGCGGTTTGCACAAGAAAGGCTCTCTATTGCTGTTTAAGCAGTGCATTGACTCTTGAAAACTTTCGTCTTGCCATAGTTCAGTCGGGGGTTGTTGGATTTCACTGCTGACGATCCTTGTCACTTGCCAGATCTGTAGATAATACGAAGGAATTGCAGTTGCCTAGAATAACTGCAGTGGTGAAAGCACAAGCTGGTCCAGGACAAATGGACATTGACCTCACCCTGAGTCCAAGGGTGAATTCTGTGAAGCCTTCGAAAACGGTTGCTATAACTGACCAGGCGGCTGCTCTTTCAAGAGCTGGTGTTCCTGTTATTGCGTTAGCAGCTGGAGAGCCTGATTTTGATACACCTGCTGTCATAGCAGAGGTAAAAATTTTCAGGTCTCTTGACTATCTGATTTGTACGATTGAGTGAATTATTATTAGCTTCTTTCACTTTTGTTCCACAGGCTGGAATTAATGCTATTCGGGAAGGTTATACAAGATACACATCAAATACAGGCACATTGGAACTCCGCACAGCGATCTGTCAGAAGCTAAAAGGTTTTTGTTGTTACTCACTCCATCACCGTCTAAAAGGACTGATCAATGGATTGACGTCAAGTCCTGCGCAGGACATTTAGTTATGACAATTATTGTTTATTGCTTTGCTTATCAATGCTTTCTATGTCTGTTTTCTAGAGGAGAATGGGATCTCATATACACCAGATCATATTGTTGTTAGTAATGGAGCCAAACAGAGCATTTTTCAGGCAGTTTTGGCCGTCTGTTCTCCGGGAGATGAGGTCTGCCCATTGCTTAAAGAAATCATGCCAGTGAAATTTTTTTCATCATGATACATATTCAGTTATTTCCTTGTTTTAATTCCAACTCCAAAAGTCATCTATGCTGAAGCAAGGCAATTTTGCCTATGATATATTTGAACCTATGGAGTAAATTAGCAGCTTTAAGCCACTTCTTGTTTGATGCAATGTCTTCTGATAGGTGACATGACTTTATATCTGTGAAGTTGTAATGAGTGAGGCATTTTGGTCATAAAGTGTTAGTAGTTTGTTATGCATCTGACTGAATAAACAATTCCACACTCTTGTTATCACATGCTGTAATTGAATTAAAAATTCTTTTTCCTGATTCTTGCTCCTGTCACCTTTTTGTCTTCTCGAAGACACTTCATTTGATCTCAACCTATGATGGAGTATGTCATGAAGGGCCGGGCATGGAAGGCTGCTGCATGCTTTAGGCATGTGATATGGCCCATTTTACTGCAAATATCTTTGCAGTTCTATGAGAATTTTTAGATATTGTTGGGTTTTTGTTTGTTAGTATAAACTATATTCTAAGAGGATGTGAATTGTGGCCTTGGCATAGATCTCATTTGTTGTGGGGCAGCAAGTGATGAATTCATATGTAGTTTCATTTTAAAATTGCAATAAAAGGTAATGGAAAAAGGATATTGGCAGTGGCTTCATCACAACAAAAGGGTGTGTAAACTCTGAAGTTCAAAAGTTGAAGGTTGTGAGTATGAAAGGATCAATCTTATTGATTTCTCTAGTGAAGTTAGAGCAAGAGAATTTTCCCAATCCAGATGTAGCCATCTTACAGATACACATCTGGTATCAGTAAGGCCTCAAAATCGTTCTTTTCAATAATCCAGTCTAGGCAGCTAGCCATTCAATTCTGATCCAATGTACGTGCATAATCTAATCCTTCTGCCACGCTCAGCTTTTGCTTTGGAATTTTGCCTGTCACTTTTAGTCTTGCCACAATTATTCGGTTACGAAGTCCCCTTTGCTTTTATCTTGGCCAATGTATTGGTTTCATTAATGTTGCCCCTTAAATGATGTTGGTCATTCTAACCATTTCTTTCGTCCTTGTCCATAATTAAATCATTTATTTGCGTAGTGTTTCTTGGAGGAATGTTAAGTGCTGTTTTTCTAAATACGGTTTTGTGTTTTTCCCTTGTGTATTTACAAACCACTATTCTTGTCCCAGGTTATAATTCCTGCTCCCTATTGGGTGAGTTACCCTGAAATCGCAAGGCTTGCTGATGCCACACCTGTTATTGTTCCAACAAGCATCTCTGAGAATTTCTTGATGGACCCTAAGCTTCTTGAACAATCGATTACTGAGAAATCCAGGCTTCTGATGCTTTGTTCTCCATCAAATCCAACAGGTTCCGTGTACCCCAAAAAAGTACTTGAAGAGATCGCTAAGATTGTTGCAAAGCATCCCAGGCTTCTGGTATTGGAAGCCGACTAAGATTTCCATTTGTGCTCCTTACCAATGTTCGAATGAGTTGACAATATATTGAAAAATTCCATGCAATCTTTTCAGGTTATGTCCGATGAAATATATGAACACATTATGTATGCCCCAGCTGCGCATACAAGTTTTGCATCTTTGCCAGGCATGTGGGAAAGGACATTCACCGTGAACGGGTTTTCTAAGGTAATCAGAACCCTTTCCTTCTCAAGAACTAATCGCCTCCTAAATTTCAATCTCATATAAAGTTTTCTTTTTCATCTAGTTTTTGCTTCTATGCTAGGATATATTCTACTACATGCCCTTATAAAAGTATCTAATTTTAAAATGTTGGAATATGTATAGGCATTCGCAATGACTGGCTGGAGGCTTGGTTATGTCGCTGGTCCAAAACACTTCATTTCAGCTTGTGCAAAGATTCAGAGCCAGGTACAGGGCAGCATCAAAAATCTAATTTGTCGTAGAAAGAAACACAGCAATTGATGAAGCTGTCAATAGAGGTTGTCTAGGAGTTGATGAGAATTAAACTTGGTAGAGAGGAAATTTTATGTCAATGAAGAACTTAATGTCACGGAGAGAGACCATTGGTTTCTGAAACCTAGTAAGTTGAAGCAAACTTAACATTGGAACGAAGCAAGTGGTTAAGATGGTGGCCAATTTGTGTAACACAACCTTTTGAAGTGATTGCTTCCTGATTCAAGGTTCCCTGAGTTTTGTGTCTGGCACTATCTATCAGCATGGGGCGGATGGATGAATATGTTTTGCGTTCTTGCAGTTCACTTCTGGTGCCAGTAGCATATCTCAAAAGGCTGGAGTTGCTGCTTTGTCGATGGGATATGCTGGTGGCCAAACTGTCACAAATATGGTGAAAGCTTTCAGGGAACGGCGAGATTATTTGGTTAAAGGCTTTGGGGAACTGGAGGGTGTGAAGATTTCAGAACCTCAGGTACTAAATCTGAGATTGACCTGGCATACTAACTAATCATTCCTCGCCGGTCTTCCTCTGTCCTTACTCTGTTTTGCTGTTTCTCATCACTTTTCGTTGCAATCCCATATTGCACTTGCTTCCATTTGCAGGGAGCCTTCTATCTTTTCATCGACTTCAGCTGTTACTATGGAGTTGAAATTGAAGGCTTTGGAGCAATCGACAGCTCAGAGTCACTTTGCCGATACCTGCTTGACAGGGCCCAGGTACGGATCATTCAAGTGCTTGTTTATCTTCCTCTGGTTGCCGGGGGGGCCAAAAAAAAAAAAAAAAAAAAAAAAAAAACTCTTGCGGATGTGTTTGTACCGGATTCCTATGTCGCCCCTCTCCAAAATGTTAACATCTGAAATGCTGATAAGATATAACATCCTGGTGCTGTTTCCGATTAACTTTTGGGTAACTTTCTGAGCACCATTTTGTATAGGTTGCATTGGTCCCGGGGGGCGCATTTGGGGACGACTCTTGCATCCGCATTTCCTATGCCGCTTCTCTCCCGACTCTTCAAGAGGCTTTTGAGAGGATTAAGAAAGCACTTGTCACGCTGAGACCTGCTGTCCCGGTGTGATGATCGCAGAGTTGTCGCAGCATTTACATGAAGTAGCTGCCGCTGTTGTACTTCATGTCATAATCATTTGATCAGATAGACTTCGTTGCCATAATCTATTTGTTGTCGTCTCTACTTGTTTTCTTAATCATAATTAGTAAAGATAAGAGGCATGATTAGATGCAGATTTAAGATATGTTCTCTCTTAAGTGTATAATCGCATTTCGTTCCAAAAGAAAATGTCCATGTACATTGGTATTTCAAATTTATCACTCATAAGTGACATTTTACTGTTGAATTTTTATTCACCTTTTTATACTTAAAGAAATTGACTTTTCAATGGAAAATCCAAGAAAAAAAAAAGAGGAGAAAACAGTTGCCATGCATCGTGTCCAATCCCGGCCTTTGTCTATCCGTACCATTATTATGGGCAAGGTTAAGTTTCTCATTCAGCTTATTTTAAAAAAAAAAAAATAATATATATTTTTAAATTGATTACTTATGTCATTTTTAAAAATGAATGAATGGAAGCCATTTTTGTCGGCTGCAAAAATGTTTAGATATTACTTATCACTGATAATGAAAATATTCAGAGATCTTAATGAAGATTTCAAAAAAAATATTATTTAAAATTTTCATTTTTAGTGAAATAAACGAAGCCATCATCTCATTTTGATCTTTAGCAGAACCGAAAATTGTGGTCTCTTCCTTACCAAAAAAAAAAAAAAAATTTGGGGTCCCTTTTACTTCCCTAATTCAAGACTAAAAGCATATAATAATAATAATAATAATAATAATAATAATAATAATAATAATAATAATAATAATAATAATAATAATAATAAAAAATCATATCAATTATGGTAATATACGCTAGGAGTGAGTGATTTTAGATTTCGTGCAGCTTTTATCCAAAATTTACTTGTTGAAACAAATTCCTCAATTTTTAAAATCTAAATTTGTATATGTAGTCAAATCATACCGATTATGGTCATACAAATCAAACATATGGCAATAATAATAGGTGTAAGTGGTTTTATGTTTTGTCCAAGTTTCACTTAGGTACTTAGGAACTTGGAACCTATCTTATCACAAGTTTCAAGATTAAATCCAAGGTCTACCTAGGTTATATATGTATTCTTAATTAAATGATTGCAGTAAATCATAACCTTTAGTAAACAATCCAGTAATTACAATTCATATTCAAACATAAAAAATTATGAAATATTATTGTCAGAAATAAAATTTTAGACTAGTAATTTTAGATTACCCACTTATCATTGGATACCATAAAATGTTGTGAGATTATGCAAAGATATATAACAAGAAAAACATAAAGACTTATTCCAAATTTCAAGGTCTCGATTCTTGGTTCCGCTTGGATAGGTTCTCCAATTTTTGGAATCTAAAACCAATTCTAAATATTTTAAAACCTAGAACCAAATCTTTTCCCATCTATCCGATTCTCAAGTTTTAATTTCTACCCAACTCCGCTTAAATGCAAGGATAGATAACATTCGTAACACATTAGATGAAGCCAAACATACCTTCAAATCATTCCTAAGAACCAATTTGCATGTGACATACATGGGATATACAAATGGTTGCTTCAGAAAAAATTTCCTTTCGATATTTTACCTAAAAACCTCCGACAATTGGAAATCTGTAATCATATTCCCTCCTAACACATGGTTGAGTTCAAGACCGGCCTATACTCAAATTCAACTTAGGCAAAGGAAATTTCGATTAGCACTTTAATGGTGATTAGTCCCAGCTCCTTTTGCCCATGAATTTTAAATTTTTAGGATGTGACTTTCTAACGGCATAAAATAGAAGCCGGCTCTCTGACTCCACGTTGCTTAGCCAAAAGTGCTGATGCTCCCCGACAGTGGCTTTTCACAGTCTCTCACGCGCATCCGAAGCAGCGACAGCGCCTCCCCAAGTTCTCTTTCCTTCCCTTCCGGTTTCTACTCCCCTCAGGTACGTCCAATTCCTTCTTCTGCTTGTAGCTTTCGCTGGGAAATTTCGAGTTCCGATGATGGGTCGGTGGGGAAACCCATATCGGCTCCTGTTCTGTCTTGAAGTTGGTTTGATGCTCGTGTTGTATGATTTGGAGTATGCGTTGACTGCTTAAAGAGTTCGAATTTTTTAGTGGGAATCGTATTGTTTTGTTGCTGGCAGAGGGTTCCAGTCAAGTGGGTTAGTTCATTCACATATTAGTTTGCTAGATATCGGATGCGATGGCAGTTAAATCGTGGCGAGGGCCTGGGGGGGGTGTTTGTGTTTGGGAACGAAATTGGTGATATCATGTGAGTTATGGCTTATCCATGGCCTTAGGTTTGATCACTCTGAGCCTATGAGTGAAAGAGGAAAGTAAAGAGTAATAGGGAATTTGTAGGAAAAGAAAGAGCATTTTGTAATTTATGCTGTTTGTTCACCCAAAAGTTGCATGACCAGCGTTTAAATGGTGTCGATGTGATGATGTATGTCATGCATTTTGTTGCGGTTTGTGGGCGGTGGAGGTTCTCTACTGCTGTTTAAGCAGTATATTGACTATTGAAAACTTTCATCTCGCCTTATTTTAGTTGGGTTGCTAGATTTCACTGTTGATGATCCTTTTCACTTGCCAGAGCCGAAGATAATGCTAAGGAAATTCAGCTGCCTTAAATAACTGCAGTGGTGAAAGCACAAAGTGGTCCAGGACAAATGGATGTTGATCTCACTCTGAGTCCAAGGGTGGATGCTGTGAAGCCTTGTAAAACATTGGCTATACTTGACCAGGCGACTGATCTTTTGAAAGCTGGTGTACCTGTTATTATGTTAGCAGCTGGAGAACCTGATTTTGATACACCTTCTGTCATAGCAGAGGTAAAACGCTTCAGGTGCCTTAATTATCTGATATATATAAGACCGAGTGAACTGATATTAGCTTCTTTCACTTTTGTTTTTAAGGCTGGAATTAATGCTATTCGGGAAGGATATACAAGATATACACCAAATGCCGGCACATTGGAACTCCGCACAGCGATCTGTCAGAAACTAAAAGGTTTTTCTCTTGGTTACTCAGTTCATTGCCATCTGAGAGGACTGATCAGTGGGTTGACATAAGTCCTGTGCAGGTCATTTAGTTATGACAATTACTGGTTATTGCTTTGCTTATTCATGCTTTCTATGTCTGTTTTTAGAGGAGAATGGCATCTCATATACACCAGATCAGGTTGTTGTTAGTAATGGTGCCAAACAGAGCATTCTTCAGGCAGTTTTGGCCGTCTGTTCTCCAGGAGATGAGGTCTGCCCGTTGCTTATGGAAATCATTCCAGTGATTTTTTATTTATTTATTTATTATGATACATGTTCAGTTATTTCCTTGTTTTTTCCAATTCCATAAGTTATAAACACTGAAGAGAGGCAATTTTGCCATTGTTGGCATCTATGATAAAATTTGAACTTTTGAAGTAAATTAGCAGTTGAAAGCAGCTTTAAGCCACTTGTTTGATGCAACTTTTCTGATAGGTTACATGACTTTACATCTGTGAAGTTGTGCTGAGTAATGACTTTGTAGTTTGTTATGTCTTGGTCATATCACTCTTTGTAAACCTATGATAGAGTATGTCATGAATGGCCGGGCAGGGAAGTTCCATGCTTTAGGAATTTGATTTGGCCTACTTTACTTCTAATATCCTTGCAGTTCTAAGGGGGATACCATTGGGTTTTTGTTAATATGAACAATACTCTAGAAGGATGTGAAATTTTGGTCTTGACATAGATCTATTTTGCAGGTAATGAATTCATTTATACTTTCATTTCGAAATTGCATTTAAAGGTAATGGCTATATGTTCATAATAAGTAAAAGGCGTGCAAACTCTGAAGTTCAATAGTTGAAAATGGTGAGTATGAAGGGATCGATCTTATTAGTTTCTCTAGTGAAGTTTGAGAGAGAATTTCCCCAATCCGGACCTAACCATCCTACAGATACACATCTTGTATCACTCAGGCATCAAAACCCTTCTTTTCAGTCATCCAGTCTAAGCAGCTTCTCATTCAGTTTTGATCTAATGTACATGCATTCTGTTAGTCTAAACCTTCTGCAATACTCAGCTTTTTGCTTTGTAATTTTGCCTGTCAATCTCGGACTTGCCACAGTTATTCTCCCTTATGAAGATGCCACTGCTATTGTCTTGGCCAGTGTATTGGTTTCGTTAGCCTTTTTCCTCATATCATGTTGATCATTTTTACTATCTCTTTCATCCTTGTCTATGGGTAAATTGTTTTTTGGCATCTTTATTTTTTTCTCTCTCTTAAATAAAGTCATCTGAACTTTCCCACTTGCATGAAATTTCCTTGCCTAATGCTTCTTGGAGGAACTTTAAGTGCTGTTCTTCTAATTATGGATTTGTGCTTTTCCCTTGTGTATTATGGACCACATTCTTGTCCCAGGTTATAATTCCAGCTCCCTTTTGGGTGAGTTACCCAGAAATAGTACGGCTTGCTGACACTACACCTGTTATTGTTCCGACAAGCATCTCTGGGAATTTCTTGATGGACTATAAGCTTCTCGAAGCCACACTTACTGAGAAATCCAGGCTTCTGATTCTTTGTTCTCCGTCAAATCCAACAGGGTCTGTGTACCCCAAAAAATTACTCGAAGAGATTGCTAAGATTGTTGCGAAGCATCCCAGGCTTTTGGTATTAGAAGCAGACTAAGATTTCCTTTGTGCTTCTTTTGTATGTTTGATTGAGTTGACAAGTTTTGGAAAAATTCCATGGCAAACTCTTCAGGTACTGTCTGATGAAATATATGAACACATTATTTATGCCCCAGCTGTGCATACAAGTTTTGCATCTTTGCCAGGCATGTGGGAGAGGACACTCACTGTCAATGGGTTTTCTAAGGTAATTTGAAACCTTTCCTTCTCGAGAACTAATTGCCTCCTAAATTTCAATCTCATAAAATTTGTCATTTTCATCTAGTTTTTCCTTCTTTGCTAGCATATATTCTACTACATACCCTTCAAAGTATCTGATTTTAAAATGTTGGAAAATCTATAGGCATTTGCAATGACTGGCTGGAGGCTTGGTTATGTTGCTGGTCCGAAACACTTCATTTCAGCTTGTGCAAAGATCCAGAGCCAGGTATAGTGCAGCATCAATATCTAATTTTATAGAAAGAAACAGTGTGAACACACAGCAGTTGGTTCTTTGGGCATATCTAAGGTCCTTTCCGCAGCTGCTAACACGTCTTAAGTGGAGGGATGGTGATGGGATCCAGTGTTAGTCTGTAACTGGTGCCGTCCGGGCATGGGGGGCCCGTGGTGGAGTCCTCGGTTATCAGAAAAAAAAACAAAAAAACAGTGTGAATTGTTGAAGCTGTCAATGGAGGTTGCCTAGGAGTTGATTGGAATCAAACATGTAGAGAGGAAATTTTATGTTGATGAAATTTGTATCATAGTGAGAGCATTGGCTTCTGTCACTTGGGGATAAGAATGCCACAAGTATCATAACTTTCATATGATACTTACTTGAATGCTATACCTTTTTTTTTTATCATTTAAGTGCCAAATTGGTGAAAACCCACTCATTTGAGTGAACTTTCTGGGGATTCAACATTCTTAATTAATCTAAATTTTGCCTCCAACATGGCTTTTTAAAATGAAATTGAAGTCCAATATGGAAAATTCTTTGTCCGATGGGGCATAAGTAACCAAAACGATCATTAGTTACATAAGTAACCAATATGTTGAAGTAGACTTGGGATGATGCAAGTTGTTAAGGTGTTAGCCAATTTGTGTAGCACAAATTTTTGAAGCGATTGGTTTCTGATTGAAATTGCCCAGTTCTTTGTCTGGCACTATCTATCAGCATTACACGAATGGCTGAATTTTGTTTGACAATGCAGTTTACTTCAAGTGCCAGTAGCATAGCTCAAAAGGCTGCACTTGCCGCTTTGTCGATGGGATATGCTGGAGGCGAAACTGTCGAGACTATGGTAAAAGCTTTTAGGGAACGGCGAGATTTCTTGGTTAAAAGCTTTGGGGAACTGGAGGGTGTGAAGTATTCAGAACCTCAGGTACTAAATCAGACATTGATCTGGCATACATACTAATCATCCTTGTTCAGTCTTCCTCTGGCCTTCACTGTTTTGCCATTTCTAATCACTTTTCATTGCAATTTTGTATTCCACATGCTTCTATATGCAGGGAGCCTTCTATCTTTTCATCGACTTCAGTTGTTACTATGGAGCTGAAGTTGAAGGCTTCGGTGTAATCAATGGCTCGGAGTCACTTTGCCGATACCTGCTTGACAGGGCCCAGGTATCGATCATTGAAGCACTTGTCTATCTTCCTCTTGATGCAGGAAAAGAAGAACACTCCTGCAGATGTTTGTACCGTATTCCTACATTGCCCCTCACGAAAATGTTGACATCTGAAATGCTGAGTAGATATAGCATCATAGCGAATCATAATGCCGCTTCCGACTGACTTTGGGAAATTTTCTCAATGCTATTTTGTATAGGTTGCGTTGCTCCCAGGGGGTGCATGTGGGGATGACACTTGCATCCGCATCTCTTATGCCTCTTCCCTCGCGACTCTACAGGAGGCTTTCAGGAGGATTAAGAAAGCACTCCTCACATTGAGACCTTCTGTCCCGGTTTGATGATGACATAGCTTCCGCAACATTTTGGGACAACTTACACTGCTGTACTTCCCATCACAATCATCTGATTGAATAGACTCTATTGTCGTAATGTAATTGTTGTTGTCTCCCCTTGTTTTGTTGATTAAAACAGTAATGATGGAAGGAATGATTAAGATGCAGATATAAAGTACATCCTCTCTTGAAGTGTATCATCGCATTTCATTCTAAAAGAATGTGTCGTAATTGGTACTTGTGGCATTTTTATCCCAAATTTTATGTCCCTCTTGATTTCTAACAATGCATCCATAGCAGTTTCCTAGTTTACGCGGGAATAAAATGATAGGTATTCATATTGAACTGTCTTTCTAACATAAATGATAACAAAAAGAGGAAAAAAAAAAAAATACAGTGAAAAGTCCCTAAAAGGAACGGTATCAGTAATATCTTCGGGAGTTCTACCTGAGCGGAGTCTTACCACCGTAATGCTTGCCATCATTTTGGAGAGTGATATCGGCATTATTATCAGCTACACATTATCTTATGGAGTTCTTGTTTTATCTCTTTCGGACAACCAATGGATCTGTAAACTGAAATGTGCTTAAAAGAACTGTGCTTTGGCGATGGTGAGTGAAAGTGATTGTCAAGATTCTAGTTACTCTTTATCTTGTTTAGCCGCGCTTCGCTTTTGTCTTTTCAAGTTTTGATCATAGCTAAATTATAGACATTGAATGCAATGCTTATGAGATAAAATCCTTGTATCATATAAGATCGTGCATCACTATACGAATGTTTTCTCAATCAACATCTTAACAATTGCCCTTAGATGATTCTTCCTAAAATTCATTGGATAAAAAGTATAATCGTATAATCTAGTCATAAAATTTTCAAAAAGTACAATTAAATCCTCAAATTTGTCATGAATGTACAATTAAATACTAGAATTTTAAAAGAAGTGCATTCAAATTTTAAAACTTATCAGATTGATCCAATTAAGTCCGTCCGTTGATTGCATTTTATGAAAGTTTTAAAATTTAATTGTACTTTCATGACAAATTTTAAGATATAACTGTATTTCAAAATTTTAGGTATATATTGCACTTTCATGAACGTTTTGAAAGTCGTAGTTCGCACGAGTAGGAAACGCTTGACGACGCATTCGAATTCAGCATTGCACGTATGAGACCAGGAGCAACATCGCCACTCGAGCATCGCCTTTGGCCGGGAAGAAAACCAACCTGAGGCATGGCTTCCACCTGTCACGGTTTACAGAGAATTCTTCTCCTCTCGGCTCTCACCCAGATGGAAGTTGGACTAGAATGCGATGGTTTCGTTGCTCTGGCCGATGAACACACTGATGACCCGCCACAGGAATGCACGACGCGACTCGAGAAGCAGGCGAGACAAAGTCGAGTGCATGAGACCTTGAAAGGAGCTCTTCTCTCACGACAGCATGACTTCCACTCGCCGGAAGGGCTTTGAACCGCCCAAGTCTCCTCATTTCTTCAAGATCATGCTCTCCTCCGATGCCCTTCCGGACGGAAAGCCCGTAAGAACGCGCCCATCCCACCCCCACACACAAGTGGTTCTTGAATTTTTTTCTATGTCATTCTGCTTTGCCCACCCGCTGTATATCTTTACTGTCGAGGGTCTTTCTTTCTGGCTGATCGTGTGACTGACCTGACATTTTTGTGTGACCAAAGTGAGCGAAATGCGTTCATGCAAGGAGGTTCAGTTGCAGGAAAGTACTTCCGTTTTTCAGTGACTAGTCTCTCTAGACCAGTCCTTGGATTGAAACCCGCATGGAATTTGACTAGTTCCTGGAGTTTTTTCCTTTTCCTAGTTAGGTTGAATTTTGTGCGAGAAGTGACACTAGTTTACCAGGACCGAGGCTCAACTAAGGAGCATTTGCTTGTGAATGGGAATATAATTCAAGCTATTGCTTGTCATGTGCGAATCATCTACTGAAGCATCTTCTGTTGTAATTGTGAATTTAAGCAAAAAGTGGGGCCGGAATATGGAGGTATTTCGGTATTTCTTTTTCGTTCTTTTCCCCATTTGGATAACACTGGTATTCAAGCCTTCGGCCTGACTATTTCCCCGGATGCATGCAACTCAGGTTATTCTATTTGGGTGATGTGGGTATTTCTTATCACGATCTAGTTCCCTGTTTGACAAGAGTCTCAGTGAGAATTTCTGAACTTGGGTGATTGCATTTGCATGTCTGATTCATAAAATTGCTGAAGGAGTCGTAGAATTTTTTGTGAGGGGCCTGAAAAGGAGCCATAACAATTACTTGTTCACTATCTAAATTCCAAAATTTCTTGTGAGAGCGCTAAATAAGGTTCTCCAGTGTTTCACTATGCTATGGACTTGCATGGTCGCAATTTCCTATTGTCGAATTATTTGGAGGAAATTAGGATATTTTATTACATTCTCATGGGAATACCGAGCCTCAGATTATTTGTTGCCTTTCAATTATGTTTTACAGGAGTATGTGCGTGTGCCTGATTCGTTTAATCTTTTTCCCCCTCTAGTGACTAAATTTGAAGTGTTTGAACAGGGGATGCCAAAGAAGTTCTTGCAAAAACATGGAAATGACCTCTCAAGCTTAGTGTTTCTTAAGGTTCCAAATGGTATAATTTGGCCAGTACAATTAGAACGGAATGATGGCAGGGTTTTGCTTGGGAAAGGATGGCTAAAGTTCGTAGATTATTACTCTATTGTTCCTGGTCAATTGATACTCTTTAGATATGAACGGAATTCCATCTTCCAAGTTGTAATTTTCGATACAAGTTCATTGGAAATTGAATATCCTGCAATTTGTCCAAAATCAAAAGCTGAATATGAATTTCCCCTGCCCAAGAAGGAAGAAACTGATGATATCTCAGTTAAAATCTCGGAGGAATGTTGGCCAAGTCGAATTACGAGTGAAAAAGAAAAATGGGCTTCTGGGGAGGCGAGTTCGGGTCTAGCTGGTGAAGATACTAACAATTCCCATAAGCATCTAATATGTACACGCTCTCGATCAAGAGGCAGAGAGTTCTCAAGTTCACAGGAGAACAAACCTCTGATTTGTTCTTCAAAAAACCATGGAGGTATGTACTGTAATTAAGATTGATCAGTTTCACTTATGTCATTTTCTTCTCGTGAGTTCTCCTTTTGCAGCCTTTTGAAATTTTACTTCTTGCCTTGTTTGTTCTTTGATTCTACTACAATGTCCTCAAGGAGAGATTTTGCAATTGAAAGGAGTATGTGTTGAACTCTTATCAATCTGTTCATATGAATCAGTTCATATGCTTGTTCATCTCTGAACTGTAGTACACGAATACAGTCTCTCGTCTCAGAATATGATGGATGTTCACCATGTCTATTATGATCATTTGCAGGCGTTACCAGAAACTCTGAGAGGAGAGCAAGCTCCATTTTTTATAGATCGAAAGGCCTAAGTCCTCCTGCTCTCGAAATGGCCAGGAAGTTCAGATCAGTGTACCCAACATTTGTAATCAAGATGTCTCCTGGTTGTCTTAGATATCGTAGTGTGGTAAGACTTTGCATGACCTAATTGCACATGAAAATTGCATACAATACATGTTTTTACGTTTGAACTTTTTCCCCATATTTCCTCCTGAGAGTATTTGACATGTCGTGTCAATATCCATGGCTTCAATTCAATTTGTCAAGGCTAATTCTGGTTCATCAAATATATGCTATAGCATGTCCCTGCCGGATTTATGCAGAGTCATATCAGCAAAAGCTCTCAGTTCGTGACGCTGAAGTATATGAATCGATCATGGTCAGTGAAGTTATTCAAGTATTCAGAGAGGTATGGCGGTGGGAGATTTTCTGGAGGTTGGCTCGTGTTTGCAAGGGAGACTTTTTTGCGCGGAGGAGATGCTTGCGTGTTCGAACTGGTTGAGAAAAACCGTGTTGTGTTCAAAGTCTCTATATTCAGAAGTTCTGACTACACTTAAAGTCGACTAGCGGCGTTCTCATTGGCATGATTTTTTGGAGAATGATAGTAGTGCGGGTGTATTATTAGCCAGTAAGTATAATCTTACGTGGTTTCGTTTCTCCTTTTGTGCTTTGTCGACCTTGAATCGTCGGGTGTGAGTTTTAACTACTGTGCTTTGGTGAATGAAAGTGGCTCTAGAGTTTCTGATCATTCTCTGTTCTTCTGTGGCTTTTGTAATGGTTCATCAGCAGAACTTACTCCACATATAAGAAGCTTACAATTAACCGTCGTGTGCATCGCTCATGGATACTTAATGGATGAATGGTGATCAGTACAGCTTTGGTTATTTATGTTTTACTGTTTGTGCAATTTGGTCCTTTAATTTTATTTTCGTGCCAATAGAGTCCCATCTCTTTCGATTTGTCCAATCAAGATATATTGGTAAACACTGATATTATTTAATAACTTAGTAGTAAGTAATTGAGCAAAGCTGGAAAATAATAGCATTTCGCCTTAAAAAAAAAAAAGAAATCAGTTGTTCAAGTTCACGAAGTCAGACAGAGGATATTAGAAGAAAATGATTTTTTTTTTTAAAAAAAAAGGGGAAAATTTCAAATAAGGATATGAAGTGGAGCCGTTTTCTCAATAAAGGTCCAGAGTGGATCTTGTCTTAAAAATGGATCTAAAGTTGTCAACTTTGTCTCATAGGACCTTGTCTTAAAAAGGGGTCTAAAGTTGTCAACTTTGTCTCAAATGAGGGCCTCAACTCATTGGCTAGCCGAATTTTCCCCCGGCGGATTTATTTCAGCAATTAGAGCATGGACAATTTTGTCCAAAATTGTTAACCGGATGACAAAAAGGTAAATCAAAGATCCCAAATCGAATTTTAGGGCTCTGCACATATTTTCTTTCTTTTCAACGTTTCTCCTCAATTCTCGGTGCTTATTCACTCTGTAAATTTTGCTCCTAGCCAAATGTAAGAGAATCATCTCCGCTCTTGAATTCTCTCTATAAATTTTTCTCTCAATTAAATAAGAAAGATCACAAATTGATTTTGTCCAAGACATTCTATTTTGATCCAAATTAAAGAAGTTAGGGTTGTTCTGACTTGAATCCTCTCCCCTCTATGTCCCGAGCCTATCCCTGGCCTCCCTTGCCACTCCTCCAGGCTTCTCTCAGCTTGATAGCAGTAACGGTTTCTCCAGAAGAAAAGGTGAAAACATGCTTGAAAGGAAATCTATGAAGGAAAGAGAAGGTGTGTTTAACACTGGGCTTTTGTAAAACAATTGCAACCGAGGTCAAATTGATTTTGATGTTTGCTTTGAACCAATTCAGTTTATAACTTGAATTGAAAAATTCATTTGCTTTCCGAAGCAAACCAAAACCAACTATTTTTTTGCAAAGCCTCTTGTTGAAGAATTCTTTTGCTAACCGAAGCATCTTGAATGCAAGAATTTTTTTGGTGCAGTTAAGATAACTCAAACACACATGGTTTACCACTTCAAAGAAGTGCTGGAGGAGTGTCAATTCCATTAAATTTCAGCATCCTCTAATTTGCTTCGTTTCAACCAAGGTTCGTTTATTATATTGGCGCATCTGGTTCTTCATTCATCCAAGAAAAGGCTATTGCAGCTTGTTCAAGCAACATGTCGACAAGGTCTAAGCATATTGTGGAATACCACACTGACACGGCAGCGACAATAGTGATGGTAGGAGGAATTTCCTTTAGTGCTTGCTTGTTCGATTAGATTTATGGGTGCATTTTGTCCCCTTTTAATCAATGCACGTGAGTTGCATTTTGTAATGGTGAGTGGTATCCATTGTGCATTTTCTAATTAGATTTGTTGCCATCGTAATCTCCACATGTTCGTTGTGGTCCGTGTTTAGCAATTTTACTGTTTTCGTTTTTTTTTTCTAATATTTTTTTTTTCCGATATATAACCAATCTACTGATTTGCTGGAATTGCAAATCTTCTGTTTTTATCTCCACCGATTAAAGACCTAAAGGAGCTGTCATAAATAATTAAATTTGATCGATCAATTGATTTTTTGGCATTTGGTGCGATTTTATTTACAAGTAGGACAGAAGGGTTGGATGATTGCACTATTGGCTTTTAAGGATTGCTTATTCAATTTATTATTTTACCATTATATGCTTTAGATATCAATATGATGATTATCCTTGTTCTATTAGTTGATGCGTACTAAACTTGTCGACAAATGCAAAGGTTTTGCTGCTAAATAGTTAGTCTCTGCAGCAAACAATGTCAATTGTTACTTGATTTATAGCCATCATTTACTAGCAAGCATTCAAAAGATAATCCATTTCTTTTCCATAGAATTAGTAGATGAGCTTTTGTTTGCTGGAAGCATGGAAGAGACCACTTAATATAGGTTGATATGTTATCTTTTGTTGCTTCCTTCGCAATTAAGGATTTACTAGTGGCTATATTAAACATTTTCCTTTGGTAATTCTATTGAGTAGGTAATTCTATTGAGTAACTCATCAATCTAGTAGACTTACTTGTGTCTAGCAAAAAACTTAGCTTTATCATCTTGGATTTGCATAACTGAATTTATACTTGTCAAGGGAATATATCAACTGGGAAGAAGGGAAACTTATTGACATTATTTTTCATTCATTTTGCATCAGGTTGGGAATGTGAAGAAGTGAACTATTCTATTTCTGATATCGGGTTTGTTGAAGTTGCTGAAGAAGATCGATTTACCTTAATTGATTTTGATGAGTTATACAAAAGAAACGTAAGATATGTTAAGGGTGATCGTTTAACGGATAGGGATATGGATGTTGGAGACAACAGCTTGTATGTTGATGCATTAGTTGATAATGTAGATTTCTTAAATATGAGTAACCAAAATGAGTATACGTATCTTGAGTTTAATGTTGAGATTGATATGGAGAATCTTGTCTTCAAGTTGGGAATGTGCTTTAGTCATGCTAAGGAGTTTAGAGAGGCTATTAGGAACTATGCCATAAAAAATGGGAGACAAGTGAGGTTCACTGAGAGTGCACAAAATAAGTTGAGGGTAGTATGTTTTGAGGGCTGTGATTGGCTCATATATGCTTCTAAAGTGCAAGGGAAGCATAATTTACAAGTGAAAACCTTCAACCTTGTACATACTTGTAATAGAGTGCTATCTGTTCCTCAAGTAAGCATAAAATGGCTAGCGAACAAGTATTATGATAGGTTGAGGAATAATCCTAAAATATGGAATTTCTTTTTTTTTTTTTATTATTATTATTAAGGTAAGAGTTTGAAATTGCCGTTGAATGCTAATTTGGGATCCCACATGGCATTTCAAAGTTTCAAAATTTTCTTCTTTTGAATGTGGTTACCTTGTTACTGCTTGATGGTTTGATGTTCCTGTTGGTAGAGAGGCGGACAATTTCCTGCTGGTCTTTCCTGTGTCTTGGCTGAGTGCAAGGGTGGTTGTTAGCAGTAGGGGTGAGCGGTTCTAGGTTCCGGTTTAGTTCCGTTTGGAACCTGGAACCTACCATCGAGTACAGGTTCCTCATTTTTTGAAAATTGGAACCTACCCATCAGAACCAAGAACCTAGAACCTACCCTGTCATAGGTTTCAGGGTCGATTCTAGGTTCCAACAGATTCTTTTTTTTTCTTTTCTTTTTTCATTTTCAGATTTAAACTATAACGCACGCGCATATTCTACGGTAACTTTTCATATCTTAGCAAACATACTTGTGCTAAGAATCTAGACATACATAATCAAAACCAATAAGAAGTTTCCAAAGAGGAAATGAGATGCTTGATTAACTATAATTATTGTGCCCACATATGTCAATATATGTGCACTGAAGCTTAAATCGTCACATTTCCCATATGCCATATGCCTTATCAGTTGAGTCAAATGATAATGATGAAGCAAAAGATACTAAGGAGATGAAAAACCAGAAGTGCCAACAAGATCTCAAATTTTCATCTACTCCATAGTGTGAACTCTGCAACCTTTCCCTGTGATTCTTTTGGCACATCTAGTATGTGTATCTAGATGACATTGTCCACATACAAAAAAGGGTCCAATAGAATAAAAATGCAAATCCAAGCATTTTATAGAGTAACAGTTAGCACTATCAGCAAATTGGTTATGACCCATCAAAAAAATAAATTGCCCATAAAAGAATGGTCTTGAAATCTCTACTGTTGCTAACATTAAAATCACATGGCAAACATTTAGGAAGAGAATAAGAAAACTAGCTAGTACCTTATTTTTCCTTCATTCTTGTGGAAAAAGAAACACAAAAAGGGAGGGCAGCGCAGGCAAGGCTGGTGCAGAAAGACAGTGAGACGCTTGGGCAGAAGGGGCGTCGGGTCGTCGAGCTGTGGTGCTGGTGTGGCAACAACGCAGCGTCTGGCGTGCAGAGGTGTTGCGACAGGGGCACTGGCAACAGAGGCGAGCTGCTGTGGCGTCGGGCAGAGCGCATGTTGCTAGTGGAGCAGCGTTGGCAGGGTTACGCAGAGACGGGGTGGAACTTCAGACGGAGAGCAACGTAGGCAAGGGTTGCTGGGCATTGGAGCAGAGGCGGAGGAGCGCGGTGGCTCGGCGACCTGTTTTGGTGTCTCGAAAGGGTGCTCGTGCGGAGGTCCGGCAGAGGGAGGCAACAGACCAACAGTGACGGTGGCCAGCGGCCAGGCTGCTTGCGGTAAAGCTTGGCATGGAGACGAGACGTGGTACTCGCGGACAAGCGCGATGCCATGCGGCGGCCAGCGTAGCGTAGCCCTCGAGTGGTTGCGGGGCAGACCGCGACAAAGATGAATAGTCTCTCTGCTTCTCTGCTTTTCTGCTTTTTCCTTTTTTCCCTTTGCTCTCACGTCTCTCTCGCACGTCACTTTTTCTCCTGCAGCTATCTTCTTTTGCTAACCTCCCCTTTTCTCAAGAGCTTTTCCTTCCTTTTCTTTTATTGTTTTTCCTCGGTAGGTTTTCTTCCCTTTTTGTGTTTCTCAAGAACTTTTCCTTCTGTAACCGGTTCTGATTTCGGTTCCATAACGGTTTTGGTTCCGGTTCCAAGAAAAAGGCAGAACCGGAATCGGAACGTCCCTTTAGAATTGGGAACCCAACCGGGCCCTCTGGTGCGGTTCTTTGGTTCCTGTTCTACCCAGGAACCACACTCACCCATAATTGGCGGGGGCTTGTTAGCCTTTGTTGTTTCTTTCTTTTCGTTTGTTGTAGCCGCCGTTTGGCCTCTGGTGCTTTTCTTGGCTTGTTTGCCTTGCCTTTGTTGGCTTTTGTTGCTGGCTTGTTGGTGGCTCTATTTCTTTTCTGTCAGCCCCATTCCACTCGTTTTGACTAGTTTATCATTATGAGTGTAAGTTTTTTGTGCCGGACCTCTTGTATAATTTTGGTTAAAGCTCAATATATTCTTACTTTATCAAAAAAAAAAAGAGAGAATTAAATAAGAAACAAAATAAAAAAACAAGAAAGGTCTCGTCGACACCACTTATGGGAGGTCCCACCGTGCCAGTTTCGTCCCCCAACTGCTAGTGATACGACAACAAGATTGCATGACCTCAACCGCTAGCCAGGATCACGCGACCCGACAAGATCTAGCTCGGATTCTCACTACCCCAGCAAGTGGTGGTCTGGGGTCACACAAACTCTTTGTCTTGCCCGGGCCACGTTCTTATTTCCCCCTTATCTCTCTATTCCCCTCCATATAGTGGAGAAAATGGCAATCACGTTCCAAACACAACATGTGAGTGAGCACTAGGCAGACCTTATGAGAGGCGCCTGCCTTGCCAAACCCGCCCCCCTCGGCATTTTCTTTTCTAAGTGCAAACGATTCAATCGGGTAACTAGTGATCGTCTGTGTCAGCAATTTCATTTGCAATTTTTTTAATCCGACTAATTTGAGTTTAAAAAAAAAACCATATTTATTAGAGACCACCTTTTCTATATATCGAAATTGAACAAATCGAAAAGGTATATGCTCGAGTGGTGTCTTTATCCCTAAAATATAGAATTTGATAGAGGATCAACGTTAAATATCTTCAATTGGAATAATCGGTTTGCATTCTATATAGTCAAGTAGAGGTTATGAATGAAATGAGGTTTTCAGACTATAATCAGTATAGAAAAAGTCTTTGTAGCTAGTATTTCATGTAGATTATATTTGTGTTGACCCCCAAAAGTAACTCAAGACCTAACGGGAGGCATGGCATTAAGTTGTGGATTGGATAGTCAGGTGTTGTGATTGTAGATCAATGAGTAGCCCATGCAAGATCAACGTCACATGACTTATAATGCCACTAATGAAGAGTAATGACTAAAGCAGTTATCGACATATGATAATAGGCAGTCAACCACCCAAAGGAGGAAGTCGAATGGAGAGAAATCCCCAAGATTTTAACTACTATTGAATAAAAAAGTGCATCTAGAGATCGTGAGCGCAAAGCCTAGAATCTTGAGAGTAGTTGGGTTTGCGATTTGAAATTTAACTGCATGTGTATAAAACACATTATAACTCGCATTTTAGTAATGTGGAATTATACTCCAACCATATCAAGTTGCGGTCATAGATCTATGCATGAACAACGAGGGTGTGATTATATTGCGTGCCATGCTATAATGATGTACCTTGATTTCTGGTTTTTCTTGTTTGTTTTGGAGCTTTACGGCTTGCCTTTTTATGGTGAATTTTAGGATTTCATATGGATCTTTTCATGTATCATTTTGATAATAAATAGAAATTTCTTTAACATAATAAAAAAAAGTAATTGTAGAGTTTCTAGTTACTCTTATCTCTTTACTTGTACAATGCTTTTCTTCTCTTTAAGCTGCTTAAATTATTGGAATAGAGTATGGAGTATAGGTACTTTGGGAATACAACGCTCCTACCGTGTTAAGATCGTGCATTGAAAACTATATAAAAATTTCAATTAATCTCTCAACGGACGACTAGGATGAATCTTCAATGGGAATTTCTTTCCTCTCTATTTTTAATAGGACTCTTGAGATCAACATGCACTATCCTTGTATCAATGGCAAGTCTCCACAATCTCAGGGAGGATCTTCACTCCTGCCACGAGTCCGAAGGAACGTTTGGGGATGTATTCGAATTCAGCATTGTAAGCACGAGATGGAAGCAACATCGCCATCCCTCTGGGGCATCGAAAATTTTCTCAAGGCCCACTTGCTCGAGCAAAATTAAACCTAGGAATGGCTTCCACCCGTCTCCCATTTGCAGACTATTCTTCCTCTCACCGAGAGCCCAATGCTTACATTCACAGTTTGAATGAATGAACATGACTCTCTAGCACAAATTAAAGGTGATTGGTCACGGGGCGAGTGATTTTTACAAGGAAACTAGAAACTACCTTCTTAAAACCGCTTTCCAATCTTTGGAATCCAAATTTTAGAACCTGAAATTTATTCTGTTTGTCTCAAAACCAATCCTAAAACCTATTTTTGGTTTGCCAGCTAATTTTCTTTTATACCTTTGGTTGGTTCCATTTTTTACAGCGAAATAATATGGACAACAAAAAAATTTCCAAGTAAAAGATGAACGGGGCAAGCGAGCGAAGGTGAATCTAAACGAGCGAGGGTTTTGAGGCTCGAATGAGTGATGGCGAGCGACCAATGTTAGGGTGAGTTGCAAGCGAAAGAGAGAGAGAGAAGTGAAGCATGAGTGAGGTTGGAGAGAAACCGAGAAAAAGAAAAATAGAAAAAAGGAAGAATAGATGCCGAGAGAAACTAGGCTTTATAAGCTTTATGTAATTGATTTCAAATTCAATTCGGTATCTAGATGCTTCTTTACTCAAAATGGGGAATCGGAACACTCGGGAATCGGATTGATTTTCAAGCAATTTGATATAGATCTCGAGTGTGGCGCCCATCGAAGGCCGGCACTCTGAAGATCAACATTGACGGAGCCTTTCCCACTGCAACAAATGAGGGTTCCGTGGCGTCTGTCTGTCGTGACCACTCCAGCCAGCTCGTTGATGGATTCACTAGCAGTATCACAGCCTCTTCAACTCTGCAGATAGAGGTACAAGCACTCACACTCACTCTCAAAAACCTGTTGCATAAAGGGATGGAAAACGAACAACTTCTTTTGGAATTTGACTGCCTGGTACTTGTAGAAGCCGTGCATCACCCTTGCTCAACGCCGTGGGAGATCTGAGTGCTGTTCTCAGAGTGTGCGATGCTGCTCCCTTGTTTCCCTAACCTCCGAATCGTGCATTGTAGGAGAGAGGCCAATCACATTGCTGATCGGGCCGCTAAAGCCCATGGGCGCCGAAGCCTCCCCCGAACTAGGCTATTTCCCCTCCCCAACCTCTTTTGGACCTCCTTTGTCCTTATACACTGGACAAGGGTTCTACTCTTGGTTAGTATATATAATATTTCTCCGTTTTTGACCAAAAAAAAAAAAAAGATATAGATCTCGAGTAGATCCGATCCAATTGCATAGCCCTGTACGAACTGTTTTAATGCGGCGGACAAACTGCTTTAATGCAGCGGTTCGGTTGCTCTGACCGATTAAAACGCTAATAATAGAGGCGAGGACAGGACTCCTGAAGCAGGTGAGACAAAGGCGAATACAGGACCATGAAAGGAGGTTCTTTCAAGACGATGGCTTCGCGTCGTCCGGAGGGTTTTGAACCGCTCAAGTCTCCTCATTTTTTCAAGATCATTCTCTCCTCCGATACCCTTCTGAGCGGGAAGCTTGTCAGCATGCCCTCTCTCTCTCTGCCCTACTGGTTCTTGATTTTCGTTTTTATTCTTCTTTGCCCGCTAGCTGCTCGATTTATTTCTTGACTGGGAAAGGTCCTCCTTTCTGGCTAATTGTGTGACTGAGTTGACAGTTGTATGTGACCAAGCGAGCAAAATATATTCACGCAAGGTGTTTTTCTTTGGGTCGAAATGCAAGGTGTTTCACTTGCAGGAAAATTGTTCTGTTCTTCAGTGTCTAGTCTCTGAAGTAGTCCTTGGATCGAAACCCGCATGCCTTTGACCCATTAGAATGTGTTCCTGGATTTGTTTTCCTTTTTCCTGATTATCTTGAATCTTGCTCAGGAAATGACATTAATTTACCAGAACCAATGTTCAACTGAGAAAAATTTTCTTGTGAAGGAGAATAAAATTCATGCTATTGCTTGCTTATATGCAAATCATATACTGAAGCTTCTTCTATGTGGTTGTCAATTTGAGCAAAAATGTAGGACTGGAATGTGGAGGTATCTCGGTATTTCTTTCTAATTCCTTTCCTAGAATAATACTGGTATGCAAGCCTTTCGCGCGACTTATTCCCTGGATGCAGGCAATCCAAGTTACTCTAATTGGGTGATGTAGGTACTTCTTATCACAATCTAATTCCCTTGAGTTATGCTGAGAATTACTGAACACGGTAATTGTATTTGTATGTCTAATACGAAAAGTTGCTAATGGAGTTGTAGATATTCTTGTGGGGAGCCCGAAAAGAAGTTTTAAAACTTACTTGTTCACTACCTGAATCCCAAAATTTCCGGTGAGAATGTTGACTAATTTGTGGTTCACTATACTATGGACTCACTTGATCGCAATTCCTTATTGTTGACGTATGTGCACGTGCTTTCGCTATGCTATGGAGTCTCCACGCTTTGGACAAGAACCTTAAGATCTTAAATTTAAGTGAAAAAAATGATTTAATTATATATTGAATCATCTTTTCTTTCTTTTTCTCAATAGGAGATACCAAAGAGGTTTCTGCAGAGACATGGTAGTGACCTCCCTGGCTCAGTGTTTCTCAAGGTTCCAAGCAGTACAATACTTTGGCCAGTGGAGATGGAGTGGAGTGATGGCATGGCTCGCCTTGGCCAAGGCTGGCAGAAGTTCAGAGACTATTACTCCATTGGTTTTGGCCAATTACTAGTTTTCAGATACGAACCAAGCTCCATCTTTCATGTTGTGATCTTTGACACAAGCGCTTCAGAGATTGAATATCCTGCGGATCCTGTGATCATGGACAAATCAGAACCGGAATGTGAATTTATTCTGCTCAAAAAGGAAGAAACTGATAATATCTCAGCCAAAATCTCGGAGGATTGTCGGCCTAGCCCAAAATTTAGGAAAAAATCAAAGTCAGCATTGGCTTTGGCTTCTCGAAAGGTGAACTCTGGTATGGGTAGTGAAAATGATGATTATTCCTATGAACACCAATTTCCCAATAACATTTGAGTCAGTTCATTGACTCATATCCTCTCTGATGTATCATCTAATTTTGGATTTTAAGATGAAATATTTTTCTTTTCATTAATTATGTACAGGCATGATCAGAAATTCTGCAAGCAGAGCAAGCCCTGCTACACCGGTTGCTCGTACAAGTAATGTGCCATGTCCTGCTGCTCTTGAAATGGCACGAGATTTCAAATCAAAGCATCCCATGTTCATACTCGTGGTGTACCCTAGTTATGTTAGAGATTCCCATCCGGTGAGACTCTTGGTGACCTAGTTTCATCATTGACATCTTTATAACTCTGAGACGGCATAGTCGTTCATGAAAACCTTGGAGTGTACATGTTTTGGGTTATTATTTTTCCCCATCCTCCTACTTAGAGTGTTTATGCCTTGACATGATCATGGAAACAAATTACTTTGAGAAGGCTAATATCAAATATCGGTTTATAAAACATTTACGCAGAGTGTATCATCCAAATTTATGCGGACTCATATCAAGAGAAGCATGCAGGTCGTGACACTTAAGCACAAGAAGGATTCGTGGCCGGTGAAGTTAATCAAGCATCCGGGGGACAATGGAAAGTTATCTCAAGGTTGGTTTGCGTTTGCAAGAGCAACTTCTCTGTGTGAAGGGGACGTTTGCGTGTTTGAACTAACTAAGCCAAGTCCCACCGTGCTTGAAGTGTCAATCTTCAGGAATTCTGATTACACTTAGGAGTGGTTTACTGCCACCATTATGCTTGGCATCATTTTAGAGAATGATATCAATAGTGTTATCAGCTAGACATACTATGTTACCAAGTTTTTCATTCTTGTTTTTAGTGTCTTTTTGACGACAGATGGATCTGTAAATTGAAATGTCCTGATAACTGAGCTTTAGCGATGGTGAATGAAAGTGATTGTAAAATTTTCTAGTTACTCTTATCTTCTTTAGTTGTTTCTTGTTTCTCTCCCAAGTTTGATCATACCTAAATACAAAAATACAATATAGTGCTTTAGGGATACAACCCTCATATCATATTAAACCTTGTATTGGAAATTACAAACTTTTCTCAAACTTTAATATTTTGATCACAAACTTTTTTCAATTCATCAGTTTACAAATGCCATGATATGACTAACGGACCCATCACATCAATTAGCTAAGCATAATCTATACCAATCCTTTTCTTATTTTCTAGTAACTGAATTTGAAGGCCTTCATCAGGGCATACCGAAGAGGTTTTCTACAAAAGCATGGAAATGACCTCTCGAGCTTAGTGTTTCTCAAGGTTCCAGATGGTGAAATCTGGTCAGTACGGTTAGAATTGAGCGAATGCAGGCTTTTGGTTGGGAAAGGATGGCAGAAGTCCGTAGATTATTTCTCTGTTATTCCTGGCCAATTGATGCTCTTCAGATGCGAACAGAACTCCACCTTCCAAGCTGTAATTTTTCATACGAGTTCATCAGAGATTGAATATCCCAGAAATCCCATTATGGGTGAAAAATCAAAAGCTGAATGCGAATTTCTACTGCCTAGGAAGGAAGAAACTGATGATATCTTGGTTAAAATCTTGGAAGATTGTTGGCCAAGCCGAGTCATGAGTGGAAAAACGAAATGGGCTTCTGGGAAGGCTAGTTCTGGTCTGGTTGGTGAAGATACTAACAATTCCCAAGAGCACATAATATTTACGCGCTCTCGATCAGGAGGCAGAGAGTTCTCAAGTTCAAAGAAGAACAAACCTCTGATTTGTTCTTCAAAAAACTGCGAAGGTAGTGACAGTAGTCAAGAATTATCACTTTCACTTACGTCATTTTCTTCTCTCGAGCTCTATTTTTGCAACCTTCTGAAATTCTACTTCTCGCCTTGTTTGTTCTTTGGTCCTACTACAATGTGCTCAAGAAGAGATTTTGTAATTGAAAGGCGGATGTGCTGAGCTCTTATCGATCAATTCATGTGCTCATTTATCTATGAATTGTGGTACTGGTATACAGTCTGTCATTTTAGGATACGATGGATCTTCACCTTTTCACATGACCCCGACGTGACCTAGCTTGGGGTCTCGCTACCCCGGCAACTGGCGGACTAGGTTCACACAACCCTTTGTCTCGCTTAGGCTAGATTCTCATTTGCGCATTGTTGACCACTAGACGGACCTTATCAGTGCCGCCTTTCTTGTTGCCATCTCTCTCTCTGTTTAAAGTGTTTTCTTAATTTTCTAATGTTCAAATCCAATAAGTGTAAAGATCCAATTGGCAATGATGAAGTGTTAATGTGATGGTCCATTTCAGCATTTTCATTTGCAATTTGGGAAGTGTTTTAAAAGTTCTAAAATTTATTACAAAAATGCAATTAAGTCCTAAAACTTTCAAAAATGCAATCAAGTTTGTGATATCCCGAATTTTGGCCTCGTTCGAAATATGTGAAATGGTTATTTCCTCAATGCACTGATAGTTAGTTTTTCTGAATTAATCACTCATAAGTTAACTAATCAATTAGGCGAAGCCGTAAAGAGTTAAAATGCGAAAGACCAGAGAATTCAATTAGGGATTGACCGGTCGACCATAAGTATCAACAAGGGTCAATGTTGCGTTATTATAAGTCAATTAGTGAACATATATAAATTGATTTGATGGAAGCATGTAGTTGGTTAGCAGATGGTTCCGCACGGTTATGACACTAGCGTTAGACGACGATAAACCGATTTTTTTATTGATTTTGTACTCAGAGTATATATTTCAACTCTTGCGATTATATGACAACCGAAAGTCGTCTACAATTCGAAGAGGCACAAACGTGGATTGAAAATTATTAACCATGGGTCGACCGTGCGAAGACCCCTTAAACGCCACCTGATAGTTTAAATCATACTAAAGTCTTATTTGATTGATTTCAATCATGAAATTTAATTCGATTTCGGGTATCAAACTTTCGAGGATTTCAAGAATAACTTATTGGATGTCGCCTCATTATTTGTTGAATTATTGGCAAGTTGCAAATTCTTCGAAAAAGTGAATTATTGGACGAAAATTTGACGTCGGAAAGAGAAGCTAGGCCAAGCAAAGGCCATTGGGCCTCACGCCCATGTGGGTTGGCCAAGGAGGCCCAAATGGGCCACCAAGCCCGATTCTTCAAGCAGGCCCAAATGGCAAAGTTGTAAATTTTGGGCCAAAAAGCTTGTTGTTAAGAAATGGGAAATAAAAAGAAAATGAGTGGGGGGACAAAGAACTAGGCTAGGAGGGTTTTGAAGAAAGTGGGTGTGAGAAATGATGGATTTTGGGGAAAAAATCTAAGCAAAATCTCTCTCTACCCCCTCCCCCTCATGCCTTCCCTTATGCTACCCCCAAAAAAAAAAAAAAAAAAAATTCACCGAACCTCCTCAGCCTCCATCTCACTTTTTCTTCATCTTTTCCTTCTTCATTTCTTCTTCATCCCACTCACTCATCACCGCCGTTTTCACCACCATTTACCACCACTCATCACCGCCATCTCCACCACCACTCATCGCCGTTCATCACCGTCCTCACTGTCGCAAGCCATCACCCAAACTGAGCACGCACCTCATTGGAGCGTAACATTGTCGCCCGCTCGATGCCGCAAGCTTGAGCCGCCCACGCCATCCTTCGACGTCATCGACCACTACCACTGCACGCCCGTCTCTCTCCACCACCACAAACTACCATTACTAAACTCTTAAGCGAGGCGGCCGTGAGCCTCCAAGCTCACCAAGGCATCGTCGCGGTGCCATTTGTGCCACCATTGGTAACGTGAATGCCGTGTCCTTGAGGATGTCGCGCCACCATCGCCATGAGTCCGTTGCCACTGAAAAACTTGTGAATTAACTCGTAATACTTGATTAGGTAATTAATTGCATTTAGGGATAGGTATAGTTTAGGCTAATGGTGGTTAGAGGCATATAATGATGGTTTTGTGCTAACCATGATTAAGGATGGGTAAGGTTAAGGTTAATTGAGATTAGTCTTAATTAAGGATGATTAGTTCAATTAATTGTAATTATTTTAATTAATCATGATTAGCTTAATTAATCATGAATAGTGCAAATTAATGAGGGATCAGTTGTTAAGTATAATTTTATGTTCGTTTTTTTGGATGAGTTTGTGCATAATTCCGATTATTTGAACTTGTTATATTATTGATTGCTCAATTATAGGCTTTATTTACTATTTCCAAAGAGGGTTTTATGGGCAAGAAATGGCAAATCTTGAGATGTCGGGTTTGGACACCGCGTTTTATGTGTTAAAAGGGATAATAGGGTTTTAAAATTTAGGTGTACAAAATTTGACAGGTCGATTTTTAGCACGTGACCATGTGCAAACATTTTATTGGAATTTTAAGTGTGAAAATTTGCCAAAGTTGGTTATTTAAACATGAATTCTTTTGTACTGGGCTAATTAAGAGCAAATAAAATTAGCTTAATTGTTGGCATGCTTGAGTGGTCATTTAATTGAACCCATCACCCAATGGGAGTTTGGGGAATACGCGATTTTTATCGGATCCTCGACGAGTTCGGATGTCAAGTCACAGTTGAGGCCAAACTGATGCTCTTTTATAGAATGTCATCTAGGTGAGGGTTCTAGATGATTTTGTACCTGATGGGACGGGATGATACCTGGTTATGTCAGGAGACCGCCAACTTGTGTGTTGGCCGTGGCCCGAAGGGTCATATAATTGGAACACGTATATTTGATAGTGCGCCTGATTATTGTGGATTATGTCCTGATTATTGTTAATGTTTGTTGCATTGATATTGCCATATGTAATTTACTAATAATATGTAAGGGTGTGCAAGGCGAGGTAAGATTATATATCGTTGGATGTTTAGGCTGTCTCCGAGGCAAATTTACATCTTAATCGAGGCTTAGCTGTTGACTCGCTAAGATTTATATCTCAGCCCATTGTTATTTAAATATTTTTAGGCTCATAGATTCGAGAACTGTCACATGCGGTTCGGGATCCCTTTGGAGATGAAGGATTGACCTGGAGCTAGTAAAGTTTAGGTTAACCCTGACCCTTATTGGTTTTCGTAATGGTTTGTGAATATAAATTTTCTTGGGGTTAACAAGTTTATAAATAGAACTAATGTGACATCCCAGATTTTCAACTCTGTATTCTACTGAATAAATCAGGCATTTCATTGACATGCCTATAGGGTTATTCTCAGAACCGATCACTCTCGAGATAACTAGACTATCTGGGGAAACCATTAAGAATTTTAAGGCAAATAGGTTTGAGAACTCGACCAGGAATCGGCTTCTCGATCGTATCTATCTTTAGAGGCTATTACGACACGAGTTAAAAAACTCAATTTGAAATCGAGATAGACTGGTTCGACATAGATGTGTGGCTAATCGTGGGTGACACCACTAAATTGAAAAATTCTTGTCGACCGGCACTAATTTGATTTTACTATCGTTTTGATACCCTGTGTTCGTATTTGGATCCTCGAGATTTTTACGACAACCGAGAGTCGCCAATGAGTCGAGTGGGCTCATAGTGGGTCGAAGAAAATCGACCACATGTCATTTGCACTAAAAATTTATGAAAGTTACCGGTAGCTTAAGTCACGCTAAAAACGCGTCAAGTTGAAATTAACTGTGAATTCAAGTCCGATTTCAGAAATTGAAGTTTCTTTCATGTCACAATAAATTCTAGGAGTGTCGATTCAGTCTCAGAAGATTTTTCTGGAACCCGACACTTTTTAGGAAAAAGTCGTCGCCAGATCGTTTTTATGCAGAAAAAGCCGGTAATTATTTTTGATGGTAAAATTGGAAGGCGTGATGAATATATGGGTGAGGAAAAATGCTAAGATGACCAATGAGGCATCAATTGATTTTATTGAGGCCATTTGAGGTTGAATTGAGGAGAAACAAGTGTCCAATTGAAGAGAGATAGTGCCAATTTCGTAGCTCCCCCATACCCTAGCAAAATTGGACCATTTGAGAGGTTGTATGGGATGTGTTGGTGGTCAATTCTCAGCCAAGGGATGAAGACTTCATGGGCAAGCAAAGGGGGGGGACAAAACATTGGAAAATCAAGGCACATGGGGCGCTTGTCCCCTCTCTCTTGTCTTCTCTCCCTTCGTTCTTCTTGGCCGGCCACACTCCTCCTCTCCCCTCCATTTTGCAACCAGCAGCAAGACGGATCGTCGGAAATAGCCTTGCTATCGCGTCGGCGGGGCGCCTCGCGTGCACGCCGCCATCGCCCTCCGCCTCCACCGTGAAGCCTCGACGTCCAGCTGCCCTCATGCCGCCCAGCTTGCTGTCCAGCAGCTGTTTCGGGTTCAGTGTGAAAGTCCGCCGGAGCTCCCTCCGCCTCCGGTTTGCCCTTACTTGGACCCGAGATCATCCCCACTACATTTCCCGAGCCTCACCGCACCAAACCAACCTGTTTTTCTTCTGTTTGCAGCCAAGAACAACAGCTGGAAAAGTGGGTTTCCAGCAGGGTTTAAGGCCCGTTTTGAGGTGTTTGTGAACCTCGAACCCTAGGCCCGCTTTGGGGAAAAACGTCCCCCGCGACGTTCCTGACGTTTCGATCCGAACAGATTGTTAAACGGGTAAGTTTAATACTAATCCCTACTTAGTTTGCTAATAATGCTTAGGGGTTGATTAGTGTTAATTAAGTATGATTATGGGGTTAGATTAATTTAGATTAGTTAAATTAGTGACTTAATGATGCATGTTAGGTGGTTAGATATAGCTATTAGCTTGTAGACACGTTGTAGTATTTATTGAACGGGTCTCGAGATTTTTTCCGATCCGTCTCGGCCTCCAATTATGCATTACGGGCCTAAATTGGATTTATTGCTATTTAATATTAATTATCGAAATTAATTAATTAATTAATTATTTTTCGGAAATTAGACCGGGATGGTCGACAATCGGAATTTTATGCTGATTGTCGTGGTGCAGTCCGTTTATTTATTTGAGCTTTATTTTGTGCTAAATTGATTTATTAGTGATTTTAGGATTTATTCCTAAATTGAATAATTGGTGGTTATTAATTGAAAAATAACTGGGCGTTGGTTGATAATGCCAAAAATATTTTGGTGGACCACAGAAAATGGTGGGATTTATGAAAAGGAAAAGTATGGTATTTTGGCTAAGGCCGACCGTGTGCCCATGCACGATATTTTCTCGAGTAAGATAAAAGTGAAAGAAAATACTGTATGACGTGGCTCGGTGACCGATTATGTCACATTGGTGTATAAGACACCTTAGAGAATGCACATGAATTGGGGAATATATATCACTTGGAAAAGGCACGTGGCTCGGTGACCAGTACGTCGCCTTGGCGAATAAGTCGTCTTAGAGAATGCATGTGGCTCAGTGATTTGGTACATCGCCTTAGAGAATGCATGTGGCTTGGTGATTGGTACTTCACCTTGGTGAATAAGTCACCTTAGAGAATGCACGGGACTCGGTGATTAGTACGTCATCTTGGCGAATATGGTGCCTTAGAGAATGCATGTGGCTTGGCGACTAAGTACATCGTCTTGGCGAATATGGAGCCTTAGAGAATGCACGTGGCTTGGTGGCTAAGTATATTATACTGGGAATTGTATAGTACGGATGGAAATGACCAAGGAATGGTCCAATTGATATGTAATCGACTAAGTCGATTGATCGAGGAATCAATCCGAGATGATATGATTGGGTGTCTATTGAATTGTGCTAATATGCAGGCGGAGTATGAGGCCAAGGTAAGTCCTCTGATCCATGTGTGCATAGGCAGCCCATAGTATATTGGCTTACTAATCGGGTTTTACGGGGTAGAACTTGCTGAGACGTAGTCTCATCCCGGTTGTGGGACAACATTTTAGGACTCTGATAAGAAACCTAAGGAGGAAGAACCCGAAGAGGAGGACCTGATGAGAAACCTGAGGAGGAGTCCAAGGAGAATCTCGAGGTGACCCGAAGTATGACCCAAATGAGGACTGAGATACCATTCTGTTTTGCAAACCTGAAGTTATTAATAGTATTGTATTATATACTATATGGTTTGCTCGTATAAAAGTTTGGTTGTGGTTTTCAATCGTGAAAAATATAGCCTGCTTTTCTATCCCATTGTTGTATTGTTTGTGGATTTATTATATGCTTCCGCATGCGTATTAAAAATGAATGGGTCGGCGATGCGCCCTGGGACGTTGCTATTATATCGACCAAGTGAGGGATGGGCACGCGATCGAGGATCGGGGCGTGACAACTAATGCTTTTGGAAATGTTTGTTGTCATGGTTATACTATCCATCTTTATTGATTGATTGGGAATTATTATGTATGTTTCTCTTGCGTTTAATTGAGAGATAAAAAGAATGGGTCGGCGATGCGTCCCGAGACGTCACAAACTAATCGACCATTGGGGAATGCTTGCACGCTCGGGGGTTCGGAGTGTGACATCCTTGTCTAAGTGGTATCAGAGCCTGATTAGTACTTGGAGATAAGATGCGATGGGTCTTGGGATAGTTAGCTAGGAAAAACATTTTTCTTATACTTATGCTTGTGACTGCTTAATTGCTTTGTGCGGGTTGCTTAGATTTCAAATTCCTTATCGAAATTGGAAAGCAAGTTTCTATAAAGATCCTACGAGATGAGCGATCTTGAGCAGAGGACCCTTTAGAGAAGGGCCATGGCGACTTTAATGGGTGCCAGGGGAAGGGCACCAACTCGAGCCGATGCCAAAGGAAGGGCATAGAGATAGGATGGTGCTGGAGGTAGAGCACTAACGCAAGCTGGTGCCAGATGAAGGGCACTAGATGATCCCAAAGTTGACAGGATCCTGCAAGCCCTAAAAATCTTGGGGAACATGACTAGGCAACGAGCTCAAAACCAAGTTGCAGTTGTCACTGCTGATGCCGTTGTTGCACATGTGGAACTCCTACATGGGAATAGGAATGGTGAGCAGCCTATGCATAAATTGGTGGAGCAATTCCTACAGCTAAAGTTGCCAAAGTTCACCGGAGCGGGTGACCCTAAGGCTGCAACCCTCTAGGTCCGAGAACTAGAGAAGGCGTTTGCATTGCTAAGGTGCTCTGAGGAAGACAAAGTGACCCTAGCAATATATCAATTACAGGATAATGCAATCACATGGTGGGACAAAAGGAATAGTGTTTCCCGAAGGTACGGTCCTAGAGTGAGATGCCTTTATTAAAGCTTTCTACGAAAAATATTTCTCGAACTATGCGTGGGAGCAGAAGATAGTTGAGTTCTAGCACCTTCGTTAGAACTAGATGACTGTGGATCAATACGAGGCGAAGTTCACTGAGCTGTTGAAGTATATGCCGAGATTGATCGAGGACCTAGTGGACAAAGCGAGGCGGTTCAAAGACGGTATGAAACTGGAGATCAAAGACCCGTTGGTGCTTTTAAACCTTAAAGATTATGATGACCTATATCAAAAGGCCCAGCTGATTGAGAGGAACCTGAATGAGCAGGCGGTCGTATATAGGTCGTGGCTTATATCGAGTAGAGATAATAGTCAGTTTGTGAAGAGGCCGATGACTGGAGGAAAGTATCTCATCCTCTCCAATCAAAAAGTTGGTATTGGAAATGCAACAACCAACTCAAATCGCACATGTCGTTTTTGTAGGAGAAAGCATGGATCAGCCCCTGTGTCCTACTAGAACAAGAGCTTGTTATGAATGTGGCCGCATAGCCACCAGGTGAAGAATTGCTCGTGCAGGTCCACGAGAGCGTAGGCTCCACTATCGTAGATGGGGCAGTCGGCAGGGAGTGCGTCGCAGAATACACAAAAGGGTATTCTAAACAGACCTCCGATGTAAGGAATGGTGTATGCTGTCACTAGAAAGGAGGTGAGGAACTCATAGAACGTGGTTATAGATATGCTCTCGTTGAATGACCATGCTACTTATACTTTGTTTGATCCTAAAGTCACGCACTCTTTTATTGCTAAGTAGTTTGTTAAGTTAGTGGGTTTAAGTTTGAAACTGTTGGAAGTGGTTCTTAGTATATCTACCCTATTAAATGATAAAGTGTTGTTTGTGATAGGATGTTCAGGTTGGAAGGTAGTCATTGGTGATTGAGAGGAGAGTATAGATTTAATTATGTTAGCATTGTTTGATTTTAATGTGACCATTGATATGAATTGGCTCACCAAGTAACAAGCTATAATGGACTATTATTGTAAAGTGATTCAGTTTAACTCGTTAGCAGGTGGTAATTTGAAGTTTGTTGGGAATTGATGAGGACCCTCATTTACTTTAATTACTTCGCTTGAGGTGACCTGGTTGTTGGATGTGGGTTGACAATGTTATTTGACAATCGTCTTTGATACGTCAATTAAGGAACTAAGGATGGAGGACATCGTCATAGTGTGGGAGTTTTCTGATGTCTTTCTTAAGGAGTTGCCTAGATTATCTCTAGAAGGGAGATAGAGTTTGTGATTGAGTTGGCCCTTAGAAGGGAGCCAATTTCTAAGGTACCATACCGTATGGCGTTGTTGAAGTTAAAGGAATTAAACATTCAGATGTAGGAGTTATTGGACAAGGGAGTCATCTGCCCTAGTGCATCATCACCTGGGAGATCGCCAATTTTGTTCGTGAGGAAGAAGGATAGTTCATTGCGTCTTTGCATCGACTATTGTCAACTCAATCATGTGACGATTGAGAACAAGTATCTGTTGCTAAGGATAGATTACTTGTTTGACTAGCTGTAGGGAGCTTCAGTATTTTCCAAGATCAACCTGAGGACAGGTTAGCACCAGTTGAGGATTAAGAAGGAGCATTTATCGAAGACGAACATTTTTGCATGCCGACTTAGGGTTAGATGATTGTCCAAGTTATACGTCACATCTGATTCTAAGTCTTATGTGATTTCTTCATGCCATTTGTGCATTACTTGATTAACTTTGAGATTCTTTAATGCATGTTTGTGTTCTAATTTTTAGTTATTGACATGCGCACTTTTATAAATCTTGATCTTAAGGTATTAAATTGACCCAATTTTGACTCAAGCCCTTCTAGGAAGTCGTAAGGCACACTTAGAGGTTTCTAATGCCATTAGTTTCATGCAGATTGCTCATTGTTAGGGGCACTTTCCATTTTTTTCAAAACTAGACTAGAATTTGGACATGTGATCAAATTCAGATCCTTGTTCTGACCCATGTCTAGGCAGACTTTTGATATTTTTGTTCCATTTTTTTTTGTAAGGATACTACATTTGTCCCTTTAACAAAACTTGTTTGTTATCATGTTGGCTATATTATGTATAAATTTGGTGATTTTTAAATTTGTTTTGATAAGACAAATCCTTATAATATTGGCTGAATGTCCTATTGTTATGACAATTTCCTAACATGCTGTTGTTTGTTGTCTAATTTTTGTAAAATCATGTGTAGCTCATTTAGAAAAACTTTCTTCACAAAAGTTGTTCATTGTCATGTTGTGCATGCTAGGGAATTTGGTCATTGCCAAACTATCATTAGGCATTATCCAATTTTGCTGTCTTTACATGTTTACTTTGAGATTTCTTGACATGATCTTGGTTATGATTGTTTAGATAAACTTCCTAAATTAATTTATGCATGAACCTAGGTCATTCCATCTTCATGAAGGTTGCTTTAAATACCTTGATATTTATTGTTAAATGATTTTCGACGAGTTTTCTTTACAAATCAATTTTTAAAATATTTTAGTACATGTGATGTTTCTGAAAACAGTTTGACAATAAATTCTTTTCCAAAAGCTCGATTTGGCTTAAAGAAGAGTCATGGTTTGGACTATATTCAAAATGTCTATGATGCTGGTGAGTGCATTTATGCGAGCCCTGAGCTAGCCCTGGTAATTGAATATGTTCCATAGCCTAGATATTCCTTAATCTGAAATATTTTCAAACCCCTTTAAATCCTGATTTGACATTGTGAAAAGTCACGGTTTGAATTGTATTTAAAATGCCTGCGACGCTTGTGAGTGCAATTATGCAAGCCTCGAGCTAGCATTGGCAATTAAATGACTTTCATAGCCGAGACATTCACTTTATCTCAAAACTTTTCGTAGATAACTTCAAAAAATGTCTTTGAAACATCACACGTGCCCTCATGCATACAATCACATCATTCACTAGAGATGCTTGTATTTATGATTGACGCATGCCCTTGGTAATAAGTGACCCATTGGCGGTTCACTTTATTATTTGATTGATTAAGAAATAAGGTCCAAAAGACCTACATGCATGTTTAATTCCCGCAAATGCATGTGATTTCTAGATAAATGGTAGGGTCGATGCATGATATTGAGGGAAATCTTGAGATCAAATAGAGCTCCTCATAAGGGACTTACAAGTGTTATTGGCCACACGAGATCACAATTTGTCAATAATGGCTATAAGTCACAAAAATGGATTGGGTATGTATCTTAAAAGGACCTACGTATAAACTACGAAGGCTGACCCTGAGGCCCAAATCTTCTTTTTGAATTGAACTTCCTTTGAGTGATTGATTTTAGTATGATGTTGTGCTTTTGATTGTTTTGACATGTATGCCCTTTTCCTTTCATTGTATGTACCTAGTTATAAATTTTCTAAACTAGATCTAGATTAGGACTCTGAAGATGGAGAGGGCATGAAGATAGTGGAGGTTGATGTCCATTTCGACCATTATTTTGTACTATTCATCCCCGACATATGTCTCGAGTTCTCATTGTTTGTATAAAAGCCCGACGATTTGTGGGTTCTTTTCTTTCTTGTTATTTAGTTCTATTTTTCTCTTTATCTTTCTTAGGATTGCATGACAGATTTACTGCTTTCCTTGTGTGTTTACTTACTACTTCACAATTTTCAATTCAATTGAGTGCTTCCTTTTCATTTTCTTTAGATATAGAATAGCATGAAAAACGGCCAATTATGTCACGCCCTGACCCTCGGTCTCATGAACATCCTTCAACTTTGGTCGATTTTAAAATGCGATATCCCAGACTACATATCGTCGACCCTTTCATTTTTGATAGCACATGCGGAAAGCGATTACAAAAATCCCAGACAATAAAGCAATGGGATATACAAGTAGGACTAGAAAATTTAACCTTAAAACCAACACCCTTATTTACATATACAAGTCATGTTAAAAAGGTTGGTTTCTACTCAAATAGATTCTACAGCCAAAATCATCAAATAGGATTGGCGACTCAATTCTCATCAGGGTCCTACTCTGGATCATCCTCGTAGTTCTCCTCCAGATACTCCTCTTCGAGTTCTTTCTCCTCGGGTTCTTCATCAGGGTCCTGAAATGTTGTCCCCAAATCGGGATGAGACAATGTCTCAGCGAGTCCTACCCTCTAAGACTCGATTAGAAAGACAATATGCCCCAGGGTGCTCTAGCCACACAAAGAGGATTTAGGACTTACCTCGCCTCAGTCCATTCCTGCACGTCAATACAATTCATACGTCGCTCAATTTATATCATCTATCAACCAATACTATCTATCATTCAATACCGTCTATCAAACCAGTCGTTATTACGACATATGCTCTCCAAAGCTGTAATATATAGATGGTAGCTCGCTCAAGCTGTAGATAGATAGTAGCTCACTCAAGCTGTAATATATATAGATCGTGCTCGCACAAGCTGATAAAACGATCTTAGCTCCCAAAAGCTGATATATGTATAGATCGTGCTCGCACAAGCTGATAAAATGATCTTAGCTCACCGAAAGCTGCCGCAATATTGAATATAGTATACTATAATTGCTCGCCTAAGCCGATACATATATATAAACCAATGCTCGCCAAAGCTGATCATTCAATAATAAACCATAGAACTGGATATTCAATCCAATAATAACCAACGATTCAAAATAGTCATACAAACCAATTACGGTGCTAAAAGCCAACACCGGGTATTTTCAAGTTAAATACCACAACTTCATCAATATCACTCAATTCCACACTTGGAATAATTAACCACAATCATCATTTCACTCAAATTCTCAATTAAACAAACAATTAGCACAAATTGACTGCACTACTACGATCGGTGTAAAATTCTAACGACCAGCCATCCCGGCAAAATTTTCGAAATTATTAAATAATTAAATTTAATTCCGAAAATTAAATAATTAAATATTATATTATAATATTATAATTTAATAAAATAATATTCATAAAATTCGAAATAATTAATTAATTAAAAATAATTCATTAGGGCTTAAACTAGATTACACTAATTTAAACATACAATTAGCCCTAATTAAACATCCACTAAACTAATCATACAACTAATCTAATTTACATTTAAATAATCTAATCTAACCACCTAAACCTATTTAGACTAATCTAAACACCCCTTAAGCATAATTAACTCGCTAAGCAAGGATTAGAAGGTAAACTCACCGGTTTTGCGCGCCGGCGAGTTCACGGCGACCACGACGCCAAGGCGGTCGATAAACCCCGAAGCGGCGACACCAAGCGAGACCGGGAAGGGCTTGAAAACGGGCCACGAAGCTTCCAAAACCTTGCTGTCTTCGGTTTCTGTTCTGCTGAACTGAGAGAGAGAAACAGCGGCTGAACGGCGAGGAAACGGGCCAATCGGAGCTTCGGCGAGCGGGTGGTTGGCAACCGGTGGCTCCCAGGGGTCTTGGGGATCTTGCTGGTGGTTGGTATGGGTGGAGGTAGGGTCGAAATGGTGAGAAAATGGCTGAAAACCGCGAAACGGCCGAAACAGGCGGAACCAGGCGAGTCCAGGCGGTCCGGCGGGCCGTTCGTTCGTGCCAGATTTCGGGAGGCTACAGGGCTCCTTTCGGGGCGAGGTTGGACTTGTTGGAACGGTCTGGATATCCTCTTCGCAGCGATGGGTGGCTCGTTTGCTGAGTCATCCGAGAAGTTAACTTTAAACTCATGTTTTCACCAAAGGGTCAGCTGGAGCAGAAACCGGCGGAAGGGAAAACAGAGGGGGAAATGAGGTCGATGGCAAGGGGGAAGGGGCTGGCTCGGTTTCTTGGCTCTCCTCTGGTTTTTCTGAGCTTCCTCAAGGCCTCTACAATGGATAAAGCCACCAAATGAGGAAGAAGAAGGCTGTCCAAGAGGGGGGGGTCTCCAAGAGCTCTTCTAGCTTCAACACTTGTCAATTTTTCATTTGTTTTGCCCCCACATGACCTCACGTGACATCAGCCCTTTCTCTCTCCTCAAATCTTCCTTGGCAAGCTTTCAATGGGTCCAAAATGTGGTGTACCCCTTGGCATACGAATTTTGTAACTTTGTACATCAATTTCATTCAATTCCTAGGCCAATCAATCCAATTTGAAGCTCAATAAAATCAGTCCATGTGTCCTCGACCTTCTTATGACTTTTCTCCGTCATATGATCCAACTTGCATCCCAAAGATGTGATCAAAAGCGGCCCTCGACAATCTTGAACAAAAACGGCCTTACTTTGCTTTTCTACGCCAAAAATATCGGTTTGTAGAAAAATCTTCGAGGATGAGTCGACGTTCCTAAAATGAATTGTGACATACAGAACCTTCAATTTCTGAAATCGAGTTCAATTTCTCGGTTAATTTCAATCTGGCGCAACTTTAGCGCGTCCTAACCTACCGGGTAGCTTTTAGGAATTTTCTGCGCAATTGACCTGTGGTTGATTATTTTCAAGTCACAAAGTGCATCTTCGACACATTGGCGACTCTCGGTTGTCGTAGGAATCTCAAGGTTTCAAATACGGACACGGGGTACCAAAACGACAGAGAAATCGGTTTAGTGTCGATCGACAAGATTTGTGAAATCAGGTGGAATCACCCACACTTAATCACATGCCTTTGTCGAGTCGACCTATCTCCGGTCTCTAATCGGTCTGTGCCGTAATGACCCTTGCATATTAGCACGATCGAGCAGTCGGTTCCTGGTCGAATTCTCAAGTCTATTGCGTTTAGATTCCTTAACGGCTTCACCTGATAGACTAGTTATCTCGTGAGTGGCCAACTCAGAGAAGAAAGCTATAGGCGCGCAGATGAAAGGCCCGACTTATTCAATTGAAACCAGAATTGTAAAATCGGGATGTCACAAATTATGCATGATCGCCTAGTTTAGGATAAACTATCCTAAAAAAGTAAAGAAGAAATGCATGGACACGTTGGGTAAACACAACATACCGTTTAGATACCGAAAGGGCACTAATAAAAATATTGACGTAACTCAAGTCCTCGGATCTAATTATATGATTGCGTAGGAATCAAAAGAATACTCCCGACCCTTGATTGGATTTCTAACCAACCCCCAAAAACAAGGCTAGTGGCGACTCCCGTCTTATTTTTAGGTTGTCCTAAATAACTAGACCATATAAATGAACCCGTCGCGTGGGGTACGGGTCTTGATAAGACTGACCATGATTTAGCATTACCCACATGTGAAAATTCCTAATGAAGGAGTGCTAGAGGGAGGGCTACCATGATCCATGATAAAAGTTTTTTCAAATCCAATATTCACACTTGACCTCCTCTCTTGAGGTGTGTCGCTCGTGTGGGTATGGGTCGCAACACTCCACTATCAAACGGGTACGAGTTTGAGAGAATTCGCGACCTTGTAGAGAAAACTCACAAGAGGTTCGATCCAATAGACGAGGTGATAACGTCTTTTGGAATGCAAACCGTCAGAGAACTCTCATGATCAAGTACCCATAAATCCGACCTTTCTCCTTTCCTCTTCTTGTGAAAGGGACCAGGCGGTGAGATCGGGTCACGACAACAAGATATCCCTCGTGATAACAGGTTGTTAATTTCTGTTTGAGACTATGTCCTTCAAATCCTTTGGGTGAAAGGACAGCCAGTCATCCCCATTCTTATTGGTTTCGGTCGCATTTCCTTGTTCCAAAATTATTTTGAGGAAATGAGTTTTATTTATGTTGTTATGGGAAGAATGAGCCTAATTCATATCAATCCTTTCAATTATGTATTAGATAAGTTTGCGCATGTGCATTTCACTATGCTGTGCAGTGTTTTTGCTTTGGAAAATAACTTAAATATTGTAAATTTAAGCAAAAATTGATTTGACTACTGACTAAGTTTGATTTCTTTCTTTCTTTCTTTATTTCGATAAGAGATGCCAAAGAGGTTTCTGTAGAGCCATGGGGAGACCTCCCAGGCTCAGTGCTTCTCAAGGTTTCAAGGGGTACAACGGTTTGGCTAGTGGAGTTGGGATAGAGTGACGGCATGGTTCTGCTTGGCCAAGGATGGCCGAAGTTCACCGACTATTACTTCATCAGTTTCGGCCAATTCCTTGTTTTCATACGAACCGAGCTTAGTCGTCCACGTTGTGATCTTTGATATGAGCGATTCAGAGGTTGAATATCCCCCAGACCTAGTGATCGTGGATAAATCAAACCCAGAACGTGATTTTCCTCTACTCAAGAAGGAAGAAACTGATGATATCTCTGCCGAAACCTCAGAGGATTGTCGGCCTAGCCCCAGAACGAGGAAGAAGTCAATATCAGCATCAGCTTCGGCTACTCGAAAGGCAAAATCTAGAATGTTTGGTGAAGATGACGATTATTCCCATGAACACCGATTTCTTGGTAACATTTGAGTCATTTTATTGGCTATATATATCTAGGCAGCATGGAGTTTTTTTCCTCTTTGCCATTGAATTTCTTAACGGGTGATAATTCTTGTATGAAAATACTTGTATGTTAGCGTGTTAATTCTTCCCAAATCAAAGGAGATAAGAGGAATTCATTGGCACAGAAATAAATTTCAAAGGTCGTATGGTTCAAACAGTGAGACTTAAGGACCAAAACTGTATGATCGGCATTCATCCATTAGTAAGTATCCGTGAGGAATGCACAATATATTTTTTTATGTAATCAATTTCACCTTTTCCTGTTCAGGCAAGTTCTGCTGATAAACCATAACAAGAGCGAAGGAAGAGAGAATGATTAGAAGCTTTAGAACCATTTCTATTTGCCAAAAGCACGGTAGTTAACAACTACATTGGCCGATTCGACGTGAAAAAGGTGCAAAAAAAGAAACAAAACTTCATAAGATTATATTTCTAGCTAATAATACATCTGTACTTCTGTCATTTTCCAAAAAATCATGCCAATCAGAGTACTTGTTGCACTTTTTTAAGTGTAATCAGAACCCCTGCATATGGAGACTTTGGGCACAGCAACGGTTTCTCTCAACCAGTTCAAACACGCGAATGTCTCCTTCTCCCAAAAAACTTTCCTTTGCAAACAAGGACCAACCTCAGGATAATTTCCCAGAGCAGCAGCTCCCCAAATGCTTGAATAACTTCACTGACCATGATCCCTTCATACACTAAAGCGTCACAAACTGTGAGCTTTTCTTGACATGACTCCACATAAATCTGGCAGGTACATTCTGTAGTATACATTTGATGATCCAAGATCAGCCTTAACAAAATGAATTCAGGCCATGGACACGGTGCAGCAAATATTCTTAGGGAAAGCATGGGGAAACAATTCAAGCCTGAAAATATGTACTCTTCGCAGTTTTTCCATGTGCAGTTAGGTCGTGCAGAGTCTTACCACACTGGCGTATCTCAGACAACAAGAAGACATCAAGATTACAAATGCCGGGCACACTGATTTGAACTTCCTGGCCATTTTGAGAGCAGGCGGACTTAGCCCTTTCAATCTATAAGGAAGAGAGCTTGCACTCCCTTCATACTTGCTGATGACGCCTGTAAGTAGCCGTAAGAGACATGGGGAACATCCATCATATTCTGAAATGACAGACCGAATGCCTGTACCGCAGTTCAGAGATGTGACAAGAGGTTAACATATCCTCCTTTCGCTTAAGGAATCTCCCCTTGGGGACATTGGAGTAGAACCAAAGAATAAACAAGGCAAGAAGTAAAGTTCCAAAAGGCTGCAAAACGAGAGCTTGAGAGAAGAACATGACACCAATGAAACTGATGAATCTTGATTATAGTCAATACCATCACTGTTTTTGAAGAACTGTTGTACTTTAGCTAGTACGTTCATGATGGAGTGCGATTGAATCGTACCGTATCGTCTTGATACGTTACGATGGAAAGACACCCTTTTGAAAGGATGCGAGTGAGTCATATAAAAGACTCCGGGATGACAACTGTTGAAACGGTTGGCAAAACATACGCTCGGAAATTCCTCTCCTTGGTTTGGCTCATTTCCATCAAAGAAGAAGGAATGCATTCCATTTCACTTTTATAAGAACAGTTTGCATTTACGCCGTGGAAATCGGGTGTTTTCCTTGTGATTACATTCAGACCAACGTGAAGTATTATTGTTCGTGATTCATCCGCAATTCAACGATCATTCCGGGGTTAATTATTGTTTGCGCATCGGATAAAGGTAAGTCGTCTTCCGCCGACTTGAATCCCAACAAGAACAAATCAGAGTTCTGTTCTTCTTCGAACTTGAGAACTCGCTGCCTCCCGATCGAGAGTCTATAGATTTTAGATGTTCCTAGGAATTGTTAGTACCTTCACCAACCAGACCAGAACTCACCTCCCCATAAGCCTATTTTGGTTTTTCACTCGTTATTCGGCTAGGCTAACAATCCTCCGACATTTTGACCGAGATATTTTCCGTTTCTTCCTTCTTGAGCTGGGGAAATTCGCATTCGGCTTTCGAATTTTCACCATGTACGGGATTGGTGGGATATTTGATCGCCGATGGAAGGCCACTTTCGTTCACATTGAGAGTATCAATGGCCCGGAACAATAGAGTGGTAATCTAGGAACTTTTGTGGTGACGGAAGCACCTGTTGCTTGCCTACCAGTGACAGCTCCGTCACCTTATCGTTGTTCTGGTTGTAATATGCATTTTACTATGAACAAAGTAGCTAAATGTTTGCGCATCCCATGAATAAATAATTATCCCAAACACCACGGGTCCCAACTTTTCACGAAGCACAACAAAAACAATTGTACATCCATCAGATAATTCCAGAAAATAAACTGCATTCTGCATCACTGAACTCTGCTTTGGACCCTTACACAACAGAAAGTTTTCTACCTTTTGGAAGAAATAAAACGTGAAGATAGGCCTCAGGAAAAATGACGTTATACGCATCATTTATGAGTTATCACCGCAACCATTATATATGTAAAATGAATTCTTTTTTTATTTTAGAACCCTTCAAATGATATGTATTTGGACCCTTGTGTACATATTAATGCGTATCTTATATGTATTATAGGGTATTTTTGTAATCATATTTCTGCTGATACCATTTCTATAATTAAACACTCCTATAAATACATATCATTCAACCCTAATTGGGGTTGAGCCACTGCAAATACTTTGTCATTGTTTTCTCTTTGAATCTAAACATTAACATGATATCAAAGTTAGAAGTCTTGAGTTCAAATCTTTTCAGACCTCATTTGTCTTACCAATTAAATATGTCTTCGTTTGATACTTGGCAAAAAGACCAGACTAAGTGTGAGAGGGAGTGTTGGAATAATAAAGTATTAAAACACGCATTTATCTAACAATTTAAGTTTTTAGAGCATAAGCTATGACCCACCAAATCTCACACTATAAGCCAAATCTACAAAGACCGAACAAGTCTTTTTGTCTTCTACAAATACCAGATACAAACATAATCAGAGTAACAATTTTATTTAACAAGCAGTCTTGGAAATGAACTATTCATCTAGTGGTGAAATAAAAGCAAATAGCGCGAACAAAAGCTAAGTATATTTCATTATCTGAAGAAATCTGATTATCATTAAAGAAAAATCATTTTCGTGCATTAATTCGGATACTTCGCATGCAGTGGTTGCACGTAATAAGAGAACAGCTATTGCATTGAAAATTGTAAAGTTTACTTAATTAATTATTTTAATAACCCGATGACCGACAATAAAACCATTTTGTTAACTCCCATTCATTCTCTTCGATTTTTGATTGACCTTTCACTATGGCCGATGAGCTCCGACTAAATCAAAAGCCACGTTCAATGAACTTTCTCTTGGCTCTTATCGATTAATGTTTGTTCCTTCTCACCCCAAATCATCACCACTTAATTCACTACCGCAATTGAGTAAAATCAGCTACGCCAAGCTTTCAGCCAAACAAAGTTAAAAAACTAGGGGCTGAAGCATCCGAATGCTTGACATCTGAAAGAAGCCGTTGAAGGGTGATGATGAATGTCTTGCATCCCCGGCAGCGGTATGAGCCTCTGGAGACTCCTCATTTCTTCAAGATCATACTCTCCGACTCTCTCCAAAGTGGAAAGCTTGTATGCTCTCTGCACTCATATTTCAGTTCTTGCTATTCTTTATCTCTTTTTTACTGTTTCTATGCGTTGAAGTATGAGTATATATGTATTGGTAGTCTGTCCTGAAAATGGCGAATTTCGCCAACTTATCTATTAAGCAATGACTTTCAAATGTGCACCTGGTTCACACGAGCCTCGTGCATCTCTGTCTCTTATGGGACTGATATAATCTAATGATCTGGTTCTAACAGTTGTGATGCACTGGGTTCTCACGGAGTTGATACATCTAATATCTTGCGGTTCTACGTTTTTCTAATTACATAGACTCGAAATTTCATCGCAGATGATTCCTAAGAGGTTCGTAGCAAAATATGGAGACCGCCTGCCAAACCTCTTGCTTCTTAAAGTTGCAGGGGATGCAAATTGGCCAGTGGAACTAGAGAAGTGTGATGACAGGGTATGGATTAGCAAAGGATGGAAGAATTTCTTAGATTATTACTCCATCAACCATGGACATTTGATGGTCTTTAGATATGAATGGGGCTCAATCTTTCATGTCCTAATATTCGATAAAAGTGCCTCTGAGATAGAATATCCCCGGAAACCCATAGCTCCTGAAAAATTAGCGGAGCCCGAGGTGGTCGAAATCGATGATGTCTCGACAGAATTGGGTGAGTACATTTCACCTGGAGAAAGGAGGGAAATGAAGTCGCCATCGTGCTTGGCTTCTCCTGATAAGCTGATGACGAAATCCGATCCTGTTAGCCAAGATCGAAATAAGTCCTGTGCCCGTTTGCCAATGCCATATTATGAAGCTAAAGGCTCTTATTCAGGAGGTAGAGGGACTTCGAAGCTCAAGGAGTACTTGCGCCCGTATCGTTCATCACTAGACTACAGTGGTGTTATTTATTTCCCTTAACTATAACTCCTATCCTCTTTCAATCGCTCAAATGATTGAACAGGTCTCTTGTTTCACATTTTTCAGGCAAGGTCAAAGAGTCCGAAAAAAGAGCTACCCCTTTTGAGCAGATTCATCTTAGATCTAGATGTACAAACCCTCCTGATGCTCTGAAAAAGGCCAGGAAATTCAAATCAGAACATCCTTCTTTCCTCATCGTTGTGCGGCACTACTACCTCGAGCACTCTAACGTGGTAAGAACTTATTCATTACAGAAAACAGAGATTTCAAAACGTTTTAATGTTGACCGCACAGCAAGAATTTCTAACAATATTAGAATTTGGTGTTTGTTTCTGGTATAGTTTTAAATGTGAAAGTGCGTGCATGCGTCTATCGAGCTTCTGGGCAAAGAAGCAACAATGGGAAAAGATTATGGTGTATCACAAGTGGTGATATGCATAAAATTTTCTAGTAGATCTATGTACATGAAAAAGAGTACAGTGAGGCCTACTCATAGACTTTGCTCACCAACTTAAGACACATTTACAGCTACATGTCTTTCGTTTTTTCCGTGAGCTTTCATCCTTATCTTGACTTTTCTCTTTGCCCAAGTACTTCGTCAGAGGAGCAAGGGAAAAACAGTATTCCTTTATCATGTCCCTAAGATTAGTTTCATTGTGTTCAAAGTGGTTTTTACAAGCATGTACTTGATCAGCATGTACCTAGTGGATTTATGAAGAGCCAGATAAGGAAAAGCCTGGTAGTCGAAGATGTGACACTCGAGTTTCAGGGCAGGTCATGGACCGTGAAGTTCTTCAACTATCCAAATTACTACTGTGGAAAGTTCTCGGCTGGTTGGGCCATCTTTGCGACCGATAATTCCTTGAGCACAGGAGACGTTTGTGTGTTCGAACTGATCAAGAAGACCCCAATGGTCTTCAAATGGTCGGGCACGCCGGTTCAAGCGATTAGCATGCCGCTGAGGAGAGAACGATCTCTGTCTCGCTTTTCCTGGAACATTAGATATATAATTTGTAGATGCTGATTGAACTTTTGTTTTCTGAAGTGTATGGACCAGGCTTTGATGGACCATAAACGCATAGCAGCGATTATGCATGCCGCTGAGGAGAGAACATTTTGGTAACATCTCTGTCTCGCTTTCCTCCTGGAACATTAGATATATAATTTGTAGATGCTGATTGAATGTGGTCTAAATATGATTTACTAATTAACACGCAATTTCTTTTTTTCTTTTCACTTATTTAATGAAAATCATGCAATATGCAATGCAATATTAATTAAATGACTTAATTCTAATGACATGCAATTTTTAATTAAATGGATTTAATAACAATCTCTAAATGACGTGCATTTCATGAATTTAATTCTATATGACATTTACATGACATTTTTTTCCTAAAAAATGCAATCTATCATAGAGAATGGAACTAATTTATTCTAAGACATTTTTGTATTTCTTTTCATGAAATTCGGAATTAGGAAAAATGTGAAAATTATCTAACTAGATTAAGATTCTATTCAATTTGCATTAGGAATTAGGTTGAGCCAAATCTTAATTTAAACTAAAATATTATCTTAACCCAAATAATCCTAAAATGCAATCTATTTAAGGAAATACCTAAACACATATTAAATTAAGAAAAATATTATCTAAAATTAAACTAAGTGCAATTTTACCCTAATATGCAATGACGTGCAAAATATGCCCTAACTCTACATGACATATGCATGATGATTTTTTGTGTTTTCATTTTATTAATTTCGAAATTAAAACTGACAAATAATTAAACATACAACCTAAGTTAAAAAAAAACTAGTAACCTAAATTGACTGATGTGATTTTTGATTTTTTTTAAATTCAGAATAAAATTTCTATTCTAAACATACAAACCCTAAAACAAGAAATAAATTCTGAAATTTATATTCTAAACATACAAACCCTAAAACAAGAAATAAACCTAATTCTAACATACATTTTTTATTTTTTTTTAAGAAAAATATTGATATCCAAATTGACAAACCATATCTCGAGCATGAGATCGGGTTGGCCAATTTTACCTAAATCACGAATCGAATCTCGGGTGAGAGATCGGATTAGTGATTTTTCAAAAGTGATTGCGAGTCGGATTTCGGACGCGAAAATCGGGCGACAAATTATTAATTTCAAGGCAATTTCATATCAAACATTGCATCCTTACACTGAGGAATAATTTTACTAAAAGAGCTAGTAAAATAATAAAAATAACAAAAAAATAAAATAAGATAAATAAAAGAAAAAAAGAACTACCTAATTAGGGTTTTGGCCTCCTAAACTAGGGTTAGCCGACGGCTAGATGGCTTTTCTGATTGGAACAAATTAAAGTGGAAGTCATGTATGGACCAGACGCTTTACTTTGATGGACCATAAATTTGGGCGTGCATATTATTTTGATGAAACAATGAAATCTTGACAGCTTCCGTGTAGAAAAATTGTTGCAACTTTTCCTCACGAGCACCCGTAAGAGCGGCTAAGACTAGGCCCAGGTGATCTCACCTTGCTATGTATACTGTGCTATAAAGTAACTTGCAAGGCCCCAAGAAGCCAAGAGGCTCAGCTCAAGAGCCCATAGTAGGTATTTTTCCAATTATGCCTCTCCAGGAGGTGACCGTGAGCCAGGTTCAGACCTGCGGAAGATTAGGTCTAATATATTTCCCAAGCCTACCGGTAATAGATGGGAAAATTGTCCAAAAAACCCTAAACCTATTGTACTTTTATCAATTCAGTCATAAATATTTTAATTTTGCCAATTTAGTCCTAAACTTTTTCACTTTTTGCCAATTGAATCCATTTGGCCAATTTTGGTCGGAAAATGCTAATGTAGATGCCGACGGTGTCACGTAGAACGGCTGGCATTAAAGTTGACAACTTTTAATAATATTTTAATATTTTTTTTATTTTTTTGATTTTTTTGTTATTTTCTTTTCTTTTCTTTTTGGATTTCTTCTTTGCCTTTTCCAATGGCCGGCCAGCCACAAGCGACAACTGGCCACTGGCCACAACCAGCCGACTGGCCTCACTTGCCACAGGCGACGCCCGGCCAAGCAAGGGCTAGCCCCGACGAGGGGAGCCCTCCCCTAGGCACGGCCCGGCAAGGGTTGCCTAAGCAAGGCCGACCCTCGCCCAGGCTAGGTGAGGCCGACTTGCGCCCAGCCGGGCAGCCTTGCCGAGCAATGGCGAGGCTGCCCTAGCCTAGGCGTAGGTCGGACTCACCTAGGCGACCCTTCCTAGGCCATGCTTGGGTGAGGGCTCCCCTCACCCGGCCAGGCCTCACCTGTGGTGGGCGAGGCCAACTAGTTGGCTGTGGCTGGTGGCCGGTCGGCTACAGGAAAAGGCAAAGAAGAAAGCCAAAAAGAAAAGAAATGAAAAAAAGGGAAAAAAACAATAAAAATTCAAAAAAATATTAAAATATTATTAAAAATTATCCACGTCGCATCGATGGTCCTACATGGCCACCGCCAATAAGACACGTCAACATTTTCTAGCCAAAATTGGCCGAATAGACTCAATTGGCAAGAAGTGAAAAAATTTAGGACTAAATTGGTAAAGTTAAAAAGTTTATGATTGAATTGGCAAAATTTCAATAAGTTTAAGGCTTTTTGGATAATTTTCCCAGTAATAGACATGAAAATTTCGAGCCAGCTAGGGCCGAAGTTTGGTGGGCCGGGCTTCTCATGTAAAGATGTTGCTCAAACCCACCTTCGCTACTCCTGTTTTTCCTTTATTGATTTAGGTGTGGAAAGAGTCTTCCCTACCCAAGAAGTGTCTTTACTTGTATTGTGTAGATCAATTGTGTGCTTTAAAAGTACATTCCAATTCAATCGGTGCACCACCTCAGTTCGACCTCTTCCAGGCTAGTTGGTTTTGTGCAGCATCAATTAATTAGCTCATCAATTTGGAAAGAGTACTTGATCTTTAGAAGCGTGGAGTGAAGCAATGAATGACTATAGCTACTTCTGCACTCTTAGGCGAACTTGAAACGTGTTTTCTCTGTAGGAAGCGTATTAATAAAGGCCCCCAGAAGCTACTATCTTCCATCCATAAAAGTAATTGTGATATCATTTAATGGAGTCTTATCAAGTATATTGTCAATGTCAAAAGGTAGTTCAATTAATTAATCAAAGACAATGTGTCGTCTCACTTTGAAGACTTTCTCTCAATGATGTTACGGTTTAGGTCTTTCATATCATGTCAACACTGACCCAAGAGCACAAGCTAATTGTATTGATTACATAAGGAAGAGGTTGTTTAGATATATTGATTACATTTGAAACTCAATAATTCAAATATAGAGAAATTTCTTATATTTGAATCGATTGACTAGTGCCGATAAGGCAATTGTTATCCAAACCCTCTTAAGTCTTCTATGCATTCCTGAAAATTATGATGCATGCGTCACGGGCCGACAATTTCCTAGGCTGCGGAACGACCCGTGCGGCCCCGACAAGCGAATTCGCCAAGCCAGCCTTCCTTCTATAGTTGTTCCAGCTAACAATGCGGTGAATAACTTCTTTGTACGAGATTGTACCGTGCCCAGTTTTGCTCGAGCGTCTAGTCAATCGAATGAGATAGCAGATCTCTTTAGGTTCAACAACTAGTTTCGGCCTGCCATGACCTCGTCAGGAGAGCGGCATCAGCTCCCGACCAGTTTGTGCGCGAGAGGCCAATCCCGCCTTCAGAGCTCCTACGTGATATAATCCTTCCATCCTAGAACTCCTAGCACCAACCGTCCTGACATCACTCCGACGAACCAGTTGTATTCGTCTCCTCTGCCTCCTCACTCTTCACTCGATAACCCCAAGCACCACTCACAAGTGTCACGAGTACGAGAGGATTCACGGACCGTGACATTCTCCCCCACTCAATTTCGCAACGCCCTCGTTGCGATATGTTTTGTCGCTTCCTTGCGTCCCTTAACCATTGATGCGCCACTTTTGGGGTTTCCATTGAATGGTCACGCTCGCCCAACAAAATAGGTTTTGCTCCATTGGTGGCCTCTTTTGATCTCAGCTGTTCGGGCCATTCTCGGTCACTTGCACTTTCTTTGGCAAGTGTGGCATTTTTCGCCAACCACATCTTTTGGCAGCACCATTTTTGCCTACTAAGGGGGTGCATGACAACCAGTAATTTCTATTCCATAAATAATTTTTCTATTCCAAACTTGTTTCGAAATAGAAATCTATTTGATAAAATTATTTCATTTTTTAATTTCTAAAATAGATTTTGGTTCTAGAAATAGGTTTGGAATAGAAATCAGAAGTAAGAATTTTCTACTTCTCTATTTCTAGAATAGAAATGAGAAATAAAAATTCTTCTTATTATTCGTCGCCACCGACCATCATCCGTCAAACGCCGCCACCGATCGCCGGCCGCCGGTCGCCGGCTTGCCCCGCCGCCACCGTTCCAAAAGGAAGAAATTTTGTGTCATTATCAAATGAATTTATATTTTTAGAATATAAATTTTGTGTCGTTATCAAATGGTTATTTTTGTTTAGAAACTCTTCTAGAAATAGAAATAGAAAAATCTATTTCTCTTCCATAAATCAATTTCTGGCTAGAATGGTTATCATTCATCCCCTAAGCATCTTGACCCCCAGCAAACCAAATGGAGGTTCTTTCCTTGTTGAAAACGTGGTAGTAGACCTCTTTTTTGAATTCACCGATCGATCTAGAAACGTTATCCCTATTCAGCGAAGATTCGGTTCTTCTCCAATTCTACCGGCTCGGCGAGGAACCAACTCTTCCTAATGCCCCCATTGTCATCCTAGAAGCTTAGTCGAGAGCCACGCTTTATCCGAGCACCTTTTGCCTCGGCGATTCACTCTCCGCCCTCGTAGGACCGGGTAGACCACTAGTACTTCTCAGTTCAACCCACACTGGAGCGAGGAGTCCGATTCTCCGACTCACCCACTTACTATAGGAATTCCTGCTCTGATACCATGTGTCACGGGCCGACAGTTTCCTTGGCTGCAGAACGACCCATGCGACACCAGTTTCCTTGACCGTGGAACGACCCATGTGGCATCGGATGAGTGGAATTTGCCAGGCCAGCCTTCCTTCTATAGTTGTTCCAGCAAACAATGCGGTGAATAACTTCTCTATAAGATCATACCACGCCCAGCTTCGCTTGAGCGTCTAGTCCATCCAATGAGATAGCATATCTCTTTAGGTTCAACAACTGGTTTCGGCCTACCATGGCCTCGTCAGGAGAGCGGCATCAGTTCCCGACTATTTGTGCACGGGAGGCCAACCCCGCCTTCATAACTCCTTAGTGATATAATCTTTCCATCCTAGAACTCCTAGCACCAACCGTCCTGACGCCACTCCCATGGACCAGTTGTGTTTGTCCCCTCTGCCTCCTCACTCTTCACTCGATAACCCCAAGCACCACTCACAAGTGTCACGAGTACGGGTGGATTCATGGACCGTAGCACATGGCTCTTTCAAATCTGCACCAGCAGCTTTTCCATCCTTTCATTAGTCAACCATGATATGCACTCTCTTTTTATATTACTCCTCGGACATGGGCATGGAGATCCGATTATCAAGAGCACTTAAAATACCCCAAAAGTCTCATAAACTGGCTAAATTCAGACTTCGGCCTGTCCAAGCTTTAACCTAAAATAGTTTGCATCCAATTGGTAGGATTTAAATGGACGATCAAATGTTCCAATTAACAACACCAACGCTAAGTTGATATGCATTTTCTCTATTATATACTTCGGAGAGTATACTCCTTTCAAATAAATGTAGGTCTCTTCAGACTCTCTTCCAAAGTTTAACCTTAGCGGCATATTCTTCTTCCGGTAATTGGTGATCATGGTCTCCACGCGTAATGCTATTTTGCAAGCTTGAAAATAGCAAACCCAACTTGAACCGAGATCTGCCCTTATTAATCTTTATCTAATTATCTCAAAGCATTCTTAATATTTCCAGCTTCTCATAAAGGACAAACACAGCAGAGCCGCTAAGCTCACAATGCCAAGCACCTTCAACAATCTTCAGAAAGTCGGGTTGCCTAAACCAGAAATTGAACATCTTTAAGTGTTTGCGGAGGAGAATGATCATTTAGCACCATTTGAAAAGAGTAGAAACTCCTAGAGCCTGAAAATTGACGGCAGCATAAGGAGACTACTAAAACCATTTGTCATTACCAGGGGTTCTATCAAGCCGGCAACCCACAAATACTTCCAAACTTCTATTGGTCCTGATAAATAATCCACTGTTGATTGCATATCCTGCACCAGAAAAACATCCCATAGAATGTCTCGAAACCCACAAGATCAGCTTCGGTGATATTTTCAAAACTAGTAGTTTTTGAAAGGTTGTATACAATGTCAAAATCTTCCATTAAAAACCGACGAGAGGAGATTTCTCTTGAAATATCTTGTAATTGAGACCATAATAACTTGCCAATTGTATTAGCAACATTTACAATTGGAAGATGAACACATACATTGTTACATTGGTTCCAACACTGCAAAACACTACTACGATTACTTTTTAACTTGCACACTCAATTGAGACTCAAGAAAACCCAAATTCTACCGGCACGATTATCACAATAATTATGAAGCCAATACCTGTTAGAAAGTCAATAATTTTCAATAGTTGAGGCATTAGACTCATTGATTCTAGTTCTAAAAGACAACTGAAACACATTCTTAGCAACTATTTTTCTTTTGAACTTCTTGATGCTTATGAGGCTTATTAGCGCTCCTAGTGTTCCAGTGTTGCATATTCATAAAGGAAGAATTGGATGAGTTGGGTTTACCAGTCAACCCTTTCAGCATTGCAGCTTCATTCTTCTTCCTTCCCCTTTACTTCTGCACTATCTTCTAACTTCGATGGCGTTCTTGGCCACCAGAATTCTTGGAATTCCATGAGACAACCACAACATCATCCTCATGGAGAAGAATGGAATTGTCTATATCAGATACATATGGCGACTATGAATCTGAGACCTCCTCATTCATTTCCAAACCACCAAATTTATCTATCAATTGCACATTACTTGTTGGTGTCTGCTGAGAATGGGGAGGCAACAAAACCCACTATCCATACAATTTGATCAGCACAGGCTCTGTCCCCTTTAGGAACCTTCTTCTTAAACCAGTCTTTGCTTCAAAATATGACGCAAAGAAACACTGTGCCTAAATTATGAGCAATGCTTGCATTTTTTGAAGCCCAAGGGCTATGTGATTTAAACACATCGGTAGACCAAATGGCATAGTCTCTACGTTGAGGGGTTGAACCTCAATTTATTATTATCACTTTCTTAAGTTTGGGGGTATCACATATATTTAAATAAACAATCAAATTGTGAAGAACACGAGTTATGCTAGGTCATAAAAACGCTCCCTTCGCTTAAAGAAAAGTTAATCAAAGGGTCATTTGCAAAAGGTTAATACAACAAAATATTTCAAGCAAGTACCCTCATAGAACATTTACTCCAAACTAATGTTGTCTTACAAAAAATCTCAAACTGACGTATTTACCCAGAATTTATGTTCGTCTCACCAGAAATCCTAAATTGGTAATTTTGACCTAAATCTACCATCTATTAGCATTCCATTCAATACTCTATTAAAATGCACACATGTCAAGAAATATGTCAAACAACTACGAGATGGACTTGGTGAAGAAAATGGCAGATCCATATGAGAATATGATGATTGATGTGATTGTATCCTCATTTTTTTTGGGGGGAGGGTAAATACAAGGTACAAAATTAAGAAAAAATAATGTCTTAAGTCTACAATGCCAATATTATCGCTAAGCAAAACATAAAATAATTCTCTAGAAGGGTATGAGTAAAACGTAGTATTCAAACACTTCGCTTTGCCAACATTAACAAGCATATCAGCAGGCCGATTGCCTTCTCAAAAAAAAAAATATGATGAATTTTGAACTCAAAATGGGAGCTCAATAACCTTTTAATATCCTTAAGTACTGCTGGACCAGTGAATATATCCTCAATTTTAGAATATGATGGATTGAACTATCACCATTTGAGAATGACAAGAATGACAATTGAACAAACTTTTTCAAGGTACTTTGCTTTGGACCGAAGAACAACTAATAAATTACCAAATTTTAAGGTATTATGCTTTGGTTACACAATAAAACTTTTCTACCTTTTTGAAGAAATAAAATGTGATGATTATATCTTAGTCCTCAAAAAACTACACATCTCATATCATCACTCATACACATGCCTGATTCAATATAATATAAATCAACAAATCTCAAAGGTTACTCGACTCTTAGAAGAAGGACACTAGAAATACAAAAAGTTGTGTACGTTACTCATTTTAGTGCCAAGAGTTCTTTTCGAATCACTTAAGTGCTACTTTAAAAAACGATCACTTAAATGTCAACTCTAATTTGGGTTATGCAAAATCTGACATAGTTATATGTTATTGATTTCTCGGTCCTACGTGACTTGCCAATGTGCCAAATCAGTATATAATCTCTAAGCAATGCCATCTAAAAGTCATAAATAGTGATCATTTAAGTGCCAAATTTTATTTAAATTAATCACTACAATGTTAATTGTTGTTAGAAAAAGAGCACTTCACTACCAAGCACGCCACGTGGAAATGCTATGTAGGTAGGATTTTTTAAAAAAAAATAATATGCCAAGTCATGTAAAATTATTAATTATAAAAGTCATGTATAATTTTTGGCTGAAATTTTCACTATTGACACCTAAGTAATCATTTTTTTCTCCCATTTGGCATTTAACTAATCTGGTAAAAAATTTTGACATTAAAATAAGCTTTGTACACAACTTTTGATACTATTGGTGTTTTTTTTGCCCTCAACTCTTAGAATCGACAAGTCTTCTCCACCTTTCTCCCTTACATGTGATTTTTGTCTCACTAACTCTCCAGATTTTATGTCTAGTTAATCAATAACAAAAAGAAAAAGAACTAGCATGTCTTATTGAGGCTATATAAAAACCTTATAAAAGCTATGTGCAATCAATTGACATGTCTAAATTATATTTATTTGATCTATGTAACATGCATTGTTTCTTCTTGTAGAGCCCTCCAAATGATATTTATTTGGACCCTTGTGTACTATAAGCCACACCTACAAAGACCACATACAAATTTTTTTATCTTCTATTAAACCTTTCTTTCAACCTACAAAGATAAAATATAAACATAATCAAAGTGAGAACTTTTACCACAAGCAGTTTCGGAATGAAGCTCTTCATACAAATGAAATAAAAGCAGATGTAGTAAACAAAAGATAACTTTATTTCATTATCTCCAAACATGCTTATCATTAAAACATGTTCGTGCATTAATTGAAGTATTTTCAAAGTAATAATTGCACGTAACACAGATCGCTTAAAGCTTTCTTGATTGGTTACTTTCTTTTTTTGGTCGAATAATTGGTTACTCCTTTTAAGAACGTGAAGACAATCAATAAAACTATTTTACTAACTCCCATTCATTCTCTTCGATTTTTGCTTCACCCAACTTCACCTTTTACAATGGTCGATGAGCTCCACGAAGTCAAAGCTGTCACATCTCTCGAAAACAATAAAGAATGGGAGATGACATAAATGGGAGATGATAACTTGTTATGTATGTATGATAAATCAGCAAGTTAGTTCAATATTAGAGTTTCTATAATTCATCAAAAAAGAATATGTATAACTCATTTAGACCACATCCAAAATTCAACTTCCAACAATCCCCATCAATAACACTCTTGTACTATTGGCCACTGTCTAAGGAACCTAAAAAGACATTAAAGATTTAAGGAACAAGCAACCATAACATAGTGAGTAGTGTATCACTTTTAATCATATCAAGCATCTACTATGCACATTTACAAAACCAAACCACAACTCATTTGGCTCGAATCTAGAATATAGTATACATGTAAGATCAAAACTTTCAACAAAGAATTATACAAATTAGAAATACTCTTTTGATCAATCATCATCAAACATCAATTGTTGAGTTCGTTGATTAATTTCTATCAAATCATATGCCAATTGTCCATTTCATTGACCAATCTCAAATCAAATATCAATGGTCCATTTCATAAATCAATCTTGTGCGCAAATATTTAATTATGATTACGGATATCGATCCATGATAAGATGACCAAGATTTGTCCCTTGGCTAAGTCTTCACCTATATTTTAGTGGCCGGTTCACAAGGACATTCTAAAATTAGTTTGCATACCCAAAAGCTCTTCAATATGCTCATAGAGACATTGAGAATCAACATCAACCCACACAAAGCCAATCAAGAATTAATATCACAAAACCAAACATATAATTTTCCATGCACATCCACTAAGATACCTTTGGGAATTCATTTCATAAATACTCATTAAACCATTTCAAATACCATATAGAGTAGCAAAAGCCCGATCCCAAGTTATGCATCAAATATGCTATAAACATCACTTTTGCCTTTTAACCAAATCACACTTTGCACATAATATGTCAATCCTTCTCATTTTCAAATACATTAGTTCACAAATTCAAAGAATAGATAGCACTATTCATCTAAGAATGCCTAAGACCAAACAACATATAAACTTTTTCGCATTAGATCTCTCTTCACGGAACTCTTTTTCAATCGAGCTTACAGTTAAAAAAACAAAAAAACAAAACCCTTTACCCATGGCTTGGCTTACCCAAAACCTAACTAGCAACCAACTACATTTGGCTTGAAAGCTGCTAATCCAATACTGTCCATCATGCGTGCCTTATTTTGAAAATTTGTTTCAAGCTCGGTAAATCTAAATAAGTTATGTAAAATCCTACAATTTCACATCATCTTAAACTGTTAGCCTTTATAATTTTTTAAATTAAGAACTTCCAAATTGGAATTCGCAATTCAAATTTCACTTAATTAAGAATTTAAAATTACTCCGATCAGGGGAATAAATTAGTTAAATTCAAAAATTACTCATAGAATTTAAATTAAAAATAAAAAACTTTCAGAGTACTAGAACACTCATAGTTTGGCTGACCCAAAACCTAACTAGCAGCCGACTACATTTGGCTTGAAAGTTGCTAGTCCAATATTGTTCATCATACGTGCCGTATTTCAAAAATTCATTTCAAGCTCCGTAAGTCTAAAAGAGTTACATGAAATCTTACAGTTTCACAATATCCTAAACTATTATTCCCTATATTTTTAAATTGGAATTAGTAACTCAAATTTTGCCTAATTCTGAATTTACGCCTTAATTCAGAAAAATTACTATGATAAGGGAAAAAATTACTTGAATTCTTACCTTACGTTTTAAATCAAAATAAAATAGACTTGACGAGAGTTGTGACATGTACGTGCAAGCTTCTCCTTTCCCTTTTCTGCTTTTCCTTTTCTACCGTGTGAGCTCTTCTTTTCCCTTATAAAGCTGAATCCACTTAAGTCCTAGGCAGGACTTTAAAAGGCCTATAGGAAACAGAGGGGAGAACCCTCCTAGGGAGAGTGACCCCTTATGCCCCTGTTCCTAAATGATGGGGGTTGTGGGACGGGACCCACAACTCAGTTGATAGGGGTCGCCCTGCCTTTGCAAGGGCCCCCCGACCTTAAACTAAGGGGGGTAGAGGTAGCTCCCATGCCTCGATAAATATAGCGGCTGGGGTACTCCCTGTAAGATTGGACCTAAGCAGGTCCTTAAACTGCTCATGGAGGTAAAGGCGGGAGAACCGCCCTAGGGTGGGTGACCCCGTACTTGCCTCCCCAACCTCTCAGTCGGTTGGTAAAACATAGACTGGGGATTTGGGGGCTTATAGGCAGTGAGGTACCACTGCGTCAGGGAAACCTGGCCCGGATCCTGACTTTGCGAGAGTTAACTAGACTCTTCCAATGCTCAGGCTGGATATAAGGTAGGTGAAAATGCTACAGGCTCTGGACATGCCTAACGGCACAGTTCCTAAACCAATTGGTCCAGTAGCTTCCCCCGGTTTAGGAACTGTGCCTCCAGTAGCTTCCCCGGTTTAGGAACTTGCCGCCTTTTTCGTCTTTGTATTATCAGCGGTCAGCTTTTTCCTTTTTTTTCGTTGACCGAGTCAAACTCCATATTTTACGAAAGCCATATTCAATGAATGTTCTCTTGGCTCGTACAGGTTCATGTTTGTTTCTCCTCACCCGAGATCATCATGACTTCAGATTAGTCCTTGAGATGTTTTAATTTATCGAGTCTCGATTATGAGTCCTCTGACCACTTATTTACTGCTACAGTTGAGTAAAGCTCAGTGTGGCAAGCTGTCGGCAGAAGAAATAAAAATAATAATAATAATAATAATAAAGAACAGGGCAAGCTGAACATGTGAATGAATGACTTCTGAGAGAAGCCGTTGAAGGATGATGAACGTCTCGCGTCGCCGGAAGGGGTATGAGCCCCAGGAGACTCCTCATTTCTTCAAGATTATACTCTCCGACACTCTCCAAAGTGGAAAGCTTGTATGTACTCTGCACTCGTATCTCAGTTCTTGTTTATTTTGGGGGGCGTCAATGGGTTAAAGCATGAGTATATATATGCTTTAGTACTCTTTCCTGAAAATGGCAAATCTCGTCAGTGCAATTTTTTTATAAACAAGGACTTTAATGTATACCTGGTTCACACAAGCTCAGTTCATCGACTGTCTCACGCGGAACCGGCGTGATCTAACGGTTGGGTGTGGTGCATTTCCGAAGTTCTAATTATGGTGATGCATTGGGTTCACATATATACTTGAAATTTCATCGCAGATGATACCAAAGAGGTTCGTAGCAAAATATGGACACCGCCTGCCAAACCAGTTGCTTCTCAAAGTTGCAGGGGATGCAAATTGGCCAGTGGAACTAGAGAAGAGCGATGACAGGGTATGGATTTGCAAAGGATGGAGAAATTTCTTGGATTACTACTCCATCAATCTTGGAAATTTGATAGTCTTTAGACTTGAAGGGGCTTCTTTCTTTCATGTTCTAATATTCAATGAAAGTGCGTCTGAGATAGAGTATCCCCGGAAACCCATAGCTCCTGCAAAATTATTAGATCCTGAGATGAGTCAGAATAGATGATGTCTCGACAGAGTTGGGGGAGCACATCGTTTTGCCTGGAGAAAGAAGGGAATTGAAGTCGCCATTGTGCTCGGCTTCACCTGATAAGCTGATGATGAAATCCAATCTTGTTAGCAAAGATCGGAGTAAGTCCTACGCCTCTTTGCTGACACCACATTTTGAATCTAAAGGCTCTCATTGAGGAGATAGAAGGACTTCAAAGCTGAAGAAGAACGTGCATTCATATTGTTCATCACGATACTGTGGTGCTATGATTTATTTCCCTCAAACATAACTTTCTTTCCTCTCTCAACTGTTCAAATGACTGAATAGGTCTCTTGTTTCACTTTTCTGCAGGCAGGATCAAAGAGTCTGAGAAAAGAGCAACCCCTTTTAAGCAGATTCGTCTTAGATCTAGATGTCCAAACCCACCTGATGCTCTGAAAAAGGCCAGGAAATTCAAATCAGAACATCCTTCTTTCCTCATCGTTGTACAGTGCTGCTATTTTGAGCACTCTAACGTGGTAAGAACTTATTCATTACATAAAACAGAGATTTCACGACGTTTCATGTTGACTGCACAGCAAGACTTTCTAACAACATTATTAGAATTTGGTGATAGTATTTGGTATAGTTTTGAATGTGAAAGTGCGTGCATGCGTCTATCGAGCTTTGGGCAAAGGAGCAACAATGGGAAAAGATTATGTATTACAAGTGGTGATATGCATGGGATTTTCTAGTTGGTCTATGTACATTGAAAACCGTACAATGAGGGCTATTAATAGACTTTGCTCACCAACTTAAGGCACATTTACAGCTACAAGTGTTTGGTTTTTCCCACAAAGCTTTTATCCTTATCTTGGTTATTCTTGTTGCCCAAGTACTTTGTCAGAGAAGCGAGGGAAAAACAGTGCTCCTTTATCATGTTCCTAAGATTAGTTTCATCACGATCAAAATGGTTTTTACAAACATGTACTTGATCAGAATGTACCTAGTGGATTTTTGAAGAGCCAGATAAGGAAAAGCCTGGTAGTTGAAGATGCAACACTCGAGTTTCGGGGCAGGTCATGGACTGTGAAGTTCTTCAACTATCCAAAACGCTACTGTGGAAAGTTCTCGGCTGGTTGGGCCATGTTTGCGACTGATAATTCCTTGAGCACAGGAGACGTTTGCGTGTTCGAACTAATCAAGAAGACTCCAATGATCTTCAGAGTCTCGATTTTCAGGCGTGCCGGTTAGGCAGGAAGCCGCGATCATGCATGCTGCTGAGGAGGGAACATTTTGGTAACATTCTTGTCTCTCTCGTACCGGAGCATTAGGTAGTAGTTATGAAGATGCTGGTTAAGTATGGTCCTTTTTGTTTTCTAATTGGCACAATGAAATGGAATCATGAGTGTACCAGATGCTTTACTTTGATGAAACTCTAGTTGGGTGTGCATTTTATTTTGATGAAACAGTGGAATCTAGGCAGCTCACGTCCTGAAATTTGTTGGAAGTTTTCGTTACACGCACTTGTCAGAGCAGCTTAGACTAGGCCCAGTTGATCCCACCTTGCTATGTATATTGTGTTACAAACTAACCTTGCAAGGCCCCAAGAGCCAAGAGGCCCAAGAGCCCATAGTAGGTATTTTACCAGTTATGCCTCTCCAGGAGGTAATGGTTGGACAGGCTTGGACCTATGGTCGGAAGATCAGGTCTAATGTGTTTCCCATACCCATTTGTAATAGACATGAAAATTTCGTGTCGGCTAGGGCCAAAGTTTGGCGGGCTGGGCTTCTCATGTAGGGATAATACTCAAACCCGCCCATTTACATCTAAGGTCTTGGCAAGCAAAATAGGCCACCCACCTATTGATCACCTCTTCTGTCTTTATATCAATTTTTGCCTCTCCGATTTTTTCTCTATTATTTTAGGCGTGGAAAGAGTCTTGCCTACCCTCAAGTCTTCTTTACTTTTAATGTGCAGATCAATTGTGTGCTCTTAAAGTACAATTCAGTGCAATCAGTGCACCACCTCGGTTGGTTTTGTGCATCATCAAATAGTTATCACATCAATTTGGAAAGAGTACTTGATCTTTAGAACTGTGGAGTTGAAGTGATGAATTACTATAGCCACTTATGCACTCTCAGGCGAACTTGAAAATGTTTTCTCTATAGGTTGTGTATTAATAAAGGCCAATAAACGCCACTATCTTCCGTCCATAAAAGTAAGTGATATCCATTTAATTAAGTCTTATCGAGTATATTGTCAATGAAAAAAGGTAGCTAAATTAATTAATCAAAGATGACATATCGTTTCACTTTGAGAATTCTCTCTCTCAATGATGTTACGGTTCAAGTCTTTCGTGCCATGTCAACAATGTCCCAAGAGCACGAGCTAATTGCACTAATTACTTAAGGAATAGGTGTTTTGGTTTTCAAACATTATTTACATTCGAAACTCAATAATTCAAAGATAGAGAAATGTCTTTTGTTGAATTGCCTGACTAGTGCTGTCAAAGGCAATTGTTATCAAACCTTTTGAGTCTTCTATGCATTCCTGAAAAACATGATGCACCACCCTTTCAAATCTGCACTAGCAGCTCCTCCATCCTTTCATTAGTCAACCATGATATGCATTCTCTTTTTCTTTTTCGTACTCCACGGACACGAGCATCCCGGTTATTAAGAGTCAATGAAATACTTCGGAAACCCCATAAACTAGCTAAATTCAGGTTTTGGCATGTACACGTAGGCTTAACTCAAAATAGTTTTTACCTAGTTGGTGGGATTTGAACAGGCGATCCTCAAACGTTCCAACTAATTGCGCCAAATTTAGGGTTGATATGCCTTCCCTTTATTATATACTTCGCAGAGTATACTCCTCTCAAATAAATGTAGGTATCTCATGCATAGAGTCAACGTTACATGCATTCTCTTTGTCAACGCTGGGGGTTGATATGCATTCTCTTTAGACTCTTGCTCCAGAACTCAACCTTAGCATCATATTCCGCTTCCGGTAATTGATGATCATGATCTCCTCGCATAATGTTGTTTTGCAAGCTAGAAAGTGGCAAACTCTAACTTGAGCAGAAATCTGCACATGCTGTTTCTTATCAAACTACATCAAAGCATTTTTAACATTTCCACCTTCTCATGAACGACAAACACGAGAAAGCCTCTATTCTCACAATGCCAAGCACCTTCAACAATCTACAGGAAGTCAGGTTACTTAAACCAGAAATTAAACAACTGAAGTAATTGTGGAGGAGAATGATCATTTAACACTATTTGGGCAATATCAGAAATTCCTGGAGCCTGAAAATTGACAGCAGCATAAGGAGACTGTTGAAACCATATGTCATTACTGAGAGTTCTATCAAACTGGCGACCCACAAATCCTTCCAAACTTCTATTGGTTCTGGTAAAAAAAAAAAAACCCCGCTTAACTTGATTGTCCTAGACTAGAAACACATCCCATAGAATGTCTGAAAGCCCAAAAGATGAGCTTCATCGATATTTTCAAAACTACATATAGTGTTAAAATCTTCCATTAAAAGCCCAGGAGCAGGAGTAGTGATCTCTCTTGAAACATCTTGTAATAAAATCTCCCCAATAGCATTAGCAACATAGACAATAGGGAGATGAAAAGATACATAGTTACATTGGTTCAAACACTGCAAAACAGCTTGCGGGCTCAACTGAGCTCCAAGAAAATCCAAATTCTACCAGCAGGGTTTATCACTAAAACCATGATGCCAATACTTGTTAGAAAGTTGAAAATTTGAAATAGTTGAGTCCTTAACCATAGTTCCAGAAGACAAAACAATTGAAACATCATTCTAAGCCACTATTTTTCTTTTTAACTTCTTGATGCTTATGAGGCTTAAGGTGCATTTGGTAACCATTCTATTTCTAATAATAGTTTCTACTGAAATGTTTTTAAAGTTCCCCAAACGAGTTTCCAAACATTTGAAGACATTTGATAACTATCCAAAATTCCTACTTTCATAATAAAATTGAATTTGGCACGATCCTTAATTTTTTTTACTTGTAATTTTTTTTTTTAATTTCTTGTTATAATTCTATGACATTTTTTCTTTTTCTTCTTTTTCCTTCTCTTTTTCTTCCTCTAGCCGATTGCCAGCCACGGCAACGGCGACCAGCAAGATGAGAAAAAAAAAAAGATTTTGGAACGAGGCAATTTTTTTTTTTTTTTAACTTCTTGATTTTTTTTTTGTCTTCTCTTTTTCCAAGGAATCAAAAAAAAGAATAAAATATTGTTTGGCACGTTACCAAATAGGCTCTTATTAGCGCTCCTAGTATTCAGTGTTGCATGTTCATTTAGAAAGAATGGATGATTTGGGTTTTAGCAGTCAACTTTTTCAGCATTGTAGTTTCAGCCTTCTTCATTCCCCTCTACTCCTGCACAATTTTCTAACTTCGATCGCATTCTTGGCTGCCATGTAGGTTCCCTAGGAGAAATCTTGGAAGTCCATGAGACAACCACCATGTCACTCTCATGGGGGAGAATGGAATTGTCCTCATTGGATACATCCGAGACTTTGAATCTAGGAACCCTACCTCATTCATTTCCAAACCACATGTTGCTTGCCGGTGTCGATTGAGGATGCATTTGATTAAGCTTTTTCAAGGGTTTCGGCCTCCAAAGCTCATTGGGGAAATGTTGGGATGTTTGGCAAGCTTGTCCAATGAGCTTTCAGTCAAATGCTAACATTGGAGAAAGTTGAAAGCTCAATGCCGATAGGGACTAGCTTTGGGCTTTCAGTATTTTGTTAAATGCTGAAACTACTTTTTTTTTTTCAAAACTACTATCATAAATTTTTTAATTTTTCGGTTTTACCTCTCATTGTTCCAAAACTACCCTTACTTTCACTAGAGTCGACAAAGAGTTTAATATTATTTAATAAAAAAAAAAAATGTAATCCAAAAACTCTTTATAAAAAAAGATTTGCCAAACATTCTTTACGCCAAAATAGCTTTGCAAAGAATTTTTTACCAAACGTAATTTGCATTTTCCCAAAACCCTTTAGGCCAAAGATATTTGCATTTTCCCAAAACTCATTTCCAAAGCTGAACCAAATGCAGCCTGAGAATGGGGAGGCAACAAACCCTCACTGTCCATCACAGTCTAATCAACACAGGTTGTACCCCTTTTAGGAATCTACTTCTTAACTTCCTTTTTTTGCTTCAAATTATGACAAAGAGGAACACTTTGCCTAAATTATGAGCAATGCTTGCATTTCCTAAAGCCCCAAGGGATATGTGATTTAAACACAATGGCATACTAAATAGTATAATCTTTATGTTTAGGGGTTGAACCTGAATTTATTATCATCACTTTGTTAAGTTTTTTGGGATCACATCTATCTAAAAAAACAATCAAATTTAAAGAGCACAAGTGGTGATAACTCACAAAAACTCTCTCCTTTGCTAAAGGAATAAAACTTTGAAGGGTCAAGCCCTTAAAAAAAATGTAATTGAATGATCATTTACAAAAGGTTAATACTACAAAATAAGTCAAACTAGTATCCATTGTCCATTTACTTAAAACTAATGTTGTTTTACAAAAAATATCAAACTAGCATATTTACTCTAAACAAATTTTTGTATCATCAAAACTCTCAAACTAATAACCCTGACCAAAATTTAATATCCATTAGCATTTTTTCTAATATCCTATTAAAATGCATACATGTCCAAAGACATGTCAAATGAGTGCAAGACTGATGTGGCTTGATAAATGATAGATCTATCGTGGAAAATTCACGTGTGTTAGCAGCATTTCATTTAATATCTCATTAAAATGTGTTGACACCAATATTTTGATGACTTATTTAGTCATTTACTACAAAGGAATATTAGAGATTTATCCCAATCCCTAAATAGAAATATTAGTGAAATTGCATATAGATATTATAAGCATTTTAATTAACCCCATACATTGCACTTTTATTGGACTAGAGCTAATGGACTCAAGCATGAAGGCTTAGATTTAATTATACAGACAATGCGCATTATAGTACAGATTAAGCCAAGCCCATTGAGAGCTTTGGTGGCTGAAAATATCACAGAGACAGCCACATGGGAAGCTGAAATGAGACATATTGCATTATAAAATGATGTTTGGAGAATAGAAAGGTATCATCTTTGAAAATTGCAATTATGGGAAAATAGAAGAAGAGAATAGCCCAATTTCCTAATGAGAATAATGATATAATCAATAATAGGAAATAAGGACATCACCTCATCTTGCAAAAGGTGCCCTAAATCTGGACTATATAAACATGTTTCATAAAAAAAAATAATAATACTTAAATTTTAGCCAATGTACAATATAGTCATTGAACTTTTAATTTGTTCAATATGATCCATAAACTTTAACCTATGTGTCATGTGATCCTTGAACTTTTAATTTGTTCAATATAATTTATAAACTTTTGGTACATGTTAAATTTAGTCGATAGATTATATAAAAATATTTAATGTTATCTCTAATCTTAAATTAATGGAAATACTAATTTACCAATGAGAGGATTTATGCTTAGAATTAGAGAAGACCAGGTTAGTTGTAGTAGGTATGCTATCTCACAATAGACGAACCTCTGTTCAAGCCTTCAAGGGATTGTCTTTTGGCCGTGAACTATCCAGAAATATGGATTAAAGTATAAAGACGCTAAAAAATGCCAAGATAGTAACATTTGTAACTTAATAAAGCTATATTTCTCAAAGGATCCTATTAGACCGGAGAAAAAGTGTATAATTCAGGATTTATATTAAACATTTACTAAAAATTTAAGATCACATTGAAAAACAAGTTAAAAATTTAAATATTATATTGAATATTAAGTTGGTACACTTAACAAACCAAAATCTAATCATTCCAATACACGTTAGTATAAAGTTCTGGGCCATGTGTACCGAGAAAGGAAGACGTACGGCATACATTGAAAACCAGAAACAAGTAAACGGAGGGAAAAACATAGGGGACAAAAGAAGGGTCAGAAGGAAAACTAGAAACAAGAAAACGTAAGAGAAAACAGAGGGAGGACAGAAGGAGGGTCAGAAGGAAAAGGCCAAAAGAAAGCTAGAAAAAGAAAAGAGTCAAAGAAGTGAGATGGGAGAGAAAGAGAAGCGTCTCTTCTTCCTCGGGCGTGCGCTTCGTGTGCGGCCACTCGTGCAGCTGCCGAAATCCTTCCCGGCGCCCTCGCGCATGAACCGTCGCTGCAGCTTCTTCAGGGCACCGCTGCCCCGATCTGGCGGCGCTCTTTACCGGTAAGCAACGTCAGTTTTCTTGCAGGCTTTTCGGTGTTTTCCTGCGAGCACGAACCCTAAGCCGGCATCAACGGCGACACATGGAGCTCCGGTAGCCTCAGCCCCGTGCCGCTCTCCAGATCCCCTCGTGGCCAAGTCAGTCCACGCCGGTTTTTGACGAGCTCAGCCGCGTTGTCATCAACTTGCCAAAGCTCCAGTGGCAGCATCCCAGCTCCTCCCAACGCCGCCGCTTGCAGTCCTGTTTCCTCTGCTACGCTGGTTCTTCTGTTTGCAGGTTGCCCATACCAGATCACCACCTACGCCGCATCAAGCCGGCCCTCAGTCCAGCCTCTCTCCCTGCATTAACAGAAAGGTAAAAGAACATTTGGCTTGTCTTAATGGAGGCTATTAAAAAAACCTCATCAGAGCTCTGTGCAATCAACTGAGCTCAATGTACCATGTGTCCTTTCTTCTTGTTGAGGCCTCCAAATGATATTTATTTGGACGCTTGTGTACCATAAACCAAATTTACAAAGACCACACACAAATCTTTTTGCCTTTTATTAAACCTTTCTGTTAATCTACAAAGATAAGATACAAACATAGTAAAAGTGAGAACTTTTTCCCCAAGCAGTTTTGGAACGAAACTCTTTACACTAATGAAATTGAAGCATGTATATCATGAAAGAAAGATACATATATTTCATTATCTCAAACATGTTTATCAAAAAAAAAAAAATGTTTGTGCATTACTTGGAGTATTTTCAAAGTAATAATTGCACGCAACACATGAATGATTAAAGTTTACTTAGGTTCCATTTGTTTTTTAGAAAATAAATTATTTGAAAAATATTTTTTTAAAAATAATCACATGTATTACTTAAAATAATTAGTCAATAAAATATATTTTATGTCTAAATATTTTATGAAAATATTTTTCTTTTATTCATTTTTATAAGTGATACAAATGATATTTTTAAAAAAAAATATTTTTCAAATCATTTATTTTTTAAAATAATTTTAAAAATAAAGAATAAAATTGTTTTACTTACTCGGTTACTCCCATTCATTCTCTTCGATTTTCGCTTCACCTAATTTCATCTTTCGCGGATGAGCTCCGAAGGAGTCAAAGCCATGTTCAATGAGCATTTGAATGTTTGTTCCTTCTCCCCCGAGATCATCATGACCTCTATAAGTCTCCATTAAAGTCCTCTAACCACTTATTTACTGCTACAGTTGAGTAAGTTCAGCTGTGGCAAGCTGCCGGCCGAAGAAATAAAAGGAACCAGGGCAAGCTGGTGCATGTGAATGCCTGATATCTAACCAACCCGTTGAAGGATGACGAACGTCTCGTATCGCCGGAAGCATTATGAGCCCCCGGAGAGTCCTCATTTCTTCAAGATCATACTCTCCGACACTCTCCAAAGTGGAAAGCTTGTATGTATTCTGCACTCCTATCTCAGTTTTTTTTTTTTTTTTTTTTTTTTTTTGGGGGGGGGGGGGGTTCAATGCATTGAAGTATGAGTATATATCTTTGGTTTGGTAAATGGCAAATTCCATCAGTGCAATTTTTTTATCAGCAGGACCAGTGTGATCTAATGGTTTTGGATGCATTGAAGTATGAGTATATATTTTTGGTACTCTGTCCCGTAAATGGCAAATTCCATCAGTGCAAGTTTTTTTATCAGCAGGACCAGTGTGATCTAATGGTTTTGGATGCATTGAAGTATGAGTATATATTTTTGGTACTCTGTCCCGTAAATGGCAAATTCCATCAGTGCAATTTTTTTTATCTGAGGATCCAGTGGTGATGCATTGGGTTCAAATTTCATCGCAGATAATACCAAAGAAGTTCGTAGCAAAATATGGAAACCGCCTACCAAACCAGTTGCTTCTCAAAGTTGCAAGGGATGGAAATTGGCCAGTGGAACTAGAGAAGTGCGATGGCAGGATATGGATTTGCAAAGGATGGAGGAATTTCTTGGAGTATTACTCCATAGATCACGGACATTTGATAGTCTTTAGACTTGAAGGGGCCTCTTTTTTTCATGTTCTAATATTCGATAAAAGTGCGACTGAAATAGAGTATCCCCAGAAGCCCGTAGCTCCTGAAAAGTTATTAGACCCTGAGGTGGTTGAAATCGATGATGTCTCCACAGAATTGGGGGAGCACATCATTTCGCCTAGAGAAAGGAGGGAGTTGAAGTCGCCATTGTGGTCGGCTTCACCTGAAGGTAAAGGCTCTCATTCAGGAGATAGAAGGACGTTGAAGCTGAAGAAGAACGTGCGTGCGTATTGTTCGTCACGAGACTATGGTGGTATGATTTATTTCCCTTAAATATAACTTCCTTGTTTTCTCTCAATTGTTCAAATGACAGAGTTGGTCTCTTGTTTCACTTTTCTGCAGGCATAACCAAACAGTCTGAAAAAAGAGCAACCCCTTTTGAGCAGATTAATCTTAGATCTAGATGTCCAAACCCACCTGATGCTCTGAAAAGGGCCAGGAAATTCAAATCGGAACATCCTTCTTTCCTTATCGTCATGCGGCGCTACTATCTCGAGCACTCTAACGTGGTAAGAATTCATTAATTGATGCAGAGATTTCACGACATTTCAAATTGACTTCACAGCAAGATTTTTTTAACGACATTATAAGAATTTGGTGTTAGTATCTGGTATAGTTTTGAATGTGAAAGTGTGGGCATGCGTCTATCGGGCTTCTGGGCAAAGGAACAACATTGGGATAAGATGGTGTTTTACAAGTGGTGATATGCATAGGATTTTCTAGTTGGGACTTTGCTCACTAACTTAAGACACACATTTACAGCAACATGTCTTTGGTTTTTTCCATGAAACTTTTATCCTTATCTTGATTTTTCTTGTTGCCCAAGTACTTTGTCAGAGGAGCGAGGGAAAAACAGTGCTCCTTTATCATGTGCCTAAGACTAGTTTCATTGTGATCAAAGTGGTTTTTACAAACATGTACTTGATCAGCATGTACCTGGTGGATTTATGAAGAACCACATAAAGGAAAGCTTGGTAGTTGAAGACTCAACATTCGAGTTTCAGGGCAGGTCATGGACCGTGAAGTTCTACAACTATCCAAATTATTACTGTGGAAAGTTCCAAGCTGGATGGGGCATGTTTGCGTCTGATAATTCCTTGAGTGCAGGAGATGTTTGCGTGTTCGAAATGATCAAGAAGACTCCAGTGGTCTTCAAAGTCTCGATTTTCAGGCACACCGGTTAGGCACGAAGTGGCGAATATGCGTGCCGCTGAGGAGGGAACATTTTGTTAACATCCCGGTCTCTCTTTCCTCCCGGAACATTAGATATTAGTTATGAAGATGCTGGCAGAATGTGGTCTTTTGGTTTTCAGATTGAAACAAATGAAAGTGGAAAATGTACCAGATGCTTTACTTTGATGAGACTTCAAGTTGGGTGTGCATTTTATTTTGACGAAACAGTGAAATCTTGACGGCTTCCGTCTTGAAAATTTGTTGAAACTTTTCCTCGCACGCACTCGCAAGAGGGGCTTAGACTAGGCCCAGTTGATCCCAACCTTACTATGTATATTGTGTTACCAAGTAACCTTGCAAGGCCCCAAGAAACCTAGAGGCCAAGAGCCCATAGGAGGTATTTTACCAGTTATGCCTGTCTAGTAGGTGATTGTCGGACAGGTTCGGGACCCCCGCGGGACCGACGGTCAGGTCTAATGTGTTTTCCAAGCCCACCTATAACCGACACGTAAATTTCGTGCTGGATAAGGCCAAGGTTTGGCAGGTTAGACTTCTCGTGTAACGATGTTTGTCCTAACCAGCATATTTACATCTAAGGCCTTGGCATGTAAAACTGGCCCCCTGCTTGTTGATCACCTCTATTGTCCTTAAAGGACAGGAGGCTTCTCTAATTTCTACTTGTATTGAGCAGATCAACTTAAGGGGGAAGGGTCTTCCCTACCTAGGAAGCTTCTCAGCTTATATTGAGCAGATCAACTTTGTGCTCCCGAAGGCCAGCCCAGTTAATTTGGTTCATCACCTCAGTTTGAGCCATTCCAAGCCGGTTCGTTTTGGACATCATCAGTTGGTGAGCTCATCAATTTGGAGAGTGTACTTGATCTTTAGAACAGCGGAAATGAAGCAAAAAATAACTATAGCTACGTCTGTACTCTCAGGCAAACTTGAAACATGTTCCTCTCTGGGAAGAACATAAATAAAGGCTGCCAAAGGCTACCGATCATCCTTCCGTAAAAAATAACCGCAATATCCATTTTTTGGAGGGTTATCGAGTATATTATCGATTGCAAAAGGTAATTCGATTAATTGATGGTAGACAATGTGTTGTCTCGCTTGGTTTCTTTATCTCAACAATGTTATGGTTGAAGTCTTTCGCGTTATGTCAACATTGTCTCAAGAGCACAAGCTAATTGTACAAATTACTTGAGGGAGAGGGGATTTAGTTTTCAAATGACGATTGCATTTGAAACTCAATAATCTAAAAGATAGAGTGTTTTTTTTCGTTTGAATTGCTTGACTAGTGCCGTAGCGTATAGGCAATTCTCATCAAAACCTTTTAAATCTTTTATGCATACATGGAATTAAGATGCGCCGCTCTTTCAAAACTGTATTAGTAGCTCCTCCATCTTTTTCATTAATCGACAATGATATGCGTCCTGCCCTCTCTAATTTTTATCTTCATAATCCATAGGCACAAGGATGGTGACCCAATTATATGAAGGCCTATGAAACATCATGCAAGCTGTAACGACCCAATCCGACAAGGGTGGGGAGTGGTTGCCGAGGTCAAAGGATTTGGAGAAGGAGCAGCTTCTAGCAAGTTTTTTTAACATGGCAAAGGAAATAGGAATAAACTAAATCATGCACCAAATAGGGAGAGAATAATTCTTGAATATATATGTGAAAAATCGAATTAACTCGCGGAGACACTTTTTGATGTAATGGTAAATTTTGTTTTGGAACTCCAAAATTAAGCAAGCCCACTCTAGAGCATTATTTGAATAGGTGACCTCCTGGGAAAGTATCTACCTATACGCCAAAAAGATAAAACCGTGAGGCTTGATAAAAAGGGTCAAAGTGAATAATATCTTGAATGAGTTAATTTAGAAATGTCATCCTCCAACAGCCCAGCCAAATTAACTAAGCCAAAGCTAGAAGGTTGACATACGTTCTCTTTATTAAATACTTGGGAGAGCATGCTCCTCCCAAATAAATGTAGCTCTCATGTCTGTAGGATCAACATTACATGCATATTTTTTTGTTGACGCTGAGGGTTGATATGCGATCTCCTTAGACTCTTGCTTCCATAACTCAATACTAGCAATCAAATTTCTCTTCCAGTAATTGATGATCTTGATCTCCTTGTAATGCTGTTTTTCATGCTTGAAAGTGGCAAACTCAACTTGAGCAGAATTCCGCCCATCCTGCTCTCTATTAGGTTAACTCAAAGCATTCTTAACATTTTTCAGCTTCTCATAAAGGACAAAAACAAAGGAGAGCTTCCATTCTCACAGTGCTAAGCACCTTCAACAGTCTTTAAGGAAAGTCAAGTTGCTTAGACCAGAAGTTGAAGAAATTAGATGGTTTCGTAGGAGAATAATCATTTAACAATAATAGGACAACGATCAAAAATTCCTGTAGCCCGAAAATTAATAGCAGCACGTGGAGGCTGCTGAAAGTACATTTCTTGACCGCCATTCTAGTCTTCCTAGGAGAAATCTTGGAAGTCCAAGAGATAACGACAGACATCGTCCTCATGTGGATGAATAAAATCCTCCTCCCCATCGGATACACGTGGAGACTTTGAATTTGAAAGCCCCTCAAGCAGCCCTATCGTGTCCTCCCCACTCATTTCCAAAGCACCTAATTTATTTGTCAATTGTTAGCTAAATGTCGGCGTTTACTAAGAATGGGAATGATAAATTTCTCAAAATTTTTAAATCTATTTCATTTTTACTATTTTAGTGCCAAATATTTTAATTTAACTAGTTGAGTTTAAAATATTTTTACGTTTTACCAACTAAGTTTATCCGATTAATTCTTGCCAAAATTTACCGTCGTGAATATTGACTGTTTTATATGACACGATCAACTCTAACATGGATAATTTTTAATAATAATTCAATGTTTTTTTTTCAAAATTTTATTCAATTTTTTTTCTTTCCTTTTTTTTACTCCCTTCTTTTCCTCTAACTAGCTGTGGAGCTTGGGTGATGGTTGACCACCAGCCAAGGGAAACAATTGGTGAGGGTCGTCATCACCTAAACCCAACGACCAACTAGAGGAAGAAGATGGAAGTGAAAAAAAAAAAAAAAAAGGAAAAGGAAAGGAAAAATTAATAAGTAAATAACTTGAAAATATATAAAAATATGATTAAAAATTATCTACATCAACACAATAATTATACTATATAGGATAACCAATGTTCACATCAGCGATTTCCAACAAAAATTGATCAAATAAAATAAATTGATAAACTTAAAAATATTTAGGATTTAATCGATAAAATTAAATACTTATAATTGAAATAATAAAAATATAATAAATTAATGACTTTTAGATAATTTTTCTCAATGAAAAGTCACCAAATCCTCATTTTCTATCAGAGTCTAATAAACACAGGCCCCACCCTCCTTAATAGCCTACCGCTTGACCTACTTTTTTCGGTTTAAAGTACGCAGAAAGAATCTGCTATGCATCGAGCAATGCTTGCGTTCGTTGAAGCCCCAAGCAAAAGGTGATTCAAATTCAACGGCAGACCAAATAGGATAACCTTTTATTTTTACGGGCTGAACCTTAGTTTTGGGGGTCACATCCATAGAACGCAGGATCAACTTTTAAATAGCACGAGTTGTGCCAGCTTATAAAACACCGTCCCCCTTTGCTGGAGAATCAAACTTTGTACCCCTTAAAAAGGCGAATTGAACGATTATTTACCTAAGGTTTATACTACAAAAAAAAAAAAAATCAAATGGATACTTTCATGATATATTTACTCCAAATTAATTATGTTTCATTAAAAACCTCAAATTGATAACCATGACTCAAATTTACCATCGATTAGTGGTCCTTTCAATATCTGGTTCAAATATATATGTGTAAATACATGTGCAAAATGAATTTGCAAATGGCTGCAAAATGTATTCCATCAAATTTGACACAAGTGAGACAAATGATGTGGAGAATAACAAATCTGACGTAGAAGATCCAAGCAAAAATTCTATTGAAATGCATACGTGTCGACACACGTGAAAAACGATAGATCTAATGTGAAGAATGATGAATTCAAAGTGGAAAATTAACGGGTGTTAATGACATTCCATTCAATATTCTGTTAAAATGCATACAAGTTGATAGGCGATTGTAATGTGGATCTAATGTGGAGGATGACAAATCCAACTTGAAAAAGCAATCATTTGTCACGTGTATTGACATGTATGCATTTTGATGAGATATTAGACAAAATGCTCAAAAGAAGGTTGATTTGGGTCAAATATATCAATTTGAGATTTTTATTGAGATGAAAAATAATTTAGGATAAATAGGTCATGGGTACTCATTTGAGATATTTTTGAGAAATGCATGCTAATTTGAAGTAAATGTGTTAATGTAATACGGCTTTGTGAGTTTTTAATAAAATTAACCCTTTGCGTAGCAAAATAGGGACCCGGGGTAGAAAGGGTTCAAAGGAGGCTTGAAGGAGCTTTCCATCCTCATTAACCGAAAATGAATCTCTCGTGCAAATTCATCCATCAAACCGTCATTTCCATGTTATTTCTGTCCACACATCTAACTTAGGTCTGTCATGGCAAATTGATGGCCATGCCTAGAAAAGGAAAGGATAAGCTTTTAGGAACTGTGGAAAGGATTGTAATTTTATAGTAAAACAGCTAATCTTATAATTAGTCCGAGTTCCTTTTTCAAGTAGTTTCCTTTTTAGGATAAAATACTAACATCCAAATTTCGCTACTCGATGGCCCCATTATTTGCCATTTTCCTTACCAAACTCATAATGGAGTGGCTTGATTGTTTGAAAAAGCAAACTTAATTAAAAAAGTCAAATGAGATGCAGAATGACAACATTGCATTTCACAAGGAAAGACAGAAGTTGCGGTCCCACGACCCTTCATCTGCTAAGCACGACTAATCTGGATCACTTAAACAAATCCAATTTTAATTTTGTGAGGATGACGGGACTGATAGGTGCATCTGTACATTGTACAAACACGGATAAATATGGAATAGCACTCCGTCATGTATAAAGTAATACATAAACGTTGTCCTGTTCAAAGCCGACAAAATGTCCACATCCTGAACGCCCCATAAGTTTAGTAAAATCCAAAAAATCCTGACCCAATCTTCCCGGGTGGCCTCGCTCTGGTTTGACTCTTTCTCCCCTCAATTTTATATTATTTTTAATAGGTATCCTCTCCATTTTATATGGTTATTCGTGAAGATTACTCTTTAATAAAATGGCTTGACAATGTTTTAATTTATAATTATTGGAGGTGAAACCGAAATTATTAGAATACTTTTGCCGGCTTCCACTGTAATACTGCTATAACCTATTTGTTTGGGTTAATATTATGAAAAATCTCAAATTGGCATACTTATGATAAATTAACCTTGAATTAATTTTATGACCACTAAAATCCCCAAATTGATATAGCTGTGACAAATTTACAATCTTTTAATTTTCATTTAATTTATATTCAAATTGTTGAGTTAAATAACACGTGACAGTTGATAAGTGTATCAGTTTGAGTTTTACCCTCCGTTTATTATAGGTATATTAATTTGTGAGTTTTTTATAATCCAATTTAATAGAAACTAATGAAAGATAAATTTGTTAAAAATGTATTAATTTTGGGTTTTTGGTAGTCGAAAAATTAGTTTTGGGTAAATTTATCATAAATGTATTAGTTTAGAGTGTTTCATGATATTAACTGTACTAGTTTTGACTACATGCACCCAAATCATTCATGCCAATATCCCAACGGAGGTATTGATTGGGTTTTCATTTTTGTGGCTTTCCTTTCTCTCTTGAATGAAAGGAGGGAAAGTTTACCTAATGGATAGTTTAATCTCTATCTATTACATCTACATTATTAAGTTAAAAGGAAGTTTTCATTTTTCAAAAGGACCCTTGAAATTGCCATATAAATGAAAAGAGAAAAAAAGGATTTTTTTAGCATATCTCCATTTTCTTTTGATTGCACCCACCTTCTTATATAACTACTCATTTTCTTCCCATCACTTAATCATTCGACTGCACATGCTTGAATATTGGTGTGTTATTAAACCAAACCAAGTAATGGTGGCACATGCCCGACCAAAATAAAATAAAGTAATGGTGGGACATAAAAAAAAAAAAAAACATTTGAAATGAGTAATATGAGCGTTTTGATTTGATGGTTAAGTGGTCTCCGATCGGTTTTCAAGCACCGTGACTGGCTCCCGAGTGTTTTTAAGGGCGCAATGCCCGGTGAACTCCATTTTCATCTAGTGAACAATCTATTGGTAAGTAAACAAAGAAACAAGCAATTTTGGCCTGAATTCGACAGGGACCGAATACAAGAGTGGTCGAATGAACAAGCTAGTTGATGCACTTAGCTGCAGGCCGACCTCGTAGCTGTGTTGAGAATGAGCAACATGGCAGCAGTTGAGTGGTATCCGCAATGCGTGAACAAATTCACATGCATCTTGAGAATGATCCTACAGCAAGGAACCTTCTTGAGCTCATAAGCAGGCCGGGTTACTCGAGCTATTTCCGGTCCCAACACAACCAAGAGAGAGTGTTTTGAGGAACTACATCTTACAATAACGTGCTTGCCTAATGGTTCTTTACCAACATTATGGAAATGGATTGGTATTCGAGGTGTGCAACGTTTTTTCCTGTTATCATACATTGCATGGCCGAAATTCTTATTTTTGGCAAAATTACCAAAAAAATATAAACTTGTTGCATTTATACTAATTTAGTCATAAACTTTTTAATTGTGTAAATTAAGTCTTAATCCTTTCGACAATTTGCCAATATAATCCATCTGATCAATTTTGATAAAAAAAAAAAATCACTCACATGAACCTCAATCGTCCTATATGGCATAGCTAGTACAAATGTGAACAAGTTTTGCACTTTTCTAAATTATTATTTTTTCCTTCTCAACTGTGGGCTAGCAAGGTTTGGGCGAGGGCCTCTACCTCTTATCGGCAACAAGAGAGGGCCTAAGCGCCCTTGTTGGCCACAGGTGAGGCCATCTTGCCCGTCCCAGATCCAAGAGAGGGTCACAACTCTTGCATGTTGGTCGGCAAATAGGCCATTTCACTATCATGATTGTATAGCCCAAAATTTCAATATTTTGGTTGTGTAGCTCAATCAAAACTGTGATGACAGAATTAGCCATCAAGAGGTTTTGAAGCTTAATTTGATCAGTATTATGCTAAGCTTCAAACTTTATAGCGGGCATTCTTGGACTTCTTGGTCTCCCTTCATATGAGAAGAAGAAAACCTAACCAAATGCTTTTAACTACATGGTAGCATAAAGTGGCAGGTAGAATTGTCTAGTATCCGCAATAATAAATTATTTGTATATATTTGGGCAGGGGGACCAGGTGAAGACTTGAGCCTGAGATGAGTTGGAAGAGTCTGGAATGTGGGAATTTTTGGATTGTAGAGGGCAATATAATATATAACACAGTGTATTACCTTAGAATGACTAGGTCTGAATCTCAATCGAGAATCATTGGTGATTTCTCCTTCGGAGGACAGCTCAATGGATTTGATGGTGACAAAGTATGCTGCTATTGGTGATTGGTTAATGGTGTTTAATAGTAATAGTTTCCATGCGATCACCTAAGCCATTGCCTTCTCAGTAAATTCTCCTCTAAAGCAAAAATCACCCTTGACTTCTTGGTCAAGAATTGACGTAATTCAAGTTGAATCCTTAATGGTTCCTCTTCGTTTGTCGAGTGGGGGAAAGTGTCACAAGTCCTTTGATCCGGGCTTGTCTAGGGATGATTTCTAGACAATGCCATCTCCACTACCTGTATTGTCTGCTACTGCTTAAATAGATAACGTACAAAGTTCTTTAGCGAGGTTCCACTACCCAGACCCTTCCATCTCGACAGTCCTTTGATGTTTGCTGTTTGTGTCATTGTTGATCAATACACATCAGTAGAACACTTTTATCATGACCAGCTTTCTTTCTTACTTACAAACAATCACGCAAAAGGGGCTTGCGCGCTTCATAATCAGGACATTATGCGCTTAAGTCGGCTAGTGTACTGCTCGTGGTCAAGGCTAGTACACTGCACACATGAATTGAGCCACCGTCTCAGACTCTGACAAAAGGGCTTTGTTAACTCAGGCAAATAAAAAGAGTTTGTCAATGTCAATACTTTCTCTCTGTGTGTGTGTGGTTAGTGTAATCAGTGTATTAACCCTCGAAGCATTTATCATCATTATTGGAAAGTTTGTATACCAAATCAATTGATAGATTATTACTTAAACAACCATTTTCAATCTATCTTATTAGTTGTTATACTAATTATGAAGACCGATATTAATATGGTTAAGCAAGAGGTGACCAATTTCTACAAAAATAAAAGAGGTGGTCAATGAGAGGGCAAATGCTTAGCTTGAGAGGCAAATCGACGAGATCAGGCAATGTCATTACACCAGAAAGTTGGCCTATCAAATCTTGGCTTAGACTTGATCTGACTTGAACATTTCTGTCTTATGAGTGGGATTGGGCAAATACGTTAAACCTATTGTTTGTCCAGCTCGAGCTCACCCAATACTCCCTTCTCACCATTAGCACTAGTCATAGGAGTGTGATCAATCAAGGAAGGGAAGACAAGGAGGCAGCTGAGGGTGGAGACCCTTGATAAAGAACTAGGTATAGTGAGCCAGAACAATCGAGAAGATAAACATGGACTGAGTGAAAACAAGATTGAATTTTTGAAAAAATAAAAATGATGGGGGCAATATCAAAAGAAAAAATTTCATTAACTTTACAAGGCGTCTTTCATAAGGCAGGCTTCGAGTCTTGCCAAAGGCAACATTTCCCAAAATGACTGAAAAGAATTCGCCAAACACTTATAATTGTTCGGCGACACCGATATTCTCGTACCCACACGATACGGTAGGACCACTCGTCTCCTACCATTCCACGCTCAGTTGCATTCTCTTCCAACTGTTCCGATAGTCTCATCAACTCTCCGCTGACCTGACGAATGCGTCTCCACCTTCGAATCCCCTTCTCACATCGCTCCACGTCTCCATCCACTCACTATATCTTCGACCCATTTTGCAGTTCCACAGGCCATTCCCAAGAGCAGAGTCGCCACCGTCTTCTCATTCGTCTGGGCACCTGCCACCTCTGCCGTTTCGGTGGCTCGTCTCTCGGCTCTGGGAATCCCTTTTGACCTTGTTCTTCGTCGTTTCCAATGGCTGCGAAGGTTGGGTCCTTCAGGCACAGCTTCTTGGAGAAGAGCAAAGAGAGGCTCCTCTCCAGAAAAGGGTACTCTGACTTCGGCCTGACCGACGCGGATGGGAGCGATTACGGCGTCAAATGCAGGTGCTTTAGGTCGATTTCGGATGGGGTTGTGAATTGCTGGAATGGGTTGCAGGATGTCGTGGTTAAGCTGTATGAGATGGGCCGTTCCGATCCCCGGAAGGTCGTCTTCGCCGTGAAGATGGGCTTGTCTTTGGCCCTCGTTTCGCTGGTGATCTTATTTAAAGAGCCGCTCGCGGATGTTAGCCAGTACTCCATCTGGGCGATTCTTACTGTTGTTGTGGTTTTTGAGTACAGCGTTGGTATTATCTTTGTTTGTTTCAGCATTTTCCCTTTTTTGTTTTGCCCTGTTTTTGAAGAATATAGTTTATTGTTCTTATGAATTAATCACGCTGTATCATTTTCCAAGTGTGTTGAGTTCATGTTTGCTGTTGAAGAACATGGGAAGATAGTGAAGGTTGTTGTTTTGATTTCAATCCTCAGGTGCAACTCTGAACAAGGGATTTAATCGGGCTATTGGGACATTATCAGCTGGAAGTATTTCTCTCGGCATTGCAGAGTTATCGGCCAAGACTGGTGATTTGCAGGATTTTATCCTTGTATTCAGTATCTTTATAGCAGGTTAGCATAGTTGGATTCAAGTTACTGAATAGCTGATTCTAAATTCTTTTTCCGCAGTCGATGCCTTTGCGATATGTCTTATTCTGATCTTATGATGTTATTTGCCATATGGTATTCAGGATTTTGTGCCAGTTATGCTAAGCTTTACCCGACCATGAAGTCATACGAATATGGGTTTCGGGTGTTCTTGTTGACTTACTGCATCGTGATGGTATCTGGGAGTTCTTCAACATTTTTCCAAACAGCTTTTTACCGGCTAATGCTCATTGCTGTTGGAGCTTTCATATGTTTGGTTGTTAATACGTGTATCTACCCAATCTGGGCTGGGGAGGACCTGCACAAGTTGGTTGTCAAGAATTTCAAGGGTGTGGCTACTTCCTTGGAAGGTTTGATCAATTTCCCTGTTTCTAGTTCGATGGGTCAATATTTTCTTTTTCTCATTTAATTACGGGTGATTTTCATTCTTATCAATGAGGATTGATTTGCATCACACAGCCATTCAACTTTTGATGTTGTTTAAAGTTTACCACTGTCAAATTACTGTTACATTCAAAAGCCAGACGAAGATATGCTTTTAGAGTGTGATTGCTAGCACTAAACTTTTGACATTGCTTCAGTTTTTTCATCTAAATATATGATTGGTGGCAGTGATGGAAATCAAAGTTCAGTGGTAAAAATGGAAATAGCGCTAAAAGATTCAATGATCAACGTGGATATTTGCTCCTGATTTTGTATGATTACTAAACAAGGGAGTTCTGCGTGCTAATTTATATGGCTAATTTATTCAGGGTGTGTTACTGGATATTTGGAATGTGTGGAATATACGAGAGTTCCTTCGAAAATACTGACATACCAGGCTTCTGATGACCCCCTTTACAATGGTTACCGAACAGCTGTACAATCTGTCAGTCAAGAGGAATCGCTGGTATGCTCTTGCCCGCTTCTTTTTATCAGTTGGGAATCATAACCAATCTTTTTGTAATGGCAGTTAGATTTTGCGAGATGGGAGCCACCTCATGGCCCATACAAGTCATTTAAATACCCTTGGAGAAACTATGTGGAAGTAAGTGGAGCTCTGAGGCATTGCGCTTTCATGGTGATGGCGATGCATGGCTGCATTCTCTCCGAAATACAGGTAATATTGTGCATTCTTGCTCGACCTCTTCCGATATTTTAATAATGATGCTGCTTCAATGGTTGATTGTGTCTGACGTGGTTAACCACATGTATTCTTTAGTCCGTGTTTGTGTGGCGTCTTTCTCCTTTGAGTTGCACTGTGTCTCCCATTTTGTGCTATGATGTCAAATGAGCAGCTTAATTCTGATGGGGTCTATGACTCTAGAGGGATGATTTCCATTTGCTGCTTAAGCATATCTGCATTTTCAGTGTATTCTAATGCCATCTCTTTGGCAAGTTGATAATCATTAGGTAAAAATTCTATTGGGTCCTTAATTTTTGAAGGCTCCAGCAGAAAAGAGAAAGGTTTTCAGTGATGAGCTTCAAAGGGTTGGCACTGAAGGAGCTAAGGTATTACGAGAGCTTGGAAGCAAGGTTGAACGGATGGAGAAATTAAGCCCTGCAGACATACTCTTACCAGTGCATGAAGCAGCTGAAGAACTGCAGATGAAGATCGATGAGAAGTCGTACCTCCTAGTTAATTCAGAGAGCTGGGAATCCGCAGCACGGCCCAAGGAACTCGAAGATTTGGAGAACATCCAAGATTCTAAAGATGCTGAAAATAGACAGACAGTGATACATTCGTTGAGTGACATTTGTTGGGAACCACAGGTCTCGAATGTGGCTGTCAATTCACCGCTTCCTGAATTTGTTTCCTCAGACAGTACGATTAAGAGGGCGTCGTGGCCGCGTCTCTCGTTTAACGCAAATCCTTCGCCCAACGAACTGGAGTCAAAAGTATATGAGAGTGCTAGCTCCTTATCTCTAGCGACATTCGCTTCACTTCTTATTGAGTTTGTTGCGAGGCTTCAAAATCTCGTGGATGAATTCAAAGAGCTTAGTGAGAAGGCAAATTTCAGGGATCCAGAGCCGCTGTTGGTGCCTAATGAAGACGTCGGCTTCTGGAGTAGGCTTCTGAGGCATTTCAGGTCCAAAAACTGAGACAGGTCAATCTTACTTCCAGGTCGTATTTGATATAAAGTTTTGAATTTTGCGAGTGTGATCAGATAATACATGGCTTGGCCCGTGTTCCCATAAGAACGGAAACTAAGGTTGTGCCAAGAGGCCATCGTGCGGGGGTCTCTTTCATGGTAACATAAGTTGGCTATTGGTGGGATTTTTTTTTTTTTTTTTTGGTTGCTCCCTGCGATCACGTATGACGTGAACTTGAACTTATGAGCAGAGCACGTATGTCGTGAATATGGTTTATTGCTTGACCAGATGATTGAATTGGCTTTGTCTTGTCAAGCTATCAAGGCGAACAGAAACTGAAGAATGAAAGGATGGTACCCAAAAAAAAGACAATTATGTTTCGGAGCTTGCTAAAGAAAATAGGGAAGAAGGGAAAGCATCTGTTTCCTTTCGTTCTCATTAATTAGAAAGATTTCGTTGGAGGAGTGATCCTTTCTATGGTAATCTCTGCTTCCTGTCTGGATATTGCACAAAAGTGGTTCCATAAATATGTGCTTTTGTGCTTTTCTTGGAGCAATTTCTGTCGCGGAACTAATTAGATGCATCGAGGAGAATGTCCCTGTTCTCTAAGTGGAATTTGTTAGATAGGCTACTGAAAACCCGACGCATATTAGTTTCGCACTCCCTGGATCTGAATTCAGGAGATCGAAAGTTATCATGTTAGTTCTCTCGCGTTCTTGCAGTGCCAGAAAGACATTGCATGTGGTTTGGTTTCTCCACGAGTGGCTGGTGAGCTCCAACATGAATTTCTGCTAATGGTAGTCTTCTACATCTGAAAACTGCGAGAACGGTGGAATTTTTCAATTAAGTTAAACTGGTGTCTAAATTATTTCAAAATGTCCAGGGTCATCATTATGTTAACATTGAAAAAAAGCCTCGCAATCAGAACGAAACCACTTACTTAACACAAGCGATGTCGTCTTCTTTTCTGAGTTCTCAATTCAGACCCCATGAAAGTGACTGAGTGAATGATTGATAGTTCTGCCGCGAAAGAGGAGGACGATTAAGTTTTCCATGACAGTTATCTAGCAAAGGTTTCGGTGTCGCCTCTTCTGTTCTACTTGTCATTGTATCAATTATTCCGGGGCGAGTAACCTGAAGATCGCCACTGGGGGAGGATCGAGTGGTTGAGAAGCATCATTTTCTGCGACTGAGCAGAGAGAAAACCATCCATCAGTTTTGCTGGTCTGAAACGTACAGAACAGGACACATCAGACACCACGACATTTTTTCAGCTTTTCACTGTATAGGACATCATAGAAAGAGACAATCTTCGATTCCCCGACAATGTCCGACCCATCCATAAGCAGGCCCACTTACCCTCACGTCCTAACCCCTTTTTATTAATTACAATTATTTTTCAGCACATTAATTAAAAAATTCGCTTGAAAAACTGATTGCTTCTTAAAAAAAGTGGGCCGTGGGAGATTGTTAACATTTCACAGAAAAATTATTTAAAAAGTCATAAAATTATTATAATTATACCAATTCAGTTATAATTATTATTATTTCAATCCTTTCCATAAATTATGTATATAATTTTTAATCCCAAAAAATCCTAAACTTTACCCAAAGTCACGATTTACCCCAAATTTTTTGTGATGTGAAAAATCAACTTTTGCCAACCGTGATACATTTACCACAAATTTTGTGACACAAAAACTCTAAACTTCATCGTGTGATGACATTTACCCTATGTATATAATTTTTAATAATATTTTATTTTTTTGATTTTTATTAATTCTTTTTTTTAGCCCAGCGGGCGACCCTCGCGGACGCCGGCTTCCCTCCATCGGCTCCGCCATGGCCGGGAGGAAGGGAAGAAGAAAAAAATAAAAAATTTTCTTGATGGGGTAAATGTGTCACAATTTGAAAGTTTAGGATTTTTCACGTCATGAAAAGAATTTTGGGGCTTGGCAAAATTTAGGATTTTTTGTTGGCCTTTTTAATAATATTTTTTTTTTTTGGATTTTTTTATTAATTAGGCGAGTGGCCGACGAGGGCCCACGGGCGAGTCTTGGCCCACTAGAGTCTTGCCTAGGCTACTATGGAGAAAAGGAGCAAAAGAAGGAAGAAGAGAAAAAAGAAAAGGAAACAAAAAATAAAAAAAAAAAATATTAAATATTATTAAAAAATTATTTTATTGGTGTTGGGCGGACGGCTAGTGTCGATTGATGTTCACATCAACGTCGGTCGGCCAAAATTGGCTAAATAGACTAAATTGACACGATTGCAAATGATTTATGACTGAATTGGTTAAAAAAATGTTTAGAACTGGATTGACACAATTGTAATAAATTTATAACTTTTTTGATAATTTTTCCACATTTCACTGCTCGAAAATCATTCGGATCTCCTTTTATGATCACATGTATCAATCTAATATAGTTAAATCAGTCTTTCTATGAATTTAAAAGCATAAAAGTTTTTTTTTTTTTTTAATATCTTCTACCCACACTAGATACACTGGGGATTATGCTTATTTTGTGTCCTTTCATTGCCAAGTACCGACATAAAGGTAATGGCTTGTACGAACAATTCATTCATATTTGGTCAGTACGCAACTAATCTTCCCCTATGAATTTCTATCAAATTATTGTCATTAAATCCTATTTTATTTTCTTTAAATTTTTGTGAAAGTTTATTTTCTAAATAAAAGAGAAAGAATTCAAGTTTCAAATTTATTAAGCTTCAAATGTATTTTGTGGTTTAAATTGAGCTATTGTGCAAGAAGACTTCAGGATTTTTTTATAAATAAAAATTAAAAGATGTCGGTTTTTTGTGATAAAACAATTTAATTATAAATGTACGTGTATAATATTATGGCTGCGACAAAAATTTAGAAAATGCAATAAGATCTTTCGATGTTAATGCTCAATACTTAATATTTCGACTTTAAAATTTTCCTATTTTCGACTTTGTGAATGGTTAAATCTCATCTACGATTATTACCAAAAATAAGATTTGTTCGTCCATCAATTTCATAAACCACCGGTACACCTATAGAATGCAGTGCTCCAAAGGTCCTATCACTTTCAGATCGCCTGCCAATCAGTTGCAAAATCTCTTTCGGACCAAAAAAATTTGCAACAAGGTCAACTTCGCTTTCTAGAAATGAGGTGCCCGAGGTGTCGATTCTCGATCATACGTTGGTTGGTGGATTTGTTACTCACTATGGATGGAATTCAGCACTGTGAGGAGTATGCGCCGGTGTGCTGATAGCGACCTGCGTCCTATAACGAAAAGTTGGTCACTTGAGTGCTAGGGATTGGTATTGACGTTGGATATAAAGGGTGCACTGAGTTTGGAGTTGGTGCAGATGTCCTAAGTAGAGAAGATGTCAATTAAATAGCATTAACACCGATTAATCATTTCTTAAAAAATAAAGGATTCCAACATGTGGGGACATGTTATATATTCAATGTATATTTATATATATAAATGATGAATTATTATTTTTATGATTAGTTCAATTAAATTAATTTGATTCAAATTCACAAATAAATAATAATAGAAAAAGAACCAATAATTAATTTACAATAAAAATCATGAGTCATGGCCTCACGGGAAGTGAGAGTCAAAAAAGAAAAATATTAGTTTTTTTCTTTTTCCCATTTTTATTTTTATTTTTTATTTTTTATTTTTTTTACACATTTACATTTTGACCACTCATTTATTGAACATTTTTAAAATTGACCATGTGTGTCGGAATTGGGTGTCAAAATTTTGGACTTGTGTTTCGGGAGAGTTGACTATATGTCGGATTTTCCGACACCTGTTGATCGTGTGTTGGAGTGTTGGACATAACATGAAAGCTCCTAAAGAGTGTGTCAATGCTTCCTAAGATATCAAGAAAGTGGAGAGACGAGTTATGGGAGGTGACAAGGGATAGGGAACGAGAAGAAGGGCAGGCAACAATGTGGGATGAAATCGCTAGGAAGGCTGTTGGGGAAGGTGGATCTTCCAACTAAGTTCGACTTCATTGATCAATGAACTCGGGCGGCACAGAGTTGCTTGCGAATCGAAATGAAGCCTAGTCTAGTGTACCATCATGTTCTTTTCCTGAATGGCTTCTTCATCCTTTCGTTGCATTGATGATCAACCAAGAAAATGTTGCGCCATGCTTTCATATTTAGGAGTTATTATTGTAATGTTTAGTGTAACATCCATAGTTTTAAGCTATGAGAAAAGGGCTATGGAATCGATGCGCAAATAATGGGAATTGGCTTGGGACAAAGGCACCATGCCTTGTCTCGTGTCCATAAATGAAGGCATTGCGCCTTACACCGTGCCAATGCACTAGGCCTTCGACTTGGTGGAGATAGGCAATTTTTGCTTATGACTACCCACGATGATGGTGGTTTGGCTACAAACCTCGGATGAGTCGAGATGGTTGATCGTGGATAAATGCGAGGAGTTCTCATTGACCCCATTAGCGCTTCAAATGGCCTAATTCTCATGTTTGCTATGTTCTTGAAAAGAAGACATAATAGAAAATTCTGTAATACCTCATTAAATGCATGAGATGAATCACCCCTCTTAGGTGTCTACTTAAAGATTTGGTAATGATGATTCAAAATTTGCCTTTAGAAAGAAGTAAAGTACTCATGGCCTAAGTGTATCAATCGGAAAGAAAGTTCTAGAATACCTCATTAAATGCAATGATGAGTCACCCATTTTAGGTGTCCACTCTAAAATTGTGTAATGATAACTTAAGATTTGCTTCGGGAAGAAGTTGGTGAATTATGCAATGGCCTCACTTCCATGTTGGCTATGTTCCTTAGAAGATGACATAAGAGAAGGTTCTAGAATGCTTGGTCATTAAATGCAAAGGGATGATTCACCTCCTTAGATGGCCATAGGAAGATTTGGTAATGATGGCAAAAGATTTGCCTTAAAAAAACGTTAGTGATTTATGCTTAAGTGGAACAATAGAAGATAAACAAATAAGCCTCCAATCATTCCCATAGGCCACTAGAATGCCACACCATAAAAATAGGCATGCCATCTCAACTAAGTAGTCGTGCCACTTTAAAAAAGGTAATTGTGCCATTTGGATAAGCAATGATGAGGGCTTTGTTTATTAATAGAAGCACCACCCATACATTTACCACCCATTCATTTCTCACCCTTGGAGCATTCCTTCTCTCTTGCCTTGCATGTTTCCCCTCTCCCTCTCTCAGCTTCATGCACGCCTACCCTCACTAAATTGCCTCTGTAGCTCTTGAGGTTTGTCAAGGTAAGGGAATCTCTAATCTTTGGTTTGATGTACTACGTTGTCGGGTTTGACTATGAACATGTTAGTCATGTCTTTGCATGAGTAAGTGGATCCCTTAACCTTTGACTAAGGCGTTGTCATACATTGTTTGAGTTAGTTGTATTCTTCATCGTGCTTGTGCGTTTTGGTTGTTCTATGACTTGTTCTTGCAACATTTTCTATGGTGTGCTCATGATTATGGATTTGCAAGTGGAAACACACCTTAGGCTAAGGACAAGTCTCGCTTGGTCTTAGGTCGACATTGAGATGTGAAGGACCGAACCTCGCCGGGCCTTGTATTGATAGTGAGGCGTGTCGATCTAAGTCTCGCTCGGTGGTGGGTCGGCACTTAAACGGGTCGGTTCGAGCCATGAACCTTGTGCCTTGCCAGCATATTATATAGTTATGGTATTATGGAACATGACATGCACACGCTTGTATGAGTATGCCCTCGGGCCTTATATGTGTGGGCTAAGAGGAAAAAATGAATAAAATCAGTTTGTGTGTTGTACAATGTGTCATTACTTAATTAAAGATAAGACTCATCGTTATTTTAGCGTTGGCTGGATGTCGATGCCTCTTGATTCATTCATTTTTGTTGAATTAGCAAAAAAAACTTGGATGCTTGATGGATTTCGAATGCGCAATGGATTTCGGATGTCGCACCTAAGTGATAAAAGAAAGGAAATTCTGGATGTCCGATGGATTTTGGATGCGCGGTGGATTTCGGATGTTCGATGGATTCCAAATACTCAATAGATTGATGAATGAACTTGTTTGTGCATGCTTCTATGAGTATCGTTTAATGAGTTTGTTTTATAAGTTTGAGATAGAGTATGCATTGATAGTAAGCTGAAATAGCTCACATGTGTATGATACTGGGCTTGAGGGTGAATGCCCTAGTTGATACCATGAAGCCCCGAAAGTATGAGATGTCCCGATTGAGCCGGGAAGAATAATTTGAGATGGTTAATGAACCTTTTATACATGTTGTCATTTGTTGATTGACAAGCTTACTTGGTAAGGTAGCTTGTCTATAAATTGAGGGTAGCTTGTTTAGTAAGGTAGCTTGTTGAGTAAGTTGTAGGTAGCTTATTTGGTAAGTTAAGGGTAATTTGTTCGGTAAATTGAAGTGGTCATGCATTGAAGGTAAGCTAGTATGAACATAAACATATAATCAAGGAAAAGTAATGGTTTGCTATTGATTTACCATTGATATTGTAGTGCGTGAGATGTCAACATGCTTGATTTGATGACAAATCAACCTCCAGGATGAGGATTAGTTATTTTACTTACTAAGTCCTCGACTCACCCTTTTATCTTTTAGACTTGTAGGTATGGATTCTCACATCAGTTTTGAGAGCTATAGTCACGTTAGAAAAGATATGAATCCCTTTCGCCTACACGAGTATACAAGGATGATGTAAAAAGAAAAGGCTATAGAGAAAGGGCTTGTAAAATGATGTCATATAAGGTAGTATGTTTGTATGTGTATATCCGTATCTTTCAGTTATTGTTTTGTCTAGGGAGTTTTATGAATGCGTTTTTGCATGTGCATATAAAAATAAAAAATAATTAAAAAAATGGGTCGGTGACGTATTTGGAACGTCGCAACGATAACCCCCGACAGCCATGACATTGTGACGGGGCCGGGTCGTGACATCTAGTTCCCGCATTATTGCCTAACATTTTCTGCCCTCTGTGCGAATGCATGTAAAAGCACAAACAAATTTATTAGGTCTAGAGCGGCTTAGCTATGCTTCAAGTTTCAACTTCATTGACCATGTATTAATTATCCAAAGTGACTCTTCTATACCAGAAAGAGTTCAAGATTTCCGAATTAAATGTTCCTAGTCAATTCTGAGGGGGGCACCATCTCGTGCACCACGCATCTCCCTTTAACTTTTAAATTTGTCCATTAACTGAGGGATCTCTCGGAGCATTGCAGGGTGCGGCAGGTAAACCGTTTACTCTTTCAATGATTAACCTATAACTTGCCGCAGTTTTCAATATAATGGCGGGATTTGATTCAGTCTAGGTGTCACCTCAAAGTCTTCTCTACATGGATAATCAATTCAAATCTAGGCCCATTTTTTTTTTTCTTTTGCAATCCAAAAATTCTTGCGAACACGGCATATTAACCCGAATTTTATAAGACATCCAAAGCATAGAAAAAATCAAACTTATCTTTCTCGCATCACCCTTTTCTTTATATACCAAAGCACCTCCCTGAATACATTCCTGTAGCAGTAATTCCTCTGAGAGCCAAATGGATAGTGCAAGCCATCAGCTTCACCTTTTCTTCTTCCCTTTCATGGCTCCGGGCCACATGATCCCGATGATCGACATGGCCAAACTATTTGCCATGAGAGGCTGCAAGTCCACCCTCATTGCTACCCCCTATGACAAGCCCACTTTCATGAAATCCATCGTGAAATTCAAGGATTTGGGCTTCGACATCGATGTCGTCACGGTGACATTGCCCCTAAAAGAGGTTGGCTTGCCAGAAGACTGTGACAATATGAACAGGTTCACTTCGATGGAAATGCGCCAGCAATTTATGAGAGCCATCACGATGCTGGACCAACAGCTCGAGCTGCTGATAGAGAAACTCGCCCCCGATTGTTTAATCTCCGACATGTTCCTCCCCTGGACAATTGAGGTCGCGGCCAAGTGCGGCATTCCTAGGCTCGTTTTCCACGGGACAAGTGCCTTCTCCGTAGTGGGCACAGAATGTGTAAGGCTCTATAAGCCTCACAAGAAGGTGTCGAGCGATTCGGAACCCTTCGTCATCCCCAACTTCCCTGGAGAAATAACACTGTCCAGGATGCAGTTGCAGGACTACGTCAAGGTAGAGACAGAGTTTACCAAGTTCATGGACGAGGTGGAGGAATCGGAGAAGAGGAGCTTTGGAGTTGTCATGAACAGCTTCTATGAGCTCGAGCCGGCTTACGCGGACCATTACAGGACATTGCCTAGGGAGACGATCCTGGTTAATCGGCCCGCTCTCACTGTGCAATAAGGAGATTGAGGACAAAGCACACAGGGGCAAGCAAGCATCCATTGACCAAGTTGAGTGCCTCCAGTGGCTTGACTCGAGGCAAACCAACTCAGTGATCTACATTTGCTTTGGTAGCATGGCGAATTTCAATGCTGCTCAGCTTCACGAGATCGCAGTTGGATTAGAAGCATCAGGGCAACAATTTATCTGGGTGGTAAAGAAAGACCCAAATGTGGAAGAAGGCAAAGAAGAGTGGTTGCCTGACGGGTACGAACCAAGAATCCGAAACAAGGGCCTCATCATCAGAGGCTGGGCTCCTCAGGTGCTGATTCTCGATCGTGGGGCAGTTGGGGCGTTCGTGACACACTGTGGGTGGAACTCGACCTTGGAGGCGGTCACGGCTGGCGTGCCAGTGGTGACGTGGCCGGTCGCGGCAGGGCAATTCTACAACGAGAAGTTTGTGACCCAAGTGCTCAAGATCGGGTTCGACATCGGGGTGAAGAAGTGGGCGAGGTCGTTCGGCGACAGCGTGAAGAGCGAGAGAGTGGAGGAGGCAGTGAAGAGGGTCCTGGTGGGTGAGGAAGCAGAGGAAATGAGAAGGAGGGCGAAAGCACTTGCAGAGATTGCAAGAGGGGCTGTGGAAGAAGGTGGGTCCTCGTGGTCTGACTTGGGCGCTCTGCTTCGAGAGCTCAGAATGCAGAGATCAGCTCACAGCGAGGAGGTCTGATTCATGACCTGAAGCAACCAATCTTGAGTTTTGCTGCTGGAGAATAAAACTAAAGATATAGAAACCTTCCATTCTCACTTTCAGAGTCTGTTGTGATGCAAAACTGGAGAGAAATGCTGCTTGCTGTTTCTTTTCATGGGATATACCCTGGGGGTGTTGTGACTTCATTTCTTTTGAGTTGAAGGCAAAGTATACATGATTTTGAATTCTGTTGTGCCGAACAAATTAAAGTTCGTTTCCTGGTTGCTAGTTTCGAGTGCACCTGTGTACTTTCCCATTTCTGAACTCTATTCTTGAGACAGAACCGGCGGAGAGATCTATGCGACTTCATATTCCGTAGAATTGTACTTACACACTAACAGACGAAAAGAACAGGACAGAAAGAGTCAAATGAAAAGAAGAGGATGACAAACTCAACCTCGTGACTGGTCACGTGTTAAGGAAACATTTGGATGTTGCGCAACTCAGCATGTGATATGTAATCATAGTCGAGTTTGAAGGTACTTTCAGCCTAAACCGGATCGACAACTTCGGTTCGTCGTCAACTCGAGTCAATTCCAAATTGTCGGCATGAAACTTTGACACCAATGTGAAGCTCAAGACGTCATAATCATAGATTAGGTAACTTCAATCCTCAAGGTCTGGACTGGCATTGTGGTTTCAAAGCTGGGTTATGGTGGTGGGATATAGCGTGAGAAGAGACGCTAAGGAGAAGGGCGGAGAGGCGGATGGTCAAATCTTTGATTTATTAGTAAGTTTCTAATTAATTGACTTGGTTCACTGATTAGATCTTAAAATACTTTAGCATCTACAACTACATGCGGGGATGATAAATATTTAATCGGTAAGTTATGAACCACTTGGCAGTCTAATTGTCAAATATTATGGAACTATGTTATCTACTTCTCATTATTAGATTTGAAGATGGTAAAATCGCGACTTTGTTGATAAAGTCGTGGCTTAATTGATGGGTCCACTTGTTAAATCTAAAGCACTTAGGTGATCGACTGTTTGATGTGGGTGATGAATTCATTATCTTGTTAGTAAGTTATAAAATGTTGGACGAGTCAAGTTTGCCAAATCTAAAAACACTTTGTAATCTACTATTGGAAACTACATATGACGATGACGATGATGATGATGATGATGATGATGATGATGATGATGACAATGATGATGATGATGATGATGATGATGATGATGATATATTGTTGTTTTGTTTTCACTTTACTAATAGTTGATCAAAGGAGAAAATTGCCAATGAAATTCTATTTATTTAATGATATTGAAGATTGGGAGAATTGCACAAAAAATCTCTAAACTTCAGCTTAATGTGCAATACTATCCTTGGATTCGTTTAGTGTGGTCCTTGAAATATTTTTAAATGTTCAATCTAATCCCTAAACTTTCCTTTAGTCTCTCAAATTTTCATTTGAAAGTCAAATCCGTCCTTCAGTACTATTCACAAATTTTCATAATTACACTATGTCCAAGATTTTAGAACTCTTTTTCATTTGAATCCATTTCCTAAATCAACAAAATGAATGAGGAATTAGAACTTCTTAGTGATTTAGTAAATTACCAACCTAGATCCGCTATTAATTTAGTAAGTTACCAACAAAATGAGGAATTTACCAACTTCAAGCAGAATGGTAAGTTATTGATCTCTTTGAATTTACCATTTAGCATACGGACCCACTTGTAAAATTTTAAAGCACTTCGCAATCTACTATTGAATGTGTCATGATAACTATTGTAGCTAACAATGGAACTTAGAGAGCAGTAAATAGGTTGATTTATAAAAAATTAACAGTTTTGCAAATTAAAAGAAGTTAAGTTTGATATATGCATGAAATGTTAAGTGCCCGATGCTTCTATCAATTATAAAATAAGATAAATAAAGAGATAGAGGATAAAGTACGTAAAACTTATAGTTGTTTGGTTTGATTAAGTCTATGTCCACTCTCTCATACTAGCCTCCATCAATGAGCTGAAATCTACTAGTAATCCCTTGAGTGGCTACAACTTGGCATGTCGCTTCTATCAAAAGTTGATAGATGATACTATCAACAACTCAACATTGCTCATACATTTGTTCGATTGTCGAAACAAGGACTACAAGGAGTAGTAACAACTCTCAACAGGGCAGGACACAGGTGAATAAAATCACGCTTGCGACACAAAGTGAAAGTGACTACACCAAATTTGGTAGGTTCCTCAATTTTCCTAGGCCCGTTTTCCACGAGACAAGTGCCTTCTATATAGTGGGCACAGATTGTGTAAGGCTCTATGAGCCTCACAAGGAGGTGTCGAGCGATTCAGAGCCCTTCGTCATCCCCAACTTCCGGGGAGAAATAACACCGTCCAGGATGCAGTTGCATGCTTTGTCAAGGGAGAGACATAGTTTACCAAGTTCATGGACGAGGTGAAGGAATCGTAGAAGAGGAGCTTTGGAGTCGTCATGAACAGCTTCTATGAGCTCGAGCCGGCTTATGCGGACCATTACAAGACATTCCTAGGGAGACGATCCACGTTAATCGGCCCCTTCTCGCTGTGCAATAAGGAGATTGAGGACAAAGCACACTGGGACAAGCAAGCATCCATTGACCAGCTCGAGTGCCTCCAGTGGCTTGACTCGAGGCAAACCAACTCAGAGCATGGCGAATTTCAATGCTGCCCAGCTCCACGAGATCACAGTCGGACTAGAAGCATCAGAGCAACAATTCATCTGGGTGGTAAAGGAAGACCCAAATGTGGAAGAAGGTAAAGAAGAGTGGTTGCCTGATGGGTACGAATCAAGAATCCGAAAAAAGGGGCCTCATCCTTAGAGGCTGGGCTCCACAGGTGCTGATTCTCGATCATGAGGCGGTCGGGGGCTTCGTGATGCACTGTGGGTGTGCCAATGGTGACGTGGCTGGTCGCAGCAGAGCGATTCTACAACGAGAAGTTTATGACCCGAGTGCTCAGGAGCGGGGTCGACTTCAGGGTGAAGAAGTGGGCGAGGTCGTTCGGCGACAGCGTGAAGAGCGAGAGAGAGGAGGAGGCAGTGAAGAGAGTCCTGGTGGGTGAGGAAGCAGAGGAAATGAGAAGGAGAGCGAAAGCACTTGCCGAGATGGCAAGAGGTGCTGTGGAAGAAGGTGGGTCTTCTCGGTCTGATTTGGTGCTCTGCTTCAAGAGCTCAAAGGCAGCGATCAGCTCCGAACGAGATCTGATTCATGACCTGAAGCAACCAATCTTGAGTTTTTGGCTTGTCGAGAATAAAATTAAAGAAATAGAAGCCTTCCATTCTCACTTTCAGAGTCTCTGTTGTGGTGCAAAACTGGAGAGAAATGCTACTTGCTGTTTCTTTTCATGAAATATACCCTAGGAATGTTGTGATTTCATTTCTTCTGAGTTGAAGGCAAAGTATGCATGATCTTGAATTCTTTTTTTTTGCTAGAAGCATAGCACCAAAAAAGGTGGACCATGGGGGATTGATAACATTTTATGGGAGAATTACCATAAAAGCCATTAATCTATTGTAATTGTATCAATTCAGTTTTAAACTTGTTTTTTTTTTTTACTAATTGAATCCTAAAATTTTTGTAATTGTACAAATTTAGTTTATCCAGTCAATAATGGCCGGCCGTCACTGACGTGAAATTTTTAGTAATATGTGATTTTTTCGATTATTTTAATTATTTTTCCTTTTATTTTTTCTCTTCTTCCTTATTTTGCTTCTGTCCTCACAGCTCGCTGGCCACTAGGCAAGGCTTAGGGGCTGTAGGCGAGGTTGCCTATGGCTGGCAAGGCCATGGAGAGGCTGGCTTCACCCAATGGCTGGCAAGCCTTGTTGAAGCCTCGTTGGCTATTGTGGGGAAAAGAAGCAAAAGAAGGAATAAGAGAAAAAAGAAAAGGAAAAAGAAAAAGAAAAAAGAAAAAAAGAAAAAAAAAAAAGAAAATATAATTATAAATTATTTATCTTAGTCAGATGAGCGGCGCTGACCGGTGTTCACATCTACATCGATCGGCCAAAATTAGCTAGATATACTAAACCGACATAATTGTAAAAGATTTAGAATGAATTGACACAATTGTAATAAGCTTATGATTTTTTTTTTTGTGATTTTCCCACATTTCACTGCATGAAAATCATTTGGGTCTCTTTTTTTGATCATATGTATTAATTTATTAATCATAGTAATATCAGTCTTTTTATGAATTTGAAAGCATAGCAGTTTCTGTTTTGTTTTTTCATTTTCAAAATTTTCTACCAGCGCTAGATACATTTTGGGGATTATGCTTATTTTGTGTTCCTTCATTGCCAAGTGCCCACACAAAGGTAATGGCTTACATGAACAATTCATTCATATTTGGTTGGTAAACACTAATCTTCCGTTATGAATTTCTATCAAATTGTTGTCATTAAATCCTATTTTATTTTCTTTGGATTTTTGTGGAAGTTTATTTTCTAAATAAAAGAGAATATTCGAGTATTCAAGTTTCAAATGTATTTTATTGTTTAAAATTGAGATAATGTGCAAGAAGACTTCAGGATGTTTATTATAATTAAAAGTTGGAATATGTCGACTTTTTGTGATAAAACAATTTAATTATAAAGGTATGTGTATGTTCTCAAATATTACGGCAGCAACATAAATTTAGAAAATGCAATGAGATCTTTCGATTTTAATGCTCCATACTTAATATTTCAACTTCAAAATATTCTTACTTTTGACTGTGTGAATGGTTAAATCTAATCTACGATTATTACCAAAAATAAGATTTATTCGTCCATCAAATTTCATATACCACCCGTAGACCTATAGAATACGGTGCTCCAAAGGTCGTATCACTTTCAGATCACCCGCCATGCAGCTGCAAGAGCTCTTTCGAGCCAAAGAGTTGCAACAAGGTCAACTTCCCTTCCCAGGAATGAGGTGCCTGAAGTGTCGATTCTTGATTACATGTTGGTCGGTGGATTTATTACTCACTGCGGATGGAACTTAGCACTATAAGGAGTATGCGTCGGTGTGCCGATAGTGAACTGCCTTCTATAATGAAAAGTTGGTCACTCGGGTACTAGGGATTGGGATTGACATTTAAAGGGGGATTTGAGTTCGGAGTCGGTGCAGATGTTCTAAGTAGAGATGATGTTGATTTTGGCAAATATGGCTTCAAAATGGATAGAGCAATTAAGTTGGACTTTGAAGCATACTAACACTTCCTTTAAGAATTTATTTATCCCACAAGGTTACTAATTTTCACTGGTAAATATCCTCCATGATATAATAAAATTTCAATTGAAAATACTAAATAGCAATTCTAGTACTAGCATAATTTGCAAAGTGAACAAAGATAAAATTCGGAATAAAGATAACCATTCAGGAAAGATTGCAAAATGAACAAATGCAGCCTTTTAGGAAAGGTTATAAATTGAACAAGCATAATTTCAAAGGTTATCTTGAAAATGAATATAAAATTCGGAATAATAAAAAAATAAAAAAATATCTTTTAAATTAAAATTCCGAATTTCATAATTTTCAAAAATACTTGATGAACAAAAAACAACCCTTTCAACTAACATAACTGTACTAAACTAAATAAAAAAAGGGGGTTAGTGTGCCAAATAATCGCGCATTCACACATGGGTATTGTAGGGTCTAGCCCACACCTCAACTCTTTCTCTGAACGTATTAGAAAATGCTCACATTTATAAAGTGGCACATCTCCTTCTAACTTTCCTATGTGAGATAAGAAAAAGCACATTTTGTTTGTTTTACAAACAAACAACCAACAATCCACCACTTTGTTAGTAAAACAAAGATTTCAAAAATAAATTTTTTAAAAACATAGTCAAAATTTCGGTGAGATTAATATACATACACGAAAGTCTCTTTTTGAGTTAAACCTTTGCTTGGTGCAAATATCTCAAAACTCTATCAAAGTGATAAGTAGCTTGGCTTTAAATTTGTATTTTTAAATAATAAAATCGGACATACTATACATATACTAACATATTGTTTTGGCAAGAAGTTTTGTATTACTTTACACTATTATGGCTTTCTGCTTAATTCTATTTTATGAGCTCTCTATAAAGCAATCCTAACTCTCATAAGAAGTGGCACCACTTCTATGCTTATATAAGTGAACTACCTTCCACGTGTTTGTATTACTATTAACACGTTAAAAATTTATACTATCCTTCATTAAGAGTTCAATTTAACCTACAAAATGCAATAAACAATACTAACTTTTTATATTAGGGTTACGTTAATATCAAATTGAGAGTGCTAGTAGTAACACCTAGAGGGGGGTGAATAGGTTTAAAATAAACCTTGACAAATAAATGCGGAATAAAATAAAGGAGTTTAGGGAAGAGAATAAGAACACAAGGTTTATAGTGGTTCGGCTTAGATCAAGCCTACGTCCACTCTCCCACGCTAACAGCCTTCTGCTGGATTCCACTATGCAATTAACAAAAGATTACAACTTTGAGTGCAAACACTTAGTAGTAGATCACACTATCTTACTAAGTTACTCTTTTGGTATTTTTCTCATGATCACAAATGTTTAAGCTCACCAAAGACAAGTGTATAATCGAAGATAGCTCAGACTTTGGAATTATAAATTCTACGCTCCGTCTCTTACTTGCTCATCGGTCCTTCATCTCCTTAAATACTCCTCCACTTCCAAACTAGCCGTTGGACAGTATCTCGAGAATTGTCTTCCAATCTACCCATTGGACAGATTTGTATCTAGAAGATTTGGTAGCCATTGAGTGACAAAAGTAGAATCCCAAATTAATTCCGATCGCCCATACAAACAGAATCTTCATTTCCATAAGTAAAGCTTCTTCGTATAGAAAGTTCTTGTCTTCAAGATCTAATTGTCAATCAATTAGATTGAGTCAATCAAATCAATCTTGATATGGAATCCAAACTAGATCACTAGCCGTTATATCTTCGAGGCTTGTGTTACAATCTGTCGAATCTAGATGTAAAGTCTGAGAGCAATAGACTTTACAATATGAGTTTGAGTGCGATAGACTTTGTAATCTGAGTCTGAATGCGATAGATTTTATAATCTGAGTCTGAACATATTTTGCTTCTGAACAGATTTGCTTCTGAACAGATTTAGCTTTAAGGTCTGTACATAGTTCAACTTCCTTCTGGTTCTTCCAAGTATAGACTTTGATAATATCATTTACACGTTCTATCATCTGCATAGTCTATTACTCAACCATCAAACATGTTAGTAGCCTTTGATTTATTTTGTCATCTTCAAAACATCATAAGGGATTTCCCTAACAATCTCCCCCTTTTTGATATGACAAAACAATCTCTGAATATGCAGATGTGTAATTATACTTTCTAAAATATTGATAAATCAATCACTAAATTTTAGATTTTCAAAAAAAAAAAAATTGATTGAGCATAACAATATATAGAAAAATAATCATAGCTCAATATTATGCAATAAATAATATCAACCAATCAACACATATGCATATTTATATTCTCTCCCCCTTTTTGTCAAAAAGCGATAACAATGAAAATAGTATCACATAGAGAATATAAAAAGATAACAAATATGTCTTGCATAATTTCCAAAAATCAGCTTTTATAAAGTAAATCAAATATTAAAGATATGCACTATAGCTCACTTCGATCATATATATCAGCAAATATCCAATAAAAATCACGGATGCATTATAAAATTCACTTATCCTTTTTGTCATGATAAAATGATAATATCACTAAAAGATTTTATTATGACAAAAGGTAATAAAAGATGCACTAACCGGATTTTGTAGAACTTAAATTCTAATACATTTACCTTTTCCTTCATTCCTTAATAATCAAGATCACGATCAATTCAAAAAGATTTTTCCATAATTGATCAAAGCTCCCCCTCAATTTGTTGCCTTTTTGAGGTGATCACGATTCTTTTCATTTCCTTTTGGATTCATGTCCTCCCCTGTCATCATGACAATATTTGCGAATAGCACTAATTGTGGCTTGTGCACGTTGAGCAAAATATCTTTTCAATATTTTTTTCATAGCAACAATATCCACAACGATCATTTACATTTTGAAATTCGAGGCAAAAATTTATTTTCTTCAAGCTCATCTCGAATTCAACCTGCATTAACTTAACAAACTTTTTGCACAAATAAGCTGTAATAATATCCACATAATATATAATGCCCTTTCTTCAAATAAATAAATTGAATAGCATATATAAAATCATCAATTTAAAATTCAGAACTACTCAACCTTTCGTACGACACATTAGGGATTTCCTCAACAATTTGCAAAACTTTGCACAAGGAAGTGAATCTTTAAGCCTCCAAGAAATAGTATAGAATCTTCATGATTTTCAATTTTACCTTTCCAAAATCCATATAGAAGATTCTTTTTCTACCTGCAAATTCTTGTATAATAGATAATAATCCTTGCAAAAAAGTCAAGTAATATCTTCCTTTGATTTGTGGATCAAACTTGCTAGATATAAGATATCTTCTAAGAATATAGCAAGAATATCAATAATATCTTTCAAGATCAAAGGAATTTCTTTGAGCATAAATCTCAGATATATATATATATATATATATATATATATATTGATGCATTTCACAAAAAGAAATATGATATTTCTATCACGTGCCAAATCAAGCAAAAATAATGCAATACCTTATGTTTATGACAAGAGATATTTGCAATATAAATAATATATAATTCATAGGCAATCATCTAAAATAATGATAAATGTATGTAGAGATTTGCAAGATAGGATAAAAAATATTCTCTTACCCAAGGTATATGTTTCAAATATACCATTGATAAAAAAAAAAAAAAACATTACCAATCTTCGCCTGAGATTCTTTTCTTATTGCACCAAAATCTGCATAGATTCGCAATCATTCTTGCCTTATTGAATTTCCTGCAATCAACTCATTTCCTTTTTGGTATCCATCAATTTGGATCCTTCCATTTCGTTAGAGCAAAATAGAAAATCTCCATAGATAAACAAATATTCTTTCTTAATTCATCATAACAAAGTATTTTAAGGAAAGAATATCTTTGCACAATATCACATAAAACAGATTTTCACTTTGCAAAATATGACAAAATTAGAGAGCATAAAATTAAACAAAATAATTTGCATTATCTCTAAGAAAGATATCAGATCAATCACACATATTAGATCAAATCGCAACTCACGAATCACAAAAACAAATCATACGATTCTTTCTTAAAACAAAATATGATCATTATAAAATCTCAATCAAGGATATATTGAATATCAAGCATAATGAGAATTCTTGCCCAAATCAAATTGAGAATAAAAAAAGAATTCCTTACCAAATTCTCTTTCTTTTCTTCCTTTATTTCCTCGATTTCTTCATCGGATTCTGAGTCTGTGTCTGAATGTGCCATCAAGCATATATTTCCTTGCTTGTCATATTCTCTCATGGTTCTTTTCTGCCCATTCTGCTTGTATTTTCTTCTTTCACTAAATTTCCTTCCCTTTCTACTCAGCTTTTAAATTTCTTGATCATAAAAGCAAGTTCTTCGTCGTCCATGTCATTTTCTAAGTCTGTATCATCAGAATCAGCATTAGCTTTTAAAGCGATGGACTTCTTACCTTCGGGATCTTCGTCGTTGATTTGTTCCACTTCATAAGATTGAAGAGTGCCAATCAATTCATCAACGGAGAGTGGCATAATCCTCTGAGTTTCCCGGATTGAGGTCTTGACATGGTTCTAATCTTTTGAGAGACCTCGCAAGAGTTTGTTGACCTTCATTGGGGAAGAAATTTGCTGACCTTGATATGCTAAACCATTTACAATTTCTGTAAAACGGCTGAATATATCTCCAATTGACTCTCCTTGCTTCATCTTGAAGGATTCATATTGGCCGAGCAAGAAGTTCACTTTAGTCTCTTTTACACTATCAGTCCCTTCATATGTAACATGAAGTCTATCCCAAATTTCTTTTTCTGTTTCACATGAAGAGATTCTGTTATATTCAACAGGAGACAATGCACAATATAAAGAATAAATGGCTTTTGCATCATTCGCTTCTCTTTTGGACATCTCCGTTTGAGACATAGGAGTAGGGGGTTTGGTTTCTTTGTCTTTGCCATTCTTATTTGATGTAGATGCAGCAGTGGGATTGATTCCTTTTTCCACAACATCCCATTGCAAGGGATCTCTGGATCTTAGGAATGCTTTCATTTTATTCTTCCGCACGTTGTATTCCTTTCCATCAAAATATGGTGGCCTGGTGTTGCTTTGTCCTTCCATAAGTCCTGGTGCCAAGATACTAGCCATAGAAGATCTTTAGCTCAAAAGTAAAAACACTTTTATAAACCGAGCACTTGGCTCTGATACCAATTGAGAGTGCTAGTAGTAATACCTAGAGGGGGGGTGAATAGGTTTAAAATAAACCTTGACAAATAAATGTGGAATAAAATAAAGGAGTTTAGGGAAGAGAATAAGAACATAAGGTTTATAGTGGTTCGACTTAGATCAAGCCTACGTCCATTCTCCCACGCTAACAACCTTCTGCTGGATTCCACTATGCAATCAACAAGAGATTACAACTTTGAGTGCAAACACTTAGTAGTAGATCACACTATCTCACTAAGTCACTCTTTTGGTATTTTTCTCACGATCACAAACGTTTAAGCTCACCAAAGACAAGTATATGATCGAAGATAACTCAAACTTTGGAATTATAAATTCTACGCTCCGTCTCTTACTTGCTCATCGGTCCTTCATTTCCTTAAATACTCCTCCACTTCCAAACTAGCCGTTGGATAGTATCTCGAGGATCATCTTCCAATCTACCCATTGGACAGATCTGTATCTAGAAGATTTGGTAGCCGTTGAGTGACAAAAGTAGAATCCCAAATTGATTCCGATCGCCCATACAAACAGAATCTTCGTTTCCATAAGTAAAGTTTCTTCGTATAGAAATTTCTTGTCTTCAAGATCTAATTGTCAATCAATTAGATTGAGTCAATCAAATCAATCTTGATGTGGAATCCAAACCAGATCACTAGCCATTATATCTTCGGGGCTTGTGTTACAATCTGTCGAATCTAAATGTAAAGTCTGAGAGCAATAGACTTTGTAATCTGAGTCTGAGTGCGATAGACTTTGTAATCTGAGTCTGAATGCGATAGATTTTACAATCTGAGTCCGAACATATTTTGCTTTTGAACAGATTTAGCTTTAAGGTCTATACATAGTTCAGCTTCCTTCGGTTCTTCCAAGTATAGACTTTGATAATATCCTTTACACGTTCTATCATCTGCATAGTCTATTACTCAACCATCAAACATGTTAGTAGTTTTTTATTTATTTTGTCATCTTCAAAACATCATAAGGGATTTCCCTAACACAAACAACCAAATAGTCGAGAAGGTGGCGAGACGAGTCATGGGGGGCGACAAGGGAGAGGAAATGAGAAGAAGGGCAAAAGCGAGTGACGAAATCACCAGAAAGGCTGTTGGGGAAGGTGAATCTTCCAACTAAGTTCGACTTCATTAATGGAAGAACTCGGGCAGCACAAAGCTGCTCGTAAATCGAAATGAAGCCTAGTCTACTGTACCATCATGTTCTATTCCTAAATGTCTTCTCCATCCTTTTGTTGCATCGATGATCAATCAAGAACATGTTGCGCCATGCTTTCATATTTAGGAGCTACTGCTGTAATGTTTAGTTCCTGCATCATTGCCTAACATCCTTGATGCGTGAGGCAATGCCTTCACCGATAAAAGACTCGATGCTACTTGGGAGATAAAAGTCAGCGTTCTTGGCTATCTGCGCGAATGAATGCAAAAGCGCAAACAATTTTATTAAGTCTAGAACGGCTTATGTATGCTTCAAGCTTCATTGAACATGTATTAATTATTGGGAATGGCTAGGATAGCGGTGCCCTTACATTGAATTACTGACCGTCTAATGTCAGCCACGATTTTTAATGGAGGAAAACGGGAGATTGCTTTGACCGGTTTCAGATTCTTTGAGTTTCCATCGTTTCTTTAGAATTCCGAACACCTCCTCAAGGACCGAAATTAAAATTCGGCAAGATCTAACCAAGTCGGCAAGACCAATAACAAATAAGAAAGAACCGAAATTCAAGAGCAGCCTAAAGAGTTCTGCAAGCTACGAAGGCAACAGTGGAGGAGAGGCGACCGAAATTCAAGAGCAGCCCAATGAGTTCTACAAGCAGTGGAGGAAGGCAATCAGCGTGGATTCACTAAGAAAGATTTCAACCTCGAAACGCCAGAGTCAACGGCGCTGCTATCCCCACTGCCGAATTGGCGTTGCCTCGAACGGTTTCTCTGAAAATGAAGGACATGGATATGTTGTGCGGAATACTGTTTCTCCCCAAGCAGTCACAATACAAAGTGAAAGTGAGTGCGTGCGTGTGTTGAGTTTGTTCTTTGCCCCTACATTTGAACAACGATGAAAACTGTTGTTGGTTGTGTGAGGGTGAAAATTGGGCTGAGTTTTGGTGTGTGTCTGTTTGAATGGAAGAAGCGAATGAGTTTATCGGACTTTCACATGTTCAGTTTGTCAAAAATTATCAATCAACGAACAAATATTTATGGTCAAAGATAATGTACATTCTTAAAGTTAAGAAAATAAAATCTCTAAACTGAAAAGCCGAAATCAAAGCATTTTCTAGAAAATAATTTCTTGAAAAATGATTTTCGAAAATTTTTTTATCCTTGATTTTCAGGAAAAAAATACACATTTTCCAATTGTTGAAATCCCACCCAGTCAAAGACAATTTTGGCTCGACTCAGTTTTGTGCAAATTACCCTTTGTCCAAGGGGGGCGAACAAGCTAGCGGATTGGGTGGCTCAGGCACAGTGGAAAAAAGTAAACTTCCCATCAATTGGCTGTCTTTTCCTCTGCAGATAATGTAGGATGTTTTAATTTCTAATGTTAACGAACTTGTTTTAAGTTAATGAAGTTTCCAGTTTTTTGACAAAAAAAGAAGTCACAAAAACATAAAACTAGACCAGCCAGTGCCCAGTTTCCAACTTTAAGATTAGTGGCTGACAATGTATCGTCAATTTTGTGAAGTAACGAGACGGTTAGATAATCATTTTCCTTTAATTATCCAAAGTGACTCTTCTGCACCAGAAACAGTTTAAGATTTCCGAATTGAATGTTCCTAGTCAATTCTGAGGGGGGCGCCATCTCGTGCATGACGCATCTTTCTTTAGCTTTTAAGGTTGTCGATGAACATAGGATCTCTCGTAGTATTGCAGGGTGCATATAACTTGTCACAGTTTTGAAGACGATGGTGTGCATGGATTCGGTCTAGGTATCTTCTCAAAGTCTTCTCTGCATGGATAATCAATTCAAATCTAGACCTTTTTTTTTCCCTCTTTTGCAATCCAAAATTTTTGGCGAACATGAATTTGGACACCAAATGAACCAGAAATTTTATAGGACATCCAAAGCGTACAAGGAATCAAACTTGTCCTTCTCGCATCACTCACTTCTTCATATACCGAACCTTTCTCGCCCTTCACCACCATCATCCCTAAATACATTCCTGTAACAGTAATTCCCCAAAGAGCCAAATGGGTAGTGCAAGCCATCAGCTTCACCTTTTCTTCTTCCCTTTCATAGCTCCGGGCCACATGATCCCGATGATCGACATGGCCAAAGTGTTTGCCATCAGAGGCTGCAAGTCCACCCTCATTGCCACCCCTATGACAAACCCAGTTTCATGAAATCCATCACGAAATTTAAGGATTTGGGTTTCGACATCGATGTTGTCACGGTGACGTTGCCCCTGAAAGAGGTCGGCTTGCCAGAAGACTCTGACAATCTGAACAGGGTCACCTCGATGGAAATGCGCCAGCAATTGAGGAGAGGCACGACGATGCTGGACCAGCAGCTTGAGCTGCTGATAGAGAAACTCATCCCTGATTGTTTAATCTCGGACATGTTCCTTCCTTGGACAATCAAGGTCACGGCCAAGTGCGGCATTCCTAGGCTCGTTTTCCATGGGACAAGTGCCTTCTCCGTAGCAGGCACAGAATGTGTGAGGCTCTACGAGCCTCACAAGAAGGTGTCGAGCGATTCGGAGCCCTTTGTCATCCCCAACTTCCCTGGAGAAATCACACTGTCCAGGATGCAGTTGCAGGACTTTGTCAAGGAAGAGACAGAGTTCACCAAACTCATGGACGAGATGAAGGAATCGGAGAAGAGGAGCTTTGGAGTTGTCATGAACAGCTTCTATGAGCTCGAGCCAGCTTACGCAGACCATTACAGGACATTCCTAGGTAGACGATCCTGGTTAATCGGCCTGCTCTCGCTGTGCAATAAGGAGATTGAGGACAAAGCGCACAGGGGTGAGCAAGCATCCATTGACCAGCTCGAGTGCCTCAAGTGGCTTGACTCGAGGCAAACCAATTCAGTGATCTATATTTGCTTTGGAAGTATGGCGAATTTCAATGCTGCTCAGCTCCATGAGATAGCAGTCGGACTAGAAGCATCAGGGCAACAATTCATCTGGGTGGTAAAGAAGGACCCAAATGTGGAAGAAGGCAAAGAAGAGTGGCTGCCTGACGGGTATGAATCAAGAATCCGAAACAAGGGCCTCATCATCAGAGGCTGGGCTCCTCAGGTGCTGATTCTCGATCATAAGGCAGTTGGGGGGTTTGTGACGCACTGTGGGTGGAACTCGACCTTGGAGGCGGTCACAGCTGGCGTACCAATGGTGACATGGCCGGTTGCGGCGGAGCAATTCTACAATGAGAAGTTTGTGATCCATGTGCTCAAGATCGGGGTTGATATCGGGGTGAAGAAGTGGGTGAGGTGGTTTGGCGACAGCGTGAAGAGCGATAGAGTGGAGGAGGCAGTGAAGAGAATCCTGGTGGGTGAGGAAGCAGAGGAAATGAGAAGGAGGGCGAAAGCACTTGCAGAGATGGCAAGAGGGGCTGTGGAAGAAGGTGGGTCTTCTTGGTCTGATTTGGGGGCTCTGCTTCAGGTTCTCAGACTGCCAGCGATCGGCTCACGATGAGAAGACCTGATTCATGACCTGAAGCAACCAATCTCGAGTTTTTACTTCCAGAGAATAAAAGTAAAGAAATAGAAACCTTTAGTTCTCAATTTCAGAGTCTCTGTTGTGGTGCAAAACTGGAGAGAAAGGCTGCTTGCTGTTTCTTTTCATGGGATATACCATTGAATTCGTTTCTTTTGAGGTGTTAAGCAATGTATACATGATCTTGAATTCGGTTGTGCCAAAGAAATTAAAGTTAGGATCCCGGTTGCAAGTTTCAATTGCACATGTGTACTTTCCCATTTCTAAATTCTATTCTTGAGACAGAACTGGCAGAAAGATCTTTGCAATTTCATATTCCATAGAATTGTATTTGCACATCAACAGACGAAAAAAACAGGACAGAAAGAGTCAAATGAAAAGAAGAGGATGACAAACTCATCCTTGCAATTTCATGTTAAGGAAACATTTTAATGTTGCACAACTCATGTTGTGATATGAAATCATAGTTGAGTTTGAAGTTACTTTTAGCCCAAACATTTGAATGTTGCACAACTCATCTTGTGATATGAAATCATAATTGAGTTTGAAATTGCTTTCGGCCCAAACCAGATCGACGAATTTAGTCCGTCATCAACTTGAGTCCATTCCGAATCGTAGGCATGAAACTTTCACATCACTATGATGCTCATGATGTCATATTCATAGATCAGGTACCTTCAATCCTCAAGGTCGGGACTGGCTTTGTGGTTGCAAAGCTGGGTTATGGTGGTCGGAGGGAACGTGAGAAGAGACGCCGCGGAGAAGGCGGAGAGGCGGATGGTCAAATCTTTGATTTGTTAATAAGTTTCTAATGAAGTGACTAGGTTCACTGGTTAGATCTTAAAATACTTTTGGGATCTACAACTACATGCGGGGATGGTAAATATTTTATCGATAAGTTATAAATTGCTTGTCGGTCTAATTGTCAAATATTATGGAAATATGTAATCTTCTTCTCATTATTAGATTTGAAGATGGTAAAATCGCGACTTTGTTGATAAAGTTACGGCTTAATCCATGGGTCCACTTGTTAATGATAAAGTTACGGCTTAATTGATGGGTCCACTTATTAAATTTAAAGCACCTAGGTAATCGACTGTCAGATGTGAGTGATGAATTCATTATCTTGTTGGTAAGTTATAAAATGTTTGACGCTGGTTTTTTGCTCATGCATTATGAGTGAAAGTTTTTGTCAAATCTAAAAAATTCACTACCAAAAAAAAAAAAATGTAATCTACTATTGCAAACTATATATGATGTAAACTACTATTGGAAACAACAATAACAATAACAATAACAATAATTAATTGTTGTTTCGTTACTTTATTAAAATTTGATGAGAAGAAGGAAATTGCCAATGAAATTCTACTAATTTAATGATATTGAAGATTGGGAGAATGACACAAAAAGTCTCTAAATTTCGGCCTACTATGTAATGTTGTCATTGGATTTTTAATTCGTTCAGTGTGTCCTCGAAATATTCCTAAATGTTCAATCTAGTCATTAAACTTTCAATACGTTCATTTTAGTCCCTCAACTTTTCATTTGAAAGTCAAATTCGTCCTTTAGTATTATTCACAAATTTTTATAATTGCACTATGTCCAAGATTTTAGAAGTCTTTTTTATTTCAATTCATTACCTAAATCAACATAAAAAAAAAAAAAAATTGAGGAATTAGAACTTCCTAGCAATTTAGTAAATTACCAACGTAGATTCACTATTAATTTAGTAAGTTACCAACAAAATGAGGAATTTACCATTTAGCTGATGACCCACTTGTAAAATTTTAAAGCCCTTTGCAATCTACTATTGAATGTGAGATGACAACTGTTGTATTTAATAATGGAACTTAGAGAGTAGTGAATAGGTCGATTTATATAATCTTAACAGTCTGCAAATTAAAAGAAGTTAAGTTTGAGATGTGCAGGAAATATCATATCAAGTGCCCGATGCTTCAATCAATTATAAAATAAGATAAATAAAGAGATAGAGGATAGTGTACGCAAAACTTATGGTGGTTCAATTTGGTCAAATTTACGTCTACTCTATTAGACTAACCCCGGCCAATAAGTTGAAATCCACTTATTATACCTTGAGTGGCTACAACTTAGCATATGTCGCTTCTATTAGAAGTTGATGGATGATACTATCAACAACTCAACACTGCTCACACATTTGTTCAATTGTTGAAACAAGGCTTACAATGAGTAATAAAACTCTCAACAAGGTAGAACACAAGTCAATAAAATCACGCTTGCAACACAAAGTGAATGTGACTATATCAAAGTTGGCAGGTTCCTCAATTTTTCGTCAGCGCTCTCCTTCAACACTGGTTCTCTTATATAGTCTTTGATCTTCAAATGAGCCTTTTGGACAATCTTGGAGAGAATCAAATTGCCGTTGCAAATGATGGACACAATTAGTAGGGACAACTATACATTCAAATCTTTATAGTAATGGTGAGGTTTTCCCAAAAAGAGTTAGTTATACTTTTTTTTTTGATCGAATAAGTCCTCATTTCATTTCAAGTAGTAAAATTAGAAGAACGACCGAAATGAGCATCAAAACAAAGAAAATTTAAAAGAGATTGAGAGGGACGAGAGACCCAACTCCGAGGTAGAGATTCGCGGAGTTGGGCTTTTGTAACCCAATTCGCGATTTTATGTAGCTCTCTTAGTTCGTGGGTCAGTTTTAATCCAAGAATAGAAACTAGTGCAGCCCGGCCTGCCCGTCTGGACTATTTCGTTGACTTCCCAAGGGGAGTATCTATCCCCAAAATCATCTGAATTGCTATATAGCAGTCACACTCAACAGCAGCCCCACGTGACCCTGTTTCCCTTCTTCACTTCGCTGCCATCTCCAAGCCTTCGCATACAGCTAGGGTTTCAACATGTAAGGGAGATTGTGACTTAATCGAGCGAGCAAAACCAGCGAGCAGCATGCCATTCTCGTCCCTGCATACCCTTGCTATAGATCCATCGTTAGTTCTTGGTGTGAAGGCTCCGTTGACATTAATTTTCACCCATCTCGGGTCCGGCGGTCTCTATCTTGCAGGTACTCCATTAACTCTTCTGGTATTTTGCTGCTGTGATGAAGCTTAATCTTTTAATTTTTGCTGTGATGCGAGTTGTGACATCCTGAATTTTCGATCCGTCCCAAATATATGAAATGGGTATCTTGTCAGCGCGTCTATAGTCCTTTTTCTCTGAGCTGATAACTCATGAGTTAACAAATCCATTGGGTGAAGCCGTTAAGGGATATAACCACGGTAAAATCCCTAAAAGCTACCTGCAGTAGGTCGGATCGGACTAAAATCGCGTTCGATCGATTTTAACCACAAAATTGAATTCAATTTCGGGAATCGGATATTCGAGCATGTCACGATTCATTTATAGGACGTCGTCTTGTCTTTTGGAGAAATTCCGTTGAGTTTGGGATTTTTACGGAAAATCGTTCGGATGTCGCGGAAAATTAGCGGAAATTCGGATGGGCCAAATTAATGGAAATTTGGACTTTCAAGCCGAGCCTTTGAGTGTCGGGGACTTGCAAAAAATGGAATGGGATTTTTCTACATCAAAATTGGACTTCAATTTTGGGAATTTGTTGAAGAGATTGAAGACAAAAAATTATGAAATTCGGAGCTAAGAAAAGAAGTGCAATTTTGGACTTCAAAATTTGGATTAATTGTGGATTTATTGGCTAGAAAGTATTAGGAGACCATGGTGATAAAGATTGAAGACTTTTGGGGCTAATCAATGATGGAATAGATATTTTAGTTGGACTTTCTCCCCTCAACTTCTCGATCAAGCTTCGCACACTTCACGGTCGACTTCTCTCCCCCATCCGCGGTTCCTCTTTCATTTTTCCCTTCTGTCTCTACCTTTCATTTCTTCGTTCAATCCCCCCTGCCATCTCCAAATTCTCCACCGAATGCCCCACTTCCTTGTCCAGCTCACTTTTATTTTGCTGCCAGCCTCCACCGAGTTCTCCAATTCCAGCGCCTCTCCAACACGTGCAGTTATCACCCACCGAAGTCAACAAAGCAACGAACTCCTCCATCTTGTTGACCGAAGAAACTCCAGTTTCTGCCGCGCGTCTCCTTTGTCCGCGTCGCCCTCCATTTTCCTTCGTGTAGTCCACCCACCGAAGCAGCTGACCGACAGGAGCTGCAGCAGCCTTCGCGCCCACGAGCTCCGCCGAGTCTTCTCCTCACTGCAGCCACGTTTCCTCCGTCTCGCCTCACCCATCTTCGAGTGGCTTTGCCCTTGCCGCGTCAACCCAAGTCCATCAAGACCGAAAGAGCCCAGTCCAGTTGAAGTCTCCTGCCGCAAGCCCAATCCAACAAATTTCACAAGCCGAGCAGCTCCATTCAGAGTCTTGGCCCAAAGTCCGCAGCACAGCCCACACAAATTCGGTCCAGCCCACTTGAAGCCAGTCCACATTTCAGCCAAGATCAGCCCATGAATTCAAGTGCAGCAGCCCAATCGAAGCCCATTTCAGCCCAATTTCAGCTCAGTCCAGCCCTAGTGGATCAGCCCATCAGCTCGTGAAAATTTCAGAAGCCTAGTTTAGCGAAGCCCGCTTGGTTCAGTCCATTTTCAGCACGCCCAAGCCCAAGTTTAAGCCCAGAAATTTCTGTGGGCTTGCAAGGCCTTTGGGCCCGGCCCGAGTGTCCGCCGATGCCGCCAAAAATTTGGATTTCGACCGCCGTCGCGCCGTCGTCGTGGTGATCCATTCTTCGCAAACCAAGTGAGTTTTGCTCACTAATCCCTTATTAGTATGCTAATAATGCTTAATGGTTGATTAGATTTAATTAAGTGCAATTGGATGGTTAGATTAGATTAGAATAATTAAATTAGGAATTTATCTATGCATGTTAGGCAAATGGTTAGTGTACTTAGCAAGTAGACACGCAATATTATTTATTGAACGAGTCTCAAAATTTTTCTGAGTTCGTCTCGGCTTCCAATTAGGCATTACGGGCCTAAATTGGGTTTGTTGCTATTTATTTATTAATTTCCATAATTACTTATTATTTATTTATTTTTCAGAAATTAGGGACAAATTTGACGACCGGAAAATTATGCTGATTATCGTGGTATGATCTGTTTAATTTATTGAGTAGGGTTGTGAAAATTGAGTGAAATTGGTGATTATGGGGATTTATTCCAAAATTTGGAAATGTCGGTATTTGAAGGAAAATAACCGTGTGAGGTTATTAGTTGGATGTGAAATTACCGAGTGGGGCTGTGATGCCACTAAGTCTAGAAATTTGCCAAGTGGGGCCGTGATTCCTCTTAAATCTAGAAGTCGCCAAGTGGGGCTGTGATGCCACTAAACATTGAAAATTGCCAAGTGGGGCCGTGATGCCACTAAACCTAGAAAATTGCTAGGTGGGGCCGTGATAACCACCAAATTTAGAAAAGTTGCCAGTGGGGCCGTGATGACCACTTAATCTAGGTTGTGTCTGTAGGGCCGTGATTCAGAGTCGAGAATGAATAGTCGGGATGACCATGTGATGGCCTCGATGACATGTAATCGACCGAGTCGATTGATTCGAGTCGATCCTATTGGTTGAATTGAGGGGTTGATGTGATTGTCGTATTCATTATTGAACCGACTTGCGGGAACCGAAGGCCAAGCGTAAGTAAGTCTCCGACTCGTGTTGTCTTAGGCGGCCTATGGTGTATTGGCTTCCTAATCGGGTCTTAGGGGGTAGAACTTGTTGAGACATAGTCTCATCCCAACATTTCAGGTCCCTAGATGCAGCAGACTTGGATTTTGAAGATCTCGAAAGTTCGGTGCAATTTGCTAAAGGCTCCAGTTGGAGTGTCGAGGATGATGAAGAGGAGTACGAGAACCCGTAGTTTATGGAACCCCCATCCTTGCTTGTAGACCTTGATTTTGAATTTGTTTAAGTTGAATCTGGCATAGTAGCTCGTCATATATATATGTGCATTGGTTTGCAATATATATAAGTGTGGTTGTTTTTGAAAGTTCAGAATTTAGTCATACTTTCCTATCCCATTATTTTATTGTCTGGGGATTGTTTTTATGCTTCCGCATGTGTATATTAAAATGAATGGGTCGGCGATGCGTTCTGGAATGTCACTATTATATCGACCAAGTAAGGGATGGGCGCGTGCCCGAGGATCGGAGCATGACACGAGCAGATTAGCCACTACGCCCGCGGATTTAGCCGTGCTCGGAAAACCGCTACGTTCCTCTGTTTCCAGATGAGCCAAAGAGCTTCGGCTACTAGTTTGTGTGAAGGCTTCCCAGTTTGCCATTATAGTCCGTTCTACCAAATAAATATCAATTAAGTAGATTTTGCTTTAATTATTGCTTATCAATTTCCAAGCCTGAGCTAACTATTAATTCCTTTTGACCTGCAATACTAGTTAAAGGAAGATTTGTGTCTTCTTATTTAGGTTGCATAAATCCAGTCAAAAAAATCTTCCACTTCTGATTTAGTGAGTTACTTCTATAAGCTTTTCATATATTTATCAGGCTTCCTATCAGTAGTTAACTTTACAATCTGCCACTCATTTTGTCTTCCTTAGTGTCGCGACCAAATTTTCAGATGAACCACCTAGAATTTGGCTAATGGATTGCTAAGCCCAACTTAGCTCGGGCTCTCCCAAATCCATACCAATTCGCGACTTTGGTTCAAATATCTAGTATGTAAAAGGGAGTCGCCACTAATCAATTTACGGTGGGTCGATTAGACACCTAAGTAAAGTAACGGGAGTAAAACCAGAGATTTTTGAGTTCGGGGACTTGATTACGCTAGATTTCTCTAACACCCTTTCGGTACATTTCTCTTTTATTTTGAAAAAATGTTTGGCAGGCACTTGAATTGATTTTGATTTATCTCCCTAACATGTGAGGTTATCATGCGAGTGCACAAACCACCAATTAAACACCCAGATAAAGTAATGAATAAATTGCAAAAACTTACCTCATAGCAACGAAAGCATCTGCAATGTTATATCAGAATTCACATCAATTTTTCTAGATATGATTTCTAATTAACACGCAATTTTTTTTTTCATTTTTTTTAATGAAAATCATGCAATGCAATGCTTCTAATCTAATATGAAATGATATGGCATGGCAATATGACATAAATAAAATGCAGTTTATCCTAAAGAAGGAATTGATTTATTCTAAGGCAATTTTTTGGTATTTTCCACGAAATTTGAAATTAGAAAATTGCGAGAAAAATGTCTATCAAGATTGTGATATCATCCAATTTATATTAGTAATTAGGTTAGGCCAAACCCTAATTTAAACTAGAATCTTATCTTAACTAAGTAATCCTAAAATGCAATCTATCTAAGAGAAATTATCTAAACCTATAATCAATTAAAAAATAAAATTAAACATGCAATCCTACTCTAGTATGCAATGACGTGCAAAGAATACCCTAACTCTAAGTTTTCTTTTTTTCTTTTTCATGAAATTCGAAATTAAAGAAATGCAACAATTAAATATACAATCTAAATTAATCAAATGACCTAATTCTAATGACGAGCAATTTCTAACTAAATGAACCTAGCAACAATCACTAGATGATTGGCATTTCATGAAAACTAATCTTACATGACATGCGCATAATTTTTTTTTTTTTTGTATTTTTTTTATGAAAATTCGTAATTAAAATTGCTAAAAATCAAAATTTAACTAAAGCGAGACATCATACATTTTAAGTTAGGAATAGACCAATCTGAATCATATCTTAATCTAGAAAATCATCTCGTCATGCAATCCAATCCAAGAAATATTATCTAACCTAGATACTACATGCATTTAAAAAAAAAAAAAAACTATTCTATCATGCAACCTTATCTAGGAAAGCAACCCTAATCTACATGATATGCAAATGCAATTTTTTTATATTTTCAGGATAAACTAAACAATTAAGAGATAAACATCAAAACATCCATGATCATAAAAAATATTATCCACCATTCAAATTGAAATTCAAACTTGATCATTTTGCTAATAAAATCGATAAATTGATCTTAAACCTTAAAGATCAAGATATCAATTTTACTCCCACGTGAATAATTATTCCATCTAAAGCTTTATAGATGGAATAAAAAATTGATGTGTGGTTGCGAATCAGGCGGTGCATCGGGGATTTCAATCATGCATAAAAAAAAATATTTCAAATAAGGTAACGGAATTTTCGAAAATCAAAATAGATAAGATTTTCACCTAATTCGAATATTGGTTTCCGAATTCCGATCCTCGAACGGCTACTCGCGATGCAACGTTGCGGTGCTCGATTGCTCGAAAGTCACCCGATGGGCTCCATGAGACCTGCGAACCAAAAATTTCCAAGCTCGACAGGGGTCAGGACTCGTCAATGATCGGGCGCAAGCACAATCTTTCTCCTTCTTTTTTTCCTTTTCAATTGGTTTGTTCTTCACTGTTGGCTCCGTGTAATTCACCAGGTGCATATAAATGTGGCGAATTGCTATCACGATCGCCCCCAACATACAAATAAGCGCGACAATGTTGAAGTAAAACAGCAAGAAATCGCCTATCGCAACCTTCTTCTCCACCAGTGTCCTCCTTTGACCGAAGTTCCCACCAACTAGTGTAAAGTTTGGCTCTTGACACTCGAATTGGTTAAACAATCCTGGTACCCATCATCGACTTGTGTAAAGTTTGGTTCTTGACACTCGAATTGTTTAAACAATCGAGATTCTTTCCTCCCCACGAAGCCTGCAAAACATTGGAACCATAAACTTTGGCACCTCGCGCCCACGTCGAGATCTTCAGAGATTGGAAGAGGACGAAACAGATTTGCGCCCAACAATGTAATTCTCTGTTCCAACTTCTGGGAAAATAGATGGGATTTTTATTGTGGATTGCTCGATGGAGTGAGTTAAGTGAGGAACAAGAAATTGAGAGGATGGAACGAGGGGAAGGAGAAGCAATTGCTTCACTAGAAAACCAATGATATTGGCCTCTCTCTCTCCCTCTTCTCAACGTGTTTTCTCTCAATATGCTTTGAGATTTCTGATTTGCCGACCCTCACCGTGGAGAACGTGAGTTCTCCTTTTTTTTGTGGCCGTGTGTGGAATTGTGTGGCCTCTCTAAAACCCTACACGTTATAACCTATTTATATGTCATGGATTAGGGTTTTAATTTTTCCAAATCGATATCCACGAAGATTCTTTTCCAAACGCAATATTCGTTTTTTTTTTCCACTTGCCCTATCCAAAAATTCCATCATATCTCGGAAAATTTCAAATTCTTATTTTCACAAGATAATCTTTGATCATAAAAAAAACAAGCTTGGGTCAATTTGCTCGCTTCATGGACTTAGTCCGGCTTGTCAATTTAAAGCTCAGAACCACTAATTCAAATCCACCTGTCATCAGTCCAATCAATAAATGCAAAACATGTAAATTAAAAATAAATGCACCTACATCTATATGCTATGCAATTAATTTTTTTTTTCAGGAATAAAAATAACCCCTAATTTTTTATGCAATAAATAAATGACTAGATCGTCAAAATTTAGGTGTCAACACTTAGTACATTGGTGATCAAGACTATATTCATGTATTCACCTTGTCATGGTTCCTCCAAATCTTCACGAATTTCTCATTTTTCTCGACTTGCTCACTTTGTACCAAATTCCATCCAATATTAGTTAATCTTCTGACTTTGTACTTTGGGTTCCATCAATAGTGATAGAACATCCTTTTATATCAATATTACTCGAAACAAGATAACATATCCATTTACCAAATAATAATGAGAAATAGATGGTTTTACCAACTTCAAAATAGCATTTCCCAACAATAAAACATCATTACCTCATTTTTATAAGTTACAATTTACTTGATGGACGTACTTACAAAATTCTAAAGCACATGGCAATCAACTAGATGCTATACTTGAGGATAATAAAATTATTATTTCATTGGTAATTTACTAATTAATTTACATTCCACTTATTAAAAACTAAAGCACTTGACATTCTAGTACAAGAAAGGCGTTGTAGATTCATTATTTCACCGGCAAGCGGGCCTCCACGTAAAATATTAAAGTTGGAAATTTATTAACGGATGCTAGATTTTGGAGATGGTGAATTCGTCATTTTATGAAATAATTTTCTAATTGATTGACTGGGCCTGTACAAAATTTTAAGATACTTGGTGATCTACAGCTGGTGTGAGGATGATAAAATCACTATCTCATCGGTAAGTTATCGAACTACTTTTTTTTGGTCGAAAAAGTAATTGTAAACTATAATGGCACTCTGTAATCTATGATTGGATACTAGATTTGAGGGTGGTGAAACTATGACTATGTTGATAAGTTACTAATTAACTAATGAATCCACTTATTAAAGTTGAAGCACTTGGCAATCGACTGCTAGATGTGAGTGCAAAGAATTCATCATCTTGTCGGTTCGTTACACACTAATTGACGGTCTCTAGTCGTTAAAAATAAAAAGCGCTTGGTAATCTACCGCCAGAAACTCTATATAAGAATAAGAAATCCCTTGAATGTTTTGCAAGTTACTAACAGTCGACCGGAAAAAAAGAAAGAAATCACCTACCAAATGTTACTTATTAAACAACATTAAACATTCGACCAAAAAGAAAAACACCATTAAACGTTTATTAGCGCTTCTTGAAATTTATTACAACCGAACTCAGTTCTGCCTTTTGGCAAACGGAACCACGTCCAACTTTCAACGGCATATACAATTTCCAATCGGTAGTCATTTAAATTTTCTGTAGATTTTCTTCAATTCAAAGTAATGTTTCTCTTCACTCCCCAAAAGAAAAAAATAAATGATGTTTCTCCATAAGCGAGGGGGCGAAAACCCTAGGCAACAGCCTTAACCCTTTACAAAAAGGTGGTAATCCCTCTGAGAAGGATATCCCCTTCCTCTTCATTGGGATAATCGTGGGTCAGGTCCGAGCATTACCTTTTTCTTCCCCATGAAGATTGGAATCAATTCGCCATCCAAGCCAAGAGTCGAGACCTTATCTCTTATTACTTGGCATGTCTTTCCTTCACAATGTTCATTTCTTCCAATAATCAATCATTGATTTGCTGCATGTTTTTTCTTGACAGAGGGGAAAATATTCTCTCTCTCTGTGTGATATTCCAAACATCGCTCAAGGATGTATAGACTTGAACTACAAGAAAATCAATCTACCATCTGAAGAATTCTCTTCTTCTACTCGTACATTTCCTCTCTCTCTTCTTCTCGCAACATGACCCATATACACTGGTCATTAGAAACAGCTATTTAAGTTGAAATGATATGAGCGTAGCATGCAAATCACAAGGTTTATAGAAATATATTCACATGGAGGCCTCTACTTCCAGTCCATGCATCGATTATGCCACGACAGAGATCGTCTTCTTCGACCTCGAGACGACGGTGCCTAAGAAATCTGGACAAGGTTTCTCTGTGTTGGAGTTTGGTGCCATCGTTGTCTGCCCACGGAAGCTCGTCGAGCTCGAGAGTTTCTGCACTCTCATCAGGCCCCAGGACATCATGGTAGTCGGGATGAAATCGAGTCGCCAGGGAGGGATCACCCGGGATGCGGTCTCGAGGGCGCCCGCGTTCGAAGAAGTAGCCGATAAGATATTCGCCATTTTGAACGGCAGGATCTGGGCAGGCCACAACATCCAGCGCTTCGATTGCGTCCGGATCAAGGAGGCATTCGCTGAGATCGGTAGGGATGCGCCGGTTCCTGTTGGAATGATCGATTCTCTAGGAGTCTTGACTGAAAAGTTCGGGCGCCGAGCTGGTAATATGAAGGTAGGTCCATTGGTCTTTGTCAAGTCAATTCAGATTCCAGACTATCAGCTTGGTCCTGACCAGCGTGCTTTCTGTTCCTACTTGTATCAGATGGAGACCTTGGCTTCTTATTTTGGGCTAGGACAACAAAAGCATAGGTAATCAAAATTAAAAACCAGCACATTTAAAAAAAAATTACGATAATCCGAGTCCATTCAAGTTATGATGTCAAACCCTAACCAAATCCAAGACATCTTTCCTTGATCAGGAGTCTTGATGACGTTCGCATGAATTTGGAGGTCGTCAAGCATTGCGCAACCGTGCTATTTCTGGTATTAACATTCCTTTTGATCTTATCAAATGCTTCAATTTCAAGTCCACATGCCACGTTGAGTTGATAAAATCGGTTGATTGATGAGTGCTAGGTTTACTAAAACATTACCGCTTGTTACCAAATGCTGCACGCAACATTCTTGGAGACATTTTTGAAATCGGTAGTCCAAAAGTGGAGAAAAAGACATTGTTGCTACTTCTTTTAATCTGCAAAAAAATTATAAGATTGCATGCTAAACTCTTTATATTTAACGGTGCATTTATGTTTATGTTTTTATATCGACACGTTCTATTATTGCTGAAAAAAGGAATCGAGCCTGCCTAGCTTACTGAGGGGGAAATGGCAACAATCTCCAAGCATTATTACAAGAAGCAGAAGTAACAACCAACATAAGATGACTTGCAGAGGCGAGGGCAACAATGTTATTAGCCGTAAATCTCCAACTTCTCTCGGATATCAAAGAGCTGTTCCTAACGGCAAGGCAAGCCTTGGAAAGGTTTGATAATCGTTAAAGTTCATATTTTCCAAATTTCATCTTCTTGCTCGGAGATTAGTGCACGATACGGGTTGCATTTATGCATCATGGAAATGCAATTCAGCCTCATGTTCGGGCTGCCCACCAGGGCTTTGATTAGCTCGCGTTCTTACTAGGGTGACAAAGTTACTGATATATATAAGAAGACTAAAAATGCAAGACTATGCAGCGTGGAGAGAATCTTTTGAACGTGGATAGCAAGATTTGATTAAAATCGTGTCTTTGGATGTTTCAACAGATGACAGAGAAAATGAAAAGTCTCTTCCAGGGAAATCAACCTCTCAACCACTTACTCAAGCACTCTCTACTCAGATAGCAGTGTGACGAGTTAAGTTCTACAGCAATTCACACCGTGTCTTCAATATCAAAGAGGCGAGAAGACAGAACTATTTAGCTCGATTGATGGAGCAGGTTGCTGAAGATGGCAGCATCACCAGTCATTTCAAATTTAGATTGCTTGCTGTATGGAATTCGTGCCCTTTTTCCTGTCTGGAAAATAATCACAACAGTGCAGCATACAATGGCGTGAGATCATCCTTATAGTCGAATTATCCATCGATTATTTTGAGTAGTGGGTTCCAAATTGCATGGCTAGTGTGGCGGAATCAATCAGTGATATGTACACTTATCCTAAAAAAAGGCCCTGTGAATTGTGAGCGATTCTGCAAAGCCAAAACGATCCGAGCGCATTGAATTTACTGAAGAATAACTTCGTAATCCAAAAGTAAGGTTGAGAATCGCCTCCGGATACCCAGAACGGGCTTAGACCAAGATTTCAACAATAGTCCACCGCTGTATAAACATTTCAATAACCACTTGACCAAGACTTGACCAAGACTTGTTCTTCATCGTGGGCTATGTACTATATAGCCATGCATGATATATGCTTGATGGCAAACAAACGAAACCACGGAGGAAACCTTAAGAGTGTAATCAGAAGCCATTACATCCGTCTAGGATCTCTTCCTTGCTCCCATCTTTGCAAGAAAAATGGATGCGAAGGGCCTTGAGCATGGCGTGAGACTTCAAGTACTCGATTCAGGCAGCAATGAGAACGCCAAAGAGGATCTGAAAGCGCCTGGACAGACCCAGATGTAGTTAACAGCCCGGGTAGCCCAGATTTTCATTGCTTTTTTCCTTCATCTATCCCTCAGGCTGATTCGGACTTGACTTACTGTCGGCTAAGGAAAGCCCGAATCCTCTCGTCACCTTGTTTCCTGGCATTGAGGTATCAGACGAAGACGCCAAACACAGTGACCCGCGTGTCTTGTCTCTCGCTCTCTGCGAATTCATCGTTTCCTTTCTTTGTGTCTTTTCATTTGCTGCTTCTGCTCCATTCACCAATCCCAACCAATAATGCATCCTGCTCTCCCTTTTTTCTCTTTGTTTTTCTCTTTTGCTCTCTAGTACGCGTTCGCATATACGTACCCTTTTCCAATGGCCGTGCATGTCTACATATACAAAATCTCCCCCGCATCATGCAAAAACAAGAGGAGCATCTCATGGAATTCACTGATCTCTCTTCATTCGGGTGAGGTTCCTCTGCAAATCTTGGTCCAATCTTCCGCTCGTCCTTGCATCAGACCTCGCTCCCTCTCTGTGTTTCTCTCCTTCTTTTGCAGTCCACCACTTCCCATCTTTCTTTCTCTCTCAAACTCGGCAGCATTCCTTCCTGGATAGCTGAGATGTCTTATCATCTTTGCCTTGCTCGGCATATAAGCTCGAGATGGCAAGGAATCGTACAAAGTGCGCGACAGGATTCCGTGCCATTCGAATGAAGAGATGGGCCGGGTTACGGAGCGGTCGTGCGGGCTTGGGCTTCGCATGAAATAGTTCTCAGAAATTCCTTGCTTAGCGGTAAAAAATTTTCAGATCCACTCTGCATATCGGTCGGATTACAAAAAAAAGTCGTAATAGTAAAGTTGGTAAATTAAAAGAAAATAATGAAAAGTGAACTGGTAATATGGAAACCCGTTTGTAATTTAGGGTATGTTTGTTTCATCAAAAGCTCAAGATTTGAAAAATATTTTCCAGTAAATGATCGGAAAATAATTTTTATAACCTGCGAAAATAATTAGACATAAATTATTGTTGATATTGAAAATATTTTTAATTAAATAATTTTTTATATGATATAACTGATCATCTTTTGGATTTTTTTTTTTGAAATCTTGACTTTTTCATGAAACAAATACACCCTTAATCAGACAAAAGTTAATAAATTGCTCTAAATTTGGTTGGTATTTATACAATCCATACGTTTGTAAGGGATCCCAATACTTCTTCTTTTCCCAAATTATCCTTAATAAGTCATCTTATAACTATCCTACAAATTAGACAATTGCTTAAATCAATAATTTCATTTTGTCTCTCATTTAAAATTTGAAGCTTCTATATTCTACGAACGAACATACGGGATAACGTAATCTTGGATTGTTATTCTCCTTCCTCTGTGTGTACAATTATTTCGTGCTGTGTCCATTTCTTTCCACTATTTAATAATTAAAAAAAATTGCAATCAGATAATTTTTTAAAATTTCTTGAATGGCAATTTTATCGTAAAGGAAACAACTGCGCACTTTCACTAGTAATTAATAAATCCGAATCGTTGGTATGTGTTTCTAAAAATAATGGTAATTTGCATGCGATTGGAAAAAAAAAATTGACATAAATTAGTAACCAGTTAGTTTTTAACAGTTACCAATATTTATTGAAATTTAGCACAAGAGTAAGAAATCCTTATATTTGAGAGAAGAAACAAAAGAATTTGTCATGATTATTTCACATCCTAACATCAGTCGAAAAGATCTCAACTACAAGGCTTTGATTGGGAGATGCACCCTGAATATTCTCAAGGCAAAAATCTAGTAATTAAGGTCTATTTCGAAGCCAAAAATAAAATAAAAAAAATAACAGAAACAAATTCCCCGATTCACTCAATAAGCTGGTCTTTACGTCTGTAAGGAAGAGAAATCACAGATTTGATCCATCTATAAGATTATTTTGGAGGGAACATAGCAATTTGCATCAAGTCATCCTAATCTCTATCCCAGCGGACTACCAAAGGGTCTTGTGAGTTGTGATCAGTACTGCAGAGCCAATAAATCCGAATGTGATGAATTTGCCGAAGTTTATCATAACTTATCCAAAAGTACAGTTAAGTATCGGGTCCCAAACCCGGAACCGGCTTAGATCCTTCGGTTCTTGATTCCAAGGGCTAGAACCTATTTTGCACTATTAATTGGAGAAAAATACAAAAAAGAATCCATGAACTTACTTGATTTATATCAATTTAGTTATAAATTTTTCAATTATATCAATTGAAGTCCTAAATCTTTTTACAATTTATAGTTCATCTGGCCAATATAGTTCACCGAATATGTCTTCGTTGTACTCCATGTGCTGATCTGAGACCTTGAAGAGCCTTGTCCTAGCTCGATCTGCTCTTCTTCGGAGACGATCTTCACCATTGAAGCATCAAGGAAATCTATTCTTCAATCTGCTCATCCTTCAAAGCTACAAAGCTCAAGGTACGTTGAACATAAATTCATCTTCCATCTCCAGATGTTCATTGTGTTGAACAGTGACTGATGATTCTAATTTCTGTTTGTGAAAAACTTACCTACTATTGAATTTCACTGGGTAATCTGAACCTGTAAAATTGTCGTTGTGATAGTTTGGTTGTGCTTTCCTATTTGGCTGTTGCATTTTGGGCTCAGGGCCGAGATGCCTACCTTCTGCTCGATGAGATGCTCAAGTTAGATCAGAGTTGGTTCTCGAGTGTGTCTTTTAACTGTTGATCGTTAGATGTAATTGATTCATGTCTGAAACTGAACCACTGATGAAATAAGTTTTGCCATGGTTGAGGAGAGTCATATGGATCTTCATGTCTATTTGTTTGTCGACTGAACATGCTTTGTTACATCCTGTTTTGATAAAGAAAGGTAAATAAAACAGCATGTTCTAGATTAAAATCAAATCAGTCCTATTCAAGTTTTTATCAGTGATTGCAGACATTTGGAAACTCATTATGCCTTTGTTCTGCTCCTCAATCATATGCATGTGAAATGTTTGTTGAAATGTTTCAGAGGCACGACTGAGCAGAGATCCATGAAATTTTTAGATCTGAAAGCATGTCGACATGGATTACTTGTTTTCAATTGATTTGTTAATAATTTAAATCCCATTCCAGTCACATCTCGCTGTACTCAGATTTGACCCCCGCATTTTCCTTGTGTTTTGTTCTATGTGTTCATGTATATGTCCCTGTGGTTTTCCTTGGCGGTTGGCGATGAGCATATGGTCTGGAATTATCGTTCTCAACCATCATTTCTAGCAACATCCATCGGTAAGTTTAGTTTTCTAAACTCAGTTTCTTTGCAATTCCACGTATGAGTCATGGTGAATTATAATGGTTCATGGTGGTGGCCAGAAATGCTTAATGGCGGTGCTCATGCGAGTGGTTTGAGTATGCTCTATGTCACTGGAAAATTAATCGAATGTGCTTGAAAATTGCTTGAATTCACTTAAATTAAGAGTTTGAAGATGTTCTTAGTTTTCTGGAAATTAGAGTTCGCTGACCTTTGTGTCTTCTTCAATTTTTATGACTTTTGGTGCTTTGAATTTCAAATTTTTTTTTTGTGAAATATTACTTCTCACAAAGATCTAGATCTTTCCAATGACATAAATTTTATGAAAATCGGAGTTCTTTCGGTCAGGACAAAAGCTTTCTCAATCTAGTAAAAAGTTTTTGAGCTCGATCTGAAAATCTGATCTTAGAGTCCTCCGAGTTTGTTTTGCAAATTTCAGATAGTTGGAGGTCCTTTTTGCAAAAGTGAAAGAATGAAAGTTCTTTAGTAGGTTTTAATTAAAAATATGGAAAGTTTGAGGTCATTTTAGCAAATTTTAGGGGTCTTGAATAAATCAGACAATGTCTGACCGCCCTACAAAACAGTTTGCATTTGAGTCGTTAGGGAAAATCAGTAATTTTGTCTAAGATGGAGGGCTTATTTGAAAAATCTTAAAACACAAAAATTGTAAACAAGACGCTGGGTTAGCTTTATGTCAAATTTGGCATGTATTTGATTTTGTTTACTATTTTCCCACATTTTACAAAAAGCGGGTCGGAAGTGGGTCAATTTCAGGGCAATCCAGGAAAATGGTCTAAGTGAACATTAAAGTACACTTCCTAAGCTTTCGAATGCCACGGTTTCATTCCATTTCAACATCGTTTACTTGGTTAATCGCATTTAAAAATAATTGATCAGAATCAAGGCAAAATTGAATAAGTGATCCTTATGGCTCACTAATTGCATTGTTTGTTCCCAAAGGCTAATTAGCCCAATTGCATAATATAACTTAAAGAATGGATGGTGTTGTGTGGAAGAACACCCTAACTAGATGAGATGAAAAGTTGAAAACAATAATAATCAAGAACACAGAGATTTACGTGGTTTGGTGAAAATTCTCCTACGTCCATGGGGGGAGAGAGATGATTTCTTATTTCTTGAGCGTAGTTAGATACAATATATAATGCTAAATAAATAGATTCTTAGATCCCCACTTCCCTAATCTCAATAAGAAAGGAATTACACCTTAATGATCTTATCAGTTTTGAAACTAACTAATAAATCTTTAATGATTATCCCTTAAATATTAGTGACATCATGACATATCCTAGTTACATCGAATTTGGACTATTTCCCATGAAATCCCTTGTAGATATGTCCAAATCTAGAAAATATAGTATAGCTTGCAAACTCCAAGCCTTCCTAGACTTCCCGATCAACTTTTCAATTCTCTAATTGATTGAAATTTCGTGGAATTCAAGATAACATTGGTAAATCTCCACCTTTGGCTTGAATAAACCACAAGCCTCCACTTGAACCAAGAAAACAAATATATTTCTCTTTCCACTATACCTTCGCCTGCACCTAGACCGATGTGGCCTCCAAAGGTACGCCTGCACCTAGACCGATGTAGCATCCATCAACTTCAATGATGAGTGAGAGAAATAAGGTCCCTATTGAACTTGAACTTCTCCATAGTAAACGTCTTCGTCAGCATATCTACGAGACTATCTTTAGTATGGATTTTCTTCAAAGTAATGCTATCATTCTTCACAAATTCTCGAATCTTGTGGTATTGAACTTCAATGTGTTTCGTTCTCTAACGAAACACTTGATCTTCGTGAGACATATTGCACTTTATCTATTGCAATGTACTATAGCACTATCCTGTTTTGAACCCAACTCCGTGACCAAAACAGTCAGCCATATTCTCTCCTTCACAATCTCAGTTGCTGCCATATACTCAGCTTTAGTTGTAGACAATGTTATAGTAGATTGAAGCATTGCCTCCACGAAATAGCTCCACCACCAAGAGTAAAGACATATCTCGTGATGGACCTTCGCTTGTCCAAATCACCAGCGAAGTTCAAATTGACATAACCTTCTAAATCAATTTATTCTCCTTTGAACTGAACATCAAACCCACTTCAGTAGTTCCAGCCAAATAATAAAAGATCCACTTAATAGCTTTCCAATGCTACTTACTCGAACTGCTCATGTATCGGCTAACGAGGCTCATTGCATGAGCCAAATTTGGTCTGCTACAAACCATAACATACATTAGGCACATCTATCTCAAAAGATTTCCACGCCAAGGATCCTCTTTGCAACATTAAGATCCTTCATTTCAACTTGTTACTTAACTGAGACTTTAGGGAAATGATGTCTCTCATTTTTCTCGCAGCAATCAACATATCAGCAACATAAGGTATCAACAGAATAAGCGACTTACAATAAAAAAACTCTATAGTAGACACAAGAATCATGCACACTCCTTATGTAGCCAATACAAAGTACAAAAAAATCAAAAATTTTACTCCATTGCCTCGGAGATTGTTTCAAACTATAAAGTGATCTCTTGAACAAACAGACATGATTCTCTTTCCCTTCCACCTTGAAGCCTTCAAGCTGCTCCATGTAAATTTTCTCCTCCAAGTCACCATGAAGGAATGTCGTATTCACACCTAGCTGCTCGAGCTCCAAGTCATATATGGCCACCCTAGGTAGTAAAACATGAATTGATGTGTTTTTTACACTCGGGGAAAATATCTCGTCGTAATTGATCCCCTCCTCTTGTGCATAACCCTTAGTAACAAGTCGGGCCTTGTATCTCTCTTGCTCTTTCTCCATTGCTGCTTCCTTTCTTCAAAGAACCCATTTGCAACCAATGACTTTTCGATCCTTGGTCTTCTTCACAAGTTCCCACATCTCATTCTTTTATAACGACTCAGTCTCCTCCATCATCGGGGTCATCCACTTTTCTTTGTGATCACTTTTCAAAGCTTCATGATAGGATCTTGGATTGCCGGAGCCTACGGTAAGAGCATAAGCAACCATGTCCTTAAAACTATGTCTCTTTGGTGCTTTGAGAGTGCACCTTCCTTGACCCGTCGTAATGGTATGAGGAACTTCTGTCATTTCTTTAACTTCCGGAGCTTCAGTGGATGACTCGCCATTCTCTACATATTCTTTAACTTCAAGCTTCACCTTAATGATAGATTTATCACTCTCCTCTTTAGCAGCCGTGCATGGTAGGCAGCTTGACTTCAACATTGCAGATTCATCAAACACAACATCCCTACTTGTCAGAATTTTCTTCTCACTTGGGTCCCATAATTTGTACCCTTTCACTTATTTCTCGTAATCGAGAAATATGGTTTGTTTTGACTTGGACCCAACTTCAAGACCTTTGAACTCTACACATGTAGAAAAGCAGGACAACCAAATATTCTTAAATTAGAATAATCGACAGTTTTACCAGTCCATACCTCTTCGGGAATTTTGCATGTAATTGCAGTTGATAGAGATTGATTCACAAGATAACATGCCATGCAAACAGTCTTTGCCCAAAACTCCTTGCTTAGTCCCGCATGCAGCCTCATGCTTCGAGCTCTTTCTAATAAGGTCCGGTTCATCTTTTCCATTGTGCCATTCTATTAAGGCGTATCCGAAACTATAAAGTGACATCTAATCCCTTCATTCTTGCAAAGTTCCATGAACGGTGTCGATTTGCACTCTCCTCCAATGTCCGATCTTAAGAACTTAGGCTTCTTCCTCGTTGAAGTCTCAACTTCGGCTTTCCATTCTTCGAACTTCTCAAATACCTCACTTTTGTGTCACATGGAATAGACCCAAAATTTTCGAGAGAAATCATCAGTGAATGTCATGAAGTATTCCTTCCTGCCTTTTGACTCTAACGGGGAAGGACTCCAAACATCCGTGTGTACATACTCAAGCACGCCCTTGTTTGTATGATTTGCAACCTTAAATCAAACATTGCATTGTTTTCCAAAGACACAAAATTTGTAAAAATCTAATTTGCATGTTTTCATACCTTGGAGTACATTCCTCTTATGAAACTTCATCAATCCTCTTTCCCTCATATGCCCAAGGCGCATATGCCATTGATAGGTTTTATCTATGTTCGTGCTAGCATCTATGGACACATATGCTCCACCTTGCATTGTGGTTCCTATCAATCGATATAGGTTTCCACGCCTCTGTCCCTTTAGAACAACTAGAGCTCTCTTGATCACCTTTAAGACTCCACCTTGAGCCGAGTACTTGCATCTATTGGATTCAAGTGCTCCCAGTGAAATCATATTCTTTCTTAGACCCGATATATTGTGCACATCCACCAGGGTTTTGATCATGCCATCAAACATCCTAATTTTCATGGTTCCAACTCCCACAATCTTGCACGAAGTGTCATTCCCTATGAGAATAGAACCACCATCATATGCCTTGTACTCATCGAAGGCTGCTCAATGAAGACTCATATGATAAGTGCATCCAAAGTCCAAGATCCATGAATCTTCGAACGTGTTCTTCCCTAACGATATGGACAAGACGTCCCAATAATATGTCTCAGTGCTATCAGTGACACTTGCTTCATTCAAACTTTTCTTTTTCTCGTTCTTATTTAGATAGAATCTCTTGGTATGCCCTTCCTCATTACACTCGTAGCATCTTCCTTTGAACCTTCCCTTGGATTTTGATCGACCATTACAGCTCGATCCTCGATATGTTGATCTTCCTCTTTCTTGATTGCTTTTCTCCTTCCTAAAGAGTCATTCTCTTGAAGATTTTGAACTACTTACCCCTTTTCAAGTGTTGTTTAAAAATTAAGGCAGCAATCACCAATCTCCAGGGTTTCCTTGCCACAAAGGAGTGCAAGTGGTCAAACAAATCTAGCAACGACGCCAAAAGTAGAGCGCTATGTCTTCATTCTTGAACTTTACCTCCAAGATTGTAAGTTCACTGATCATTTGATTGAACACGCTGAGGTGTTTCAACAGATCTCCTCCTTCACTCATTTGAAGCAAATACAATCTCTTCTTCAAGAACAACTTGTTTGTAAGCAGTTTCGTCATGTAGATGCTTTTGTAAGAGGTTTTGTCATGAAGCGGATTCGATTTCCGCCCCATATTGAAGGGCATTGTCCAATAGGCTCAATCGGATCATGCCGCATGCCCTCTCCTCCATGTCAGCCTAGTCATCATCAATGATGGTGTTCGACTTATCCGATCTTTCCAGACGAACCTTAGATAAACTCTGTTGAATCAATAGATCCTTCATCCTTCTCCACCATAGTGTAAAATTATTCTTCTTGGTAAATCCTTCGATATCAAATCGAATGGTTGAACCTTTTCTAGCCATCTAATAAGAAGTTGCAATACAAGAACAGAGAACCTAGATTGCTTTGATACTAATTGTTGCACAGAAGAGCACCCTTACTACATTAGATGAAAAATTGAAACAAGAATAATCAAGAACACAGAGAATTATGTGATTTGGCAAAAATCTACCTACATCCATGGGGGAGAGAGAGAGAGAGAGAGAGAGAGAGAGATGATTTTTATTTCTTGAGCATATTTAGATACAAGATACAATGTTGAATAAATAGATTCTCAAATCCCCACTTCCCTAATCCCAATATGAAAGGAATTCCACCCTAAAGATCTTATCAGTTTTGAAACTAACTAACAAATCTTTAGTGATTAATCCCTAAATATTAGGGATATCATGACATATTCTAGTTACATTGAATTTGGACTATTTCCTATGAGATACCTTGTAGGTAGGTCCAAATCTAGGAAATATATCTGGAAACGTACACCCTACAAGCTCTGAGCCTGCCTAGACTTCCCGATCAACTTTTCCAATTCTCTAATCAATCGAAATATCCTAGTATTCAAGACAACATCAGTAGAGGGATGGAAGTTCGGTGGGAAATTGAAATCCATCATTTTGCATATGAGGTGCACGTGGGGCGCTAAGCTTGGAGAGTCCACATTACTTGACCAAATTTGGGAGGAAACAAGAATATATTCCTCAAGATTTTAATTGCATCAAAATAAGAGATAAGGAAATATTCTTTTGGTGTTAAATAGCAAAGGGATAAACTAAGTGATATCTTGGACAACCTTATTCCCTTTTCCATAAAAAGGCCACTTTTCTTTCGAAAATAAGGAGACGGCCAAAGGGGTCACGGCCACGATTCACAGAGAGAGAGAGAGAGAGAGAGAGAGAGAGAGAGAGAGAGAGAGAGAGAGAGAGAGGTCTGCCTTCACAAAAAGAAGACACACCATTTGCTTAGCCCCGTTACCGACAACCAACGATCACCCGCACCAACGACGATTCGCTGCCGCTCCTACACCGTGAGTTGCCATCCTAACGATCTACTCACCTTGTGCCAAGCTATTGCTTCCCTGATCCGAGCCAACTGCTACGGCCCTCCCAGCACAGACCACGGTGAGCCCAGCTCAAACCCTAGCACACAACGCTGACCCAACTGCTCTATCACCGTGCCATGAATCACGACTGTTGGGAAAATATGGCTTCGATTGGGTAGAACAATGAAGACGGATCTTTAGAATACAAAAAAACGGACTTTGAGGCGTGATATCACTTTCTTTAAGGATTTATTTGCCCTACAAAGTTGCTAATGGTTCTTGGCAAATATCATCCATGATACAACAAAGTCTTAAAATTGAGAATACTAGATATCAATTCTAGTATTTCTCTAGGATCTCTCTAAAAAACAATTGAAAAAGATGGTTGTAGTTTTTTTTTTTCCAGAAAGAATTCTCAAAAAGATCAAATGATCACACACAATTCTTTTGAAAACTGACATGTATATATATAAACAGTCTTAAAAACGTAGTCAACTCTTCGTGAAAGGTTGCAAAGCGAACAAATGTATCCTTTCGAAAATTGTCTAGATGAACAAAGACGTCCATTCGAAAGAAGTTAAAAGAATGAACAATTGCAACCCTTGGGGAAAAGTTGCAAACTGAACGAGTATCTTTTCCAAAGGTTGTCTTGAAAAGACACAAACAAAAATTTGGAATAATAATTTTTTTAAATAAATAAAATTTTGCTTCTGAAAGTTCTCAAAACCAAAAAACAACCTTTGAATTGATTAAAGTTAACAAGATAACCGTACGAAAGAAAAAATAAAATAACAATGGGGTTAGTGCTAATTAAACCGCGAGCACACAAAGTGCTAAGTGCGCCAAATAATTGCGCAACCGCACGCGGGTATGCTGGGGTCTAGCCCACACCCAATCATTCCTTTATGTACACAAAGAAAATCCCACACTAATTAATTGACCCTTTTGCTCCCACTTTTCCTATGCGGGACAAAGAAAATGCACTTAGTTTGTTTTTATAAACAAACTTCCAACAATCCCCTACCTTGTTTGTAAAACAAAGATTTCAAAATTAAAATTTTAAAACTGTACAACCAAAATTTTAGTAAGATTAATATACATACATAAAGATCTCTTTCGAGTTAAACCTTTACTTAGTGCAGTATATCAAAGTTCTATCAAAGTGACAAGTAGCTCGGCTTTAAACTTGTACTTTTATGTAATAGAATCGGACATACTGCACATACACTAACCTCTTGTTTCATCGAGAAGTTCTATATTACTTTGCACTATTATGACATTGTGCTTGATCCTGTTTCATGAGCTCTCTAGAAAGCAACCCTCACTTTCGTAAGAAGCGGCACCACTTCAAAGCTCATATAGGTGAAGTATCTACCATGTGTTTCTATTACTATCAACACATTACAAGTTTGTACTATAGTTCATTAAAAATTCAATCCAACCTACAAAACGTAACAAACGATACTGACTTCTCATATCAGGGCTACGTCAGTATCAAACAATCACATTCAATAACTTGTTCTTACCCATTAAACCTTGTAACTAGTGATGTTCTAGAAAAATGTTGGGTTACCATTATTGGTGATTTCAATTAAAGGGTTTCAACCCCATTTCTTGTGAGGTCATTATTGCTATGTGTCTTGATAAAGTCTTCGTCAATGGATCGGCAAGATTATTACTTGACCTTACGTAGACAATTGTTATGGTACCATCTTTAATCAATTGTCTCACATATTCATGTCTTAGACTAATATGTTTAGACTTACCATTATAGGTGCTATTATAAGCTCTTGCTAAAATAGCTTGACTATTACAGTGAATAGAAATATGAGGCATAGGATTAGGCCATAATTTGATATCCAACAACAAATTCATAATCCATTCGGCCTCTTTCCCAGTTGCCGCTAAAGTAATAAATTCATATTCCATTATTGAGTGAGTTATACATGTCTGTTTCTTATTTGCCCAAAATACAACACCTCCAGCTAGTGTGAAAATCCATCAGAAGTGGAACGCTCATCTCCCACACTTGTAATTGAACTAGCATTGGTGTATCCTTCTAATACAGCCGGATTATTATTATAAAATAATCCTAAATTTTTAGTTCTCTTAAGATAACCAAAAATTCTGGTAATAGCTCTCCAATGTTCTGTACTTGGATTACTAGTATACATACTCGACTTGCATACAAAATAAGCAATATCAGGTCTAGTACAATGCATCGCATACATTAAAGACCCTATAGCACTCGCATATTCTAATTGTGCTACCGCTCTACTAGTATTATGATTTAATTTAATACTGAAATCAAACAGAGTACTTATTTCCTTGAAACCAATATGTTGAAATTAAATTAATAATTTTTTCAACATAACTAGATTGGCTTAAAGAATAACCCCCACTATGCTTCTTAACTTTAATACCTAAGATAGTATCTACTTCACCAAAATCCTTCATTTTAAACATGGAAGTTAGATACTTCTTAGTCTCAATAATTCTAGTCATATTCGTTTCAAAGATAAGCATATCATCAACATACAAGCACACTAAGACACCATAGTCTTTAGTGAATTTAGAGTATATACACTTATCAGCACTACTGTTGATGAAACCATTTGACAATATGATCAAATTAAACTTTTCATGCCACTGCTTAGGAGCTTAATTAAGCCCATAAAGAGACTTAATCAATTTACATACTTTTCTTTCATTTCCAAGAAGAACGAAACCCTCTGGTTGTTTCATGTAAATCTCCTCATTTAAGTCTCCATTTAAAAGCAGTCTTAACTTCCATTTGATGAACACAAAGATCATAAATGGAAGCTAAAGCAAAAAGAACTCGAATAGAAGTTATACGTGTAACAGGAGCACACGTATCAAAATAATTTATTCCTTCTTTTTGTCTATAACCCTTGGCCACAAGTCTAGCCTTAAAAGCTTGAATGGAACCGCTAGAATGATATTTTCTTCTAAAAAACCTATTTGCACCCAATAGATTTTGATCCTTTCGGTAAATCTACTAATACCCAAGTATTATTGGACATAATTAAGTCAATTTTATCATTTTACAGCTTATTTGAAAAAAAAAAAAAAAGAAACATCTCTAGAGGACATAGCAGCATTAAAACTTCTAGTATCGTCTTCTAAATTTAAGACTAAAGGGTATTTATTTATCATGTTATTATCTCCATTTCCTTCAACAAGAAAAACATGAATAATAAAATCAGGACCTAAGTCTTTTAGTTTCCTAATTTTAGTACTTCTCCTTGGTTCAATCATGTATTTAGAATTATTCGTTTCTTTCTCTTGAGAATCTACTTGAGTTTCCATAGATTTTGAATTATTTTCAATAATTTCAGAACTTGTAAAATATTTATTCTCAAAGAATTCAACGTCTCTCAATTTTACAATGACATTAGACTCTAAGTCAAGAAGTCCATAAGTTTTACTGTTTTCAGCATAGCCAACAAAAACACTTTTGATAGCTCTAGGACTGAGCTTTGTTCTCTTAGGATCTGGTACTTGGTAATATGCCAAACAACCCCACACTTTAAGATATGACAAATTTGGCTTTCTATGTTTCCCTACTTCATAAGGGGTTATGTCATATTTCTTGGAAGGTATTCAGTTATGAATATAACATGTCGTAAGTAATGCTTCTCCCCAAAGATTAATTGGTAACTTTGAATTTGAAAGCATACAATTAACCATTTCTCCAAGAGATCGATTTTTCCTTTAAGCAAAACCATTTTGTTGTGTAGTATATGGAGCCAAAACTTGATGAATAATATTATGTTCTTCACAAAATGAAGAGAATTCATTTAAGAAATATTCAACACCTCTATCTGATCGTAGAACTTTGATTTTTTTTTTTCTAATTGATTTTCTACTTCAGCTTTATATTTCTGAAACATGGTAAATGCTTCATCCTTCGATCTCATGAGATAAACATATAAAAACCTACTGCAATCATCCACAAAGGTAATAAAATACATTTTATCTCCACGTGTTAGCATACCATTGAATTCACATATATTACTATGAACCAAATCCAATAAATTCGAATTTCTTTTAACACTAAGAAATGGTTTCTTAGTAAATTTGGATTTAGCACATATTTCACATTTATCAAATTCGCCATTGAATTTCATCAAATCTAACTTTTTCATATTCTTCAAATAACGAATATTTATATGTGCCAACCTACTATACTATAAAAAGGAAGACTCGACAATATAAGCAGAACTAGCAATATTATTATTGATACTCAGTTGATACATGCCATCATTGGCATAACTCTTTCGAACAAACAGCCCATTCTTCGACAGGATAATCTTGTCGGATTCAAACAAAACCTGGAACCCTCTCTTACAAAGTAAATCAATAGAAACTAGGTTCTTCCTAATTTTTGGTATAAATAACACATTAAGAAGAGTAATTTTTTTTCCATAAGTGAAGTCTATCTCCATCGTACCTTTTCCAACAACCTTTGCAAGAGCATTATTCGTCATTAGGACCTCTTGAACATTTGAGTCAACAATCTCTTCAAATTGCTTGAACATGTATTTGTCCTTGCACACATGAACTGTTGCTCCAGAATCTAACCACCAACCGGATTAGACAGTGGTAGAATTAATTTCAGAAACCATATCCATTGCATCATTAATTTCAGAAATTTTCATATTAAAAAACATGGTTGAAATCATGGCAACATAATTTTCCCCAACCAGATTTGCATCTGCTTTCACTGTTGGAATGTTCTTGTCCTTTGAAATGCTCTTGCGGTGAATGCATTCCTTGGCATAGTGTCCCTATTTGCCACAAACAAAACCACAACCCTTCTTCTTCTTTTGTGTTCTCTTAAATTTATGCCTGCTTTTTACTTTGAAGTTCTGGCCGATTATCCGTTATCTTTCCACAACATTCACTTTGGAATTGTACAAAATAGAATGATCACGTAAACGTGACTCTTCCTCAATGCGAAGATGTTTATGTATTTGCTCCAAAGTAAAGTGCTCTGACTTGTGTATCAACCTTTTTCTATAGTCTTTCCAACTTGGAGGCAATTTCACAATAATTGCTCCAACTTGAAAGGCTTCTGAAATATCAATTTTGAGGGCACGAATTTTATTCACAAGCACTTGCAATTCATGAACTTGTTCCAGTAAGGGTTCAATATCAATAAACTTGAAATCAAAATACTTTGCGATTAAATATTTGTTGGTACCTTGCTCCTCCGGTTTGTACTTGAATTCTAGTGCATTCCAAATTTCTCTAGCCGACTTCATTTCAGTAAATAAGTCGTATAAACGATCGGAGAGTGTATTTAGAATGTGTCATCAACAAAGTAATTCATCCTCTGCACGTCTCTTCTTCTCTTTATTAACCCTCTCAATGGCTTCCGTACTTGGCTATCCCCCTCGATAGTAAGCTTCAGATCTTCTATAGGTGCCAAGTTAGGATCTAATAAGTAGGAAATCTTCAGAGCAACGAGTAAGAATATCATCTTGTCCCTCAAGCGAGCAAAGTTGTTCCCATCGAACTGGTCCAGTTTGACCATATCTTGATTCATGACTTTGATTGTCTCCGACTTCATTGTTGAACAAAATAAATCTTTAAAATTGTTGGAAAATATGACTTCGAATTGGGTAGAACAATGAAGACGGATCTTTAGAGTACTCAAGTTGGACATTGAGGCGTAATATCACTTTCTTTAAGGATTTATTTGCCCCCACAAAGTTGCTAATGGTCACCGGCAAATATCCTCCAAGATATAACAAAGTCTCAAAATTGAGAATACTAGATAACAATTCTAGTATTTCTCCGGGATCTCTCTAAGAAATAATTGAAAAAGATAACTGTGGTTTTTTTTTTTTTTTTTTTTCAAAAGGAATGCTCGAAAAGATAAAATGATCACACACAGTTCTTCTGAAAACTGACATGTATATATATAAACAGTCTTAAAAATGTAGGCAAATCTTCGTGAAAGGTTGCAAAGCGAACAAATGTATCCTTTCGAAAATTGTCCAGATGAATAAAGGCATCCATTTGGAAGAAGTTGAAAGAATGAACAATTGCAACCCTTCGGGAAAAGTTGCAGAACGAACGAGTATCTTTTCCAAAGGTTGTTTTGAAAAGACACAAACAAAAATTCAGAATAATAATTTTTTAAAAATAAATAAAATTTCGAATTTTTATTTTTTAATAATTTCCGAAAATTCTCAAAACCAAAAAACAACCTCTGAATTGATTAAAGTTAATAAGATAACCATACGAAAGAAAAAAAAAATAACAAAGGGGTTAGTGCTAATTAAATCCCGCTAAAATCGCGCAATTATTCTCGCACCCACACGCGGGTATGGTGGGGTCTAGCCCACACCCAATCATTCCTTTAGGTACGTAAAGGAAACCCCACACTTATTAATTGACCCATTTCCTCCCACTTTTCCTATGTGGGACAAGGAAAATGCACTTAGTTTGTTTTTACAAACAAACTTCCAACAGCGACTCCTCCTCTTGCTGATCCGAGGAGCTTCCCATGACAAGCTCAAGCTCGTGACTGACCATCAACGTTCCAGCTGCTGCTTCCCGTTGACATCCAGCTACGCCCCAAGGCCGCTGCCCACCTCTGCTGGCCCCCATCACCGCTTGCTGCCTTGTTTTCCCTATTGTGCCCGACTCTTTTTTGCAGGTTGCCAAGTGCTGATTCACCATTGGTTAAGCCAAGTCGAGCCGTTCGGTGACGTCTAAGCAATTTTGGTTCTTCCGGCAAACCAACCCGCAATAGCGAGACCTCGATCCCATACCTGCAGCTGTCCCGGATCCACTTGCTGCTCGCTAGTGTCTTCGCTCGTTCTCTGCGGTCCATCCATATCATATTGGCTCGGCTAGTCTTCCATCCGTTGTCCGTGAAGAGTCAAGCGGTGGTCAAAAGAGCAATAATTGACGGAGACAATCCCATACTTTTTCTCTCTGTCAAGGACGATTTTTGTTTGCAGGTTCACAAGAGGACAAATCTGAGTGTAATTGGTGGCTAATGGGTTTGCTATTGAAGGAGACAACATCATGCTCTCAGGATCCCACATTCTCCACAAACAAATAATGTAAAAAGAGGAATGAGCATGTATAGGACAGAACTAAGAGCTCTCTTTTGTTGCTCCTTTTGACAAGTCCTATCATCAAGCTTCGCAATCGTAGTCAAGTTTCATCCCTGTGCTCTTACAATCGGTCCTCCTAGCTCTCTCATGCCTGCCGTCATCTGCCTCAAGTCTTTGCCAATTGCCATCACCACTCGCTGTCGCCATTCATCGATTCAAGTTTTGCAAGATAATCTTCAAATTAGGTAAAATCTTATCTCAATTTGATTCTAATATTTGATTGCTTAAATTGATAAGATTTCTTGTCCGACGTGACTCTTTGAGTGATGGCATCATCCATTTGGTTTTATTCCTAATCCATAACTGCACATGGTTTTTTTTTTTTTTTATCTATAAGATTTTGGATGGATATCGCAGATCCTTTAGGTTTAGGATCAATTAATCAATTTTATCTGTGGAATAACTAAATTGATTAGATATTGTTTCCTAAGTTGAACTATGGATGATATTTTTGGTGATTTAATGATATTTCTTGATTTGGGTGATTGTCTTACTTTATTTGTTTTTATTTGTTGAATATATAGAAAGAAAAAGAAAAAAAAAGATTGCCTGTACATAAATTAGGTCATGTTAGATGTCTAAGTATTATTTAAGATAATATTCTCATTTAAATAAGGAATTGTCATAGTTTTAATACCTAAATTGAATTATATATTATGTTTTTTCTAGTTGGTTAATTTTCTTTACTTTTAATTATGAATTTTAAAATATCATATGCATGTCATATAGATTGATTACACCACATGACACCAATATAGCTCAGTTCATGTAATTACTCATGTAATTAACGCATGTCATAGACGCCCTATCATTTAGTAATTACATGATAGGTTCGTTTAAATGGATCGCATGTCCTGTAGAGTTAATTAAAGTCGCATGTCATCTAGAGTGGTGGCATATAAATTATTGTCTGTCATTAGAATTAAACCATTTAGTTAATTTACATGACGTATAACTTTGTTTTCATTTAATTAAGAGAAAACCCAAAAAGAGATTTGAGTGGAATTGTGTGATAATTTGAAATCATATTTAGGTTAAATATATGTTTCTAATTAATATTTGTTGCAGATGCTTGCGTTGCATGGAGGTAAGTGTTTTTTTTTTTCCTATGCTTGCAATTTATTTATTGCATTGCTTTATTTAGTGTTCAATTATGGTTACGTACCTGCATGATTACCTTGTTAGTAATTCAAGTTAAAATGAATCTAAGCTACTTGCCTATATATATTGAAATAAAAGAGAAAATGTATTGAAAGGGTGTTAGAGTGGTCTAGCGTAGTCAAATCTCCGAATCTATAATCTTTGGTTCATAGAGTTAAAGTATAACTCTTGATAGTTTACCTAGTTTTTAATCGACCCTCCAAAAAACTGATTAATGGCAACTCTAAGATGAAAATTATTTGCATGTTCAAAACTTGAACCCTAAGGTGTAACTTAGTATGGGTTTGAGAGAGCCCGAGTTTAGTCTAGCCGTCGAACTTAGGTTCCACCTGAGCTTAGATCGCAATAGAAACATAATATCATTTGAATTTGAAATAAGTTTAGATGCAATCTAATCCAAATCAATTTATTATGAATGATCGTCACATCTTCAAAATCTAATGAGCTATCCGTCGTCTTTTTGATGTCTAGATTGATGTCTCGTGCTCATTGGTGGTAGGCCCTTTTTTTTTCTCTTTCGTGTTGAACTTGTATGTGCTTTACCATGATCCTTTCATTATCTTGAAAAGTCATTCCATTATGCATCTTGGTATTCCCCGCAAAAATTTCTAATTGCCTCCTAACTTATGCTCTATTTTGGGGTTAATTTGTAATCGCTTCGAATCCTTTTGCGATAGTTGTCCCTCGGTCAATGGTTCCCTGTTTCTAACAAAAAAATGGTTCCCCTTTTACTCAGTCTTCGACTTTTGTTTCAACTCAAGTGATCGTTGCCGCGTGTCATGAACTTTTTTTGAACTTCGCCCATTGAAATCTCATGATTGATGATATCATCAAATATTACCCAGATGTGCTTTGTTGGCCAATCATATTGCTATGATCTTATGATCAATGAGCTTGCACGCATTCTATTGATTGTGCGATATGGGTTAAGCATATTGTCAGAGCATGATTTGGACCATTAGCTTTTTTATGTCTGAACTCAATTTTGGGGCTTGGTGTTAACAATTGTATTTTTCTTAATCATACTATGCGATGAAATACAAATTTCTAGAATCTTTTTATTGGTTTGTAATGACTAAATTTCATTTGGAGGACATAAGCCTTACTAAGGGCTACATATGCTCATTAATATATAGACTGATGATTGAATTGTTTTTCCTTTAATAAGTTTTAAGTCTAGCATTTGTGGATACAATTGATGAATTTTTGTTGAAATTATTGCTTGCAATTTTGGTAATTTTGTGAACAACATATACAACAATAAAAGGTCTTTACACGTAGTTGTTTGGTATAAATAAATTAGTTATCAATGAAATGCCCAAAAAAGCCACACGCATGTTTGGTAGGGTAAGGTAACTACAAATGTAGCTGTTACAAAAAGTTAACAAATTTTCAATTTAGTAGAAAGTGTTAGGAAATATGATAATGAGGGTAGAATTGTAATATCATATTTATAAACATATTTCTTAATACTTTCTACTAAATTGAAAATCTGTTAATTTTTTGTATTAACTACCATTTGTAATTACCTCACTGTACCAAACATGCATGCCACTTGTTTAGTCATTTCATTGATAACTTATTTATTTATATCAAACAAATACATGTAAAGACCTTCTATTGTTGTATATGTTGTTTACAAAATTACCAAAATTGCAAGTAATAATTTCAATAAATATTCATCAGTCCACTAATGCTAACCTTAATCTATTAAAGGAAAAATAATTCAATGATCAATCTGTATGTTAATGAACATATGTAATAAGCTTACATCCTCTGAATGAAATTTAGTCTCTGCAAATTAAGAAAAATATTCTAGTAGTTAGTATTTCATCTCATAATATGATTAAGAAAAATACAATTGTTAACACCAGCCCCCAAAATTATCAAATTGCCAAAGATATCATCCATAGTTCAAATTAGGAAACAATATCTAGTCAACTCGATTATTCCACAGATAAAATTGATTAATCGATTAATTGATCCTAAACTCTGTCGACACCTAAATTTTGTAATTTTATTAAAGGCTTTATCGCATAAAAAATTAGGGATTAATTTTTAACTCCTAATTAATTTTCATTAAATTGCATCACATATAGACAATAGGAACATTACCATCACTAGTATTAATTATTCAAAAATTTGAAATTTTTTAAAAATTAATTAAATATTAAAGAGTAAAGTAAATAATTTTCATTAAAAAATCCATCACGTATACATATTAGAGATATTTGCATTGCTAGCATTAATTATTAAAAAATTCAAAAAAATTCAAAAAAATCGAAAAATTGTTATTAGAAACGGGAATTAGAAAAAGCGGACCGGGCCAGGGCTAGGCTGGCCCGGCCCTTTTCTTTCCTCCTCTCCCCGTCATTTCTTTTCGCTTGGGTCCAGGCCCAGCCTCTCATTTCCCCAACGCGGCCATCTCCCTTTTGTTTCCGCCCGCCCCGCGCGTGGCTCTTCTTCTCCTTCCCTTCTGTTCGCTTGGACCGTGGCTCGACGACAGAAAGGACGGCGTATGCGACGAAGGTCAGGGAGAATAGGGCGAGTGATTGCCCGAAACGCTCGGTCGGGGTCAGGCTGGCCATAGGCAGCCGGCATGCCACATCCCATGCGCGCCGGTACATAAAAGGAGGGGCTCGGTTTTTGCTTGCTCGGCTAAGGTAGTGCAACCGAGGAGAGGAGCTTGGACGAGAAACCAGAAAAGAGAGGGAGAGAAGCGACTGTGTTTCTCGAGATCTTGGGCGGTGGTAGCTTTCTGGTGGCAGAGGAGGTGACATCGCGGAGGTGGAGGACCGGAGGAGGGGCTGGTCAAGTGCGCTCTGACCTCACTCTTGAACGAGGAAGGTTCGGTGTTGTTTTGGATCTGTTTTCTCCGGGATGCTCCGAATGTAGCTGGTTCTCGAGCTGGTTCGGACAGCAGAGAGAGAGGACCGAGCGAGCATTGAGCGAGGAGAAAAGGGGGCGAACGACTATGCCGGTGAAGTATTCTCACGAAGTTGCTCGCCCGACGATCGTCTTGTGGCCGTCGTTCTTCGATAACCTGGAGCCCGGCTTGAACGGTGACCGTGATCCGCTCTCTTCCGGAAACGAGGTTAGCCAAACTTTTGACCCACTTTGTTCTGCTTTGTCTCGGTTAACCCAAGGACCGAGATTTGTCTTCTCTGTTTGTGCTGGTATGGGTCTCGAGCGAGTCGTTTCTGATTTTTGGGGAACGTCATTTGCTGCTTGTGTTTGATTCTGGACGCGACTTCGAGTCTGAATGAGCTAGTGTCCTCCCTAGAGCCGATGCACCCTATGTTTTGATAAAATGCCCTTGAGGCAGCACCTCTGGAAAAACCGCCATTGCCTTTGCCATGTCCGTAGCTCATGTATCATCGTTTTGATCGTTAGTTACTGAGGTTGTCTTGCGTGAAGCCTTATCTCGTTGATCATGGGTAGTGGTCGGCGAGGTTCAGTGGTGGCGCTTCTTTGAGAGGGATCTCGGCAATGGTGGTGTTCTCGGCAAAGAAGAGAACGTAGAAAAGGAGGGGAGTTTGAGTGAGGGAGAAGAAGATGGTAATAAAAATATAATAATAATAGAAAATAGAAAAATATGGTAAAAAAAAAAAAAAAAAAAAATCAGAAAATGAAGGGATAAAGGTTTCGGTCAGAGGAACTTCGGCCTCACTTAGACCTGATGGGTACGGGCTTATTCGGTCTTTCTCTCTTATTCTTTAGCTTATTTTTCGGCTGAATTGATGAACCCAGTCCAATCGTGGACCAAGACGGTTCTGACCCAGGTCGGATGGAGAGATCAGACCCGGGTCGGTTGTATATAATATTATTGTAATATTTAAAAAATTATATTAATTAAAAATTCCAATTTTTTTTTTTTCAGAATCCAGAAAAGGCTTTAAAAAATTATTTAAAAAATTAGTTTTTGAGTAAATTTTCTCTTAAAAATTTATCATATCCTGCATTTAGTGCTTCCTCAATACAAGATAAAATCGAATATAAGAGATGAAATAAAAACTAGACCAGGATAAAATTATCTCATGGGAGAGATGAGATAAAAGGTAGATAGAATTTTTACTATCCATAATAGGATAGTTATTTTTCTCAAATAACGAGTTTATTAAATTAATAAAATTAAAATTATATATTTCAATATAAATAATATTTGAATTCTAGTATAAGAAATTCAAAATAAAATAATTTTTTTAATTTAATCTTATTTTTCTTTATATATTCGAATATAATTCTATCTTATAATATAAAATTTAATATAAATATAAATATGTTAAATATCTTAGGTATTTAAGGTTAGTATAATTTACTATTTAATAAACTCTTATTAGAGAATGATGGAAGGGGAAAAAATAAAAAAAGAAAATAATTAAAGAAAGGGAGGATAAATAAAAAGACAAATAAAAATAAAGTAGGTTAGAGTGCCACAAGAGATTTTTACTATCTTCGTCTATGAACTTTTATATTCATTTATACTTTGTTGTACCATTATATCAAATAATGCACATAATACAATGTGAATATATCCGACTTAAAATTCGTAGTTCACATAATATTTAATAGGATATGAAAAATCCAAGGATTTCTTATCTTATCCTATATATCTTATCCTATCTAGTTCTATTCTATTTAAAAATCTGGACGGCCAAACCCAGTTTAAAGATATATAAACAAGTAACAAATATTTCTTTCCATAGAAGAAATACAATTGCTCCCTACCCATGAAATAGTAAGACATTTTCTAACCCTTCCCTCTCGATATATTACATATATTGTGAGTAACTGAATCACCTTATTGTGTACTTACAAATAAAGACACAATTAACAATTTAAAATATTTCTCTCTAATTCATAGATGATATACATGAGCAATCTTACGACATATAAAAAATAATAATATAATTGAATATGGGTATGTGCATTGGATCTCTTTAATTCTTACTTTCTCAGCAAAGCTCTTCAATTTTAATTTATATAAAAAAAATCGTCCCGTAAAGTTTAGTGCACATAATGTCCAAAAGTTTATTTTACTATATTGTATATGACATAATAGAGGAGAAGAACATGAGGAATGTCAAAACTTTCGTATGGCTCTCACATGAATGTCAAAATATTTTTTTCGCTCATTCAAGTGCCATAAATTTGAAAAATCGATCACTTGAGAGCTAATTCTAATTTGCCTCATCGGAAAATCCCATGTAGATGTGGATTGTCCTACATGGTTTTGCCGGCGCTAATGTGGATAATTAATAAAAATTCAAAAATTATTAAAAAATTCACACAGGAATGGGAAATTATTAAAAAATCCACGTAGGACAATTTGCTTGAAATGATACTTAAATGATCGAATTTATTACGCTGTGACATTTAAGTGAGCGAAAAAAAGTTATGGTATTTAAGTGAGCTCCATACAAAAATTCTGATACTCCTATTGTTCGTATCCCATTATTTTTATTTATAAGTAAAAAGGTTGGGGAGGGCCAATGCGACTATCCTTATAAACTTTACCATAAGGGTCCCATGTAAACAAATGCCTTACATTAATTAATTCTTTATAAGACATATTAATAAAGGGCAGTACCATTTATATATGGCTAGGTACTTCTCATGAATGAAGCCCATTGCATATAAAATTCAAAATATTTTAAATTTATTTTTCAACAAAGATCAAACTTAAAATATTAACAAAACAATTATTATGTATTATACATAAGTAAAATTTATTATAAATTACCTCCTTCACCTCTCCTTTTTCCCAACCACCGTGCAACCCTTAACTTTAGAAATTCATCGTACTATTTCCTTATTTTACTTGCATCAACTCAAATATAAATAAGTAGGTTAGTTTTAACATTTAAATGAGCGTAAGAAGGATAAACGCATAAAGACTTACATTTATTATCCATTTTTTGACTTCCGACATCTCCTTCCACCTTAAATTGACCATAATATCTCTCAGAGGTTCCATATTTAAAATTATTTCTTGCCTTTTTTTCTTTTCTTTCTTTGGAAATTCTAATGTATTTAAAATTGAATAAAAATGTATTTGCCAAAGGTTTGATTGGATTGTCTTATAATGCAATTACAATTGTCATAATTATCTTATCAACAACTAACTATTCCACTTAATTAGCCGTACTTTTTAGTTTTGTTAATGTAGTCCTTAACTTTTGGGTCTTATTTTAATGTAGTCTTTCCCACCAATTGCCACCTAAAATTGTTGATGTGGTGTCTAGTCAATACCAGTCGTCCTAAGTAGCGTGCTCACATGGGCAACTTGTTGGTTTCCACATTGCGGGAAATATAACATTTAAATTTGTGCAAATGTATATGGCTATATTGACAAAATTGGAAAGTTAAAATTGAATTGACATCCATACTATATAGGGTTAATACCCTGAAAAATCCCAAACTGGTACACCTGTAACAAATTTACCCCAAACTATTTTTTTGACCATGAAAAACCCCAAACTAGTACACATGTGACAAATTTACCCTGACTGATCATAAAAAACCCTAAACCGGTACATTTATAACAAATTTACCCCAAACTAATTTGTTTGACCGCAAAAACCCCCAAACTGATAAATTTGTGACAAATATACCCTCCGCAAAATTGGATTAATACGACAAAAAAATCACAAAAATTGTAAACTGTGACAAACGGAGCGTAAAATCCCAAATTGGTATACCAGTCGATTGTCACGTGTTATTTAACTTAATAATTTGATAGTAAATTTTAACGAAAACTAACATAGGATAAATTTGTCACAAATGTACCAGTTTAGGGTAAATTTGTCAAAGATATACCAGTTTGGGGTTTTTGGTGGTCAAAAAAATAATTTGGGGTAAATTTATCACAGGTGTACCAATTTGAGGTTTTTCAGGGTATTAACCCTACTATATATTATATAAGACTAAATTAATAATTTCCCCAAATATTTAAATAATCACTCATTCAATGGACACATGTATAAGCATTTTTGGGATAAGTACATTAAAAGTATCTTAACTTTCGTGTGGCGCTTACTTGAGTGCTATAAATTTGAAAAATCGATTACTTGAGTGCTAATTTTGATTTGCCTTACAAGAAAATCTGACAAGAAAATCGGTTATCCTACGTGGTATTGGTGGTGCCTGACATGGACAATTAATAATAAATTCAAAAATTTTAAAAATATCCACATTAGAATGAGAAATTAATAAAAAAAAAATCCATGTAGGACGTTTGGTTGGAAATAGCACTCAAGTGATCGATTTTACTCCGATGTGACATTCAAGTGAACAAAATTTTTTTCGCAGTGAAGTGTGTCGTACGAAAGTTTTAGGACTCCTGATGTTCTTCTCCCACATAATAGTGTTCGGATCCAAGCGACCTAGCATCAATTCATATGAAAGCCTGAGTGGCAATGGCGTGATGTGGATCCCACCGACTTCCCCATTAGACGCCCTTCCTTTTATTTGCCTTTTTCAAAGTTTTTTTGTTTTTTTTGTTTTTTGGTCTTTTTTTTGGTTCTCTTTTTTACCATCGATAGACTAAAGAATAGCATTAGGCTTGTGGATCTATAAACAATGGGTTCCATTTAATAACATTCTGGTGTATACTTCAATAAATTAATTTTAGTAAATCAGCGTTGGTAGATTTTTAGTTTTTTTCTTAAACCAAAATTATAATAATTCAACCCATCTTACAACATCATATAATCTCGTGTCCACAAGAATAGATGAGCAATGCGGGTTCATAACACGAATTTACAAGATATTCCATTACATTGTTTGATCTTCTTTTATATGACTAAAATGGCCAAAGACATGCCGCTAGCGGTAGAAGTCTCCTTTAAGTCACTCAGTTAACATACCTCAGTATGGAATATTTGAGTTGATCCAAGATTACTCGGTATCACTATCACCTACAACTAGAAGGTACAAAGTTGACAAGATCATTACAGTAGCACCATCGGGATGTCAGCAGTTAATTTTTTTTTTTTTTTGTACCCAAGATATGCCGCAGTGGGCAGTACAACACGAGCCGTTCAAATTTATCACCTCCGATATATCACTAACTTGAATTAAAGTGACCTAGTGAACTTTTATAAAATTAAGTTACCAATTATTGTGGGTTATGAGCTCTCATTTGTGTTATATACCAACGGTTAATCACTTTTTTAATATTTTACCAACTTTTTTTTTATTGAATTGCAACTTTAATATGTATTGGTCAGTAATTGTTTACATTTATCAACTTCTTTTAGATATTACCCTTCTAAATTAGCATGACTCACTATCATTTCTCGTATTTATTATTACTACTAGGTTAGCCTTGCAGGTAGAAGGGCAAAGAAAGAAAAAATTGCGATTAGAGTAATGGAATAAGAAACCATGGAGAGCCACTTGTCTATCTAGTAAAAATTAGGTGAATGTAGTCATTTAAAGGATGGAAATAGGCCTATCCTAATAATTATTTTTTTTTTGAAACAATGCGGTGTTTTTTCTGGTATAATATTGTTTCATAGGCCTTTGCAAATATGTGTTGGGTACGCCACTTTTTCTGATGCTATATTTATTATATGGCAACAAAATGCAATCATACCAATTTATTTTTTCTGTTAAAGACGTTCCTACCAATTAATTAGCACTAAGTTTTGTGTACTCAATCAAAATCTGTAATGAATCTTTTTAAGTCCCCCTCACAAGAAAAAGAAGAAAGAAAAAAGAACGCAATGCTTGCCTATATATATGAAAACTCTTGGTGTATATGTGATTCGTATTTGTTTGGCATCAAAACAAATAGATGCATAGCTGACTTGTAATGAAAGGATGTCAATTCATGTTGGGAAAGTACTATAAAAAGTCTTAAATCTATTACATTTGTACATTTCATTCATAAACTTTTCAATTGTATCAATTAAGTCCTAAACCTTTTGATAATTTGCCAATATAGTTCATTTTGTTAATTTTGGTCAGAAATCACTAACATGGACGCCGGTAGTAGCATGACGGACGCTGATGTAGACAAATTTTACAAATTTTAATATTTTTTTTTAAATTTTATTTATATATATTTTTATTGTAGCCAATGAGGGCCACTCTTGCTTGAGTAAGGGTTGCACTCCCTCACGGCCTCAAGCGAGGGCCATCCTAGCGGGATCTGGCAAGGCCCCAATTTTTTCATTCTCCATCTCTTTTTTGCTTTTTATTTATTTGTCTTTCAATAAGCATGTGCGAACCATTTCATGATTTTTAAGTTAAATTATGGCTTTCCCGAATGCATTTCTAAATTTTTAAATACATATATAGAAACTCATCATTAACAAAATTTGAGCCTGCTAATAGAAATTATGATAATAATTGTAACGATGATGACGACAATAACAATAATGATAATTAAAATAATGATAGCGCATATATTATATGGATAGCTGCTGACTAGTTTATGTGGGATTCGTATCCGTTAGGATCATAAACATCATAATTTTACTAAAACAAAAGACCGGTCGACCTGTCATGAAAACTCTTGTTAGCATAAGAATAACGTATAAGCAGTAAAATTTACTATTCACTCACACGTTAGAAAAATTTAATAAATCTATGATCAATTATTAGAGACAACAATAGATTTTTGCATTCATTGATATTGTCTAAATCTAAGTTGGTAAAATCAATTAGTAAGTTGAATATCTATAATATCTTCATGAATAATGTCAGCAAATTGTCATGACAAACGGCAGAAAAAGTTCTTCCATAAGAACCTGGAAAAAAAGCTTGTATGGACTCACCAAACTTAAGAAGAAGTGTAGAGTAAAAAGAACAGCAGGTTCGGGATATTTGGAAGGGGCAAAACCCACCGACATGAAAGATGGCCATGACAATATCGCTGGTCACAATAAACACTTCAACTTTAAAGTGAAAGAGGACTCCTCTTCCGACAACAAAAACATCGAGAAAGGATCTTAGATTATGCCCGAGTACTCCATTCTTAACTAAGAAGTGAGTCGAATTGTCTTATTCTAACTTTGTTAGTTTATCATCATGTGCGTCTATATTCTAGTTAATTTTGAATGTAAGGGATGATGGTCTATGCACTGTGCGACTGTTTCTAATAAACCTTTGAAAGTTGTTGGAATTTTTCCGATTATAACAAACTCGTTGTTTTACGTTATGTATGCTAGAACTGATTATGTTAATAAATCTGGAAAGCCAAATTAATTTCCTTTACAAATTAATTTTGAAAGTTATGTGAACTGCAATATATTCCTATGATCAATATATTCTAGCGTTCGTCTTGCTAAAGTTTTTCTGATAAAATATGGCATCGAACCTGAGATGCAACATTATGGATGCAAAACGATCTCCTAGGTCGTGCAGTTCACATTTATGAAGCTGTTGATTTGATTGAAAATGTAAGAGATAATATAGGATATATTTTCCTATTATTAGAAATAATTAGAATATTTTTATTAATTTTTTGTATCTATCAAGATTGCGTGGATATCTCCATTTAATATGCATATCTTGAGAGATAGAGAAAATTAACTAGAAATATTTAATTATTTCTAATATAGAAAAATATTCTAACAATCTCTAACAGAAAACGTGAAAATTTCAGCAGATCCTGCATTACATGGGCGACATTACTCGGCGCTTGTAAAGTCCATGGCTTAGTAGAACTAGGTGAAAAGACAGGGAGCAAACTTTTGAACTTGGATCTCATCCATGAGGGGCATTATGGGCAACTTCCAAACATATATGCCAAGGCAAGCAAATGGGCAGATGAAATTAGAGTCCGAAGACTAATAGCGGAGCGAAATGCCAATGAAGTTGCGGTTGGACCTTGATTGAATCGCAGGGACTAAGTAGATTTGTTGCAGGTAGAGGTAATTGGTTCCCTATTTGTTGAAATTTGGTAATTGGCGATTGGATCAGTCCGGTCCAATGGAATTGGTCACTTTTTCTTCCCACTACTTGATGTCATATGTTATGAAAAAAAATGGCTACATTTATTTTTTCTAAGAAATTAAGAAAAAAAAAGTACATGCAGTTGGTCAGATCTATTTCTCCTTGAAATTGGGAACTAGACTGCCTGGACACCGATTCCACTTTGAGGAGCCGGGAACTGGACCGATGCTCCCAAGGACCAAATCCAACTTATCGGTCCAGTCCGGTCTAGTCTGGGTGCCCGGTTCAGGCGCTCCGTTTTACACATCCCTAATTGCTGGGATAGATAGCACGACCTTTCATTAGAGATTTACAAGATGCTTGAAATTATTGGAGCACGAATCACAGAAGCTGCTGGGTACGCACCTGACGTTTCATCAGTTTTGCATGACATGGGAGTGGAAGAGAAGAAGAACGCAACGAAGGTGCATAGCGAGAGGTTGGCAATTGCTTTCGGATTTTTAATTGCAAAAGAGAGGTTTTCTGCGGATTTTCATGAGGTGACCAAGGTGATCTCGCAGGTCTTGCCTAGATTATTGGACTTATTAATTTCTCTTCTTGCTTCTTTGGGGACCATATTCTTCCGCCAAGTTCGTGATTTGAGCTTACGTAGTGAAGCGATGTGGTTTACACGCTACAATTTAAAAGCCTCATGGGTTCCCAAGCGATGGAGCAAATCGAGGCACCCCTTCGGGGGGGTCCTGCACCAGCTCAGTTGAAAGCGGGCAGCCTAGTTCCACTAGAAAAGAAGTAGAGGGTGTACAAGAAGTTGTAAGCACGCGAGTGCTTACAAAAGGCCTTGACATGGGAAGTTGAACAGTATTATCTGTCTATTGTATTTTTTATTTATTGAGTCAAAACAATCAATTTACTCATTTTTTTTCCTTTTTAAGTTATCATCCTTCAAAAGACAAAAAACAATCAACAATTATTCCTCCCAAAATTACCCTTGACAATGAGAACAAATATTAAGAAGGTAAGTCTTGCCACGAAGGGAGTACAACGCTCCATTAGGTAGGATCCACCGATCAATCTCTTTGTCCCTCTTATGCACTTGCATTTCTCTTCATCGTTGTTCCTTCCATGGCAAATACACTCGCAACATACGCACGACTTCTTCGCTAGCATTCTCTCCCCCACCCACATCGTCGATGCCTTGAACTTCCCAGATTGCCTCTCCCTTGTCGGACGTGAGGGCGGTCCTCACCAAATCCGGCTAGGGCAACCCTCTCTCAAGCCAAAAGGGTCGAGCCCTCACTAGATTCGGCAAGGGTGACCCTTGCTTGTGGCCGATGAGGACTGCGATGCCATTGCCGATGTTCAGTCCTTGGCCATGGCTGAAAACCAGCCACAGGCCAAAGGGAAAGAATGGAAAAAAGAAAAAGTGAAGAAGATAAACAGAAGGTCAAAAAAGAGATTTACCAGTGGGCCTTAGTTGAGCATGTGGCAAGCGCTGAGTAGAGTGTCATATTGCCTGCGTGGCAAGACTGGCTTAACTAATATTTTAACGCATGGTTAACATAAGTTAAAAAATTGTTCGTCTCCATGGAATGACTAACAGAAGAGCTGAACAATTTATTTATTTTTTATTGGGATGAATTAGTCTTTCACATAAACATCGACAGATTATCCACTGCATTGGAAATAACATGTGCAGGTGCTCGAGTCCGTGCAGCGTCCGGTAGCTGGTTGTTCGTAAGAAGCACTGCACTTGATTGCGCAACGGGCATCATTGCAGTTCGGAGTGGTTATGGGCAGATTGCACAATTGGGATGCGTCTATCACCGCAGAGACCATCTGATGCTCATTTACCTAAACCATCGATGCGTAAAAAGGAATACTGAGGATGAGATAGCGTATAATTGTGAACGCTTGGACGTATTGATTATCTTAGCGAGCATAGTTCGACATTACCAGAATATATGACAGGATGAGGCCGAAAACAATAATGCCGAAGGAGTTCTTCATGATGCTTGAAGCCGGACACAATACACAAATCTGAACTGCTGAAAGTTCTCAGGTATTACCTGGGTATAAATAGTCATGCTAATTGAAATGAATAAAAGGAATTTTATTTATTAGGTAGTCGGGTCGCTATTATTTGGTAACTGAATCAGACTTTTCCTACAATGGTAGGAAATTTCATGAAATCGATGTATATTATCTGCAACAAATTAATTTTGCGAAAGATTGCAGGACTTCCTCTACAGGAACGAAACGGTTTCCGTTCACCCTGATCAACCAGCTCCATGATTAAATGGGAGTCATTCCATACAAAGGACAAGCAAGAAAGGCGAGAATGGATCCCCCTACCTTAGACCCCTTGTAGGCTTAAACACTCAAGTTACTTCTCCATTCCAAAGCAATTACATACTGCTAGTTGTAACACACCGCATGATAAGATCCACCAGTGACTCAGGGATGCCGGCCAATTAAAGAGTCTCACAAATGAAATTTTAACTTAGTCGATCAGACGCCTTCTCTAAATTTCCCTTAACTAGCAAGTAGCCCTTCTTTGCCCTCATCTTGCGCATTGAGTGAATGATTTCCTGAGCAATGATGATATTATCTTGAATGTATCAACCTGGAACAAAGCTCACTCAGGTGGGTGAAGTGAGAAGAGGCATAACTTCCTTGAGCCGGTTGACAATAATCTTGGTGATTATTTTGAAGGAAACATTGCAGAGACAAATAGGCCTGAAATGCTCCAATCTTTTGGGAACTTCAACTTTGAGAATTAGAGTGATTATGTCACGCCTCGAATCCCGAGCACATGAACATCCCTTGATGATCAATTAAATTGCGACGTCCTAGGACACATCGCCGACCCATTTTTTTTTTATTTTTCGATTAGACGCAAGTGGAAGCATTTAATATAAGCACCCAGTCAACCAATCTAAGAACAAGGATAGTAAACACATCAACCATTTCCAAAATACTACTTGTATTATTTGCTGTTAACCTTAAGAAGTTTGATAATTACAAGCCTTTCTATGGCCACTTGCTACCGACCAATTCAAAAACCTTCAAGGGTCAGGGTTAACCTAAACTTTACTAACGATGAGGCCAACTAAAAGTGATGCTAGGCACGCTTGTGTCTTGGTCCATCGAGACCCCAAACCACACTTAACGGTTCTCTCTAATACGGACTTGAAAATATTTAACAACAACGAGGTAACATATAAATATTAACGAATTAATGGCCTAAGCCTCAGTTAGGACGCAAATTCGCATCAGAGGCAGCTTAAACATATAATGACATATGATCTTACCTCGCTTTGGCACACCTTTGCATATTAGTACATCACATATGCCATTATCAATGCAATAAGCATGATCAATAATTAGAACACATAACTTTCATGCACCAAGCATCCACATGGATCTCGATTATAAGGTAAAACCCGTTTTGGCCCGTCCCATACCGTACTTCACAAATTTACCCCATAATCAGATGCAATGCATCTCAATCGTTCACACATGTTCCGATCATTATGGCCCATTGAGTCACGACCAACACACGAGTTGGCAGACCAACACACGAGTTGGCAATCTTCCGGCATGAGCGGGCATCAACCTGCCTAGACGACATCCATAAAGGAGTATCTATTCGACGTCAACTGTGACTCGGCATCCGGACCCTCGCTGGGCATCCAATAAATATCGATTATCATCCCCAAACTCTCGTTGGGTGACGGGTTCAATTAAATTATACAAGCATGCCAACACGCAAGCCAATTTTTATCTGCCATTAATTAGTCTAGTGTAAAAGAGTTCGGGCTTAAAAAATAAACCTCGGAAAATCTCTACATTTAAAATTTCGATAAAATAATTGCACATGGTCACGTACTTAAAATCAACCTACCAAAATTTGCACGTTTTCATTTTAAAACCTCATTGCCCCATTTAGCACATAAAACACGGCATCCAAACATGACACCTCAAAGTTTGTCATTTTCTTTTCAAATAAACCTTCTTTAAAAAGAGCATTTAAATTCATGATTTGGCAATCGATAACATGCCATTACAAGCTCAGATAGTCATAATTATGCATAATTTCACCCAATAAATCAAGCATAAAATTATATTTAATTGCTAATTTGTACTTAATTTACACTAATCACAATTAATTAGCACTAAACGTAATTAATTAAGATAACTGCGATTAATTACGCTAACCACGATTAATTAAGACTAACTATAATTAATTAATACTATTCGTCGTTAATTAATCTAACTATGATTAATTAAGATTAATTGTAATTAATTAAACTAGATTAATTGTAATTAATTAAACTAATTACGATTAATTAAACTAACTACGATTAATTAAACTACATGCTTAATTAATCTAAACATGATTAATTAAAGAAACTACGGTTAATTAACCTAACCGCCGTTACTTTGCACTAATTATGCTTATTTTAAATCAACTATGGTTAATTAACCCAACCACTATTACTTTACACTAACCTTAATTAACTAACACTAACCGCCATTAACCATAATATAATCCGAACCCTAAATACAATTAACTTCCTAATCAAGGATTAAGATTTAACTCATGGGTTTTTTCGGAAACGACGAGCTCGCGGCGACGGCGGCGTGACGGCGTTGAGGACATGGGGCTCATAGCTCGAATGAGGACACGAATGGTGGCAGTTTAGCTCTTGAAGCCCACGGCCACCAAGGGTGATTTGGTGGTGGCTTGTGGTGGAAGTGAGGGATGGCGATGGCGTGGACGAACGACGGTGAAGGTGGCTCGGGTGGCAGCTAGGTGCAGTGGTGATGAGGGCAGTGGTGGTTGCTCGAGGAAGAAGAAAGAAGAGGAAGAAGATGGAGACGAAGATGGTGAAGCAAAATGAGAGAGAGAGAAGGAGGAAGGAGGTTTGGCCGTCCAAGAGGGGGGAGAAAGTAACGTGAGAGAGAGAGAGAGAGAGATTTCTTAAGATTTTTCCCAAAATTCATAATGACAAAATCCAACAAAATCCCCCAATTTCCTCTCCACCTTTCATTTATTCCTTTTGTCTTGTAGTCTATAAATGCAAGGCATTTTGGACATTTCACACACTTTTTGTCCAAACTTTTCAATTTTGCCCTTGGGCCTATTTTCTTGAATTAGGCTCGGCAGGCTTGGCTTGGCCCACTTGAGCCTCCTTGGCCGATCCACATAGGCATGAGGCCCAATAGCCTCGCTTGGCCTGGCTTTTCTTTTTGACATCTAATTCTTGATTGACTAAACCTTTTTTGAAAATTTTACGATTGCTAATAAATTAACGAGCGAATGAGGTGACGTCCAAAGGATTAGTCTTGAAACCCTTAAAAGATTGATACCCGAAATCGAATTAAATTTTAGGGTTAAAATCGATGAAATGCACTTTAGTACAACCTAACTATCGAGCAGCTTTTAGGAGTTTTTCATACGGTTGACCCATGGTCGATAATTTTTTATCTACGTTTGTGCCTCTTCGAATCATGGACGACCCTCGATTGTCATATAATTACAAGGGTTCACTTATGTACCATGAGTACAAGATCAATAGAAAATAGGTTTATCATCATTTGACGTGAATATTGTAAGCATGCGAAATCATTTGCGAACCAACTACGTGCTATCATTAAATTGATTTATATTCGTTCACTAATTGACTTATAACAGTATAATGTTGACCCTTATCGATCCTTATGGTCGAGTGGTCGAACCCTAATCGAATTCTCTGGTCTTTCGCGTTTTAACACTTTACGGCATTGTCCAATAGATTAGTTAATTCATAAGTAATTAGTACAAAGTAAATTGACTATCAATATATCGATGAAATAACCATTTTATATATTCGAAATAGAGGCCAAATTTCGGGATAACATAAATTAAGTGTTTGGTTAATGCCTTCCAGGTTTCCATCACCAAACCATAGTTTCTCAATTTCAAGATTTACTGGGTTGCTCATTAATACCCATTGGTTATTGTAAAATACTGCCTGAAAGCCATTTGGTCTTGGCGCTTTGAATAGTCTCATTCCAAATAATGCATTTTGAATTTCCTTCCTACTCAAGTGTCTTGAAAGTCTTTGAATCTCTTCCTATGGTAAGCAGTTGAATCGATCAAGCCAATTCATCGTGGAAGTTCATGAATGTTCTTCTATGTATAACTTCTTAAAATAGGAGATAACCAAATTCTTTAGTGTTTTGGATCATCAGTCCAACTCCCATCCTCGCTCTTATGGGATATAATGTCATTTTTTCTCCATCGAACAATTGGTCAAAATGGGTTTTCCTATCTCCAAAAGTATTAAATTCATGTTAAGGAATTGGATTAGCTCATTTGACAGAATGTAGATTTTCTCTTGGGAGAGAGAATAGAGAGAAGATTGTGGGTTGAACTACCCCTCCAACTGATTAGGTCGAGCTCAATACAAATGGGGCCTCTAAAGGCAACCTAGGCCCTGCTTCAGTAGGTGTGTTTTTGCATAATGAATTAGGTAACTTGATTGCTAGATTTGCTCAAACTATGGGAGTGTGCTCTTCGCTCAAAAAAGAACTATGGGGGTATCCTTTTGGGTCTTAAAATGACAATTTCTTTGGATATCCCCAAACTTATCGTGGAGGTAGACTCACAAGCTGCTTCTTCCCTGCTCTAGAAATCAACTCCTACTCTCAACTTTGGTGACGCATTCATTTCTTAGATTTAGAATCTTTTAATGTATTTCCAGCATATTAACATTCTACATAATTTTAGGGAAGGAAGTTCATGTGCCAACTTGTTAGCAAATTGGGTCATTCACTCTCGTGATGCGAATGTGTCATGCCATACTCGAAGACGTGCCCATCTCTCACCTGGTCGATTAATAGCGACGTCCTAGGATGCATCGCTGACCCTTTCATTTTAATACGCATGCGGAAGCAGTTATAAATCCCCAGACAATAAAACAATGGGATAGAAAAGCAGGCTATATTTTTCATATTGAAATTCACAACCACACTTTTATACAAACAAACTAGATAGTATATTTTACAATACTATTCGCAGCTTTCTAGTCTCATAATTATCTACACCTATACAGGGTTCACAAAAAGGATGGGATCTCAATCCTCATCCGGGTTATACTCAGGGTCTTCCTCGAGATTGTCCTCTTCTGACTCCTCTTCATTGAGCTCGTTTTCCTCCAGTTCTTCATCTTATTCTTCAAGCTCATCCTCGGCTTCCGCTGTCGGCTCATTCTCAAGTACCTCTTCCATGGGCTCGTCCTCCTGTCATTCCTCCTCTTGCTCCATGATCTCACCGTCATCTCCATTCCAATTGTCATCATCAATCGAGTGCACAGGAGTGTGAGCTTCAGCCTTAAGTGTTGGATACTGAACATCCACAACCGACCCATCTTGATGGTCTGCTGTACCCTCCCCAAATGCCTCTTCTAGAACGTACACAGGCATGTCACTCTCTGGAATGGATCCCTCTCTTCGCCCGTCAAAGTACTCATGGTACCACGACCGATAATGATGGGGTCTCAGGTCAGTCTGTCCCATATCTACCCATACGATTGACTTAACTAGTATGTACTCTAGTTCTTCAGGGTGAGGATGAATGTGGAAGTGGATCTCTAACTCGGTCATCTCCTGGGGAAGTACTGAAATGCATAGCAGGACGAGGAGGTGGAGGTGCTGCCATCTAGGGGCTTAAAATGGTTATATAATAACCAGTGAGACAACGTCTCAGCGAGTTCTACCCCATAAGACTCGATTAGTAAACCAATGTCAGAGAAAACTCCTTTATTGTTTTGAAGTTGACAAAACCTTTCCAAAGTCTATTTCTGAAGATCTAAAGACTTTATCGTCAAAGTCTGAAGACCGACAGATCACCAGATGTTTATCTCAAAGTCTATCCTCACTGGCAGTTCCAGACTAAAGTATGAAGATTTATCCGAACGCAGGATTATTATTCAGATGAAGATTATTTTCAAAGATTCATTTCGTATGGTTATTGGAAGATCTTATAGCTGGAATTCACACATACTTGATTGATTATTCTTATTGGAAACTACTCCGATATGAAGATCTTTGAAAGGCAAGCTAAACTTGGAAGGTTCTACTTATGGAAACTCAAGATCCTGATTTGTATGGGCGAGCAAGATTGACGGGCTTGCAACACAAATGATCTAACGACTTGAGATCACCTTAATTGATTCTGTCCAACGAGTAGATTGGAAGAATTCCATTGGAATGTGCCAACGGTCGAGAAGGCATGAAGGAGTATTTAAGAATTGATTATTCGGTTGTTCTGTTGACACCTAAATTTTGGGCAACCCATTTAGTCATTTATTGCATAGAAAATTAGGGATTAATTTTTAAGCCCTAAAAAAATAATATTAATTGCTTAGCATATAATTTTAGGTGCATTCATTTTTTATTTATAGCATTCGCATTGGATTTACGATGGTGAATGGACTCGAACGAATGGTTTTAAGCTTACTAGATATGAAGGCATTTTATTCTTCGATGTGATATTTCTTTATTTCAAACAAGAAATGAATGTCTTTGTCCAATATTTGGAGGAAAATTCACAATCGGAACAAGACCAAAAGAAATATTGTGTCAATATTCATTCAAGAGCATAAAAGGAAAATTTGACCATTGAAAAAGGGATAAAAAAGAAAGGATGATATGGTAGTTGACGTTTTATATATTCATGCAATATATTAGCAAGGAGCGTACATGGCGTGATATATTCTTCGTTTGAAAACGTGAGAGTCGTAGATTCTGAGCGCACCTCAGAGAGGAAAGAAAAACAAAAGCAAAAATTTTGTAATATTTTACCACATTTTCTTTCCTTGATGGGGGGGCTTCGTGCATGCATATAAAAGGGGTCGGCCACGCAATTGAAGAGGGGGGCACACAGTCGGTACATACTGCCGCAATTCTGAAAAGGAGAGAAGTCTTCCCACGCATACTACACACACGAGAGGATTAGAGAGATAGAGAGGGAAGGTCTCAACCGAGTCTTGGACCTTGCCGAACACTACTCGAGACTTGACGTGGGTCACCCTCCCAATAACGTGGCTGCTGATCCATCACAACGAGCTGCTCTTCGTACGGTGCCGATCACTCACTTGCTGCTCGGCGACACGTCTTGGTCCGCGATCCACTCGCTATTCGTTCGTGTCGCTGCTGAGGCTCGTTAATACTCAACCAGTTCATTGGAATCCACTGCTGGTCGAGTTTGCTTTGCTTTCCTCTTCATTGGATCCAACGAAGTCAACAGAATTCGTTGGGTCCAATTTGGATTATTTGCAGACTTCTTCAATCTTGTTGAGAAGTACAAAGTTCCTGGAGCCATAATCCATCGACGGTGGATGTCCATCATCATTGTTCATCGCAAGCTAGCCCACTACCGATCTACCACCCGTTGATTGTGGTTCACAAGAAGACCAAATTTGGAAGCAAATATTTGGGATAGGTAAGAAATTTGACTATTTTTAATTCCTGAAAATTTTGTTTCCTTATTTGATTTATTCATTGGTGCACATGATAGAAATTCCCGATATGCCATGATATTCGCAACTCGAGTAGCCTTCTAAATTAGGAAATCTTCCTAATTTCACAACGTGCATATGATTGACGGTCCGATTTCATGCACGAAATACGACCCGCAATTGCACGGAAAAATCACCAATCCGATCTCACGCTCGAGATACGATTCGTGATTTTATTTAAAAAGTTGGCCAATCCGATCTCATGCGCGAGATACGATTCGTCAATTTATTTCCCAAAATTAAATGGACATGGATGATATCTTGCTTGATTTGTTGCCGTGCTTTTCTTGATGCCTTTATTTGTTTGCTCCCGTAAAAAGAAAAAATATTTGAGTTAGATTAGATGCATGTTAGGATATTACTTGTTTTAGGTTATTTCGCATGTCTAGAATAGGGAATTTATTTATTTCGAATTTCTTAAATAAAAAATACAAAAAACATAAATTTAGGATGTTAGATTTCTGTTTCACTAGTTTAAATTGCATGTTTAATTATTTGACAATTATTAATTTCGAAATTAAAAAAAGGAAAAAGGAAAAACAACAAAAAATCATCATGCATACGTCATGTAGAGTTAGGGTATATTTTGCATGTCATTGCATATTAGGATAAAAATTGCACTTAGTTTAATTCTAGGTAATATTTTTCCTTAATTTATTTTAAGTTTAGATAGATTTTTTTAGATATATTGCATTTTAGGATTATTTAGGTTAAGATAATGTTTTAGTTTAAATTAGGATTTGGCTCAACCTAATTCCTAATATAAATTAAATAGGATCTTAATCTAATTAGGTAATTGTCACATTTCACCAAATTTCGAATTTCATGAAAAATACAAAAAAAATGTCATAGGTTAAATTAGTTTTATTATTTAGGATAAATTGCATTCTTTTAGAAAAAATGTCATATGCATGTCATTAGGGTTAGATTCATTGACATGTATGTCGTTTAGTATTTTTGCTAGGCCTGTTTAATTAGGATTTACATGTCATTAGAATTAGGTCATTTAGTTAATATTGCATTACATATTGCATGATTTTCATTAATTAAGTGAAAATAAAAAAAGAAATTGCGTGTTAATTAGAAACCATATCTAGGGTTGTTGATGTGGATTTTAATTTAACATTGCAGATGCTTTCGTTGCTCGGAGGTAAGTTTTTGCAATTTATTTATTGTTTATCTGGATGTTAAATTGGTGGTTTGTGCACGCGCATGATAACCTCATATGTTAGGGAAATAAATTTAAAATCAAATTAAGCTGCCTACAAAAGCATTTTTGAAAATAAAAGAATGGTACCGAAAGGGCATTAGAGAGATCTAGTGTAACCAAGTCCCCGTACCCATAATCTCTAGTTCGTAGGAGTAAAGTAAACCTCCCGTTGCTGTACTTAGGTTTCTAATCGACCCACCAAAAATAGATTAGTGGCGACTCCTAATTAAAAATCATTTGTATGTTAAGAACTTGAACCTAAGTCGCGAATTGGTTTGGGTTTGGGAGAGCCCGAGTTAAGTTTAGGCTTAACAATCCATTAGCCAAACTCTAGGTGGTTCACACCCGAAAAATTGGTCGCGACAGCTTGGCGACTTCGCTGGGGACTTGAGTTAAAACTCTTAGTGGACTTAGGCCGATTTTCTCTTTTATTTGAAAAAATATTTTTGTTTGGCAGCGAGGATTCCAGGTACGCCCCTAACATTTAAGGTGTTAAATGTTTTTGCAGGATGGGAGGTATAAGGGGAAGTGTTTGCTAACCTTTGTTTTGTAGGGAGGTGTAGGAATGTATGGTTTATTTTCATATATGAAGTGTTGCTTGATATAAACTGTTGTGCATGCCTTGCATCTAGCACTACACTATTGCACACACAACCTGCTGCCGGACCTGGGCCGCGTAGGATCATCTAGGATGGTATTGAGATGTTTGCCACTCCGACCGCATGCTTGCGGTACGAGTCGCCCATCTCAATCCCGAAGTTTCTTTCATGGTGTCAAGAGTACCCACCTCGGTCTGCATGCTCGCGACCCGGGTCGGCTCTTTAACTAAGCCGAAGTCATGAGGACCCGACATAGTCCACAAGCCCGTGGCTAGTCTGATCATCCTTGTGGCTCCACCTTGATAAGCCTTATAGATTAGAAATCGAGCCACTTACCATGCGCATGTCTATGTGATTGCCCATCATTGGTAAAGTAAGTTCTCCAAATTTTTGGCCTTTGCAATTTACTTACTTTATCGCATTATTTTGTCGGTCCATGGCATGAGGATTGTCCTGAGTCTTGATCAATATACAATGGGGACACCGGACATTTGAATTATTTTCCCTCCAAGGGAAGAGCTTAACACTTGGTGGGACAAATTAGATCAAGATGGTCGTTAGTTTGTAGAGTCACATATTGGTCGACTGCTTCCACTGCTGCGTATCAACATCCATGTCGGCCTCGTCCAAGCACTCGCCCACCTTGTTGGTGCCCGAGACTTCTACCTTTATCTTCGGCGGTAAGCATGAGCTCACTCCCACCTTGGAAGAGTATAGCATTGCCATAGGAAAATCCTTGAAAGCTGAATTGATTAGTCCACCTATCGGAATAGATCCTGTTATGGCTTTATATGATTTTCTGAGAATTAAGGAAGACGATATAAGAAAGGTTTTAAAGGCTCACCGCAATACATGTCCTTTATCCTTCCTGAAAGAATGTTTTGAGAAAGGCACTTCATCTCAAATGCGAAGGGTTTTCCTTTTAGCTTTCTTTGGGTTTATAGTTTTTCCTTACTGTAAGAATGCTATTAACCCTTTGTTCGCTCAATTAGTTAAACAAGTGTTGGAAGGAAAGAACTTTGTAAACACTGTTCTAACTGAAACTTTCCTTTCCCTCACTCGATTTAAAGGAGGTGGTGATAAGACTTTCCATTCCTCTCCTGAACTTTTGCAAATTTGGTTTCTTTAACATATAAAAGGGTTTGGTGGTCTAATGACTATACATGATGTTAATGACTCTAATCACCCCATTATGAGTTTTGAGAACAACCAAAAACATGCACTGGATTATCATTATTCTAGGTGGCTAGCTTTCATGAAAAAACCAACTTCCAAGGGTTTCCTATGGCATGCTAAATGGTTCCAAGTTCGAGCAGCGAGACTCTCGTGTGGAGGAGTTGGCCCAATCCCTCTATTGGGATTCACTGGAGCATTGGAGTACTATCCAACTAGAGTGACCCGTCAGTATCAAGTCATGCAAGAGCTTCCCCCGGTGTTACAAGCGGATCCGCTCCAAGTTAGCTTCGTTGATGGAAGTCGAGGCCATGAAGATTCCATTCTCACTATCAAATCAATGTGGGACATATGCCATCCACGAAAACTCAAATGGCCCGAGGAAGAGTTGAAGGGTAAAGAAAGGAAGTACTATGCCTCGACTAAGTACATTCAAGAACACAAGATTCCTGAGGAGCTGCTTCCGAAGATACCAGAGGTGCCGTTGAAGATCACCAATCGTGCTGAGAATAAACGCCTCAAAAGAGTTGCTGAAAAGGCTCAAGAGGAGAATAAACGATTGCGCCGAATGGTGTCCCAAGTGTATGTTGATCAAGCCAAATGAAATGCTTGAATCAATCTTGCTATTTTCATTTTTAGATTAATGTTTAGGAAGTTGAGTCATTTACTTTCCTAGTTCATTTGTTTAGGACATTTTGAGTCTCTATTTTGATAAGCTTGTCAAAAGCTCCATTGATGAATAAAAGTTCTAGAATGTTGCCATGGATCGGTGTATTTTCATATGAGATACTTATTTGTGTTCATTTCTTAAAATTAGGTGATAACGGATCCCTCATGCTCTCCCATCATCACACGATTAAGAGCTAGAATGGCCGATCAAACTGAAATTCGCGATCGCATCACTACTATGGAGGAACAACTCCAACAGTTAACCGCCTCTATGCAGCTTCTGACGGCTCAAGTCCAATCCCTCCGAGTGAATCCGGCTCCTGCACCCGCTCTCCCTGAGATAGTCGTCCTGAAGCAGACAACCAAGACCCAAATGGGTGAGGATGACATGCTTGACCTGGAAGATGACCCATTCCTGATCAATGTGGAAAAGCTTAAGCTTAACAATGCCTCTAAGGCGGAGCAAGATGAACGCTTAGCGAAATTGGAAGAAAAGCTGAAACAATTGCAGGAGTCCCAGAGTTCACTCCCGTTTGACTTATCTGTGTACGAGAAAGTCAAGATGCCAAAGAAGTTCAAAATGCCGGATTTTGAGAAATACGATGGTACTTCCTGCCCAAAAGCTCATCTTCAGATGTACCATGTGCGTATGACTCAATATGTCAAGAATGAGCCCCTCATGATCCAATTATTCCATGCGAGTTTGACTGGGCCTGCACTGAACTGGTATGTCATGAAGAATGTGAATCTTCTTGACACCTGGAATGAAGTGGCTGATGCATTTCTCAAGCAGTACAAGTTCAACATGGATATTGCACCTTCCCGAGAGGATCTTGAGAGGATGGAGAAAAAGAGAAACGAGTCGTTCAAAGAATATGCTGTGAGATGGCGAAATCTGGCAGCTCAAATCACTCCCCAGCCTACTGACAAGGAGCTGATGAAGTTGTTTATTAAAACCCTCCCCTCTGAGTTCCGTAACCGGATGGCTAGCACATACGTTGAAAACTTTAATCAGCTTATTCCTGTGGGAGAACAAATCGAGATGGGGATAAGGGAAGGATGGTTTACTGAACCATCGATTAAAAAATTCTCTGCCAAGAAGGAGAAAGAAGCTGTTGTAGATGTGAATGTGGCTTATGGCCAAGAAAGTACCAATCGTGCCCCGGCTATTCAGACGAATGAAAGGCAACAACAAACTGCCGGCCGTCAACCATTTGCCCAAGCAAGAAGACAGTTCACCCCTCTCCCTGGATCTCCATCCCAAGTGTTGGCAATCCTAAGAAAGAAAGGTTTGCTTACTAGTGAACCAAAGCGTCCTAACCGTGAAAGCATCCGAGGCTACGACCCGATGAAGAAGTGTGATTACCATAGCGGTGAACCGGGGCATTCAAGGCGATGAATGTTTCACTCTCAAGCATAAGATCCAAAACCTCTTGGACACGAAGGCCTTTTCATTTCAAACCTGCTCGCCGAACGTCCAAAAGAATCCACTACCGAGCATGAAGGTACGGTCAATGCTATCTTGGAGCCCGAAGTCGGTCGGATCAAGAACTCAAAGGTGCATGTGGCGAGATGCTTACAACGGGCTGGTGAGAGCCGGATATTATCCAGATCAGGAGGATGTTCCTCTATCACTGATGAAGGAAAGAGTCACCGGGATGGTGGATGACGGCATCATCGTATATGCTGACCATAACTGCATAGTTTCCACTATTTCCCACATTGTTATCGATTGGGAAGAGGAGCAGGCTGCGCTCGATGCGGTGAGGAAGAAGTTGATTCATCCCTCGTGGATATGCCCCACTTGAAGATGCATCCGATGATGAGATAGTGATTGAAATGCCTAACCGTATGAATATGTTAACAATAAGGCGGTCCCTTGGTCCTATGATCTAGATGTTGACCTCGTTACAAGGTCTGGTCGGACTTATCCTCAAGCTAATGCTCAACCCGCGAAACCTGTCACCGATGAAGAGGTTAAGGAGTTTCTGGCCGTAATCAAAGCAAGCGAGTATAATGTGGTCGAGCAGTTACGAAAGATGCCCGCCCAGATTTCTTTGCTCGAACTCCTACTTACATCCCCTGTGCATCAAAAGTCCTTGATGAAGGTGCTGAGTGAAATTCGTATACCCGAGACGGTCGAGGCTGACAAGCTGGAAGATTTTGTGGGATCAATCCTTCTCAAGGACATGATTGCCTTTTCGATGAGGAATTCCCTCTTGAGGGTAGAGGGCATAACAAGGCACTCTATATATCCGTCAAGCATAAGGCTTCTCATGTGTCCCGAGTACTCATTGATAATGGGTCTGCTCTAAACATATGTCCACTGGCCACTCTTCATCGCCTCAAGGTGGACCCGTCCAAGATACAAGCTGCAAGGACTTCTGTCTGAGCTTTTGATGGTATGAAGAAAGAGGTGCTTGGGGAGATTCACCTCGATGTGCAAATAGGGCCGGTGGTTTTTAATATTCCCTTCCAGGTGATGGATATCCCTACCGCCTTTAATTTTCTGGCTTTGGGACGTCCCCGGATTCATACCGCCGGAGCTGTACCGTCAAGTCTGCATCAAGCTGTGAAGTTCGTGATTAAAGGGAAGTTGGTCACTATCTATGGCGAAGAGGATCACCGAATTTATCATGAGACGGCTATCCCCTATGTAGAGCTAGACTTCGAGTTCGAGTCGAGTTACCACTCATTTGAGTTGGTATCCACCATACATGCTTCTCGAGGTTCATCACCACCTACTCCTGAAGTTTCAGATGCTGCCCTCATGGTGGGAAGAGTAATGATTGGGAATGGTTTTGTTCCTGGCAATGGTCTTGGAAGAAATGGTCAGGGCATTCGAAGTCCCATTGAAGCCCCTCAGAGGTCCCGTTCTGCTGGTTTAGGGTACCATGGAAGAGGTGGGGAAAATTCTGGAGAGAGAAGACAAGAAAGGCAGAACTCGCCACCTAACCAAGGGCGAGGGAGGCAAAACTCACCACCCCCAAACATTCGCAAGACATTCCCTGGTCCTCCAATAATGATGCAGGATGAAGCAGAAATAATGGACACCCTGGGACAACCAAGTGGAAAATTCGACTATCTGGTGAAGTATTATGCTCCTTCCAGTTTCTACATTGATCCCCGCGACATTGTCCCAGATGGATGGGGTGGCATGGATGATCCGACACCCCCGGAGACGGAAAACCCCGAAGATGCATTGGAAGGAATCACTAGTCTCTTCGATGACGTCTTCATAGGGACCATTGACGAAGGATCTCCGGAGGAGATGGGCTCTGGCCCACAAGAGTAACTCATTTACTGCTTTCTCACATTCCGCTGCGCGGGAATTTTTATCGCTTTCTAGGGCTTGTTTTTTTATTTCTTCTCTTTCGCTTTCTTTTTTAGGACTTGAAAGTCGTATTTCCATTCAATAAATATAATTGATTGATGAATATCAATAAAATTACAAGTTTTATTTTGAGGGCATGATGAGGTATACCAAACCAGCCCGGTGATGATATCCAGCCGATAAAAAAGAGAAAAATTCAAGGAGAATTCTGAGGCCTGGGCTTCATCATGCTTTCTCGTGTCAAAATATTTAAAAAAAAAATTGTTTTTGCCAAGATTCTTTTTAAAAGAAATAAAAAAAAACAAAAACAAAAGATATAGATTATTCTGTTTGTCTTTCTAATTTATCTACTTCATGTTTCAGGAACAATCTTATGGCATGCAAAGGTGTGGAGATGGTCTAGTCCAATGCAACAAGTGCTAATAATGATGATCTTGAAGACTTAATCGAAGATCCCATTGAGGTGCAGCGAAGCTGGGAACAACATGAAAAAGTCAAGGCTCTCACATCTGAGCAGACCGTCACTATTAATTTAAGTGACATTGAATAAGCTAAGGAGGTGAAAATTGGGGCGAATCTCCCCAAGGACGAGGCCGAACGCCCGATTCGATTCATCGAAGGAATATCAAGACATCTTTGCATGGACCTATGCTGACATGCCTGGGCTAGACCCGTCGATTGTGGAGCATTGCCTACCTACTAACCCGGATGTGCCACCTAAGAAGCAAAGACTGCGGAGAACTAAGCCCGAGCTCTCGAAGAAGATAGAGGAAGAGGTGATGAAACTTTTGAAAGTGGGATTTATTGAAGTCTCACAAAGTACCCGAATGGGTGGCTAATATCGTACCGGTGATGAAGAAGGACGGTCGAGTTCGAGTTTGTGTTGACTATCGGGATCTGAACAAGGCTAGCCCGAAGGATGATTTCCCGTTACCACACATAGATGTACTTGTGGATAGTACCGCTAGTTTTGAACTATTCTCATTTATGGATGGTTTCTCCGGATACAATCAGATAAGGATGAAGGAGGAAGACAAGGAGAAGACTGCATTTATCACCCCGTGGGGAACTTTCCATTATAAGGTCATGCCCTTTGGACTCAAGAATGCAGGGGCAACCTACCAGCGAGCCATGGTCGCGTTATTTCATGACATGATGCACCAGGAGATTGAAGTCTATGTTGATGATATGATTGCAAAGACTCGACCTGGAAGAAGCCATGTTGAAGCCCTGAAGAAGTTATTTGATCGACTTCGTGAATTCAAGCTCCGGCTAAACCCTGTTAAATGCGTGTTTGGGGCAACATCCGGTAAATTACTCGGATTCATTGTAAGCAGTAAGGGGATTGAGATCGACCCATCCAAGGCTAAGGCCATATGCGAGTTGCAACCTCCATCAACGGTGAAAGAAGTTCGAAGCCTTTTGGGAAGACTGAATTACATAGCTCGGTTCATTTCCCAACTCTCTGAAACTGCCAAGCCATTCTTCAAGCTCCTAAAGAAGAATGCACGAATCAACTGGGATGATGAGTGTCGAGAAGCGTTCGACAAGTTGAAGCAGTACCTGATGAATCCACCAGTTCTTGTCCCGCCATCACCGGGGCATCCTTTGATTCTCTACCTCACCATCCATAGTGAATCGTTAGGTGTAATGTTGGCTCAGGAAAGTCATGTTGATAAAAAAGAACGAGCCATTTATTATCTAAGTAAGAAGTTCACTGTATCAGAGCTGAAGTATTATGATGTTGAGAAGACTTGTGTGGCATTGGTGTGGGTATTGCATAGATTGTGACAATATACACTACATTACCGGACATTCCTTGTGACTGAAAACGACCCTATCAAGTACTTACTTGATCGGCCAGCTTTGGTGGGTAAGTTGGCCAAATGGCAAATTTTGATTTCCGAATTTGATGTGCAATTCATGCCACAAAAGTCAGTTAAAGGCCGAGCGATCGCTGATCTATTGGCCGAGAATTCAGGAGTCTCTAATGACGATGACAGTTTCCTTGATGACCGTGTTTTGAGTGTAGATGAAGACTCATGGAAGATGTTCTTTGATGGAGCTGTAAACTTGTCCGGTTCTGTGCATCGGGGCAAGTTTCGATATCCCTAGATGGACAACACCATCCAGTGGCTGCAAAATTGATATTCCCATGCACTAACAATGTGGCCGAGTATGAAGCTTGCATCCTCGGGATTCAGGCCGCAGTTGAGATGGGTGTGGCTAAGTTAAAAGTGTTCAGAGATTCCACATTAATCATACTGCAGACTGTAGGCGAGTGGAAGACCAAGGATGCTAAATTGCTCCCATACCACAAGTATTTAGAAGGTCTCATGAAAAAATTCAAAGAATTTCGTTTGAATACTTGCTGAGGTCTCATAATCAATTTGCAGATGCACTTGCGACATTGTCTTCTATGCTGCAAGTCACTAATGGGTTAGAGGTCGAGCCTACAAAAATAGAAGTCTTGCCAAAGCCGGCTTATTGTATGATTGTGACTGAAGAACCCGATAGAAAACCATGGTATTACGATATCATGAGCTACATCAAAAAGCAGGAATTTCCTGAAGGAAGCACCCCAACTGATAGGAAGTACATCACGAAGATGGCCTCAAAATTCTTCGTTAGTGGTGAGAATTTGTACAAGAGATCTTATGATTCAGTCTTGTTGCGGTGTGTGAATGCAACCGAAGCCACTCAAATCATGCAAGAAGTGCACGAAGGAATATGTGGCCCTCATATGAATGGGCACATGATGGCTAAGAAGATTATGAGATTAGGTTACTATTGGCTCACACTAGAAAGTGACTCGCATCAAGCATGTACGAAGTTGCCACCATTTGCCGCGATTCATGGTGATAAGATAAATGTTCCTCCAACCGAGTTGCACCCGTTTTCCGAGCCATGGCCCTTCTCAATGTGGGGCATTGATGTGATTGGCCCGATAAATCCCAAAGCCTCAAATGGGCATCGATTCATCTTGGTGGCAATAGACTATTTCTCCAAATGGATCGAAGCTACGTCCTTTGCAAATGTCACCGCCCGCAATGTTGTGAAGTTCATCAAACGTGACATAATTGCTCGCTATGGCGTTCCTGAAGCAATCATCACCGACAATGGAACGAACTTGAACAACAAACTTATTGATGAGTTCTTCAGTGAGTTCAAGATCAAGCATTTGAATTCATCGCCTTACCGCCCTCAAATGAACGGGGCTGTTGAAGCGGCCAATAAGAACATTAAGAAAATCTTGGCCAAGACGGCCGAGAATTATAGAGATTGGCATGACAGGTTACCTTTTACACTAATGGCATATCGGACATGGATCCGCACGTCTACTGGGGCAACTCCTTTTGCTCTGGTATACGGCATGGAAGCGTTTCGCCCGTGGAGGTGGAGATTCCTTCTCTGAGAGTTTTATCCCAAGTGGACTTGTCTGAGGCTGAATGGATGCAGCAAAGACTTGAGCAGTTGAACTTAATAGATGAGAAAAGGCTGAAGGCTCTTTGCCATGGCCAAACTTATCAGCAGAGAGTTGCTAGATCCTTCAACAGAAAGGTACGACCGAGACATTTTGAGGTAAATGATCTTGTTCTGAGGAAGCTGTTGCCGATTTTTCCAGATCCTAGGGGCAAGTTTGCCCCAAATTACGGTGGTCCATATGTGGTGAAGAAGGTACTTCCTGGAGGTGCCCTGATCTTGGCAGAGATGGATGGTTGTGAGTTTTCTATTCCAGTCAATGCTGATGCTGTCAAGAAGTATTATCCATGATAGAATTTCCCATGTCTTGTCTCGAACTGCAAGTATTTTATGATGAATAAGATGCCTCAATGAGTTGAATTGTTCAAATTTGTCATAAATCTTGCATTTTTCTTCCTTGATGAATTGTTCGAGATAAATTGAATATGTCAAGTGGGATACCTTGGAATGATGAAAGGCAAGCATTATTCCATACACTATCCGGTACACTAATCCTCAGTGAGTTGTGTGGAGAAATTCCATGCTCGCAAGGAAAAGGGTAATCTCGCAAAGGGTACGGTAACCAAGATGATGAGAGGCAATTTCTTCTTCTACCAAAAACACTACAGGTATACCCATTGTTTAGCCCTTTGAGCCCATACACGTGAAGAGTTTTTAAATCATCCCTGTCAAGGATCATCCCACATTGGGACAATATTTGAGATGAATGATAGAATTTTTCTTACTCACACTTGCATCAATCTTCGAGTATTGCTTTTGCATTGTAACTCGTACGATAATTCAAAGTGCCATAGGATGATGAAGAGCAGTCATTTCTCTATCCTATACACTTTTATCCATTGCGTAGCCCGCTTGAGCTTATGAATTCATTTCATATTAAACCTAGTTGGTGATCATCCCCCACACCGGAGCAAGACAAAAACATTCAAGTAGCATGAACTAGAATGCTGACAAAATGGAGACTCTGTTCAAGGAAAATAAGTGCAAAAATGGGGCATAAAAAAGCAGTGTACCTGGTAAAAGCAAGGCCAATGCCCAAAAAAAATAATCAAACTCTTGATATAATGAGTCGTATCCCCAACAAGGCGGTACTAAAACTCAAATGCTGTTTTGATGAGGAAAAATCTTCGACAGTGGAGAAGGAAAGTGATGGAAATGTCAAAATGATCACCAACTTTGACCCTCTAAACACTTTTTGAGCCTAATAATCCTTTCATTTCACAGCCCATGAACCAAGCCTACGTTACGTCCCTTGCAAAGCCTCTTCAGATTATGGCACTTGAATTAACGTAAGAGTTTACATGCTTGAAAGCATCGCTTGAAGAAGTGCGAGTAAGACAATTTCTGCCTCATTTCGTATGTTTCTTGACTTGTAAATCCCAAGACAATTGCGAAATGTCATCTTTCAATAGCTTCGACTCAAAGAGTCCCCTTTGTTAAGCCATTGACCAAGCCAACAAGACGGTCCCCTATTAAAGACCTCTAGATTAGTAAAGGTCGTACCACTTGCGAGATTGCTCAAACCCTTGTCCGGCATGACGATGGTGAGATAGAATGATTGACAAGATCCCGCATCAAAGGTCGGGATAAAATAGCCCCTTTTAAAGAGGATGAGTGAAAAGCCCTTTTAGGCTGAGGGATCCCTCATTTGACACATTCATGACACTCATACGTTCAGATAAGAATCATCTTTCGAAATCATTGGAATAAGGATGATGCATGGTTGATAGAAATCATTACGCGTGAACCTTACTGGAATTAATGCATGTCTGTGATTACAAATGCATGTTGCCTCTCCTACGATCATGTTTTGCAGGAGACATATCCCCAAAGAACAGAGATGTCGCCAGGTAAGTATATCCTTATCCATATCTTAAATACTTGTTGTTGCACAGGTATTCCCCTTTTGAATACATTGACACTCAATTGAGTTGTCTTCAAAGATTTTTCTCCAGATTCAGTCTGATTAAGGTGACCGAAGAACGATTCGGGTCCTGGTCAGATGATCTCTGTTGTAACGCTGGGCGACCGAAGAATGGTTCGGGTCCTAGCCAAGCAGAATCCCCGTTTAGGCGACCGTAGAATGGTACGGGTCCTAAACAACATTTATTGCTCTAACAAGCGACCGTAGAATGGTACGGGTCCTGGAAAAGTAATTTCCCCATTCAGGCGACCATAGAATAGTACGGGTCCTCGACAACACCTATTCCTTATTCAGGCGACTGTAGAATGGTATGAGTCCTGGAAAGTGAGTCCCCGTTTAAGTGACCGTAGAATGGTACGGGTCCTAAACAACATTTATTACTTTAACAGGCGACCGTAGAATGGTACGGGTCCTGGAAAATGAATCCTCGTTTAGGCGACCGTAGAATCGTACAGGTCCTAGACACAACTAAACACTGTCATACTGGGCGACCGTAGAATGGTACGGGTCCTGGGAAAGCATTCTCTTTGTAAAGTCATGTTACTATTCTAGGCGACCGTAGAATGGTATGGGTCCTGGACATGTAACACCAACTATCTCGAATTACTCTATCCTCCTTGAAGGTAAGTTATTCCAGGTAGGTTCATTTATCATTTGCGTTTCCATGCATCATATAAATTGCATTCAAAAATGGAATTTATTTTCCAACAAAAAATCATTCATTGCATGTGCATGATCAAAATTTAGGTCTCAATTTGTCTTTGAAGGCAACCTCTACGAGCTCACCTTCAAAGAGGGGTAGCTGTTGACACCTAAGTTTTGGGCAACCCATTTAGTCATTTATTGCATAGAAAATTAGGGATTAATTTTCAAGCCCTAAAAAAATAATATTAATTGCTTAGCATATAATTTTAGGTGCATTCATTTTTTATTTATAGCATTCGCATTGGATTTATGATGGTGAATGGACTCGAACGAATGGTTTTAAGCTTACTAGATATGAAGGCATTTTATTCTTCGATGTGATATTTCTTTATTTCAAACAAGAAATGAATGTCTTTGTCAAATATTTGGAGGAAAATTCACAATCGGAACAAGACCAAAAGAAATATTGTGTCAATATTCATTCAAGAGCATAAAAGGAAAATTTGACCATTGAAAAAGGGATAAAAAAGAAAGGATGATATGGTAGTCGACGTTTTATATATTCATGCAATATATCAGCAAGGAGTGTACATGGTGTGATATATTCTTCGTTTGAAAACGTGAGAGTCGTAGATTCTGAGCGCACCTCAGAGAGGAAAGAAAAACAAAAAGCAAAAATTTTGTAATATTTTACCACATTTTCTTTCCTTGATGGGGGGGCTTCGTGCATGCATATAAAAGGGGTCGGCCACACAATTGAAGAGGGGGGCACACAGTCGATACATACTGCCGCAATTCTGAAAAGGAGACAAGTCTTCCCACGCATACTACACACACGAGAGGATTAGAGAGATAGAGAGGGAAGGTCTCAACCGAGTCTTGGTGGGACCTTGCCGAACACTACTCGAGACTTGACGTGGGTCACCCTCCCAACGACGTGGCTGCTGATCCATCACAACGAGCTGGTCTTCGTATGGTGCCGATCACTCACCTGCTACTCGGCGACACGTCTTGGTCCGCTGATCCACTCGCTATTCGTTCGTGTCGTTGCTGAGGCTCGTTAATACTCAACCAGTTCTGAATCCATTGCTGGTCGAGTTTGCTTTGCTTTCCTCTTCATTGGATCCAACGAAGTCAACAGAATTCGTTGGGTCCAATTTGGATTATTTGTAGATTTCTTCAATCTTGTTGAGAAGTACAAAGTTCCCGGAGCAGAATCCATCGACGGTGGACGTCCATCATCATTGTTCATCGCAAGCTAGCCCACTACCGATCTACCACCTGTTGATTGTGTTCACAAGAAGACCAAATTTGGAAGCAAATATTTGGGATAGGTAAGAAATTTGTCTATTTTTAATTCCTGAAAATTTTGTTTCCTTATTTGATTTATTCATTGGTGCACATGATAGAAATTCCCGATATGCCATGATATTCGCAACTAGAGTAGCCTTCTAAATTAGGAAATCTTCCTAATTTCACAACGTGCATATGATTGACGGTCCGATTTCATGCACGAAATACGACCCGCAATCGCACGGAAAAATCACCAATCCGATCTCACGCTCGAGATACGATTCGTGATTTTATTTAAAAAATTGGCCAATTCGATCTCATGCACGAGATACGATTCGTCAATTTATTTCTCAAAATTAAATGGACATGGATGATATCTTGCTTGATTTGTTGCCATGCTTTTCTTGATGCCTTTATTTGTTTGCTCCCGTAAAAAGAAAAAATATTTGAGTTAGATTAGATGCATGTTAGGATATTACTTGTTTTAGGTTATTTCGCATGTCTAGAATAGGGAATTTATTTATTTCGAATTTCTTAAATAAAAAATACAAAAAACATAAATTTAGGATGTTAGATTTCTGTTTCACTAGTTTAAATTGCATGTTTAATTATTTGACAATTATTAATTTCGAAATTAAAAAAAGGAAAAAGGAAAAAAAACAAAAAATCATCATGCATACGTCATGTAGAGTTAGGGTATATTTTGCATGTCATTGCATATTAGGATAAAAATTGCACTTAGTTTAATTCTAGGTAATATTTTTCCTTAATTTATTTTAAGTTTAGATAGATTTTTTTAGATATATTGCATTTTAGGATTATTTAGGTTAAGATAATGTTTTAGTTTAAATTAGGATTTGGCTCAACCTAATTCCTAATATAAATTAAATAGGATCTTAATCTAATTAGGTAATTGTCACATTTCACCAAATTTCGAATTTCATGAAAAATACAAAAAAAATGTCATAGGTTAAATTAGTTTTATTATTTAGGATAAACTGCATTCTTTTAGAAAAAATGTCATATGCATGTCATTAGGGTTAGATTCATTGACATGTATGTCGTTTAGTATTTTTGCTAGGCCTGTTTAATTAGGATTTACATGTCATTAGAATTAGGTCATTTAGTTAATATTGCATTACATATTGCATGATTTTCATTAATTAAGTGAAAATAAAAAAAGAAATTGCGTGTTAATTAGAAACCATATCTAGGGTTGTTGATGTGGATTTTAATTTAACATTGCAGATGCTTTCGTTGCTCGGAGGTAAGTTTTTGCAATTTATTTATTGTTTATCTGGATGTTAAATTGGTGGTTTGTGCACGCGCATGATAACCTCATATGTTAGGGAAATAAATTTAAAATCAAATTAAGCTGCCTACAAAAGCATTTTTGAAAATAAAAGAATGGTACCGAAAGGGCATTAGAGAGATCTAGTGTAACCAAGTCCCCGTACCCATAATCTCTAGTTCGTAGGAGTAAAGTAAACCTCCCGTTGCTGTACTTAGGTTTCTAATCGACCCACCAAAAATAGATTAGTGGCGACTCCTAATTAAAAATCATTTGTATGTTAAGAACTTGAACCTAAGTCGCGAATTGGTTTGGGTTTGGGAGAGCCCGAGTTAAGTTTAGGCTTAACAATCCATTAGCCAAACTCTAGGTGGTTCACACCCGAAAAATTGGTCGCGACATGTTCGATACGGTGTTTGAGAGAAAATTCCAAAGTCTGAAGCGTATCTAGTCTCTTGCTTTTTCATTGAGCAAAACATTGTATACAAAAGAGAGAAACTCTTAGTGTGACTGTGTGAGAGTTCGACAAGACTCATCACCATGATAGTCAAGATCACGAGCTGTAACAACTCTTTTGATACTTAGTGGAATCCAACCAATAGGCTGTCAGCGAGGAGAGTGGACGTAGGCTTGGTCTAAGCCGAACCACTATAAACTCTGTGTTCACTTTCTCTTATCCCCGAACTCCTTACTTTTATTTACTGGTTGTCTATTTACTTAAAGTTGAAATATTGCTTATGTTTAACATCTTCTAAAATCAAACACTTTCATTAAGTCTTGTGAAAATTTTTATTTACACCTATTCACCCCCCTCTAGGTGTATTCACTAGCCTCTTTCAATTGGTATAAGAGCCTGTGTGCTTATTTATTGATGTGTTTTACTTCTTAAGTTAAAGATCTATGGCTAGTATTTTGGCTCCAGGACTAGTTGAAGGTCAAAGCAACACCAGACCTCCTTACTTTGATGGGAAGGAATATAACGTATGGAAGAACAAGATGAAAGCATTCCTAAAATCGAGAGATCCCCTGGAATGGGATGTGGTAGAAAAAGGAGTTATTCCTACAAATACATCAACTTTAGAAAGAGGAAAGGAAGTGGCAGATGCTAGCGAGATGACACAAGCAGATATAATCAAGAGACAAGCTCTTGATGGTAAAGCTATCTACTCTTTATATTGTGCCTTATCTCCTACTGAGTATAACATAATTTCATTTTGTAAAACAACGAAAGAAGTCTGGGACAGGTTGCATGTTACCTATGAAGGAACTGATCGAGTTAAAGAAACAAAGATTAACATTCTTCTTGGACAATATGAAGCTTTCAAAATGAAGCCAGGAGAATCCATCACTGATATGTTTCGTCGTTTTATAGAAATTATAAACGGTCTTGCATATCATGGACAGCCAATCTTAGGGCAGATGAAAGTCAACAAGTTGCTGCGAGGACTCTCCAAAGATTGGAATCACATTAAGACTTCCATTAGAGAAACACAAAGGATCGCGCCTCTATCTGTAGACGAATTAGTGCGCACACTTCAATCTTATGAAGTGGAGCAAATCAATGAGGAAGAAGATCTTAAAGGTAAGAAATCAATTGCTTTAAAGTCTAATGATGATTATGATGTTATAGATTCAGAAGATGACCTGGATGATGAAAAACTAGCACTCATGATAAGGAAGTTTAGAAAGTTAAACAGAAAAGGAAGAAAGTACAATTGGAGGAAGCAGAGTACTCAAAGATCTCAAAATAAATCAATAAAGACAATGAGTTTAACAAAGATGTGACTTGCTTCGAATGCAAGAAAAAAGTACACATCAGGCCCAACTGTCCTCTATTGAAGAAAAAGAAGGGAAATACAGAGAAATTCAAAAAGGCTCTCAAAGTAGAAACTTGGAGCGACACCGAATGTGAAGAAAGTGATGAAGAATATGCCAATATTTGTTTAATGGCAAAATCAGAATCAGAGTCAGACTCTAAAACAGACTCAGACTTAGATTTAGACAAGGAAATTGAGGTTAGTAATTTTAAAATTCTCGTTAAAGTTTCAAAGTATATTGATGAACTCTGTCTTAGTCTCAAGGTATCTCTTAAAAGAATTTTCGAGCTAAAGAAGGAAAATTCCATACTGAGGCAACAGGAAATTTCTTGGAAAGAAAAATTTGAAAATCTAAACAAAAATTTTGTTGTCTTAAAAGAAAATGCAGATTCTCTTTCAAAGGAAAACATTTTTTTGAAAGAAGATATTTCAAATATCTCAAAGAAGCTTTCAAATGGATCTGAAAAGCTAGATAAAATTATTTCTATTCAAAGACCTTATTTTAACAAATCAGGTTTAGGAATGACATCATAAACTATTCCTTTAATTGATTTTCCAAAAGTTAAAGAAAGAATCAAACAAAGACCTACCAAAATATTTTACAAAAATCATTTCCAAAAAGTTTTTGTAAAACCTGTTGGCCGAAGTGCTCTTAAATGTTCAAAGTGTAACAGCTCAGAACATTTCGAGAAGGATTGTCCTAAAGTTTGGAGACCAACTAAGAGAGATTGGGCAAAGATTGTCTTTGAAACTAACTCCCCTAGACCCAAGAAAATATGAGTACCAAAGAAAACTTGAAATCTTTTATAACTGCAGGTCATTATCAAGAAAAAGATCAAATGGTACTTGGATAGTGGCTGTTCAAGACATATGACAGGAGATTTAAATTACTTTAGAAAGCTTACTCAAATAAATAGTGGAAAAGTCTCTTTTGGTGGAAATAGCAAGGGAAAAATCATTGGATGTGGAACTGTCAAGATTGGAAGTCTCACAATCAACAATGTTTCCTTAGTGGAAGGCTTGAATTATAATCTACTCAGCATAAGTCAACTGTGTGACACTGGATTCAAAATCAACTTTCAAGAAGGCATTTGCTCTGGAACTAGTAAAGATTTATCTCAATTTTTTACTGGACGAAGACATGGAAACATCTATCTACTGGACATTAAACCAAAAAGCTCTTAGTGTCTAATTTCTATTCAAGATGAAGAAAATCTTTGGCATAGAAAGCTTGGTCATGTCAATATGAAGCAAATAGCCAAAATTTCATCTAAGAAGCTTGTTCGTGGACTGCCCAACTTGAGTTATCAAAAGTCAGAATTATGAACACCATGTGTTTTGGGAAAACAGGTAAGAAGTTCTTTTAAACCTATAAATCAAGTTTCTACTAATCGTGTTCTGCAGCTTTTGCATACGGATCTTTTTGGACCAACCAGAACACAAAGTATTGGTGGAAAGAAATACTGTTTAGTAATCGTGGATGATTACTCTCGCTTTACATGGGTATTCTTCTTGGCTAAGAAAATTCAAAATGAAAAAGGATATGCTATAACAAGCATACGAACAGACCATGGAGGTGAGTTTGAGAATCAAGACCTTGCAAATTTCTGTGATGAATTTGGTTTAAAGTATGTTTTCTCTTCGCCATATACTCTAGAGCAAAATGGAGTCGTGGAAAGAAAGAATAGATCGTTGCAAGAAATGGCAAGAACTCTTTTAATTGAAAGTAATATTTCTTCTCGTTTTTGGGTTGAAGCAGTTTCTATAGCTTGTTATATCATTAACAAAGTATTTTTACGGTCTATTTTAGAGAAAACTCCTTATGAGGTGTTTAAAGGAAAGAAGCCAAATGTTTCTTATTTTCACGTGTTTAGTTGCAAATGTTTCATTTTGAAAAATGCAAATGATCGAACTGATAAATTTGAAGAAAAGTCAGATGAAGGTATTTTTCTTGGCTACTCAACATCAAGCAAAGCATACAGAGTATTCAAACAATAAGACTCAATCTGTTGAAGAGTCTATGAATGTCAAATTTCAAGACTCTACACAGAATCAAGTGATAGAGACTCAACTTGAAGAAATTGAACCTGCTCGAGATGTTACAAAGTCTACTTCCCCCACAGAAGTTCAAACTCCTGAAATTCAACAACAGGAAGAACCAAAAGATTCAACTAAAGCAGAGGATGAGCAGACTCAAAAATCAACCAGTAATTGGAAGCATAAGTCTAGTCATCCCGAAGAACTCATTATTGGCAACATTGATAAATGAATTCGTACCAGATCTAAAAGACGAGAATAGTCTAATGCTTTGGCACTTATTTCTGAAATTTGAGCCCAAAAGTATAGAAGAAGCCTTAACTGATGAAAGCTGGATTGAAGCCATGCAAGAAGAACTCAGACAATTCAGCATCAATGATGATTGTGAATTAATTCCTAAACCAAAAGGCAAATCTATTATTAGAGCTAAATAGGTGTTCAGGAACAAAGTGGAAAGAAAGGAAAAGTAATAAGGAACAAAGCAAGACTCGTAGCCAAAGGATACACACAAGAAGAAGGGATAGACTATGACGAGACCTATGCACCAGTAGCGAGGTTAGAAGCAATTAGATTACTTCTTGCTTTTGCTTGCTTTAAAAGTTTCAGGTTATTCCAAATGGATGTAAAGAGCGCATTCCTAAATGGATTTATTCGAGAAGAAGTCTATGTGGAACAACCACCTGGTTTTGAAGATCCAAGAAAGTCAAATTCAGTCTACAGATTAAAAAAGGCTCTGTACAGACTGAAGTAAGCACCTCAAGCCTGGTATGAAAGATTAAGTAATTTTCTAACTCAAAATGGATTTGTTAAAGGAAATGTAGATACTACCTTATTCATTAAAAAGGAAGGTAAAGATTTTCAACTTGTTCAAATTTATGTTAATGACATTATTTTTGGTTTACCTAATGAAAGTCTATGCAAGAAATTCTCTAGATGCATGCAAGATGAATTCGAAATGAGCATGATGGGTGAGTTAAACTTCTTTCTAGGATTACAAGTAAAACAATCAATAGAAGGAATCTTCATTCATCAAGAGAAGTATGCAAAAGATCTCATCAAGAAGTTTGGATTGGAAAACTGCGAAAAGACAGAGACACCTATGTCAAGTTCTTCAAAGTTGGATAAAGACGAAGAAGGAAAGACTGTAGATCAAAAGCTATACATGAGCATAGTTGGATCACTTCTTTACCTTACTGCATCTAGACTTGACATTTTGTTTAGTGTTTGTATCTGTGCTAGATTCCAATCAAATCCCAAAGAATCTCATCTTAGTGCAGCAAAGCGAATTATCAAATATGTTGCAACTACTCCAAAGCTAGGTCTATGGTATCCCAAAGAATGAGACTTTACTCTCCTTGGATATTCAGACGCAGATCTTGCAGGATGCAAAGTGGATAGAAAAAGTACTTTAGGTACTTGTTAACTGCTTGGCAATAAACTGGTATCATGGTTTTCAAGAAAACATAGTACTGTAGCTCTTTCAACAGCTGAAGCAGAATATGTAGCACTTGGGAGTTGCTACTCTCAAATCCTATGGATGAGGCAATAGCTGAGAGACTTTGGAATTGAAGAATCATGCACTGAAATCAAATGCGATAGTACAAGCGCCATCAATCTTACAAAGAATCCAATTCTTCACTTAAGAGCGAAGCATATAGAAATACGCCATCATTTTATTAGAGATCATGTTCAGAATGGAGAAGTCTTGATTCAATTCATCGACTCGAAGAATCAACTGTCGGACATATTTACAAAGCCACTGGATAAAAGCTTATTTGAGTCTATTCGTGCAAGACTAAACATTCTATCGTTTGTCGAGTAAAGTCTAAAGGAGTTCAGACTCAGAATTTCCAGATGATGAGACTGTAAGTAAAATCTTTCTATTTTAATGTGAAGTTACTTTTGGATAAAATTTTGAAAAGATACGTTATCCTTCAACTGCTCTTGTCAATTTTATTTTTAGAAGTTATCTTAATTGATGATTGTTCGTTTTCAAAAAGGAAGTTATTATTTTTGAAAAAGGCAGTTATTTTTAAGGTAGTTTATCATTTTCAAAGAGGTAGTTTTTATCTTTTTATTACGACGCTTGGTATACTTGCTTTATATATTGTTGAAACTCGTCTTCTTCATTTACACTCATTTTTTAAAACCCTAGAATACAGTGATCTTACTTGAGTTTCATCCAAAAAGTTTTAACCTTTTCGAAAGAGCAAGTTCGAAAAATTCCCCTAGACTTTGACAATGTCTTCCCAATGAAAGTCTTCGAGAATCGCAAGTCAGGGACCACAGCGTATGCGTGAGGGACCTACGCATTTCGATCTGACCGAGGAAAAAGATTCTCCTCAACAAGAGCAACTGCCAAGGCAACATTCTCAACCGCGCCAACAAGCAACACAAGATCCTCCTCCATAGCAAGAACAAGAAGAAGTTATTGAAGATGTTGAACTTGTAAGGACTCAAAAACCCCAATTTATCTATAGACTGTATTCGAACTTGAAGAGGGGTGGTTCTGCTATGAACTTGATTGATGAGTTCTTGAAAACACATGGTTACAAAAATGAGACTATCTTCTTGAAAACTATGGAAAGAATAGGAGTGGTGCCTCAGGGTTTGGCAAAGTGGTCGTTTGAGAATTTTCCTAGTGATCCGAGTGTTCAACAGCCAGAGGAGAAAGACGACGATGAAAAGTTGTTTGTTCATTTTCAGTCCAGGATGGGCGTTGCTGCAAAGGTTGGTGGTAAAGGGACGAACTTATTTCGTTTCGAGGACCACAAAATGTGTTACTTAAATTTGCTGAAAAGAGGGGTTATGAACCATATGAGCGTTGATTTCAACTTTCTTGATTCTTTAAAGATTACTTTGAGAGAAAAGTTTGGTTTGCTTCAACTTGAACGGTTTTGCACCGAGACGACTGATGCGTATCCCAAACTTACTGCCTATTTTTATTCAAATCTTTAGTTTTTAGATGCGAATAAATTTAGTTTTTCTATAAGGGATAAAGAATTTGTAGTTGATGTAGACACATTGGCTGATATAATTAGTGTGGAAAGAAGGAGATTCCAACCAATTGATGCATCTTATGCCCATGCTACCTTGTCCATAGTGAATGACAGGATGGTCGAAGGTAAAATTTCTTAGTCAAGGTTGAATGCCCCCAACATCCTTCTTCACAAGGCAGTCATTAACTGCATCAGGCCAAAGTCTACTTCAAAGACTGATGTTTCTTGTTCTGAAGCAAAATTAATGTACGCGATCAACACTGGTGGCAAGTTCTCTCTGCCTCACACAATTCTCATGCACATGTATAGAACTGTTATGAAAGATAAGGGACAAATCCCTTACTCTGCACTTATCTCTCAACTATTCAAGCATTTCAAGATCAAACTCCCTGCTCCTCTTTGTGTTAGAACCATTCCTCCAATGGTTATTGGTTTCAAAATGGTTTCTAAAATGAGGCTGAAGGAACTGAGCAAGGAGCTGGAGCGATTTGAGGAGAAGTCCCCTATGAAGGCGAAGCAAGACTCTACTGCAAAGAAGAGGAAGGGAAAAGAGCCTATGACAGAACCTGTGAAGAAAAGAAGATCTCTCATCTTGGAAGATGAAGAAGAAGATGATGATGATCTCACTATCTCAGCTCTTGCCCTGCGGAATCTACAGAGTTATGTAAGCCCTACCAAGATCAGAGAACGAGAAAGAACAAAGAGAAGAGAAGGAGAAAGAGAAGAAGAAAGAAAAGAGGAAGAAGAAGAGGGAAGAGAAAGGGATAAACAAGAAGGAAGAAGCAGCGAAGAAAGAAGGAGTCGCGATGATTCTTTTCAACCAACACTGGCTCCATCTGATGATTCGGAGAAGACAAGGAGTGAGAAGACTGGAGAACAACATCACTACAGTGCCAAAACAGAGCTTGAAGAAGAACATATTTCTCCACCTGACGACATGAAGACAGGGGGAGATGCTGTAAATCGAGATACTTCTTCACCCATCTTTACTAGTGATGTTAGTAGATCTCCACAAGACCCAGAAGAGGTCTATGCCATTCATTTCCCTGAATCAGATTTTGAGGGATACACTCCTAGTCATGATGATAGAACAAATGATGTTCCTCTTCATTTTCAAACTCCTGCATCTACTACGGCTGGTCCCAACACTCCTATAGATCATTCTGCAGATTTTCAGCAAGTGATGGAACTTCTTTTAGAATTAAAGGGACATCAATATGCTTTTGAGTTTGAAATGAAGCACATGATGACTGTTTTCAAAGCATCTACTGACTCTCTTCAAGAACAGATTCAAGCCCTCAAGCAAGAACAGGCAAAGGGTGTGGATATTCAACAGCTTAAGGAGTCTTTGCAGAAGCTTGAAGACACTGTCAAATCCATGGGGGATTTCCAGCTCGTTCGTATCCCCAAGCAGCCTTAATTCAAACAAACTTTTTTAATCGTTTTTGCCTCTACTTTTTGCTGTTGACAAAAAGGGGAGAGTTTGAGTGCAGATTTGTTTTTTTATTGAACTTTTGACTTGGACTTTACTTTTTGAGGACTTTTTGATTATGGTTTGGTTTGACATTGGTTTTGGATATTGTTAATCTTTTGATGCTTGCAAGTGCAGTGGTTTAGTTTGCGATATTACTGGTTTTGACTAACTTGTGTTATGTGGGTGCAGAATCAAGGTTTTCAAAGTTCTAATTACATTATAAGATATTATATATTGCATAAGTATTGTCTTGCAGGTCAAAAAGTTTTCCAAAATCTGCGGGAAAGTTTTGTCACCATAAAAAATGGGGAGATTGTCAGAGAAAACTCCTTTATTGTTTTGAAGTTGACAAAACCTTTCCAAAGTCTATTTCTGAAGATCTGAAGACTTTATCGTCAAAGTCTGAAGACCGACAAATCACCAGATGTTTTTCTCAAAGTCTATCCTCACTGGCAGTTCTAGACTGAAGTACGAAGATTTATCTGAATGCAGGATTATTATTCAGATGAAGATTATCTTCAAAGATTCGTTTCGTATGGTTATTGGAAGATCTTATAGCTGGAATTCACACATACTTGATTGATTATTCTTATTGGAAACTACTCCGATATGAAGATCTTTCAAAGGCAAGCTAAACTTGGAAGTATCTATTTATGGAAACTCAAGATCCTGATTTGTATGGGCGAGCAGGATTGACGGGCTTTCAACACAAATTATCTAACGACTTGAGATCATCTTAATTGATTCTGTCCAACGGGTAGATTGGAAGAATTCCTTTGGAAAGTGCCAACGGTCGAGAAGGCATGAAGGAGTATTTAAGGATTGATTCTTCGGTTGTTTGATACGGTGTTTGAGAGAAAATTCCAAAGTCTGAAGCTTATCTAGTCGCTTGCTTTTTCATTGAGCAAAACATTGTATACAAAAGAGAGAAACTCTTAGTGTGACTATGTGAGAGTTTGACAAGACTTATCACCATGATAGTCAAGATCAGGAGCTGTAACAACTCTTTTGATACTTAGTGGAATCCAACCAATAGGCTGCCAGCGAGGAGGTGGACATAGGCTTGGTCTAAGCCGAACCACTATAAACTCTGTGTTCACTTTCTCTTATCCCTGAACTCCTTACTTTTATTTACTGGTTGTCTATTTACTTAAAGTTGAAATATTGCTTATGTTTAACATCTTCTAAAATCAAACACTTTCATTAAGTCCTGTGAAATTTTTTATTTACACCTATTCACCCCCCTCTAGGTGTATTCACTAGCCTCTTTCAACCAATATGCTACACGATTGCCTAAGCACAGCACGAGTCAGAGGACTTACCTTGGCCTTAGTCCCAACCTGTAATTCAAGGTTATACACAGATGCCTCATATGTCACATCAAATATTCAATCAATTCACGACATCAGACCAAATCATTGGTCAATCAACCTAGTCAATTATAGGTCAGTTAAACCGTCTCTGAGTCATTCTCACTCATACCATGATTGCCAAATGGTATACCTGGTCACCAGACCATATATGTTTTCTCGGGCGTCATTTTTGCCAAATGACATACCGATCACCGACACCGTGCGTTCTTTAAGGCGCTGTTTTCACCAGTGATATTCCCAATCACCGAAGCATGTGTCTTTTCAAGGGCGCTGTTTTCGCCAAGGTGATGTATGTAATAGACAGCAACATGCGTTCTTTAAGGCGCCATTTTCATCAGTGATATCCTTAATCACTGAACCACGTTTGTCCATAATGATATATATACTAGACCGTAACGTGCGTTCTTTAAGGCGCTGTTTTCACCAGTGATATCTTTCATCATTGAACCACATTGTCCATAACATCGTACCTGATTGGTCTTAGCCAAGAGTATATCCAATCCGCTCTCACAATTCTCTCTACTTTAGCCCATCAAAGTATAATTGGCGCTAAATAATTATACTTGGCCATCTACGAATCAATCACTAAATTCCATTCAACTTAGAATAAATTTTTGAAATATCACAAACAATTCAATTCAGCACAACGTAGACCTCAAATAAATAAACGGACTGCACCACGACAATCAGCACAAAATTCCGGTCACCGGCCATCCCGGTTGAATTTCCGAAAAATAAATAATTAATTAAATTAATTTCGAATTAACAAATAATTACTAAAAATCCAATTTAGGCCCGTAATGCCTAATTGGAGCCTGAACTGGACAAATCCAAAGCAGCGAGGAAGGAGCTGGTGCACGAATTCGCTGGCAGCAAGGGAGTCAACGAGGGAGAGAGCTTCACCGTTTGTTGACTCCAACTCGTTGGACTAAAGACGCGAGGCAGCTAGCACACAAACGTGGGAGAAAGAGATGGGGGTCGGTGGAGCTGCTTTGCTGACTCATCATGGTAGCGACTGCTGGCAGAGAGAAGACGCGCGGATTGAAGTTCACTCGGTGGTCTTCAACGCTATTCTGTTGACCAGACCAAGTGTAGACGTGGCCAAGTGGCAGTGGTTGAGGAACTCGGTGGAGGCGTGCAGCGGTCTTGGCGTTGCTGATTGCTCCTGCTTCAGCTGGCTTCTTGGTTGCTACGGGTGTGCGAAATGGAGCGAAGAGGAGAAGTCTTGGACGGTAGTTGAGTAAGAGGGATAAGAGAGAAATGAGTGAGGGCCCCTTTGGCTTGATTTTTCCACAACAAATATCTCCTTTGTCCCCTCATCTTGATCTATAACCAAAGCTGTTTCCCACCGGCGTATTTTCAACTTGATATACCCCTTTTAGAGAGTTGAGTTGATCCATAAGTCATAACTTATGGGGGCATACGAATTTCTTAGCAAAAATGCTTCAATTGCACATCAAATCTCTCTTGATTCACTCTCATTTGGCCTCCACAATTTCAATTGGTCATCCATTGACCATCTCGGCATTGTTCCTCATTCACATACCCATCATGCATCTCGAATTTGCAACCAAAAACAATTCTCGGCTTTTTCTGCACAAAACGACCCGGCAACGACTTTTTCCCAAAAATTGTCGGGTTGCAGAAAAATCTTCTGAGATTGAGTCGATACTCCTATAATTTATTGTGACATGACAGAAACTTCAATTTCTAAAATCGGACTTGAATTCACAATTAATTTCAATTTGGTGCGTTTTTAGCGTGACTTAGGCTACCGGGTAACTTTCAGAAATTTTTAGTGCAAATGACCTGTGGTCAATTTTTTTCGAGTCACTATGAACCCACTCGACTCATTGGCGACTCTCGGTTGTCGTGAAAATCTCGAGAATCCAAATACGGACACAAGGTACCAAAACAATAAGAAAATCAGTCTAGTGTCGGTCGACGAGAATTTTTCAATTTAGTGGTGTCACCCACGATTAGCCACATATCTCTGTCGATCTAGTCTATCTCTGATTTCAAATCGATTTTTAACTGTGCCTAATGGTCTCTAAAGATGGACACGGTCGAGAAGCCAATTCCTGATCGAGTTCTCAAGTCTACTGCCTTAAAATTCCTTAATAATTTCCCCAAATAGTCTAGTTATCTCGAGAGTGATCAGCTCTGAGAATAGCCCTATAGGCGCATCAATGAAATGCCCGATTCATTCAGTAGAAAACAGAGTTGAAAATTTGGGATGTCACAGAATGTTACCTTAATCTTGGATAGGCGACCAAGAGGTTTGATTCCTTATTAATAGGAGATTAGGTTAAATCAAGTTTCATTAGGCGAGTTCCAGTGTAACTTTTGGGCTTTGCACCTTTCAATATCAAAAAAAAAAAAAAAAATTGCGAGAGAGGAAATTTATGCCACTTTGTATATGGACAGCCTATTTCCTTACAATGCTGCATGCTGCTGCGCTATTTTGGAATTAGAAGATGTCAGGTATCCGACCAATTAATTGCTTGCAATCATCCAAATGTGAATGTTTATCTTGTGTTATCGCGTCTCCTCATCGATTGAGTCTGCTTCATTTACCCAACGCACAGCGTAGCGTGTGTCGTCGCACTGTCTTCTTACCGAGCCCCAAGACGACGAGAGCTGCTTCACAAACCGTTATTGACCACCACTTCTGTATATATTATGCCGTTCTTTTACCCCTGCATGAAGCTAAATGTATATCATGATTATTTCACATCATCACAGCAGTCGAAAGGATCTCGACTATAAGGCTTTGATTGTGGGATGCTCTCTGAATATTTTTGGGGTAATTATCCAGTAATACTTCTATTCCAAAGAGAAAAAAAAAAAGGCCAAAACACTCAATAAAACTGGTCTTTGCATCCGTAAAGAAGAGAAATATCAGATTTGGTAGAATCGATGAGGTGTGCTTCGGCAAACTATAGACTAGAGATGAAGGAACGCCGGAGCTTCACAATGACTTGAACTGGAGGAGGTCTCCGGCAATTGACCGGAAGAGAAAATGTAAAAATGTCCAACCCAAAGAATGCCCTTATAGGTGGAAGGAGATTAAATGTATAAAATGAACGTATAAATCCTATAAACAAGTAATGTGAAATACTTATATCTCTTGGACGTGCAAGCCGGCTTAGAAACGATAAGTGGAATTTGAAAAACTTGCAGCTACGCATTTGTATTAAACTTAGAAAAATAAATTTAGATAAGCAACGATCATGACTGCTATTATTTTGTGATAGATTAGTGACATTTTTCCAATTAAATGCAAGATTTGATGATGAAAGACGTCTATCTTTTTCTTTTCTTTTTTTTACCTACAAATTGTTACTCCTAACAAAATTAAAAAGAGATATAGATATACATATCATAATAAGAAGGGTTTTGCTTGCATTACAGTTTTTGAACTACTATGACTAAATGGTTGACTTTGGGTCATAGCTTTGATAAAAAAATAATAAAAAATAAAAAAAATGCACAAATTCGCTTCTTTTAATGCAAATTTAACTTTTGTGTCAAAAATTTCACAAAATTCGATTAAGAACCTTGAATTCTGAATTTTTTAATTTTAGGTTCTAGCTCCCTATCTCCATGGCAAGTTTTTGAGCCTGAGGATTGTACATTTTTTGAGAAGAGGAGTTTTGTATATAAGCAATATCCACAGTTGATTTCTTATCTCTCTTTGGGGCATATCGACGATTCATGGTCTCGGTCAACCTTCCTTCACACACGATCCCCTCAATGTGTTCACCTAACTCCACCAATGCAGCAAAGTTGATATAGGTGTGGTTGTACATTTTCTCGAAGAAATCTCGAGGCATGGCTTGAAGCAGCAATTTCATAGCCTCATTCTCAGATAGGGGTCGCTTTACTTGAGATGTAGTGGCTCTCTACCTTTGAGCATAAGCTATGAACGTTTCAATTCTCATTTTCTCGACCTGAACCAATTCCTCTCAGGTCGGAGTGATCTCGGTGTTGAACTTATGTTGCAGGAGGAATTCGTCGGCAAGATCCTCCCAAGTATGGATCTTCTCCAAGTACAACTCTATAAACCACGTCAACGCAGGACCAACCAAGCTATCCCGAAAGGAGTTAATAAGGAGTGAAGGATTGTTTGAGTAATGAGCCATCTTGCCCAGATAGTACTTTAAGTGGGTTTTGGGGCATCTAATATCGTCATACTTCCTCGTAAACTCGGGCTCCTTGTAGAATTCGAGGACCTTAACCTTGGCGAATGGCGACAACTTATCGAACCCTTGTAGTTGATAGCATTGTAGCATGCAAAGGCGTTCCTCAATCTTTGCGAGGCGTCTTGAACTTTCTTCATCAAAGTACGGAGTTGGGGTCTCCTTAGATGGAACCTCTAAATGAATAACTATCGGGGTTGCAATAGGAACCTCTTCATCAGGCCCTTTTCTCACGGGTTCTGCTACCGGCACATCAGAGGGCTCGATAAGAGGATTCATGGTAGGAGCAGCAAGAGCTATAGGAATTAAGTTTTTGACTTGGTTGGAGAGATCAACTAACATTGCCATCATTTGCGCCATTTGGTTCTCCATGCTAATAACACGAACATGAGTATCTTCGTTCTCCATTCTTTCTTGGTGGCGAGTATGTATGATTGACCGTTTTTTCAGCCATCTTTCAGTGCCTTTTGAAAGAAGATGACTTGAATTAGTACAAGCCAAAAGAAATCACGAAAATACAAAACCTAATCAATTTTATCTTTTCTTGAGATGAAATAATGATAAGAAGTGTATATGATCCCAATATCATATAACATCCTCTCATCAAAATTTCTTCAAAAGAAATTATACAATTGAAAATGAACGAAGACAAATATTTATTCAGAATGCCCATTTTCTAAAAATTACATGAAAATGTTCATGAATTTCATTCATTTCATCAAACAATTACAAGGGAAACAGAACCTTGCATTCTTGAAGCTTACAAAGTGGTTCGATTTTACATGTAATATGAAAAAGAATACAGGGAAACCTCAATAAAAAGGAGGGAAACACAAAGGAAATCCCTTTACAAGAAAATAATATAAAATGGACACCTAAGGACTAAGCGGGATCATGCGGAGACGCTTGTTGTCATGGGCCAAGCGTTCCTCATCGATCAAGGCATCATCTTCTTGTTCCTCAATATGAGCTCACCGAAAACCTTGAGGCTCGAGAATATCAGGCAACTGAACCTCAAGCTCAGGTTCTACTTGATGGTATTTGTAATCGATGGTAGCATGATGAGTCCTCATCTCTCCCTCCAAGTTAGCTTCTTCGACGGCGACCACGTAATGCGAGGAATGAGAGTACCAAATTCTAGTAGCGGCTTGAATTGTAGCCTTAATATGGTCAATTTGGTTTTCCTCAATGACTTTATCGTGATAATCAATGTGATATAACCCTAGCTTGAGGATTAGCGGGATCGTTTGAAGCACGCGATATTGGCTGAGCACCTTTAAAGGGTAATACGACATTACACCTGTCAATCCTGCTAAGGGGAGTGGGTCATCAACTCCACTAACAACACCTTGGGATTCCCAAGCCACCAAACATGCCATTGGATTAAGCTAGGGTTGAGGTTTTTGAGGAAATGAAACCATATAGAAAAAGACCATGACGGAAAGAATTCATTTCTTTGGAAAAATCTAAGAATGTGATGATAATATTTTGTGACATCGACAAGCTTCATGTGAGAGGCGAATTCTTTGATATGTAAAAAGAGCCAAATTTGAAGAAGTCCTAATGGGGCTCTAAGAGTTCCTTGGCCATTTGCTTTGAAACTATTAAGAGACACGAAAGTTTTGGCAATGATCATGTGTGTAAAACAATTAAAGGCACACACTTGATTGACAATTTGAATGACTAAATGATCCATTATATTCTGAGTATGTGGGAATACCACAAAGCCAAATAACATGAGTAGGAAGACATGAGGAATTTGATTTCCAGATTTAGGCTTAAGGCTAAGGAAATGTTGTTCAAGGAAAGTATAAGGTATGTAATTCAAGTTTCCTTTAAGAATAGCCTTGTTGGTAGGGATATTGAGGAATTGACTTAGAAGAGATATTGGAGTTTGACCAATAGGAGGAGTGACGAAGCCTAAAGAGGCTTTACCTAACTCGATGGCTTTCCGGAACTCCTCAATTGTAGGGGTCAATTTATACCGATTAAACACGAAAGTTTAAGTCATGAGATTCCAAAAATGAGCCTAAAGAGGCTTTACCATCACGATACGTGATTCGACTTTTAATAAAGTCGGAAGGAAACCTATGCATTTTTCTACGTAATCTTGATGTCTCGAGTTGAGATTCTCCCATAGAGTCTTGAGATTCCTTGGCACGGGGACAACATCCACTTTGGGTTTACCCATCTAAACCTAAACCTAAAGGGGCATCCGTGATTAAAATGTATCATCGTTGAAATAGAAAGTGCATAATTGAAATATAGAGAGTAAGAAGATAAGAACGATAAGAAATGAATGATTTCTTACCCACAAAACATATAGCAAGTACAAATCACATGTGGCATGAAACTGTGAGGTTTTGACACCTAGGGTGAGGGTGCTAAAGGCTTGAGGTCCCCATTCTGAAGGATAAAAATAGTTTATCCACTTTTACTATTATCGGTCAGTGCTATTTTTATCAGTTGGGACGATTGGGTTTATGTAAGTAATAGATTACCACGAGTATTTATTCATAGATTCCACCCATAAACCCTTTTAAGGTCCTAAATTGGGTAATCGGGGTTTTAGACCGCAGTTGTATGTGTGGTGTCGTGCTAAAGCTTGTAAACATGCATTTAAATCTAAACATCTAGCACTTCAATATAAACCCTCATACATTCATACATCCGTAAACCACCTGTAAAACAAAGGGTTTACAAGCACGCCTTGTGGCACCCCTCGACGGCCCCCAATTCCGTTAGGGTCACCACAAGTACCTTTCACTTTACCCTGATAGTCTGATAGTCTGATACCAAAGAATTTCATTATAACTCTTAATCCTGGGGGTTTATATTTTTCAATTCGTTCCCTGCGCATAAATTATAGCAGAAGCACATTCAATTATTCCCCAACCTGAAATTCAAACGATGCACACCTACTAAACGTTTTATAAGTTAAAGCTGAACACTTTTATTTACATAATTAGATGGACGATATAGGTCGGTACAATAAAATGTCGAGGTTTTTTTTTTTTTTATACCTGGCTACTTTCAAAAGATACCAGACCATTCTAGCAGATTATCTACAAAAGTCCATCACTAGTGTCGGCGTCCAAAAAATATGCCTCCTCTGCTGTCCTTCACCCTCGGTCACACCCACCCATCCGGTCCATCAGCTGGCGGTGGTGGTAACGGCCCTAATGTATCTCCATCTCGACGAACGAACACTGTGAGGAACTCCTGAAGTACTAGGCCGGCGGGAGAACCAACCTCAAACATCACCAACACCCGCACTCATATGAAAACTAACCCTCGCACCTCGGGATGGTGGTGCTCCGACAGCTCACATTGTAAATCAACTGGAAGTCCATAAAATGTGCCGGGAGATACAAGCAGCAGAGGCATGATAACTAATATGAAATGTTAGTCCCCAAAAGGGGTGAGTACAACCACTCAGCAATAAAAGATCCAGTAAGCCATATCGTGCATAACCATCACTATCCAATTTCATGCAAAATAGACAAAACATATAATCAAGAAATGAATGAGTATGCATCAACCAATAAAACCTTTCAAAGTGATGGCAATGTAGTTTCAAAAATCAAATGCATTGTTTCAGTCACACAAGTCCGATTATAGAATCAAACCGATATGGCACGTCCCATTCCGTGGCATACAATTTAGTCCTATAACCAGACCACACACACATAGACTTAGCTATCCATCAATTTTAATATTCAAAAAGGTTTCACCTCCCAGAGGACCAATGTTTGCGTCCCTCTGGGCATTCACATCCACCCTGGCATCGTGAAAGCCTTCGGCATTCAGCCACGAGGGCCACCGGGCATCCAGAGTGTGTTACGTCACACCTCCGGGCATCTCGCACCCCACCTGGCATCACGAGGAATCTCCGGGGCACGCCATGAAAATGGTTACCCCTACCCTGCGGATTTACGTACCGACTAGCATACAACCGGGCATCTCGAAGCACCTGGGGAAAACCTCTGGGGTACTACGGACCTCAGGCATCCAAAGGACATCGACTCACTTAAGCCTTCGGGCCTCCCGACTCCCGGGGCATTGTTGACCCGAGGGTCCACGGTAACATTAACATCTTAATTTATTTCAATACCAAAACATTTTCAATGCAATGACATTGGAAATCTTATGAGCTTTCATTGAAATCTTCGGTGTTGAATGATATGCCGAATGCCAAAAACCATCATATCAAATAACAACTCAAGATGCATTCACCTTTGGGATAAATTTAGCAAATTCGGAATAAACACAACTCGAAAACCAGGATGCACAGTTTTTGTAAAAATTTTGGAATAAACCCCAAATGAACTCAGAAAATTATAAAATTTTGATATGTTATTCCTAAAGATGTGTCCTACAACTTTCATTAAGGGTTTGAAGTTAAATTCTAACTAGATAATTACATAAAATTCACATAATCATCAAAGGTAAAGCTATCCTCTACGAAACAGTTTACTGATTTCAATAGGTACACTTCTACCTTCATGTTTTTACATTCATATGGCTATAACTAGATGTCAAACTCAATCTAATGGATGTTATCTTAAGTAAAATGGTTCCTTTCCTTATTTTCATCGTTATAAATCAAGGCGACACAAAACACAAGACTTCCTATCTATATTTCTCTAAAATAGAATCTTCATATACGGTTTTCTTCATTTCTAGTTCAATCAAACCATTTGTTTCTCTACCAATCTCTTTAGTAGTATTCTCGACATTCTTTCATAGCATCCAAGGGAAATCACAGTATGTTTTCACTCACCTAGGATCCTTTCACAGCTCGGTACAAAACAAATTCTCACACCTCGATTCACCTACCGCAACATACACCACTCTTCCTTACTCGGCAACCATCACGACACCTTGCTCGACAATCACAGCTCACTCACTCTCAAGTTCTGAACATGCAAGACTCTAATGCAACATGCAATGACTTATAGCCTTAATCTAGAGCTCATCTAGCTCAATCCAACACAAAACAGCAACATCACACCTAATCCTCCACCATTTAGCTAGATCCACCATTCGGCATCCAACCTCCAAAAATCCAAATATTTCTGAGTCTATTGCACTACATTAGACAATAACAGCATTGCATTATATGGATTAGTCGACTTTTACTTGCCTCGAGTCCTAAGTGTCACGGCAAGTATGAATAAGAAGCTTGCAGGGTCTTGGGCGTGGCTCGGCGACGGCGAACATGAGCGGCGTCGACGGTGGTAGCACACGTGCACAGCAGAGGGCGACCTCCTCCTTTCCTCTCGCCGTTCACCCTCTCGCCCGTTCTCTCTATCACTCGCTCACCCGCTCGGTATCTCACTCTCTCACTCACTTGTTCGGTCAGTCTCTCTCTCTCTCCCTCGACTAATCTACCCATTTTCACCTCAATTAATTTCACTAACCAATCATTTGCATGTTGATCTTTTTGGTGGCCGCATCAACATTGGACAAGTGGAGGAAGTGTGGAGATTTCCTCTTGCCACTTGGAGGCACGATTGGTGGCAGCTGCATGAGGAAGCAACGTGGCCGTTGCTGGTCTTCTTCCGGTCAAGGATCACCAAGCTCAATGACTCCATTTTGTCGACAATTAAGGGGGGCTTGGGCTAAACTGGGTCAGCAAATTTTTGTGTCTGCACGGCCCTTAATACACAGCCCAATTCCTCTAATGATGAGTTCTTAAATTTTATGTACAAGTATGGAGCATTTTGGTTTCATGGTTTCCATGGAATTCAAGTAATCTCCTCTTATTCTATCCACCTCATATATAAGTACGTGACTGAAATTCTTGTATGGAGAAAGAAATCGACAAGGCTGCATGGTCCTCATGCATGGTCCAACAGCTTAATTTATCATGTGTGTGGGAGGTTCGGTTCATAGGGTACACAATTGGACGGCCAAATATATATATAAAAATCTTGTCGACACATCTCATGGAATAAATCTTGATCTCACTAGTGGTAGTATATCGAAATGAGACTATAACTTATTCAACGATCGAACCATTGAATTACGTACTGCATTAGTCCAATGATGGAAATAAAACAATGTCCGTTGTGGTGTTGATAACACTGCCCGATGATGCTTCCGTCACTTGGTCATGGACCGTCGCATATCTAAGGGTCGTCTCAAAATTCCGGATGCCACACGCCTCCCCTTATGACTCTCACCTGCAAGACCATTTAACATGAGGTTAGCAACTAATCCGGTTTTCCACGCGACTTTGATATGCAGGCAATCCTACATGAGACATGTTACTTAAAACACAACGACCATTTTAAACGGCTTCAAGTCCTCTTAATATTGTAACTAGTCCCTTGTGGAGCCGCCAAGCCTATTGCGAGCTGATCTCGCCGCCCCTCGATCCCTCACCATCACGAGGAGAGAAAATGGGGAGAGCTCGGATTTAGGGGTACTTGATCACGAGAGTTCCCTCATGGCTCGCGTTCTTAAAGATGTCATCACCTAATCTTTCAGATCAAGCCTTTCATGAGTTCCCTCCGAGAGATCGTGAGCTCTCCCAAGATCGTACCCCGCATGACAGCGGAGTGTTGCGATCCCTATCCACACGGGCGACACACCTCGAGAGAAGAGATCGGATGTGGATATTGGATTTAAGGGTACCTTTACCATGGTAGCCCTTTTGAAAGTACACTTCGCCCATAAAGATGACATCACTTCATCTTTTGGAGTATTCCCATATCGAGTATGCTAAAACTATGGTGAGTTTTATCAAAACTCGTACCCACATGATGGGTTTATTTATACGGTCTAGTTATTTATGACAACCTAAAAATAAGACAGGAGTCACCACTAGCCTCGTTTTGGGGGTCAGCTAGAAAATCCAATCGAGGGTGGGAGTGCTCACTCGATTCCTACGCAACCAAATATCTAGTTTCGGGAACTTGAGTTATGCTAATATTTCTATTAGCACCCTTTCGGTACCTAAACAATATGTTGTGTTTTCCTAACGTGTCCATGTGTTTCTTCTTAGATTTTCAGGATCATTAGTTGTGATATCCTGATTTTCTGATTTTGTTTTCGATTGAATGAATTGGGCTTTTCATTGATGCTCCTATAGTCTTTTTCTTTGAGTTGATCACTCACGATGTGGCATCCGGAATTTTGAGACGACCCTTAGATATGCGACGGTCCATGACTAAGTGACGGAAGCATCATCGGGCAGTGTTATCGACACCACAACGGACATTGTTTTATTTTCATCATTGGACTGATGCAGTACGTAATTCAATGGTTCGATCGTTGAATAAGTTATAGTCTCATTTCGATATACTACCATTGGTGAGATCAAGATTTATTCCATGAGATGTGTCGACAAGATTTTTATATATATATTTGGCCGTCCAATTGTGTACCCTATGAACCGAACCTCCCACACACATTATAAATTAAGATGTTGGACCATGCATAGGACCATGCAGCCTTGTCGATTTCTTTCTCCATACAAGAATTTCTGTCACGTACTTATATATGAGGTGGATAGAATAAGAGGAGATTAGTCGATTTCCATGGAAACCATGAAACCAAAATGCTCCATACTTGTACATAAAATTTAAGAACTCATCATTAGAGGAATTGGGCTGTGTATTAAGGGCCATGCGGACACAAAAATTTGCTGACCCAATTTAGCCCAAGCCCCCCTTAATTGTCGACAAAATGGAGTCATTGAGCTTGGTGATCCTTGACCAGAAGAAGACCAGCAACGGCCACGTTGCTTCCTCATGCAGCTGCCACCGATGGTGCCTCCAAGTGGCAAGAGGAAATCTCCACACTTCCTCCACTTGTCCAATGTTGTTGTAGCCACCAAAAAGATCAACATGCAAATGATTGGTTAGTGAAATTAATTGAGGTGAAAATGGGTAGATTAGTCGAGGGAGAGAGAGAGAGACTGACCGAACAAGTGAGTGAGAGAGTGAGATATCGAGCGGGTGAGTGAGTGATAGAGAGAACGAGCGAGAGGGTGAACGGCGAGAGGAAAGGAGGAGGTCGCCCTTTGCCGTGCACGCGTGCTGCCGCCGTCGACGCCGCTCGTGTTCGCCGTCGCTGAGCCACGCTCGAGACCCTGCAAACCTCTTGTTCATACTTGCCGTCGACACTTAGGACTCGAGGCAAGTAAAAGTCCACTAATCCATATAATGCAATGCTGTTATTGTCTAATGTAGTGCAATAGACTTAGAAATATTTGGATTTTTGGAGGTTGGATGCCGAATGGTGGATCTAGCTAAATGGTGGAGGATTAGGTGTGATGTTGCTGTTTTGTGTTGGATTGAGCTAGATGAGCTCTAGATTGAGGCTATAAGTCATTGCATGTTGCATTAGAGCCTTGCATGTTCAGAACTTGAGAGTGAGTGAGCTGTGATTGTCAAGCAAGGTGTCGTGATGGTTGCCGAGTAAGGAAGAGTGGTGTATGTTACGGTAGGTGAATCGAGGTGTGAGAATTTGTTTTGTACCGAGCTGTGAAAGGATCCTAGGTGAGTGAAAACATACTGTGATTTCCCTTGGATGCTATGAAAGAATGTCGAGAATACTACTAAAGAGATTGGTAGAGAAACAAATGGTTTGATTGAACTAGAAATGAAGAAAACCGTATATGAAGATTCTATTTTAGAGAAATATAGATAGGAAGTCTTGTGTTTTGTGTCGCCTTGATTTATAACGATGAAAATAAGGAAAGGAACCATTTTACTTAAGATAACATCCATTAGATTGAGTTTGACATCTAGTTATAGCCATATGAATGTAAAAACATGAAGGTAGAAGTGTACCTATTGAAATCAGTAAACTGTTTCGTAGAGGATAGCTTTACCTTTGATGATTATGTGAATTTTCTGTAATTATCTAGTTAGAATTGAACTTCAAATCCTTAATGAAAGTTGTAGGACACATCTTTAGGAATAACATATCAAAAGTTTATAATTTTCTGAGTTCATTTGGGGTTTATTCCAAAATTTTTACAAAAACTGTGCATCCTGATTTTCGAGTTGTCTTTATTCCGAATTTGCTCAATTTATCCCATAGGTGAATGCATTTGGAGTTGTTATTTGACATGATGGTTTTTGGCATTCGGCATATCATTCAACACCGAAGATTTCAATGAAAACTCATAAGATTTCCAATGTCATTGCATCGAAAATGTTTTGGTATTGAAATAAATTAAACAATGCCCCGGGAGTCGGGAGGCCCGAAGGCTAGAGTGAGTCGTTGTCCTTTGGATGCCTGGGGTCCGTAGTGCCCTAGAGGTTTTCCCCAGGAGCTTCGGGATGCCTGGTTGAATGCTAGTCGGTACGTAAATCCGGAGGGAAAGGTAAACATTTTTATGGCGCGCCCCGGAGATTCCTCATGATGCCAGGCGGGGTGCGAGATGCCCGAAGGTGTGACGTAACATGCTCTGGATGCCCGGTGGCCCTTGTGGCTGAATGTCGGAGGCTTTCGCGATGCCAGGGTGGATGCGAATGCCCAGAGGGACACAAACATTGGTCCTCTGGGGGGTGAAACCTTTTTGAATATTATAGCTAAGTCTGTGTGTGTGGTCTGGTTATAGGACTAAATTGTATGGCATGGAATGGGACGTGCCATATTTGTTTGATTCTATAATCGGGCTTGTGTGACTGAAACAATGCATTTGATTTTTGAAACTACATTGCCATCACTTTGAAAGGTTTTATTGGTTGATGCATACTCATTCATTTCTTGATTATATGTTTTGTCTATTTTGCATGAAATTGGATAGTGATGGTTATGCACGATATGGCTTACTGGATCTTTTATTGCCGAGTGGTTGTATCACCCCTTTTGGGGACTAACATTTCAGATTAGTTATCATGCCTCTGCTGCCTGTATCTGCCGGCACATTTTATGGACTTCCAGTTGATTTACAATGTGAGCTGTCGGAGCATCACCATCCCAAGGTGCGAGGGTTAGTTTTCATACGAGTGCGGGTGTTGGTGATGTTTGAGGTTGGTTCTCCCGCCGTTCCAGTACTTCAGGAGTTCCTCACAGTGTTCGTTCGTCGAGATGGAGATACATTGGGGCCGTTACCACCACCGCCAACTAATGGATTGGATGGGTGGGTGTGACCGAGGGTGAAGGACAGTAGAGGAGGCATATTTTTTGGACGCCGACACTAGTGATGGACTTTTGTAGATAATCTGCTGGAATGGTCGGGTATCTTTGGAAAGTAGCCGGGTATAAAAAAAAAAAAAACCTCGGCATTTTGTTGTACCGACCTGTATCGTCCATCTAATTATGTAAATAAAAGTGTTCAGCTTTAACTTATAAAACGTTTAGTAGGTGTGCATTGTTTGAATTTTAGGTTGGGGAATAATTGAATGTGCTTCCGCTATAATTTCTTCGCAGGGACCGAATTGAAAAATATAAACCCCTAGGATTAAGAGTTATAATGAAATTCTTTGGTATCAGAGTATCAGACTATCAGGGCAAAGTGAAAGGTACTTGTGGTGACCCTAACGGAATTGGGGGCCATCGAGGGGTGCCACACACGAGATAACAAATATATCAGGTGAATCCGTTAAGGAATCTAAACGCAATAGACTTGAGAATTTGACCAGAAATCGACTCCTCGACCGTGCTAATCTACAAGGGTAAGTACGGCACTATCAAAATCGATAAGGGATCGAAGATAGGTCAATTCAACTGAGGTATGTGATTAAAGTGTGGGTGATTCCACCTAATTACAAAGTTCTCGTCGAACGACACTAAACTGATTTTCTTGTCATTTCTGTATCCTCTGCCCGTATTTGAAATCTCGAGATTTTCACGAAACCGAGAGTCGCCAATGAGTCGAAGATGCACAATGTGGCTCGAAAATAACTGACCATGGGTCAAATGCACTAAAAATTCTTTAGAACTACCGGTAGGTTAGGTCACGCTAAAATCGCGCCTAGTTGAAATTAACTGCGAAATTGAAATCGATTTCAGAAATTGAAAGTTCTGTCATCTCACGATTTATTTTAGGAACGTTGACTCATCCTCTGAAGATTTTTCTGCAAACCTGAGTTTTTGGCGAAAATTCAAAGTTTGGGCGTTTTGGACTGGGAAAATTAGAGAGCCGTTTTTGTATGGACTTTTCGCATTCAAGTGGGATCAAATGGCAAGGAAAATCATGGATTTGATGTGGATACATTGGCTGGAATTTTTTGGCATCAATTAGGTTGTTTTGAGTTGGAATTGGATTGAATTTGGAAGGGAAATGTACAAAATTCGTAGCCATGGAGGGGTGTAACATTTTGGACACTTTGGGAGGCTTGTTGGAGAAGCTTTGGTGGGGAATTTGGGCTGTGGATATGGCTGAGTAAGGTGGGGCAGCCACTTGAGTGAATTGGGATATTTTTGAAGACTTTGGAGGCAATTTGTGGTCCCCCTTCAGCTGAGCTCTTCTTCCTCTTCCTTTCTGCTGCTTTCCCTATTGTTGTTGCTGTGTTTGAGCTAGAAAAACCAGAGAACCAGCCAGCCAAGCCCCCTGCATCGTCGACCGCCCCTCACGCCGCCAAGCGTCGTCTGAGCTGCCGCCGAAGCCGCTCGCCCGCGCGTCCTCTGCCGTCCGCACGTCCCGTGCGCCGTTGTCTAGCTGTCGAGCTCGCTTGGAAGCCGTGCCATCGTCGCCATCCAGCCAGCCAAAGCCCTGCCTGGTCCGCCATTGCCGTCCACCTCCCGCCTGCCTTGACCAGCTGCCATTCTGCCCTTAGTCCCCTTCGGTTCAGCCTTGGATGGAAGCAGATGTTCTAGCAAGGGCTGAAACTTCGTGGCCCATTTTAGGCCCCGTCCGGACCTCCATTGGCATCGCCGTGGGCTTGTGTTCTGCTCACCTCCGCGTCGTTGTCGCCGTGAACTCACCGGCCCGCTAATGCGGTTAGTTTACTTGCTAAACCTTGTTAGGATGTTAATTATGCTTAATAGGTAATTAGATTAGCTTAAGTATGGCTTAGGTGGTTAGTTTAGATTAATTAGTGATTTAGTTGGTTAATTAGGATTATTAGGTGGTTAGATTAGACTAGTTAAGGGTTAATTAGGTTGCTTGATTTATGTAGGTAGGTGCATTATTTTTGTAGGCCCGTTTAGGTGGTTAAAATAGTGTTTTAGGCCTAAGTATGTATTTATTGGATTGAATTGCATTTATTTAATTACTTTTGTAATTTATTTAAGTATTTTATATTTTATGGAAATTATACCATGATAGCCCGTAGCCGGAATTTCGTGTTGATTGCATGGTGTGCTTAGTTTATGCAATTGATTGTTAAATTGTGCAATTGAGTGATGATTGTGATTTTTGAATATTTATTTCAAAATTTCAAAATTTTGGTATTTAACTAGAAAATACCGGTGGTCGGGTTTTGACACCGAAAATGCTTTTAAATACTATATCAAATAGTGGGATTTTAAAAGGAATGGTATCAATTTTTCTAGTTCGATCTGACTGTGTACCCACACACGATTATTTACACCAAATGTTTTTAATACGAAGAAAATAGGGCAAGCGCATTATCTTAATTGAGACATTTGAGTGCAATGCACGGTGTCATTGGCCGGAATTGAATGATCGTGTGATGGTTATGAGAACCCGTACAAGATGTGTGTCGGGTGGACGTCGCCGCTATATGGGATACCCTTGGACAACGGATGTTGCTCGTAGTAGAGGCTAGACCGATGCTCATTCGAGATTGTCGTCTAGTGTAGACATTGCCGTGCTCAATGGAGTGAGACGATACCTAGTTACGCCAGAAGACCGCCGAACGTCGAGTAGGCCGTGCCCGTGGGGCCATAATCAATTGGAACGTGTGAATGATTGAGATAAACACGCTTGATTATGGGACAAAATTGTGTGGCATAGAATGGGACGTGTCATAATGATTTGGCCTTATAATCGGAACTCCTGTGATTGATTGTAGCCAATGAGGGCCACTCTTGCTTGAGTAAGGGTTGCACTCCCTCACGGCCTCAAGCGAGGGCCATCCTCGCGGGATCTGGCAATGCCCCAATTTTTTATTCTCATCTCTTTTTTGCTTTTTATTTATTTGTCTTTCAATAACCATGTGCGAACCATTTCATGATTTTTAAGTTAAATTATGGCTTTCCAGAATGCATTTCTAACTTTTTAAATACATATATAGAAACTCATCATTAACGAAATTTGAGCCTGCTAATAGAAATTAGGATAATAATTGTAACGATGATGACGACAATAACTATAATGATAATTAAAATAGTAATAGCGCATATATTATATGGATGGTTGCTGACTAGTTTATGTGGGATTCGTATCCGTTAGGATCATAAACATCATAATTTTACTAAAACAAAGACTGGTCGACCTGTCATGAAAACATGTAAATTCTTGTTAGCATAAGAATAACGTATAAGCAGTAAAATTTACTATTCACTCACACATTAGAAAAATTTAATAAATCTATGATCTAATATTAGAGACAACAATAGATTTTTGCATTCATTGATATTGTCTAAATCTAAGTTGGTAAAATCAATTAGTAAGTTGAATATCTATAATATCTTCATGAATAATGTCAGCAAATTGTCATGACTAACGGCAGAAAAAGTTCTTCCATAAGAACCTGGAAAAAAAAGCTTGTATGGACTCACCAAACTTAAGAAGAAGTGTAGAGTAAAAAGAACAGCGGGTTCGGGATATTTGGAAGGGAGCAAAACCCACCGACATCAAAGATGGCCATGACAATATCTCTGGTCACAATAAACACTTCAACTTTAAAGTGAAAGACGACTCCTCTTCCGACAACAAAAACATCGAGAAAGGATCTTAGATTATGCCCGAGTACTCCATACTTAACTAAGAAGTGAGTCGAATTGTCTTATTCTAACTTTGTTAGTTTATCATCATGTGCGTCTATATTCTAGTTAATTTTGAATGTAAGGGATGATGGTCTATGCACTGTGCGACTGTTTCTAACAAACGTTGGAAAGTTGTTGGAATTTTTCCGATTATAACAAACTCGTTGCTTTACGTTATGTATTCTAGAACTGATTATGTTAATAAATCTGGAAAGCCAAATTAATTTCCTTTCGAAATTAATTTTGAAAGTTATGTGAACTGCAATATATTCCTATGATCAATATATTCTAGCGGTCGTCTTGCTAAAGTTTTTCTGATAAAATATGGCATCGAACCTGAGATGCAACATTATGGATGCAAAACGATCTCCTAGGTCGTGCAGTTCACATTTATGAAGCTGTTGATTTGATTGAAAATGTTAGAGATAATATAGGATATATTTTCTTATTATTAGAAATAATTAGAATATTTTTATTAATTTTTGTATCTATCAAGATTGCGCAGATATCTCCATGTAATATGCATATCTTGAGAGATATAGAAAATTAACTAGAAATATTTAATTATTTCTAATATAGAAAATTATTCTATCTCTATCAGAAAAAGTGAAAATTTCAGCAGATCCTGGATTACATGGGCGACGTTACTCGGCGCCTGTAAAGTCCATGGCTTAGTAGAACTAGGTGAAAAGACAGGGAGCAAACTTTTGAACTTGGATCTCACGCATGAGGGGCATTATGGGCAACTTCCAAACATATATGCCAAGGCAAGCAAATGGGCAGATGAAATTAGAGTCCGAAGACTAATAGCGGAGCGAAATGCCAATGAAGTTGCTGGTCGGACCTTGATTGAATCGCAGGGACTAAATAGATTTGTTGCAGGTAGAGGTAATTGGTTCCCTATTTGTTGAAATTTGGTAATTGGCGATTGGATCAGTCCGGTCCAATGGAATTGGTCACTTTTTCTTCCCACTACTTGATGTCATATGTTATGAAAAAAAATGGCTACATTTATTTTTTTTGAAGAAATTAAGAAAAAAAAAAGTACATGCAGTTGGTCAGATTTGTTTCTCCTTGAAATTGGGAACTGGACTGTCTGGACACTGATTCCACTTTGAGGAGCTGGGAACCGGACCGACACTCCCGAGGACCAAATCCAACTTATCGGTCCGGTCCGGTCCGGTCTAGTTTGGGTGCCCGGTTCAGGCGCTCCATTTTACACATCCCTAATTGCTGGGATAGATAGCACGACCTTGCATTAGAGATTTACAAGATGCTTGAAATTATTGGAGCACGAATCACAGAAGCTGCTGGGTATGCACCTGACGTTTCATCAGTTTTGCATGACATGGGAGTGGAAGAGAAGAAGGACGCAATGAAGGTGCATAGCGAGAGGTTGGCAATTGCTTTTGGATTTTGAATTGCAAAAGAGAGGTTTTCTGCGGATTTTCATGAGGTGACCAAGGTGATCTCGCAGGTCTTGCTTCTTTGGGGACGATATTCTTCCGCCAAGTTCGTGATTTGAGCTTACGTAGTGAAGCGATGTGGTTTACACGCTACAATTTAAAAGCCTCATGGGTTCCCAAGCGATGGAGCAAATCTAGGCACCCCTTCGGAGGGGTCCTGCACCAGCTCAGTTGAAAGCGGGCAGCCTAGTTCCACTAGAAAAGAAAGAAGTAGAGGGTGTACAAGAAGTTGTAAGCACGCGAGGGCTTACAAAAGGCCTTGACATGGGAAGTTGAACAGTATTATCTGTCTATTGTATTTTTTATTTATTAAGTCAAAACATTCAATTTACTCATTTTTTTCCTTTTTAAGTTATCATCCTTCAAAAGACAAAAAAAAAAATTAACAATTATTCCTCCCAAAATTACCCTTAACAATGAGAACAAATATTAAGACGGTAAGTCTTGCCACGAAGCAAGTACCACACTCCATTCAGCGCTCACCACGTGTCTAGGTAGGATCCACCGATCAATCTCTGTCTCTCTTATGCACTTGCATTTCTCTTCATCATTGTTCCTTCCATGGCAAATACACTCGCAACATACGCACGACTTCTTCGCTAGCATTCTCTCCCCCACCCACATTGTTGATGCCTTCAACTTCCCAGACTGCCTCTCCCTTGTCGGAGGTGAGGGCGGTCCTCACCAAATCCGACCAGGGCAACCCTCGCTCAGGCCACAAGGGTCGAGCCCTCACTGGATTTGGCAGAGGGTGACCCTTGCTTATGGCGGATGAGGACTGCGATGCCATTGCCAATGTTTGGTCTTTGGCCACGGCTGAAAACCAGCCACAGGCCAAAGGAAAAGAATGGACAAAAGAAAAGGTGAAGAAGATAAACAGAAGGTGCAAAAGAGAGATTTACCAGTGGGCCTTAGTTGAGCATGTGGCAAGCGCTGAATAGAGTGTCAGATTGCCTGCGTGACAAGACTGGCTTAACTAATATTTTCTCGCATGGTTAACATAAGTTACAAAATTGTTCGTCTCCACGGAACGGCCAACAAAAGAGCTAAACAATTTATTTATTTTTTATTGGGATGAATTAGTCTTTCACATAAACATCGACAGATTATCCACTGCATTGGAAATAACATGTGCAGGTGCTCGAGTCCGTGCAGCGTCCGGTAGCTGGTTGTTCGTAAGAAGCACTGCACTTGATTGCGCAACGGGCATCATTGCAGTTCGGAGTGGTTATGGGCAGATTGCACAATTGGGATGCGTCTATCACCGCAGAGACCATCTGATGCTCATTTACCTAAACCATCGATGCGTAAAAAGGAATACTGAGGATGAGATAGCGTATAATTGTGAACACTTGGACGTATTGATTATCTTAGCGAGCATAGTTCGACATTACCAGAATATATGACAGGATGAGACCGAAAACAATAATGCCGAAGGAATTCTTCCTGATGCTTGAAGCCGGACACAATACACAAATCTGAACTGCTGAAAGTTCTCAGGTATTACCTGGGTATAAATAGTCATGCTAATTGAAATGAATAAAAGGAATTTTATTTATTAGGTAGTCGGGTCGCTATTATTTGGTAACTGAATCAGACTTTTCCTACAATGATAGGAAATCTCATGAAATCGATGTATATTATCTGCAACAAATTAATTTTGCGAAAGATTGCAGGACTTCCTCTACAGGAATGAAACGGTTTCCGTTCACCTTGATCAACCAGCTCCATGATTAAATGGGAGTCATTCCATACAAAGGACAAGTAAGAAAGGCGAGAATGGATCGCCTTATCGACCCCTTGTAGGCTTAAACACTTAGGCTACGTTTGGTCGTCCGGATTTCTAATCATGATAGGACTGGATAGGATAGACTATGAAATCCTGAGATTTTTTTTTATATCATGTCAATTGTTTGGTGAATTCCAGTATTAAAGTCGGATATGTTCACATCATATCATGTGCATTTTTTTTTTTATATAAACGGCATATCATTATAAATCAACCTAAATGTTCATAAACGAAGATGGTGAAATTCTCTCGTAACACTATTCCTTAATTTATTTTTATTTTATTTTTCATCTTTTTATTATTTTATTTATTATTTCTTTTTTTCCCTTTCATCATTCTTTAATAAAATTTTATCAAATAGTAAACTGTACTAACATACCTAAAATATAAAAATACCTAAAATATATAATAAATATAAATATTAATTTATAGATTGATTGTTTATTATAAGATAGAATTAAAATTGAATATATAAATTAAAATAGGATTAATTAAAAATAAATTTGTATTTTTAATTTTTAATTTCTTAAATTATAATTCAAATATTATTTATATTAAAATATAATTTCAATTTTATTAATTTAATAAGTTTGTTATTCGAGAAAATTAACTTTCTTATTATGGACATTAGAAATCCTATCCACCTTTATCCCACCTCCCCCATGGGATAATTTTATCCTGTCTATATCCCCCCTTATATTTGACTTTATCTTGTCCTAAGCGAGCACCAAACGTAGGATAAGATAAATCATATCCTATCCCGAATTTTATCCCGACTGCCAAACGCAGCCTTAAGTAACTTCTCCATTCCGAAGCAATTGCATACTGCTAGTCGTAACACACCGCATGATAAGATCGACCAGTGACTCAAGGATGTCGGCCAATTAAAGAGTCTCACAAATATAATTTCAACTTAGTCAATCAGACGCCCTTCTTTGCCCTCATCTTGCACATTGAGTGAATGATTTCTTGAGCAATGATGATATTATCTTGAATGTATCAACCTGGAACAAAGCTCACTCAGGTGGGTGAAGTGAGAAGAGGCATAACTTCCTTGAGCCGGTTGAAAATAATCTTGGTGATTATTTTGAAGGAAACATTGCAGAGACTAATAGGCTTGAAATGCTCCAATCTTTCAGGAACTTCAACTTTGAGAATTCGAGTGATTATGTCATGCCCCGAATCCTGAGCGCACGAATATCCATCAATGATCGATTAAATTGCAACGTCTCAGGACGCGTCGCTGACCCATTCTTTTTATCTTTCGATTAGACGCAAGCGGAAGCATTTAATATAAACACCTAGTCAACCAATCTAAGAACAGGAATAGTAAACACATCAATCATTTCCAAAATACTAGTTAAGGGAAATTTAGAGAAGGCGTCTGAAGAAGTTTAATATAAACACCTAGTTAACCAATCCAAAATACTATTTTTATTATTTGTTGTTAACCTTAAGAAGTTTAATAAATACAAGCCTTTCTATGGCCACTTCCTACCAACCAACTCAAAAACCTTCAGGGGTCAGGGTTAACCTAAACTTCACTAATGATGAGGCTAACAAAAAGTGACGCCAGGCACGCTCGCGTCTTGGTCCATCGAGACCCCAAATTGCACTCAACGGTTGTCTCTAATAAAGACCTGAAAATATTTAACAACAACGAGGTGACATATAAATCTTAGCGATTTAATGGCCTAAGCCTCAATTAGGACGTAAATTTGCCTTGGAGGCAGCCTAAACATATAATGGCATACAATCTTACCTCGTTTTGGCACACCCGTGCATATTAGTACATCACATATGTCATTATCAATGCAACAAGCATGATCAATAACCAGAACACATAACTTTCATGAACCAAACATCAACATTAGTCTTGATTATAAGGTAAAACCCATTTTGGCCCATCTTATACCATGCTTCACAATTTTACTGCACAATTAGACACAATGCATCACAATCGTTTACACATATTCCTATCATTATGACTCATTGGGCCACGACCAACACACTAGTTGGTAATCTTCTGGCATGACCGAGCATCATCCCGCCCTATCGAGTACGGTATCATCTAGACACCCTGCCTATACGACATCTATAAAGGAGTATCGGTCTGACCTCAACTCGGACTCGGCATCCGATAAATATCGAGTATCGTCCCTAAACTCCCATTGGATAACGAGTTCAATCAAATGACTACACAAGTATGCCAACACTCATGCTAATTTTTTTCCGCCGTTAATTAGCTCAGTGTAAAAGAGTGTATGCTTAAAAAACAAATCTCGAAAAATCTCTACATTCAAAATTTCGATAAAATAATTGCACATGGTCACGTACTTAAAATCAACCCGCCAAAAATTGCACGCTTTCATTTTAAAACCACATTGCCCCATTTAGCACATAAAACATGGCGTCCAAACATGACACCTCAAAGTTTGTCATTTTCTTTTCAAATAGACCTTCTTTAAAAATAGTATTTAAACTCATGATTTGGGCAATCGATAACATGGCATTACAAGTTCAGAAAGTCATAATTATGCATAATTTCACCCAATAAATCAAGCATAAAATCCTATTTATCGGCTAATTTGTCCTTAATTTCAACTAATCACGATTAATTAGCGCTAAACGTGATTAATTAAGCTAACAGTGGTTAAATTGCACTAACCACGATTAATTAAGATTAACTACAATTAATTAAACTAATTACGATTAATTAAACTAATTACGATTAATTAAGCTACATTCTTAATTAATCTAAACATGATTAATTAAAGCAACTATGGTTAATTAACCTAACCACGGTTACTTTACACTAATTATGGTTACTTTAAACCAACTACGGTTAATTAACCCACCCACAGTTACTTTATGCTAACCATAATTAATTAACATTAACCGCCATTAACCATAATCTAATCCTACCCCTAAATGCAATTAACTTCCAAATCAAGGATTATGAGTTAACTCATGGGTTTTTTTGGCAACGACAAGCTCGCAGCGACAGTGGCATGACAACATTGAGGACATGGGGCTCACGACTCAAACGGAGACACGAACGATGGCGGTTCAGCTCTTGAAGCCCACGGCCACCAAGGGTGGTTTGGTGGTGGCTTGCGGTGGAGGTGAGGGATGGTGACGGCATGGACAAACTACAGTGAAGGTGGCTCAAGTGGCAGCCTATGAAGCACAGACACACTGTCGGAGCTTCTGTGTCGTGTTCGACACGCTCGGACATGCGGTCAACGCGTGTCATATTTTTTCGACATGTGGTCAACTTTTCTTGACACATTCCGACACGCGTGTCCAAGAGAGGATTGTTGAGGAAGACGATAGAGGATGGAGACAAGGGCGAGGGAGCGGAGGCAACGCCGTGACGGTGAGGGAGGGTTAGAGGAAGAGAGACCAAGGCGATATTGCTACTGAACAAAATATAAAATTGAGTATTAATACAAACACTCTATTGGAGGATCCATCTCTCTATTGACACTTGATTAGCCGGTTCATTTATTTGATTGTTACTAGGCCAAACATTGCTCATAGTGTTAACATTTTGAGTCAATTTATGCATGCACCACACCAACCACATTTGGATGCAGCACACCATCTCCTATGATATTTGAAGGCTACTATAGGCCAATGATTCTTTTACCTAGCTAAAACTGAACTCCAACTCACGGGTTACCATGATTCAAATTGGGCTAGTTGCCCCATGACTTGCCGTTCAGCAATTGGATATAGCATTTTATTGGGTGATAGCCCTATTCCATGGAAAACCAAGAAACAAACCACAATCTCACACTCTTTTGCTGAAGAGGAATAACGTGCAATGACATTAATTACAAGCGAAATTACTCAGTTATCATAGCTCTTACGAGACATTAGCATGCCTCTTCAAGCCCCAATTTCCTTACACTGTGATAACCAGTCTACCCTCCGCATTACTGCCAACCTAGTTTTTTACGAGTGAACAAAATACATTGAAATTGATTGCCATCTCATTCGTAAAAAAAATATAAGTCGACCTCATTGCTCCATTGAAGATTGATATAGAGTCATAACTAGCTAACGTGTTTACCAAACCTCTAGGCTGAGATCAGTACATGTGGCTACTTTCCAAGTTGGCCATCCATATCCTACACGCACTAACTTGATGGGGAATCTTAGCATGATCATATGAAATCTTAATGTGATCATATCCCACCATGGCATCATTATCCGATGAGTTGTTTTATTCAGTGTGTTTTTGTTGTGCTTACCATATTGTTGATACCTAAATTTTTGCATAATTTTTGGGGTTAATTTTTACCAAAAAAAAAAAAACACATGGCATATAGTTTAGAAGCATTTTATTTTTATTTTTTTTTTTTTTATGTGGCATCCAAAAATTTAGACGACCCTCGGATATGTGACAGTCACCGAACCGTGGCTTTCTTTTTATTTTACATGCATTAATTTGTATTTGTTCATTCGAATTAATATTTTAATTTTATCTTTTTGAACCAAAAGGATGGGATTCGGCCTTGCATAGGAATTATATGTGCTGAAATTAAAGAATTAGAACTTTGAGGATGTTGGACGGCACGCAAGAATTTTAAGTATATACTTGTATAGGAAGCAATTTAATTTTTGGGATATTAAATTAAATTCGGCAGAAATAAAATTCTTAATATATATATATATAAAAGAATTTTGGGCTTTTCTAAGGACTCTTGGGCCCAAGATTTCGGGCACAAGCAAGCCCAAAGACCCCCCATGGGTGTCGACCGGACCAAGAAGGGGAGGGGGGGTGAGAGAGCATGCCATTCAACACTTGTCTTTGGTTTGCCTCCACTTGTTCATTCTTTGAAGCCACTTGTCCATGCATCTTCCACTTGTCCTTCCCATAAGAACACTTGTCACCTGCATGCAAAGGTTAGTAATTTAATTAAACAAAAGAGAGCAAAAGGATTCGGATGGAGCAAGTGAGAGAGGGAAACCGAGAGAGTGAGAGGGTGAGCAAGTGAGAGAGGGAGAGTTTGAGCGAGTGAGCGGGCGTGCAGGCGTGAGCCGCGAGGGAGGAAAAGGAAGGCCACCCTCCGCCGTGCCGTGTCCGAGCTGCCGCCGTCGACGCCACCAGTCCCCGTCGCCGATAGGGCCAAGCCACGACCCCCGAACCTCCGTTTTTGGACAGCCACCGAGTAGAAGGGTTTAAGGAAAGTAAAAGTCTACTAACCTATATAATGCGAGACTATTATTGTCTAAAGTAGTGCAAGTAGACCGGAGAAGGTCTGAATTTGATATTGCATGTTGCATTTGAGGCTTGCATGCCTCGAAATCTAATTATGAGTGAGCTGTGATTGTTGAGTGAGGTGTAATGGTGTGTGCCGAGTGAAGAAAAGGTGATGCATGTTGAGTTACATGAGCCGAGACGTGAGTATGTGCTTTGTACCGAGTTGTGACGGAATTCTAGGTGAGTGAAAATGTACTATGACTACTCCTAGACGCTGTGTAAGTGTGTTGAGATGCTATATGATGAATTTGTGGTAAAACAAACGGTTTGATTAAGCTGGAAATGAAGAGAAAAGCATTAGATGTTTTCTGTCTTAGAGAAAAATGGATAGAAAGTCATTTATATTGTGTCGCTTTAATTTCTAGAGATGAAGATGAGGAATAGAATCATTTTACTTAAGATAACATCCATTATATTGAGTTTAACTCATAGTTATAGCTATATGAATACAAGAACGTGTAGATATAAGCAATGTTCCGTGGGAAAACAGCCTGAGCTTTGATGATTCCACGAATTTTCTGTATTTATCTAGTGAGAATTGAACTTCGAATCCTTAATGAAAGTTGTAGATCACATCCTTAGGAATAACATATCAAAATTTGAGAATAAATGGACAAATTTTGGTTAGTAAAACGATTTTCTCCGTAGATACTAAATCTGGACGTCATTAACTGGATGTTAGTAAAGATTATAGCGATTTTTCACAGAAAATGTCAATCTGTGTCTCTAATTTAACATACTAAAATTTTAGAATTTTCTGAGTACGTTTAAGGGTTATTCCAAAATTTTTGCTAAAACTGTGCATTCTGGTTTTGAGTTGTCTTTATTCCGAAATTGTTCAACTTAACCCAAAAGGATTTCAGATGTTGTTGTATTGATATGCTTTTGAAAATCTTTATTTGTATTGTTTGATATTATGAAGAAAGATTTTCAAGCATTCAAAAAGAATTTCAGATGTGGTTGTAGTTTTTAAAACTGTTTTGGCATTTAGCAAATTATTCAATGCTGAAAGATTTCGATAAAGACTCATGGGACTCTTGATGTTATTGCATTGAAAGTATTTTCGATATTGAAACAAGTTAAGATGTTAATGATGCCGTCGGACCGTTAAGTCGACGATGCTCCGGGAGTCGGGATGCCCAAAGGTTCGAATGAGTCGATGCCCTTTGGATGCCTGGGTCCGCAGTGCCCCAGAGGGTCCCCGGGAGTGTCAGGATGCCCGGTGGTATACGGTACGTAATTCTGGGGGATGCCCAGTGGTATGTCGGTACATAATTCCGGAGGGTAGGGGTAACCATTTTCATGGCGAGCCCCGGAGATTCCTCGTGATGCCAGGTGGGATGCGAGATGCCCGGAGGTGTGACGTAACACGCTCTGAATGCCCAGTGGCCCTAGTGGTGTAATGCCGGAGGCTTTCGCGATGCCAGGTTGGGTGCGAATGCCTGGAAGGACGCAAACATTGGTCCTCCGGGAGGTGAAACCTTTTTGAATATTAAAATTGATGATTCTACTAAGTGTGTGTGGTCTGGTTTTAGGACTAAATTGTGTGGCATGGAATGGGACGTGTCATAACAGTTTGGTTCTATAATTAGGACCCGTGTGACTGAAATGGTGCATCTTAGCTTTGAAATTGCACTTGTCATTGCATTGAGAGGTTTTATGAAAAGGATGTACATCACTCATTTCCTTTGATTATACATGTTTTGTCTATCTTGCATGAAATTAGATTGTGATGGCTACGCACGATATAGTTTAGTGGATCTTTTACAGCTAAGTGGTTGTACTCACCCCTTTTTGGGGACTAACATTTCAAACTAGACAAGGTACCTATGCCGCCACCACCACCAGCAGATGGACCAAGTGGTTGGACATGGCCGTGAGGAGGAGGACAGCAGAGGAACTTTTGGACGCCCACACTAATCGATGGACTTTAAGTTTACGACTGTTGGAAAAGACGTCGGTCATCTTTTGAAGTTTAGCCGAGCATAGAAGACTATGGCATTTTGATGTACCGATGAATGATGTCCATCCGGTTTAAGTAAATAAAAGTGTTCGGCTTTTACCTATAAATGTGTTTAGTTGGTGTGCATCTTTTCTGAATATAGGGAAGGGAGTTGTTGGATATGCTTCCGTTATATGAACTGCGCTGGGACCAATCTAAAAGGATATAAACCCCCAGGATTGATAGACCTTTAGGTCAAGTAAGAGAAAGGTAAGCGAACTGTGGCGACCCCAACGGATCGGGAACCATTTATGGGGTGCCACAGCGGTTGGTATCAGAGCTATGGTCTATTTGGAGTGATAAGGTGCCTAAAATGGAATTGAGGATAGAATGATGCACACCATAGGATACTAACTAGGATAGTTGACTAACTTTGAACAACGGGTGATGGTTATTCACTCGTAGATCCCTAGTAATTTTTATGAGTTGCTTTTAGGTGCCAGTAACATGTTTATGTTACCTATATATATAGTTGTACTTGTTTTTAAATGGAGACATTGAGTCACAGATTATTCCTAAGGCAAATGCTTGGAAACTGCAGGAAAATCATGGTACGAGCTGGAAGTTCTCATCTATCGAGGCCTAAAGCCTCTGCTGCAAGGGCTGAACCCCGAATGGAAGATATCCTGCAGGCATTGGCCAATATAGGAAATCTGATGGAAAGACAAGCGCGGCAACAACCCGGAGCAGAACGCCGTACTCAGGGACTAGTGGAACAATTCCTAAAATTGAAACCACCTAAGTTTACTAGAATGGGAAGTCCTGAGGAGGCGGAACATTGGATTGATGGAATGGAGTGGATTTTCCGGTTGTTGAATTGTAGTGATGCTGAAAAGATAACCTTAGCAGAGTACCAGTTGGAGGGAAATGCAAAGTGTTGGTGGAGGGCTTCTAAGGATACAATCTTTCCACCAGGTACTGACATAAACTGAGATGAGTTTGTTAGAGCTTTCAATAGAAAACATTTCTCTGATTGTGCCAAAGATAAGAAGATCACAGAATTTGTTCAGTTAGAACAAAGGGAGCTGACAGTGGACCAGTATGAAGCAAAATTTTCTGAATTGTCTATGTATGCTCCCAGATTGGTTGAGGATCGAGAGGAAAAGGCTAAGAGATTCTTGAAAGAACTAAGGACTGATATCAGGAAACAACTAGTGCCTCTAAATATAAGGGATTATAATGAAATTTATGAAAGGGCACAGTTGGTGGAGATGAGTTAATGAGGGAACAATCAGAATTAGGAAAGCATTCGGCCTTTAGTGATATTAGACGGGGTAAGAGACCCTATCCTAGCCAAGGTCAGCCCTGGGAATCTAAGAAAAAGAGTAACTTCGGGAGTTTTAGAAAGGCTTGGAGTGGCCCGACTTTTGGAAAAGTACCCTACCAAGATGGTATTTGCCAGAGGTGTGGTAAACAACATGGGCCAGGGCCCTGTGGTGATCGACTGAATTGTAATGGATGTGGACAAATAGGACACTTTAAGAGAAATTGTCCACAAGATGGGTCGCAGTCGAATGTCAACTCAGTGCGACAAATGCAGCAACGTGTAGCTGGACCACCCCCACCAAGGAATCCACAGAGGCCACCAGCACAAGGACGGGTGTACGCGGTCACCCAAGAGGAAGCGGAAGCTTCCAAAAATGTTATCTCAGGTACAATTTCTATAGATGATAAGAAGGTATATGTGTTTTTTGACATGAGTGACACGCATTCATTTGTGTATGAGAAATATAGATGATTGTGAGAAGTAGGAACCAAAATCTTTAGATATGCCTCTTCGTATTTCCACACCACTGAAGAATATGGTGTTGTCCATGTTAGTGTGTAGGAAGCGTGAGATAATCCTAAGGGAACGAGATCTAGAAATGGACTTGGTAGTGATAGTTATGTATAACTTTGAACTCATCATAGGAATGGACTAGCTCCGTAAGCAATGGACTAGGATGGATAATCTCCTGAGATAGTGACTACCCATGCGCCAAGAATAAAACCGTGAGGCTTAGTATGGGATAATTTTATCAGAGTGGCGTAGCGGAAGCATGGTTAAGCTTGTAGAACTCTTGTTTGTGAAAAAGAAAGACAGGTTGATGCGTTTGTACAATTGACTATAGGCAATTGAATCAGGTGACCATTAAGAATAAATATCCTTTACCTAGAATTGATGACCTATTCGACCAACTGCAAGGAGGTTCGGTCTTTTCTAAAATTGACTTAGGTCCGGATACCATCAACTAAGGATCAAGAAAGAAGACATTCCTAAGACTGCATTTAGGACTCGCTATGGACACTACGAGTTCCTAGTCATGCTATTTGGATTGATGAATACCTTAGCTGCATTCATGGATTTGAGGAATAAGATATTTAAGCCCTATTTGGGTCAATTTGTGATTGTCTTCATTGATGATATCTTGATATATTCTAAAGGAACCGAAAAACATGCATATCATCTAAGCGTAGTGCTGCAAACAAAGCTTAAGAAGTTAATTATGGAGAGTGAGTTATGGATTTGAGGATTAAGTTATGATCATTTGAGCTAAGTAGTGACTTCCTATTAGAGGATCTCATTGGAAGTCTTGATGCATTACATGGAAGCATTTAGTATGTATAAATTGATCTTGGAAGTCATGAGTTTGAGTGGTCATATGAGACATGAAATTACTTGTGGTTTATGTGTCGGAGTAATAGGTTTAATCGATGGTGGTCAACCTTTAATTTTTGGTGATGATCTCAGTTTGAAAAGGGTCTGTGGAATTAGTGGATATGATCAATTGTGGTTATACCCTTTCCAAGGTAAAATGGTGAAAGTTCAAGTTGTGGATTTGATGAGTGATTAGTCCAAGTAATGATCTTTTAGGGTGAGACATGAGATATACTCGATGGAAACCAGACAAGTTCATATCTTGGTGGACTATCGATATTTGGACTGAATGAATGGAGTTGTATTTTAGGCTTGAATCCATGTCGCAGTGAAGGCGTAGTGAATGTCTCTGTTGGATTGAACCAGATGAGTTATTAGTGGTGTCGATTTTGATGATTCTAGGCTTGAATTGATGATGACAAAGGTATAGGAATAATTTGGCTAAATGGTGTGTTTGATTGAGACCGTTAGATATACCAGAGTGGAAATGGGATCATGTGACGATGGATTTCGTGTCAGGATTACCAAGGACATCAAGTGACCATGACTTTATCTGGGTGATAGTAGATCGCCTGACTAAGTCTGCCCATTTCCTAGTAGTTCGCGTAGACTATCCAATGGGTAAATTTGCCGATATATATGTGAGCCAAGTGGTACGCTTACATGGTGTTCCTATAACTATCACATCGGATCGAGACTCGAGATTCACTTCAGACCTTTGGTGAAGCCTTCAAACCGCCTTAGGGACCAAGATCCAATTCGATACTGCTTTTCATCCGCAAAAGGATGAACAAACGTAAAGAGTAATCCAGACACTAGAGGACATATTAAGAGCTTGCGTTATTGATTCTAAAGGAAGTTGGGATAAAAAGTTAAACCTGGTAGAATTCACCTATAACAATAGCTTTCAGAAAAGTATAGGCATGGCTGAGGAAGTATCAGCCAAACCCTGGGCATATACTCGATCATGAAGCATCAAAGAGGATGAGAAAGTGAGATACCTGGAAGAGCCGATCTGAGTATTGGATCGAAAGGAGCAAGTTCTTAGGACCAAGAAATTTCCATTGGTTAATATATTATGGCGACATCATGATGTGGAGGAAGCCACATGGGAAAGTGAGAATGAGATAAAGGAAAAGTACCCTCATTTGTTTATTGAGACATGAGTAATGTCCAATTTCGAGGATGAAATTCTCTAAGGAGGGGAGAATTGTGGCATCCAAAAATTTAGACGACCCTCGGATAGGTGACAGTCACCGAATTGTGGCTTTCTTTTTATTTTACATGCATTAATTTGTATTTGTTCATTCGAATTAATATTTTAATTTTATCTTTTTGAACCAAAAGGATGGGATTCGGCCTTGCATAGGAATTATATGTGCTGAAATTAAAGAATTAGAACTTTGAGGATGTTGGACGGCACGCAAGAATTTTAAGTATATACTTGTATAGGAAGCAATTTAATTTTTGGGATATTAAATTAAATTCGGCAGAAATAAAATGCTTAATATATATATATAAAGAATTTTGGGCTTTATTCTAAGGACTCTTGGGCCCAAGATTTCGGGCCCAAGCAAGCCCAAAGACCCCCCATGGGTGTCGACCGGACCAAGAAGGGGAGGGAGGGGGGAGAGCACGCCATTCAACACTTGTCTTTGGTTTGCCTCCACTTGTTCATTCTTTGAAGCCACTTGTCCATGCATCTTCCACTTGTCCTTCCCATAAGAACACTTGTCACCTGCATGCAAAGGTTAGTAATTTAATTAAACAAAAGAAAGCAAAAAGATTCGGATGGAGAAAGTGAGAGAGGGAAACCAAGAGAGTGAGAGGGCGAGCAAGTGAGAGAGGGAGAGTTCGAGCGAGTGAGCAGGCGTGCGAGCGTGAGCCGCGAGGGAGGAAGAGGAAGGCCACCCTCCGCTGTGACGTGTCCGAGCTACCGCCATCGACGCCACCGGTCCCTGTCGCCGATAGGGCCAAGCCGCGACCCCTGAACCTCCGTTTTTGGACAGCCACCGAGTAGAAGGGTTTAAGGCAAGTAAAAGTCTACTAACCTATATAATGCGAGACTATTATTGTCTAAAGTAGTGCAAGTAGACCGGAGAAGGTCTGAATTTGATATTGCATGTTGCATTTGAGGCTTGCATGCCTCGAAATCTAATTATGAGTGAGCTGTGATTGTTGAGTGAGGTGTAATGGTGTGTGCCGAGTGAAGAAACGATGATGCATGTTGAGTTACATGAGCCGAGATGTGAGTATGTGCTTTGTACCAAGTTGTGACGGAATTCTAGGTGAGTGAAAATGTACTATGACTACTCCTAGACGCTGTGTAAGTGTGTTGAGATGCTATATGATGAATTTGTGGTAAAACAAACGGTTTGATTAAGCTGGAAATGAAGAGAAAAGCATTAGATGTTTTCTGTCTTAGAGGAAAATGGATAGAAAGTCGTTTATATTGTGTCGCTTTAATTTCTAGAGATGAAGATGAGGAATAGAATCATTTTACTTAAGATAACATCCATTAGATTGAGTTTAACTCATAGTTATAGCTATATGAATACAAGAATGTGTAGATATAAGCAATTCATTTTAAAACAGAAAAACTGTTCAGTCGGAAAACAGCCTGAGCTTTGATGATTCCACGAATTTTCTGTATTTATCTAGTGAGAATTGAACTTCGAATCGCCATTGAAAGTTGTAGATCACATCCTTAGGAATAACATATCAAAATTTGAGAATAAATGGACAAAGTTTGGTTAGTAAAACGATTTTCTCCGTAGATACTAAATCCGGATGTCATTAACTGGATGTTAGTAAAGATTATAGCGATTACTACTCTTAATACAGTATGATATAAACTTAGGTTTTTTCACGGAAAATGTCAATCTGTGTCTCTAATTTAACATACTAAAATTTTAGAATTTTCTGAGTACGTTTAAGGGTTATTCCAAAATTGTTGCTAAAACTGTGCATTCTGGTTTTGAGTTGTCTTTATTCCGAAATTGTTCAACTTAACCCAAAAGGATTTCAGATGTTGTTGTATTGATATGCTTTTGAAAATCTTTATTTGTATTGTTTGATATTATGAAGAAAGATTTTCAAGCATTCAAAAAGAATTTCAGATGTGGTTGTAGTTTTTAAAACTGTTTTGGCATTTAGCAAATTATTCAATGCTGAAAGATTTCGATAAAGACTCATGGGACTCTTCATGTCATTGCATTGAAAGTATTTTCGATATTGAAACAAGTTAAGATGTTAATGATGCCGTCGGACCGTTGAGTCGACGATGCCCTGGGAGTCGAGATGCCCAAAGGTTCGAATGAGTCGATGCCCTTTCGATGCCTGGGTCCGCAGTGCCCCAGAGGGTCCCCAGGAGTGTCGGAATGCCCGGTGGTATACGGTACGTAATTCCGGGTGATGCCCGGTGGTATGTCGGTACGTAATTCCGGAGGGTAGGGGTAACCATTTTCATGGCGAGCCCCGGAGATTCCTCGTGATGCCAGGTGGGATGCAAGATGCCCGAAGGTGTGACGTAACACGCTCTGGATGCGAATGCCCGGAGGGACGCAAACATTGGTCCTCCGGGAGGTGAAACCTTTTTGAATATTAAAATTGATGATTCTACTAAGTGTGTGTGGTCTAGTTTTAGGACTAAATTGTGTGGCATGGAATGGGACGTGTCATAACAGTTTGGTTCTATAATCAGGACCCGTGTGACTGGAATGGTGCATCTTAGCTTTGAAATTGCACTTGTCATTGCATTGTGAGGTTTTATGAAAAGGATGTACATCACTCATTTCCTTTGATTATACATGTTTTGTCTATCTTGCATGAAATTAGATTGTGATGGCTACGCACGATATAGTTTAGTGGATCTTTTACAGCTGAGTGGTTGTACTCACCCCTTTTTGGGGACTAACATTTCAGACTAGACAAGATACCTCTGCCGCCACCGCCACCAGCAGATGGACCAAGTGGTTGAACATGGCCGTGAGGAGGAGGACAGCAGAGGAAGGAACTTTTGGACGCCGACACTAATCGATGGACTTTAAGTATACGACTGTTGGAAAAGATGTCGGTCATCTTTTGAAATTTAGCCGAGCATAGAAGACTACGGCATTTTGATGTACCGATGAATGATGTCCATCTGGTTTAAGTAAATAAAAGTGTTCGGCTTTTACCTATAAATGTGTTTAGTTGGTGTGCATCTTTGTTTAATATAGGGAAGGGAGTTGTTGGATATGCTTCCGTTATATGAACTGCGCTGGGACTGATCTAAAAGGATATAAACCCCCAGGATTGATAGACCTTTAGGTCAAGTAAGAGAAAGGTAAGTGAACTGTGGCGACCCCAACGGATCGGGGGTCGTTTCTGGGGTGCCACATTTTATTTTAGACCACAGGTGAAGGAAGGATTTTTCATTAAGATTTTTCACATATACACTGAGGGATGTATTTTGCGCAAAAGGGGAATTTTTTTGGATGGAATATGTGAAAAATACAAAAGGGGAATATTGCGCGGGGTGTGCATATTTCAACGATATATTTAGGGGTATTGTGCGCGAACAAAAAAGGAAAAAATATATCGCAAAGATATAATTTTTTGGACCTATAAAATGCATCGCATGCAAAGTAAACGGGGGGTTCTTTTTGGTCTCGGGTGAAAAAGTACACGAAAAAGCAAAAAGTGAAAGGTGGGTGAGGTGAAAGAGAGAAAAATCGAAAAAAAAAAAAAGGGCGAAACCCTAATCGGGGGACTGTTCGTCTTCCCCGAGGGGCCCTTACCCCTGCCGGCGCCGCACCGGCGCCGTATTACCGACGACCCAAAGCTGCACCGCCGCCGACCCGCCCTTCCCCGCGCCGCCGCGTCGCCGTCCCGCTCACCGCCGCAGCCGCGATCCCAGCCACGCCTCCCGTCGTTGCGACCCAGCCCCAATGGCTCCCGATCTAGCCGCGGCCAACGTTAGCTAGTCCTCCATCCGCGAGCCCCATGCCCGAAGCTCGAAGCCGCCAACCATCGTTGATCGCTCCGCGAGCAACACCCACCGCTCGTGCCGCCCCGACGCCTTACTCCGCTCCGATCCGCCGCATCCGAGTTCCCTTGACGTCGTCGCTCTAGATCTGCTCACCTCGCCCAGATCTGCCTCGCCGGACCGCGACGCCGGCCGTTAGTCTCGCTGCGCCACCCCGACGCCGCCTCCGCCTTTGCCCGCGACCCCGTGCTTCGCCCGCGTCGCCTCGCCTCCGCCGGTCCCTACCGCCCAGAGTCCAGACGCCACCAGATCCGACGTCCTGCAGGAACGCCCTTGCCAGAACCCTCGCCGGAGATCTCTCCTCCTCGTCGGACCGGTCACCAGCTTTATTTTCCTTTTCTTTTTAGAAAAAAAGAAAAAAAATAAGGAAAAGCAAAATTAGGTAATTTTTTTTCTTTTCTTTTATTTATTTATCTTTTGTTGTTTTATTATTATTATTGTTATTTCATTATTTTCTCTTTTTAGTGCAATTATCCCTTTAATGCAAAATTGAAATTGCATGATATGAAATTGCCTTGAAATTAGTGATTGTCAGTCCGATTTTCACGCCCGAAATCCGACTCGCAATCACTTAAAAAAAATCGCTAATCCGGTCTCTCGCCCGAGATTTGATTCAAGATTTAGGTAAAATTGGCCAACCCGATCTCATGCGCGAGATATGGTTCGTCAATTTGGGTATCAATATTGCTTGATTTGCTGTGGTGTCACTTAAGTTAATTTAAAACAAAATAAAAAAATGTAGGTTAGAATTAGGTTTATTTCTTGTTTTAGGGTTTACATATTTAGAATAGGAATTTTATTTCGAATTTTTAAAAATTCAAAAATTCAAAAAAAAATCAATTAATTTAGGTTGCTAGTCTTTTTTAATTTGGATTGCATGTCAAATTATTTGGCAATTATTAATTTCGAAATTGAAAAAAAGGAAAAACAACAAAAAAAGTCATCATGCATATGTCATGTAGAATTAGGGCATTCTTTGTACGTCATTGCATATTAGGATAAAATTGCATTTTTCATTTTAAGTTTAGATTGATTTTCTAGATAGATAATTTTTGCATTTTTCTTAATTTCGAATTTCATGAAAAATACAAAAAAGATTGTCTTAGAATAAATTCATTTCAGATTCTAGGATAGATTGCATTTTTTAGGGAATAGAAATATCATGTGCACGTCATATAGAATTAGGTTCATGAAATGCACGTCATTTAGTGATTGTTGCTAGGTTCATTTAATTAGAAATTACTTTACTATGTCATATAGTTTAGGTTATATTTCCATGCCATATCATTTAATATTAGATTAGAAGCATTGCATTGCATATGAATTATATTCTCGTTAAAAAAGTGAAAACAAAAATTGAGTGATGGCGTGTTAATTAGAAATCATATCTAGGATTGTTGATGTGAATTCTGATCTAACATTGCAGACGCTTTTGTTGCTTTGAGGTAAGTTTAGCAATTTATCCATTGTTTACCTGGGTGTTAAATTGGTGGATTGCGCACCCGTATGATCATCTCACAAGTTAGGGAAATAGATTTTAAATCAATTTAAACTACCTGCAAAAAACATTTTTGAAAATAAAATAATGGTACCAAAAGGGCATTAAAGAAATCTAGTGTAACCAAGTCCTCGTATCCATAATCTCTGGTTCGTAGAAGTAAAGTAAAACTCCCGTTACTTTACTTGAGTTTCTAATCGACCCACCAAAAATAGATTAGTGGCGACTCCTAATTAAAAATCAATTGCATGTTAAGAACTTGAAACATAAGTCGCGAATTAGTATGGGCTTGGGAGAGCCCGAGCTAAGTCTAGGCTTAGCAATCCATTAGCCTAATTTTAGGTGGATCACCCCGAAAAATTGGTCGCGACACATATTTACAGGAATAATTTAGGAAATATAATTGTATTAATAAAGGAAGATAGGGTGTGATTTTTGATATATTTAGAAAATAAATAAATTTTTGACAATGGTAAAGTTATGATTTAATTTTGATTTTATGTGTTTTGTTAAGTGCAGAATTATCATTTTACCATTGTCTAAAAATACGTGGTTATTATTCTTTAGTATATAACTCCTCTCTCCCGTTCACTTTTCACTTTCCCTCTCTCCCTTCTCACATGTAAGAAGGGCAGCTCGCGAGACGTTGCTTCTAGCAAGTCACCCCAGTCGCATCTTGAGCTGCAGTCGTTGCGTAGCGAGTTGTGGCTATCGCAGCATTCGTGAGTCATAGCAGTAGCATGTCGACTCACAGAGGTCCTGTCCCCTCACTCATGGCCACCTTTCCCTCCCTAAATCTCAAATCTCAAAGATCCACAAGGCTAACGCGATGATCGGCTGCACATCCAACCACCCCGATGGGGTGGTCGCATGCGTCAGACAATAAATTACCACCATTGAGCCACGACAAGCATGCAGTGATGACCTATGAAGCACAAACATGTTGCCCGCGCTTCCGTGTCGTGTCCGATACATGTCGGACCATGTCGGACACGTCAACACGTGTCGGAGCGTGTTGGACACGTGGTCAACTTTTCTCGACACGCGTGTCCGGAAGACCGATGGAGGGTGGAGGCGAGGGAGGGCGAGGGAGCAGAGGCCGTGAGTGACGGTGAGAGGCGGCTTGAGAAAGAGCCGAATAGAGAGAAAGCAAACTCTTGCCGGCGAGATGAAGCCACGCAACGGACCACCACGACGGCGAGAGATGGCAAGAGAGAGCATAAACTGAGGCGAGGGCTGCCACTGTTGCGATGGATCGTCGATGAGGAGGAGGAGAAGGATCAAGAGGACGAGGAGAGGAAGGGGGTTGTGTGGAGAGGAAGGTGGTCGTGCGGTGAGGAGGAGGAGGAGAAAGATCGAGAGGAAGAGGAGAGGAAGGGGGTTGTGCGGCGAACGGCAAAAAGGAGGAGGAAAAGGAGGGTAGCTAGGGTTTTTGATAAGCAAAAGGGGGACGATGGCGTGACTGTTGTGTTTTGGGGGAGGGGAAGTGACAAGCGGACAGCCTGTCTGTCGATGGGGGAGGGAAAAAAAGTAAAATAAATTTGGGGTGGAGGGAAATGGACAAAGGAAAGAAGGGGTGGATCTTTGGGGATTTTTATTTTTAATGGGAAAATTAAATAAATGAGATTAAAAAATAATTTCGAAAAATAAAAGTATTGAATTTTGAATAGTGATAAGTTTTGGTCATTGTAGAAAATTATGGATTTATTTAAATAAATTGATTCTAATTTATTATTAATTATTTGTTTCATCAATAACTTTTGTTAAAGTTAAAAACATGTTTCGCATTAACTACGAATATATCTTTCGAATTTCCAATGAATTGATTTATTAATATTATTAGTATAATTATAGGCTCTTTTTTTAATTAATTATTTATTTATGAATTTGAATCAAATTAATTAAAAATAAAAATATTCAATGTACAACATGTCGCAACGTGTCAGAATTCTCTATTTTTTAGAAATGACGTGTCGACGTGTCGTGTCGTGATATGTCACGTGTCCCTATCGCGTGTCGGTGCTACTTAGGTGATGACCAGCCACATTATGGTGATAGCTTAGGAAGCATCGATATTCTCTAAGAGCCTTCATGTCGTGTCGTGTCAAACATTTCGATATGTCTGACATTCTTTGAGACTCGGCCAATACATGTCGAGAAATCCAATATTTGATTAACTCTCCTGACACTCTTCGACACACAAGTCGAGAATTCTGACATGATTTTGACACGCACGAGATTGATTTTAAAAATTTTCAATAAATAAATAGTCAAAATTTAATTATGTAAATAAATAAAAATTAAAATAATAATTGGGGAAAAAAGAAAAAGCTAGCATTCTCTTCTATTCCGACTCTCAATTCCCATCACACACAATTCATCTCCGAAATTTATTTTCTTCTCCTCTTCCAGCATGCTTGGACACATGAGTCTAGAATGGGAATTGCTTATTATTATTATTTTTTACTCCAGGTTTTATGGATTATTGTAGGCGAGTTGAATTTTTCAAATTGAAATAATAATGATATTAACAAATGGTGAATTGATGTTTTAAATGTAAATTCATTTTAGACTCTTTATTTATTTATTATGAATTTGAATCAAATTAATTTGATTAAAATAATCGTAAAAATGATAATTTATCATTTATATATAAAAATATATATTTAATATATAACATGTCCTAGCATATCGAAATTCTCTATTTTTTTAGAAACGACGTATCTTCATGTCCAATCATGTCGTTTCGCGTGTCACGTGTCACGTGTCGATATCGATGTTACTTAGGTGATAGCTCACCACCTCTCTCTAACTATTTTCCTTTTATTTGTTTCTTTATTTTACTAACTTGGTGCCACCAAATATACATGTAGACTCCGACGTCCAACTCAGCATGCCAGGTGTCCAGCTCATCTCTTTGACGAAGTATTTTAGCAGGGGATTCAAAGATTCAATAAAAAGAGTCCTTCAAACCCTTTATGTTATTTCCAATATCTCCTGCGGGGTCACCGGTCTGATACAACTCGAATTTTGCAAGTTAGTTGTCACCGACTAATCGAGCCCGGTTGGTCGGCTTTTTCCAAATCTTAAGTTTGGGTAATATACGATATATAAATTTGATCATAAACTTAAAACACCAAATTAGAGTTACCACAAATCGATTCGGAAAACTAGATTGATTGGAAATCCAAATGCATATATGGACGAAACAGGTGTACGAAAACCGAGAAATCTTAAATCTTGTGGCTCTTAAACCCATGTATAACTCAATTTTTTTTGGGATGGGCTACATATGAGCCACTTCAAATTTAAAGAGCTCACTCATAATGAATTTAAAATTTAAAGCCTAAAATAAATTGGTTCAATTTAATGCCCATTTCCAACCCACTAGGCCTCAAACTCCTTGCTCTCTTCCTCCAACCTAGCTTGAGATGCCTCTAGCTTGCACCTCAACCTCTTGGTTGACGCTTCGAATTATGCGATCCGCTTCACCGACTTGGCAATCTCGGTGTACTTGGAGCAAATCACATCCTGTAGTAATAGGATAGGGACACCATCTCTCATACGAGCTTGTGCTTGAGGAGCTACTCATGCTCACGGAAGTCCTCGAAAAAGCAAAGGAGCCTGAAGATGTCTGGCGCACGCGCCTAGACCTGCACGAAGGAGCGTAGGTAGTAGGCATCGAAGGAGCAGCCGAATGCCGCCTTCTGGGAGGAGGTCTTGTCCAAGCTCAACGATGGCAATGATGGCTTTGACGGATCATTGGGGACCAAATTTTATAGTCATTTGGGGCCATCTTCTCCCTCAAGCATGCATTTGATTAGGAGTAAGCGCTTTCAAATTCCGTATAGGTTCCACTTGGAAATTTAAACGTAGAACACACCCATTGGAACACGTTCCTCATTTTCTAGAACCTAGATTCTACCCTGCACACCTAGGAATCTGAAACCTATCTCATTACATGTTCTAGTGTCGGTTCCAAAAGCTACCCAAGTTTCATTTTTATTATTAATTGAACGATTGTAATGAATTATCATATTTAATAATCACCACTTGCTGTTACAATTCACTGACCATAACTTATATATAATCACATGAAAAATATGAAATATTATTAAAGTAAAAGCCTTAGTTATTAAATAAAAGCTCAAACTAATAATTCCAGATTATACACTTATTGTCGAACGCCATAGAATATCAGAGGATCATGCATAGACATAGACCAAGAAAAAAAAAAAAACTTATCCCATGTTTTAGGTTCCAAGTTTCAAGTTCCACTAACCTAGAACTTGGAACCTACCCATTAAAATAGGTTCTCCAATTTTTGGATCCTAGAACCTATCTTACATTCCTTAGAACCTAGAATTGGACAAGTTCCCATCAATCCGGTTCTCAAATCCTAGGTTCTACCTTGAAACCATACTCATCCCTACGTTTGACAATTTGTCATCGGTTACTTTATGTCGTTTGCTTGTGATTTCCATTACTCTCTCTCCCTCACCATTGCTTTTTTGTTTTAATCATCTTCAAAAAGTTCCTCATCTGGGTTCTCTCAAACTGGAAAGTGGTACAACTAGAATGAATTTATGGAGTTGATATTGTGTTTTAAACTTTCCCAAGTACTAATAGTATCTAAATGAACTCAATTATAGGTAAATTAGATGATTTGGAAGCTCCAAAAACCACAAGATCAATCATTTGATCTTAAAGGAGCCACACCTTCTTAGAATAGAAATGTCTCTGTTTTAAATGAAGTTATGGCCCTCAACTTATGCTCTAAACTTTCTCAAGTATGAAACACAATTATAAGAAAATTAGACGATATGTAAACTCAAAAAACCACAAAATGAAGTATTTGACCCAAATGGAGCCAATATTTCTTAGAATGGGAGGCTCTTCTTTTGAATGAACTTATGCCCTTCAACTTGTGCTTTAAACTTTTTCAAATACTAATAATATATAGATAAACACAGCTATAATTAAATTAGATATCTAAATACCACAAGATCAAGCATTGAGAGCTTGTGCTAATTCTAATAGACAGTGGGGAGGAGTGCTATCACGATGCTATGTGTACTAGCGCTCCATGCTTGAAGGTTTCGAAGTCTTCGATTGAGCAATGTGTGTGTGTTGCTGAGGCTGTTCACAATTAGCAATGGAGGGTCTCTTTGTGGTTTGAAATTGGAGCAAAGGGGGCGAGGTTTGTGGAGGACGGAGTGTTCGTTGTTCAAGTTGGAGCGTTGGTCGTTCAAGTTGGAGCGTTGGCTGAGGGCTGCAGAGGACAGAGGTGAGAAGTGGGGGCTCGTTGGGAGGGACGCTTTCGCGTACTCAGTGTTCTAGGCGATGGCCGAGGTGTAGCGGCAGTTTAGGGTGGTGCCAACGGTGAAGGAAGGGGCAGAATGCGCGATGGGAATCTCTTGAGATGTTTGTTTCTTTATTTTTAATATATTTTAAATTTGCTAAAATGCTTAATTGGTATAGTTAAAAAAAAAAAAAAAACTGAGTTATGTGGATGGATTGGGTTTGTGTTAGATCTGAGTTGAGTTGAGTATGTGTTGTCACGCCCCGATCCTCGAACGCATGCCCATCCCTCACCTGGTCGATTGATAGCGACATTGCAGGACACATCGCCAACCCTTTCTTTTTAATATGCAAGCGGAAACATATATTAAAATCCCCAGACAATAAAACAATGGGATAGAAAAATAGGGTTATAATTTTCACCAACTGAAAAACCCCAACCAAACTTTTATGCACAGCAAACCATATAGTATATATTACAATACTATTTCCAGAAATCTGATCTATCATACATCAGTCCACAACTTAAGGTTTGCAAAACAGGATGGGGTCTCAATCATCATCCGGGTTATACTCTAGATCATCCTCCTCTTCTTCAGAGTCTTCATCTAATTCCTCTTCTTCAGGGGCCTCCTCCTCAGACTCTCCTTCAAGTTCCTCTTCTGCTTCTTCCCACTCCAGATCCTCCTCCAGTCCCTCCTCTTGCTCAACTATCTCCCATTCCCCTTCGCTCTAGTTAGCACCCTCGGTTGAGTATACTTGTGACTTAGGATTGCTCTTGAGTTTGGGATCTTTGGCATCCACTACTGACCCACCCTTAGGGTCTGCCGTCCTTAGTCCGAATGCTGCCTCCAGAACGTACAGAGGCACATCGTCTTCCGGGATGGGACATTCTCTTCGCCCATCATGGTAGTGACGATACCATGATCGATACTCGTGGGGTACTAGGTTGTCTCTATTCACATCAACCCAGACCTTGGACTCTATCAACACATACTCTAGCCCTTCTTGGGGGTGGTGTATCAGGAAGTGGTATCCTACCTCAGTGATCTCTTCAGGAATGCCAAAGTGCATAGGAGGACGAGGATGTGGATGTGTTGCCATCTAGGGCCAGAGATGGTTATACAATAACCAATGAGACAACGTCTCAGCAAGTTCTATCCCCTAAGACCCGATTAGTAAACCAATACACTATGGGCTGCCTATGCACACACGAGTCAGAGGACATACCTTAACCTCAGACTCCACCTAGGCACCCAATTACTCAACATAGATCGAACTATCGATCAATCGACCTAGTCAATTACATGTCAATCAGACCATCTCTTGGTCGTTCTCATTCATACTATACAATTCCCACGATAGTATACCTAGTCACCGATCCACGTGCATTCTCCAAGGCGCCATATTCGCCAAGGCGACGTACTTAGTCACCGAGCCACGTGCATTCTCTAAGGCGTCTTATATGCCAAGGCGACATGCTAATCACCGAGCCCCGTGCATTCTGTAAGGTGACTTATTCACCAAGGCAACGTACTAAATCACCGAGCCACGTGCATTCTCTAAAGCGATGTACCAAATCACCAAGCCACGTGCATTCTCTAAGGTGACTTATTCACCAAGGTGACGTACTAATCGCCAAGCCACATGCTTTTTCCAAGTGATATATATAATCAACGATTCACATGCATTCTCTAAGGTGACCTACTCGCCAAAGCGACCTATTTGGTCGCCGAGCCATGTCATACAACATTCTTTCTCATCTTTTATTATCCCCGATAAAATATCGTGTGTGGGTACACGGTCGGCCTTAGCCAAAATATGATAATTTCCTTTTCTATAATTCCCACCATTTTCTGTAGTCCACAAAATTTGTTTGGCATTGTCAACCGATGCCCGCTTATTTTTCACAAATAAATCATTTCAGCACAAAATAAAGCTCAATTAAATAAACGGACTACACCACGACAATCAGCATAAAATTCTGGTCACCGGCCATCCAGGTTGAATTTCCGAATAAATAAATAATTTCGAAAATTAATTATTAAATACTAATAAATCCAATTTAGGCCCGTAATGCCTAATTGGAGGCCGAGACGGACCGGGAAAAATCCCGAGATCCATTCAATAATTAATATAACATGTCTACTCACTAATGGCTATATCTAACCACCTAACATGCATTATTAAGTCACTAATTTAATTAATCTAAACTAATATAACCTTATAATCATGCTTAAGTAACACTAATCAATCCTTAAGCATCATTAGCAAACTAAGCGGGGTTTAGTGAGTTAAACTCACTCATTTAACAATCTGCTCGGATTGAAACATTGGGAACGTCGCGGGGGACATTTTTCTCCAAAGCGAGCCTATTGTCTGGGGCTCGGAACACCTCAAAAGAGGGCCTACAAGTTGCTGCGAGACCCACAAATCTGCTTGCAGCTCTTGCTGCAAAACAGAAGGAAATCAGCTCGGTTTGGCACGGTGAGGCTTGGGGAAGCAACGATGGTGGTTTCGGATCCAAACCGATGGCTTGGGAGGCTTCCTCAGCCCCTTGCAGTGGCTGAACAAGGCTGGAACGGTGAGAGGGAGCTGCTGAATGGCAGAGCAGGAGCGGTTGGGCAAGCGTGGGCAGCACGCAAGGCGACGGCGCACGAAACAGCGGTTGGTGGCCTCGGCGGTGATTCGGCGTGCAACGGGCTGCTCCGATCTTCTTCCTCAGGTTGCTGGTGGTGTCGCACGGCTTGGAGGAAGGAGAAAGATGGGGTGGACGGCAATGAGGGAGGGAGAGAGAAGAGTGTAGTTTGCCTTGGTGGGGTCCTTTGGCCAAATTTTCCACATGTCTATCCCCTTAAACTCAACCTTGGCCATGCATGGATGCCATTTCTCCACCCAAGCACTCCTCACAACTTCTTGAAGTGGTCCATTTTGGCTAGTGGTAGGGGAAGCTACGAATTTGGCACCAATTGGCTTCAATTGGATGCTTGGTCCACTCAATTCCACCTCATTTGGCCTCCATAAAATCAATTAACACCTTAATGCTTCCATTGGTATTTTTCCTCATCCAATAATCCATCGTGCTTTCCAATCTTGCCATCAAAACAATTACCAGCTTTTTCTGCACAAAAAACGGTTCCGTGATGACTTTTTCCCAAAAAGTGTCGAGTTACAAAAAATTCTTCTGAGATTGAGTCGACACTCCTAGAATTTATTATGACATGAAAAAAACTTCAATTTCTGAAATCGGACTTGAATTCGCGGTTAATTTCCATTTAGCACGTTTTTAGCATGACCTAGACTATCGAGTAACTTTCAGAAAATTTTAGTGCAAATGACCCGTGGTCGATTTTTTTTGAGCCACAATGAACACACTCGACTCATTGGCAACTCTCGGTTGTCGTGAAAATCTCGAAGATCCAGATACGGACACAGGGTACCAAAATAATAAGAAAATCAGTCTAGTGCCGGCTAACGAGAATTTTCTAATTTAGTGGTGTCACCCACGATTAGCCACACATCTCGGTCGAACCAGCCTATCTCTGATTTGAAATCGATTTTATACTGTGCCGTAATAGCCTTTAAAGATGGACATGGTCGAGTAGTCGATTCTTGGTTGAATTCTCAAGTCTATTGCATTAAAATTCCTTAATGGTTTCCCCAAATAGTCTAGTTATCTCGAGAGTGATCAGCTTTGAGAACAACCCTATAGGCGTGTCAAAAAAATGCTCGATTTATTCAGTAGAAAACAGGGTTGAAAATCTGGGATGTCACATGTGTGATCTCAATTATATAGAAAATAAATGCGTCAATGTGAGTTAAATAAGTAAAATATGAGTTGAATCCTTTTGTGACCCACCCAAACTCCATCCAACTCACCTATTTGCCGCCTCTAATTATGTGTGGGATATATAGGTCACCACAACAATAGAGGCATTTGAACATGACTTGATCTTTCCCCTAAGAAACCGACTTTGGCATCGAGAGAGAATAGAATCGAACTTTTTATCGGTGAATGTGTTATGTTTTTCATCACAATAGTAGGCTAATCAGTCACTTTCAATCTTTATTGGAAGGTAATAAAAAATAATGTAGTGGAAGCATGCTCAAGTCCAATTTTATTTAATTCTATTATTGTCACCATAATGGTAACTTTTGATGACACATACATTCCGCAGACAAGCTCCCAAACCCTTTATTCTTAGTATCTATGTGACATGACTCGCTTGATGAGCATGACGAACTACAGAACAGAATCAAGCTACAATCTTTATGAGACCGTCTTCAATCATCTGTTCAAGACTCCAGGTATCGTAGTGGCACTTATAAGACCAATACGCCCACCCGAAAGTGGCCTGCCTGTACACGTCTTGCTGGGCCTTTGCGAATCTCCGCGAATCCTCCTTTGTTGCCCCATCGAAGTCCAATGCCGAGGTCCATTCCCCTGCAAAACCCATTTTAGCTCACAAAGATCATAACATGTGTGTGCTCTCGCGTGCACGCGTCGTGTTTGTCTGTGTGTTCTATATAAACATGCTCTTGTTGCTTTCCGACTACAGGCTAGGACTCACCAACAAAGCTCAAGGGGCCCCTTTTTTGGGTTATTTTGCTCAGATCATTCTCTCTATCGACATAGATGTAGCCAATGTTCTGCTGCAGATTCCACTGCTTAAACTTCGGATCGTAGAGGTTGTAGTAATGTACATCAATAACTACTCGGCTCAAGCCTCTTGCAAATTGAAAGAGCTCTAGTGGGTCGGCTGGTCCCAACCGGTTAGACAGGATCACATAAGCATCCAGAGTGTACCTCCTCACAGCCTCGTAACCTAACCGGTAGTAATCAATAAGATTGTCCAACTTGACATCTGGGGCTCGAGGCTCGTTCATCAGCTCAATTGCGATTAATGCCGAATGGTTGCAATATCTATTTGACATTCACAAGTGAGCATGCTTTAGAAAACCAAATTAGATAAGATCTAGCATGTTTACATCAACAGCACTGAATCCAATTCATCGAAATACTAATGAGATATGTGTCATGAGTGATATGTCCAAAGTGAAAATTCATTTCCCAGACCTTGCTGCTAGGAATTCTATAACTTTCACAGTCTCCTGAACGTAAGAGTCACCCCATTCCACAAATCCATCCCTTGTCGCGCTATGAGATTCGCCGTTTTGTGATCCCGGAGCAGCATGGAGATCAACTATTACCTTCATACCATAATTCCTGCGAAAGAAATATTCAATTATTCAAGGTTAGACTCATAGGATTCTCTCAATTTCGATCACTACTGATCCAATTTTCTATCAGAGTTATTTGCATAAGATGTAAATGATTGAAAAGTTGCTTACTCTGCCCATGTAAAAGCCCTGTCCAGTGCATACAGCGAGCCTCCCACAAAAGGCTTCGGCGGTGTTGGATCATATGCAATCCACCATCCTACCGGAATCCTCACGGCATTTACATTATTGGTCCCCATAAATCGGAAGTCCTGCTCGGTAATGTAATTATTCCAATGATCCTGCAGAGCACATTTGAAAATAGGTCTACTTAGTCTCTGTATCCTTATTACATGCTTTCTGTGCGACTAATCAATTAAGAATTACCCGTAAGAGTTGTGGGGCAGTACTGGGGCCATAGCCATTTGTTATCTGGTATTCGCCTTGTAAGCCACCAACAGTGTTTATTTCGAAGACGGACGGGTCATAATCATTCCAATTCGTATCTCCATTATAATCTGCTGTCACTGATGTCAGTGTTTTTGCCTGATCATCCATACAACGTTAGAAAAAAATTTACATCAATGATGTGACTGTATCCGTTTAACAATCGAGGAGTACGGCAATTTCTTCTATTATATTTAGTTGGGGATTTTGGATGATCGAATGGAAATGCTTTTGTAGTCCAAAAGTTCATTTTGATTAAAGAGTAAAGTAATGTTGTCGCTGAAATTACTGTTTTTTCGCTTTTCCATGACAGCTTTTCATTGCGAAAGGTGGATATATTATCTGCAGAAGATAGTATATTCGTCCTATTGCGTGGAGTGCTGCTGATGTTTATCAAACAAACCAGGGGTGTCCATCACGTCCTCGTAGCGTCAACAAAGTACAGAATGTGCCCATGTAACATGCTGGAACGTCTTAGAATAGTATATGCCAACACGAGTGCCATGTGATAGTTTCGTAGAAACACCATGTACTGATGTTTATATGACATTGTTTCTTATGTTGGTCATGTTTGTCAAAATTTATTCGGGTCTTTGTCTAACATTAGAGTGATAGGTGCAATAAATCAGCAACAGATAGCTTCATGCAATTTCTGCACCTTATGATGTACGCAAGGACTTCTACGTCTTGTGCTGTTCGGCACAACAACGTAGTCCTGCAAAATTTGTACTGTCGGAGTGAAGATATTATCAACTACAGGATGAGAAATCACTCTCAACCGTCAAATTGAAAACCACGGGATGAGCACAATACTAAAAATAATATAATTTACGTATAGCACTTACTTAAATCCCATAATTTTTTTTACTCACTTTAGTGCTACATCGATGTAAAATCGATCATTTGAGCGTCATTTCTGACAAATCATGCTACGTATATTTTGTTTTTAATTTGCCATTCAGACGCGTAATTTTAAAATAAATTGAAGTCCAACATGGAAATTTTTGTCCAGTGTGGCAAGAGTGTAATAAAGGTCATCCTTTCTTAATTTTTCTTTCAAACTTTCTCTTCTTGTCGGTGAATCACTTTTAATAAATTAATGAATCCAAATATTCACTTCAAAAAATTTATGGCACTCTGACTTCAGCTTTCCCACACATCATGTTGAATGATATATTATAAATTAATGCCATGTTGACTTTTTCGGTGAAGCAAAATCGCTCGTGACACTCAAGTAATTGATTTTTCAAATTAGTTATATTTAAGTGAGCGAAAAAAAAAAATTATGGCAATCAAATAAGTGACATATAAAATTTATGACATATCTAGTGAACTTACCCTTAAAAATCACTCATTGTTAATCGTTGTATGGGCCATGACGCAATGGTTGTGCAAGCCTCGGCAACAAAGAATGAGCCATGTACGCCATAATACAATGGGGACTATAGAAGTCATATAGAAGCTGGAATAGCGGGGATTACCTGGAGAAACAACCCATTAGATGCTCGGAGTCGCACTCGATTGGGATGGTTCGGGTTATAATTTCAAAAGTTTCCGAGGCACTCGGACTACCAGAAACTTCTGCAATCACTATTTTTTGGCCCTTCAGTCCAACGAAATTCTTGTTGAAAGCTCTGATGTTGAATTTAGTGTCGGTAATCCTCCACAGCTGCACCATAGAAAGGGCAAAAATTAAGGACCGCATGCGAATCTTTTCAGCTTGTCTATATGGGTGTGTGATTCATATTCCCCATTGACAAGAAGGCAAGGGGTCCACTCCCTGGTGAGTGGGCGGAGGTCCGAGGGCTGTCCCAAAGGGGGACATGGGGGGCAGCAGCCCAGCAACTTTAAAAGGCCTTTATAGTTTGGATTTGTATTTTGTTGGTAATTTGAGTTTGTGCTCAATAATAGCTATTGTTTATATATAATATCTTTCTTTTATAATTGAGAGTTGTAACAAAAAGGTAAAAGGTCATGATGTAGCCCTAATTTAAGGGTAAATCATAAAAAATCTTACATCTCGAATTCTCTTTCTTGCTTTTACTCTCTATTTCATTGTATATATGCGCCCTAATAGTTTGTAAGTTGATAGTTGATTATTGAAGATAGAAAACCATACCCTGAAAGTTTCCCAGCCAGCGGCCCGGTCGCGATTGATGACTATGTTGGCGCCTTCAGCGCACAGGAATTTTTTCAGCTGCGTCGACTTGAACTGCACTTGAGCCCCATCCTACCATTGAACTGGTTAATCTCAGTGAAAGTGAAGTAGTATTTTGATAGACCAAACAAAAAACAGTAAATATCCTCATCTTGAGGGGATTAATAGAGTTCATATTTACAAGTCAAATTAAGATCAAGTCCATAGTTATGTATGTCAGAGATCTAGCAATATGATGAAAAGCAATGTTCGATTAGAAACTAAGTTCTGGGACATTTGGGTATCTCAATTTGAGCAAATTGTACTACTAGTCTCGTGTTAGAATCATGTACTAAATTGTACTAGTCTCATGTTAGAATCATGTACTAACACACATAGACATGCCAAATAGAATCTGCATGTATAATTGCACCGTTGTTTTGTACTCTTATGGTTTTGAAACATCCTACACATTCAAGCAACAATTACAATTCATTCATATGTCATATTGGACTCGAGAAGAAACTTTGTGATCACCCGATAATACTAATTGTGAAACTTTAATAGAAGAGTGTGTTAGATAAAGTGAAATGTACAATTTTATGTACATGACATAATAACAATTCAGAAGATCATAGATACTTTTATCTTTTTATCTTTAAGTACCTACCAAGAGCTGTCCAATGAGCCCATCGAACCGAGAAGGCATCATCCACCCCTCAGTGACGAGCCAATTTCCGAGGTTGACAGCCCTGAGAGGCAAGTTGAACTCGGCCGTCTGGACGAGGATCGAGGGAAGGAACACAAAGAGTGAACAAAGCAGCACGAGTGGATGGTGACGACAGTGTGCCATTTCTGGCTCTCTTTGTTGCTGTCAGATTAAATGAGACACAGAGAGATAGAGGAAGAGCCAACACATTTATAGACCAGCAGAGAAAAGCTAAGAAGGCTTCGGTGGGATGTTGACTTGACGCATTTGAGAGGAATCCAGGCTTTGGTGTTTGTCAACTGAACGCATTTGAGAGTAGTGCAGTTGGGGATGGCCTTTATGCCAAACGCACTCGAAACACCAAGTTGGGTAAGAAATATTTGGGCCTATAGACTGTGTAGACCAAATCATATGGACCGTCAATCACATAGGCTCCAAGATGGGACTCATATGATTAATAATTCTGATGATATATGTACATATGATTTATAAATCATGTAATAACTTCTCTTTTTCTTGTCATATTATCTAGGGACACAAGCGTAAGACCCGACTACCTTCACAAAACACCTTGCTAGATCTATCAATCCGTTAAATCAAGACCTTCTATCTATGCAAATGGCCTAGATTTAAAGTAGTTTGCATAGACCTGATGAGATTCAAATAAATGATTTTTAGTTCTTTTAGCTGAAAATCATCCAACACTCCAAGTCTAATTTGATTCCAATTAGAAAGAGGGATCTTGAACAGATCTACTAATTCTTTGATTCTAGTTAGTAAGAAGGATCTTGAACAAAAAAAAAAATGAATCTAGAAGCCAAAAGAGAGCATCCTGAGCAATTGCTGTGCGGTTATTGTTGTTTAGGATGGGACATGGACACTTCTAAAAAGCTGAAGCCCAAAAGTTATTGCATAGTCATACTACGTGGATTAATATCATTTGAATTGTCACAAACACTATGACAAAGGGCGATTTTAGTCTCTTTGCTCAAAAAGCTACAGTACACTGTATATGGTAAAAAAAAATTCAAAAAAAGGGTAATATGGTAGGTAGTTGATATATTTTTTACAAAGATTTTCCGACGGAGACTTAGTGACAGATAGAATTTTTGCTGACTTGGAAATTTTTTCCTCCAAACCAACGTTGACTTGTAACATTGGAGGCCTGTAAAACTTCTAATCTTTCTCTCTCGTTCAACTTTTACTTTCCCTCTCGCCCTTCTCAGATGTAAGAGATTACCTCGCGAGGCGTTGCTTCTGGCAAGTCGCCGCAGTTGCATCTTGGGCCATGGCCGTTGCGTAGTGGCTATAGCGTCGTGAGTCATAGCTGTCGCATCTGAACTCACGGTTGTCCCGGCCCCTCATTCATGGCCAGCTTTCGCTCTCTAGCTCTCAGATCTCAGAGAACCGGAGGGTCAACACAGTGTTCGGCTGCGCATCCAACCACTCTGGCGGGGTGGTCACGTGCATCAGACTATAGATTGCCACCGTTGAGGCAGCGACTACCATGAGGTGGTGACCAGCCTCAACTTGGTTGCCATGGATACGAAGACCTAACCAAAAGAGTAACCTCTTATGTTACTTCCAACATCTCTTGTGGAGTCGCGGGTCAGCAATACCTCAAACTGTGCAATTTAGGGGTCACTAGCAAGTAGCGCCCGGTTTTTATGGTTTTTCCAAATCTTAGGTTCGGATAATAAATAAAAAATAATTATAAAATTAATACACCAAATTAGTGTTGCCACCAATCGATTCGCAAAATTTATGTCAGTTGGAAATATAAATAAACGTGGGAAGGAAACTGGTGTACGAAAACTTAGAAGTCTTAAGTCAGGGACTCAGTTTTGTGTGGGATAGATTAGAATGCAAAACCTAAAAATCTTAAGTGGGGACTTAAACTACCCATGGATGGATTAGCATTCCGCCAGGTTCTTTCGCTCTAAAAATATACGGATCATCTAAAAAAAAAAAGTAAACTCGTGACTTTGATTTTTTTTTTAGGTGGGGCGACTAATGTTTCTAATTTTATAACTAACTATGATTTTGAACATGACATGGCCTTATCTTTCCCCCAAGAAAGGGACGTCAGCATTGAGAGAGAAAATTGAACTGTTAATAGGTTAATGTGCTCGTTTTCACCACAAAATAGGCTAATCAGTCACGTTAATCTTTTCTGGAAGGTAATAAAGTAGGAATGTAGTGGAAGTATGCTCAAGTTCAATTTTATTTGATTCTATTATTGTCACCATAATTTCAACTTTTGATGATACACACATTCCGTAAATCCACTAGAAACCCTTTTAGTCTTAGTATTCATGATGACATGACCCGCTTGATGAGCGTGAGGGCCTATAGAGTGGAGTGAAGCTAAGTTTGTATAAGACCGCCTTGAATCATCTGTTTGAGATTTCATGTATCGTGCTGGCACTTATAAGACCAATACGCCCATCCAAAAGTGGCCCGCCCATACACATCTTTCTGAGCCATGGAAAATCTCCACGAATCCTCCTTTGTTGTCCCATTGAAGTCCAATGCCGAGGTCCATTCCCCTGCGAAACCCATTTTAGCTCATGACGGTCATGACATGGATCTGCTCTCGTGTGCCCATCGTGTGTACTTGTGTATTCTACGTAAGGATGTTCATGCTGCTTTCCGACCACATGTTGGAACTCACCAACAAAGCTCAAGGGGCCGTTTGCTGGGGTTACTTTGCTCAGATCGGAAGCTTTTGTTATTTACGTACATCTATATCAATCTATGTGCTAACAAAAGTAGTTATTGCTCGCTTGAAATCCCATCCTGTGTTATGGCCTCGTACGGACTTTATCTATTGAGTCATTACACGGATAGGTGCGTGCATTAATTCCCTTCATTGAAATCAGGGGCCGCGCAGTGTGCAGTGCATACAGAGTATATCGAAAAATTTGTTGTATGGCACGTGAGACTGAGAAATGATAGCCTATTATTTGTCTTTAAAAACTGAGTAACTGGTAGAGTTATTCAAAGGAGAGATGACAGACACATTCTAAAGACATATGAAGAGGCATCAAGAGCTCTTGAGATGTCAATGCTAGCTGAGGATCGTGGTAAGTGCACCGAACGTGGTGGAGTGCATCGATCCTAGCTGAGGCATCATGCCCGCTCTTTGGCTAGGATTAGGTGAGAAATGGATTTATGACATGCGACTAAAATTTTGATACTTCCGGAAAATGGCATTTGCGGGGGCTTGCTGGCCCCCTCACACGCCACGGGCAAGGTGGCTCTCACTGGCTGCAGGTGAAGGCTGCAACCCTTGCTAGCGGCCAGCAAGCTCAAAGAGAAGAATCTCAAAGATTTTGTAGTACCACAATCTATTTCAAAGATCCAGAACTATGAAATTGCTCCTTTCATTGTGGGGTGATGGCAAAATCGTATCATTCAAGTCTTTTCCATGCATTTCTTGGAGGTCTAGAGAAAGCTACAATCATTAGGACAAAAAAAAAGAAAAAAAGAAGAAGAAAGGATCTTGAAGGATTTCCAATAAATTCATTGATTTCTTACGAAAGCAAGTGATTCTTCATCTCCTTTTCACATTATCTGAACAGCAGGGACATTGAGGAATAAACTAAATCATTAGATTATAGATAATAAGTTCATAACCCTAGCCCATTCCCATATTTGCGCGGAACAGATTTATCAATGCTTTGTTTCAAGTTAGTAAGAGGGATATTGAACGAAGAAATAGATTTTAGAAACTAGAAAAAGGTATATAAGGCAATTGTTATGTGGTTATTATCGTTTAGTACGGGACATGGACGCTATTAGAAAGCTAAAGGCCAAAAGTTGGGATCATGTTAGGAAGCTGAAGGCCAAAAGTTATGGCATGGTCATACGACGTGGATTAATATCATTTCAATTGTCACAGGCACTATGACAAAAGGCGATTTTAGTCTCTTTGCCCAAAAAGCTACAGCACACCGTGCATGGTGAAAAAAACTAAAAAGGGATGATTTAGTAGGTAGTTTATATACATTTTTACAGGGATTCTCCGATGGGGACTTAGATAAACGTTTTGCCGACTTGGAAATTTTTTTCTTCCAAACCAACGTTGACCGTCACAATGGAGGTCTATAAACCCTTCTAATCTTTCTTTCTCGTTTCAATTTTTACTTTCCCTCCGGCCCTTCTCATATGTAAAAGGGTACCTCGCAGGACATTGCTTTTGGCAAGTCGTCGTAGTCACTCTGCTGGGGTGGTCACATGCGTAATACGAAGATCGCCACCGTTGAGGCGGCGACCGCCATGAGGTGGTGAACAACCTCAGCTTGGTTGCCATGGATCGAAGACTTAATCAAAATAGGCCTTTGAACCTGTTATGTTATGTCCAACATCTCCCGTGGTGTCGCTAGTCAGTAACAACTCGAAGTTTGCAACTTAGGGGTCCCCAACTAATAGCGCCTGATTCTTAGGTCAATTGGAAATTAAAATACCAAATTAGAGTTACCACCAATCGATTTGGAAAACTTATGTCAATTGGAAATCTATGAAAAAAAATGTGGGAAGGAAACCGTTGTATGAAAACTTTATCTTTATGTTGGGGACTCGATTGTGCACGAGACATTTATTATGCAAAACCTAAAAATCTTAAGTTGGGGACCTTGACTACTGATGGGATGGATTAGCATTTTGCAAGGTTCCTTCACTTAAAAAATATAGGGTTAAAACCACAAAAACTCTAAACTGGTACATTTTTGATAAATTTATCTCAAATCGGTATACTCGTGACAAATTTGCCTCCCATTAATTTTTGTTAAATTTTACTATCAAATTTGCTGAATTTGATAACATATGACAATTGATTGGAATATCAGTTTGTGATTTTACTCTCCGTTTATCATAGTTGTACTAGTTTTGTGATTTTTTGTGATATTAATCACATTTAATGGAGAGTATATTTGTCACAAATGTACCAGTTTAGAGTTTTTAGTGGTTAAAAATTAGTTTGGGGGTAAACTTGTTATATGTGTACTAGTTTGGGATTTTTTTTGTAGTCATTTATGGTGAATTTGTCACAAAATATACTGGTTTAGATTTTTTGTGGTAAAAAAAGTTAGTTTTTGGTAAATTTGTTATAAATATACTAGTTTGGAGTTTTTCATGGTATTAAACCAATAAATATAAGGATCATTTAAAAAAAAAAAAACACACACACACACACACATACACATACACACAAAAAAGCATACTGGTGACTTTGATTTAAAAAAAAAAAAATTGGGGGACTAATGTTTCATTTTTTTCTAACTAACTATGATTTTGAACATGACATGGCCTTATGTCTCAACCGAGAAACGGATTCAACTTTTTATCAATGAATGTGCTCATTTTTACCACGACAATAGGCTAATCAGTCACGTTAAGCTTTATTGGAAGGTAATAAAGTAGGAACGTAGTGGAAGCATGCCCACGTTCAATTCTATTTAATTCTATTATTGTCACCATAATGGCAACTTTTGATAATACATGAATTTTGTAAATAGATTACCAATCTATTCTTAGTATTCATGATGACATGTGTTGATAGATGAAGCTAAATCTTTTTTAGGGGCTTTTTTGTCTTTAACATTAATTTTGCTTTTAGGTTAAAAGCTATACCTTTATATCAACAATATTTAGACGCTAGCCAAAGAAAATAGAGAGGAAAGAAAAAGAGAAAAGAAAAAAGTGAGTTTTTTCTTTGTGAGTGTTCTCAATCTCTTTGTGCCCTAATATTAAGAGAAGATCATCGCTACATTGCAACTTTCTTCGAAGTCTAGTAAATTTGCAGAGTGCCTTTGCGCGGAGACATAGCCCAGGTTTAGGTGAATTTCGATAACAAATTTTCTAGCATATTCTTTGAAGGGCACATTTGATAACCATTTTATTCTCGAGAATAATTTCTGCTTAGAAATGATTCTTTTTTATTATGTTTTATGGACAAGTTTCTGAGTATTTGAAAGCGTTTAGTAACTACCCAAGATTTCTATTATTGGAATAAAAATGCGTTTAGTACGGCCCTTAAATTTTTTTGTGACTTAGAATTCTTTTAATTTTTAATACTTTTATTATATTTTTCTCCTTTAATTTTTTAATAAATTTATTATATAAATTTATTTTTTAAATTATTTTATCATATATTTTTAAATTTTATTATACAAATTTATCATATTTTTATATAATTTTATTATGTAATTTTATCATATTTTTTAAATTTTCTTTTAATTTTTAATATTTTTATTATATATTTTTATTATATAGTTATAATAATTTTATTGTATTTTTGCTTCCATCTAGAGAAAGAAGAAGAAAAAAAAAGGAAAGAAAGGGAAAGAGAAAAAGAAAACATGATTTGGCTTGGTTCTAGAGTTATTTTTCTGGAACAAAGAAACAATTTTTTTCTACTTTTTAGTTCTGTTCCAAATCTATTTCCAATAAAAAAATTGTTCTTAGGAACGAAAAAATTTACCAAATAGATTTTTGTTATTTTTTTGTACCAAGGAACAAAAGAATAGAATCATTCACTATTCGACATATTACCAAACAAGCCCTAATTCTATTTTTTAATATTATATTCTACTTGGGTATATTATTTGAGACTATTACTTTTTTGGAATCACCATGGAATTTCGTTATAACTAGTATTAAAGCCTGGGGTAGCTAATTGAGAACATCAATGATTTTTCGATCACATTTGATTGGAAGCAAAAAATATGACAGAAGTTAAAATCAAAATTAATAAGTTGGATGGGCAGGACTTTAGATGGTTGAAACCTAAAATCAAGGACTATCTTTATCAAAAAGATCTTTACACGGCACTTTAGGGTTGGAAACCCAATATTGTGAAGGTGGATCTAACAACAAACTCCGAATGAAAAATTCTTGATCGAAATGCATTAAGTGTGATTCGTTTGGGGCTGACGAAAAAGATAAGTATCGCATCGCAAAAGCAGAAACTGTAAAAGAAGTCATGGATATTCTAACGAATATTTATGAGAAGCTGTCCACATCAAATCGAGTATTTATGCTAAAGAAACTAGTTATGTGAAGTTATCTGACAAAGGTTCTGTGGCAAAGCATATTAATAGTTCCATACAGATCACAAGTCAGTTGGAATTCGCAGGCATAAATCTGGATATGAAGCTTCAAGCTTTATTATTTTTACGTTCCTTTCAAGAAAGTTACAATACCATAGTGCAGGAAACTTCAAGCACCATGAAGGATGATTTAACTTTGGATGAAGAGATGTAAAGGAAAGTCTCAGGTGGAGATAATTTTTTGGCATCTACATCTTCAACAGCACTAATAGTGGAGAACCGTGGAAGAAGTTGTTGGAGAAAACTCCTTTGAGGTTTTGAAGTTGACACAATTTGTTCAAAGTCTATTCTGAAGAATTCCAAAATTTTGTGTCAAAGTCTGAAGACGTCCAGACTCTGTGTCAAAGTCTGAAGACCCCCAGACTTTGTGTCAAAGTCTACCTACTTTGACAAATTTCAGACTGAACAAAGGTGAATGATGAAGACTTTTCCATATAAGGGATTATCTTTCTTTCTTCAAGAGATTGGTTCATATGGATTATTTATGGTCTTCTGGTTGGAAATATCACCCACAAGATTGGATATCTTTACTGGAATCAATTTAGATTCATCAAATCTTTTTGAAGGGCAAGTATTTTTTGGAAAGAATCTACTTATGGAAACCAAGATCCTGATTATATGGGGCGAACAGGATTGACAAGCTTTCATCACAATCTTCAAACGGCTCGAAATCTTCTTGATTGATTCTGTCCAACGAGTTGATTGGAAGAATTCCTTTGAAAAGTGCCAACGGTCGAGAAGGCATGAAGGAGTATTTAAGGAAGACTCTCCAGTTGTTTGACAGAGTGCGTGAAAGAGAAATTCCAAAGTCCTAAGCTTCCCATTATCTTGTTACTTCTTACTCTGTGCTCTAAACTGTACACAAAAGAGAGAGACTTATAGTGTGACTTCGTGAGAGAGTAGTAGAGACTCTTCACTATGAAGTTGAGATCGCAAGATTGTAAATTCTCTTTTGATTCATAGTGGAATCCAGCCAGAAGGCTGTCAGCGTGGGAGAGTGGACGTAGGCTTGAACTAAACCGAACCACTATAAATCCTGTGTTCATATTCTCTTCCCTGAACTTCTTTATTTTGTTTATAGTTCTATCTATGTGCTAAAGTCTGAACTTGCTCAAAATCTGTTATTATTCAGACTTAGTTTCTAAAGTAAAATATTTTTACTGTTTTTTGCGAAAAATTGTTTTCACACCTATTCACCCCCTCTAGGTGTTTATACTAGCACTAACAATTGGTATCAGAGCCTGTGTGCTTAATTTTTGAAGTGTTTTTACTTCTAAGCTAAAGATCCTCTATGGCTAGTATTTTGGCTCAAGGTTTGGTTAAAGGTCAAAGCAACACTAGACCTCATTACTTCAATGGAAATGAATACAATGTCTGGAAGAACAAGATGAAGACATTTCTTAGATCCAAAGATCCTCTGGAGTGGGATGTCGTAGAAAAAGGGATCAACCTTAAAGCTGCATTAGCTTCAAACCGAGGAAAAGAAGTCATTGATGCTGACGAAGCAACACAAGTTGAATTTACCAAGAGACAAGCTCTTGACGCGAAAGCAATCTACTCTTTATATTGTGTTTTATCTCCTACTGAGTATAACCGAATTTCTTTTTGTGAAACAGCAAAAGAAGTTTGGGACAGATTGCATGTAACCTACGAAGGAACTGATCGTGTGAAGGAAACCAAAATAAGCATTTTGCTCGGACAATATGAAGCCTTCAAAGTGAAACTTGGAGAATCTATTACTGATATGTTCAATCGTTTACAGAGATTGTAAATGGCCTGACTTATCAAGGTCAACCAATCTCAAGACCAATGAAAGTCAATAAACTGATGCGTGGGTTTTCGAAAGACTGGAATCATGTGAAGACTTCAATTAGAGAGACCCAGAGGATCATGCCTCTATTAGTTGGCGAACTGATAGGTACGCCTCAGTCATACGAAGTGGAACAAATAAATAATGAAGAAGATCCTAAAGGTAAGAAGTCAATTATTTTAAAGTCTAACGTTGATTCGGATGATACATACTTAGATTATGATATGGACGACGAAGAGCTGGCACTCATGATCAAGAAATTCATAAAGCTGAATAGAAAGGGAAGAAGATTCAACTGGAAGAAACAGAGCACACAAAATTTTTAGAAGAGACCAACTAAGGACAATGAAACCAGCAAAGATGTGATATGCTTCGAATGCAAAAAAAATGGGCATATCAAACCTAACTGTCCTCTATTGAAGAAGAAGAAAGGAAAAACTGAGAAGTACAAAAAGGCACTCAAAGCTAAAACTTGGAGTGACACCGAATGTGAGGAAAGCAAAGAAGAATATGCCAACATATGTCTAATGACTTATTCTGAATCAGACTCAGAATCATAAACAGACTCTGATTCAGTCTCAGACAAAGAAATTGAGGTTAGTGATTTAAAAATTCCCATCAAAGTCTCTAAATACATAGATGAACTTTGTCTCAGTCTCAAATCTTCTCTTAAAAGGATTTTTGAACTAAAAGGGGAGAATTTTAAGCTGAAGCAACAGGAAGTTTCTTGGGAAGAAAAATTTGAAAGTCTGAAAACAAGTTTTGATAATTTGAAAGAAAATTATCATTCTCTTTCAAAGGAAAACACCTTTTTGAAAAGTGATATTTCAATAGAACAAAAAGATTTTCGAAATGATCCGAGAAACTAAAGAAAATTATTTCAGCTCAAATACCCTACTTTAACAAATTTGGTTTGGGTATGACTTCAGAAATTGTTCTATTAATCGATTTTCGTAAAGTAAAAGAGAGAATCAAACAAAGACCTGCAAAGGCTTTTTACAAAACTCATTTTCAAAAAGTCTTTGTAAAACCTATTAGCCGAATTGCACTCAGATGTTCAAAGTGTAATAGCTTAGAACATTTCAAAAAAAATATCTCAAGGTTTGGAGATCAATTAAGAAGGACTGGGCTAAGACTGTTTTTAATACTAACCCTTCTGGACCCAAGAAAATCTAGGCACCGAAGAAAGTTTGAATTTTTTTTATGATCACAGGTCACTATCAAAAGGAAGATCAAATGGTATTCGGATAGTGGCTATTCAAGATATATGCCCGGAGACTCAAGCTGCTTTATAAAGCTTGTGAAACTGAATGGAGGAAAAGTATCTTTTGGAGGAAACAACAAAGGAAAGATTGTAGGATGTGGAACTATGAATATTGGAAGCCTAACTATCAATAATGTTTCCTTGGTGGAAGGATTGAAATACAATTTGCTAAGCATAAGTCAGCTTTGTGATACTGGTTTTAGAATAAACTTTCAAGAAGACATTTGTTTTGGAATGAGTCAAGACTTCTCTCAATCTTTCACTAGGCAAAAGCATGACAACATTTATCTTCTGGATGTAAACCCAGAAAGTTCTCAGTGTCTTATTTCCATTCAAGATGAAGCAAGTCTCTGGCATCGGAAGCTTGGTCATGTCAACTTGAAGCAAATTGCCAAAATTTCTTCTAAGAAGCTTGTTCGAGGACTTCCAAATCTGGCTTACCAGAAGAATGAGTTGTGCACTCCCTGTGTTCTAGGAAAACAGGTTAGAAGTTCCTTTAAACCTGTGAATCTAGTCTCTACCAATCGAGTTCTACAGCTTCTTCATATGGACCTTTTTGGTCCAACCAGAACTCAAAGTATTGGTGGAAAGAAGTATTGTCTAGTAATCGTGGATGATTACTTTCGCTTCACTTGGGTTTACTTCCTGGCAAGTAAGTCTGAAGCCTTCTTTTATTTCTTGAAGTTTACCAAGAAGGATTAGAATGAAAAAGGGTTATGCTATTTCAAGCATACGAACTGACTATGGAGGTGAGTTTGAAAATCAAGGACTTTGCCAAGTTTTGTGATGAATATGGTTTTTAGCATGTCTTCTCTTCTCCATATACTCCAAAAAAAATGGGGTTGTGGAAAGGAAGAACAGATCCTTACAAGAGATGGCCAGAACTCTCTTAATTGAGAGTAAAATAACCTCTCAATTTTGGGCAAAAGCAATTTCAACTGCTTGCTACATTATTAACAGAATATTCTTGAGGCCTATTCTAGAGAAAACTCCTTATGAAGTGTATAAAAGAAAGAAGTTGAATGTTTCCTACTTTCATATCTTTGACTGCAAATGTTTTATTCTGAAGAATGCAAATGATCGATCTGCAAAGTTCGAAGTAAAATCAAATGAAGGAATCTTCCTTGGTTATTCCACTTCAAGCAAAACTTATAGAGTCTTTAATAAGAAGACTCAATCTGTGGAAGAATCTATGAACGTGAAGTTTCAAGATTATCTAGAGAATCTACTCGACCATACTCAACTTGAAGAGTCTAAACCTGTTTCAGACTTTACAAAGTCTGTTTCCCCTGAAGAGGTTCAAACTTCTGGAGAACAGGAACAAGCAGATCGAGAAGATTCAACAACTACAGAGGATCAACCAACTTTCAAACCAAGCAGCAACTGAAAGCACAAGTCAAGTCATCCCAAAGAACTCATCGTTGGCAACATTGATGAAGGAGTTCGCACCAGATCCAAAGGAAGAGAAGAGTCCAGTGCTCTAGCAGTTTTTTATGAGATAGAACCAAAAGAGTAGATGAAGCCTTGTCTGAGGAAAGCTAGATAGAAGTTATGCAGGAAGATCTCAGACAATTCAGCATCAACGATGTATGTGAGCTGATTTCGAAACCCAAAGGCAAATCCATTATTGGAATGAAATGGATTTTCAGGAACAAGATGAATAAGAGTGATAAAGTGGTTAGAAACAAAGCAAGACTCATGGCAAAATGTTATACACATGAAGAAGGGATAGATTATGACGAGACCTATACGCTAGTAGCGAGGTTAAAAGCAATTAGATTATTACTTGCTTTTACTTGCTATAAAAATTTTAGGTAATTCCAGATGGATGTCAAAAGTACATTCCTAAATGGATTCATACAAGAAGAAGTATATGTGGAACAACCACCGGGATTTGAAGATCCAAGAAAGCCAGACTCAGTCTACAGACTAAAAAATGTCTTGTATGGATTGAAGCAAGCACCTCGAGCTTGGTATGAGAGGTTGAGTAAGTTTCTAATTCAAAATGGTTTTAAAAAGGGAAAGGTCAATACAACATTCTTTATTAAGAAAGAAGGAAAATACTTTCTACTAGTACAAATTTATTTAGATGATATTATTTTTTGTTCCCCTAACAAAAGTCTTTGCAAGAAATTTTCAAGATCTATGCAGGATGAATTCGAGATGAGCATGATGGGTGAGTTAACTTTCTTTCTGGGATTATAAGTTAGACAGTCGAAGAAATGTATATTCATTCACCAAGAAAAATATGCCAAAGATCTCATCAAGAAATTTGGTTTGGAGAATTGCAAGAAAACAGAGACTCCAATGTCAAGTTCTTTGAAAGTGGACAAGGATGAAGAAGGGAAGAAAATAGATAAGAAGTTATACATAAGCATGATCAGTTCACTTCTCTATCTTACTACTTCTAGACCTGATATTTTATTTAGCGTGTGCATGTGTGCTAGATTTCAATCTGATCCTAGAGAATCTCATCTAAGTGCTGTAAAATGCATTATTAAATATGTTGCGACTTGTCCAAAGCTGGGTCTGTGGTATCCAAAAAAATGAGACTTTACTCTTTTTGGATATTTAGAAGTTGATTTAGCAGGTTGTAAAGTCGATAGAAAGAGCACATCTGACACTTGTCAACTGTTGGGAAATATGTTGGTATCTTGGTTCTCAAGGAAGAAAAGTACTGTGGCTCTTTCAACTGTAGAAGCAGAGTATGTTGTTCTTGGGAGTTGTTGCTCTCAAATCCTATGGATAAAACAACAACTGAGAGACTTTGGGATTGAAGAATCGTGTACCGAGATCAAATGCGACAACACCAATGCTATTAATCTCACCAAGAATCTAATCCTTCATTCAAGGGCAAAGCATATAGAGATTTGACATCACTTTATAAGATATCATGTCCAGAATGGGGAGATTATGATTCAGTTCATTGATTCAAAGAATCAGCTAGTAGACATCTTCACAAAGTCCTTGGAGAAAAATCTATTTGAGTTTATTCGCACCAAATTGAATATTATTTCTATCTCAGAGTAAAGTCTGAAGTTGGTCAGACTCAGACATTTCAGATGCTACTTCAGTAAGAGAAAGTCTCGAATCCAGGTATTTTATATTTGGAATGAAAATGTATGATTAATCGAATCGTTGTCTACCTATTTTTGAAAGTTATCTTTTTTGAATTTTTTGAATTTTTGGCAGTTTTTATTTTCAGTTATTTCGAAAAAGGTAATTTTCTTTTTCCTTGCGACGGTTCATTTATCTCTTGTATTTGTGACCTTTCATTTTCTTTATATACCTTTTTGTATTCCTTTCGAGCACTTTTCAAAACCCTAGAATATAGACTTTTTACTCTCTCGTTTCTACTCTCTCGTTTTTACTCTCAAGATTATTCCGCAAGTTTCCATCTTTTACACTCGAATCAGTCTGAGAAATCCTCCAAGCATGCAAGTATGTCTTACCAAAGGAAATATTCCTGGATTGCTAACCAAGGACCACGAGGCATGCCAGAAGAACAGACTCTTTTCGATCTCACCTAGGACGACTCTCCTCGCAACTCTCCACAACATTCTCAGCAGCACTTTACTCAGGTTGTTTCGCGTCAACCTCTGGAGGAGGAAGTTGTAGAAGACACAAAACCTCTCAGAGCCTTTAGACCGCAGGTTCACTATAAACTTTACTCTCATTTAAAGTAGAGAGGTACTCCTATGACCTTTATAGATGAGTTTCTTAGAGAGAAAGGTTATAAGAACGAGACTTTGTTCTTAAGAAGGATGGAAGAGTTAGGTGTAGCACCTAAAGGATCGGCAGACAATGCCTTTCTTCATTTTCCTACAGACCCTAGGTTCGATTCTAGTCATCTTGAGAACAAGGATGATGATGAGAGATTTTATTCTAATTTTCAACCAAGAATGGGTGTTGCTGCAAATGTTCCTGGAAAAAGAACGAAATTGTTTCGTTCTAAGGAACACAAAAAGGTTTACTCACAGATGCTAAAGAGAGGGGTGATGAACCCTCGTACTGTTGATTTTGATTTCCTAGACTCTAGAAAGGTTAACTTGAGGGAGAAGTTAGCCTTACTTCAATTGGAGAATTTTTGTTCAGAGACAACTATTGCTTATCCAGAGTTGACTGCTTATTTCTATTCGAACCTTTCTTTTCTTAAACAGAATCATATCACATTTACTGTGTATGACAAAGCCTATGTGGTGTATGTAGACACATTGGCTGATATTATTGTGGTGGAAAGGAGTGGTTTCCAACCAATAAATATTTCATTTGGTCAAGTAATGAGATTTCTTATCAAGGATAGAGAACTAGAAGGAGGCATCACTTATTCTCGACTATCTACATCAAACCAAAGGCTGCATCAAAAACTGATGTTTTCAGGTTTGAAGCTCAGCTCATGTTTGCTATTCTCAATGGGATGAGGTTTTAACTTCCTCATACTATTTTGATGCACATGCATAGGACAATTATGAAGGGTTAATGACAGTTGCCCTATTCAGCGGCTAGTTACAAAACTGTTCAGACACTTTCAGATCATGTTTCCCACCTCTCTCTGCTCTAGAACTGTTGCTCCTATGGTTATATGACTAAAAATGATTTCAAATATGAGGTTGAAAGATCTTAATAAGTTATTGAGTGCATGAAGAATGAGTCCTCCAGCGAAACCAAAGTAGATTTTGCTGCAAGGAAAAGAAAAGGCAAGGAGGTTGTGAAAGTACCTGTGAAGAAGAGAAGATCTCTCATCCTGCAGGACGAAGAGGATGATGATGATGACGATCTCACAATTTCTGCCCTTTCCTTGAAGAATCTTCGAGGTTTTGGTGGTCCTGAGAAACCCATTGAAAGAGTCAGAGAAGAAGCAAAGCCAGAAGAAACAAAACTAGAGCAGGAAGAAGAAGGAAGAGAAGAAGAAAGAAGAGCAGAAGAAGGAAGAGATGAAGCAAAAAGAGGTCTTGTGGATGAATCTTATGAGGCAACTACTGCCATATCTTTATCTGAAGATTTTGAAGCAACTCGGAGTGGTCAAATTGGAGTACGTACAGAGGAAGCACATCACTCTCATCCTGAAAAGGAGAAGAATCAAGAAGAAGAAATCATGTCTCCACCTGTAAGCACAGAAACAGGGATTTCTTCTCTTGTTTTTGCGAGTGATAGTATCAATGGATCTCCAGCACACCCCGAAGATGTCTATGATTCTCATTTTCCTGAAGCTGACATTGCAAAATCCATTCATAGTCAAAGGACTAGACAAGTTGATGTTCCATCTACTCTCAATTCTCCTCGAACTCCACTTGCTGAAGCAAGTGCGCAGTCAGAACCAAATGCTGACTATCGAAGGATGATGAAGCTTCTTTTGGAAGTAAAGGCTCAACAATATGCTATGGAGATTGAGATTTAGAAATTGCATACTACGTTGCAATCCTCCTCTGACTTTCACACTGAAAAGGTACGGTCCTTAGATACTCAAGTCCAGATTTTGAATCCGCAAGTATCTCAGATTGTGGCCAAGCATGATCAAACTCTACAAATTATCAACTCCGTTCAAACTCACGTCGAGGTCGTTCATCACCAGTGCCAGACAATTGAAGAGATAGTGCAGTGAATGGGGGATTTCCAGCTTGTTCGAATTCGAAGACAACCTTGACTCTTTTTATCTCTTATTTATTTTGCCTTCTCCACTTTTTACTGTTGATAAAAATGGGGAGAATTTGTAGATTTTGAACTTGATTTTGAACTTACTTTTGAACTTTTTACAGATTTTTATTTGCAAATTTAAGTTTGTTTTGAACACTTATCCTGCAGCAATTCTTGCAGTAGTGATGTTTATGGATGTGGATGGTTAAATCTTGATATGTGTTTAATATTTTCAAGATTAACATGTTTTCTGTGGCTGCAGAATCGATGCTATCAAGATCTTCTACTAACTGTTTTTATAAGATATCAGGTACTACTAAGAGTTGTTTTGTAGGTTATGAATCTTTAAAATCTACAAGGAAGTTTTTTCACCATAAAAAATGGAGAGATTGTTGGAGAAAACTCCTTTGAGGTTTTGAAGCTGACAAAACTTGTTCAAAGTCTATTCTGAAGAATTCTAGAATTTTGTGTCAAAGTCTGAAGACGCCCAGACTCTGTGTCAAAGTCTGAAGACCCCCACACTTTGTGTCAAAGTCTACCCATGACAAATTCCAGATTGAACGAAGGTGAAGGATGAAGAATTTTCCAGATAAGGGATTATCTTTCTTTCTTCAAGGGATTGGTTCGTATGGATTATTTATGGTCTTCTGGTTGAAAATATCACCCACGAGATTAGATATCTTTATTGGAATCAATTTAGATCCATCAAATCTTTTTGAAGGGCAAGTATTTTGGAAAGAATCTACTTATGGAAACCAAGATCCTGATTGTATGGGCGAACATGATTGACGAGCTTTCATCACAATCTTCAAACGGCTCGAGATTTCCTTGATTGATTCTGTCCAACGGGTTTATTAGAAGAATTCCTATGGAAAGTGTCAACGGTCGAGAAGGCATGAAAGAGTATTTAAGGAGGACTCTCTAATTGTTCGATAGAGTGCGTGAAAGAGAAATTCCAAAGTCTAAAACTTCCCAGTATCTTGTTACTTCTTACTCTTTGCTCTAAACTGTACTCAAAAGAGAGAGACTTATAGTGTGATTTCATGAAAGAGCAGTAGAGACTCTTCACTATGAAGTTGAGATCGCAAGATTGTAAATTCTCTTTTGATTCATGGTGGAATCCAGCCAGAAGGCTGTTAGCCTGGAAGAGTGGACGTAGGCTTGATCTAAGCTGAACCACTATAAATTCTGTGTTCATATTCTCTTCCTTGAACTTCTTTATTTTGTTCATAGTTCTATTTAACTGCTAAAGTCTGAACTTGCTCAAAGTCTGTTGTTCTTCAGACTCAATTTCTAAAGTAAAATATTTTCACTGTTCTTTGCAAAAAATTGTTTTCACACCTATTCATCCCCTGTAGGTGTTCATACTAGCACTAGCAGAAGTAAAAGTAGAGGAAAATTCAGTGGATATTGTAGGTCGCAATCAAGGAGAAAGAGACAGATTGCAAAAGATGAGTATTGGTTTTGTCATCAGATCGAACATTAGAGGTTTGAATGTGAAGCTTACAAAAACAAAGAGCTAATATGTTAGTGATGAACCTTCGCTAGAAAACTTATGTTTGTCTGCAGGGATTGACTTGACGACAGACAAGTAGTTTATTGATTCCAATGCTTATTTCCATTGTATCTCGCAAAGAGACATATTTACTGATTATGCCAGTGGAAATTTTGGGCAAGTGGTCGTGAAAAATGGCCACATGTGTCTGATTGTTGGAAAAAGAATTGTAACTTTGAACATGTCAAGTAGATGATATCTAGTTTTGCATGAAACTAGACATATTCTAGAATTAAAGAAAAATCTTATCTCAACTAATAAACTTGACCAATAAGGGCAATCTTTTGGATGCGAAGAGTGGAAGATAATCTCAAGGGCAAGAGTAGTAGCAAAGGGAAAACATAGGGGTACACTTTACCTTATCCAGTGAGATAATATCAGTGATATGATTATAACTATAGTGGCAATAGATAATTTGTCTACTTTTTCATGTTATTGTTTGGGACATCTTAGTGAAAAAGGGTATAAAGCAGTTACACTAAAAAAGAAATTACTTTTGAGTTTTCAAAAAGTTGAGTTAGATTATAAGAGTTGCATTTATTGAAAATCAAAATTGATTAGCTTTCAACTGAATGGGCAACAAAATAAAAGGCCGAAAACTAGAGTTAGTTCATACTAATATGTAGGGAGTGGCTTAGAAACTCTCTTATGGTGGTAGAAGGAGTCTCAGATACCTAGAGTGCCAAAACTTGATACGAGAAGACACTTAAATACTAAAAGTTAGGAAAGTGACACTTAAGTACCAAAATCGGAGCAAAAATGGTCAATTAAGTGTCAACGGTGAGAAAATCCCACCAAAATGTTGACGTGATGATTTTCCAATGAGGCAAGTGAAAAAAAGGCTTCATTTTACACGCTAACGTGGCTAGACAAGTGCAGAAATTACGTCGTTTTGCTATCGATGCGGGTAGATGATTAATATAAATATTAATTAAATTAAATTTAAAACTTAATTAAAATAAAAAGGAAGATGAAGATTGCAAGCGGTGAGGGCTAAGCCCTTGCCGCCTTAGCTTGCTTAGGGGCCAGCGACCTTGGCCAACCGATGAAGGGCCCTAGCCATCGGCAGCCCTTGACCTGGCCAGGCAAGGGCCAATGACCCTCTCCCCAAATATAGGTGGGCGCTCGTAGGCCCTCTTCGCCGATCGGCTAGGTTATTGGCCCTTTTTAGCGACGGTGGAGAGGCGACATCGAGGGCTCAGCCCTCACCATCTGCAATCTCCATCTTCCTCCTTTTTTTATTAATAAAAAATTATTTTTAAGTTTAATTTAATTAATATTTATATTAAAATTCAAATCTACGCCAAAACAACGCCTCTTTGGAGTTTTTTGCTAAGTTAGCTCTCCGACGAGCCACATAAGTGAGCAATATTAATAAAAAATTGCCATGTATGACTTTTGGCAGGGTTCATCAAACCTGGCAAGTGTCCCATTTTTTTTTTTTTTAAAAAGTGGCACTTAAGTGACTTTCCTAACTTTAGTACTCAAGTATCCTCCCATACCATGTTTTGGCACTTGAACTGTTATTTTCCCGTGGTAAAAGATATTTTGTTACCTTCATTGATGATGCAACAAAGAAGACTTGGACCTATGCTCTTAGCGAAAAATCATAAGTATTCGAGATTTTCAACACGTGAAAGACAATGGTAGAAAAAGAGACAGGTTATCAGATTAAAGCTCTAAAGTCTGATAATGATGGTGAATATACGAGTAAGGAATTTGAAGAATATTTGATCCAAGAAAGCACACATGTGTTGAAAACTGTTCCTAAAACTCCTCAAGAAAATGGTATAGCTGAGAGTATAAACGGGACTATTCTAGAACATGCGAGATGTGTGATATTACAAGCAAATCTCCCACTACACTTAAGGGCTGCTACAATTGATACAACAATTTATCTAATCAATAGCAGTCCATCTAGTGTGTTGGATGAAGAAATTCTGCACGAGCAATAGTCAAGTAGAAAGATTAATTATTCACATTTAAAAATATTTGGTTGTGTTGCATATGCTTTGATCGATAGGGAGGATAGTTAATAAACTTGATGCTAACTCCTAGAATTGCATCTTTATCGGATATGGTGGCAATGAGTATGGCTATAGGCTTTGGGATTATGAGAATAACAAAGTCATCCATGGTCGAAATGTGATATTTCATGAAAAAAAGATATACAACGATCGTCAAACATAGCATAATAAGGCAGTAGAACCAGAACATGTTGAGCTAGATATAATGCCTATGAAGATGATTTCGGGAAATTAAAGTGCACCTGAAAGAGAGGTTCGGGATGAGCCTATTATCACTGTGGAGGCAATTCAAGAGGAATGCAATGATTCGGAGCAAACTAACAAACCTTAAAGGACTTGTCCAGAGGAGATCTAAATGTGTGAGAAAACCAAAGGTAATTTTTTATCCATTAGCTAATACTATTTTGAGCAATGTCTTACATAAAAATTCGGGATAATCAGAAACTTATGATGAGGTAAAGAAAGACACATCTCACATGCAGTGGGAGTGTGCCATGAAAAATGAGATGGGCTTGTTACTTCAAAACAAAACTTGGGAGTTGACCAAGTTGCCCACAGATAAAAACGCTTTCTTAAACAAGCGGGTATACATGATTAAGAATGAAGCAGATGACAGTATCAAATACAAAGCTAGACTTGTGGCCAAGGTTTTTCAAAAAGAAACGATCGGTTATTTTAAGATATTTTCACCTATAGTGAAAATGGCATCAATCAAAGTTTTACTGAGTATAGTTGCAGAGGAAGATTTTCATCTCGAGCAGTTAGATGCGAAAACGGCATTTTTACAAGGTAACCTAGATGAAGAGTTATACATGGTGCAACCTAAAGGTTTTGAAGTCAAAGATAAGGTGTAGGTATGTCGCTAGAAGAAAAGCTTGCAATGGTACTTAAAGTTTAATGGTTTCATGGAAGAAAACAGATTTGCACATTATGAGGTTATCATTGTGTTTATTTTCGCAAGTATAGCGATGGTGATAACTTGTATATCTTTTTATATGTGGATCATATGCTGGGGACTTGCTCAAATATGTAGAGAATCGCAAAAGTGAAGAAGATGTTACAATCACATTCTGCTACGAAAGATTTGAAAGAGGTTAAGAATGTTTTACGCATGAAAATCATTAAGGACTGAAAAAATAAGAAACTATGATTGTTTTAAAAATACTATATGAACAAGGTGTTAAAAATGTTTAACATAGATAAGGCAAAACCAATTGCGACTCCTCTAATGAGTCATTTCAAACTTTCCAAGGATATATGTCTGAGTACTTAAACTTTGGAAGATGAAATGACGGTAGTTCCATATGCATCAACAATAGGAAGTTTAATGTATGCCATGATGAGCATGAGATTAGGCATTGCACAAGTAGTAGAAGTTATGAGTCAATATATGCAAAACTCAGGTAGAGAGCATTGGAATGCAGTAAAATAGATATTGAGATATCTAGCAGGTACATAAAATTACTTTATTTGTTATGATGGTACCTCTTTAGAGTTACATGGTTATGTAGATGCAGATCACTCAAGTGATCGAGATAGTGGTAAGAGTACCACTAGATATATCTTCACAATTGCAAGTATAGTAGTGAGTTGGTTATCTTAACTACAAAAAATAGTGGCTCTATCGACGAAAGAAACGGAATAGCGATCATAGAAGTCTCCAAGAAAATTATGTGGTTACAAGATTACATTAAGAAGCTACATGGAAAGCAGCCAATAAGTACACTATGGAGTGATAGTCAAAGTGTAGTGCACTTAGCAAAGAATGCAACCTATCATTCAAAGACTAGACATATCTAAAAGCGTTATCACTTTATTAGGTCAGCATTGAAAGATAATGAGTTAAAGTTATAAAAGATTGATGGCTCGAAAAATCCAACTGCCAAGTTAATGGACAGAAAGAAACATATTTTTTATACTACTATTATTTGTATTACTCCATGTTGATTGATAAAGAATATCGCAAACGCACAAGTACTATAGTTACTAGTTTTTGAAGAAGATGGATGTAAAGTTGCTTGTGTATCGAGTATATTAGTATTCAAGTGGGATATTGTTGATAAATAAAGCCAAAAATCTTTTTAAGGGTTTTTTTGTCTTTTCAATTAATTTTGCTTTTAGATTAAAAGCTACACCTTTATATCAGTAATAGTTAGACGCTAGCCATCAAGACACTAAAAAATAAAATGCAGAGGAAAGAAAAAGATAGGAGAAAAAAGTGAGTTTTTCTTTGTAAATATTCCCAATCTCTTTGTGCCCTAATCTTGAGGGAAGATCGTCGATGTATTCCAACTTTCTTTAAAATCTAGTGAATTCACAGAGTGCCTCTACGTGGAAACATAGCTTAGGTTTGGGTGCATTTCAATAACAAATTTCTAGCGTGTTCTTCTGATTTTGTTCTTTAATATTATACTCTGCCTGAATATATTGTTTGCGAGCGTTATTCTTTCCGAATCGCAATGCGATTTCATAACAACATGGCCCGCTTGATGAGCATGAGGAATCAAGCTAGATCTTTATGAGACCGTCTCAAATCATCTATTTGAGATTCTAGGTATTGTACTGGCACTTATGAGACCGATATGTGTTGGAAAATATAGAGGAGAAAAAAAAGAAGAAGGCGTTTTGGGGGAAGAATACGTTACGTTGTGTTTGTAATCAGAAAATTAATTCAAGAAAGTGATAACGAAACAAATAAGAACTAAACATAAGGTACAACTAATCGAATCTCCTTAAGACAATTAGTTTTTGCCAACGGCACTAAGCAACTTCACGAACTTCGCCTCCCAATATACAACACCTTGAACTTGTTGATATCAACACTGTATGAACATGACTCTGTCGAATACTTCTTCAAACCAGCACACTTAAAGAAACTTGAAGAGAGAAGACACAGGTGTTTTTGCTTCTTCTTCAATTGAGGAATTTCAACTCTATTTATAAATTTTAGGAATTTATGTACAGAAGCAACACATCAACCGTGAATTAAATAAATTTAACAAATTAAGAGATTCATGAATTAAATAGATACACGAATCCGAGAGATACATAAACTCAGGAGATACATGAATCTAAGAGAAGCGTGAAATAATGAGATACATGAACGAAAATAACATATCTCATTTTGCTCACTCTTATTCATCCATTAACCCACCATAATTACAATAATACGCGCACTTGAAAGTGGCCCACCATACACATATTGTTGAGCCTTGGCAAATCTCCCCAAATCCTCCTCCGTTGCCCCGTTGAAGTCTAATGCCGAAGTCCATTCCCCCGTGAAACACATTTTTAGCTCAGGAAGGTCATGACATGAATATGCTATTGCGTGCGCATTGTGTGTACATATGTATTCTACATATGCATGTTCATGTTGCTTTTCAACCACCTGTTAAAACTCATCAACAAAGTTAATGAGTCGTTTGCTAGGGTTACTTTGATAATATCATAAGCTCTATTATTATAGATGTAGTCAATGTTCTACTATAGATTCCACTACTTGAACTCCGGATCATAGAGGTTGTAGTAATGCACATCGATGACCACTTGGCTCAAGCCTTCCGCAAACTAAAGGAGTTCTTGCAGGTCGGCATGTCCCAGCTAGTTGGATAGGATCACATAAGCATTTGGAGTGTGCATCCTCATGGCCTTGAAGCCTAACCAATAGTATTTAATGAGATCATTCAACTACACATTTGGGGCTCAAGCCTCGTTCTCAATTGTGACTAATGCCGGATGGTTGCCATATCTGCTTGATATTCATAAGTGAGCATGCTGCAGAAAATCAAGTTAAATAAGATCTAGCATGTTTTATATCAATATTAAGGAATCTGATTCGTCAAAATACTATTGTGACATATGTTGAGTGACATGTCCCTAGTGAGAATTCATTTCCTAGGCCTTTCTACTAGGAAGTCTATAACTTTCAGTGTCCTCAATTTAAAAGTCACCCATTCCAGATTTCCATCTCCCAACAAGCTATGAGATTCCCCACTTTTAGATCCTGGAATGGTATAGAGATCAACTATTACCTTCATACCATATTTCCTGTAACAAGAACATTCAATTATTCAAGGTTAGACTCACAGGACTCTTTCTATTTCAATGAGTTTTCCATCAGAGTTATTTGCATAAGATGTAAAGCATTGAAAAGTTGCTTACACTGCCCATGTAAACACCTTGTCTAGAAAATTTAGCAAGCCTCCCATAAAAGGCTTTAGCGGTGTTGAATCATACACAATCCACCATCTTGCTAGATCCTCGGAGCAGATTGATGTTTGTTTGCCATCAATTGGAAATCCTACTTGATAAAGTGTTCCGGTGATCCTACCAAACACATTTGCTAATAAAATATTGATCTATTTAGTCTTTGCATCATACTACATATTTTCTTTGCCACTTATCAAGTAAGGATTACCTATAAGAGTTTTGGGCAATACTTGGGCTATGGCCATTTGTTATTCGGTATTCACCTCATAAGCCACTAACTGCGATCATTTCGAAGACAGACGAATCACTATTATCCCAGCTCGTGCCTCCATTGTAATTGTTGGGAGTGTATAATAGAAGTTCGAGACCTTGCCAAGAGGGTGCCCAAATCCAAGCTTGTCATATATCTAGTATGTCCATCTTCACTCAAAAACTTAAACTAATGAGTTTTCAAATCAATTAGGATATATTGACTGTTTTACATCATACAAATTATCCAATGTGCATCCTAACAATCCCCTCTTCATGTGTGAACTCAGTGTTAAGTCTACCCCCATAATCCAAGCATCATTCTACATCAAGATATCTCACAACTTGAATCTCCATCAACACCCTACTTCATCTCAAAGTATGTCAATTAGGCCCATGTTACTACACCACAACGCCAGAACATGTTAGTGACTAGCTACCTTCATTGAAATATTCACTAAATACAATAGATTGGGGACCCACCAATCAATTATTGACTTTGACACTATTTATTACGGGCACACAGCATAAGTTCAATATATTCACCATAGCCAAGAGAGAGCTCAAGTTCAAACCCCCATTAACATATATAGTTGAACTCACATTCACTCAAAAATCTAAGCCAATGAGTTATCGGTCAACTTGGATATATTAACTACTCTACACCACACTAATCCGATGTGAGATTTCTCTAACTCAACTCACATATGCATCCTAACATTTCTTCTCCCACTTGGTGAATTCTTTATATGCTTCTTTAGACCCAACGCAATTGTACACTATTCAAACTTTTATGACCTTGCTGCATTGGTAAAAAAATCTGCACTATTTACTTGTGTGTCAATTTTCTCTAGCTTTATAACCTTCCATCTATTTTTTCTCGAATGAAGTGATATTGTATGTTGATGTGCTTTGTTCTTACAAGAAATCCTATATTCACTCCTCCTTATATAAAATCAAGTTCTTAAGACAATCTATGTAAACAAATCACCCCTTAGCAGCAAAAGTAGGGGTCATGTACTATGCCTCAATAGTAGATAAGCAACCATGCCTTGCTTCTTACTCATCCAACTCATGACTCTCCCAAATAAGAAAACAACCTACTGATAGACCTCATGCTATTAATGTCATCACCCCAATTAGTATCCGCAAAGCATATCAATTCTCACACATGTTGTTCCTTTTAGTTTTTCATGCTTTCATAAAATAACTCAAAGTTAGATGTATCATGAGGATAATGAAGTGCCCACTTTGTTGCCATCCAATGCTTTTTCCATGAATTGGACATATATTTTCTCAATACTTCCACTACTTGCATAATAAACTATTGCTATCTCTTCAACTTCCTCCTCAATCTTAGGACACTAGAGGCTAACAACTTGGAACTTGTTGGGTCCTCACTAACTTACATTCTGCCATGTTGAACTTCTTGAACGCATTTTCAATATATTTTTTTTAGATATATTCACCAAAAGTCTTAAGTTTTGTCATGAAAATGTAGCTGAGTCCTAAAATTTACAAAAAGTGCAATCAAGTTCTAAAACTTATCAAATTTATGCAATTAAGTAATTTCTTAATATCATTGATTTGACTAATGGAAGATACGAACATGGTATTTTTAAAATTAATTTCTATTTCCTACATGGCATTTTTAATTATTTTTATCCAATTTATATTTAAATTATATTAAAAAACTAAAAAAGAAAACCCAAAATTTTATTTTAAAAAACAGAACTAAAAGAAAAAATAGAGAACAACAAGCTAGTGATCCCTTCCCTTGGAATGGTCAGCAACCCTTGCCAGGCCGGAGCAAGGGTGCCCCAATCTAGGTGATGCCAACCTTCTCCTAGGGTCAGCAAGGCTTACCAAGATCTAGGCAAAGGGGCAAAAGCTCGCCAGCCCCAAGCAAGCACTAGTGGTGCCCTCACCTAGGCCCAGCAAGGGTCCCTTACTTGGGCCCAACAAGGCCTTGCCAAGGGCGGGCAATGGTCATCGGCCTCAATCAATGTCGGCATTGCCCATATTTGAGTGCCTAAGCCCAAGCTTGGTGAGGGTTGCCGGCTCTTGCTTAGGGCTGGCGAGGATGATCAACCACTACCAACCCCTCTAGCCATAGGGGTGGCAATGAAAGTGCCCATTGGCAAGCCCTGCCATTTTCCTTTTCTATATAGTTTTTTAAATAAATTTTAGCTTTTCTTTTTGAGCTTTTTAATCTATTTTAAAAATTTTGAATAAAAATAATTTTAAAATGCCACATGGAAATAGAAATTAATTAAAAAAATACCACATCAGCATCTTCCATTACTTAAATTGACAAAGTTGACGAAATGACTTATTGCATCAATTTGACAAGTTTTCGAACTTGATTGCACTTTTTATAAATTTTAGAACCAAATTGCATTTTCATGATAAGTTTTAGAACTTCTAGTGAACATATCCCTATTTCTCCTGACTTAGCCACAACTTCTTATTCTCATGCTCCTTCTTTTTTCTACATGCCCAAGATGAAGTTTGTTGGGCCTAGATCTTTCATCTCAAACTATTTTGCCAATAGTCCTTTTACAATATTGATCATTCTTAAACCGTTCCCAACTAGCAACATATCATTAACATATAAGGTTAAGATAACAAAATCATCCTATAACCTCATCATGTAGGCACAATGATTAGCATCACAATGAACAAAGCCAAACTTCAAGACATAGGAGTCGAATTTCTAGTACCACATTCTTGGAGATTGCTTCAGGCCATATAAAAATTTGTTCAGTATGAAACAAAATCTTTTCCCTTTGACCATAAACCCTTATGAGTGCTTCATGTAAATATCCTCCTTTCAAGTCACCATAGAGGAATGTTGTTTTCACATCAAACTACTCTACCTCAAGATTGTATGCAACTTCTACATATAAGACATGTGGAGTTCAATTTACTAGCAAGTAAAAAGATCTCACCATAATCAACTCCCTCTGTCTGTGAGTATTCCTTTGCAACCAAATGAGCTTGTATTGTTCTATTTCTCCATCTACAAAGATCATCTTCTTGAACATCCACTTGCAATCAATTGTCTTATGACTGCAAGTAGTTTAACCAAACTCCACATTCTATTGTCTTATGACTGCAAGTAGTTTAACCAAACTCCACATTCTATTTGTATCCAGTGAATTCATTTAATCTTTCATGAAATTTTCCCACTTTTTGGCATCCTTCACACTTCTTGCTTCCTTGATGGTATTTGAATCATCATCTGTAATAGTCAAAGCACAATTCTCATTACTATTAAATAGCATATACTTCTCAAGTGGTCTTCTCAGTCATGTAAACCCTTTTAAGACCGGTTTTGATGGTGCTTCAACTTGAAACTCAATTTCAGAATCTACGGTGTCATCCACCTTATTAGGCTCATTAGCTTCAGAATCTAAAGTTTATGTTTTGGCTTGTATAGTCTTTGTCTCTTCATTCAAACCTACATCTACTTTAACCATCAATAGTTTTTTAGGAGTTTGTGGAAAAATCCGATTTGTCATAAATTCTCTAAACACCACATCCTTAATGTAGATGATATGTACAGTATCAGGGTTCCACAAATTATACCTTTTTAGCAGTTATACCTTTTGGCATCATCCTTGTACCCAATGAATATGCACTTCTTTGACTTACTCTCGAACTTGTTACTCTTTTTTCTTTGGTACGCGTATATACGCTTCGCGGTCAAATACTCTAACATGGTATATGCATGGCTTCATCATGAACAATGCCTCAAATGGTGTCTGACTCATCAAAGCTGATGTGGGAGACATGTTCTTTAGATAGCACACCGTAGCCATTAGTCCCGGCCACTATTCAACTAATAAGCCTACACTACTTACCATACTGCTTGCCTTCTCCATGAGAAATCTATTAATCCTCACTGCCACCCCCATTGTGCCGAGGTAAATAGGGCATTCTCTTCTACCTTGCAATGCCAATTGATCAAATTTCACTAAATAGAATACCTATCCATTGTCAATCCGCAAAACTTTGATTTTTCCTATCAAACTAATTTTCCACCAAAGATTTGAACTATCAAAAGTTTTCAAACACATTATCTTTCCTCTACAAGAAATACATCCATACATATTTAGAAAAATTATCGATAAAACAAATATAATACATTGAATTTCCAAATGATGCAACAAGTGTAGGAACAAAGAAATCACTATGGATAAGATCCAAAATCCCTTTTTTTCCTCCTATGGATTTAAAAGATACTCGATTTTGTTTCCCATGTAAACAATGTTCACAAAATCCAAAACCTATTGAAGAACTTGAGATTCCATTTACCTTCTTCTTTGAGGAAAGAGTCATCGGTCCTTTCTCACCAATGTGACCCAATCTTGATGGCATAATATCGAAAGATCTTCTTTCACCTCCTCTAAGATATAACTCGCACCATTGATCACTGTGCTTTCCAATAAATTCCACAATTTTCGATACCGTTTTTCTTTGGCGATTACCATAGATCCACAGATTAGCTTGCATAAATATATGTCACTAGTAAAAGTAATACCAACATCTTACATAGTTCCCGTATAGGAATATGCATCACATTCGGAAGATTCTTGATTGTCCCATCTTTCAACCTCAGCTTCACTTTTTCGTGATAAACAATATAAAACATCGTGTCATCTCCCATTCGCACTATACCTCCCTGATGTGGCTCATAACAATTGAACTAATCTCTTTGAGGCATCATGTGGAAAGACACTCCAATGTCAATTATCCATGCACTACAGTCAACCTGAGATGAATTGTAGATGACATTCATGTCTCTCATGCTGTTGATATCATCCTTCTTTGTACTATAGCATGATGCCTCATCTCGCTACTCTAGACCCACACTTTTACTTCTACAATCCTTCTTCATGTGTCCAGGTTTTTTATGGTTCTAACACGTTATTTTTTTTGTAGATCTCTACTTTTAGATCTTCCTCCAAATATATTCCTGCCACCAAATCTAGATTTAGATCTTTCAGTGTTCCTTCCTCTTAAGGAAAGATCCTCATGCATTATCAGAAAAGCTAAAGCCCAAAAGTTGAGGTCATGTTAGAAAAGCTGAAGGCCAAAAGTTATTGCATGGTCATACTACGTGGAATAATATCATTGGAACTATCACGGATACTATAACAAAAGGCAATTTTAGTCTCTTTGCTCAAAATGCTACAGTACATCATGCATGGTAAAAAAAACCTAAAAAAGGGTAATATCATAGGTAGCTTATATGATCTTTTACAAGCATTCTCTGACGGAGACTTAGCTACAGAAACGTTTTGCCGAATTGGAAATTTTTTTTCTTCTAAACCAGCGTTGACCGTAACAATGGAGGCCTGTACACCCTTCTAATCTTTCTCTCTCGTTTAATTTTTAGTTTCCCTCTCGCCCTTCTCAGACTTAAATGGGAACCTCGGGAGACGTTGCTTCTGGCAAGTCGCTGCAGTCACATCTAGATCCATGGCCGTTGGGTAGTGAGTCGTGGCTATCGCGTCATGAGTCATGGCTGTCGCATCTAAACTCATAACAGCCCTGGCCCCTTAGTCATGGCCATCTTTCCTTCTCTGACTCTCAGATCTCAGAGATTCACAGGGCCAACATGGAGGTCACATGCGTCATATCATAGACTGCCACCGGTGAGGCAATGACTGCCATCCGCCATGAGGTGGTGACTTGCCTCAGCGTGGGTGCCATGGATATGAGACCCAACCAAAAGAGTCCTCCAAACCTATTGTGTTATTTCCAACATCTGCCATGGAGTCGCCAGTCAATAACTTTTCCAACTTTGCAATTCACCAGCTAATAGCGCCTAATTCTTAGGATTTTTCCAAATCTTAGTTCAGATAACTTACCACATATAAATTTAGTCATAAAATTAAAACACCAAATTAGAGTTAACACCAATCATTCGGAAAACTTATTTCAATTGGAAATCTAAATAAACGTGAGAAGGAAACTGGTGTACAGAAACTTAGATATCTTAAGTTAGAAACCAAATTATGCGTGGGACACCTACAAATCTTAAGTCAGGGACTCAGACTACCTATGGGATGGATTAGCATTCTGCAAGGTACTTTCACATAAAATATAAAAGCATCATTTTAACACACACAAAAAAAAAAGAAGTGGTAACTTTGATTGGGTGGACTGACGTTTCTATTTTTCTTCACTGACTATGATTTTGAACGTGACATGGCCTTATCTTTCCCCCGAGAAACCGACTTCGGCATTGAGAAAGATAATTAAACTTTTTTTTATCGGTGAATGTGCTCATTTCACCACAACGATAGGCTAATCAGTCATGTTAAGCTTTATTGGAAGGTAATAAAGTAGGAATGTAGTGGAAGCATGCTCACGTTCAATTCTATTTAATTCTTAGTACTCATGATGGCATGACCCGCTTGATGAGCATGAGGAACTATAGAATGGAATCAGGATGGATCTTTATGAGACCGTCTTGAATCATCTGTTTGAGATTCCGGGTATCGTACCGGCACTTACAAGACCAATACGCCCACCCAAAAGTGGCCCGCCCATACACGTTCTGCTAAGCCTTGGCAAATCTCCCCGAATCCTCCTTTGTTGCCCCATTGAAGTCCAATGCCAAGGTCCATTCCCCTGGGAAACCCATTTTAGCTCATAAAGGTCATGAGATGAATCTGCTCTCGTGTGCGCATCGTGTGCACTTGTGTATTCTACATAAGCATGTTCATATTGCTTTCTGACCATGTGTTAGAACTCACCAACAAAGCACAAGGGGCCGCTTGCTGTGGTTAATTTGCTTAGAGCTGAAGCTCTATTGTTATAGATGTAGTCAATGTTCTGCCGTAGATTCCACTGCTTAAACTTTGGATCACAAAGATTGTAGTAATGCATGTCGATAACCACTCCACTCAAGCCTCCCACAAACTGAAGAAGCTCTTGAGCTGGTCCCAACCGGTTGGACAGGATCAAATAAGCATTCTGAGCGTACCTCCTCACTGCCTCGTAACCTAACTAATAGTATTTAATAAGATCATCCAACTTGACATCCAGGGCTTGAGGCTCCTTCATCAGCTCAATCACGACCAATGCCAGATGGTTGCCCTATCTACTTGACAATCATAAGTGAGCATGTTATAGAAAATTAGATTAGATAAGATCTAGCATGTTTTATATCAATAATAAGGAATCCGATTTGTCAAAATACTAATGAGATATATGCCATGAGTGAATGTCCCGAGTGAGAATTCATTTCGTAAGCCTTTCTGCTAGGAAGTCTATAAATTTCAGAGTGTCCTGGAGCAGCATGGAGATCAACTATTACCTTCATACCATATTTCCTATAAGAAGAACATTCAATTATTCAAGGTTAGACTCACAAGATTCTTTCTAATTCAATGTGACTGATCAAATTTTCTATCTATGTTGCCCATGTAGAAGCCTTGTCCAAAACATTCAACGACCCTCCCACAAAAGGCTTCGACAGTGTCTGATCATGTGCAATCGACCATCCTACCAAAATCCTCACAGCAGCAAGATGTTTCTTTCCCATGAGTTGGAAATCCTACTCGGTAATGTAAGTGTTCCAGTGGTCCTGCCAAGCATATTTGCTAATAGAATACCAATCTACTTAGTAGCTGTATCATATTACATATTCTCTTTTCCATTAATCAACTAAGGTTTACTGGTAAGAGTTTAGGTCAGTACTTGGGCTATAACCATTTGTTAATTTGTGCTCACCCGTCAGCCACCAACTGCGTTCATCTCCAAGACAAACGGATCATTATCACCCCAACTCGTGCATCCATTATAATTATTGGGAGCGTACAAGAGAAGTCCTATAACTTCACCCGAAGAGATTTTCAAGAGAGACTCAAGTCCAAGCCAGTCAACATATCCAATTGACCCGCCTTCACTCAAAAATTTATGTCAATGAGCTATGGGCCAAATATGATATATTAGCTGCTTTACAACACACCATCTCTGATAAGCATCCTAACAATCTCCCCTCACGTATGAACTGAATGTTAAGTCTACCCCTTCAATCCAAGTATCTTCTACATCAAGATATCTCACAGCTTGAATCTCCATCAACACCTACCTTCATCTCTAAGTTTGCTAATTGGGCCTGCAATGCTACACCACAACACCCACTGCTTAGAACCCGTTAGTCACTAGATTCCTTCCCTGAAATATTCACCAAACATCTAAACAAATTGGGGGCACACCAATTAATCATTGGCTTTGATACCATTTATTGGGAACACATAGCATAAGTTCAATACCTTCACTTGGGGAGATTGTCAAGAGAAAGCCCAAGTTTGAGCCCTATCAATATATCTAGTTGGATTCATCTTCACTCAAAAAATTTAAGTCCATCAGTTTTGGGTCAATTAAGATATATTTAGATTAACTGCTCTACACGACTTCCATTCTTCAATGCAGGATATCTCTAACACAACTAACATGTGCATCCAAATAATTCCTCTCCCACTTGTTGAATACTTTACATGCTTCTTTAGACCTAATGTAGTTGTACACCTTTCAAACTTTTCTGCACTCACTTCCTTGGTCAAACCTATATGTCAATTTTCTCAAGCACTACAACCTTCTAGCTATTATATCTCGGATGAAGTGATATTGTATGCTGATATGTTTTGTTCTTACAAGAAATACAAGATTCTTAACCAAGAATATAGCACTCTAACTATCACACCAGATCTTCACTCCTCCTACCATGCTCTTTCCACAAGATGTACAACCAAATCACTTCCTTAGCAGCAAGAGTAAGGGTCATGTACTCTGCCTTAGTAGTAGATAAGGTAATTGTGCTTTGCCTCTCACTCGTCCAACTCACAACTTCGCCAAATAAGGAAGCAACTCACTGGTAGACCTCGTGCTATCAATGTCACCACCCCAGTCAATATCCACAAACCACTTCAATTCTAGCACTTGCTCCCTTTGAGCTTTTCATACTTTCATAACATAACTCAAAGTCAGATGTACCATGAAAATAACAAAGCACCCACTTTGTTGTCTTCCAATGCTCTTTCCACATATTGAACATATATTCTCCCAATACTTCCACTACTTGTGTTGAGGACAATTGTTGTGACATCCTGAAATTCAGGTTTCGATTTCGACTGGATAAGTTAGACTTTTCATCGACGCGCTGATAATTCTATTCCTTGAGTTGTCCACTCACGGGATAACTAACCTACTAGGTGAAGCCGTTAAGGAATATAAATGCAATAGGCTTGAGAATTTGACCAGGAATCGACTGCTCGACCGTGTTCATCCGCAAGGACCCTTACGGCATAGTTAAAAATCGATTAGAGGCTGGAGATAGGTCGATTCGACTGAGTCATGTGATTGAGTGTGGGTGATTCCACCTAATTGCAGAATTCTCGTCGAACGGCACTAGACAGATTTTTCTCTCGTTTTGGTACCCTGTGTCCGTATTTGAAACCTCGAGATTTTCACGACAACCAAGAGTTGTCAATGTGTTGAAAATGTACATGTGGCTCGAAGATAATTGACCACGGGTTAATTGCATTAAAATTTTCTAAAAGTTACATGGTAGATAAGGACGCGCTAAAATCGCGTCAGATTGAAATTAACTGCGAATTTGCACCTGATTTCAGAAATTAAAAGTTTTGTCATATCATGTTTAATTTTAGGAACGTCAACTTGTCTTTTGAGGAATTTTCGGCGAGTTCGGGATTTTTACGGAAAATCAATTCGAACGATTCTGAAAACGAACGGAAATTCGAATTTGCCAATTTGAAGAGATTTTTGGCCTCCTGTGCGAGTCACTTGGTAAAAGAAAATTGTGTAGCCTTTTTCTTCGACAAAATTGAACATCAATCGGAGAGAATTGTTGAGAAATCAAATTCCGAGGAAAAGGAAATAGAATTCGGAATTAAGGGGAAATGGCCATTTTTGCTACCTAAGACTTGTTATTTTGGGAGAAATATGGTGCAAGGAAGCATCTAAGGACCAAGCATTTTACCTAAAAAATTTGTGGGACCAAGATTGGATAAAAATAGGATGTTTTACTTTTATTTTTCCTCCCCCTTTCCTTTTTTGGTCACTCTCTCTTTCTCTCTCTCCCACGAACATTTCTTCCCCAAGTCGATAGTTCCATGCAGATGGGTCTTCCATTGCTCTTGATCATTGACTTGCAAGCCCCTTTGCCCATTCAATTCAACCATGTTTCTCTCTCTCTCTCTCTCTCTCTCTCTCTCTCTCTCTCTCTCTCTCTCTCTCGCATATTCTTTTTCCTTTCTCCCTCTCAGCCGACCACCTCTGCCTTGTTATCCCTTGATTAGTTTGTTCCTTAGCTGGTCTTCCGCTGGACTACTCAGCTTCGTCGTTATCCCATCCTGACTACTCCTCTTTCGTTTTCAGCTTCAACCGCACACTTTTCGCCCCCACCGACGTCCCTCTCGACAAGCAGCAGCCATGCCCTCGTGCTTCCATTTGCTCGACCAGCCCACAGAAACAGCCCATCGTTTCCTCGACCTCCTGGCCGTGAGCTTCGGCCCGTCAAGCCGACCTCGCACCAGTCCACATCTCCATCCGCGGCTGCTGAAACTAACCCAAGCGTCACCCAAAGAGCTGTTGTTTTTTTCTCCTCAAAACCGACAGCCCAATCTTGGGCTTTGTGGCCCGTTTCCGAGCCCGTCTTAGCCCTGCTTTGTCACGACCCGATCCTCAAGCACGCACCCATCCCTTACCTAGTCGATATAATAGCAACGTCCCAAGACGCATCACCGACCCATTCATTTTAATACACAAGCGGAATCATATAAATAATCCCCAGAGAATAAAACAATGGGATAGGAAAGTATGGCCAATTTTTCACAAATACCTTTTTATAAACACACAGGTCTATACACAAAGGTTTATAAAAGGGATCGGCTCCAAACAAAAGAGAATTGTCCTATGACTAACTAGTCGGACAAGATCGCCGATTCTTCGGGCTTCACCTCTTAAACTCCGGAGCTTCCAATTCTTCACCAACATCATCTAAGGACCTGAAAGTGGTTAAACAATAATCAGTGAGACAATGTCTCATCGAATTTTACACCCTAAGACTCGATTAGAAAGCCAATATGCCCTAAGGCTACCTAAGCACAACACGAGTCAGAGGACTTACCTTGGCCTCAATTCCATCCTGCAAATCAATATCATTTACAGATACCTCAAATCACATCAACCACTCAATTCATAACATCAAATCAAATCATTGATCAATCGACCTAGTCGATTACATGTCACCATGACCTTTCCCCGGTCGCTAAATTCGATACTATCTATAAGGTCCTATCAAACCAAGACCGTTCACCCAAAGCTGAAAATATAGATAGTATAGCTCACCCAAAACTGATATAGTATACGATGTATATGCTCACTCAAAGCTGGTAGATTAGACCCCCAGGCCAATTTAGTATACTATATATGCTCACCCAAAGCTGATAATAAGTTGTTCGCCCAAAGCTGATACTATGGTACTACTATTCATATGCTCGCTCAAAGCTGATAAATTAGGGCCCCCAGACCAATTTAGTATACCACTCCCACTATACTACCTATTCATCATTTTTATCATACCCGATAAAAATACTCGTGTGTGGGTACACGGTCGGCTTTAGCCAAAATACCATAACTTCACTTTTGATTTTCCCACTTCTTTCAGCAGTCCAAAAATACATTTTTGACATTGTAGACCAACGCCCGATAACTTTCCCATTAATTACCAAAATTAATTAATTTAGGAATAAAATCCTAAAATCACAATTAAATCAATTCAACACAAATTAGAGCTCGAATAAATAAACAGATTGCACCATGGTAATTAGCATAAAATTCCGGTCACCGACTATCCCGGTCTAATTTTCGAAAAATAAATAACTATTTAAATAATTATGGAAAATATTAAATAAATGCCAATAAATCCAACTTAGGCCTGTAATGCCTAATTGGACGCCGAAACGGACCCGGAAAAATTCTGAGACTCGTTGAATAAATACTAGAGTCGATTTACTCGCTAATTGCAATAACCATTTGCCTAACATGCATCGGTAAGGTACTAAATTAATTCACCTAATCTAATTATCCAGCTAATCACACTTAATTAAATCTAATCAACCCCTAAACATCATTAACCTATTAAACGAGGATTAGTGAGTTAAACTCACTTGTTTGACGAGTGGCTCAGTGCAAAATGATGGGAACGTCGCGGGGCTCGACTTTCCTCAAGGCAGGCCTAGTAACCGAGGCTCGGAACCACCTCAAAACGAGCTGAACAGTGGTCACGAGACCCACTGTTTTCTGTTCTGATCTTGGCTGGTGGAGGCTGAATCGGGTTGGTTTGAGCAGAACAAGAACTGGCAGGGCTGCAGGGTTGGTCACGGGTCCAAGCGGCAGCCGTAGGAGCTCCGGCAAGCTTCTGCGGTGGCTTGGGCTTCCTCGGGAACTTGCTGGAGGTGAGGACAAATGGAGACAACGGGGCTGGACAGCAGTGAGGCGCGGCAATCTGGCGAGCGTGTGGTGAGGCGTAGCGGTGTGCGAGGCGGCGAGGCGGCGCTCCAACAACATGCAGCATGTGGTAGGAGGCTTGGACGGCTCCGACTATCTCCTCTCTTGTTGCTGATGTCCGAAAAGCACAATCAAGAAGAAGATAGGCTGGTCGGTTGCCTTGGTGAGGAAGAGAGGGGGACAAGGGGGCCACTTGGCTTGATTTTTCTCTCAAATGGTCTCCCTTGACCATTTTCCACCAAGGCTGGCTTCCATGGACACCAATCAGCCACCAAGGCCATCATCTAGAAGCTTGAGATGGTCCAAATGTTGTAGGGGTAGGGGACATACGAATTTCATGGGTTTTGGTATCAAATGGACACTAATTGCTTCTCAAATTAATCCTATTTGGCCCTCATAAATTCAATTAGCACCTCAAATATCAAATTGGTATTTTTCCTCACCAATTGATCCCACTTGCTTCCCAATTGTGCGATCAAAAACGGTCCTGGCATTTTTTGGACAAAAAGGCCCTAGGACGACTTTTTCTCAAAAAGTCTCCGGTTTCAGAAAAATCTTCTAAGACCGAGTCGACGCTCCTAGAATTTATTGTGACATGACAAAATCTTCAATTTCTGAAATCGGACTCAAATTCACAGTTAATTTCCATTTGGCGCATTTTTAGCGTGACCTAGGCTACCAAGTAACTTTCAGAAATTTTCTGGTACAAATGACTCCTGGTCGATTTTCTTCGAGCCACAATGAACCCACTCAACACATTGGCGACTCTCGGTTGTTGTGAAAATCTCGAGGATTCAAATACGGACACAGGGTACCAAAACAATAAAAAAATCACTCTAGTGCCGGCCGGCGAGAATTTTCCAATTTAGTGGTGTAACCCACGATTAGCCACACATTTCAGTCAAACCGACCTATCTTTGATCTCTAATCGATTTTTAACTGTACCGTAATGGCCTCCAAAGATAAGCATGGTCGAGAAGTCGATTCCTGGTCGAATTCTCAAGTTTATTGCCTTAAAATTCCTTAATGGCTTTCCTAGATAGTCTAGTTATCTCAAGAGTGATCAACTCTGAGAACGACCCTATGAGCGTGTCAATGAAATGCCTGATTTATTCAATAGAAAACAAGATCGAAAATCTGGGATGTCACAACTCTTCCCCTCTTATAAAAATTTCGTCCTCGAAATTTAAACCATTACAATCTTAAGCAAAATGATGGGGGTACAATTGTCTCATCAACTCTTCAGTCTCCCATGTCGCTCCTTCAGTACCGTGGTGTTGCCAAACCACTTTGACCAACGGGATGGTCTTTGTACGCAGAACTTGTTCTTTTCTGTCCATAATCTGAACCGGGCTTTCAACATATGACACTCAGTCATCCACGTCCAATTCTTCAAAATTAAGCACGTGGGTTGGGTCAGGCTCATACTTCCTTAACATCGACACGTGAAAGACATCGTACACTTACGCCAATCTCGGCGGCAACGCAAGACGATACGCTAAGGTCCCAATTCTCTCTAGAATTTCAAATGGATCTACGTACCTCGGACTCAATTTTCCTTTCTTTCCAAAGCGCGAAGTTCCCCTCATTGGTGACACTTTCAGAAAAACGTGATCACCAACTTGGAATTCTAATAACCTCCGGCGCTTATCTGCGTAACTTTTCTGTCTACTTTGTGCGGCCTTTCATCCGTTTCTAATCACGGCCATGGCATCCACTGATTGCTGAACCAACTTTGGGCCTGTAATCTTTCTTTCCCCAACTTCATCCCAACACACTGGTGTTCTACACACTCTACCATACAACGCTTCAAATGGAGCCATTTGGATGCTCTGCCGATAACTATTGTTGTAGGCAAATTCCACCAGGTGAAGCTGATCTTCCCAACTTCTTTTGAAGTATAGTACGCAAGCTCTCAGCATGTCTTCGAGGGTCTAAATTGTCCTCTCAGACTGGCCATTCATCTGAGGATAATATGCCGTATTGTACTGCAATTTAGTACCTAAAGCACTTTGCAAGCTTTTACAAAAGGCGGTGGTAAACCTCGGGTCTCGATCTGAGGTTATCGTAACCGGCACTCCATGCATACGAACAACTTGACGCACGTACAGGTCTGCGTGTCTATCCAAACTCAGGTCCTTTCGAACTGCAATGAAGTGAGCCGACTTTGTTAGTTTGTCGACTACCACCCACATCGAATCATTTCCTCTTTGACTCCTCAGTAATTCGATCACAAAGTCCATCGTGATATGCTCCCATTTCCATTCTAGGATCGCAAGAGGTTGCAGAAGTCCTCCCGGCTTGCAATGCTGAGCTTTAACCTGCTGACACGTCAAACACTTGGCGACATGCTTGGCGATGTCCGCCTTCATACCTGACCACCAATAATGTTGACATAGATTCTGATACATCTTGGTACTACCAGGATGAATACTATAACTTCTACGATGCATTTCAAATAAAATATCTTCTCTAAGCTCCACATCGTCAGGTACAACCAAGCGTCCTCGGAACCTTAGTGTTCCCTCATCAAAAATCTGAAAGTCAGCCTTTCTTTTCTCAATGTCTCCCTGTAAAATTTTCTACACATCTAGATCTGTCGATTGGAGTAGTTTGATTCTGATCTGGACATCCGGTTCAATTCTAAGGGTGGCCATAAGACTTGAAAGGTGACCTACCTCAAACTTGAATATTGAATCTCGAGCTCTTTCGATTAGGTTCCATTCCTTAATCAAAATATGAGCAACTGAAGACTTTCGACTCAAAGCATCGGTGACCTTATTCGCCTTTCCTGGGTGATATAGAATATCACAGTCGTATTCTTTCGTAATTCCATCCATCGGCGTTGTCTCATGTTCAACTCCTTCTGAGAGAACAGGTACTTGAGACTCTAGTAGTCCGTGAAGATCTGGAATCTTTCTCTGCACAGATAATGTCTCCAAATCTTCAGGGCAAATATGATTGCCGCGAGTTCTAAGTCATGCGTCGAGTAGTTCTATTCATGAGGTCTCAACTGACGGGAAGCATATGCAACAACTCTGCCATGTTGCATCAGCACACAACCCAATCCTCTGAATGACGCATCACTGTAGATCTCGAATCCTCCAGGACTAGATGGGATGGTCAGCACAGGTGCGGTAGTCAGCTTTTCCTTTAGCTCTTGGAAACTACGCTCGCACCTGTCTGTCCATGCAAATTTTTCTTCTTTCTTCAGGAGTTTTGTCAAAGGTGATGCCAAAGATGAAAATCCTTCCACAAACCGTCTGTGATAACCTGCCAAACCTAGAAAACTTCTAATTTCTGTCACTGTAGTCGGTCTTGGCCAATTGATCATGGCTTCTATCTTGCTCGGGTCCACAGAGATTCCTTCACCTGAAATCACATGGCCTAAGAAAGCAACACGAGTCAACCAAAACTCGCACTTGCTGGACTTGGCGTACAACTGATGGACTCTCAGCGTTTGCAACACTAATCTCAGATGATTCTCGTGCTCTTCATCACTTCTCAAATACACCAAAATATCATCGATGAACACGATCACAAAATGATCTAAATATTCCTTGAATATTCAGTTCATCATATCCATGAAAGCAGCTTGAGCATTCGTCAACCCGAATGGCATTACCGTAAACTCGTAATGACTATGCCAAGTACGAAATGCTGACTTAGGAATGTCCTCCTTCCTAATCCTCAGCTGATGATATCCTGTCCTCAAGTCGATTTTTTAGAATATCGACGCTCCTTGTAACTGATCGAACAAATCATCGATCCTCGGGAGTGGATACTTGTTCTTGATTGTTACTTGATTGAGTTGTCGATAGTTGATGCACAGGCGCAACGATCCATCTTTCTTCTTTACAAAAAGAACTGGTGCTCCCCAAGGTGATGCACTGGGACGAATAAATCCCTTATCCAATAAATTGCAATTGCACTTTCAGTTCCTTCAACTTAGATAACGCCATCCAGTAAGGAGACTTAAAAATTGACTTTGTCCCGGGTGCTAGCTTGAGTACGAACTCTATCTCCCTCTTTGGCGGTAATCCTGGCAATTTCTTTGGAAAGACATCAGGAAATTCTTACACTACAACAATGTCTTCCATCTTCAGCTCCTCAACTGTCATATCCACGACAGTTACCAGGTAACCTTGACAACCCTCGTCTAACAAACGAGTTGCCACTGGTGGCAAGATCAAGGAAATCGAGGGTTCTCCTCGATTTCCAACAAACTCGAAGCTCTCGCCCTCTAAGAGGTCAAACTGAATCGCCTTGCGATAGCAGTCCATCTTAGCTCGTTGCTTGGTGAGCCAGTCCATGTAAATTATCAAATCAAAGTCATACATGGCTAGGACTAACAAGTCTATTTTCCCCTCTCACTCACCAATCTCTAACTTGCACCCAAAACAACCCAAAGCAGCTATAACTTTATCCTTCAATGGTGTAGATATGCAAACTGCCGACTCCAATAATATAGGACTTAATCCTAACAACTGAACATATTGCTCGGCAATGAAGAAGTGAGTTACTCCCGGATCAAACAAAGCGTAAGCAAGATGGTCGTTCAGCAAAACCATACCTATGATCACGTCAGGCGCAGCTTCTGCTTGACCTTGCGTAATGGTATACACCGTGCCTTGTACTGGGGGTCTCAGCTGTCTTCCTTGTGGCACATTCTGCAGGGCATACCCTCTGATATGACCCATTTGCGATGGCAACAGCAGCTGCGGTTGTCCTCTCGGTCTATTAGGACAATCTCTAATCATGTGGCCCTGTTGGCCACATCCAAAACAAACACCTGGCCTTCAAGGACATGGAGCTAAACCATGTCGCCTTCCACAAAAGCGACACAGGCCATTCTGGCTTGACCCTGACTTTCCCACTCCACCCTTCCTATTGGATGGGATATGAATCTACCTCCAGGATAGGCCTCTTTCCCTAGCAAATTCCTTCTCGATGAGAGCTGAACCTCGATCCATATGAGGCAGCTTGCTCATTCAAACTCCTTTCAAGCAGCTGTGCTTGACGATAGAATTCTCGATAATCGACCAAGTCGAACGGCACCAGTGGCTGCTTCAATTCTTTTCGAAGGCCATTCTTAAACCTTCGAGCCTTCTCTTCGGGGTCTTCAATCAACCTCGGAGCATATTGAGATAGCTCCATAAACTTGACCCCATATTGGTCAACAGTCATCGACCCCTGACAGAGTTGCAAAAATTCTTCGATTTTCTATTCCTTGGCGTTCCTCGAGAAGTATTGCTCATTGAACGCCTGGAGGAATGCATCCCACAGCGGAACCACTCATTCTGGGAACACGTCTCTCTGGCAGCTCTCCACCAGGTGTTAGCATTACCCTGCAACTAATATACTGACAGGGTTACCTTCTTCGCCTCCATGCACATCAAAAGTGCAAAGGCTTTTTCCAGATCTTGTATCCACAGAGACGCGGTCTCAGGATCTCCAGCACCCGTGAACCTTGGCGGGCTTAACTTTAAGAACTGCTCCACTAGCTTGTGGATCGGTCTTTCTCTGTCTACGACTATGTTCCCAGCTGGAACATCGATAGGTACGGCGGCAGGTGCAACAACAGGTGCAGCAACGGCTACGGCCTCAGCAGCGATGGTAACGACAACAGTAACGGCAGCTTGAGCGGCAGCTACAACAGTGGCGACTTGATTCTGAGTCTGCTGATCCATTCGGTTACCCATGACCTCTAGCACCCGCATAATCCCTTCGATTCTAGGATCACTGGGGGCTGCTAACCCAGCACCAACAGGAGGTGGTGCTACTCCACTGGCATTGGCCTGTGTCTGTGCCCTACCTCTGCCTCCTCGGGTACCGACCCTGGTCGGTGACCTAACCCGAGCTGTAGGCCTAACAATTCTCTTGCTTGGAGTTCTCTGCTCATGCTCGCTCATGGTTCAGCCTTTATACCGAAACATGTCTTCCAAATCCACACCGAATTAGAAGATGAGTGATCCACATACGGTAAACAATTTTACCAATCAACTACCACAGACATGCACCGGCATAAATTTAATTGCCATTCCTACTACTATCTCACAGGTCATCGCACCTTATCACTCAAATACCTAACCATTGCTCTAATACCACAAAAGGGGAATGTCACGTCCCGATCCTCAAGCACGCACCCATCCCATACCTAGTCAATATAATAGCGACGTCCTAGGATGCATCGCCGACCCATTCATTTTAATACGCAAGCGGAAGCATATAAATAATCCCCAGACAATAAAACCATGGGATAGGAAAGTATGACCAATTTTTCACAAATACCTTCTTATAAACACACAGGTCTATACACAAAGGTTTACAAAAGGGATCGGCTCCCAACAAAAGAGAATTGTCCTATGACTAACTAGCCGGACAAGATCGCTGATTCTTCGGGCTTCACCTTTTAAACTCCGAGGCTTCTGATCCTTCACCAAAATCATCTAAGGACCTGAAAGTTTTTATACAATAACCAGTGAGATAATGTCTCAGCGAGTTCTACCCCCAAGACTCGATTAGGAAGCCAATATGCCCTAAGGCTACCTAAGCACAACACGAGTCAAAGGACTTACCTTGGCCTCAGTTTCATCCTGCAAATCAATATCATTTATAGATACCTCAAATCACATCAACCACTCAATTCATAACATCAGATCAAATCATTAATCAATCGACCTAGTCGATTACATGTCACCATGACCTTTCCCCGGTTGCTAAATTCAATACTATCTACAAGGTCCTATCAAACCAGAACCGTTCGCCCAAAGCTGAAAATAAAGATAGTATAGCTCGCCCAAAGTTAATATAGTATACTATGTATATGCTCACCCAAAGCTGATAGATTATGGCCCCTAGGCCAATTTAGTATACTATATATGCTCGCCCAAAGCTAATAATAAGTTGCTCGCCCAAAGCTGATACTATGGTACACTATTCATATGCTCGCCCAAAGCTGAAAAATTAGGGCCCCTAGGCCAATTTAGTATACCACTCCCGCCATACTACCTATTCATCATTTTTATCATACCCGATAAAAATACTCGTGTGTGGGTACACGGTCAGCCTTAGCCAAAATATCATAATTTCACTTTTGATTTTCCCACTTCTTTCAACAGTCCAAAAATAGATTTTTGGCGCTGTAGACCGATGCCTGATAATTTTCCCATTAATTACCAAAATTAATTGATTTAGGAATAAAATCCTAAAATAACAATTAAATCAATTCAGTACAAATTAAATCTTGAATAAATGAACAGATTGCACCACGGTAATCAGCATAAAACTCCGGTCACTGACTATCCCGGTCTAATTTTCGGAAAATAATTAATTAATTAAATAATTACGGAAAATATTAAATAAATGCCAATAAATCCAACTTAGGCCCGTAATGCCTAATTGGACGCCGAAACGAACCGAAAAAATTTTGAGACTCGTTGAAAAAATACTAGAGTCTATTTACTCGCCAATTGTAATAACCATTTGCCTAACATGCATCGGTAAGGTACTAAATTAATTCACCTAATCTAATCTATCCACCTAATCACACTTAATTTAATCTAATCAACCCCTAAGCATAATTAACATATTAAGCAAGGATTAGTGAGTTAAACTCACTTGTATGACTAGCGGTTCGGTGCAAAACAACGAGAACGTCGCGGGGCTCGACTTTCCTCAAGGCGAGCCTAGTAACCGAGGCTCGGAACCACCTCAAAATGGGCTGAACAATGGTCACGAGACCCACTATTTTTTGTTTTGATCTTGGCTGGTGGAGGCTGAATCGGGTTGGTTTGAGCGAGAACAAGAAGCGGCGGTGGCTGCGGGGTTGGTCACGAGTCCAAGCGACGGCCGTAGGAGCTCCGGCGAGCTTCGGCGATGACTTGGGCTTCCTCGCAGCTTGCTGGAGGCAAGGATCAACGGCGACGATAGGGCTCGACCGCGACGAGGAGCGACAAGCTGGCGAGCGCGCGGTGAGGCGGGGCGGTGTGTGAGGCGGCGGAGCGGCACTCCGGCGATATGCGGCGTGCGGCAGGAGGCTTGGACGGCTTCGAATGTCTCCTCTCTTATTGCTAGTGTCCGAAAAGCACAAGCAAGAAGAAGATAGGCTAGCTAGTTGCCTTGGTGAGGAAGAGAGGTAGACAAGGGGGCCACTTGGCTTGATTTTTCTCTCAAATGGTCTCCTTTGACCATTCTTCACCAAGGATGGCTTCCATGGACACCAATCAGCCACCAAGGCCTTCATCTAAAAGCTTGAGGCGGTTCAAATGTTGTGGGGGTGGGAGACATACGAATTTCATGGGTTTTGGCATCAAATGGACACTAATTACTTCTCAAATTAATCCTATTTGGCCCTCATAAATTCAATTAGCACCTCAAATATCAAATTGGTATTTTTTCTCACCAATTGATCCCACTTGCTTCCCAATTATGCGATCAAAAACAGTCCCGACCTTTTCTAGACAAAAACGGCCCTAGGACGACTTTTTTCCCAAAAAGTTTCCGGTTTCAGAAAAATCTTCTAAGACTAAGTCGATGCTCCCAGAATTTATTGTGACATGATGGAATCTTCAATTTCTGAAATCGGACTCAAATTTACAGTTAATTTCCATTTGGCGCATTTTTAGCATGATCTAGGCTACCGGGTAACTTTTAGAAATTTTCAGTACAAATGACCCGTGGTCGATTTTCTTCGAGCCACAATAAACCCACTCAACACATTGGCAACTCTTGGTTGTTGTGAAAATCTCGAGGATTCAAATACGGACACAGGGTACCAAAACAATAAGAAAATCAGTCTAGTGTCGGCCGGCAAGAATTTTCCAATTTAGTGGTGTCACCCACTATTAGCCACACATCTCAGTCGAACCAACCTATCTCTGATCTCTAATCGATTTTTAACTGCTCCGTAATGGCCTCTAAAGATGAGCACGGTCGAGAAGCCGATTTCTGGTCGAATTCTTAAGTTTATTGCCTTAAAATTCCTTAATGGCTTTCCCAGATAGTCTAGTTATCTTGAGAGTAATCAGCTCTGAGAATAGCCCTATAGGCGTGTCAATGAAATGTCCGATTTATTCAATAGAAAACAGGATCGAAAATCTAGGATGTCACACGCTTGGCGGTCCCGCTTTGGAGCGTTTCGAGCCCCTCCACGTCCCCGTCGTTTTTATCCGAGCAGATCATTAATCCAGTGTATTTATGCACTAAACTCTACTTAGTAGGCTAATGACGTTTAAGGGAATTTAGTTTAAGTTAATTAGGGATTAGGTGGTTAGTTATATTATATTAGTGATTTAATTAGTTAATTATGCATGTTAGGTGGTTAGAAGGGCTTAGTTATGGACTAGATAAGCTATATTTTTTATTTAGATTGGTTCGGTAATTTTCCGGGCCAATTTCGGTGTTTAATTAGGCTTTACCGGCCTATGTCCTATTATTTACATTTAATAATTAATTTCCGTAATTATTTATTTATTTATTTATTTTCTGGAAATTAGACTGGGATAGCCGGTGACTGGAATTTCGTGCTAATTTCAATGGCGTGCTTTATTTATTTAATTGAATGCTAATTTTTACAAATTGAGTGGAAATTATAATTTTAGGTAGTTATCCTAGAATTAAGTAATTTCAATAGTTAATTAGAAAATACCGAGCGTCGGTTTACAACGCCAAAAATGTTTGTATGGACTATATTAAATAGTGGGATTTTCCAAAAGAAATATATTATATTTTTGGCTCAGGCTGACCGTGTGCCCATACACAATTATTTTTATCAGGTATTTCTAACACGAAGAAAATAAGCCAGGACATTATTTTAATCGAGGAATTTAAGTACGAAGCACAGTGTCCTTGGTCGGGACTGGATAATCGTGTGCTGGTTAAGACAATTCGTCTCCCGCTGTGTGTCGAGTGAACGATACTTTTATGTGGAAAACCGTCTTGAGGTAGACGTTGTCGTGCTCAATGGGGCGAGGCGACTCCTAGCTGTGTGACGAATAAATCCTCTATGTGACGGACAAATTCGCTATGTGACGGTTAGGTTTGCTGTGTGCCAAGTAGATCCGCTGTGTAACGAATAGATCCGCTATGTGATGGTTAGATCCGTTATGTGACGATTAGATCGTACCTGTATAACTGTACTTAAGTGAAATGCATGATAGGTCGTGCCTGTGTGACAGTGATCAATTGGAATATTTGGTCGACTGAGATGTGGTGATTGACGGATATGTGAATTGAGACGCTCCAATTAATCGAGTGTTATTACTGCACTTATGTGTTATATAAATTGTACTGACGTGCAAGGAGGATTTCAAATGAGGTAAGTATCCGTGGTTGTATGGTTAGGACGTATCTAGGCGTATTACCCTCCTAATTGGGGTTTAGAGCGTGAACTTGCTGAGATTTATATCTCACCCCGTCGTGGGCTTTATCTTTTCAGGACCGTAGGGTGGAGGACCTGGAGCCGAGCTGAGGGGATCTGAGGTGTGAGTCAGACAGGACAATTTCTTTTGAGAGCTGGTCTTTTAAAGTCTTTTGGTTGTTAACTTTTGTACTTGACTCAAATGGTTTATAAATGCATGTTTTATTTGTGAATCTGTTATCCTGCTTTTCTATCCCGAGATGATTACTGCCAGGGGATTATTTATTTGCTTCCGCGTGTGCATTAAAATGAATGGGTCGGCGATGCGTCCTGGGACGTCGCTTTTTAATCCACCAAGCCGGGATTGGCACGCGCTCGGAGGATCGGGGCGTGACAATTGTTATCTCTTCAATTTCCTCCTTAGTCTTGGGACACTAGAATACTGATAACTTGGAACTTGTGGACATGGGGGTCTTCATTAGTTTATAGTCTGCCATGTTGAACTTCTTAAACACAATTTCATTATATTTCTTCTGACTTAGCCATAACTTCTCATTCACACGCTCCCTTTTTTCTGCATGCCTAAGATGAAGTTGGCTGGGCCTTGATCTTTCATCTCGAACTGTTTTGCCAACAGTCCTTTCACAGTGTTGATCATTTTTAAATTATTCTCAACTAGCAGCATATAATCAATATATAAAGTTAAGACAAAAAAATCATCTTATAACCTTATCACGTAGACACAATGATCAACATCACAACGATCAAAGCCAAACTACAAGACAAAGGAGTCAAATTTCTAGTACCACATTCTTGGAGACTTTACCACAAATCCTTTTGGTTGCTTCATATAAATATCCTTCTTTCGAGTCATCATAAAGGAATGTTGTTTTCGTACCAAGTCACTCTACCTCCAAATTGTATATAGCAACTACAAATAAGACATGTGGAATTCAATTTACTAGGAGGGAAAAAGATCTCACCATAATCAACTCTCTCTATTTGCGTGATTCCTTCGCAACCAAACAAGCTTTATATCATTCTATCTCTCCATCTGCAAACATCGTTTTTTTTTTTTTTAAACACCCACTTGTAACCGATTGCCTTTCAATTCACAGGTTGTTTTACCAAACTCCACATTCTATTTTTATCTAGTGAGTCCACATCATCTTTCATGACTTTTTCCCACTGTTCGACATCCATGCTTCTTGATTCCTTGACGATACTTAGATTATCATCCGTAACAATCAAATAACAATTCTCATTATCGACAAATGAGGAATCCTTCTCAAGTGTTCTTTTAGCCATGTGGACATTCTTAAGACTAGTTTTGGTGGTGCTTCAACTTCAAACTTAATTTTAGAATCTAAATTTTGTGTTCCGGCTTGTATAGCCGCTGCCTCTTCCTTCAAACTGACATCTACTTTAATCATCTATAGTTCTTCAAGACCTTGGAAAACAATCTAATTTGTCATAAATTCTCTAAACACCAAAACCCTATGGTAGATGATACATATAGTATCAAGATTCCACAACTTCTACCCTTTAAAAATATCCATGCACTATCGTCACCCAGAAGTGAATTGCAAATGACATACATGTCCCTCATGCTACTATCATCATCCTTCTTTGTACTATAGGATTATGTGTCATCTCACTTCTCTAGACCCACACTTTTGCTTCTGCAATCCTTCTTCAAGTGTTCAGGTTTTTTACACTTCCAACATGTTATTTCAGATGGATCTCTACTTTGGATCTTCCTCCGGATATATTCTTGCCATAAAATCTGGATTTAAATCGTTCATTGTTCTTTTTTCTTACAAAAAGGGCCTCATTCATTGCACTATCAGAAAAGTTTAAGGCCAAAAGTTTGGGTTATGTCAGAAAAGCTGAATGCCAAAAGTTATAGCATGGTCAATTGGTCATACTACGTGTATTAATATCATTGGAACTGTCACAATGACTAAAGGCGATTGTAGTCTCTTTGCTCAAAATGCTACAGTTACCATGCATGGTAAAAAAAGAAAAAAGCCTAAAAGGTAATATCGTAGGTAGTTTATATACATTTTTAAAAGTATTCTCCAATGGAGAGCATAGTTACAGGTAAACGTTTTGCTGACTTGGAAATTCTTTCTTCCAAACCAACGTTGACCGTAACAATGGAGTCTTGTAAACCCTTCTAATCGAAGAAGAAGAAGAAATATTCTGCAAGGTACATTCGCTTAAAAAAATACGGATCGTTTTAACACACAAAAAAGAAAAGAGAGAGAGAGAGAGAAGAAGAAGAAGAAGAAGAATTCTGCAAGGTACATTAGCTTAAAAATATACGGAATTGGGCGGACTGATGTTTCTATTTTTCGTAACTAACAATGATTTTGAACAGGACATGGCCTTATCTTTTCCCCGAGAAACCGACTTCAGCATTGAGAGAGATAATTGAACTTTTTATGGGTGAATGTGCTCGTTTTCACGACAACAATAGGCTAATCAGTCACGTTAAGCTTTATTGGAAGGTAATAAAGTAGGAATGTGGTGTTTGCATGTACAAGTTCAATTCTATTTAATTCCATTATTGTCACCGTAACACATGAATTCTGTAAACAGCTTACCAGTCTGTTAGTATTCATGATGACATGACCCGCTTGATGAGCAAGAGAAGCTATAGAATGGAATCAAGATATATCTTTATGAGGCCGTCTTGAATCATCTGTTTGAGATTCCAGGTACCAATACGCCCACCCGAAAGTGGCCCGCCCAGACACATTCTGCTGAGCCTTGGCAACTCTCCCCGATTCCTCCTTTGTTGTCCCATCGAATACCAATGCCGAGGTCCATTCCCCTGCGGAACCCATTTAGCTCGCAAATGCCATAGCATGCATGTGCTCTCCCGCACGTGTCATGTGTATCCATGTATTCTATATAAACATGTTCATGTTGCTTTCCGACCACATTTTAGGACTCACCAACAAAGTTCAAGGGGCCGTTTGCTGGGGTTACTTTGCTCAGATCGGAGACTCTATTGTTATAGATGCAGTCAACGTTCTGCTGCAGATTCCACTGCTTATACTTCGGATCATAGAGGTTGTAGTAATGCACGTGGATGACCTCAAGCCTCCCGCAAACTGAAGGAGCTCTTGCAGGTCGGCAGGTCCCAACCGATTGGACAGGATCACATAAGCACTTGAAGTGTGCCTCCTCACGGCCTCATAACGTAACCAATAGTATTGAATGAGATCCTCCAACTTGACATGCAGGGCTCGAGGCTCGTTCCTTAGCTCAATCACGACCAATGCCTGATGGTTGCCATATCTACTTGACATTCACAAATGAGCATGCTTTAGAAAATCAAATTAGATAAGATCTAGCATATTTTATATCAATACCAAGGAATCCGATTCATTGAAATACTAATGTGATATATGTCATGAGTGACATATCCCAAGTGAGAATTCATTTCCTAGACCTTGCTGCTAGAAAGTCTATACCTTTCAGAGTATCCTCAATGAAAGAGTCACCCCATTCCATATATCCATCTCTCAATGTGCTATGAGATTCCCTGTTTTGAGATCCCGGACAGCATGGAGATCAACTATTACCTTCTTACCATATTTCCTGCAAAAAAAACATTCACTTAATCAAGGTTAGACTTATAGGATTCTCTCAATTTCGATCACTACTGATCCAATTTTCTATCAGAGTTATTTGGATAAGATGTAAAAGCCTTGTCCAGTACATTCAGTGAGCCTCTCAGAAAAGGCTTCAGCGGTGTTGGATTATATGCCATCCACCATCCTACTGGAATCCTCACAGCACTTAGATGTTTGTTTGCCATGAATTGGAAATCCTCCTCGGTAATGTACGTGTTCCAATGATCCTGCCGAGCACAATTGTTAATATATAACCAATCTACTTCGTCTCTGCATCATTACTACGTTCTTTCCTTGCCAGCTAACTGAGGATTACCTGTAAGAGTTTTCCGGCAGTACTTGGGCCATAGCCAATTGTTATTTGGTATTCACCTTGCAAGCCTCCAACAGTGTTCATTTCGAAGACAGACGGGTCATTATCATCCCAACTCGTGCCTTCAGTATAATCTGCCGTCACTTCTGTCAGTGACTTTACCTGATAATCCATGCAACGTTAAAGAAAATTACATCAATCAATGTGATTGTATCTATTCAATAAATCGTGGAATATTGTGATTTCTTCTACTATATTTGGTTGGGGATTTTGCATGATTGAACGGAAATGCTTTTGTAGTCCAAAAGTTCATTTTGATTAAAGAGTAAAGTAATGTTGTCGTGGAAATGACTGCCCCTTTCTTTTTATGACGCCTTTTTAGTGCAACATATGGATATATTATCTGTAGAGGATGTGGTATGTTCGTCTTATTGAATGGAGTGTCGCTGTTGTTTTTCAAACAAACTAAGGGTGTTCATCAAGTCCTCGTAAATTCTACAAAGTACAGAAGGTGTCCATGTAAACATTCTGCAACGTCATAGAGAAGTATATGTTTGCACGAGTACCATGTGACAGTTTCATAGAAACACCATTTACTGATGTTCATATTACATAGTTTCTTATGTTTGTTACAGTTTATACGGGTCTTCGTCTAATGTTAGGGTTATAGGTGCTTTAAATCAATAACAGATAGCTTCGTGTAATTTCTGCAATGTACCTTATAATGTAAGCAAGGACTTCCAACGTGTTGTGCTGTTCTGCACAACAACGGAGTCCTGCAAAATTTGAACTGTTGGAGTGAAGATATTTTGGTCAACCATAGGAGGACAAATCACCATCAAACAAGCCCTATTCGTCTTGGCTGTTGACTTTTCAATCCAAGACACTGTCTTTGACCAAAAAAAATAAAAAAATCCAAGACACTGTCAAGATGTTGCATAGAGATTAGGAAATATGTCAAGGCATACATTCAGAGGGGGCAACGAAGCTGCAGACTGGTTTGCTAATGTCGGGATCTCAACGCGATTTAACGAAGGCAACAGCGACAGGGCGCAGGCTTTTAACGTCATGGACGCTTCAACGTCTCCTAGAATATAGTCTCTGACACAACCTTCTTCGTCACACACACACACACACTGCCCAGTCTCTGTAGGTTTCACTGATATTTTCTTCATTTTCCCCCTTTTGGCTTTCTAATCAGGATCAGAGCAACCCTAAAGTCAACAACAACACCCCCCTAACAGCAAATCTGACCCACATCCCTTTTGCCCTGTCTTAGAGGTCTTGTCTCAATCACCACCATCTCCTTTTCAGTTTCGGTTCTCGCTTCGATTTGCGTGCTTATGTGGTCGTGAACTGGTGTGTGATAAATTCCTTCAACCACCAAAGAGGGGAGAAGAGAGAGAGGAGGGGAAGGAGATGGACGCGCGTTCGAGAGGAGGCAGGGAGATGAGCCCGAACAGAGACAGGGCTTCCGTGAATCCGGGAGATCAGAGACCGCAGCTCAGAAAAGTTCCGATTCATGCGCTACCTCACCCGAGAAGTTCACTTCACGGAGGTCTTTCTTCTTGCCAGTCACCAGCTTCATATGAGAGGTTTCACCTAGAAATTTGATGCAATTTTACACTGTTTATCTGTGGGGTTTTGCCCAAATAAACGGAGTGACGATCGTGGTAGAGCGGAATTCATAGATACTTATGGAGCAAGGATTCAAAACGAGCATGAGCGCGCCTATACTCTACATTAAGACCCGAAGTAAGCCCGGCACTCCTATTGTACAGTGAACAATGAGAAATGGATTCAAGAGTTTAAATAAGAAATAATGGCAACCTTCGATATGATGGATTTGGGCTTGATGCGATGGTTCTTCAGCATCGAAATCGACCAAAATATAGGAGTTTTGTCTCCCAAAAAGAACTATGTAGAGAACTTCGTCAAGAAAAATAAGATGAATTATTTCAAAATAGTTGCAACATAACTTGCGACAAACGAGAAGATACGAAAAGAAAATGGGATAAAAAAGGCGAACGCTTCCCTCTAGGGAAGCCTTTATAGATAGTCTATCATATCTCACTACTACACCATGAGATATCTTGCACGCAACAAGTCCACCATCACACTTCATGCAGTGCCAAAGCCAAATTCAATTTAGAGATGCTAAAAAAATTCAACATATTTACGAGGAACAATGGACTATGGCATTTCATATCGGCCAAGCGCAAATGCTCACTAGGCAAATTCAGGTGACGATAGTAAGAGTACTACTATTTACACATTCTCACTCTACGACGTTCTTATAGACATCCAAAAAGCAATACTTAGTCGCAATACTTAGTAGCGCAGTCTAGCGCGGAAGTGATCACCAAGCATTATGGCTTCAAAGAATACTAGAAGACATCAAAAAAGCACAAACATAACTAAATTCGATGTTCTATGGGAAGTTCAAGATCGCTACTCTAAAAATTCAGCTTTTCACAAAAGAACTAAACATATCTCTATCAAGTGTCACTGCATGCAAGAAGTACGAAAATCAAGTCATGAACATATTTAGTAAAATGCTACCACAAGCCAAGTTCAAGACATTGAGACGTATGGTCAGACAAAAATTGATCAATGAGAAGTGTTAAATACTAGTCCAATCTAGAGTAGTCTAGATGTGCATGTGCATCAAGTTTACTTTCATATTTAAAAAATGTCTAGCTGTACGAAGCCGGCAGCAATTTTGGCTAAAGTAGGTGAAATCAAGCCTATAAACAGACTTCAGGGAAATGACTATTCTTGTGTATGAAAGGATCACGCCTCAACTATCGAGGAATAATGACTACTCTCCTCGTTTCTTTCAAGATATAGTAACACTTATTATTTAATCTGCTTAATACAAGCAAAGTATTCATCGACATCAATTAGAACTTCAAATGGAAACTGAACCGCTCGATGATCGCATCGCATTTTCATTAATATGCAATGTAAAGAAATTTTTGGGAGCAAGAATTCCTTTATTATGAACCTGAAATAAATATTCGATAATCCATATCGTTGCTAGAAAGCGAGACAATTGAATTGCTCATTATGAAAATAACATGTGAGATTTCCAATTCTGGGTCTAAATCAATGTCTCGGTACCACCACATAATGAATATCGGTACATGTTATAAGAAAGGCGAGTCTACAACGAAAAAAAGAAAGAAAGGCGAGTCTACAATGATCATGCGTAAGAATTTAGTAAGCATACGTACACAAATGCGGTTGGGTTGGTCAATTTAGGGAAGATTATTATGTATTGTTGTCCCCCCGCTTGCCGTGAGCCGAATATAATACGTGTGACCCACGAATAATAACCCACGTATGATGCAGGTCACCCACAAGAAAACCTCACCCAATCTTGTAATACACAAATATCTAATACAATTTTCCTTTTCTTGTCCCATCCTTGTTCCTCAAAGTCCACAGGCATACACACTTGTGACACGGCCCAAGGACGAGCATGATCCAAGACCGTCCAGATGATGGAGCCATGTCCCATACACGAGCCAGCGAACGAACTGCACCTTGAGTGACCCATGAGTGATCCATGATCAATGCAAGAGTCGGCCCATGCACAATGCGGGACAAGCCCGTGACCGTTCAGTTCCTTGTGTCAGGCGATCCTTTATGGTCCCCATGGACTAATCCTGCAGACCCATGGCAGGCATCCATTGGGCTTCCCCATGCAATAGGGCATCTTGAGCTGCATGTAGCCTTGTAATGATTATACATACTTGAATACGACCATTGGATTGAAAGGGGATCAATGGATAGGATCAAGCCCGCTCATGTATAAATAAGGGACCCTCCCCCTTCAGATGTACACTTTAGTTCACAAGTGAATATATTCATGCTTCACTCGCATACTCGTTCTTGTGAGCTGAGGGTGCGTAAGGCTGACTTGGGATTGAATCCTAATGCCACATGAGTATGTGATCATTTGAAATCAACGGACCTATGACAAGTGGTATCAGAGCCTTTATTTCATGCGCAATGGCTGATGCTCATTTCGATGATGCGATCGCTCATGGTGACAACTGCGAGGATCGTGGACAACTGGTCGAGAAGACCACTCGGTCGAAGAAAAACCGTGTTGTCTCAAGCTCAAGGGATCCAAAGGGTGACCTAGAGAATGGAATGATGGTCCTAAAGAGACAGTCACGGACATCTAAGCGATGGTGGACGATCTGAACCAGATCATCGAAGGACCAGAAGCCGGTAATGACTTCTTAGCCGAAATGCAAGAACTCAAGGCCGGCATGGAAGAGCTCTGTGTCAAGGTGGTGGGGTCCCTCACTCACTAGCTACAGCAGCAAGATGAGACTTGGGAGGCAGTGATGGCAACCATTCGCGCGGAGATTGCCGAGCTAAAAGGCAAGCTCACCAAGGTTGAGGCTGCACGTGTGAACGAGGTGGTCACCATGCAAGCAAAGCCACATACCAAAGCTCCTAAGCCAAGGGAGTTCAAGGGCTCGCAGATGGCCAAAGACGTGGATAATTTCCTGTGGTACATGGAACGATACTTCCAAGTCATGGGAATCAATGACGATGCATCTTGGGTAAATATCGCATCAATGTATTTAGTTGATAATGCGTCGCTGTGGTGGCATCGTTGATCGGATGATAGGTGTGGTGACCCTATCACGACATAGGCTTGGTTTGTCAAAGAGTTTCGATGGAACTATTATCCCACATACGCGGAAGAGGAAGCTCGCAATGAACTCAAGTGCCTAGACCAAAAGGGTGGAGTTCATGACTATGTGAAGCGGTTCTCGGAGCTGTTGCTCCAAATTCCATCCATGAGTGAGACGGAGGTGTACCACCACTTCATGAGCGGACTCAAGCCATGGGTCAAGCAAGAACTCAAGCGGTGTCATACGGCGGACCTTGTGACAGCCACATCCGTGGCTGAGTCTCTCATTGAGTACAAGTCGTCATCCACGGCGAAGTATAATCCTCATCTAAAGGACAAGGCTAATGGTGGGGGAGATCGAAGAAGATTTAATCAACCAAATGGAGGCAACCCACCAATGGCAGCCGCTAGGACCCAACCGGAATTGAGCTCATAGGGACAAAGAAAGGCACATACTTATGAGAGTTTTTTCTATGATGGTTGTCACATGACATGTAATTGTCCCAAAAGGGGTAAACTAGCAACCCTACGCAAAGAGGACAAATTGCGAGAGGAAGCGTGGTTAGGTTCACTACTCCTCCTTGGATTGATAAAAACCAAGAAGGCAAAGGAGACCAAAGGTATGATGTTCGTGAACATGAAGATTGGAGGTAACACCATGAGTGCCCCTATGGATATCAGGGCATCCAAACTCTTTATATCCTAAGAAGCCGCAAAGAAACTAAATCTTCTAGTCAAAAAGGGGAGAGTCAGTTGGCTTAAAACAGTGAACTCTAAGGAAGTCCCGACTAGCGGCATGGCTAGAGACGTGGAGCTCCATCTTAGTCCGTGGACCAGCAAGGAAGAAATCAAGGTAATCCCCCTTTATGATTATGACTTTGCGCTGGGATTGGGATTCCTCGACAGGATCAATGCAAGCGTAATGCTATTTGCGGATTGCATATGCATCCTGGACAAGCAGTGCCAATGCATGGTCTCGATCTATTGTGAGTCGGGACGTGATAGGAAGATGATATCGGCCATGCAGCTCTCGAATGGAGCAAAGAAGGGCGAGGCGACCTTCTTGGCAACTCTGAATACTAAGGACGTGAAGGAAGGTGATCTGCCGGAGGAGGTAATCCAAGTCCTCAAGGCATTCCAAGATGTGATGCCGCCCAAGCTGCCTAAGAAACTCCCCCTCAATGAGAGGTAGATCATCGGATTGAGCTCATGCTTGATACTCGACCATCGGCCATGGCTCCCTATCGCGTGGCCCTGCCCGAGTTGAAACAATTATGGAAACAACTCAAGGAGTTGCTCGACGCAGGATACATTCGGCCCTCTAAGGCTCCATTCGGTGCCCGGGTCTTTTTCCAAAAGAAGTATGACGGATCCCTTCGGATGTGCATTGATTATCAAGCATTGAACAAGCTAACCATAAAAAATAAGTACCCAATACCTCTGTTGGGAAGCTCGGTGGTTCACCAAGCTCGATCTTCGATCGGGGTATTACGAAATTGTCGAAGGGGACGAGCCAAAGGCTTCGTGTGTGACCCGATACGGATCGTGAAAGTTCCTTGTCGTGCATTTCGGCTTGACCAATGCACTGGCCACATTATGTATGTTGATGAACAAAGTACTACACCTGTTCCTTGATCGATTTATGGTAGTCTACCTTGATGATATTATTGTGTACAACCGAACGCTTGAGGAACACGTCAAGCACTTGAGGCAAGTCTTCCAAGTCCTATGGGAAAATGATCCATACGTGAAGTGTAAAAATGCACTTTCACATACAATGAAATTCCTTTCTTTGGGCACATCATCGAGGGTAGACAAGTGCAGATGGATGTAGCCAAGATCCATGCCATGGGAGCCACCGACCAAGATGACGGAGCTGAGATTGTTCCTTGATCCCACGAATTATTGTCGGCACTTTATCCGGGGATATTCGAGCCTCACCGTATCACTCACAGAAATGTTAAAGAAGAAGAGACCGTGGGAGTAGACGAATTGGTGTCAAGAGGTGTTCGATTGGCCGAAACAAGCAATTATCGAAGAGCCGATGCTTGTGCTGCCCAATTATGTCAAGCTATACGAGGTAGAAATTAATGTCTTTAATTTCGTTATTGGTGGTGTCCTTATGCTAGATGGGCACCCGATTGCCTTCGAATCTCGAAAGTTGAATGATACTAAGTGACGATACACAGTTCAAGAGAAAGAAATATCACGGTGGTGTATTGCCTTCATATGTGGAGGCACTATCTCTCGGGGTCCCGGTTCATCGTGAGGACAGATAATGTGGCTACGAGCTACTTCCAAACTCAAAAGAAGCTCAGCCGAAAGAAAACTCGATGGCAAGACTTCTTGACTGAGTTCGACTATGTGCTGGAATGTAAGCTCGGGAAGTCTAACTCCATGGCCAATGCCTTGAGTCGAATGCTGGAGTTGGCCAACATGATGAGCTGACCCAACTGCCTGTGGATCAATCACACCAAGGAAGGGCTCAAGCACGACCAAACTACCTAAGCTCTCCTTCGATATGCACAAAAAAACAAGACAATGCGATTTTGGTGTGAAGACGACCTCCTCTACACCAAAAGACAACAACTCTATATGTCACTCCACAGGAAACTAAGGAAGGAAGTACTGCACGAGCGCCATCATTCTAAGTGGGCAGGTCATTCGGGAATCCACCGCATTATGGCACTTGTCAAGGATCAATATTATTGGCCTCACATGCGGGACGATGTTGAAGCCTACGTGCGGATATGTTCTGTGTGCCAACAAGACAAGATCGACCAATGGTCGTCGGCAGGGCTCCTTGAGCCATTGCCTATCCCGGAACGTCCATGGGAAAGTGTCTCCATGGACTTCATCATGAACTTGCCAAAGTTTGAAGGATGTCAGACCCTCATGGTCATCGTGGATCGTTTCTCCAAGTACGCGACGTTCGTGCCAGCCACCAAGGATTGTCCAGCCAAGGAAGCGGCCAAGTTATTCCTGAAGCACGTTATCAAGTATTGAGGCATACCATGCATGATTGTGAGTGATCACGACTCTCGATTCATCGGGCAATTTTGGACAGACTTCAAGTTGCTGGGGCCAAACCTCAACTTCTCCACGAGTTTGCATCCCCAGACCGACGGTCAAACGGAGAGGGTGAATGCACTCTTAGAAATATACATGTGGCATTATGTGAGCAACATGCAAGTGAACTAGATGCGGTTGATCAAAGTGGCCCAATTCTCATACAACTTGCAATGGAGTGAGTCACAAGTGAAAGCCCGTTCGAGATCGTGATGGGGCAATAGCCACTCACACCAAGCACGATTGCCTCAGGTTATTGAGGAAGTAGCCCTTCTGCATACAAGTTCCAGAAAAAATGGACAAACATGCAGACTTGGCACTAGCGTGCCTACACAAGGCCACGAAACGCATGAAGAAGTGGGTCGATGAGAAGCAACAGCACATGGAATTTCAAGTCGAGGATTTAGTGCTAGCCAAGCTACACTTGGTCATTCAATACCGAGATGTACATAAAGGGATGATCTATCATTATGAAGGTCTCTTTCGAGTCTTGTAGTGGATTGAGAAGGTTGCGTACAAGCTGTGCTTGCCAGCCAAACTCAAGGTATATCCCATGTTCCATGTAAGTATGCCAAAACCTTTCCATGAGGACGAGAAAGACCCAGACCGAGGTGAATCACAATGAATGCCCCTTGGGGAGAAAATCTCATATGATCAAGATGTCAAATGTATCATGGCGGACCGAGTCATATAGAAGAGGTACTACGCGCCATGGAAAGAATACTTGGTCCAATGGAAGGGACTTCCTGAGAGTAAAGCAAGCTTGGACCCATCCGAGGCTCTATGGCAGTTCAAGAAACACATAAACGCCTTTCATGCCAAGGACACGACGAGAGCGTCACCTGAATAGATGGGAAAGATTGACACAACTCAAAGACGAGCGTAATCCAAGACCATCCAGATGATGGGGCCGTGTCCCATACACAAGCTAGCACACGATGTGACATCCAGATTTTTCAACCATGTCTTCTACTGAATGAATCGGGCATTTCATTGACGCACCTATAGGGCCATTCTTAAAAATGATCATTCTTGAGATAACTAGACTACCTGAGGAAATTATTAAGAAGTTTTAAGGCAATAGACTTGAGAACTCGAATCAGGAATTGGCTTCTTGACCGTGTCCATCTTTATAGGCCATTACGGCACAGTTAAAAATCAATTTGAAATCAGAGATAGACTGGATCGATAGAGATGTGTGGCTAATCGTGGGTGACACCACTAAATTGGAAAATTCTCATCGACTGGCACTAGACTAATTTTCTTATTGTTTTGGTACCCTGTGTCCGTATTTGGATCCTCGGGATTTTCACGACAATCGAGAGTCGCCAATGAGTCTAGTGGGTTCATAGTGGCTCGAAGAAAATCGGTCATGGGTCAATTGCACTTAAAAATATATGAAAGTTACCCGATAGGCTAGGTCACGCTAAAAACGCGCCAAGTGAAATTAACTGTGAATTCAAGTCCAATTTCAGAAATTGAAGTTTCTGCTATGTCACAATAAATTCTAGGAGTATCGACTCAGTCTCAGAAGATTTTTCTGACAACCGAGACTTTTTGGGAAAAAGTCAGTTTATGGCCATTTTCGTACAGTTAAAGCTAGGGATTAATTCTGGTTGTGAAATTGAGAAGCATGAGGGATTCTTGGATGAGGAAAATAATCAATTTGATAAGTGAGACATCAATTGATTTTTATGGGAGTCACTTGAGAGAAATTCAAGAGGGAAATTGGATGCAGAAATGCAAAAGGGGACCAAGAACTCTAGTTTGGAATTTCTTTTGGGATTAATTGAGCTTATTCAAAAGAAATGGGATGAGAATTTTCTAATCTAGGAAATTCTTTTCTTTTAATTCTATTCCCATTTCCTTTTTCCTTTTTGGGCCAAACACCCTTTCCTTTTCTTTTTCTCCCTCCCATTTTTGGCCAAAAACTCTCTTTTTCTCTCTCTCCCTCTCTCTCTTTCCTTCTCTCTTTTCCCTCGTGCGGATTTCCCCTCCACCGAATGCCCTTGCTGTCTTCCACTTTACTTCCTCCACCTTTTTGCTTTTTGACTTTTCAAACTTATCCTCTCTCTCATCTCTACCTCTATCTCACGTGACCAACACCCCCCTCCCTCTCTCTCATCTTTCTTCCCTCTCTCTCGGTACACTCTCTCTCTCTCTCTTTTTTCTGGTTCATGCGAGCCCGAGAGGTAGAAGCAGTAGCAGCAGCCATCGTCGCACCGGAGCTGTCGTCGCCGTTGCAGCCAGGCCGGACCATCGTCTGCTCCACCCGCACGTCGCCGCTCGCTGCCATCCGTCTCACTCACGTCCTCGCCGCTCAGCCGCACCGTCCAGCTCCTGTTAGGTCTTGACTCAGCCTCGTGAACGGCTGAGGAAGCAGCTGAGTCACCGTCCAGCTCCGTCAGGCCACTGTTCGACCTCACCGGAGCTCCACTCACCCTCCGCCGACCTTGCCTCGCCGTCTCAGCCACCAGACTAGCTCCGACCAGCCAAGAACAGCAGCTGGGTTAGTGGGTTTCCAGCTCCTTTTGGCCCCCTTTTGGGCATTTCCGGGCCTCGAACCCGAGACTTGCTTTGCGAAGAAACGACCCTCGCGTCGTCCCCGTCGGATTGATCCGACTTTCGTGTAATTCCGGTGAGTAATCTCACTAATCCTTGCTTAGTGGACTAATTATACTTAAGTATTGATTAGTGTTAATTAAGTAGGATTAGGTGGTTAGATTAGAATGGATTAGTGATTATTAGTAAATTGCATTGCATATTAGTTAGGTGGTTAGTGTACTTAGGTAGAGAATTGCCTATAGTATTTATTGAATGCATCTCGGGATTTTTCCCAACCCTTATCGGGCTTCAATTAGGCACTTCGGGCCTAAATGGAATTTTTAGTAATTAAATATTAATTTTCGAAATTAATTTAATTAATTAATTATTTTCTGAAAATTCAACCGGGATGGCCGATGACCGGGATTTTATGCTGATGATCGTGGTGCAGTCCGTTTATTTAATTGAGCTTTATTTTGAGCTAAATTGGAATTATTGTATTTATTTATTAATTTGCGAAATTAATTATTTATTTATTTATTTTTCGTAAATTAAGGCTGGGATAGTCGACGACCAAAATTTTGTGCTGATTTTCATAGTGCAGTCCGTTTGTTTATTTGAGCTCCACATTGTGCTGAATTGAATTGATTATGCAATTTGAGGAATTGTTCCTTAATTGATTGAAATTGAGTGGAATTGAATGATTGATTGGAAGATGGTCAAGTATGAGTGTATAACGCCAGTTATACGTTGATGGACTATATAGTAGAGATAATGGTGAGAACTAACTGAGAATATTATTGGCTGAGACCAATCAGGTACGATGTTATTGGACATACGTGATTCGGTGATTAGAAGTATCACTGGCGAAATCAGCGCCTTAAAGAACGCACGTGAATGACTTATAGACAAACATGGTTCGGTGATTAAGGAAATATCACTGGTGAAAACGACGCCTTAAAGAACCCACGATGTTGTCTATTACCGATGTCACCTTGGTGAAAACGGAGCCCTAGAAAGGACACGTGGTTCGGTGATCGAGGATATCACTGGTGAAAACGGTGCCTTAAAGAACGCACGGTGTCGGTGATCGGTATGTCATTGCCGAAAACGACGCCCGAGAAACACATGTGATCTGGGAATGAGCGTACCATTTGAGAATTAGGGTATGAGTGGGAATGACCTAGAGATGGTCCGACTGACGTGTAATCGACTGGTCGATTGATCAATGATTTGATCCGTTTGTTTGATTGTTTGATACCGTATATATGAAGCATCTATATATAACCCTGATTTGCAGGTTGGGACTAAGACTAAGGTAAGTCTTCTTATTTGTGCTGTGCTTAGGCAACCATGTGGTGTATTAGTTTCCTAATCGAGTCTTAGTGGGGTAGAACTTGCTGAGACGTAGTCTCATCCCGGTTGTGGGATAATATTTCAGGCCCTTAGATGATAGCCCCTCCACCTCCTCCTCCTGCTATGCATTTCGGTATTCCTCAGGAGATGACTGAGCTAGAGATCCACTTCCATATCCACCCTCATCCTAAAGGTTTAGAGTACATTTTGGTTAAGTCAATTGTATGGGTTGATGTGGGAGAGACGGACCTGAGACCCCATCAATATCGGTCGTGGTACCACAAAAATTTTAATGGGCCAAGAGTAGGACCCATTCCAGAAAGTGATGTACCAGTATACGTTCTGGAAGAGGCCTTTGGGGTGGGTACAGCAGACCATGCGAACAGGTCAATTGTGAATGTTTAGGATCCGACACTTGAGGCTGAAGCTCACACTCCCGTGTACTCGATTGGCGATGACAACTGGAACAACGAGGGTGGTGAAATTGAAGAGCAGGAGGTGGAAGGACCAGAGGAGGATGAAGAGTGGGGAGTAGCTGAGGAGGTACTCAAAGATGAGCCGGCACCTGAAACCGAGGATGAGCCTGAAGAAGAAGATGAAGAGCTGGAAGAGAATGAGCTCAGTGGAGAGGAGACTGAGGAGGATCCGGATGATCCTGAGTACGACCCGGATGAGGATTGAGATCCCATCCCTTTTTGTGGACCTTACCTTAGTATATATAAGTGTGAGTCTAGAAGGTTGTGAATAGTTTTGTAAAGTACCTTGAGTTATGCTCTGTATAAAAGCGTGGTTGTGAATTTCAATATGAAAAATATAGCCTGCTTTTCTATCCCATTATTTTATTGTTTGGGGATTTATAACTGCTTCCGCATGCGTATTAAAATGAAAGGGTTGGCGATACATAGTCCTGGGATATCGCTTTCTAAAATCGACCAAGTAGAAGGATGGGTGTGTTACCGAGGATCGGGGCGGGACACACGAACTACCCAAGCAACCCACGGGTGATCCGTGATCAATGCAAGAGTCGGCCCATGTGCAATATGGGACAAGCCCATGACCATTCAGCTCTTTGTGTCAAGCTATCCTTTGGAGTCCCCATGGACTGATCCTGCAAATCCATGGCAGGCGTTCCTTGAGCTTCCCCACACCCTAGGGCCTCTTGAGCTGCATATAGCCTCATAATGATTGTACATATTTGAATATGACTGTTGGATCGAGCCCCTTCAAGTGTATACTTTAGTTCACGAGTTATTATATTCGTGCTTCACTCCCATACTCGTTCTTGTGAGCTGAGGGCATGTAAGGCTAATTTGGGATTGAATCCTAAGGCCGCATGGGTGTGTAATCGTTCGGAATCAACTGATCCGTGCCACTTGCATATTAACACAAAAAAAAAAAATAACACTCTCTAATTGTTTTCTTTTTATTTGTTCTTTATTTTGCTGATTTGGTGCCATAAGAGAAAGTTGAGCAAATCCTAAAATAAGACATAAACTTCGATGACCATGTCGTGTGTCCAGCTCATCTTTCTGACACAAATTTTAATAAAGGGACGGGAAATTTAGATGCGAAGACTTAACCAAAAGAGTCGTTCATGCTATTTATAACCTCTCCACTATAGTTGCTAGTCTATAACACCTCGAATTTTACAAATTAGTATCGCCAGCTGATAGCACCTTGAATCCTAGGGTTTTCCCAATCCTAGGTTCGGATAATCTACAATATACAAACATGATCATAAACTTAAAACACCAAATTAGAGTTAGCACTAATCAATTTGGATTAGGTCAATTGGACATCTAAATAGACGTGAAAATGAAATTGGTGTACGAAAATCTATAAATGTTAAGTCAGGGACTTGATGATGCATAAGATGGGGTAGCATCGCGCCACAATCTTTTGATTCGGTTTAAAATATATGAGGACCGTAAAAAAAGGAAAAATGACGATTTTGATTTTCTGTGAAAAAAGAAATAGAGGGACTATTGTTTTATTGTCCTAACTAACAAGATTGTGAACATGACATGGCCTTATATTTGCCCCGAGAAACAGACTTCAGCATTGAGAGAGATGATTGAACTTTTTGTCGATGAATGTGCTCGTTTTCACCACAACAATAGGCTAATCAGTCACGTTTAGCTTTATTTAATTCCATTATTGTCACCATAATGGCAACTTTGGATAATACATCATTTCTGTAGACAGATCACCAATCTGTTCTAAATATTCGTGATGACATGACCCGCGTGCCTTGATGAGGATGAGGAATCAAGCTAGATCTGTATAAGGCCGTCTTGAATCATCTGTTGGAGATTCCACCTATCATACTGGCACTTATAAGACCAATACGACCACCCGAAAGTGGCCCGCCCATACACATCTTGCTGAGCCTTGGCAAATCTCCCCGAATCCTCCATTGTTGCCCCATGGAAGTCCAATGCCGAGGTCCATTCTCCTGCAAAACCCAATTTAGATCATGAGGGTCATGACATAAATCAGCTTTCCTGTGCGCGTGGCGTGTACTTGTGTATTCTGCACAAGCATGTTCATGTCTCTTTCCAACCACATGTTAGAACTCACCAACAAAGCTCAAAGGGCTGTTTGCCGGGGTTACTTTGCTTAGATCGGAAGCTCTATTGTTATAGATGTAGTCAATGTTCTGCTGCAGATTCCACTGTTGAAACATCGGACTATAGAGGTTGTAGTAATGCACGTCGATGACGACTCAGCTCAAGCCTTCCGCAAGCTGAAGGAGCTCTTGCGGGTCGGCTGGTCCCAACCGGTTGGACATGATGACATAAGCATTCAGTGTGACTTCTCACGGCATTATAACCTAACTGGTAGTATTTAGTAAGATCCGCCAACTTGACACCTGGAGCTAGAGGCTCGTTCATCAGCTCGATCGCAACCAATGCCGGATGGTTGCTGTATCTGCTTGACAATAGTAAGGAAGCATGCTATGAAACATCAGATTATAAGATCTAGCATACTAAACAATACCAATGGTTGTGATTCATCAGCAATACTCAAGAGATATATGTCGTGAGGGATTTGTTCAGAAAGTGAGAGTTCATTTGCTAGACCTTGCTGCTAGGAAGTCTATAACTTTCACAGTGTCCTCAATGTAAGAGTCACCCCATTCCAGATATCCATCTCTCGTTGCGCTATGAGCTTCGCCGTTTTGAGATCCTGGAGCTGCATGGAGATTAACTATTACCTTCAAACCATGCTTCCTGAAAAAAGAAAAATTCAATTATTCAAGTTTAGACTTACAGGATTCTTGTAACTTCGATCATGACTGATCAAAATTTCTATTGGAATTATTCGACTAAGATGTAAAAGTATCGAAAGTTGCCTCCGCTGCCCATGTAAATGCGTTGTCCAGTGCATTTAGGGAGCCTCCCACAAAAGGCATCGGCGGCACTGGATCATACGCGATCCACCATCCTACCGGAATCCTCACGGCAGTTAGACCATTGGTCGCCATAAATGCAAAGTCCTGCTCGGTAATGTAACCGTTCCAATGATCCTGCAGAGCACGTTTGTTCATATATTTCTGATCTAATTAGTCACTGTATCACTATTTCGTGCTTCCTTTGCCACTAATTAATTAAGGATTACCTGTAGGAGTTTTGAGGCAGCACTGGGGCCATACCCATTTGTTATTTGGTATTCTCCTTGTAAACTGCTAACGATAGTCATTTCAAAGACCGACGGGTCATTATCATCCCAACTCGAGCCTCCAGTATAGTCTGCCGTCACTTCCGTCAACGACGTTACCTGCTTATCCATACTATATTAGAGAAAATCACATCAATCAATGTGACTGTATCCAATTAATAATCGGGGAATATGGGGACCCTTTCAATTATCTTTGGTTGGGGATTTCGGAAGATGGAATGGAAATGCTTTCGTAATCCACGATTAAGGAATAAATATATTGTTTCGTAATCAATATGACTGTATCCAATTAATAAGCGGGGAATTTGACTGTTCCTTTCATTTTATGAGGCCTCGTCATTGCAAAAATTGTGTTTATTGTTTGTAGAGGACGTAAGTACACTCGTCGTATTGCGTGGAGTGTCGCTGTTGCTTTTCAAGCAAACTAGGGTTGCTCATCGCGTCCTCTTGGCGTCAAGAAAGTACAGTGGCTTCGCGTAATTTCTACTGTGCAACTCGTAATGTAAACAAGGACTTTCTATGGTGCTGCGCTATCCTGCACAACAATCTGCACAACAACGTGAGTCCTTAATTCGGACCGTCAGGTTGAAGAGATTATTGTCAACAATTGGCTGGCAAATCACCATTGACTGTCAAATCGAATACGACTCACTGTCTACCATTGTATGGATTATGACCAAATGGTTGTGAAACCCTCTACGACACCAAAGAATCAGCCATATACACCATAATACCATAGGAACTACTCAAGTCATATAGAAACTGGAACGGGGGAGTTACCTGGAGAAACATCCCATTAGATGCTTGGAGTTGAACTCGATTGGGATTGTTTGGATTCCTTACGATGTCAAAAGTCTCTGAGACACTCGGAGTACTGGAAACTGCTACAACCGTTGTTCCTTGGCCTTGCAATCCAACAAATTGCTTGTTGAAAACTCTGAGGTTGAATTTTGTGTCAGAAATCCTCCACAGCTGCACCATAGAAAGAGAGCACAAGTCAGGGCGGACGACGTGTGAATCTTTTGAGCCTTTCTACAAGTCAATAGTGAATTTTGTAAGACAGAGAGCCATACCCTGAAGGTTTCCCAGCCAAAGGCCTGGTCACGATTGGCGACGATGGTGGCTCCGCCGCTATTTTCAGCAGAAAGGAATTTCTTCAGCTTCGTTGACTGGAACTGCACTTGAGTCCCATCCTACCATGAAAACAAACGCAAAAAGTGGGATTTGGTTCATGTCATTGAAATAGCGAAGTGATATTTGAATAGCCAAAAAAATAACAGTGTATATGCACATACTGAGTGGGGGTAATAGAGTTCACATATACAGATCAAACCAACACCAAGTTCATGTTTGTATGTCAGAAATCTGGCTATATGATGGAAAGAAATGTTTGGTTATAAACAAGTTCTGTGATATTCACCATCTTAATTTGAGTAAACTGACTTAATGTCATGTTAAAATCATGCACTAGTACATATAGACGTGTGCCAAACTTCCTCGTTTTGTCACTGTATCATTCTCAAATATCCTAGACATTAGGCTATATCTAGTGCAGGCATATGTCATATTGGACCTGAGAAGAAACTTTGTGATCGCCCAGCAGTTAAGGGAAAGTGAAATAACAATCTATGGAGCATCACCTAATATGCTCTTTTTATCTTTAAGAACTTACCAAGAGCTGTCCATTGAGTCCATCAAACAGAGAAGGCAGCATCCAACCCTCAGTCACGAGCCAGTTTCCAAGGTTCACAGCCTTGAGGGGCAACTGGAACTCGGCTGCCTGGGCGAGGATCAAGGGAAGAAACATGCAGAGAGAACAGAGCGTCACGAATGGGTGGCAATAACAGTGCGCCATTTCTAGCTCGCTTCTTTGCTGTGACATTAAACGAGAGGGAGAACCGACGCATTTATAGACTTCTACCTAAAAGTCTTAAAGAGTAAGAAGACTGGTTTTATGTTGACATGACCCATTTGAGAGGAATCCTGTGATTGATGACTATTATTCGAGAACTCACTCTACACATTAAAGCTTTGTTCATTTCGTGGAAAATGTGGCGTTTCTGAAAAATATTTTTCAAAAAAATGTAATTATTTTCCGGTGTTCGGATGAAACCTAAAATTGAAGTGGAAAATAATTTTCGCTGCTCGGTTAGGAAAATATTTTCCTTCATATACTCTTTTTCATTTATTTTATTTTTTAAAATGGAATTTTCATATATTTTTAAAAACTGATTTTTGATGATTTTTAATTTTTAAAATCTATTATTAATTTTTTTCATTTTTTATTTTTATTTTCTTTTTTCTTTGTTTTCCATCTCCTTCTTGGCAATGGCCCGCGACTAGCCACCGGCGAGCCTCAAGCTCGCCAACGAGCACAAGGCTCGCCGCTCACCAGATTGGCGAGCGCGAGCGTCGAGCTCAAGGTTAGCCTGGCGACGACCAACGACTAGCCAAAAAAGAAGAAGATGGGAAACAAAGAAAAGAAAAAGGAAATTAAAAATAATTCAAATAAAAGAAGAAAATAAGAAGAAGAAATAGGAGGAAGAAGTGAGGATTTGTAGAAATGTGAGGTAAGAGAGAGAGATTAAGTAAAGAAAATATTTTCAAGTTTTCAAAAGTGGAAAATATTTTTCCCTAAGTTTGAAAACTTTTTTGCTTTCATAGAAAACATTTTCCCCAAGAAATTCATTTTCTGTAAAACAAACACCAGAAAATCCGGAAATCGTTTTTCCGGAAATTATTTTCCGCGAAACGAACGGAGCCTAAGATAAAGAATATTACATTTAGTCTTAAGACTATGGAGATTAAACAGTCCGCTGTCCTTTTAATATCGCAGCAGGACGCATTATATGGTTAAGACAGAATATGCGCATTAAAGTCAAAGAATATTGCATTTGGTCTTCTTTGCTGTGACATTAAACGGGCCACTTTCCTCTTGTAAGGAACCAACGAAACTTGTTGAAACCGCTGATGCTCCGAGGCCGGCTGAATGGATCCATGGTATTCGACCATTTCCCTTGGTCAAAGGCATCATTACGTGCGATGCGGGTTACACGGTCGGTGCATGAGTGCTGATGCATGAAGCCAGCCGCCTCCCCTTTTGTTCTTTTCTTTGCTTGGAGGATCGTTTTTTGTTTAATGATTACTTAAAAGAGAACAGAAATTCTGGGAAGAATTGCTGTTCCAAAGTCAAAAGTAGCGTGAGGACAAAAGGAACAGGCACCATACCCCAAGCGACGACATTCCAAGGGTTTTGGGAAATAGGCGAGGATTTGACAGAGCACTTGGAAGGAGAGAAAAGGAACAGGTACCCCCAACTCGCTAGTGACGTGTTGCATGGGATACCAGGTCCCATTCCAATCAGGACCGAGGATTCATGTTTTTACACTGCGCTCGCGTCGATTACGATGTCAACAAGAATATTTTGGCACAACCGCAAGATGTTATTTTGGCGAACGTATCAATTCGTTTGAGTTTCGAATTAGGTCTACCATATCAAGTTTTAATTTTACTCTATAAATTCATGCCATGTTCATATTGTGTTCTTGCGTCGCATCGAGGATTACCGCCTTGGTTGCACGTCGGATTTTAACACATTAAATTTTGTTGCAGAATAATGCACCGAAAAATCCTAAATCCAAATCATTCTAATTTAGGTCTAATATCACAAAAATTCCCAAAGTGACATAACTATAAACTAAATTTTTGATCAATTAATACATTTACAACAAATTTACTCAAAACTAATTTTTTAATATCAAAAATCTCAAACCGGTACATTTGTGACAAGTTTACTCTCCATTTATTTCTATTAAATTAGATTAATACTACGAAAAACCACAAATTGATACAATTATGATAGACGGAGAGTAAAACTCAAAATTGATATATCTGTGAAATGCTACGTGCCATTCAACTCGACATTTGATGGTAAAATTTAATGAAAACTAACAAATGGTAAATTTGTCACAAATGTACCAATTTATGAATTTTATAATAAAAATAATTAATTTAGGTTTAGTTTATCATAGTTGTACAAATTTTTGGGTTTTTTTTTGTAGTTATAACCCTTTAATTTATTCAATTAAATCTTGGACCTTTTTTTTCCACAAAAAAAAAACGATAAAAACCTTTCGATGAATTTTCATATGAAACTGCCTATGTGTCACTAAGAAATAACAAGATAAGTGTGTTGGAAGTCTTAAAAATGGAAGTACAATTGAGTCATAAAACTTTTAATAAATGCAATTAAGTCCTAAAACTTATCACGGAAATATAGTTGAGCCCTAAAATTTTTAAAAGTGCAATAAAATCCTAAAACTTGTTAGATCAGTCCAATCTAAGTTCTTCTGTTGATTGTACTTTTTGAAAGTTTTTAGATTTGATTACACTTTCAAAATAAGTTTTAGGACTTGATTACACTTTTTGAAAGTGTTAAAATTCAATTACACTTTTGTGACAAGTTTTAGGACTTCTAGTACACTCATAAAAAAAAAAAAAATCTGTATAGGATCCTTAAATTTCACTTTTCAACGTAAATTTTAAAACATAATTGCATTTTTAATTGAACCAACTTAATATTTTAGGACTCAAATAGACTTTTATTAAATGATAAGGACTTTATTGAACTAACTAAAAAAGTTGAGACTTGATTGCAATCCGTACATAAGATTTAGGACTTGTTGACAACTTTATCGTTACGATCCTATCATTCAACTATGTTCTTATTTTTGTAAGCCATATCATATTTTGCATATATGATCAATTTGATAGACCTACTCGATCTTAGAGGGAATCTTATACGGTTGCACACTCAAGTTATTATTTTTTGATCTCATGTTGTTGTTGTTCATGAATGACTTGATTATTTTGATACATAGATAGAAATATCACTCATAAGGAACTCATTTGAAAAACTATTACGTAAAATATTTAAATAGTTAGTGAACATGTCATATCATGGAAGCATCGTAGGCAGCTTGAATGTTACTAATTTTCATATTAAAAAAAAATACATTGTAGAATATCAGTATAATAACTTGATATTTAATATAGGACAAAATAGAGACTCAATCAAAATGCATCATGAATTGTCTTCAATCATAATAGACTTTTTATTAAATAATAAGGACTTGATTGAACCAACTTAAAAATCTGAGACTTGATTGTAATTTGTACATAAGATTTAGGACTTGTTGACAATTGTATTGTTACAATCTTACCATTCAACTATGTTCCTATTTGTGTAAGTCATATCATATTTTGCATATATGATCAATTTGATATAACTACAGTTTCACAGAGGGAATCTTCTACAGTTTCACAGCCATATATTATTTTTTTGGTCTCATGTGGTCGTTACTCATTATAACTTGATTATTTTTATACACGGATAGAAATAAAAATCATAAGGAACCCATTTAAAAAACTATTATGTACAATATTTAAATAGTTAGTGAACATGTCATATCACGGAATCACCGAAGGCGGTGATAGATTTAGCCGATTGACTTGTATGTTACTAATTTTCATTTTTTTTTTAAAAAAAGTACAGCAAAGAAAATCAGTATAATAAATTTATATTAAATATAGGACAAAATAGAGATTCAATCAAAATGCATCATGAGTTGTCTTCGACCTTTTTCCATTGCGGGAAACTCATCCATCTTCAATAATCGCTTCTTAGCTAGTGAATCATTTTAATTCCTTTTGTGATTATTTTCTTCAAAAACAGCTAAAACTAGTTACTATATCGATATTTATCTTTTACTTAATATTTATAAAACTTAATTTTGATCTTGAGCACTTCATACAAATTATACATCATACTATAATATATTAAAAAAAAAAAAGTTTGCATTGTCTTTTCTTTTTAGCCACCAAGTTATCTTTTAGCAACTAATCATTTCAAACATACTTAAAATTATATTTGGGAGTATTTTACAAAAAGAAAATGAAGAGAGATAATTGCAACGGGATTAGCCAGTTTTTATGAAAGTTGCTCGGCCATTCAATGAGCCCAAAATCCATTGAGGAAATTGGGCTTCCCTATATTATGAAGGATCTCTATTGAGTATTCCCATAAAGGACCAAATTCCGAAAAAGCCCTAACTTTAGGCCCAATCTCAATTGTTTCTCGAATTTTTGTTTACTAAAAAGAGATATCCAACTTTTACTCTAATTCCAAATTTGTCCAAAATTTCTTAATAGTGGGACGGTAATGTATCTGCAAAGACTTAACCAAAAGAGTTGTTTGAATCCTTTATATTATTTCTAACCTCTCCAATATAGTCACTACTCTATAACACCTCAAATTTTATGAACTATGATTCACCAGCTAATAGCACCTTGAATTGTAGGGTTTTCCCAAATCATCGGTTTAGGTAATCCACAATATACAAACACGATCATAAACTTAAAACACCAAATTGGAGTTACTACTAATCGATTTGGATTAGGTCAATTGGACATCTAAATGCATGTGAAAAGGAAATTGGTGTTTGAAAATCTACAAATCTTAAGTTGGGGACTCGATGACGCGTCGGATAGATTCACATTCCGCAGTGATCTTTTAATTCAGTTTAAAATATATAAGGACCATAAAAAAAGATAAAAATGGCAATTATGATTTTCTGTGAAAAAAAAAAGGGGCTACTGTTTGATTATCCTAACTAACAACATTGTGAAAAAAAAAAAAAAAAGTCATGGCCTGATCTTTCCTCCGACAAACTGACATCACCATTGAGAGAGAAAATCGAACTTTCTGTCTGTGAATATTCTTTCTTTTTTTTTCACCAGAAAAGGACAATAGGGCTAATCAGTCACTTTCAATCCTTCTGGAATGCCAAAAAGAAGGATGTGTAGTGGAAGGATGCTCGAGCTCAATCTTATTTTATTCAAATAATGTCACCGGAAAGGCAACTTTGATAATACATGATTCTGTAAACAGATTACCGATCTGTTCTATGTATTCATGATGACATAATCCGCTTGATGAGGATGAGAAATCAAACTAAATCTTTATGAGACCGTCTTGAATCATCTGCTTGAGATTCCAGGTATCGTACTTGCACCTATAAGACCAATACGCCCACCCAAAAGTGGCACGCCCGTAAACATTTTGCTGAGCCTTGGCAAACTTTCCCGAATCCTCCTTTGTTGCCCCATCGAAGGCCAATGCCGAGGTCCATTCCCCTGCAAAAACCAATTTAGCTCGCAGATGTCATTACATGTATGTGCTCTAGCGCACGCGTCATGTGTACCTGTATGCTCTATATTAAACATGCTCCTGTTGCTTTCTAACCACATGGTAGGACTCACCAACAAAGCTCAAGGGGCCGTTTGCCGGGGTTACTTTGCTCAGATCGGAAGCTCTATCGTTATAGATATAGTCAATGTTCTGCTGCAGATTCCAATGTTGAAACATCGAATTATAGAGGTTGTAGTAATGCACGTCGATGACGACTCGGCTCAAGCCTCTCGCGAACTGAAGGAGCTCTTGCGGGTCGGCTTGTCCCAACCGGTTGGACATGATGACATAAGCATTCGGAGTGTGACTCCTCACGGCCTCGTAACCTAACCGGTAGTATTTAGTAAGATCCTCCAACTTGACACCCGGAGCTTGAGGCTCGTTCATCAGCTCGATCGCAACCAATGCCGGGTGGTTGCCATATCTACTTGACAATCATAAGGGAGAATGCTATGAAACATCTGATTATAAGATCTAGCATACTAAATATCAATACCAATGGTTGCGATTCATCAGCAATACTAAAGAGATATATGTCATGAGGTATTTGTTTAAATTGAGAACTCATCTGCCAGACCTTGCTGCTAGGAAGTCTATAACTTTCACGGTCTCCTCAATGTAAGAGTCACCCCATTCCAGATATCCATCTCTCGATGCGCTATGAGCTTCGCCGTTTTGAGATCCTGGAGCTGCATGGAGATTAACTATTACCTTCATACCATGCTTCCTGCAAAAAGAAAAATTGAATTGTTCAAGTTTAGACTCACAAGATTCTTGTAACTTCAATGGACCGACTTAAGCAAAGACTGGCTTCCTGTTGAATTGTTGATCCAATTTCTAGAAACTTCAAGATCGATATTAGCTAGAAAAGACAAGAAAAATCCTTAAAAAAGAAAATCTAGCTTAGATGGCAAAGAAAAATGTAGAAGCACATGTGTAGAACTCTCTAGAAGAAGAGAGGATAAACTACAAACTAGAATCTCCTAGAAGAAGAATGGCTTAACTACAATCTAGAACTCCCTAGATTAAGCCGAAGTGGACAACATTCTACACAAATCTAGAATGTTGGTAGAGCACCCTATAAATAGGAAAGAGGGGAGAGCTTAGTAGAACAACAAATGTAAGCAAGCTCCTCCCCTTCCCTTTGTACCATAATCAATAATAAAAAAGTTCTTTCTTGTTCCCTTGTACTCTCTTCTAACACTCCCTTGCACACACATTAACACACCTTGTACACACATCAAACACATGCTTCCGCAAAAACATCCAACACTTCCTATAAAGATCCTCCACTGCACACTTTCTGTTGGAGTTATTCAACTAAGATGTAAAAGTATCGGAAGTCGCTTACGCTGCCCATGTAAATGCGTTGTCCAGTGCATTCAGCGAGCCTCCCACAAAAGGCGCTGGCGGCGTCGGATCATACGCAATCCACCATCCTACTGGAATCCTCACGGCAGTTAGACTATTGGCCGCCATAAATTCAAAGTCCTGCTCGGTAATGTAACTGTTCCAATGATCCTGCAGAGCAAATTTGTTCAGAGATTACTGATCTACTTAGTCACTGTATTACTATTTCGTGCTTACTTTGCCACTAATTAATTAGGGATTACCCGTAGCTGTTTTGGGGCAGCACTGGGGCCGTATCCATTTGTTATTTGGTATTCACCTTGTAAACCGCCGACAATCTTCATTTCAAAGATCGATGGGTCATTGTCATCCCAACTCGAGCCTCCAGTATAATCTGCCGTCACTTCCGTCGGCGACTTTGCCTGATCATCCATACCATATTAGAGAAAATCATATAAATCAATGTGATCGTATCCAATTAATAACCGGGGAATATGGGGACTCTATCGATTATCTTTGATCAGGAATTTTGGATGATGGAATGGAAATGCTTTTGTAATCCAACAGTTCCTTTCCATTAAGAGTAAAGTAATGTCGTTGCGGATATGACTGTTTCTTTTATTTTATGAGGCCTTGCCTTTGCAATAAATGTGTTTATGGTTTATGGAGGACGTAAGTTTACTCGTCGTATTGCGTGGAGTGTCGCTGTTGTTTTTCAAGCAAACAAGGGGTGCTCATCACGTCCTCTCAGCGTCAAGAAAGTGCGGAAAGCGCCCATGTAAGACGTCACAGAACAGTAGATCTCAACACGAGTGCCATGCGGCGTTTCATACAAACACCATTGGACTGATGCATGACAGTTTCTTATGTTTATCAAAGTCTGCTTGGGTCTTGATCTTATATTAACGTGATGGGTGCAATAAATTAACAACAGATAGCTTCGTGTAATTTCTTCCGTGTACCTGGCAATGCAGACGAGACCTTTCTATAGTGCTGCGCTATTCTGCACAACAATCTGCACAACAATCTGCACAACAACGTAGTCCTACGAAATTTGGACGGTCAGAGTGAAGAGATTATTGTCAACGATTTGATGACAAATCACCACCGACCGTCAAATCGGAAACCACTCACTGTCAACCACTGTATGGGTTAGAACGAAATAGTCGTGAAACCCTCTATGACACCGAAGATCAGTCATGTACACCATAATACCATAGTAACGGCAGAAGTCATAGAAGCTGGAACAGGGGAATTACCTGGAGAAACATCCCATTAGATGCTTGAAATCGAACTCGATTGGGATTGTCCGGTTTCCTGATAATGTCAAAAGTCTCTGAGGCGCTCAGGTTACCAGAAACAGCAACAACCGTTGTTCCTTGTCCTTGCAATCCAACAAATTGCTTGCTGAAAACTCTGAGGTTGAATTTTTTGTCGGAAATCCTCCACAGCTGCACCATAGGAAGTGAGCGAAAATTATGTTGGATGGCATGTGAATCTTTTGAGCTTGTCTAAAGAGGATTGTCAATTTTGTGAGACAGAAAGCCACACCCTGAAAGTTTCCCAGCCAGAGGCCTGATCGCGATTGGCGACAAGGGTGGCTCCGCCGCCGTTTTCAGCACTCAGGAATTTCCCGAGCTTTGTTGACTTGAACTGCACTTGAGTCCCATCCTACCATTGAAACATAAGCAGGAAAATGGGATTTGGTTCATCTCATTGAAAGAGTGAGGTGATATTTTTATAGACCAAACAAATAACAGTGTATATGCACATAGTGGGTGGGGGGAACAGAGTTCATATATACAGGTCGAACCAAGTTCATATTTGTATGTCAGAAATCTGGCCAAATGATGGAAAGAAATGTTTCATTAGAAACAAGTTCTGGGACATTTGGCATCTTAATTTGAGAAAAGTGTACAACTGTCATGTTAAAATCATGTGCTAGTACATATAGACATATGCCAAACATGATCGTTTTGTAACTGTATCATTCTCAAATATCTTAGACATTAATCTGTATCTAGTGCAGGCATATGTCATATTGGACCTGAGAAGAAACTTTGCGATCATCCGACCATACTAATCACGAAACTATGATAAAAAAGCATGCTAGAGAAAGTATACTAACAATCTATGGAGCATTACCCGATAGCTCTTTTTATCTTTAAAAGCTTACCAAGAGCTGTCCATTGAGTCCATCAAACCGAGAAGGCATTATCCACCCCTCAGTGACAAGCCAATTTCCGAGGTTCACAGCCTTGAGGGGCAAGTTGAACTCCGCGGTCTGGGCGAGGATCGAGGGACCGAACACCCAGAGAGAACAAAGGAGCAGGAATGAATGGTGATAACAGGGCGCCATTTCTGGCTCGCTTCTTTGCTGTGACATTAAACGAGAGGGAGGGCCAACACATTTATAGAATAGTTTACACAGAGTTTAAGTTTCCTCCAATTCCTCCATCGAAAATCTCTCAAGACCCCATTGGAAATCTCTCGAGAGTCAAGTACCCAAGTGGTTTTCAAGTATATAATTTAGATAAATAGAAAAGAAAAGGAGAAAAAACTGCATATGAGGATAAAGGATAGGATCATGGACTGTTATTGCATGAGCTCAGTACATATGACCTAAAGCACATGGACTGTCAAGTCATTGGGTTCGCCTGCACCAGACCATGCCTGAACTTTTCATTCATAATACGTGGTCGTGGATCTCTTGCATTAAATGAGGCTAGCACACCTTCGTTCATCATACGTGGTCGTGGATCTCTTGCATTAAATGAGGCTAGCACACCCCATAAAGCTATGCCATAAAGTATTCAATGCCTTTTTACTATCGCAGCAGGATGCACCATATGGTTAAGACAGGATATGCACTATAGCCCACTTCTCTTGCAAGAAACCAATGAAACTTGTTGGATCCTTTATTGCTCCGAGGCCGGTTGAATGGGTCGAAGGCGTGTGGTCAAAGGCGTGTGGTCCTTCAAGAGCATCATCCGACCATTTCCCTTGATCAAAGGCATCATTACGTGCCGTGGGGGATGGGAGGGGCGGTGCGTGAGTGCTGATGCAAGAAGTCCACAGCCATCCATTTTGTTCTAGTCTTTTCTTGGAGGATCGTTTTGTGGTTAGTGATTTCTTAGAAGAGAACAGCAAAAAAAGAAAAAAGGAAAAAAACAAGGAAGAATTGCTATTCCAAAGTCAAAAGTGGGCCGAGGAGAAAAGGAACAGGCACTCACCACATCGCGACGAGATTTTGAGGGTTCTGGGAAGAAGGCAAGGATTTGATAGAGCGCATGGAAGGAGAGAAAAGGAACAGGAAGCCGCTACTCGCTAGCGACGTGTGCCCATACGGGATGCCAGTTCCCATTCCGATTAGGACCGGGCAATGCTTGTTTTTGCATTGCACTCGTATTGATTACAATGTCATCACAAGAATATTTCGGTACAACTGCTTTGGCGAGCGAATCAATTCGTTTGAGTTTTAAGTTAAGTCTGCCTTATTGAGTTTCAATTTCACTTTCTAAATTTGTTCTATGTTCATATTATTTTCTTGCGTCGTGTTAGGGGTTGCCACCATGGCTGCATGTTGGATTTTGACCCTTTAGATTGTGTTGTGGGATAATGCACCAAAAGTCCTAAATCCAAAACAATTTAATTTAGGATTAATACCACGAAAAACCCCAAACTAATATACATATGATAAATTCACTGAAAACTAATTTTTTTACCATAAAAAATCCAAAACTAATACACTTATGACAAATTTACTGCAAATCTACCAAAAACTTCAAATAGATACATTTGTAATAAATTTATCCTCCATTTATTTCCGTTAAATTGAATTAATACCATGAAAACCCACAAACAGGTATAATTGTGACAAACGGAAAATAAAACCCCAAAATGGTATACCTATTAGCTGTCACGTGTCATCCAACTTAGTAATTTGATAGTAAAACTTAATGAAAACTAACAAAAGATAAATTTGTCACAAATATACCAATTTAGGGATTTTTGTAATAAAAAGAATTAGTTTGAGGTAAAATTATCATAGGTGTGCTAATTTGAAGTTTTTTATAGTATTAAGTCTTTAATTTATTCAATTAAGTCTTGGACCTTTTTCTTTCAAAAGTACAATCAAAATCTTTTGATGAATTATCATATGAAATTGCCTACATGTCACTAAGAAATGACAGATAAGTATATTAGAAGCTCTAAAATTTGTCACAAAAATGTAATTGAGTTCTAAAACTTTTGAAAAATACAATTAAATCACAAATCTTGTCAGAAGTGCAATTGAGTCCTAAAATTTTTAAAAAGTATAATCAAATCCTCAAACTAATCAAATTGATTCAACCAAAGTTAATCCGTTGAATGTACTTTTTTAAAAATTTTAAAGATTTGATCACACTTTCAAAATAAGTTTTAGGACATGATTGCACTTTTTGAAAGTTTATGACTCAATTACACTTCAGTGACAAGTTTTAGGATTTTCAGTACACTTATCCCAAAATAACATATATGACATCCTTAAATTTCACTTTTCAACATAAGTTTTAAGACCTGATTACATTTTTAATAAATTTTTAGGAATTAATTGAACCAAATGAATATTTTAAGACTTAGGGTGCGGTTGGAAAGACTTTGGGGAAATGCAAAAGCCATTGAGTTAAAGGTGTTTTCCAAAATGCAAATTGTGTTTGGTAAATTGTATTGTAAAAATCAATTGTGAAGTATCTTTGAGTAAAATGGTGTTTGGAAGAATTATATCTGCAAAAGGCTTTTGTTATTCATTAAAAAAAAAAGTTGGCCAACTAAGAACAAGTAGTCGCCGGTGAGGAGCAGGCGGTCCGGCGAAGGGCAGGCAGTCCGATGCAAGCCGTCCGGCAGGCGGTCCGGTGAGCGTCGCGGCGACAAGCTCGCCGGAGGTCACAGCGAGCAATCCTCCGGCGAGGGTCGCGATGACTAGATCTGAGGTCGCGACCTTCGCGCAACCCTGAGGTAGCGATGCGGCAACCGCAACAGTCGCCGGCGACCGCATCTAATCACGACTAGATCTGCGACCAGATGTGTCACGACCTTCACGACGACCGCATCTGGTCACAACCAGATCTGTGACCAAATGGGTTGCGCGGCCCCGGCGACCTCCGCGTGGAGGTCACGGTGCGGTGAGCACGACAGTCGACGGCAACCGCATCTGGTCGGGACTAGATTTGCGACCAGATGGGTCACGCGACCCTGAGGGTCGCGACCTCCACAGCGACCATATCTAGTCGCAAACAGATCTACGACCAAATGGGTTGCGCAGCCCCTGCGACCTCCACGCGGAGGCCACGGTGCGGCGGGCGCGGCGGTCGCCAGTGACTACTTGCCTTTCACCGGCGACCATTCATGGAGATTGGAGAAGAAGAAGATGAATAGTGAGGGAAAAATCGGAAAATTGAAAAATCAACAAGGATAATTTGGTAAGAAATTTTATTTATTTATCCTCACCTCAGCATGCCGAGAATGCTAGAAGCCCAAGGGAGCCCCCAACCTGCCTTGGGCTTTTAGCCTTAGGAAGGCCAACATTCCTTCAAGGTGGGTTTAAAAAATGTTCCCAAACACCCAATATTTGAGTAAATGGGCTTTGAACCCCAAAGATATTTAGGAAAGCTGGTCACAAACGCAGCTTTAGTACCTTTTTAGATTTGATTGAACCAACTCAAAATTTGAGACTTGATTGCAATCCTATTATAAGATTTAGAACTTGTTGACAAATGTATTGTTAAGATCTGACGATTCAACTATGTTCCTAACGGTGTAAGCAATATCATATGTCATGCCCCGACCTACTTCGAGCGTGTGGCAACCCTTACTTCCATACCTATGGTCGTTCGATTGCAACATCTCAGGAGGTGTCACCGACCCAACTTGCGATAACGATACAACGCACAAAACGGAAATGTAAACACATCTCCACCCATCATTCAACAAGGATAATTAAAACCATAATCATATATATAACCAAGTTCAAAAGTTAAACAACCAGCTTCATCACATCTGACACACCTTACCGCGTTGCCACAACCTCCTACAAAATGGCCTTAGGTACACCTACGCTTCTAATACCACGAGGTTGGTCTAAAAAGTGCTAGTAACCCCAATACTACCAAAGCCTAAATGGCCTCCGGGATCCATGCCTTCGACTCGGTGATCAGCTCGGGGTTTGATCTCGCGGTCAGACACCTCCCCATTGGGAATGTCCCCATCCTTGGCATCCCAACTTATGCCTCCCCTTGAGCCTCCGACACCCAACGGACCGTCGAAGCCACGGATAGGACCATGGCTCTCATTGCCCACCCAAAGGTACCAGGCCACGATCGATGTGGCACGAGGCTAGGACCCTCGTTAACCCAGATAGTCGTGACATAACACATGTAGTGTGTGTCAGCCCCTCCCGCTACAGGGTACTCGGTCACCTCCTAACTGTGCTCAGGGAGGCCAAAACGTATCTGATGAAATAGCTCGGCCATTATTAGAGCCTGTAAACATTTCAATAAACAAATATGAGATAAACTCAATGAGTGAACTTCGTAGACCTCGCATAGGGAAGTTGCTCACCTCGAAAGCGCCCTAAACAAGCAATTATCTATCGATGGCAAAACATGGCAACGCTCTTCTCACTTTACTCTCACTATTCTCATAATAACAAATCTAATAGAAAATGCCATCAATATAGACGTACAGGCAATTCCATAACATATATTCTATGCTCTCGAGCCAAACATACGAATGCATATTATGGTTCAAGTCATGTGCTCATATCATTCAATAATCCGAACCTGAACACATACGAATCTCATGCACTTTCCATACCAATATGTCCAAATTATTACGGTCACTTAGGATCTGAGCCAATCCAAAGGTTCGCAATCATCTGGTGTAACTGGGCATTGTCTCGCCCCATCACGCACGACATCATCCCGTGTAAAACGCATCAGGATGGTCATTCCTATAAGGAGCTTCATTCCGAAATACATCCACGACCGACATCCCATTGACTTGGGAGCATTTGAACTGAATCGGATATCGTCCTCTGTAAAACGCATCAGGATGGATTCACACCCCATGTAAAACGTATCAGGGTCTTAGGTGATCACACGGGCATACCATCACACAATCCATTTTTTATCTTTCTCATTTAACCCATGTGATACTCATGCGATATGCCATATCACTCATCAAATGCCACTATGTTACACATGTATATCATATTACATTATATAATGCATCATTTAATTCATAAATCCATGGCATATAAACTACTTATCAGCATAAGATAAAGTCATCATAATCCGCAATACGTTCACATCATTATTACGTCTCATCAAATTCATCACATAATCCTTCTTTTATTTATATATCACCCTAACATTACGTACCCTAATAATATGCCATAACACAACGTCACGTCGTCTCGAACACACGTGACAAATACAACACATAATACGTATCTTATATAACACATATAACTCATAATTCATATAATACATACCCAAATAAAAAATCTAACACCTAATCCATATAATACATAACACGCATGATACATCTAACCAATAATTCCTATATCACATAACCCATATCACGCATTGAGTACATAACACATAATCCATATATGGCATCTAATCACATAGTATCTACCCCACATAACACGTATAGTATATAATAGCCTACTATCCTATTATGGCACATACAACAACATATCCACTTTATATAACTCAATCCGATAACTCATCAACCTAAACGTGAGAACTAATCGTCCTAGGCTCAATAACTTATCACTTTGAAACCTGATAACCTATCAATAAACGTTCGATAACCTATCTAAGTCCACTAATCGCTTAGCATGCAACGTGTGCTTATCACATTAATAACTCATCATTTAACCATAAACAAGTCCTAATGTGACATTTGATATTCCAATTTTGTTTTCAATTAAATGAGTTGGGCTTTTCATCGACGCGCCTATAGTCTTTTTCTCTGAGGTGATCACTCACGAGATAACTAGTCTATCTAGTGAAGCCGTTAAGGGATTTTAACGCAATAGACTTGAGAATTCGACCAGAAATCGACTGCTCGACCTTGCTAATCTACAATGGTCAATACGGCACTGTCAAAATCGATCAGAGATCGAAGATAGGTCAATTCGATTGAGGTATGTGATTAAAGTATGGGTGATTCCACCTAATTGCAAAATTCTCGTCGAGCGGTACTAGACTGATTTTTCTGTCATTTCTGTACCATGTGCTTGTATTTGAAACCTCGAGATTTTCATGACAACCGAGAGTCGCCAATTAGTCGAAAATGTACAATGTGGCTCCAAAATAATCGACCATGGGTCAATTGCACTAAAAATTCTTAAAAGCTATCCGGTAGGTTAGGTCACGCTAAAATCGCGCCCGGTTAAAATTAACCACGAATTTAAATCCGATTTCAAAAATTGAAAGTTCTGTCACGTCACGATTCATTTTAGGAATGTCGACTCATCTTCCTAAGATTTTTCTACAAACCCGAGATTTCGGCGAAAAATCAAAGTTGGGTTATTTTGAACCGGAAAAATTAGAGGGCCATTTTTCGTTGCATTTTTTGCCGTCAAGTTAGTTCAATTGATGAGGAAAAATCATGAGATGGACAATGGCACCTTGGCTGATTTTGTGGACTCCAATTTGAGTCCAATTGGAGGGGAATTGAGTGAAATTGGAGGCCAAATGCCTCAAAATTCGTAGCTAGAGGGTGCTGCAAATTTATGGACCATTTGGGAGACTTCTTGAGGAAGCCATGGAGGGGAAATTGACTGAGGATGACAGCCATGGCTGGTGGGGCAGCCACTCAAGCCTTTTTGGCTATTTTGTGGCCCCCTCTCTTGAATGCGTAGTCTCGGTTTCATGATTATAACTTGCAGCTCTGTCCCCACCAAGAGTACTATCTGCAAGATCCACCCTTTGATTAATATATCATTCATCAACATTCCACACCCAAGATCCTCAGATGAGAGAGGATGAGGAAATACGGGTTGCTTCAAGCTGTTGTGCTTATAAATAGAGTAATAAATGGCAACCATATATAAGAATGCCATCTTGCATAATAGAACAAAAATAAAAGCAAGTGATTCAGTAACCGAGAGGAAACATAGAGCAGCCAATAAGATTTTAATAGGAAACTAGATAAAAACTAGTTGTAAGATCTTGAATGAAAGCTTAATGAAAAAGGCATGAGCATCAGGATGCAGAGTTTTTGAAGATACTAATCAAAATTATATCCTTTTTTTGGCAAGTGAAGGCAGTAATAATCATCCGAGCTACCCACCCTGCTGTGGGCACGTTGGTTTGCGCCTTTCCCTCTCTAATTGCGGAAGGGGAAAGGTTCGAGTCACCGCGTGCACATATAACGCGACTTAAGTAGAGCACCGTGGGAGGTGAGTCCCCGTGCCAGTGCTCCTTGGGGGTTTACGCTGAGCGCTCGTTGTGAGGCGATTCCTCCAGTTCCAAAATATATATATATATATATATATATATATCTATAATCATCCGAGCTTACCATGCGAATTGGTCAGAAGGAACAGCACGGTAGAGAACCAGATAATCGGGCTACATGTAAAAAAAAAAGGAATTGTAAGACATATACATGTAGTCAAACAAAATGAACAACAAGAATGCATTTGATAAAAAACTCCTAGGCACTCTGGGCTCTCCTCTACCGCATGGTAGTTTCACTTGATTCCTTCGTGCAGACGCCACCTCCAGCGTTTCTTCCGCTCCAATCCTCCCCATCATTCTCGCTATGAAGAAGATCTCCCCAACAGACCCCACTTATCCTTTTCCATGGTCGTCTCCTTCATCTCTACAAACCCGATCAAGTGAGTCAACCATCTCGAACCAGCAGCTCTAACTCAATCGTATCTCCAATCCCTAAATAAGTCTGGGCCTTCCCGCTTCTCCTCGCCCACCATATCATTCATATTGCTCAACCTCTTCAAAACCCTAACCTTTGGCCCTAAATTAACAATCCCTCTCAACAAGCCGTAACCCATCAACTATCCCCTGTTCGTATTAACCTTCGTTTCCACAGCCTCAGCCCAACCCCTTTCGCCTTTCTCCTTTCCGCTTCACCTCGCCCACTATATCCTTCATCTCGCTCACCCTCTTCAAAACCCTAACCTTCGGACCCAATTTAACCGACCCTCACCACAGGCCTTAACCCATCTACTATCCCCTGTTCATATTATCCTTCGTTTCCCCAACCTCAGCCCTACCCCTTCCATGAATCTGTCTGCACACCTCTCCCTGCCCATGTTTCCACACCCTTTCCACGAATCTGTCTCGCCATGATTTACCTAGCCTGGCTTCCCCTGCAGCTCGACAGTATGCATATTGATGGTAAAGGTCGGCCAGAGCCCAGTCTTTCTCTATAATCTTTCATCACGGCGTCTGGAAAAGAGCTTTTATCCTGAGGTAGTCTATGCTCCATTTTATTAAACTCTCTTGAAGTAGGCTTAATGGCAGATCATACTACTGAAGCGAGTAGGTTAGAGGCATTGTGTAAAAGCCTTGGTAACTTATGGTCTGACGAGGATGTTATAGATGTAAAACAGGGTATTTCAGCTGAAAAGTTAATAGAGTGCAGGCTTACATTATTTGGCAAGCTTTACTCTCGACCAAACGTCAATTTCCAGGCTTTTCTTAGTACTATGAAACGGGCATGGAGGACGGAGAATGTGTCCTGTACCATGTTAGAACCAGGATTCTTCTCATTCTCTTTTAAATCAGAAGCCGAGAAGTAGAAAGTCCTTGATGTCGGGCCATGGTCCTTTTCCAGCAATCTCCTAGTTCTCCAGCAATGTGATCCTAACAATCCTGACATTTGCTATGATTTCTCTCATTGCCCATTTTGGGTGCAATTATTTGGATTACCTTTTGGCCGAGTTATGACGGAAGTAGTTAGAGAGATTGCATCCAAGATCGGTGAAGTCCTTGAGGTGAAACTGGAAGCAAAAGGAAACAGCAACTATAAGGTCGGGAAAGCAAGAATCAAGCTGAACCTAGCTACACCTCTTAAAACAAGGATAGTTGTTAACTTTGGAAGCAAAAAGTTGTGGATCGAATTCAAATACGAGAGGCTGCCACACTATTGTTACTCTTGTGGTAAAGTTGATCATTACGCCACTGCGTGTAAGGAAATACCATACGAAACAACAAGGTTGGAGGAAGACCTGCCGGGTAACTTCGGAAACTAGTTAAGAGTTGAAGTCCAGGAACTCAGCCCATATGGGAAAGTTTTTTATGGCAAACAATCCTAGCTCATTGAAGAAGAAGAAATGGTTCCCGAATCTCCCCTGGTAGCGGAGACCCACGAATCACAACCGGTAAAGAATGCAGCGGCACAGCCCCTCCTACCTCTCCCCTCCAATCATCCCTCGGAGGAGGGACCTCAACAACAGGCTGACTACATCGCATCTTCCCGAACTCTAACCATTATAGAAGGAAAATCTCCACAAAAGCGAGACAGTAGCTGCTTAGAAGAGGCATCCATGCTGAATCTGCATAATGAACAGCTTAAAGAAGTCGAAAGAGAGAGGCAATTCTATTTAGAGTCATAAAGAAGATCAGTTAAGGGCAAAGCCAGGGCGAACAAGCTTCCTACATCAAGAAAGGTAAGCGCTTTTGCCCGTATGGAGCTCAATCCTCAAAGGCAACTTCCACTGACAACTTGCAGCTAATAGAAATCCCTGTCACGAGAGGAGGATAAATCAACTCAATGGGCTTTGGTGGCTAGCCCTAATAAGCCACCGGTGCAACCATGAAACTACTAAGTTGGAATTGTCAAGGGTTGGGTTCTCCCCTGACAATTCAAGCTCTTAGAGTCCTAGTGACTCGGGAAAGGCCCAATATTATATTTCTTATGGAAACTAAGAATCAAGAGCAGACAGTGCAACGTCTAAGAAGACGGCTCAAGGCTCCTCACAGCTTTTTGGTGAATCCAAAAGGATTATCAGGGGGTTTGGCTCTTTTTTGGGATGACCAAGTAACCATTTCCATCGATTCACATTCTGAATATCTTATTTATGTGCAGTGCTTTCTACATGATAGTAGACAGAACATGCAGATTACTTTCCTCCATGCCCCTAATGTATTTCGGGATAGAATTATCCTCTGGGACAAAGTACAAAGAGTAAGTGCCTCCAATAACCTTCCTTGGTTATGTATCGGGGACTTCAATGAAACTTTATATCATTGGGAAAAAGTAGGAAAGAGGATGGCAGAACACTTCCGACTTACTACTTTCAGGGATTTCCTATATGCCTGTTCATTAATGGATTTGGAAAGTAAGGGGTGCGCCTTTACATGGACGAACAAACGAGAGGGAGCTGAAAATGTTAAAGAAAGATTGGACAAAGCACTATGTACTATGGAATGGAGAATAGATTATCCAAATGCCGAAGTTATAGCCTTACCTGCTATTGGCTCTGATCATAGTCCACTCATCTTGTCAACTATACCCACTACAACACGTAAACGCCGAGAGTTCAAATATGAGCCATTTTGGGCGGAAGACGAAGATTGTAGGAGAATAGTCAAGCAAACGTGGGAGGATTCCCATCAGAAAAATTTGGTTGAAAAACTGAAAACAATGGCTACTCAACTAGCGGCGTGGAGTAAAAAACGATTCCCCAACTCGTATAAGAAAATCGAAAGGCTGAAAAATGAGCTTCAGTTTCGGATGAACAACCCCGCCTTGCAATATGATCATTGCAGGATTCAGAATATCCACAAAGAAATCGAATCCCTATGGCGACAAGAAGAAATGTTTTGGGGTATAAGATCGAGAATTAAGTGGCTCAAATGGGGGGACAGGAATACAAAAATTTTTCACGCCACCACTATACAACGGAGAAATAGGAACCGTATTACCATGCTGATGAATGCCGAAGGCAACTGGGTGAGGAACAATGAATCTCTCAAGATTATGTCATGACGATGGACTTTTTCAAAAACTTATATACTTCAGTAGGTCATTGGAATTTCCAGCCTATTCTAAACCATATTCCATTATCAGTTGATGCAGTCATGAATCTTAAACTGACTGAAACGGTGACTATGGAAGAAGTTTATACTGCTACTCACCAATTGGGTGCTACCAAAGCTCCTGGCCCAGATGGACTGAACGGCATCTTTTTTCAGTAGCATTGGCTCGACATCGGTAGGGATATTCTCAAGGAAGTGCAGATTTTCATTAAATCTGGAACCCTCAACCCAGCCCTGAATAAAACCCAAATCACTCTTATCCCCAAAAACATAAATCCAGAAAGATTAGAACAATTTCGGCCTATAAGTCTATGCAACTTTGTTTACAAGATCATCTCCAAAATCCTCGCGAACAAACTGAAACCTTTATCACCAGACATCATTGCTGAGGAGCAAAGTGCTTTCGTGGAGAATCGGCAAATTCAGGACAATATTTTGATTGTGCAAGAAGTTATCCACAGGTTAAGAACTCGAGCTAGGAGGAAAAAATTTCAAGCAATACTCAAACTCGACATGTAGAAAGCTTATGATCAAATCAAGTGGGACTTCCTGCAGGAGTGTCTATGTAAGATGGGCTTTAGTGTTGTATGGGTGAAGTGGGTTATGCAATGCGTTACTACAGTATCCTACAGCATCAAGTTCAATGGCGAGCCTTTACCTTATTTCACGCCTACTCAAGGTATTCGTCAGGGAGATCCTTTATCCCCTTATGTGTTTATTATTGTAGCAAATGTCTTATCCCATATGATGAAGCAAGCACTAGCAGACGACACAATCCATGGCATTAAACTGAATCGAAATTGCCCAACCCTCTTCCACTTACTATTTGCATATGACTCTATTTTCTTTCTGGATGGTACAATTCTGGAATGCCAAAATTTGGCAAATATTCTCCACCAATATTGTTATGCATCAGGACAAGCCATAAATCTTAACAAATCAGGATTATTCTTTAGCAAAGGGTGTCCAGATAGCCTTCGAAGAAACATGGCATCGGTGTTGAGGGTTCCCAAAATTGCGAAAACAGGGAAATATTTAGGCATCCCCTCGGACTGGGGGACCTCGAAAAAAGATATGCTCGCATGGATACTTGCCAGGGTAAATTCGAAGTTGGAGAGCTGGAAAGAAAACTTACTTTCAAGAGCTGGGAAGGAAATTCTTATCAAATCAGTAGTTCAAGCAATACCTCAATATGCAATGTCAATCTTCAAAATCCTAGTTTCTATTATCAAAACCATTGAGAAGAAAATTGCTGACTTCTGGTGGACAAATACTGACAAGAAAGCTGGTCTGCACTAGAGAAAATGGGATCTCCTCAAGCTTCGAAAGGAGGAAGGCGGTCTTGGCTTTAAGGACCTACTAGCATTTAACACCACTATGTTAGGTAAAAAAACTTGGAGGATTTCTCATTGTACGAATACACACTGGAGCCAACTCATGAAAGGTCTTTACTTCCCCAACTGTGACTTTTGGCGAGCAGGGAAAGGTTCACGCCCATCGTGGGGTTGGCAAAGTTTATTAGCAGGAACAGATGCAATCGCTTCCCAAGTCATGTGGGCAGTGGGTAATGGACATAAAATTTCAATTAGAGAGGATAAGTGGCTGAAGACAGGACTGGTTGGTGGACTTGTGAGACCAAATGAACCAAGCAAAGTTGCCGACTTGATTGATTTTGAAGCTGTAAAATGGAAGGAAGACCTTTTGCAATCCATGTTCGATGATTCCATAATAAAAAAAATTCCTATCGACCTCCCAACTATAGAAGACAAGCTGGTTTGGGCAAATCATAAGTCGGGAACATATACAGTGAAGAGTGGTTATTTTGCGATCAGAAAACCTGTTATTCATCAAGAGTCCACGCCAACAACATCACACCAATTCGACCCAGACATATGGAAGTTCATATGGAACTCCAACATACAACCTAAAATAAATTTTTTCCTCTGGAGTGCCTACCAAAATGCACTACCTACTTTGAATAATCTTTATAGGAGGAAGATTGTACCTGTACCATTGTGCCCAATATGCAAGTTGGAACCGGAGACGATCGAGCATACCTTATTGCTTTGCCCTTGGACAGCACAAATCTGGAATGAGCCAACCCTGCAAGCCAACACAGATTAGCTGGGTCTAACAAGATTTGATGACTGGTTGTGCAAATATTTTGCAGGACAAAGAAACTCACAGAATTTTGAACTGGTAGCCATAGTTTTATGGTCTATATGGAAGGACCGTAATCACTTCATATTCAGGAAACATTCCCTCAACCCATACCACATCTTGTTCAGAGCTACATTGTCACAGGAGAGTTTCTCAACTTGGAACATAAAATCACAAAAAAGGAATCACAGCCATGCTCAACCTGAAAAGTGGCAACCTCCATCCCCAGGAGTACTAAAAATTAATATCGATGCTTCGTTCGAAGGTATCTGCACTGATAGTAACTCGCTTGAAGGATATACACAGGAGGAGGCCTTCCCAAATCCCACTCCAACTTCGAGCAGAAGGTATACCCGCAAAGCCTCAACCAAGATGCTCAATAAATGCCCCAATGACGCCCATTCTTTGCCACCTACAAAGCCCAATCACCAACTTAGCTCAGTCATTGTTGATTCAAGAGCACAGCCTCGGTGCAGGAGGATTAATCAAATGCCTCTTTCTTCTAAAAAAGACAAAGCGACAAAGCTGATTAGAAACAAAACTCACCTGCTCAACAGTGAAGACGAGGAAGGGTCCGACCATCTGGAGATACCCCACTCGTCCCAGATCTGCAATAGCACTCGCATGACCGAGCAGCAAAGAAGAGGGGTTGTCCGAGATTGTAGAAAGATCCCCCTGTCTAGCGGCACCACGGAGGAAGCCTCTGCCGCCTCAGCTGCAGCGGAACACAGTCTCAAATCTACTGCATTTGAATCTCCAACACATCAGCGACACTTAAGGAGCACTATTGACGCCCACCATGGAAGGATTGACAGATCTGAAGAGAGGGATGGGAAAACAACTTACCAGTACAACAGCGAAACAAAGGAAGGACCCGCCTCTCCTCCTAGCCCAGATCCCACCAAACGCAACGCAGAGTTGAAAAGAACCTACAACTGGCATCGCCGCAAGCCAAGAACAGACCAACGAGTGGGGCTTTCCTTGAAACTCAATAGAGAAGACCAGGATCTCGGGCTTCTATTGCTTGTATATGCAGGGATTTCTTTGGCCGAATAACAAATGGGTTTGCAAAGAATATCGAGGTGAGTTCAGCTGAACAAGCGGAGGCCGTAGCTTTGGTTGAAACCCTAGATTTCATCTCATCTAAGCTCATCCCAAACTCCCCCGAAAAAGAAATAGTACTTCTGTCTGATTGTCGTTTGCTAGTGGAAAGTGTTCTATCCTCACCTGCTTTAAACTGGTAAGTGCAACCCCTCGTGGACCGGGCAAAGCACAAACTGGAGACTATTTCGGGTCTGACTCTCGCCTACTGTAGTCGGAATACTAACAAAGTGGCTGACTGGTTAGCTAAATTCCAGCGTTTGGGTTTTCTTCCTAGAAATTGGGCCACTAACCCCCCCCCCTCTGCTCTTTTGGATTTACTTTGTACTGATGCACATGCTATATTTGCTCAGACTATTAGCTAGTAATGATATCCTACTTGTCAAAAAAAAAAAAAATGAACAGCACATTAACATTAGGCAATTCATATCTTATTCCAACGACTACTTTAAAATCGTCCTCAAGTAATCTCTGGATGTAATCCTGGCAGTCGAATGTTGTCTCACTTCCAGGTGGCAAATTTGCCTGTAATTGCAATTTAGGCAAATGTGCGGGTCCGAGTCGCATGCCCTCCTCATCTTCAGCAGCTTCTTAATATTTATAAAACTTAATTTTGATCTCGAGCACTTCATGCAAATTATACATCATGCTATAATTTATTAGGAAAAAAAGTTGCATTGTCTTTTTTTTTTTTTTTAGCAACCAAGTTATCTTTTAGCAACTGATCACTTCAAACATACTTAAAATTATATTTGGGAGTATTTTACAAAAAGAAAATGAAGAGAGATAATTGCAATGGGATTAACCATTTTTTTATAAAAGTTGCTCGCCATTCAAGGAGCCCAAAATCCATTGAGGAAATTGGGCTTCCCTGTATTATGAAGTATCTCTATTGAGTATTCCTGTAAAGGACCAAATTTTGAAAAAGCCCTAACTTTAGGTACAATCTCAATTGTTTCTCGAATTTTTATTTACTAAAAAGAAATTTCCATCTACTCTAATTCCAAATTTGTCCAAAATTTCTTAATAGTGGGATGGTTATGTATCTGCAAAGACTTAACCAAAAGAGTTGTTTGAACCATTTATATCATTTCTAACCTCTCTAGTATAGTCACTTCTCTATAACACCTCAAATTTTATGAGCTATGATTCGCCAGCTGATAGCACCTTGAATTGTAGGGTTTTCCCAAATCCTAGGTTTAGGTAATCCACAATATACAAACACGATCATAAATTTAAAACACCAAATTAGAGTTACTACTAATCGATTTGGATTAGATCAATTGGACATCTAAATGCATGTGAAAGGGAAATTGGTGTTTGAAAATCTACAAATCTTGAGTTTGTGACTTGATGACGCATAAGATGAATTCACATCCCACAATAATCTTTTAATTCAGTTTAAAATATATTAGGACCATAAAAACAATAAAAATGGCAATTATGATTTTCTGTGAAAAAAAAAAAGAGGGACTATCGTTTCATTATCCTAACTAACAAAATTGTGAAAAAAAAAAAAGTCATGGCCCGATCTTTCCTCCCACAAACTGACATCACCATTGAGAGAGAAAATGGAACTTTCTGTCGGTGAATATTCTTCTTTTTTTCACCAGAAAAGGACAATAGGGCTAATCAGTCACTTTCAATCTTTCTGGAATGCCAAAAAGAAGGATGTAGTGGAAGCATGCTCAAGCTCAATCTTATTTTATTCAACTAATGTCACCAGAAAGGCAACTTTGATAATACATGATTCTGTAAACAGATTACCTATCTGTTCTTGGTATTCATGATGACATAATCCGCTTGATGAGGATGAGAAATCAAACTAGATCTTTATGAGACCATCTTGAATCATTCGCTTGAGATTCCAGGCATCGTACTTGCACCTATAAGACCAATACGCCCACCCAAAAGTGGCACGCCCGTAAACATCTTGCTGAGCCTTGGCAAACTTTCCCCAATCCTCCTTTGTTGCCCCGTCGAAGGCCAATGCCGAGGTCCATTCCCCTGCAAAAACCAATTTAGCTCGCAAATATGTGCTCTAGCGCACGCGTCATGTGTACCTGTATGCTCTTTATTAAACATGCTCCTGTTGCTTTCTAACCAAATGGTAGGACTCACCAACAAAGCTCAAGGGGCCGTTTGCCGGGGTTACTTTGCTCAGATCGGAAGCTCTATCGTTATAGATGTAGTCAATGTTCTGCTGCAGATTCCAATGTTGAAACATCGAATTATAGAGGTTGTAGTAATGCACGTCGATGACGACTCGGCTCAAGCCTCTCACGAACTGAAGGAGCTCTTGCGAGTCGGCTGCCAACCGGCTGGACATGATGACATAAGCATTCGGAGTGTGACTCCTCACGGCCTCGTAACCTAACCGGTAGTATTTAGTAAGATCCTCCAACTTGACACCTGGAGCAAGAGGCTCGTTCATCAGCTCGATCGCAACCAATGCCGGGTGGTTGCCATATCTACTTGACAATCATAAGGGAGAACGCTATGAAACATCTGATTATAAGATCTAGCATAGTAAATATCAATACCAATGGTTGCGATTCATTAGCAATACTAAAGAGATATATGCCATGAGGGATTTGTTTAAATTGAGAACTCATCTGCCAGACCTTGCTGCTAGGAAGTCTATAACTTTCACGGTCTCCTCAATGTACGAGTCACCCCATTCCAGAAATCCATCTCTCGATGCGCTATGAAATTGGCCGTTTTGAGATCCCGGGGCAGCGTGGAGATCAACTATTACCTTCATACCATGCTTCCTGTAAAAAGAAAAATTCAATTGTTCAAGGTTAGACTCAGAAGATTCTTGTAACTTCGATGGACCAACTTAAGCAAAGACTGGCTTCCTTTAAAGATCCTCCACTGCACGCTTTCTGTTGGAGTTATTCAACTAAGATGTAAAAGTATCGAAAGTTGCTTACGCTGCCCATGTAAATGCGTTGTCCAGTGCATTCAGCGACACTCCCACAAAAGGCGCTGGCGGTGCCGGATCATACGCAATCCACCATCCTACTGGAATCCTCACGGCAGTTAGACTATTGGCCGCCATAAATTCAAAGTCCTGCTCGGTAATGTAACTGTTCCAATGATCCTGCAGAGCAAATTTGTTCAGAGATTACTGATCTACTTAGTCACTGTATTACTTTTTCATGCTTACTTTGCCACTAATTAATTAGGGATTACCCGTTGGTGTTTTGGGGCAGCACTGGGGCCATATCCATTTGTTATTTGGTATTCACCTTGTAAACTGCCGACAATTTTCATTTCAAAGATCGATGGGTCATTGTCATCCCAACTCGAGCCTCCAGTATAATCTGCCGTCACTTCCGTCAGCGACTTTGCCTGATCATCCATACTATATTAGAGAAATCACATAAATCAATGTGATTGTATCCAATTAATAACCGGGGAATATGGGGACTCTATCGATTATCTTTGATCAGGAATTTTGGATGATGGAATGGAAATGCTTTTGTAATCCAACTGTTCCTTTCGATCAAGAGTAAAGTAATGTCGTTGCAGATATGACTGTTCCTTTCATTTTATGAGGCCTTGCCGTTGCAAAAAAATGTGTTTATGGTTTATAGAGGACGTAAGTTTACTCGTCGTATTGCTTGGAGTGTCGCTGTTGTTTTTCAAGCAAACATGGGGTGCTCATCACGTCCTCTCAGCGTCAAGAAAGTGCGGAAAGCGCCCATGTAAGACGTCACAGAACAGTAGATCTCAACGCGAGTGCCATGGGACGTCACAGAACAGTAGATCTCAACGCGAGTGCCATGTGGCGTTTCATACAAACACCATTGGACTGATGCATGACAGTTTCTTATGTTTATCAAAGTCTACTTGGGTCTTGATCATATATTAACGTGATGGGTGCAATAAATTAACAACAGATAGCTTCATGTAATTTCTGCCGTGTAACTGGCAATGCAGACAAGAACTTTCTATGGTGCTGCGCTATTCTGCTCAACAATCTGCACAACAACGTAGTCCTACGAAATTTGGACGGTCAGAGTGAAGAGATTATTGTCAACGATTTGATGACAAATCACCACCGACCGTGAAATCGAAGACCACTCACTGTCAACCACTGTATGGGTTAGAACGAAATAGTCGTGAAACACTATGAGACCGAAGATCAATCATGTACACCATAATACCATAGTAACTGCAGAAGTCATAGAAGCTGGAACAGGGGAATTACCTGGAGAAACATCCCATTAGATGCTTGAAATCGAACTCGATTGGGATTATCCGGTTTCCTGATAATTTCAAAAGTCTCTGAGGCACTCGTGTTACCAGAAACAGCGACAACCGTTGTTCCTTGTCCTTGCAATCCGACAAATTGCTTGTTGAAAACTCTGAGGTTGAATTTTTTATCGGAAATCCTCCACAGCTGCACCATAGGAAGTGAGCGAAAATTATGTTGGATGGCACGTGAATCTTTTGAGCTTGTCTAAAGACAATTGTCAATTTTGTGAGACAGAAAGCCACACCCTGAAAGTTTCCCAGTCAGAGGCCTGATCGCGATTGGCAACAAGGGTGGCTCCGCCGCCGTTTTCAGCACACAGGAATTTCCCGAGCTTTGTCGACTTGAACTGCACTTGAGTCCCATCCTACCATTGAAACATAAGCAGGAAAATGGGATTTGGTTCATCTCATTGAAAGAGTGAAGTGATAGTTTTATAGACCAAACAAATAACAGTGTATATGCACATAGTGGGTGGGGGGAACAGAGTTCACATATACAGGTCGAACCAAGTTCATATTTGTATGTCAGAAATCAGGCAAAATGATGGAAAGAAATGTTTCATTAGAAACAAGTTCTGTTCACATTTGGCATCTTAATTTGAGAAAAGTGTACAACCGTCATGTTAAAATCATGTGCTAGTACATATAGACATATGCCAAACATGATCGTTTTGTAACTGTATCATTCTCAAATATCTTAGACATTGAACTGTATCTAGTGCAGGCATATGTCATATTGGACCTGAGAAGAAACTTTGCGATCATCCGACGATACTAATCACGAAACTATGATAAAAAAGCATGCTAGAGAAAGTATAATAACAATCTATGGAGCATTAACCGATACGCTCTTTTTATCTTTGAAAGCTTACCAAGAGCTGTCCATTGAGTCCATCGAACCGAGAAGGCATCATCCACCCCTCGGTGACAAGCCAATTTCCGAGGTTCACAGCCTTGAGGGGCAAGTTGAACTCAACGGTCTGGGCGAGGATCAAGGGACAGAACACCCAGAGAGAACAAAGGAGCAGGAATGAATGGTGATAACAGGGCGCCATTTCTGGCTCGCTTCTTTGCTGTGACATTAAACGAGAGGGAGGGCCAACACATTTATAGACTAAAAGTCTTAAGGGTTAGAATAATGGTTTTGTGTTGACTTGACCAATTTGAGTGGAGATCCGTGATTGATGACTATTATGCAAACACTCACTCTACACGCTAAGATAAAGAATATTGCATCTGGTCTTAAGACTACGGAGATTAGATCATTTGGACCGTTGATGACATGAGCTCCAAGATTGAACTCGCATGATTAATATTTCAGATGATATATAGCCAGATGTTTTGTAAATCATGGAATATCTTCTCTCTCTCTTTTTTAATCCAAAACACAAGTGTGACTCCCTACTACCTAGAACTCCATGCCTACAAGGCTCATCAAACTATTGACTCCAAACTTTGAACCTATGCAAGTACCTTGATTTAGAATAGTTTACACATTCCTCCATCGAAAATCTCTCAACACCCCATTGGAAATCTCTCAGGAATCAAGTACCCAAGTGGTTTTCAAGTCTATAATTTAGATAAATAGAAAAGAAAAGGAGAAAAAACTGCAAATGAGGATAAAGGATGAGGATCATGGACTGTTATTGCATGAGCTCGGTACATATGACCTAAAGCACATTATTGTCAAATCATACGAAACTCATGTGGAATTCATCTTATTTAACGGTGCATTTGAATTGCGCTCGCATGCACTACACCATGCCTGAACTTTTCATTCATCATACGTGGTCGTGGATCTCTTGCATTAAATGAGGCTAGCACACCCTGTAAAGCTATGCCATAAAGTATTCAATGCCTTTATAGTATCGCAGCAGGATGCACCATATGGTCAAGATAGAATATGCACTATAGCCCACTTCTCTTGCAAGAAACCAATGAAACTTGTTGGATCCTCCATTGCTCCGAGGCCGGTTGAATTGGTCGAAGGCGTGTGGTCGAAGGCTTGTGGTCCTTCAAGAGCATCATCCGACCATTTCGCTTGATCAAACGCATCATTACGTGCCGTGGGGGATGGGAGGGGCGGTGCGTGAGTGCTGATGCAAGAAGTCCACAGCCATCCATTTTGTTCTAGTCTTTTCTTGGAGGATCGTTTTGTGGTTAGTGATTTCTTAGAAGAGAACAGCAAAAAAAGAAAAAGGCAAAAACCAAGGAAGAATTGCTATTCCAAAGTCAAAAGTGGGCCGAGGAGAAAAGGAACAGGCACTCACCACATCGCGACGAGATTTTGAGGGTTCTGGGAAGAAGGCAAGGATTTGATAGAGCACATGGAAGGAGAGAAAAGGAACAGGAACCCGCTACTCGCTAGCGACGTGTTACGGGATGCCAGTTCCCATTCCAATTAGGACCGGACAATGCTTGTTTTTGCATTGCACTCGTATTGATTACAATGTCATCACAAGAATATTTCGGTACAACTGCTTTGGCAAGCGAATCAATTCGTTTGAGTTTTAAGTTAAGTCTGCCTTATTGAGTTTCAATTTCACTTTCTAAATTTGTTGGATTTCACTTTCTAAATTTGTTCTATGTTCATATTATTTTCTTGCGTGGTGTTAGGGGTCGCCACCATGGCTGCATGTTGGATTTTGACCCTTTAGATTCTGTTGTGGGATAATGCACCAAAAGTCCTAAATCCAAAACATTTTAATTTAGGGTTAATACCACGAAAAACCCCAAACTAGTATACATATGATAAATTCGCTGAAAACTAATTTTTTTACCATAAAAAAATCCAAAACTAGTAAACTTATGACAAATTTACTACAAATCTATCAAAAACTTTAAATTGATACATTTGTAATAAATTTTCATCAATTTATTTCCGTTAAATTGAATAAATACCACGAAAACCCACAAACCGGTATAATTGTGACAAACGGAAAATAAAACCCTAAAATGGTATACCCATTAGCTGTCACATGTCATCCAACTTAGTAATTTGATGGTAAAACTTAATGGAAACTAACAAAAGATAAATTTATCAGAAATATACCAATTTATATATTTTTGTAATAAAAAGAATTAATTTGAGGTAAAATTATTATAGGTGTGCTAATTTGGAGTTTTTTTATAGTGTTAACTCTTTAATTTATTTCCGACCAAAAAAAAAAACTCTTTAATTTATTCAATTAAGTCTTGGACCTTTTTCTTTCAAAAGTATGATCAAAATATTTTGGTGAATTATCATATGAAATTGCCTACATGTCACAAAGAAATGATGGATAAATATATTGGAAGCCCTAAAATTTGTCACAAAAATGTAATTAAGTTCTAAAACTTTCCAAAAATACAATTTTCATGACCTAAATTTCGGGTGCACTACCTAAAATTAGGTTAATAGACTACTAAGTCTTTAAACTTATCTAGGTCTCTCTCAAGCCCATACCAATTCGCGACTTAAAGTTCAAATATTTAGCATGCAAATGATTATTAGCTAGGAGTCGCCACTAATTAGTTTATGGTAGGTCGATTAAACACCTAAGTAAAAAAAAATAATTATTATTTTACTCCTACGAATCGAGACTATGGGTACGGGGACTTGGTTACACTAGATTTCTCTAATGCCCTTTCGGTACCATTTTTTTTATTTTTTAAAAATGTTTTGCGGCGACTAAGATTTATTTTAACCTAAATTACTATCATGCAAATATGGTAACCACACGGATGCTCATCCACTATTAAACATTCAAAAAAAAATAATAAATAAATTGCATCACACAAAGCAAGCAATTATTTTTTTGGGTTTTCTTGAAATTAGAATTTTATCATAAAAAATGCGTTTTAACTATATGACCTAATTTTACTAATAAATAAATTCTAATTAAATGAACCTATTATGCAAACTAATTAACATGCACCTAAATTTTTTTTTTGTATTTTTTATTGAAATTCGGAATTAATAAAAACCCTAATTAAACTATCTAATAAAGAATAATTTTCTAATTTATTTTAGGGATTAATTTAACTTAAACCCTATCTTATATTAGAAAAATATTTTTAAAAAAAAGATTATCAAGGTATGCATACATTATTTAAAAGCCTGTTTATATATATAAAAAAATCAATCCTAATCTATTCCAAAAATTATCTATCTAAAATGCAATCCTAAAATGTAATCCTAAAAATGCAATCCTAATTTGCTAAACCTACATGCTCTAATGCAAGATTTTGATTTTTTTGATTTTAATATTTTTTAGTGTTTTTTCAAGACAATCAATTATTATATCTAAACTAATCAAAATATTCATCAAATAAAGAATTAAAGTAATCGAAAAAATAATCCGTTATCTTACGGGTTAAATTAACAATTACTCTAACCCTAAACATCACGACAAAAAGTTCAAAATAATTAAAAATCTTATTCGAAATCTTACGGATCAAATTAATAATTATAATGATTTAACAATTAAAATACTATCAAAATATCCCCAAAATTAATATAATTAAAAAAAATGATCCGACATCTTACTAATCAAATTAAATAATTACAATAACTTTGGGCAAAACCTGTGCGGATAATGACGGCAATAAAACGAAAATTACCTCCCCATTTTCCAATTGGTACAATAATAGCAAAACTTAAAAAAAGTAAATAAAATAAAATAATATAAAATAAATGAAAGATAAAAATAAAAAGTAAGAAACCTAAGGAAAGAGGGCCAGCAGGTTGGCCGGCGCCGGGCGGACGGTGGCCGGCGTCGGATCTCCGGCGGGGCTCGGCGGCGGCAGCAGCAGGGGCGCTGCAAGGTCGGCGGACGGATGCTCAGGCAGAGGGAGGCTCGGCGACGGACAGCGGCGCGGCAGCGGGTGAGCGTCGGGCGGAGGGCAGGCAGCGGCGTCAGGCGCTGGGTCGCGGACTACTGGACGGCGACGGCGTCAGGGCTTCTGGCGTCCGGCGCTGCATGTCGGCGACGAGCGCTAGGCGGAGGTTTGTGCTCGGTTGCAGCGGCGTCGCGGACGTCGGGTGCTGGTGCAGTGGCGTCGGCTGAGGGGAGGCGAACCACCGGGTTGCTGGGCGCGGATTGCAGAGGCGCGGCGACGTCGAGCTCCGGGTGGAGGACAACGGCGCGGCAGCAGAGCGAGGCGAGGGCGAGCTCGCGGGTTGCTGCGGGTGAGCAGTGGCGTCGGGTAGAGGGACAGCGGCGGCGGCGGAAGCCGGGCGGCGGTGGCGCGGCGAGCGAGGGGCTAGGGCTTCGGCTGCCGGGCGGCGACCGGCACGGGGGACGAGCGGGGGTACTGGTGTGGCGGCCGGCGCGGACTCCACGAAGAAGATGAACAGTTGTTGTTCTTCTTCTCTTTTTTTTTTTTCTTTTTTCTTTTTTTCCTACCTCACCTGTCGCACGTCCTCTCACTTCTTTCTCACACTGTTCCTCTCTGCACTCACGTCTCTTCTCTCTCACTCTTTTTCTTTTTTGACTTTTCCCCCTTCTAAAACTTTTTCCTTTTGTGTTGCTCTCTCCCGTAGAACGAAGGAAAATCCTTTTTCTTTTCGAGAATTCTCTCTTGATTTTTGACCCCCCCCAACATTGGTCACGAAAATTGTCTCTTTTTATAGTGATTTCCAGACCGCCGTTTTTTATAGCATCTTTCGAATTTCCATCTTCTATTGCATTAAATCAAGCTCGCAAATCGAGCGTGATTTCATTTCACATTTCGATTTTGCTCCGATTTCTTCCATTTTGTAAAAATTCTTGCAATTTATTCACCTGATTTTTAAATTGCTTCTGCATTTATCAAAATCTGAATATTCATCATAATTTCAAACTTCCATGCATAATCAATCAAATCAATTTTCCCCCTTTTTTTTCCACCTTTTCATTTTATTTGTTTTGATGCATTTTTTTTTGTTTTTTTAGGGGTTAAAATCAATCCCTAATTTTTATGCAAAAAATCAATGATTGGGTCGCCAAAATTTAGGTATCAACAACAATTAAATCCTAAATCTTGTCAAAAGTGCAATTAAGTCCTAAAATTTTTAAAAAGTATAATCAAATCCTCAAACTAATCAAATTGGCCCAATCAAAGTTATTCAGTTGATTGTACTTTTTTTTAAAGTTTAAAGATTTGATCACACTTTCAAAATAAGTTTTAAAACATGATTGCACTTTTTGAAAGTTTAGGACTCAATTACACTTCTGTGACAAGTTTTAGGATTTCCAGTGCACTTATCCCAAAATAACCTATATGACATCCTTAAATTTCACTTTTCAATGTAAGTTTTAGGATCTGATTACATTTTTAATAAAATGTTAGGAATTAATTGAACCAAATGAATATTTTAAGACTTAGTACCTTTTTAGACTTGATTGAACCAACTCAAAAATTCAAGACTTGATTGCAATCCTAATATAAGATTTAGAACTTGTTAAGATTTGACCATTCAACTATGTTCCTAACAGTGTAAGCAATATCATATGTCACGCCCCGACCTGCTTCGAGCGCGTGGTAACCCTCGCTTCCATACCTATGGTCGTTCGATTGCAACATCTTAGGAGTTGTTGGCGACCCAATTTGCGATAACGATAAAACGCACAAACGAAAATGTAAACAAATCTCCGCCCATCATTAAACAAGGATAATTAAAAACATAATCATATATATAAGCAAGTTCAAAAGTTAAACAACCGGCTTTATCACATCCGACACACCTAACCGCATTACCACGACCTCCTACAAAATGGCCGGAGGTACACCTACACCTCTAATACTACGAGGGTGGTCCAAAAAGTGCTAGTAACCCCACTACTATCTAAGCCTTAATGGCCTCCGGGATCCATGCCTCTGACTCAACGATCAGCTTAGGATCAGACACCTCCCCATTAGGAATGTCCCCATCCTTGGCATCCCAACTAATGCCTCCCCTTAAGCCTCCGACACCCGACGGACCCTCGAAGCCACGGATAGGACCATAGCTCTCATTGCCCACCCAAAAGTACCAGGCCACGATCGATGTGGCACGAGGCCAAGAGCCTCGTTAACCCAGATGGTCGTGACGTAACACATGTAGTGTGCGTCGGCCCCTCCCGCTACAGGGTACTCGGTCACCTCCTGACGGTGCTCAATGGGGAGGCCGAAATGTATCTGATGGAATAGTTCGACCACTCTTAGAGCCTGTAAACATTTCAACAAACAAATATGAGATAAACTCAATGAGTGAACTTCGTAGACCTCGCATAGGGAAGTCGTTCACCTCGGAAGCGCCCTAAACAAGCAATTATCTATCGATAGCAAAACATGGCAACGCTCTGCTCACTTTACTCTCACTATTCTCATAATAACAAATCTATTAGACAATGCCATCAATATAGATGCATAGGCAACTCCATAACATATATTCTATGCTCTCGAGCCAAACATATGAATGTGTATTATGGTTCAATTCATGTGCTCATGCCATGCAATAATCCGGACCTGAACACACACGAATCTCATGCACTTTCCATACCAATATGTCCAAATTATTACGGTCACTCAGGACCTAAGGCCAATCCGAAGGTTCGGAATCATCCGATGTAACCGGGCATCGTCTCGCCCCATCAAGCACGACATCATCTCATGTAAAACGCATCAGGATGGTCATTCCTATAAGGAGCTTCGTTCCGAAATGCATCCGCAAATGACATCCCATTGACTTGGGAGCATCCGAACTTAATTGAGTATCATCCTGTGTAAAACGCATTAGGACGGATTCACACCCCACGTAAAACGTATCGGGGTCTTAGGTGATCATACGGGCATATCATCACACAATCCATTTCTTATCTTTCTCATTTAACCCATGTGATACTCATGCGATATGCCATATCACTCATCAAAATGCCACTTTGTTACACACGTGCATCATATTACATTATATAATGCATCATTTAATTCATAAATCCATGGCATATAAACTACTTATCAGCATAAGATAAAGTCGTCATAATCCGCAATACGTTTACATCATTATTACGTCTCATCAAATTCATCACATAATCCTTCTTTTATTTATATAACATATCACCCTAACATTACGTACCCTAATAATATGCCATAACACAACGTCACGTCGTCTCGAACACACGTGACAAATACAACACATAATACGTATCTCATATAACACATATAACTCATAATTCATATAATACATACCCAAATAAAAAATCTAACACATAATCCATATAATACATAACATGCATGATACATCTAACCAATAATTCCTATATCACATAACCCATATCACGCATTGAGTACATAACACATAATCCATATATAGCATCTAATCACATAGTATCTACCCCACATAACACATATAGTATATAATAGCCTACTATCCTATTATGGCACATACAACAACATATCCACTTTATATAACTCAATCCGATAACTCATCAACCTAAACGTGAGAACTAATCGTCCTAAGCTCGATAACTTATCACTTTGAAACCTGATAACCTATCAGTAAACGTTCGATAACCTATATAAGTCCACTAATCGCTTAGCACGCAACGTGTGCTTATCACATTAATAACTCATCATTTAACCATAAACAAGTCCTAAACTACTCCATAAATGCAACGAAAGCCCTAATGAAAGGCTAGAAAGCCACTCACAAACTAATCCAAGCTTTGTGAAGCTACGAGGGAGGTAAGACAAAGCTAGACAGTGGCTGGTCGCATGTGTACAGTGCGCAGGTGAGCTAGGTTGTGGCTGGTCGCGGCTCCAGTGGCAGCTCGACGGCGGTTTGGCGGTGGTTTAGCATCAGCACAGCCTCCGAGCTTCACGAGGGACTAAACCGAAGAAAAAACAAACGAGAGGGAGCTGCTGTGGGGGCTGGACAGTACCGAACAACCCTTGAGGAGGCTAGTTGGCTTTGAATGGCAGCGCAAATGGTAGTCCGGTGTCGGGCTTCAAAGGACGGTCGCCGATAAAAGAAGAACAAGAAGAAAAAAATGAAGAAACAAGCTTGAAATAGAAATGAAAACAAGGGTGGTGGCTTTGGTGATGTCAAGGGGAGAGAAAGGGTGAGTTTGAGAGCATTCAAGTGAGAAAATGAAAGTGAGAGTGAGAGAGAGGGCAAGAGGCCGACGGTGAAGGAGGAGAGGAAGGAGAGAGAGAGAAGTCTTGTCCAATTAATGCATTGCATTTCAAGTCTTCCAAATCCCTCAAATTTAGGGTTCCATTTATTGAGGAAGTGACATCTTGAAAAGGAAAAATGTGAGAGTAAGGGGGAGATGGGTGGCCAACAGCTTTAGGGGAAGAGGGAGGAGAGAGAGACAAGAAAAAATGTTGCTCATAAATACATATCAAATCCCTTGGGCTCATGTCAATTAAGATTACTTAAGAAAGAAGCAAAATCCTTGCATTAATGGAAGATAAATTTGCACTCAAGTGACTAGGCTAGGTGACTTCATCCCTCCAAATTGCCACCCAATGCATGCTTGTGCTGACCCTCCTTAGCCAATTTCTATCTTTGCCCAATCCTTTCACCAAGATCTCGCACACTATTCACGTCGTTTCATGCACTTAATGCCAAGATCTTGTCAAAAGAAAGCTGATGGGCTTAAATGACCCATGGCCCTCCCTTGGCCGCCCACCCCTTGGGTGTGTAGGCCTTGGGCCACCCACTTGGACTCGGGCCCACTCGGGTCCTCATTTGTGGCATGTTTCCTCCTTTCCAAACTTTTAAGTCTCGCTGATGAAAATCAAGTTTTTGCCCCAAAGTGGCATTTATGATGCCTTCATGATTTATCGACCCTCAAGGTAATCCCGTCCGACGATCGCTTGCCAAAATAATTCCATTGGGTGGGAACGAGGATATCACATCATATCATGCACATATGATCAATTTCATAGAACTACATCTTCGTTGGTTTCATGCTTAAAGTTTTTTTTTTTTAATCTCATATAGTCATTACTCATCAATAACTTGATTAATTTTGTACACATAAGGAAATATTACTCATAAGGAACCCCATTGTAAAACTATCGTGAGTGATATTTAAATAGTTAGTGAACATATCATAATACGAAATCACCACAAGCAATGATAGATTTAGCCAATTGCCTTGAATGTCACTAATTTCATATTATTAAAAAAAATATGTCAAGGAATATCAATATAATAAATTGATATGAAATATAGGACAAAATAGAGATTCAATCAAAATGCATCATGAGTTGTCTTCGAATTTTTTCCATTGTGGGAAACTCACTCATCTTCAACAATCGCTTTTCAGCTAGTGAAATAATTCCTTTTATGATTATTTTTCTTCAAAAACAGCTAAAACTAGTTACTATATCAATATTTATCTTTTACTTAATATATAAAAAACTTAATTTTGATGTTGAGCAACCCATGCAAGTTATACCTCATGCGACAAAATAAAATAAAGAACTTGCATTGTCTTTTTTATTTCTTTTTAGCCACCAAGTTATCTTTCAGCAACTGATCAATTCAAACATACTTAAAATTATATTTGGGAGTATTTTACAAAAAAAAAATGAAGAGAGATAACTACAACGGGATTGGCCATCGTTTATAAGAACAGCTTGGCCATTCAAGGAACCCAAAATCCATCAAGGGCATTGGGCTTTCCTGTATTGCGAAGGATCTGTATTGAGTACTCCTATTAAGGGCCTAATTTCCTAAAAAGCCCTAACTTTAGGTCCAATCTAAATTTTATCCTGAATTTTTTTAACTAAAAAGAAACTCTCAACTTTCACTCTAATTCCAAATCTATCCACAAGTTCAAAAATCTTCACTAATTTCTTCAAAATTACCAACACTAGGAGTAATATCAAAACCCGCATCTTCATTAATACCCTCATATTTGTATAAAACAATAACAGTCTTTTGATATTGATAATCTTGAAGAAACTAGTGTCGATTTTTGGACGCATGGGCAAATTTGAGACTAAATTGAAATTAGAATATTTTTTAGACAAAAAAGGTTCATTGCATAATTGAAATTAGACTAAAGTTTGTGGTTTTCAGGGAATTAGCCCTCTTATAAAGTTTCTCAACTTTTGACCTCGCTATGCTAAATGTATGACACTCATGAGATTAGAGGGAGAAGAAAATCGAAAATTAGAGAGTTAGGATTTAATATCATCATTCTAAGAATTTTAAGCATATATCCACATTTATTAGGAGATTGTTCATATGCTCTCAAATAGGGATGAGCATTGATCTGGGATTTATCCTAGACTGACCTTGGACCAACCCAATCTTACTAGTCCTAGTCTAGTTCCCAAGGGGACTGGGCTAGTCCTAAGGTCCTTAAAATCTATATTGTGCAAGTTGGTCCTTAATGCTTAGGCTTTAGGGTTGATCCAACCTGAATCACTCCTGTATTTTTTTTATTTTTTTTAAATGCTAGGTATAGAAACAAAAGTGCCCATCCTATCCTCTTCTTTTGTCCTTTACCTCTCCCTCTCTCGAAATATCACTCTCACTATCTCCCTCAATCTCATGGTCTCTCCCTTATTCTCATATTCTTTTGGACCTCTCCATGGCTCGATCTCTTTCTCTCTCTTGCTTTAGCAATGACTCACCCTACTCGTTTATTCTTCATCGATGTCGATTATCAGTGGCAAAGACTCTAGGATCTCAACAATTTAGATTGATCATCATTTGCAATCGACATCTACATCTCAAAAGTAAGTTCCTTCATGCTCTGTTCTAAGAGAAATAGAGGCCAAGAATCTCAACTTTAATGGTCGCATTCATCTTGCATCTTCTTCGATAATCACAGTAATAATTTCTTTTTGTTAATGTTTGATGCTTCAACATAAATACCGTTAACTTGAACAAACATCTAACCATTTGAAAAAAAAAAATCAAAACAGGGCTTGTAACTAGGGTCCCCGTCAAAATCTATAATATCATAATCTCCCTTCTCATGCTCGAAACAACGATGATAAATTTGCGGATCTAATCATGTGGCATTGTGGATTCTTAATTCAACTCACATAGATGATATAAGTAGTGAGATGTCCTATCAATTTCATTAACAGTTATTTCAACTTAAAACTATTTTTAAGTATTAATTATGTTTGTTGTTTGTTTTGTTTTAGTGTTAATAATTCGAAGTTATCTTTTAAGAATGAACAAGAAATGAAGTTGGATAATTCATGATTTATATTACGCATTTTGAACTTTCAATTGTTTAATTTTTTTTATCATGTGTTCTTCTTCTATGGTTTATTACTTTTGATAAGTGGAAAATTTTGTTATTGCCTTATCTTAGACTTCTATATGATTTGTATCGATGTTTGCAATTTGGTACTATTTGGTGCCTTGGAGCTGATGCAAATCTAGAACGGATTTTATGTTGAATCATTATTCTCTGTCGATGAAGATCCATTTGAACAGGCCCTTTGTGTTATTCCTTATTACCAAACTCCTAGTGAAACCAACTTTGATTTGGATTCTGAAGATCTTTTTCACATATCCCTCACCTCTGCAAAACAAGACCCGAATATATATTCCAGTCAAGTTTGTTATCCTCATTTCCCTATTAAAATATTCACTTCAAAGTTTGTTAAACCAGTCATGGTCATTGCTCTTATAGACATTAGTGCTAGTTCTTCAATTTTAGACATTAAAGTTCTTCCTAAAGAATACTAGACTTTTTATATTCGGTATTTCAACTCTGCCTCTAGAGATACTTTTTCTACAAACGTACAACTATCTAATTCTTTTCTTAGTATTCTATAACCACTAAAGCCTTTGGATCTAGTCTTCCCAACAAAGATTTGATCATTGGTTGGGACATTATGACTCAAATTTCTCAACTTCAAATCATTCCTAGGAAATGCCTTAAGTGTAAAGACTAATTCTTTGAATTTGTTAATATCAAAAGACTCTTCTCTATTCAAATGAGTCTATTAGATCCAATCATGCAAAAGTTGTTAGAATTTTATTCAGAATCCCATTCTGAGTTCTCCCAAAAATGTTCCCATCCTTTCTGGAAAAATCCAAAGTTTTTTGTTCATCTTCCTTTCCAAAAAAAAAATTAAGACACAAATCCTATCAAGGCGAGTCACGTGGGAATGAATCCATGACATCTTGCTTTTGCCAGAAGGAATGCTCAGAGTTACTACAACAATGCCTCAATAGGCTTGCAAAGCTTTCTATGTTAACAAATGAGCTGAGCAGAAGAGAGAACAAAAAAATATTCTAGTAATAAATTATTAACCTCTCAATCTCTTCCTCCAAGATGACAAGTGCTATTTACCCTCTAGGAATTCCCTTTTTATTGGGCTATCTAAATTCCACATCTATTATATTTTAATCTCAAAGTCGGATTTTGACAACTGGCCATTCATCCTGAAGATAGGCTCAAGATGGGGTTTTGTATTTCAAACCAGCATTTTCAATAGAAAGTCCTTCATTTTGACCTCAAAATAGCCCATTCCCTATTCTAAAGGGCCATGTGTCGCATCTTTCAACCAATCCAACCAAGTGCAGTAGTCTATATTGATAACATATTACTTTATAGTCCTGATGAAGAATCACATTGTCGACTTCTCGAGCAGTTTGCAGACATTGTAAATAAATATGGAATCATGCTCTCTCAAAGAAAGATGAATATTGTCCAAATAGAAATTGAATTTCTTGGCATACACCTCAATAAAGGTACATACTATCTAGGATCATACATTGCTCAGAAATTATTGAAATTTCTAGAAGAAGATTTCACGACAAAACAAGTTCAGCTTTTTTTTTTGGATAATTAATTATCTCAAAGACTTTGTTCCCAATATTACAAAATTACTGCTTCCATTACCATTAACGCTAAAGAAGAACCCTCCACCTTGGAATAGAGCTCAAACCAAAGTAGCTGCAGAGCTAAAAGAAGTTGTGCGGGCTTTTCCCCTATTGCAAATACCATCTACTAGGAAGAGAGTCTTTTAGACTAATGTGAGTGATAAATATTGGGTAGCCATACTATTTGAAGAAATAGATAGTAAACAACACATTTGCGCTTACAAAAGTGGAAAGTTTTCCCAAGTTGAAATGCATTATCATTCTACTTTCAAGGAGATATTGGCAATAAAGAATGGAATGAAAAAAAATTGAGTTCCATCTTATTGGCCTTCATTTTCTAGTAGAATTGAATATAACATCTTTTCCCCATATGACCAAATTTAAGCATAAACAAATTCCTCATTCTCAACTACTTCGATAGGTTGAATGGTTTTCAAAATACTCTTTCAAGATCAAACATATTGCAGGAAAGAAGAACGTGCTTACCGATTTTCTCTTTAGACTAGCAGAGATTAATATGTACATTTTGAGCCATGCTTTTTCCAAACAAGAAAAGTACAAGATTGAAAGAATGCAAAATTGGTCAAATCTGGAATACCCCTAAGAGATCATTAAACAAATCTAGAATAACAACCTTATTGAAAATCTCAACAATCTAATGTGGTAATACCACACAAATTTATTCAAACTCCATAAAGGATCAATTCTTGATCCTTTTGGATTAAACTCCATGTATCCATTCATACATCATTTAATCTGGAAGAAAGATGTTTTCCCTTGACAAACTTCGATTGTTGCTATGGTACTTAACCAATAAGTATTTAATAGCTATTGAATTTCCCACCAGAAAGTTCATTGCCAAGTTAACTAGGCTGTTTGGCCTTGGTCGTAACACTGAAAACAAAAGCGATAGGAACTTCTAGCTGTACCCAACTAGTTTTATCTTCCTATTTATTGGAAGCACCTCTTTCAACAAGAACTAAAAACTACCCAAGTAAAACTAGAGACACACTATTGTGTTTTTATATGGACCATGGATTTTTGTGCGGGATAATGGTACCCTTATCAGTGCACCAGAGGGAATAGGAACAACAACCTACAAATCTCAACCACATCTTAAGGTAACTCATATTTACAGATCATTCCCTAATTGTGTTGGATCCGTTGAATACAACTATAAAGAACTCCAAAGAGTTCTATGCCAAGAAAATAAAAGAATCCCTAAAGAAGTAAGGAACTATTTAACACCTGTCCCGTGAGACCACTATGGACTTGCACCTGTAGCTAAACAAGCACCCTAGGAATTCAACCAAGCATAGAACCAAGCAAGGATAACTCCATCATAAGAACAAGAAATTGCAGACATGAACGATCATACATAGTCCTATCAAGAATCTTATGTGCAAGCATTCTATGTCCAATGGGGAGATCCTTTCTCTCAATACCCCTATGATCAAGGACTTTGGTCCTTATCCCTCAAATTGGACCCCAACACCATCTCTCATTATGCTCAAACATTAAACTAGCCCCAGCTAGTCATGTCTGCCAACACTCTAAGACCCTCTAGGACTCGTGAAGAGAGATCTTCCTCAAGTGGAATAAGCATGTGGAATGCCATGATATCACAAAGGGAATTCATCGACAACACCGATAGTCCTTCTAACATTGAACTTGGAGATCTTGAGCAACGTCACATAGAAAAACAGCTTGCAATGCATAACTTTGATGATTCAGACTATCGCTACAACTCCCGAGATGGTAGATAGGCCTATAGTAAGGCTACTGTAGTGTCGCGACCCGATCTCGCCACCCTCGAATCTCTCACCATCACATTGAGAGAAATGGGGGAAAGATTGGATTTAAGGGTACTTGATCACGAGAGTTCCCTCACGGTTCGCATTCTAAAAAACGTCATCACCTCGCCTTTTGGATTAAGCCTCTCGTGAGTTCCCTCCACGAGATCGCGAGTTCTCACAAACTTGTACTCCACGTGACAACGGAGTGTCGTGATCCGTACCCTCATAGGTGACACACCTCAAGAGAGGAGGTCGGATGTCAACATTAGATTTAAGGATACCTTTACCATGGTAGCTCTCTCGAATGTACCCTTCGCCCATAAAAATGGCATCACTTCATCCTTTGAGGTACTGCCACGTTAAGTATGTTAAACTATGGTGAGCTTCATCGAAACTCGTACCTTGCGTGACGGGTTTATTTATATGGTATAGTTGTTTATGACAACCTAAAAAATAAGATGGGAGTCACCACTAGCCTCATTTTGGGGGTCGGCTAGAAGACTCAATCAAGGGTCGGGAGTGTTTCCTCAATTCCTACGCAACCAAATATATGGTTTCGAGGACTCGGGTTATGCTAATATTTCTATTAGCGCCCTTTTGGTACCTAAATAGTATGTTGTATTTTCTTAACATGTCCATGCATTTCTTCTTACATTTTTTGGATCATTAATCCTAAACTAAGTGATCATGCATGGTTGGTCATTTTCATACTATTCTATTTCTAGAAAAACAAGAAAAGAAAGCAATCAATGGAATTGAAATTACAATACGGTAAGTAAACAATCAAGGAAAGTAATAAATCTATCATACAACCCTAGAAAATATAAAAGAGAAACACAATTGAAAAAGATGAGAGGAAAAAGAGAAAACACGCAACTCGTCGGGCTTTATATAACAAATGGAACCCAAGACATATGTTAGGGGAATGAATAATACATGATAATGGTCGAAATGGACATCGACCTCCACCGTCTTCGTACTTTCTCCATCTATGGGGTCCTAATCTAAACCTAGTCTAAAAGCTTATAACTAGGTGCATACAATGGAAAGAAACAAGCATACATATCAAAACAATAAAAAACAAGACATCATTTAAAGAAAATTCAATACGAAAGTCAAATTTTGAGGTCTTGGGATCGACATTTTCATGCAAGGGTCCCACTAAGACACTTATCCAATTTATTTTATGACTTATAGCAATTGTTGACCAATTGTGTTATCGCATGGCTCATAACGCTTATAAGTCTCCTAACTAAGTGATCTATGTGATCCTAGGATTTTCTCTCGATATCATGCATCGAGCTTACCATTCATCTAAAAGTCACGTGCATTGCAAAAATTTAAACATGCATATAGGTCTTTTGGACCTTATTTTTCAACTAATCAAAACAAGAAAGTGCACCATCGGCGGGTCACTTATTACCAAGGGCATACGACAATCACAAACATAGGCAATTTCTACTGCATGATGGGATTATATGTATGAGGGGTGCATGTGATATATCAAAAACATATTTCAAAATCATTCATGAAAAGTTTTGAGACAAAGTGATATCCCAGCTATGAAAAGCATTCCATTGCTAAAGCTAACCTAGAGCTTGCATAAATGCATTCACAATTATTGCAGGCATTTAAAATATAATTCAATAGTGACTTTCATGATGTCAAATCGGGATTTTAAAAAGGTTTGAAAATATTTAGGATTAAGAAATATCTAGGTTATGGAACACATTCAATTGCTAATGCTAGCTCGAGGCTCGCATAAATGCACTCACAAGTGTCGCAAGCATTTTGAATATGGTCCAAATCACGATTCTTCCTTAAGCCAAATCGAGTTTTAAAGAAAAACTTTTTTAGAAATTGTTTTTGAGAAACATCACATATACCAAAGTATTTTTTGAAAGATGCAGTTTTGAAAAGGCCAATTGTTTAACAACAAAGATCAAAGCATTTAGAACAATTTCCATGAAGATGGTATGACCTAATTTCATGCACAAACTAGCCTAAAAAGTATAACTAAACAATCACAATCATGTTCATAACAGGAAATTTCAGAACAATTATGTAACGACAACAAAATTGGGTAATACCCATGGACAATCTAATTATGAAAAAATTTCCTAATATGTACGACATGAAAATGAACAACTTTCATGAGAAAGTTTTTTTAAATGAGCTACACATGAATTTATAAAAATCAAATAACAAGCAACATCACATCAAAAATTTGCCAAAATAATAGGACATTCAGCTAATGTCACAAGCAATTGTCATAGCAAAACATGTCTAAAAATCATCAAATTTACAAACAACATAGCCAACATGATGAAAAACAAGTTTTATTAAGAGACTGTGCAGATTCTAAATTAAAAAAAAATGGAATAAAAATATCAAAGGTCTATCCAAACAAGGGTTAGAACAGGGGTCCGAGTTTGATCCATTGTCCAAATTTTGATCTAGTTTTGAAAAAATGGAAAAGTGGTCTAAACGATTAGCGATCTATGTAAAATTAGCAGCATTGGAAACGTCTAAGCGTGCCTTATGTCTTTCTAGAAGAGCTCGAGTCCAAACTAGGTCAATTTTGTATCCTAAAATCGAGATCTCTAAAAGTGTGCGCCTTTGTAATTAAGGAAACAAATTAGAAGCATTCATTATAAAACCTCAAAATCATTCAAAGAATGCACAAATGGCATGAAGAAATCACATAGGACTTATAATTGGAAGCAAAGGAAAGTTTGGATAGTCATCTAATCCTAAGTCGGCATGCAAAATGTCATACAATTTAAATGACATTATGAAATAATTCATGATTCCTAATGATATGTTTGGGAATCCAAAGTATGATGAACACTTTTGTAAGACAAATTTAATGTTTAAGATGATACTCAAATGACATGACAAAAACATATATGCAAACTTTGCAACATGCGGTTCAATCGTCAAAAAGGCATGATCGTAAGATTTGATCCCTAGATGACTTAAACAAGCATGGAAAAGTGCGCATATGACAAGGTTTCATTTTAGTATTAAATTTATAGAACGAGCATGATTTTAGCCATCTTCAAGACATGCATAAATCCTACTAAAACTCTCACATACAGAGTATATGATGATGAAGATTTCTCCTTAAGAGTTTGAAACTCAATTAAGATCATATGAATCGTGGAAAAAATAGCAAAACCGACAAACTATATGCCCAGTTCATGTTGCTGCGGTGTCTTTTGCTCTAATGCGTGCAATTGACTCACTTTGCCAACATAAAGGCCTTGCAAAACATGTATCAATTGAACATATGTATCATGTATTTCAACTCTCATGAAGGATTTGAGACCAAATAGATGCATTTGTAAACTCAATTTCATCAAAACAAATTTCGGACCAATGTAGGACAAAGTGTCCTATGTTCAGATCTAAGCGATTTTGACCTAACTAAACATATCTTAAAATTTCAAATATATATCTAGGACATGCACAACACTTATATGAGCAACTTTCATGAAGGAAAGTCATTCCAAAACTCAACATAGAAATCAGTACAAAAATGGAAAAATCAGAGATCAATACGGAATAAATTGACCTAGGCTTAGATCTGAGTAGATCTGACCTAGTTAAGCACATCCAAAAATTATTAAAAAAAAAATTACATAATATGCATGAGACGATTTGGAACAAAACTCATGAAGAAACTTTTATCAAAAAATGATCACGAAAGTTGGCACAAAAAAAGCCAGAAGGCATAACAAAAACGAGAATTGAAAAAAAAAAAAAAACTAAACTACTGCAGAATCGTTCATCTTTGGACATATTTTTCGAGGGTCAAATGATGCTCGATTGGGGCGTGCGACCTACCGTTTCGAAGCTTGAGATGTCATTATCTAATCCTAAGAAAACTCGAGTTGAAACGAGATCGTTTCGGACCTCGTTTTGGTCAAAATAGTAACCTAGGTACAAACATACGAAAATCCAAAATAGACTCAAAAACACAATCATCACTCAAATCAACAACAAATCATTGCGGCATTCATAATCATTGATCTTAAGCATGTAAAAGTTTATAATCTTGAATCATAAACCCGACCGACTAACTCGATCTCACTTCATCGGATTCGAGTTTCGAATTGTTATCTTCGTCGTATGTTTTGTGAATTTTGATCAAAATCCATCAAAGTTTTCGCCGAAACTTCAATCCAACCTCCACGAACTAGTAAGTACTAGATCTGGACAGCAGGGGAAGATTATTGCTGATGAAGATGGATTGTCGCTGGTGGGGGTTGAACCGGTGACGATCCAGTCACCAGAAGAGGAAATCGACCGGACCAAAAAGAGAGAGAGAAACGAGTTTCTTGGCGCCAAAAAACAAGGAGGAAAGAGAGAGAGGTCTGGAGAGAGAAGATGAATTTCGCGCAAATGAAAACCCCCTTGAAAATGAACAAACATTTCATTTATATACTCTCCACATTAAGAGATTTCGGCCGTTGATTCGATCTGATGATCAAAATTTCAATCCAATGGTAAAAAATCGATCTCGAAGGCTCCATGTCAAGGTGTCGGGTAATTGATCTAGTAGGTTTGATTTGTAAAAAACCAAGCCAAAATCAGGAATTGCGTCAAAATGTCCAATTAAGGGTTAATTTGCAATTTAACGAAATTCGACGATCGATTTATAATATTTTGGGAAATTGAAGGTAGAGAAGTGAAATTGGCATTGAGAGGATTTCGAAACTGATTGCCGGAGGCTAAGAACCGGAAGGCAAGGGCCGAACCGATCGGTCTGCTAGCGGCCGATCGAGGCCTGGGTCGAATGGTTTGGTCCGATTCGGCTAGATTTTGACCAGTTTGATCCGGTTCTAGCTACTTTGTTCACTTGGGACCCATGTCAGTCTAAAATTTATGCAATTTGGTCCTTAAAGGACCAAAATTGAAAATGAATTTTATCATCTTTAAGAAAAAAATTGATCAATTAAGATACAATTAAGCTAATCAAACCTTATGAAGGTGCTCTAGGGGTCTTTTATTGACCTAATCGAATGATTATTGTATAAAAACAACAAGTCGAAACTATGGGTGCTTTGAATTGGGCATAAAGGGCTAAAATGGTAAAATTTGCAATTCAATGGGCAAAATTACAAATTAACTAAAATTGAACATAATTAATATAACAATTGCCCTATCTAATGAGCTACACATATGTAAAATCACTTATCATATTCAAATTAACCTTGAATTGAAGCGCTCAAGCTTAGTTCAAAAATAGATCTAAGCCTAATATTAAAATTGGACCTTGATTCATGAAATTAAACCATAGCCATGAATGGGTCAATTCGAATTTTGTTGATTGAAGCTTAATTGCTTGATTTTCTAATGCCCGGGAGGATAAAATTCTTCAAATTGATGATTTTTGGTGTGATTTTCATAAAATCGATTTTGAATTTGGACATATCTTAAGGAAATGAGTGAGAAACAATCATCCGTTCGTAAGTTATGAAGGATTGATTTTGGTTATCTAATTAGGGCTCAAAACGGCAATTCATTTTGACTCAATAAATCGTGAAATTGAATGCTCAACCAGATTTCAGATAGTCCCTAAACCAAATATCAAAGAAGGAACTACTCCTAATTATGACAAGAATAAAAGTAATTTTATTTTTGGTCCATTTAGTGTTGGAGAAAACTCCCTTATTTGTTTTGATGTCGACAAAACGTTTTCATCAGTCTAGTCTGAAGACTTGCAGACTCACTCGACAAAGTCTGAAGACTTGCAGACTCTCTCGACAAAGTCTGGAGGCCTGCAGACTCTTTCCTCAAAGTCTGAAGATCGCCGGACCGCCGGACTCAAGATGTAAAGTCGCCCTCATTGACAGTTTTCTAGACCGACGAAGAAGATTTATCCGATTCAAGTATTTCTTTAAGGATTTGATTTGAGCGGTTGAAGAAGATCTCACGGCCGGAGATAGCATCTCAAGATCGATTATTCGTTTTGAATTTAATTCGAATAAATTGGATCCAATGATTGACGAAGTATACTTGAAAGGTTTTACTTATGGAAACCTAGATCCTGATTGTATGGGCGAGCAGGATTGGTGGGTTATCTTCACATTCCTTAAGTAACTCAAGATCTCCCTAATTGATTCTGTCCAACGGGTAGATTCGAAGAACTCCTTTGGAAGGTGCCAACGGTTATGAAGGCATGGAGGAGTATGTAAGGAAGATGCTCTGGTTATTTGAGTGTATGCGAGATAGATAAATTCCAAAGTCTGAAGCTTCTTGTTCTTTGTCAATTCAATTGTTAAGCGAAAACTTGTACTCAAAAGAGAGTTTGTACTTTTGTGAAGCCTTGAGGAAGTGTAGTAGAGTCTCTACACTATGGAATCAAGGAAGTGATCTTTGTAACAACTCTTTTGATTCATAGTGGAATCCAGCCCGGTGGGGGCTGTCGGTGCGGGAGAGTGGACGTAGGCTTGGATTAAGCCGAACCACTATAAACCTTGTGTTCTTATTCTCTTCCCTAAACTCTTTTACTTTGTTCGTAACTCTATTTGATTATTAGAGTCCAATTTCCATTTCAAAGTCTATTGCCAAACAGACTTGAGTTAAAAACATAATTTCTAGTTTACTTTGCAAAAATTTGTTTTCGCACCTATTCACCCCCTCTAGGTGCTCGTACTAGCGTTTACAATTGGTATCAGAGCCTGTGTACTCATTTAAATTGAAGTGTTTTTACTTCAGAGTTAACGATCCATGGCTAGTATGTTAGCTCAGTGCGGTTGAAGGGCAAAGCAACACAAGACCGCCTTATTTTGATGGAAAGGATTACAGCATATGGAAAAACAAGATGAAGGCATTCCTAAGATCTAAAGATCCTATGGAATGGGACGTGGTAGACAAAGGAATCACTCCTAAAGCTACAACAGTCTCGGAAAAGAGGAAAGGAAGCTGTTGAGTCCGGCGGGATGACTCAAGAAGAGATAACCAAGAGACAAGCTCTCGATGCAAAAGCAATTTATTCCTTATATTGTGCATTATCTCCTACTGAATATAACAGAATATCTTCTTGTGAAATAGCTAAAGAAGTCTGGGATAGGTTGCACATCACCTATGAAGGAACCGATCGAGTGAAAGAAACCAGAAACAATATTCTGCTCAGTCAATACGAAGCCTTCAAGATGAAACCAGGAGAATCTATCACTGACATGTTTAGTCGTTTTACAGAAATCGTGAATGGTCATGAGTATCAAGGTCAACCAATCTCTGGACCCATGAAGTTTAACAAACTGCTACATGGACTTCCCAAAGATTGGAATCACGTAAAGACCTCAATAAGGGAGACACAAAGAATCATGCCACTTTCTGTTGACGAATTGGTTGGCACTCTTCAGTCTTATTAAGTGGAGCAAAACAACGAAGATGAAGATCCCAAAGGTAAAAAATCTATTGCTTTAAAATCTAACAATGACTCTGATGTTACAGATTCTGAAGATGATATGGACGATGAAGAGCTTGCTCTCATGATAAGGAAGTTCAGAAAACTTAACAAAAAGGGAAGAAGATTCAATTGGAAGAAACAAAGTTCACAAAAGTTTCAAAACAAATCAGTAGAGGACGATGAATCCAATAAAGATGTGATTTGTTTTGAATGCAAGAAAAAGGAACACATCAGACCCAACTCTCCCTTACTAAAGAAAAAGAAAGGAAAAGCTGAGAAATACATAAAGGCTCTCAAAGCAGAAACTTGGAGTGATATCGAATGAGAAGAGAGTGATGATGACTATGTCAATATTTGTCTAATGGCACAATCGGGAATCGATTCGGACTCGAGAGGACTCGGACTCGGACTGCACGGTGAAATCAAGGTAAGTAATTTTAAGATTCCTACTAAAGTATCTAAATATATTGATGAACTGTGTCTTAGTCTCAAAACCTCTCTCAAGAGGATTTCCGAACTAAAAAGGGAAAATTCTGCACTGAAGCAACAGGAGACTGTTTGGAAAGAAAATGTCGAAAATTTAGATAAAAGTGTCATTACCTTGAAAGAAAATGCAGACTCTCTGTCTAAAGAAAATGAACTTTTGAAAAATGATATTTCAAGCATCTCAAAAAGGTTTTCTATAGGATCTGAGAAATTGGAAAAGATTCTTTTAGCGCAAAGACCCTCCTTTAACAAATCAGGCTTGGGAATGACTACTGAGACCATTCCTCTAATTGATTTTCCAAAAGTAAAGGAAAGAATCAAACAGAGACCTACAAAAGACCTTTATAGAAATCATTTTCAAAGAGTCTTTGTAAAATCTATAGGCCGCAGTGCTCTTAAATGTTCTAAGTGTAATAGCTCAGAACATTTTGAGAAAGAATGTCCTATGGTTTGGAAACCTGTTAAGAAGGCTTGGGCAAAGACCGTATATTGCACTAACTCCATTGGACCCAAGAAAATATGGGTACCAAAGAAAGCTTGAGTTTTCTTTTTAAATGCAGGTCACTATCAAGAAAAAGGTTAAATGGTACTTGGATAGTGGATGCTCAAGACATATGACAGGAGACTCAAGTTGTTTCATAAAGCTTATGCAAGTTAATGGTGGAAAAGTTTCATTTGGAGGAAATAGTAAAGGCAGAATTGTCGGATGCGGATCAAGTAAAGATTGGAAGTCTCACAATCAGCAACGTTTCTTTAGTAGAAGGACTTAACTACAACTTGCTGAGTATCAACCAACTGTGCGATACAGGTTTCAAAATTAACTTTCAAGAAGGAATATGTTCAGGAACCAGCAAAGACTCCTCTCAGACTTTCACAGAACGAAGACATGGGAACATCTATCTTCGGACATCAAACCAGAAAAATCCCAATGTCTAATTTCAATTCAAGAGGAAGCTAATCTCTGGCATAGGAAACTTGGCCACATCAACATGAAGCAAATAGCCAAGATCTCTGCAAAGAAACTTGTTCATGGACTACCAAATCTAACATACCAAAAATCCGATCTTTGCACACCATGCGTGTTGGGAAAACAAGTCAGAAGTTCTTTCAAACTAATAAATCAAGTTTCCACTAATCGTGTGCTGCAACTCTTGCATATGGATCTCTTTGGACCAACCGAACCCGAGCATTGGTGGTAAGAAATATTGCCTAGTAATAGTAGATGATTACTCACGATTTACTTGGGTATATTTCTTGGCAAGTAAGTCTGAAACTTTTTCTTATTTTATAAAGTTTGCTAAGAAAGTACAAAATGAGAATGGGTATGTTATTTCTTGTATACGGACAGATCATGGAGGTGAGTTTGAAAATCAAGATTTTGCCAAATTCTGTGATGAATCTGGTTTTCAGCATGTGTTCTCCTCTCCGTATACTCCAAAACAGAATGGAGTTGTGGAAAGGAAGAATAGATCACTGCAAGAAATGGCTAGAACTCTTTTAATTGAAAGCAACATTTCTTCTCATTTTTGGGCTGAAGCAGTTTCTACAGCATGTTATATTATTAGTAGAGTTTTCTTAAGGCCTATTTTGGAGAAAACTCCCTATGAATTGTTCAAAGGTAAGAAACCAATTGTTTCATATTTTCATGTGTTTGGTTGCAAATGTTTTATATTGAAAAATGCAAATGATCGAATTGGTAAGTTTGAAGAAAAATCATATCAATGTATTTTCCTTAGATATTCAACCACCAGCAAAGCTTACAGAGTTTACAACAAAAAGACTCAATCAGTGGAGGAATCAATGAATGTTAAATTTCAAGACTTCATACAAATTCAAACGATCCAGACTCAACCTGAAGAATCTGAACCTACTCCAGACTTTACAAAGTCTAAACCCCCAGAAGCAGCTCAGACTTCAGAAGACCAACAAAGAACAAACGTTGAAGAATCAGATGAAGAGAAAGATCAGTCTGTCAGACCAACCAGCAATTGGAAGCACGAGTCTAGTCATCCCAAGGAACTCATAATTAGTAATATTGATGAAGGAATTCGTACAAGATTCAAAAGGCATGAAGAGTCTAGTGCTGTGGCTCTTATTTCTGAAATAGAACCCAAGAGCATAGAAGAATCTTTAACTGATGAAAGTTGGATTGAAGCTATGCAAGAAGAACTCAGGCAATTCAGCATTAACGATGTCTGGGAATTGACTCCTAAACCAAAAGGTAAATCTGTTATTGGAGCTAAATAGGTTTTCAGGAACAAGATGGATGAAAAAGGAAAAGTTATAAGGAACAAAGCAAGACTCATGGCCAAAGGATATACGCAAGAAGAAGGGATAAACTATGATGAGACTTATGCACCAGTAGCAAGGTTAGAAGCAATTAGACTATTGCTTGCTTTTGCTTGTTATAAGAATTTCAGGTTATTCCAAATGGACGTCAAAAGCACATTCTTAAATGGATTTATCTAAGAGGAAGTCTATGTGGAACAACCTCCCGGATTTGAAGACCCAAGGAAGCCGGACTACGTATTTAGGCGAAAAAGGCGCTATATGGATTAAAGCAAGCACCTCGAGCTTGGTACGACAAGTTAAGTAAGTTTTTAATCTAAAATGGTTTTGTCAAAGGTAAGGTAGACACTACCTTATTTATTAAAAAATAAAATAAAAACTTTTTACTTGTACAAATCTATGTTGATGATATTATTTTTGGATCACCTAACGAAAATCTGTGCAAGAAATTTTCTAAGTCTATGCAGGATGAATTTGAGATGAGCATGATGGGTGAACTATCCTTCTTCCTTGGACTACAAGTAAAACAATTGAAGGAATGGACTTTCATTCACCAAGAAAAATATGCTAAAGATCTTGTTAAAAAGTTCGGGTTGGAGAATTGCAAAAAGACTGATATACCAATATCTAGTTCTTCGAAGCTAGACAAAGATGAAGGAGGAAAGAAAATTGACCAGAAGCTATACAGGAGTATCATTGGTTCACTTCTTTATCTTACTGCCTCTAGACCTGACATTTTGTTTAGTGTACGTATTTGTGCTAGATTTCAATCTGATCCCAAAGAATCTCATCTAAGTACTGCAAAACGCATCATTAAATATGTTGCAACAACCTCTAAGTTTGGTCTCTGGTATCCTAAAGAATGAGATCTTACCCTCCTTGGATACTTAGACGCAGACCTAGCAGGATGCAAAGTTGATAGAAAGAGCACCTCAGGCACTTGCCAATTGCTTGGGAACAGGACAGTATCTTGGTTTTTGAGGAAGCAAAGCACCGTAGCTCTTTCAACAGCGAAGCGAGAATATGTGGCTCTTGGAAGTTGTTGTTCTCAAATCTTATGGATAAAACAACAGCTAAGAGACTTTGGAATCGAAGACTCATGCACTGAGATCAAATGTGACAATACCAGTACAATTAATCTCACCAAAAATCCAATTCTTCATTCAAGAGCAAAGCATATAGAGATTCGACATCATTTTATTAGAGACCATGTTCAAAATGGAGAAGTATTGATTCAATTTATTGACTCAAAGAATCAACTGGCGAACATCTTTACTAAGCCACTGGAGAAAAATCAATTTGAGTCTATTCGATCCAGACTTAATATCTTAAAGTCTGAAGAAGTTCAGACTTAGGGACTAAAGTCTAAAGATGCTCAGACTCAGGAGATCAAGATCCACTACTGTAAGTTCTTTCCATTTTGGAAATTTATCTTTCGGACAAAATCTCGAAAAGATACGTTTATCTATTAATCTGTAATTGATTGATGTTATCTTTCCAAATTTTCGTAATTATAGCAATCATTCATTTTCGAAAAAGAAGTTATCTTTTTGACAGTTATATATTTTTCAAAAAGGCAGTTATTTTTGAAAAGGTATTTTTTATTTTCCTTTTATGGCGATTCGTATACCATGTTTCGATCACCTTATATACTGATCGTCTTCCTTACAAACCCTAGAAGCATAGAACATCACTTTCTCACTTTTACTCTCTAGTTTAATCTCAAAGTCTTCACCTTTCTCGCAAATCGAGTTTGGAATCTCCTAAAGACTGTGATAATGGCTTCTCAAAGAAAGTCCTCAAGAATCGCAAGCAGGGGACCACCGCCTTTACGTGAGGGTCCTATGCACTTTGACCTCACCGAGGAAGAAGAATCTCCGAGACAACAGCAGAGCCCACAACATTCTCAACCGCTCCGCTCTTCTCAAGCTAGACCACAATAGCAAGCAGAGGAAGAAATCGTCGTGGATGCCGAATCTGTAAGGTCTCAAAAGCCTGCTTTTACCTACAAACTGTACTCTGCTTTAAAGGAAGGAGGTTCCGCTTTGAGTTTCATTGATGAATTTTTGGTAGAAAAGGGGTACAGGAATGAAACCCATCTTTTGCGCACGATGGAACGCTTGGGAATCGCTCCTGCGAGCTCAGCAGATAGAGCCTTTGCGAATATTTCAAGTGATCCACGTGTTGGTGGACATAATCAACCCGATAGAAATGATGATGAAAAGATGTTCACTAATTTTAAGTCTAGAATGGGTATTGCTCCAAATGTTATAAGCAACAGGACAGATCTGTTTCGTTCTTAGGAACACAAGTGACTTTACTCTAAGTTGCTGAAGCGAGGGGTGATGAACCCAAGGAGTGTAGATTTCTCGACTCTCTGAATGTGAACTTGCGGGAGAAATTCGCCTTACTTCAACTTGATCAATTTTGCTCTGAGACAACAGTGGCTCATCCAAAACTTACTGCATATTTCTATTCAAATCTAAGCTTTTTGGATGCGAATAGATTCTCTTTCAGCGTTAGAGATCAGGATTATGTGGTTGATATGGATACTTTGGCCGATGTGATTGGAGTAGAAAGAGGGAAGTTTCAATCAATCGGTGTGTCTATTGGCCGTGCAACGGTGGAGCTTGTTCGAGATGGGATGGCAGAAGGTCGAATTTCGTACGTGAGGTTGAATGCCTCAAATGTCTTGCTTCACAAAATTGTGATCAACTGTCTTAGACCCAAATCGACTTCAAAAACTGACGTTTCAAATTCAAAAGCAAAGTTGATGTATGCCATCAACGCTGGCAAAAAGTTCTCTCTACCACACACTATAATGTTTCACATGTACAGATCGGTGGTGAAGGACAAGGCCCAACTTCCTTACTCAAGCACTTGTTTCTAAGTCGTTCGACATCTTAACATTCAGCCTCCCAATATTCTTTGTGTTCGATCGTGTGATCAAATGGTGGTGGGACTGAAGATGGTTTCCAAAATGCGTCTGAAATAGCTAAACAAGGCTTTGGAGCGATTTAAAGAGAAAACTCCTGTCAAGACTAATCAAGTCTCTTCGGCTGCAAAAAGAAAGGGAAAGGAGCCCATGACAGCTCCATCCAAGAAAAGAAGAGTCCTCATCTTGCGGGATGAAGAAGATGAGGAAGATGTAACCATCTCAACTCTTGCATTAAGCAATCTTCAGCATTCGTTCCGAGACGAGAGAGGAGAGAGAGGATCAAGGCAGAGAAGAGGAAGAGCAGAGGGAAGAAGAGAGAGCATCAATGAGGAAAGAGGCAGAGGAAGAAAGAACTTCAGAAGAAGAGGAGCAAGGAGAACCGCAACATCATGTCACTGACGAGGAGACAGAACATGAAGAATACTTCTCTCCACCTGAAGGCACTGAAACAGGGGGAGTTGCTGAGAAAAGAGGTCATGAGGCTTCATCTCCAAATCTGGATACTCATGCTAAGATGCCATCATCTGCAAACACTCCTCAAACTGATTATGCTGAGGCAAGCACTCAGACTAATAACTCAGCAGACTTTCGACGAGTGCTTGATATTCTTATGGAGATGCGAGACTCTTACTCTTCAAGTTCAAGCCACTGCCAAGAGTCACGAGGTAGAACAGCTGAAGGAGGATTTGAAAAAGTTGGAAGACACTGTCCAGTCAATGGGAGATTTCCAACTTGTTCGCATTCCAAGACAATCCTAATTTCATTCTCTTTTCATTTTTTCCTTTTTAATGTTGGCAAAAAGGGGGAGAAGCTGCGTACAGATTTGATTCATTCGAATTTGACTCCTGTTTTATTCGACTTTACTTTTGTCTGGTTGTGACTAATTTGGATTTGGATTAATGCTTGGATTTGGATTGACTGTTTAATGCTTGCTTGCAGTACTTTAAGTATTGGCAAAGATAGTTGTTTTTGCAGGACTAACACATTTTTTATGGATGTAGATTCAATACTATCTTTATCTATTTATGAGATATCCATGTTTGCTTAAGTATTGTCTTGCAGGTCAAAATGTTCAAATCTGCAGGAAAGTTTTGTCGCCATCAAAAAGGGGGAGATTGTTGGAGAAAACTCCCTTATTTGTTTTGATGTCAACAAAACGTTTTCATCAGTCTAGTCTGAAGACTTACAGACTCACTCGACAAAGTCTGAAGACTTGCAGACTCTCTCGACAAAGTCTGGAGACCTGCAGACTCTTTCATCAAAGTCTGAAGATCGCGGACCGCCGGACTCAAGATGTAAAGTCTGCCCTCATTGACGTTTCTAGACCGACGAAGAAGATTTATCCGATTCAAGTATTTCTTTAAGGATTTGATTCAAGCGGTTGAAGAAGATCTCACGGCTGGAGATAGCATCTCAAGATCGATTATTCGTTTTGAATTTAATTCGAATAAATTGGATCCGTTGATTGATGAAGTATACTTGGAAGGTTTTACTTGTGGAAACCTAGATCCTGATTGTATGGGCGAGCAGGATTGGTGGGTTATCTTCACATTCCTTAAGTAACTCGAGATCTCCCTAATTGATTCTGTCCAACGGATAGATTGGAAGAACTCCTTTGGAAGGTGTCAACGGTTATGAAGGCATGGAGGAGTAGATAAGAAAGATACTCTGGTTATTTGAGTTTGTGTGAGATAGATAAATTCCAAATTCTGAAACTTCTTGTTCTTTGTCGATCCAATTGTTGAACGAAAACTTGTACTCAAAAGAGAGTTTATACTTTTGTGAAGCCTTGAGGAAGTGTAGTAGAGTCTCTACACTGTGGAATCAAGAAAGTGATACTGTAACAACTCTTTTGATTCATAGTGGAATCCAGCCAGTGGGGCTGTCAATGCGGGAGAGTGGACGTAGACTTGGATTAAGCCGAACCACTATAAACCTTGTGTTCTTATTCTCTTCCCTAAACTCTTTTACTTTGTTCGTAACTCTATTTGATTATTAGAATCCAATTTCCATTTCAAAGTCTATTGCTAAACAGACTTGAGTTAAAAACATAATTTCTAGTTTACTTTGCAAAAATTTATTTTCGCACCTATTCACCCCCTCTAGGTGCTCGTACTAGCGTTTACATTTAGAACCTAAAACTAAAAAATTCAGAAATCAAGGTTCTTAATCAAATTTTGTTAAATTTTTGACACAAAAGTCAAATTTGCATTAAAAGAAATATATTTGTGCATTTTTATTTTTTTATTTTCTGGTTAAAGGTTTAATCAAAAGTCAACCATTTAGTTGACTTTTCCTAAAATGTTGATTTTTCTGTCAAATTTTTTAGTTTTCAAGACATTGATTTGACAAAAGTAGAATTAAAGTTAAATGGAATTTTTTGGGTAAAAAGTCAATCTTTTGACTTGAGGTTGACCAAAAAGTCAACCCAAAAGTCAACCGTTTGACTTTTCGGGTTTTTCTTGAGAATGAGCTAGAAATTGCTTTAAAATGATAGTGCAAAATAAAGAAATGAAAAACAACACTTTTTGGTCAAAAGATGGGGTTCCATTGCGATCAGAAACTCAAATCTTGATTTTTTACCTTTTAATGATGCGTCGACTAAAAATCAAATATCAACATGTAGCACATGTCACTGTAGAAAAATACTATAGCAATAGGCTAGAAAATCACTGTTCATAGTCACTATTCATATCACCTAAAATAATTTCTCATCTAGATTCTTGGAGCCTGTGTTGTTTCAAGACCCGTGAGCATGGTCTTTGTTTTGTGTGACCTCTTGGAGCATATAAAAGGTAAAGATGATGTAATGTTTTGGGTAAAGTCCCTTGAAGTAAAGTGTTTGCTTGTGAAAATTCTCTCCATATCTTTCTAAAACATTTCTTTTTCTCCAGCCTGTAGAATCCTCTAAGAAATGCAGCTCAGCTAAGCTAGAAATGGTACTATGCTAGCATCTTTGAGTGTTTCTATACTCTGAACCAAATCTCTAGGTAATTTACAGCTAAAAAGCAATCCCTAAAAGGCTTGAACAGAGGTTCACTAATTATGGGATAGCATATCTACTACAATTGACCTAGTCATCCGTAGTTCTAAGTATAGATCCCGTCATGGTATCAGAGCTATGGTTTCATTTATAATTTAATATATTCCATGCGCTCAGAAGGTGAATCCAGTGTGAGAAGATTTTCTCCCCATCATGAATGATCGCGAAACTCTCAATATTCTTGTTACCGTAACTTCATCTCCATCCTCCTCTTCCCTTTCAGAATTTCGTATGTCAAATGCCTCCAACATTGACTATTTTTATGAAGTCTCTCTTAGCGATGATATAAAGGTTTCTAAAACCCATGAACCCCTACTCTGTTTTTGCTAAACCTTCTTCATCATTTTCCCCATCCATTCAATACGACATCTTATTCGCCAAACTCCCAAAAAAGTAAAAGAGTATGTGCAGTCTTTCAAGTTTGACCAGCATCCTATTCTAGTCACTGAAAATGAGTACTTTATTACTTTTCAAATTGCCCCCAGAATTTCCTAAAAAGTGAACGCAACAAGAATATTCTCATATCAATTATGGAGTTGTGTGTTTTGCACTCACCTTTCATGGCCGAAAAGGCTTACCTATTGTGGCCAAAATGGCCTTGTTGGAGAATCGGTTCTTAGAATACCAGCACGCTTACATTGGCACTATCCAAACTACTTTGAATGTTGAGACAATTTTTATAACCTTATATCCGAACTTCAATGTTGCCCTTTCAAATCCCCGATTGCTTTCTTTCTTGAAGGTCCAAATTTAGCTTACTAGAGTACTCCAGAGTGCCGATTCCATTGCAGCACCTCTCCATTATCAAATAGTCTATCGAGTACAGAATCATGTCTTTGATCTTAATTTACATAATGGAAATGAAGATGCTTTGTTCATCTCCATGCAAAATGATCAGGCCTCATGCGTCCACGTCCCCAAACAAATCTACATGGAAAAGTTGGCCAAGCTTCTCCCAAAGACTTGGATCACCAACTATGAAAAGTTGCAACAGAACAATAAGCCTCTCCAATCTTCAGATTATGAGTTTGTAAGAAAAAAAAGATGGCATCAGTGCAATCAAGTTTGGCAAAGAACAGGACAAAAGTTCTTCAATCTTCCAAACACTGTTTATGATCCAACCATGAGTTCACAATCCGATCCCTAAACAAAACCCGAAAGCTTGTCAAATACTTCTAGAGTAATGGAAATAGTGTCCATCACTACAAAGACCCTTATGGTCATTGTTTTTGGGATCCCTTTTGCCAATGCTCTTCATGTGCACATCCTCCCGATGAAGTAGATCCTGCTACAAAGCCCAAGAGAAAAGCCCGAAAGGCTAAAGATGGCTTGTACTAAAAGTATTTGAACGTAGATCCCTGTGTTGATACCCTTGGTGAATGCGATAAGTTCTAGTTTGTGGTTTGTTATGCCCCATCTCCACTAGCTGTATGTGCATCATTACCTCCAGCCTCATCACCCACACCTCCTTCTTCACCTCCTCATAAAAAACCAGATGTTTCCCCATTTTATAAGCCAATCCTTAAGTGGGCAAAAAAGAATTCATGCTCATTTGAATTTCCAGGCGAAACACCACCAAGCCAAGAAACTTAGAAAAAGGCTAACCTTTCAATTTCCATGTTTCATGATACAGAATTTCCTTCTTTTGTGCGAGAGAGCTCTAAGCTTTCTTTCAAGTTGTTAAAGAATTTATTGATCCTCAAGAGAGATATCGTCATATCCCAAAAATGCCCGCTCTAACTGATGTGGACGACCATGAAAAGCAAAAGAAAACTTCTATTGCTGAAATTGTTTTGAATTGGCAATCAGAAACTCTATTGACACACAATAATACTCTCAAAATGATTGACTCAAAAATCGTTAAAGTACAAAAAGATCTCGAGAGATACGATAAAATCACCAAGAAAATGCTTTCAGACTTCCAAAAAAGGCTTCACACCTTGGAATCTAGACAACATTTGGGATATCATCATCTTGAAAGCCCAAAAACTGAAATAGAGAAACTCAAGAGACAAATCCAACTCCTTGAAGAATGAAGATTCAAACCTTCTAATCCATTCTCTACTTTGCCAAGAGTTGACTATTCTCTTCCACCCCCAAATACTTCAATCTTTGCTACGATACCTCTTCCAGACGAAATGGCATTGATGTGGTAGAAATGCAAAAGTGCCTCAACGAAATAGATCGGCTAAGGAAAGAAAAGGGGAAAGAAAAGATTCCTGAGTAATCCTTGACTTCTTCAAAGGAGAAGCTAGACCAAATGATGCTGCTATCTAATCCATTGGAATCATTCCTGAGAGATCTGAGCAATCAAGAGGACATGCAACTTGATTCTGTTGTCTTAAAAGACCAGGATCAACCTCCTCTAGATCCGATTGTTCCAATCTATTCAGACTCAGGATCATAACCAAAGTCAGTCTCTCTCTCATCCTTCTCCTCCTCCTTTTCAATTCCTGCTGTTGAATCATTTTCGGGAGAAGTGCCAAAAAAGTCCTAAACCTTTTGACTTTGTGCCGATTTAGTCCTAAACCTTTTTTTGGTGCCGATTTAGTCCTAAACTTTTTTATATTGTGCCAATTTAGTCCTTTCCGGCCAAAATTGGCCGGATTTTGCCGACCGGACGCCGGCCGCCGACGTGGCTCCGATCGGCGCCGACGTGGACAACTTTTAATAATATTTTAATATTTTTTAATTTTTTAATTTTTTATTTTATTAATTTTTTTTTCTTTTTCTTTTTCTTTTTATTTTTTTTTTTTTTCTTTTACTTTTTTTCTTCTCATCTTCTACCTCCAGCCGGCCGCCGGAGCTCGGCGACCGGCCACCTCGCCTGGCCGCGAGGCCGCCCTCGAGGCCCGGGCGGCGAGGTCGAGCGGCGGAGCTCGCCCTCGAGGCCGGGCTGCGAGGCCGAGCTGGCGGGGCTCGCCCTCGCCGCCCATGGGCGAGCCTCGCCGCCCGGGCCTCGAGGGCGGCCTCTCGCCGGGGCGGGCGAGGCTCGCCCTCGCGGATCCGGGCGAGGGCGAGGCTCGACCCTCGCGATCCGGCGAGGGCGAGCCTCGCAGCCCGGCGCGAGGCCGCCCTCGCGGCCGCGGCCCCGGCGAGGTGGCCGGCGAGGTCGAGGTCGACCTCGCCGGCCATGGCCTCCGCCGATCGCCGAGCTCCGGCGACCGGGCCGGGAGGTAGAAGATGAGAAGAAAAATAAAATAAGAAAAAGAAAAAAATTCAAAAATATTAAAATATTATTAAAAGTTGTCCACGTCGCGCCCATCGGGCCACGTCCCGGCCGGCGTCCGCCAGCAAAATCCGGCCAATTTTGGCCGGAAAGGACTAAATCGGCACAACATAAAAAGGTTTAGGACTAAATCGGCACCAAAAAAAGGTTTAGGACTAAATCGGCACAAAACCAAAAGGTTTAGGACTTTTTTGGCACTTCTCCCAATCATTTTCTATTGTACCAGCTACTTTTTCGATATTCATGGCCGACCCACCTGATCAAGAAATTGAATCAAATCTTTCTGAACCAGAGGTTATTCAACTAAATAATTCATCCCAGATTCCTACTTTCTCTAAACAACTCTTTACTCGCAATGATATTACCTATTCCAAATGGCCATAAAGATTTAAAGAATTTCATTCTTGGCTAAACACTCAAGCTCTCACAAATCAAGAAAAATATGATGTCATTTTCGAATTTGTCACGAGGTTTACGTGAAGCCTCAAACATTGGTGGCAATTAGTCTCAAAACAAGATCAAATGCAATTTCTACTTTTGACATATTTTGGCCAGGCTATTTTTTTTATCTACCACTTATCAAAAGGAGAGTATTTCGAAAGAAAATGATGCTCTCTCCAAAAAAAAAAAAATCTCAAAAACCATTATTGAGAAATGATTAAACTCTTCTACAGCCTTGGAGCTGATGTAAACCTGAAACACTTTTTAGCACTGTTTAGCACTGTTTATGTACTACTTGGTACTGTTTGGCAATATTATTACATTATTGATGAATATATATGTCCTTTCAAGGAATACAAGAAATGAAACAACAAAAAAAATAATCAGCTGATCTAGGTTAACCATGGAGACGAATCGGACCCATAAGATTGGTCCAGTCTTTAATCCTAGACTCAATAAGGTCAGTCCTCAATCCAAAAAAATTATTGATCAACATTGTGTTGATTGGTCCCATAGATTATGTGTTGAATCGATTCAATCCGAATCATACTTACCCTTACTCTTAAATTAGCACAAGGAAGAACGGGATGTGGACTCTTAACACTCCAATACATTGTCAAGATGCTGCATAGAGACAAGGAAAATCAGAGAGGGCGACAGAGCTGCAGATCAGTCGTGCTTTGTCGTGCTTAACGAAGGCAATAGCGACACGGTGCAGGCATTTAACATCGCGGACGCTGCAATGTATCGTAGAATCTATCGTCCCGAAGACCTGGCAAAAGGTACCTGCACAGTGACACCACCTTCCCTCATCACACACTGTAGATTTCTGTGCTTGGCTTTTCCCCGTTTTTCTCCCTTTCTGCTTTCGAATCGGGATCAGAGCGAAACCCAAAGTCAACAACATCACTCCCTCTAACAGCAAATCCGACCCCTACCCTCCTCCCCCTTTTTGCTCCCTGTCTTGCAGGTCTTGTCTCAATCACGGGCGTCTTATCTCTATACCTTTTCAGTTTCGATTCTCGCTCCGGTTCGCGTGTGCGAGGGTGTGGTTGTGCACTGGTGGGGTTGATAAATTCCCTTCAACAACCGGGGAGAGGAGGAGAGAGAGAGAGAGGAGGAGGGGGAAGGAGATGGACGTGCGTTCGAGGAGAGGCAGAGAGATGAGCCCGAACGGAGCCAGAGCTTCCGTGCGTCCGAGAGAACAGCGACCGCAGGTCAGGAAAGTTCAAGTCGTGTACTACCTCACCCGGAATGGCCTCCTCGAGCACCCTCACTTCATGGAGGTCTCTCTTCTTGCCAATCACCAGCTTCGTCTGAGAGGTATCACCGCCAAGAAAACGCGATATCAACTTTTTCTCACTCTGTTTTCTTGGTGGGGTTTTGCCTGATCATTACTCCGCTTCTTGTTCATGCGTTGCTGTCGTCGTCCGCAGATGTGATGGAGCGGTTGACTGCACTTAGAGGCAAAGGAATGCCCTCGATGTATTCTTGGTCTTGCAAAAGGTATGGATGAACTAGGAGCTAGCGAATCTCGTTTATTCTACAAAACCTCTCCAGCTTCTTGATCTCCTTACGTAGGACCTACAAGAACGGGTATGTCTGGAACGACCTGTCGGAGAATGAAGTCATCTACCCGGCGGAGGGAGCCGAGTACGTGCTCAAAGGGTCAGAGATCATCGACAGCGGCGGACCCGTCGGCAGAGAACCGGTTCTCGTCCATTCGAAGCGGTTCGCGGCAGCCAGGACGGCCCGGAACGAAGAACAGGAGCTGCGCTGCCCGCGGTACGACGAGAGGGTCGGGTTCGAGGTCGATGCGGAGGAGGAGGAAGAGTGCGAGCTGGCCGACGAAGAGAAGGCGAGCTACACGAGCTCCACCACGCCGGGCTCTCGCTGCTCGCGAGGCGTCTCGACCGACGAGCTCGACGAAGAGGGCGGCGGCGACGGCGGCGACAAGCTCCCTCGCGACACAGACGACCCGTGCTCGCCTCCGGCTCCGACCTCCTCCGCCGTCGCTAAACCCGCCGGAAAGGGCGGCGAGGGATGCGGCAACGGCAACGCCGTGGCGATTCGTTTCGAGGACGGGGACCCGGGGGCGCCGAGTAGGAGCAACTCGGTGCTCCTCCAGCTCATCGCGTGCGGCGGCGGCGGCGGCAACTCGGCCGTTCCCAAGACGAAGGCCGCACCGCCTGGCGTCGCCAAAAGCGGCAGCAAGGACCTCCACAGGGGAGTGCTGCGCAAGACCGCCGCGAAGGCGACGGCGGAAGCCGAGGGGGACGACGACGAGGCGGCGGCCATGATACGGTGCATGTCGGAGAACCCGCGGTTCGGGAACGCACAGAGCGAGGAGAAGGAGTACTTCAGCGGCAGCATCGTGGAGTCGATGAGCGGGGACCGAGTCGGGGCGGGTCGACTCAAGAAGTCCAGCTCATTTAATGAGGAAAGGTATGGGTTGACTCGGTCCATCAATATCCGTATACTCTTTTCCGCAGATGGTGATTGATTTATCGCATCTTTGTTGGGTTATCAATGTTTCCTCACTTTCATTCTTGTTTTTATTGTCACTATCAATATTTTGATTTTATTTCGCACTTGCTAAATACCCATTTGAAAAACACGAATTGTAGTTATCAATGCTATCGCATTCCTCCTGTGTCAGTTGTAATGAATACGTTGAAAATGAATTTTTTTTATTAATTATAACCTTTTTTTGGTGTTGTAATGATTTGATTGATTCAAACGATTTCTTACTTAGGCATGGGGCCTGTTGGCACGTGATGTCATCTGTTGGCATTTCTAGGTACTAAAATGTTGCTATGTGATGGTGAAAATCTTTTGCCCTTCGTTTGAAGTTTTACCAGTTTCCATTTCGTGGTAAACTCACATTTCAGCCTTTTGACCCACGTATCATCATCATCCATCGGCCAATCACATCAGCACAGTAAAATATAAAAATGGTACAGTGCAAGTTTAGTGTAATAAGTTCATAAAATAATTCCATAGATTTATATAAACCTTTTATGATCTATTAGATTGTTTATAGATGAGTTATTCTCTTTAATAGGTATTTAAAAATAGATCATTCACTATTTGGTTAATAACCTTTTTTCATGAGGCTATAAAGTAGCTCCTTCCCTACATTTGTCTAATCGCGCAATTCATCTAAAATAAAGAACAAAACACAAATTTCACGTTTGCAAAAGAGAGATTACACACCTCATCAGAAAGATTAACGAGTTGAGAATTAAGATATAATTCTCGGTTTGTTTTTCGAAAAAAGTTCTGAAGTGCGAAATTCACAATGTTGAGGATCATTTCGTGACCAAAATCTCTGCTCTATTTTCGTGCTAACAGGATCTCTAAGACGGAGGTGGGAGATGCTGCGGTGGAGGTAGAGAAGAGGGAGAAGTCATCATCGGCGAAAGGCAAGTGCATTCCTCGGAAGATGTCGATGGCGGCGTCGAGGAGCAGTAGAAAACTGCTGTAGTTATTGCTGCTCTATTTACCACCTAATCACAGTTTTTTAATTGGAAGATGTTGTCGGTAATTCAGTAATGATGTTAAGTGGTGCTTGATGGGTGAAGAACCTAATGCATATCTTTGGATGCTTGATGATAATGATTAAGCATGATGGAAGGGACTTTACTTCAGACAGATCTTCTGCTTTCGGTGCTGGTAAGTGAATCTTGAGCACTTTAATGATGTCGGTCATAGGCAGTTGACATTCGCATGTAGTCATTCGCTGCTTTAAATTTGACGGGCAAAGCGACAATTCACGACCGATTAGGATTCGATGAAAAGTAGGTCGAATTTAGAGCACACTGTTACGACCAGGGCAAGGAGTGGTTTCGACTGGATCTAGGTCTGTTGGATCGCCATGCCTGGGTCTTCGGTAGCATTGGCCCCATGTCTATGGACACGAGTTATGCAAAAGTTGAGAATAATGAATGAAGAAAAATTATATTATGTTCATTAACTTACGAAAAGTACGCATGCCTATTTGTAGAGTTTGCGTAAGTACTATCTAAAATAACAAATCAGGATCAATTAAAGAGAACATACAGAATCGCCTAATAATATACAAGATGATGAATTAGCAAAGAAAGGTGCCGATTTTCATGGAATTTTTACTGCATTGTTTCGTCCTATAATTAATGGTACTCGCACTTAATAACACTTTTCAAAGCCTTTTTTTATACGTTCAATTTATATACCCAGGCAGTTGATCCATGACCTTTGACATCGGTGGACAGATTTTAATGCTTCAAGAAGTTAATTTCCCAGTTTTTGGTGTGCACCCTGAAACTAAAAATCAAATTCATCATTACTTAAGTTAATCTAACGTGTTTTGAAGCAGAAACTTACATATTGTACCAATCAAGGTAACTTAAACTTTCCTGAGCTCTAGGTAAGATTTTTGACTCGGGAAAGCTCCACAATATAGAAAAAAATTGCAAGTACCTTAGGAATGGTTTTAAGTTTTGTAGCAGTAACTTGATCACTCAATTCACACACCGGATTGTGTCCTTTAGAAATTGTACAAGTCAAGGTAAATCTCAAGATTCGTAATGTTTACGTTATTTCTGTATTAATATTGGGTTAGAAAACTTTGATCTCCAATTTCTAAACCACACAAAAATCACTCGTAGATCAAGGTATATTTGCATTTAAACTTAGTGTTAAGGTGAAAGGCATTACCCTACCTTGGGGCTCCCATGCCTCTGTTCAGTGAGCACTCTCCTTCATAATTAGGTTTGTACTTGAATTTACTAGTACTCAAACTTGACTGTACAACATATTTCATCATCAAACGATAGAACCCGAACTAAATGACACTTATCAAAGCCTTTCTTTTGACACTCTCGACCTACAAGTCCATCGGTCAATTCGTGAACCTGATATCAACGAACATATTGTTATATTTCAAGAAGTTTGTGATTTGATAGCTCTTAGGCTGCGTTTGTTTTACAAAAAAACTCAATGATAAATATATATATATATATATATATATATATATATTTCCTAGAAAAGTGTTTTCTAGAAATATGGTTATTCTTCTTTTGTTTTATGATATATGATCAAAAATGTTTTGTAACGTTTGAATTCATTTTAAAATGATTTCAATCTTATGACATTATCTTAAGCAAAAATAAATTCAATATTTTAAATATTTTTTATTTTTTATAAAAAATAGAATTTTTAATTATTTTTGTTTCTCTTATTTCTCTTTGTTTATTTATTTTTCTTTTCTTTTTAATCAAGATTTTAAATTTTCCCTTTTGTCCTTTTCTTTTCTTTCCCTTCCTTTTCCTCCTTCCTCCATCGCAACCAACTAGTGACAGCCACAAGCGACGTCACACCTCACCAGCTGACGCCTATAGCCCGTGGGCTGATGAGGGAGATGGAAAAAGAAAAGGAACAAGAAGAAAATTTAAAAAATTAAATTAAACATTAAAAATTCAAGAGGAACAATCCCGAAAAGTGTTTTCACATCTTAAGATTTAGGAATTTACTTTACTAAATTTACGCATAAATATTTTTGTTGACCAGAAAATGTTTTCGATTGATTAGTTATTTTCCACGAGCCAAACAGATGAAAGTCCGGAAAATCAATTCACGAAAAATACTTTCCCCAAACAAACGCACTCTTAGTGTGCATTGCAAAACTAGACGTCAAGTGCATTAACCCAAGGGCACAAATACCTTAGGCATATCTGTAAATACTTTTAAGGTCATTTAAGCATGATATTGCAATCACTTATAAGTTAATATGGTTTTAGGGTAGAACCTGGTATCTGAGAATCGGATCAGTGAAAACCTATTTAGTTCCAAGTTCTAAAGTATGCATGGTAGGTTCCGGATTCTAAAAATTAGGAAACTTGTTTCAACTAGTAGATTCCAAGTTTTCGGTCGTTGGAACCTAGAACCTAAATATAAAACCTGGAATAAGTTTTTGTATTTTTCTTGATCTATGTCTTTACGCGATTCCACAGTATTCCATGGCGTTGGATGATGAATATATAATCCGAAACCATTAATATGAGCTTCCAATTTATGACTTAAACTTAAATTTTTCCATTGTTAATGTTTCATATATTTTGTATGTTTAAATATAAGTTATGGTCAATGAATTGTAGCAATAAATGATGGTTATTAAAAGTAATAATTCACTATAATCTTTCAATTAATGATATAAGTGGAACCTGAGTAGACCTTGAAGCCTATAACATGATAAGTTCTAATTTCCAAATTCCAAAAACTAAAGAACATATTTAAATGGATAGGTTTCGGGTTCTAGATGGAACCTATGTGGAACTTGAAACTACCCACCCCTAATTACTTACACCTCTGCTTGCTTTTGATGCTAGTCAGTTACTAGAACACTTTGCTATGTCGGTCATAGGTAATTAACTTTCACATATAGTAGTATTTCCATCCGATGAGTAATATAACAGGTTTTGCTTACTAGATGTCATTCATTACCTTATCGCAATTCACAAATTCCTAGGATTTTTTTTATGAAAAATAGGTCGTATTTGGAGCATACGGTTACCACGGCAAGTAGCAAAAAGTTTGCCTGAATCTAAATCTATTGTATCAGTCCATCTTGATCATTGATCACGTGGATTTCACATATATGGATTCGGTATGGAGAAGAGTCTCTTCTTTGCTACAAAGAAGTTTCATTGAGGACGATGTCATATTAAGCAGACAAATGAGAAAAAACGGCCACATCTTACTGAATACCGTGGAATTCTTTCTATATATATTGGAAATTTTAATTCTAAAACTAACAATCTTGAATTTAATGACTTTAGGCATTTAGGTGTATTATCCTAAAACTAGTAGCACTCCTCATAGTCTTTCTTTTTATATTCATAATACCTATAATTGAACTATTGATTAATGATCCCTAATATCAGTATGACTAATTTTTACACTCTCAAGAAGTTTGTGATTTCCTAGTTCTGTATTCAGAAACTAGACATGAATTGAATTGATCGAGTTGATCTAACACAAAATCCTCTAGCAAAGTTTAATTTAAGACTTTTGACGAGTGGGAAGGTCTGCATTAAAACTTCACAAATACTAACAATAAGCTCAAATCAAACTTGTGTTGCATTATCTAGACAAATCGCGGATCTAGGTAAACCTCAAGACGTACGATTTTTACATAATTTTCCTTCTGATTTTGAAGTTGTCGGAAAGCTTTGATCTCAAGTTTCGAACACACGAAGATCATGCAAATCCAATGTAAATATAAGAGATAAGGTGCATTTAAAGTTAGTGTTTCAAGAGGAAGAGCGTGTACGGTAGTTTGGCCTCCATTTGCCTCTGGGGAATTATTATTATTGCTTAATCTCTCTTGTTTGATGTTTTTAGGTGTATTAGCCAAATGCTTATAGTCTTCCAAAAGAGCCAAACTTAGGAATTGTGGAATTACGTTATAAGCCGCTCTCATTTCGTGTGCCCCAATTAGCTTCTGTCAATAAGTTTACTTACACTCTGTCTTCTTCCATCTTCAGTTTACTTATATGAAGGCGTATGGATACCCACGGCCTTTGGTTACGACCCCAACCTCCATTGTTTAAAACGAATGTCTACTCGTTGTTATACTAGTTCTATCTTAAATGTCCAATGCATCACAACTAAAATGTTTAATTCCTTATAAATTATTCGGGCTTAGTGGTTAATAACGCCGTAATCGGATGTCGAAATGCATGTTTTATGAGACCATTGGCTTGTTGTTTCATTCCTAAAAAATCATGATATTGTCAAGTCGTTGTTAAGCATTCTCCAAAATGGATTTTACATTTTCATGTTTGCCCAATTTAACTCAAAATAAGAGTTGGCTAAATGACAGATATGGTCTCTGAAATTTGAATTAGCTTTTGAATTTAAAATTGTTCCATGTGATCCCTAAACTTAAACTAATGTGCAATGTCATTCGTGAATTTTAATTTGTTCAATGTGGTCCCTATATCTTTAGTATACATTCAATTTAGTCCTTGAAATATATGAAACTATTAATGTTATTCTTGAATTTGAATTTAGACAAAAAAAAAATATTGAACTTGAAGTAATGAAAGGACAACCTTGAACATTTTCGTACAATCTAATAATTAAATTGAATATGTGCTAAAAGTTCAAGGACCGACGGCAATATTATATATTAGGTTAAAGTTCATTGACCACATTAAACAATTTTTAGGTTCAGGAGCTACATCACACATTAAATCAAAGTTCAAATACCATTTATGCCATCATCCCATAAAATCAACCACTCAAATATGAACTTTGTGTAAAAGAATTGGCGGACTCGGTTGGCTTATCCGCTCTGGCTTTCCACCTTCGTATGTTATCCGAAAGCGTTGGCGCCAATATCTGATCCTCCCACAACAAACTATACAATCGTTGCAACGATTAACAAATTTAAATTTTTTTTAACGAAATAACACACAGTAATCAGAAAGAAAAAATTATTACTTAAAAAAAATTAATAATGAAAATCCTACACCAACCCCAATTCGATAACTCCACACAAAAGGAACAAAAAGAGATTGACGGCCGGAGGCCTAATTTCGAGTCTGGAAAAGAAATAAACGATCGAAATATCCAATCTCGAAATTTCAATTTCTATCTCATTTTCGTGAGAAATTATGCAGCATTCTCTCCGATCGATCCAGCCAAGCCCGTAGGTGAATGTCGCCAGGATCGGGGAGCTCTCAACCGGATGTAAACGCGGAGATGACCAAGGCCAAGGCCAAGGCCGCCAGCCCCGCCGCGACCTCGCCGGAAGGCTCCGTCAAGAACGATAAGAAGAAGAAAGTAATCAACTCTTCCCCTCCCCTTCCTTCTTTCTTTCCATCAATGTTCCTTCAATTAATTCTCGTTCGATTCTTCGCATTTCATTTTTGGAATTGTTTATTGCACTCGAATCGGTTTGATTTTGTTATTTCCCTCCGTCATTGTTTTGAAGTCTATCATGCCGAAGATTTTTGGCACCAAACGAGGCGGCAAGGGCAACTTCGACGACGGCGACACCTCGAGATCGGATGCGGACGCAGACGTTCTCGGTCTCTCTCTCTCTCTCTCTCTCTCTCCCTCTCTCCCCCACGTTCTTCATCCTTCTCGGGAAAATTTATTGTTCGAAAGGTACATCGGATTACCCGATAGATTTCGCTGATTTCTTTAATTTATTTTCGTGGTCGGCAGATACGGAGAATATGTCAAAGATACGGGCGTTCACGGAGGCGTCTCCTGCCATTAGGAAAAGCTTCTCAGGTGCATCTCCGCCTCAAAATTCATTAATCCTGAAATTTGTCATGTGGGGTTGATCAATCGAATAGGCTATACGAATAATTCAAAGAACAAACTTATTAAATTAGGCTAAAGATAATATAAAGTACGAGGATACGATTAGATTAGTGCTCTATGGTGATATCATGTTTGTCAGAAATCTTCCATGCATGAACCTTCCACGCTGCTGTAATAGTGGGCCGAAAATTCGAGACTAACGTGTCATCAATGAGGGAAAGCCACGAAACCTTATCCAACGGAGGCTATGGTCTCCGTAGCATCTCTTGCATGATTTTGGTAGCTCACCTAACATGAGAAATCTTGGGTTGAGTGGCCTCAATTTCACATTGAAGAAAATCAAATGGAGGAGGAAATAATCAAAGATCAGGTGAAACTGAAAAGTAGCCATGCTTCTCGACCTAATTTTATTCGATCATTAAAGGGTAGAATCTATATGTGCGTATGGAGTAGACGTACTGACACATGTTCGATGAAGATGTTCTGTTCCCTAATTAACTATTTAAATTTTGATTCAGGTCGTTGTAATATCCCCTGACAGATTAAGATTATTTAGAGTTTGTTTCCTTGTGAGTAGAAAAAAGTAGACCTTCATGTCACATCTTGACCTTTATGCACTGAACTTAACAAAAATGTGATGAATGGACTCCCACAACCTCTTATATAAACTTGTCGGATTTGCTTGTCTACTTCTAGAGAGACAGACCAGCCCAAGAATCGAAGGCCTGAACCTATCCAGCTTTGAAGCATCCATGGCACCGGAAACCGAAGCTAGAGAACTCCGGTACCATTATCGTCATCAGCCCTTCTTTATTACAAGCGCGTTTTAAGTGATGAACGGATGCTCCATCTGCTGCTGCGCTCATTAGGATTTTGAAATTGCAGAATATTTGTAGGGACTTGGAATGTGGGAGGGAGGACACCCAACAACACTCTCAACTTGCAAGATTTTCTGCAGGTGGAGGGATCTTCGGACCTATACGTCCTAGGGTATGATGAATTGTCATGTTAAGTGCTTGTCAAACATTCGATTTGCCAGCATTTCTTATGATTCTTATGCAATGCAAATGGTTAGGCTCCCTCGTTTGCTGTGATGGCTCGCGTGTTTTGTTGTGATTTTCACACGAGTGCTTTACCATAGAAAAAATATGAAGAAAAGAGTTGCTGTGTTAGGAAATAGGTTTATCTTATCATATACGAATGCTAAAAATGGCCTTACATGGTGACACTCTATATGTATCTTGTTTTCTTTATGACATCTTAATCTCTTCAACAATTTATCCAGTTTTTGAGTCTTTCAACGTGATGTGGATTAGATCTACTGGATAAATAATGTGAGATCGAAATGATTTAGCTATCCTTTTATTCTATCTTAGCATAGCTGTTCACGATACTATGATTGAATATAAAATTGATTTGGTAGTTTATGTCTTGAATTTACTTATTTGAAGTAACTTATAACAATGTTAACCCCATCAACCGAAATAATATCATTGATGATTTGGGGGGTAATCTTACCTCAATTCCTGTCCACCACAGTATTTTCAAAATGAGTCCATCACTGTTTGAATAAATATCATTGTGCAAGCTAAAGGTACATGATAATGACGATTGTGATGATGATGTTCTACTAAGAGCTCCTTTTTATATCTAGGTTTCAGGAAATCGTTCCCCTGAGTGCCGGTAACGTTCTGGTGGTTGAGGACAATGAACCCGCCGCGAAGTGGCTTGTCCTTATAAACCAAGCCCTAAACCGACCGTACGACAACGACTCGTCTGGCCATGGCTCGAAACCACCGAACAAATCCTCCAAGGACTTGGCAACGAGAACCCCGAACGCCGTCAACTTCCTCCAGAAGCCGTCCCTGAAAGTCCTGCGCAAGAAATTAAAGGCGAACAAGGCTCTCCTCAAATCCTGCAACTGCAGCACGGAGTCGTCGCCATTAGCCAGAGAGAGGCGGAGGCAGAGGAAGCTCAGTGACTCCATGGACCGGCCGGAGTTCATGTCTTTCCAGTACCGCCGCGAGAGCTGCGTGGACGACCTCTTCGTGGGTGCGGAGCTCGACCCATCTTACTATCCGTCGTCCCCAGTGCTGAGCGCAGATCCGCGGTACAAGCTCGTGACCTGCAAGCAGATGGTCGGGATTTTCCTGACCGTGTGGGCTCGGACCGAGCTGGTGCAACACGTCGGCCACCTCAGGGTGTCGTCCGTGGGAAGAGGGATCATGGGTTGCCTCGGAAACAAGGTGAGTTTCAATGGCAATTATTGTGGAGATTATTGGTACATGCTTGTTCTCTCCTTTTGCTTCATTTTGAAAAGAATAAAGATGCTAAGGCTAAGGCTAAGGCACATTAAACGATTAATTTACTATATATGTGGCTGACTCTTATTGTGTGCTGAAAGTCACCTGCTTGCAGTTTGCCTCATTAGCATCCTCATTCCATGGACCAATTTTTACAAGCTTAGCATCAATCATCATCAAGAACCTATAAGTTTAGCGAGCGGCTTTGTTCCTACGCCAAACTCTTTTTCTTTCTTCTTTTTTTGCATAGATACATCCAACCCAAATTTAAGAGGTTTCACGTGAGATTCACACAATCAAAAAACTAACAAGGATCCAATGTGACACTAATCAAGTACATGCAAGAGTTATTCTTTTTTCGATATGCTTTCTTGGTTTCTTGGTAACGAGATCAGTATTGCTCTTGCGAATTGGTTTATTTAAGGTTTCTTTGGACAAGTGTGCTTATGTTACCTGTGTTCAGTGTTTCATATAAGATTCAATCTTTGGCAGACATATCATAAGATCGCTTAACATATGGAGTTAATTCTTTACAGATGCTATGGTGTAGATAAAAACTCGGTTTTAGAATTCAAACATGACATAGATAACAGATCTCTTATAAATAGGCTCTTTTGATCAGTCAAAACGTGAAAGTCTTACGAAAAATATCAAATAAATGCATTTTTATGGATGACGCAGTGGACCGAATCAAATGGGGTTTGGAATGGACTTTGCAATTGAACTAATAGTATCGTTCCCATGCTTTCGACTCATGAACCGATGGCTGTGAATTCGAATACTACCCTAATAAATTTTTATTTTAGTTGAGGGCAGTGACAGTAGGATGTTGTACGAGTCTCCCCGTCAAGTTGTGACGATTAAAAAAAACAAAATTTAAGTTGAAAAGTAGAGATTTCCTATGGAATCAGCACGAGCCCTATTTCTAGTGTTCATTGATGGGTTATTGTCACGTCTATTGAAGTAAATAAACCCAATAAATTTTCGTACTTTTATGGGACATAAAAAATGACGGGGACTAGTTTGGGTACTATACATGAAAGATGATAGTAATTGATGTTCTCTTCAGGGATGCATATCCGTAAGCCTGTCGTTGCACCAAACCAGCTTCTGCTTCGTGTGCAGTCACTTGGCCTCTGGCGAGAAGGAAGGCGACGAAGTCAAGCGGAACGCGGACGTCTGTGAGATTTTAAAGAGCACCCAGTTCCCCAAAATCTGCAAGAAACCTGACCGGCGAGAGCCCGAAAGGATACTGGAGCATGAGTACGTTGTTGTTTACTTTGAAATAATGCTGATCTGGAGAATCGAATCGTTAATGGAAAAGCAGATGCTTTTGACTGTTGCATACTGCATGCTCACCGGAGTCTCTACTTGTCGTCCATCGCATTGATTAGTATGTTTATCGTGTGAACCGATCTAAGCATACTTAACAGCTGTAGATGAATATGAAGTTGAACTGATGTGAGTCCGAAAATTGATTGTCTTGTGGCCTTTTTGTGACGACACAGCCGGGTTATCTGGATGGGAGATCTGAACTACCGACTTTCGTTGAGTTACGAGGAGACGAGGTGTTTGTTGGAGGGTAATGACTGGGACACTCTCCTCGAAAAGGATCAGGTTTGTTTCTACGCATCTAATATAAAATACGGCATCATATACCAAACACCTTACGTGTTTCGCTGCTCGAACTGCACGTGTATCTGCTCTTGGTTTTCTGGATGACGTATTCTGCTGCTAGAACTGCATGTGTGTCCGCCTTGGTTTTTGCTACTGAATGACGTAATTCTCAAGATATGTTTTGAATGCCGGACTTCTGAAGGATACTTGATAAAGTATAATTTACGTTCATGTTTTTCAACCACGGGCGTTTCATGACGCTCATTGAAGATATAGATTTCACTTTAGTATGTTAAATTAGAGTAATTCTTCATGGTAATTTCTTCGGAAATATGGTAGCTCTCTTGAAGGCATCGAGTCTGTGCAACATGTCGAACATTGTGTCCGCGTTCCGGTTTGTCTGCTCAATATTCCTCTTTCTTTCTAGATCTCCGGTTATGCTCATATGCTAAGCTGAATTCTGAAAATCTAGTACAGTTGAACGTCGAAAGAGAAGCTGGAAGAGTGTTCAATGGGTTCAAGGAAGGACGGATCCTCTTCGCCCCGACCTATAAATACTCGCACAATTCGGATTCCTACGCTGGCGAAACTGTCAAGTCCAAGAAGAAGCGCCGGACTCCCGCATGGTCTCTCCCCAGAATTCCACCTTTTTCCTCCTTTTTTATTATCCAAGGAAATCTTGAAATTATTCAAGTCGTTACTCAGTATTGACATGCATGCCAGGTGCGATAGGATACTATGGAGCGGAAATGGGATCGACCAGCTGTCTTACATTCGAGGGGAGTCGCGATTCTCTGATCACAGGCCGGTATGCTCGGTGTTCGCGGTGGTGGTGGAAGCGAGGAGGAAACCGATAGCACGGTACAGGAAGGGGAATTCGTGTGCCGGCTCTAGAGTAGTAGTAGATTATGGTGAGTGCATACCCCAGAGGCATAAGCTTGAATGAACTATGAAGCCTAACTGATAATCAATGCTTGTGCTTCAAATCTCTCTCTCTCTCTCTCTCTCTCTCTCTCTCAAAAATGCTTCCTGTACAAAATGCTGGGGAAGGGATTTTCATCTCCACATAAGTTTTCCCCACCTCAAGCGTGCATGACAAACTGACAGGGAAGGGATTTTCACAGCAAATACCCTAAATGCTGGGGAAGCTAAAAGACTAGCATGAATTTCTCTTGCATTTTTTAGTGGTGATATACATGAAAATGTTTATTGCAAAGATCTTGCACAAGGGAACTATTGTCATTGCCACAGAATATCATTTCTGAAAACTTTGAAATTACACTGGCCGTGCCAATTCCGATCATCTCCAAAATCCCCAACGTTGGAACGGTTTGATTGCCTTTTCGTACACAGAATTCAGAGATCAAAATAAAAACGTGAAGATGCTGAAGATACACATTTTGGCTGTGACAAACTCTCAATCCCAATCAACTTATAACTTTCTTATTAGTGCCTCACCAGATACATATTCGAATCAAGTGAAAGAAGAGAGAAGGCAATAGAACTGTCACAAAAGAGCAATTACTTAATATTTATATTAATATTTATATCTCAGTCGCTTTCTACTTCCACGTACTTAAGATCCCAAATAGAAGCTTGCTCATCTGCATGATCATCTAGAACCACTGCTGCCACCATTGCCGTCTCTTTCGGAGAGGGGTTCCAATTCAAGTTCAGATCTTCTTGTTGCATCTCGAACGCATTGCCCAGCATCAGATCCTCTAACCCGCCTGTGCTCCTCCAATAGCTCATGGGGTCATGGTGATAGTCACCCATTGCAGCACCACCTCTCTGTCCTACGTCACTTGAATGGGAATCGCCGCCGCCAACGCCTCCTTCCTTATCAGCCTTGTGTGACCCCAAACTCATCCAATCATCCAGATTCAGCATTGCACTTTGCATCAACGTGTGATGAGGACTGTGTGGCCCGCTCTCGTGCTCAGCCAGTTCAGTTCCACTCTCGGCCTCAGCCAAGCCAAAATGATTCACAGCAGCATTACCCACGTTAATGCTACCACCGTCGCTGGTGTCATCCTCGCTTTTCTCAGCTCGATAGACGCACTGTGACTCATGATCAGTTCTCGAATTTCTGTCGATGAACCCCGAGCTCAGCTGGCTCTGTGGGCACTCAGCATTTTGGCAAGCATACAGCGTGGACTCATCGACCTCCCTGTGAAACACGCACTTCCTCTTCTCGGAGCTGCTCAACGTCGTCTCCCTGTTCTCTTCCTCTCTCTCTTCTTGGGAAGGCGAAATCTTGAGGCACCGCTCTGTCTGGAGCAAGAGGGCCTCCTCTTGGTCAACCACCTTCGACCAGATGGCGGTCTCCTTCGCTGACATCTTGTCCTGCAGGCTCTTGGAATGCCTCACAAGCCGCCGCATCCGGTCCAAATTCGGCGACATGTGCTTGATGACGCTGGCCAGGACGCTCACTTTCCAGGCCTTTTTCAGATCGTGGGGCTTCTTATATGGCGGCAGCCCTTGTTCATAGGCGATGCCTTGGTTGCCCCACCAGAGCTCGGTTCCGGTGGGCCACCACGGAGGAGCCAAGCCTTTCTCCATCGGGAATTTCCTCTGCGGAGGAGCACAGTGCTGGATGAGAGCCGATAGGATCGACCCAAGCGTGGTGTCCTGCGATGAGGGCTGTCAATTGTCGACACAATTCGACACAGACTGTATTTCTGCATGAAGTGTACGAGAAAAATTCAAAAGTTTCCTGGAGACAGCCAATCTCCCCCTTGGAGTTACGAAAGCAGACACCGACACCATCGACTATCGACCAGATTTTTTGGAAAGCAGACATTGACAACGAATTCAACGAGTGGAGACGAAGCCTACCGGCAAGTCACAGAGGAGGTGCATGTACGAACTGGGGTCGGCCTCCCCGGATGCGTCGAGGACTTGGGACATGGACTCGGCGATGGCAAGGGGGCCGTTCTGGTCGAACTTTACCGTCTCCTTCCACCACTCGCGGAGGCTCTCAGAGGAGCCGGTGACCGGTTTGCCGTGCTTGGGGACGATCCCGTACACGAACCCCTGCGCGTTGCACACCTCCATGATCTTGACCATGTACTTGAGGATCGAGTCCTGCGCCCGCGCCATTTTCTTCCTCCGGGACGCCTCCTCCTTGGCCAGGGGCTCGTGCCGGCCTCCTCCGGCGGCGGCGGCGGCGTCCCGCGTCTCCTTCAGCCTCTGGAGGCGCATGCGGTCCTTCCACATGCGCTTCTGCAGTTCGTCGTAGCTGATCTCTTCCTCCTCCGGGTCGTCATCCTCGTCCCCGTCCCCGCCCGGGCTCCACGGCTCCATCACTTCGCCGATGATCTCGACCATGTCTGCGTTTCCTTCGAAAAGCTCAAAACCCTGAAACTTCTCGAGGGCTTCTTCTCGTGCGGCGGCTTTTATATACGCGGAAGGGTAGAGATCAAAGGCGGTTCTGGCGACGGTGGCGAGAAGTGGATTGTGTGACGTTCCAAGGGTTTATGCGAGGGTGGCGACGGGGGAGGTGATGCAATCGAGGGCGTGAGTACAAGTGAACGCCGCCGGAGCGATGCATGCAGGCCACCTCCCGCATGTGACTTCTCTCTCTCTCTCTCGCAAGCAATGTCGTGAACACTGAATTCCAGGCATTATATTATATGGGGCAACCGCGCGACTGGCTGACGTCATAAAAGAGGACTCACATATTCGGAATGGATATAAGAATTTCTTCCTCGACTGTACAGTCTCTCTCTATAAATAAGCTTAGCAGTATAGCAGGGATATATCTCTTCTTTTTCGAGATAAGAATTCTATTTTTCTAAGTTAATGCTGAGAGAGATAGGCTCATTATTTACGACACGTCAGTGGATCTATTGGATTTTCTTGGGACATCATAGAGAAATGGAATTCTATTAATAGGGGGTTCTGGCACTAATTTATATTTGTGTTTCCGTGCAGCAATAAATGAGATTCATGCAACACGAGTAAGATCCTTTTATGACATTGATTGCTCTATTGATGGCACGATGACAATCATTTTCAATCCACTCAAATTTGACATTGGGATCCTCACCTTGGATGTCGATGGATAAATATGACAAAAGGTTGCGTAAGATGTGTACTTAATCAATTTCAAATAGGCTCAGCATTGAACTGGAAGGGAGATTTTACAAAGTGGTCTTATTCCTTGATTTGACAATCATAACTTTCCGCTCTATCCAATCAATTAAGAGTTGGGGCTGTAAATTTAAAATAAAGAAGGGCCAACTTAGCCCAAATAAACTTTGAAGTCTTTTTCTTCCTCTTACAGCAATAATCGTGAGGTAGATGAGAGAGAGAGAGGAAACAAAGAAAAAGAGAAGAAAACGCAAGAAAGAGAAAGAAGAAGAGGGTTCATCCATGCATGCTCGAGAGGCCACAACGAGCCGGATCAACTTCCTTTTGTAGGGCCCCGTAAAGATTCAAACACCTTATCCGTTTAATCGAAGGAATTCTCATAATTAAGCTGTAAAATTTGGATCTATTTGAATCCTGAGTTGGGTTGATTGCAAAATTATGTGGTAATAGAAGTTTAAAGTGTCGTGGAACTATCAAATTTGATGGGAATAGATTTAGAATTATGGTTTGGTCAAAATGAAAATTTAAAGTCCTGTATGTTGCTTCTCAATTAAAAATTTGTTATTTTGGCGATGCCTATCACTTGTTTCCGACCATCTTTTTGTAATTCAAAAGAGGTTTCTTTTTATGGTAAGCTCACTTGTATTGGTTTAATGAAGATAGTTGTGGCATATGACCAAATTTTACGTGCGAGCTACGTATAGTGAACAACAATGAGTGTCTACTATAGATGAACTTTCCATTGGTGTGTAGGAGTCTTTTTATCACCCAATAAGTATAGTTTAGTTGAGTATTGACTAATGAAGTTATTTGCTTAATTTATTATATTCGTTTCTCACTTAATTGACACGAGTCTGAGTTCATCGGCTCAAGTGGCTTTCATGGTTTATTTTTTACTTTTCTAGGTGAGGTGCTCATTTTTTTCTTTGAATTTATAATATCATACTTGGAAAGTGATAAGGATGAGGTATATTATGTGCAATGTATGATTTGATTGAAAGGAAGAAGTGATGTTTAAAGCATATTTATTTCATAATAACTATATAGGGTGGTCACTATCCTTTTTGGTTTTTAAAATGATGAAATATCCTCTGAAATAATTTGAGTTGATTGATTGTGAATGGTTGAGAAATGTTTTGTAAAAGGAATTACGAGAGGTTATAAGTATTGATTTGTTAACCCGGTTGTAAAATGATTTCTAGTTGAGTTGAATTGCCAAAGTATACATGTTTGGAATCAATCTGGAAAAAAACTTTGATACACAAGATTCCAAATCTGTGCAAGCCTTTCTTTTTGCTTTTGTCAATTGGATTTTGTTGACAAGTCTCAACTAGTTAATTTAATAAAGCTTGCAATTTCGATGCTTTACTTTTATCGTGTTGTGTGCGACCATATTCTAATAATCGAAGTATTTCTTAACAAGTTCACTCGTCCTGTACTCTGGGCAGTCGTCAGAAAATACATTCTCTTAATTATAATTGGTAAAAAATTAGCCAAATCTTTCAATTGGATCCGTTCATTAAACTCAAATAAATTCAAGCTAGGTTTTTCCTCTCTTTCGTTTTTCTTTATTTTCTTAGGGGTAATAATATAAATGATCTCTGAAAATTGATCAATCCAATGTGGTTTTTAAATTTTTAATTGATTCAATATAATCATGAATTTTAACGCAATGTAAAATAATTATTCTAATAATTGAAGTATTTCTTACCAAGTTCACTTGTCCTGTACTCTGGGCAGTCGTCAGAAAATACATTTTCTTAATTATGATTGGTAAAAAATTAGCCAAATCTTTCAATTGGATCCGTTCATTAAACTCAAATAAATTCAAGCTAGGTTTTTCCTCTCTTTCGTTTTCCTTTATTTTCTTAGGGGTAATAATATAAATGATCCCTGAAAATTGATCAATCCAATGTGGTCTTTAAATTTTTAATTGATTCAATATAATCATGAATGTTAACGCAATGTACAATAATTTATTTAATGTGATCTTTGAACTTATGGTACATATTCAATTTAATCCATAAATTATATAAAATGGTCAATGTTATCTTTTTATTAATTCAAGTTTGGAGACAATTTTGAACTACTTCATATTGTTTAAGGACTAAATTAGATATATACTAAAAGTTTATGAACCATGTGCATTGACTCAATTGAATTAAAATTCAAATATCATATTAAATGAATTAAAAGTTCAGGGACTATATTACATGGGATCATTAGTGTCATCCCTTTTTCTTTTTCTTTTTCTTTTTTTTGGCATTTGCTTAATAGATAAAGCTTTTATCACCCTAGATGGCACTAAAAAGATAACAAAACCCATGACCGATCGACCAGACGCTCTAGCAAGTTCCTGTGTCCATGTCCACTCATCTTTTGTTACACAACTTAGAAGCAGTTGCCATTGGGGGCCATTGCCTAAGTACGAATGTTGCTGGCGTCTCCACTACCTCGACTCGAATAATAAAATCAATCTGCAAACGCATTAAACAAATTATGTCTGAAAACATCACCATTTACGAAAAAGGGAAAATGTAAGAGAACATTCCAGCTGCTCCCCCATAACTTTCATCTTCATATAAAAAATTGTAATGTTAATAGCACTACCGTGAGAATATACAAGAATATCCAACTTACCAGCTTTCGAGAAGGGGAAAAAAAATCATGTACGTCAATCTTTCAATAAACAAAAGTAGATCCTAGACATGCCACTAAGCCTAAAATATGGTAAGTCGGCTGCCAAAAGTAATCGCATTATCTATGACAACTTTATTTTAAAAGGGGGAAGCTACGACGCAATTTAAAGTACTCCATGCTACGTAGCAATAAATCAAAATTAATTTGAAATTGGTGTATTAAAGGATCAACACATTGCAAGTAAACTTTTAGCAAATGATCCATATTCGACAACTAATAAATTACCCATGAGTTCTCAAATATTTGAAGGATCCCAATTTGATTTGTATCTTTGTTTGGCCGGGATGGTTCTCCAACTAAATATCTTTCACCGAGGAAGATGTTTATTCGTATTTATTGCTTGTATGGAGTCTTGTGTCACTTCAGAAAAGAAGTTGCGGATTCTAATGCAATTATGACAAAAATAAAGAATAAATCTAAAGCCATTGAAAGTAAATGCTAAACGGGATAAGTGAAAATAGCTCAAATTGAGTATATTTGGGTTTGTTGTGCAAAAGTGCATTCCCTTACAATAATGAATAATCGTTTTTTTGGCAATTATCACTTCAATATTAAATATTCTAGAATCTTTGGCACCGTGCTAATAACTATATCATCTTTTTTGATACGTCTTTGGTACCGAACTCTTTAGAAATTATTTTCATACTTATCCTTTTGCTTGTGGGCAATACTCGATACCAAACCGTCAATATCTTTGATAGCAAGTCTCACCCAAACTATTGTAGACCTTTATATATATATATATATATTATATATATATATATATATGGCTTGGTGGGCTTCATTATCTACCCATGGCCCATTAGGCCAATTTTTTGTGCTAACAATCTTACATAGGACATATGTTTATTAATTTTATATCACGAAAAATCTCAAATTGATATTTATATGACAAATTTATCATATATTAATTTTTGGGTCATTAAAACACACAAATTAATATACTTGTAATATATTTACTCTAATCAAATTTTACCGTAAAATTGTTGAGCTGGATGACATACAACAATAACTAAATTGACATAACTAATCTATAAGTAAATCCATATTGATTTGGTCAAATTTGTCACAAGTGTACCGATTTGAAATTTTTAGTGATCCAAAAATTAATTTGAGGTAAATTTATCACGAGTATACTGATTTGAGATTTTTGATAATCTGAAAATTAGATTAACGTAAATTTGTCACAAATGTATTATATTAGTATTTGACCTTTATCTATTGAAGTGGAATTATGGAACTTGTAGGAGTGAGTAATTGGGTCGGTCCAACCTAGGACAAAATCGTACTGGACTTACTTGACTTATTCTAGTCCGGTCCCCATGGGGACCAAGTAGGCTCTTGGGTGGAAAATAATGAAATTGGCTTTGACCGGCTTGAGCTTGACTCACAATAATTTGGTCGCTTTTTTTACAAAAAAAAAAAAAAAAAAAAAGATAAGATAAATGCGCTAAAAATGAATTTCGAGCCTAGAATGTTAGGGATGTCAACGGTTCGGTTTGGTTCGTTTTTTTGAAAAATCGAACCTAACCGAACCATTAGGAAAAACTTCCAAACTAAACCAAATGAAACGCGAACCGATATTTCAGTTCGGTTCGATTTTTCAATTTTTGGTTTTCAACTTTTAGTTTTCGATTTTTGCATATGTTTTTTTTTTTGTTTTTTTTTTCTGTTGTATTTCAAAGAAATAAGCTCTTATCGGTTCGTTGGTTCGGTTCGATTTTTATTGATTAATTGAACCGAACCGATATAAAAATTTCGATTTTTAATGGGAACCGAACCGAAAAAATCAAATTTTTCGGTTCGGTTCGATTTAGTTTCTAGTTCGGTTTTTGACACCCCTACCCAATGTCACAAATTGTTCACACAACAAGTTCTCACACAATGATAGTTATACCACTTGAAACTAAACCTAGTCACGGGTTGACTTAGGGTGTGCATGGTAACACTTCTTGGCTGGGGAAGAGTTTCTTTTCAAAAAAAGTTTTTTTCTATTTCTACTTCGAGGAACAATTTCGAGTAAAATAAGGTGTTTAGTAACTACACAAAATTTCTACTCTAGAAATAGAAAAAGATGTGTTTGGTATGAAACAGTTTCTTTTTTGTATTTATTCATTTTTTATTTTTGCTCATGGATCGCCGACTGCCGACCGTCGCCCGCCGCCCGTCGTCGCCCGCCGCTGTCGGGCGGATGGGCGACTGCGGGAGGAGGCGGCTGATGGGTTGTGCGGCCGCGATCAAAGATGACGGTCGGTGGCCTGCAGGAGTGCGGTGGCGACGGGCGACGACGGGCGCGACACGGTCGGGCGGCGGGCGGCAGGGGGCGGTGGTGGCGTGGTGGTGGCGGCGGTGGTCGGTGGTTGACGGTGGCTTTGGGGATTTGAGGTGGCGCGGCAAGAGAGAAGAACAAAAGAAAAATAAAAAAGAAAATTGATTTATTTCTAGAAATTGTTTCCGAAAACAAAAAGTAACTTTTTTTTGTTTCTCGTTTCTACTTTAAATCTATTCTAGGGTTACTTTTCTATTCCGGAAAATAGAAAAAAAATAAATTGGCGGTACCAAATGAATTTTTGTTTTTTTTTTTTTTCAAAAATAAAAGAAATAAAAATTGAGAAGAATAGAAATGTTATCATACATCTCCGTAGTGCACGCTTCCCAAGCAAATCGGTTCAGAATCAGGAATTGACTCTAACACGGTAGGTTCTCGAATATACATACATATAAATGTGGTGCAAACTTCTCTTTCCGCCGCTTTTCCTTTTTATCATGGAAAAAGAGGTAGAAAAGAAAAAGGTACAACCTTCTCCCCTCTCTCAACCAAAAAAAACCGGATTTCAAGGAGCCGTTGGAGGGCTCCTCGGAAACCTAGGGGCATTCTCGTCTTTTCACTTACTATTTTCCCGATGAAACCTGCCATATAAGTCCTCCGGCTGACACATTCACTCTGTCTTTTCCCTCTGCGCCGAGGAAAAAAGTTGTCTTGGTTTCGTCTCCCATGGCTGGATTTAGAGAGAGAAAGAGACTGGTCTTGGTCCTGGTCTAGAGAGAGAGAGAGAGAGGATGGTCCTTTGCATTTCCCTTGCTGGGGTCCTTTTGCTTTGCATCCCTTTCGATCTGTTTTGACTGAATGAAACTGGAATGAATGCTCTAATCCGACGCACTAAACGAGGCCGCTTTCTGTCAAAAATGCATTAAGACTGTAGCAGATTCCAATCCCCCTCTCTCTCCCCTCTCTCTCTCTCTCTAACCCCGCTTTTCAACGCTCGTTTCTCTCTCTCGTCTGCGCGTACCTTTGTCCCTTTCTTCACCCATCAGTCCATTTTGCATTCATCATCATCCCCTGCAGAACTTACTCTGCTTCGGAGAGAGAGAGAGACAGAGAGAGGGAGACTTTACCGGAAAAGGGGAGTGCTTTTTTGCTCGTCCCGTTCATCGCTTTCACTCTGTTTCAGGTTTCCGTTTAGGAGGTCTATGATTTATGAGTCGCCAACTACTCTCTTGTTGCTTGCGAACGCTGCTCTGTCCTCTGCTCAGAGGCGTGAAAGCTACTGGTCCTCTGCCTCTCTTGTTGCTCGGGTAAAGCGTGAAGCCAAAAGAGAAACCTTGGGACCGAAAGCCAGTTGAACCATTTATTTTCTTCCAACATTTAATATTACCTTCTGGGTCTTTTTTCAAAAGTAAAATAAGGAAGCAAGTTTTCATTTTTTTGGGGGGCCTAGTACAAGGAATGAGCTACATTATGTTTTCTGGTGCGAGTGTGTTGAGGTTGTTCTATTCTGTGTTTGCCTCAGGACTTTGAAGAATGGTTTTTCTGGGTTCTGCTCTTGTTGGGTTCTTTCGCTTGAGGTGGTGTTGAAGTGTACTGCTTGGTTGGTGTTTGTTTACTTGCGATTTGAGGTTGAGTTTGGATTTTGCAAATTACAAAAAAGGTGGGTTATGCATGCGCTGAGTTTGAGCTGAGTTCTTGCCGCTTTTGACCGGTTGAAGAAAAAAATGGGCTCTGCGAACACAAAACTTGATAGAAATGAGGCCCTCCGTTTGTGTAAGGCCAGAAAGAAATTCATTAGGGAAGGCATAAACTCCAGATATGCACTAGCTGCGGCTCATGTGTCTTACGTTCAGTCTCTTAAAAACATCGGTGTAGCTCTGCGGCGATACGCGGAAGCTGAGATGTTGATAGAGTCATCTCTCTCCACTTCCGCCACTGAGATTGAGAAAACTCCTTCACATTCGTCTTACCCATCCCCATCTCCTTCGCACATCGTGGATGTATCGGATTCGCCACTGAACAATGGAAGCCCACTCTCGCCACCGACGGCTAGGATGAGTTTTATGAAATCCGGAGGTTCAACTTCCGTGACCATCTGTTTGAATCCTCTTGCTAGTACGAGATTTTTGGACAATGATACGACGGCATTTGGGATCCCACCGCCGCCCCCTCTGCCACCTGAATCTAGTGGCACTTGGGACTTCTTCGATCCTGTTGATGAGAATGAGAGTTTCAGGTTTGATGGCCACTGTGGAGTTGATATGAATTTCGAGAGTTTTGGAGACTGGTCGCGGTTTAAGGGTGAAAAGCTTGACCATTTAAAGATAAATTCAAGTGAAGCTGATGTATTTCATGATGCAGAATCAGTTGTCAAATCGGAAACGAAAGATTTTGTGAAATCAGGTGATATATCAACTACAAGTAACAGTCATAGTTTAGCGGTGGAGAACACTAGTAAATCGATCATTCTAGGAGGTCCGCAACGTGGTTCGAAGCAAGGATCAGCTACTGAGGCAAGGCTGGTGGGGACAGAACATAGTGCCAATGATCCGGGCCAAAGCTCACAGGGCAAAGGTGGTATTGGACATTCGAGTTCCGTGGTAGAAATGACTGCAGCAAGCAAAGATTTAGGCGCTGAAAGAGAGGACCCTTCTGATTATATTACCCACAGGGCAAAAGATTTCCTTTCAAGCATAAAGGATATTGAGCACAAATTCTTCAGGGCTTCTGAGTCTGGTAAGGAGGTCTCCAGAATGCTTGAGGGAAACAAAATCAGGGTGCGATATGCAGAGGATAAAGGTATACTGATGATTGCTTTGCTTGAAAATCTCTTTGTATTCCTTGTTTGATAAAATCATTGGAATCGTCTTCTTGCACACTATCCATGAATCCAGTTGTGTGACTTTCTTAAAATAACGAAATTCTTGTAGGTCAGTCATCCTCGTCGGCTTTGTTGGGAGCTTTTCAGCATGTATGCTGCCGCCAGAAGCCTCCACTCATATCTCATGGTAACTTCAATGCTTATTTGTAAAACTGGCTGCAATGGACATCAGATGCCTTTTATATTGATGCTTTTGACTAGTTTGTCATTTAGTCTCTTTTCAAGCGTTTCCTGGTCTTGCCTTCTGATGAATGTTGTGATTTAAGATAAGCAATTTGTCATGGTTTAATGCTGCTGATGATTGATGAAAAATATTTGTTAGTGATGGTGCAACAGAGTTTGTTGTATATTTTTTGCAGTACCCTTACTTTCCTTGGGTTTATGGTACTATAATAAACAACTTTCAAAACTTGTGAACAGAAATTTATTGTGTCATGTGCCACTATTTTCAATAGACACCATGAATTCCCATCTCATATAATACAGTCTGCTTCAGAGTCTCCTTCAGGTTGATTCTGCTGCTTTTTCTCTTTTTAATGTATGCAAGTTCTTATAAATTTTGATAGAAAATGGACAACATGGAAAGAGGATGATTATATGGAAAAGGACAACATCTTCTCGGTCATCTTCATCAAGAAATCCCCTAAACGGAGCACCGAAAGATGATGTCAGTGACAGTGGAAGTGATTTCATTGAAGAGTTCTGTATGATTTCAGGAAGCCATTCATCCACTTTGGACAGGTTATTTGCCTGGGAAAGAAAGCTTTACGATGAAGTCAAGGTACTACTTGTTTGGTAAATCTGAATTTTATCTTGTTCATTCTTTATGGATATTGAAGTTATACTTGTCGGCCGAAAGGTTCTTTTGGTACTCTAGTTTCATTTTCGTATAGACCTAATAGACAATTTGATAGCAGAAAGTGCAATAAGCCCTAAAGTAATGTATGGAATGCAATTGGTTCTAAATCCTTTTCAATTGATGCAATAAAGTTTTTAACATTAAAAAAGAAAAAATGCAATGAAGTCTGATTGAAAACTTATTAATAGCCACCAAAAATTGACTATATGGCAACTTGAGAGGGTTGCCATATAGAAGAAATCTGTGAAGATTTGACTGGAGCGACGTCATCGCACTTTTTTGGGAAAATATACAGTACGATTGCATTAAATGAAAGGTTTAGGACTTGATTTAAACCTTACAACTTGTGAGGTTTATACATTCTCGCTGTGGGGTTGTCATAATTAAACATGTAGGGAATGTTAAAAAGTTGGAGGGGGATAAAAATGGAGAAAGGAATTGAATGCAATGTCATGAGCAGTTTACTTCTTACTTTGATTGTTGCCTAAAAGAAGTGCGCTAAGAAAGATGTTGCAGTCTGAAACAGAACTCATATCATGTCTTGTGCCAGTAGAAAGGAACGTTCAATCCTCCTACAAATGAGATGGGCATTCCTCAAGGGCTTGTCCTGTCCTATTCACAGGCTCGCACCAGAAACAAGAAACAGAATGGATTTGGAATGAGGATCTCATTCCAGCTCCCATTCTTTCTACCGAACACACCCTCAAAAACAAATAAAAATTTCCTTCATATGGAAAGCAGGGATATCAACCTTTGGACCTACGGGGTTTGATGTAAATCCTCTATAGATCTATTACCCATACCTATTAACTTCAAGAAGGGACAACTATATCTATCTGTATATTTAAGTCAAGAGTGGCATCTGTCTCACCTTTTTACTTTCCAAAATATTCCTGCAATGTATATACACATTAATTGAGTAACCACCTGCTTTCTTTTATGCATAACCACCCTTTGTCTCACTCTTCATTAGTGCCAATATTATATGAACACTACCGCACTACAATGGAAAATCAGTGACACTGTTGTAATTATATGAGTTTTTAACCTATGCTTTTACATACAGCGGTTCTTATCCTATCCCTAGTATGAGACCACTAAATAAATTTAGCAAACAATTTATATTATTATGTCCAAAGTAGTTGTGCACACACTTGAGTACTAGTAAACATATATATAAAGAGTTTACCTTACTTCCTGGATTTTGAACTTGCATTGTGAACAGAATTCTAGATTCATGAAATTAAATTTGTAGTGAACCAAAAAGCACATTTTTGGGGCTGGAAAATTGAAAGAGTAATTTAACAAAATTTCTCTACAAGCAAGGCATATATAGGTTCTCTAGCAGCAAACCAATTTTTGCAGTTTGACAAAGTTTGTAAAAAACTGAATGCATGTCTTTTCTGTGTCCTTTGTGTATTTCCCCTTGGTGACAAAGCATTCACAGGGTTATATTGCTGGTGCAGCCAATTTTTGCAATGCAACAGTTTGTAAAAACTGAATGCATGTCTTTTCAGTCTCCTTTGTGTTTTTCCCCTTGGTGGCTGAAAGGTTTGGATTATGCTGTATCTCATTGTACAACATTGTACAATAATGTGCCTGAAACAATAATTTAGATGTTGTGGCATGAACTTTTTAGTTTTTCTCAACAATTGACCATTGGCTACTTATGCCAACTTGAAAAGCTACTTTGTGTAGCCAAAAAAATAAGAGAAATAGTTGAAGATGTTTGTTTCTACTCTTTCTCTGTAAGGATTATATATGACATTTGTTTTCTGGTACTGATTCACCAACTAGGCCGTGAGGACTCCCTAGTCCCTGGTTCTAATAATTGGATGGTGACATCTCCTGAATTTCTGTAGGCCAGTGAATCTATTAGAAAGGAGTATGACAAAAAGTGTGACCAGCTTAGACACCAATTTGCAAAGGGTTGCAGTACCCATGTGATTGACAAAACACGGGCTGTTGTTAAGGATCTACATTCTCGGATACAAGTCGCCCTCCACTCTGTTGATTCAATTTCAAAGCGCATTGAGAAGATGAGAGATGATGAGTTGCAGCCACAACTTCTTGAACTGGTTCAAGGGTGAGTAATGGATGGTCTGTTTCTTCTCTTTAGGGTAAAACTTGTGCATCACATACTTACCACCATAATGTCAATTTGATCGAAAAATGTTGCGTTTAAACTGTATGCCTTTCATTTCTGTGTTGGCTAGTATTGCCCGATTGCCATTTTGCTCAAGCTTGAGGTTATGTGCATGGTACTTATCTAGGATCCATGGACTCTCAAATATCAAAATTTTTTACATTGCCATTTGAACATTTCAGACATCTGATTCTTTTTCTTCCACTTGTTTTTTATTTGATCTTATTGTGTTCAAGCACTCATATGATATATCATGATTTGTCAATATGCAACTTTGCATGTTGAAGATGTATGTATTACGGATTTAAGGAAACATTAGATTGATGTCAGGTGCGGGCTTTTTATTGCGGGCTTTTTATTGCAGATTTATTAGAATGTGGAAGGCTATGCTTGCATGCCATCACGCACAATACATAACGATCTCCTTAGCATACCATTCCAAAGGCTGCTCGGGAATGTCACAAGGCGATGCGTGGCGGCTGATCATGGATCAGCTCCAGCAAGAGATCGAATGCTTTGGCTTGAGCTTCGCAAATTGGATGAACAGCCTCACGTCCTACGTTGAGGCCCTTAATGGTTGGCTCCAACATTGCATCATCCAGCCACCGGAGCGCTCCAAGTACCGACGACCGTGGTCCCCACGGCGACCACTCGCTCCGCCCATATTCTCCTTGCTTCGCGAATGGGCTACAGGGATCAAGGAACTGCCATCTAGTGAGCTCAATGATGCGATTAGGAGCTTTTTGTCAGATCTGTATGATCTGACGGAGTACCAAGCAGAATCGCTGAGGAAGCAGAGGCCCTGCGACGGAAACAGCGGAGGATCAGAGGGACCAGATGAGGGGAAGACTGAATGCCCCCCATCCAACTTGAGCTGCATACATTCAAGCGTGACCAAAGTACTCGAGCGGTTGACAAAATTTTCCGAGGCGTCATTGAAGATGTACGAAGATATTAGACAGAAAACCGAGACAGCCAGAGTTGCATATTCAAACTGCAAGCCTGCAAGATCAAAGAGCGTGTAAAAGCCGGGTTTGGATTTCCTCTCTATTTCATGCAGTAGATTTATCTTTTGTAAATTCGAAGCACCTATACCATGTCACTTCTCTTTAGTAAATAGTTTAGGAACTAGTTTTCTTGTGCAAGAGCCACCTGACACTAATCCTGCAAATTTCTCAAGACTAGATCGATCATTATGAGATGCTATTGTGTACTGTGCTGCAGTCTGCTGTGACTATTAAGTATAATCGGCGGCGTACTTTTGAGATTACTAGCGGAGTTGAAGCAGAGTGATCAGAAGAAGGGAATGGAAAGGCTTCATGTATGTGATCAGTGCAGAAACAAGAAATGAACAATGGGGTGTGAAGAGATAAACTGGGCATGCAGTGGTTTTTATGACTGTTTTGTAAACCTTATATTGGGTAAATTGCTCAGAAGTTAGCTAAATTATGAAATAGATATGTTATGTTCTCATATGGAGCATGGTCTATCCATTAAAAGGATTATTTTGAGGACACCGAATCAAAGTTTGGCCCAGATCTATTCACCTGGCTTCCCTCGAAAGGGGCATATTTGATGACCCAATTACGTACTCGAAATCGAAAATTCAGCAGTTGATGAGATTGAGCTTGTTTAATAAACATAATTAGCATTGACTTAAACGATTCAATTAAGCTAAAATTCCAGTAGCGAGTAAAAGAGGAATTGCTTAATTCGTTCAATAGCAAAAATCATTGATGGCAACTGAAATCAAGTCATATTTAATGCTAAAAGTCACCATATCTGGTAAGAATTTTTTTTAAAAAATTAGCTATTAATTTTCAGTTATCAACACTTGAATTAGCACTTATTTTTCGGTTTAATCGAACAGGCCCGAGTTTCTTTCGAACTGCATTACTTATCGTGATTTTATAATTTACATAGTGCGCATTAATTTAATTTGAATGTTTGATGGGTTAACCATCCACTTCGAGGAGATAGGATGCCACAATCGTGATTTCGGTAGGTCATAGTCAACGTATATTCGTTACGGTGGATAGTATAGCAAGTGATATATTCGAAATTCATAACTACATTTCTTATTCCACTTATTTTGCCGCCCTTCATATTTTCTTTCTTTTGATTATGCTGAATTAAATTAGTGTGCCGTGTGTACTACTCGAAGCTTGATTCAAGCAAGGAATTCGGGAAATTAGGGGTATGATATTGATAGCGTAGAGACCTCAAGTTTGCAAAATGAGGGGTAGTAGGGGCTTGCAAAAGGAAGAGCCTTTACCCCAACTGATAATTTCAAAAATTGGGATAACTATTAAAAAAATCTTAAATTTGGTGGCCAATTTAGCCATAATTTTTCAATTTGACAAATATAGTGGTCAGAAATAGCTTACCGTGGCAGTTCATCCAATGTCGATTGTCTACATGCCTACACTTCATAAGTTCTGCCATGACGACTTTAATATCCATACCCTTCTTGTAACTTTGGTAAAGACTCTTCATATGATAAGGACTATTGGTGGGGATGTTACTCAGTTGCCATTAATTTTTCAGAATCTACATAATATCTCATGTGATTCCATAAACTCCACGACATCATTTTGTCGTGACAACACATCTTGGCCCCTCAACAGCCTAAGGTTTATTCCGTGCACGTACACATGGCCTAGGTTTATTCTATGTATTTCCATTCTCATGTCAGCGTGAAGAGGCAATGATCTAAAATGAATCTCGTACTTCTGTGCAAGCGGCCACCGATGCGAGTCAAGAAAAGATCAGATGCTTATCTTTGCAATCTGTTTTCTGAGTCACAGGACTGACCCAGCCACGTCAGTAAAACCTGTAAAGTAGAAGAACCCTAGTTGAGCCCCTTGGCAGCTTTTCCATTCTTGAAGGAATCCTCCTTTGACTTTTGGGGTTTCCGAGTCTCGCCCGCATTCACACTGGCTTTTGGCATCCGATGGCACCACTTCCTCCACCACTCCCTCTCTCTCTCTCTCTCTCTTTATAAAGATAAAAGTTGAAGAGAAATGAGGAGATGATGATGCTAGGGAGGAATCATGAGAGGATGAAGGAAAGAGTGGTGCAGCAGAACTTTGAGCTTTTTGGGGAGAGGATTCTTCTGTTGGTGATGGAACCTGGAGGGGGAGGCGCTTTTCAAGGGGGGTCTCTTTCCCGATGCGCATGAGTTTTCCTTCTTGGCAGTGTGAACCTGTCTTTACATGTTGAGAAGAAAGAATAAGAATATATTTGTGTTTGATTTTGATATCTGAGGTGGTGCAAACAGTCCCAGATTCCTTATCTCATGCGACCAGGGATAACATTATCATAAATTTCCTAGGGTTCTTTCATTCCCCCTCTCCCCAATTTAGAGTGGTCCAATCCATGGCACATGTATTGGCTCTCTTTAATGTGATTATAGAACTTATAAAATTATCAATCTAACAAAGAAAATGATCCGGCGATTATCCTCCTATATAATAAGGACCGCCATCGAAAATTTGCATGAATTTGTGATTGGGTTTCGCAAGTGAAGTTTTGGGAATTTAGTGCATGATTAAACAAACAATTAGGCATGCGTCGGATTCTGATCGGACGTTCTTATCAATATCTTTGCTTCATATGTGTTCTCTTATGCTTTGATTTGTTTTAACCACCACTTTATCTCTTTTTCGTACCGTCACTCTTTCTCTTTGTTGAGGTTGTTTTCATATTGCTATTACCCCCGTACCATGATAATGAACGATTTTGGACGCTCCTTCTAGAGATTTAATACCACTTTAGATCAATGATTATAAGAAAATATAGGAAAAGCACATAAAAACCCTTCCGAGTTTTTGCAACTTTACCACTTTTTTTCTATCATAGACATGGCTTTGCAACTTTGCAAAGATCGTCTTGTCTCGACTGAAAAAGACCAAATTGCTTTTGCTTGAAAAATGTTAAAAAAAAAAAAAAACTAAATTTTCAAAATCATTGGTAATGCCAACCCTAATCTCGTCGACGCCCACGGCTGTCAAATGCCACTCAACAATCTCCAAGAGCCATCCTCGTCTTTAGTGTCGCCGTCGCCACTCACGCTGTGCTTGACTATGATCTCAAATTGAGGTCTTTTCAAGGGGGTTGTGATATGAGGCCATGGAACGACAATCTTAGATTTAAGGTAGGAGAAAATTTGATCTCGTTATGTGTTCTTTGTAGGGTTAAAAAGTCACCTACAGACGCTTCACGTCCGATCATTCTACAGAATGCTTTGGATCTTCTGTATTAACACGATTGCTAGCATAGAGTTAGCAAATATTTATTTTCCAGATACTATCAAATTTAAATTGTGCATGTGGTCGACATTTTTGAATAATCAGTTCAATCTTTTATGGCTACTTAGTTAAAAGGAGTGACAGAAGCGGACATAGTTGGTACAATTGATTGTTGTCAAGGAATTTCTAGCCCAGTTAACTAGAGATTACCCATTTAATTCTTACCAACCGCATGCATATTACTCGAAATCAGTGCCATCTTATAGGGTGTTTGAAGAAGAGGAAGAAGAAGCTTTCATAATAGCAATACTAATAAGACACAAGCTTTCAGATAAGAAGCTCTTGGTAGGGTTTATGTTGATAAACTTTTAAGTTGTTTACCCTAAAGAATGCCACTTTATCTAAAGTTCATATAATATGTAGGCCATTAATTGGAAACTTTGGCTCATGTTAAATACCTTCTTCACAAGTCAATTAACGGTCAAAACTACCGTGGCGCGCTTCCGAAATATTGTAAACATCCACCCTCTCCTTCACACTTTGATGCTGAATTAAGGGTTATCCATCCTTTACATAAGAAAATATTGTGATTATATAATGTCATAACTTTTAAATATATTTCCCGCATCTTACCTTCCATATTAGAGACGTAATCGTGTTTCCGTGAAGGGGAAGAGGATTATAAGAGAGGAATCGATGCATTAATAAATAATCATCCTTTCTTACTTATCCCGTTATTTTATGTTTACATGAGTAAATAAACCGATATTTATGTCATAATGCATTCTTTTCCTTTATTTTTCCCTCGCTAGCACCCAAACAATACCATAAGTCAATCCGTTCCAATCAAAATTCACTTCTTTGTCATAATTTTCAACTTTTCTTTCTTCAGTAAAGCTTATGTCGATGTAGTAGATTTTTCTTTTGAACTTTAAGAAAAATTGAGTTCATAACTAAGGCCACGTCCTTGTTTACCTATGCAAATAGGTTCAGAATTGCCATCTGAATCTCATGAAACCCCCACGAATTCAGATTGATAAAAGCACAAGACTAAACGCTCGGTGAGATATAAGTGAACAAGCTTTCAAGTACAATAAACCAGAGAACCTACAAAGACAGGCTGAAATTCCTCCATAGTTCTGGCCAGTGAGGGGAAAAAATTGACCAGCAGAACAGATGGGGAAATTCTCGTAAGCTACCTGATGTAAATGTACCCCCTCCACCACTAAATGGCTCACTCAACGGGGCTCCAACAGATGTCAAAAAATACCATCGTTGAAGCCTCTGGAGACGCCATTCCTAGAAACTGAGAGAAAAGACTACTGAACGACCAACTTATAGACATGGAAGGACCTGAACAAAAGGAAAACTAGAGCATAGCAGAAACGTTAACGCGTGCAGGCTCAAATAGCTGCCCAATCGATCTCGGCTGAAGGATACTTCTCCAAGTAGAAATTCTCGATCTCAAAGTGCGAGTGCGAGAAATCAAGCAACGCCAGGTTGGATTCCGGTGAAGAAGACCCCGCCACCGAGGAGGACTCGTCGGAAAAGGCTGGCGAAGACACCGAATTTTCCACCTTGTAATCCTGCTCCGGGTACGTGAGATCGGCGTCATATTCGTTCTTCAGTGTGACCTTGAAGACCATTTCTTCGTCGGCTTCGGCGGCTGCATTGAAAGTCTCCATCGCCCTGTCTGGGAAAAAACAGGGCTCCCCTGTTTTCCCCTGCTTCTGTGAATTAGCTGCCAAGCTCTGACAAATCGCTTGGAGCTTTGCACAGACAGAGGAATGCAGGGGATTATAATCGCAGAGATATGAACCACCCTGCCTCAAGCGAGGGAAATTGAGCCGAGCGAAGTCTCCTCTTAGCTTGTACGCGGCTTCATCATAAGCCAGAGCAGCCTCCTCGGCAGTGTCGAAAGTGCCGAGCCAGAGGCGTGTCCTGTTCTTGGGAAGTCTGATCTCAGCCACCCATTTCCCCCAGTGCCTCTGCCTCACTCCCCTGTAAAGCTTGTTGGGTTTCGGAGGGACTCCCACCTGCTTCATTGGGAGGGCTTTCGGCCTGAGGAGCTGGGGAGAGCCGTGGTGGTTTTGGTGCCGACACTGGTCGAATTTTTCGTGCTGGAGAGGAGATTTCATAGCGGAATCTAACCAAAGTTCTTGATTTTGACGTCGGAGAAGCATTTCGTCTTGGATATGTTGGATTTGAGAATGGGAGAGTCGGTTGAGCCCAATTGAGCCGGATTGCTCGAGACCCATCGGGTTTAGTATCCAATGGGAGCAAAGGTCAGGATTCAAATTGGGCTGTTGTTGTGGAAAGACCAAGTCACAAGACGATGATAATGGAGAAGAAACAGGGGAAGCACTTTTCATAAAAGGCTCTAGTGCTTTCATGAGTTCCTCTCTAATGGGATCTGAGTTGCTATTGTAGAATTCGACGGCTGCTGCCATTTCTTTCTGAACCAAAAAGCACAAGCAGCCAAAATTCAAGAAAATTCTTGTTAGATCTAATAAGAAAGATCACCTGTTTCTTACCAAAACCAAAGGAACAGGCACGAACTGTAAACGCAGAACGAGGAAAACCAATTCGACGGAAGAGGTTTTCTTCACAAGCAAAAGAAAGAGCGCACGCACAAGCCGAGGGCACAAGAAAAATAAACCCTCCCGGTCGAAATCAAAGCAAGAAAGAGCAAACCCAAAACCAGGACAGCAGAATCCGTAAGACAGACGGCGACAGAAAGGGATCGGAGAAGCGGGGGAAGTTCCGAGAGGGGGCTGAAGAAGAAGAAGAAGAAGAAGAAGAAGAAGAAGAAGAAAAATGATCACAGAGCGACTGAAAAGAAAGAGGAAGCTCTCTCTCTCTCTCTCTCTCTGTGTTTTTCTCACACCCTGCAATTTCTTCCCCTGATTTGTGTCCTTATATAACGAGTAGCTAGGAACCCGCCTCGTCTTAGATTCCTCGGTTTCTCTCTCTAACCACGATATTCGGAGACGTCCCAAATCCACAGGATGCGCCACGAACATTGTTAGGATGGTCAGATTTATTTGATCTAATGATGATAGTGCGCTGAAGTCATATGGACTCGTTGCGTGAATAATGTGGAAAATGAGACATATAGTCCCTAAACTTTGATCTGATGTGCGATGTCGTTCTTGAATTTTCAATTCATTCGACTTGCTTCTTGAACTATTTGTAAATTTTCAATCTAGTCCATGAACTTTCAATTTGTTCATTTTATAATTGTATTATTGCTTGGATTTTAGAATATCTTTCAATTTCAATCCAATTCATAACTCAACAAAAGATATGCAAGTCTTTTATTATTTTTAAACATTTTTGGTCATTATAAATACTATGATAATTCCATTTAGATATATTTTATCTTATGATCTTTATAACAGTAAAAAAATATAACCTCATCTAGAGTTGAATCAAATTGATATTTCTGCTATTTTCATTTCCTAAATTACATATTAGACTAAACTAAATTAAGAGAACACGAAACACAAAAAGTTGAAAATTTTATTCTATCTAAAAAGTTAGGATCAAGATGAAAATTAATGGAAGTACGGCAAATCTATTGTTAATTATTCTTATGACAGTACTTATTTGTAAAATAAAAGGAAGATGAATCTAATATAACTCTAAATGAGGTTTATTTTATTTTATTTTATTTTTACTCTTATAGAGATCATAAGTTAAAATATACTTAAATGGAACTATAGTAATATTTATAAAGACTAAAAGGTAAAATAGTTAATAAAAATATTGTTTTTTTTATTGATTTAGAAATGAATTAAAATGAAAAGATATTCTGAAATATAAACAATAACGTAAACATGAAAACTTGTTAATTGTACCAAAGGTTTGATTTGACTTTATTATCTAGGGGAACTAAATTGAACAAATTAAAAGTTTAAAATGTATATTTGACATTTAGAAATAATTCAAGAATCGTATCAAATGAATTAAGAATCCAAAGATGATATCACACATTGAACCATAGTTTATGGACTATCCGTGTCATGCGCTCTAAATAATAAGTTCAAATTACTTTATTAGATCAATCTAATTACAACTTTGGGAGATTTAAATCAAGTTTCACTAAGAATAGGTGTCGTCCATCCTATTAGTCTATTAGTTGAGAAGAAAATCCATATAGCAATCTTCAAATGCAAAAGTTGATAGACATGCATATCAAGAGAATAATGAAATCGATTGGTTAGGGGATGTCGAGCATGTAATCGATTCCCAAACAAATCCACGCAACCCCCAAAGTGAACGTTTGAGTAGAGGCACTACGGGATTTCCACCTCAAAGAACCTAAAAGGTTTGGTTCTAATTGTTTCATGATAGATCTCATATTGGCCTCGGCGGCTCATCGATCAACCTAGGCTTGCATAAGCAAAATTGGGCTACAATGTCGCTTTTAGATGAGATTGGGTAAGGCCATTCATTATAAAACTCAGTTTGAGGTGAAAAACTTTTTATACATACTCATTTCTATCTAGTCATCACATTTAGTTCATTGGATTTCTAACCTTTTTGGTCTTTATACATACGCATGCTCTTACGACAAACGCTTCCGCCATTGGCCAGGAGCAGCCGGGTTGTACACGTGTCGCCGCCTCATTAGCTGAAACGAGTGCTCCCGTGGACTACACCTTTTGGAATTGAATGCGGGCGGGGGGGTTTTGGGAGTATCCTTCGCCGCTGTCTCCATCGGCACGCCACGCGGGCCCCGCCACGCTCGATCGCAAGTGGAAAAGGCATCCCCGCGCTGATTCGGATGCTGACGTGTGAAGGACACGCCAAGAGGTGGGACCCGCCGAGAACAACCTGCTTTTTGAGCTCGATCTTTGTCCTGACTCAGTCCGAAGCTAGCATCCTCGGATCTTGAAATTGCATTTGAAATTTGCGGGCTGCTGGCGTGTTGAGACTTGAAATTGCTCTTGAAAAATGTCTGCCTGCGTCTAGAACTAATTTGACCCTTCACTTTTCCTCCTCCTCCTCCTCTGTTCCTCTGCTCGGCCTCTCGTGACCATGCTGCCGGCACTCACCTTCTTCGTCGGCTAAAAATCATTCAACGGAACTTTGATGTAGAATAGATTTGTGTCACAAAGGAAAAGCTTAAGGTGAATGGATTACAATAAATGTAGTTTGAGGTTTTTTTATGACTTTTTTCCCAAATTATTGCCAATCAAAGCAATTTAGGCTAGATTATGATATTGTCTTTTCCTGCAATATAGCTGTATTTACCCAAAAAAAAGTCACAAACTTTCGTTATTTAGACTCACTTTTGTTAATTTCTTATAAACCGGATGAGAAAGTCATCCAATTTGGTTTGAAACAAATTAGCGAGGTCCACAATGTTCTGTCATGTTGGTGAGAGTGACGTACTCATTACCTTATGTTTAACCATTTTCACTAGTGCATGCGATATCTTGATTATAAAGAAGTAATTATGACAGGGGATTGATCTCTCGAAATACCCATAGAGACTGCGGCGGCGAAGGGTTGATTTTGGCGACGGTTTAACAAACACGGGGCTTTTTCGTATGTGTAGAACTAAAGTACATATGAATGCGTGAGCCGTATCAATTATCATGATTAACAAATCTAAAGGAGCGGCTCACAATAATTAGCAACCATAATCGTCCTACCTGTGGATGGTTTAGTGAAATTACTATTAATTTTTCCTATGGACAATAGTCAAATGCTAATCGATCGAAATCAATCAAGAATAACGAGACAACGACTTGATTAGATGAGACGAGGGCAAGTGGAGTCGTGGGAGAAGACGAGGGTTGCCGACGTGGAAAGGCATGTTGGGGAGACGAGATCTGACCGTGGTTGGGTTAGTTTCAAACCATGGTTATAGGCGTCGCAATCATGCGACCATCGGCTACATGTGCGATAAAGTCGCATCTTATCGTATTCATTGCGGCGCGACCTCACGTTGGGGCTCTTTTTTTTCTGAGTGTGGACAAAAGGGTATTCAAGATTTTTCTCTTTTTTTTTTTTTCCTTGGTTTCGTCTTTTCTATGGAGGGGGATTCTAGAGGCAGCGAATGGGCAATTTGGCCTCTCGTGAGGATTAGAATAAAGTGTCTCCAATTACCATTACTTTTGAAATAATATATTGTGCGAGAAAATTATAGATTCATCACATTTTAACATAAGTTGATTGACTTGAATAAATGGAAATATCATGAGACGTTGTGTTTTCGTAATAACTAATTTTTCTCTAAGCACTCGAATGAAAAGTTATTTTGAACAAAGATAATAGCCGAACATTGTTACGAATGGTGCACTCGAATTTTGGAGTTGGTTCTGTTATGATATACATTAGGTACTTAACTTTAACAATGGTGATGCGATATCCGTCGTTGACTAGGCCATAACTAGTATATACTTGGTTCTTTAACATGAAAAATTCCATCTGATATACTCTTAAGTGAAAAGGATCACATGCCAATGACATGTTGAGGGTCACATCATTCTTTTCCAATTCATACATAGACAAATCCCCACTTGATATTTTGTTCTTATTCATAAGTTTTTCTACATTAGATTTGAGTAGTGTTGATACTAAAAGATGTCCAAATGTTGTAGTTGACAGTTTGGTCGACAGAAACCTATTGAAGATATAAAAGGAGCGGAAAATAGTTGTGTTGAGAATAATAAGTCGATATGGTTCAGCTGGTCAGCAATACGACTTAGTTTAGCCAATAGAGGTTTCAACTAGAAATAGTCAAGTGTTGCATCTCACTAATGAGTTGTTGAGGGAGGTCACACCAAATCCCAATATGGTGTCAACCTAGAGAAGAATATTCGAAGAGGGGCACAATGATATGACCAACTACGTTGCTAGTCACGTGTTAGATATGATCAAGTCAATCGCTATCAATGTTGCCAATGATGTTTTGTCAAGGCTAGGATTGTTCAATCAATCACTACAAGCAAATCATATGGTAACCCGGTACTTTCCTAGTCCTTCTCCATTAATTGATGCTAATAATTTTGGTCAATGTAGTCAACCTCTTCTAAAAATAATGTACAGGCCCGAATCATCCAATCAAGGACAAAATAATGGAAATAATCAGATTAATGCTGATCAAACTAATAAAACCTGGGGCCAACAACTTGGCAAATTAACCTGGTCGAGAGGCTGGATAAATACCAAATACTGAAAATAGAAGGCAATCGACGTAATTGTGCCATCGAATGTGAGAAATATCTCTTACAAGCCTAACATGCCAAGTGATATACATAATCCTGCAAGACTAGCATCGCTGAGGGGGTTAATAGGATGGACAAACAATCCACAAATGAACCCTGAACCCTTCGCTAAAGTTATTTGACAACACTTGGGAATAGTCAGGGGTGTCGTTAGGGCCATTCACGTGAAGCTTTATCCTGAATGGGTCAATAATCAACCTTTTCCTAAAGGTTTCAAAGTTTTAAGATTTGCCATTTTCACCGGTGAAGATAAATAATCTACTATTGAACACATAGGTCAATTTGTGGCCTAACTTGGTGAAGTAGGAAGAAATAAGATTTTAATACTTGGGTTATTTCTTTTGCCTTTGTTGAAAACTGCTTTCAGTCGATACACTAACTAATCACTCATTTCTATTGATAATTGATACACTAATTAACCACTCAATGAAAAGACAATTCCACTCTCAATTTATAAAATGATATGTGAGGTATCAGTTGGTGATTTAGCTAATCTTTATTAATATAACAGTGAATTGGTCGATTAGTGTATTGCTCGATTCAAGAAAATTAGAAATTGATGCCTTAAATTCAATCCTAGAGAAGAATTTACAAATTTGGCTTTTAGTGGATGTAAATTCAGTATAAGAGAAAGATTCAAAGGCCATGATTTTGTCGATTTATTCCATATTGGCAACAGGAGGATCCAAGTACGAACAACTACTTAAAGAAAGAGATAAGGGCCACATAAATACCATGAACATAACGTGATTTAAATGGAAAGATATGAATCAAAAGATTAATTTGACCAAGATGAAAATATTGAAATAGTTGTAGCATAAATGGTGCTCGACAAATCTTATGTTTGCCCATCCTTAAAGCTTCCCAAAATAAAAGGACCAACAATGGCTTGGGTTAAAGACACTCAAGTTTACTTGTTTGATATTAATAGATTGCGAAATCTTTAACTTACTTTTGAAAGATGGCCTAATTAAATTAATTGAAGACCGAATGATACTATGTGAAGAAGATTTAATAAACAAAAATATTGCAAGTCGCACTATTATTGGAGCCATAACACAACTAGCTATATTGTTTTTTGGAAAACACTTTAGGAGGCAATTTGGAAGGAAAAAAGAATGAAATTTGGTGATGATAAAGGGACACATGATGACTCTTGATTATCTTTGATTCTTTCAAAAGATACTATATGTTGATAAAAAAGAAAGTCCAAGAATTGTAGTCGATAGTTTTATCGACAAAAACCTATAAGAGGTATAGGAGTGGAAAATTCAAATTGGCTGTATTTAGAACAATTAGTCGATATGTATAGGCACATGTTTCAACTAGAGATAGTCAAAGCGTTGGAGCAAAATTCAGTAAATGAGGAGGACTAATTCAACCAATGGGGAAGTATAAGTTATAATCGTTAAAGTAGTGGAGATAATGTAACTGTAAAAATAGTTTTTTTTAGTGGATTTTTCTTTATTTGACAAATGTTGACCAAGTTGAGGTGCAATTCAAAGTTTGTGTCGGAGTTTCTTATTTCAGCCGAAGACTCCAACACACATCCCGATTTCAAGGGGGAAATATCAACCCAACAACATATAAAACATAACCTCTAGTTTTTCCCTTGATTTTCTTCGCCAATTTCAATCCGGAAGTTGATTTTTGTATACTTTGCTTTGCTCGATTTTGGACGTTCCTTTAATAAATCCGGCTTCCTTGCAATTAATCTTGGATTGGTTTCGTTCACCGGTTTAAAATCGAGATATATTTAACAATCCAAAAAATGTGCGCCATTATATATATCAGTCAACAACCCCTCTCTCATATCACATGGGGCGTGGGGTGTTAGAAACACCTACACTTAAATAGCTTCAGTATCCTTGCTATTACTGTTTGCTCATATCGGTCCATCATAATCTCCCAGCAACGTGCGATTCCATCCATTATCACCCCCTTTTCCAATCCTTAGAAGCCTTCATGGAGTCGAACTTTGTCTTAGCCTTCCTGGCCCTTCCGCCGGCGACCATCCTCGCCTACAAAAATTATCTTGGAACCTAGTTCATCAATCACGCACTTATTTAAGCGTCTTGCCCTAATACCGCATATATAAAGATTGGACTGAGTTTAGTGCGCTAAGCTTCGAAAATGAGTACTCTGGTAGTAATAATTTAGGGCATGTTGCACTTTTCTATGTGTAAACAGCCTTTCCCAATTAGTAGGCCCATTAAGACAGAACTATACCGCATATAGTAGGATAAATTTCATATTATCGACTAGTGCACCACTCTCTGATACCATTTTGTAACAACCATGCCCACTGCTCGAGCACACATCACCCAAATGGAGTGCCCAAGTTGGTAACCATTTAGAGTTGGATTGTACTTATTACCATTCAACAGTCCCTCTCCTAGTTCATGTGGGACTATGGGGTGTCGTGAGAGTGTGGGAAGTGCATTCATTTCTTGCTCAAGATCTGATGTCAACAGCCAGATTTGTTCATTCCTATCTGGCCATCCTCAGAGCTCCTACCTATGCACTTTGGTAATCATGTCGTGTGCTTGGAACGAGAGGCTACTACGCCCCCTGGGTATTAGCGGTATGCTCTAAACACCGTATCGGGGCCAAAACGTTGTGGCGACTGACTCATAGAGACCATCCAAAATATTCCTTTTGAAAGCTCGGTCTTTGTGAGTTGGGTTGGGTTGTATCGCCATTGTTGTCTGGATAAGGGATGGATCTACATAAAAGGCAGTGGGTAAAGATTAAGTCCAACAAAAGCAGAGCGTGATTAATTGCGCTTAGAGGGCTCAGCGCTTCTTGATGGCCAACTGGCAGAAAAGATTGAAACCCATCCTTCATAAACAGGGTAAGCGTCTATGGGGCTATGCATGCAAGAAGTGGATCCAGAAGAAGATCACTTTTTTTTTTTTTTGGGATCTAGTGGCCAAAAGAAGCTCACGGACAGCTGGTTCGTATCCACATCCAAGGGACCGTTCAACTTCCGAGAGTGCGATTGTTAGTTGAAATCATGATCTTATAGGCCTTGCTGAACAAGGAACAAAAGTGAGGATCAGCCCATGAAATACTTCGAGTGGACAGTCCAGTGACTGTGTTACTGGACCACACGGTTGGTCTTTGATGGCATTTGCAGGCCTTTTTTGGGCTGTTAATTGGTTAAGCTTATAATATGGCCCAAACCCAACTTATAAGCTGGCAAAAGAAGGAAAAAACCAGAAGCAAAAGCCCCTGCCCTGTCACGCCATTTATACATGAATTGAATATATATTGTCTGTGAATGTGATTTCTATGGTTAGTAGCATGTTCTATGCTCGTTCCTTTCCCTGATAAGCGACTATTTTCGACTAATCTTAATAAGGATTTGCTGTTTATTGCCAATTTCATTGTCTCCTTGCTACGAGTTTTAAATTGCCACGGTTACCAAACCCACTCTTAGAATTTAATTTCTTGATTGTACATAACCACAAGATTAACATCTCTATATAGTTTCCATGATATAGAGAAAGCTTGCATATTATGGTCATATCTGAGTTTAATCAAGAGATGAAAGATTAATGGAAGTTGCATTTTAATTGGTTAATTCCAGCTCAGATGTTATTCTTGATTATTGACTAAAGGTGTTAAATGTTACTATGTATGACTAAAGCCTTCTCCATTTCCCATTGTAATAAATGTTTTCCGCGGAACTCCAACAATGTTTCTTGAAATTTTTTGATGTAATAAAAGTATCTGAAACAATTTAAATATGATTACAATTTAGTGTACCATTAAGGCTTTCTTCTCATATTGGCTATGTGCCAATAAAAGTCAAGGCAATGGATTGCTATATGTTTAGGGACAATTGTCGAGTAAAAACAATTTGTAATTACTTCACGATGTTAAATTTGTTAGCCATATTTACAAGATGTCTTGGAAAGAGTAGCGCTATTTCCATATGTCGTTTTTCCCTAAAAATACAGCTTTTTGAGGTAACTGACAATATATCCTTGAAACATTATATTTTATATAACATTAAGGCCCATACTATTTTCACCTCTTTATTGGTTCTTAACACTTCCAATCACATTGAATTGACTACATTATCTCTTATAAGTCCCATTCTTAATTTAAGATGAGTTATTACTCTTTTTTTTTTCTTTTTTTTCAATATTACCATAGATGAAACTATCCATATTTCTCTCAAACAACATTTGCTATGGTTAAATGTGGGGCCCATTTTTGATTTAAGATTATTTCTTACATTCTTTTCTTCTTTTTTAGTTTTTCTCATTTGTTCTCTCCGTTTGGAACAAAATTGGTGTCCCTCTTTTTTAAAAAAAAACTAGTTTATTTAGTAGATAGCTAACTAATTATTATGATACTGAGTTGTATATTCTCTTTGTACTAGGAAACTTTTACTTAGAAATTAAACTAAGCATGGGCAAGACTAAATAAAACCATCTACTAGTTTTAGTATGCATTTTGTTTTAATAATTACTTTAATATGTGCCATGACATTGTGGTTTGTGTATTTTAACTTCTCTACTTCATTTTCTTAAGTGAATCTAACAGTTCGGTTTTTAATTATTTTTCATACCATCATTGCATGTTGTTAAAAATATGACAGTTAAGTACATAAAAAATTCTAAACATCCAATGATCATGCAAGTGTGAAAGAAAATGCTTCCTAAAACATTATTATATATAATACTATCTTTGCCATGATTACGTGGTATAATTAGCTGTTGACAAAACAATTGTAATGACATTTTAAGACAACTCAATCAAACCATTTGCAAAAGTTGTTTGAGAAGAATGCTGGTAGTTTTGTCTAAATTGAGACAAAAGAAAAGCGAAAAAGAAATGTAAGAAATCATGTTAAATTGAGTGTGGAGCTCACAAAGGATAATGTATCCAATTCAATATGATTTCAGAGTGCTAGGAGCTAATAAGAGGGTGGAAATAGTGCAAGTTAATATTATTGATGAGATTTCTTGTCCTATTATTTTCCAACCTTTCATCCATTTTATCATGTTTCCTTTTTTTTTTCATCGTATAAACTTGTCTTTTCCCTCCAACAATGTTAAACATGCTTATCTTCAGATCATACGTGAACATCAACGAAAGATGAACACACAAAGGAAAAGGAAAAGGAAACTTCTACCATGAAGAAAATAATTAATATCAATAGTAGATTTAATCTCACAGCAAGTGTATCAAACTTTATGGAATGTTCGAAATTTTCTTATGAAATAATGTGATGTGATTTTTAAGTGAAGAAGTTATAACTATAGTTTCAAGTTTCAACCCTCATTAAGAAGTTCCAAAAAAGAAAAAGAAAAGAGTGAAAAGCTCAAAGGAAAGTACAAATGAGCGATCTTTAAATATTAGAAACCTACAGATTTATTCCGGTAAACGACCCACAAGGTCTATATTTGTTAGATTGAAATTTAATCAACTTTGAAAAATAGTCGCTCAAACCTCCATAACTAATTTTTTTTTTCAACTTCTATATAGGTTTTATGATTCAAAAGAGGAGGCAATGAGTAAAACTTAACTATCTTATCCGGGAAAAGTGACGAAAAGTATGAAGGATAGGATGTATCTCGTTGGAAATCATGGTGACATTTACATTGTAAAACTGATAAATTCAAGAGACGGTAGAAATAAGTTTAGGAGTCTTGGTTAACATGATAAAAATAAAAAAATAAATTCAAGAGAGAGGGATTTATCTCGTTTAGTTAATTAAAACAAGGAGTGGCTTAACCAAAATTGGGTAGAAATCACCCCAACCTTTAAAAACTTTTCATTCAAAAGTCTCTCCTTACATTCACCCGCAAACTGATGACCAAGTTGAAATTGTCAATCGTTTTGGGCGATCTTCTTTAGGAGTTTTACAGGTGATAAGTCAGGATATAAGGATACATGTCTATCTACAACTAATTTTGCACATGATAGTGCAACTGCGTAGATCTTTTCGAGAGTCCATTTCAGTGTGTTTATGGTCACAATCCACATCAACTCATAAGCTGGGCTTTATTGTCTCTAGATGCACGTTGATAAAAGTTCGTTGAGTCTTTTGCATGATACCTTCTCGAACTTCTTGCTAAGATTTAGACAAAGATCACAAGTAATGGGGAGATAATTGTTGGGGTATGGTTTATACTCCCTTTTAACTATGTAGGTGCAGCGCCTCCATGAAGTTAAATGATTTTTATAGTTTGAGTTCATATTTTATTGGTAGTTTGAGTTTGGGCTTGTGAAAAGCTATTGAATATATATATTTCGTTTGGATATTTATTTACTTTTTCTTATTTTATTGGTAATTTGTGTTTAGGCTCATGAATATCTACTTGATATATATTATTCTGTTTATATAAAATTATATATATATATATATATATATATATATATATATATTCTCCTTTTCTTTTGTAATTGAGGGATGTCATAGAGAGGTAGGAGGTAATAATTGTAATGGAATCCTCAACTGATTGTAGCCTTAGTTTAAGGGTGAATGGGATAAAACCTTACATCTCAAATTCTCTTTTACTCTTTATTTTCTTTGTGATTGTGCTGCGAATCCTAACATCTAGTATCAGAGCTTAGTTTGGGGTTAAGGTTTCTTGGTAAAGAGAGATTTGAAAAAAAATCAAATCTTAGGAAGATGTTGTTGTCTAGTCAATCACAGATTGAAGTAAAGAAATTCAGAAGAAAGCATTTCAAGTTATGGAAATTGAAGATGAAGGCTCTGCTCTTGGATAGAGATATGTGGCACGTGATCAAAGAAGGTAAACTTGAGGGAAAAAATCCAAGGAGAAGTTGAAGGAGGACAAGGCAAAGGAATCCATGTCTATTGAATTGAAGGAGTGAAATATTAGCGATTGGAGAGCATGAGGCTTGATCTGGCTATGTCTTGCTGATAATGTCTTGGTAAACGTGACTTCTGAGAAGATGCGAAGGATCTCTGGACGAAACTGGAAAATCTTTATTAGAGCAAGTGACTCAGGTCATTTCTACAAAAGCGACTATACAACCTTTAGATGAGTGAATGGAATCCCAAGCTGTTCTATGGGTTACGAATTTTGTGAACATCGTCTACATTGAAAACAAAATTGGGTATCTTTTGACTATAGGAGGGTAAGCTAAAGGAATTCTATATCTAATCCGCTGTGACGTCTTCGTTATAGACCTGTAGCATCGTTTGGAAAATTAATATATTTTGTTTCTTTTATTGATGATTATTGTAGATATATGTGGACATATTTCTTGTAGAGGAAAGATGATGTGTTTAATAAATTTAATGAATTCAAAGCTTTGGTGGAAAATTAGTTCGATAGAAAAATCAAAGTTTTATGGATTGAAATGGAGAGTTTTGTTAAGCGAAATTTGATCAATTATGCTCGACTAGTGACATTGCAAGGTAGAAAACAATGCCATATTCACCTCAGTAGAATGAGGTAGGAGAGAGACTTAATTGGTTTTTCATGAAGAAAGCAAGGAATATGTTAAGTGGTGCAGGCTTAATATTTGAATTTTGGTAGAAGTAGTAGCTATTGCATGTGCCAAAGGAAAAGAGGAACAAACTTGAGAGCAAGTCAAAGAAGTGCATATTCATTGGCTATGTGTCATCTTGATTTTTTAGATCCATCCCACTAGTGAGCTGGGTAATTATAGTCAAGTTATTTTGAATGATTTTTTTAGGGGATAATCAATTATAGATTTTCAAAGTAACGGTACTTGGCTTGTATATTAGCTGAGAAATTTTGTGTGCTAACTTGGTGAACTGTGGTTATAATTCTCGGTTCGTAGTGTCCATTGAAAGTATAAAATTAGACACGAGTAGTGCCGTTTGCCCCTAATGATGGACCTCTCCCTCTCTCTTCTCCCCTTTGGTTGATCTCTCTCTCTCTCTCTTCCTCGTCATTTGGCAAAATGGCCTCGCCATTTGTTCTTCTCGCCATGCCACTAGGCCTTGCGGCCAAGACACTTGTCATTTCCACCCCATGCAACCAATTGCATTTCATGCAAGAAAATTAATTGGGAATAAAAGACCCAAATTTTCTCTATTCCCTTCATTTCTCTCCTAATCTCTCTCTCTCTCTCTCTCTCTCTCTCTCTCTCTCTCTCTCGCTTGTTTCTCTCTCTCCCACCCATTTGCTCTCTTGCTCTCTCTCACCGATCACCCAACCCTTATTCCTCTTGTTTTCTCGATTCCATTCAAGAGATCCACAGGAATCAAGCTTCGTGGGGTCGTATCCAGCCAAGGCAAGGGATTAGAGCTCAGTGTTATGGTAAAATTAGGTTTGGATAGCTCGTTGAGGCAATTGAAATTCTGATTCTCTATGCTATGTTGATTTGATTTGCTCATCATACGGGTTGATGAGTTTATCTTTGATGTGCTATAATGCTAGTTTTGAGTTATTGTTTGTTGTGGTTCCGTTTTCTTGATTTGCATGTTTTGTTTTGGGCTGGTAATTGGATGTGAAGTCATGCTTTAAGAAACTAGAGCCTTTGCATGTTGTGTGGTGTTGCATGTGGCAATAGCTTCTAGTTTTGGTGCGTTTTTAAGTAATGAGCTCATGTGGTTCAAGTCTTGCATCCATTGTAGTACTTTAGCTTGGATTTCCAGAATTAGAATTGCTGGACCTTCATTGTTTTTCGATTTTATAGAGTTTTTTGTGGTTTGAATATGGTGAAATTTCTTCATGAAAATTATTCAAAACATTTTGATCTACGACATACTGTACTTTCAAATTTTTCTAAGGTGAAATGGTTAGTACGAAAGCCTTGTCATTTACAATATTGAATTTGTCCAATGTGGGAAAAACAGTGATCCGATCGTCTTCTCAAATTTTTATAAAATTTTTCCTTTTGAATTTGACCATACTTCCTTCACAAAACTTGTAGAGGATATCCATATTTTCAACATATAAAAATTCTAATTTTTTTTTTTGTGAATATTTGGATTTCGAAATGGGTTTTCCTTTACAGTCATTGAATCTATTGAACGGATGAATTTTTGGGTTATCTTCATCAAATTATTGCTCTTTCCATAGAATGAATTAGACTTGGCTTCCTTCATGCAAATGTTATTAAGGTCTTCTTTATACATATAATATTTTTATAATTTTTCGAGCTCATTTAGTAATGTATTGATACTGATTTTAAAAATTGCTTGAAACTGTTCAATTTCGTCCATTTTTGGAAATTCATGAATTTCTATTCAAGCCTTGGTGAGGTTCGGTTTGTGATGGGTCTCGGTGGTCGCAGGTTCGATTAGTGTTAGTAAAGTCGGGTTGTTGACTTCAGGAGCACCGGTATTAGATGGTGTCAAGTCTTTGACTGCATGATCATTCCATTAGTGTCGAGTCTTTGATTGCATGATCGGTTCTACTGAGGCTAGTTTGGTGTTAAGTCTTCGAGGTATAGTGTTTTGACTTGTGTAGCAGAGGTCAAGTTCTTAAGTACATGATGGTATAGGTCCTTGCATATGTGTGATATGGTCATTGTTTGCATGCTTAAGCCAAGACAAATGGTGCATTGATTGTGTGTTTAAGATATTGTGTAATCAATATAGTGGAAAAGCATACCAATAATGCCCCGTGGAGTTAGAGTGAAATTTGAGATGCCTAGGGAGAGTGTACCCGGGTAGCCTAGGGAGAGCATAACCTTGATGCCTCGGAAGGGATGCCATGGTTAATAGACAATGAAGCTTACGTGGCCTGGAGAGCATATTGGCATACACCATGATGGACCGTAATGTGCATTGGAATTCTACTAGACGGGAGTATTCCTCCTTATTGGTTCATTGAGCGCACCGACCATGTGTCTTGAAGTGGAAACAAAAATTAAAAACTAAAATTGTGTGAATTGTGTATGTGTGCCTGATTGCATTGTTCATCGAGGTCGATAGGTTTTTATGACGTGAGTTTGGTCGTGAGTCTAGAATAGAGTTTTGGTCTTGTCGGCCTAGTTCATTAGTCCTTAGCATAATGTCCTATAGTCCAATTTTGGGGTAAGTGTGCCACGTATCTTAGGCCTATTTTTCATTCGTGTGAGGGGTGGATAGTATGGTGTAGTGTTTTTGATATTTCATTGCTGGGCATTAGCTTACTCTTGTGATTATTCATATTTTTCATATCCTTAGACATGGATGGGATTCCTACCACTCCTATTGCAAGTTACAGCACCCTAGTTTAGCTTGAGGGGCAGCCGTACAAGTTTACTGATCTGCGCTTTCCCTTTATCTTTTTTTGTATGCTACATGACTACACTCTGAATAGATGCAGGTCCATCGACCAGCCATGTCACTTACCGCTTCGTGGCACTCTATGCCAACATTAGAGGATACCTAAGTGGTCCTCTGCCTTTACTTGAGGACGGTATCAGTAGTGACAATGAAAACGATGCCAATGGGAAGCTGTAGGAGAGGATGGCGATGAGAGGTGGCGGGGACCCATTTTTGAGACACGGTTTTGGCATTTTTGGTGTGACATTCTGAATTTTCGATTTTGTCTCGATAATACGAATTGGGCTTTTCGTCAACATGCCTATGGTCCTTTTTCTTTGAGTTGGCCACTTACTAGTTAACTGACCTATCAGGTAAAGTCGTTAAGGGATATAAATGTGGCAGACTTGAGAATTCGATCAGAAATCGGTTGCTTGACCGTGCTAATCGGCAAGAGTCAATACGACACCATTATAATCGATTAGAGACCGGGGATAGGTCGATTCGATGGAATGGCGTAATTCAATGGTGGGTGATTCCACCTGATTGCAAAATTCGTGTTGAACGGCACTAACCTAATTTTCTATCGATTCTATATTCGGTGTCCATAATTGAAACCTTGAGATTTTTACGATAACCAAGGGTCACCGATGAGTTGAAGATGCACAAACGTGGATTGAAAATTATCAACCATGGGTCAAACACGATAAAATCCCTAAAAGCTACTCGATAGGTTAGGTCGCGCTAAAATCACGTCCGATCGATTTTAACCATGAAATTGAACTCGGTTTTGGGAATCGAGCGTTCAAGCTTGTCATGATTCATTTATAGGATGTCGTCTCATCTTTCGGAGAAATTTCGTCGAGTCCGGAATTTTGCAGAAAAATCGAATTTTGGACAATTCGGAAAAGGAGCGGAAATTCGGATGGGGATAGGGTGTGTTATTTGGCTGCCCTATTTGGTTTAATTTTGGGAAATTGAAGTTAAGAAAGTATTTGTGAGACAAGGGATGAGCATAAGAGGACTTTGTGACAAGGTGATGAGTGTTTAGGATATTTCCCCTTGACTTTCATCCCCCCCTCTCTCTCTATAATTTCCTTTCCTCCTGCGCACGTTCAGCTGCCCATCTCCCCTTCTACTTCTTCTTCTCACCTTCTTCTTTCATTGGCTTCATCCCCTTTTTTTCCTTGCTGCCAACCCACCATTTCCCCTCCTCACGCCTTCTTCAACCACGGCACCATCCCACTAACTTATTCCCTTGGCTACCGAACAACTCCAGTATCATCTTCACGCTTGCCAGTCATCACCACCTGCTGCTCCATCTTCCTGCACGCCATTACCAGCATCATCTCACACCTTCATCATCCCACCTCACAGCCACGCCTAGCACCACCATCAACAACACCTGCTCAGTCCGCCAACTCCACAGCCCAGCAGTCACCTCCACCAAAACCAATCCACTAAGTCGAGCTGGACAACGGCCAGCAACTTAGCTCCAGAACCATAACTGAAGCCAGCTTGGCCGTGAGACTTGTGGGCCGTTTTTCAGCCCCGGTCGAGCCCCCGTTAGAGTTGCCATAGACACAGGATCTCACTGTCATTGTGCCATCGTCGCTATTAACCCGTTTGCTCGTTAATCCGGAGAGTTAACTTTCTAATCCTTGATTAGGTTGTTAATTTCACTTAGGGGATTAGATTAGTGTTAATTAACATGATTAAATTAATATTAAGCTAGATTAGCCTTAACATAGATTAGCGTTAATCTATTTTGGTTAGATTAGCCTTAATATGGATTATTATTGATCAAATTGGTTGGATTAGCACTAATGATGGTGGTTTAGTCCAATTTAGTGGATTTCACTCGGATCTGATTACTGGACCCTTGCCGTTTGCCATTTTTGTGGATCAAAATGTGTTACGATTTTGAGTTTCTTCCTTCATGAAAGATGTTCTAGACATCTTCAGCTATGATATATATTTTACTCAAGATTTTTATGGATTTAAAAGAATAAGATTTCAGCTTCGTCATTTCAAAACAGAATCTCGGATTGTGCTAGAACTGGTGACCTTTAGGTGTTGCAAGGATTTTTATCAACTCTTAGAGTTCGGTTTTCAAAAGAGTATATTCACAAAAGTTGTTCCTCATATCTGTTAGTTTAACATAGTCAAATTTCAGATCAAATGGATATGATTTGGACTTTGAACCCAACCGGTTTTGGAAACTAGACTTTCTGGAAACGAACACAGTTTTTGTAATGGTTTGGGAGATTTACTGCTCTTAATCTAGAAGGATCTAGGTTAGGATTTCTTCATGAAAAAATGTTCGTTTTGATGTCCTCTAGAACATATTAAAATTTGGGAATTTTCTGAGCTCTTTTGATTAGGTCTATGGATTTAAACTTGGAGATGCGTGAGTGGCCCGGTTTCTGCCGGTAATGGTCTGTAGTGATTTTGTGGTTGTTCTTGGCATCTTGCTTGCTGGATAATGTTGATTTGGTGCTTTGGTTCACCTTCGGCACGCTTAGAACGTATGCATGATAATATGTGAGCGGTTGTTCCATGGTGATGGTTTATTGTTATTGCAAAATGTGACCTTTTGGACTATTAAATAGAAAATAAATGAGGTATTGGGTTGGACACCAAAAATTATTTGCCTAATGAAATAATGAGGTTTTAAACTAGGTGCGTGCAAAGTTTGACGGATTAATTTTGAGTACGTGAGCACCTATGAATTTTTTTCTTAAACGTTTGAACAAAAAAAAAAGGGAATTACTAAGGTTTGTTTTCAAAAGAGGGTGGTTGGAAAAGAAATCAGAAAAGAAATATGGTCTCGGGTTTGGATGCCAAGTTTTATGTGCTCAATAAAACGAGGAGATTTTATACGAGGTGCATGCAAAGTTTGGTGGGTTAATTTCAAATACGGGACCCCGTACGAATTTATTTCGGAAGGTTTGCAAAAAAAAAAAAAGAGTTACTAAGTTTATTTTAAAAGGGTATTTTGGTGTTTTGGCTATATGATGGAAGGTAAAAGGTTGACCTGATTGATGAGATGCCTGTATGGTTAGATTAGTTAAGTAGTTCAGTTTAATTAATCGTAACTTATTTAATTACTCGCGATTTATTTAATTAATTTTAATTAGTGTAAATTGTACCGGGATAACCGGTTAATGGAATTTATCAGCGTGGTTGAATTGATTCATGAAATTGATTGCTAAATTGTGCAATTGAGAGCTCGATTGTCGATCTAGACTATTATTGCAAAAAGTGAATTTTGAAAATTTAATCAGAAAAAATACCGAGTGTCGGTTTTTGATGCAAAAAAAAATGTTTATATAGTTCATGAAATCGTAGAATTTTGAAATGAGAGGGTACCATGCCTACGGGTTTGATTTAAAAGCATGACCACGCATGATTATTTACTGGGATGATTTTTAATACGAAGAAAATTGGCTAAGTCCATTATTTAAAATGGAAGTATTTGAGTGCAAAGCACAATATCCTTGGCCAAGTGTGAATGTGCGTGTGGTCACTATCAGAACTTGTCACCCAGTGGGAGTTTGGGGACGATGCCTGATTTTATCGGATGCCCGGCAGGAGTATGGAAGCCGGTCACGGTAGAGGTTGGACCGCTATCCCTTTTTGGGATGCCGTCCAGGCGAGAGTTCTAGACATTGCCGTGTCCACTGGGACAGGACAGTGCCCGAATTTTATCGGATGCCCAATAGGAGTCTAGATGACCACCGACTGGGGAATTGGCCATGGCCGATGGGCCGTAATAACTAGAACACACATGAGTGGATGAGATAGCCGCGCTTGATTATGTGGCAAAATTGTGTGGCATGGTATGTGATGTGTCATAACGGTTTTACCTTATAATTGGGACTCATGTGAATATTTGATGGATCAAATGAGGTGTTCCAGTTATTAAGCATGCTTGTGATATCTATAATGCATATATGGTGCACGAATGTGCAAAGACGCGCCCAAGCGAGGTAAGTTCTGGATGGTGCCTGTTTATGACACCTCTGAGTGAATTCTCGTCCTAATCGGGATTTAGGGTGTTGACTCGCTGAGATTTTATCTCTGCCCGTCGTGGCTTAAACATTTTCAGGTCCTTAGTATGGAGATACCGGAGGGTGTCGTGGAGGATCCAGAGCCAGAATCGAAGGGATCCGGAGTATAGGTTTTCCGGTAGTTATTTTTGGGACATAACTTGATGTACAGACCTGTAGGACTGACTTGTCTTGTATAGAAATAGTAGTTTGTGAAAATTGGTTGTCCTACTTTTCTATCCCATGTTTGATTGTTGTCTGGGTATATGTTTATGAGTTCGCTTCCGCATGTGCATAAAATGAAAAGGGTCGACGATGCTACCTGGGAACGTTGCAAATTTTAGTCGACCGCCGAAGGATGTGCGCGTGCCCGGGATTCGGGCGTGACATTTGGAGATCGAGCCATGTGTAGATGGGTGATAGATTGTGGATAGTACGAGGGTATAGATGATGGCTGAGTGGATAGCTTGTGGGAGCAGTATATCCTTTTGACCTTCCAGTATAGCCCCGTGATCACCTATGTTCATAAATAATATAAGAAATGAAAAGCTGTTGCTTGTTTCTCTCTAGTGTTCATCCTTTATAAGTCTTATTTGCTTGATGTTTAAATTCGTCTTTGGCATGTGCTAAAAAGTGAAAGATTAATATATCGTGTTAGAAAAGTGGCGGATTGGGACGTGCCGGCTCGTCATAGGGTATAAGGATGGTGTTATAGGGTATAAATTATGAAATCCTAATACTAAAAGTATCATATACAACATAAATATGGTGTTCAGAGAATCTACAACAAATCAGATTGTTTCACAAGATCTTGAAAAACCACATACAGTTGACTTCGATGTTGGTTTGAAGGAAAAAATAGAGGTTACACAAGTTAGAATAGATCAGATTCTGAAACTGATGAGCTTGATGGGATGGATGATATAGTCGATTATGAAACCAAATTTGAAGATGAAACACTGCCTGAATTGGTCTTAAGAAGGTCCACACGGCTGAGAATGTGACATCCAAAATTTTGCCCACCTATTTAGTGATAACTAAGTAAAGATTAAGGTTGGTTATGGTCGAGGTGGAAACATAAATCTCTTGAGACATCTTTGGAAATTCACTTGGTATATTTGGTCCAAGAACATTGCAAAAATTCATTCGGACAAATTGTAGAATATAGTTTTGACTATATTCTCGTGATAAATAGAAATATTATGGCCAACTAAATTAATATGGCCATTATACCCTAAAGAATGCCTTATATTATATTATGTATGATTAAATTAGGATAAGATAAGCCACCATTAAGCCCTAATCACACCATGGCTGGCCACCACCACCTAATTTTAGCCCTAAAATCTCATTTTTGCCCCTAAAAGATCAGATGCATGTAATCATGCATGAATAGTGGTTTAAGAGTCGTTGGGTTCTCTACCAATATCATGATTTCTCATGCAGTCCTTTCACTAACACATATAGGTTTCCCATAAGGCTATCGCTGTAGCTATCTAGTCTTAAAAAACTATTAGCTGCTATTATGATATCTAACCCAGTTTTTTAACTATGACATCCTGGAATTTCAATTCTGTTTTCAATTAAATAAATCGGGTCTTTCATCGACACGCCTATAGTGCTGTTGTTAAAGCTGATCATTCCTGAGATAACTAGACCATCCGGGAAAGTCATTAAGGGATTTTAACAAATTAGACTTGAGAATTCGACTAGAAATCGACTACTCGACCGTGCTCATCTGCAGAGATCATTACGGCATAGTAAAGATCGATTAAAGATCAGAGATAGGTCAGTTCGACTGAGATGTGTGGCTAAACGTGGGTGATTCCACCAATTTGCAAAATTCACGTCGATCGGCACTAGACTGATTTTTCTATCGTTTTGGTACTTTGTGTCCGTATTTGAAACCTTAAGATTTTCACGACCACCAAGAGTTGCCAATATGTCGAAGAGGTTCATTGTAGTTCGAAGAAAATCGACCATGGGTCATTTGTATTAAAAATTTATGAAAGCTACTTGGTAGCCTAGGTTACGCTAAAATCGCGCTAGATTGAAATTAACCGCGAATTTGAATCCGATTTCAGAAATTGAAAGTTTTGCTATTTCACGAGTCATTTTAGCAACGTCAACTCATCCTCCGAAGATTTTTTTGCAAACCGAGATTTTTGGCGAAAAGTCGATATAGGGCCGTTTTCGACTGGAAAATTCAGAGGATTGTTTTTTATCGCATTATTGGGATGCGAGTTGGTTCTAATAGTGAGGAAAAATACCAATTTGATTGTGAGTACGATGGTGGAATTTTTTAGGGTCGAATTGAGTCGGTTCAAGAAGGAATTGAAGTGGAATTGAGGGGAAAACACTCCAAAATTTGTAGCCCCAATGCCCTCAACATTTTGGACCATCTTAATGGCTTCTAAGGCAAGCTAATGGTTTGGAAAAACTGCAGAGGAAGCCAGCTATCAAGGTGGGGTCAAGCCAAAGGGACAAGAAGATAGAAGTGAAGCAAGTGGCCCCCTCCAAACCAAAGTTGTCTCCCTCTTCTCCTTCCTTCCATCGACCCCTCCATCTCTAGCAAGGTTGAAGTTCCAAAAATTGCAGAGAGAAGCCGAGCAGCCCCCCCTTGCCGTCGAGTAGCTCGCCAAGCCGCCGGAGTCCCCCTCGCGCTCCGTCGCTCGCCCGTCGCTGCCACTGGAGTCTCGTGAGCCCTGCTACACCGTCCCGTCTCCTGTCACACCCAACCGCCTTTCTTCGCATCCCCTGGCCGTCATGGAGGTCACTTGAGTTTGTTTCGCCGCTGTCCAACAGCCGCTTGGACTTGCAACCGCATCGTCGCCCGTCCCTGCCCGTTTCGGCCCCAACCGCCATCCTTTGTCTAGCCTTGTTCGGTCCAACCACAGAACCGAACCCCTCTTAGCCCACCGTACACTGTTTAGCCCATTCCCGAGCCCTTCCAGACCTCGCACGGTGCCCTTGCTTTGGAGGTTGTGGCCCATCTTTGCGTCCCCGTCGAAGTGAATTCATTAGATCGCAAAACTGGTGAGTTTACTCATTAATCTCCGCATAGGGAGTTAATTATGCTTAATGGTTGATTAGTTTAGGCTATGTACGGATTAGGTGGTTAGTTAGAATAAACTAGTAATTTAATCGTTCGATATTGCATGTTAGGTGGTTAGAGTAGTGTAATTAGCAAGTAGATAAGCTGTAGTATTTATCTAGATAGGTTCGGAAATTTTCTAGGCCCGTTTTGGTATTTAATTTAAGATTTTTCGGCCTAAGTTGCATTTTTGGTATTTATTTAATTAATTTTGGTAATTATTTAATTAATTATTATTTTCCTGAAATTAGACCGGGATAGTCGATGACCAGAATTTTGTGTTGATTGCAATTGTGTGTTTGGATTATTTATCCGGATGATAAATTGTGCAATTTGTGTGTTGATTGTAATTTTGGGTATTTATCCCAAAATCGGTTAATTTCGGTAATTAATTAGAAAATTACCGGGTGTCAGTTTATAATGCAAAAAACGTTTTTATCGATTATATAATTAATGAAAATTTATAAAATAAAGATATTATATTTTTGGCTTAGGCCTATCGTGTATGCACACATGATTATTTTTCCGAGTACTATGAAAACAGTGAAATGATCAGTGGATGAGTATAATATCTATAAATTAGCTTCGGTGAGCATAAATCAGTTTCGGTGAGCATAAATCAGCTTCGGTGAGTATATATCAGCTTCAGTGAGCTATACGATCTATCTATATTAGCTTCGGTGAGCTATACTATCTATCATTATTAGCTTAGGTCAGCAGTGATCGTTTCAAGGAAACGACTTGATAGATAGTATTGGTTAATAGATAGTATTGAAATGGTTGACCGAGAGACGGTCATGATGACATGGAATCAACTGGGTCGATTGAACGATGGCTCGATCTGATTAGATGAATTGATTTGTTGAAATGATTGATTGAATGATTGAATTGTACTGACTTGCAAGAAGGGACTGAGGCAAAGGTAAGTCCTCTGGCTTGTGCTTGTGCTTAGGCAGCCCTTAGGGCGTATTTCTTTCCTAGTTGGAACTTAGGGGATGAACTTGCTGAGACATCGTCTCACCCCGTTGTGGGATAACATTTACAAGTCCTTAGATGGCAACTCCTCTCAAGCATTTTGGATAGCTGAAGAAGGTCACTGAGCATAAGTGTTTTATTCTACTTCATGGAAACCTAAGGGGATGGGTCTATGAACTTGTGAGGTCCGTGGTCTGGGTTGATGCGGGTCTACCCCATAAGGTACTCCATCAATACATATCATGATATCGTAAGGAGCGGAATGGACAGAGAGAGGGTCCCATACCAAAGTCTGAGGTCTCTATGTATGTGTTGGAAGTAGCTTTCGGGAAAGGCACGGCTAACCCGCCAGGTGGTTCAGTGGTGGACCCGTGTCCGTTAGAGCCAGGGACCCCGGAGTATTCAGTCGAAGACTTGACTGATTAGAGGATCTGTAGCTCTCTATCCCCTCCCGTTTTGTAGACCTTGTATATAGATCGGCTAGTATTATAAATGACTTGTTATGATGTGTAAAGGTGTGTTGTGGTTTTGAAAAAATTGTGGCCCTACTTTTTTATCCCATCCTGTTGTTGTTTGGGGATTTAATTATTCGCTTCCGCATGCGAATTAAAAATGAATGGGTTGGTGACGCATCTTGGGACGTCGCTATTAGATCGACCACAGAGGGATGTGCACATACTCGAAGGATCGGGGCCTGACATTAACTATGGAATCCAAAGCTTCAACGACCCTTTTTTGATCCATCAATGGTCTTCTTCTAGGGCGTATTGAATTATCATCAAAGATGATACATCACCAACTCAATGTAACACACACTATCATCAGTGTAGATATCAAGTCACCATGCTAACCATCTTCAATGATGATATTGACCGAATGACTCGTGATGTTAAGACCAATTATCTTTCCATCTTCATCAATACCAAAGACTTCCAAGAATACTAGCTCAACTGGTCCTTCCAAGCTACCATGAGATACTACTCACATTGGTACTTGTTCTCCTAAAAGTCAAAGCCTACTTTCTCATCTTTGGTGATATATAGTTTTTTTTTTTTTATAATGATTAACCAATTTCACCATATGCACTCATCATGGTAAATATTAGTACCAAAGATAGTTTGGTAATCATCAAAATATCATAAATATGTTTTTCAACATCGTGAGCATCCACTGTCCAAGTTGCAATCATTGGTACTTGTTCTCCTAAAAGTCAAAGACTAGTATCTCGTCTTCCTTGATGTGAAGGATAATTGGTAATGATAATATATTTCACTATCTGCATTCATCATTGTACCTATTAGTGATACGGATAATTTGGTGATCATCAAAATCTCATAGGGATGTTTTCCAACACAAGGTACATAACATTTGATCTTTCCCAAAATTCTCTTCTTCTTTTTTCTTTTTAACCTTTCGAAGGTTATGATTCTTGTGGAGAGGCTAGAAGGCTCTCTTTTTCAATATTGAGATATGAAGGACAAGATTTCGGGATTCGTGTCTCCAAAATCCCAAAGGACAACAACACATCTTATTCTCTACAAGAACTAGCAGAGACCAGTGCAATTCACATGATTCAATTCATTTTAATTAATTCATTTCATTTCCTAACACTTTAAGTTCTCTTCTGGCTTAATCTAATATGCTTTCATTTTCTCTTGTTTTTCAAGTCATGAATTTTTTGCAATGTTTGGTAGATTGGAAGCAGCTAAATTTGCATAGGCAACAAAAGGTGGATTAAGGAGGGGAAAATATTTGATAATTTGTACTGTCATGTTGTTTCTTGTTCATGATATCAGGAAAGAAAATTGAAATTGAACAAGACAATCTCTAGGTAATTTGGGAAATTTTCAAAAAAAGTTATAATATAGGGTTGCTTTTCCAAAAGAGAGTTTAAAGTAGACATTATTTCAAATGAGACCCTGAAGTAGCCAATTTAGTTTCAAATAAGGTCTTGAGCTCATCAGTCAGCCAATATTTGCCGACCAACAAGCACATACATCTCAAGAAAGTGGCATGTGCATCTCACGCACCTCTCAAGGTCGTGGAGCCTCCATCAGGCTAGCGATGGTGCCATGTAATTGGGTGATACAAATTATTTGGTAACCACTTAACAAGGATGTTATCAGACTAGTATAACAGAATTAAATGAGAACTTTAATAAGATGACAGAAAGAGACAAATATTTGAATAGACCTTGTGGCATCCTCAGTTCTGACCCGATTTTTCAAAATGGAATTGTTTCGGCAAGCAATCGTCGGACGAGATTGTCTTGAGGATCAATAGGCCATGAAGACATCGAAAAAGGGCATTTAGGGGCAAAAACTCGATTTTTCATCGGCAAGGACATACGAGTACGAAAAAGTGGAAAAAAGGACCACGGATGGGGATCTAATGGGCCCAAGCCCAAGTGGGCGGCCTAAGGGCCACATGCCCAAGGGGTGGGCGGCCAAGGGAGGCCCATGGGCCTCTCAAGCCCATCAAGCCCTCTTTTGGCACAAGCTTAGCATCAAATGCATGAAAAGACATGAATAGTGCATGAGTAGTGTGAGATCTTGGTGAAAGGACCAAAATGTTCTTTCGTTGGACGAAAGACGAAAGGGCAAAAATGGAAATTGGGCTTGGAAGGGGGCAGCCATGCATTTGGGCGGCAAGAGGAGAGGATTTGAAGGCCATTCTAGACTAACCTAACCTAGGCTAGTCCCATCCTAGTCACTTGAGTATATAAATCCTCTAATTAATGCTAGATCTTGCTTCTTTCTTAAGCTACTTTGACGGACATGAGCCAAAGGGAAGTGATGGGGCATTAATGAAGACAAGACTTCTCTCTCCTCCCTTTTCCCCCCAAGACCACCAGCCACCCCTCTTCATCCCCTCACTCTCACCTTTTTCCTCTTCAAGGTGTCACATCCTCATTCAATGGAACCCTAGGTTTGAGAGATTTGGAAGATTTGGAGGGCAATGCATTAAATAAGAACAAGACCTCTCTTCTCTCTCCTATCTCTCCCTCTCACTCATTTCTTCTTCGATCTAGTCCCTTGCGAAGCTTGGAGGCCATGCTGACGTCGAACTGCCGCCGAACCGCCGTAGAGCCTCCGCCGGAGCCATGACCAGCCATTGTCCAGCTCCCTCATACACGGAGGACGCGTGACCAGCAACCCTCAGCTGTTGTCCAGCCTTGTTGTTCCCTTCCCCGACGTGTTTTGAAGCTTGAGTTGTTAGTGAGTGGTTTTCTAGCCTTTGATTAGGGCTTTCGTTGCATTTAAGGAGTAGTTTAGGACTTATGAGTGGTTATATGATGATTTGTTGATGTGATAAGCTATTGTTGAACTTATATAGGCTATCGAGTGTCAAACGATAGGTTATCTTGTTTAGGGTGATACGTTAACAGGTTATTATGAGTAAAGTTGATATATGATTCTATTATGCTGTAATATGATGACATGCTATTATGTGCCATTATGATTAGTAGTTGAATATGATATCTGGGTTATGTGCCATGTGGATTAATGGTTAAATATGATATTTGGGTTATGTGTCATGTGGATTTGTGGTTAAATATAATATTTGGGTTATGTGCCATGTGGGTCAGTGGTTAAATATGATATTTGGGTTATGTGCCATGTAGATTAGTGGTTACATGTAATATTTGGATTATGTGCCATGAGTATTAGTGGGTAAATGTGATATTGGGATTATGTGCCATGAGGATTAGTGGTTAGATGTGACCTTTGGATTATGTTTTACATGACATGATGACATACGGTAAATGAAGTTGTATATCGTATGAATATCACAAGAGTTAAATGAGAAAGATAAGAAATGGATTGTGTGATGGTATGCCCGTGTGATCACTTAAGACCCTAATGCGTTTTACGTGGGGTGTGAACCCGTCCTAAGGCATTTTACGTGAGACAATACCTGATTAAGTTCGGATGCCCCCAAGTCAACGGGATGCCGTGCTCGATGGGGTGAGACGATGCCCAATTACGCCAGATGATTGCAAACTTTTGGGTTGGCCTTGAGTCCTGAGTGGTCGTAATAATCTGGACAAATGTGTATGAGAAGTGCATGAGATTCATATATGTTTAGGTCTGGATTATTGCATGACATGAGCATGTGACGTAGATCATAATGCGCATTCGTATGTTTGGCTCGAAAGCATGATATACATATACATATACATATACATATACATATACACATACATATACATATACATATACATTATGACATTGCCTATGCATCTATGTTGATGGCCTTGAATAATAGATTTGTTGTTATGAGGATAGTGAGAGAAAAGCAAGAAGAGCGTTGTCATGTTTTGCCATTGATAGACAATTGCTTGTTTAGGGCGCTTCTGAGGTGAACGATTTCCCTACATGAGGTATAAGAAGTTTACTCATTGAGTATTTCTCATATTTGTTTGTTAAAAAGTTTATAGACCCTAAGCATGGCTGAACCGTTCTGACAGATTTGTTTTGGCCTCCTCGTCGAGCATAGTCAGGAGGTGATGGAGTACTCGGTAACGAGAGGGGCCAATGCGCACTATACGCGTTACGTCATGACCAACTAGGTCAATGAGGGCCTACCTAGCCTTGTACCATGCCGATTCGTGACCTGGTACTTTTGGATAGGTAGTGAGAGCCACGGTCCCATCCGTGGCTTCAACGGTCCGCCAGGTGTTGGAGGCTTTAGGGGCGCGACATCAGCTAGGATGCCAAGGATGGGGACGTTCCCGATGGGGAGGTGTCTGACTGCGAGATTGACCCTGCATTGATCACCGAGTCAAAGGCATGGATCCTAGAGTCCTTTGGGGCTTAGGTAATAGTGAGGTTGATAGCACTTTTTGGACCACCCTCGTCGTATTAGAGGTGTAGGTACCTCGAGCCCTTTTTGTAGGAAGTCTTGGCAAAGCGATTAGGTGTGTTGGAAGTGATGAAGCTAGTTGTTTAACCCTTGGACTCGTGGTGTATGGGATGTTAACTCGTAACACTTAATATCTCTGTTATTTGATGGTTGAAGATTTGTTTATGTTTTTGCTTGTGCATTTTAATGTTATCACGAATTGGGTCGGCGATACTTCTTGGGACATCGCAATCGAGTAACCAAAGAATAAGTAAAGGTTCGATGAGTGCGGGTTGTCATGCGGTCGTAAAGGTTCGGGGCGTGACATCCTTACCCGGTTTAGTATCATAGCATGATTATTACTTGGAGTGATAATGTGCGTTGAGACCTTTGGATAGTTAGATAGAATGCTTACGAAATGCATGTGATTGTTGATTGTCTCACTGATTTGTGATTCTGAATTCCTAACTATATTGTTGGGGATTGTGGAATCAGCTGTGAGTGGAGCTTAGCCCGGAATCGAGGATGCAATGAGGAAGGGCAACTCTTGGGCCAGCTAATGGCCGAGGTAAGGCACACGACCCCCAGTTTGATGGGATTTTGCAGACTCCGATACCAACCAAGTGAGGATGTCACACCCCGTACCTCTACGGCCGCACGACAACCCGCGCTCATCGAACCTTTACTTATTCTTTGGTTACTCGATTGCAACCTTTCAAGAGGCGTTGCCGACCCAATTTGTGACAACATTAAAATGCACAAGTGGAAACGCAAACAAATCTCTAACTATCAAACAACATAGATAGTTAAACACACACACACACACACACACACACACACACACACACACACACACACACACACACAAGCGTTATGAGTTAATATCTCATACACTGCTAGTCCAAGGGTTAAACAACTAGCTTCATCACTTCTGACATGCCTAACCGCTTCGCCATGACCTCCTACAAATAGGGCTTAGAGTACACCTATGCCTCTAATACTAGGAAGGTGGTCCAAAAAGTGCTATCAACCCCACTACTACCTAAGCTTTAATGGCCTTCGAGATCCATATCTCTGACTTGGTGATTAGCGTGGGGTTGATTTCAGCATCGGACACCTCCATATCGAGAACATCCCCATCCTTGGCATCTTAGCTGATGCCACCTCCAGAGCCTCTGACACCCGGTAGACCGTCGAAGTTGTAGATGGGACCATGGCTCTTGCTGCCCACCCAAAAGTACCAGGCCACAAATTGGTGTGGCACAAGGTTAGACAGGCACTTATTGATCCAAATGGTCGTGACGTGACATGTATAGTACGCGTCAGCCCCTCTCGCTACCAAGTATTATGTACCTCTTGACTATGCTCGATGGGGAGGCTAAAATGAATATGTTGGAACGGCTCAACCATTCTTAGGGCCTATAAACATTTCAACAAATAAATATGAGATAAACTTAATGAGTGAACTTCTTAGACCTTGCATAAGGAAGTCTCACCTCAAAAGTGCCCTAAACAAGCAATTATCTATCGATGGCAAAACATGGCAATGCTCTTCTTGCTTTTCTCTCACTATCCTCATAACAACAAATCCATTGTTCAAGGTCATCAACATAGACACATAGGCAATTCCATAATATATATACATACATAATATATATATATATATATATATATATATATATATATATATATATATGCTCTCAAATCAAACATCAAATGCGCATTATGGTCTAAGTCATGCGTTCATGCCACGCAATAATCCAGATCTAAACACATGCGAATCTCATGCACTTCCCATACACATTTGTCTAGATTATTACAGCCACTTAGGACCTAAGGTTGACCTGAAGGTGCACAATCATCCGGCGTAACCGAGTATCGTCTCGCCCTATCGAGCACGACATCCTATTGACTTGGGGGCATTCATATAAGGAGTTTCGTTTCAAAATCCATCCGCGAACGGCATCCCGTTGACTTAGTTCATTTGAACTTAATTCGGCATTGTCCTAATTAAAACGCCTCAGGACAGGTTCACACCTCGTGTAAAATGCATCAGGGTCTTAGGTGATCATATGAGCATACCATCACACAATCCATTTCTTATCTTTCTCATTAACCCATGTGATATTCATGCAATATGCAACTTTATTTACCATATGTCATCATATCATGTAAAACAAAACCTGAAGGTCATATCTAACCACTAATCTTCATGGCACATAATTCTAATATCACATTTAACCACTAATCCTCATGGCACATAATCCAAATATCACATGTAACCACTAATCCACATGGCACATAACCCAAATATCATATTTAACCACCAATCCACATGGCATATAATCCAAATATCATATTTAACTACTAATCCACATGGCACATAATCTAAATATCATATTCAACCATTAATCCTCATGGCACATAATAGCATATCATCATATTATGGCATAATGGAGTTGTATATCAACTTTACTCATAATAACCCGTTAACGTATTGCCCTAAACGAGATAACCAATCGTTTGACACTCGATAGCCTATCTAAGTTCAACAATAGCTTATCATGTCAACAAATAACCACTCATAAGTCCTAAACTACTCCCTGAATATAATGAAAGTCCTAATCAAAGGCTAGAAAGCCATTCACTAACAACTCGGGCTTCGAAATGCATCGGGGAAGGGAACAACAAGGTTGAATAGTAGCTGAGGGCTGCTGGTTGCGCGTCCTCCATGCGTGAAAGAGCTAGACGATGGTTGGTCGTGGCTCTAGTGGTGACTTGGTGGCAGTCTGGCAATGGTTCGGCAACAACACAGCCTCCGAGCTTCGCGAGGGACTAGATCGAAGAAGAAATGAGCGAGAGGGAGCTCTGGTGAGGGTTGCATAGCATCGAACAATCCTTGAGGATGCCGGTCGATTAGCTTGGATAGCGGTTTGGAGGAGCAAAAGGGCGGTTCGGCTTTAGGGTTCAACGGACGGTCGCTGACGAGGAAAACAAGTGAAGAACAAGTTGAGATGAAGATGAAAATGGAGGTAGTGGATTTGGTGGTGTCAAGAGGAGAGAGAGGGTGAGTTTGAGAGTTCAAGTGAGCAAAAATAAAAGTGAAAGTGAGAGAGGGAGGGTGAGCCAATGGTGAGGGGGAGAGATAGGAGAGAGAAGAGAGGTCTTGTCCTCATTTAATGCATTGCCCTCCAAATCTTCTAAATCTCTCAAACTTAGGGTTCCGTTGAATGAGGATGTGACACCTTGAAGAGGAAAAACGTGAGAGTGAGGCGATGAAGAGGGGTGGCTAGCGGTCTTGGGAGGAAAAGGGAGGAGAGAGAGAAGTCTTGTCCATTAATACCCCATCACTTCCCTTTGACTCATATCCATCAAAGTAGCCTAAGAAATAAGCAAGATCTAGCATTAATGAGAGGATTTAGGCATTCAAGTGACTAAGATGGGACTAGAGTAGGTTAGGTTAGTCTAGAATGGCCTTCAAATCCTCTCCTCTTGCCGCCCAAATGCATGGCCGCCCCTTCCAAGCCCAAATTCCATTTTTGCCATTTTGTCTTTAGCCCAATGGAAAGATATTTCGGTCAATTAACCAAAATCTCGCACTATTCAAGTCATTTCGTGCATTTAATGCCAAGATTATGCCAAAAGAGGGCTTGATGGACTTGAGGGGCCCATGAGCCTCCCTTGGCCGCAACCCCTTGGGCTTGTGGCCCTTGGGCTCAGGCCCATTGGGTCCCCATCCGTGACCCATTTCCACTTTTTTGTACTTGTATGTTCTTGTCGATGAAAAACCAAGTTTTTGCCCCTAAATGCCATTTTCCAATGTCCTCGTGACCTATCCTCAAGACAATCTCGTCCGACGATCCTTTGTCGAAATAATTATGTTTTTAAAATTCAGGTCGGAATGATGATGTTACGTCTTGTGAATTCGATAAATCACAATTATTGATCATAGGAGTTCCCTTTGCAAGCACACGTGATTAATAGAATCAGTCCACAAAAGAATTTCCCGACAAAAAAGTTGGGCGCCAAAGGCTTTGAGTTGTCTTTGTACAGGATAATGCATAGCAATCACATTCAATGCCCAATCTTCGAATCATATGTCAAATCTAAATGAGAAGTTAGGCTGAATCTCTCCGGTTAGGCCGGCGCTCAAGTGCAATGTCTTTATTATCCGGCATTCAATTTAGGAAGTTGGAAGGTTCTTGAGTTCTCATTGCTTGCAGGAACATCTTAATTGCTTTCTGTCCAATCGAAGTTGCAGATCTAAATGACCGTGACCCTTTGGAAAGGAATTGCAAGTCCCGTAATTTTCTCGTGGCCAACAAAAGTCCCACGAAATCTAGAGACTCTAGCTTCAGGCAATCCACGAAGTACGAATGCGTCGAATGGTCAACTCATTATGGATAGAAAAATCCTTCCATGAACTGTGCATTGGAGAGCAAGACAACAGGATCATATTCGTCGAAGAAAAAACACGATTCAATGTACTCACGTACAGTCAGGAAAGAGAATTGGCGTCACCATCAGTAACATAAAAGCCGTGCAAGAAAGAAGCAAACATATATGAATTTGTCAAGTAAAAGGACAACTAGCGATTGTAGCAGAACAACCCTTTTTAACAGATGGCGATTGCTCCGAAGGGTGTTTTGATGTGAAACCAACTAAGCATATGTACTGTATTTCACCCACTTTTTTGAATTCTCAACCCGAACCACAGAAGTAGGCCATCTTATTCTGTACAGGTACAGTAAGTACAGACCGTAGTAGCTTATGGCTAAGTTGAGCCCCGAGCCTAGAGTATTCATGATATAACCATTTCCACAATACATAAATTCCTCATTTATCGGTCTATAAACTGCTGATGATAGATCTTGTTACAATGGATCGCAGGGGTTTTGCTAGCATCAATATAGAACAAATATAAAAGCTGCCGATTAAATAACATATTTTATTTAAAAGAAGAGCTAACAAACCAGTGGCCATCATCTTAAATAGATGAAATTATGATTTTGATTGCATACATTCCCTAGTAGTGCGATAAGATCCAGTTCTATATAAATTGTTATAATTTGATGCACAATCACAAGAAAATAAAGAGTAAAAGTGAGAAATAGAATTTGAGACATAAAATTTTATCTTGATTCACCTTTAAGCTAAGGCTATGTCCAATAGAAGATTCTACCATAATTAGCACATTGCATCTCTCTTATATTCCTTAATTATTAAAAAAAAAAGATTATATATACCTAGTAGCTACTCATGGACCCAAGCCAAAACTTGGCCTTTTTGGATGGCCTCTTGGATCCCCCTTCGCTCAAGAGGAAGCGAGACTCTCATGGCTTCCCATCGATGGGGAATTGAATTACACTCCAAAAAGAACACTATGGCACCGTCAAAACCCCACATATTGTGGCAGCAAAAGTAAGAAAGCTTTTTTCCTCTTACACCGTTCAGAGCCAAAAATCCTATTTTGGAGAATTAAGTGATAGTCATGGGACCAGTTATAATTGGGCCACTGGAGATGCAGGTAACATTGAAGGTCCCTTTGAGTGGATCAATGATACTCCCCTCATAAATTGCATCTCATGTGCCAGGTCAAAAGAACATGTTATGAGATAGATATCCCATATCTTGCAAAGATGGCGTCCTTTATGGCATTGGTCTTCACTCACCACTTAAATTACACAGTCCATGCACAAAGGATCCAAGGGGTGTTTTGCCTCGATTCTTTTCCTTGGAGCATGAAATAATTCATGAAGGGTTAACAATGGAAACAATACTGGTGTAGGTATATGACAGATGTGGCAACATTGGCCACGTTCAAGTACATTTTCTAGTATTAGCCTACCATTCCTACCAGTGTGCTTTACATGTTTAGAACAACAATTGAGGAAAGATAATCTCAAAAGTCGGAAATATTAATAGAGATGATACCCTCCTTATACCTGCGTTTCACTTAATTTCTTTGCTTTATTTTATTTTTTTAAAGTCTTGCGACTTACACAATTTATCTTTTTTCAACCTGAAACCTTCGAGATTTTCAAAACTTATATATATTTACAGATAAGTTCGCATTTGATTCTTTTTATAAGTTTTGAAAATTTTGAATAGTATTTTAAATATTTGTGGGGAAGCGAAAGAAAGACTTCGCTTTGCTTCTAAGAGTCCTAAACTCACAAGCATACATCATTCAGTGTGTTTTGGATACACTACATTACCATGTTCATGAAACATGAAACTCTCAATCAAACATCAAATGTGGACTCGCCGTTCTGGAGATGAGACATTGAGATAGAATTTAGCCACCTCGAAATGAGCAAGCGTAGTGGCTGAGCTAGAAGTGCAGAGGCAAAGCCCAACCGGAGTGTCCGTAAAAGCCCACATTTGGTCGCCCTAGCTTAAGGTCAGTCGGAGGAAGGGCCTATTCGTTTATGTTTTTAAAAACTAAAAACAGTTTCTTGTTTTCACATCAAAATTTAAACATACTATACATATTTCAATAAATTACTAAATGAATATATGCAAATATGCATCTCAACATCTGTATATATCGACAGTTCCATGTGCTTAAAGTTAAGAAAAAGTCAAGACTGTATGCACTCCCCGATTTGGATTAAGCGAAATATAAAAAGTTATGTAGTCACTCGTTTCGGCTTTTTTCTCATCACTAATTCTCATGATAGAAATGTCATTGATCGACAAAATGAACGCTTGAAAAAGAAATTATTTATCCACTGGTTTTGACAACAAAAATTCGGGCTCCTAAGACAAACTGTTCACGGAAAAACTCCACCTTTGATTTCCTTTTGTTTTTTCAACATCCAGTGTCATTGGAAATTCAGACATAAGCATCATGACATGTCTGAGTTCAAAGCTGGCGTGTATACTCTGGTGTCATAAAATAAATTCCATATATTTTAGGTTCTCGGATAATGCCATCTAAACTTTCTCCAATGTCATGATTAAAGCTAATAACGAAAACGAAAGAATGGACACACGATTCTTCCATGTGAGAATTTATCTGCAAAGGGGGTTATCCGCCTAGTACAAAGGAGAGGGCTAAAATCCACCAGTCATTACTCTTATTTGCCCTTAAGTGGTCTAGAGATCAAGTCACCAAACTGTATCAAGTCACCAAACTGTTCTACACATTAAATTTACCTGCTGTTCTCTTTTTAGGTTGAAATTCGCCAATGCTGTTAACATACAACAAATGTGGCACGATGTGATTGTCACATGGTCCTAAATTTCGCATTTCCTGAGATTATTGGGCATATTTTACTGAAAGTCCGTAGGATGCCAAAAAAAAATGGAGGAGTTATGTATTTCGCAAGATTGATATCAAAATCTTTTATAAATGCGTTTTGCTTCTAAAGAGACCTAAACTCGCAAGCACTCATTATTAAGTGTGTTTTGAGTACACTCACCTACCATGTTCATGAAACTTGAACCTTTCAATCAAACCTCAAGTGTGTGTGTCATGCCGTTATCATGCCAGTCTTGATAAATATTACTGCATATAGCATGGTTGGAAAAGAGAAACCAAACACATGCCGACCTCTTTGTTTTTATCTAAGACATGAAAAAGTGATAATGATGGGTTTATGAAAAAGAGTCTCTCTAAAAAGCCTTTTTCTCCATTCATGCACTTTAGCACATCTATCAATAATGTACTAATGTAGCACATGATATGATTCCATTCCTAACGTTGTGCGAACTAGAAGAATTTCTCTACTTATCATTACCAAGAGAGAGATGATTATAAAATGACTCCAGCAATTTCTGTAGCAGTACTTTTTTCCGTAGGCACGATGATTTGTAGGTTCATTCCAGAGCAAACCCTAGTTTATGACAGCCCAAAATGCACCCATTCGCAAATCATTATCAGTCAAACATCTGTCATTAAAAAAAAAAATTGTACTCGAATGCTGTTTTGACAGATTACCGAGCAGGGTCACATCCTCGTTTCCGAATTCTCACTGATTAGTTATAGGCCGTGCAATGAACTCGAAAGTGAGTTTAGGTGGCGAGTCACCTTTTGACAAATACCAATAACGCCAAACGTCTTGACTTTTGGTCCTCCTCAGTTTCATTTTTTATCTATATTTTCCCCACAAATAGCCCATTTTGTCATCTTATACACACCGAGAAATTAGTCGCGCATGCCCTTTCTTTTTTGCAACTTTATGAGAAACATTGGTTGCGTGTAAGTATAAGTAAGATGTCTTTCTTTTGGAGTTCCGGATGTATTTAGAGGATTATATGATTTTTCTCCTGGTTAAGTCCTAAGACTTATTAACCCTTTTCCCCTTCTCCTTTTCATCCTCTCAAGTTACAATCCACTTCAAAGTATGATCATGTACAGAGTGGCGACCTTTACAAACATGGTTATAGTATAGCCTTCTAGAGAGGGCAACGAAGTGAAATTTGTTAGTGAAAGCTACAATATCCAAACTATTATCACTTGAGTAAAAACCCTATCTTTTGCGTAAACTCATCTTTCCATTTGTTCAAGACATATTTGTTACCCTATCATTAGGGAACATAGTTCGACTAGAGAAGTTGATAAGTGCATTATTCACAAACTGAGAAACACTTTATGAAGTGACTAGTGAAACACTCCATTCAGTCCATTTTCTATTAGTTTAAATTGGGAAAAATATTTAACTAATATGGTATCGGAAGATAGGTCAAGGGTTCAAATTCTGACAATTCTTCTCGATTTTCTCATGCTTGGTGCGATTACATCCACATCTTATCTTGCGCGTGTAAGGGACTGGCTTATTCGAGAGAGGGGAGAATGATATTTATTAATCATACCTAGTAAATAAATGGTTTCATTTTCAATGCACTAATTTGCTTTTTGTGACATGGATAATGTTTTGAAAATGACAAACTCTCTTTTCTATTATTTAACATATGTCCTGAAAATGACAAACTCTCTTTTCTATTATTTAACATATGTCCTTGGACTGCTTCTTAGTAAAATCCATATACCATGCATACATTGTTTGGTTATCAGTATAAAATTCCTAAGCATCTGTTTTTCCTAACGTTGACAATGCAACCTCCATGGCATTGTTCAATGTTTATACACACACCCATGACCCAACGTAACGCACAGGCACACATTATTGATCTGCTTCTCATCAATACCTTTCATCCAATTGTCAGAGGGACTTCAAGAAGGGTCCAGCCAATAACTCAACTACACATAGGCACTATTCATCTGTTCCCCATAACCAGGGCATCTTGGGGTCACATGGGAATCCATGTGATTTCATAGTTAGGCCACATCCAACCAATGATCGGTCCCATTTACAAACATTAAATTACCAGAAAAAAAAGAATATTCAATCAACAATAAAATAATATACTCATCAATTGATTTCTCTCGTTCTTTCCCCTTGTTCTTCCCAAGACAGACCACCACCTTCAGTGTGGCTCGACCCTCCATGCGGGGACCGATTCTCAAAGGCCTAAAGAGCACACCTGTTAGAAAGAAAATCTCTCAGTCTCCTGACACGTGTGCCTCAGGACCATCCCTTTGATAACATGGATCTGACAGGCCATTGCAGGATTGGCGCAAGGTTCAAATTTTTATTCAGATGACCAGCTAACCACAGATTTGAGTCACGATTTGTGGGTTGATAGGTATATTCTAAAGCATGCACGCCATTTATTTAGTGTTCGCTAACAGGGCCTGGGTTGGTGGAAACAAGAGGGTTCGGCTGAGACAAGTTCCTCGATAGTGCTTTGAAGCACGAATGTAACATTATAAAACAACAAAATGATTGTACCTACGAGATCTGAAATATGTTTATATATGTCGCATCTCTCGGAAGGAAAGAGAGAAGTACTCATGAAAACTGTAGAAGAAAGGGAGGGTCCTTGGGTTGCATATTCGCCTCTTCGCTTCAATAATTGAAGCTCGCAGAAGACTTTGTTTATTTCGGTTAAGGCACCAATGATGGCCATGTAACCTAGTGGACTCCATCTTTCCACGTCCAAAAAAGTCGAGGTTGTCAAAGGCTTTTGGATCCATGTTATTGTAACTACTCAACCCCAAGAAAAAGGAAGAAAAAGTGGGAGAATTAATTCATGTGTTTTTTTTTCCTTTTTATTCATCTTTTTCCACATCAAAACACTCTTTTAAGTGGATTCCAACTCCTCATCCATCCAAACTAGATTCTCCACCCCCCACCCCAAAACAACTGGTGGGTTTCCCTATCAATAACCTAACCAAAAGTTAATTACTGTGAAAAATCAAAGTAATGTAATGAAAAAAGACACAAACTAAAATCCCATGGAGAAAATTTATTGGATTGAACCCACTTGTCTATGAGGTGGGGCAGCTTCAAATCTATGTAACCAATGGGGTAGGCTTGCTCTTCCGTTTACAAGCAATGGCTATAGATCTACCAAATTAGGGTCTACTACAATATGTTTGTGTGTGTAGACCTTCTATTGTGGGGCTTGAAGGGATCAAAGAAACTATTATTGCTCTCTTCCAATTGGACTTCTACATGTTTCTTATCTGAACAACATACCCCGCAGCTTTCTTGGGAGTGCATAATATCTGGTCAATTCATGTAATTCGTGCCTATCTTGAATATTATTCTCTGAAATTATATTATTCCACACTCATGTACGTCCTATTATGGTGCCAACTCATTTTGTGCATATAAAAGAGGGCTTCAACTATAGCAATAAATAATAGCACTCTCAATGGCCTTTAGATCCCTTGTCTGCAAAAAGGGTGTATGAGGACCGGTGGTACTTGTGAAAGGAGGCAGGCATAAGATCCGACGTTAATCAACTTAATTATGAACTCGGTACATAGTAATATATCTGTGTCTTACTTTTCTTGGAAAAATTGTTATATGGCAAGCTGCATTGTTCATTAGTGCTTTATACGGGAAAGATGAATAGCAGTAAAAAAAAAAAAAATTTAATCAGAAATAATCTTTGTAATCGTATTAGAGTTGTTGTATTAGTTAAATGCAAGCAGAAAAGGGTATCATCTCCATAAATACTTCCAACTTTTGAGATTATCAGACCCCAATTATTGATCTAAATGTGTAAGACACTTTAAAGGGAGGGTAGGCTAAACCTTTTATTAGAATATAATGAACATGGCCAATGTTGCCACATCTGTCATATACCCACACAAGTCTTATTTTCGGTGACAAATGATGGCTCCATTATTAACCTTCATGAATAAGTTTATGCTCAAAGGAAAGGAATCATAAGAAAATACTCATTGGATCCTTTTTATGCATGGGAGATATAATTGAAGGGATGAGCGAAGATCATTGCCGTAAAGGACACCATCTTTTCAAAACATGGGAGATCTATATCATAGCATGTTCTTTTGACTCAGCACATGAGATGCAATTTATGAGGGGAGTATCACTGATCCACTCAAAGGGACCCTCAAAATTACCGGAATCGCCATGGCCCAATAATAATTGGTGGCATGGCAATCTCCTATTTCTTAAAGATAGGTTTTTTGGCTGTGAACAGTGATAGATGAAAAAAGCTTTCTTTTTTCCTTTTTTCTTTATGCTGCCAAAATGTGTAAATAATTGGTGTTTTGACAGTGTCACTGTGTTTTATGTGGGATTAGATCTAATCCGACGATTAGAAATGTATGCCATCAAAATCATGATTGCATTTGCTTAAAATGATACCCATTGGATTGTTCGCACTACATTCAAATAAGATATGATATTTGACAATCAATTTTTTTATTTTGTGGTATTTAATGATAGACAATCTTGTCAGAAAATATATCATCGGTTCATACACTGATTAAAAAATTTGTTGTTTCATGAATATTGCGTTAAGTCACTATGTTCTGCACGTACTGTTCTTGCACGGGATAACATGGACTGCCTTGATAATTAGGGCTGAGACATTAAGGAAGAGGGTGAATGTAGTACATGGCACTAATCTGGTTTCACATTAGAACAACCTATGGACCAATAACCATTCTTTAAAAGGGTGGTTCTGCTACAATTACTAGTTGTCCTTTCACTTGACATATTCATGTTTGTTTGCTTCTTTCTTGCACGGTTTTGATGTTACTGATGGTGGCACCGATTGTCTCGTGACTATATGCGAGGACATTGGATCATGTGTTGCTCATCAACGATTCCTCTCCAATGCATCCCTTAGAAGGACCTTTCTGCCCCATATCAAGTTGAACATTCGTATTTTATTGACTCCATGGGTATGCTCCCCAGATAGAGCCTCCCGTTACTAGCTGGAGCTTCGCAGGGGAGAGCGATCCTTGCACAGAGCAGATAATTTTGTCAATCTCTTTTTTGGACTGTGAGGCAATGAACAAATTTGAAGTGGCTCAATTCCTCTAAGGTTGTCTTTGTAAGTTGCTTCTGACTTGGTTTATAGTGATTGTATCTTTTTTCTGATGGAGTAGTTGGTGAATTTTTCGGTTAATCAACACCCATACTAGTGCTCTTCCTTATGACACTATAAGGGTTTGTTTTCCTTGGATAATGGAGGACATCAAAACTTTCGGTTTGGTATTCACGTATATCGTAAAAGAGTTTACTTACAAAATATCCGGCTTAACAATGAAAATATTAGAAATCACCATGAAAGTATCGAACTTCGAAGAGTAGGTAAAGGTGACTCGATGTGAAACTTTGGACATGTTGCTAGTCTCTCAATATATAATGGGACTTTAAATTGCCAGTAGAAATTATGGGACTTGCAAATCCTTTTAGAAGGATCACGGTCGACAGGTTTTATTAACTTCCGTGGTTAAGAAAACAGTGAAGATGCTCCTGTAAGCAACGAGAAAACTCAAGAACTTTCGACATCCAAAATTGAATGCAGAACAAAAGGGATATAGCACCCAAGTGCTTGCCTACCTACAGAGATTCAGCCTAATCTCTCGTTTAGATTTGCCACATGCTATATGCTATACAATGATAATTTAAAACTTTAGCGCTTAAATCTTTGTAGGAATTCTTTTGCAGGCTGAGCCTAGCAATCACCTATACTAGCAAACGGGAACTCGCATGATCGATAATATGATTGATCCGATCCACAATTACTCCGGTCCAGCCAAATATTTGCCTCTTACCTATGTTGTAAGGAACTTCTAAACTGATTTGAAAAAGAGATGATACGGTTGACGAAAAGTAAAAAGAAAGTGAGAGAGAGAGAGAGAGAGAGAGAGAGAGAGAGGCGTAAACATAGCAACCTAAGTGGGAGGTGAAATATAATTAATTATAATAAAAGACAAGTCACTAAGGTGAATAGGTTAAATGCTCCATGGTGAGCGTTTAATAAATGCTTAGAAGGCGTCTAGGTGCAGCTACTTTTATGGAGAAAGCAACAAAATACTTCTCTTGCAATGAGAGGCGGCCATTTTTATCAATCTACTGGCAAGCTTAGAGGCAACGCTTCAACATATTTATATATATTGGACATAATTAGTTGTTTGCACGGATTGTATATATTAAAAAAAATGGCATATTAACATTTAAGTACCAAAAAAAGAAAAAAACTTCGCATTGACGTATTTATAAGACTATTCTAATGTTAACATAACACTTTCATTTTAAGCAACTCATATAAAAAACAATTAATATAATTTTTGGCATAGCATATTTTGTTTGTCATTTACTTTGTCTCGAGTACATGTAATTTATGTATTTCTATTTTAGTAAAATTATTTGTATTCTAATATAAATATTATGTCAATATTTAGTACAAATGATTTATAATTAAAATTTTAAAAAGAAAGTAATAAAGAAGGATGGGAAGGAGAGGGACAAGGGTAATAATTAGGTGGCAAAATGAGTGGAGAGTGCAAGAAAAATGTTTATTACAAGGGACATGATTGGCCTCCTTCAAAGAATACATTTGGTTGTCTAGATTTTTAATTAGGTTAGAACTAGATAGGATAGGAAATAATATGAAATTTAGGGATTTTGTTATATCATATCCACTATTTAGTAAATTGTAGTGATAAAGTCGGACATATCTATATATATATATATATATCATGTATATTATTTAGTATAAATCGCATATCAATATAAATAAATGGAGATGATAAAAATCTCTCGCGACACTTTTACCTACTTTATTTTTATTTTTATTTCTGTTTTTATTTTTATTTTTATTTTTCATCTCTTTTTTAATTATTTTCCTTTTTTTTCCCTTCCATCATTCTCTAATAAATTTTTATTAAATAGTAAACTATACTAAAATGCCTAAAATACTAAAATACCTAAAATATGTAATACCTATAAATATATAGTATAATATAGAATTAAATTCAAATATATAAATAAAAATGAGATCAAATAAAAAAACTGAATCATTATTTTTTTTTTGTAATTTTGAATTTCTTATACTAGAATTCAAATATTATTTATATTTAAATATAATTTTGATTTCATTAATTTAAGATGCTTGTTATTTTAAAAAGAATGACTTTTCTATTATGGATAGTAGAAATCTTATTTATCTTTGTCCAACCTCCTCCATGAGATAATTTTATCCAGGCTATATCCATCTTACATTCGATTTTATCCTACCTTGAGTGGACACTAAATACATAATATGATAAATTTTATTATATTTTGAATTTTATTATAATCGTCAAATGCAGCCTAAGAACTTTTCCATTATACAACGGGTTACAAAATGTACAAGGCCTTAAGGCCACGACAAAAGCTATCAAAAACATGGAAAATTTTCAAAAAAGTATCTCTTTTTTTTTTTTTTTTTTTTTTTTTTTTTTTTGCTTAAAAGAGTACCTATAATGAATCTTATTTCAAATAAGACTTAAATGACCAATTTCCAATCAAAGATGACCCTAGATCTTCATTGGCTAGCGAAATCGTTCTATCTCATGTGCATTTCATATGAAGATGGTGGAATGTCAAAGGCACATGCTCGCCGGTTGGCAAGATTTGGCCGGCCGATGACTTTGGTACCTTATTCAAGACTAAATTGGCCACTTCAAAAGTCTTATTCGAGATAAGGTCAACTCTGAACTCTTTTGGAGACAACGGCCACACTTTAAGTTTTTATTTGAAATTTTCTATGAAAGAAAACATTTATTTAAAGATTTTCTTGTTCAATTTCTTTTTTTTCGACATCATGAACAAGATACACATGCCTGTACAAGTTCCTAAGATTGAGGGGGAGATCTCTCTAATATTCGCCCCTCCTTAATCTACTCCTTTTGTCGCCTACATAAATTTAGTCGCTTCTGCTCAATCAAACGTGTAAAAAAATTCACGACCTAATATTAATAAAGAAGAGAAAATCAGATCGGGTTAGATTAAGCCTGAAGGGCAATCAAATTGCAGGTAGTGAAATGTGTATTAATTAAGGTGAACTGAACCATGTGACTTGTACTTTCCTCCGCTGATTTTGTGTGAAAAATAAGATGCATTGGTCTCCTCTGGGAAATTTAAGACAAGAATCCCAAAACCTTGTCATCTATCTGTCAATACCTATCCAAAGGAAGAAAAATAGCTTTCTAGCTTCCTGCAAGAATCGTAACCATTAAAAGGAAAAAAGAAAAAGAAAAGAGAGAGAACTTTGGGAAGGGTTGAATGTTATATACCTTGAACGCATTCTCGTCTGTCCAATCGTCGCCGATGTAAATCGGTGATACGTTCGTGTGATTCTCGAATCCTTTTCATGGAAATTTAGTAAAATTAGTTAGTAAGAATAATAATCTCAAGGTCAATCTGGATTAGAAAGCTATCAAAATCTACATACATATATCTGGACTTATCAAGTTACTCCATTAAGAATTCAAGGGCCTTCCCTTTGTCCCATTTGATGGCAGGTTCGATTTCTAATTCCTGGTATTATTAAAAGAAACACTGCACTTTTTTTGGTTAGACCCATATAATGAAGCAAGTGAAAAAGACCCAAAATAAGTGATCAACTACAAGAGGGCAAATTTGAGAATCTCTCCACGAGTGTAGAAAATTTTGTGCTATAGTATTCCTTTTCCTTTTTTTTTTTTTTTTTTCAATAACTTTCAAGTAGCTTCATAGAGAATGAAGCAGTCACTTACCGTCAAGTGTAAGTTGTCTTATGCTCGTGCATCGTGGTTCCTTGATACGTGTTGATTTAAGTGATAAATAGTTAATAAAAAAGGGATTTCAATACCTTCGAACGGGAACATGTATTCGTCGTTCTTGTACTCTTGACCATAAATCTTTCTAAACAACACAGATTAATCAGTATAAATCATTCTACTATGGAAAATTGGAAGTGTTAATCTGAAGAAAAAGAAGGATAGTAAAGATTGTAATGGCCAAATTTTTATACAGAGAGAATAAATTATTTGCACGAGACATGATTTATAGATGGGTTCTCTAACTAAGCAAACACTATTGATTTACGAAATTATGCCTCTAATAAGAACCTATTGGGTACGAACAATTTGTTTTTCCTCTAACCCACGTTGTTGTTAAGGAACTTTTAAACTGATTTGGAAAAGTGAGAAGGTACAGCTGAAGAAAAGACAACAGAAAGTAATAAAAAAAGAGAGGAAGTGGCATAAACATAGCAACTTATGTTAGACTACTCATAACCCCAAGCTTTGCGCAGATCGTATCCAAAAATTTATAATTAAATATGTTATGTAAACATTTAAGCATAAAGAAAGCATCGCATTGGCATATTCATACAATAAGATTCTAATGTGAACATAACAATATCATACTAAGCAATTTATATTGTAAAAATATCTAAGGTGATATTTTGACGTCTTATATTTATTTATTTATTACTATGTCTCAAGTACACGTAATTTATGTATTTTTATGCTAGTAAACACAAATCTATGTTCGTATAATATATTATGTCAATATTAAGGTAGGAAACTGATGTAGTAAAAAAGAGTTACAATTACATTAAAGAATAATGAAGCGAGAGGGGAGGGAGAGGGACAAGGGTAATATTTAGTGGAGAATATAAGAAAAATATTCCTTGCAAGGCAAATGATCCATCCCTAAAAAATTAGACTCCTATGCGTCAATTTTAGAGACAACTTATAAGGAAGGTGCTTATATATATATATAATCAGATATATGATTGACAAGTTTACCTTCTTCTTAGACCATAATCGTATCCAGTAAATTTAGGTTCAATTTAAGATAATGCCCATATATATATATATATATATATATATATATATATATAGAGAGAGAGAGAGAGAGAGAGAGAGAGAGAGAGATATTGAATTGGCAACTTTTCCCTTGTACAGCAGGTTGTTACAAGATTTACAGGACCTTGAAGCCAAGACAAAGACAGTTAAAATAACATTTACTTAGAGAAATTCTTGTTCAATTTCTTTTGTCCGATACCATGAACAAGACACCACAGGCCTATACAAATTCTTGAGGCTGTGGGGGCGATCTCTCAAATATTCCCGCCCCTCAATTTACACCTTTTTGTTGCCCTCATATATTTAGCCGCTTCCACTCAACCAAACGTTGTAGAAAATTCATGACCTGAAAATAATAAGCAAGAGAAAAATCAGATCAGATTAAATCAAGCCAAAAAAAAAAAAAAAAAAACATAAACTCGAAGTGTAGGTACTGGACTGTAACTAAATTAAGGTGAATTGAATCATGTGACTCGTACTTGCCTCTTCTGGTTCTTGTAAAGAATAAGATGCATTGGTCTCCTTTGGGAATTTGGAGACAAGAATCCCAAAACCTTGTCCTCTATCTCTCAGTATCTGTCCAAAAGAAAGGAGAAAGGGCCTTTTAGCCTCTTGGCAAGAATCACAACCTTTAAAAGAAAAATAAAGAGAATTTGGGAAGGATTAAATGTTATCTACCTTGAACGCATCCTCATCGGTCCGATCATCGCCGATGTAAACAGGAAATACGTTGGTACAATTCGCAAACCCTTTTCATGAAAATTTGGTAAAATCGTTAGTAAAACTGATAATGTCGATCAAGACGACAAAATTTTTCAAAGTCTATCAAAGGACACTTCAAAAATTAAAAAATAGTCTTGGATATATGTGGACTTACCAAGTGACTCCAATAAGAATTCAAGGGCCTTCCCTTTGTCCCACTTGATGGTTGGTCGGATTTCTAATACCTAGTATTATTGGAAAAATAACAGTGTTTTTTTTAGTAAAAAAGGAAAAAAAAAAAAAGTGATTAGTTACAACAGGTCTAAGTTAGACTAACCTTTCTTCCTTGAGTCAGTCTAAGCTTTGGGTACTCCTTGATCACAGATCTAACTTGCTGTGCCAATTCAGTCCATTCCTGCATATATTGAGAGGGGTCTTCTTATTTGTACTCCATTTGGGTTGTGCACATTTTTATATTACAAAATAAAGGGAAAGAAAAGAAGAGAAATAGTTACTATTTGCCGCGTACTTTTTCGTCAACGCAGCGGAAATGCACGGATACACAGAACTTATTGTTCTCCACCTTAGCTCCCGGTGTTGATTTAGTTTTCTCTACAAGTTCTTTGTATACCTGAGGATGAGAAAGTTCACAAGAACGCGAATTTTACTTATTGCTCGTATGGTCAGATACCTATACTTAGTGTAAATGACGAGATGTGCGGGAAACACAGGACCAACCTCATCGATCATCGGAAGAAATTCGCTCGCCGGTTGAAAGAGAACGGCTTGATCACCCTGAGGAAAAAAATGGAGGTCAATTTCCAATTTCCCCCAATGGAATGGAAAATTGATTCAAGAACAAAGAAAAGGAGAGGAGGGAAAAATTGTTTCCATAGGGAAGCATATGAATAGGCAGTTCACCTTCTTGTATTTAGAGCCTTTTGCTGGGCCTTTGATGTCCATGCCATGGCTTCCTGCGTAGTACAACTCGCCCAGCCGCACAAAACTGTACACCTGATAAACAATCCATCCAACAATATCATAATCTGGAAATTTTGGAACAATCGAGGTGACACTTGCGATTGGGCGTCGACAAGTCGATAGTGCACGTGCATGCAACGTGCATTGCAAATTCTCACATCCATATCTCGCAGTTTGCCACAACCCGAATATTTAATTTTTTCAGGCCAATTAGAAAAATGGAAAGGAAAAGCTTGGAAATGTACCTTGTCTCTGCATCTTCCGCTCACTATAGCAGTAGGGAAGCACCTAGCAAGTTTTTTAACCGTGGCCCTCATCTGTGGGATATAAACAAACACAAAAGTTGATGAGCTTGTCAGCGAAAAATCGGATCGAATGGCTCGATTTGGTTAAAAAAAGAGAGCGATGGGGAACCTTTTTGGACATGAAAGCTTGATCGGGGTCGTCGACTATCGGGGAAAGAGTCCCATCATAGTCCAGGAACATCACTATCTGTTTCCCTTGGGAGGCATCGATTATCTGCTCGAACATGTCCAGAGCCGAAGGATGGTGGAGCTGCTCTCGCGGAAGTCGACAAAAGAAGCTATAGTCAGATCGAGCCGAAGACCAGTCATGTAGAATCATGGTAGGAAAAAGGAAATTTCAGCGGCCGATCGCGCAACAGAGCACAGTCTGGCGAAGAACATCACTTCCAAAAATGGATGCAGATCTTGATTGATAGCTTATTTTCTCAGGAAGAAAAGCCAATTTATCTCAAAAACAGTTGCTGAACAAAGGGAAAGAGAAAAAGAGAAGTACTGGTCTAACATGTTATAAAGCGATGAGGTCCACATGTTCTAGCTTGTATTAGTGAGATTTTTTTCTAAAGAAACGAATGCTCTCGAAATTTCAATCCTGCTTTTGTTTTTAAGGTACCAGAGAACGAGAAAGAAAAATGAAGTTGTGTTCTTGTCTCTCTAATGATTGAGAGCAAAACAAAAGTTGTGTTCTTGAGGCTCCACCACCACTTCTGCCGACCGAGGTCGTGACCGATGTGATATTAACTACGCGGCCGGCAGGCATCGGTGTTTTTTCCCAATCCTTCGAGCATAACAGCAAATAAACGAGGAAAAAAAATCGAGGTTTCGCGCCTCGACCCTTTTTCGTTCGAAAGGGATCATTCGAAACCCGAAAACAACTCACCATCCAAGAACTGTTGTGGTCCTCGGTCAGAGAACGCGGGGCCTTCACATGGGTCGGGGAAGAAGCTTTCATGGAGTCGACCCAGGAGCTGATCCTCTCGGCGCTATTGACCTCGAGGTTCTTGAGCAGCTTCCGCCTCGAGATCTTGATGTACCCGCCGGCGGGCGCGACGGGGGGCTTCTGCAGAGAGGCGGCGTACATTGACAAGGAAGCGGAATACATATCCGGCATCACCTCGATGCCGGAGCTGCTCCCGCCGCCGCCGGCCACATTCTGCTTGGTAATTCCCATAATGCCTCTTCTTTTTCTACCATACACAAAAAGAAAAAGACCCCACCAAGCAAGTTCAGTTGGGATAGCCTTAAAAATCGATGGAGAGACCCAAAAGAGCTTTGCTTTTGATTCTACCTTTGTTGAAAGGACTTATAAAAGAGTGGATGGTTTTGGACCCTTTGGAGAGCAAAGATTGCTCGATCAAGAGGCCCGGAAAGAGCAGCAGCAGCAAGCAGAACACACAAAGACTGAGCGAGAGAGAGAGAGAGAGAGCGCAGAGCAGAGCAGAGCCAGTTGTGGGGGGTGAGAGAGACAGAGGAAGTTGTGGTGGATTTATAGGTGGAAGGAGCCGCTAACCGACGAAAGGCCAAAGCCACCTTACACCCCACCCGACCCGACCCGACCCCACCCCAAGTCCTCAAAAAGTGGTGGGTCCCAGTGAAAGTAAGGTGGGCCCCACAACTGGGGATAAAAAAAGGGGAATAACAAAGGAGGAATAAGAAGAAGAAAAATCCTCATCGATAGGTAATGCCCACTATTTCCCGTGGGGAAGGGAACTTGTGGCCTTCTTCTTGTTCTCCATTGACCATGTCCCGCCGGCTTCCGGCCGCCGCTCCCTCCCTCCCCTCCGGACAAACTTTTTGCAAACTTGCATAATGATGGTGTGATCGATTATAAGAGATAATGTGTGGTTAATTTTGAGGGTCGATTAAGTTAGGCTAAATCATTTACTTAGTAAATCAATCTTATAAGAGATATACTATTATTAGTTATATCGTAATTCGTTTGTGTAGAAACCGCATGGCAGCCGCCGGAGAGAATTCATTTCATCTTATTCTCTACAAGAATAAACCATTAGATTCGCTTTAAGAAAATATGAGCCATCAAATTTAAATGCTTGCGGAAGAAGTAGCCATTTTATAGTTTGCGATGTTTATCGAACGCCTATAACATCTTGCTGTAAAGCGGTCCAAAACATCATAAATATTTAAATTATATGATTTTTTAAGGCTTATGGCGTTTCATGGGGATGATAAATATTATAAACGATGTAATTGTTGCTGTTTTACTATGATGTTTCGCCACAAACCATTACGAAGGATCATAGACACTCGAATAGTGTTTTTTTTTATTTAAATAATGGATGGCATCTAATAAAGGTTATGATGTTTAAAACATCGTAAACATGTAAGTAATTTTTTTCATAAATATTTCACGACAATTTACTAAGGGTTTCGTCATAACCCAATGCGAAACATCGTAAGCAAATGAATTGTGCTATTTGCAATATTTTACAGTGTTTTACAAAGACTAACGACGTTTTGTGGTAACGCATTCCAAAACATCGTAAATAATATACTGACTTTAATTGTTTACGACCCATTTATAAAGGCTTAAGATGTTTTGCTGTAACTCATTCCAAACATCTTAGATGTTGTGCCGTAGGCCGATTGAAGTTAAATATATAGACTGATCTAAATGTATACACTAGTTCAAAATAAAGTTTTTAATTATAATTATTGTCCAGTAAAAAAATTGGCAAATATTACTTTGGCAGTGTCAGTCTATATGAAGGAGATATATTACTTCGAAACCCTATAAAAGACACAAAATGGTGATCTAAATTTAATCAAAGTACTAATCTAAATCTATCGAGAAGATTAGAACCACTGCCATTCATGAAGACAATTATGATTGCTATGAATTAACAAAAGTGTCTTCTTGTCAGCCCCAGAAAAAAACATGATACTTCCCCATTAAAATTTGGCATGTTGAAACGCTAATGACTTTCGTAAAAAACAATTCCATATGTAAGGAACTAATCTATTAGGATTTTCAAGTATTTTAACTCTACCACCACTCACTAGCCACCACTACCACCAAGTGGCCATGGTCTTAAGAGATTACCACCCCCCTAGCCACTTCAGCTGAAACCGGTTGCCACCTAACCAGAATAACCATTACCACCACCTTTGCTTGTGTCCGTTCCATATGGACCTAACTCTCACTTGTTTCATATATTTCAAAAAGGATACATACTCTCTCTCAAGAGAGAGATGAGGTGGTGTGCAATATTTGCAACCTCTTGATAATAGAGATTGCAGTTATTGCTGTCGACAACTAGGTTAACCGATCTCAAATCTCGGGGTTAGATGAGGTTGGCGATGTCGGATTTGGGCTAGCAATCTCAGGTTTGAGGTTGTGCCGTGGAAGAAGGCTTGGGGGGGGTTGTTTAAGATGGCGCATGCTGCGACATATTGAGACAACATCCTTAAAGTAGTTATAGTGATATCTTTCTCGGAAAAGGACAAATGAAAAAAAGGAAAGAAAAAGAGTGAGCGAAATAGATTTCGACCGTCTAAAATACCCACAGAGTAAAATGTCAATTTTTCCCGGGGATGACTGCAAACAAAAGATCCTCAACCCTTTTAGGGCAAAAAAAAAGCTAGTTGTGTTGGTAGACGATTCAATCCATAAATATTTTTTTTTAAATATTCTTCCTGTATAAAATGTCCCAAATATAAATGAACAACTATCATATTTTCTTCTCGAATCTAATAAAAAGTACAATCCTAGAGACTTTGTTATTATAGAAGAGGCAAAGGCAACAAATGGAGAAACTGTGAAGCTTTCTAAAACAGAGGACACTCAGAGGTTTTGGGATTGCTCTTCCTTAAAACGGATGTCAATTGGATTTATGGACTCCAAAACCCACCCTCACAAGTGGTTTTGAGCGCCAAAGCTAACATGAGGTTCCTATTTATAGTAAATGGTCCCCTTAATCTAGCAGGCCTCTAAAAACGCCCCCTGTAAGATCAAGTAAAACAGCAGCAATCCAACCAAACCCCGGACATAACAGGCAAAACCAGCTGCGGTTTTATATAATCTTTCCTATTGTTAATTAGTTAAATTTACCATCTTTAAAAATTTAATAATCAACACCATCCTTTTGCGCCTAATTCAATATGCATGTCCCTCAATTAAGTTCTGATATTCAAAAAGGATCTCGGGATGTGCCTTAAGCCTCAATGGCCAAGTGTCCAACGTCCTTGTAAAAAATTGCAACTAGCCAGGGAATTTATGACTTTTTTCATGGGTCAAATCCCACCATATATGAGGAATTTGGAATTGTTGTTCTCGGGGTACTGTTTCAATGTGCGGCTACAGAAAAAAAATGAAAAACTGTTCCTCTCGCTTTCCCTCTCAAAACCTTTCTTCATCTCTTCCTCTTCCGTAGGAAAGGGATTTGACCCAAATCTCTCCCTCCCCTCCTAGTTCCTTTTCCTTTTGTTTATTTCCTTACCCTCCCAATCTAGTTTTGAATTCGGGAGTTTTGCTCTTATGATGTTATATCTGGGAGCTTTTTTTTTTCGATTTAATTCCAGATTTTGGAGTTTTAATAAATAAATACTCCGCCCCCAGTTTCAGTAATGTTCACAACAACTTCGACGTTAAATCTCAAATTTTGGCACTTCACATTGACTTCAAGGTTTGCTCCCACATGTGTTAGATATGAATCTTTTTTCAACATGATTATGTTGTCTCCATATGGTGATGGTATTGGAGACACCGATCCTAGGCGCGCACTGCCAACAGACAAAAGTATAATTATGGATAGAGATCTTGGTATGTGCTTATCATTGATGTGCTATGCGATTTGCTGATTGGCCGCCGATCCTTTCACTTTAATGTAGTCCCAAATATGTTCTTGAAGGACGAGCCTATTATTATCTCTGATGATCAAGCTCTAATGAAACGCCTTGATTTCTGGTTTTTTGTTTGTTTTGGAGTTCTATGAGCTTGCTTTGTTGTCATAATTTTTGAGATTCCCTTTCACCTATCATTTTAGTAATGAATGGAAAATTATTTTTGACCAAAAAAAATCATTCACCACATGAAATTAACACCACTCATGGTCAAATAAGGGTAACTTATGAGTGATATAGACATATAAATAATTGCTCAATACTTTTTAATAGCCGCAAGATAGCTCCTGCCCAAATTTGAGTCGAAAAAGGGGATACATTGTGTGGATGGTGTGAATGGATGATCTTCATAAATATTAACCTAATGAGAGATGAACATATGTCTTAAAAACAATCTTGTCCATTTATCTAGGGCTCAAACTGCATTACGTGGGCGAGCAAGTCACGTTCACGTGCAGCAATTTTTCCCTCCAGGACTTTTGAAGCTCCAAGCTAGTACCACACACTGTCTAAAGTAACGTCTTTCTGCAGAACTGGTACAAAACTCAGGAGCTTTCACACGTGTAATTTACCTAGAATTTTCTACACCGGGACAATTTGTTCTTTCTCTTTCCAATCGAATGTGAAGCAGTCACTTGTCCCCTAGTATATAGGGCTTGATGTGCATCTCACGTGAGTCAACACGAGAAGAGTTTTCATTGGGTGAGAAATCAGTCCAAGACAGCCTTTGGCATGTTTGTGGTCAGAATCAGCAGTTTTCCTTTGCCATGAGTTATTTTGGTACAAAACTGGAATGCAGGGTCCTATTACCTATGGCTATGAAGCACCATGTAAATTCACTAATTTATTAGGTTCAAACCTCTGACCTAGATATGTGTCTATACCAAAATGGCCATAAGCAATGCTTTCAGTTCCTGTGATGCCCATATTATTTAGGCCAGCTCCAGCTATCTTTTGTCGCCACCAGTAAAAAGTGGGAAGAGAACGATGGAATGAGCCTTAGGCTCAGACCTAGACATGGAGCCGGTGAGCGGTGAAATAATTGAAGACCTTGGGTTGAGAAAGGAAGGAAAAATTCATGTTTACGTCCTTTGTTCCATTCTCTGTATCTGGCCATGAACTTAGAATAATTGATGGAATCATAACAGACATTGGGATGAATAAAACTTCATAATTGTTCCTTTTCTTTTTCCTTATTATATTCCTTTTGTTCTAAGGTGGAAACCACATTCCAAGTCTTGCGTGTGAAAGAGAACCAGAAAGGACGGTCATTAATCGTTGTCATTTTGCATTCTAGTGCAGCTTTTAATGCTGTAGAAACCCTAAAAACTAATGTTAGACATGCAATGACTTGCACAGCAAGAATGCTAATGAGAAAGATTCCTTGGAGGGGAGGGGAGGGGAGGGGAGGGGGGGCGGTGGGGAGAGTGGGGGAGAGGATTGTTCTTCTGTACGTTGTTCTCATTCACTCTGAATCAGTCATTCTTGTCTTTGAAGTGCGATCGTTCCTCGAAAGAAAATAAACAATGTTAGAGATAGTTAGTCGGGTCTCTGGGCCCATTTCTCTAAATTAAGCAAAAAAATATTATAAGCACTTGATATTTGGTGATCGGTTTGACTGGACGAGGATGTCTTGCTCGGCAAGCACTCTGAGATTTATTGAAACAAGGACCTGCAAAGAATTTGAGTCTGTTATGACTCATGGGATTCTTCTTATTTTATTGCTTTAGCGTTGGAAATTGTGGATTCCGACATTATATAGTTCTCATGTTCTTGGGAATTTTTCACATGCAGAGGTGTACTTTTTGAAACTCCTTGTCAGCCGGGTGTCTTTCGGTACTTGCTGATTAGTTTTTGAGTTTAAGAGTCTCTGAGATCTTTCGTTTCATACTACAAGAGTCAAAACACGAAGTCTTGGCGTGCACAGAGGGTAGGCGACTCCTGGGATTCGCAACGAGGCAAGAACCAAACATATGTGAAAAGCGAACAAAAAGTACCGAAGAAACCCTAATTTCTTAAGTATTGAACAGTAATCATCCCGTGTTCTTCGGCTGAAACCACGCTTCTGATTTTGCTTTTTCAGGTTCTGTCTGTTTTGTGTCTTCGAATGTGACATTTACGACCAAAAAGCAATTGCCAATTTCATAGAATGTAGATCTGTTTTTCTATTTCTGTGTTCAGCTATATGTTCAGCCACATGATTTTGCCTTTACTTGGAATCACTCTAGCCCTCAAGGAAGCTTTCGGGGATTTAAATAGAACATGATCTCATAGCATAAGCAAATGTTGAGACAGGTAATATTAATATTTCACAACAAAAAGCATCACCTTGACAAATTGTAAATGCTAATGCTAGTTCTTGACTCAGTATGACTCTAGAAACTACTAAGATGAGTATGTTTCGTGGAAGATAAATAATTTGGAAAATATTTCCTTGTAAAAGATTACTTGTATCACTTGTGAATGAAGGTAAACTATCTTTGTCTTCTATGAATTGTTATCGATAATTTCATCGACAAATTAACGATGCAAGTGACAATTTTTCAAAATAACATTTTTCAAAATTTAATTTCATGAAATAAACTGGGCCACATCTACAGAGAATTCGAAGCAGAAGCCTAGTATTATAGTAATGATATTTTAGTATTCAAGATATATGATTGGAAATTAGACACTTGAACGTCTTGAAGAAAATAACCCTTAAAAATTTGTATATGGGAGAACAAATCAGCATGTAATTCTATCATTAATTGTTTGACAAAGATTAGTCCTCTAGAAATGATCTTTATCAGTTTCCACCAGTAGGCAAAGACTTTTTGGTCAAGTCAAATCCATTCTCGTCGTTTTGCCCTCTTCGCCTCTTCGCCTCTCTGCCTTTATGGCTTAGTTGAAAGCATCGTAAGTCTAGCATAGTTGGAGTTCGACCATGTCGAGAACTTAAAATCAATGGCCTGATATTATAGGGTGCATTTACTTTACTGAAAAGTTCATGATAAAAAAAAAAATTCACAAAAATTATTTTCGAGAAAAATGATCAGTTTTAATTTGTTCAGTGATTTAGGGTAAATGAATTTATTTTTATTAGAAAAGGAAAGTTGTTTTCCTTTAATTTAAGTTTATCATTTTCAGTTTGCTGAAAATGTTTTCCATAGATCAATTGGTTTTTGTCATCTAAATGCTAGAGAATTAGAAAATAATTTCATAAAAACAATTTCTCTTTAAACAAATACACCCTTAGTTTGCTCTTTTGGCTCACCAAGTACCATAGAAACATAAGATGCTAAATTTGGTCGTACTCTTCCATGGGCAAACTTCTCCTGTTTGATGTTAGGTGACTCGTGAAATGAGTGGCATATAATTTTCAAGCAGAAGCTTATTTTCAAGTTGCTACTATCATACTATTCCACCATTTGATCCATGCTTCAATTTGGACGTCTGTACTATCCTAGTAATGGATGATTCTTTTGATGTGAAGCCAATCGAGTAAAACTTCTACATGCATCTAGCCTTTGATATCATCGTCTCAACCTTTGTGTTTCAAAATTAAGTGACTGAACAAAAAAAAAAAACAAAATAAGAAAATAATTCGGATACAAGATTTACGTGATTTAGTTGATAGGACCTACTCGATGGGAAAAGCAATACTAGATACCACTATAAATCTAGTGATAAATTAGAGCAACCACATTCAAGTCATTTCAATGCTCTCATTATTTTCCAACTCTAGTTACACCCAATAATCTCATAGAATGTTTAACCTTTACAATTTCTTGCGAAGCAATGTCTCAATCTCACAAAAGAATTCACAATTTTTATCCAAAAGAATTTATTAGTTTCAGCACTCGAATTGCTTTATGGTGTAGTTCACAAAGAAGCATCCTTTTTTGAATGCTCTTCACAAAGAAGTCTCATTTCTCATGTAGAAAAGAATTGAACACAAAATAACTAATCTACTCAAACCAAAAAACCTACTTAGATTGGGTTTCTTTATGGATTCAAACTCAAAATATATTTTCGACAATCTTCACGTTGCCTAGATTTTTTTAGTCAAGTTGCAGTTGCTTTTTTGGAGTTCGAGCTTCATTGCTACTCTTCTCAACCTTTCATGGGCTCTGTATCCATAAACATCTTCCAAATCTAAGGCACGTTTGAACATCGTCATAATTATATACCTCATCAAGATACAACTCCACTTATACCTTTAGCTTCTCCATAAGAATTAATAGACACAACCTCCTCTATTGTAGATAAAGAAAAATCTTCGTTGCATCCATTCTATGAGGAGATCGAACATACACCTTGTCTTCAGTGGCTACAATAACCATTGTCTTTATAGGTTCCACTTTACTACTAGCACTATTATTGTGCTAACACCCACTACCTCAAGAGTTTCTGGTTGCAACTCCACTTTGAGATCCGTGTAAACATTGCCATAAACACACCTACCAAAAAAAAAAAAAAAAAAAAAAAACTGGAGACTTGCCAAATGTAACATCTCTGTCGATAATAGGTGAACTTAGTTCTAGGCACCATAATTGATAACTTCGCTCACACTAGTGCATAGCCTAGGAATATGGACTTTTTTACCCTCCCATTGAATTTAACATCACTCACTCAACAATAACATGGACAACCAAATACTCTAAGAACAAGATAATCAATAACGTTTCCCCAGCCCATTTATTTGGGAGTCCAGCTTCCAATTTTAATTAATGGGGATCTATTCACTAAATTGCTTGCTATCCTAAGCACATCTACAAAGAATTTCCTAATCATCCAACATTAAAGAGAATTTTATTGAATATCTCTAATGCTGTCCTACTCATCAACTCTACAACTTATTGTGGTTTACTAGCACTAGCGTAGTATCATATCATGTTGTCCTTCATTTCAGAATTTTTTAAATAGTTTTGAATTGAACTCCATCTCACTATTAGTCTGTACATGCTCGATTGTTTCACCAGTCTCGTTTTTTTTTTGTCAAAGCTCTTAGCTTTCTGATATTGACAAAATCATCAAACTTGTGTCTTAGCACAAATTTTTAAGTCCTCCTCGAGTCATCATGTGTTATGTGTCATTGTTAGTACGAATCTAGCACTCTTTCTCAAAGGAAATCACAACTTCTCTACGAACATCTGAGTGAGTCAACTCAACAATCTCCATGGTTTCTCTAACATTCATACTAAATTGCACTTTCCGCTGTTTACGTAAGTCAAAACACATGCACACATTTAGTTCCTTAGCCGCGTAACCACATAATAGATTCCTTTTAATCAAAACCTCCAAGCTTCTTTCTTCAGTGTGTCCTAAGTGCATATACCACAATTTAGACTCTCAAATAGTTGCATCTAATGTCTCCATGACAAAATCCATCACTCTGTCCCATTGAAGGTCATAAAAGCCATTATACTTGATTTCACTTATTATCACAAAGGCACTTCGAATAACATTTAGAATTCCACCTTATGAAGAATGCCACATTTTGAAGAATACCAACACCTAGTTGAATCCTAGGTACTTAAAGAAATCGAGTTTTTCTTAAATTCTAGAAAGGCCTCTCACACCAGTTAGTGACCTCACAATGGCATCATACATTCCACTCTTGACATCACATCCACAACATCGCACTCAGCATTGTTCCCCAGCTATGCGGTACCACTATTTTTGTGCTGATAAATAGTAAACTAGTTTCTATTTGGCGTAGCATAAAATAAATAACCAGAATCTATAATATATCCATCCATCAAATAATGAATCATCAGTGATAGACAAGACACAATCATAGTAATCTAAGACACCATTAGCAATTGCAGCAATATTAGTAACAGACTCAACTCTAATTCTCTTATGTTTCTCATACTTCAGCTTAAGGCACTCCCTTTTAAGATGCCCTCTATTGCCACAACTTCAACAGATCACACCACTAGTTTGATACTAATTTCGTCTATTCGAGTTTGCACTACTCTTTTTAATACTAGTACTAGTTCTTCTTCTTCCCTCACCTACTGAAATTGTAGATAGTTGTTCACCAAATTCTCTTCTATGGATGTCTGTACTTAAAATCAGATTGCAACCTCATAAAACGTCAAGTTTCTTGATCTAGAGGAATTAGTAATGACAATAATGGTAGTATTATACTGATTAGATAATAAGGATAATAGGATCAAAGCACACACCCTCATCATTAAAGTCAATCTCAACTAAAGTCAATTGGAACCACATTAAATTTATTGATATGCTCAACAGTAGACAAACCTTTACCCATCTTTAAGTGAAACTGACAACCTATCAAGTAGACCTTTTTTTATTGTAGAGGGCTTCTTGTATATATTCGACATAGCATTCATTAGTCTTATAGTACTCTTCTATTTTACAGGGTTAAAACATGACGTTATGAGCCAACATCAATTGAATAACACCCAAGGCCTATCCCTCCAACAATTCTTAATCAGATTGCTTCGTCAACTCTGGCTTCTTCCTAGATAGAGGTATATATAGATTCCTATGGTTGAGATAATTCTCAATTCACATCATCAAGAAGCCAAAATCCTTCTTGTCAAATTCATTGATCTTCACTTTTCTTGCTACTGTCGCCATTGACTCGCTTGAACTCGGTCAAGCCTAGTTTTGATAATTATCGAGAAAAAAGTGATTGAATTATAAAATCGACAGACAAAGTAAATAAATTGGATACTAGATTTATATGGTTCAGTTGGTGGGACCTACTCCACGAGGAGAACAACATAGGGTTCCAATAGATTAAGCAATAATGTAGAGATTACAACCACATTTGAATTACTCTAATACTCTTCCTAAACCCCATTTCCACCCAATAATCTCACACAATATTTAGCTCTCACTGTTTATTGCGAAACAACCTCTTAGTCTCATATAAGGAAATGATGAATCTCGCCCACAAGATTTAATTGGTTTCAACATTCTCAATCACTTTATGGCATAAATCATGAAGAAGTAGCCTCTTTTGGATGCTCTTCACGATCAAGTCTCAGTTGTCATATAGAAATGAATTAGATACAAAATAGGAAACCTACTCAAATTGGGTAACTTACTTAGATTGGGTTTCCTTCATAGGCTCAAACTTGAGAAATATTTTTACAATTCAAATTAAATTCAGTCCTTTGTTGATGACGATGTAGAGTCTCTCCATTGGATGTGTTGAATGGTCATCATGGAAAGAAATGTCAACTAAATTATGATAATTGTGCTTACGCTATGAGTGCATCAACATTTGGTCCATGCATGTTGATGATCATTGTAGCATAGGCCATAATGTTGGAGAGATTGAAGTTTTAGAGGGGCTACATACAAGATAAATGGAATGTTTATACCAAAAAAATCCAACTTGTCATATATGGAACATATTGTTATTGATACTTGCTATCTACGAATCTACCACAGTATACACGATATGTAACTCACCACTCAATAAAATTCTCTAAAGAGATACAAGGATAGGAAAAAAAAAGGAAAAAGAAAAAGAAAAAGAAATTCTATCAAGACTTTACAAGAAATTTGTATGCAATAGTTTTGTTGCCTTAGTTGAGCTAAGGTGATGAAACCTAGTTTCATTGTTTTAAGTGGCAAATGCAACAAAATTGAATTTCCTAAGATTTGTCCTCTAATCAAGCACTTGTGAAAGGGGGTAAGTACACTATCAGTGCCAAAAGTTGTGTACGGCGCTCACTTTGGTGCCAAAAGTTTATTTTGGATCACTTAAGTGCCAAAAATTTTGAAAACCGATCATTTTAGTGCCAACGCCGATTTGATTGACCGGAAATCTGACGTGGCACTTTTTATTAATTTTTTAAACTGATGTGGCTCACCGAAGAGTACAGTCAGCATCTAAATAACAAAACGATGCCGTTTGGCATCTTTCCCCCAAGTCATAACCTTAAATCGCCAAATTCAGAGAGAGAGAGAGAGAGAGAGAGAGAGAGAGAGAGAGAGAGAGAAGGCATGGCATGGGCTTCCCCGTTGTCTTCTTCCTCGAAGAACAACACTAGCACCAGCACTAGCGGCGGCACCAGCACCGGCACCGACATCGGTACCAATACAACTCCACATTCGGTTCGTTTGACATTATCAACATGCCCAAGCTCTTGTCCTCCTCCTCCTCTCCTCCTCCTTCTCCTTCCCCCTTCAGAAGGACCACTTTAGCTGCTCCCTGAGCAGAGCCCAATCCACCATCTCCATCTGCGCCCTCTTTGTTTCCCTCACCCACTTGTCTTCGCTCTCTCCACCTTCGACCCCCTTCTTCCTCCTCCTCCGCCCTCGCCTCCTATTCTTCCTGTCGCTTCTTGCCCGGAAACAACCTTAGCCTCTCCTCTCTCACCTAGTCGAGCAACTATGACGGAGGCCGAGCGATTGTGGCTGAGCAACGGTGGCTGAGCGACGGTGGCCAAGCGAGCTAGGTCAGTGTTGGGCAAGGATCGGACAAAAAAGCCCTAATTTCAATCCCCATATGACTTGTGCGACGTCGTTTTTGTGAGGCCATCCACATATAACGGCAAAACAACGTCGTTTTCTTAAGGAGGATAGAAAATGATGTCGTTTAAAAGCCATGTCGATTTAAAAAAAAATACAAAAGTCACGTAATCATTTTGGCCGGAATCTCTCACCGGTGGCACCAAAGTGATCGTTTTTTCTCTGATTTGGCACTTAAGTGATCCGACGGAAACTTTTGGTACCAAAGTGAGCGCCGTACACAATTTTTGGCAATGATAGTGTACTTACCCCCTTTTGAAAGGCTTGACCTCGTGACAATCTCGTGAATTTGTTGGCAAAACATTCCCATGGAATTCAGATGATTTCAAGACTATCCTTGGTACTAATATATACTATGACAAGTGTAGATGGTGAATTAATTTTGTAGATGTCAATGGTTCCTTTGTATCAGCAAAGATGAGAAATTAGGTTGTGATCACTAGGTGATCAAGCATTAATGTGAGTGGTATCTCTTAGTGACTTGGAAGGACTAGAGTCAAACTAGTGTTCTCGAAAGTCTTTGTGAAAGGGCTAGTAACAACACCCAAAGGGGGGTGAATAGGTGTGAACAAAAATTTTCGCAAGGTTCAGTAGAAGTAATTTACTTTTAGAATATGATAGACCTCAAACGAGTTCAAACTTAAACAGTTAGATAAAACTACAAACAAAATAAAGAGTTTAGGGAAGATAATAAGAACACAAGGTTTATAGTGGTTTGGCTTAGATCAAGCCTACGTCCACTCTCCCACGTCGACAGCCCACTGACTGGATTCCACTAAGAAACAAAAGAGATTTTACAATTTGGTGATTTCAACTTCACAGTGAAGAGATTGCTTCTCTTTCACGAAATCACTCTATATGTTTTTCTCTCTTTTGAGTACAGATTTGAGCTCAGTGAAATAACAAGGAACTAGGAAGCTTCAGACTTTGAAATTTTTCTCTCACACACGCTCTCGAACAATTGAAGAGTCCACCTTAAATACTCCTTCATGCCTTCTCGACCGTTGGCACTTTCCAAAGGAATTCTTCCAATCAACCAGTTGGATAGAATCAATCAAGGAGATCTCAAGCCGTTTGATGATTGAGATGAAAGTCCATCAATCCTATTCGCCCATACAATCAGGATCTTGGTTTCCATAAGTAGAACTTTCCAAGTTTGCTTGCCTTCCAAAAGATTTGGATATCGAAATTGATTTCAATAAAGATAGCCAATCATGTAGGTGCTATGTCCAACCAGAAAGCCATCCATAAGCTATACGAATAAATCTCTTGAAAAAATAAAGATAATCTTGCATTCGGATAAGTCTTCATTCTTTAGTAGCATTCAGTCTGAAGTATGTCATGTGGGTAGACTTTGAACATAAAGTCGGCAGTCTTCAAACTTTGACACTAAAGTCTGGAAGTCTTTAGAATAGACTTTGGATAAGTTTTGTCAACTTCAAAACAATAAAGAGTTTTCTTCAACACTTTGGGTACTGCATCCTATCATCACGTCATTTCATTAATATCGTCAACCAACTAGGCAACAATCTGCATGTGTTGATAATTAGTTTTAGAGGGAGAAGGATACTAGAAGTGCCAAAAGTTGTGTACGACGCTCACTTTAATACCAAAAGTTTTCATTGACTTATTTAAGTGTCAAATCAGAGAAAAAACAATCACTAAAGTGCTTCCGATGAGAAATTCAGACCAAAGAATGGCTATAATTAAAAATTTTATCTAAGGTGACATCTTTTTGGCACCAACGTGATCACTTTTTCATTGAGATTGGCATTGAAGTGATCATTTTTTTTAACAATGACTGGCATTGAAGTTATCATTTTTAACAACGACTAGTATTGAAGCGATCAATTTTTAACCTACTACAAGATGCCATCTAGGGGTTATATGCTGATTGAGCATGCTAATGAGCCATGTAAGATTGAGAAATTAATAAAATCTGACAATGTCAAATTTTCGATGACCTAGATTAGAGTCGGCACTTAAGAGATCAATTTTTTTTTTTAAATGGTACTTAAATGATTCGATTTTTTTTTTTTTGACATTAAAGTGAGCACTGTACACAATTTTGACACTTCTAATGTCCTTCTCCCTTATTTCAGATCTATTGATGATGAGTTACCACTGATGATGGTAAGGTACATGTACAAAGATAACCATTAATAGTATAGAAAATAGCCATTACAAGACTAGGTGCCATAGTTGAAAAACCAAATAAGTTATTAGAAAAGCAGTTAATAGGTTTTTGTCTCAGTGAAGCGATAGTTGTAGTTGACTCCATGTCAAGAAACTTGCGAAGGTTAGAAGAAAAATTTTATGGGTAATCCTGACTCTAGCATATGTCTCCGCCCACTCTCAAACGGCCAATTGAGTCTTCTTGGAGGTCTCCAATGATTAAATTGAAGACTTCTATAAATAAGGATCAACAAAACTTAGAAGAGGTTGGACACGAGATATACTACAATTGTGCTTTGAGCTAGAAATCCTCTTTGTTCTTCATTCGATATTTCTCTATAAAGGTTTAGCATTGTAATAATAGATAATCAAGTGTATAGGTATAAGTACAATCATTATGCTTTGATAGTGTAGTCTATCCTATGAAAGGAACAACACTTGCTAGTTGTAATTTGCAATGATGATTACTAGTGGAATCTTGCCGTTGTTAAGACTGTTAGCTGAAGAGTGGATGTAGGTTTTGAGATAAAACCGAACCACTATAAATCATTGTGTGATCTATCCTCCTTGTTCATCATTTGTTATATTTGTTTACTATCATCAAACATGCTGATCAACATCTCACATAATTTGACTTGCAGATTGTTGCATCATTCCACGAAGGATTTTTAGTATCTTCATTCAACCTATTCAACCATCTCTTCTAGGTTGTATTGTTAACCTCAACAGAATGTATTTAGACTTGTACTCATAGAGAAATCCACTATAAATCTGGAGAGTATATTGTGTACAATCATTCAAATGTTTCTCAACCCAAATTATACCCAAAGCAAACTCACAAGTACATCTGACTCTTTCACAGAGAGCTCACTTAGACAACTCATATAGAGAAAATCTGATACTCCTCTTGTTTGCACTGCTGTGTCTTATATATATATATATCCAAAATAGGAAGCCTGTTTTAGAAAGCTTACTTAAACTAGGAAATCTACTCAAACTCGAGAAATATCATCAATAATCTCACCCTGGCTCAACCTTTGAGTCAAGTTATGGTGCTTATTATCCATATTGCCTCTCCCCATGGCCCGATGGACACTTAACTATCACAAATGTCTACCTAGGCTTGTTTAAGGGAATAAACTCAGGCCACATGTCCATAGAATTCTCATCACAATAAGCTTCTTCAAGATTACATCCTCTCTTGACATTCCAAATCTGATGCAGTATATTCAATCATATTCAATCATAAATGAATTCAATTCTCAAGTAATACCTCTGACTTTAATTGCACACTACATTGACCTGATGTACCATGTCAACATCACTAACCAAGCCATTAGACCACCCCACTTCTTTGGCTACTTCCGTTGTTACCATTTTAATCTCTACTTCTGTTGTAAACATAATTACAATAATAAAAATTCGAAACAATGATCAGATAAACAAAAACTTCAAATCAATTGTAGAAACCCTAATCTTATCTCTGATACTAATTGTTATAAACATAATGCGGAAGACAACAGATCTTGCTATTCAAGTCAAACTTGAAAAGAACAAATTACCATAGAAATCAATGAGGAATGATAAAGAATACTAGAGATTTACATGGCTTGGTCAAAATGTCGGTACCTACTCCATCAAGAGAACTAGCCACCAAGAAATCCACCGTAAGTTTGGAGAGTATATAGTTTAGAATCGTTCAGGTTTTTCTTAACCCCCAATTATATATAAAGCAAACTCACAAATGTAATATCACTATCTCTCATAAAGAATTCACTTATATTAGTCACAAAGAAAATCTGATGCTCCTCATTTTATCCTAGCGGTTCTAAAATTAGAACATAATTTTATCTTATATATAATATACATATCCAAAATATAAAATCCCTTTTAGGACATCTACTAAAATTAGAAAGTTCACTCAAACTTGAGACATATTCTTAACACAAGCAATGCTAAATCCTTACCCTATTTTTTTATTGAATGGTATCTTATCTCGCAAAACAATATAAAGGATATGATTTCAAGAAAAAAATGGATGCTTTGATTTGATTAACAAATGATTAGGGAACATCATTTAGCAAATAAGGTTTCGTAGACTTTCCTAGTACATGAGAATCCATCAAAGCAAAAATATGTATAATTGGCATTTTACTAAAATTTGTAAGTCATATAATAGATATACCTAATGGCATGGAATGCCGAATCTATACTCTCTTTCTCATGTTCTAACTTCTGTGCCTATCTTCGGTCTTAAAGTAGGTGTATGCCTATTAAAGAGTAGCTATTTAATGTTGCTGTCCTGGATAAAGAAACTAAGGGGAAAAAAAACATTAACTATTGTTATGTAATGGTGCTGACGTGTCATTAACCCTAGTTAGGTTAAACTATCGCAATCGAATTATTTTACACCAATATTGAAGTCGACAGTCCGTGTTAAAAGAATTCCCCCGTCATCGGATTTTGAAACATAGGTTCCATGACAAGAAAACTATAAGCTGTCGGAAACTATAAAATTTCTTAAATTAGGTGTTTTAACAAGCCCCTTTGAGGCATTAGGTAACACAATCCTTTGAATTAATTGAGGTTATCGAAGCAAGTAACATGTGGAGCTGCACCATAAATTGATGCCATACCCAAGAACTAAATATGTAGGTGGAGACCTCACCGCCGGGCCTTGACATTCCCTTCATTAATGTTTGAGCTCGGGGACCACCCTAGTAAGACCGCCCCGGGGGATTTAATTAGGTGCACTGTCCCTGTCTCTGATTTGGTGCATGAACCCTCCGACATACACTGCAAGATTTTCGCAACAATGGAAAATCAGATGTAAGAATTTAATTGGTCCGCCTCCCGGCGTCCATGCAGATTCCACACATCACTTAAAAAAATGCCTCAAAGAATTGTTTGAACAATAACTTGTGTGAGAAGTAAATCATAAATCATGCCAATTTCTCTAGTGTGTTGTCACAGAATACACTGCAAAAAGCAAGCTATCAGACAACAATAAACAAAACAAGAAAATAGATAGGATACCGAAAATATGTGATTTGGTCGTGAGCACACCATGGAGAGAGCAACACATGGTCAAATTATAGTAATGCAACGGATATTACAATCACATCTGAGTCGCTCAAACATTCTTAGTGTTTTCCAACTCTTAATTATACTAAATAACTCATAAAATGTTTAGTACTCTCATCTCAAGATACAATATCTCAAAAAAACGAAAGAATACACAAATCTTACAAGAAGATTTATTGCCTTCAAAACACTTACAATTTCTTTACGATGTAATTCATGAGGATGTTGTGCAAGTAATTGTTACGGCCAAAATCTCCATTTTCTAATTCGGCAAAAACCAAAACTTACCTCTTATATTTGCAATTTTTGGATCTAAAATACAAAACTCATTTGAGGAAAACCACTTAAATTAGGAATGTGCTCAAATAAAGAAACTTATTTGGGTCGGATTTCCTTTACAAGCTCATATTTGATATTATTCTCAACTAAATTTTACAAGTATAGAATGTAATAATTTATTCTATTACTTCTTTTGATGATAAGACTTAAATCATGTCGGTATAATAAAAAAAAAATAGGGAATGAATTCACAGAGTATAAAATCAAAGTTTCAGAGTACATATATGTGAAGTATGAAATGAGCCATTGTGGAACTTGCTACAATAGAGAATCATCTTAATTACCAAAAAAATCCTAAATTTATTGCACTCATACCAATTCAATTCTAAATCTTTCAATTTGACTAATTTAGTCCAAAACATTTTGACTATTTGCCAATTCATCCTAAATATTTCAATTATACCAATTTAGTCCTATACATTTTGATAATATGCCAATTTAGTCATTCTAACTAATTTTGGTTAGAAATTGTGAACGTCTTGGTCAAGTTAGTGCCGATTGTTGTACATGATAAGACTAACACTAATGTGGACAATTTCTAGGGCATTGGCATAGATTATCCTTGCTGCCCACAAGCAATGGTCAGCAACCTTTGCTCATGTCCAGGAGACAGCTACGACGCCCTTACCCAAATTAGATAAGGGCATCACGGCTCTCGCCCATACTAGGCAAGGCTCGCTAGCCCTTGCTAGCCTAGGGTTAGGAAAAGAAAAAGAAAGAAAACAATAATAAAAAACTAAAAAAAAATCTATGTCAACACCAACCATGCTATGTAGGATGACTAGGGCTAATTAGATCGTCACATTAGCAATTTTGGCTTAAATTGGTCGGAAAGACTAAATTGGCAAATCATCAAAAAGTTTATAACTAAATTAGCATAATTGAAAGGCTTAGGATTAATGTGGCAAATCGTCAAAAGATTTGGACTAAATTGACATAGTTGAAAGGTTTATGATTGAATTGAGAAATCGTCAAAAGGTTGAAATGTTTTAGAATTGAATTGGCACAAATGTAATAAATTTATAACTTTTTGGGTAATTTTCCCACAAAGATTCATGCCCAATGCGATCTTGGATAAACTCTGCAACAAACTTTGCACTGAGGACTTCCTGAGGAGAGGAATAGGAAGGCAATCGAGTTGACACAATTCAGTGCTCAAGTTCGAGTCAAATTTACTCGATTTGAATATTCAAGGCTTGCTACTCATATTGAACTCGATCGATTCAATCTTGAACTCGAGTTGACTCTATGAGTCAATAGATTTCAATTAAAAACCTTCAAATGGAGTTGGATTTAAAAAATTCACTATAATTGAAAATTTAATAGTTTTATGTATTTAGTTATGTTTATTGATGTTTATATAATATAGATATGATTATTCAATTACTTGATTGCACTTGCAAGTTACTTAGTCAAGTATTTTCAAGTTCGAGCTTTAATAAAATTAAGTACTTGTGTTAATCAAACTTGAAAAGAATTAATCCAATCGAGTTGATGTATTTGGTAGTCGAACTCGAGTGGCTAATGAGTAGCCTTACTTACACTATTATTTTGGAGTAGGTACAGGTGCATGGGTAACGATACAACTCGATACACATGAACAAAATTTCCAAAAAGGAATACTGGAAGTGATGATCATTTGATGGTGAAACTAATGTAAGAATCACTTCACCAGTCTTCTCCTAACAATAAGGTGTCACAATATTGCCCCATTTAAAGTATCGATGTCCTCTTCAATGTTGGCCCTCAAGCTGAGAACCACACTAGGGGCATGTCCAATGATAGATTTCGTCCTCATATATTCAAGAGGTAGCTCTTATAATTTCACACTTTTCCCAAATGTGCTCGTGAGGCAACCGTGGTGGCGTTGCACATGATCCAATGTAGCACTCTTTAGCATTTCCGGCTAGTAGTGTTGCTCTCGTACCATTAGCAATGATACCGTCCAACTGATGTAGAGTGATGAGAATTTAAAGAAATTATCTCATATAGAGAACACATCTCGATCTTCTCACATATAATACGGGACTTTAGGTGTCAATAATTTTGCCTTTCTAGCCTGAAATCCTAGCAACATCTCTCCTCAAAAGTAAACCAACCCACCTAACCGACCAAAACTGGGGGCAATCTCTACCCAATTCAGGTTCTTTTTATCACCTTAGATGCTAGAATCAAACCATCAATTCAGAACTTATCCCCACATCTCGGATGCTCTCCTGAACCGTGTGTTTTGTAATCAAATGATGGAAAAACGAGTGGTTAAATGGTGATTCGCGACACGCCTTTTGCCGCCTGACCAACACCGCACCTCCACGAATCTCCTGTAGAATCCTCCAGCTACGTGTCGGGGTTAAACCACCGGCTGTCTGACGAAGCAGCACAGCGGCCGCGCGCGTTGTCGTACCAAAAAGGGAGGCGACACCTCACGTGCGGGCCGAGATGCGTACTTTGTGCTGACGGGGACACGTGGCGCGAGGTGGTGCCACGTCCGGCGATCCGTGGGGCCCGAGATCGACCAGATGCTTGCGAACCAGGCCACAACGGTGGTCGGTGGAATCCGGGATGGAAAAAGGCCCTCTCGCATGTGAGAACCAGAGAATCCCTACAAAAGTGTTTTTTCGTGCGTTGTTGCCTCCCAAGTTCCTTTAGAATAATTAAATTTACTATTTCAAATTATTCTTATTAACCAGTATCTTTCGAACATTTAATACATATGATTAACAAGTAACGTCTTGATCATTAAAGGTTAATTCTTTATAGGTGAAAAGTGTCATTTATTATAGGATACGCTATTTCATGAAGTAAACATGTTTTTTTTTTTTTTATACCCAGGGAACCCCGTACAGCCGGTAGCTGGCGGGTAAACCCTAGGGCAACGCTAGCGGAGGACCCACCACCTCGATGTCATGCTTAAGACCCCGTGCGGCCAGCGGGATTCGAACTCCTTTGTCCTCGGTAAACATCATGGGAGCTCTTATCCAATTGGGCCACCGCAAGCAGTGGTGAAACAAGCCTGTTTATACTCACAAAAGAAATTAATAATTTTTCGAGAGTACGAACAAGGTCAATTTCGTGGTGGGAAGTAGAGATAGATATGAGTCAAGCTACTTGCGAGCTACTTGAGGTTGAGCGTCTGACTCACATAGAACTAAGCTTGATTCTTTTCGAGTTTGAGCAGGATATTAATAGCTCTAGTACTCGATCAAATTGAACTCGAAATACTAGACTTGAGTGGCTCGAGCGCCTAATTAAGTACATGCCTTTTAAATAGAGTAATCACGTTTGCACATGCAGATCAATATGTAAGTTTATTAACTCTCCGATTTTAGTAGACTTTTATATATCAAACTCGATTGTAAGCTCAAGATCGAGTTTAAAATTCGTTCTTTACCTAAAGTGTTTTGACCAATCGAATCATATCAAATCGAGTTCGATCTTAAAAAACCAAAAAATCAAGTTTGATCGAACTCCAAACACATATTGATTCTCGACTATATAAAAGCATCTTGAGTCGATTCGACTCGATTGCATCATCATTAGTGGAAAGAGCTGCCATTGCCAATCCCAAGAGGCGTACAAGGTGCTTGGCACGAGATGTGTGTTTTTTTTTTTTGGTTTCATTCTCGCTTTAGGAAAAAAGAAGAAGAAGATGGTTTTCAGTTTTGTTGAAGTTTGTGGTGACCATTCAATCGTTTTTTTTTCATCACGAACGGTTGATAATCATCATCCATTCATAAAAACATAAATTATTAGAAAACAGACAAATAAGGTGCATCGACATATTTTGTTGCTATAAGAAAGCATCGAACAATAAAAAAGGGGATGGGCCATCCCCATTTTGAATGGAACTACGCATTTTAATTTGAAGTGATGAAAATATCCTTTTACCCTCAATACTCGGTTAAGTAGGAAATAACGTTACTTAACTATAATCATATATCCACCCGTGGGCAGGTGTGCTGGCAAGAGCTTGGCGCCCTCATCTCGGAGGTCGTATGTTTGAACCACGCAGTTGCTATTGCGATTGAAGTGGGGGGCCGTGACGGTGGGATGTGGTGCTAGTTTCCCCGCGGTATAGTCGAGACTACCGGGGCTACGCTCAACGGTACCCTGGGGCATAAGCTCAACGGAGGTCGCGGATCCTTGGTTACCAAAAAAAAAACTATAATCATACTTTTTCTCTCCTCCCTCCTCTCTCTTATAGTTGTCAATTTTCTTTATGGTTTCAATTTGCTTTTGTCCTAATCTCTTCGTCTGGTTGTTATTATGTGAACCGGTTATAACCTTGTATTTTCGGCATGCTAAACACATATAATCATTTTGATTAGATTGATATAGGCGTGACATTTTTTTTTCATTAAAATAAAATTTGAGAAAAAAATGAGGAATCATTTTGAATGCCCTAATTCATGTATTTTTTTGGTTAGACATATTACATCATCTGATGCCAAGTTGTACAGTAACACAAACATGTATTCATTATAAAAGTCTTCAATCGAGCTTGCATTGTTTTTCAAATGAAATTGATCAACATGGATGGGTTTCGTTAATTTCCTGTTTAAAATGAGTGTGTCTATGTCTGATTTTATCGGACATAGACGTTCATAAAAATAAATTTAATTGCATTGATTTACAAACATGACTAATATATCCCATTCTCTAATTCCATATCAACAAGTGAGGTTCCTATGCCATAATTGTCATGTCAGGCAAGAAAATGCTTTGCCTATCTAATAATATGCGTTTTCAAATGGTTAAATGATATTGAAAAAGAAAAGTAAAGATCGGAACGGTGAAGAGAGAAAACAAAATAAATGGAGCAATTGAGAGTATGATTGGAATTGAGAAGTTGAGAGTAGAATTTCATGATACTTTCTCATTTGTGAGGTAAGTAAAAAAGTCAACAAGTAAAATGGTCAATGAATGAAATCAGACTCTTCGTTTTAAACAAACACTTCAATTGTTTTATGGATCACTTTTTTGTCCAGGATTTATAATGCTCAATTATTTCTACCCCTTCTTTGAATGGAAAGTAACTAATCTTTACACAATGCTAATTGTAATTTAATTGAGTGCTAATGGTATGACATGTTCCTGTCATTTTAAATAAAAAGATGTGATTCCATCCAAAATGACCGTAGAAATGGCCCGACTCATAAATAAAACACACAAATAATATGTTGTATGGAGGTTACCTACGTTATGAGAGGATTGACAAAGTTCAGTAGATGAATGGGAATTATAAATTCAATAACCTTTCGAAACACTTAATAATATGTAAGTAAAATTAAATTTTAAGCCACGGCGTAGGAAGGCCTGCACATTTACTTCATGAAACAAACAACAACAGAATGAATGCTTACTGCGCCACAATCTCACAAAATTTCCAAGAAAAACACAAGACCCTGTTGTAGGACATCCATAAATCAGTGGTGTACCCCATGGAGCGATGAGTATAATGAAGGCTGTACAAATGTAGGGAAAATTATGTACTACAACTAACTAAGACTATATGAAAAAACAACTTAGTTGTTATGTTTACTTAAGGAGATTGGATGATGTGTCCATATGATATTTGTTGCTACATGTTAATGACATGTTGATAGCGACTAGGATGATTTTTAATATTGATGTGCTGAAATGATAGTTGAATGTTAAGTTTAAGATGAAAGATCTAGGTGTCGTAAGGAAGACATTGAATATGGAGATTTTGCATGATAGGACCGCGGGTATTTTGCATTTGTCTAACAAAAACTTGGTGAGAAGATAGTACCGCATTTTAACATGCTGCTAGTGGGGTCTGTAACACACTTTTAGTCACGCAATTTAAACTTTCTCACAAGTTATCACCTGAAACTAAAAGGAGAAGAAGGAGCATGTGTCACATGTTCCATGTTCCATATTGTAGTGTAGTGGGTAGCATTATTTACTCCATGGTTGGCACTATGCCTAATATTGCACGAGCTGTGATTGTTAGCAGTTACATGAAGCATCCAAGTAAACCTCACTAGAAGACTGTGAAACTCATATATCTAAAGGGGACAACAAATGCTGATAACGTGTCTTAGATGAATGGAAATGGGAGTGAGACCATAAATAATGTGGATTATGATCATGCCGGTGACTTGGATGGGCACAGATCTCTAGTGGGGTACATGTCATGTTGATAAGTGGTGTAGTGAGTTGAAAGGCATCCTTGTAAGATAATGTTGCCTTGTTTTCGATAGAGGAGAGTGCATAATACTAACCTTTTTAGTGAAAGATATTGAAGTAACAAATCAAATGGCAAACAATCAGCATGGTTATAACATAAAATCTTCTGGAAATCAGCATGAATATAATACATCAAGCGGTCATCTATGAGCTAATCATTTTGAGATTTTTTTAAATCCGTTTTTTTTTTTAGTATTTATGTAATTCAAATTATTATCTTCACGTTAACTTCCACCCAAAAATGCTTATTATTGATTATTGAAACAACAATCAGAAGAAGGGATCTTTCCATTCCTCTGATATGGAATTTCATTCTATAGAATCAAAGTGTCATTTTTTATTATTATATTATTATTCTTTCTTTTCTTATTTTTTTTCCTTTACTGGAAAAAAAGAAAAAAAAATAAGGATAATTTCTCTCAAATATATTGTGCAAAGGATCAATAAATTTGTGTGCTTCAATAATTCAAATCTCTATATATCTTTATGTTGAGAAAACTCCATTTAGATTTTGAAGTTGGTAAAACTTTTTAGTTCTAATGTTTATGTTAGAATAGGTGTTGGAACAAGTATATATCATTTTGAGCAATTTCAAGGACTTTATGCAAAGTCTAGAAAACACATACAATCCAAGTGAATATTACACTATGATGGGTCCAGAATGTGACAAGACCAAAGGGAAGTAAGTCCAGAACGAGAATTATAGAAAATATGATGCGGGACCCGAACGAGATAGATTTGGAACATAATCAACAACAGCTAATGATCTGGTCAAGGATTTCGCTTTCTATAAACATATATTGATCGAGTCAATCACTGATTGATGGTATCAATACTGGAGACAGGTTCCAATTGAGGAAGCTACACTTATGGAAACCAAGATTTTGATTGTATAGGCAACCAAAATTAAGTAGAGATTCTCTCTGTCTTTAACGGCCTCAAGATCTCTTTATATCATTTTATTGAACGGGTAGATTGGAAGAAAATCCTCCGATGATTGGCTAAATGGCTAGAAGAATGGAAGAGTAGTTAAGGAGATTAATTAGTCAAAGAGATAGAGACGTGAACCTAAAATTTTGAAGTTTGAAGTTGATCTCAATATTACTTGTCTTATTTTGTGAGCTTTACAAATTGTGATTGAAAGAGAGAAACACTAAAAAAAGTGACTTAGTGAGTTAGTGTGATCTATCACTAAGTGTTAACACTTATCTTTGCAATATCCTATTAATCATATAGTGAAATCCAGCGAGTAGGCTATCAGTGTGGGAGAGTGGACATAGGCTTGATCTAAGCCAAGCAACTATAAAACTTGTGTGCAATTTTCTTTTCCTTAACTCATTTTACTTAAGTTTGTTGCACACTTATAGATTATTTTAGAAGTATGTTTTATCGCATAACATATTATGGTTTTCGTTCAAACTTTGGTCTTGACTTATTCTATTCAGCATTTATTTATCAAGATTTTATTTTTACTCTTATTCATCCCCCTCTAGGTGTTTGTACCAGCTTCATCAATTGATATTAAAGCCTAGTGCTCGTTTTATTGAAGTGTTTTTACTTATGAGTTAAAGATCTTGTATGGTTAGTATCTTGGCATAAGGACTTGTTGAGGGTCAAAGTAACACCGGACCACCTTATTTCAATGGAAAAGAATATGATGTTTAGAAGAACAAAATGAAGGCATTCCTAAGATCCAGATATTCTTTGGAATGGAATGTTATGGAGAAAGGGATTAATTCAAAAGCTGTGTCTACTTCAAACAAGAAGAAAGAAGTCATAGACAAGGACGCTGAACCGTTTAACCAAGCAGAAATAACCAAGAGATGCAAAAACCATTTAGTCTTTATATTGCGCTTTGTCTCCTACTAACTATAACAAAATCTATTAGTGTGAAAAAGCTAAAGAAGTCTAGGATAAACTCATGTTACTTATGAAGGTATAGATAATGTAAAAGAGACGAAGGTTAACATTTTACTTGGCCAATATGAGTTTTTCAAGATGAAACTTGAAGAATCCATCAGAGACATGTACAACCATTTTATAGAAATTGTAAATGGTTCGTCATATCAAGGACAACAAATTTATGCTCTTATGTGTTAGGGAAATCCCTTATGATATTTTGAAGATGACAAAATAAATCAAAGGCTACTAACGTGTTTAATGGTTGAGTAATAGATTATGCAGACGATAGAACATGTAAATGATATTATCGAAGTCTATACTTGGAAGAACCAGAAGGAAGCTAAACTGTGTACAGACCTTAAAGCTAAATTTGTTCAGAAGCAGAATATATTCAGACTCAGATTGCAAAGTCTATCGCACTCAAACACAGATTGTAAAGTCTATTACTCTCAGACTTTACATCCAGATTCGACAGAACGTAATAGAAGCCCCAAACTTATAACGGCTAGTGATTTGGTTTGGATTCCACATCAAGATTGATTTGATTGACTCAATCTAATTAATTGACAATTAGATCTTGAAGACAAGAACTTTCTATATGAAGAAGTTTTACTTGTGGAAACCAAGATTTTGTTTGTATGGGCGATCGGAATCAATTTGGGATTCTACTTTTGTCACTCAATGGCTACCAAATCTTCTAGATACAGATCTGTCCAATGGGTAGATTGGAAGACGATCCTCAAGATACTGTCCAACGACTAGTTTGGAAGTGGAAGAGTATTTAAGGAGATGAAGGACCGATGAGCAAGTAAGAGATGGAGCGTAGAATTTATAATTCCAAAGTCTGAGCGACCTTCGATCATACACTTGTCTTTGGTGAGCTTAAACGATTGTGATTGTGAGAGAAATACCAAAAGAGTGACTTAGTGAGATAGTGTGATATACTACTAAGTGTTTGCACTCAAAGTTGTAATCTCTTGTTGATTGCATAGTGGAATCCAGCAGAAGGCTGTTAGCGTGGGAGAGTGGACGTAGGCTTAATTTAAGCCGAACCACTATAAACCTTGTGTTCTTATTCTCTTTCCTAAACTTTATTTTATTCCGCATTTATCCAAGGTTTATTATAAACACCTATTCACCCCCCTCTAGGTGCTCGTACTAGCTCTTTCAATTGGTATCAGAGCTTGTGTGCTTATTTATTGAAGTGTTTTACTTTTAAGCTAAAGATCTATGGCTAGTATCTTGGCACCATGACTTATGGAAGGGCAAAACAACACCAGGCCACCATATTTTGATGGAAAGGAATACAACGTGTGGAAGAACAAAATGAAAGCATTTCTAAGATCCAGAGATCCCTCGCAATGGGATGTTGTGGAAAAAGGAATCAATCCCACTGCTGCGTCTACATCAAACAAAAATGGCAAAGACAAAGAAACCAAACCCCTTGCTCCTATGTCTTGGATGGAGATATCCAAAAGAGAAGCGCTTGATGCAAAAGCCATTTATTCTTTATATTGCACTTTGTCTCCTACTGAATTTAACAGAATCTCTTCATGTGAAATAGCAAAAGAAGTTTGGAATAGACTTCATGTTACATATGAAGGGACTGATTGTGTAAAAGAGACAAAAGTAAACTTCCTGCTCGGTAAATATGAATCCTTCAAGATGAAGCCAGGAGAGTCGATTAGATATATGTTCGATCGTTTTACAGAAATTGTAAATGGTTTGGCGTATCAAGGTCATCTAATTTCTTCCCAAATGAAGGTCAACAAACTCTTGCGAGGTCTCTCAAAAGATTGGAACCATGTCAAGACCTCAATTCGAGAAACTCAGAGGATTATGTCACTCTCCATTGATGAATTGATTGGCACTCTTCAATCCTATGAAGTGGAACAAATCAACAACGAAGATCCCGAAGGTAAGAAGTCCATTGCTTTAATATCTAACGCTGATTCTGATGATACAGACTCAGAAAATGACTTGGACGAAGAAGAACTTGTTTTTATGAGCAAGAAATTCAAAAAGCTGAGTAGAAAAGGAAGGAAATTCAGTGAAAGAAGACAATACAAGCTGAATGGGCAGAAAAGAACAATAAAAGAAGATGATGAGCAAGCAAATATATGCTTGATGGCACATTCAGAATCTGAGTCTGACTTAGACACAAACTTAGAATCAGAGTCTGACTCGGACACAGACTCAGAATCTGATGAGGAAATCGAAGTAAGCCATTCAAAAATTCCTATCAAAGTTTCAAAGTTTATAAATAAGCTTTGCTGAAATCTCAAATCTTCTCTTAAAAGGATCTCTGAACTTAAAAAGGAAAATTCTCGGCTTAGACAACATGGATCTTTCTCGAAAAGAAAAGTTTGAAATTTTGAAAAAGATTTTCTACAAACAAAAGAAAGTCGAGGTTTACTTGTCAAAGAAAATGATTCTTTGGAAAAGGAATTTTCAAATATTTCGACAAAATTTTCCAATGGTTCAAAAACTTTAGAGCATATCCTTTCCATACAAGTACCTTACTATAATAAGTCGGGACTTGGCTTCAATAAGGAAAGTGATTCTTTAATTGATTTTCCTAAAGTAAAAGAGAGACTTAGACAAAAACATTCAAAGGCATTTTACAAAAATCATTTTCAAAAAATGTTTGTAAAACCTGTTGGTCAAAATGCCCTCAAGTGTTCAAATTGTGGAGACTCGAAACACTTTGAGAAAAAATGTCCTAAAGTCTGGAGACCTATTAAGAAAGATTGGATAAAAACAGCATATGTTACTAACTCTCATGGACCCAAGAAAAAATGGGTACCAAAGAAAAGATGAGTTTTTTTTTTTTGCAGGAAATAAATGAAGAAAAGAAAGAGAATTTGGTAAGGAATTCTTTTTTTTATTCTCAATTTGATTTGGGCAAGAATTCTCATTATGCTTGATATTCAATATATCCTTGATTGGGATTTTATAATGATCATATTTTGTTTTAAGAAAGAATCGTATGATTTGTTTTTGTGATTCGTGAGTTGCGATTTGATCTAATATGTGTGATTGATTTGATATCTTTCTTAGAGATAATGCAAATTATTTTGTTTAATTTTATGGTCTCTAATTTTGTCATATTTTGCAATGTGAAAATCTGTTTTATGTGATATTGTGCAAAGATATTCTTTCCTTAAAATACTTTGTTATGATATTTGTTTATCTATGGAGATTTTCTATTTTGCTCTAACGAAATGGAAGGATCCAAATTGATGGATACCAAAAAGGAAATGAGTTGATTGCAGGAAATTTAATAAGGCAAGAATGACTGCAAATCTATGCAGATTTTGGTGCAATAAGAAAAGAATCTCAGGCGAAGATTGGTAATGATTTTTTTTTAATCAATGGTATATTTGAATATTTGAAACATATACCTTGGGTAAGAGAATATTTTTTATCCTGTCTTGCAAATCTCTACATACATTTATCATGATTTTAGATGATTGCCTATGAATTATATATTGTTTATATTGCAAATATCTCTTGTCATAAATATAAGGTATTGCATTATTTTTGCTTGATTTGGCACGTGATAGAAATATCATATTTCTTTTTGCGAAATGCATCAATATATATATCTGAGATTTATGCTCAAAGAAATCCCTTTGATCTTGAAAGATATTATTGCATATTCATGGATATTCTTGCTATTCTTAGAATATATCTTATATTTAGCAAATTTTGATCCGTAAATCGAAGGAAGGTATTACGTGATATTTTTGCAAGGATTGTTATCCATTATACAAGAATTTGCAGGTGGAAAAAGAATCTTCCATATGAATTTTGGAAAGCTCGATTAGAAAATTGTGGAGATTCTATACTATTTTCTGGAGACTCAAAAATTCCCTTCCTTGTGCAAAGTTTTTGCAAATTGTTAAGGAAATCCCTAATATGTCGTACGAAAGCTTATTTGTGCAAAAGTTCGTTAAGTTTATGCAGGTTGAATTCGAGAAGAGCTTGATTGAAGAAAATAAATTTTTGCCTCGAATTTCAAAATGCAAATGATCGTTATGGATATTGTTGCTACGAAGGAATTAATGGAAAAATATTCCGCTCAACGTGCACAAACCACAATTAGTGCTATTCGCAAATATTGTCATGATGACAGGGGGAGAAAGCGAATCCAAAAGGAAATAAAAAGAATCGTGATCACCTCAAAAAGGAAACAAATTGAGGGGGAGCGTTGATCAATTATGGAAAAATCTTTTTGAATTGATCGTGATCTTGATTATTATGGAAGGAATGAAAAGGGAAATGTGACAAAATTTGTCAAGATCCAGTTAGTGCATTTTTTTATTACCTTTTGTCATTAACAAATCTCTTATTTACATTATCTTTTTATTATGACAAAAAGGATAAGTGAATTTTATAATGCATTCGTGATTTTTATTGTATGATCGAAGTGAGCTATATTGCATATTTTTAATATTCGACTTACTTTGTAAAAACTGAATTTTTTCTGGAAATTGTGTTTCATGCAAAATATATCACCGCTTTATATTCTCTACGTGATACTATTTTTATTATTATCGCTTTTTGATTATGACAAAAAGGGGGAGAGAGAATATAAATATGCATATGTGTTGATTGGTTAATATAATTTATTGCATAATATTGAGCTGTGATTATTTTTTTCTATATATTGTTATGCTCAATCTATTTGCTATCTTATCCTATCTTTTGATTTGAATTACATTGCTCTGATTTATCAATATTTTAGAAAGTGTGGTTACAAATTTGCATATTCAGAGATTGTTTTGTCATCATCAAAAAGGGGGAGATTGTTAGGGAAATCCCTTATGATATTTTGAAGATGACAAAATAAATCAAAGGCTACTAACGTGTTTAATGGTTGAGTAATAGATTATGCAGATGATAGAACATGTAAATGATATTATTGAAGTCTATACTTGGAAGAACTAGAAGGAAGCTGAACTGTGTACAAACCTTAAAGCTAAATCTGTTCAGAAGCACAATATGTTCAGACTCAGATTGCAAAGTCTATCGCACTCAGACTCAGATTGTAAAGTCTATTGCTCTCAGACTTTACATCCAGATTCGACAGAATGTAACAGAAGCCCCAAACTTATAACGGCTAGTGATCTGGTTTGGATTCCACATCAAGATTGATTTGATTGACTCAATCTAATTGATTGACAATTAGATCTTGAAGACAAGAACTTTCCATATGAAAAAGCTTTACTTATGGAAACCAAGATTTTGTTTGTATGGGCAATCGGAATCAATTTGGGATTCTACTTTTGTCATTCAACGGCTAGCAAATCTTCTAGATACAGATCTGTCCAATGGGTAGATTGGAAGACGATCCTCAAGATACTGTCCAATGGCTAGTTTGGAAGTGGAGGAGTATTTAAGGAGATGAAAGACCGATGAGCAAGTAAGAGACGGAGCGTAGAATTTATAATTCCAAAGTCTGAGCGACCTTCGATCATACACTTGTCTTTGGTGAGCTTAAACGATTGTGATCATGAGAGAAATACCAAAAGAGTGACTTAGTGAGATAGTGTGATCTACTACTAAGTGTTTGCACTCAAAGTTGTAATCTCTTATTGATTGCATAGTGGAATCCAGCAGAAGGCTGTTAGCGTGGGAGAGTAGACGTAGGCTTGATATAAGTCGAACCACTATAAACCTTGTGTTCTTATTTTCTTTCCTAAATTTTATTTTATTCCGCATTTATTTCCAAGGTTTATTATAAACACTTATTCACCCCCCTCTAGGTGCTCGTACTAGCTCTTTCATTATGAAGGTCATCAAACTTCAGTGAAGTCTCTCAAAAGATTGGAATCATGTCAAGACATCAATCCGGGAGACACAAAGAATTATGCCATAAACTGATTGGCACTCCTCAATCCTACAAAATGGAACAAATCAACAATAAAGATGACTCAAAAGGTAAGAAGTCCATTGCACTTAAATCTAAAGCTAATTTTGATTATATAGACTTAGAATATGACATGGATAACGAAGAACTTGTTCCTATGATCAAGAAATTCAGAAAGTTGAATAGAAAAAGAATGAGGTTCAATTAGAAGAAATAATACAAGCAGAATGGGTAGAAAAGAACAATGGAAAAAGATGAACCAAGCAATGATGCAATAAGTTTCAATGCAAGACAAAGGGATGTATCAAGCCTAGCTGTCCTTTGCTAAAAAGAAGAAAGGAAAATATGAGAAGTACAAGCAAGCATTAGAAGCTAAAACTTGGAGTGATACAGAATGTGAAGAAAGTGATAAGAAATACGCGAACATTTGCCTGATGGCTCATTCAAACTCAGAGTAAAAAACTAACATAGACACAAGTTCGAGTTAGACAAGGAAATTGAGGTAAATTATTCTAAAAATTCCTATTAAAATATCAAAGTACATCAATGAGCTAAGTTTAAATCTTAAGTCCTATCTTAAAAGGATCTTCGAGCTAAAAATGGAAAATTCTTAGCTGAGACAACAGGATATTTCTTGGAAAGAAAAGTTTGAAAATTTATAAAATGATTTCAAGGAATCAAAGGAAAATCATGATTTGCTTTCCAAAGAAATTGAGACTTTCAATAATGATTTTTCAAATATTACAGAAAATTTTTCAAAAGGTTCAAAAACCTTAAAACACATTCTTTCTAGCAAAAGAACAGCACAAGTGCCAAAACTAGACACGGGGGGATATTTAAGTGCTAAAAGTTACGAAATGTACACTTAAATGCCATTTTTTTAAAAAAATTAGCACACCTAAGTGCGAAGTCTAGCGACCCCGGCCAAAATTCCTATGTGGCAATTTTTTTAATAATATAACTCGTCTACATGGTCCATCGGAGAGCTAAGTTAGCAAAGAAAAACCAAAATGACGTTGTTTTGCCTCTATTTTGAATTTTAATATAAATATTAATTAAATTAAATTATTTGAAAAAAGAGAGGAGTTGAAAATTACAAAAGGCAAGGGCTTAACCCTCATCACTTTGCCTCCCCATCGTCGATGGTGGGGCAAGGGTCGATTGGGGTAGCCTAGGCTGCGCAAGGGCTGGCGACCTCCACCGGACCTAGGGGAGGGCCGTGACCCTCGCCATCGGTTGACTAGGGTTGTCGGCCCGTAGCCAGGGCTTGCTACCCTAGTTGACCCTTTCCCCACCATTGTTGGCCATTTTCGGAAATAGTGGAAGGCGGCGGCGAGAGTTGAGCCCTCGCCTTCTACAATCTTCATGTTTTTTTAAAATTTAGTTTTAAATTTAATTTAATTAATATTTATATTAATTATCTAGCCATGTCAGCGTGCAAAACGACATCGTTTTACACTTGTCTAATCAGGAAAATGTCCCTTAGCATTTTGGTCGGATTTTATTGTTGTTGACATTTAACTAATCCATTTTACTCTGATTTTGGTACTTAAGTATACATTTCCTAACTTTTGGCACTTAAGTGTTCTCCCGTACCAAGTTTTGGCACTCCAAGGGTCCAGGTCTTCATTCTTTCCATATAAATATCTTATTACAATAAATCTGGCTTGGGTTTTAATCAAGAAGTGATCTTTTAATAGATTTTCCAAAAGTCAAGGAGTGACTCAGACAGAGATCTCCCAAACTTGCTTACAAAAGACATTTTCAATAGATTTTTACAAAAATTGTTGGTCGAAATGCTCTTAAATATTTCAAGTGTGGAGACCCAAAACATTTTCACAAGTGAATACCCTAATGTTTGGAGACTTGGTAAGAAGGATTGGGCAAAAATAATATTTACCACTAACTTTCTAGGACCTAAGAAAATTTGGGTACTAAAGAAAGTTTGGGATTATTCTTTGATTGTAGATTACTATAAAAGGGAAGAGCAAATGGTACTTCGACAGTGGATGTTCAAGATATATGACAAAAGACTCAAATAGTTTTATCAAACTTAAGAAACAAAAGGGATAAAGTATCTCTTTTGGAGGGAATACCAAGGAAAGAATTGTTGGATAGGGACAATGAAGATAGGAAGCTAAATTATCAATAATGTGTCTTTGGTAAAAGGCCTAAATTACAATATGTTGAGCATTAGTCAACTATACGACATTGGATTCAGAATCAATATTCAAGAAAATATATGTTCTAAAGTTAACCAAGACTTCTCACAATCTTTCACTGATCGGAAACATGACATCATATATCTTCTGGACATATATTCTGGTAACACTCAATGCCTTATTTATTTTCAAGACAAAACAAACTTATGGCAACACAAATTAGGACATGTTGACATGAAACAAATTTCCAAAGTATCTTCTAAGAAGCTAATTTGTGGTCTTCCCATATATGAATTACTAGAAGTCTAAACTTTGCACCGCCTGCACTTTAGAAAAATAGGTATGAAGCTTGTTTAAACCCATGAACCATGTTTCTTCTAACTGTGCTTTGCAGCTTCTTCATATGGACCTCTTTGGACCAATCAAATTCTAAAGTATTGGAAGTAAGAAATATTGCTTTGTGATTATGGATGATTATATAAGATTTACATGGGTTTTCTTCTTGAAAAATAAAGTGGAAGCCTTTTTATAATATCTCTAGTATTAAAATAGTAAGGGGAAAATTTGAAAATCAAGATTTCATGAATTTCTGTGATGGAAATAGTTTTCATTATATTTTCTCCTTTTCCTACACTCTAGAACAAAATTGAGTTATAGAAAGGAAAAATTGGTCTTTATAGGAAATGACCAAAACTCTGTTAATTAAGAGTAGAGTCTCTTCTCGCTTTTGGGCATAAGCTATCTCAACTACTTGTTACATAATTTGTAGAGCCTTTCTAATACCCATCCTAAAGACCCCCTACGAGATTCACAAAAGATAGGAAACCATTCTTATTTTCATATTTTTGGTTGCAAATGTTTCATTTTAAAAAATTCAAATGATCGACCTGGAAAGTTTGAAGAAAGGTCAAACAAAGGAATATTCCTCAAATACTCTGCTACAAGCAAGCATACAAAGTCTTCAACAAAAACACTTATACTGTTGAAGATTCTATGAACGTTAGAGGAATTTTTAGCGCATTTGAACCGTATTCGATTATTTTCGAGCCACATTGTACATCTTCGACTCATTGGCAACTCTCGATTGTCGTGAAAATCTCGAGATTTCAAATATGGGCACATGATATAGAAATGACAGAAAAATTGATTTAGTGCCGTTCGACGAGAATTTTGCAATAAGATGGAATCACCGACACTTTAATCACATGCCTATGTTGAATCGACCTATATCCGGTCTCTGGTCGATTTTGACAGTTCCGTATTGATCCTTGTAGATTAGCACGATCAAGCAGTCGATTTCTAGTCGTATTCTCAAGTCTATTGCGTTTAAATTCCTTAATGGCTTCACCTGATAGATTAGTTATCTTGTGAGTGATCAACTTATAGAAAAGAAGTATAGGCACGTCGATGAAAAGTCCAACTTATTTAATCAAAAATAGAATTAGAAAATCAGGATGTCACACCTAGGAACTGAAGTCAATTGATCCATCCATGGACGCTTCATCTTGCAATGAAAATATTCCTCATATTTTGTGAGTTGAGCATCCACGTTATAATGAAAGCCAATTGCTACTTCTATAGGTATTGAGCACCAACACTTGAAATCAGTGATCTGTCTCATTTTGAAGGCATTACAAGTGCTCTTTTGCACCTTACCCTCACTTCTTCAGATCACTCAAGGGTCAACATATACCAACATATGCATGCCCCAACTTTTGCTTATAATTAGATGTTAAAACATATCATCCAGTATGTCGTGGTATCTTACACCTTGGCCTTCACAATTTGTTTCATAGTTCTCTCGAGTGTCGGATACCTAAAGTGCCAAAACTTGGCACGGAGGGATACCTAAGTGCCAAAAATTAGGAAAGTGACATTTAAGTGCCAAAATCGGAGCAAAATGGATCACTTAAGTGCCAATCCAACGAAAATCCGGCCAAAATGCCGACGTAGCGATTTTCCGGCGAAGTAAGTGCAAAATGACAACATTTTGCACACTAACGTAGCTAAACAATACAAAAATGACGTTTTTTTGGTGACGTGGTAAAAAATTATTATAAAAATTAATTAAATTAAATTAAAATTAAATTTATTTAAAACATTTAAAAATACAAATACAAATATTAAAAAAAAAAAAAAGCAGGTGGCTTAGAGCTGAACCATTCCCACTGCCACTAGGAAGGGCTGGTGACGGAGGAGGGAGGGTCGGCTGGTGTTGTCGGGCCCTAGGTAGGGGCCTGCTACCCCAACCGATTGGCGGCGAGGGCCTGTGAGCCCTCGCCTAGATTTGGCAAGGGCGGCCAACCCCCCGCGGAGCTAGGTGAGGGCTGCGACCCTCGCCCAGATCTGGTGAGGGTCGCAGCCCTCGCCCGACGGGCCAAGGGCCGCCCGCTTGGTCCCGGGAGGGCCGCCGCCCGCCGGGTCTTGGAGGGCTGCTACCCGCCGGGTCCCGGAGAGCCGCCGACCCTCGCCGGAGCCGGGCGAGGGCCGCGACTCTCGCCCGGATCCGGGATGAGGGGTCACGGCCCTCGCCTAGATTCGGCAAGGGTCGGCGACCCTCGTCCCGATCTGGGGCAAGGACTCGCGAGCCCTCACCGCTGGTCGATCGGGGTCGCCAGCTCCTAGCCGAGGCCAAACGACCCCGGTCGACCCTCCCCCTTTTTTATTTATTTAATTTTTTTAAAATTTTAAAATTTATTTTAAAATATTTTAAATAAATTTAGTTTTAAATTTAATTTTATTAATTTTTTACCACGTTAGCACAAAAATGACGTCATTTTTGTATTGTTTACCCACGTTAGCGTCCAAAATGATGCCATTTGCACTTACTTTACTGAAAAATCGACACGTCAGCATTTTGGCCGGATTGACACTTAAGTGATTCATTTGGTCCGATTTTAGTACTTGAGTGTCATTTTCCTAACTTTTGGCACTTAAATGTCCTTATGTGCCAAATTTTGACACTTGGGGTGTACTTCTGCCCAGTTCTCTCTATCTATTTGACTTTGTCAATTTAAACTGGATTGGGTGCAACCTTGACCTTCATTACTTTTCTCGAACAAGATGTTAGCATTACATCTCTCAACTAATCTGGTTTTTCATACTTGGACATAGCACATTGAGAGCGATTATCATTTTGTTTGGGAAAATGTTTCCCTCATTCTATAGTGACTCGCTATCTTCTATCTTCCTCGCAAGTTGCTAATATTTTGACAAAACCATTGAGTTGAGATAGCTTTGTTGGCTTCCGAACCAGACTAGGCCTTTGGTCCTCCCATTGGCCAATTTAGAGAGGAGTATCGATGTAAAAAATCAACATATATATAGCACAAAATCTATTACAAATAACACATCAAATAGAGCATCGATGATCCAATAATTTGGATATGTATTCTTGATTTAATTTTTTTTCAATTTTCATATAGATAAAATGGTTATCTTTACATTCAACTTCTACCATGATTATAGAAGGTGATATCTCCTACTTGTACAGTATGAATTATAATTTGTTGTGTGCTTCATTGACTTAATTCTTTGTTTATCTTTGAAGTAGGCAAGATGTACTTCGGGTATGCTCTTGAACTTTCGGTTTGAGCATAAAAGCGTTGTTATATATTGTAATGACCATTTTATACGAGATGTGAAGGCGAATGGTAAGATTGCTGTGAGGAAAATCACGATAGTAAAGAACCTGGTAGACATTATGATGAAGCCTCCTCCTCTGGTGAAGCTCAAGTTTTATGGAGCTCGAATGCGTCTAAGGAGGATGAGTGCTTGCCCGGGCATTAGAGCTGGCATGGATTATGAGTATTGTGGCTCGGTTGTGAATATTGAGCCAAGGTGGAGAATTGTTTGTGGTTCAATTTCATGCCGAGTACATCGTTTTGGAGTTTGGATCGAAGCTTGAGAGTAAGTGAATAAAGAGAAGTTCAATCAAGTTCAATTGTCCTTCATGATGAGACCAATGCCCAGGAAGCACCCTTGAAGCAAGGCTAGTCTAGCAGTCCGGCCACCCTTTGGCCTATCTGCCGGCCAACAACCCAGAAATATGTCTGGCATTGATTGAGTTGGCTAATGGGGCTTGGAAAACATACGACGGATCAAACAGTTGATTGTAACTTTGAATTCTCCGATTGATAAGTGAATTATTTGCAGCTATCTCTTCCCATAAAGTAGGTACGGCACTTATATTGAACCACATAAATCTCTTGCATTCTTATTGTTTCTTATTGATTTCTCTAATCATCTCGTTCTCTCGCATTTGATATTGAATTGGATGGTCGTTAGTTTCTGCATTGTTTCACGGCATTAGCAAAGGCGGAGAACCAATCTCTATCAACAGATTCTTTTTTTTCCCCGAAATTCTTCCCATGCCCCTTTTATATTTTATAAGTATATCATTCATTTCACACATTGAGTTTGTTCTGTCTAGCCGTGTGAAATTCACATAGGATAAAGCAAAATTCTCCTAAGATTACCGGATTATTCCAATCATGAGGTCCACTTTTATTCACTAATCCTCCACATGTATCATTTTTAATCTAAGTGAATAAATGCAGAACCATTATAATCAATTGCCTTATCCAAAATAATTTTGAAACATAGCTTGCATCTTGTTTTTGTTCTTTTCTCTTTCCAAAGTTCTTCCAGCTTGAAAGACAAGCGTCTTAAGTTCGTAAGAAATTAACATTCGACCTCTTTTGTTCCATAATAAATTGGCAATTTGGCCACTAGAGAACGAGGTAGTTCCTTTTCAAGAAAAATAAAATTCGAACTCTTATGTTGAATAATTAATTGGCAATTTGGTCACTAGAGAACGAAGGAGGTCCTAAAAGTGTACTTTGAGATCTTCTGATATGAAATATTAATAAATATAGTGTTATCACCTGAAGAGTACTAATCATTAAAGAAGCTCGAATCGAAAAAGCTAAACAGATATCAACACACAGAAATGGTCGTTTGCTTTACACGTTAACAGATATTATTACTCTCTTTAATCCTCTTTAATTCGCATTCTCTCATTAATTTATCATCACTCTATCTATTTTTACCTTTCCCTTTATATAATGATCTGAAAATATCTCAAAAGCAAGTACGAGGCTTGATGAGGACCCTTGCGCGCTCATAGTGGCCTCCAGAACCCACTTAATACTGTTTTACTATAAGATATGAAGTCCAAGATAATGAATGGTTCTTGGGCATTTTTGTGGGGTTGTCCAAACTTTGCACAAGTGGGATTATTGTGTGATTTGCTTCTATAATGGAGGTTTTGTCCTCCATGATGCCTGTTCAGGTCGCTGTCGATTCCGAAAGCTTAGACGTTGGTGGAATTTTGGAAATGTAATGAGTGGTCTTTTCCTTAAAAGGTGGTTTAGTTATCTAAAATTTAGAACATCATTGAGAAATAAAGGTGTACATTCACGTACATCTATCCCATGCAAAGTCTTATGCAATCCTATCATGGACTAAGAAACAACGACATTGACACGCGATACGACACGACATGACACAACGCTAACACGTTTTTTTTTTTTTATGACCCTGGAACCCCTAAAAGCCGACAGCCAGCGAGGTAAACCAGGGGTGACGCTAGTGCAGGACCCACCACCATGACGTCACACTTAAGAATCCCTAACGACAACGCTAGGGTTCGAACTCACTCCCTTTCGTGAGAGGGATTGAGCGCAAGCCAACGCGGCCGCTGTAGGCGGTGGTTCCGACACGTTGTTTCTCAAAAAACAGAGAATTCGATACATTGGGACATGTTGTATATCAAATATATATTTTTATATATACATGATAATTTATCTTTCCTATGACTTTTTAATTAAATAAATTTGATTCAAATTCACAAATAAATAAATAATAAAAAACTCTGAAATGAATTTATACTAAAAACATTAATCTACCATTTATTAATATTATTTATTATTTCAATTTGACAAATTTAACTCTATAAAACTTGAAGGAAAAAAAAAACAAGCAATAGGCGTCTTAGAAGAGAAGAGAAAAAAAAATCTAGGAGGGTGAATTGTGTGTTACAGAAAGTGAGAGTTAGAAGAAAAGAAAATACTAAGTTTTTCTTCTTTCCCATTTATTATTTTTATTATTTTTTAGAAATTTACATTTTCATTCCTCATTTATTAATTTTTTTTTAAAATTGACCCAGTGTATGTTGAAATCACATGTCAGAATTCCAAGCTCGCATGTTAAAATTTCAAATTAGAGTGTCAGAGAGTGTTGGGAGAGTTAAGCAAGTATCAAAAATCCACTATCTATTGACTGAGTGTCGAGAGTGTCTGAGAGTGTTCGACACAATACGAAAGCTTTCGAAAAGTGTCGGTGCTTTCTAGATCATGGATAAGCAATATTAGGAAGGATGTGTGGAACTTGATGGAGGGGAGCCTCATACACAAAAAAAATTAGGCAGAGCATGCCTCTGATATCACATTTGAAGGTCTAATTCAAAAGTTTAAGCAAATAAATAGAGGGAGACTACATGTGTATATAAAGAATATATCGACTAGTAGACAAACGTTTTGAGATATTTTAACAAGGAGACTCAAAATGCGTGTGGTAGTGAGAAGGTCGCAAGATTTCTCCCCTTCTATGATATTTATAGTCCTTTCTATTTATTACAATATCTATTTAACTTGTATGACGTATTAATAAGAACTAACCAAATGTTAGAGGCAACGACCATAGGAATATATCACTATCAATAAGAGATTCATTATTTTACACAAATTCAGGTATATACTGTATTTATTACCCGTTATGGGACTCTACCGAGTCTCTTTCACTTCTTCCTCGCATGTCTTTGTACATTAGCAGAAGTGCATATATAGATCATGTTTCATGTATTCAGAACTGGGCCTTCGATATTAGGTTGAAATGACTAGATAAGAACTATAAAAGGAAAATGCATGAATTTACTCGATTTGAACGGCGTGGTCAAGTTCAATATAACATATCATGCTTATTAAGATCATCTTTTTGTTTATGAATAAGTATGAGTGAATTCAACCGAGAAAAAGCATGGTCCCAACTGACATGTCATACTAAAAAATAAATCAAAGAATGAATTCAAATCAAACGTAAAAAGGGCAAATAAATTAGTCTAGGGTTTTCCATTTTCTGCAAATTTCACGAAGAAATCACATGTCAAAACTAGGTTGCAATCTCCTTCACGTCATGCGCCTAAAAAAGGTACATGTTCTGATCACAAAGCTAGTCCTACTCGATTTATTTAATCCCAATTGGTGCCATCAAATTCATCTAGTCATTCAAGATTCACAACACGTCACTTTCATCATCATCGCCACCATCGTCAATCATTACAACATGATCGCCACACTCATCTTTACCTTATCTCAGGAGCATAAAAATAGTCGGCAAAACCATCCAACTGTTGCCAGCACTAGACTATATCTTTTGCTTTTCTTGGGTACTCCAAGCTATATCTTCAAATTTCAAAGCTCAATCCCAATTCCATGTCTTGATGACTCTCCAACCTTCCATGTGTTCAGCCCTTTTTTATCTTCATCGCCTCGGGCATTCAACCTATGGACTCTAAGGCAGCTTATCGCTAGACCCTAAAAGCAAGATATTGAAAAGAGGCCACTTTTTAGATAAAAAAGAACGCCTTCTTTTACCTCTTTTGTCTTTGGCATATCTCTTTAACCATCTCTTAACAGAAACAGTTGGTGATGTGACGTGGTGGGGCCTTCCTACTAAGGTCCAGGTCGGCAAGATGGACTTCCACGTGGGCTGCGTCAATATCACGATATGTTTTTTTTAAAAAAGAATAGTAATCAAGATACTTAAACCATCATTTATATCTAATTGGCACTTACTTTATTGCTTAAAGTTGGGAAATCCAGTGCGAGTTGTAAAGTAAAAAAGTCATTATCTGATTTAATCCATTCCCTTTTCTAAGAGATGCCCTCGGGCTTAGTGCTCCAAGCGTTGGTTATCCCTAACTAGATGATAATGTGGTGTGTCCTGTAAAGGTGGTCATTCTATGTACCGATAAATAAAGCTTGCTACTCTTCCGTTAGTCTTAGTCTTGTCATAGCGAGTAACATCTATTGGCATTGCCTGAAAGAATGCATTGAGAAAGAGAAGTGCTGGGGATATTTTGATTTTATTATAAAAATGATGTGAATAAAGTGCATTTGAAACAAGTTGAAAGCATTTAAAAAAGTTAGTGAAATAAATATGAACCCCGAGACAAGATATTCAATTTTTTTTTTTTTTTTTTTTTTTGCTTCACCTGGGAACTTTACACATTTAGTGTATAGGATTTAGTAAATACTCCTGATTGATGCAGGACAAGATTTTTCCAACCACCTCATCAATTTTACTTTATTTAACGTAGTTATTTACTTGTATATTTTTTATTTTATTTTCTTATATAGAGTTATTTTCCTAATAGGAGTCTTTTTAAGGGTTTGCCCATAAATATCGGTCAGAGACAAAGATTCTTTAAGCTCGGTGATTTATTACTGAGTATTTATTCGCCGTCTCTTCTTTCCTGAATTGGCTGGCTTTCTATCTATTTCCTCAATATTCTCATTTTCTTCTCTATTTTCTTGTTACCTAATTTTGCTTCCCTTTCTAATATTCTAAGGTACATTTATAAGGACTTTCTTTCCTCATCAATTGGTAGCATAGCTATAATCGTTCTTCACCGATGGGTAAAAATCCTTTTTTTGCTTAAATAATGTTGGATGATGTATTGAGGATGACGAAATCGTTAAAGATTAAGAATATGTGCATTGCCGTTTGATAGATGTAATGGTAATATGCAAATGGTATCCTAAAGGTTCGTTAAGAGCAAGGAGTGGTTTGCCACTATCAGTGGAAAACAAGGTATTGAGTGCCAGAGTGTCTAAAAGCTTGTTGGATCTGAGTGGAGGGTAAACAAATTTGATAGAATGAGGAGTTTCGATGGACCATGGAAAAACGAATAGCTGAGCAGAGCCAAAGTCGTAAATACGCTTGAAAGGACAAAAGCAGTGTGAAAAGACTGGGTGGACCGTTGGTAGAAGTAGTTCTTGCAATAAAGGCAGTAGAAGACGTGTCACGTGCTTCCATCATCTACATACGAAGACCTAGACCTTCTTTGATTTAATTTAAAATTCAAACGAGAGGTAAACGATTAGGGTTAGAGCCTACTCTCTGCCGCAGAAAGTCTGGATTTTTTTTTTTTTTGGTCGTAAAAGTATGGATTTTAATCAAAGCAATTTTACCCCTTTCGCGCAAGCAACTACAGAGCCCGACAATTGACAAAGGCAGAAGGCTCCAATCAGAAAAACTTCACTTTTGCCAACGACAGCAAACTCTATGGTTGTCTGCAGGCCGGTGATTAACCACTCTGAAGACCCTTTAAATGCCACCTTCAAGTTTGGAAGTCCATAAAGAGGTATTCAAAGCTTGTTGAAGGATATGGCGGAACTACGAAAGCTTCATCTCTGTAATTGTCTTATTTGTCTCGCGAACATAAAAGTGTTTGTGCTTGTCTTTTCGATTCGCTATGTGAAAGTAGTTTCTTGCTTATCATAATCAATTAAGGGGTGTTAAAGTGCTACCTATATACTATCTCTTAGTAGAAGTAGCACCTGCCACTATCTGTAGCCTGCTAAAGATTATTAGTGGATTTCAGCTTGACTCTTGGTTGTTAGTTGAGAAGAGTGGATATAGACTGCAAAATCACTATATATTTGCTTACAAAGTTTTCTATCTCTCAAGCGCACTTACTTATTATTGGGGCTAACAATATTATCAATAGGTAGGGCGAATAGGTTGTTTGAGATCTATGACAAACTTTTATGAAATATAACAAGTTAAATTTCCATAGCAACAGAAACATATTATTGTAATCAAGTGCATTACTAGTGAATAGATACCATTGATAATGAATAGGTCATGCTAATAATGAAGAGATAAAATATATTACAAGCAGGAATGGATGGATAAAAATCGGGTGTCAACACTTGGAAATTCGCTGATTCACATAATTATAATTATGCATGGTGCTATCAATAAGATTTAGATGATAGCAAGTAAGTAAAAAATAGCACATAGACATTTATAGTGGTTCAGCTTATAACCAAGTCTACATCTACTCTCCACAACTTACACCCAAAACAAAGCTAGAATCCACTAATAATCTTCAAAGCAAGTTACAATCAGCAACTAGTGCTCCTATCAATTGATAGATTGCCCTATCAAGATATAACTACTACTCTTATACGTACACTTGACTTTACCACGATTACAACTCAGTAGCACTTCACAAAGATGTTATTAGCAACAAATAGCTATGTTAACAAAAACAAAGCACTGGACTAGTTTTGTTCGTTTCCACCTATCCCCACTTCTCTTGGATTGAATTTATAGCCATCCAACCTTAGATGACTGTTCCAACTCAAATCAATCAAGTAGTCATTGGTTCTATCGTTATCAGTAGAAGAACATCTCTTTTTTCGCTCATCGACATTAGAATGTCTCTCTAACAATTGCAGTTTTCCCAAAATAATTAGTCTACTCTTGTGAGAGTTTATCTTCTACTCAGAATTGCTAAAATCGCTTTTGATAAACTCCAATACTCCTTTTGCAAATTTCAAGCCTTATTAATGGCTATTTTTGTTGTGATCAACGTTCCAATCAAATGACCAAGTGATCAGCACCTTCTATTCTAGGACTAATATCAACAAGATTTATTACTCATAATCATGATGTGCTCATTATCATAAGTCTATTGGTGCTATCCATGGTCAAACTATATGGAATGACTTGCGATGAATTATCGAATAATCTTGAATATGTCAGCTTTGAAAGACTTCCAGTGAAAGATTGACCATGTTACCTTCAAGTCTTCATAAAATCCTCATCATATTAGACTTGTTCTCCTCTGGTTGATATCTTCATCGGTGATGACAGATTGGCCAGGGTACCTGCAAGTCTTTGTGAAATCCTCATCAAATTAAACATGTTCTCCTCTTGTCAATATCTTCATCAGTCTTTATTGAACCCACACAAGTCATCAATATCATCGGCAAAAGAACGTTTCAAGTGCCACAACTTAGCACAAAGGGACACTTAAGTGCCATAACTTATGAAAGGTAAACTTAAGTGCCAGATTCGAAGAAAAATGGATCACTTAAGTGCCACTCTGGCCAAAGTCCAGCCAAAACGCCGACGTGGCATTTTTCCGGCGAAGCGAGCCCAAAACGACGCCGTTTTGCACGCTAACGTGGCCAAATAATGCAAAAACGGCGTCGTTTTGGGCTGACATGGTAAAAAATATATATAAATTAATTAAATTTAATTTAAAATTAAATTTAGTTAAAATATTTAAAAATAATAATTTTAAAATTTTAAAAATTAAAAAAATTAAAAAAAAAAAAAAAGGAAAGGGGGAGGCGGGCCGAGGGATCGCCTTGGCCCGCCGCCGCGCCGCCGCCGCCGGGAAGGGTCGACGACGGCGGGGAGGGTCGATCGGGGTTGCCGGGCCCGGCCGGGGGCCGGCGACCCAGATGACCGGCGGCGAGGGCTTGCGAGCCCTCGCCGGATCCGGGCGAGGGCCGCGACCCTCCCTGATCTCGTGGCCAATGGTGAGGGCTCGCAGCCCTCGCCTAGATCCGGCGAGGGTTGGCGGCCCTCGCCGGATTTGAGCGAGGGCCGCGACTCTTGCCCCGATCTAGGGCGAGGGCTCGCGAGCCCTCGACGCCGGTCGGCCGGGGTCGCGGCCCCCGGCCGTGGCCCGGCGACCCCGACCGACCCTCCCCCACCGTCGCCCGCCCTTCTCGGCGACGGCGGGGGCGGCGGCGGCGGCGGGCTAAGGGCGATCCCTCGCCCGCCTCCCCCTTTCCTTTTTTTTTTTTAAATTTTTTTAAATTTTAAAACTATTATTTTTAAATATTTTAACTACATTTAATTTTAAAATTATTATTTTTAAATATTTTAACTAAATTTAATTTTAAATTAAATTAATTTAATTTTTATATTTTTTTTTACCACGTCAACCCAAAACGACGCCGTTTTGCATTATTTGGCCACGTCGCCGTGCAAAACGGCGTCGTTTTGGGCTCGCTTCACCGGAAAAATGCCACGTCAGCGTTTTGGCCGGACTTTGGCTGTATTGGCACTCAAGTGATCCCTTTTACTCCGATTTTGGCACTTAAGTGTACCTTTCGTAAGTTATGGCACTTAAGTATCCCTTTGTGCCAAGTTATGGCACTCCAAGGGTTCGCACGTCCAATATCATCATAGTCTTTTATCTCATTTGAGATAAGGTGCTAATCCTAATAACGATATGCTACTCTTGGTAATGATAATATTTATCTATCATCTAGCCCTTCCAAGCATATTGTCCAACATGGCTCTACTATTCACCTTCATGGTCCCTCCAAGCTATACCGAAAATCTCTGTTCTAGGCTCGTTTACCATCACTAAATCCATCCAACTATTCACTCAATCTTCATACCTCGATGAAGATTCTTCCCAATATTCACCTTATCTCAAGGTTCCTACAACTTGTAGACATCTTGATACCGAACATCTTGTTCTCCCTTGATATCGGCAGCGATCCCTTAATAGTAGCAAAGCACTCCTTATATCAGAATCACCTAAGTAGGACACCATAGGCTTAATGGCTTGTGCATGTATCACCCGGCACTACTCAACCAATAGTTTATTATTTTCAAAACAACATAGAGCATTTTCCTAGCACTTCTCTGTTTGATTGAAGCATGTTTCTTATCGATTTGTCTCAACATCTATTAACATTTAGTTGCAAGTATTCTGCGAGATTTTTAATTTGTTTAAAATAACCTTTTCACCTGTCTTACTAGCCTTAATAAGTTAAGCCGCTCCTCGCTGATTGGACCAGGGGCCAAACCTATTGAATCTGCTTTTGTCCCTATAAGTTTTTTCAGGGGAACCAAGTTCGAAGATTAAGTCTTAAAAGCCATGCGATCTTAGTGGAGTCGTCCATAGATTGTCCAAAAATGTCTGAGAAAACATTCTCTTCCTTGAATATCGTCTTCAATATTTATGAAATTTCGTATGTCAAGATTCAGCAAGATATTGAACCGTAGATATGGGTATCAATATCATGCTTACAGAGATTATGAGAAAAGTACCAAAAAAGTTTATACCTATGGCATTCATACTAATTCAATCATAAACTTTTTAATTTAATCAATTTAGTCCTAAACTTTTTCACGTTGGTACCATTTCAGTCCATCTGGCCAATTTAGACCAGAAATTACTGATATGGATATCCACCGTTCTATATGACATGATTGGCACTAACATGAACATTTTTTTGACTTTTTAATTAATTTTTTCTCCTCTTTTTTTTTTCTATCCTTACTCTTTTTTCTTATTCCCTAATTTCCCTCTACCAGTCCCCAAACTCCGTGATGGCCGGTGAGGGTGAGGGCGGGATGAGGCTGCTCCCTGTTGGTCTTTGACGAGGGTTGGCCAAGGGCAGGCTCATCAAGCTCTCACTAGCCTTTGCCCTCGCTGGCAACCTTAATCGGCCTTCATGGAGGCTGGCGACTAGCAAATGGAATAAAGAAAAAAATTTAAAAAGAAAGGAAAAAAATGAAAAGAAAAAATTAAGAAATTTTAAAAATATATATTTACAATTAAAAAAAGTCCATATTTGCATTGGGCATGCCATATAGGACAACTAACATTCACATCAGCGATTTCTAACCTAAATTAGTCAGATGGACTAAATTGATAGCAACATGAAAAGATTTAGGACTAAATTAGTCCAATGGAAATAATTATGACTGAATTGGTACTAATACAATAGGTTTATGAATTTTTGTGTACTTTCCCCCGAGATTATTGTGTTCATCAAGATATCATAATTCTTGTCAAAAAGATTCTTATGTTATTACAATTATTCAAATAACAATGATAATTAGGGAAAATTTCAAATAAGGGCCCAAAGTGCCCTCATTTTCTCAAATGAGGGCTTGAAGTCGATCTTATTTCAAATGAAAGCTTGAAGTGTCCTTATTTTCTTAAATAAGAACCTAAAGTGAACCTTACTTTAAATAAGAGCCTAAAGTTACCATATCAATTTCAAAGAAGGCTTGAACTCACTGTTTCGTAAATGGCAATTTCATCTTTTTAGTTTTAAAATTTTTTTCCTTTTTTCTTTCTTTTTTTATATGCTTTCCTTCCAAAAAACTAAAACTAGAAAAAAAAAAAAAGATGAATATGCATTGGAGGGAGGCTCCCTTCCGCCTGCGGCCATCATCATGAGGCGATGGTGATGGTTAGCGGGGTCGCCAATACCTAAGCTAGGGCCTGCGACCCTCGCCGACTAGAGGCAAGGGCCAACAAAGATCAAAAAGGGCGATGACCCTCTTGTAGATCTAGGCGAGGGTTGCCCACCACACCTTGGCTTAGGCAAAGGTTGCCGGCTCTCAAGTAGCGCTGGCGGCCCTCGCCCAATTCCCCCGAACTAGGTGACCTTGCTGGCCATCACTCCTACTCCACTAGTGATGGGGCAGTAGCCTTTGTTTTTGCTTTTTAAATTTTAATTTTTAAATTTTTAATCTAATTTAATTTAAATTTAAATTGTATTTGGACAAAAATATCTCTGATTGGCAAGAATTTTTCCGATCGACAAGTCCGTAAGGCTAGGCCCTTATTTGAAATAACCATGATCATTTTAGGCCCTTCTTTGAGACTAATGTAGTCACTTAAAGCCCCTATTTGGAACAAGGTCTACTTTATATTCTTATTTAAGATAACAATGGTATTTCAAGCCCTTATTTGGAATTTTTCTTGATAATCAAATTATTTTTAATATCCCAATTGTTGAATGTCGTGATAATTCAGCAGTGTCAAGCTTGGGAACCCGAAAATATCTGTTCCCATACTCTTGAGTAGTGTTACGTTATTCAATCTAATTTAGATATCTAACATGGAACGTGGAAGAATGAAAATCCGAAACTAAATCCAAAATAGAAAGCAATAAAAGAGGAACTCAAAGAACACAAAGAGGATTTGAGAAAATTTGCATTGAAAGTGGAAGAATATTTCCACTCTAAGTACTGAATTCATATCTTTTAAGGTCGTATTTGCCTCCTCAATTAAATATTTCCACGCTAAGTACTATACAAAAAACCGGATTAAGCATGAAAGGAGTGATAGAACTAGAATATTTAATAATTAAATCACACATTCATTTAATAGCTTGAGCTTTTAGAATAATTGATGGTGATTCCACAAAATCTCACATCATGCATTAGTAAACACTCCTTATGCATCTAGCATTAATACATTCCTTGCCCATGGTCTTCCAAAAATAATATTTACTTACAAAATCAAAGATTTAAAATACTCTCGATACATCTAGCATTATGTTGTTGAGAGATATTCCTCGATTTAATTTGGCTATTAAGCTATAATATATGATGCATACCACAGGTTCTGTAACATCCTCAACTTCGAGCCCTTTACATGATAAAGGGGAAGTCTGAACTTGGTTTCACTAGTTATGCTCGGTTGCGTCCGGCTTTGTCCGATCACGGCTTAGGCACGAATTTAGGCCAAATAAGGTAGTCAGTCGCGGTTAAAATTAATTAATTAATGCCCAATGAGATAGCCTAGATATTTTCCAAGTTGCATTTTATGCATTCGTCACATAGTAATTTAAGGAGCGTGGACTAAGCATGGACACTTGGCCTTGGATTAGTCAAATTTTCCTTAGAAAATGAGTATGAACAAGTGTGAACACGTGTAAATGCATTAAATAAAGAAAATAAGTGTGGAGGCTTATGTGTCCCAAGTAATTAATGAAGTGTGATATCCGGACTTCGCCAAGCCTCGAATTTTTAACGGTCCACACTACATCAACAAGCTTGTCATTGGACTATGCCATTGACGCCACTCACGACCACTGTATCGCCATGTCCCCGCCACACCGTGACAACTTGACCATCACCTAGTTCACCACCTCACAAAATTTATCCTTCATGAAATTTGCCGAAGTGGGTTCATTTGGACCGAAAGGGAAATCATGCCCATGAAGAAGAAGAAGGCCAAAATGACCAACATAAAGCTAGCTACGTTTTTTGAGCTGTCAACTTGGTGAATTGAGATTCACCACCTGTAGCCACGTTACACCCAAATCCACCAAACCATGTTTTGGTCAATTGGGCAACTCATGGGAATTCATTGTTAAGGGAGGAAGACGTGACTATTGATTGAGCAAAGCGACTCCAAGAACTAGCCACGTTAATCCTTCCTTGCTAAACCGGTTGAGTTGTCCACATGGTAAACAAAAATTTACCACCAACACCCACGTCAACCCTCAACCGCTTCTCCTTAGCTGCTAACAAAGAAAGACTTTGACCCAAAATTGTAGCCACGTTGCTGCGATTTCCTCAAAGTGGCAAAGGGGATTTCAGTTAAGGAGCCACGGCCACTCCACATGTCTCCCTTATCAGCTGCCACAAAACTGAAGATTGTTGACCAATATAGTCAACGAGCGGAGAAGCTTAAGGAGAAGAGAGGACCGTCTCTCATTTTTCTCTCGCCACGCATAATTTCCTTGGCTCATCAACACCTTCAGCAAAGAAACATCTTCACCCAAGCTTTCACAGCTTCGTCTGTGCCTAGCTGCTCGACGCCAATCGTCCGCACCACCTCGCCGCACCACCATCTCGCCCTATTCTTGTTGCCCAGCTGAGACCTCACAGCCTCGCCATTGTTCTGCTCATGTCGCCTCACTGCTTCAGCACCAGCTTGCACCACAGCTTGCATCGCCGCGGATTCAAGGCAAGTGGAAGTCCTATTTCCCTATATTATGTGGTGCTACCGTTACTCGGGTTTCCATCCTAGAAAGCGACTAATTGGGCTCCAATGCGTCGAGTTGTCATTGTATTCACATTTGCTTCTTGTTGGTTAGAGCTGAGTCCATTTTTGACTTGTAGAATTGTGTACCGCGACAACCGCTGGCATAATTAGCATTAGTTTCAGGTTGTAAGGCCATGAACCGCGTCGATCGTTGGAGAAGTCAACACCAGTCTCCAATGGGTTGTGATATTTTGGGTCGGTCCGATCTAGATGCAGATCCTTTCCGGACCCGAGGGGATTAGCATTGAAAAGGTACAGGATTAGTCGAGGCTGTGGTCGGATTGAATGAGCTATGTGTGTCACGCCCCGGCCCTCGGTCTTGTGACCATCCTTCAACTTTGGTCGATTTTAAAACGCGATATCCCAGGACTACATATCGCCGACCCTTTCATTTTTGATAGCACATGCGGAAGCAGTTATAAAAATCCCCAGACAATAAAGCAATGGGATATACAAGTAGGACTAGAAAATTTAACCTTAAAACCAACACCCTTATTTACAAATACAAGTCATGCTAAAAAGGTTGGTTTCTATTCAAATAGATTGTACAGCCAAAATCATCAGATAGGATTGGCGACTCAATTCTCATCAGGGTCCTACTCTGGATCATCCTCGTAGTTCTCCTCCAGATACTCCTCTTCGAATTCTTTCTCCTCGGGTTCTTCATCGGTTCCCGAAATGTTGTCCCCAAACCGGGATGAGACTATGTCTCAAGCAAGTTCTACCCCCTAAGACCCGATTAGTAAACTAATACACCTTAGGGTTGCCTATGCACAACATGAGTCGGAGGACTTACCTTGGCCTCAGATTCCACCTGCATATTAGCACAGATCAAATAGGCACCCAAGTAATCACATCACGATCATCGACGTAGTCGATTACACACCAACAATACCACTCACAGTCATTTCCATTCAATCAATCAATTCACATCATCAGATCAAAGTAATGATCAATCGACCTAGCCGATTACATCTCAACAAGACCATTTTCGGTCGTTTCGACTATTCCAACTCAATTCTCAATTATGAATCACGGTCCTTAGGACACAACTTGTCTATAGGTGGTAATCACGGCCCCACCAAGCAACTTTCTTAGATTTAGTGGCTTTACGGTCCCACCCGACCCTTCCAAGATTCAATGGCTTTATGGTCCCACCCGACCCTTTCAAGATCTAGTGGCTTTACGGTCCCACCCGACCCTTTCAAGATCTAGTGGCCCTTTCAAGATCTAGTGGCTTTGTGGTCCCACCCGACCCTTTCAAGATCTAGTGGCTTTATGGTCCCACCCGACCCTTTCAAGATCTAGTGGCTTTATGGTCCCACCCGACCCTTTCAACTGCGGCCAACATTATTGTACCTCATAATTAAATTCCTCAATTTCATAATATCTTGGCCTAATTTGTTGGTATCAAAGATACTCGATAAAATATCGTGTATGGGTGCACGATCGGCCTTAGCCAAAATAGAATATTTTCCTTTCTATAAATCCCACCATTTTCTGTAGTCTACCAAAACATTTTTGGCACTGTCAACCGATGCCCGGTTATTTTTCAATTAATAACCAAAGATTATTCAATTTAGGAATAAATCCTAAAATCCCCAATAAATCAATTTCTCACAATTTAAGGCTCGAATAAATAAACGAACTGCACCATGACAATCAGCACGAAATTCCGGTCACCGGCCATCCCGGTTGAATTTCCGGAAAAATACATAATTAAATAACTAATTTCGAAAATTAAATAAATAAACACAATAATTCCAATTTAGCACAATATAAAACTCAATTAAATAAACGGACTGCGCCACGATCATCGCATAAAATCCCGGCCTTTGGCCATCCCAGTTGAATTTCCGAAAAATAAATAATTAAATAAATAATTTCGAAAATTAATATTTAATTCCTAAAAATTCCACTTAGGCCCGAATTACCTAATTAACACCCGATAAGGGACGGGAAAAATCCCATGAAGCATCCAATAAATACTAAGACATGTTTACTAGTTAAATGCACAATCAATTTAATTAACATGCATCAATGAGTCTTTAATTTAATTACTTTATTCTAATCTATCCACCTAATTGCAATTAATTAAATCTAATCAACCTTTAAGTATAATTAGCAAACTAAGAAGGCATTAGTGAGTAAAACTCACTTGATTAAAAGCGGGAACCGAAACACCGCGATCGAGCTTTCGACAACACCGGCGGGCTTGGACCGGGCCTTGAAACTTGGGCTGAGATAGCTGAAGTTTGGGCCAAACTGCTGCAGGCTTCTGGGCTTCAAGTGGCTGAAACAAAAGACTGAACTGGGCTGCTCTTGCGGGCTTCAATTCAATTGAAGATGGGCTGCGAGCTGGGCTTGAAGACTAAAATTTGGGCTTCAATACAATTGAATATGGGCTGAACTGAAAGGGCCTACTGTAATTTATGGAATTGTTGGGCCAATCAACAAAGAAAAGGAGTCTACTGGGCTTCGCTGGAGAAGACCACGTGAGGATTGGACTGAAGCATTGCTGGACTGATGGGCCGCTCGATTGCATGCGTGCAGCTGGCGATGAACCGTGGGGAGCTGCTCCGTTCGGTGTTGCCAGCGAGAGAGAGAAGCGCAGGTCAACGGACGGCTTCTGCTGGGTCGATTGCTGACCGGGCGTGGGGATTTGGGCTGGCAGCTCGTTCGGTGGTCTTCAAGGTGGAAAGAAATCAATTGCTGTTGACCGAAGGAGAGGCGAGATGCGGCCAAGTGGCAAAGCAAAGGAAGGCCGCTCGTCAACCGAAGGCTCCGCTTGTTGCTGGTGTTGACCGCGAGCTGGCGTGAAGACATGGAAAGGAGGGGCACTGGATGATTCGGTTTCGGTGGAGGGAAGACGTGGGCTTTGCTGGTTTCGCTTGGGATGTCGCGGCAAGGGGATGGACGCGCGGCAGCCAAAGGGGAAAATGGAGGGTTGATTCTGTGGGGTTTTGATGCTGCAGTTTCGATGAAGTTGAAGTAAAGAGAGGGATGAGAGAGAGAGAGAGAGAGACACGAAGATGTAAATCGGGAGGGGCGGTGGTGAGGCGTGCGACCGAAGGTTTAGATAGAAGAAACTAAAGTCAATAAAGTAAATCCCAAGAGTTAAATGCTTTGTCCCCCATAGGCTTCATGTTTATCCACTTTGGTCCCCCCAAATATCTTCTTGTTTTATCCTCACAAATAATTCCATTTTGGTGCCAAAAATATACCTATTTTCTTAATTCCGAATTTACTCACATAGCTTCAATTCCTCACTGAAATCCCCAATTTGAGGTCCAATTTCGTCGAAGGAGAATCCCATACCATTTTCTGCTAGTCCCCAACACACAAAAGCTCGGCTTGGAAGTCGAAATTTCCTTTAATTGAGCCTATCCGAATTTCCGTTGATTTTCCGCGACGTCCGGACCGATTTTCCGTAAAAATCTCGGGATCTCAGAAAAATCTTTTGAGACTGATTCAACGTTCCTAGAATTTATTGTGACATGACAGAATCTTCAATTTCTGAAATCGGACTTAGATTGGCGGTTAATTTCACTCGGACGCGTTTTTAGTGTGACCTAGGCTACCGGGTAGTTTTCAGAACTTTTTAGGACAAATGACCCGTGGTCGATTTTCTTCGAGCCACGATGAACCCACTCGACACATTGGCGACTCTCGGTTGTCGTGAAAATCTAGAGGATTCAAATACGGACACAGGGTACCAAAACGATAGTAAAATCAAATTAGTGCCGGTCGATGAGAATTTTCCAATTTAGTGGAGTCACCCACGATCGGTCATTCATCTCAGTCGAACCGACCTATCTCTGATCTTAATTCGATTTTTAACTATGCCGTAATGATCTCTAAGGATGAGCACGGTTGAGAAGTCGATTCATGGTCGAATTCTCAAGTCTATTTGCCTTAAAGTCCTTAATAGCTTACCCAACTAGTCTAGCTATCTCATGAATGGCCAACTCAGAGAAAAACACTATAGTCACGTCGGTGAAATGCCCAATTTATCCCATCGAATTCAGAACCCGAAAATCTGAATGTCACAATGTGGCCATGCAAGGTTCCATACCTATTAGGCATGTACCGTTGTGTTAGGACAATTCTACGTGGTTCGGCTAGTGTTTCGTGTGTTAGAACTCCTGAGACAAATCAATAGAACTAAGCCGTTTTCAGGATAGTGTGGGTTTGAATAGGTTGATGACTATAGGCTTACGCTTAGTGGGGTCGAGATAAGGAAATATCACTATGTTCCTAAGGAATGGATGGTTGGTCTAGTTATGTTCAGATGACCTCAAGTAGAATCCTTAAATTGTTGCTCCATGATTTGAGTTGATGGATGCCGTCGGTCCACCGTGGCGACGATGCCCCGGGTGTCGGGATGCCTGGGGGATGTGATTGAGCCCCAGAGGTCCTTGCGATGCTAGGTGGGATGCGAGATGCCTGGAGGGGCATAATGTGACGCTCTCCGGATGCCCGAGGAATGAAATAAGGACCCTGGAGGTCCTCATGATGCCAATTGGAGTGCGTGATGCCTGGAGGGGTGCAACACGGGGTCCCTTCAAAAGATGGTGGTAGTTAGATCCAAAATAGATACGACTATTGAAATTCCCAAATGTCTACTTACTCCCTAGTGTATTATTTCCGTGAAATTCCTTTAGAGTCGTGGCCATTTGGAGCTATTTTGATCTCGTATATTACATGTTTAGGATTCCGTTGGATGAGTCATGGTAGACTCATGTAGTATAGTCTAATATGCTTTTACTTGCTGAGTGGTTGTACTCACCCCTTGGGGATTATTATTACTTTTTCAGACACGTAAATATGCCTCTGCAACCCGCGTCCTCTATGATGCTCTATGGCGTCCCCATCGATCTCACGTGGGACCAAGTGGAGCAAGTCGACCTCGATTTCCCTAAGGTTACTTTCATTCAGATCACTGTGATCCTGACGATGGACGATGGTCTTCCATCAGGCCCGGTACTGATGGGGTTTATTGCACTCTATGCCAGGGTTAATGGGCATACGATGGGACCACTTCCACTCCCAAATGATGACGACGATGATGCTAGCGGGGTCGAGTAGACGGAGGGCCCAGGGGAACAAGGGTGACATTTTTGGACAGGACCAGGACGTGTTACGTAGACGGCCGTGTGAATAAGCTGTAGGATGGTCGAGATAGTGTTTTGGATATAGTTAGAAAAAGGGAAATTTTTGGCCTTAATGTATCGACCTAGGTCGTCTAAAACATATAAATAAATAAAAGTGTCTATTTCTATATTTTCGTGTGTATCGATTTAAGTTATAATGGAGTTGTCGTTATATGCTTCCGCATAAAATTAATAGTAATAACAATGGAATGTCACGGCGACCCTAACGGGCCAAGGGTGGTCACATGAAGGGAGAGTGACTCATGACCTAAGTGAATGATGGCAAGTAATCTTGTAGGGTGTCACCTCTCCTCCATAGATTTGCCACCTTTGGGATCCCTAGGTTTTGACTTTCGATTCTAGTCTTTTCTTGAAACTGCTGGGACCATCACTGCTTTCCAATTTTCTAAAGCTTTTTATGGCTTGAATCTCACAAAACTTCCTTATGTAAGTTATTCAAAACATATTAATCTACAACATACTTATATTTCATATTTTTCTAAAGTGAAATGGTTGGAACGAAAGCTCAATTTTTTACCGTATTGAACTTGCCTAGTATAGTGGAAACGGTAACCATGTTACTTTCTCGAATTTTCATAAAATCTTTCCTTTCGAATTTGGATGTGCTTCCTTCACAAAAGTTTTAAATGACATCTATATCTACAACATATTAAAAGTTCAAGGAGTCAAAATGAGTCTCTCTCCAACTATTAAATATGCTCGATGGACGAGTTTTTGAGTTGTGTTCAATGAATTGTTACTCTTTCCATAGCACGAATTTGGCTAAGTTTCCTCATGAAAAATGTTTTTGGAGATTTTCTCTACAACATACTAAAATTTCATAATTTTTCAATCCCGTTTGATAAGGTAAAGGTGCTGATTTCATGAATTGTTCACAACTGTTTTTCAACCCAAACTAAGAGAGCCACGCACCCAACTTGGAAGGGAAGGGGTTTGAACGTCCAACTTGAGGAGCAAGCCAATCTAGAGACTTCTTGACTTGAAGATAATAATGCATTAAATACTTTTGGACCTTAGCGTGTTAAAGAGAAGAAACTTGGAGTGCAAGTTGGATAATATAAACACATATAAGCCTAATGATTGCATGAAATATTGGCAATAAATGAGATAGGTGATTTATATGCTTAGCTGTCCCCCTAATGATTACATGTATTTAATAAAGAGGTGAGTCATATGATTTAGGTGTCCCCACAATCATTACATGAAATCATTCCATGATGACTCAATCCTTTAAGTGGACCAATGGAAAGAGGAACATGTGTCCCCCTTAGAAACTAGGCTTGCCACCCATCTCTTTAGCATCGCTACCTCTTCATCCTAAGTTGTCCACCTAAAGAAATGTGATTAGTCCGCTTGGAAGGGAAATTATGAGGGGTTTGCCTATAAATAGAGGCATTTCCCCCCTCAATTCCACAACACACACACCGCCCCATCTCTTCTCCCTTACATATTCTCTCTTTTTCTCTCATGCCCTCTTATTGTTGCCCCTCTCCCTCTCTTGGCCTTACTTGCCCACCGCCTCACAAGATGGATCTCTCTTAGTAAAGCCACCTATAGTTTATCGAAGTTCATTGAAGGTAAGTAGAATCTTTAACTCTTGGCTAGGGCGACAACCTACGTTGTCAAATTTAGTGATGTGCTCACCCGTGTCAGTCGCATGTATGTTGTAATGTTCTTTTGTATGGTTTGCTCATGTTTGCATGCTTGAATGTGTTCACGCCTCGGGACGAGGTCGAGATCCGCTCGGCTTGGAATCGACGTCAAGTCAAGATAACCTAAGCCGTGAGGCCTTAGATTAGCATTGAAGCGTGCCGATTCCAAGTCTTGCTTAGTGCATACATTGGCCTAAGCATGCGGTTCAAGCTACAAACCAAGAATCGTGCCCAGCATGTCATATAGTATGATGTTAAGAGTCATGGTACACTCACTTGAATGAGTATGCCTTCGAGCCACGTATGAGTTGATTAAGAAGAAAAGTAAAAAACCAGTTTGTGTGATGTACTTCATGATGCACTTAAAGAGGAAAAAGCGCCCGTCGCCACATGGTGTTGGCGGTGATGCCTTGTTCATTAAACGAGATGCCCTGGTTGAGCCAGGATGCCTAGGTTTGAGCTCGAATGTCTAGGGTAAGCTAGCCCGGGATGCCCTAGTTGAGACATGATGCTTGGGTTGAGCCTAGATATCTTGGCGAGCTAGCACCAGGATGCCTCGATTGAGCCAGGATGCCTTGGTTGAGCCAGAAAGCCTAGCATGAAGCTGGAAGCCGCAGTTGAGCTGAGAGAGCTTGGTCGAGCCAGGACGACGATAAAAAAATCATGTTATGAGTGCAGGTATATGCATAAGCATGATATGTTGATGTGTTCATTGATATGCTGAAGGTAAGTATGCATTGAAGTATACAATAATGGACATTTGCATATAGTTAAGGTGTAGCAATAGGTTTGCTATTGATCTGCCATAATCATTGTATTGCAAGTGTTGTACCTACTAGATTTTGATGATGAGATATCCTCCTTGTAGAGAATTAGGGTTTTACTTACTGAATCCATGATTCACCCCATTGCTTTTCAGAAATTTAGGTATAGAGGGGTTTAAGTCTCGTTAAAGGAGCTAAGGTTTACCTCGGTCTTTTCAGCATAGATCATATAGTGGTTATAAATATAATAGCCTGTGACAAAAGGGCTTGTAAATATAACTGATGTAATTGTGTATTCACAAGTGATTGTTTTCTTGGCTATTCGTTATTGTCTAGGAATTGTATGTACACTTTCGCATGTTTTTAAATTAAAGATTAAAAAGAAACGGGACGGTGACGCGCCTAGGACATCGCGAAAGTAACCCCTGCTATCAAAGACCCTGGAGATGGAGTTGGGGTCATGATAATTTCTCTAGCGCCTTAAACTTTTAGAGCAAGTGATCCCAATGCCAAAATATTGTAGCAAGTTTCAGTCCAAACTACTTATCGAGGGGGACGATGTAGATACCTGATGACAATCTGCTTGTGGGAGGATGCTGCTAAAAGATGATAACACCATTTGAAAGTTACCGTTATTCAAATCAACTGCCTAGTAGATAGTTGAGAAATGTGAAGCAACTGTTTGAAAGCGTGCGTCAAAGGCCTTTGCAGGTGGCCATGCTACGGACTCATCGTTAGCCAAATTTCTAGGGCGGGAAGGCGTCGGCACTCGAAAACTCAATTGATGCAGTGACTCAATTCGTGGAGGACATCGACCGGTTCAACACTTGTGAAATGTAGTAATTAAACATGTTCGTTATCTTCTTATAAATTCAGTATTAGTTTATGAGAGTCAAAGGTCACAAGTTCCCTTCTTTCTACCACCTTCTTTTTTACCTATTTATGCGTCTTTTTCTTTACATTTTCAAGGATCTTATAAGCCAGGTCAGAGAATATCGGTAGCACGCTTCAAACTTTCCTCATCATAGTAGCCTTTCATCGAGAAGGGCTGTAAAGCCATCTAATATACAAATTCAGAATGGAATGGAGTTTGTAGTTTAGCCACGTTGCCACAAAGCTCCAAAGTTACTATTTTTTTCACATTTGTTAGGATAGAAAAAGAATCGGCTGATTACTCCACTAACGTTCTTATTAATGTACATGAACAATAATTTTGTTCATTGATGTAGACATATTTTTACATTCGTTGGAGATTCTCACTTTTGTTAATTCTTCATTTCATAATTTGACAAAATTCTTCTTAATACATGTCATACCAAAGTCACAAACTGACCTTCGAAGACATCTTCTTGGATGGCTAGCCTATTAGCACGGCCTCACCAAGTGCCTACTGGATATGACTCCTTTCATTTGAGTCGGCTTGATATTTAGGGCGCATTTGGTAACGATTGTGTTTTCGGGAACAATTTTTTATCAGAAATGATTTAGTCTGATTCCGTTTCCGGAAACAATTTCTAGACAAAAGAACGCGCTTGATAATTATACAAAATTTCTATTATCAAGATAGAAATACGTTTAGTAAGATTTTTAAATTTTTTGTTTCTTTTAATTTTAAACTTTTATTATATTTTTCTCTTTTTTTCTTTTTCCTTTTCTCTTCTTCTTCCTCCTTCTTTGTGGTAGGTCGTCGGCCATCGCCGACTAGCGAGGCTCGACCTTGACCAGGCGGTGCGAGGTTGACCTCGCCTTGGCCTGGAAAGGCCCAGCCTCGCATCGGCTAGCAAGGCTTGGCCTCACATTGGCTAGGCGAGCTTGAGCTAGCCTAGATCTGGTGAGGCCTAGCTTGCCTAGCAATCAGCGAGGCGAGTCTTGTCGGGTCACTGTTGGGTGACACCAAACTAGCAGTGGCCCAGCCAGGCAAAGCCTCACTGTGGCTCGATGTCACCGGGGCTGGCGACGCTCCGAGAGGTCGCTAGTCCTCATCGGCCAATCGCCGGTCATGGTCAAGGCCGGTGACCGGCTAAAAGAAGAAGAAGAGAAGGAAAGAGAAGAAGAGAAAAGAAAAAAAATTAGACTTGATTCTAGGAATTGCTCTTGGGAGCAAGAAGTAACTTTTGTTTACTTCTTGATTCTATTCCAAATCTATTCCTAAGAACAAAAAATGGATTTTTGTTCCCAGGAATAAAAAATTTACTAAACGGATTTATGCTCTTTTTTTTTTTTTTCTGGGAACAAAAGAACAAAATCAGTTGTTCCCGAGAGTGTTACCAAACAAATCCTTATTAATGTACATCGTCAAGTTAGGATCACTTGTGGAAATGGATTGTTCTGCCACTTACGTCCTGCATAAACTTAAATGCTAAAATTTCAATTAGCCCTAATCAAATTGAATTTTTCATTTATAACCCAAGGAGAAACAAATCAAAATCAAAATCTTATCTATGACGTATACCTAACAAATGATCTAAGGACATATAAAGACTATAATTGCATTGATGAAGCTCCAAGAAAGCATGCCAGCTCACTACAATTGAAGTGGTCGAAAGATTATGCAATTGGCCCAATTGATTAAAGAATGAATGCCCGATAGTACACGTATTTAGAATCCCAATCCCATTGGGACCACATTGGCTGCTTAGAAAGCAAAGAACATTGGAAAACTATAAGTCAATCAAGAATATAAGTCATCAGTTTTAAGAACATTATGGAGTGGCCTTCTTGGGTTGGCCTTCCTCGAAAGGGCATTAATTCGTTTTTTCACTTTCTTGAGCTCTGGAACATATTTGTCAGAGAATCAATGACTGCCCAATTGCTGAAGCTATGATGATTCCGCTTTTGGACTTGGTATTATTCTCTTTCTATAGTCCATAAGTAGTCATGTTCAAATTGTAGACTAACTCGAAATAAACTAATCAAAAGTTTTTGGGGCATGATGTTCCCTTTTTGACCAATACGTAATGCCTTGATCTACTTGAGAAGCTTGAATCTTCCGAAGATACGCATGAAAGCAAGATCTTAAGTGTTAGCATTCTTGCGAAAGGTGAAATGTAGATCCCCTTGACCATGGTAAGGAGAACAATGGAAGTACAAGACTATTTATTTTGGAGGAAATTAAATAATTTGAAAACTATTTTTCTAAAAATGATTGCTTGTTTTGCTTGAGATAATTAGTCGATAAAAAATACTTTCATTATCGACGGTAATTTATATCTAAATATTTTCATGAACAATAAAAATATTTTTCGTTCATTTATTTTTTGAGTGATACAAATAATTATTTAAAAAAAATACTTTGTAAATTATTCATTTTTTGTGAGACAAAAACACTATTTTTCATAACAAAGTGATCTTGACCTTAAAATTTCCGGCTTAGGTCGGGTTAAGCCGGCTCAACCTGACTTGACCTACCATGTGTAGAATGTTTTTTTTTTTTCCTTTCTTTTTTCTTTTCTGTGCTTATACCATATTTAAAAGTTTGAATTAGTAAAAATTCAAAACTAGGGCAAAATATTCAATCTTGTTGATTAAGATATGTGCAATGTCTCATATATAAAATAAATGAATCAAAATATGTTGGAAAATGCTTACTAAATGATATGACCGATTTACAATTGGTTCTTAAATGTGGTTACCGCTCAAATAACTACTTTCACATTATCATTTCACTTAGCAAACTAATTTACGAAGAGAAATTGTAGTATCCGGTACACTTGACCCGACTTAACTTGACATATAAGAAATATCTTCTCTTTTGCTTGAATTTATAGTTGGAAATTTGGAATAATCACAATTACAAAATATTTAAGCTTGTTAGCTAGCATGAATGTAATATCCAGAACAGACGGTCTGTTGGTAATGGCAGTATCTTTTATGGTGCTTCAAAGTCCCATTGGGCACTTGTTAATCAAGTTCATTAATCATAACAAATACTTAACCAATTAAAAAGTTTACATCTCAGTAAGTATATGTATATAGATATATTTCTCCACTGACATTGAAGTTAGAACTTAAACCAGACATGCCAAACTCATCGGTGCAAATTGGCCAATTTTCAGTTATGCCAAACCAGACATCTAAGTATATGCTCACATGTGAACTGAACTTGGTCAAAAGCTAATGATTCTCGTTCTATTGAGAAAGAGAAAGGACCAAGTAGGATCTAACATTGTGTGTGTGTGTGGGGCACAAACTCTACTTTGATGGGATCACTTATGGTTCTGAGCCCAGACTTTGTCCCATGGAATATGTCCGTAGATGACATAGGCAAGAGAATTTTTACTTTCTTTTGTATCCATTGGGTTCGAGGATCTCAAAAAATAAGCAGTATCGATGCAAAGGCACATATGACGGTGGTCGTCTTTCTACTTTTTACCAGATTTATGATTTGGTGAGATATTTGATGCACCCGTATATTTTCTATTTAAAGGGTTTTCTTTGTATGAGAAAGCTTTTTGATATTTATTTGTAATCGCTTCCGACCTAAATAGTTTGTTGATTTAACCTTTTCCCTTCCCATAGATTTTAGGTGATACGTATCAAATAAAAGTCAAAACGCGAGCAAAATGGGATTTAGTGCCCCCAAAATTAACATCCACATATTTTATAGTATATGCTTTTCCAAAAGAACTTTGGTCAAAGTTCCCATCAGAAAGACCGCTCATCTATAAATTAAGGATGTGGACTGGAGAATAACTAAAAACAAAACGAGAATAAAATGTCACTAAGTTCTGATGAATTATAATTAGAAACAATGAGAATCTGTCTCGTCCAAAGAAACGATGGGAGTCTGCTTCAAATCAATTTCTTTTGGAGTGGTTAAAATGCTCCTTAGCTAGGCTTCTTTATGGCCCATAGAGTTGGGCTTTCTCTTTATGTTGGGCTAGCTGGATAAATCAAATTCTTTACGTTTATTTCTATTTCCAGGCCCTGACTGTGGATCTAATGAGGGACATTATCCGGTTGGACTCAGTACAAGGCCCAAAATTCATTTGCAGGATCTCAGTCTTTGCATAAGTCAAAGGATCTCATTTCATTTCCACTCCTTTTCTTTTTCCATTTCTATTCCCTTATGTTTTTCTTGGTAATGCCATTTATTTTCCTACTTTCACGTCTAAATGAACATTGTAAATGCAAATAAACTGAAATAAGGGGGAAATACGATAACCTGACGAATGCACTCCAAATAACCATGACTCTTGTAGCATATCGAATTTTTCTGACCTGGGCCGCCCTCTAGGATCTTCCAAAATCCCAAATTCAAATAATATATAAGGTGTCAATATTTTAATGAACTTGAATAACCGGACTAGAGTTGCCATCAATCAATAAGGAATCAGTCAAACGAAAGCCTAAAATATTAAGTCTGAGGGGTTTGGTTACATATGCAACGGATTAACATCCCAAGACGCCCTTTCGTACTGCAGCTTCATTACGAGTTTAGCTTTAAACATTAATTAATTCCCTAAGCATGAACAATGTTTGGTTTTAAAGATCTAAAATATTCTAAATACTTATTTGATGTCGTTTTGAATTAACAAGGCATGACTCCATTTTTGTTTGTGTGTATGGAAATGTCAATTCTAATGCAAAATTCGATCATGAGCAAATGGCATGACATGGCCAAAATATGGTAAATTTGAAATTCAAATGCTGTAGCACCTCGAATCGTGCAAGCCGAGGGGTCACTAGCTAGTAGTGCCTCGGTCTCTAGTATCTTCCCAAATCCTAGCTTCAGGTGTCAAGACACACTCATAAACTTATAAAAAATATTAGAGTTGCCATCAATATATTTCGGTAAATCCATATTGATCGGACAATCGAAGAGCCTAGTTAGTAATGGGAAAGTTTACTACATATATGTACATGTGAAGGAAATTGGTCAAACGAAAGCGTAAGGTTTTAGATTAATGGTTTAGTTACCCATGGGAGTGATCAGCTTCTCACGATGCCTTTTTGGAACGTGTAGCCCCGTTTTTGGTTATGACCTAAATCATTCATTAATCAATCTCCTAAGCATGCACGATAATTTTTTAGAATCTTGAAATGTCGCCAAAATAGTTATTAAACGTTGTTATTGATTAATAAGGCCATCTTCATGAGTCCAGTTGTGTATAAAATAGGCATGTGAATATTAATTGAAATGCAAAGTTCAATCATCACATACGAGAATGACTTGAGACAACAATAATCACAAGCAGGAAGACATGATAAATTAGATGTAAGATAGGAAAAATTTGACAAAAAATAGCAATAATCAAGTGCAACATGACATTACAAATTAAATGCAAGATATAACTATGAAAGGACACAAGATGGCATTAACATGCAACATGACATGGCAAACCATATGTAAATCATGATAATGAGATGACACAATATGACAATAATCACATGCAACGTGATATGGCAAACCAATTGCAAGATGTGGCAATTAGATAACAAAACATAGCAATAATTACATGCAACATGACATGCCAAATCAAAAGCAAGATATAACAATAAAATATCATGATAACAACCACATACAAATGATATGACAAATCAAATGCAAGATATGGCAATGAAATGACATGATATGACAGTACTCATACATAACATGATGTGCAAATCAAATGCAAGGTATGGCAACGAGAAGACATGATATAGCATGACAATAATTACATACGATTTGACATAGCAAATCAAATGCAAGACATCATGGAAAACTAGTGGCAAGCTATAGCAATTAGATAACATGGCATGACAATAAACACATACAACATGACATGCCAAATCATATTGAAGACATGATGATGTGATGCTTAGACATACAACATGACATGCCAAATCATATTGAAGACATGATGATATGATGCTTAGACTACGCTATTTATGAAGTAATTCATTTGATTTGCATGTTACTCAAACATGGCGGTGTTGACGCAGAAACACACCCTTTTGCCTTTTGACCAGATCAAAACAAAATCAACATTTGATTTTTCGAACCAAAATCATGAAATAAAAATAGCATGCATGAGTCTCAATGCATAGTTTTGAATCGTAATGTATATTGACTTTTGAGTTATAACTACATTGTCATAGTCGATCCTACCCTCAATCTCAATCCCTTCAGTACATGACCTATATAGGTTGGCTCTCAAATAAAAAGATGTCCTAATACAACACCCCAATAAATCCACCACAATATATCCCCCAGACTACACCGTTTATATATTAGCAGCAACAACTAAAGTGCATTCTATCGAATATCCATCATAGCCAACATTACAACGACATATTTTCAGATCTAAACAAAAAATTATGATGCCCTAGTAACAAGCCTAGTTGCAGTGACATTTTGGGAGCACAACAATGTGTCATATGACTTGAGATCTTATTTCAGTATTACCACGGCTTAAGAACATGCATTTTTTGACTATTTAAACAAGCAACATATTAATGTATCCTAGGCTTTCGACTTTTCATTGTGGCAATACAATGGCCTAAGAGCATGTATACTTTGAGTATTCAAACAAGCAGCATATTCTAGATTCTATGACTCTAAACAAACACAATTGGGGTATCGACCCGTCCATTTTCGATCCTATGGTGCCGAATTCTTCCTTGTAATTTCGTTTTTTGGTTGGTCGCCGTTGCTGTTCTTGTGGAGGTTTGGGCAGCCTTTGGGAGTGTTGTTTCCTCCTGTTTTTTAGTTTGAGGGTTGCCAATGGTTGGCCTTTCCCTCCATGTCTTTTCATCGGCACCCTTCCACTTGAGTTGACTGCTGTGTCTTGTTGAGTGCAAGTTTTTGGTACCGACTTTCTTGCTGTACAGGTTTCTTAGTTTAAGTGAATATATATCTTACCTTTACAAAAAAAAAAAAAACAAAAAAAAACAAAACAAAACAAAACAAACACTATCATGTCCTAGCCTACAGTTACATAATGAACTATTGTGACTACTTTAAACATTTTGGTTTTGTATTGCTCAAAATCCAATCTCTCCGTTGAATAATCTTCATAAGGATCATCTCGAAGCTATTCATTGGACAATTGTTGAGTAGATCAATTCAGCCATTGGAGCCAATCAATCTGAGTTTTTGTATATTTGGTCATACAATCAAATCTTCAACTTCCAAAAATAGAGTAGATCAAACTATGGAAAGTAATTTGTCTTCAGGGTGATTATTAATCAACCAAAACTTGCGTTATTAATTTCTTGCAAGTAGATATTCTTTGATATCGTTAATCAATCAGTTTCTTCCAAAATGGGAATTCATACCATATCACTAGCTATTAAATAATAAAATGGAATAATTCCTTATGAGATATTTTCCTCTGAGCCTGGGCAAAGGTTGTTGTTGTTGAGAAAACTCCTACTAGATTTTGAAATTAATAAAACTTTCTTATTCTAACACTTATTCTAGAACAAGTTTTAGTATAGTTGGTTCAAGTTGTTTCTGAGGAACTATTGAAGATTTCTATCAAAGTCTGTACCATCTCAAAAGCATATTGTACTCAAATGAGTCCAAAATGAGGTAGAGTTTAGAACCAAATTTATCAAAGTCACAACTCGGTCCCAGAATGAAACTATTTAGAAACTAATAAAAAATGACTAGTTTCCTAGCAAATGATTTCTCTTTCTATATATATAAATACATTGATTGAGTCAATCACAAATTGACAAATTAATCTCGAAGATAATTTCCAAATGAGAAAGTATCATTTATGGAAACCAAGGTTCTATTTCTCTGGACGACCAAAATCAAGTGAAAATTCCATTTTTGTCTCCAACGGCCACAAGATCTCTTTGAAATATTCCATCCAATAGGTAGATTGAAAGAATTTCCTTCGGAGAATGTCTAACGGCTAGTGTTGCATTTGAGGAGGTCATTCGGTTAAGAAGAAATGGGAACGTGAATGTGACATTATGAAGTCTGATTCTACTCTCAATTACTTGTCTTCGTCTATGAGCGTTTCAAATTGTGATCGAGAAAATACAAAAAGAGTATCTTAATGAAATAGTGTGATTTATCATTAAGTGTTTGCACTCATAAATTATAATATTTTGTTGATTTTATAGCGAAATCCAACTAGTAGACTATCCGCATGGAAGAATGAATGTAGGCTTAATCTAAGTCGAACTACTATAAAATTCATATGTAATTCTCTCTTCCCTTAACTCTATTTATTTAAGTTTGTTGCACACTTACAAGTTAGTACAGAAGTCTGGTGTTTCACGAAACTAAGTTTGATTATTTTCCAGACTTTGTTGACAACTTATTTTATTCCACAATTATTTGTTAAGATTTCTTTTAAACACTTATTCACCCTCCACTAGGTGTTTGCACTAGCTTAATCAATTGGTATCAGAGCTTGGTGCTCGTCTTATTGGAGTGTTTTTTTACTTCTGAGTTAAAGATCTTCAATGGCTAATATTTTGGGATTCATTGAAGGGTAGAACAACACCAGGACACCTTATTTGAATGAAAAGGAATACAATGTGTGGGGAAAAAAAGGTATTCTTAAGATCCAAAGATCCTCTAGAATGGGATGTTGTGGAAAAAGAAATTAATTCAAAAGCTGCTTCTACTTCAAATAAGAAGAAGGAAGTCATAGACAAGGATGCTAAATAAATCAAATAAGTAGAAATAATTACAAGACAAACTCTTGATGCAAAAGTCATTTATTCCTTATATTGTGCTTTGTCTCCTACCGAGTATAATAGAATATCTTTATGTGAAACAGCTAAAGAAGTCTAGGACAGACTTCATGTCACTTATGAAATGAGACAAAGGTGAACATCTTGCTTGGCCAATATGAGTCTTTCACAATGAAGCCTGGAGAATCCATTGGAGATGTGTTTAGCCGATTTACAGAAATTATGAACAGTCTAGCATATCGAAGACAACCAATTTCTATTCCAATGAAGGTCAACAAACTTTTGCGAGGTCTCTCAAAAGACTAGAATCATGTCAAGACCTCAATTCGAGAGATACAGAGAATTGTGCCACTATCCGTTGACGAATTCATTGACACTCTTCAATCTTGTGTAGTAGAACAAGTCAATGATGAAGACGTAAGAAGTCTATTGCATTTAAATCTAATGCAGATTTTGATGATACGGACTTAGAGGATGACATGGATGATGAAAAACTCTCTTAGATCAAGAAGTTCAAAAAGCTGAATAGAAAAGAAAGAAGGTCCAACTAGAAGAAGTAATAAAAGAAAAATGTGTAGAAAATATCGAAGGAAGATGATGAATCGAGTGGGGATGTAATATGTTTTGAGTGTAGGAAAGAGGGAAACATCAAGCCAAACTATCCATTGCTTAAAAAGAAGAAAGGAAGGAATGAAAAGTATAAGAACGCACTAAAAGCATAAACTTGAAGTAATAAGATGTGGAGTGACAAGGAGTATGCAAACATCTATTTGATGGCTTGCTTAGACTCAAACTCAGAATCTGACTCAGATATATACTTTGAATTAGATAAGGAAATTGAAGTAAGTCATTTTGATATTCCTATTAAAATGTCTAAATACATCAATGAGCTTTGTTTGAACCTTAAATTCTCTCTTAAAATGATCTTTGAATTGAAGAGGGAAAATTCTAAACTTAGACAACAGGATATTTCTTGAAAAAAAAAAGGTTTGAAAGTTTACAAAATGATTTTGATTATTTGAAGGAAAGTTGTGATTTTTTTATCCAAAGAAAATGAGAGTTTGAAAAAGGAATTTTCAAACAGTACTACAAAATTTTCAAAAGGTTCAAAAATCTTGGAACACATTCTTTCTACTCAAATCCCTTATTACAATAAATTAAGTTTGGGTTTTCTGATCTTTTGATTGACTTTCCAAAAATCAATGAGAGACTCAAATAGAGACCTCCTAGAATTACTTACAAAAATCATTTTCAAAGAAGTTTCACAAACTTGTTGGTCGAAGTGCTCTTAAATGTTCAAAGTGTGGAGACCTAGAACATTTTTAGAATGAATGTCCTATAGTCTAGAGACCTATTAAGAAAAATCGGGCAAAAACAATTACCACAAACTTTTCAAGTGATAACACCATTTTAGACAGAGTATTTTAACTTATGCAAGCTTGATATTTGGTAATTGATATATTTTGGATGAATTTATTGGCTACTCTTGTAATTGTACTGAATTTTGAAGGAAACACGACTTGCAGATTTAGAAGAGATCGTGTGCATCATTTGCAAAAGACGTGAGGATCAATGTGTAATTTTTCCATGTATCTGTGATGGATTTACAAATCAATCCTGCACCTCAATATTTTCCTAAATATTCCAATATCTCTAAGGATATTTCAATATCTTTAAGGATATCTCTATATTTTTAAGAATATTTAGTATCTTTTAGAATATCATATCTTGAAGAAAAAGCCAACCAAGACCGATGGATTTGACCATAATTGATGCTAGGTTCAAAGAAAATCAATGTTATAAATCTTAAGAAGATAAAATCCTAATTTGTTGAGTCCTCTCTAAGACCTAATGGGAGGTTAACCTATGGCAGATTTTTGGAGGTAATATAAACCCCCATGTGATGCATATTTCAGAGGGGGGAGAAGGAGCCTTTGAGCCACAACCAGATTTTAGGTTTTCTTAGTTAATTTTCATGTTTCTATTTTATTAGCGGAATTGGTGTATGTCAAGGAGAGAAGAAGAAGGCAAACCTGAATCTATTTGCAACTAAAATTGGTGGATTTGTTTTAATTTGGCATTATGTTCTCTTCAATTTTCGTTGTTAATTTAGCTTTAATTATTTTCTAAATTTCTTTTGTTAGGGTTACAATGGATCTTAACAATGATTAATTGATTTTCAAGACCCATTCATGCAATATGATTGTTTTGATTGTGGCATTCTCTATCATGATCTTAAGTAATGCACGTGCCTATTTCTAGGCTTTACATAACAACTATCTAAAGTAACAAATAAGAATAAATTAAGGAGAATACATAGAATCACATAATCATAAAATATCCTAAATATATCTCTTTAACACTTGGGGTCCCTTTTCTCTATTTAATACTACTTTTCTCTGGCACCGTCTCAATTGTAATTCATGGTCAACTACACAGTCCGGTATTAGTAGTAACAAATTGGTATCAAACGGAGGGCCTACTTTAGAGCAATTTGTGGCTTTTGTTAATTGTTTGTCTGATTGCTTCTGGGACACTGATTGTGATGGATCCCGCGGAAGTTGAGGTTAAGAAAATTTAACGGAATGAATAGCTGGAGCATGTTTATGGATAACGATGCGTGTTTTGCTGGTGACCCAAGGTTTGGCTAAAGTATTCCAGAGTAAAGAAAATTCATCTGCAACTATAATGTATTGCCGTTAAATTTGTCTTATGAGGTCATGTTGGAGGAGGCTAACGGGCTGGCACTATTGAGGTTTGGGCTAAGCTGGAAAGCCTCTATGTGACAAAAGGCATAGATTATTTGTGATATTCTGGATATTTATATTTAGATTATTTAACATGAACAATCACTTGTCCCTCTTGAGAAGGATCTGGATGTTTGAGGGCACGTCGATGAGAATCCATCCAGACGAGTTTGACAAAGTCATCATGGATCCGAAGAATGTTGAGGAAAGACTATATGACAAAGGCCAGGCCATGATGTTTGCTGGCTTCTCTATTGGACTCATGTGAGAGCCTTTGTGATTCTCTAGCGAGACGGCGCGACACAATCACCTTGGAGGAGGTTACGATGGCCTTGTCCTCAGAGGAATGGCATAAAAAGTTACGGGAGGGTAACTTCACGGAGGATGTAGCGGACGTTCTTATTATTCGAGGTAGACGATAGAATAGACATTCGAGCAACGGAAGTAAAAGCATATTAAAATTGTGCCTCGGAAATAGTAGGGGTCGTAGGTGCTTTGTGTATCATAAGCAGGGGCACCTCCGGAGGAAGTGTGGGAAAGCTGAGGAATAAGGGTGTGAAGCATGATGCCAGTAACTTTGGTGTGTCCAGTGTTGCTGAGGAGAGCATGAGTGGTATGGACATCATGCTGGGTGAGACCATTGGGAAAGTCCGGTTACAGATAGGTATTTGATTCGTGGTGTTCATAGCACATGTCCTCATAAGAGTCGGTCCACCACTTACCAGTTTGTAGATGGTGATAGAATTCTCATTGGGAATAATGCAGCTTACAGAGTCGTTGGGTAAGGAACTGTAAGAATCAAGACTTTCGGCACGATGGGGTGTTATGCAAGCTAATAAAAACTAGACATGTAACAAAGTTCAAGAAGAATCTTATTTCTTTGGGCATGCTTAACCTTATTTCCTTGGGCATGCTTAGTGACATTGGATGCAAGTACACCAGCAAAGATGAAGTGCTGAAGTTCTTGAGGTGTTCTGATAGTGATGGAGGGCGAGAATGTGAGCTCTTGGTATCATTTACTAGGTGAGATCATGGCAGGGACTGCTACTGTTCCAATGGAAGAGTTAGATGTAAATATAATTCGTTATGGCAGAGCGGCTGGGGCACTTGAGTGAGATAGGAATGGTAATGCTTAAAGAGAGGGGTTTGCTTAAGGGGTTAAGACAGGGAAATTGGATTTGTATGAGTATCGCATCTTCGCAAGGAAAACTAGAGTTAAGTTCAGTTCAGTTGTGCATAGGAGACTACATCCACTCAGATGTCCGAGGTCCTTTCCTTCAAAGGAAGGTGCCCGAGGTATTCTTGGTTTATTGATGTCTTACTGTTGTATTTCCTCGAGCATAAAGGAATGGTCTCTAGTCGGTTCAAGCAGTTGAAGACATTTATCGAGAAGTAGTCATGTCGAAGAAGCCAAGTGCACACACATATTATTCCGTTAAAGTTTAAATCCATACAGATGTTCTATCATCCTAGCTAGATGCTTGTGATCGAGAGGATTAGCTACTCTTCGCGAGTGTCTCTATTTCTCCTTCCAAGATTCACATCGGCCACTCTTGAGGCCTCTTGTGCTGGCTCCCTTCACCTAAAGGGTGGCTCATAGCGTTTAGGCCTCTCTAGGCTAAAGCAGACCGGGGGTTAGTCTTTGACATCTTCTTCATAGAAAGCGTTTTGCCTAGTCCGATCATAAGTGGGACAATAGAATGTCTCGCCAAATTACTAGAAGCATGCCCGGGCTTTCTGACTTATGCCAACGACTACAATTACTAGGAGTGGAATTCCGACCAAGCAAAAGCCTCTGAGGCTAAGGATGTTCTAGTGGATAAGTGTGCAAGAAGATCTCTTTGATCGATTAATTGAGATCATCTTTGAAATTCAAGATGAAGCCTGAAAAGAATTGGACAGATCATTTGAGCCCTTGACTGCTAGTGTCAGGAGGGAAAGTGCAAAGCAAGTTGAACAAACTCCCCAGATGAAGTTGCCCTCAAGCAATGTAGTAAAGGAAACAGAGTCAGATCATTATCATGTTGATCAACAAACTGAGAGGGTAATAACGATTGTTTATCATGTTGTCAAAGAGATGACTGATCCCATGACTGATAAAGTAGTTGCATGAGGGGTTCAAACCTTAGAGCCAAGCTTTGAAAGGCAGAGAAGGGTTGATGACAATCTTAGAACCGATGTCAGGAGACTCACTGATGCCTTTGAAAATGAGATGAATGTAAGAAAGCTGTCGATAGTGCTCCTGGGGGAAATAAATTGAGACCTTATGGGAACAACGGCCATATAAATGGACATGCTCCCATTAGAACTGATCCAACTTCTCAGGAGAATAATTTCCTGCTTGAGTACCGCACTCAACAGACTATAGAAAGCTTCAGAGAGGTATCTAATCACGACTTTCTTAAGTTAACTCTTTCCTAGCTCTTTATCAACACCAAGTTTCAATCGGTACCTCAATTTGCTTGTGAATTCTGTTAAGAGATTGGTGGCATATGCAAGTCTAATTCCACACACATTTCTCTCAAACTGATCTTGGAGTATCCATGGCTGATCTAGCCAAGGTACACCAACAAGCCTAGAGAGTGCGTTGAACAATACTTGATAAGGCTTAAAAGCGAGAAATTAAGGGTAAGACTAATCTTCCAGAGAAGAATTCCTCTCCCTAGCACAGGAAGGGCTTAATGTTAGAGCCAAGAAAGAAATTTGGAGAATAAAGAGATCTCTCTGAACTGTCCCAGAGAGTGACCAAATATGAGAACATCCTTAGGTAAGTAGTTAACACAGAACACTTTCCTATATACTTTTTGTGTGAAGTCTTGCACAAGTGAGGTTGATGCAGCAGAATTTGCGAACGAAACCCGGTGACTTGCGATTTATTGAGTCTAAAGAATATGCAAGCTAATAAATCTTCTTGTCAAATGAAGAGAGGAAGTATTCTCTTGACATCAGAAAAAATGCCTAGATCTTTTACCGGCTTTTACTCAGCTACAGGATCAGGTTCGGGAGAAGCCGTAAAATTCCTTCTGATAATGAGCAGAAGTATGAAACATATAGGAAATGGCATCGTTCTCACTCACTCGACCAATGACTGCATAACATTCTGAATATTATTCAAGATCATATTGAAACTAAAGAGATCAGATTTCTGAAGAAGAAAGAGATGATGATAATAGATGAGGATCCCTTTGATTAGACGCTTGAAGCAAATATGTTTGATTTTAATTGTGTCTCGATTAAAGGAGCTGACACATCACTTTCATGTCAGAACAATAACAAGCTATCGATCACTTGGCACACCACTGAAGCTAATCTGCTATTATTCGTCTCTTGGGGGCTGGGTTGCTCATATCTTTACTTCAAGAAGGTGCAGGGCTATCGGCCCTGTGCAAGTGAAATCAGACTTCTTCTCATTCAACTAATCAGTGCACAATTTTAGGGGTTTTTCCTGCACAACAATGGCATGCCATGGTACGACCTCATCACCTTTAAAGAAAGCATCATGCGGTTTGGGCCTGATGTACAGGTCGATGGAAGTCATGGTATATGGGACCAACCCAGAAGAGTACAATCATGAGTCTTAAAAAGGCCAAGCCATGCAAAATCCTACTAAGGGAGTCCCCTTCGCAAAATGCTCTTCAAGAGTCCACAGGAGCACATCCATTTTGGCATTGTCGCCTGGAATTTAATTGTGGGTTTAGTTGGTGGCAGCAGGCAACAGATTAAGCCCCAACAAGCCACCAATGCCTTGTTTTCACCAAAGACCATGGCACCTCAGATTCAGACCCTTGCTCGCATGACCCAAAAGGGGGTAACTCAGCACCACCGGATCTAGAGATATCAGATAGTAAAGTATTTGACTCCAGTAAGTTTGTGCTAACAGAGTGTGTCCATCAATTGGGATCCTGGCAACACGAACAGAATGTATGGTTTTGTAAATCAGAAGATCGAGCAATATCTCATTCAGGCTTCTTTAGCTGAGGCCAAGGGACTACCTAGTGCTGGAAATAGCTCAAACCCAGAAACTTCACTCGGCCTCCTGAAAATTCTGCACCAGGGTATGCAGAGCAGGCCACAGAAGTGGCTAAAAAGCTGCCCAAAGAAAGGTACTGAATTACCAAAATCAAGGTTGGCAAATGTTGGCCATCGATGATCATTGTCAGCGGGCAAGGCGTGGAAAAGATCTCTTCAAAGAACTCGATTCTAGCTTCGACCATGGGATCGATTCTGAGGTCCTGAAAAATGGGACACCCAGCAACTTGAAGGAGCAGTGCGTTGATGCCCCTCAAGTCATGGGGTGCAACGTTCTGAAATTACCTCTAGGCTTCAATGCCAAAGATCAAAATGACATCAATAACAACATGGAGATCGATCAACCAGAAATCATCCGGGTAGGAATCTCGAAGTCTTAACAGTCTTGGTTTTCCTAAATCAATTTTAGAACGACCAAGTCATAAGATGACAAATAATCTAAAACCCCAGTCTAAATGAATGGTGTCACTGTCAACAGGACAGTCATCAACAATAGCGCAGCAACCAATGTGTATGTTGCCATTATGCATGTTGCGAGCTCTTATCACATGTTACTGGTCAAAGTAATACGCTGATTAGTCCAGTCTTCAAGGCAACAGATGATTATCGCTTGACCTTTTTCTTCGTGGTCCACATAAATGCATCGTTCAGTGCTTTACTAGGCATAGATCGGCTGCATGAAAATCGATGTGTTCCCTCCTCTTTAATCAATTCATGCTTTTTATAATGATGATAAAAATTGATGTTATTAAACAGCTAATTGACTGTAAACTTTAGCCAGTTCAAATCATGTTCAAGCAAAATTTTATGTAAGACCGCGAGTGTTTCACTCGTCCAGTCCAGTCTCCATGAGAGGTATGTGCAAGGGGGATCGTTGCGTTGGAGAATGGTCAACCATCCGGAAAATTCGACTATTACGTGACCTATGCCCCATCACAGTGCTTTGGGAAACAAATGCTAGAGCCAACCCGAAGGGGGAATGAACTTGATAATCTCCCTAAATCTGAAAAAACTAGTCACAGTCTAGTGGTAGAAGGTGCAGACAGCAATAAAAGGGGAAAACTCTCTGCCACTTATACCGGGAGAATTACCAAAAAGTCATAAACATATTGCAATTGTGTATATTAATCCTAAACTTTTTTTTGGCCCAATTTAGTCTTAAACCTTTTATAATTGTACCAATTCAGTCCATCCAGCGAAAATTGGCCGACCGGCGCTGACGTGGACGTCGGCCCGAGATAGTCGGTCGGCGAACGCTGATGTGGCAATTTTTTTTTATTTTCTTTTCGAATTTTTAATATTTTTTTGAATTTTTGAATTCTTTTTTTCTTTTTTCTTCCCCACATTCTCCTTCCTCTGGCCGGCCGTTGCCACATCTAGTGAGGCTCGGCCTCGCCCAGCCATGGCAAGGTCGAGCCTCGCCATCCCTAGGAGAGGAGCCTTGCCGGCCACTAGTGAGGTCGACCCTCGCCTTGGCTGGCCAAGGCCCCGCCAGATCCGGCGAGGCTTAGCCTCGCCCAGCCAAGGCAAGGGTTGACCTCGACGGTGGCCAACGAGGCTGCCTTCGCCGGATCTAGGGAGGAGCCTCGTCGGCCACTGGCCAGGTCGACCCTCACCTTGGGTGGGCGAGGCCCTGCCGGATCTGGCGAGGGCTGAGCCCTCCCTAATGGCCGGCAAGGCCGACCTCGCCAGATTTGGTGAGGCCGGCAAGGTTGACCTCGCCAACCCTCGCCTCTAGCCGGCGGGGGCAAGCCTCGCCATTGGCCGGCGAGGCTAACCTCCCCGGCCCTCGCCTCCGGCTGGCTAGGGGAAGGAGAAGATGGGGAAAAAGAAAAAGAATTCAAAAATTCAAAAAAATATTTAAAAATTAAAAAAATATATATTTAAAAAATGCCACGTTGGCATTCGCTGGACGGTCGACACCCACGTCGCACCGAGATGGCCAATTTTCGCCAGATGGACTGAATTGACACAATTGTAAAAGGTTTATGACTAAATTGACCCAAAAAAAAATTTTATGACTGAATTGACACAATTGTAATAGGTTTATGACTTTTTTGGTAATTCTCCCACTTATACTTGATGTTGAGATTCATGTGTGAGTTGTATTAAAGAAATCTTATATCGAAAAATTAGTGTGGTGGACAGCAATTATTAGTGCTGGGTGGTCTTGAACCTCTCTTATCCCAATAACTAGCACGAAGGATGAGATTCGCACTTATAATTTGACCACCAACTCTTTTCACAATTGATATGGGATAAACCCAGCAATCTCCTTCTCAGACCTCTCATGTGACTATTGGATCTAAGCGACTCTAATGCCAATCGTTGGGAACGCACAGTAGAAACTCGATACCTTCATCTGAGTAGATCACGTAGAGAAAACTCAAGTCCCTTCAGTATATTTAGTTGAATCCCCCTTTACTCAAAAACTTACGCCAATGAGTTATGGACCAAGTAGGATACACATTAACTACTCCTCATTACACTAATTACCAGATGTGAGAATTTTTTAACATAACTCACATGTGTATCATAACAATCTGCCTTTCACATATAAGCTCAAATGTTAGATCCGCTCCTCTTAATTTAGTTTTCATTTTTCACTAAGATATATCAACTTGAATCTCCATGGCCCCTTCATCACTAGTCTCTTTCTGCAGACCAATGGTGAAGTCTACCACCAGGCTCACATTGCTACACCGCAATGCCCACTGCTCGAAAATCACGTTAGTCATGAAATTCCTTCTTTAAGGTATTCACCAAACACTAGAATAGATTAGAGGTCCATCAATTTACCATCGATTCTGATGCCAATTTTTTGGAGAGTGCAATAGAGGCCTAATACCTTTACTTGGAGGGACCGCCAAGAGAAAGTAAAGTTCAAGTTTGAAGGTGGGTCCAATTGAATATGTTAACAAACTCGGATTTGGCTTCCTCTTAGCAATCTCCCCAGGTGAAGTTATTGGGTTTTTACTATGCACTCCCAAGAACTGGTTTCAAAGCCTAAGTTACCAATAAGTTTCAACCCAACAGTCACACAGAAGACATGAATTATTACTACTCCAACATTGGTGGAGGAAGCCCGATGAAATGCAAGTTTAAAAGGCTTGAACCCATATAATAATTCATATTAAGAAATCAATTCGAGGCTATGTTTGGCCTAAACGAATAAGGTTTCTCCCTAATTATGTGGCAGCAACAAAGAATGATCAACAAGAGATAGTAGCAAAAGAGAAAGAAAGAGCAAAAAATCTGGAAAAGAGGATATTGTCCAAGTTTCATCAAACTGATGATCGAAAATTGATTTGTGGATCGATTGAGCTGAAATTTTCTCAGCATGCTTGTGACATATTGTTCTTGAATTTGATTAGTTTGCTTTTCATTTAGATCTCCCTTCATTAGTGTTTCATAGGTACAACCAAACTTGTGTTTAGGTAAGATTTATCATTGATCTTTTATGAAACTTATGTATATTATTGAGAATTGTGTTCTTGATATTGTTGCCACCATGTGCTTTTAGGATTAGCGAGACTTCGGTTCCGTCGTTTTTTATTTTCTTTAACTAGGGAGGTTTTTCACGTAAAATTGCCTAGTGTTTATGGGTGCTTGGTATTTATATTTTAGTAGATATATTGCTTTATTTTGTTGTTTCTATTGTAGCTAGCAAGTTCACCTAGATGGGGTGAATAGTTGATTTTAGAGAATATTGACAAATTTAAAGCAAAATTGAAAAGGTCAAAATCTAATTCTGAACTTAGAGTGCAAAGTTCAAATTTTGAACAAACTTCCAGAAGTAGTTTAGCAAGTGTGAGACGAATGATAATAATATGTAGTAAGAGTTTAAGGATAAAAGAATTTGCACATAAGACTAATAGTGATTCGGCTTAAATCAAACCTACATCCACTCTCCTACGTTGACAATTGTTTACTTAAATTTTGGTGACCGATTCACTCATTTATTACATAGGAAATTAGAGATTAATTTTAACCCATAAACCAAAAATATTAGAATTAAATAGCGTAGCATATAGTTTTAGGAGCATTTATTATTAAGTTTATATTTTTCATTAATTGCATTAGCATTGGATAATGGTTTTGGGGTTAAAATTTGATAAGTTGAGCCCACAAAGGGGAGCAAAAATTCGGCCAACACTGGGGGAGAAGTGGCTGAAATTCACATGGAGAACAGGCCAAAATTGAATTTAGTTTAATCCAATATCAGCCTATATAATTTAATTAATAATAAGTCTTAAATGGTATGGTGCATTACAAATAGAGCTTGGCAATATGAATCTCAAAATACGTTAAGCGAAACACATGAGGAGAGAGAGAGAACCTTGGCCTTGCCGAGGCCAAGATCACCCATCATGCCAGTGCTCCCTCCACGATAGCGACTGTGGCTAACCCAACAAGAACTGTTGTCCCTATTGTCATTTGCTGATCCAAATGCTGTTTCTTGCTCGAACCGACACCGTGCACCACCCTGCTGACGAGCCCGACGTCCTCTTGCTGTCGACACCAAGGTACTACCGTCCTAAGCAGTGAGTCCCAATGCAAGCTCACCACCCCGCCATCCCAACCATCTCGCCGCTACTTGCGATGGCTAAGCTACTCATGAAGAGCCCCACTGTGCTCAGCTCGCTACCCAAGTTACCCGAGGAGCCCGACGTCCCGCCACTCGTTGCTTACCAGCTCGGTGAATAGTGCTTGCTGCTGATTCGCAACTTGAGCCTATTACTGATCCATAAGCCTTGGCGCTAGTTGCTGCCACTGTCACGCCTCGATCCTTGAGCACACACTCATCTCTCACCTTGGTCGATTAATAGTAACGTCCCAAGGCGCATCGCCGACCCTTTCTTTTTAATACGCATGCAGAAGCAGATAAAAATCCCCTTACAATAAAACAATGGGATAGGAAAGTAGGACTCCAAATTTTCACACTTTAAAAGCAACCACACTTATACACATTGCAAATCATAGTGCAAATATATACAAGGCGAATTGTTAAATCTGGTTTTAAACCACCGTTTCATAAAACAACGTCTGCAGAAAGGAATCAACTTCCATCAAAAGAGAATTGTCCTATGTCTAACTAGTTAGATAGGATTGTCAATTCTTTAGGTTTCACCTTCTACTCTTCGAGCCTCTGGTCCTTCACCAACGCCATTTAAGGACCTGAAAATAGTTATTCAATAACCAGTGACACTACATCTCAGCAAGTTCTACCCCCTAAGACTCGATTAGGAAGCCTATACACTCAAGAAGCTACCTAGGCACAACACAAGTCAGAGGACTTACCTTAATCTCAGTTCCATCCTGCAAATCAATGTTATTTACAGATGCCTTATATCACATCACTCAATCAATTCATAACATAGGATCAAACCATTGATCAATCGACCTAGTCGATTACATGTCATCTCGACCATTTCTTGGTCGGCTCATCTCATTTACTCAAATTCAATGTTGAATTACGGCTCAACAAGCACAGCTTACACGATCATCTCAAATACTCATCACCAACGCTAAATTAAGGCTCAGCGAGCACGGCCTACTAAAACTTTGGCGGTAATGCCGAATCACGGCTCAGCAGGCACGGCTTACTAATTCTTCGGCAGTTAATGCTGAATTACGGCTCAACGTGCACAACCTAGATTAGGTGGTAACCTACGGTCCAATGGACATAACCATACTTTGGTGGTAATGCTTAATTACGGCTTAGTGAGCACAACCGATTCCAAATTCGGTGGTTTACATGCCCTTTTTCACACTGTCCCACACCCATCATACATCATTTCATCTTTCAATAGTCTTTTCAATGCGACTAATAACCCTCACACGATTAATTACTCTCGGCCAAGGATTGTGTGCTTCACACTTAGAATCCTCAATCAAAATAATAATTGGCTTATTTCCCTCGTATTAATGATACCTGATAAAAATTTATCGTATGTGGGTATACGGTCGGGCTTAGCTAAAATATCATAACTTCACTTCCATAATTTCCACCATATTATATGGTCCACCAAAATATTTTTGGCATTTTAAACCGACGTTTGGTTAATTTCTAATCAATTACCAATAATTGATTAATTTAGGAATAAAATCCTAAAAACAGAGTTAAATCAATTCAGCACAAACCAATGCTCAAATAAATAAATGAACTGCACCACAGTGATCAGCATAAAATTCCGATCATTGGCTATCCCTGCCTAATTTCCGGAAAATAATTAATTAATTAAATAATTCCGAAAATTATTAAATAAATGTAATAAATCCAATTTAGGCCTGTAATGCCTAATTGGAAGCCGAGACGAGCCCAAAAAATTATCGAGACTCGTTCAATAAATAATAGAGCATATCTACTTGCTAAGTACCCTAACCATTTGCCTAACATGCATCAGTAAATCCCTAATTTAATTATTCTAATCTAATCTATCTACCTAATTGCACTTAATTAAATCTAACCAACCCCTAAGCATCATTAGCATACTAATAAGGGATTAGTGAGCAAAACTCACTTGTTTTACGAAGACCGGTTCACCGCAACGACGGCGCAACGGCGGCCGAACTTGAATTGTGGCAGCGCCAATGGGCTTGGACCGGGCCTAAACTTGGCCCAACAAATCTCAGCTCAAATTGAGATTTGTTATTGAGTTGGGTTGGGCTTGCTTTGTGGGCTAATGGGCTGACTTCAAGTGGGCCGAATTGAAAGCTTCATATTGGTGGATTGCAGCAGGTTGGACCGAACTACTGCAGGCTTCAAGATGGGATGCTAAATTTCACGGAACCTGGGCCGAACTTGGCTGGGATGGGCCGGCGTTGTTGCTGCTGAATGCTGGGTTGCAAACAGGTTCGTCTCACTGGCGTGGGCTTGACTTCACGCGAGTTGGGCTGAAGGAGACCACGCTGACGAGCAAGGCGTTGGAGAAGCAGAAGAAGGAATTCGCTGGTGTGGGCTGAGGGAGACCAAGGAAACACTGACCAAGTCGATGAAGATTGTTGCTTCGGTGATGCTGCGAAGACACTAGGCTTCTTTGGATGTCGTGGCTGGAGACGCACGAAGCAGCGAAGATGAAGCTGCTTGCGGACGTTGGGCCAAGTGGTGTCGTGGACAACCAAAAGTGAAAATCACGATCAACAATCCGACCGAGAAGCTGCTGCGTGGATTGGTACTCCGATGGAAAGCAGCAAATGTCGCTGCTGGGTGGGGCGCACTGTAGTGGACGCATGCTGCTGGAGTTGAAGATCTTCGGACAACAAATGGCAAGAAGACAAAAAGATGGTGGGGAATGGGTGCTTCGGTGAGGTTATAGGCGTGGGAAACAAAAGAAATGAGGGGCGGCTGTTTGTTGGGCGAATTCAGTGGACACTGAATAAAGAAAATGAAAGGGAACAAGGAGAGAGAGAGAAAGTCAACTACAAGAATGCTTGAAGAAAAGGGAAGGAAAAGTCCAATTAAAATATCTTGATTCATCATTGGATGCCTAAAAGTCTCCCAAGCTTATCCCTCAAACTTATCTCAACATCTCTTACTACTTTCTTGCATAAAATCCATCAATAATCCAAATTTTGAAGTCCAAAATTGCTGCCCTCCACAAAGCTTCGAATTCTTCAATTTAAGCTTCAATTTCCATCCAAATTCTTAAATTTGATGTCAAATTTCTACAATTCCCCTTGTCATATAGCTTGTTTGGAAAGTCCAAATTTCCTTTAATTTGGCCCGTCCGAATTTCTGCTAATTTTCTGCAACATCCGAATCGATTTTCCGCAAAAATCTCGAAATCTCTAAAAAATCTTCTAAGACTGAGTCGACACTCTTGGAATTTATTGTGACATGATAGAATCTTCAATTTCTGAAATAGGACTTAATTTCATGATTGATTTCCATTCGGCGCGTTTTTAGCGTGACTTAGGCTATCGGGTAACTTTCAGAAATTTTTAGTGCAAATGACCTGTGGTCGATTTTCTTCAAGCCACAATGAACCCACTCGACACATTGGCGACTCTTGGTTGTCGTAAAAATCTCGATGATTCAAATACGGACACGGGATACCAAAACGATAGAAAAATCAAATTAGAGCCGGTCGATGAGAATTTTCCAATTTAGTGGTGTCACCCACGATTAGCCACACATCTCAGTCGAACTGACCTATTTCTGATCTCAAATCGATTTATATCTATGCTGTAATGACCTCTAAAGATGAGCACGGTCGAGTAGCCGATTCTTGGTCGAATTCTCAAGTCTATTGCATTAAAATTTCTTAATGGTTTCCCTTGATAGTCTAGTTATCTCGAGAGTGATCAGCTCTGAGAACAACCCTATGGGCGCATCAATGAAATGCCCGATTTATTCAGTAGAAAACAGGACTGAAAATTTGGGATGTCACAGGCACTGTCCAATGACCTAGCCGCTCATTGATCTAAAGCTCCACGCCATTGTCTAAAGCTCACGACTGAACACTGCCATCAAGCTGTTGCCTCTCGACGCCAACAATTGTTGCTACCCAACCCCTAACGACACTCTGTTGAGCTGAGCCACTACCCAAGCCATCGCCATCCTTTGTCGTGCCCACAATCCATGAAGATATCCTTGGGCCAACTTTGGCCATGAACCATCACCACCCACCATCACACACGTAAGCTTGCCGCTGCTAGCCACTGCTCACCGTTCATCATCAAGGAGCCAGTTGCGGTCTTAATCCAATTCCATTAGTACAAATTTGAAAAGTTTATTTATCAAATTAGGTAATGTTTTTATCTTTATCTAATTTGAAATATTTACTTTCCTACTTTGAGTGATTTGATATATTTCATTAAATATTTCATTAGATAAAGTAGATCTACAAAATCTTGAGAAACTACCCTAAGTTAAGAAACTTAATAACATGCTTGGACGACCGTTTGATCTCTAACTACAAGATACGATGCCCAACAGTGCGGAAAATCTTTCATCCTATTCATAATTATTTGGATACAATCGTTGATTTACCTATTTCCAAATTTGAACAGATAGCCTTCTATCAATATCCTTAACTACTTGGATATGATCGATGGTTTATTTTGTTACCAAATTTAAGATAGATAATATAGGTTTGTGGATTACATTATCTAATCAAATATTTATCCATTATTTGATTGCTTTTCCTAAAAAGAAAACTCAAAAGATAGATGGGATTTGATTTGATTTTTCGCTAGTCACATTACCTATTTTAGATTATATTGCAAGTTAGATTAGGTAATTTACTTATTCCGATTTTTAAAATAAAGAATCCAAACATATTGCTCTAGATTAAATCAGATTTCATTCCTTAATTTAGATTGCATGTTTAAATATTGGCTATTTTTAATTCCGAATTTTAATTAAAAGTGAAAATACAAAAAAAAAAAAAAATCATGCGCATGTCCCATAGAATTAGCTCACATGTTGGAAGTCATTTGTTAAATTGCATGTTTAAGGCGCGACATGTTAGACTAGGTTCATTAACATTTGCTAGTTAGTGGATTTGGTTATATCGTGTGACATATAGTTTGCATATTAGGTTACATGTCTTTATATCATTTATTATAGATACAATTTTAATGTTATTGCCTTTGCATTGCATGCATTGCTTCTTAGTTTTAAGTAAGGGTGAGCATCAGTCTAGGGTCAACCTTAGACCAACCCTAGATCGGCCCAACCTAGTCGGTCCTAATCCGATTTCTAGGGGGATTGGGCCGGTCCCTAGTCCTAGGCCCAACTCAGACCAATCATGTACTTAATATAAATTAAATACTTTTGTCTACTCTAAATTTATTGTGTAAATTAGAATGTATAAAGAAACCCTCTTCACTTCTCTCAGCCTCACTCACCTACTCGCATTGTCGCTTACCTTTGTTCACTCGCCTCGTTGCTTGCCTTCGTTTCCTCACCTTGCGTGTTCGTTTTTATGGTTTATTACTTTTAGCAAGTGTTAAATTTTTGTTGTTACCTTATATTATATTTATGTTTGATATATATTGGGGTTCATAATTTGGTTGCTCAACATCACACTATTAATAGATATGTAATTTGAAACTATGTCCTTTTAAGGAATATAAAAAATAAAAATAAAAATCCGTTGCTCTTGGGTTGACCCTAAAACCGAATCGAACCCATAGGTGCAGCCTAATTCTTAGTCTCAAGCTCAATAAGGTTGGTCTTTGAAATATTGAGGACCAACACTGTGCGGGTTGGTCACTATGTTAGGTGCTGGACTGGCCCAACTTGGACCATGCGCACCCTAAGTTTTAGGTCTCATTAAATAAATGAAAACTCCAAAAATTGAGTAATTACTTGTTAATTAGAAATCATATCTAGTATTGTTGATATGATTTTGGAGTTAACATTATAGATACTTTCATTACTATGAGGTAAGTCCTACAATTTATTTACTGCTTTATTGGGTGTTAAATTGGTGATTTACACACCTCCATGATCATCTCACATGTCAAGAAGTAATAAAATAAATCTAAGCTACCTACCAAACATTTTTTTTCATAAAAGAACAATATTGAAAGAGCATTAGAGAAATCTAGTGTAACCAAACCCAAAATCTTTGGTTCATAGGAATAAATTTGTATCCTAATACTTTACTTAATTTCTAGTCGATCCACCGTAAATTGATTAATGGCAACTCTTTATTGAAAATAATTGATATGTTAAGTACTTGAACCTTAAGTTATGAATTGGTATAGGCTTAGGAGAGCCCGAATTAAGTTTAAGCTTAATAATCCATTAGCCGAACCCTTAAGTGGTGCACAGCGAGGGAAGGTTGTGACAATCAAGATATTACAATAATGAGTGATCACAGTCGATGTATGATAGATCTCACTATCTCGCTCAATTACTCTTTTAATACTTCTATAAAGATCACAAAACTATAGCCCACAAAACTATATATATATATGGTCGAAGTACACTTAGACTTTGGAATTCTAGATTCTCGACTTTGTCTCTTGCTTGCTCCTCAACACGTTGGCCTCCTTTTATACTCCTTTACTTCCAAACTAGCTGTTGGACAGTCTCTAGATGATCATCTTCCAATCTACCTATTGGACATATATGTATCAAGAAGATTGAGTGGCCGTTGAGTGACAAAATTTGGATCTCCACTTGAATCATGATTCCCCATATAACCAAACTCTTGGTTTCTATAAGTAATTCTTCATTTTAGAAAGAACTTGTCTCAAAATTGATTTGCCAATCAAATATGATGTTTTGCATTACAAAGTTGGTTTGCAAAACAATCTTTAGATTGAGTCAATCAAATATTTTAAAGTGTGAAATCCAAATTAGATCACTAGCCATTATATACATTTTGAACTTGTGTTAGGATGGGATCATAAGTAATTTTTCTGAGTTTGAAGATCTTAACTTTTAATGTAAAGTTTGAACTTCTTTTTTTTTTTTTTTGGCAACCTGGGAACCACCGTACAGCCGGTAGCCGGCGACGTAAACCCGAGGGAGCACTTGCGCGGGGACCCACCTCCCATGGCACCCCACTTAAGTTGCAACGTGACGAGGAGGGGAATCGAACCCTGGCCTTTCGTGTGGCCAGTGTGCGTCCTAACCAACTCGCCCACCACGGGATGGGTAAAGTTTGAACTTCTTTCGCCTAAATAAAATCCACAATTTGGACTTGAATTTGAACAAGATCGAGATTGCCATAGGCTTCTCTTATACTTCAAGACATTTATCAGACTTACCAAATACTCGTGGATAGTTTTGTCAACTTCAAATTTCATTAGGAAGTTTTCTCAATAGTTTCCTATTAGGTTTGCACAAAAGTGGAGATTGTTTTGTTCTACTGCACTAGTCCAATATTGTTTGGGTTGTCATTGATCTCTCAACACTCAATTGGATGGAGAAGAAGGGGTTTCCAAGAAACCTCACTAATGAGTGACCTAGTTAGGTCGACACTTTGTCTGAGAAATGCTAGATAATATTAAAAGGTTAGCCACTTCATGACCGAGTAAAAGGCTACAAGAAGGAATTGGCTACAGTATGGATCAACACAAAGGAAAGGATCACAATCACAAGTGTAACGAGTTTATTTAATTTTGCCATAACGAAGGGATAGTGACACACTGCACTCTACCATAGACCATAATGGAAGGAGTGGTAGAATAGTATAATAGAACTCTTCTGAAGAGACCTAGGTGTGTGCTTTGGCATGCCGGTTTGGGCAAAGAATTTCAGGCTTAGGCAGTGAACATGGATTCTAACTTGATAAACCGATCTCCATCAACTATTATTGAGTAAAAGAATCTTGCAAGAAATATGGTGGGAAAAACTTGCTAACTTTTCCAGTCTTTGAGGGGTCGAATGTCTTCCGCTTGCTCATGCCAAGGTGAAGAAGTGCTTATTTTTTGGTTATATAGATGGGTTGAAGGGCCAACACCTGGGGAATCATTTATCCTGGTCAGCGGGATATTACCAAACGTCTAACATTCCCCACACTCAGCGCCTATGAGTTTTTAAGAAGAATAAAAAAGACCATACACAACACAACATAAGCGTTTGTTTTATTTTCATTGGAGTTATAGATTTTCAGTTTATGAGGGTAGTACGGGATCCATAGTCGGTAAAAAAATCAACTATATTCGCGCAGGAATCAACTGTATATTATGTTTTGCTAGAAATATGTCAGAAAAAGGGACATGTTTTTGCTTCTCTCATTCGTATTAATAGCTACTCTAGAATAAATGTTTTTATGCGGTGCTAACTATTAAATAACTTTCTTTGTACCTCATTCGAGGATCCTTGCAGGATGTGGTCAGCGAGTACTACAATTTGGCAAAGGAACTTTGGAAAATCCTTAGGAAAATGCATCTAGTATCGTGGCCTTACTCTCTCGATGTTAGTGTCAACCCAACAGAATGCTTTCGCCATCATCAGATCCCAGATAAGCTAGTTTCGTAATGGACGAGATTGCTATTCTTCAACCAAGGAATAGAGAGGTACAGGAAGAGGTGCTTCAGGTAGAGGCTCCTATGATTTTGAAGGTATCAAAGGAAGATACTACAAAGGAGACTAAAGTCGATGAGTTAGTAGGAGATAATGAATACCCTGCATAGCTGTAATAGAGTATAGCCACGAGATGATGGAATAGATAAATTTAAGCACATATACATTATCGTTTACTAATATTGCATATGGCTTGATTGTAGGTGACAAAGTACAAATATATGAGCTATGGTTGTGCCCCGAGAAGATGGCTAGTGCTTAGTAGCCACATTTATCGTCTGCTATGAGCAAAGAGATTGAATCTCCATGTGAACTAGGTCAAAGTACTGAAGAGCGAGAAAATTATTGGGTGCAAGTGAGTCTTCAAATGAAAAGAAGGGAATTCCAAAGTTGAGGTGGCACAGTACAGAGCAGAATCGATGGCAAAAAGGTATATGTAACGAGAGTGCATTGACTACATGATGAGTTGTAGTAAGACATTTTTTCATTTGTATGTTACTTGTTATAGTTCCTGCGTGGGATCTCGAGTTAGAGTAGGTGAAATGATATTCTTGCATGGTGAGCAAGACAAAGAATTAGAGGGCCCAAAATAAGCGGTATGACGCTTTCATGGCTAGTCAGGTTTACTTTAGGCAATTTCGTCTGGGTGCCTTCAAGGACACTAGCCAAGCAACCATCATGCAGAGGAATTTTACGGCTTCCAATACATTGACTTTACCCATGTTATTGTAACCAATACTTTAGAAAATGCATTTTTCTATACTAAATTTATTTGGGGTGGCGCTATTTTCACCATTTATAGGGCTAAATTCACCAAAATTTCACTAAAAAGACAAAATTGATGTCGATCATTCAATTGTAATTTAAAGTGGTGGCCCAAACTTAATAACTTTCCTCCTTTTTTTTAGTGATGTAAGATCTAATTGCAATAATTAAGATTTCACATGTTTTGTTTTTTTTTTCTTTTGGGCATCCCATGTATATTAAAGGTATTATGTTTTCAATTTATAGTTATAATTTACTTATGTAGAAATTAGTTTTGCCAAGAAGAGAAATTTTCAAGAAACCCTATTCTTTTCAACGTTAGCTAAACTTATGGATTAATTGACGAGTAGAATGTAGAAACTTTTTAACATACACTTTTTTAAGGTAATAACTTGTTTATAAACTTTCATATTTGTCGTGTGTATCACTATCAAAATCTTTCTTATCTAATATCTTTTATACACATCTACAAATAATGGGATGATTGATAAAAAGAAAAAAAAAACTCTATAAATAATTTCTAAAATAAAATCTTAGTTATATTCTCCAATATCAAGCTTTAAAAGATGAAATGTAATTAAGTCACAACATCATAAAATAATATTTTAAAAAAAAATGCAAGTGAAATCTCATCATTTCGGATTGACAAAAATTAATATCATTCCTAAAGTGTTTTTGAAAAAAATATCATAATAAGAAAGGGTTTGATGGTGATATGCACATCGAAAATAAAAATTTGTGAAGATAAGAAATGTTTTACAAAATTATCAATGTTAATATCTAGATTCCACTTGACAATTAACCCATAAATTTGCTCGACAACATAAAAAAGAATAAGATTTCTTGGAAATTGTTCTTTTTGACAGGAATCATTTTACAAAAGTAAAATCAAAACATAAAAACAAATTATAATGCCTTTAATATACACAAGATAGCCACATTATGAAAACATAAAAAATGTTAACTGTTTAATTATGACAACTAGATTCTAAATAAAAGTTAAAAGAGAATAAAAAAGAAGGTAAGTAAATAAATAAATTTTGGGCTACCACTTTCAATGCAATTGAATGAAAGAGGGCAATTTTGCATTTTCAGTGAATAAGGGGATGGATTTAGTTAAACAAGGGCTGGATATAGCACACCCCTTTATTTAATGAGTGCCCCAAACCCAAATCAACTTAGCCCTACTTTGAAAAAAAAAATGGTACATCTGCTTGACGCGCTATCGTGGATGTAGATGGAATGTGCCCAAACCGACCAAATTTGGCCAAGCGTCCCCCCATTGTCCTTATAAAGGCCAAATTGCCAACGAAGCTTTCACCTACCTCTTCCCATTGAGAGCCCACGCCATGGCCTCCATCATCCCTCGGTTTATCTTGTTCTTCCTCCTCCTCCTGCTGGCCATCTCCGCTCGATCTGTAAGAAAACTTTCCTCAATTTTTTGCGTCTCTTTTTTATTATTATTATTATCATGTGTCTCTCTCTCTTTTCATCCTCAGTCATCAACGATTTTCTTTTTTGTTTCTCTTTTCTAATGGATCTCCACCTTAAACGGATGATTAGGCATTGTCTAGATTGAGTTTTTCTTTTCTATAATAACCCGGACGCGAGTAGATTGAGTTTATCTTTGTTTACGAGTGATGCCAGGACGATTGCGTCTACACGGTCTATGTCCGAACTGGGTCGATAATCAAGGGCGGCACGGACTCCGTCGTCAGCCTGAGGCTCTACGATGCCTACGGCGAGGGGATCTGGATCACGGACCTCGAGGCATGGGGAGGGCTGATGAGGCCGGGCCACAACTACTTCGAGAGGGGCAACTTGGACATCTTCAGCGGCCGGGGCCCGTGCCTCAGCGCACCCGTCTGCGCCATGAACCTGACCTCGGATGGGTCAGGTCCGCACCACGGATGGTACTGCAACTACGTGGAGGTAACTACCACCGGCGCCCACCTCCCCTGCTCGCAGCAGCAGTTCACGGTGGAGCAATGGCTGGCCCGTGACGTGACGCCGTACGAGCTCACCGCGATCAGGAATCACTGTCGGTCTGGTCCGGATGGGGTCGCCGGCGGCAGTAAGATCGAGCCTCATGTGGTGGCTGCGGTCGGTAATGGTGGTAAGATCGAGTCGCATGCGGTGGCAGAGGCTATGATGTAGGGATGTAGTGGACATTGTCATGTCATGGTAATTTAATAAATGATGTGTGATCTGTCGTCCAATGTGCACGTCCTCTAATTTGGTAAATCTCGTGTTTCTGGTTAACTTTCCTTCTTGTCACCGTTTACTTATCATGATGAGGACATGCCTTTTTAATGGTCTAGTATTGCATTGTATCTCATAAAATAGTTGACTGTGAAAGACAATTACATGAATTTAGTCTTTCTCAAACTGAATCTAACCCGATGGAAACCACGCGACCAAAATCACGTAAAATCAACCATTCCGAATGCCTCGTACTTAATCTAGCACATGTACTCCATAAACTACTATTCACTCTGCAATATGCTCTTAAGCACAAATAAAGATGTCCTCATCAACGATCTACCTTTAGGTGCGAATGTTCGACTATTGATAGATCGAAGGGGTTTGATTCAAAAGATGCTATCTAATGACAAATTAAGTGAATCCATTGTGGTGTTTTCCATCTTTAATTTGATCTGATTCAGAAATAATTAGACGTGATATAATTATCAAAGATCGGGGTCCCTGACTATTATTTAACAAAACTTCACTCTGCAAAGGTTTCGTAGATCTTCTTCTCTGTGGAGTAACAATTGTTTTTTATGAAGTATATTGTTAGATCATATAAATACACAAAACACATGGCCTCGCAATACAGTGCGGTGATTCTATAGTACATTATCAAACGAGTGATATTTCTTTAAAAGGGTACATAAATGTGATCATATAGGCTCGTCTAATTATCTTTATTAAAGAAAATCTCCCGATGAGCATTTTTTGCCTATCCACGACGTGAACAAATATCATCTCAATAATGACCTTTTTTCCTGTGGAGGTTGTAAATGCAGACACAGCAAAATAGGAAAAATACAATAAAAAAAATTTATCTCAATTTTGACTTAATGAACGTTTGTATGTTTATAGTTTTACCGGTAGCATTCACATTCACATCGAAAAGATCAAATTACTCATCCCTTCAAATTTATTAGTATCTCCATTAGGATTTGAGTGGTTTGGTTTTTAAGTATTTTAAAGTTCCTTTTTTGAAGCGTGAGAATTTAGAATTTAGGGATGATTTTGAAAAGAAAATGAGGTTTCGTAAGTAGAATATAAAGAGAGCCGATGTAAAAGTGCATGGTAAACTTTTAAACGTAAAATTTATATTTCAAAACTTTTAAAAAGTAGAAAAGAAATATTAACAGTCGCCGGCTAAAATAAGTATGTCTCCTCTGATTAGACTTGTCCTTGTTTTTTGTCCATTTGCTTATCCTCAGATTTGTCGTTCTGTCATTATTGACGATTAGTGCGATTGCGAATATGACCACGTGGCCCAGACCTAAAGCGTACCCGCTGTCGGGTGCGATTTCACCACCAGCCAGCTAGACTCCAATTGCAACCATCCTTATCTCTTTTTCTCCAAGAAATTTCCTCCATTTCGATTATGCATGTTGGCACTGCTTGTCCTTGAATAGTTACTAGTCTCCACAATTATTATTTTTTTTAGTCGGTGTCTCCACAATTTAGGTTCCATATGTACAATCAGTTTTTAACTTTCAATTAATCAATTAGATCTTAATTTGATCTTCAACTATTTGGTCATTATGAACCGTCATATCTAAATTTTTGACTGATTCTATTAGATCCTTACACTATTGTAATAAATTCGTTAAAATCCTCAATAAATAACAATATGTCAAATTACTTGTGGATTCGCTTGAGATTGCAAAACAAAACAACAACATATATTCAATTTCGTGGGTAGGTTATTCCATTTGAGCAAATAATCTCACTTTAGAATTACTTTTTACGCAAAAATTCGCAATAGAGAAAGCAAAAAAGGTAACAACTATGGAAAGTTTGGTTGTTTTTTTTTGGGAGCATAGCCGACTAATCATCATTTTTCTTCATTTAACCCCAACTTAGTTGAAAGCTTGATTTTTTTCCTAATGAACGAGAGATTTATAACAAATTTGGGACTCTTTCCTAAATAAAGGGGTGATATTTAATAATTTTTATTAATTGCGAGGGCTATGATGGAAAACCTTATTCGAGCATTTTGTCTTCGGAAATTCTCGTGTGATAAAACACAATGTGGTAAAAAGACACATAACTTCGTCTCTTTTGAGTTAATGCATCTATAGATGGTTAAGGTTTGTATCATTGCCTTTTTGTGGGAGTCTGATTCGGCACAACAATTTGTCAACTTACTAGAAACTCACTGCCTTAGAATTGAGTTATTTCTCCTCCCAAGTCTCGTTGGATATATCATGCACTGACGCCCTTTTACCAGGCCTCCCGGGTGTATGTAGTTGAATCAAATGAGCTTTATTTCGACCCAAAAAAAAAAAAAAAAAAATGTCAACATAGCTCGAATATGTCGTCATTGTATTGTGCGAAGTAATCTTTCTTGTTGGGTCAATTACAATTCTAATACCTGATTTTGGTAGTCTCGACTGACTTGCGATTGGCAAAACTAACTTAATACAACGAGTATTGTGCTGTCCATGTTTTAATCCACCAATCACAAAACTGGTTAAAAGAAGTTCCCCCCCAATCATAGATAGGGGAAGGCATAGATAGATCATATAATATAAATAAATTATTCTCGCCAATTTCTTTACCTTAGCATTTGAGTGAGAGTAATTTGGTCTTTTCAATGAAAAGATTACGTCAAGTGTGTGAAAATAGCCCCGGTATTTTGTTATCGGCTTTTCTACATCAAAAGTCGATACAAAAGCAAATTTTATCAGTTTATAGGCTCGATTTGCATTAGCAAATTTTTTCAATCCAAAACCAAACTGATAAACCAGTTAATACCAAAGTTTAGGTCCAATCCGGTCCGATCTATTGGTCGGTTTTTATTGATCACTCTTACACCAGAGAAATTAACTATACAGAAGAAGGTGCTCCTGGGCAGACATGCATCTCTTTGACCTAATATTTCAAAGCATCACCAAAGAAAAATTCACTATAAATTCATTTGATCAACTACACGTTCTAGTTTTCAGAGATTTGTTTTTTTTTTGTCTAATTTGAGTAAGTACACCCTCCAAGAGAGACAGCTGCAACACTAAACACACCATATTTGAGATTTTGCAAGCCCTATACGGCTTCACCACGTTGTCTTTTAAGTTGGGCTTTGGCTTCCAATAGCGCTCGGCTCACTTCTCCATCTTCTGGCGCTTCTCTTGCCAACACCTCATAGTCTTGTATCGAAGCCTCCCACCTCTCCATCTGATGGAAGAAAACGAAGCAAACATAGACTTCATGAGTACAAATTGAGAAGTACTAGGGTCATGTACTAATGCCCCAGTAACACCCATCTTCTACATTCAGAATTTGTTAAATTTGCGAAATGATAATCAACTGAGGACGGATTGGATGTGTTCACATTGAAAATTATGATCCTTTGGCTTTGTAGCGAAGATTGATGATTATTTCGATAAAGTGTATGAAATGTTTTGCTGCGAGGTTATTTGGAGGTCTTCTATCAAACAATTTTGATTGCAACGAAAAGGCTTACCTTGGCAAAACAATCGGCTCTTCTTAATCTGGCCTTGCTGTAAGACGGGCGGACATTGAGTGCGGCAGTGCAATCCTCGATCGCCTTCTCATACTGGCCCAGTTTGTTCCGGCACGCAGCACGGTTGCATAACAAGACAGAGTTATATGGGTCATGCTCGAGCCCTTCTCCATAAGCTATGCAAGCCTCGGTGAATTTCTCAGCCTTGAAGAGCTCGTTCCCTTTGTACCGGGCTCCCGCCACGGCTCGAGCCCTCTTAATCACATAGTTCACTTCCCTGTTGCTCGAGTCTAGCTGAGCTGCACGTTGAGCTGCCTCCAAGGCATCATCAAATCTGCCTCAATCAAAAAAGCCATGTAAGTCATGCTGGTTAATTAGGACTGAGGGACCCTTAAAGTGACGGAAAATATGACATTCAGTACACTTCCTCAGTTACTTCTATCGATCCGCCCTTGATGAGGTCCATATAAGCATGATTTCCACCATACACGTTTGCGTCTAATCATTAAACGATATGTAATTTATCACCCGATTTAATTATTTGGATAGTTAATATAACCTATTACTCGAACAGCATATCGAAAATTTCAAAATTAGTGTGTGAACCGGATCTAAATGAGAAAAGACGCACGACATAGACTAGGGTAGTGTCAATATCTGATGAACATAGACTTGGTTACTGATCACCAATTGAGGAGTCTATGGGGCTTGTAGCTGGTGCAACCTTGGCTTATCGGTCAGATCTTCCAAGATGCATGGTCGGTAAGAAAAGGGAGGAGCTGCTGGCCCATTGGGAACTTTTTGGTAGGTAAGAGGTCAAATTATGGAGACTCAAAATCCCCATCATTTCTTTTCTGGCTCTTTCTTTTTGGCCAACAAGCTTGCGCTTTTGAGCTGTTTGGCTATGCCCAATTTGCCCAAATCGAAACCGCGTCAAGCACCATACGATACCTTCAGCATTATGCTTTATGATGGGCCCCTACGAGACTAATAAATGTTTCTTGTGCTTTTCCTTGGCAAATATGGTGTTTGGTCTTCTTGCTGACTTTGATGAACTTAAATTTGGCATTTTTCTCTTGGGGGTGCTATGGATTGTGCTAGGGAAAATGGAACTATATCCTTTCGATTGCAATAATTAGGTCATTGGAATGTGACAAGGCCTTGTTGGTGGTCCTTAAAGATTGCATTGCAGTTGCTCCGAAAACCTTTTTTTTTAAAGTTATTTTTCTGAAGTTTTCTACAAATTTCTTTCACCCTCTAGAACTTTCTTTTTTTGAAATTTATGTGTCATGCCTCTCCAGCTCCTCCCACCCTAAAAATCAATTTAGGCCTAGACTTTGCATCACAGAATGAGTATGATTATGAATCTAGGGCTGGAATTTGAATTCATAATCTTAGCATTCGATCTACAAACCCAACAATGCAACTCCTTTTTTTCGATTATTCAACAATTTGACTCTACCAAGTTCACCACTAGCCATAAATTGAAAAGACATAAAAGTTAAGTGATAGTGGGATTAATCATTAATAACATGTTTCGACAATGACTATAGAGTATCGTGAGAAAAATTACGGACAAAGCAAAATCGACATTAGATGGATGTATCTGTTTTTACATTGAAAAAAAAAGGGGGGAAATTTCAAAATTTGTGAGAACGAGCCACCTGAGACGATGGCTTGGACGAAGAAGAAGCCGGCAGTTGACGTGGGCTGTGTAGCTAAGAGGGTGGGAGGAAGAAAGAGGAGGAAAGAGGGGGAATTTAGAGTTCTACACTATGTTTGTAACAAGGGATTAGGAGGGAAGAGAAAAGGTTCTTAATACACAGTCATATTTGGATAAAGGGAAATATACTGAGGGAAAAGATAAAAAAGGATTATTAGGAATTGATCTAGTAAATTTGAATAAGAGGGATTTGTACGGTTTTATGTGTTTCTTCTAACAAATGTATTCTTTTCTCTCAGTTAGAACCTTATATTACGTCTATTGTAAGTATGTCTAAGAATATTTTATCATGATTCATTCTTTTTATTGACTAGCATCCAGACAACATCATGACTCAGTCCCCTCAAGTCCTTTCTCTTCTTTTTTTCTCATGATTATCTAAATCCATCCTTTCCTAACTAATCGCTCTATAAAAACTGAGTGAGGATACGAGAGTGACGAGGGCATTCGGAAAAGAAAATAACAATTTGGTAAATATGTAAACAAGAGTCGTGGATGGGAGATGCTAACCTGAATCTAGTAACAAAATTTAACATACAAAATACGTATTCAAAAATGACGATGCAAATTGATGGGTGCGCACTAAAATTGAGGGACGATAATTGAAAATTCCCGAAATCAGATGGCAATCAATGTATTTATATATAGGAGGTGGGTCACTAACCTGCCGACGGCCAAGTCAACTTGAGCCCGCACAAGTAACAGACCAGCATTCCCAATCGGACCCAGGAACTTCGTACACTCCTCGACCTCGAAATTCGGACCTTTCGACAATGCCTCATCCGCATCTTGGTGCTTCCTCAGCTTCAACAATGCCTCCGCTTGTAGTGCAAAAATCTTCTCCATACATAAACATAGAAAGGAAAAAAAGCCGTAATTCAGACATCAACCTTAAAGAAAAGATAAAGAAATTGCTCGATCCGGGTCGATGGCCGACCTGAGGAGCCGAGTCGGCACCAGCCGATATGGCACAACGGCTCTCTTTTATCAAGGTATTCCAATCCCTTAGCTTGCGAGCTTCGGTGCATTTACTGAGATGGGACTGGACCCTTTTGGCTTTCGCGATGTCCTCCGGGTCGGCTTCGGGCCCCGAGTGTTTGTAGTGGTACATCGCCTTTTCTGCTTCGCCTAATCTAATGCAGATGAGAAGGAACGTTTATCAGAGCGAGCGGTGTTCCATCGTGAGACCTCGGTGAAACAGGTTGGGAATATTCCGAGTAGATAATGGAAAGAATTTGAAATTAGAGAAGATTTACGAAGGAACATTGCTCGGTAGGGTAGAAGTTACCTGACGTACAACGTCGCCAAGCGATTATGAGCTCTTTGATAATGAGGATCGATCCGAATGGCTTCTCTGCACTCAAAAACGGCCTCGAGTAGCCTACCCAAAGCCGTCAGAGCGGCGCTCCTGTTGCTCCTATAGGAAGCCTTGTCCGGATCTATCGAGATCGCTGCGTCGTACAATGCCAAGGCTTCGGCGAACCTACCATTCTTGTAATCCTCGTTGCCCATTATCTTCAGCGTCTCGGGATCCATTCTCGTCGAGAGAGCACGACAGAAAGAAGCAGGGGCTGGCGATTCGCTAGGCTTTCTATTGCTATCCGCCGGTTTCTTCACGATGTTGCCCATCACGCTGTTCGTGTATTTTCCGTTGGGCGCCGGAGCCTCGTTCCTCGTAGCAGTCTTTGCGATGTAAGGGTCCGGCACGTTGCTCACATTATTTGGATTCGTTGTCCCGGGTTGCCTCAAATTGCCCAAGTTCCCGAAGAGCATTACATTGCTCGACGATGCACGGACAAGCGTGCTGCTTCCCCGGGCCTTTTGGTGATCAGCGATCATGCTTTCTAGCTCGCCCGATATGCCAGTCGCCTCCGGGGGCAGTCTTCTACCTTTGTTGCCATAGGTTTGTTTATGAGGATTCTTCATGGGACTGCCAGACACAGATGAAGGCAATACCATCGCTGTCTCATCGGCGACCCTGCCAGGGGCTTGCTTTTGGTAGTACATATTTGGATTCCCACGTTGGTTCGGATTCGGCCTCATACTCATCGGCTTAGGCGGGACTTCCGATCCGTTGGCATCAAGGAAAGCAGCCTCATCGGACCTGCTGTGCCGCTGTCTCGAACTAGGGGTGCTCGGCGATTTAGTCACATTGCCTCCAACGTGACGCACAGCGGGGGGCGTCATCGACCCGGTGGAGGTCGTCCTCCTAGGCCAAAACGCACGCTTCCCAAACACTGCATTGAGCAGGCCACAACCCGATGATCTCTCCGGTGAGGCATCCACCATCTTTTTTCTTCTTTCAGGATCCTAGGACGGGAGCAGGAGGTCGGAATTCCGATAGACAAGGAATCAGCAATTTGAATGTGAATCTCAAATGCCCTGAATGCTACAAGAGACCATCTGGTGAAATGGTTATAACAACAAGCAGCATGGTTGATTGGAATCGAATTCAAGTTTAGGCAAGGGAAAGGGCTTGGCTCCAGGAGGAGAATGTTGTTTGCTTCAATGATGATTGGCAAGGTCTCCTGGAGTGGCAGCCAGAAAACAGCTGTTAATCCGTTCTCTCTCTTTCTGGTGGAGATGTGATGCAAGATGTCATGATGGAGGGAGAAAAAAATAATAATAATTTGAATAATTAAAGGGGCGCAGAAAAATATTTTCGTTGGTGAGTATAGTCAAATGGGCAATTTTTTTTTTTTTTTTTTTTTTTAATTTGTTGCAATTCCTTATCCGTGTGCTTGTGTAGGTGGTGGGGAACCAATAGACCCGGTCATGGAATTAAGGAGGATCTCTAGAATTTTTAGTAAACAAAGAAAGGGGCGTGGCCATGCTCTCCTTTGAATTATGCCCTTTTTCTATTTGGGCGTTCGGTTTGGATTTTTCTTGTTGAATTTGGCTTCTCTTTCTTTGTGCTTTAAAAGCAAACCAAATGGACCGATTTCTTGGAAAAAAAAAAAAAAAACAGATTCTTAGGGTGTGACGATTGGCGCATTCAACGAGAAGAGAGAGAGAGAGAGGGAGAGGGAGAGGAGGGCACGTTGGGAGACCGTTCGGCATGGTGTCCCGGATCGGTGCATAGCTGGTAGCCGTCTCAGGACGCGCTTTTGTTATGGCCTCTCGAAATCGTGTTGTGGAGGGTCTGTTGAAGCTTTGATCGGTTGCTGCTTCAATGAGCAGAACACGTGATGCCGAACAGTTCCAAACTCGAACCGAACCGAACCGTTTGAGTTGCATTAGTTTTGAACTGAATATGACTTGAATTGAAGACTCAGATCAGATCGGTTTTTCAGTTTTCTTTTCTAAAATATTAAAAAGAGGATTAGTGAAAAATGAGAGAGATTGTGTAAATTATAATATTAAAAAGAGAGGCAAACTATCTAAGCTGGAATTAAAGAATGGTTATTTAACCGAATCGAAACCCAAACCAAATCGAAAGTGCACGAAAATTTCGTTCAATGGGGATCGGTAACCGGATCTGACAGCCCTAATGCCTTCTAAGCCAGGAGGTATTTCATGCGTCTGCTGCATCATTTGAGTATGAAGTAATTACGAGTTGTGTTATGAAGGGAGATCACCCTCAGGTTTATGCTTTAAAGAAAACAAAAACCCGAATGGTAATTGGCTTGTCGTACGACCCGTCAATGAAACGCAACGAAATAGGGAACGACCCTGATTTGTCGAAAAATGGTTGGTTTACCCAAAGAGTGAACAATCTTTCACCAAAAGTTGATTTTTGATTTTTTTTACGGAATGGATGTTGTGGCAATTTTGAATAAGAATTCGCTCGGCGTCGTCAGGAAGATGAAAAACGAATTTTAAGATTAAAAAAAAAACCTACTGATGGTGATGGAAATTGAAAAGAACAATTTTTAACGGACTGAAAAAATATATCGGGAATTTGTGTCTGATGATGATCTTATTTATGATTACGTACCGCCATTTATATAACTACTAATTACAACCGTTCACTAGCAGTTATTACTTTAAGTACGGTTACGACTGCACTCTTGAGATCCAAGGCCTTCTATTCAAACACCGATCTCATCCATAAATAATTACTACTTTCAAAACTACTGGACTACTTACTTGTAGCTCGATGTCCTTATTCTCATATTCTCCCCTCACTTCCAAGACTTAGCGAGATTTTAAGATGGCCAAGCCTATACTTGTTTCGTCGATGAGCTTTATCGAACACCACTCAACTACTTTAGCCACCGATGATTCTTCTTTCTAGATGTCAAAATTCATGCCATATAGCTATCGATTGTCCAATGGCTCGACCCACCCTCTCTTGATCGACTACCCCCCGTCACTCATTGTATCATATAGTTGTTGAAAGCTGCACGTTATGGTCATTGATAGATTGGCTTTATATTCGTCCGAACCATGTCAATCATATCAACCAAACTCAGTTTTTGACCAATTGAACCTATAGCTTGTCAATTTACAAGAGTGTTTAATTTTATTTTTATTTTTGTGTAAATAAAATTTCCATAGAAGAGAGGCATTGTAAAAACTCTAGTAGTATTAAGAATGAGGTTTTCATTTTGTACACACCAGATCACGATTTAGTAACCGCGTCCAATCTCAAAAAAAAAAAAATCCAATTATTTCGAACTTTCTATTTACAGAATCCCCATGAATAGGATAAAACCTTATTTTATGGTATTTGCATGAGATTCCTTTTTCTTATTCCTGAGCAAGCCTCCAAGAGAGCTTAGTTCATCCATTATTTATGTTTCATTTTTCATTTCCTTTTTGTTTGTTTCGATAAATATACCAATCAATTTTGATTCTTTCTTTTTCTATTGATTCTTTTCTGATCAAGATATATAGATCCACAGATCTATGTATCCATATAGATTCTCTATTCATGGATTAACAAAAATGTACAAAAGCTCTATTTGCCTCTACCATTCTATGAGTCTCTTCCCTTTTGTGTATGGTATTGCCAGTCCCTTTGGTGGCATCCACTAATCCGAAACTTAATTTGAAAGCCATATTTCGACTTTGAATTTTTAGGGATGCTAATAACCAATGAATTGCAAGTGCTTTTCCTTGTGTGGATTCCATTTCAATGGAAACTTTATGAGTTAATCTGCTTACACGTCTTGCTTTAATTGGTATAGTGGGAGTTACTCTATGTATCGCTCGATGTAAAACAGATTTTTGATTTGTTTCTATCTTTTGTTGAATTTTTGCATGGCTCCATAGATAATTCAATAAGCTAATATTTTGTTTCAATGTTTCATAGTACAATTAACCAACATTTAACTAATCAATTAGATCAATTGGATTGGATTTTCCAATTTTTTTCTTCTACGGTTGACATGACATGAGTGTGAAAGGCATTTAAGAATCAATTTTCTTTTTATAAGGGCCAAAATCATTTATTTTGGGTTTTTGACCCATATTGTAGGATGGATCTCGAAAGACATGAAAGGAAGATCTCCCCCCAAGCCATACATATAACTTTCATCGAATATGATATATATCCATAAAATTTTATTCGGTTAAAATTAAGTATATGTTTCCCTCCCCTTCCTGCTAGGATTGGAAATTCTATATTTTACATATCCATACGATTGAGTCCTTGGATTTTCAAAATAATGTTTAAAAAAAAGTGCTTTGAATCATTGCTATTTGACTCGGACCTGTTCTAAAAGTCGAGACATTTTGAATTGTTTCTTAACATAGACAAAGTCAAGGAAAACCTCTAAAATTATTTCAATATTGGACCTTGGATATAGAATAGTTCCAAATCGAATCTCTTAAAAAATAAGATCTTTTGTCTCATGGTAGCCTGCTCCAATCCCCTTGTGAAACTTTCATTATTGGGTTGTCCATACACATCACATGTTTCTAGCAATTCACATAGTATCATCAAATGATATAAGTCTTGAATAAGAATCTACAGTGCACTAGAATGCCCTGTTGACAATCCTTTACTTCGATAGCATTTAGGGTTCCTAGAACAATGTGATATTTCACACCAGATAAATCCTTAACCTTTTCGCCTCTAAATAAGACTGCAGAATTGTGACATCCTCAAAATTCGACCATATTCTGGATACGATAAGATGTTTACTTCTATCAATATGCAATTAGTAAAATTAGATTTTGAATTGGTTCGTGAACCATTCAAGAGTGTTAAACCTATTGGGATAAGCAATTTAGGATTTCGATGTGCACAACCAGAGAACTCAACCATGGATTGACAATTCGACCTTAAGAATCGATGAGGGACAATCTTAAGCCGTTTCGGACTAATCCAAGAACGGTTACAAATCAATTCGATAATAATATATAATCAGATTGCAGGTAATTCCATATGATTACTATATTAACTACAAATGATCGTAAACCAATTCCAAATGATCGTGTACTTTGGAACGAGCAACTAACCCCTCAAGATTACGTAACAACCGAGAATCATCCATGAATTGAAAAAGGCTCAAACGTGAATTGATATCGAATCAACCATGGGTCAAACTTATGAAACCCCTAAAGGCTGCCCGTTGGTTTTAACTATGCTAAAACCGCATTTGATGAATTTCAACCACAAATTCTAGTCCAGTTAAGGATATCAAACTTTAGAGGATTAAGTGACCACCATTGGACACTGCTTCATCAAATTCCTTAATTATCAGTAAACCCTAAATTCTTAAATAAATGAAATTGGGCCAGAAATTAAAAGCCCAATGGGCTACAAGCTCAAGTTAGGCCCAATGGGCCTCACGCCCAATTAAAGGCCCCCATTGACCTTGTTAAGGACAAAATTAGATGAGTTAAGCCCAAACCCAAACCCTATATGCGTGAATAGTGTGCCTACTGTTGGACCTTTACTGTTTTTCAATTTTATAGGGCTTTCTGTGTTGCGAATCTCACAAAAATTCCTCATTAAATTTGTTCAAAACATCTTGATTTATAACATACTTTAATTTCATATTTTTTTGAGGTGAAATGGTTGCTACGAAAGCCTATTCTTTTACTATGTGATAAATGCCTAATGCAGCAAAAATGGTAATCTATTTGTCTTCTCGATTTTTTATAAATTCTTTCTTTTGGAATATGAACATACTTCCTTCATAAAAGTTGTAGAGGACATCTATGTCTACAACATACTAAAATTTCAAAGTGTTTTATGAATATTTGGATGTTGAAATAGGTTTTTATCTGTAGTCATTGAAATTGTTCAACGAATGAGATTTTGGGTTATTTTTAGTGATTTGCTGCTCTTTATACAAAAAGAATTAGGCTTGGATTTCTCATGAAAAATGTTGCTTAAATTCTTCTCTACAACATATTAATTTTTTATAATTTTTCGAATATGTTTGGTAAGGTAATGACATTTATTTCCAAAATTACTCGAAACTATTCTTCACATTGGAAGGAGGAGGCCACACACCCAAGCTTGAAGAATAAGTTTAGGCAATTGCATGATTGAGATTAGCCCTTACTTCCTAAGTTTAGAAATTTCATCATTTTAATAATTGAAAAAGTGAAGAAATAATCTTGGCCCTTAATCTTGGATGATGATCTTGGCAAATGAGGAGCTGGGATCTCTTATTACTTTTCAAGTTTGCAGCCATCATTACAAGATCTTAACATTTATTGCACTTAAGTACGTGAATAGTATATAATCTTGGTAAAATGACCAAATTGCCCTCTCATTCAACTAAAGACAAAAGGGCAAGATGGGAAAGAGGCAAAAGAGGGGCCGGTCACATGAATGAGGAAAGAGAAAATGATATCATCCCCTAGCCTAGTCTAAGCCTAGCCTAAACCTATGCACTTAAGTGTATAATCTCCTCATTAATGCTTAAATTTTTCTTCCTCAATAAGCTTCTTTTGATTGGTTGAGAAAGGTTTTAAGAGATTGGATGGGATGGACACTAATGGCAAGATTTCTTCCTCTTTCTCTCTCTCCTCTCATTCCCTTTGGTTCCCATGGCAATTCTCTCTCTCTCTCTCTCTCTCTCTCTCTCTCTCTCTCGCTTCTCTCATTTTCTCTCACTTTCTCTTCCTCCCTACCCTTTGGACAAATTTCCCTCATCCTCTTCCTCATTTCACACCTAGTTTTCTCTCATTTTCCTCTCTAGACTCACCGGTAACCGACCACCTCAACCACCACCCGTAAACCGCCCTTTGCATCGTCATTTCCATCGTTGAGTTGGAGATTTTGAGGTGAGGAAGCTACTGTCCAGCCCCTCACAACAGCCCTCTCTCTCCCTTTGTTGGCGATTTGCACATTGCCAGCTTAGGCAAGGCCGTCCACCATTGTCCCACCGCCCGAGACGCCGTCCGGGCCTCCCACATATGCTGTAGAGGCATGACCAGCAACCCACAGCCGCTGTCCGGCCTTGTCGCTCCTCTACCAATGCTTTTTGAAGTTTGGACTTGGATGTGAGTGGCTTTCTAATCATTGATTAGGATTATTGTTGCATTTTGGAAGTAGTTTAGGATGAGATTAAGGTTAAATGGCACTTTGTTGATGTGATAAATGGGTTTTATGTGATAAGTGATCATTGGTTCCAATAGATTATCTCGATAGGTTATCGAGTTTTGGACGATAGGTTATCGAGCTTTGGATGATAAGTTATCAAGTTTTGAATGATAAGTTACCAAGGTTAGGGCGATAGATTATCGGGTTTTGGACAATAAGTTATTGAGGTTTGGTTGATATGTTATCGAGTTTTAGACAATAATTATCGAGGTTTGGGCAATAGATTATCGAATTTTGGACGATAAGCTATCAAGATTTGGGCGATAGGTCATCACTTTTACGACTATAGGTTATCGACTTTTAATGATAGGTTATCACTTCTTGGTTCAATAAGTTATCATTACGTGATAAGTGGTTATGCGATAACTTATATTCTATAATTGATAAATACTTGTAAAATATGATTTCGAAAGGTTACATGTTCAGGTTGTTCGATTTGATATTGTTATTGGAAGTGCTTGTTCTATGTGATGTTGTTTAATAGTAATGGCAATGTATTATATATGTTCATTGGAAATAGTTGTTATACGTATACACATATGTTATGTTCATTGTACATGGTCAACGCATGAGAACACCCTCACCTCCAAGAGGAGATATACAATGGTTCTTGGACATGAAAGGAAGCAAGTCAGGTCAAGTCTCTCTCTCTCTCTCTCTCTCTCTCTCTCTCTCTCTCGGGATCGGCGATATTGAGACGTATCATTCCCGAACTAAGTCCAGTACTAGATCAGTGATCATGTCACAAAGGGCCGGTCCTTCCTTAGTCTCGGTGTGATATTGAAATGGATTGTTCCCGAACTAAGTTTGGTACTAGGTCGGTAATCATGTCACATCGGATTAGTCATTCTTGGTCTTAGTGCAATATTGAAGCATATTGTTTCTGATCCAGATAAGACTAAGGCCAGTGCTCAACATAACATGTCAAACCATGGACTCTCTTTTCGTGCTTGACATATTTTATTGATATACTTTCAATAAGTCATGAGACATACTCCGCTTGGCATGCCATTGAGGCATTCATACTTGGCTAGAAAGATAACAATGGTCGTGAGTGATGAGCTGCTCGTGTGATCATATAAAGACCTTAATGCATTTTACGCAAGGTGTGAACCCATCCTGATGCGTTTTATGCGAGATGATGCCTGATTCAATTCGAATGCCCCTAAGTCAACGGGATGCCGTTCACGGATGGATTTCGGAACAAAGCTCCTTACAAGAATGCTGTCTTGATGCGTTTACGCGGGACGATGCCGTGCTTGATGGGGCGAGACAATGCCTAATTATGCCGAAAGACTATGCACCTCAGGTTGGCCTTAGGTCCTAAATGATTGTAACAATCTAACAGCATGGTCTTAAGGGATACATGGTAGGAGGGATGCCACGCGATTATTGAGATGCCACGTGTGTAAAGTGTATGAGTACATGAATGCATATTGTGAGAAATGATGCTATAGTTAGTACACGTGTGATCTAAAATCGATATATGAGCAGTTTTGGAATATTACATGGCATCGGTGCATGATTATAATATGTTGCACATTTTTGTATTTGACTCATGAATATGGAAAGTGTTATAATAATTGCCTACATGCTTTGTTATGATGGCTTGAGAAGGTAAGATGATCATTCTTGTTTATAGTTGAGGCAAAGTAGGAGTTGTTTTGCTATTGATATGCTATTGTTAGATAACCTGAATGTTTAGGGTTCCGAGGTGAATAGCTTCCCTACGCAAGGGCTAGGGAGTTCACTCACTCAGTTATCTCACTCCTCGTTGTTCAACTTTTTCAGGCCCTAATCTTGGCTATTCGAGCCCGAGCCAAAGTACTTTGAAATGGGCATGTACTAGACACATAGGGAATACCACTTTGTCAGGTCGCCCTCGTAGAATAGAGGTGCTAGGTTAACCCCAACCCGATACTTGGACAAATATGAAGGAATTTGCTACGCAGACGTGTAAATGGCTAAGCTTTTGATGTAAAGAAAGATTATGTTTGATGGTAAAAACATATATATAAACGTGTATTATGATATCTGCTTTATACTGTCCCTATTGTTTGTTAATGGTTAGAAGATGTTTATTTTGCTTCTGCTTGTGTATAATCAAAAGATAAAATGTATAGGTCGACGACGTGTCCTAGGACGTCATAAGCAAATGACCTAAGTGAAAAGCGATAGCACAGGTTGTCGCGAGCCCGGAGCGGGTCGAGGCGTGACAAGAATGTTCTTGTGAATTATGACCAATACCATGTCTATAAGTAATGATTTTTTAATCTAGAGGTTAATCATACTCTAACAACTTTACGTAAGGCAAAGTTTGATTTTTTGGGGGTGATAGTGGAAAAGTTGACTAATAAGCCACCCTTATTGCCACTCTATAAAATTGTACATGAGATTTTCACCTTATATGGCTCCTCGTTCAATTCTTTCAAAGTCAATGGGTCTTTTTCCTCATTCAAGAATCTCTTCCCTTCTTCTACTCCATCCCAAAGAGTAACTAGGACCAATTTATTTAATTTTTTTGTGTTCCAATTAAACACTTTCCATTTTGGATTATTCCCAAAGGAGAATATTCTTCTTCTTACCGAACATATGTGAATCCAATCACAATCTTATAATAAGAACAAGAGATCTTTCTCAATCAATCTCCTTGCCCCTCATTCTTTGAGAATTAGAAATATCATTTTCAAGTTTGAATTTGTTCATTTGAAATTTGATTCTTCTACTTCATTTTTATTTACTTAATTTTTATTATTTTTCCTTCTTTTTTTTTTTTAATTTCTTTTTATATTCCTTCCATCAGTCCTTGAGTCTCATAGGTTTGATCTTGTATAATCCAACCCATTTTCTCATTGAGCAAAGGATGCAAAAGATTGATTTTTCAATCAAAAGTACTATCTAAGTAAAATCTTCCATTTTTTCCTCTTTTTCTATCCTTATCCCATAGGTGCAGCCTTTGAATTAATAGAGAACCTTTCCTTCTGTATCTATATAAATCAATATTATTCCATTCTAATTCCTTCCCGATATCTCTCAAGGAAAATCCTAAATTGGATTCTAAATTATGGGTTAATGTGAGCTTATCCATGTGGTTATGAACTCTTCGAATAAGAATCCATTTTCTGAAAGATCCTAACTTTCATGCTTCGATGGGTCTTTGAAATCCTTTTGATGACTTATGTTGAAGGGATATCTATATAATCTGATCAATTGCATAAAGTTTGTGATAGCAAAGGAACTAGAGAAAGCATACACAAAAAACAATTATTTTCTATTATATTAGTATTAAATTAGTATTAGTTAGTGATCCTGGCTCAGTGAGTCCTTTATTCCGTTTAGCACTAGTCCTACATTTGTTTTTGTGGACCAAGGAGCAAGGGGTTTCAATGGGAAGAGGATTGTATCATGAGAGAAGCAAAGAGATCAACCTCTTTCTTTCAAATTCAAATATACAACATGGATTCTAACAATGAGTTGGACTCTCGTTTTAATACGAATGAATCATCCTTTGCATGGAGATAAATCTTTTTTTGCTAGGCAAGAGGATAGCAAGTTATAAAATCTATTTTGGTAGGATATGTATTTCTATTACTATGAAATTCATAAATGAAGTAGCTAATGGGGGAGTTACCATTATCCTTTCTGTGGTGATGAATATTGTAAGTGTTGCTAAGAAAAGAAAATGAATTTGTCCATTTTTCAGGGTCTTAAAAGTGGGTGAAAACACATAAGAACTCTTGAAAGCAATGGAAGAGAGATCTAAATCCAATTCTCTCAGATGGTAAGATCTTTGCCACAAGAAGAAGAGGTTGACTCGTATCATCATGACTTAGTTATGATTTCTCTATTTTTTAAGAATACTGCTTTTTCCACTCATATTGAATAGAACATGTTGAGCCAAATCTTCTTCATGTAAAACCTGCTTGAATTAGATTAGGAAAACCGTGTGATTTGATGAAATCGTGTGCTATGGCTCGAATCCGTATTAAATCATATTTCCAATAGGAGTAGTTAAGAATTGAATCCAATTTTTTCCAGTATTTTCATATCCATAATAGAGTGAAATGAAGGCTCAGCTCAAAGTTGCTCGAGAATAGTGGAATAGTGGCGTTGAGTTTCTCTATCCTTTCTCTTAGGATTAATCAGTTCTATATCTTAATAGGAGTAGCAAAAGGATATAACTCAGTGGTAGAGTATCACCTTGACATGGTGGAAGTCATGAGTTCAAGCCTGTTGTCCCTAAAACCAATGCGAGTTTTTCTAATTTGACTTATTCCCTTGCCGTAATTGAACAAGAATGGATAAAAGGCTTGTGGGATTGATGTGAGGGTGTAGGGATGGCTATATTTTTTGGAGCGAACTCCAGACAAATATGAAATGCATGGATAGAAGTTATAACCTGGGATGAAAGACAATTCTAAGTCACCTTTGTCTATGAACAATGAAGCTATATGTAACAACTATGAATCTCATGGAAAGTTTGATCCTAACTCAGGATGAATGCTAACAGCATGCTTACCATATGCAAGTAGGACGAGAAGTGATGTTTCCAGTGGCAGATGGGTAAGTAACACGAAAAAACTACCCTTGAGAGGGGAATAATGGCCGGAAACGGCTATCAATGCCCCATAGGCTAAAGAGCAAAAGGAGGAATTTGCCCAAGTAGAGGTCAAGTCTGATTAGCTAGTTGGTGAGGCAATAGCTTACCAAGACGATGATCAGTAGCTGGTCCGAGAGGATGATCAGCCACACTGGGACCGAGATATAGCCCAAACTCCTACAAGAGGCAGTTAGTCGAGAATTTTCCGCAATGGGCAAAAGCTTGACAGATTAATGCCACATGGAAGTAGAAAGGTCACGGGTCATGAACTTCTTTTCTTGGAGAAGAAGCAATTATGGTATCTGGAGAATAAGCAGCAACTAACTCTATGCCAACAGTTGCAGTAATACAGAGGGTGCAAATGTTATCTAAAATGATTGGATGTAAAGCGTCTATAAGTGGCTTTTTAAGTCCGCCGCCAAATCCCAAGGCTCAACCCTAGATAGGTGGTGGAAACTACCAAGTTGGAGTATGATAGGGTCGGAGAAAGTTTTCAGTGGAGCGGTGAAATGTGTAGAGTTCGGAAAGAACTCCAACGACGAAAGCACTCTACTAAGCCGGCACTAACACTAAGAGGTGAAAGTGAGGGAAATGAATGGAATTAAATCCTCTAGTACTCCTAGCCATAAACGATAGATATTAAGTGTTGTGTGTATCGACCCATGCAATGCTATAGTTAACGAGTTAAGTACCTCGCCTAAGGAGTACATTTGTAAGACTAAAACTCAAAGAAATTGAAGAGGGCCCACACAAGCAGTGGAGCATGTGATTTAATTCAATGCAAAGCGAAGAACCTTACTAGTGCTTGAAATGCCGTGAATCCTCTTGAAAGAGAGGTGTGCCTTCGAGAACGCGAATATAGGTGGTACATGGCTATTGTCAACTCGTACCGTAAGGTGTTGTGTTAAGTCCCGCAACAAGCGCAACCCCTATGTTTAGTTATCACCATTGAGTTTGGAATCCTGAACAGACTGTTGGTGATAAGCCGAAGGAAGGTGAAGATGACGTCAAGTCATCATACCTCTTATGCAATGGGCGACGCAGGTGCTACAATGGCCAAGACAAAGGATCGCAATCCCACGAGGCTAAGCTAACTCCAAAAACCTGTCCTTACTTTTGATTGCAAGCTGCAACTCACTTGCATGAAATTGGAATTGCTAGTAATTGATGGTCAGCCACACGGCAGTGAATTCATTTTCAAGCCTTGTACACACCGCCTTTTACACTATGGAAGCTAGCTACGCACAAAGTTGTCACCTTAACTGTAAGGAGGGGGATGTCGAAGGCAATGTTAGTGATTGAAGTGAAGTCGTAACAAGGTAGCTATATCAAAAGATGCAACTGGATAACCTCCTTTTCCGGGAGAGCTAATGCTTTTTGGGTATTTTGGTTTGACATTACTTTGCACCCAAAAAGAGGTGAGCTACATCCGAGTTCAACTTGGAGGTAGAAGTCCTCTTTTGTTTCTAGACGATGAAGTAAGACCAAGCTCATGAGCTTATTATCCTAGGTCGATACAAGTTGATAGGGTCCCATTTTTAACTTCCACATGTCCCTTTCGAATGGCGACATGAGGGCAAAAAAGGGAAAGAGGGGAATGGGGTTTTTCTCGCTTTTAACATTGCAGGCCTTGGCGAGAGGCTCGCATGAGGGGCTATTAACTCAGTAGAGTGCACCCCTGATAATTGTGTCATTGTGCTTGGGTTGTGAGGGCTTTTAGCCACATAGATACTTCATTGTGCTCATCATGAAATGTGGATAATCTAAGATACATTGACATGGCATACTTCTCTTGTTCAAGCTGAGTTTGAAACCAAACCTCTTCTCAAGAGGATAGATGGGATGATTTAGGTGAGATCCAATGTAAATCCAACTTTCTATTCACTCATAGGATTTGAATGGTCCACGGGGACCCCCATGACTCTTTTCTTCTCGAGAATCTACCCATCCTTTATCAATGTATGGATAGCTATCTCTCAAGCACAAATTTAGGTTTGGCCTCAATGGGAAAATAAAATTAAGCACTTCGCGATGTATCTTTATAAACCAAGAATTACAAGATTACCCCTTTCATTCTAGGGTGATGAAGGGATCGTACCATTCAAGCTTTTTTTTTTCTCATGTTTTTACGGAGGTCTAAAGAAAGCTGCAATCAATAGGATTTTCTTAATCTTGCCTTCCCGATAGGAAAAAGATGAAATTGTTTTTCCTTTCCATAGGGACCAAAAGATTGGATCTAGCTGTAAGAAGAATGCTTGGATATTAAATAACTCTTCTTGATCTTTGGCCCTTTTAGTCACTATGAATGCCCTTGATCTGTGCAATGGAATGTGTCTATTTATCTATTTCTTGACTCGAAATGGAAGCAAGTTTGAAAAAGGATCTTAGAGTGTCTAGTGTTGGGCCAAGAAGATCTTTCTCTTAACGTCTTCTTTTTTCTTCCCATCAGAGTTATTTCACAAGAACTTGTTATGATAAGGAAGAAGGGGAGAACAAGCACACTTGGAGAGCGCAGTATAACAAAGAGTTGTATGTTGCATTCGGGAAGGATGAATCACTATTGAAAAGGAATCTATAGATTGGACCGTAGGTGCGATAATTTACTTCGCAGGGAGGTCTCTAGTCCAATTCGAGGATGGCTCGGATGCGCCAAGGAAAAAAAAAGAATAGAATAAACATCTGACTCCTCATGACTACTCCATTTAGCTCAAGGAAATATAGCTTAATCGGTACAGCTCTAGTCTTGCCATTAGGTCGCTGCAATTACAAGTTGGATGTTTATTTGTCTAGGTAGTAATGGTATTATCTTTTACTTGAACAGGTGGCTCACTTTTTAATGGGGAAAAGGATCGAAACATGCCACGGAAAGACACTGCTGAGACAAAGATGGGTTGTCAAGAATGTAGAGAAGGTAAGATGGATAGTTGGTCAGATCTAGTATGGATCGTACGTGGATGGTTGTTGGAGCTTGTAGCTCTCTTAGGATTCCCTCATCTGGGATCCTTGGGAAGAGGATCGAGTTAGCCTTTGCGCATAGTTTGATGCACTATCTCCCTTCAACCTTTCGAGCGAAATGCGCCAAAAGGAAAGAAAATCCCTAGACCGACCCCATCGTTTCCACCCCGTAAGAACTACTACATCACCCTAAGGATGCCTTCAACATCCAGGGATCACAGGCCAATCATAGAATCCTGTTCAATAAGTGAAACACATTAGTTATCTGCTCGTAGGTTGACTAGTAAAGGTTGGAGAAGGCAATCACTCATTCTTAAAACTAACATTCTTAAGACCAAAGAGTCGAGCAAAAAATGGGGAAAGCTCTCCGTTCCTAGTTCTCTTATAGCTAGATCCTCCAAAACCACAAAAATTCTCAGTTAAAATGGATACCACTCAAAACCCTTTGAGATTTTGAGAAGAGTTGTTCTTGGAGAGCACTTTATGACGAAAGTTGTAAGTTATGTATGGAAGGGAGTTATTGTCTAGTGTTGGCTTCTATGGTAGAATTAGGCAGGGGTTAGAGAGGCAGTGATTTACCCTGTGGTGGATGTCGACAGTTCGAGTCCACTTATCTCTAACTTGTAAACTTAGCTAATACAAAGCTATATCATAGCACCCAATTTTTTTGATTTAGCAGTTCGATCTATGATTTCTCATTCATGGACATTGATAAGATCCTTCCATTTAGTAGCACATTATGATGGCATAGACTTAAAGTGAGCGGCAAAGTTCGAATGAGGAAAGGCTTACAGTGGATACCTAGGCACCCAAAGACAAGAAAGGGCATAGTAAGCGACAAAATGCTTTAAGGTGTTGAAAATAAGCGTACATTTGGAGATTCCTAAATAGGTCAACTTTTCAAACTATTGATGAATCCATGGGCTAGCAATAGACAACCTGATGAACTGAAACATCTTAGTAGCTAGAGGAAAAGAAAGTAAAAACGATTCCATAGTAGCGCGAGCGAAATGCAAGTAGCCTAAACCGTGAAAATGAGATTGTGGGAGAGCAATATAAGTGTCATGCTACTAGGTGAATTAATGAAATGTTGCACCCTAAATGATGAGAATCTAGTAGCCAAAAGTATCACTAGCTTATACTTTGACTCAAGTAGCATGAGGCATGTAGAATCCTATGTAAATCAACAAGAACCACATTGCAAGGCTAAGTACTCCTGGGTGACCCATAGCAAAGTAGTGCCATGAGGAAAGGGTGAAAATAATTTTATTGGTGTGTGAAATACAACATGAAATCGAAAAGTCCTAAGCAATGGGAGAAGACTACTAGAACTCTGACCGCATACCTATTAAAGAATGAGTCGGCGACTCATAGGCAATGGCTTGGTTAAGGAAACCTACCAGAGCCATAGCGAAAGCGAGTCTTCATCAAGCAATTATCATTGCTTATGGACCCAAATTTAGGTGATCTATCCATGACCAGGATGAAGCTTGGGTGAAACCAAGCGAAGGTCCGAACTAACTGATGTTGAAGAATCAATAGATGAGTTGTAGTTAGGGGTGATTGCCACTCGAACTTAGAGCTAGCTGGTTCTCCTCAAAATATGTTGAGGCGCAACAATTGACTCGACATCTAGGGGTAAAGCACTGTTTCAGTGCAGGCTATGAGAGCGGTACCAAATCAAGGCAAACTTTGAATACTAGATATGACCTCCAAATAATAGGGGTCAAGGTCGACTAATGAGATGATGGGAGATAAACTTCATCGTTGAGAGGAAAACAACCCGAATCACCAGCTAAGGCCCTTAAATGAACACTCGGTGATAAAGGAGGTAGGGGTGCAAAGACAGTCATGAGGTTTGCCTAGAAGCAACTACACTTAAAAGAGTACGTAATAGCTTACTAATCGAGTGCTCTTACGCTAAAGATGAAAGGCTAAGCGATCTGTTGAAGTTGTGGGATGTCAAAATACATCAGGAGGGGAGCGTTCTACCTTAGAGCAAAGCACCCACGAGAGCAAGGATGGATGAAGCAAAAGCAAGAATGTCAACTTGAGTAACGCAAACATTGGTGACGATCCAATACCCCGAAAACCTGAGGATTCCTATGCAAGGTTCGTCCATGAAGGGTGAGTTAAGGCCTAAGGTCAGGCCAAAACGCGTAGTCGATGGACAACAGGTGAATATTTCTATACTACCCCTTGTTGGTTCCAAGGGATGAAGGAGGCTAGATTAGCCAAAAAATGGTTATCAGTTCAAGGATGCAAGGTGCCCCTACTTTTTCAAAATAAGAAGGGACAGAGAAAATGTCCCGAGCTAATGTTCAAGTACCAAGTGCTACGAAGCTGAAGTAACCCATGCCATACTCCCACGGAAAGCTCGAACGACCTTAAAAAAAATGGTACTTGTATCTGAAACCAACACGGGTGGGTAGGTATAGCATACTTAGGGGGCACGAGACAACTCTCTCTAAGGAACTCGGCAAAATAGTCCCATCACTTTGGAAGAAGGGGTGCCTCCTCACAAAGGGAGTCGGAATGACCAAGCCTAGGCAATTGTTTACCAAAAACATAGATCTTCGCAAAGTCATAAGACCATGTCTGGGGGCTGCACCAACCTAGTGCCGGAAGGTCAAGGAAGTTGGTGACCTACTGACAAGAAAGCCGGTGACCAAAGCCCCAGTAAATAACAATCATAACTATAACGGTCATAAATTAGCAAAATTCCTTATCATGTAAGTTCTAACCAGTATGAAAGGCATAGCGATCTAGGTACTATCTAGGAGAGAAACTCGTGAAATAAACATGTTTGTGAAGATGTGGACAACTTGTACCTAGAGAGAAAGAACCTATGAAGCTTTACTATTCCCTGAGATTGACTTTGGGCCTTTCTTACGCAGGTTAGGTGGAAGGCAAAGAAGGCTTCCTTCTGAGGGGACCGAGCCATTAGTGAGACACCACTTTAGAAGAGTTAGAATTCTAAGCTTGTGCTAGGACCTACGAGCTAAGGGACAGTCTCAAGTAGATAGTTTTTATGGGGTGTAGGCCTCCCAAAGGTAACGGAAGCATGCAAAGGTTTTCCCAGGTTGGATAGAGATTGGCCCTTGAGTGCAAAGGTGGAAAGGAGCTTGAGTGCAAGACACAACCATCGAGCAGGGATGAAAATCAGTCTTAGTGATCCAACAGTACCGAGTGCAAAGCCATCGCTCAATGGATAAAAGTTATTCTAGGGATGACAAACTAATCTTCCCCAAGAGTTCCTATCGACAGGAAGGTTTGGCACCTCAATGTCGACTCTTTACCACCTGGGGTTGTAATATGTTCCAACGATTAGGGTGTTCGTCCATTAAAGCAGCACGTGAACTCAGTTTAGAATGTCATGAGATAGTTCAATCCATGTCCGATGCAACCATTAGAGCATTGAGAAGACCTTTCCCCCAATATGAGAGGATTGGTAAAGACGCACCTCTAGTTTACCAATTATCATGCCTACGGTAAACGCTAAGTAGTTAAGTATGGAGCGGATTACTGCTAAAAGCATCTAAGTAGTAAGCCCACCCCAAGATGAGTACTCTCCTAGTTTGACTTCCCTAGAGCCTTCGATAGGACAACCGAGATAGCAATGGGTTCTCTGCTTTATAGGGATGGAGCAAGAGAAGTTTTGAGAATTCAGAAGAGAAGATCACGGTGAAACGAGCTATTTATCATTACGATAAGTGTCAAGTGGAAGTGCAGTGATGTATATAGCTAAGGCATTCTGACAAGCCAATAGACTTGAACTTTGTTTCTACATGACTTGATCAATTTAATCAGGCGTTCGCCATCTATTTTCATTGTTCAACTTTTTGACAACATGAAAAAACTAAAAGCTCTACCCTCCCTCTCTATCTATCCAAGGGATGAAAAAACAAAGGCATTTGGTGTCCCCTCTTGTGACATCCAGATTTTTGGGTTTTTATTTCGATTGGGTAAATTGGGCATTTCATCAACGTGACTACAGTGTTTTTCTCTGAGTTGGCCACTCACGAGATAACTAGACTAGCTGGGTAAGTTATTAAGGACTTTAAGGCAGATAGACTTGAGAATTTGACCATGAATCAACTTCTCGACCGTGCTCATCTTTAGAGATCATTACGGCACAGTTAAAAATCGATTTGAAGTTAGAGATAGGTCAGTTCGATTGAGATGAGTAATCGATCGTGGGTGACTCCACTAAATTGGGAAATTCTCATCGACCGGCACTAATTTGATTTTGCTATCGTTTTGGTACCCTGCGTCCGTATTTGAATCCTCAAGATTTTCACGACAATCGAGAATCGCCAATGTGTTGAGTGGGTTCATCGTGGCTCGAAAAAAATCGACCACGGGTCATTTGCCCTAAAAATTTCTGAAAACTACCCGGTAGCCTAGGTCACCCTAAAAACGCGTCGGAGTGAAATTAACCGCCAATCTAAGTCCGATTTCAGAAATTGAATATTCTGTCATGTCACAGGTCATTTTAGGAACGTTAACTCAGTCTTAGAAGATTTTTCTGACGACCGAGACTTTTTGGGAAAAAGTTAGTTTAGGGCCATTTTCGTTCAGTTAAAGTCGAGAATTAATTCTGGTTGTGAAATTGAGAAGCATGAAGGATTCTTGGACGAGGAAAATAATCAATTTGATAAGTGAGACATCAATTGATTTTATGAAAGTCATTTGAGAGAAATTCAAGAGGGAAATTGGATGCAAAAAAAAATACAAGTGGGGACCAAGTACTCTAATCTGAAATTTCTTTTGGGAATCTATGAGCTTATTCAAAAGAAAATGGAATAAGAATTTTCTATTTGAGGAAATTCTTTTCTTTTGATTTTATACCCATTTCTTTTTCCCCATTTGGCTAAACACATTTTCCCCTATTTTTTCCACAAGCTTCTCTCTCCTTTCTTTCTTTCTTTCTTTTTCTTTTTTTTTCCCTCTCTCTCTTTCTTCACGTGTAGATTCCCCTCCACCGAATGCCCCCCTTGTTGTCTTCCACTTTGCTTCTCCTTTCCTTTATGCTTTTTGACTTTTCAAACCTATCTTCTCTCTCTCTCTCTCTCTCTCTCTCTCTCTCTCTCTCTCTCTCTCTCTCGGTCGTTCGAAGACAGCGAAGACAGAAGCAACTCGCCGTCGCTAGCAAGCCACCTAAACGTCGTAGCCACACCGGGCCGCCGCCCGCTCGACCGCCGCCGCCGTTTGCCTCCAGCTCGCGTCCTCACCGCCCAGTCACGCCATCCACCCCGCCCGGTAGAGCCGCCTGCCTATCCTTGTTCGGCCAAAGCCACGAGACCCACCGCCCGAGCACCTCCGGCCACCATGCGTCGCCACCCCAGTCGTCGGAGCTCCGCCTGACCCCAGCCACCCTTGGCCGCCTCAACCAGCCGCCGCCTCCCCCTTTTCTGGCCCCAACCAGCAGTGAACAGAGAAGAAGAAAAATGGGTATGACAGCAGCGTTTTGGCCCGTTTGGGCCGTCTTCCCGAGCCCGAATGCTCGACCCGCCTTGAAGAAAGTCAATCCTCGCGTCGATCCCGTCGTTTTGAGTGATTTTTGCTCACTAATGCCTTCTTAGTTTGCTAATTATACGTAAATGTTGATTAGTGTTAGTTAAGTGTAATTAGGTGGTTAGATTAGAATGGATTAGTGGTTATTAGTCAATTGCATTGCATATTAGTTAAATGCTTAGTGTACTTAACTAAATGAATGTCTATAGTATTTATTGATTGCTTCTTGGGATTTTTCCCGACCCTTATCGGGCTTCAATTAGGCATTTCGAGCCTAAATGGAATTTTTAATAATTAAATATTAATTTTCGAAATTAATTTAATTATTTATTTATTTTATGAAAATTCAACCGGGATGGCCGGTGACCGAGATTTTATGCTGATGATCGTGGCCCAGTCCATTTATTTAATTGAGCTTTATATTGTGCTAAATTGAAATTATTGTATTTATTTATTTAATTTCCGAAATTAATTATTTAATTATTTATTTTTTCGAAAATTCAACTGGGATGGTCGGTGACCAGAATTTCATGCTGATTGTCATGGTGCAGTCCGTTTATTTATTTGAGCTCCAGATTGTGCTAAATTGAATTGATTGTGCAATTTGAGGAATTATTCCTTAATTGATTGAAATTGAGTGGAATTGAATGCTTGATTGGTAGATGGTCGAGCATGAGTATATAGCACCAGTTATACGTTGATGGGCTATATAGAGGGAGAATGGTGAGAACTAACTGAGAATACTATTGGCTGAGACCAATCAAGGTACGATATTTTTTTACATATGTGGTTCGGTGATTGGAAGTATCACTGGCGAAAACGGCGCCTTAAAGAACACACGTGAATGACTTATAGACAAAAAGCGGTTCGATGATGAAGGAAATGTCACTGGTGAAAAGGACGCCTTAAAGAACTCACGATGTTGTCTATTGCCGATGTCACCTTGGCAAAAACGGCGCCCTAGAAAGGACACGTGGTTCGGTGATTGAGGATATCACTGGTGAAAACGGCGCCTTAAAGAACACATGGTTTCGGTGATCGGTATGTCATTGGCGAAAACGACGCCGCAGAAATGATACGTGATTCAGTGATTGGGATATCACTGGCGAAAACGGCGCCTTAAAGAATGCACATGATCAGTGGTGGTATGGCAGTCGGCGAAAAAGACGCCCAAGAGAGTACATGTGATTGATGTCTGGGGATGACCTAGAGTTGGTCTGACTGGTATGTAATCGACTAGGTCGATTGATCAATACCTTGATCTGATGTTGTGAATTAATTGATTGAATGGAAATGACCGATGAAGGTCCGATTGACATGTAATCGACTAAGTCGATTTAATCGATGTTTCGATCCTTTGTGATTGCTTGGATGCCTATTTGATCTGTGTTAATATGCAGGTGGAATATGAGGCCAAGGTAAGTCATCTGACTCGTGTTATGCATAGGCAGCCTTAAGGTGTATTAGTTTACTAATCGGGTCTTAGGGGGTAGAACTTGCTGAGACGTAGTCTCATTCCAGTTGTGGGACAACATTTCAGGACCCTGATGAGGAACTTGAGGAGAAAGAACCCGAAGAGAAGTATCTGGAGGAGAACCCAGAGGACGATCCAGAGTGGGATCCTGATGAGGATCGAGACCCCACTCCTATCTAATGACTTGTTCTTTGTAGAATCTGTTTGAATAGAAACCGCCTTTTTAACATGACTTGTATATGTATATGTATGACTGAGTTGTTATATATGTATATAAGGGTGTTGGTTTTCTGATTCAAATTTCTAGTCCTACTTGTATATCCCGTTGCTTTATTGTCTGGGGATTTTTATAACTGCTTCCGCATGTGCTATTAAGAAGAAAAGGGTCGGCGATATGTAATCCTGGGATATCGCATTTTAAAATCGACCAAAGTTGAAGGATGGGCACGTAACCGAGGATCGAGGCGTGACACCTCTAGTCAAGAATTGGGGCCTCCCAATCACTAGTCAATATGCTTTTTTTTTCAAGTCTTTCTTCGTTCATGGTTTGATATTCTTGTGTCCTAGGCATAGAGGAACCACACCAATCCATCTCGAACTTGGTGGTTAAACTCTAACGATACTGTAGGGGAGGTCTTGCGGAAAAATAGCTCAATGCTAGGATGACAAAAAGCTTAACACCTCTTATTCTTGTCACTACTTTTTCATATATATTGAAAAAAAAAAAGGAAAATGTCATTTCAGTCAGAACCCTAATTCTGAAATCCCTTCTCTCCTACTTCAAACCTCGGAATATATATATATATATATATATATATATATATATGTATAGAGAGAGAGAGAGAGAGAGAGAGAGAGAGACTTTCACATCTTCTTAACTTGAAATGACTGGGGAGAGGAAAGATTACCTTTTTTTAGCATACTCCAAGAAATAGATCTAGTGGAGATGGGGCAGGGCCTGTAGCTTAGAGGATTAGAGCACATGGCTATGAACCACGGTGTCACGGGTTCAAATCCCTCCTCACCCACAATCGGTCCAAAAGGGGAAGGACCTTTCCTTATGGGGGTAGGAAAATCATGATCGAGATAGGAGACCCAAGACTATGGAACTTAAGTGTGGTCTTTCGTCAAAATTAAATAGCCTTCTTTTTTTTTTCTTTTTTTATTATTTCTCATTAAGGGCTGAAAAATAAAATATAGTATGGCTCGGCATTTGTTTTTAACACCCCATAACTCTTCCTCAACCAGGCTTGATTAAAATAGTAGAGTAAATCAAAATATTAATTAGTGGCATAGCAAAATTACGTTCCTCATCATTAATTTGTTTGCTTATGGTATATGACATCCTCGTTCCAACCCGATTTTTCAAAACGGAATTGTTTCGGCAAGCGATCGTCGGATGAGATTGTCTTAAGGATCAAAGTCCATGAAGACATCGGACATTTAGGGGCAAAAACTCAATTTTTCATTGGCAAGGACATGCGAGTGCGGAAAAGTAGAAACAGGCCACAAACGGGGACCTGATGAGCTCAAGCCCAAGTGGGCGGCCCAAGGCCCACACGCCTAAGGGGTGGATGGCCGAAGGAGGCCCATGGGCCCTTCAAGCCCATCAAGTCCTCTTTTGACAAGATCTTGGCATTAAATGTATGAAAGGATGTGAATAATGCATGAATAATGCGAGATCTTGGTGAAGTGACCAAAATGCCCTTCCATTAGACTAAGGACAAAAGGGCAAGATAAGAAATTGTCTAGGGGAAGGGCGGCATTTGAAAGTGGGTGGCAATTTGTAGGGATGAAGACCTACCTAACCTAGTCGAGTCTAATCCTAGTTACTTGAGTGCAATCCATTAATGCTCAATCCTGCTTCTAATTTGGGCCACCTTGATTGACATGAGCCAAGGGAAGGGATGAGCATTAAGTGAGACTTGACCTCACTCTCTCTCCTCTCTTCCTCTCCCTCACCGTCGGCCACTCCCCTCACACTCACTTTCTCTCATTTTGCTCACTTCAAACTCTCAAACACACACACTCTCTCTCTCTCGGTGACCAAAACCCCCTAGCCCTCCTCACCTTCATCTCAACCTTGTTCTTCATTTGTTTCATCTTGTTTTCCTCGCCAACATCCATCCATCAAATCCCCGACGCCGAAACACCCTTCGCAGTATCAAATCGCTGCTCAAAGCCGACCAACCGACCTCCTTAAGGGCTGTTCGGTGCTGTGCAACCATCACCGGAGCTCCCTCTCACTCATTTCTTCTCTAGTCTAGTCCCTCGTGAAGCTCGAAGGCCGTGCCAAGCAGCCACCAAAGCCACGACCAGTCACCATCCAACTCACTATGCTATCGACATGAGACCAACTGTTGTCCGGTCTTGTTGTCCCATCCCTTAACGTGCTTCAAAGCCTGAGTTGTTTGTGAGTGGTTTTCTAACCCTTGATTAGGGAGTAGTTTAGGACTTACGAATGGTTTTTGATGATTTGTTGACGTGATAAGCTATTGTTAGACTTAAATAAGTTATCGAGTTTCAAAACGATAGGTTATCTTGTTTAGGGCGATAAGTTAATGGGTTATTATGAGTAAAATTGATATGTGATTATATTATGCCGTAATATAATGAAATGCTATTATGTGCTATAAGGATTAGTGGTGAGATGTGATATTTGGGTTATGTGCTATGAGGATCAGTGGTTAGATGTGATATTTGGGTTATGTGTTATTAGGATTATTAGTTATATGTGACACTCGGGTTATGTTTTATATGGATTATGATGATTTTATTCTACTTACATAAGTAGACTATATGCCATGAGTTATGGAGTAAATGATGCATTTATATAATGTAATATGATGCATGTGTGTAACGTAGTGGCATTTGACGAATGATGTGACATATTGCATGAGTATCACATGGGTTAAATGAGAAAGACAAGAAATGGATTGTGTGATGGTATACCCGTGTAATCACCTAAGACCCTGATATGTTTTACGCGGGGTGTGAACCCGTCCTAAGGCGTTTTACGTGTGACAATGACTGATTAAGTTCGAATGCCCCCAAGTTAATAGGATGCCGTTCATGGATGGAGTTCGGAACGAAACTCCTTATGGGAATGCCCCCAAGTTAATAGGATGCCGTTCATGGATGGATTTCGGAACGAAACTCCTTATGGGAATGCCCCCAAGTCAATAGGATGCCATGCTCGATGAGGCGAGACGATGCCCATTTACGCCGGATGATTGCGAACCTTCGGGTTGGCCTTGGGTCTTGAGTGGCCATAATAATCTGGACAAATGTTTATGGGAAGTGCATAGGATTCGTATGTGTTTAGGTCCGGATTATTTCATGGCATGAGCGCATGACTTAAACCATAATGGGCATTCGTATGCTTGACTCGAGAGCATGAAATATATATTATGGAATTGCCTATGCGTCTATAACAATGGCCTTGAATAGTAGATTTGTTATTATGAGAATGGTGAGTAATTTTCCTAGACCTCGTGTAGGGAAGTCGTTCACCTCGGAAGTGCCCAAAATAAGCAATTACCTATTGATGGCAAAACATGACAACACTTTTCTTGCTTTACAAGCCCTAAGAATGGCTGAGCCATTCCGACAGATTCATTTTGGCCTCCCTATTGAGTATAGTCAGGAGGTGACGGAGTACCCTGTAGTGGGAGGAGCCAACACGCACTATATGCATTACGTCACAACCATTTGGGTCAATGAGAGCCTGTCTAACCTCGTGCCATACCGATTCGTGGCCTAGTACCTTTGGGTGGGCGACGAGAGCCACGGTCCCATCTGCAGATTCGATGGTCCACCGGGTGTCAGAGGCTCTAGAGGAAGCATCAACTGGAATGCCAAAGATGGGGATATTCCCGATGGGAAGTTGTCCGACCTCGAGATTGACCCCGCGCTAATCATAGAGTCGGAGGCATGGCTCCCGAAAGTCATTGGGGCGTAGGTAGTAGTGGAGTTGTTAGCACTTTTTAGACCACCCTCATCGTATTAGAGGCGTAGGTATACCTTAGGCCCTTTTGTAGGAGGTCATGGCGAAACGGTTAGGCATGTCAAATGTGATGAAGCTGGTTGTTTAATATATATATATATATATATATTATGTTTTTAACTATCCTTGTTGATTGATGGTTGGAGATTTGTTTACATTTCCGCTTGTGCGTTTTAACGTTATCACGAATTGGGTCGGCGACGCCTCTTAGGACGTCGCAATCGAATAACCAAAGGATAAGTAAAGGTTCGATAAGCGTAGGTTGTCGCGCGACCGTAGAGGTTCGGGGCATGACACAATAATCATGCCCTTTTGGGGGATCCGATAACTACATTTTTTATGCAATTGCTAATACTAATACGTTTGAGAATTCTTAATTAGCTAGTTGTAAATAGCCCCACCCCGAGACTATGGAACAAAGGGTTATCCTAGACATACATTGAGATATTGACAGTGATTCTCAAATATCGAAGAACAAAATATGACTTGATGAGATAGAATGCAATAGAAACAAAGACACAAGGAATGAATGGTTACCTACTTTTAATAGTCAAAGAAGACCCTTTCATTCTAAATTCTTTAAATCAAAATGACTTTAATTCCAAATGAATCAAATCTTCTCAAGTAGGATTCGAACCTACAACCAATCAGTTAACAACCGACCGCCCTACCATCAAGCTACTGAGGAATAATGGGAGATTCGATCTCATAGAGTTCAATTCCCATTCTCAACTCATAACCAAAATGAGCTCCAAGTTTCCTTCGTAACTCCCGAATGTTCTTCATAGTGGTTTCATTAAATGCCTCATTTCATAGGTAACCTCAAAGTGGCTCTATTTCATTATATTCCGTTCGTATCATAATTTCATTCATTAAATATCCATTTGGTGTCCATTGACATAAGAAATGTCGTTTCTAGTCTATATGTTTCTATTTTTATTGAAAAGTTAAAAAAAAAAAATCATCATATAATAATCTAGAAAATAAATTGAAATAGAAAAAAAAAATTGAGGTTTGGGTTATTTTGAAATCTTTTCTATTGGGGAATCCAGTATCCTTATGTATGAAGATAACAAATTCGGTCGTTATGGTTGGACTCTACTATAGATTTCTGACCACATTCTCCATAAGACCCTCTTCTCTTTTCCTTCTCCAAGCTTGGGTTTTGGAAGAAGCAGGAGTAGGAACCAAAAGAAGGTATCAAGAACAACGGATTTTATTATGGGACAGCTCATGATGTTTATATCGATCTGTATGCACCTTTACATCTAGCATTGGGTAGACCTCATACAATAATTATCCTAGTTCTACCGTATCTTTTGTTTCATTTCTCCTAGAACAATCCAATAACAAGTTGTTATTTGTAACAAGTAATTTTGTTGGTTGGTTGATCGGTCACATTTTTTTCTTGAAATGGGTTGAATTTGTATTGGTTTGGATACAACAAAGTAATTATATTCAATCAAATAAGTACCTCGTGTCAATATTGAGAAATTCTATGGCTCAAATCCTTAGTATTCTCTTTATTTATTACTTGTGTTTACTATTTAGGCATAATACCATCATCCATTGTTACTGAAAAATTCACAGAAACCTCATAAACAGAAGAAAGGGGAAAGGCAAAGAAGAAACAAATGTAAAAATAGAAACAATTTTTGAAACGAAGGGAACTAAACAGGAACAAGAGAGATTCACCAAAGAAGATCCTTCTCCTTCCCTTTTTTTCATAAGAAAAGGATGACCCAAACAAAATCAATGAAAGGGAAGAGAACCAAGTGAATAGGAAGGAGAAGACAAGGGAAAAAATTAACTTTCAAGAGATATTCTATAAAGATAATCAAGTTTATAAAACTTCTTATATGGATGAAATAAAAATAAAGAGAATTCAAAGTTAGAAATATTTAAAGAAAATCCAAAAGCCTTAAACTCCTAACATAAGCTACAATCAAGTTCAAAACAGTTTGAAAAATGCAATCAAATCCTAAAGTTTTTGCATCATACACAAATGATATTCTTTTAGCGACTACTCATCTAGTTTTCCTAATGTGGTAAGCTAGTTTAACGTGACATTGTGAACTATTTTCTAAGCATTTGATACGTTGGAGTGCCGTAAATGTGGCCCGTGTCAAAAAAATGTCATTTTAAAAAAAAAAAAAAAAAGAAAAGAAAGATGTAAAATCCAAAATTTAACACACACACACAAAAAAAAGGCCTAAAAGGAAAAAAGGGAAGCCAAAGCCTCCAGCATTATGGGGGGCCGCCGCCGCCGCAGTTTAGCCGTCTAATGAGGAGCGGCGGCCCTCGTCAACCACACGCAGAACCGCTAGGCTTAGTACTGTGGTTGAGGTTGACCACGGGCTGGGCCAGCGCGGGCTTTTGCCCTTTTGGGCTTTTGTTAATTTGGGCTTGTTAATTTGGGCCGGCCGTGATGAGCCCAAGATGAGAATTTTTTCTGTCTCTCAATTTTTTTATTTATTTTGACATTCCCATGACATAAACCTATCATGGAAACCTAATAAACATATTAAAATAAACAAATAAACCGATAACCGTATAATAACAATTCAAAAACCTGTTATCTAAAAGTAAAAAAAAACCTATAATACAATAATCTAATCATCAATCATGTAAAATAATTCTCAAAATACACATTCCATAAGTCATAAAAATAAGAAATCGGCATCATCTTCATCTCAAACGCCCCTAGCTCTCTGGAACCGAATATGGCAGGCTCTCACTCTACTCAAAATTAAATTTTGTTCTCCTAAAGCACTTGCCAAAATGCATTCGCTACTAAGGATAACCTTGTTCAAAGGAAAATTGTACCTAATCGGGTGTGTTCTCTCTGCAATTCGCAACATGAGACTATCGAACTTGTTTTCTTGTTGCGCTCTGGACATCAAAGGTATGGTCTCATGTGGCCTTAAACATCAGAATATCAAACTCAAGTTTGTCTAGAATTGAGGATTGGTTGTTTGATTTCAACTTACTTCGGTGCCGTTCGAATTTCTCTATGTTGTTCTCTGGTTCATCTAGAAGGAAAGGAACAATTTTTTTGTTCGGAGCACAAGTCCCAGACCTGACGAAGCTACTGGAAGTTGCTTCAACTACATATGAAAGTGTTGCTCGCTCGACAACTAGATCAAAGTAAAAAAACTGAGCTTAGACAAGCATCGAATTGAGTTTGGCAACCACCCAAAAAAGGGGGCGTCTTAAAGCTGAACATTGATGGAGCTATCAGATAAGTCCAATCTGATTCACGGCTTATCAGGCACCGAAGTTTCTTGGGAAGTAGTCTGCATATCAAGGAAGTCCAGGCCCAGCTTAGCTGTTATTCGGATCTCAAAGCAGCAATGGGTTGCAAAATCCCCCAAGGGCCTTGTTATGTTTTGAGTTTGCACACATGTTTATGTATCTTTTATCTTAATGAATGAGAACTATATTTTAGACCCCAAAAGGAAAAAACCTATCATTGGGGAACAAAGCCTCACAAGTCTCTTCCATTCACGAACTAAATTACAAACATCATCAATAAAACTGAGGAACAATTCTCATTTAAATAACAAAAATCATTCATCAACCAAATGAACAACGACGATTCATCCTCTCAACCAAATAAATGTCAAGAAAATGAGCAGAAGCAACAAAAAATAAAAGTGATTTGAGGTTCCTCGAAGTGGTCCACCTCTTCAATGCTTGCCACATATTTTCCTTCCACCAAAGTGATCCGACTATAGGAAAAAAATATCACAATGATTTAGTCCATATAACAAAATCAAAAATGTCATCAATGGAAACACCAATCATACTAGTTAATATTATCGTGTACCCATGATCATCATCCTGATGAAATGGAAATCCTCAATTCCATCAATCTGGGGAAATTTTCCACTAAGCCAATTTAGTCATAAATTTTTCAATTTTACTAATCTAGTCATAAATCTTTATGCAAAATTCAAATATAGTCCGTCTAGCCAATTTTTGTGGAAAATCACTAATCGGTGATGTGTCATGTAGGTTAGTTAGCGATGATTGAATTGTCATATTAACAATTTCCATAAATAAATAAATAAATAAATATATATATATATATATATATATATATATATATAGTTAGACTGACTACATTGGATATTCATGTAAAATTTTGGGACTAAATTGACAAAATTAAAAATTTAGGACTAAACTAACCACCATATGATAAGCTTCCGATTAATTGGGTAATTTATCCCCATCAATCATCCAAAACAACCACATACTCCGCTACCAAACCTGATAAAAGCATCAAGAAAAATATATTGACGGTAGATCTAGACCATAAATATATAATGTACTAAAAAATTTAAAGTTTTACCCTATTCAAACTTCTCAAGCTCTTCCAAGATTTCCTCAATTGAAATGGGAGTCAATGAAAACTGAAACCAGTCCTGAGTACAAATGAGGGGCTCTGCCATCTAGAGAGGCAGAGGACTACGAAACACATCTAGCGGATTCATCTTCCTGTTGTGCAATCCAAATGCTTCATGCTTCTTAAGAACATATACATAAATCATACTTTGATGATCCGCGACTGAAGTTTCTCTCTTGTTTCTTTTGAATATGCTTTCACTTATTTAATCAATACACCTTTAAAATGTTAACGCCCGTATGAAGGTTTGTGATGGTGTGATACGTGGCTAAATCTATAGGACTGGCAATTTGTATGCATGTATCATAATAAGGTTTTGTAATCTTGTCAAATTGCGACATTGAAAGCACCATGCTTAGCTTAATTATGCTATAAAGTTAGCGTATATTATATTCATGACATTCCATGTTATTCTGGGTCTGCCATATGTTGTGTTGAAACTAGAGGTGATTAGTTGAAGGGTGGACTGAAAATCGACAAACATTCTACAAACTAGAAATTGAAACTGTCCATTGGCTCTTAGACCCATTCAAGAATTGAATCAAGGAACCCGACACTAGTCCGGTTTGATTCCCTGATGAGTCCGTGGAACTGGCCATTGCATCACACCTCCTTATCGACTTCCTTCTCCTCCTACGCTCTGCCGCTGTCTCTGCCCACAACATCGTTGAGATCCTTGAGGGCTTCCTCGAGTACTTGTTCTTCAACTCCTACCTCAGCCAAACCAAACTGGCCGACAAGATCAACAGTCGCTAGACCCTCGCTGTCCTCACGCTCGACAGCAGCACCATGTTCGCCCTCGTCGACTGGAAGCCCCTCTCCGTCACTAAGAACGAGCTCACCATCCACGTCGTCCTCGATCAATTCCTAGAAGCTCCACCAATCCTGAGGGCTTCATCCTCTCCATCACCTTGTACCAGACCACTAAGAATCCCCCCTCTCTTGAGTGGCGAGCGAGGCCACGACTTGCAAGCATCGAGAGAGAGCTACAAAAGAAACTAAGAGAGCAAGCTGCGAGAGAGATGAGAGAGTGTGAGGATTGACGAACATGAGAGCTCGAATTAGAGTTTTAAAAATAATAAATATTCTATACACATAAGTCCAACCCAAAAGGGTGGTTCCACACTTGGAATTGAGAATCAAACCTGTACTCACTGGTCCCAATATTTGGGATTGGGAACTAGTCTAGTTCCCATGAAAACCGCTTAGAACCAGCCAATTTGATCCTGTTTGAGTGGTTCCTATTGTACACCTCTAGTTGAAATGTGATAATTCATTCTTGCATAGGCTAAAATTCTAGAATTTTAAAGTGATTTTTGTCTTTATACTTGTGGAGGATCCATGGTCGGGGTAAGAACTAATGGGCCAAATAGAACGTTTTAAAATGTTGTCTTCTTTGACCCTGTGCCATGTGTGATTGAGTTGAATGAACTATCAAGTTTAGTACTGAGATTCGAGCTGCCTATAAGCGATAATTTAATGGTTAGTCCTGAAACTATCGTGTTGCGCTACATGCATTATTTATCTTGTGTTGCTTGAGTGGACTTTTACCAATAAGCTTACTGATACCTTCGTATTTCTACCCTTATAGATGCAACTCACAAAAGAAGTATTATCAAGAACTTCTATAGATTCCTTGGAAGCATAAGGCCAGGGCGAAAACGATGGTTTGGGTAAGACTTGTTTTTTCTTGTGAGGATGACCTTAAAAAAAATGAAATATGGTGCCAACTAGAGGTGATCAACACGGGTCGGGGCTGGGTTGGTTTGGGCCAAAATTATAGCCCAGTCCCGCCATTAGCAAAAAAAAAAATTATGAAAAACTTGGAAGCTAGCGAGCCAGCTTGGGCTATGACAGGGTCTAGTGCCACCGAGCTAATCTATCAACGGAAGCCATCCAAAAGGGGTAGATAAATTTTAGTCAAAAACAAGTAATTGATTTGTACTTTATTTGTAAAGTTTACACGTGATTATTTTTTTTTAATGTGTGCATTTTCTGCTTTCAAATCATTGAAATCTTCCATGGATATATATATACATATTTTTTATGACCTAGGATCCACCGAGCCCGACTTTCTCTTACGCTAGTTGCCAGCCCACGGCCCGTATAGTGGGTGGTGCACCTCGAACCAAGCGTCAATACCTAGAGGGAAGCTAGCACAAGACTCCACCACCATGGCTCCCACTTAAGACGTGTTATCGTCAAATAATTTGCTAATTTTCTAATTGTCGCCATTTACTTCGCCTTTAGTTGTAAATTTTCCTTTGAACCGTTGGACAATTACCCAATTTGGAATTTATTTATCGCAATGTGCAGCTACAAAAGTGGTGAGGATTGATCGAGTTACAATTATGCGTTCCATAAGAAGCGCAAATCTCATACGCAATGTCTATGGAACGCATGAATTTCGGCAATTTAAGTACATGTCATCATTTGATGGTTTGATATTTATTTCCCAATTTCAATTCCAAAAATTCTAGACAAACAAATTGCTAAACTAAGACTCTATTTGTTTCATGAAAAATAATTTCTAGACAAACATTTTCCAAATTTTCTTGCATTCATTTAATAAAAAATGAACTAGTCGGGGAAAACATTTTCCTTTAATAGAAAAAAGTATTCTAAAATAGGAGAAAGTGTTTTTCGCTTTTCAAATAAGGGAAAACATTTTCCTCTTTCACTCTCTCTTATGCCATACCCCACTAGCCCCCGCTTCTTTCTTTTTATTTTTTTAAATCAGATTTATTATTATTATTATCTATTTCTATTTCTCTTTTCTTTCTTTCTTTTTCCTTTTGTTTTTCTTCTCTCTTGACCGATTGCTAACCATGACGATGGCTAGCAACTGGCCACAGGCTCAAGCGAAGCCTCTAACTCGCCGGCCATCATTGTGGCTAGCAACCGACATAAGAATAAGAAAAAAAAGGAAAAAAATAAAATAATTTAAAATAATTTTTTTAAAATAAAAAATTTATTAAAATGAGTATACAGAGGAAAATCGAATCGATTTTTTCATATCAAATGATGAAAAATATTTTTTAGTTCATTTTCAAGTTTTAGCTGAACATCAAAAAATTATCATTCTCCTAGAAAATGATTTTTAGGCAAAAACGCCATTTTTTTTCGCAAACGAACGAGAGCTTAAGCTAGGACTTTCAATGAAACATTTCATTCCATCATATTGCAAACAAAGGCCCCATGTTACACTTGATAATTACAACATGAGTGTTAAAATATTATCGCTCATCGCTTCAATGCGTGTTGGAATATAACATATATATATATATATATATATATATATATATATCGGCTTAAATTTTGATATTGAAATTTTTAAAATGATATGGGACTCACGTTTGAAATTAATGGTGGATGACTATAAAAGATACTTCTTTTTCCGTCTCCTTTTTCAGGATGGAAGTTATAGGCATAGCATCCCATCCGATTACCAAAGATATTGTTAAAAAAAGCATGTGGGAAATAAATGTAATATAACAACAACCTGTGATATTTTATTATTTTATTATGTTGAAGGTAATTAGCTACATTATGAGATGTGATACCATGTGATTCAACAACACTCCCCAGTGGTTATCTTTTAAGAGAAATAGGTAAATAATTATGTACCATAAAAGCTATGCAGAGTACCTTACAAGCTTTTCAGGCCCGGCGAGAATTTTGAGGGTGATTTCACAATGATGTGCGCTAAAATCACCGCAACATCCCCGGGCCCTTTTTTGAGCCTTTGCATGGCCAGTACCGATTGTCAGCTGTCGAATGAATGATAATCATTGCCAATCGTTGGATTCTCAGTGGTCGATTATTTAACCATCCATTGGGCCCGAAAATTGTGCTTAGGGCTATCCCAATGTAGACTTACAAGGGTAGATCAACAACCCATTTCTTAACCATATATTATGACTTGTGTTGTTATATAATTATTTATATTCTGTAAATTGATTACAAAGAGGTTCAAATTAAATGAGTTCACAACATATTCACATCCAATTCACCTCTTTAATTATTTCTTCATACTTAGGGCGTGTTTGATGATCATTTTGTTCTGGGAAACAATTTTTGAATAGAAATAGTTTTTTCTATTTCTGTTCCCGAAAACAATTTCTGAGTATAAAAATGTGCTTGGTAACTGCAAAAACTTTATATTCAAGGAATAGAAATGCGTTTGATAAACTTGTATAATTTTGTTGTTTATTTTAATTTTTCAATATTTTTATTATATTTTTCCTTTTTCTTTGTTTTTTATTTTTTCTTTTTTCTTTTTTCTTTTTTCTTTTTTTTCCTTCTTCCTCCTTTGTGGTCAGTCGCCGGCCACGACAGCGATCGACGATCGGTTGGGCGAGGTCCAACGAGCTCATCGGAGTCTCACCAGTGGCCTTGGTGGCCAGGCGAGCCTCTTCAGGCCACCGGCAAGGCTCGACCTCGCCCAGGCAACACTAGGTTGGCCTCGCCTTGGCTACGCGAGCTTAAACTTGCCCAGATCTGGTGAGGTCGAGCTCGCCCAACCATCAGCGAGGCCGAGCCTCGCCTAGCCACGACGAGGTTCCGACGATGCTCCGGCGAGGTCGCCGACCCTCTTCGGTCGGTAGCCAGCCATGGCCGGAGCTGGCAACCGGCCAAAAGGAAGAAAAATGAAAGAAAAGAGAAGAAAAAAAGAAGAGAGAAAAATTGTTTCTCAAAATTGTTTTCGGAGATCAAGAAATTACTTTTTTTCTTCTTCTTATTTATGTTTCAAACGTTCTCGGGAACAAAAAAAAAAAAATAGGAACAAAATTTTTACCAAATACGTTTCTGTTCTTTTTTTGTTCCCTTAAACAAAAGAACAAAAATTTTTGTTCCGGGGAATAGAAACGTTTTTTAACAAACAAACCCTTATTCACTCTCACTCAATTTGGCACTCACTTATTTCATATTCTCATCTCAACTTGGATATGAATTTTTCTTAAATTGGATTAAATATAAAAATATTTTAGAAACATGGATCTAGTGAGGTATAAGTTATTAGAATCAAAACAAGTTAAATGAATCTATTTTGATTAAAGCTTTTTTTATTCGACCCACTCGTTTGGTGGGTCTAGCTTCCAGTAGAGTAGAAAATGCCCGAGTTTTGAGACAAATGATTGAAACCAGGCTTAGGATTGGTCAGTCGGTCCTAAATAATACCCGTGGTAGCCAATCATTAGCTAAACAGGATAAAAAATAGATCCTTAATGAAAGACGATTTATATTAGTAAGAAACCACCAATAAGACAAAAGGTAATGACGTGGCGCAATTGCCTCGGATCCTAAAATTCCGGGGGGCCCACGTGGGATTCGCCAAGGACGGCAACGTGGGCCCCTCTTTTGGCGCGTATCGGACCCCACCGAACGTTGTCTCGCTGTCGCCCCCCCGGGTAACGACGACGAAAAACGAACGGAAAGTCAACCTTTTCAAAGCTTTGGTTTCTCACCAGAATAGAAAATAATGATAATAAAAAAGTCTGCGAATCGAAGGGCTCTCGTGAAATTCCGGATGCCAACGCGTAGTCAAACCCCGGTCAAATCCCGTATATTTGCCCGCCTGTCGGTGATATGTGGAGTAGTTCATTCGGGGTCAGCTGCTCCCTGGATGTGTCTAGGCAAATTATATATATATATATATATATATATATATATATATATACGTATGTATAATTGTGGTACACCATGAGATTAATATTGGTCGCATGCCAACCAATGAAAAAATCCTCATTACCGGTTATCAAGTGATGCAGAATATTTCACCGCTTACCTCTCATGTACTAAACGAATTATGAGCGACACGTGGAATTTGATTACTGTGGTGGAAACGCACATAAAATGGAGAGCACAACGTTAGAAAGTCTAATCCAACAAACAAATGTTCTAAAAATTTAAACTAATAGCTAGGGAAAGATGCCATATATATATATATATATGAAGAGCATCTAAGACATGTTATCAGGCGAGTGGGATATCTTGACATGTGTAAAGAACATATTTGAGGCTTATAAACAGTGAAATTCGATTTTTATGTGCCAATTAGATTATTCCAATGCAAATCGGGTCTCAAATTAGGGTTTATTAGAAACCAAGCTTCAAAGCATCGATCATCTTTTACCATCTCAAAGCCCAAAGTCCTCAAGAACAAGGCATTCAAGCTTCAAAGAGCACGAGACAGTGTACTCGTTAATGTTTTGAGTCGCCATAGTCTACATAAATTTCGGTTTTTCAAATTGAAGTTTCCTAGGATAAAATAAATTTTTTTTTAGAGAATCTTCAAATTCCAAGTTGTTGGAAATTAACATAAAGTATTTTTGAACTGTATATGATCAAACAGTCCGCAGTGGTCATTGATGGATCCAAGTCTTGAAGACATCACTAAGTTTAAAATCATTTCATTTGACATGAGATCATTTTATCAAGGCTACTTGGTGTCTCAATTAATCTCAATCATTGATACATAGAAATGCTATTAATCATTCAGATTGATTGAGGTACCAAGAGAGGTGGGTACCATTTGTTTTAAGTATAGGGACATTTTTTTTTGGTTAATTTAGGGAAAAAATAACACAAATGGTTCATGAACTTTTAATTTATTCAATGTTATCCTTGAACTTTAGGCCAATGTATAATGTGATTCCTTAACTTTTAATTTGTTCAATATGGTCCTTGAACTTTAAATACGTGTTCAATCTAGTCTATGGAATCTCTAAATATATCCAATGTTGTCCATACACTTGAATTAATAAAAAGATGACATTAAAAATTTTCATATAGTCCAAGAGTTAACTTCAACATGTACTAAAAGTCTAGTGACCACATTGAACAAATTAAAAGTTCAAAAATTACAATGCATATTGAACTAAAGTGTATAGACCACATTAAATAAATGAAAAGTTCACGGACCACATTGTACATTAGGTCAACATTTAGGGACTATTTGTATAATTATCTCTCATTTAGGCTACTTAGGTGAATTATAGACTCTTTACTTGAAATCTAATGCACTAAATATTAAGAGAAAGTAATTTAAGATTTACATCCCCTTAATCTATTTCAAATATAATGTAGCGGCGTAGATTATTTATTTACTTATTTATTTTGTCAATATATGCTTTTTAGAAAGATATTATAGGTGTAAAATGGATATCATTAAGAAATATATTTGGTATGGGAAAAATTATCCAATCAATCTTAAACCTATTACATAGATGCGAATTTAATATTAAATTTTTCAATTTCGCTTATTTAGTCCTAAACTTTTATGCAAAATTTCAATGAAATACTTCCAATCAAATTTCACTAGAAATTACCAACATAACAATGTGCCACGTAGAACAACCGGCAATGATTGAAGCACCATATTAATGATTTCGAAAAGAAAAAACTTATCAAAATGATTATACCATAATTTCGCACAAGCATTTATGTCTAAATTGACGAGATTGAAAAGTTTATGGTTGAATTGATATTCCTATGATCTATTTATGATTGATTGGACAATTTCCTCAATTTGTATGTATTGTTTGCTACTACCTGTGTAAAGCTTAATTCTTACTAGAAAGAGATTTACATACATTACAAACGTACTTCCTAAATTATTGAAATTGTTGGTAAATGTGGTTGGGAAATAGAAGGTTGCCTAACAATAAGTGATATTTCAAGTTTTGCTCACATAATGCTTCATTTATGTCATGTTGGGTTCCTATAGTGTTGCATAATACTTCTCTACTTGATTAAATGCATCCCATACGTTTGATGCTGGACCATGTACCAATGGTCCAAGCAAAAGCCGTCTTTGCTTCTCACCACTTGATTCGAGATATTCTTATCAAGATTGATGCCAGCGAAAAATCATTAAAGGCGAACCCCATTTTTCCATCTAACGTTATTAATTTGAGAATTAAAGGTGTATTTGTTTCGTAAAAAGAAAAAAAAAAGTATTATGAGAAAGATTTCTAGACTTCCCAATATCTAGAAAGTTGTAAATTGTAAAATAGTTTGAAAATTGTTTTAAATCAAAGAAAACAGTGGCACTTAAAATTGGAAAAACAATTTCTCATTTCTAGAAAAAGGAAAATGTTTTCATCAACTAAAAGTTTCACGGTGAAGACTATCGGGAGGGCTTGAGAGTTTAAATTGTCAAGGGAAAATGACACAAATAGTCCCTAAACTTTGGCTCAATAGCAATTTGGTCCCTGAACTTTTAATATGTTCAAAGTGGTCCATGAACTTTAGCCCATTGTGCAATATAGTGCCTGAACTTTAAATTTGCTTAATGCAGTTTTTGAACTTTTGATACATGTTTAATTTAGTCCCTGAATTGTATAAAAATGTTCAATGTAGTCTTGGTCTTGAATTAATGGAAAAAGACTACATTGAACATTTTCGGACTATATTGAATATGTACCAAAAGTTTAGGGACTACATTGAACAAATTAAAAGTTTAGGGATCAAATTACATATTGGGCTAAAGTTCATGGACTATTTGTCTCATTATGCCAATTCTCAAAGATTGATATGCATAGTCAACAAAAATAATAATACTCAACTATACTATCTTTGATAGAGAGAGAGAGAGATTATCTATTTCCCAAGGACATATCAAGTAAATCAAAGTGGATATTGTATTATCCCCGAGAAACAATGCACGCATGAATAAACAAGCTAGAGTGAAAAAAGAAAAAAGAAAAGTGACAAGCGTGTTCTAAATGAATGTCCAAATGTGATAATTTTAAAACATAGCAATGGTTCCTATTCGCGAGTATCTCTGATGCACTTGTTAGGTGCACTCATTCGGATTAATTCAATTTTTTGAGGCATTAATTGTGTATGATACAAGGACAATCAGTATATTGGAAAATATAAATGGTTGCTCAATAAATGTTTCTTGAAGATCTTGTTAAGAAAATCCACTCAAAATATTCGGTAGACAATGAAAACTCATAGTGGTAAACCACGAAAGGAAATTATGCTAGAATAATAGTTCTCGCATTTGTGCCTCCTCGAGATGATGAAAATCAATATTTGGTATGCTCTCTAATATATGCTATCAAAGAAGACACTTTATAAGAATGAATAAAATATTAGCACCGCAATGAAAATAATTTTCACTAGTAAAATTTAATTTAAATCTATCATATTGTTGACACGAAAAAGTGATCAATTTTTAATTGAGATCGACGAGTAGCAAATTCAATCGATGAAAGCAAATTTTGGTCGAAGTAGAAATCACCTACGATCAGAACAATCCATGAGTTATAAGACTCATCGTTAGTACAAGATGGTGAGAATAGTGGAGAGATTATCAATTAGAGCCTTTACCAGTTGGCAAGTTGAAGGAGATCGACCGACAAAACAACAAACAATCTCAAGTTCAGAAGCTGTCACTTTTTATGCATAATCATATCTAGAATCCTACATGATTGTTAATTAGTAACTGTAGATAGTATTAGGAAGCTATTTGTGAATTCGAACCGCAAGACTATTTTTAAACGACTGCTACTAGTGAGATACAAAAACCCATTGTAATTTCAATAGAGGACCCGCACAATCAAAAATCACTAAACATTTACTCTTGCAAAGTCACATTCCTCTTTAAGTTTCCCACAAATTCGCCTTCCTTCCACTTGAAATTTCCCGTACCATTTACCTACCCCGCAAACTTCAATTTCGAGTACATGCCTTTCAATTCATTTAGTTTTACAGCTAATTACTCTTTTGTCCAAACTCAGCAAAGAACCCCTTTTTCCTTAATAATCCATCGATTCCATCCCTATTTTAAGATCTTCATTTTCCGGGGTAAGTAGAAAGAAGCAAGTGCACTCTCGCTTGGACCGGATTGCATGCTATCGACCCCATTCCAGCATGGATTGCATTCAATGACATCAACAAATTTGTTAGGAAACAAGCACGAGGGACAAAAGGGTCTTTCCACCCGGTCTCCATGGGATATCTATCAGTTCTAAAAGCCGAACGCGAACGTGTCGTCGTCTTTGTCCCTCCTCAGCACCCTGAATTCGTTCATCCACCGTCAGGGAGGAGCTCAGAACACGGCCCCGCGACCGGCACTGCTCGCAGTGCCGTTCTTGGACTTATGCACAAGCCCTCATGGGACCAACTCGTCCGACATGGGTCCTCATCAGGATCGAAAACTAATGAAACCCGAAAAGAAAGAATCTGCTTATCGACAGCGATCTGAGATGAAAAACGCATTTTTTGTATTGTCGGCTTTTGGCGAAATTGGACTGAGTGGAGCGAGCTAGGGAGTGCGAGCAGAGAACCCGCAAAACCGCGTGAAAAGTAAGGCAAAAGATGGGAAAACCCCTTTTCCAGACAGACAACTTCAGGAAAAAGCCAACCATGTGACTGTTCTCACCTCATCCTCACCACGCATTCAAGTCCTCCCACCTCCCCCCTACTGTCAGCCGACGCTTGAAAGGTATATATAATGCGCATCCCATATTCTTCCCTCGATCTCTCTCGATCTCTCTCTCTCTCTCTCTATCATCTTCACTCCATAATTGCAGATCCAATCTAAGCTCTCTTCAGTCCAAGCGGGCTAGAGAGCTCGAAGCGTCGGAAATGGGGCAGCGCGTGTACTTCAATTGCAGAAGGGTCGCTCTTGCTCTTCTCTGCTTTGCTATCGTTTTCATGGGTTCCTTCGTTTTCCTCTGTGCTGGCGCTAGCTCGGAGTCTCAGATTCGGAGCAAGCAGTTTGTGGGTACTGCGAGAAGAAGATTGCTGGAGGTTCGAGAAGTAGATGGCGACGACGATCAAATCATCGCACCCAAAAAGAAAGCCAAGCTAGCCACGCTCACCACTACCACAGAGAAGTCCAAGAACCAAACCAAGCTCACTAAATCCAGTCTCTCCACCAAAAACCAGACCAAGCTGATGAAACCCAAATCAAATTTCTCCTTCAAGAACCAAACCAAGCCTCTCAAACCCACAAATTCGACCAAAAAAGCATCGCCCACGTCCACCGTTCTTGATAAATCCGAGCTCAAGAAGCTCAACTCCACCTTGAAGCTCAAGAAGCTGAACGCGACCTCAAAAGCCTCCAATTCAACCAAAAGCGCCTTTTCTTCGGCTAAGAAAAGCTCAGATCTGGGGAAACTAACCTCGCCCAAGAACAAAACCAAAGAGTCCCAGCTCCAACTCGACAAGAAGCTCACTCCGTCCGACACCAAGAAACAGAGCAAAAAGAAAGACTCCACCGACCAAGAACCCAAGACCCCAAAGACCCAGAAGCCGAAACAGCCGAACTGGCTCGAACAAGACGAGGACGAGGATCTGGTATCCGAGTTCCGAGATCTGCCCACCAAGTTCCAGCAGACCCTCATCCCCGACCTCGAGCGAATCTCCACCACCTCCAAGGCCTACCTAACCCAAGCCAACAAGCAGATGACCAAGGGCTTCAAGCCCTACGTGGGCAACAAGTACGCGCCCACCATCGCGACCCTCGTCTCGTGCGCTTTCATCTTGATACCTCTTATCCTCGTCTCCCTCGTCTTCAATCGCATCAAGGCCTATTTCTCCCTCCAGAAGCTCCTCATCTTCATCCAGGTATACCTCTCCATCTACTTCTCGATCCTCTGCCTCTCCTCGCTGGCCACCGGGCTCGAGCCCCTGCGATTCTTCTACGCCACTTCGCAGTCCACGTACGTGTGCATACAGATTTTCCAGACGTTTGGGTACGTCCTGTATCTGCTGCTGCTGCTGATGTACCTGGTGCTTGTTTTCTCGACCGACACCTGGCTGGCTTTGAAGTTCCTGGGGTTGGTACAGACTTTCGTGGGCTTCGCCGTCGGGCTGCATTACTACGTCGCGGTGTTCCACAGGATGGTGCTCCATCAGCCGCCGCGGACCAACTGGAAGGTCCACGGGGTCTACGCCGCGTGCTTCCTTGCGATCTGCTTGATGGCGAGGGCCGAGCGGAGGAAGAAGGCTTACATGGAAGATGGTGGCGAGGAGGGCAAGAAGAGCTAAAGCACAAACACAAGTGAATTCTTTGCTTCGTAATCCAGCGGCTCCAAAGGAGCGGAACTTGCAATCAAATGAATTTGGTGCAAGAAACGGTACAGAAAGCTACAATGGGATCCTTCATGTCCAAGAGACCTGATTGGGATTCTTCATGTCCTTTTTCCATATTTAATTACTAAAGCTATTCTAATTTTTTGCCCACCTCCCAAGATTAAATGGGAATAATGCAGTATTAGTGTTCCTATTTGAAATAATGAGCATTGTTCTGCAAAATGTTGGCCAAGCAACTTTGGTGTAATTCTGTAATTGAAGTGATGATTTTGCATGATATCACTTCGGGCAAAGAACCATGATGGTATCATTGCTTTGCGTCGGAGAAAGAGAATGAAGCGAGATTGTATCTTCTATTCAAATATTCATAGCCCTCTTTTAGTCAATATATGTGGTTATCTGATGTTCGCGTCTTCATTCCAATGTCTTCAATTGAGTAAGGACATTCCTATTAAGGGAAGTAGCAAGTACAACTAGGTAAGGGAAAGAGGAGTTTTTCCCCCCGTAAGAAGAAAGGATTTCGCAAGAAGTACATTAGAAATTTTAAATTTTTCGCTTGGTATTTAATTTAGTAGTTAAAACTTTTCGATCACCCATTTAAGTACCTTGCTTTCAATTTTTGTTCATTTAAATTGCATCAACTACTCACTTGCTGATAAAAAAAACGTAGCATTGTTTAAAAAGTCCGCGTAGGATTTTTTACTATTCAACTTGCATGAGCAACTTAAATGAATCAAATTTAAAAGTTACGGAACTTCAATGAGGGATCAAAAAGTTGTGGCACTAAACTAAGTGCGGTACAAACGTTATGGAGCTTCTAGTATAATATTTTGGAGTATTGCATTACCAATACTTGGGGAGAAGCAATTTTATGACGAGCAATAGTCATACATACTCAATGGATTACCATGATTCAAATGCAAAGAATATATTACGTTGCATTGACATGACATTAGTAAAAGCCTTGGTAATGACTATGTAAGAGCACACTTCATGTCAATTTTAGTAATAATTATTCTACATATTATAAATTTTTATGAACTGTGTTTGAGTTTCCAATAGATTATTTATGTTGTTTATATATATTGTCAAAGAATTTATAATGTGGTAAATATGAAATTGTGAAACCTAATTCTCTAGAAACTTTTTGATTAATTTTCAAGACTCTCCTGACTTTTTAATCACATTTCCAATTGCATGCTTTACTATTAAAATTTAGGATTAATATCACGAAAACCACTAAAAACTTTAAATTGGAAAATTTGTAACAAATTTATTCCAAGTTAATTTTTTTACCCAAAAATCCTTAAATTGATAAATTTGTGACAAATTTACCCTTCGTTAGTTTTCGTTAAATTGAACTAATGCAAACTCATACACCTGTAACAAACAAAGGGTAATACCCAAAATAGATACACTCGTCAACTATCCAATATTATCCAATTCAGTAATTTCATGATAAAATTTAACAAAAACTAACGGACAGTAAAATTATTATAGATATATCAATTTATAATTTTTGGTAATTAAAAAATTAATTTAAAATAAATTTATCGTGAATGTATTGATTTTGGATTTTTTATGATATTAATCTAAAATTTGCATCTTTCTATTTATTTAAAAAAAAAAAAAGAAAACCTCACATTTTTCTGACTTCAGCTGTCAGGGCAATAAGGAAAAGAACTAGATTCTACTCTCTTCAAAAAATTAATTGATTAGACCCCTCATCCCAAATCACCGGTAAACCCTATCGCCAAAACGCCAACTTGATATCTTTCCACCCCGCACTACTTGCTGTCAGCGCCAACTTGATATCTTTCCCCGCACTACTTGCTGTCAGCACCACCATCTTACCGCCTCCGAGCTCAAACGTCATCATTGCTGCTAACCCCTCTCTCTGTGACTGCAACCTCGACGAGAGAGAGAGAGAGAGAGAGAGAGAGAGAGAGAGACTGGAGGGCGGCCATGGCGATGGTGTGCAAGTTGAGTCCTTGGAGATGACGACACGGACGGATGAAATGGCAGAGGAGGCAATTAGCATCACTTGAAACTGCGGTGAGCAATGCTGCATTTTGAGGGGAGAGAGAGAGCGAGAGAGAAGAGATAAGTCTTAGCATTTAGAATTATCTAGTGGTGTCGACTGAGAAGGGGGACCGTGATATTTTTGTTTTTTGAAAAGAAATTACCATTAGTGAAATAAACCACTACAATCAAGTAAGATTTGAAGGACATTAAACTTCACAGATGTACAGTGGTTATTTTAAAAGCAGAGGATCCAAAGTTCACATATCAAAAAAATAATGAATGAATTTTTAAATATATTTCTTTTTGTTTAGGGCTATATTTTTGGAGGAAATCTCATTCAATCAAGTCTCTAAATTACCAATGTAAATACCGCATGCTTTTAATTTTAGTTGAAATTATTTATGGGTGATATCCATAATTTATATCCCGTCAGTATAAAGAATGATTAAAGAAATTTTCCTTCAATTTGGAGGAAGGTAAATATAACGTTTTGACAACTTTTATTGCTTATTGACGACGATACGTCGATTAGAGGCTATGGCGTATTATTTGGGTTGAAGAAAGGACAGCGTGCCCTAGCTTGCCGCCGACACTAGTGGCTTTATCAATTCCCAATTCAGTCCTTTTACATTACCGATTTCTAATTCAATTACGGGTATAATTCACATCAACACGAGCGCCTGAAAGTCAATTTTCCTGGTCCACACTGACTTTTAGGTTTATTGGTGGAGTTGTTGACCATTTATGTTGACAATAAACGTCAACTTCGTTTGTGGGGCATGACCTTTAATCTTTCTTTTGCCTCGCGCTGGACTTTGGAAATCGAAATTGGAAAGCTAAAATTGCAAAAGTGAATTGACTAATGTCAAGGGTACTTTTCCTACGGTGTTGCGCAATCTCGGATGACCAAATTGAAGTGTGAAACCTTAGTTGTCCACTTCGAAAATAATTGATGTCAATCGTTGGATGACAAAAAAGTTTGTATTTATGGTCGAATTAAAGCAAATGGCATTGAAACTCCGACATAATGTCAATTCTACTAAGAATTATTTAAGTCGTATAATTTTTTTTTGTCGAAAGATGAGTCTTGTTAACCAATGCCCATACAGAACTAGTTGACACCACTATAATTAGTATAACAGATATAAGTGTACATTCAAAACTGAGTAATAAAGCATTTAGAAAAAGTCACTTACTCGATATAAAAACATTTATATTTCCAAAGTATAATTAATATTTCTTAACAAGTGGGCTCTCTTTATATATATATATATATATATATATTTTATAATATGGATTCTGTTAATAAGTGTCCTTAAAATAATCTCAGCTTTTTGCTTCAAGGGTAATCTCTTTGTCGAATGAGAACTTCTCTCTCTACATGAGAATTTTCTCCACTTGGTGGTGCTGCCAAGCCTTCCCTAATAAAGATCGCTGAATTTCTCATACTATTTTCCTCTTATTTGCATGGATTCGTCTTCTTTTCTCAGTCTTTTAACTCGGTCAACATTCTCATATGCAACCGATTAAGAGGAGCAGCAGAAAAAGGCCAATGTGAGGGGGCAGACCCTCCCCGATGCCTCAATGAAGAACTGTTGGGGAAGTGGCACCAAATCCTAGTATGATGTTGACCATGAGAAGATTGCTAGAAAAATAGCAAAATGATATTGTTAATTACATTGTGAGCCACATGTCGAATGTGATCAAGCATTCAAGCCAATGATAGTCAATGCTGTGAATGACAATCTGTCAAGGCCAGGATCATCTAATCGACCACCAACATTCCAAGCTAATCCTGTGGTATCAAGGTATGTTCCTAGTTCCTGTAATTTTTGTATAATCTAGTCGATAGCAACAAATAGGCAAAGCAATTTGGTCGACAGATCAATCAAATGCAGAAAAGTTGAAAACATCAGGCCAGCAGTTGTTATAACAGCAACACAATTTGCCAAAGAAATACAACAAGAATTGGGTTTAAATAGGGGAATCATTAGGCATGTTTACAAAAAAAAAAAAAATTTTGAATGAGTTGATAATCAACATTTTCCTAGAGATTTTAAAATTCCCGACTTTACCATATTCACTAACGAAGATGAACAATCGATCATTGAACATATCGGTCGATTTTAGCCAGATGTGGAGAAACACAAACAAATGAATTTTTAAGACTTAGGTTATTTCTTTGACTTTTTCAAATACTACTTTCACTTGGTACATTAATTTGTAACCTAATTCGGTGTGTGATTAGGAGGAGATGGAAAGAGAATTAAATTATCTATTCTATAAAACGGTACATGAGGTATCAATTGCCAACTTGGATAGACTTTATTAAAATAACAATGAGTCGGTTGACTGGTTTATTGCTTGGTTTAAGAAGGCTAAGAATATATGCCCCACTTCACTCTTTCTAAACATTAACATCTATAGATTTGGCCTATAATGGTTTGAAATTTAATTTAAGAGAAAGATTTGAATGCCGAGACTTTGTTGATTTATTTCAATTAGCAACAATAGTCTAAGTATGAACAATTGTTTCAAGATAGAGAGGGTCATATGAAAACTTTATACAAAATGTGGCTTCAATGGAAAATTTTGAGTCAAATGATGAATTTGACCAAGATAAAATTCGACAAGGAAAAATTATATTTGCCAATGACAATAGGGCATATAATGACCTTTGATTATAATCATTCAATTCTTATAAAAGGTGGCGTAAGTTAATGCCAAAAAATGTCCAAGTGTTCGATTGACATTGTTGAATGCAACCGATAAAGAGGTAACCAAGGAAGTGGATGCGACATAATTGTCAAGTAATGGAGTCTGATGTAACCATCTAGGTAATGGAGTCAACAACCATCAAGTAGTGGAGTAGGGAACCGTCAAGCAGTTAAGTCAATAACCATCGAGTAGGGGAGTTGATAAATGTCAAATAGTGGAGTTAATAACTGTTGAGTAATGGAATTGATAATCATAATTGTAGGAGTTTGTGTAACCATTGGTTGTGGATTATGGATACCTCAAGTGTATTCTTTGTAAAAATGCATCAATCAATCATAAAACTCGACGTTCTTTGCAAACTCATCTTTATCTTTACTTTCTTGCAATTTACATGACAGGTCGTGATTGCTTCCAGTCTTGTTCTCTTTAATTTGCTAGTCAATTCGCATTTCCTGTGCAATTATCAACAAATGACACGCTTTACAACCTTTGTTGATTTCCACATGGATCCATTAATAATCTAAAAGGTATTTAGTCGACACATTTGGCTAAACAAGTTTACACGCACTTCTTCCTCATACATCTTTAGATAGTTGATTGGCACTGCCAACTCGTTATATCACTTGTTGTTTAGGCTCACTGTCATCAATTTGCACTCATCTCTCAACTTGTTTTTTCATCTCATCTACAATCCATCATCGACGAGGGAAGCCACCTCATCTGGGGTCGATCATCCTATGCTGGAGAATGAGTATCCAGTCAATCCAGAGTTACTGCATATAGGACAAGCGATTTCTTCGAAGGTGGCGAACGAACGTGCTTAGGGAAGATGCACCGACGCCTTGCGGAAGAGGTTGCTTTCTTTGTGTCGGTGAACACGAAGGACGTGGCCCTATCACTTGCCGTACGCTCACTGAACCCATCCCTTCCATGTGCAAGCGGAAAACACAAAACCTATCCACTTCATGTACAATTAAAAACGAGAACGTGATAGGTTCCACTAGAACCCTACCTTTTCCAATCACCACGCTCACTGAATTGATCGGTTTTTATTTCTGTATTTTGCTTAATCAAAATCTTGCAATTCATGCCTTTTCACTTTTTTAACGTGCAAAACACTTCAACTTTTGCAAAAGGTAAATGTGGCATGTAAATTCACATATAATCGTTTCATAATTTTTTGAAATTTAAATAAGACTTTAAATTTTATTTTGAGAAAAAGGAAAGATATTTGTGACCATAATTAGTGCCCCAAAAGGAAGAATTTGTGATATTCATCGGGATTATTGTCCATCATATCATACATTAACAAAATGAGTAAAAAATATTGTTCTCTTTTTTGAGCAAATCATTTCCCAAATCAACTCATTTGTAAAGAGAAAAAGAAATGACATTGGCCGAGCGAATCATTTAGTTTAATGAAGCCTAAACTTCGATGAAATCACGATGTTTTCTAGGGCCAGACTATAAGACATTAATATGTTAATAACAACTTCACCAAAACAAATGTCAGCTTGCATTACAATCTTCATGCAACATGGCAGGGGATAAATTTTACTCCAATTACGCTTTGAGATGATTTACATCCCTTTCAGTAGAATTTATGAAAAAATGACCTGCCATAAGAGTGAATAGAGGGGAAGATGAATGGAAGATAAGTATAAATGACTGAAATACCATTTTCTCTCTCTTCGATTTATGGTTTCTTCTTCATATTATTGAAATATAATTTCGCTCAAATTATTTGATAAAAAATAAACCATCAATTGTGTGCTCGTAAACTGGCATAAATAATGGAAAATAACATATTTTTTTTCAGAGGGACGGGGTTCGAATCACGATCTGGTCAACTTCTCTTTTTCCCCGAATGTTAAGGTCCCATTCCTAATTTATCTTGCATGAACTAAGTCCAAAGAAAGTCTAGATTCACTCATCTTGCTCTCCAAGAATGGGTGATATTTGCATTCTTTTTTTCGTTAAGGGATCATCTCAATTGTGAGCTAAGCAAACCGTGGATAAAAGGAAGTGAAGTGCAAAGATTGAAAATATCTACTGAAACTTGATTTTTGGGAAAAGAGAACACGGAGCTATGGAGGAAAAGTAGACCTATGATGTGTGCGTGGGCAAGTGATATGGGGAATGTGGAATCTTTTGGTTAAGTGTATGGATATGGTGTGATAAGTGATAATGGAATAATGTGTAAAGGACAAAGGATGTGGGAGGTTCATCACTGAAGCGTAAAGACACAAGCTACCAGCCAAGGATAAAGAATCGGGATAGGTGATAGTTCACCATCGATATGTACAAGAATGCTCCACTGGCCAAGAAAAATGAACTGTTTAATTCACCACCAACAACATAAGATAAAGAATCGGGATAACTATTCACTCCCATAAAGGAATTCTCATATATTCTTTAAATTTGTCTTACAACTAAGAATCTACTCTATTTATAGAGGGACTAAAACATAGGAAATAGACAGACAAAGAAGAGACATGGGAACCGGAAGCAATTAAAGAACTAGTTACTGGAAAATGCATTAATGACATGAAGACTTGAAAGCTTGACTCTTCAGACTTCTAGTTTATCTTCATCCACCAGCCTTGATCAGAAAATAATCATCTTGGAAGTTCAACTAATAACCAAGGAAATCACTTAGATTAACCTCCTACAATATTGTGTTTATTTGCATTGACATTGACAGCTAAACTAATGAATCCATAACTTAAAACCTTATGGACAAGGAAGCAGCTCCTTATTCGATGGTTCAATAGTCAATTGCTAAACATTCTTGTGTATTGATGTCTTGATCGATGGGAAAAGTACCAAAATAGTCCTTAACCTTTTATATTGGTACCAATTCAGTCCTAAACTTTTTAATTGGACCAATTTAGTCCTAAACCTTTTCACATTGGTACCAATTCAGTCCATCCGGCTAATTTAAGCCGGAAATTGCTAACGTGGCCACCTACGATCTTATGTGGCGCCACGTGGACAAATTTTATACTTTTTTATATATTTTTTCATATTTTTTAAATAATTTTTTTCTCTTTTTTTTTTTCTTTTTCATTACTCTTGGCTGGCGAGGTCGCCCGCCCGGCCGACCATCGCCGGCCACAAGCTGGTTGGGGCGAGGGGCTTGCACCCTCACCGGCCACTAGCGAGGGACACCGCGCCTTCGCCGGCCACAAGCGAGGGCAACGGCCCCCGCCCAAATCCAGGCGAGGGCTGAAACCCTCGCTAGTTGGTCGGCGAGGGCCTCTGCGGCCTCGTCGGCTACGAGCAAGGGCACGGCAGCCCTTGCTCGTGGCGGGCGAGGGTGTGGCGGCCCTCGCCCGGATCCGAGCAAGGGCCACGGCGGGCTCACTGTGGCCGAAGAGGGCGTTGGGCCCTCGCTTGGATTTGGGCGAGGGCCGCCGCACCTCGCCCTCCATGAGCGAGGACTGCCGCCGCGCGCCGCCTGTGGCCAATGAGGCCGCAGAGGCCCTTGCCTAGATCTAGGTGAGGGCCGTCGCCCTTGCTTGTGGCTGGAGAGGGCGCGGCGGCCCTCACCGTGGCCGGCGAGGGCGAGAGCCCCTTGCCCCGATCAGCTTGTGGCCGACGAGGGCGCGGACCCCTTGCCCTGATTAGCTTGTGGCCGGCGATGGTCAGCCGGCCGACGACCTCGCCGACCAAGGTAAGGAAAAAAGAAAAAAAAAAAAAGAGAGAAAAAAAAAAGGAAAAAAAGGAAAAAATATAAAAATAATAATAATAATATTTGTCCACGTGGCGCCACATAAGACCGCCGGATTCCATGTCAGCAATTTCCGACTTAAATTAGCCGGATGGACTGAATCGGTATCAATGTGAAAATGTTTAGAAGTAAATTGGTCCAATTAAAAAGTTTAGGACTAAATTGGTATCGATACAAAATGTTTAGGACTATTTTGGTACTTTTCCCCTTGATCGATACTCTTCTTCATTCTGGACCTATCGAACCAAGTTATGACCAAAATATGTTTTGGTTTGAGTGAATATCGATTTTGCTGAGCTCATTGATAGAATCCTGTTGGAACTTCAGAATTGTTCCATAAAATTGGATGCTCCCATATTTACCTTTAAGTTCTTATGTATGCCTCCTCGCTATAGGAGGACAAGATGGGAGTCAGCCGAAGATATATTCAGCTGGCAAAACTCCCGAACACAACCATATATTCAGAGACACAACCTCGGTTGGCTCCATCTCATTTTGGACTCAATCATACGTCATCGTCTTCACTTAAATGATCATTGTAGCTGTCTTCGCCTGAGCAGAGTAGTCCGAGCTCAACCTCCCATCTTGCCTTGCCATCATAAACTAGATGTTGTTTCTTTGTAGGTCGTTGTGGACCTTACAACTTGTGGAGAATTGGACAACCAGCTCATCGTCCGGCCACATAAGATCGGTCCATCACCTGTCCAAACACGCCGTTTATCTTGTTTGCTACAGCGCCACTGTTTATTCGTGACCGCCATCCACTGGCACTTGGTGATTCGGTTGCTATCTTTGTCATTGATCGCTCCATTTTATTATTATGCATGATAACATAGATCTACATGTTTAAGGAAATAAAATTGGAAAGAGAAAAGGTACCAATAGATTAATGGGCACGAAAGAGTCCATGTGATTATTCGCGCCTACTTAGCAATTCAGGACGGTCGTGACAGTCTTATTTCTGCTGTCCAGTCCCTCGCCAATCCGAACTTTGTTCCATGGCGGTACTCTGGTTCTCCTGTTTTGGATGGTTGATCCACAATCACTGGCGCTAGTTCATTTTCTCGTTCTACTTTGATTTGACTCGTTTCGTCAGTCATTGTAGTTTTTGCCTACCGCCTCGACGTCTGTCGAAACCAAAGAAGACCATTCATAGAATTAAGCCATACACGTGGCTTACATGCAATTAATGATGACGATGATGATCAACATGAGAGGCGATAAACGCTTAAAAACCTTCTCTAAATTTTAGCGAGGTTTTTGTGTTCACGACATCCTGCGAAGTATCAAAACTTTATTTGGCACCTTGTCATATCTCGAATTGTTATCTAATCTGTTCCCCAAATCAAATTATGCATGATGCACCAGTTCAGACCTCGCCCTATAATCTTACAAACCTTTCCCACCTCCGGCCATGCATGCTTCACATTAGCATCTTTGATGAATTATTCTGGCATCACTTTGGAGAGAAGCATTGCAACGACCAAAATTGAGCATACAAATCCCAGATCAGTAGACCTTTACAAAGATTTACTAATTTAGGGAAAATAATGTGAGAAGTAGGGGTGTGCAAAAAAAAACCAGAAACCCCCCAGACTGCCTGAAACTAGACTAGGATCGGCAGTTCCCAAGGAAATTGGTCCGGTTCCCGATTCTAAGCAGTAATATATAAATATATTTAATTTTTAAGAAAAATTTCCAACAAAAAAATTAAGAAAAATGAAAACCCTAAAATCACTAATCTCAATCTCAACACCTAGTGCTTGTCTTGTCTCACTCTCATCTTCTATGAGTCATCTCTCTATCTCTCATTCATGGTCTTGACTCTCAAGCTCAACGTCCATCAACTCATGGCGTTAACTCTAAACTTTTAATATGAGTCATATCTTTTTACTGATCTTGCAATTAAGAATATGAGATTCTTTGTTTTTTGTTTTACTTTGGCTTGTTGGAAAATGTTGAACTAAGTGCGTGAAGCTTGATAGGACCGGTTCCATGAACCCTCCCGTGAACTGGACTGAATCGGTTGTTCAGTTTTCAGGTGAATCCATGAAACTAACGGGTGGTTCTTGGTTCTAATTTTTCGGAATCGGTCCTTAGTGGGCGGTTCCCAGTTTCAGGTAGGAACTGCCCACTTGGACCATGCTCGCCTCTATCTATAAGGAAGTAGAGAGATGAGAATTCAAGAGAATAACAGCATATATTCATAGATGAGCGTAGATAAGAAGGATCAATTCTAAGATGGAAGGTCTATTTTCGTTTAACTAGTCTCCATTATGGGTGAATATGCTTTTACATTATCAGGCATGTGTTTTAAAATTTTCTTATTTTATCCTTTAGGTAAAAGATCAATACAGACACATATCTGATTTCTTTTTTAGTAAAATAATTTTATGGGTATTAACTATTTGAGGCATGCTAGGTAAAATAACTTCGAAAATCTAAGTCAAAATATCAATGCACATGAATTCTGTGAATATGGTTTGTTGCACAGGAACAATACATGCTTAAATAGAATTTGGCATTAAGAGTTCAATTACTTAATAATTGTGGAATGCAGAATCATAAATCTTTTTTATTTTTATTTTTTACCCTATCCTCTCTCTCTGCGTTCCTTCTCATAGTTTGCTGGAATGGGGAAGGAGATTTCTTACTTTTTAAGCACTAAGAACAACCATAATTATGTTTTTCCATTAGCACACCCCAATTGAACGCATGTTTTGTCGTCTACTGGTAGAGAATCAAATGAATATCGTTACAGTACGGGTGAATGTTCGAGACTTAAGCAAGTCGTAAATATATCATAAAAAAAAAGGGCAATAAAAGGGCCGGAGTAAAATATGCTCGTCTCCGCACATCATGGCCTTATGATAGTCAACTCCAATTAATCGAAACATATTCAACTGGAATAGATTTTAGACTTTTTAGTAAATTTTCCGAAGAATAAAGACATTGACATGTGGAATAGACGACCTGCGATAATGGTGCCATTGGGGTGTGGGACTAATATTCGTAGTGGCCTAGAGGTACTCGCTTGCAAAAATAGTGCGTGTATCTCTTTTTGGTGAATGAATTCTCAACCTCTGGCCACTCGTTGCATCTGCAGTGATGAAGGTCGTCCACCTTATATCCATAAGTCCACAAGCTGATTGTAGTACCGAATCTAGCGATGTTGTGCCCTACGACATTAAGTATTTGGACATTTCATGGCATGTTTGGGAGCTTAATTCTAAATAAAATAAAATAAAATAAAAAACCCCAAATTTTAGGTCTAATTCTAATTTTGTCTCCAACTTTTTTTTGTTTCAAAAAAGTACAATATTTCACTATAGTATCAAATCTGTTGCTATGTCCAAAAATCATGCCAATTTTTTTTCAAAATTATCAACATCATGACCAGGTAGAGCCTATTTGGTTATACTCCAATTCCTTCATATTTCTATTCTTTTGTTCCTTGAAACATAAAAAGAACATAAATTTATTTGGTAACATCAACTAATTTTCTATTCCCCGGAACAGATTAGTGGTCAAGGAATAGATTTGAAATAGAAACAATAAGTATAAAAAAGTGACTTCTTTATTCTTAGGACAATTTTTGAAGCCAAGTCATTTTTTTTCTTTTCTTCTTCTTCCTCCTCTAGTCGGTCACCAGGCCTTGGGGAAGCCTCACCAGCCATTGTCAAGGCTTGGCAACCGGCCATAGGAGGAAGAAAAAAAGAGGAAAAAAAGAAAGGGAAAAAAAATATAAAAATCTCAAAAAATTATTAAAAAGTTAAGATAATTTTATGACACAAAAAAATTTGCGGTTTGTATCAAGCGTGTTCCTGTTCTATTTCTACTCTAGGAATATAAATTTTGTGCAGTTACCAAACGTGTTCGAATGCTCATAAACTCCTCGAGAAAACATAATATAAAAAAAACTATTTCTAAGTAAAAAATTTTCTTGGGAACATAATAGTTACCCAATGCACCCTTAGAGGTTCATTATCATAACCTATTCTTCACCAACACCCTCACCTTCATGTGGAACAACAACAACCTCTTGATGTTTATTTTTTGGAGAAACTATTGGGGCTAACAATTCAACCTAGAGGGGGTGAATAGGTTGTTTGAGAACTATGAAAGACATTTGCGGAAGATAACAAGTCCAACTTCAAACATTGGTAGAAATAGATTGAAGAAATTATGTGCGAGTGCTCCTGTTTAATAGAACGTGATAATAAAGATCAAGTAATGCAAATAGTGAAGAGATAGAAGATTCACAAGCAAATATATAGTGGTTCAACTTTATCCCTAAGCATATATCCACTCCCAACAGTAACTGCCCCAAGAAGGCTGGAATCCACTAATAATCTTCATGAAAAGTTACAATCAACAAGTACCGCTTCTAGTAGATCACTCTACCAAGACTCATGTATTGCGATCACTCTTATACACTTGCTCTTGTCACTGATTACAAACATTAGCATCACCCAAACATTGACATCAGAATTATATAGCAGCTGACGACAAAATAAGAGCAAAGAAGAAGACTCAAAACACATGACTCATCTTGTTCGATTTCTCCAAATCCAACTACTTTTTCTGGGCTCAATATATAGCCATACATCCTCAAATGATTGTTGGCCATCGAAATCCTCAAGTAGCCTTTTGTTCTAGCCGTCGCCATTAGCAAACCATTGCTAAAGATTGTCAAAACAGCTCTCTGATAGCGACTGTTCCTCAACAGTGTCACTGTACTTTTATCAGACTTGCTCATTAATGCCAAAACTACTCTTGATAAACTCTGGTGATCTTTTTGCGAATCCCAAGCCTTTGTAACGGTTATTTTCTTTTTTTCAATGTTCTAAGCAGGTGGTCAAGCGAGTAGCACATTTTAGGATTAAATATCTTTACGATCCCTTACACATAATTAGGATGACGTGCAGATCTTTGCTAGTTTGTTAATGTTATTCACTGACAAACCAAACCATGTGGGCGACTTGCGATCAGTCATCCAATGATCCTCTTAGCTTCTTCAACATACAAAGACTTCTAAGGACATCAGCAACCTCACTGATTCCTCATCTTCGTTGATTAACCATATCAATTTCGAAAGATCTCCAAGAACATCAACATCTTCGTTGTTCCTCATCTTCATTGATTTAACTGAGTCAACTTCCAAAGATCTTCAAGGACACCACGTACACATGCCGGTTCCTGATCTTCACTAAACTCATAAGGATCACTAGTATTGTCATAGTCTTCCACTTCATCTAGATAAGCTAGCTGCTCTTTATCAACAATCCATTGCACCCGATCTTTCTGGTTCTTCCAAGCATATTGGCAATTTCAACTCTACCAAACTATTCATCTTTATGGTCCTTCCAAGCTTTGCCGAACATGTCCATTTTAGGCTTGTTCACCTCACCAGGTCTATCCAACTATTCACCTCCAAGCCATCATGAACATCCCCATTCTTCTCAGCTTGTTCACCCTCGATTAGGGTCCTTCCAAATGTTCATCTTATATCCTTCCAGCTTGTAGAAATCTTCAATGCCCAATACCCTGTTCACCTCAAATATTGGCAGAGCACTTAGGACAATAGTAGAGCACTCATCCTATTGGAATCTCTTGTGCTATTTATAACAATATCCACATTTCAGCCTATGCATATATCACATGGTACTACTCAATCAATACACACATTAGTAACCTTTGATTGTCTTTGTCATCTTCAAAACAACATAGGGATTTTCACAACTGAAACTAATGTCAATTTTGGGACGTTGGGCAAATTTGAAATTAAAGTGAAAGTCAGTATTTTTTTTTAGACAAAAAATTGTTCAAAGTTGAATTAGAATTGACCTAATCGCATGCTTGGGATCCTAATCGTAATGCCTAAAAAGAGTAGCTCATTCGATTGCCCCTTCCCGCCCTATATATAAGATTCATTAGGAAAACCAAAAGAAAAAAAGAAATTAGACCAATATATAAGATTCATTAGGAAAATTTTCCAAAAAGTCCTAAATCTATTGTATTTTTGCTAATATGATCTTAAACTTTTGAACTTTGCCAATTGAATCTATCCAGCCAATTTTGTTCCAAAATCGTTAGCGTGAACGCCAACTGCCCTACTTGGCATGGACAAAATTGATATGAACATTTTTTAATAATATTTTAATATTTTTGCCTAAATATGGGTGGGGGAGTGGGACCCTTGCCTAGACTAGACTGTTGAGGGTCAGTTAGTGACCTTGCCGACCTAGGGTTAGGGAAAAAAAAAGAAAAATCAAAAAGAAAAAAATATTAATATTTTATTAAAATTATTCATGTCAGTGATAATGGTGCCATGTAGAACTATCAATGTCTATATCAATGATTTTTTTTTATTAAATTGATCGAATGGATTTAATTGGCAAAATATGAAAAGATTTAGACTCATTTGGAAAAATTGAAAAGTTTAAAATTGAATTAACAAAAGTATTATGGGTTTAGGACTTTTTAGATAATTTTTCCAAGATTCATTTATATGTAATTAGATGTGGTGATCTTAGAGGTAACTTGATACAGAAAATTAAGAGCAACCCAACATTAAGGAGAAATTAGCACTATCCAAGTTCATATTGGGCGCCAAACACCTGGAATGCCAAAACTTGGCACGGAGAGACACTTAGGCTGCATTTGGCAACTTGCCAAATAGTAAAATTTTTTGTTCTTTTGTTCCCGGGAGTAGATTTGGATCAGAAATCTGTTTAGTAAAATTTTTATTCCCAAGAACAAATTTTTATTTTTTTTGTTCCCGGAAGTAGATTTAGAAGAGAATTGAGAAGTAAAAAAAAGTTGATTTTTTGTTCCTGGGAAAAATTCTAGAATCAAGCCAACCCATTTTTTTTTTTCTATTTTCTCTTCTTTATTCTTGTTCTTCTTCCCTCTCTCTTCTTCTTCAACCACCACTGCTACTGCCGCTCCTAGTCACCGGCGACTTCATCAGAGACTCGCCAAACCAGGGCAAGGTTTGGCAAGCTCGCGGGTGGCCAGGTGGGCCTCACCCGGCCACTAGCAAGCCTCGCCTGACTAGGCAAGGCTTGGCTAACAAGGCATGGCCTTACTGAGGGCCGACGATGCTCCGGTGTCGTCAGCCCTCGTCTAGCCGATCACCGAGTCATCCTAAGGCCGACGACCGACAACCCTTGAAGAATAAGAAGAGAAACAAAAAAAAAAAAGAAAAAAAAAGTACTAACATTATTTAAAAAATTAAAAGAAATGATTTGGATTAGAAATTTTCATAACGATACCAAACGCGATTTTATTTCGGGAATAAAAATTTTGGACAGTTACCAAACGTCTTAAAATGCTTAAAAATTATTCCCGGGAACAAAATAAAAAGAATAATTTATAATCAGAAATTGTTCCCAGGAGCATAATGGTTACTAAATGCGTCCTTAAGTGCCAAAAGTTACGAAAATGACACTTAAGTGCCACTTTTTTTTGAAAAATGGGACATCTGAGGGCCAAATCCGGTGAAGGTGGTCAGAAATACTACGTGACAACTTTTTAATAATTTAACTCACCTACGTGGCATGCCGAAGAGCTGAGTCAGCGATGGAGAACCAAAACAACATTGTTTTTGTCTTTTTCTTTTTGAATTTTAATATAAATATTAATTAAATTAAAATATTTATATTTATATTTATATTTATAAAAAGGAGGAGGAGGAGGTAGAAGGCGAGGGCTTAGCCCTTAGCCGCCTGCAACCCTCATCATCATCTTTTAAAAATATATAAATAAATTTTTTTAAAATTTTAATTTAATTAATTTTTATATGATTATATAACCACATCAGCAAAATAACGTCGTTTTTGCACTGCACTTTGTCTAGCCACGTCAGCGTGCAAAACGATGTTGTTTTATACTCGTCTCATCGGAAAATGGCCACATCAGCATTTTGGCCATATTTTCTTACCATTGGCACTTAACTGATTTATTTTGCTCCAATTTGGGCACTTAAGTCACTCTCGTAACTTCTAACACTTAAGTGTCCCCACGTGCCAAGTTTTGACACTTTATATGTTCTTTTGCCGCTTCATATCGCTATATGTATGCCTCAATTTCGAGCTGATTTCAACCAAAGAATCTACTTAAAACAAAGTGCGCGGAAGGCGAGGCTAAGGTGAACAACTTAGGAGAAGCCCTCAAATAGATTTGAGGCAACCAAAGAACCGATTTCAAGGGCTTAGCCACCCTTCTATTCCACCTTGAGTTGAATGTTGAGGAGACACTTAGGCGATCACTTTTATCTTTTTTCATGGAAAATGCAGCAAATCCAATTTTGCCAATAAGATGGAGGTTTTTAAAGATATTTAGGGTCCTACGAGTCATCTTTAGAGGTAATTCTGAGAAATACATTACAACTATATATTTTGAGGTGGGTATGTGCTATTAAAATTGTATTACATAAAAAAAATGGTTAATACGAGGATCCGATTCCATCTGCCCTTTTGACAACTCTACTATAAAGAAACTAGGCTTTTCTCTTCTATGGAAATCCCTTTAGAAGGAGAGTTTCTCTCTCTGCATGAAAGAGTTCTCTCCACTTGGTGGTGCCGCAAGCGTCTTGTCCGGTAAAGATCTCTGTCCTTATCATACTTTCACCACTTAAAATCCATGGATCTTCTGACCAAAAAAAAAAAAAAAAAAAAATCCATGGATCCGGTCTTCTTTTCAGAGTCGTTTTGCTCACTCTTTCACCGTTACATAATCGTTTACACTCGCCTCTTCTTTAATTTACCTTTACAAAGTTGATTTTGCAACGGTTGAATTGCAACTTTAGTCATCTTTCGCGCTTTAATTCTTATTTATATCATCTGTTTTTACGTCCCTCTCTGTCATTTACTTGCTCTCACCTCTAATCTGCTTTTCTTCATCTCATCTACAATCCTTCATCAATGTGGATTTAGATCCATGGTTTGATCATGACAGGTGATGCCAAGGTACTTGGAGTCCATCATAGAGTTATTGGCATTGTGCTAAAGACCGCCTATTTCATTAAACAATTTGAAAAGACCCAAAACAGTTCCTTTTTTTCCTTTTTTTTTTCCGCCTAGAACTCCTCTTCAAATATACTACCTCCTACCTCTAGACAAAAACACGAAAGTTCACGAGACTTTAAGGGAAATAAAACAAAAGTCCTAAATCTTATATATGGAATACAATCAAATCCTAAAAGCTTCTAATTTGTTCAAGTAAGCTCTAAACTTTCTTCTTCTTCTTTTGACAGGAGCCATAAACTTTCTTCAAATGTGGACAATCAAGTGTTCTTGATGAATAGCACCCAAATTACCTACTAGAAAATTGCTTATGTGGCATCCTTAAATTGCACTTTTTTATTTATATTATGCATTTTTCGATAAGAGTTGAGAACTTAGTTGAACCAATTGAAAGGTTTAGAACACAATAACTCTTTTTGGTAAATGCATAGGGCTTGATTGAACCGATTGAAAGTTTTATAACTCAATCGCAGTTTGTAAACAAAAGTTTGTGATTTTGGTGCAATTTTCCCACTTTAAATAGTTTTCTATGTTGAATTCCTTATTTTTTCGGGTTTGATTCACAATGCTGACTTTACACAATCACTTGAAGTTGAGGCTAAATATAGTTCTAAAACATTACTTCCTATTTCTTAAGAGAAAAAAGTCACTAAAAAGTCACAATTATACTTTACTGGGATACATTTTCCTTAAGCTTCATTTTGTGACACAGAAAACTCCAAGTTATCCTCATGTGACACAATTTCCCTATACTATTGTTTGACAGAAAAACTCCAAACTTACACCCATGAAACACATTTACCATTGATCATACGAAATAAAAGTCACGTGATCATCCACACTCATTTATCAACTTGATCGAGATTAACATTACATCTTCACAAACAAAACTGTCACCAAATTACAACCTCCATAGTCTAAAAACTTGGATCATTAAGATAAAACAACCTCTCAAGCTAGATAATCCATAAAGAATCAAGTAACAAAGTCAACAATCTCATATGAAACAATCAAAGAGGCAATTGTTAAGGTAGTGGAGTCAATAAAGAATCGATAACTGTTGAGTAGTTAGGTCAATGACCGTAGAGTAGTTGAGTGGATAACCATCAACTAGAGTCAATAATCATGGCTATAGCCATTTGTGTAATCATTGATTGTGGGTTATAGATATTCAAAGTGTACTTTCTATAAAGACACCCCATATTAATCACACAACTCAACATACACCCCATATTAATCACACAACTCAACATTCTTCTTCAATTTTATCTTTATCTTTACTTTCATGCAATTTACATGGTTGACAGCAATTACCTCCAGTCCTAGAACATTTAATTTTCTTGTCAATCTGCGTTTTGTCCAAAAATCAACAAAGGATCCTTCACAACCTTTGTCAATTTCCATATCAATTCATTCATATTTTTTAAGGTATTTTGTCAACACTTTCAGCAAAACAAGTTTAAACTGACTTCTTCTTTATTCACCTCTTTACATAGTTGATTGCACTGGCTAACTCAAATTTCTTTATGGCATCTTGTTGTTTCTACTCTCTTTGTTATTAACTTGCTTTCATTTCCCACCCGTTTTTTTCATCTCATCTACAATCCTTCATCGACAAGGGAGGCTACCTTGTTGACACCTAAATTTTGGGCAACCCATTTAGTCATTTATTGCATAAAAAATAAGGGATTAATTTTTAACCCCTAAATATATATATATTAATTGCATAGCATATTAATCTAGCTGCATTTGTTTTTAATTTGCATTGTGTGCATTTATTTATTGGACCAATGGCGGATGGATCGGATTAGTGATTTTGAGTTTTAAATTAACAGGCCGGACTAAGCCCATGAAACGAGCAAATTGGCCCGAGCCCTTTTTTTAATGACCGAAATTATCTAAATCGAGATTTGATATGATATTGCGGTGGTTTTTGGAATTTAAGAAAATCGGGTTGCAATCTTATCTTTAGTCTTTAGATGATGAAATCATTAGAGAATATTCATGAGATAAGGAAAATAAAATAATTTTTGCGATCGAGAGGTTATAGGCAATCTTCGTAAGATAAAATATTTGCAAAAGGATTACATTTTGTTTTGCCTATAAAAGGGGTGTGTACGGAGTTCAAATGGGGGGGCTTTTTCTGAGTTTTCGAAGTCAAAATTCACTGATAGAGAGAAGAGTTTTCGTGCTTTAGGGATTGTCAAAACTCAAGAGAGTTTTTCCTTCTGCTGCAAAAGTGCAACAGTGAAAAGCAGAGAGGAAAGTGACGTGAGGAGGCCAGCAGAGGAGAGAGAAAACAATGTGCTTCTTCTTCGGTGAACCACCAACCCCTTTTGCCGCGCGCCCACTGCACTTCCGACCGCCAGTCATCGCCGCACGCCTCCGACGATTGTGCCCGCGCAGCCACGCCGCACCTTCTTTGCGCCTCCCTCTCGTCGCGTCTACACCATCGCCTGTCCCCGAGTCCTCAGCCCCTGCACGCCGCTCGGACCTTCCGCCTAGACGATCCACGCCGCCCCGACACCGAAGCCCTGCTGCTCCCGACCCGCGACTACCCGAGCACCGTGACCCACCCGCACTCGCACCACCGTTTGGAGCCCGACGACCGTGCCCACGCCTCCGCGCTCGCCCAAGCGTCTCGCTCTTCTGTCTCGTTCGCTGCGACCGACGCCGCCGCGCTCCTGCACTCGTTGTCACAACAACCCACGAGCACCGCAGCAGCCCGTCTGCCTTCGCTGACCGTCCGGCGCCGCTCGTGCACAGATCGCCCTCCGCCGGTCTTTGCCGCGCCTTCGCCCAAGCCGGACTGCTGCCCTTCCAACTCAACGCCTCTACCCGAGCCTGAGCGAGGCTGCCCGCTGCTGCTCCTCGCGACGCCACCGCTCGCCGCCAATCTGCCCGTTGCCGATCTTTGCCGGAGCTCTGAACGCCGGTGACCCAATCCCCGGCGATCCACCGAAGCTGCTCAGCCGTGTGTGAAGAAAGCAAGAAAAGGAAAAAGGAAAATCAATTAGGTAGTTTTATTTATTTATTTACTTATTGCTTATTTTTATTTTATTTTCATATATAGCTTTTCTGTTAGTGAAATTGTCCCTTTAAGTATGTGATTGAGATTCCAATATGAATTAGCCCCTCAGATTAGGGATTTAGGGTGCGTTTGTTTGTGTTTCTGTTTAAAAATTGTTCCAGGGAACAGAAATAAAAAAAAAGTGTTTCTGTTCCGGGGAACAGTTTTTAAACAAAAGAACGCGTTTGGTAACTGTATAAAATTTCTGTTTCTGGAATAAAAAAAGAACAGAAACACGTACCACCGCCTGCGGTGGCCTAGCTGGATAAGAGCTCCCATGAAGTCTACCCAGGACGGAGGGGTTCAAATCCCGCAGGACGCACGAGATCTTAAGCGCGACGTCGGGGTGGTGGGTCCTCTGCTAGCGTCGCCCCAGGGTTTGTCCGCCGGCTGCCGGCTGTACGGGGTTCCCTGGGTCATCAAAAAAAAAAAAAAAAAGAACAGAAACACGTTTGGTAACTGTAAAAAATTTATGTTCTGGAATAGAAAAAGAACAGAAACACGTTTGGTAACTGTAAAATATTTTTGTTCCAAATTTTTCTCAAGTGCCTTTTTTTTTTAATAAAGTGTAAACTTGGTATTGAATTATCATTCTCATGAAATGGTCATCAATTTAATTTTGTTCATGGGGAGTGAAGACAAACATTTCGAACATGATCATATGTGCATACTTGGTAGAAAATTTAGTAAGTAAAGTTTGTACCAAATTTTTCTTAAGTGCTTTTTTTTTTTTTTTTTAATAAAGTGTAAACTTTGTATTGAATTCTCATTCTCATGAAATGTTCATCAATTTAATTTTCATCATGGTGAGTGAAGAAAAACATTTTGAATATGGTCATATGTGCATACTTGAAAGAAAATTTTATAAGTAAAGTTCGTACAATAAGAACTAGCAAAAAGAAGAGTATCTTATAGATCTCAACATGGACCCTTTCATACATGACATCACAATAATGAAGCAATATAGTTCATTGTTCAACTTCATCACATTGACTTTGATAAGTGAATACTTAAAAACAATATTACAAAAGTCGGAAACACAAAGTCAACAAATCTCAGGCATATTGTGATCCCTTGCCATTTTATTTGCAATACTTATCCTAAGCATGTTTATCCCAAGTGCTGCTCGGGCGATGTATCATCTGCAACCTCCACTTCTCTAGGTCCAAATGGATACTCCGGATCTCCATAATGGGAAAAGTTTCTGTCCATCCTATCTTGATCACGAATGTAATTATGAAGAGCACAACATGCAATTACAACAAGTGATTGCTTTCGAATTGTAAATGGAGGCATATGTCTCAAAATGGTGAAGCGATTCTTTAATGCCCCAAATGACTTCTCAATTACATTTCTTAATGAAGAGTGCTTATAGTTGAACAATTCTTTTGCTGTTCTTGGCCGTCTCCCACTCCCTCTATAATCGCTGAGATGATACCGTTCTCTTTTAAATGGAGTTAAAAATCCCGGAAGTGCTGCATAACCAGAATCTACCACGTAGTATTTCCCTACAACATGATATATATAAATTTGTTGTGATATTCAACCATAATATAATCATAAATTTGTCTATATAAACAAAGTAAGTACCAGGTGGTGGTCGGGGAAATTGCAGTTCAGGAGTTTCAAGTGCCGCCGAAAGCACTCGACAATCGTTGGCAGATCCTTCCCATCCAGCATACACGAAAGTAAATTTCATATCAAATGAGCAAATACACAACACATTCTGGGTGGTAATCCCTTTCCTGCCTCTAAATCGAAACCTTGCTCGACACCGGGACGATAGCATTTATATGGGTGCCATCCATAGCACCTACGCAGTCCTGTCAATTTATTACCAATCTAAGATTACATAAGATTATCAACTACATGTATTTGACGATATAAAATCGATTTAAAAAACATACCTTGAAGTAGCGTTTATGACTAGGATCCATAAGAATTTCTTCTGGGATGACATCAAAGGACGGTGGTTTGATAATCTCTTTTGAAAGTTTGATAATTGCTTTCAACACTTTGTTGAAATACTTGCGATCGTTTCTCGAATGTTGGAATCTCTCACATAAATCTCTATTTGAGCTATTCTGACAAACCACAGATAAGAATATCCCAACTTGTTCATCTATTCGAACAAATCGACTATCTTTCAACCAACCTCTTACCCTCATTAAATCACATAAATTGAGAAAAACATGCCTCTCCATCCTGAAGGCTTCATATATCCTATCTGAATGTCCATAAACAATCTCCATTATCCATTCGGGTCCAGATAATTTACTATCCCTAATAGGTTCTCTTGTATGGATGGACGCGTCCAGTGCAACCGTGTAAAACCACGCAATCAATATGTCAATATCATTATCATCCAAGAATTGTTCAACTGGTCCTACTTGCTCACTAGACACACTATTTGATCCCTCTTCCATAGTACCTATACCATCACAAAAATATAAAAACATCAATATAGATTTTGAAAAATATATGCAATAACAGTCAATAACATAAGTCATAGAATCTCAATATAAGATGACATTACATATAAGTACCAAGAGTCTCAACACTAATATAAGTTATACAGTCTAATGAAACCCCATGCAATCCATAATAAATTTCCAAACATCTACTAAAGAAAATAAAGAAGTCCATTTCTCCTTCCAGATGGGGACTTAACGAAAGCCTCCCTCCATGAGGCACTATCGCATGCTCGTTGCACTGCTTTATTGTAAACATCTTGTTCTAGCTCAGGCATGCTAACTAGAATATCGATCACAGCAAATACGGAGAAAGGGTCTACAGGTGATGGTGTAACCCCTGAGGTCGCAGAGCCACTACCAGATTGACTAGACCTAACTTTCAAAAGATCTTGTATGGCTTTGCAAGTGTCAGCAATACCGGCTTGGGTACTCTTTCTTCTCCTCTTAGTATTTGGAGTCCTATCTAATCTGTGCTTTCCATGAGTTGAATTTGCAGCATTGTCTGATGTAAAGACTCTCTCATCAACGTGGTGTTCACTAAAGTCATTTGTATTGCCACCACCATTATCACCATATGCATTGATCCCACTATTGTCACCATATGCATTGCCACCACTGTTGGCACCGCCTACATTGCCATCACCATTGTCATCTTCATCCGACACCGTCAAATCTTGAGCATTTCCTATGGCATATTCCCCAGTGGCATATGTACCACCAAATACAATACATAGCTCGGGATACTGGGGAAATCCATCCTTCTTGAATTTTGCCCACTCAACATTCTCCTACAATTTTCACAATAATGACATTTCAGCAATATAATCATACATTTTAAAATTTACATCTATAATGACATCAAAATGACCAAAAAGTTAAAAAGATACCTTGATGTGAGATTCCCATATACTTGGATCGTCGACAACAACTCTTTTATTGACATTATCCCAACCAAATCCAGACTGAGACATGAGTTTCTGAAAACTGCCATACTGTTTTCTCAGTTTGTTTACCTTGTTCCTCAACTGGACCATGCTATATTGGCATCCCGTCTGTCTAATGAAATCAGTCTGTATATTCTTCCACCCCGCTTTGTTGAAAGTAGAAGAGGTTCGATTTCCCTTTTTGACCTCATCCACCAACAAACCGATAAATAGGTTGGTTCTGAGACTCGGTCCACTTTGCACTGAACTGTCTCTCAGATGCCATTTAATCTTTGACCGGTTGAGCATCATATGAGTTATGAGTTAAATCAATAACATAATACTATACATGCCATACACAAAATCATTCTCAAGAGATGCAAGCGGAGAAGACTATAATGACAAAATTGACAATTCTTGAACTAATTTGTATAGAACAGAACATAAGTTCAATGTGCAATAAAAATCATATTTCAAACACTACAATAAAAGGAAATGTGAAAAGTTCAATCTTGCTCCAAAAGAACCTAAACAACTACTCTCTCCAACCTATCTTTGAGCTGTGAAATCCAAATGATCAGCCTAAGCATTTCATTGTAATACATATAATATGCAACCATGAAATTCATCCAACACAAGGCAGCATAGCCTTGGTTCTTACCTTCAAACACAGAAGCAAGTTCTTCAAAGTGGCTCCCGTCCTTTAGCTATAGTCCCTCTCTGTCAAAAGAGATAGCTCTCATGGTGATTTTGGATGAGCAGATGGTAGATTAAGCAGACATAGCAGCAAATAAGGAGCAGATCAGGGCATCAACAAATTTGGGCAGCAAGGTAAGCAAACAATTAGGGCAGCAACTCATTGTTAAATACCAAATTAAGTGCAACATAATACCAACTCAAGAGCAGCAGACGATTAGGGTAGCGAAAAAAATGTTGCGAAAGTAGCAACAATGGGCCGCCCGCTGTTTATAAAAATACACGGAGGGCGCCTTGATATCATACCAGTCCTTCGCGAACAAATCGACCCTGCACCCGCCAGACCAGACAAGAAAAAAGATCAAACCACAGCAGAACGAACACCCCAAAATAGGAATTGATTTCCACAAAGTCGAGGCGGAATTGAGCACTCAGACCTTCTTCTTCCCACCCTTCTTCCCCTTTGAGATCCTCTTGTTCTTCCTGCATCCAACAAAGAGAGAGAGGGGACAACGTCAGCCCATTTTCGGTGAGGGGACAAACAGGGTAAGGCTGCGACATGGGCAAGAGCGAGCAGCTGCAATCGCTCGCTCGAGCTCAGCCGCTTGCTTGCTCGAGCGAGCAAAGCGGTGGTCGAGCTCGGCTTCTTGCTCGCTCGAGCGGAGCATTCTTTCTTGCTCGAGCTCCGCTGCTCGCTCGAGCGAGCAAAGCATTGCTCGAGCTCACTCTTTGCTCACTCCCAGGAGAGCAGCTGCTGCTGCTCAAGCTCGGCTCCACGCTCTTGCTCGCTCGAGCGAGTAGCTCTTGCTCGCTCGCGGAGCGGTAGCTTCGCTGCTCGAGCTCGGCTCGCTCGCTCGAGCAAAGCAGTTCTTGCTCGCTCGAGCGGAGGCTGCCGCTGGCTGCTCGAGCTCAGTTTGTTGCTCGCTCGAGCGGAGCGCTGCTTGCTCGCTCGAGCAGAGCCGCTGCTGCTGCTCGAGCTCAGCTTCTGCTCGCTCGAGCAAAGCAGCATTTCTTGCTCGAGCTCGGCTCTTTGCTCGCTCGAGCGGAAGCAGGCCGCTTCTTGCTCGAGCTCGGCTTACGCTCGCTCGAGCGAAGCGGCGGCGCCGCTCGAGCTCGCCTGCTCGAGCTCGGTGCAGATCCGGGGTGAGCGAGCGACGCCGCCGTAGATGCGGGCGAGCAACGCTCGCTCGGGGCTCGAGTGCGAAGGCTCGCTCGAGCGAGCGTCTCGCAGATCTGGGCAAGCGCTGGCTCGAGCGAGCCGTCGCGCTCGAGCCCCGAGCAGCCGTCGCCCAGATCTGCGAGGGGTGGCTCTCGCCGAAGCCCTCGTCAAACAGTGAAGGAGGAGCAAGGCCGGTGAAGGATGAAACTTACCTCGAATCGAAGCTTCGGCCGGTGAAGGAGCGGCGGTTTGTCGGCGCGCGGAGAGGATGACGGTGGAGAACCAGAGATGCCGGAAAAGGGAGGGAGAGGGGGCGCAAGTGGAACGAGGGAGGAACGAAAGCAAGAAACAAGAGAAACAAGAAAGAAACAAGAAAGAAACAACTCTCGTGTGTTTTTGTTCTTTTGATTCTTCAAGAAGTGTTTCTGGAACAAAAAAACAAGTTTTTTCTGTTTCTAATTTTTGTTCCAATTTTGTTCCCGGGAACAAAAAAACAGATTTAGAACAAAAACGCAAACAAACGCGTTTCTGTTCTTTTTTTGTTCCCGGGAACAAAAAAACAGAAAATCTGTTTATGAACAAAAAAAAGAAACATAAACAAACACGCCCTTATAGTCCGATTTTCGTGCCCGAAATCCGACTCATAATCCCTGACAAAAATCGACAATCCGATCTCACGCCCGAGATTCGATTTGCGATTTAATATTAAAATTGGCCGACCCGATCTCATGCGCGAGATATGGTTCGCTAATTTTTGGATATCAATCCTATCCTATCTGATTGGCCGTGTGTTGGTTGACTTAATTTTATTTTCGTAAAAGAAAAATATCCAAAAAAAGTTTGAATTAAGATTAGGTTTGGTTTTTTTTTTTTTTTTTTTTATCTTGCATGTTTAGAATAGAGATTTTATTTTGAATCATGAAAACGAAAACAAAAAAGTGCATTCATTTAGGATGTTAGTTTTTTATTTGAATTGCATGTTTAATTTTAATTTCGAATTTCATAAAAAAAAAAATTAGAATTAGGGCATTCTTTGCATGTCATGGCATATTAAAATAAATTGCATGTTTTATTTTAAGTTTAGATTGATTTTTACATCTTAGGCTAGAGCTTGCTAGGTTAAAATAATATCTTAGTTTATATTAGGATTTAGTCTGACTTGATCCTTAATATAAGCTGGGTAGAATCTTAATCTAGATAGTTATGCTTTGCATTCTCCTTAATTTCGAATTTCATGAAAAAAATAAAATTTGTCTTAGGATAAATTAGTTGCAATTTCTAGGATAGATTGCATTTTTTTAGAATAGAAAAATCATGTGCACGTCATATAGAATTAGGCCCATGAAATGCATGTCATTTTAGTGATTGTTATTAGGTTCATTTAATTAGAAATTGCTCGTCATTAGAATTAGGTCATCTTGATTAATTTAGATTGCATATTTAATTATTGTATGTTCATTAAGAAATCATTAGTTTTTTCATATAGTTTAGGACATGTTGCCATGCCATATTATTTCCTATTAGATTAGAAGCATTGCATTGCATATGGACTATGTTCTCGTTTAAAAAAAGTGAACAAAAAATTGAGTGAATGCTTATTAATTAGAAATCATATCTAGGATTACTTATATGAATTCTAATCTAACAACGCAGATGCTTTCGTTGCTATAAGGTAAGTTCTGCATTTTATTTATCTGCTTTCTTGGGTGTTAAATTGGTGGTTTGCGCACCTGTGTGATCACCTCACATGTTAGGAAAGTAAATTAAAATCAATCCAAGCTGCTTGCCAAACATTTTTCAAAATAAAAGAGAAAGGTACCGAAAGGGCGTTAGAGAAATCTAACGTAATCAAGTCCCCGTATCCAAAATCTCTGGTTCGTAAGAGTAAAATAATCCTCCCATTATTTTACTTAGATGTTTAATCGACCTACCGTAAACTGATTAGTGACGACTCTTGATTGAAAATTTTTGCATGCTAGATATTTGAACCTAAGTCGTGAATTGGTATGGGCTTGGGAGAGCCTGAGCTAAGTTAGACTTAGTAGTCCATTAACTTAATTTTAGGTGGTGCATCCAAAATTTTGGTCGCGACATACCTCATTTGGTACGAATCTAAAGAAGGCCTCTGGGATTGATCATCTCATGCTGGAGAATGAGGATCCACTCAATCCAAAGTCGCTGCATATAAGACAAGCGATTTCATCGAAGGTGGTGAACGAACATGATTAGCGAAGGTGCACCGACGCCTTGCGGAAGAGGTTGCTTTCTTTGTGTCGGTGAAACGAAGGATGAGGCCATATCACTTGCCGTACGCAATCGCATGTGCAAGCGGAAAAATAATCCCCGTTAAAAAACAAAACCTGTCCATTTCACGTACAATCACATACGAGAAATTACTTAAGGAAAAAAATCAATGTGTATAGGTGTAACATCGGGTGCATACTATAATGTCTTGGGAGTGAGGTACGGACGAGAAGTCATTATATTTTGAGATTTCGCAAAAATATGTTTCAAGATAAATAAAATATTTAGGGCATGTTTGTTTATTTTATTTTATTTTTTGTTATTATTCACGCACAAAATGTAAAACATCATCCAATTAAAAAAATATATAAAAAACAATTATGTGTCATTTTATGTGGCAACATTTGTACCGTGAAAAGTTTAGATGTTTTCTAAGGCCGGACTATACGTCATTAATTTGTTAACAACAACTTCATCAAAACAAAGTTCAGCTTGCACTACAATCTTCATGCAATTTCTGAAGTGATTGTGCAACATGGGAGGGGATGAATTTTACTCCAATTAAAAGTGAATAGAGGGGAAGATGAATGGAAGATAAGTGTAAATGACTATTCTCTCTTTCTCTTCAATTTATTGTTTCTTTTTCATATTGTTGAAATATAATTTCGCTCAAGTTATTTGATAAAAATAAACCATTAATTGTGTGTTTGTAAACTGTCATAAATAATAATTTCTAATCTTATATGTAACTTTTATGGAACATAACAATTTTGTTTTCATCTCACGATTAAAGTCACTCATTTGAATTTAGTCATGACTGGCGCATCAAACTCAGTTGCGAGGGACATTTCTGTCAGTTTTGGTTGAAGGGCATTTTCGTCATTTGGTGAGAGCGTCGGGGTTGGATACACGATTTGGTCAACTTTTCTTTTTCCCCGAATGTTAAGATCATATTCCTAATTTATCTTGGATGAACTAAATCCAAAGAAAGTCTAGATTCACTCATCTTGCTGTCCAAGGATTAGTGATATTTGCATTCTTATTTGGCTAAGGGGTCTTCTCAATTGTGAGGAAAGCAAACCGTGGATAAAAGGAAGTGAAGTGAAAAAGTTGATATATCTATGGAAACTTTATTTTTGGGAAGAGAACGTATGGAGCTACAGAGGGAAATTAGACCTTTGATGTGTGAATGGGCGAGGGATTTGGAGATTGAGAAATTTTATGGTTAAGTGTATGGATATGGTGTGATATGTCAGAATGGAAGACGTATAAAAGATGAAGGATATGAGAGGTTCACTATCGAAGTGTAAAGGCACAAGATATCAACCAAAGATAAAGAACTAGGATGAATGTTGGTTCACCATCAAGGCGTAGGGGCATTCTCCACTCGCCAAGGATAAAAAAAACTGTTTAACAACGATGACGACGGTGGATAAAGAATTAGGATAAATATTTACTCACATAGAAGAATTTTCATATATTCATCAAATCGGTCTTGCAACTAAGAACTATTCTCTATTTATAGAGGAATTATAACATAGGAAATAGACCAACAAAGAAGAGACATGGGAACTATTCAAATAGTAAAGACATGTGAACTAGAAAATGCATTAACGGCATGAAGAATTGAAAACTTGACTCTTTAGTCTTGTGGTTTACTTTCCAAAATATCCACCAGTTCTTGGAAGTTCTACTAATAATCAAGGAAATCACTCAAAACAACCTCCTATTGATATGATGTTGATTTGCATTGACATCGACAACTATACTAATGAATCGATAACTTAAAACCTGATCAGCAAGGAAGCAGCTCCTTACTCGATCGTTCGATAGTCAATCGGTAACCATTTTTGTGTATTGATATCTTGATCAATATTCTTCACTTCGACATCTTCATGTTGGACCTATCAAACCAAGTTATGAACAAAATATGTCTTGATTTGAGTGAGCATCAATTTTGATGGCCTCGCCGATGGAATCATGTTGGAACTTAAGGATTGTTCCATAAAATCGGATGCTATCGTATTTACCTCCAATTTCTTATGTATGCCTACTCGCTATAGGAGGACAAGAGGGGAGTCAGCCGAAGATACATTCAGCTGGCAAAACTCCTAGACAAAACCATATATTCAGAGATACAATGGCCTGATCACCTCGCTTGACTCCGTCTCATTTTGGACTCAAACACACATGGTCGTCTTCACTTAAATCATCATCGTAGCTGTCTTCGCTTGAAGAACAGTCCAATCCGACTCAACCACCTAGCTTGCCTTGCCATCATAAACTAGATGTTTTTTTGTAGTTCTTTGTGGACCTTACAAGTCGTGTAAAATTGGACAACCAGCTCATTGTCCGGCCGCATATGATCGGTCCATCACCAGTCCAAACAAGCCGTTTATCTTGTTTGCTATAGCGTCACTGTTTGCTCGTGGCTATCATCCACTGGCAGTTGCTGATCAGGTTGCTGTCTTCGTCAACGATTGCTCAACTTTATTGTTTTAGTATTGTGCATGATAATAGAGATTTACATGCTTGAGGAAAAAAAATTGGAAAGAGAAAAGGTACCAATAGATTAACGATGACGCTAATGTAGTTGATAAATAATTAATGAGAAACCAAGTTGCAATTGGTAGGGCAGGGGAGAGCCCACGCGAATCATTGGTGCCTGCTTAGCAATTCAGGAGAGTCGCAACAGCCTTATTTCTGCTGTCCATTCTCTCAGCGATCGAATTTTGTTTCATGGTCATCTTCTGGTTCTTCTGTTTTGGGTGGTTGATCCACAATCTCCAGAGCTAGTTCATTTTTTGGTTCTACTTTGATTTGCTTGTTTCATCAGCCATTGTAATTTTTGCATGCTGCCTTGAAATCTGTAAAAAATAAAGAAGATGCTATACAGACCAAATAAGAGAGAGAGAGAGAGACGTGACTAACATGCGATTGATGATGATGATGATGATAAATATGAGAGGCAAGAAACGCTAAAAAAACCTTGTCTATAATTTAGAAAGATTTTTGTGTTGATGACATCCTACGAAGTATCAAAATTATTTTTTATAACCTTGTTTTATCTCGAATTGTTCTCTAATCTGCTCCCCAAATCATACATTGCAATTATGCTTGATGCACGAGTTCAGACCTCGCCCTATAGTCTTTACAAACCTTTCCTTTTCACCTCCGGCCATGCATGCTTCACGTTAGCATCTTTGATGAATTATTCTGGCACCACTTTGGAGAGAAGCATTGCAATGACGAAAATTAAGCATACAAAGTAGACCTTTACAAAAATTTACTAATTTGGGAAAAATAACATTAGAAAGCAAAGAGATGAGAATTCAAGAGAACGACCACATATATTTATAGATGAGCGTGGATAAGAAAGATCAATTCTAAGATGGAAGGTCTATATTCGTTTAAGGAGTCTCCATTAAGGGTGGATATGCTTTTACGTTATCAGGCATGTGTTTTAAAATTTTGTCATTTATCCTTTTGGTGAAAGATCAATACAGGCATATATCTGATTTCTTTTATAGGAAAATAATTTCATGGGTATTAAATATTTGGGGCATGCTAGCTAAAAATACTCCGAAAATCTAAGGCAAAATATCAATGCACATAAATTCTGTGATTATGGTTTGTTGCACAGGATCAATACATGCTTAAATTGAATTTGACATTAAGTGGGCTCAATTACTTAATGATTGTCGAATGCAGAATCATAAATCTTTTTTTATTTTTTACCCTATCCTCTCTCTCTCTACGTTCCTTCTCATAGTTTGTTGGCATGGGGAACGAGATTTGTTGCTTTTTAAGCACTAAGAATAACCATAATTATGTTTTTCCATTAGCACACTGTCGCGACCTAAATTTTCAGTGCATCACCTAAAACTAGATTAATGGACTACTAAGTCTTTAAACTTAGCTCGGACTCTCCCAAGCTTATACCAATTCGCGACTTAAGGTTCAAACATTTATCATGCAAAAGATTATTAACCAGGAGTCGCCACTAATCAGTTTACGGTAGGTCGATTAGACACCTAAGTAAAATAAAGGGAGATTTATTTTACTCCACGAACCAGAGACTATGGGTACGGGGACTTGGTTTCACTAGATTTTTCTAATGTCATTTCGGTACCATTCTTTTTATTTTCAAAAATGTTTTTGCAGGCAGCTTAGATTTATTTTAACCTAAATTTCTATCATGCAATAGGGTAATCACACGGGTGCTCAATTATTATTAAACACTCAATGAATCAAACAAATTGAATCAAAGAAATAAACACACAAAGCAAACAATTATTTTTTGGGTTTTCTTTTATCTCGAAATTAAAACATGCACTTTAACTACATGACCTAATTTTGCTAACAAGCTATTTCTAATTAAATGAACCTAACATGCAAACTAATTGACATGCACCTAATATTTTTGTATTTTTTATTGAAATTCGGAATTAATAAAAACCCTAATTAAACTATCTTAAATGAGTAATTTTCTAATCTATTTTAGGGATTAATTTGACTTAAACCCTATCCTATCTTAGGAAACTATTTCTTTTTCTAAAAATGAGATGATTAAAATGTGCAAACATTATCTAAAATCAATCCTAATCTATTCCAAAAATTATGTAAAAATGTAATTCTAAAAATATAATCATAAAAAAAAAATTACTAAACCTACGTGTCTAATTTATTAAACCTACATGCTCATGCAAGATTTTGATTTTTAGTTTTTTTTTTTTTAAAAGACAAGCAATATTATATCTATAATAATAAAGACGTTCACCAAATAAAGGATCAAAATAATCGAAAAAATAACATCTGTCTCACAGGTCAAATTAACAATTACTCTAACCCTAAACTCACAAGAAAGAGTTCAAAATAATTAAAAATCTTATCCGAAATCTTACGGATCAAATTAATAATTATATTGATTCAACAATTAAAATACTATTAACAAGCTCCAAGAATTAATATAATTTAAAAAATGACCCGACATCTTACCGGTCAAATTAGTAATTACAATAATTTTAGGGAAAACCCCTGCAGATAATGCCTACAATAAAATGAAAATCAATTCCCAATATTCCAATTGGTACAATAATAGCAAAATTAAAAAAATAATAACATAATATAAATGGAAAAAAAAAAAAAAGTAAAAAAAAAAAAAAGGTAAGCAACCTAAGGGAAGGGGCAGCAGATTGGTCGGCGCCGGGCGGACTGTGACCAGCGCTGGAGTGGGGGTTGTCCGTCGGAGCTCCGGCGAGAAGGCTCAGGCACAGCAAGGCAGAAGAGGTCTCAGCAGCAGGGGCGACACCACAGGCAGAGGCGTCGTGCGACCGGAACAGGAGCAACAGCAGCGTCGCAGGGGCCAACGGCGGAGCTTCAGACGTTGGGCTGGGCAAAAACAGCGGGAGCAGGCGTCGGATCGACACGGATTGAGAGGGCTCGGCGGCTTCGCGGCTCCTGGGTAGCCCAGGCGGAGGTGCGAGGGTGCGAGCACAGCGGGGCCGGCGCGGCGATGCGGGAGCAGAGGTGGCTTCGTGGGCTTTACAGACGTCGGCGCGGAGACTCGGGATCTGGTGCTCGCGCAGGGACGGAGGCGGCGTCGACGCTCGAGTGCGAGCGCAGCGGGGGTCAGCGCGGGTGTGGCGACGAAGGAGTCGGGGTCGTCGGGTACTCGCAGCAGCTGGTGCGATCGTCGGGCAGAGATGTAGACAGAGGCGGCGTTCGAGCGACGCTGCAATGGGCTTCTAGTTGCAGGCGAGGCAGGGCCGGTGGTTGCAGCGGCGTCGCAGGGGACGAGCGGCGTCCGTCAGAGGGACAGCAGCAGCGGCGGAAGCCGGGCGGCGGTGAGCAGTGAACAATGGTCTTCGGCTCAGGGCGGCGTCGGTGTGGCGAGACGGCGGCGTCCGGGGGGCAGGGGACGGAGCGCGGGCAGACGGCAGCAAGCACCGGAGAAGAAGAACAGTGTTCTTCTTTTCTTTTTAATTTTTTTCTCTCTCCTCCTGTCTTCTCGCGTCACTTTCCCTGCTGTCTCTCTCTCTCACCTCTCTCTCTGCAGTTCTCCCCGACACACTTTCAGCAGATGCCTAGAGGACTTTTTGACCTTTTCTCCATCGAAGGAGAAATTTCTTTTCTTCCATTTCCTCCCTTCACACTCGAGAAAAAAAACCCCTTTTTAAAGCACGAAAGTGATTTTTCTCCTTCGAAAACCGAGAGAGTCCCCCTCCATTCAAGGCTTCGTACTCTCTATTTATAGAGGAAAAATTCAACAAACAAGTGAAGATTTCTCAATATTCACTGAACTTCTCAAATGAAGATTTCCGAATATTCACTCAACTTCTCAACAAAAAAGTGGCTCCGAAATCACACGATTGTTGAATTTTTTGAATTTAATTTTTTTTTTAAATTTCCCTCTATAATCAAAGATTATATTCTATTTCTAAAAGATGAGTTTAAATTAGGTGCCAACACACACCCTAATTGAATGCGTGTTTTGTCGTGTACTAGTAAAGAATCAAATGAATATGGTTACGCTGCGGGTCAATGCTCGTGATATAAGCAAGTTGTAATATATATAAAGAAGGGCAATAAAAGGGCCGGGTTAAAATATGCTCGTCTCCGCACATCCTGGCCTTATGATAGTCAACTCCAATTTTTCGAAACATATATTTAATTGTAATAGATCTTAGACTTTTTTAGTAATTTTTCCGAAGAATAAAGACATAGTAACATGTGGAATAGATGACCTGCAATGATGGCGCCATAGGGGTATGGGGCTAATATTCCTAGTGGCCGAGGCGTACTCGCTTGCAAAAGTGGCGCATGTATCTTGTTTTGGTGAATGAATTCTCAACCTCTAGCAACTTGGTGCATCTGCAGTGATTAAGGTCGTCCACCTTAGATCTATAAGTCCATAAGTTGATTGTAGTGCATGGAAAAAAAAAAAAAAAGTTGATTGTAGTGCCGAATATATTATGTTCCTTACAACATTAAGTATTTGGACATTCCATGGCATGTTTGGAAGCTTAATTAAAAAAAAAAAAAAAAAAAAAAAGGCCCCAAACTTTAGGTTCAATCTTAATTTTTTCTCGAATTTTTTTTTTGTTTAAAAAAATCACAATATTTCACTATAGTGTCAAATTTGCCACTGTGTCCAAAAATCATGCCAAATTTTTTCAAAATTATCAACATCATCATTAGGTAGGATTTGTTTACTAACACTCCAATTCCTTTATATTTCCATTTTTTATTCCCCATAACATATTAATAACGGGGAATAGATTTGGGAAACACGAAATAGAAATAGGTTATTTTTTTGTTCCTCGGAACAATTTCTAAAACCAAGTCATTTTGTTTTGTTTTTTCTTCTTCTTCTTCTTTTTCCTTTTCTTCTTCCCCCGGTGACTGAGCCTCGACGATGGCTAGTGACCGGCCAAAGATGATGTCTAATGAGGCTCCCCTAAGGTCAGAAAGGTCGCCGGCTCTCATCTCTGGCTAGTCATCGGCCATTGACGAGGCCTCGCGATAGGTTAGAGAGGAAGAAGAGAGGAAAAAGAATATAAAAGAATATAAAAATCTTAGAAAATTATTTAAAAATTAAAAAGAAATTTTACGTCACAAAAAAAATTAAGAGTCGTATCAAATGCAATCTTATTCTTTTTCTATTCTATGAATAAAAATTTTGTATAGTTTACCAAACGAATTCAAATGCTCAGAAACTCCTACAGGAAACAAAATCAGAAAAATCATTTATTAGCAAAAATTCTTCCGGGATTAGAATAGTTATCCAACGCACCCTTAGAGGTTCATCATGAGAACCTATGTCTTCACCAACACCCTCACCTTCATGTAGAATAACGACAACCTCTTGATGTTGATTATTTTGGAGAAACTAGTGCCGATTTTGGGACGCTGGACAAATTTGGGATTAAAGTGAAAATTGGTGATTTTTTTAGACAAAAAAAAGTTTGAAGCAAAATTGGAATTGAACATAAAGTTTAGATTTTTTTTTTAAGGAAATTATTCCCATGTATGGAATCCTAATCGGATTGCCTAAAAAGAGTAGCCAATCCGATTGCCCCTTCCCGCCCTATATATAAAAGATTCATTAGGAAAACCAAAAGCAAAAAAAGAAAAAAAAGAAACTAAAGCCAATATGTAACATTCATTAGGAAATTTTTCCAAAAAGTCCTAAATATATTGCATTTTTGCCAAGCTAGTCTTAAACCTTTCAATTTTGCCAATCGAATTTATTCATCAATTTTATCCAAAAATCGTTATGTGAACGTCAATTGTTCTATGCGGCACATATAACAATGACATAAACAATTTATAATAATATTTTAATATTTTGTGCCTAAATTAGGTGGGACCCTCGCCATGGGTCAGTCGGTGACCTTGCCTACCTAGGTTTAGGAAAAAAATAAATCGAAAAAATATTAAAATATTATTAAAAATTATTCATATCAATGCTAATGGTGCCATGTATGACTGTTAATGTCCACATCAGTGATATATTTTATTAAAATTAGTCGAATTGACTCAATTGACAAAATTTGAAAGATTTATACTTAATTGGTAAAACTGAAAGGTTTAGAACTGAATTGGTAATAGTGTAATAAATTTATGACTTTTCCAAAATTCATTTGTATGTAATTAGATGTGGTGATCTTAGAGGTTACTTGATACAGAGAATAAAGAGAAACCTAACATTGAGGAGAAATTAGCACTATGCAGGGTCAGATCGCTGTATGTATGCCCCAATTTCGAGCTGGTTTCGATCAAAGAATCCACTTAAAACAAAGTGCGCGGAAGGGGAGGCTAAGGCGAACAGCTTAGGAGAAGCCCTTGTATAGGTTTGAGGCATCCAAAGAACCGATTTCAAGGGTTTAGCCACCGTCCCATTTCACCTAGAGTTCATTGCTTAGGCGGCCCTTACGTGGTAGCTTTTATTATTTATTTTTAATGGAAAATGCGGAAAATTCAATTTTGTCAAAAAGATGGAAGTTTTTAAAGATATTTAAGGTCCTACGAGTCATATTTAGAGGTAATTCTGAGAAATACATTACAATTATATATTTTGAGGTGGGAACGTGCTATTAAAATCGTATTACATAAAAATGGTTAATCTGATTATCCAACCCCATTTGCCCTTTTGCCAAGCCTACCAAAATGAAACTAGGCTTTTCGCTTCTATATTTATCTCTCTTTGGAATGAGAGTTTCTCTCTCTACATACTTGGTGGTGTTGTTAGTACGGGTGGGCAAAGGAACCAAACCGGACTGAACCGGCCCGAAACCAGTGGTTCCCATAGGGATCAGTCCGGTTCCCGGTTCTAATTTACTAGAATCGGTGAATATTCAGTCCGGTTCTCGATTCTAAGCCTAGAACTGCCCACTCACCCACTAGGACCGATATATATTTAAAAAAAAAATCCCAACTCAATTACTTAATTATTTTGTAGTTTTTCGACCAATATACATAGTATTGGACATTATTGACTAATTTTGTTTCTCAAATATGTAATAGGATTAACCCCACTTTTTATTTATTCTAATAATACATTTACTTAACTTCTTAGTCAAAACAAAATAAACAAACGAAAAGGATGGAGGAGACCAATTGGAGATCTCCATAAATGTTGTGGTGCTTTATCATCATGATACAAAATTAAGAGCCAATAGATTGTTTTAAGAGCATAGTTAGGTCTCTCTTTAGTCATCCCCGTGATTAAATTAGGTTGACATTGAAAAAAGATGGATCAAACGATTAAAGGCTTTTGTGGAGTGTAGGACTTATATAATGTAGAGTCTAATTCTCCACATGTTCCTAATGTCGGGAAGTCCTAGGAGAACCACACTATGACTTTTGGAGAATTTAAGTTCCTAACTAACAAGTATCGTCGATTCGTTCCGCCCTATAGTTTTTAATCCTTAATGAGAATCAATGGCTTGCAATTCAACCCAAAATTAAAGCTGAACAAGCTTTGGTGATCTACGTAGAAATTAGGTTCATCATGATATTAATTGGTGAATGCAATTTCATAAAGATTGGAGACTGGTTCCATGGAGCCAATGGATGATTCTCGGTTCCAATTTTCCAAAATTGATCCTTAGTGAGCATTTTCTGATTCCAAGGTGGGAATCGCCCACCTAGATTCCCATCCGAACCTTGCTCACCCCTAGCTACAAGCGTCTTTCAGTGGTCCAAATCCTGGGTGTGTCCATGGAACCAACGAGCGATTTCCAGTTCTAACTTTCCAAAACCTATCCTTAGTGAGCTGTTCCTGATTCTAAGGTGAGAATCGTCCACCCGAACCATGCTTACTCCTAATTGCAAGCATCTTTCGGTCCGGTTCCCCATTGATCATAATAGATAAAAGTCACTTGATCATCCACACTCATTTATCAACCTGATTAAGATTTGAATTGCATATTCACAAATAAAACTACCACCAAATTGCATCCTCCGTGGTCTAAAAACTCAGATCATTAAGATAAAATAACCACTCAAACTAGTTAATCCTCAGAGAAATCAAGTAACAAAGTCGACAATCTCAGATGCAACAATCAAAGAGGCAATCGTTAAGGTAGTGGAGTCAATAAAGAGTCGATAACCATCAAGTAGTTAAGTCCATGACCGTCAAGTAATTGAGTCAATAACCATTAACTAGAGTCAATAATCATGGCTATAGCTATTTGTGTAATCGTTGATTGTGGGTTGTTGTCACGCCCCGAATCCTGAGTATGTGAATATCCCTCAGCGGTCAATTTAAAATGTGACATCCCAGGACGCGTCGCCGACCCATTCTATTTATCTTTCGATTAAACGCATGCGGAAGCGAATTAAAATAAACCCCTAGTCAATAAACAAACAATCAAGATAGTAAAGCACAACAAAAGTTGTCGAAAACAATTTATTTATTTATCCAATATTACCCCTTGGAAGTTTAATAATTACAAGCTTTCCTACGGCCGCTTCCTATCGATCCTCTCAAAAAGCTTCAATGATTAGGATCAACCTAAACTTCACTAACGATAGGGCCAGCCAAAAAGTGTCGCATCTCGCGCCCACTACATCTGCACTCAGCAAATCTCCATGCTACGGCCCTGAAAAATGTTAAAACCCACCTCGCCTTGGCACGTCCCTACACATTAGCACTTCTCGCACAATAAAAATAGTATAATGTGCATAATTAATAATCAGAACACACACGAGAATTTCATACGCAATGTCGGCACACGTGTTCCAATTATTACGACCCCTCGGGCCACAGCCAACACAAGAGTCGGCGATCTTCCGGCATAACTAGGGATCATCCCGCCCCATTGGGCACAGCATCATCCTGCGTATGCATACGCCTCAAGACAGCATTCCAATAAGGAGTATCAATTCGGCCTCAACCGCGACTTGGCTTCCGGACCCCTACCGGGCATCCGATAAAATCAGGCATCGTACCCAAACTCCCGTTGGGTGACGGGTTCAATTACAAGACCACTCAAGCACATCATCAATCAAACCAGCTTTTATTTCCGTTATCTAGTCAAGAACACCAAAATCCCTTTTCAAATAGTAAACTTTGCAACTCTTTTTTTTTTTCTTTAAAACTTTCAAAAAGAAATTCGTACAAGGTCACATATTTGGATTCAACCCGTCAAACTTTGCACGCATCAACTTTAAAACCTCCTTGTTTTATTGAGCACATAAAATTTGGCGTCCAAACTCGACACCTCAATTTTTTTCTATTTCTTTGCCCAACCACTCTTTTTGGAAATAATCTTGGGTAACCCCTTTTTTTTCTTTAAAACTCTCCAAAATAAATTCGTACGTGCTCACATACTCAAAATTAACCCGCCAAACTTTGCACGCAACTAGTTTAAAACCTTATTGTTTTATTGAACAAATAAGTTTTGGTGTCCAAATCCGACACCTCTTTTTTTCTATTTAATTTCCCATAAAACCAACTTTTGTAACCAAAATTGGAACCTACCATCAAGCAATCAATCTCATAATATCACACGTGCAAACACTCAAAATAACGCATAATTCCATCCAAGAAAACGAGCATATAATTCTACGTAACGCCTAATCCGTCACTAATTACGCTAATAGTGATTAATTAAATAAATAACAATTAGATTAAGTAAATTGCGATTAATTAAACTAAACCAAATTAATTAACCTAACCATGATTAATTAACTAAATCAATATTAATCTCAATTAAGACGAAATCAAGCTTAATTAACACTAAACACTATTAGTGCTAATCTAATCACCTCTAAGTGTAATTAACAACTTAATCAACGATTAGGGAGTTAACTCACGGTTTTCGACGGCGGCGGGCTCGCGGTGACGATGATGTGACAGCAATGAAAACATGAGACAACTACGGCTCGAACAGGAACTCGGCGACGGCGGTCTCAGCTCCACAAACCCACGGCTTCCAAGGGGGCTCGGCTTGGTGGTGGTGGCTGTACACGGAGGAGCTGGACGTTGGTGTTGGCGCGAGGTGATGGTGGCGCTGGTGTGAGGAGGGGGCTACGGCGTGTGAAATGGATGGTGGGTGAAGCTGCTGAGCGTGAGGGGAAATGGAGTTAGTGGCTGAACAAAAGAGGAGAAGAAGATGAGGCATGAGGAAGAAGCTGAGAGAATGGGGGCTGTTCTGCTGGTGGTGGGGGTTTGCACGCATGAGAGGAAGGAAGAAGAGTGGGAGAGAGAGGGAAAAAGAAAAGAAAGAGAAGCGGCCAATCAAAACCTTAGGAAAAGTATTTAATCATCATCACAAAGCCTCCAAAGTCTCCTATTCTCATCTTCACTCCACCAATTAAAATTTTTAACTCTAATTTCCCAAATTAGAGCTTTTTGGGGTAGAAAAATCCAAATTGGTCTACTCATCCGAATTTCCTTTCCTTTTTCTTTTTGTCCGAAAATCGTTTTTTAACAAAAATTTCAGACTCAACGAAAATTCGCCGAAAGATGAGACGGCATCCAATAAATGAATCGTGACACACTCGAACATCCGATTTCCGAAACCAAATTTAATTTCATGGTTAAAATCGATCGAAAACGACTTTAGTAGCCCTAATCTATCGAGTAGCTTTTAGGAGTTTTAGCACGTTTGACCCGTGGTCGATAATTTTCGATCCACATTTGTGCATCTTTGAATCGTAGATGACCCTTGATTGTCATATAATTGCGATGGTTCAATTACGTGTCCCGAATATAATATCGATAGAAAATCAGGTTATTGTTGTTCAACGCAAATATCGTAATCATGCAGAATCACCAGCAATTCGACTACGTACTTCCATCGAATCGACTTATATCCGTTCGCTAATTGATTTATAACGGTGTCGTATGGACCCTTGCCGATTATTAGGTCGAACAGTCGATTTCTGATCAAATTCTCTAGTCTATTGCGTTTATATCTCTTAACGGCCTCACCTAAGTGATTAGTTTCAAGTAAAATAACCATAAGTGCATCGACGAAACAACTATTTCACATATTCGAAACGGTACCAAATTTCAGGATGTCACAGTTGTAGATATTCCAAGTGTACTTTTTATGAAGACACCCCAATCAATCATACAACTCAGTATTCTACTTTAAATTTATCTTTATCTTTACTTTCATGCAATTTACATTACTGGTGGCAATTACCCCAGTCTTAGAATCTTTAATTTTCTGGTCAATCCGTGTTTCCCTATCCAAGAATCAACAAAGGATCCTTTGCAACCTTTGTCAATTTCCATATCAATTCATTTATATTTTTTGAAGTATTTCGTCTGACACTTTTGGCGAAACAAGTTTACACTGACTTCTTCCTTATTCATCTTTACGTAGTTGATTTGCACTGGCTAACTCGAATTTCTTTATATCATCTTGTTGTTTCTGCTCTCTGTCATTAATGCTCTCGTCTCCCACTTGTTTTTTTCATCTCATCTACAGTCCTTCATCGACAAGGGAAGCTACCTCATCTGGTACGAATCTAAAGAAAGCCTCTGGGATTGATCATCTTATGCTGGAGAATGAGGATCCACTTAATCCAGAGTCGCTTCATATAGGACAAACGATTTTATCGAAGGAGGTGAACGAACGTGATTAGCGAAGGTGCACCGACGCCTTGCGGAAGAGGTTGCTTTCTTTGTGTCGGTGAAAACGAAGGATGAACCCATATCACTTGTCGTACGCAATTGCATTTGCAAGCGGAAAAATGATCCCCATTGAAAAACAAAACCTGTCCATTTCACGTACAATCACATACGAGGAATTACTTGAGAGAAAAAAAAAAATGTGTAGAGGTGCATTAACGGGTGAGTACTATAATGTCTTCGGAGCGAGGTGCGGACGAGAAGGCATTATATTTTTAAATTTCGTAAAAACATGTTCCAAGATATATAAAATATTTAGGGCATGTTTGTTTTTTATTATTATTATTCATTCACAAAATATAAAACATCATCAAATTGTTTTTAAAAACAAAACTATGAAAACAAATTATATGTTATTTTATGTGGCAACATTTGCACCGTGAAAAGGTTAGATGTTTTCTAAGGCCGGACTATACGTCATTAATATGTTAACAACAACTTCATCAAAACAAAGTTCAGCTTACACCACAATCTTCATGCAATTTCTGAAGTGATTGCGCAACCTGTGAGGGAATAAATTTTACTCCAATTAAAAGTGAATAGAGGGGAAGATGAATAGAAGATAAGTGTAAATGACTCTTCTCTCTCTTTCTCTTCGATTTTTTGTTTCTTTTTCATATTATTGAAATATAATTTCGCTCAAATTATTTTATTAATAATAAACCATTAATTATGTTTTTGTAATACACACGGTCATAGATAAAAATTTCCAATCTTATATGTAACTTTTATGGAACATATAAAGTCACTCATTTGGATTAAGTCATGTCTAACTACTGAGATTTGTCCCAATGACCACCCTTCTCACATAGAAATAGAGAAATGGGGAGTTAAAATCCCTACATTCTTAAAGGGATTAGGGTGGGGTTAGGGTGGGGACGATTTGGATTCTGCGTGAAGGAAGAATAAAATTCTGAGAGTGAAAATTGAAGTATGAATAAAGTAGGAACAGCAAAAAAAAAAAAAAAAACAAAAAAGAATTAAGTCATTTTCGGTGCATCAAACTCAGTTGCAAGGGACATTTATGTCAGATTTGGTTGAAGGGCATTTTCGTCATTTGCTGAGAGGAGGTTGGATTCACAATCTGGTCAACTTTTCTTTTTCCTCGACCGTTACGATCACATTCCTAATTTATCTTGAATGAAGTAAATCCAAAGAAAGTCTAGATTCACTCATGCTGCTCTCCAAGAATTGGTGATATCTACATTCTTATTTGGCTAGGGGGTCATCTCAATTGTGAGTAAAGCAAACTGTGGATAAAAGGAAGTGAAGTGAAAAGATTGAAATATCTATTGAAACTTTATTTTTGGGTTAAAGAACTTGTGGAGCTACAGAGGGAAAGTAGACCTTTGATGCGTGCGTGGGCCAGTCATTTTGAGAATTTTCTGGTTAAGTGTATAAAAAGGGTGTGATAAGTCATAATGGAAGATGTGTAAAAGACGAAGGATATAGAAGCTTCACTATCAAAGTGTAAAGGCACAAGGCACTAGTTAAGGATAAAGAACTGGGATAGATGATGTTTCACCACCAAGATGTAAGGGATTTTTCCACTAGTCAAGGATAAAGAACTATTTGATTCACTTTCAAGAATGTCCCGAGTAATCCTAGAAATAAGAGACTTCAGAGGAACTGGGGTTTTGACCCTATGGTCTTTCAGCAACCGTCCTCTCCTCCTTAGGCGGTGTGTGTTTTTGTATCGTCCTGCTTTTACTTGTCACTACTTACACTCTCCGTTCTTTGTCTTTCTTATTGCTAGTCGAGGTTTGTTGAGTTGTTTGTAGTGTTGCTTGTTCGCCGGCCTTAGGTTGTGCTGCTGTGTTTTGTTGTTTCCTTTGGCTTTACTTCGGCTCCCTTACACTCTTCCTGTTGTTGCAGCTAGAGTGTAAGTCTTGGTGCCGGTTTTTTGTATATTTGTCCTAAGCTCAATATATTCTTACCTTTACCAAAAAAAAAAAAAAGGACTATTTGATTCACCAACAACGACAATGGTGGGTAAAGAATCGGGATAATTATTCACTTACGTAGAAGAATTCTCGTATATTAATCAAATCGGTTTTGCAACTGAGAACTCTTCTCTATTTATAGAGGAACTATAATATAGGAAATAAACCAACAAAAAAGATACGTGGGAATTACCCAAATATTAAAGATATGCAAACTAGAAAGCAATTAAGAACTCAGTTATTGGAAAATGCATTAATGACATGAAGAATTGAAAACTTGAGCCTTGATTAGAAAATAATCATCTTGGAAGTTCTATTAACAACCAAGGAAATCACTCATAACATATTAGAGGTACGGACACCTGTCGTGCCAAAACTTGGCATGAAGGGACACTTAAGTGCCAAAATTAGAGCAAAATGGATCACTTAAGTGCCACTCCGGCCAAAATGTCGACGTGGCGATTTTTCAGCGAAGGAAGTGCAAAACGACGCCGTTTTGCACGCTGACGTGGCTAAACAATACAAAAACGACGTCGTAAAAAAATTAATATAAAAATTAATAGAATTAAATTTGAAACTAAACTTATTTAAAACATTTAAAAATAAAGTAAAAATATTAAAAAACTAAATATTTAAAAATAAAAATAAAAAAACATTTAAAAATAAAATAAAAATATTAAAAAACTAAAAATTTTAGAAAAAAACTAAACTTGTTTACATTTAAAAATAAAATAAAAAAATTTAAAACTAAAAATTTAAAACAATTTAAAAACTTAAAATTTAAAAAATTTAAAAACTAAACTTATTTAAAACATTTAAAAATAAAATATTAATATTAAAAAAACTAAATTAAAAAAAAAATTAAAGGGGGTCCTTCTGGCGGCGGCGAGGGCTTAGCCCTCAGCCACCTGCCCATTTTTTTAATTTTTAATTTTTTAATATTTTTATTTTATTTTTAAATGTTTTAAATAAGTTTAGTTTTTAAATGTTTTAATTTTTTTAGTTTTTTAATATTTTTATTTTATTTTAAGATGTTTTAGATCAATTTAGTTTTAAATAGAATTTAATTAATTTTTATATTAACTTTTTTAATACGTCGGCACCAAAACGACGTCGTTTTTGTATTGTCTAGCCATGTCAGCGTGCAAAATGGAGTCGTTTTGCACTTCCTTCCCGGAAAATCGCCACATCGGCATTTTGACCAGATTTTGGCCGGAGTGGCACTTAAGTGATCTATTTTGCTCTGATTTTGGCACTTAAGTGTCATTTTTCAAACTTTGGGAACTTAAGTGTCCCTCCGTGCCAAGTTTTGGCACTTGGGATGTACTTCTGCCTAAGATATTGATATGATGTAGATTTACGTTGGCACCTACAGCTTTGATGAATCGATAACTTAAAAACTCAATCGGTGAGGAACCAGCTCCCTACTCCATGGTTCGATAGTCAATTGGTAACCATTTTCGTGTATTGATATCTTGATCGATAGTCTTCACTTCAACACCTTCATGTTGGACCTATCAAACCAAGTTATGACCAAAATATGTCCTGGTTTGAGTGAACATCGATTTTGCTGGGCTCATCGAAGAAATCATGTTGGAACTTAAGGATTGTTCCATAAAATCGTATGCTCGTATTTACCTTCAATTTCTTATACGTGCCTCTTCACTATAGGAGGACAATTGGGGAGTCAAATGAAGATATATTCAATTGGCAAAACAAACTCCCAGACACAACCATATATTCAGAGATACGATGGCCTGATCATCTCGCTTGACTCCATCTCATTTTGGACTCAATCACACGCGGTCGTCTTCACTTGAATCATCATCTTAGCTGTCTTCCGCCCAAACAGCCCAGTTCGAGCTCAACCTCCCAGCTTGCCTTGCCATCTTAGATGTTGTTTCTTTGTAGTTCTTTGTGGATCTTACAACTCCTGCAGAATTGGACAATTAGCTCATCGTCCAGTCGCATAAGATTGGTCCATCACCTATCATAACATATCGTTTATCTTGTTTGCTACAGCGTCACTGTTTGTTCGTGGCCATCATCCACTAGCAGTTGGTGATCGGGTTGCTGTCTTTGTCATTGATTGCTCAAATTTATTGTTTTAGTATTATGCATGATAACCCATGTTTGAGGAAATAAATTAGAAAGAGAAAAGGTACCAATATATTAACAGCAACTCTAGTGCAGTTGATAAATAATTAATGAGAAATCAAGTTGTGATTAATGGGGCGTGGAAGAGTCGATGCGAATTATACGTGCTCGCATAACAATTTGGGAGGGTCACAACAACCTTATTTCTACAATCCATTCTCTCGGCAATCCGAACTTTGTCCCATGGTGATATTCTGGTTCTCCTGTTTTGGGTGGTTGATCCACAATCACCAGAAGTAGTTCATTTTTTGGTTCAATTTTTGTTGGAAGAAAGTCGGCAAAAGAAATGAGCAATCTCTTATACGCGCAATAAATGAATTATCCACGAACATACGTTGAATCACGAGCAAATAACGGACAATACGACTTCATAATGGTCCGAATGCAATCATGAGAAAAGCATTCACGTTCCACAACGTTGATGCCGATTGCCTTCTCAAAGTAGTAATGAAATTGCTTTTTGTTCTTTGATGGAGAGAGAAGAAGAAGAAGATATAACAGTTTATCATAACGTTCTGCCAATCAACCATTGCGGTTATCTCCATAAGTTATTTATATAATTTCCCCCACACCCTCTCAAAAGGTGTCTCTCTATATATCTTATCAAGGTGAATCGATACTTCTTAATCGCACCCCATCAAAGACGTACCAACGAAATATAACATCTCTCACTCGAACATGATAGGCTCGATAGTGCTTTATCAAGAATATAAGACATTCAACATTCATCTATTTTAAAAATAATTTATACTGGCAAGAAAGTCATGCGACCAGTGAGTACAACAAACATGAATACATCTTTCCATAAGCAAACCGTGATTAAATCTGGTCGTGTACTAGTAGAGAATCAAATGAATATTGGTACATTACGACCGGATATTTGTGACGAAAGCAAGTTGCCAATATATAATAAAGATGGAGGAGTTAAAATATGCTTGTCTCCTCGCATCATGACGTCATAACTATTTAGCTCCAGTTTATTGGAACATATTTAACGGAAAGAATCGACATCTTCTTACTTTAGAAAGACATTATATTAGAAGAATAAAAAATACATCGACATGTAGACGACCAGCGGCGATGATGGTGGTATTGCGGTACGGTGCTAGTATTCCAAGTGGCCTAGTAGTAGTTCGCTTACGGAAGTCGATGAAGGTTGGAATATACAATCTACCCCGCGGCATTAATATGTGGTCATTTCCATGGTAAGTTTGGGATCCTCATGGTAGTACCAAAAGGGAATAGCTAATCTAGTCGCCCCTCTCCGCACTATATCTTCCTAGCAAAACCAAAAGAAAAACGTAAATAGACGAACATTCAAATTCGTTCATAGGTAACCAGACGTGGAGGTGAATTGATACAGAGAGTTAAGAGAGAATCCTAACGTTGAGCGCATCACGTTTGCAGGTTTTGCAAACTTTTAAGTTGCATCATCCGGGTCTTTTGATGAATTCCACTTTAGAGAGTTTGTAAGAGTATTTTAGAGTTCTTCTATTAGCATTCTGGTGAAGAAAACATTGGGCGAACTTTGTGTGCAATTAGAGCTTAGTTTGAGAGACACCAATTGAGCTTTGCAATTCTCCGTTTATTATAGTGGATTTATCATCGTCGCTCACATATGGAACAAGGGAAATATTTGGTGTTGGTTCTCTCCTTCTTGTTACTTATCCATCACGATTAAACTCGTATCTTAAATAGATATTTTTCGATGCACACGTGCAATACACAAAGGTTATTGGGGTTTTGTGTTATTATTCCAAAATTAAAAGTATCGGTAGTAAATCATATTTCTCGACTTGCAACTTTCATTAGAAAATTCAGTTTGGCATTTTTTGCATTTGGACCCGTCACCATTTCTTTTTTCATGTTGTCTTTGTCATGCCCCGATTCTCGAACACGTGCCCATCCCTCACTCGGTCGATATAATAGCGACGTCCCAGGACACATCGCCGACCCTTTCATTTTAATACGCATGCGGAAGCATGTAAATAAATCCCAAGACAATCAAACAATGGGATAGGAAAGTATGATCAATTTTTCACAAGAGACCTTTTTATAAACACACAGGTTTATACACTGAAGCCGACAAAAAGGAATCAACTTCCACCAAAATAAAATTGTCCTATGACTCACTAGTCAGACAATGATGCCGATTCTTCGGGCTTCACCTTCTAACACCAGGGCTTCTGGTCCTTCACCAACACCACCTAAGGACCTGAAATGGTTATACAATAACCAGTGAGACAACGTCTCGGCGAGTTCTACCCCCTAAGACCCGATTAGGAAACCAATATGTCATAAGGGCTGCCTATACACATTATGGGTCAGAGGACTTACCTTGGCCTCAGATTCCACCTGCAATTTAGCACATTTTGAATAGGCACCCTATCAACCACAACAGATCGAAACATTGACCAATCAACTTAGTCGATTACATGTCAATCAGACCATTCCCCGGTCATCTCAATTCAATACTCTCCAATCTCCCAGATAACTAATCGAGTTATCGAGCCACTATAATATACTATTCATTCTCCAAGATAACCTATCGAGTTACCGAGCTAGTATATTATCCTATCTCTAGATGACATATAGAGCCATCGAGCGGGTATGCATAACGTTCTATCTCCAAGACGACTTACATAGTCATCAAGCCGTTATAATATACATGTGCATAATGTTCTATCTCCAAGACGACATATAGAGTCATCGAGCCATTATAACACACCGCTGGGTCAACCGTCCTATCTCCAAGATGACATATAGAGTCACCGAGCCGGTATACAAACAATCCTTCTCAAGATTACATGAAAGTCCTCAAGCTGTCAAATCATACCGTCCTATCTCCAAGATGACGTATAGAGTCACCGAGTCGGTATACAAACAATTCTTTCTCAAGATGACATGAGAGTCATCGAGCTGTCAAATCAAACCGTCATATCTCCAAGATGACATATAAAATCACCAAGCCGGTATACAAACAATTCTTTCTCAAGATGACATGAGAGTCATCGAGCTGTCAAATCATACCGTCCTATCTCCAAGATGACGTATAGAGTCACCGAGCCGGTAAACAAACAATTCTTTCTCAAGATGACATGAGGGCCATCAAGCTATAATAGTATAATGTCCATTCTCCAGATGACATACGAATCATTGAGCCGCTATAGTATTTTTGTTCTAAAAACACAATCAATTTACTCTTGTTATCATGCTTGATAAAAATACACGTGTGTGGGTACACGGCCGGCCATAGCCAAAATATAACGATTTCACTCTTTGAACATCCCACCAGTTTCAACAGCCCAAAACATATTTTTGGCACTGTAAACCGACGCTCGGTAATTTTCCCATTAATTACCAAAATTAATTAATTTAGGAATAAAATCCTAAAATCATAATTAATTTAATTCAGCACAATTCAACGCTCAAATAAATAAACAGATTACACCATCATACTCAGCATAAAATTCCGATCGTCGACTATCCCGGCCTAATTTCTGGAAAATAATTAATTAATTAATTCCAAAAATTATTAAATATTTATAATAAATCCAATTTAGGTCCATAATGCCTAATTGGAAGCCGAGACGAGCCCGGAAAATTACCAAGACTCGTTCAATAAATCATAGAGCATATCTACTTGCTAAGTACACTAACCATTTGCGTAACATGCATAGATAAATCCCTAACTTAATTATTCTAATCTAATCTATCCACCTAATTGCACTTAATTAAATCTAATCAATCCATAAGCATCATTAGTTTACTAAGTATGGATTAGTGAGTAAAGCTCACTTGATTAACGAGCGGGTTGGATCAAACCGACGGGAAAGTTGCGGGAGACATTTCTTCTCAAAGCGGGCCTAGGTTTCGAGGCCCAGAAGCACCTCAAAACGGGCCTAACATCCGCTGTGAAATCCACAAAACTTCTGTTCCGTTCTTGCTAAAACAAAAAGGAAACAAGCTCGGTTAGGAAAAGCAAGACCGGTGGAAGGCTTGGCGAGGCAACCGACAGCCGAATGGCGAAGAAACCGGTTGATTGGAGCTCCGGCGAGCGGGTGGTTGGCAACTGGTGGCTCCCGGGGTCAAGGGGGGATGTGCTAGTGGTTGGAACGGGCAAAGGAAGGGTCGGAATTGGGAGAAACTCGCGAAAAATGCGAAACAGTTCACTCGACAGGGCTCTAGACGGTCCGACGACCGGTAACTTCACGCTGGCGTACCAGACGGCCGGTGGCTTCGTTCAGGGCAAGGTCGGGCTTGATGGAACGGTTTGGATGTCCTCGTCACGGAGATGGGTGGCTCGTTCGCTGATTCATTCGGAAAGTTGACTTTTTACTCGAATCTTTGGCGAAAGGTCGGTTGGAGCGAGAAACCAACGAAGTGAAAATAGAGGAGGAAAACGGTTCGGCGGTGGTGTGGCTACTGCGGCGACTTCCTTGGCTGCTAGTGGTCTTCAAACAGTAAGGATGGAGGGAGGAAATGGAGTTGCACGACCGGATGAGGGAGAAGGGAGAGAGAGGAAAGATCTAGGGGACCAAGGGGACCTACCATGGCCAATTCTTCCAAACTCTTGTTCCCTTGACCCTCTCACAGCCAAGTGTGCTTCCTTGGCTCACAATGAGCCACCAAGGCTTTCCCCACAACCTTGAATTGGTCAATTTTGGCTAAGGGAAGGGGGAGCTACGAAATTGCAAGGGAATGGCTTCAATTGAACACCCGTTCGTGCTTGTTTCGTCATGAATCGGCCTCTATAAATTCAATTAACCCTCCATCGATCAATTCGATATTTTTCCTCACCCATGTATCCATCATGCTTCCCAAATTTGCGATCAAAACGATCCCTATCCTTTTTTTGAACAAAAACGGCCCTACGACAACTTTTTTCCAAAAAGTCTCGGGTTTCAGAAAAATCTTCTGAGATTGAGTCGACGTTCCTAGAATTTATTGTGACATGACAGAATTTTCAATTTCTGAAATCGGACTTGAATTCACGGTTAATTTCCATTCAGCGCGTTTCTAGCATGACCTAAGTTACCGGTAACTTTCAGACATTTGTAGTGCAAATAACCCATGATCAATTTTCTTCGAGCCACTATGAACCCACTCGAATCATTGGCGACACTCAGTGGTCATGAAAATCTCAAGGTTTCAATTACGGGCACAGGGTACCCAAAACGACAGAAAAGCGGTCTAGTGTCGATCGACGAGAATTTTGCAATTAGGTGGAATCACCCACTCTTTGATCACACTTCTCAGTCGAATCGAACTATCCCTGATCTCTGATCGATTTTGACAATGCCGTGATGACCCTTGTAGACTAGCACGGTCGAGTATTCTCAAGCCCATTGCATTAAAATCTCTTAATGACTTCCCCAGATAATCTAGTTATCTCACGAGTGATCGGCTCTGAGAATAGCACTATAGATGCGTCGATGAAAGGCCCGATTTATTCAATTGAAAACAGTATTGGAAATTCAGGATGTCACAGTCTCCACATAATAATGGTCTCTATCAGTTCTAATTGCAGGAAATTTTGTATATCAATTAACTTCATGTCAAGTTTTGGCAAGAAAGAAAAATCAAAGCTACCATATGAAGGTAATGAACTATAATTCTAAGGGAGGTATCGCTTTTGCTAGAGTAGGCAAAGCTTTCATGGGGTTTCACCGAGAAAGTAAAAACTCTTTCACCAAAAAGGTTGATTTTGGTTTTTTTATGAGAAAGGGGTTGCACATTGATCTTGCACGGAAAATTACTTGGCTTGAAATTCAGGGAAAGTAAAGAACAACTTCTTGACTTTTCGGGACATTTCATGGCAAGTTTGGGATGTTGGTCGTCGAAGCTGTTAGAGAAAACTCCTATATTATTTTGAAGTTGACAAAATCTTTCCAAAGTCTATATTTGAAGATCTGAAGACTTTATTATCTTAAAGTCTATCCTCACTGGCAGCTCCAAACTAAAGTATGAAGATTTATCAAAATGCAGGATTATTATCCAGATGCTATGTTATCTTCAGATATTCGTTTCGTATGATTATTGGAAGGTTTTATAGCTGGAATTCACATATACTTGATTGATTATTCTTATTGGAAATTACTCCGCTATGAAGATCTTTGAAAGGCAAGCTAAACTTGGAAGGTTCTACTTATGGAAACTCAAGATCCTGATTTGTATGGGCAAGCAGGATTAACGGGCTTTCAACACAAATTATCCAACGACTCGAGATCACCTTAATTGATTATGTCCAACAGGTAGATTGGAAGAATTCCTTTGAAAAGTGCCAACGGTCGAGAAGGCATGAAGGAGTATTTAAGGATCGACTCTTCGGTTGTTTGATACGGTGCTTGAGAGAGAATTCCAAAGTCTGAATCTTTACTAGTCTATTGCTTTTTCATCGAGCAAAACATTGTATACAAAAGAGAGGAACTCTTAGTGTGACTATGTGAGATTTGGTTAGACTCTTCACTGTGATAGTCAAGATCACGAGCTATAACAACTCTTTTGATACTTAGTGAAATCCAGCCAATAAGCTATTGGCGAGGAGAGTGGACGTAGGCTTGATCTAAGCCGAACCACTATAAACTCTGTGTTCACTTTCTCTTATCCCTGACCTCCTTATTTCTATTTACTGGTTGTCTATTTACTTCAAGTTGAATATTGTTTATGTTTAAAATCAATCAATTTCATTAAGTCATGTGAAATTTTTATTTACACCTATTCACCCCCCCTCTAGGTGTATTCACTGGCCCCTTTCAATTGGTATCAGAGCCTGTGTGCTTATTTATTGAAGTGTTTTACTTCTTAAGCTAAAGATCTATGGCTAGTATTTTGGCTCCAGGACTGGTTGAAGGTCAAAGCAACACCAGACCTCCTTCCTTCGATGGAAATGAGTATAAAGTATGGAAGAACAAGATGAAAGCATTTTTAAAATCGAAAGATCCTCTGGAATGGGATATGGTGGAAAAATGAGTGATTCCTACAAATACATCAACTTCAGAAAGAGGGAAGGAAGTGGCAGATGCTAGCGAGATGACACAAGCAGATATTACCAAGAGACAAGCTCTTGATGCTAAAGCTATCTACTCTTTATATTGTACCTTATCTCCTACTGAGTATAACAGAATTTCATCTTGTGAAACAGCAAAAGAAGTCTGGGATAGGTTGCATGTTACTTATGAAGGAACTGATCGTGTTAAAGAAACAAAGATCAATATTCTTCTTGGACAATATGAAGCTTTCAAAATGAAGTCAGGAGAATCCATCACTGATATGTTTAGTCGTTTTACAGAAATTGTAAATGTCTTGCATATCATGGACAACCAATCTCAGGGCAGATGAAAGTCAACAAGTTGCTGCAAGGACTCTCCAAGACTGGAATCACATTAAGACTTCCATTAGAGAAACACAAAGGATTGCACCTCTATCTGTAGATGAATTAGTGGGCACACTTCAATCCTATGAAGTGGAGCAAATCAATGAGGACGAAGATCCTAAAGGTAAGAAATCAATTACTTTAAAGTCTAATGATGATTCTGATGTTACAGATTCAGAAGATGACTTGGATGATGAAGAACTAGCACTCATGATAAGGAAGTTCAAAAAGTTAAACAGAAAAGGAAGAAAGTACAACTGGAGGAAGCAGAATACTCAAAGATCTCAAAATAAATCAACAGAAGACAATGAGTTTAACAAAGATGTGACTTGCTTCGAATGCAAGAAGAAAGGACACATCAGACCCAACTGTCCTCTATTGAAGAAAAAGAAGGGAAATATAGAGAAATTCAAAAAGGCTCTCAAAGCAGAGACTTGGAGCGACACCGAATGTGAAGAAAGTGATTAAGAATATGCCAATATTTGTTTAATGGCAAAATCAGAATTAGATTCAGACTCGGAAACAAACTCAGATTCAAATTCAGACAATGAAATTGAGGTTAGCAATTTCAAAATTCCTGTTAAAGTTTCAAAATATATTGATGAACTCTGTCTTAGTCTTAAGGTATCTCTTAAAAGAATTCCTGAACTAAAGAAGGAAAACTCCATACTGAGGCAACAGGAAAAATCTGGGAAATGAAAATTTGAAAATCTAAACAAAAAATTTGTTGTCTTAAAAGAAAATGCAGATTCTCTTTCAAAGGAAAACATTTTTTTGAAAGAAGATATTTCAAATATATCAAAGAAGTTTTCAAATGGATCTAAAAAGCTAGATAAAATTCTTTCTATTCAAAGACCTTATTTTAACAAATCAGGTTTGGGAATGACATCAGAAACTATTCTTTTAATTGATTTTCCAAAAGTTAAAGAAATAATCAAACAAAGACCAACTAAAACATTTTATAAAAATAATTTCCAAAAAGTTTTTGTAAAACCTGTTGGCCGAAGTGCTCTTAAATGTTCAAAGTGTAACAGCTCAAAACATTTCGAGAAGGATTGTCCTAAAGTTTGGAGACCAATTAAGAGAGATTGGGCAAAGATTGTTTTTGGAACTAACTCCCCTGAACCCAAGAAAATATGGGTACCAAAGAAAACTTGAGATCTTCTTATAACTGCAGGTCACTATCAAGAAGAAGATCAAATGGTACTTGGATAGTGGCTGTTCAAGGCATATGACAGGAGACTCAAATAACTTTATAAAGCTTACTTAAATAAATGGTGGAAAAGTTTCTTTTGGTGGAAGCAACAAAGGAAAAATTATTGGTTATGGAACTGTCAAAATTGGAAGTCTCACAATCAACAATGTTTTCTTGGTGGAATGCTTGAACTATAATCTATTCAGCATAAGTCAACTGTGTGACACAGGATTCAAAATCAACTTTCAAGAAGGCATTTGCTCAGGAACTAGTAAAGATTTATCTCAATCTTTTACTGGACGAAGACATGGAAACATCTATCTACTGGACATTAAACTAGAAAGTTCTCAGTGTCTAATTTTTATTCAAGATGAAGAAAATCTTTGGCATAAAAAGCTTGGTCATGTCAATATGAAGCAAATAGCCAAAATTTCATCAAAGAAGCTTGTTCGTGGACTGCCCAACTTAAGTTATCAAAAGTCAGATTTATGCACACCATGTGTTTTGGGAAAACAGGTAATAAGTTCTTTTAAACCTATAAATCAAGTCTCTACTAATCATGTTCTGCAGCTTCTGCATATGGATCTTTTTGCACCAACCAGAACTCAAAGTATTGGTGGAAAGAAATACTGTCTAGTAATTGTGGATGATTACTCTCGCTTTACATGGGTATTCTTCTTGGCAAGTAAGTCTGAAGCATTTTCTCATTTCTCAAAATTTGCTAAGAAAATTCAAAATGAAAAATGATATGCTATAACAAACATACGAACTGACCATGGAGGTGAGTTTAAGAATCAAGACTTTGCAAATTTTTGTGATGAAGTTGGTTTACAATATGTTTACTCTTCACCATATACTCCAGAGCAAAATGGGGTTATGGAAAGAAAAAATAGATCATTGCAAGAAATGGCTAGAACTCTTTTAATTGAAAGTAATATTTCTTCTCGTTTTTGGGCTGAAGCAGTTTCTACAGCTTGTTATATTATTAATAGAGTATTTTTAAGGCTCATCTTAGAGAAAACTCCCTATGAAGTATTTAAAGGGAAAAAGTCAAATGTCTCTTATTTTCATGTGTTTGGTTGCAAATGTTTTATTTTGAAAAATGCAAATGATCGAACTAGTAAGTTTGAAGAAAAGTCAGATGAAGGTATTTTTCTTGGTTACTCAACATCAAGCAAAGCTTACAGAGTATACAATAACAAGACTCAGTGTGTAGAAGAATCTATGAATGTCAAGTTTCAAGACTCTACACAGAATCAAGTGATTGAGACTCAACTCAAAGAAATTGAACCTGCTCAAGAAATTACAAAGTCTACTCCCCCACAGAAGTTCAAACTCTTGAAATTCAATGATAGGAAAAACCAAAAAATTCAACTGAAGCAGAGAATGAGCAAACTCAAAAATCAACTAGCAACTGGAAGCATAAATCTAGTCATCCTAAAGAACTTATTATTGGCAACATTGATGAAGAAATTCGTACCAGATCTAAAAGACGAAAAGAGTCTAGTGCTTTGGCACTTATTTCTGAAATAAAGCCCAAAAACATAGATGAAGCCTTAACTGATGAAAGCTGGATTGAAGCTATGCAAAAAGAACTTAGACAGTTCAGCATCAATGATGTTTGGGAATTAATTCCTAAACCAAAAGGTAAATCAGTTATTGGAGCTAAATGGGTGTTCAGAAATAAGATGGATGAGAAAGGTAAAGTAATAAGGAACAAGGCAAGACTCGTGGCCAAAGGATACACACAAGAAGAAGGGATAGACTATGACGAGACCTATGCACCAGTAGCGAGGTTAGAAGCAATTAGATTACTTCTTGCTTTTGCTTGTTTTAAGAATTTCAAGTTATTTCAAATGGATATAAAGATCGCATTCCTAAATGGATTTATTCGAGAAGAAGTCTATGTGGAACAACCACCTGGTTTTGAAGACCCAAGAAAGCCAAATTCAGTCTACAGACTAAAAAAGGCTCTGTATGGACTAAAGCAAGCACCTCGAGCTTGGTATGAAAGGATGAATTCGAAATGAGCATGATGGGTGAGCTAAGTTTCTTTTTGGGATTACAAGTAAAGCGAGTCAACGAAGGAATCTTCATTCATCAAGAAAAATATGCAAAAGATCTCATCAAGAAGTTTGGATTAGAAAACTGCAAAAAGACAGAAACACCTATGTCAAGTTCTTCAAAGTTAGATAAAGATGAAGAAGGAAAGACTGTGGATCAAAAGCTATACAGGAGCATAATTGGATCACTTCTTTACCTTGCTGCATCTAGACCTGATATTGTGTTTAGTGTTTGTATATGTGCTAGATTCCAATCAAATCCCAAGGAATCTCATCTCAGTGCAGCAAAGCGAATTATCAAATATGTTGCAACTACTCCAAAGCTAGGTCTATGGTATCCTAAGGAATGAGACTTTACTCTCCTTGGTTACTTAGATGCGGATCTTGCAGAATGCAAAGTGGATAGAAAAAGTACTTCAGGTACTTGTCAACTACTTGGCAATAAGCTGGTATCTTGGTTTTCAAGAAAACAGAGTACAGTAGCTCTTTCAACGGCTGAAGCAAAATATGTAGCACTTGGGAGTTGTTGCTCTCAAATCTTATGGATGAGACAACAGCTAAGAGATTTTGGAGTTGAAGAATCATGTACTGAAATCAAATGCGATAATACAAGCGCCATTAATCTCTCAAAGAATCCAATTCTTCACTCAAGAGTAAAGCATATAGAAATACGTCATCATTTTATTAGAGATCATGTTCAGAATGGTGAAGTATTGATTCAATTCAACGACTCAAAGAATCAACTGACGGACATATTTACAAAGCCATTGGATAAAAGCTTGTTTGAGTCTATTCGAGCAAGACTGAACATTCTATTATTTACCGAGTAAAGTCTGAAGGAGTTCAGACTTAGAATTTCGGTTGATGAGACTGTAAGTAAATTCTTTCTATTTTAATATGAAGTTACTTTTGGTTAAAATTTTGAAAAGATACATTATCCGTTAATTGCTCGTGTCCATTTTACTTTTAGAAGTTATATTATTTAACGATTGCATGTTTTTGAAAAGGAAGTTATTATCTTTGAAAAATGCAGTTATTTTTAAGGCAGTTTATTATTTTCAAAAAAGGCAGTTTTTATCATTCTTTTATTGCGACGCTTGGTATTCATGCCTTATATATATTGTCGAAACTCATCTTCTTCATTCACGCTCACTCTTTGAAACCCTAGATTACTGTGATCTTACTTGAGTTTCACCACAAAAGCTTTTAACCTTTTCGAAAGAACAAGTTCGAGATATTCCCCAAGACTTTGACAATGTCTTTCCAAAGAAAGTCTTCGAGGATCGCGAATCGGGGACCACAGCGTATGAGTGAGGGACCTACGCACTTCGACTTGATCGAGGAAGAAGATTCTCCTCAGCAAGAGCAAAGGCAACATTCTCAACCGCGCCAACCAGCATCACAAAATCCTTCTCCTCAGCAAGAACAAAAAATTGTCACTAAAGATGTTGAACCTGTAAGGACTCAAAAACTCCAATTTATTTACAAATTGTATTCAAACTTGAAGAGGGGTGGTTCTACTATGAACTTGATCGATGAGTTCCTAAAGACTCATGGTTATAGAAATGAAACTTATTTCTTGAGAATGATGGAAAGAATAGGAGTAGTGCCACAGGGTTTGGCAAGATGGTCTTTTGAGAATTTTCCTAGTGATCCAAGTGTTGGACAACCAGAGGAGAAAGACGAAGATGAAAAGTTGTTTGTTAGTTTTCAGCCTAGGATGGGCGTTGCTGCTAAGGTTGGTGGTGATGGGACGAACTTATTTCGTTCTAAGGACCACAAAAGGTGCTATTTGAATTTGCTGAAAAAAGGGGTTATGAACCCTAAAAGTGTGGATTTCGATTTCCTCGATTCTCTAAAGATAAACTTGAGAGAAAAGCTTGGCCTACTTCAACTTGAAAGGTTTTGCACCGAGACAACTGACTCGTATCCCGAGCTCACTGCCTATTTTTATTCAAATCTTTCTTTTATAGATGCGAAAAACTTTAGTTTTTCTGTAAGGGATAAAGAATTTGTAGTGGGTGTGGACACCCTGGCTGATGTAATTGGTGTGGAAAGAGGGAAATTCTGACCAATTGGTGCATCTTTTGCCCATGCTACCTTGTCCATAGTGACCGACAGGATGGTCGAAGGAAAAATTTCTTATTCAAGGATGAAAGCCTCCAACATCCTCCTTCACAAGGTGGTCATTAACTGCATCAGGCCAAAGTCTACTTCAAAGACTGATGTGTCTCGTTCGGAAGCAAAACTTATGTACGGGATCAACACTGGCTGCAAGTTCTCTCTACCTCACACAATTCTCATGCACATGTACAAAAGTGTTGTGAAGGACAAGGGACAATTTCCTTACTCTGCGCTTGTTTCTCAACTTTTCAAGCATTTCAATGTCAAAATTCCTGCTTTTTTTTTGTGTTAGAACCATTCCTCCAATGGTTATTGGGTTCAAAATGGTTTCTAAAATGAGGCTGAAAGAATTAAGCAAGGAGCTCGAGCGCTTTAAAGAGAAGTCCCCAGTGAAGGCAAAATACGACTCTACTGCAAAGAAAAGGAAGGGAAAAGAGCCTATGACAGAACCTGTGAAGAAGAGAAGATCTCTCATCTTGGAAGATGAAGAAGAAGATGAAGATGATCTCACTATTTCAGCTCTTGCCCTGCGAAATTTACAGAGTTATGTAAGCCCCACTGAGATCAGAGAACGAGAAAAAGAAGGAGAAAGAGAAGAAGAAAGCGAAGAAGAGAAAGAAGAGGAAGAAGAAGAGGGAAGAGAAAGGGAGAAACAAGAGGGAAGAAGAAGCGAAGAAAAAACACTGGCTGCATCCGATGATTTGGAGAAGACAAGGAGCGAGAAGACTGGAGAACAACATCACCATAGTGCTAAACTAGAGAATGAAGAAGAACATACCTCTCCACCTGTAGGCATGAAGACAGGGGGAGATGCTGCACATCAAGGTACTTCTTTACCCATATTTACTAGTGATGTTAGTAGATCGCCTCAAGACCGAGAACAGGTCTATGCCGCTCATTCCCTGAAGCAAAATTTGAGGCCTACTCTCCTAGTCATGATAGGACAACTGATGTTCCTCCTCACTTTCAAACTCCTGTATCTACTTCGGCTGGTCCCAACTCTACTATAGATCACTCTGCAGACTTTCAGCAAGTGATGGAACTTCTATTAGAATTAAAGGGACAGCAGTATGCTTTCGAGTTTGAAATGAAGTACATGATGACTGTCTTCAAAGCATCTACCGACTCTCTTCAAGAGCAGATTCAAGCCCTCAAGCAAGAACAGGCAAAGGGTGTGGATATTCAGCAGCTCCAGAAGTCTTTACAGAAGCTTGAAGACACTGTCAAGTCTATGGGGGATTTCCAGCTTGTTCGTATCCCCAAGCAACCTTAATTCAAACCAACTTTTTAATCGTTTTGATCTCTACTTTTTGCTAATGACAAAAAGGGGGAGAGAGTGCAGATTTGTTTGTTTTTATTGACTTGAACTTTATTTCCTGTGGACTTTTTGATTTGGTGTTTGACATTAGTTTTGGATATTGTTAATCTTTTTATGCTTGCAAGTGCAATGGTTAAGTTTGCGATATTATTTATAATTGGTTTGACTAACCTGTGTTTTGTGGATGTAGAATCAAGGTTGTTCAAAGTTCTAACTATATTTATAAGATATTCGATATTGCATAAGTATTGTTTTGCAGGTAAAAAAGGTTTTCCAAAATCTGCAGGAAAGTTTTGTCACCATCAAAAAGGGGGAGATTGTTAGAGAAAACTCCTATATTATTTTGAAGTTGACAAAATCTTTCCAAAGTCTATGTCTGAAGATCTGAAGACTTTATCGTCAAAGTCTGAAGACCGATAAATCACCAGATTATATCTTAAAGTCTATCCTCATTAGCAGCTCCAGACTGAAGTATGAAGATTTATCAAAATGCAGGATTATTATCTAGATGCTATGTTATCTTCAGAGATTCATTTCGTATGATTATTGGAAGGTTTTATAGCTGGAATTCACATATACTTAATTGATTATTCTTATTGGAAATTACTCTGATATGAAGATCTTTGAAAGGCAAGCTAAACTTGGAAGGTTCTACTTATGGAAACTCAAGATCCTGATTTATATGGGCGAGCAGGATTGACGGGCTTTCAACACAAATTATCCAACGACTCGAGATCACCTTAATTGACTCTGTCCAACGTGTAGATTGGAAGAATTCCTTTGGAAAGTGCCAACGGTTGAGAAGGCATAAAGGAGTATTTAAGGATCGACTCTTCGGTTGTTTGATACAGTGCTTGAGAGAAAATTCCAAAGTCTGAATCTTTTCTAGTCTATTGCTTTTTCATCAAGCAAAACATTGTATACAAAAGAGAGGAACTCTTAGTGTGACTATGTGAGAGTTTGGTTAGACTCTTCACTGTGATAGTCAAGATCATGAGCTGTAACAACTCTTTTGATACTTAGTGAAATCCAGCCAATAAGCTATCAGCAAGGAGAGTGGACGTAGGCTTGATCTAAGCCGAACCACTATAAACTCTGTGTTCACTTTCTCTTATCCTTAACCTCCTTATTTCTATTTACTGGTTGTCTATTTACTTCAAGTTGAATATTGTTTATGTTTAAAATCAATCAATTTCATTAAGTCCTGTGAAATTTTTATTTACACCTATTCAACCCCCTCTAGATGTATTCACTAGCCCCTTTCAGAAGCGACATCTCAAGATCAACATAGCTAAAAACTCAAACATATTGAAGAAGAAGACGAAGATTTGCGTACTTGATTTGAAGTCAATCATTCTTTATGCAGAATGACGATGATTCGACGCTCAGGTTCTTCTCCTCTGTAGCCCTTGGATCCTGGTGTGATGAGATCGGCCCTCGCGGCTTCCTTATGTGAGGTGAAAGTGTGTTCGTGGAAGTAGGAGGGTTAGAGAAGATATCTTAGCACTATTTATAGAGTTTTTAGCTAGGCCCTCTCATTACGAGCCAGACCCAACTCGGCCCACACAAACTAAGCTCATATTCGACTATTAAGAAACCTTATGTCTTACTTTATTAGACCAACCCCGTAACACGGTAAACTACAATTTCAATTAAAATAGCCCACATCAAAAAAACTCTTACATTTTCCCACTTAGGCTATATTAATTGAGATTGTACTATATGTGTGTACCTTTATATTGATCTAGAGATAATTCATAATAGTCAATCACATCCCATAAAGTCTCAAACACTGAATCATTGCAGTAACTGCAGGTACACATACAGAGCCTCCCATGGTCATGAGTGCTTTCAACTTTACTGATATGGATTTAATATATAGACAACATCTTATAAAGAGTAATACCTTATGTGTCATCCCTTTTGTCAGTTACTATTCTGTTACTTTAAGTATCAAAAGAAACCGAACGTGCCACTAAAGAATATATTTATGGTTCTAAGAACTCAAATATGTATTATCTTTATAGTTAACCTCTCTTTATGTGTAATTAATACATATGCTCAAAGCTAACAATCAGATGCCCCTAGCCTTCACTCAAAATGTACACAGTACCTTGAGATTTCCATTACATGTAATCAACTCAACATAATGGACACTGTTGAATGTGAAAGAGTCTATACGTGTCAAAATGTTACTGAATGTAACAAAACACATATGTAAACTTTATTAGAGTAAGATCAAAATACCCCCACTAAACAACGGCATTCAATGATGCTCCTCAGCCCATATTTATAACATGTCGTTCAAGTATACAAGGGCGAAAGTCTTTAGGTAGTGAATCCACAACCATATCATCTATGGAAATATGTTCTATTGTAACATTAACATTCTGTACCGTTTCTTTATGGTCAAAAAATTGATGGCCATATGTCTAGACCCCTCGAGACCTTTATTGTAGTTGATAAACACCACTGAAAAATTATTGTCTCGATATAACTGTATGGGTCATCTCCTTAATGAGATTCCGGAGGCAATTATATCCCGAATAATAGCTGAAAAGTATGCTACGAACTATGTTTATATGGTAAAGGATGACATAGATTTCGGTTTTTCGCTTTGTCATAATATTGCACCTTCTGCTAATATAAAGAGATATCTTGTTGTCAACTTCTCGTCATCCTGATAGCTAGTAAAGTCGATATTCGAATACCCTACTAGCTCCAGGTCTTAAATATATTTGTCAACATATAGTTTCTTATCCTTTTAAGTGCCTAAAAACCTATTGGCAGTAATCCAATGATCGTATCCTAGACTTGACTAATATCTGCCTAGAATTCTTGTCATAAAAGTGATATTTGGCCTTGTACAAATTTGAACATACATGATATTTTCAAGTGCACTCACTAACATAAGGTACATTTTTTATTTGGGTTTTCCCAAAATTTGAATGAGGACAATGCTAGAGATTCAATTTATCAGCCCTAATGACAGGAGCAATTCCCAGCTTGATATAATCAAAATATGCAATCTAAAACAAATCTAATATATGATGAGAACGATTCATACGGATCTCAATGTTAAAGATAAAAGATACCTCACCAAGGTCTTTCAAGTCAATATTCCTTGACAACGTCTATTTTGTTTCATGCAGTAATCCAATATCGCTACTTGCAAACAGGATGTCTTCAAATAAAATATGAGAAAATAAATTTTCTCCCACTGACCTTGAATTATATACACTGATCTACTTTATTCTCAACAAACTAAACGAAGTGACAATGCTATGAAACTTTAAGCACCATTGTCTACAAACTTAATTAAGGGCATAAATAGAGGTGGCAAAATGGGTCTTAGACTCATATATGACCCATTTAAATCAAAAATGGGTCATATATAGGTCACTTGTTTTTTGAAGAACTTTGTTAAATGGGTTTAACAACTAAAGACTTAAGATAGGTGGGTCTTAAGTGGGTCTTAAATGGGTTAGATTTAAAACCCATTTTCAATCAAAACCACACAATTTCTCTCTTCCCTCTTTAACTTTACAAAAATATTTCTTTTATAAAAATCAAAGTTATAATTATTTTTTTAATTTTAATTTTCTTTTCTTTTTTTTTTTTTCTTTTTTCTTTTTTCTTTCCTTTTTTTCTTTCTTCTTCCTTCTTCCGATGGCTGGCACGGCGATGGCCGGCAACCGACCAGGCGAGCCTCAAGCTCGCTGGCATCGGGCGAGCTCGAGCTCGCCGAATTTGGCGAGACTCGAACTCGCCGGCGTCGGGCGAGGCTCGAGCCTCGCCGATCTAGTGAGGCGGAGGCCTCGTCAATTTGGCAACCTCAAGCTCCCGAATCGGTGAGACGGAGGCCTCGCCGATCGAGGCTCGTCGATCTAGCGAGCCTTGAGCTCACCGGCGTCGGCGAGCCGAGCAAGCTCAAGGCTCGCTTGTGGTCGGTCGCCGGCTATTGTCGTGGCTGACGGCCAGCCAAAGAAGAAGAAGAAAAAAAAAAGAGAAAAAGAAAATTAAACATTATATTCTTAAAAATAAAAATAATTAAAAATTATTTTTAAAAAAAAGAAATAATTAAAATTCGATTTTGTTAAAATAATTATTTTAAAAATTATAAAAAATTTCCATTAAATTTGTGTGGTATAAAAATATTTTAGCAATACCATTTTTTAAAATATATATAAGCTTTTTTAGATTTCGTTAAATGGGTCGGGTATGGGTCGAGTACGGGTTGGGTCGAGTATGAGTCAAAAATTTTGCACTGTAATAAATGGGTCATAAACGGGTTAAATGGGTCGATTTGGGTTGCACCATTTATGACCCTACCCAACCCACCCGTTTAACGGGTCTAGCCATAAATAAGGCTTTTCAGTTTACACACAAACTTACTTAAATCATCTGTTGCAAAACATTTGGGTTATACCATATAGACTTCTTTATCAAGGTATTTATTGAGAAACATAGTTTTAACATCTATCTAGCGTAACTCCATGTCAAAAATGAGCTACTAATACTGTATTCACTCCAAAATAATCTTTAGAAAAGACTAGGGGAAAAGTTGCTTTATAGTATATCCTTTCTCTTTGAGTGAAGCCCTTGGCCACCAATGTAGCTTTAAATTTTTCAACCTTTCCTTTGGAATCCCTTTTAGTCTTATAAACTCATTTGCAACCTATGGGTTTGCAACCTTCTGGTAATTCAAAAATCTCGTAAACACTATCATGTTTCATATATTGCATCTCATCTTTCATCGCATTTAACTACAGATCTAACTAAAGATAAGAAATGGCATTTATATAAGTAACTAGATCGACCACACAGCAGATATTGTAGTCATGCTTTCACAGATAGACTATATAGTCTGGTGGTATAACTAAATGTTTTTCCTTAGTAGACCTCCTAAGTGAAGCTATTGCAACCACTTCATCCTACACCTGAGAGATTTGACAAATTTCATCAGGAATTGTGTCTATAACAATATTCTGAACCTCAACAGGCTTAGTTTGTGGTGTTAAAAACTTCACAATTATTTGTATAGGCAAAGACAAAGACACAATGGTTCTACCGTACTATTATCTTTAATAGTCTGAGAGTAGCTATTCTTTGGAGTTACGTTGAATTCTAGGAAATTCGTTGTCTGTGATTCCACAATTCTTGTACCTCCATTGAGATCATAAAACCAATATCCTTTTAAATGACCTAGATAAGACATGAAATAATACCGAATGGTTCTGCAGTCCAACCTACTTAATGTTGGATCATATACCTCACTTCTATAGGACACTCCAAACCTTAAGATGATTTGAATTTGATTTACGTCGAATCCACAACTCAAAATGAGTGAATGTAACATCTTTGGTAGAAATACAATTTAATACATATTAGGTTGTTTCGCCCTACAAAAAATCTAGATAAATTAGTCAATACTAATCATACTCATTACCATTTCTATTATGATGTAATTACATCTTTCGGCCACACCAATTTGTTCAAAATTTTCAGGCATAGTAAACTAAGTTACCATCCCAGAACTTGCTAAGTATTTGACAAATGGCCCTGTAAGCTATCCAGCATTACTATACTTGTCAAAATACTCACCACATCATATCTGACAATCTTTAAAACTTATCACAACTATTTCTTGACTTTAGTTTGAAAGAATTTGAATCCATCCAAAGATTTGGACTTTTCTTTAATTAAATATAAAAGAAATAGTCGTCACTAACACTGTTGAAATGGAAATTTCTATACAATGTTACCATATATGGTCTACTAATATCATTGTGAATGACCTCCAACAGTTTAGGGCTTCAAACTATAGTTTTCTTCTTTATCTTAATCATCTTACTTCTACAATAATCTATACAAGTTTTTAGGTAACTTTTAGGAGTAGACAAAATGTCTACATTATCAATTTTTCTACTTTTTTTCTAAATATATGTTAAGACGTTTATGCCACAATACATAAGATTGTTTCTTACATAAAGGTCTATTGGAAACAACCTTTTTAACTATATAAGCGACGTATATATCGTTAGAAGATTAACACAATTGGTATAATCCATGTATCCAACTTTATTTGACTCTGAAAACATAGAAATAACATTATTATTTACTTCAAAAGAATAGCCACACACTTTGAGGTATGATATGGAAATTAAGTTGTATCTAAAGGAAGGTATATAAAAGTGTTTCTCAACATCAAATACAAGCTAGAATCCATAATCTAGAATCAAAATAATAAATTTCACTAACTTGACATTGATTTTAATATCATTTCCTATGATGAGCCAGGACTCATCCTAATTTGGCTTCCTTCGATTTATGAATCCCTTATGGCAAACAACATAATTTGTGTTACACTGCTATCTAACCACTAAGAACCGGATAAGGCTTTCGATAGGAATTGGATTCATAAATGAATGCCAAAGAATCATTAACTATAGACTCATGCTAAGCTTTGTATTTACTGCAGTATTCCTTATGTGTCCCTTCTTCCTAAAAAATAGTAAATAATACAATTTCTCTTGAAGGGTATTATCTTGGGACTAAAATGCCAGAACAACCGATGGTTTCATGAATTCCTTTATGAATATGATTTTGAACTTCATATCTACCATCCTTCAAGACGTAATACTTAACCTCATCAAAACCATTATACCTTATGTTGAAGAATCCTTGCATTGATCATAATCTCGGCATTAGGCAAGATACAAATTCAAGTCACCAAGGCTTCCATCATCCTTTTAACAGTGTAGTCAGCTGGTAAATCATTTTCAAGTGTTCCTAAATGGAACGCTTCATGGATACTCTTTTCCCAAGTAGTAAAAAATGCTTTCTAGTTTCATATCACTAATAGTGAGACTGCCAGCTTATTCTTAGTGAGAACAATATGAATATTTACCAATTTCATCGCAAATAGAGAATCCTCTTTTCATTACTTAAAATTTGATCCAGTAAGAACCTCAATCACAACGGAATAGCCATTACAGAGAATGTGACTTAGTAATAAGCAACATATGCAATTGGCATCATGTGAGTATTGTGTAACTTGAAAACCTTATAAGTACACATCTCGAGCGCTACAAATATCATCATATAAACATCTTTGGACAGAATACATGACATAAAATTATACACTCTCCACATGACAACGATTATGAGAATATATTTCTTTTACGAATTCATCATCTTTGGGTGTATGAACCACTAGGGTCAATCACTCATCAGCCATATGTTGTATATGCGTTTCTCCATGAATTAACATACAATCACCTTCTTTGAGAGTATGACCACACATTAGAACAAAAGACATCCCATCACAAATGAGACCAATATTTTCAAATCCAATCAAATGTGCCAATTGAATCATTGAAACCATTTCAAAGCAAGGATATAAATTTTATGACTCATGTCTACCTTATACATGTGATTTTAACCCTGATGACATGGGCAATTTGTCATTAAAATCATGTCATGCCAATCACATTGATTCGTTCATTAATACATGTTGAATCTTATACATGTTATTAATGAATCAATACTCTACACAATCTTTATGTGACGATATATATGTGAGGTCACAACGTATTTATGAAACTAGAGAGAAATACATGAAAAATACGTAAAAAAATACCGCCAAAATCCACGGAGTTAGGGTTTCACATGCATTTTCATATCCTTAAGAGCATTAAACATGTAAAATAAACACATCACAGTATAGAGAATTTCCATACGAGCACGGCAGTGTCAACCACGCACCAAACAAACCATCCACGCGCCCTTACACGCTGTCGAAGTGTGCGACGCGTGAGCTGCACGTGCTGGTGTGCTTGAGCCGGTCCGAAAGCTTATTCGACTGATCTGATCGGTTAATGGTTCGATCGACCAGCAATCCAACCGGTCAATGGTCAACTCGATTGAATCGAGTCGAGTCAACCCGATCAAAGGTGGTCAAGTCAACCCGCCAGGCAATGACGTCATACGTCGGCATGACATCATCTATGACATCACCGTTGGCGAGGCGATGGCCGAGTCGGCGAGCTAACGCCAACCCTCACTGAAGGCGATTCATGCGCCCGCGCGTGCGAGCATGTGAAAACACTCGGCGGGGCGTGATGCCGCTCGTCGGAGCCCCCGCAACGCTTGTAGGCACGTGGGGGCACATCCGGCCTCTTCTGGAGGCACACCACCCATCAAAATGCTTGCATCACCGAAAGGAGTGCATATATGTGATCAATATCTACTTTTACCGAACCAAAAATCACGAAAACATGCAAAACAGTCCAAAGGTAAGTCGAATCCGAAATGGTCATAGGCAGCACATTTGGCCTCCGCCAGAGGCATGCCACCCATCGAAACGCTCAACTCGACAAGATGAACCCAAATATGTGATCAAAATCAAGTTTCAATGGATAAAATTTTCAAAACAAGGCAAATTGCTCATGTTCGAGTTCTAGGCTATGAAGGCTCTGATACCAATTGTTGGCTGTCAAAGCGGCATCCCAAAATCAACATAGCTCGAAACTCGAACATATTGAAGGAGACGACGGAGATTTGCGTACTTGATTTGAAATCCATCGTTCTTTATGCGGAATGATGATGATTCGACACTCAGGTTCTTCTCCTCTATAACCCTCGAATCCTGACGCGATGAGGTCGCCACTCAAGGCTTTCTTATGTGAGGTAAAAGTGTGTTCATGGAAGTAGGAGGGTTAAAAGGGGGACCTTAGCGCTATTTCTAGAGTTTTTAGTCAGGCCTTTTCATCTTGGGCCGGGCTCAACTTGGCTCGTACAAACCAAGCTCACATTCAACTATTAAGAAACCTTATGTCTTACCTTATTAGACTAACCCCGTAAAATGGTAAATTATAACCTCAATTAATATTGTCCATATTAGGAAAATTGTTACATGGGATTCTCAAGGTAATGACTAAAGTAGCTAATCCGGCCGTCCCTCCCCACCCAATATGTTTCTAGCAAACCATAAAGAAAGAAGAAAAGAAACTAGACGAATTATTGGTATAATTCCACTAACAAAACCCACGGCGAAAACCGACTGCCAAGCACCCGTGAAACGCGCTTCAAAACAACAGTCAACAGCGAAGACCAGCAACCATGTGTACATCGCACAAAAGGACGACGATCAGGCCGACTTCTCCTTGGAAAAGGAAATTCATGTGATTCGATCAACCAAGTCCAACTTGGACTTTCACTTTTCTTGACCTTGACTTCAACATGAATCAAGGAAAGTGGAGCTTTTCCAGCCTAATGGTGGGGCTTTTGGGACGGTAGGAACCGTCGAATTTTAGCCACGCATTTTCATGGAGGAAATTAGAAGATGGGTTCCAGTTGTTTCAATTATTATTATATTTTTGTTGACTTCCCATTGCTTCCTATTTTCTTGGCTTAACTTAGGATTAGATTAGAGGATTTAAAAAGGCCAAATAAGCACTAATTTGAAAGGGAAACTCTCACAAATCTCATTACGTGGAATTTTTTGAATATGAAGGTTGAAAAAACAAATTAAATACTGAAATATAGATAACCACAAATCACAAGTAGAAAAATATAATCACTAACTAAAAAGAAATCATTAATGATAAATTGGTAGACAAAAAAATTACTTGTTGATTTGAATCTCGTAAATGAAGATATGTAAAGACCTAAAACATGTCAAGATCAATTTTAGGATTACATGAGTCAAAGCTAAAGTTAAAATAAAAAGAAACGATTTTCAATCAAATTCCATATAAATTTATTTTTTGTGTTATTAAGTTTCATTTATTTGCAGAAAATATCCCCCAAATCTTTTCTTTGGTCAGAGAATAATATTCACTATTTTAAATGTTGCAAGTTAAAACTTTTGAGTCTACTTGAATATTCACTACATATTCACCTTAAATATTTTTTTCACCAGTCAAATGAGTCTCTCATTTCCATCTTTTAACACTTGTGGCTGACCGACCAAAAAAAAACACTTGTGGCTGACATTTCACTGTCGGTTTTATGAAATAACAGCACCATTTTCTACCATTTCCCTTTCTTTTATGCCTTGGCCGACTCCAGTAGCAAAGAAAATTATGTGTCCATCCTTCCTTTTCCTTTTTTTCTTTTCAATTTCCATGACAGTAGTCCATGTATTTCACATTACCGATTAATTTAACCACTTCGCTTTGGCCCAGGTTTTATTCAATTGCCTCAAACTCGAGACATAAATTATTCTCTATTTTACCTTCACAGATGCTCTACTTTAAAATATTTTATGAGCACATACATAGTTCTAACAGTCAGTATCATTAGTTTAAAGCATTTTTGTATTGGAAAATTAACTATTACAATATGATATAAAGAGATTCATCAACAAAGTGTACTCGCACCATTACCTCTCATTGGCAAAGTCAATAAGAGAATCAAAGAAAAATTACGTGTTTGCCACATGCTTGCTTAGGACGCGAATGATAACAAATCCTATGAAAATCAATTCCCGGCCAAAAATAGATTTTTCTATTTTTATTCCCTAGATGAGTTCCTGAATAAAAATACGTGTTTGATAATGAAATAAAAATTATGTTCTTAGAACAAAAATTCATTCGACAATGACATAGAATTTCTCCCTATCGGGTGGCCAATGGCCGACTAATAGTGAGGGTAAGCGATGAGAAGAGTTTTTAATTCTCAGTTTGGTTTTAGAAATAGAAAAGTAGAAAATTTTTGGCTTCTCCAAACCTATTTCTGAACTAAAAACTTCTTTTAAAAACTTTTAAAAAAATGAAATTGCATTACTAAATGGATTTCTACTCCAAACCTATTCCCAATAATAAAAAAATAGAAAAACAAATAAACAAAATGGTTATCATACACACCTTTAAAAACAAGAAAAATCAAAGAGTGGTATCTCTCTTCTATGAGCGGTCATACAGTGACAACCTTTGAGGATCTTTAAGGGATGTAAATCTAATCTTTAGTAGGTGTTCTCGTTCCCGCACATCGCAATGCTTTCCCTTCCAAAGAACATCTTAGAGGCTTCCACAAATCAATTTGCATGCATGCTTTCTAAGTTAAACTTCTTCTCTATCATTGCTTGTACATTGAGCACGGCGAACTATATATGCGCCTGTCCAGTGACATGCATCTTGCAATAAGTGACTTCACTCAATTCTCTTCAAAACTCGTTTCTCTATTTTATATCATTGATATGGAGTAGGGGATAATGTCCACGGTGGTGTCCGAACTTTGAAACCGTCCGTTCGCAAAGGGGCAAAGGGTTATAGGTTGCGGAGCACCGAGGGGAACTCGCCCAATTTTGTGTTCAGTAAGGATGTCGCCTTTGACGAGTCTGCTTGGTTTCAGATGAGAAGCCAGAGATCAGTTGCAGAGAAAGAGAGAGAGAGAGAGAGAGAGAGAGAGAGAGATATATAAACATTGCACAAGAACAGGTGGAGTTAGCAAGCAGACACCGGAGATATGCTGGGTGCGAAAGATGCCACGGATTCTGTAGAGTTGCAGAATTCCTCATCGGCTAATAGTTCTGAGGCACGAGATGAATGCAAGGCTAGGCGATGGTCAGCAAAGGTGGATGAATTGTAGCGACAGTCGAATGCAGAAGTACAGATGACAGATTTAGTTACAGAAATAGAAGTGTCAGTTATCGAGATGCAGGGGAAGACTACTGGGATATTGCTAGTAACTAGGAGGAGTTATGTCAAGAAAGCGCTTCAATGTTCGGTTGATGAAATCTACAAGTTCCCCTCTTGCCAACTGCAGTAAATTGTCATTGAGATCGTCACGATGCACTATACGAGTTTGCAGGAATCGTTACGAGACACGGTGGTCTCGTCAAAACTTGAGGCCAGACATTTAGGGACCATGGAAGAAGTGGAAGATGCACCATGGTTGAAGGGTCTCCATTAATTGTTGAGATTCGATGCATACGCTCCATCGATAGAATGGCACTAGGGTCCCACTCTCCAGTGAGAGAGCAGGGTCCAGGTGGCCGCCCCGGGGCCACTTGAAACGACGAGCTAATTCGGTGTTCAGGTGGAGCTACAGGTTTTGTGAGAAAATTAAGTACAGCGAGAACTGATAACTATGGAATAGAGATAATTATGTCCGAAGAGGAGATGACCGTGAAGAAAATTCATCATGTAGAGAATCTTCTGGGCATGGTGACCAACCCTATTCGTCTGAGAAAGCTTAAAGCAGTGCTTGGGCTTCATATACGTGTTAAAAAAAAATCAAATCTAAAAGCCTAGGCTGATAAGTGGAGGGACATCATATGTATATAAAAAGCATATAAACCACATAGTCAAATGACATGGGATATTTCAACAGTCTCTTTCACTCGCAAGTCTAAGTAGGTATGACGTGTGAATTTTGACTTATGAGGTAGATGCACACATCAAATAAATCAGGGTAAAGCCTACATGTGATGTCATAATAGAAAATCCAACTCAAAATCTTAAATTGATAAATGGAGGTAAAATGTATATAAAAAGCATACAAACTACATAGTCAAGTGATGTGAGATATTTCGATAATACTTTTGTGATGATGAGACATAGCTGACGTGGTAGAAGTTTGGACTTCTCACCGAGGTGAATTTATAAGAAATAGCTGGAAGGTTAGACCGGATTTGGTTTGGAACCGACTCAATTTGGCGTTCGAGGCGAGATGCTTCGGAGTGCGCGGGGACAGGCAGCTGCTGTGCGTCCGGCACCTGAGCCGATGCTCACGAATGATGTTCGCCCTCGTCTCGGCAAGGTGAAAAAATAGGATTCACTGACGTCCGACCATATCAAGGCCGAACATTCGAACTCGCCAGAAAGAATTCTCCAAGGAATTCGGACGTCCAGTCGAACGGCTGTCCACCTGTTTTCGTTATAACCTCAACCATAGCTTTAGCCTAGAGAAATCGAGAGAGCAAGATTTTCTTGATTGTGCTCGTGGGCCGACTCAGATCTAATCGAGGTCGGGAAACACTTGAGTGAGTATATGATTTGAGCCCTGTCTTCTCTTCATCTTGATTATAGTCGAGCATGATCTCGTCGATCTCTCCCCATGAAGTAGAGACACCAGATCAAATAACATAAATCCTCTGTGTCTAGTTTATTCCGCGTTTGTTTCTCGCTTGGATTGTTTGGTTTCTTCTGCACTTTCCCCGTTTTGCAGAACGGATTCAACAATGGCCAAGTATGCGGATCCAAAACATTACGATCGAATGACCTATTAAGAACAAGATTTCACGACATGATCTTATCTAACACTAGTTATCAAGACCAATGATACGAGGTCATTGATTGAGTAGACCGAACACTCATAAATGGCAGAGGAGCAATTTTTCAAATTTCTAGGGTAATACTACTCTGTGTGTGATGAAAGATGGTTGATTTCAGAGTAAGTCCATTTCCAACTTTCCATTGATTGTCTTGACTTGGATCCCAATTTCTGGAGAGTATATATGTGGAGATGGAAATTAGATATGAAGGATGATTGGCATAACAACCGGTACACCATAGGTTGGCCCAACCCAGTCCTCTCGTACTAGGGTTGGCTCCTCGCAGTTCTCCCTTTAACACCAACGGTAGATAGGAACCGAACTGTCTCACGACGTTCTAAACCCAACTCACGTACCACTTTGATCGGCGAACAACCGAACCCTTGGGAACCTTTTCACCCAGATATCCCCGATTTTATCATATACCTCGACCATAGTTTGAAGGACCGTTTGTTTCGCAAAAAATATATGATTTCTGGAAAATATCTTTTAGGAAAAATGACTTTATTTTCTAATATTTGGTTGAAACCTGAAAAGTGTTTTTCATTCTTTGGTTAGGAAAATCTAATAGGGAAAATTATCAAAAAATTAGTATTTCTTTAGTTTATAATTATTTTATTTTTTCCTTTTCCTTTTTTTTCTTCTCTCTTTCTTGTCGTTTTTTTTTTTTTCCCAAGTCAAGCTCATCGGCCTCAGGCGAGCTCAACCTTGCAAAATCTAGTGAGACTTGAGCTCATCGACCTTGGGCTATCTCAAGCTTGCCCATGACCAATCGCCGGTCATTGCCGTGGCCGACAACTGGCCAAGGAACCAGCCAAAAAGAAAAAGAAAATAATATAATATATAAAAATAAAAAATAATTGAAAATTCGATTTTTTTAATACTTTCGTAATAAACAAACATTTTAACCCAAGCTCGATTGCTAAGGACCTGTGCACAACCTTTGTGGACCCACAGCTAAGAGTCAGGACCAGAGCTCAAGCATTAAAGACCTAAGCTCGGGTGCTAGAGTAACGAGTACGGGCACTATGGATTTGGGTCCAGCCATCGGAGACAAGGTCCTAATCACCCAGACCAAAGAACCAATGTTGGCATTTATGTACCCAAGTGTAGAGTTTCGAGTCCAAATGTCAATATCTAATAATATTTTGGAAAACATTTTCCCATTTTTTCAAAAAGAAAATCAATTTCTTGAATTTAAATTTTGATAGGAAAATTTTTTTCTTTTAATTAAGTTAACATTTTCCATTAACTCATTTTTCTAAGCAAATCAAAAGCTGGAAAATGAGAAAATGTTCACTCGAAAAAGTTTAACAAACCCTTAGAGTGAGCTTAAGAGAGTCATCTAGATAAAGTGAAAGAGCAAAATTTTCTTGATTGTCACTCGTGGGGCTAACAGCTGCCCACTTGCTATCGCCTATCGACAGCCGGCCACCTGATAAGGAGAAATTCTATATTGTTATGGAATGAATTATTTCATATCAATATCAAACGCATAATTTTGCTTAAAAACTGTCCAATGAATATAAATAAAAAAAAATTGACCAAAAATTGATTTTTGGAATGGGATTTGTTATCATTCGAGACCTAAGCAAGCAAGTGATGAACATGTCATTTTTCTTTGATTCTCTTATCGATTTCGTCAATGAGAAGTAATGGGACGAATACACTGTTGGCGAACATCTCTTTTTATCATATTGTAATGGTTAATTTACCAGTACAAATGCTTTAACTAATAATGCTGACAGTTAGAACAATTTATGTGTTCATAAAATATAAAAAAGTAGAGCATTGTGAAGGTAAAACAAAGCATATATTATGTCTTAAAGTTTGAACCACCGAATAAAACTCAGCCAAAGCGAAGTGGTTCAATTAATCGGTAACATGAAGTACATGGACTCCTATCATGAAAATTGAAATTAAAAAAAAAAAAAAAGAGAGGAAGGATGGGCACATAATTTTCAACCTAGAAAAAAAGGAAGGATGGGCACATGATAAAAATTTTTATACCTAGTTCCCTAAAAAAACCCCAAACTTTAGATTTAGTATTTTATTCCGAAATAGCGAAACTAAAATTTTTAACTTTTTTTTTTTGGTCTAAATCAATTTAAAAAACCTAGAAATTTTGTCATGCACACTTTCCCGCCCCAAATTTTTTTGGTTTTTAAGTCCCAAATTTGACCCAAACATTTTTTTTGTCTCAGAAAAACCCTATACTTTAAGTCTAATTCTAAATCTACTCTAATTTTTTTTCTAAGGGAAAATTGTCAATTTTTACTTTAGTCCAAAATCTACCTCCATTAGTCCTATGTCCAATCATTGTCGCTAGTTGTCCTTGATTTTAATTTCTTAGACAGATTTCATTTTGGACATAATTTTCCATGTCACCTTGTAAATATGAATTTGTTATTGATGTAGATATGTCACATCAAGTTCACACTAGACCACAAGGTTGATTTGAAAAAAAAAATTTGAAAGTTGGTGATTTTTTAAAAATTCAAGGCAGATTTGGGACTAGATCAAAAGTTTGGGGTTTCTCTAAGACTAAAATAAGTTGGGGCAGAATTGGAACTAGACTTAAAATTTGGGGTTTTTTAAGAGAATTAGGCCCATAATTTTCTTTGCTACTGGAGTTGGCCAAGGTATAAAAGAGAAGGTCCGCTTTCCTTGTTTATGTTGAAGTCACGGTCAAGAAAAGGGATAGTCCAAGTTGGACTTGGTTGACCGAATCACACGAATTTCCTTATCCAAGAAGAACTCGGCCTGATCGTCGTGCTTTCGTGCAATATGCATACGCTTGCTGGTCTTCGCTGTTGATCCACCTCTCTAAATGATTAGTCGTTCATGTTAATTGCTCATGTTTGGATGAACACGTTTGAAGTTCGCCTAGACCAACCGAAGCTTCAGAATAATGTTCCTTTATCTAGACTCCCAAGAGAGGATCATGAATGCTAAAAAAGTTCCAAAGTTTTCCTATGTAGGGATTGATTATAAGTAGATATCTAAATAAATATATCATACAAGATTTATAGGATAAATCCTATGCAAGTCAGAAAATTGTACTTGTTGGTCGGGTACAGTCCAAAACATTAAGATTTGCTTGTTTACGCTTTATTCTTTTGAGTTAAGAAATTGTGAAAGTAGGTATGCCATAAGAATCTAATTAAATAAAAGATAATAGTCAATTTGACTATATAAAACATATAGTTTCCTTTGTACTACAATTAACAAGTATAAACACTGGGTTTGGGGAAATAGCCCTACCACCATTTCTTAATACATACATGTACTTTGAGTTGAATATTTTGCTATCATCCTCTTGAACAAGAAAAAAAGGGAGAATATAAATCATAACATATGGGAGGAAAAAAAGAAGGGCAAGAATGATGAGTGGATAGTGGAAGTAGAAAAGAGAGAAGTGACATGGAATTCCTTCGAGGAAAAAGGGAAAAAGTTAGGAAAGTTAGGCAAGTTGAAGCCCCTCTACTTTTGAGCGAAAAGAAAAGTCACTCTACTCTCGGTCCAAACAAAAATAAGTCTCCTGTGTAGGTGTATGGTCAAAGTTTGGTTTATTTTTTGTGTCGTTTTTACACCTCTCTACTTTCTACTTTTTTTTTCCTTATCTATGGAAATTTAATATTTGTTCTTTGACCGAGCAAAAGCATCTATACAACATTTCAAATTAGATCGGAAACGAGCATCATATTCGATTCAAATGGGAATTGGACCGAACCAGCATGGATCGACCTGTTTTAGGCCGGTTCTAGAAGAATCTGATTTGATTTTCAGTTTCACAAACCCAAAACTGGCTAAGGACCAGTTTGGTTGTCACTCCCAAGGCTAGAATCGGCCAAGTATGCGGATCCAAAAATTTACGATCGAATGACCTATTAAGAACAAGATTTCACAACATGATCTTACCTAGCACTAGTTATCAAGATCAAATCCATATTTCCCCTTCCCTTTGGCCCCACGAAATTGACTTGTTAATGAAGTGAATGAACTTGTGTCTGTTGAGTTGGCGCACATAACTGATCTAATCTAAGATTGAGCCTGCTCTTGGGGTGTTATCTTGTAGATTAGCCGTTTCGTTAGATTCGCCTAGTATTTCAAAAGTATTTAATCCATCAAATGGCAAGAGTTCCATGTCACAATAACAACAATGATACGACATCCCATGAATTGGACTGATTGAGGAGACCGAACACTCATAGATGGCAGAGGAGCAAATTTTATTTTTTTCCAAATTTCCAACCTAGATTTGAAAATTGACGCTACAAGTCTTGAGGAACTGGGTGATGGAATAATTAAATATTGAACTATGCATTTATCTAACAGTTTAAATTTTTGGAATAATTCGTAGTGATTTCATGAAATCTCACGTGATATCAAAGCTGAGGTCCTGAATTTGAATCTTTTTATACCTCTATTTGCCTTCCCAATGAAATATTTCAACACTTAACACTAGACAAAAAGACAAGACTAAATGTAATATTAAATCACGTATTTATCAAACAATTTAAACTTTTAAAATAATTGACAATGGTACCATAAAATCTCACATTTGAAACCGAACTAGTTGTCGGTTATGAGACCACCGATTCTGGTTTCACCTCAGTACATTTTCTGGTTTTGGTAGAAATTCTTATAATAAAACATATAAGTTATACTGTTCCACTACACAAACATTTGTTTATATTTATTACCTTCACCAAAAAAAGAAAAACATTTCTTTATAGATTGACGACTCTAGCCTTGGGATTGAGAACCAAATGGGTCCTTAGCCGATTCTAGATTTGTGGTACTCAAAACCAAATCGGATTCTTCTCGAACTGACCTCGAACAAGTCGGTCTACACCGGTTTAGTCAAATGCCCATTTGAAACTCTTACGGTGCTCACTCCTAATCTGAGAAATGTTGTTGACACACTAGGTCAAAGAACCAATATTAAATTTTCATGAAAAAAAAAATACAAAGTACAGAGGTTTCAAAATGTTCTTAAAAAATCAAAATACATTAAATGATGGATTTAACACAAACTTTGACCTTACAAGTGTTTCAAAAATCTTCTCAGAAAAGTAGTGTGGCTTTTCTTTTTAGGTAAAAGTCACAAAAAATATCAAACTTTGCTAATGTGACATATTTATCTCAATTGTTTTTTGATAGAATTTATCTCAGTTTTTTTTTTACACCAAAAACCCCAAATTTGTATCCGTATAACATATTTACCCCAAACTTGTACAGTGTGACACATTTATCCTAAAGTTTTTTTTTAACACCAAAAATCCCAAATCTTGTGTCTGTTATCCTGAGTTTAAGATTTTTTGTGTCAAAAAATTGGGTTAAATATATCAGTTTAAGCTTCAGGTTTTAAGTTGAAGTAAATATATCATAATTGATAAAATTTAGGGTTTTCGGTAACGTTGTTTCCTTTCTTTTTTGTTTGGACCGAGAGTAGAGTGACTTTCCTTTTCGGTCGAAGGTAGAGGGCTTTAACTGCCTAACTTTCATAACTTTTTCCCTTTTTTTCCTGGGAGGAGTTCCATGTCACTCCTCTCTTTTCTACTTCACTCTCTGCTCATCATCCTTGCTTTTTTTCTCCCCTATTTTATGATTTATTCTCCCCCTTTTTATTGTTCAAGGCGATGATAGCAAGCTATTTAACTCAAAGTACATGTATGTATTAAGAAATGATAGTAGTGCTACTTCCCCAAACCCTATGTATTTATATTTGTTAATTGTAGTACAAAGAAAACTATACATTTTATATAGTCAAATTGACTATTATTTTTTATTTAATTCGAATCTTGTGGCATACCTATTTTGACAATTTCCTAACTCAAAAGACCTATAGTGTAAACAAGCATATCATTACGTTTTGGACTATACTAACCAACGAATACAATTTTATGACTTGCTTAGGATTTATCCTACATATATTGAAGGATATATTGATTTAGATATCTACTTATAATCAATCCCTATGTAGCAAAACTTCAGAACTTGTTTAGCATTTACAAACCTCTCTTGAAAGTCTGGATAAATCTTCAGTTGGTCTAGGCGAACTTCAAATGTGTTCATCCAAACACGAGCAATTAACATGAACAATTAATAATTTAGAGAGGTGGATCAATTGAGATTTGCGAAAATTGATTTCGACAACACCTGGTCCATCATATCGATAAAGAAAAATTAATATAAAAACGACTTGTGGACGAAAGTTTCCTGGAGTCTCTCGGCGGGGTACAGCCTAGAAACCCTATTATTGACCAGATGACTCGTTTCCCACCCAAGTGAAAAAAGGGTCGAAATCCATGGATCTGCTCCAACCACTAGACAAGGGAGAATAAACAAAGGGAAAAAAATCAGCTCTTACCCCTAAGCATCTTAACCCACCGAATGATATAGGGTCATCTTTGGAAATCCAGCCCTTTAAGATCAACAAGGGTTTATTATACTAGAACATAATCCTCCCCACAAGATCTCATGCGATTTCCCAAGATGCACTCCATGCCTCCATTCTCGCGATTATAATAGTGAAAGTAAGATCTGGGTGGGGGAATATTCTCTCGCAAAGTACTTTGAGGGATAAGAACTCCTTCCTCATAATGCAAATAACACAGGCTTACATGCGACAGGTAATGCCATAGGCACAAGTTGTCCACACAGGAAGTAGCATCAAAGTCTGACATGTCAAGAATTATCACCCTAACTTTCCCTTTTAGATCTATTTTATGCTGACTCTTGGGAGGCCGTCCTTCCTTCAATTTTTCCTTGGTTCTTGACTATATGAGAAAAGGAACGAGTTCTATTGTTTCTGGCCACAAAAAAGAGAAAAAAAAATAAGCAAACACATCAAATCCATCCGTGCACATCATTATCATCATTAGTGGTTTTTGATCTCTCTCATTTTAAAAGCCAGCTCAAAATATGAGACTTTCTCTCACATTTATAAATCAACTATCTACATCACAACCTCCGTAATCTCTCCCTTACGGGACTTGAGTGGGAGCCGCAACAACATGTAACTCTCCCATCCCAACTTGTTAGCAAATAGGCTCTGATATAAGTATTAGATGGTCTTGGACCTCTTTCACTCCCAAAACCTAAATTTAAACAATAAGGTTTTTCTCACACTTATAAACCAGTCGTCAATCCCTTCAATGACCGCTAGGACAACCTCAACACACATTTACATATAAGAATTCATATTTTTAACGTATTAAACATGTTGTATCCTATCTTGATTGCAAAAGATACGCCGTGCTTAATAAACAAGTTGTTATCCAATCATACTTTAAATTTGATATGAGATAGTTGTAAACACGAATCGTCACTCATGTTCTATCAACATGGCTTAGTTTAGTAGATTGGAAATGAAATCATTCATATGTGGGCTAGGCACTATCAGAATTATGCAATCTTATGCTGGATCTTGGATTTCGATTCTAGGGAATATATTACTTCCTGTCTACGAGGCATTGAGGAGACTAGGCCATTTAATACTCCATTGTCTCTAAATGGGTTCTCAGTTATGGAGTTAAAGAAAAATGAAGTATGATTAGCCATCCACCACCGCTTATATAAACCCTACAAAGACCTCCCTCTTTATCACTCGAACTTCAACTCTCTCCCTCTCTCTCTCTCTCTCTCAAGAACCGATCTTGCTCTCTGAGAAATGGGTGCTTCCACACCACCTTCTTCTTTTAGCTGCGAAATCAGAATCGCTGAAGCCAAGAACACGGACCTTGTCCAGCCCTCGGACGCGGTCTTTGTCAGGCTCTACCTCTCTGCAGGGAACAGCAACCAAAAGATTCAGCTAAACACGCGGGAGCTTGCGTCGCCATCGAGCTCCAGCTTGCGTTGGAACGAGTCCTTCTCCTTGGAATGCACCGGGAGTGAGGACTCCATGAAATCCCTGACCCAAGCAAGCGTCGTCTTCGAGCTCCGGACGCGGAGCAGATCCTCCATCCTCGGTCCCATTGGACGCCGATCCAAAGTCGTGGGCAGGGCCGAAATTCCATGGAAAACCGTCCTGGAGTCTCCAGGAATGGAGGTGGAGACGTGGGCGAGGATGGCTCCGCCGTCAAGAAGACGTCTTTCCGAGGACGGGAAGCCTCCGTCGGTGAGGATAGCGATGAGGTTGAGGGCTGCAGACATGGCGAACGTGGACGGGAGGGAGAGAACGAGAGAGGCGAGGTTGAAGAAGACGGAGAAGTGCGAATGCGATGGCTGTGGCCTTGGCTTTTGCAGTCGCGAAGATTACGATGTATTTGCATTAGCGGCTGCTTTCGAGGCCTTTTAGGTGGTTCATTCACTTGGTTGAAAAATTATCATCGAATTTATTGATTTTTAGTGCTTTTTTACTCCATTTTTGTCGACTTTAATTTTTCAAATTTGGTGAATTCCTAGTCCTATGGTTGATTACATGTGAAATTGCACATTCAAAGATATGATGGCTCCTCGAAATTACAGAAAAGTTCCTGGTAATTCGATTGTGTGCTTTTTTTATTTTTCAAGTGTACTAGAAAAATGAGCAAGATTTACATTGCATTGCACCAAAGGAATAATAGCATCTGCATATGTATATAAGCAATTCATTGTGATTGTTGTATAAAGCATTTTAACCAACCTTTATATGGTCGACAGATGATTCATTTGTCTTATCAACGAAAAGAGTAAAAGGTATTGGAAATTCATTTAGAGAAATGTCGAAAATACAGAGGAAAATATGGTTCCTTTCGAAGTATTTTAATCAAATTATATTTTTGGCAACTTAATCAATTGAGCTGAATAACCAATTTAGTCCATTTACGCTCAATTACTCAACCAACTCTTCAAGTTTTTAGACTATATGAATATGACATTCTTCCTTCTTTAGCTTCGACATGAAGAAACCTCCGGGCTGTCAAGTTTCAAGTAGCAAAATCTTTTTCCTGCCGACACTGAGATACAAACTGTGCGTGAACAATAGAAGACACATGAATCCTAAGAACCCGGCAATCGCTTTTTACAAATGTTCGTGATTACGATCATTAAGATCGACCATCAGACAGGCAGAATTCAACCAAAGATCGCTGGATCTCGGACAAGCTGATCGATTGTGCTTTGCCATCTCGGCTAGAGAGAGATTCCCCTGCCTTCGAGGTAAGAAAAATCTAAAAAAATTCTATCAGCACATTTCACTTTCGCTGAGACGTTGCCAATGGATTTTTACCCTTTTCAAATCCACCAACCAGACTTTATCGCCATGCTCTAGAATCTGGTCGTTTATCTCTGCAACCTTTCCAACAAGTGCTTACTAATTATCAAGAAGAAATGGCACATGTCTAATGAAAAGTTCGATACAATTGTGCACATTCACGAGCATGAACAACAAAGCAAAATGAAAAATAGGACGTAACTTCATTCATTCCACTAGAACTTTCAGCAAATTCTGCCAACCCTACAAGAACATAATCAAAAGGAGACTACGAAACCAAGCAACTAAACCAGGAAAAACCAGATAGAGCATAATAAAGCTACTGCATCCACATATACAAGCAACTCTCTGTTACAATAGATAAAAGGAATTCCAAGATGTGACTGCATATGCCTCTCCACGCTATTAAATCTGGAGAAGATCGAAATAAACACCCATCAGAACACATCAACAGCCATGAACAGCAGAGAGATACCTTGTAAAAATCTGATAATTCATGATTCACACCAAAGGATTCAAATCGATTCATGTGGTGCATGCCAAAATAATGTGATTCAGATATCCATTCAATTCATTTCATGATTTAACCACGATGCACCATTCCATCCAATTCAAATAAATTTCTAGCATGATTTGGTTCAAGTCAAACAACTTAAAATGAACCTAAAATGCATAATTCTACATTCTAATTGAGCTATGAATGAAATTCAAGCAAGTCAAGCTGGATGATACACTAGAACATGTGCAATAGTCCCATAACTCTTCCTATATCGAGGCAACTATTCTCCCTTGTCTTATTGACCACAAATACCTTTATAGTCAACCTCGAGAATTTTCAAAGATTGAAAGACAAAGTAAGCTCTAGAGGTCTAAGCTTCGGAATCAATTGGTTAGCACAAGAAACCAAAACAACTATATCCCTATGATTAAGCATGATGAAAACACACATGAACAAAATTCAAAAGGAGTTCAACATCACAGAGATAAATTCTAATTAATTACGGTAAAAAACACCCATTTAGGTGTCCATAGAAAACAAATTAGAGCTATAGCCCAAGGTCTTCCATTAGCTAAGTAGGATAAATACACCAACATCCAAAAGAAAATAACCTAGATATCAATGAAGATTAATGCTTCATTTTCATTGATTTTAGATCTTCTTCCCAGATCTTAGATATGTCCCTTCATCATTGCAAGTTACTGCTTCTATTGAATTCAACCCCACATTCAAAAAAAAAGCTTCATACCTATTCGTCATTCAGTTATGATTGTAAATCCTCCCAGAACTCCAAATGGGCCAAATCCCAATCAAGCAACCGTAGTAGTATTCTCTACAAGGACTTCTTGTTGTTTGTGAGAGGGACCATTAGTTGTGCCGGCATTCTTAGATTCTGCTCCTTCCTTGTATGCAGCTTCATGGACACCAAGGGCCGCGCGACCAGATGGATCAAGATTCTTTGACCATGCTGCATCCCATTCAACTGCTTTTGCAGTACTGCAAGCCACACTAGGACCCCCAGGAACGGTAGATCTTGCAGCATTCTGCTCAGAAGCAGGGATAATCAGTTGATCTTTAGGATAAGCTGAGTAAAGAAAGCAATAAATTGAAAATGCAGAGATCTGTCAAGCAAGTCTGATCCACTTTTCAACACATCTCACCTTGCTAAAAGGAAATTCCAACCCAATAAGCATGGAATATAATTTTGGTCCTAATGACTGCTATTCTAGAAAAGAGTGTTATCAATGACAGAATAGGCTACCTTCATATCATGTAGTCATTCACTGAAAAGTGGATCTATGGATGGACTCATCATCACAGTTTGTTAATTTCCATGGATGCAAAAGTTAGGTCCAGAAGAGAAAGCTTCAGAGTGAACATCTAGTTTCTCTAGTCACTTAAATCCAGATTCACGCTCATTGGAATACAAGACTAGGAGAAATCCCTACAGAGGACAATTTTAAGGATTTTTTGTGTGAGAAGTCCAACATATCCAAATTACATCACTTCTCATTCCATGGTAAGCTATGCTGATTACCATTTAGCTTCTAAAGGACCCTATACGACAGCATTATATGCAGCAACTTGAAAAATTAGAAAAACCCAAAAAAAAAATTTACAGTTGTGAGGGGACCCCATAACCCTCATAGACATAATCACTATAATTCCAGACCAGCATGCTCTGTGAGAGAGAGAGAATCCAACTAACACACCAACCACTATTAAAGAAAACACAAAACTCACCTTAGGAAAGAACTTTTCAAAGATAGCTCTATAGTAATATGCCTCTTTGGTTGTAGGAGTGTTTTCCGGATAGACAAAGCTTGCATTCATTAACATTGCATCAGTAACCTGGCACGGGTTGATTAAAACATAAAATTTGTGAGAAATAAGCATTACTAGTGTTCTCAGATTCATGGAATAGATCCATTCGAACCAACACAATCAACATACATTGTATATATACTACTGGATACTTGAATGCCATTATGTACATTCTAAAACCCATACTCATCATACTTTACAAAAGCATCTAGGAGTTATATGATGTCATACTTGATTATTAGCATGGTCCTTCAAGCCATCAATCCAACTGTATCCCACTCCATCACTAAATTGTTCCTTCTGCCTGTACAGTATATGCTGGAACCAAAATAAACCACATGAATATGGATCAACAACAGAAAATCTCAACCGAAACTGAAACATGAGATAATGTATCCTTTAGATAATTATCCAGACAATGTAGATGTCTGAGCATGTGGATCAAATGACAGTATGCAGGTGACTGGTCAGCTGTTCAAACAAAGAGAAAGCTTCATACCTTTGGTAGATAAGGCTTCTGATCATCATCAAATGCATTGCGTAGGATCCACTTCTCAATCCTCCCAAGATCAGGTCTCACCTACATTCAGCAGGATCAGTAAAGACATCAAATTTAACACAAACTTCAGAAAACAGATCCCAGCATTGATTCTAATCGATTAACAACAATTTCCAACCCTCCAACATTTATTCCAAAAGACCAGACAGCCCATTAGGCAAGTTCTGAATAGAATTTGATGCTCTCTATCATGCCCTTAGAATTTTTTTTTTTTTTTTTTTTTTTTTGGGGGGGTGGGGGGAGATGGCAAGAAAAAGGAGAATACATGGAAAGAAGAGAAGAAATCTGCTACACTCCAAATCTCCTTAAGCGAAAAACTGATCATGACACAAAATTGCAGTCGCCATAAACTAACCATGCAGCCAACCACTAAGTTTCTTTTATATTCCAATCACAGAAAAGTTCCAAGCTTTCTCTAATTATATGTGTAAAGTACATTGACAGAGTCGAAGTTACCCACCATTTTCCATTCAGGATCTATACTCATTGCTACGTCTAAGAATTCTTTATCCAGAAAAGGCACACGAGCCTCAACACCCCAAGCTGAAGTTGATTTGTTGGCCCTCAAGCAGTCATAAAGATGAAGAGCTTTGATCTGTTAAAAACAAAAAAGTGAACAATGACTATTATCAGTGGAACTCAGCGCAAGAGAGCTATGATATCCCCTCTCAAGTTAGCCATACAAAAAGGAGATGTGGACATCCCCCTCAGACAATTAAAACACCTTTCTACAAGTTTCTTCGTGAAGTTCCTTCTTGTTAGGTGCCTTGTGGAAATATAAGTAACCTCCAAATATTTCATCTGAACCTTCCCCTGAAATCACCATCTTCACTCCCAACGACTTAATTTTTCGAGAAATCAGGAACATTGGAGTGCTCGCCCTAATGGTAGTCACATCATATGTTTCAATATGATATATAACTTCCTCAAGTGCATCTATGCCTTCCTGGTTTGAGGAAAAAGAGACTATCAATAGGTATCAATAATAACTATAAAAATAGACATGCATCTTCTCTTAGCTAGAAAGAAAAACAAACCTGAACGGTGAAGTGAAATTCATGGTGACGAGTTCCAAGATAATCTGCTACCTCTCTTGCAGCTTTTAGATCGGGAGAACCCTGGCCAACAGTTTAAAGAAGAATAAGAACAAAATAAATCATAACAGAGATTCACTGACATCAACATCAGAATCATGACTGTATATGTTGCACAAACAAGAGAAATCAACAGTTCTGTACTCCTATCAGTTGACTATAATGAATTGACAAATTATATTCAAAGATATAAAGGTCCTAAACCATTAAAGTTGGCAAACGTTAATCTATAACCCAAGATATATTCTTCGATCCGGCAAATTCCTGACAAACCCAAATCGACAATGCAGATGAAAACTCTTTTCTTTAACTTTTCCTCCTTTTATGTCCATAATCAATTGTACTATGTCTCAAGTAACAGTCAACAACTTCGACCATAATTTTCCAATCTTAATGGCTAAGCCAGCCAAATGTAACCACTCTCTGTAACTGATGTCTGCAATTATTATAATGTGATTCTTTTGCCTCAAGATTTTTTTGTCCTTCCTTAAGAGAAAAGATTATCAGTCTTATAATGGAGCCACTGTTCCTTTTTTCTAGACCAGTATCTGTCTATCAATATATAACATGATAATTATTTATTAAAAGATAACATTTCCCAAAATTTACAACATTTCGTACTCCATAGGCTAATGGCACTGTAATTTTCTCAGCAGTAACCTTTTAACATCAAAATCAGTAAGTACTTATAGCATAGCTATTAGAGGCCAATATATGAATATCTGCTAAGGAAACCATATCACAATAAAACCCAGTTAAAATTACCCAAAATGGCACTTTACTCGAAAGCTTCATCAGCAATTGGAACACTTAAGGAAATTATTAAGCATGAGATCACAAGAAAAGTCATGGAAACACCTTCAAACCAATGCAAAAGGTGTGTAACTTTGAGCCCCACTGACACGCAGCTTCAGAGTCTGCCAAATGGCGAGAAGCTACAGAAGCAACCAAAGATGAGTCCAGACCTCCAGACAGAAGAACACCAAACGGTACATCAGTCATTAGTCTCTTGGTGACAGCCTGCATAAGATGACGAGAAAAACCGCTCAAGAAATTAAACACTTTAGAAATTACTCAAGACAATCCAAATGTAGCGAGGTTTGGCAATCGTTCAAAAGATTTTCCACAAACTTCAAGATATAACCCACTGGAAAACGTTCAGGATAATTGAAATAATTGTCTATTCTTTACTGAGATTAGTGAAAAACCAGGACATTGCTCCTTTTTACATGACAGGACATGTTAGTATCTGACTTTGATCCTCTATTTTTAGGCTAGATGCCACTTCTTGTTGTTCTTCTTCTAATTTGAATGCTATGCTGTGGGTTTTCTTCTGGCTTGAGTGATGGAGAAGTTAACTTTGGCATGTGCTTCTAACATGTAGAACTTCTAACTCAGCTTACCAAACTAATTCTAAATTGTCATTGCAAATGCAATACCACCCAATATTGACTGGAGCATCTCACCAAGAGTTCCAACAGGGTTTCTCTACTTCTTTAGTTAATCTATTCCTCCAAATTAAGCTTCATTCAGCATCTTTCTACATTAATTCAGTAGCACCTCTCTCAAAACTTAGTCACTAAAACCAGATGATCATCAAATCTGATAAAAAGCGGGTCACTACCTTCTGGTTTCCCTCTCACCACTCCCTCCCCTTTTTTGTTGTTCTTCATGCTCAATATGTTGCCCTTTCAAGTTTTACAGACACAGAATAAAACAACTTGACCATTATTGGAAGTGGCACAATGGAAATATAGGTGATCCCAATGCCCGATCAGTAGAATCAGAAATTACCCTGTTCGGAGCTCTGCTGTGGCTGACCAAGCTGGCAGCTCTCTAATAAAGACTTATGGTATGTCCAATTGAAGAAGCTCATATTGTAATATAACTAAACCCATATATACGTGACAAGCACCATCACTACACCATATTGTGTAATGGTATTCATATTAACTTTTTATAATTTGCATTGAGAAACAGAGAGGAAACATGCCCACTAGCTCCACTGAATTTTAAAAATATTACTCCAGGCAATATAAATAATATGATCATCCACGGTCATAGATACTGAGATACACGAGAAGCATGCGACAATAGGCATCAGAAACAATTCATGTACCTTTACCAAAGCATCAGCTAGAAGTGATATATGACTGGACGTTCAACCGACATAACTACGGCCAAAAAATAAATAAGACTACTTTGCAGATAAAGTTCCTTTGAGCTATCAAGCATCAACAGGAAAAGGACTTTCGGAATGTTTTTCTTTATAATCATGAATACTAGATTAAGAGAAGTCCAAAAGTACCTTCTCAAAAGCTGCACGAAGAACAAGGGGATCGTAGGGACCGGAAGGTACTTGCTCTGTGTACCATGGAGGGTTATACCACCTTCTAAGACCACCTGCAAAATCGCCACTTTAGATTGGACAGAAAAAATTGTAATAAAAACATTACAACTACCTAAAAAGAGTAATTTAGAAAGTACAAGATTGATACAGATGGTCAAATTTCAAGGATTAGTTTTCACAACTGCATCTTTGCATATTAAAACTGACTCAAGGCCTTGATATCTAATTACTCACCTCATCTAGATGAGTTAACAATAGCAAGAAACTTGATAATCAAACATAAAAAAAAGCTTTCCATTCCATTCAGAATACTTAATCTACGGAGGCTTTTCATATTTAAGCCCCGGGAAACACTGCAGAGAATTAAAAAAAGTTTACAAGGACCCCCTCAAATCAGATAACATATACCTATAAGCTTAATAAACCTAACCAACAAGAAAAGTAATACATGACCCGAACCTTGTTTGCTAGAGTATATATGGCCTGGAAGGAAAGACACAAATCTTTCACAGTCATCGCTCAAAGCTTTCATTTCTGAGGCAAACCAGACTGATCCTGCAAAGATGCTTAAAACATAATCAATCTAGAAATCACTGGTACTTGTCCAATAAAGCCAAAAGCTAGAAACACGTGAAATTGAAGCATTAGCTAAGAATTAGCTAATACATTCCTAAAGTTCTTTGAATCTGTAATACCTAGAAGGAAATTATCTCATTTCATATGGCCGTAAGATGTTCGTCATCTAATAGTTCCCTATTAAAGTATGTACATCCCAGTCAAAGCACATACCATCAAGTCCCCAACCCACATAAAGTGGTGTTATTCCAATGGCATCCCGGGCTGCAATAAAGCTGTTGTCACGGGTGTCAAGAAGTACAAAGGAGAACATGCCATCCAACATATCCACAAACTCTTCTCCATATTCTTCATACTACAAAAGGAGGAAGAAGAAAACATTTATATTCAAATTATTAAACAGTATAGAAAAGCCAAGAGGAAAATCTGGCTCCAAAGCAGATCAATTTGGTCCTTCATGCGCCATTACAAAGTTAGAGTATCCAGAAGAATCCACTGAGTACATACATTTAGAATAAGATTCCAAGAAACTTCAAATCCAGATTAACTATGTTCAACCTACAAAGAAGAATCAAGGGAACAAACCCGATGGCTGGGCACACATCTATTTCAAAAAGCCATTTGAGCAATTGTAACTTGGAATATAGTACAACATGCTGGTCCTCCTTAAAGAATCAAAACCACTATAATTACCAAAGAATTCCTCAGTCACTTACCAGATGAGCAATGACTTCGCAGTCACTTCCAGTGCGGAACTGATGATTCTTCAGCTTTTCTCTCAATGCTCTATGGTTGTAGATCTCCCCATTAACCTGAAATGTTTACCTCTGTCAGTCATTTCTATGGTTCCAACGTGATTTAGCACGAGAAACATTAAACAGAAGAAAATTCGTCAACGAATATGAACTCCCTCTAGCAAGATGTTCCATGGAAAAAGAAAAACTAGAAGCAACAGCACAATGTTAAAACGGACAAATGCATAAGTAAAAGCCTGTGCAATAAAGATAAGGAACAGATGCTCAATATATTTGATGAAGAGAAACATTGAACCGATCCTAGACATGAAGCTAAAGTTAGAAATATACATTATGTGTAAAAAAAAGCAGGGGAATTAAGAACAACCATCCAACGTCCATTATCACCCATCTGCAAAAGTTTCCTTGGCACCATCGGAATGAGAGTAAAGAGCAGACACCATGGCAAACAAAAACCATACATTGAGTCATAGTAGACTAAAAGAAGAATTCCAATGCATTTGCTTTCATTCTAACTTGAAACTTGCTAAGGCCGTTCTAACTCGTCGAAGAGCAATTTTAACGCATTTGCTCTCATTCTAGCGCTAGTAACCGAATCGACATTCCTCCTCAACTGATTCACTAGATAAAGACAATCATCCCCACGATTTAAACCGTACCGTGACGACAACAGTCTTATCCTCGTTGTAAAGGGGCTGATCTCCCGAAGTGGGATCCACGATGGCCAACCGCTGGTGCGCAAGGTAGCAATCCCCATTGCAGTGCAACCCGCTCCAATCAGGACCTCTATGCCGCAGCCTACACACGCCATTTCAACCCGCCAGAACGAGCCAATCAGTCAAAAAGATTCTACCCACATTCAAGAGATTCCAATCCGAAAGCAGAGCAAACCATGTCCACCCAAAAAAGGATGCTTTTATCAATCATGCTCCAGAAAAAAAAAAAAAAAAAAAAAAAAGCTTAAAAACGCAAAGGTAAAACGCCCCAAATACATGCGAGTTCGTGATTCGACGGAGATGGGTAACGGGTAAAGCAGCAAAAACAGAGCTTGTGCCAAAACTGAGACGAATTCAATGGCCATGGCAGCGCCATTGCTAGAGCAAACCGAACCCAACCCAACCCAACCGAAACGAAACCAACCTGCGGGAGAGCTCGATGATGCGCGAGCGCTTGGCCTGCGAGTTGTCAATGCAACCGAAGACGGCGAGTATTCCGCACATGGCGTCTCCCCCCTCTCTCTCTCTCTCTAGATTGCAGAGGAGGAAGAGGAAGGAGGAAGAAGGAGGAGGAGGTGGCGACAGAGGAGGCTGGCTGAGTTGGATGCGTTTGCCTTTTCTTCCTTATATAAATATAGATTCGATCAGGGCCGTTAGATTCCGACAACTTTTCAAAGATTCTCAGTCTCTCTTTCTGTGATCATTACTAGGGTTTTGCAGAAATCCAGTCGAGCGGACCCCTTGATTTAGATTCAGACATGTCTGTAATAGTAACATGGGAAAATGAAATAAGATTTTTTAATTTTGACCCAATACGAAGTATGATTTCTAAATTTTTAATTTATTTGATCCCGTTTCATGAACTTTTGGTTCATATTCAATTTAATCTTTAAATTATATAAAATATTTAATGTTGTCATTGAATTTGAATTAATTGGAAGATAATATGTAGTTCAAGGACTATATTGAATATGTATAAAAAGTCTATGGATTAAAGCAAACAAATTAAAATTCAAAGACATTACACGTTGAGTTAAAGTTCAAAAACTATAACAATCATACTATGTATTTGGCAAAAATTCAAAAATCATGTATTATTTAATCCCTAATAAGATTATGGATTAGTGAGGATCAAGTAATTTATCCCATGTTTGGTGCACCACATTTCACCGACCCTATGGTGTCAAGCTCAAATGGATCAAGAGTTCAGGCATGTTCGAGTAGCATAATGCTTTATGTGTTTGCGTGTAGTTTAGTGTTCATTTTGTGGATATCTACATTGAGAATCATTCAAACCTTTGTTTCTTAAGGTTATGCAAAAGTAAATATCGATCATGCCTTTTTCTAAAGATCAATCAATTACAGTGGAGGAGGAAAAAGGAGGAGGAGGCGGCATAATATGAATATCTATGTATACTTTTCCCTAATATGAATATTCATATAGGAAAATGAAAAGAAATCTCTTCTAAAAGAGATTGATATATAATGTATTTTCTAGTATATTGTGTATTTCCCAATATAAGCATAGTTATCGTGCGCATGCCGTAGTCTTTTTAGTTAGACTAAAGTGACATGACATGGTTACTCTCGCATTCCAAGTAAGGTGATACTTAATATATCGTGTAGATTTCATTCTTTTTCCAACAACTTTTGGATTTAATTATTTTTGTCAAACATGTATGGATTGAATTTTTACTTTATTTATTTATTTTTGTCATTTAGCTTTTGGATTTGATTAGGGTTGGGAAAGATAGTTTTCAAAAAGACGGAATTCAAAGTCTATGGGCAAATAACATGACTACATACATCTCATTCTCATTAAATGTTTCCCAACTACATCAACTTGGAATTCGCTTCCTTAATTACATAATTTATTTCCTTTTATCTTTCTTTGTTATTTTTTTTCCCAATTTTGGCTTGATCATGTACAGCCATCGATTTGGTAACGAAAAAAAAAAAAAAAAAAAAAGGAGATGAGTACCTCTGATTTCCTCACTTTATTTCTTACCGAAAGTCTTGGACAAAGCCAAATAAATGCTACAAATGAAGATATTTTATTACTACGATGTCATCTCGCCGAATTGATTGCATGACCATTAAAAAAAAGAAAACCCTAATTTGTGATTCCTTTGAAATGATCGTTTTATCTATTGCTTTAAAAGCATAAAATTGTTAATTTACGAGTTAATATCATAAAAAATCACAAACTGGTATACCCATAACAAATATATCCAAAATTAATTTGTGGCCCCGAAAATTGTAAAATAGTATACATTTGATAATTTTACCGTCCGTTAATTTTCGTTAAATTTACCGCCAAATTACTGAGTTAACTGATACATGGCAGTTTAGTTTTGGGTTTTGGATTTTGGGTTTTACCCTCCATTTGTTACAAGTGTTCCGATTTGTAATTTTTCATCGTATTAACTCAATTTAATGAAACTAACGAAGTGTAAATTTATCACAAATATTGAAATTTTTTATAGTCAAAAAATTACTTTGAATTAAATTTGTCAAATGTGTATCGATTTCGAGTTTTTTATGATCAAAAAATTAATTTTAAATAAATTTATAATAAATAGATCAGTTTGAGATTATCCGTGCTATTAATCCTTAATTTATTAAAGATGAGTCAAGAATACCTTTAAAAAAAAAATTTTGGTGCTGTCCTTTAAAAATTATTATTGATAAGTAATTAGACCCAAAAAAAAAAAATCAGCTCGGTACAATTCCAAATAAATTTTTAAATGAAGAAAAAGAAGAGGCTTGGCTTTTTTCTGACCTTTCGCTGCGAGACTTGATGGCGGATCCGGACTTCGAGTTTTGAGCGCACACTGCATCGGCAAAAGCGCAAGACATGTCTTTGTCCCTTTTGTCCTGATCCGGCGCTTCACCTACCCTCACCACGCGCAGTCCCGCACGGAGACCCCGCAGAAATTAATATTTTATTTACCTGTAAATTGTTACATTTTAATATGAATTAATGCCACGAAAAAAAGTACGACAAAACTGACACATTAATAAATTTATTTCATATTAATTTTTTTGATCGTTAAAAATTTCAAATCACCCCATTAGTTTCCATTAAATTTATTATCAAAGTGTTGACACGCGTTGATTGACAAGTATATTAATTTAGGGTGACTTTGTTTATCATATGTGTATCAATTTATGATTTTTATATGATATTAATTTAATTTAACAGAAACTAACGAAAAGTAGATTAGTTATAAATGAATCGTTTTGGTGTTTTTGATAGTAAAAAAATTAATTTAGATTAAATTTATCATAAATATATCAATTTGAGGTTTTTCGTGGTCAAAAAATTAGTATAACATATACTTGTTACGAGTTTACGGAACGTGCGATTTTGGGTGTTTTTGTGGTACAAAAATTAGTTTAAAGTAACCACCGCCGCAGCGGCGCGGGTGGCTCCGGGCTCTCCCCTTCATCCCGAGGCGTCGTTAGGAATTCTTATCCGGAGTACTTATGGTGGTGGGTCCTGCAGCCGCTCCCAGGGTTTTCTTCGCCATTTGTCGACTTACGAGGTTCCCTGGATTACCCAGAAAAAAAAATTAGTTTAGAGTACCACCGCCCTCAGCGGCACAGCTAGCTTGGGCTCTCTCCCCCTCACGAAGGGGAGAAGTTCGAATCCCAGAGGCGTCGTTAGGGATTCTTACCCGAGATCTTGTGGTGGTGGGTCCCCGAGTCGCTCCCCAGGGTTTGCTCGTCAGGTTTGTCGAACTACGGGAATCCCCTGGGTTACAAAAAAAAAAATAGTTTAGAGTAATGTAAATATTGAGCGAGGGATTTTAGTGATATAACTTTTATTTTTGTTAACTATTAATACTTTTAAGGGAAATTTTCTTTTACTATGACTAATCCGTATTTTCTAATTGCACAACTTGCTCACATAATTACAAAAAATTCCCCTATCAATACCGTTTCGAACTCGTAGAATTTCTAACTTTTGCCTAAGATTGGAAAAGTCAAATGGTCGACTAAAAATTTGACGAAAGCACTAACTTTACGACTACAACTAGTTGGGTTGGGGGCCCCCGGGGGCGGGTCTGAGTTGCGGGGGGGCGAGAATGGGCCTGGCTGGTCGGGCCTTTACCGAATCTTTAACCCGGACAGAAACAAGGCCACTTGACCCAGACCCATTACCGAAACAAAATCATGGGCCCTCAGACTCATAGCCCAATGCTGTACAAGCCCGGCCCATCTATCCCCTCCACGTCATCGTGTTTGTCATGCTCAAAAACCCCCAACCAGGATGTCCCAAAAACCCGACCCAACCTGAACATGACCCCAACATGAACCGAACATAGAACATGTTGAGTACATGTTTCGGATTTTAATATTATTCAGATAACGATTACAAAACAAGCAAATAAGCATGTTTTGGGTCAGAATATTATTCAGCCCGGAATACATTATTGACTCCAAATAATGGAATAAACACGTTCTCTCATCTCATACAAACAATCCTCATCCAAGGCCAAACACACCAGCAAGGTGTCTCCTGACCCGACCCGACCTAAACATGACCCAAACATGAACTGAACACAGAAAAAAGTTGAATACATGTTTTGGATTTTAATGTTGTTCGGATAACGATTATAAAACAAGTAAATAAACACGTTTCGGGTCAGGTTAGGGTCGGAACATTATTCGGCCATTATTGACTCCAAATAATGAAACAAACACATTCTCTTATCTCACCTAAACACTCTTCATCACATGTCAACATCGACTTCGCCTTCTCTTCTAGTCAACTCCGCTGCCATCCTCATGACCACGCCTTCTCGTCGACCCCGTTGCCATCCTCTTCTTTGCTCCTTACATTCTAGGGTTCCGCCGCCACCGACGCCTGCACTCACGACCACTGGTTTGGCATCTACGGCCACTGCTACACTCCCTCTCTCCTCAACCTGCGCCATCGCGCCCAATCAAGGCTGCCCATCTCAGCCGGCGATAGGCTACTCGGTCTCGTGACTCTCAAGCTTGCGTTCATCATGAGAGCAGCCGATTCCACTCGGCCCGCGTCTACTTGCAAGGTGATTAGCCTTAACGATGAGTTCTCTCTAGCCAAGGTCTCACATTTGCCCCTTCCTCTTCGTATTCTCCATTTTGGGCTTCGGTTTTGACTAATTTTCATGAGCTTCGCATCCTTGCGTGTGGAATGGGCTCAGGTTTCTTGTCTGTCCAAGGTAAAAGTTTGATTATTTTCGCAGTTGCTGACTTTTTTACTCGCCGTATTTCTTCTCTCTTTTCTCCTTTTTTCTCGTTCGGGTTTTCAGATTGTTGATTTGTCTATGGTTTTTTAATGTTGTCTAGTTTGCAATGCAAATTAAGGTGGACTCAGTAATTGGTTGCCACAATAATGGAGAGGTAGAGTTTCATTCCGTGCTCGTTACGACCGACTATTGCGACCTAAATTTCAGGTGAACCACCTAGGGTTTTGGCTAATGGACTACTAAGTTTTAAATTTAGCTCGGACTCTCTCAAACCCATACCAATTCGCGACTTAAGTTCAAATATTTAGCATGCAAATGAATTTTAACTAGGAGTCGCCACTAATCATTTTACGCTAGGTTGATTAGACACCTAAGTAAAATAACGGGAGAATTATTTTACTCCTACGAATTAGAGATTTTGGGTACGGGGACTTGGTTACACTAGATTTCTCTAATGCCCTTTTGGTACCATTTTTTTTTATTTTAAAAAATGTTTTTGCAACTAGTTTGGATTCATTTTAACCTAAAATCTCTATCATGCAAAAGGGTGATTACACGGGTGCTCAATCATTATTAACTTTCAATAAATAAAGCAAATCGCATCAAAAGAAATAAATGCGCAAAGCAAACAATTTTTTTTAGGTTTTCTTTTATCTCGAAATTAAAACATGCACTTTAACTACATGACCTAATTTTACTAACAAGCTATTTCTAATTAAATGATCCTAACATGCAAACTAATTGACATGCACCTAATTTTTTTGTATTTTTTTGTTAAAATTCGTACTAAAAAAATAGTTAAACTATCTAAAAAGGAATAATTTTATAATATGTTTTAGGAGTTAATTTGACTTAAACCCTATCCTATATTAGAAAACTATTTTTTAAGAAAAATAAGATTATCAAAACGTGCACACATTATTTAAGAGTCTATCTATATATATAAAAAAAAATCAATCATAATCTATTCCAAAAATTACCTAAAAGGGCAACCCTAAAAAATGTAATCCTAATTTATCAAACCAACAGACTTCGATGCAAGATTTGATTTTTTATTTTTTTATTTTTAGTGTTTTTTCAAGACAAGCAATTATTAGATAAACATTATATCTAAATTAATCAAGATATTCATCAAATAAATGATTAAAATAATTGAAAAAATAATCTGCTATCTCACAGGTTAAATTAACGATTATTTTAGCCCTAAACATCACAACATATAAGAAAGTTCAAAATAATTAAAAATTTGATATGAAGTCTTACGGATCAAATTAATAATTATAATGATTTAACAATTAAAATAATATCATAATGCTAAAAAATTAATATAATTAAAAAAATGATCCATCTTCTTACGGATCAAATTAATAATTACAATAATTTTGGGCAAAACCCCTGCGGTTAATGCCTACAAGATTCATGAAATGAATATTGACATCCAATGTTCCAATTTAAATAACTAAACTTAAAAAAATAACATAAAATAAAATAAATGAAAAAAAAAAAAAAAAAACTACCTAAAGGGACTCAAGAAGATAGCGGCGTCGACAGGGGAGCGGATCGCAGGCGGAGGCAGTGCGGTAGCGCGGCGTTGGCGAGGGCAGGAGCGCGGTCGTCGGACGCTAGGCGGAGCAGGGGCGGGGGCGACGTTCAGCGGCAGCAGAGACGCTCGGGTGCTCACGACTGTGGAGGCGCGGTCGTCGGAGTTCGGGGGCGTTCGGCGTCGTTGGTGCAGGCAGAGAGAGGCGGAGCGAGCGACACAACGGCGGCGAGCGCGGCGACGACGGTTGCAGAGACGCGGTCGTCGGGGCGCCTGGCGTTCGGTGCTGCTGGTGCGGGCGTCGAGCAGCGGGAGGAAGGTCCGGGCGCGGTCGTTGGGGCTGCAATCGTCGGGGACAGGCGCCGGTGAAGGCGTCCAGCGACGGCATCAGCGGGGCACGGTGTTGCAGTTGTCGTTGGTTGTGCGACAGTAGCAGCGCGGCGACCAGAGGCTCGGGGGCGCGGATCACCGGAAGGAGGAATGACGGGTTGCTGTGGGTGTGGGGCGTGGATGCGACGGGCGAGTGGCGCCGGACGATCAGCGAAGGCAGGCGGGCCGCTGCTGGTGCTAGCGGGTTGCAGCGGCGACGAGTGAAGGAGCGGCGGCTTCTGGCGTCGGTGACTGGGACAGGGGTGCTGCGACAGGCGAAGGTGCGGTGCTGGGTGCTCGAGGCGTTAGCCCGGTGGAGACCAGCGGAGGAGACAGGCGGACTTCGGCAAGAAACGGGCGAAGTTGCAGCGGGCGTCGGGCACCAGGCACGGCAGCAATGGTGGCGTGGACGTCGGGCGCCAGGCAAAGGTAGTAGTGGTGGCGCCCGTGACAGGTGAGCAGAGGCGGTGGCATCACTGAAAGTCCCGCAAGGAAGAAGACAACCTGTGTTCCTTTTTTCAATTTTTGGGTGTCTCACGTCTTTTCTTTTTCTCTCTCTTTCTATTATGTACTTTTCTTGCTGACTTGCTTTTTCTCTCCAGCTTGTCAGAGAGGAAGTGACAAGACTTTCTTCTTGGACGAAAAAGAGGGGAGGGAGGTTTCCTCTCTCCTTTTTTTTTTTTTTTCACTCTCTCTCATGAATTTTTTTTTGCGAATTTTTCCCTGCTCTCGCTTCCTTTTCCAAATTCTCTCCCGGTCGCCTTTTGCGAATTCTCCCCCAGGATCCGGAAAAATGTGGCGCTCTTTTATAGTGATTCCAGACGGCCGCTTTCCATGGCAACATTCGAGTTTCTATTTTCTGTTGCATTAATTCATGGTTACAAATCGGAGCGTGATTTCGTAATCAGCTCGATCTTGCTTCTATTCCTTCCATTTTATAAAAATTCTTACTCTTTACTCACCTGATTTTTTAATTGCTTCCGCATTTATCAAAATCTGAATATTCATCAGAATTTCCAACTTCCATGTGTAATCAATCAAATTGATTTTCCCATTTTTTTTCCTTTTATTTGTTTTGATGCGATTTTTATTTCTTATTTCTTTAGATTTGCCAAAATTAGATGTCAACACCGACATTCTAATTAGATGCTTACGTTTTTCCATGTTTTCTTGTGCCGTGATGATTCCTGAAGTGGTTTGCTTCATTTGGTGTTCTTTTTTCTTGAATGATATTGTTGATTGTTCCATGTTGTTTCATTCGGTGCATCTTATGGATTGTTGGGTACCCAGGAAGTCGAGATTATGTTTGTTGCATGCCTCTATGGCACTAACTGATTACTTAGAATGGGTTACGAACCTTTAGTTTAATCTTATGGAATTGGATATGTCTATAGTGGAGAAAAGAGCATTCTATTATCTATGATTATCATTATGGCAGAGAATAAGTTCCTCCCATATTAAACAAGTAGAAAAGGAAAACTAAATGGGATGACTAAATTGCAATATACCGAAGTTCCAAACAAGTGCAAAATCTAGAAAATAAAGACTAGTTCAGTGATGTGTACTGCAGTTCACCTCTATGAACTGTGTCTCACTAGAGATAATTAGTTTAGGACATCTTGGTGTCCTTTGTAAAAGTTAGTCTAAGTGTGCTCTGTTTGTTTATCTAGTTTGTGACTTTCTCAGTTCTACTCCTTATTGTTCTTTGAAGTGCTAGATGCATCTCTTCACCTTTACAATGCCGTTGTCACGTTGGCTTTGTAGTATGTTGATACTTTAAGGGCACGTTTGGTAACGCTTCTATTCCCGAAAACAATTTCTGATAAGAAATAATTATTTTTTATTTTGTTTTGGAGAATAATTTTTAAGCATTTTAAACCGTTTAGTAACTGTCCAAAATTTCAATTCTCGGAATAGAATTGCGTTTGGCACCGTCCTCAAAATTTCTACTTCAAATCATTTTCTTTTAATTTTTAAATAATTTTATTACTTTTTTCCTTTATTTTTCTTTTTTTTTTTTCCTTTCTTTCTCTTCTTCTTCTTCTTCAAGGTTGCCGGTTGCTAGCCTTGTGATGACCGGCGATTGGCCAAACAAGGACCGGCAACCTCACCGGAGCGTCGCCGACCCTCGGCAAGGCCGTGCCTCGTCGGCCAGGCCTTGCCAGTGGCTGTGTGAGCCTCCAGCGACCAGCGGCGGTGGAAGCCGGTAGTAGCGGCAGCGGTTGAAGAAGAAGAGAGAGGGAAGAAGAACAAGAAGAAAGAAGAGAAAATAGAAAAAATAGATTGGTTTGATTCTGGAATTGTTCTAACAAATAATCAACTTTTTTTTACTTCTCGATTATACTCCAAATCTATTCTCGGGAATAAAAAATTTACCAAACGAATTTCTGTTCCAAATCTACTCCCGAGAATAAAAAAAGGGAAATTTTCATTGTTTGGCAAGTTGCCAAACGGTTGCCAAACGGACCCTAAGAGAAGAATTGGAGCAACTAGCTGAGGAGAGAATCCAAGATGGGTTACCAGGGTCCTTCACGTGTCCTTTGGAACTCTCTCTCATTTACTGTTGTTGTTGAATGAGATTAACATTTCATCTTGTATATTTCATTTTTGAACATTGGACTGCTTGTTGGACATTTGTCATATGAGTTTTCTGATTATGGACCCTACGGCATGGTCTTGTTGGCTGGATCACTGACCGTTTGTTGTTGCCTCTTATATTCGCTTAGTAGGACTAGCAAGAAGAAGACTTTCGCCATCGACCGTTTAACCAATTAAATATTGCAAACCATTTTGAATTTTTTGTTGATTCCTTGGTTTTGTAGATTATATGGGAAGGTTATCTAATCTGTCCAAGTCATAGGCTACTAGAATGACCGTTGCAGTCACGCTTATTTATGGTTCCAGAGTTATTGGTTCTCAGTTTAGCAACTTTCATCTGAAGTTGCTAGCTAAAACTATAGTTCTTATAAGGCATGGTTCAAAGAAATGGAATCAAACTGTGCCATGATGTTTGCTGGTGAAAAACTAAATCTCTTCCTTATTCACAGGACATATGTTCTCTGCTCTCGATCGCTCTTAATCCAGCCTTGCAAACTCTCTAGCGTTACTGTGGGTGGAGGTAAGAGTTAATATTTGACTTAATGGAGCAAGCTGGGCATACTCAGATTCAAGCCAAGTCCATTAGCTCTTAGCCTCTTAGTTACATAGCTCTGTTGCAGAGTTACATGTAAATTCCCATGGCAATAGTACCTATTAGATGTTAGCAAGTTTACTTAAGTCTTTACTTCTCCAATACCATTAAGTTTGCACAGCTCTGTTTCATCGATATATCTTATCCAGTATTGTATGACGGTACCTCACCATATAGCAATGATCTTTTTACCAAATTCCAATGGGGTTCATTGAGGGGCGACAAAGAAGTGGTGACGAGGGAGAGTAAACCCGAAACCCGACCCGACCCAAATTATTGCTTCGGGTATTATGTTTTTTTGGTTCTGGTTGGGTCGGAACTCGGGTCGGGTAATGTCAAAACCCGACCCGATCACAACTACTGCTGGGGCGAGAATGGGCCGAATCTTTAACCCGGACCGAAACAAGTCCCCTTGACCCGGACCCGTTGCCGAAACAAAATCGTGGGCCTTAGACTCACAGCCCAATTCGGTACAAGCCCGGCCCATCTATCCCCTCCACGTCATCGTCATCGTCTTCGTCATGCTCAAAAACCCTCGGCACAGCTCCTCTTCTCTTGCAGAACTTCGAAGTCCGAGGAACAAGAACTCGCTCCATACTCAAAATCCGCTCTGCCCAGCAAGCTGCGAAGCTCGAGCGGCCAAACCAAGACCGACCCAGGAAAGAATGGGCAGCAGACTGGGGCGACGGGTCGTCCACTTCGCGAACCTGCCCATCAAGCTCCTGATGCCGACCTCCTTCACCAACATCACCGAGATCGCCCTCAAGACCATCCCGTCGGCATCCAAGATCGAGATCAAGCGCGTCCTCGAGTCCCTCTACGGCTTCGAGGTCGACAAGGTCCGGACCCTCAACATGGAGGGCAAGAAGAAGAAGCGGGGCGGGCTGCTGGTCGCGAAGCCCGACTACAAGAAGGCCTACGTCACGCTCCGGAGCCCGCTCTCGGTCTCCCCGGACCTGTTCCCGATCCGGGTCGTCGAGGAGGACAGGCGGAGCGCGAACAAGAAGGGCGGGTCGAGCATGGTCGAGGAAGGCGAGAGGAAGAGGCACTGGCTGGAGGGGGAGGAACGGGAGAGGAGGAAGCAGGAGAAGGAGTTTGGGGAGAGGGTCAGAGGAGGGAGTGGTGCCAAGTTCCCTTGGAGTTTCATGAAGTCTGGTAGGTAGAAGTGTTTTTTTTTTTTGGGGGGGATGGATTGGGATTTTCTTGGGACTTTTTCCAGGTGTTGTGGTTAGTAGAGTAACCATCAGTTTACAACATAACTTGGTGGCATTTGGTACTTCTCATAATAACCTCTTCTTCCATTCAATGATATATTTTGAATCATTGTTGCCAACTCTTCTTTACCCTGGTGACTGTGAATCCATATGTAGTAGTTTTGGAGTAACCATGGACAAAGTCCGAGATTTTGTCGTGGGAATTCGGTGAATATATTTGGCTTCGGATATCACTGGAAGTGTTATGAATGGTTATGTGGGATGTCTACATTTTGCCATACAAACTTTGGGATGGTCATGGAGAGCAGATAAGATGGTTGAATTCATGTCCTGTTGGCTCTCACCATGATTCTTTGTTGTCTGATTGTATGTGAAGCTTGTTGGAGCCTATAGATGAAAGTTGTTTCTCTGCATATTGGGATGTTTAGCTTCAAAAGTGCCTCTGTTATTTGCTCATACCAATTTAGCATGTTATGCGGCTGAGATGTTACTTGATTTTGCTTTCTTCTCCCCATGTGTGGAACCTGCCAGATTTAGCAGAAACACTTGTCTTTGGTCTCATCTAAATCTGGCATGCTTCTTCATTTAGTTTGTTGCAGTGTGTGACATATTGGCATGCAACATTCAAGTTTAGGATATACACATTTTAATGCTGGAGCTCTCTTTGCTAGCCTTTGCATTTTTGCATTACGTCAGGTTGAGGAATTTGTGCATGTATGACTTTTGTTAAAGCTGGCTTTGCAGTTGATAAAGTTGTTCATTTATTATGTCCTCCAGATTCATCCATGTGTACTCATGGTTACTTTTTATTTATAGCATCTACATAGGCAATGCGAGTCTCAATGTGGTTCTAAGATCAGAGATCAAGTTAGTGGTGTAGGCTGAGGATTTTGTGCACTGTCCTTTCACTGATAGAAGTACCTACAAGTAGGAATACAAAAAATGAAGAAAAAAAGCTGGGTAGAAGGTGTTGTACAGTTATGCATTACTGAAGAAAAAAGAAATTGCCCATGGTGGAATTCCACATGTTTATGCTGGATAGTTTGCTGGTCATTGCATTTTAGCGCAGCTTGTTTGTTTGTCTAGAGATCTAAGACATGGATGACCTTCTTCTGTGGCTGGCTCTGCACCTCCTAGCTGGACTAGGCCTATTCTCTCCATCTCCAATTTCATCCCCTTCTTGTTTTGCATGAAAAGAGTTCCTTATCTTTCTCCAGCCTGAACTCCAAGGGTATCCATTCCTTTGCTTGTTGTTGAGCTTTTCATATTCTTGTTGAAGCTCATTGTAATCATTTTGTAGCTCTGCCATTTTGGTTTTGACATTCTCAAGTTCTGCTCGAAGGTTTTTGATCTCTATCTCAGTTGACGATTGGTTTTCCTCTTGTTCGGAGATGTTGCCACTTTGCTCTTGCTCCTTTCCTTGCATTGCTGCTCTCATCTTGAGTTGCTCAGAAAACAGGACCTGTATCATATGCTTTTCTTAGTTGAGAAATTTTAGAATGAAAATATTGTGAGTGCCAAGGCTTGGTTGTGGTCTTTTACAGAATATCTATCCTTCTTCATCACGGTCTTGCTGGATGTCTATTCTTCATCATGGGTAATCCATGTTCTAGGTAATTCATTCCTATTGGAAATCATTGGTACCATTCTCTGGTAAATCTGAATATGTCTAAAGTCACATTGACCATCAGGGAATTGGAGTTCGGAATTTGCATAGCTTTGATTGGTATCCTTAAGTTTAGCATCACATTTTAGTATGATTAGGAGGCAATCCTTTTGGGCATTTTTCCTAAAATTGTATAAGGCTTGCCAAGGTTGGGTTAGTGATATGACACTTGTCCATGACAAAGATGATGGTAAATATGTATCGTATTGTTAGCTACATAATCATACAACTAGGATGTTAAAGATTTTTATAATGATGACTTTATTTCATGGTCAACTAATTTTGCGCTTTGATGTAATTCAAAAACTCTGAAAGGGGTGTTGGGGTGGGAAAGGGTGTGAATTAGTAACAATCTTTGTATTACTTATTAGGCCCTTCTAGGGCATGGTTGCTTGCTTTGGATATTTTGTGTTGTATATCTGATAAATTTCTTCATACATGATCGATAGATGAAATTTATTTTCCGAATCATCCGTTTAACTAGGTTTTAAGATATTGGTCAAAATGGTCAGTATATGTGCGGGGTTCGGTTTACTAAGTGGTTAATCTCTGCCTTGAGAGCAAAATTTCTGATGATTATTTATTTTCTGTAGACATGTTTTTTAATTTGAACTGCAATTTTCTTTTCTTCCTTCACGGTTTCTCTTGTAGCTCCAAATTGTTTTAGCAAATCTTCCTTGTTTTTGCTGTTCAATGAAAAGATGCATATGCTATTGTTTTTACCTCGAGCCTTTGGAGTTGTGAAGACAGCTTGAGTTTGGTGAAAATCTGACAATATTCCTGTTTCCTGGATGGTAGATCAAGTTTCTAGAAATCGGCACATTCATCAAAAGTTCTATGCTTGTTTACAGGGTCATGTATTCTGGTTTTTCGCAATGTGGCGATAAGGGTCTCTTGACCATATATGAGTTGAGACCCATATTTTATGTTAGTGATGACTTAATTGCCATAATCTCATCTGTTCCTCTCAGTTTGCTTCTGTGGAGATGTGATCTACGGAAGCTAGGAGAAGCTAAATTGGTTTAGATGAGTTTTATCTGGTTGGAGGGCAGAGATGGAGACTAGCTATATCCTTCATAATCTAATTTTGGCAGCAAATTGTAGTACTGAGCCCAGGATTTCACAACGAGTATTTACCTGCGTGACTGTTCTCATGGGCAACCTTTCATTTTGTGCTGCGTGGTTGCATGCATCAAGCGAGAGTTTTGCGCAATTCATTATCTTGCATAGCCTTCTGCGGTCACACTCAGATAATGTAGGATGGCTCTGCAAATTGAATACAACTGTTAGGTCTGAGTCGCTTAAGAAAGTACCAAACTAGCAATGAGCCTTAGCTATGACCTTAAGATAGATATCAATGGCCCTGTAAAGTCCGTCGTCGCAAGTGCGGGCGCTCTCTGGCAACGATTCAGCCAAAACCTGAAACTCGGTGATTGAGAGGTTATAATCTCTTGCAATCTCGGCCAGGTAATTGTCTAATAGCTTACTGACGTTGAATTTCCCTGACTTGGGTGGCTGTTGTTGCTGTTGCTCGTGCATCAAGAAATATTCCAGGATGCGTTGCACCACATCTACGTCGTGTATTGTGTGTTCGGGAGAACTGTGCTCGACGATAAAAATAGTTGAGAGGAGAAAAATTAGAAGTTGTTCAATCGTGAATTTTTCTAAAAAGTTCGGGATGGAAAAAGGATTTTATGATACTAACTTTGATTGATCGGCGCTCTTATAATTAGGGATCAATAAGTCCTGCACCGTGGCCTCTTCCAGCATCATCCCGAATCGCTTTTCAAGCTCTGAAACTAGAGCTGGCGTGACAGAATAGAGGATGGCCATCTTTAACATCTTTAACAAGAACTTACAAGAAACTGCTTCTCGCTGAGGTGGTATAAGGCTAATGATGCTTTCGATGATTGTCCTTTGCTCCTTACTGTTCCCGAAACCTCCTCTGTCCATCCGACTAATAACACTAAACTGTAGCTGATTTTTGCTGTACCCATAACCTCTCAGTCCTTCAGATTCAGTATCCATACCCACCACACGCCTCTCCGCATAATGCACAATAAATTTGCCTATAGTCTCTGGTTTAGTTCCTTTAGCCCTTATTGCTGTCATAATCCTCACGAAGTGATCGATGCGAAGGGTCGCCACTTCATCGAACCACGGGCCTTCTTCATTGACTGCTTCTCCAGTTGGTTGGCAGTCTCTGAAAGCTTTCCAAGCTATTGAGTCGCAGCATCTTCGGACCATCTGGATATTTTCAGCCCATGGTGATAGAGCTTCGCATGTTTTGAGAACAATGATGGTGTCCCTCCAGGAAGAGAGGACCACAAATGTGAGGAAGGCTTCTGTCTTTGAGATGAGATTCCCATCTTCCATCTCTTCCGTCATTTCTAGATATTCCGATGCACATCTTAGTTGAGCTATGTTCTCGGGACCGAAATCTATTGGGAGGCCATAGCAGAATCTTAGGATGATATGGAAAGTTTCTGATCCTCCAGGAAAGTTTTCGAGCTTGCAATTGTACCCAGAATTCGATATTGAGGGTTGAATGTCTAGTCGGCGTATGTATCCACACTTTGATATGAAGGGATACTGTTGCAGGCAATGGGAAGACAAGGAGGTTAGATGACTATTGGTAAATGAACATGCGGATATTGATCTTACTATCAAGAAAGTGAAGCTTGATTTGGTGGATATGAAAGCCTGATCATGTTAACCAACTTGGTGGCGTTTTCTTATTTTTCCTACTTTAATTGTTTAAGTTGAATAAACCCAAATGAAGTACTCAAAAGTTATTAGCTACTATCCCCGTTTGGGTTGCTTATTCCTTAAGCTTTAGTGCTTTATTGGGAAGGAAGAGGACTGAGACACCGTCTCGAAGAAAAAAGTTCTTTGTCTGAGTGAGCTCCTTCCTCAGAGAAGATATGACTATGAGTTTGTGGTTGCACAACTACAGCTGCAGAATTTACCGGACTAGAAGGGATAATGATTCTTTTCAGTATAAAGAGAATGGTTATTGGACAATGTTGGAGGACATAATCTCAATAAACGTATGAAGTTCATAACTCAGGAAGAAAGAATGTCGCTGAACACGATTCTGAACATACGAGATGGCAGTTATCTTTGTGTTGGAATAGAGTCCATTGGAGCTGACGATGAACTCGAGGATGATCTGTTCCCAGTTCAAATTGTGGCTGAGAAGGGGATTTGATTCTGGACCAGTGAAGAGGGTGCTTGAAAATTCTAGCTGATATATCTCAGAACCTATAGTTTAGACGCTGTGGTCCTTAATCAATTAATGAAGATATTGCCTAGTATGGAAGCTGGTTTGTCTGATGTTGACATGAAAATTAAGGTGCTTTTCTAGAGTCATTACCTTGTGGACATTGAACGTCACGTCGTCTACTTGAATGAAGAGATCTGCTGGGATATGAGAAGCAGCTATCCTGCATCATGCCAAGGGAAGAAAGTACCATTAAGATACATGAAAGGTCAAAAAAATTGGCGGCTAACTTCATGAATCATGTAAAATCGGCTTGTACCATGGAAGTTTTTCGTCATGGAAGCAATCGGCTATGGTGACGAGCTCGGAAGGAAGCCGGAGGCTCTGTTCATGGACTTGATCGATGCCATCAGGATCACTGGCCGGGCTCTGTGGAGTGGCTGGGAAAGTTTTCTTCATTTCGAGTGGCTGTGGCTCCATGCGAATTGCCTCGGCCGAGCGGTTTGCACTGCATGATATAGGGGACTGGAGAGTTCCCTTAATTAATGCATGAGAAGTGAGTCTGTGGTTAGCATGAGAATGCTGTCAGAGTAGCTGGGTGGTTTTATTGCACTCCATATTCAGGTCCTTGGATGTGGGACAATGTCTTTGAGATCTGATGGAGATGAGTCGGGTGAATGTTTTCAGGGTGGGAGGAATGTCTGGCCATGACATCTCCATGTCCAACTTTTAGTCATACGAGGAATGAGCCTCTTGGAGTGTATGGTGGTTCTGTGGTACACACTGCTGCTTTGGCAATTGGCTGGTTGCGATTATGCAGTTCCATCACAACTTTGTGTGGTCTCATTCAGATTTTTAGCAAATCACTGGTCGTGAAATTGAACACGTAATTATATATAGAGTGTCGAGTCATTCCTCAGCGACAGTTCTTTGTTTTAGAATTTTATAATTTGGTCCTAGAAATATGATCTCGATATCATTTTTGTCCTTCTCACGAGTCTATAGATTTGCATGACCTTTGTGGTAGTGTTTCAAAAGTCCGATTTGTCCAATTCTATAGACATGCATATTTTTGTTTGTTTTGTATGACTTTGCATTTTGCAATTATTTTGTGTTTTGTATATTCGGCGGCTCATTTAGGGCGCGTTTGGTAACGATTCTATTTTAGGAAGCAGTTCGATTAGAAATGATTCTTTTTTATTTTATTCCGGGAACAATTTTTGAACAAAAGAACGGGTTTAGAATCGTACAAAAATTTCGATTCGAAATAGAAAAAGAACAAAAATGCGTTTGTAACTACATAAAATTTCTATTCCAATTCTAAAATTTTATCAAATTATAGAAATTCTATTGATTAATTATATTTATGCTAAGTAATAAACATATTAACTAATCAAATTTTTATTAAATAGTAAATAATAAAATATAGTATAAACTATAAATATAAATACTAAATAATAAATTAAAATACAAAATTAAATATGTATTCTATAAATAGCAAAATTTTCCTTTCTTCCTTCAAGGTGGCCGGCCGCCGCCTTGGGATGATAGCGACCGGCCATATGAGGGCCGGCGACCTCACCGAAGCATCGCCAACCGAGCCTCGCCGGCACTGGGCAAGGCTCGCGCCCGGCCTTGCCGGTGGCCGGGCGGCCTCACCGGGGTTGGGAGAGGCCCACCCGGCCACCGACGAGGCTAGGCGAGCCTTGTCGGTAGTTGGGCTTGCCTCCGGTGAGTTTGCCAAACCTCGCCCTAGCACGGCGAGCCTCCGGCGAGCTCGCCGGGATCAAGTTGCCGGCAACCGGCGGCGGTGGGCGGCGAATGGTGGTGGACGGCAACCGCGGTGGTGGCGGACGGAAACCGTGGCGGTGGCGGTAGATGAAGAAAAAGAAAAGGGAAGAAGAAGAAGAGAAAAAAATGGCTTGATTCTTAACTTTTTTGTTATATTTTAAAATTTATAATATAATCTTTTCCCTCCTAAGTTTTGGCGGAAAATCGTTTTTTTTTTTTTTTAAAACCAAAACCAAAGCTATTTGATTTTTTTTAAACCAAAACCAAAGCAATTTGATTCTTCATGTAAGGAAATATTGGAAACCACAGACACGTTGTGAAAGCAGTTTGCAGCTTGGAAACCAAAATGATTTTAGAGCGATGACAAGCTTTAGCACAATTTGACAAATATAATGACATTAAAATTAGCAAACCTAAATTTGGCACGAATTTTGGTGTATGTCCTTTTCTGTCATGGTCAACAAAAATCCAACGTAATGTTCTGCGAGTTAACAATTTGAATTTGATAGTACAATCGGCTAATATAAAGGTTAAAGCCAAAAAAATAACTACTAAAAGTTTTGTGAGCAATTTCATCTTTCATTTCCTTTTCTACTTTCTAATAAATATTTGGTTTTACTTATTGAAGGATTACAAAATGTTTGTTGACAAGAGAAAAACTAGCCTCGATGAATTATATGATCAATGGATTTATACCAATGACCAAAAAAGGAACAACTTGAGCAAAAAATTTAGAAATTGGATGGAAACTCTAAATAAAGGATCCATTACTCTAGATGTATTCAAAAAAAGAACTAGATCGTGTAATGATGAACATAAAAAAGAATACTTGCCTAAAATATATGATCCCTTTTTGAATGGGCCCCGTCGTTGAAGGGTCTAATTTTTTTTTTTCATCCCCAATTCTTAATAAAATTTCGATAAAAAAATTAGACAAGTTGGATAAATAAGATTTATGGTATACTTTTCATTGCGATCAAGAAAAATTTGAAGAAAAAATAAATGTATTTGGTAAAAATTCATTATCAATAGAAAAAAACTTTCTTTATTTCCATTTCCAGAAACCGAACAAGGAAGAATTCATACAAAAGATCAAATAAAATTTTTGAAAATGTTCTTCAACACAATTATAACTACTGAGCCCAAGACTAAAAGAATAATAATAAAAAAAAAAATCTATTGGAATAAAAGAAATAAGTAAAAAAGTTCCTCAATGGTCATACAAATTAATCAACGATTTGGAACAACAAGAGGGAGAAAATGAAGAAAACATGGCAGAGAAACATCAGATTCGTCCCAAAAAAGCCAAACGTGTACTAATTTTTATAGATAACCAGCAAAATACTTATGCTAATAGCAAAAATACTAATAATCTTGATCAAGCCGACAAAGTGGCTTTGATACATTATTCACAACAATTAGATTTTCGTCGAGACATAATCAAATGCTCTATGTGTGCTCAAAGATGTAAAACAGTTATTTGTGAATTGTTTCAAGCAAATGTGCATTCTCGTCATAGACAAACCCCTTTTATCTTTTGATATCTTCGGGATGCTAAAATTCATTTTGGAAAACTGGATGTATAAAAAAACAATAGAATTAAGAATTTTGGATAATACTAAGGAAAAGTATAAAGAAAATGAGAAAAAAAAAGAGGAAGAAAAAGAGAAGAATACAAAAGAGACAAGAAAGCACGAATAGAGATATCGGAAGTAACAAAAAGGGGCAAATATCATAAAAAAAAATCATAATTCCATTTGTGATATAAATACCTCAAATTATTTTTTGGGTCGTAAAAAATCTTAAACTTATCAATTGTGATACAAATACTTCCACTCTTTGTGTATTGTGAAAAGGATCCAAACTTATAAATGTATGCATATGTACTCTTTATTTTAATTACAATGGATTCATGACTATCTCCATATTGTTGCCTGTCATGACGATATAAATTCAGGTTTTTTTAACATTTGTGTTATAATAAGCAAGTTTAGAATTTTTGGCGGCACGAAAAAAGTTTGAGATATTTGGATTTTGTGGTAAAAAAAATAAAATCATTGTTTCGTTGAATTAAATTTATTAGTCTTATAAATTTGGAGGCTCGCTGTGCGCGGGGAGAGAGAGAGAGAGAGAATGGAAGTAGGAAGGTTGCCGATATCCGCAGCGCTCAAGGGGAAGCTGGTGTCCGCCGGCTACACATCTCTCTCCCTCCTCTCCTCCCTCTCTCCCTCTCGCCTCGCTCGCGGTACGCTTCTCCATCATCGATCCGTTCGTCGTTTCATCTCGCCTCGATCGCAGCGTCACGTTGATGGTGTCGAGAGGGTCGTCCGTGATTTGTTGTTTGGTGGGAAGGGTCCGGTAGAGACTTGGAGTTTGATCTCTCCGATGCTTCTAGGCTTCTGGGTAGTTCTGCAATTCGTGTTCTGCCATCAGGGCAGTCTTGTTTCGGTCTTTCTCTCTGTTGGGTTGTGCGAATTCCGTTGCCCAGTGTAGAAAGATGGTGGCTTTTTGCGCATGATGACTGAACAGAAGTTGCAGTGGATTCTTAATTACAGTGGAGGCTGTGTTTGAGAAACAGGGTCTTTCTTCTTTTCTCTTAGAACTGTTTTTTATTTTTATTTTTTTCCTTTGTGCCCCCAATTCGACATCTGAACTTGTGAAAACATTGCGTTGCTGCTCCATCACTTGCTTTTGGTGACTTCACTGATGCAGTGATATATGGAAATTGGGAAGGGTATTCTAGTTCTCTTTTACCTTGATGTTTTGTGTGAGTTAGTGTCACGTTTTCTTTACTCCTGAAAACTTGTTTAAGCTGGTAGCTTTTTAGAGTTAACTGGTAAAGATTCTGATGATTCTGCATTCTGTCTGTTGACAGATCTAAATATATCAGAAAATGAAGCCCTTGACATTCTTAAGCATGCCCCGCATGATGGTCGCATTGACACTTCCAGTGGACATCATATCATTAGTGGTATGTATACTCAATTGGCTCTTGGTTCATAGCTTTTGCTGTCAAAAAAGGTCATCCAAGTGGTCCATGTACAGGAATCATGGAGAGCATCATGATGAAGGACTCTAGTTTTCTTGGCCGTTTCTTTTTTCAGTCTTCATTGTGTATTTGATTTCATGAAATGAATCTCCGTACCCCTCAGAATGAAATAATCATCTCAAAGGGGAACGTTCTCACTGCTAATTTCTTTGGAAATCTGGGAAGCTGCATTGGGGGAAAGGTCCTCATCTGGGATAAGCTATGTATTGCTCTCCGAGGATGGATACTGACCTTACCAGCTATTCTCATGAGATCTCTGCTCTATTGGCTGTTTGAATCATTTAGTCACTCCATGCTGTCCCCATTTCCAGAGAAGGGGTTAATTGTGGGGACTGCTTCACGACTGACAGAATGCTTTGGATCTCCTTGGTAGTTGAACTTGAGAATCTGTTGGATGGGGCATGTGGGCGTTGGAGGGAAGTTTTAGTAGACATACAATTGGGGATTCCTTTCTTTCTTTTCTCTCCTTTTCTGGACATTGCAATCCCTCTTTCGGTTATCTCGGTTGTATTGAGAGAGAGGAGTATGGAGAACTATGGCACAATCAGATCTTCTCTGTTTCTTATAACAGCTAGATGCTTGTCCATGCTAAAATTTTACAAGTGGGAACATATTACTTTTCAGTATTATCTGGACTTCTAGAAGCTTTTCATAATTGGAATTTGTAGAGGGATTAGAACCCAATCTTTGTTTTGCAAATCTAAATATAATTTCCTTTCTGTTTGTATTTGGAGATCCAAAGAATTTGACTAAAATTTTGCAACTTTTTGATGTGTAATTACATGGATTTGGATATCATTTGTATTTGGTCCTTTGAGTTTTCAATCGGTCTGTTCATTCCATTGGCTTCCTTTGTCCCTTTCTTAAATGCTTCTTTGATGACCGATGTGGGACGCATGTGAAAATGCAATTGATTGAAGAGGAACTGCACCCTTTTTGCAGACTCTGCAATTGATAGAGTTATGATTACATTCAATTGCATTGCTTGTGGGCTTCTTCTTTTGTCCCGCTTTTCTCAGAAAAGAGTCATCCCATGCCACATGACTGTATAGGTGCTCAGACTGCATGGGATATGCTTCATGAGGAAGAATTGTTAATGAGAATCACTACATCAAGTGTAGACATTGATAACATCCTGGGAGGAGGGATAAGTTGCAGGGAAGTCACTGAAATAGGTGAGTGAGATTTTTCTATATTAAATTCCATAAATGCAATTTTTGTCTTTGAATTTCTTGGCTTTTCAGTGAGCAAAGATGTTTTGATGATCCTCTTTTTGTGATTTTCATCCTTTTAGGTGGAGTGCCAGGAATTGGTAAGACGCAGCTGGGGTAAGGGGTGATTTGCTGCAACTCTACTTTTCTTTTGTGGTTTTGTTTCTTTCATTGATGGGCTTCCTTCGGCAGGATTCAGCTTGCGGTAAATGTCCAGCTTCCTGTCCATTGTGGTGGCCTTGGGGGAAAAGCTATCTACATTGGTTAGTATCATTCAAGCACCAGTTCCTCCCCTTTTGTGTTTGACCTGATAAGTCTTCTGACTTTTTATACTGCTTCTAATATTCAGATACAGAAGGTAGCTTTATGGTGGAACGTGTGCTGCAAATAGCTGAAGCATGCTGGGATGATATGTTGGCAAATAACGCCATATCCCAAAATGTTCATGCAGGGGAAGTAGGAATGCAGCCTAAGGACTTCTTGGAAAACATTCTCTATTTCCGTGTCTGCAGTTATACTGAGCAGATTGCGTTGATCAATTACTTGGACAAATTCATCTCAGAGCATACAGATGTAGGTATACGTTTGCTGGTTTGGCGATTATGTTTTGTCCTTTTTCTCTTGATGCCTTTCTGTCTGCATACTTGGATGTTGTTCCCTCCTAACAGATTGTTTGCCTTTCTAAGTACAAAGGGTATGTACATGTGGAATTAATTATGGTTAGTGTATTGTGGCATGTGGCCAGAGGTTAAACATGTCGCTTTGCTTCTTGTTATTGTGGTTTCGTGTAATTCAGGGTCCTCATGTCCTTTTCTTTCGAAGGAGCACACAATGGATGTATCTTCTTCTTCCCAGGTGTGCTTTTTATAGCTTAACACCTGATGCTTGTCAAAGGGTTCTGCAGGTTAAAATTGTCGTAGTGGATAGTATCACTTTCCACTTCCGGCAAGATTTTGAGGACATGGCCATCAGGACCCGACTGCTCAGTGGAATGGCCTTGAAGTTGATGAAGCTTGCCAAGAAGTTCTGCCTGGCTGTAAGAAACATATAATATATGTACAAACTCTGTAGTGGAGATCCTGTAGAATTTTGGTTGAAGTCCGACTTTTAGCTGAATAAAAAGCTCATTGAATATATGCAGTGAGCTTAAATTCAATCAGCTGATATTGAAGCTATAGACTTGTGATAGTGGCAGGCTGACAAACTGGGATGGTTTATAAGCAAGTCATGATGAGACATGATTTCTACTCTCCGTGTTTATGTTGTTGGATCACTTTGATACTCTTGCGTGTGTGGCTTATTAAGTGCACAGGTGTCTGCATGTGTGTACATACATTCTTGTGCCATCAATCTCATTTTTAGTTTATCATAGTGCAATCCTTGTTGCGTTTGTGGTGGTAATTTCAGTAGCTTTCTCCCCTGTGACTTGTGATGAGTTTTTCACTGTTTTTCTCCGTCCTTAACTTGTAAATTTCTGCCTTTTTCAGGTCGTTCTTCTGAATCAAGTGACAACCAAGTATGCAGAAGGCTCTTTCCAGTTGACTCTTGCATTAGGTAATTGTGATTTTTAGCCTGATTTTTATCAAATTTCTTCTTGTTCCCACAGCAGCTGATTCAAGCTTCTATTATTTCGGTGTCTTTGGGCCTGTGATTGTTCTGAGCAGGTGATAGCTGGTCTCATGCGTGCACAAACCGAATCATCTTGTACTGGAATGGCAATGAGCGATATGCATACATTGACAAGTCGCCTTCTCTTCGATCTGCTTCCGCTCCATATGCTGTTACTGCTAGAGGGATCAGAAACAATGTTTCAAACTGCAAGAGAATCAAGTTGATGTAGATGTCTGAGATGTTAGTGCAATGCCTATAACATCTCCTTCTCACTTTTCTTAGATTCAACTTTCTAGTTTTGTGCCCGACCCATTCTTTTGAAGTCCGTCCTTAGAATGAGTTATTCTGCATATCGGCTCTTACATATTTTTCCAACCTGTTTATTTTGCGCCATCGCCATCTCTTACAATCAGGGCTAATATCGAGTTGGCCACTGAGTAGGCCACTACCTTTCTTCCTTAGATATGCAGTCTGTCCTCTACATTTCATGAATACACTATCAAGTACGCCATGCCCATATAATAATACAAACATTTTTACCTAGATTAGCTCAAAATAGTGAGTATAGATGGATCAACAAGAAAGGGTTTGATGTTAGCATCCCGTTTAAGCAAACAATTAGCTAGGGCTTCCGGTCCCCAGCCAATTCTTCACATTAGTAATTGGAAATCTTGAACGGACAAACTTAAAGATTTCAGTGATGAATCCTACTGTTTTGTCCCCCAAAAGCATTAATGGCCAAGTGAATTGCATTGTATCCAATAAGGATAACTCAAAATTTCCATGATAAAGAAGTTATTTTTCCAAAGCGCAATCATTTTGACTGGGTGAGACATTGGCTTAGCAGAAAAATGAGAGTTTATAAGGAAACTAGGGAAGCTACTTTTGAAGAATTCTTGTATTTCCTTCACATTTCTTGACCTATTGGTCCTTGTCTCATAGGCGATCGAATGGCCCCCTCCCCTAATTAGTAGATGGCTTGATGTAATAATTTCATTAACACCTAGCGAAGATATGGCAAACAAATAAAGTAATCCTATAATCAGATCTAACAAAACCATATCAAAATCAAAAGGTACAATGGTACAAGCGACTAGACTTAGCATAAATGTAACCAATAGAGACATTATGTCTTTGAGCATCATCACACTACCTATCTGTAGAGACTCAAGATATCCAAGGGCTATCACAATCAAACGTGGTATGTGGATCTTTTCATGGAGTGTTTGACCTTACTTTTCTTTGAGAGGATGTGAAAGAGCCTTGGGCACTAATAAACCCAAACTCACAACTTATGACATTTCTGCCAAAAATAATTTTTGTTTTACAACAAATCTCAAATAGATATCCCTACGATACATTTATCACAAACTAATTTTTCTCTAACAAATAGATCAAACTAGTACCCTATGATAGGAAAATAGATTAAACTAGTACCGGATGACATATTTTCCTTGAATTTTTGTTAAAAAAGAAACGCACAAACTGCTGATCAAAATCTACTCTCTTTTGTCACTCTATCTTATGTACTTTTAAAATACAAATGTGTCAACACGTGGTGGATGGCTGCAATATGATTGAGAATAGCAAATATATACATATATATATCTGGATATTAGTTTTGGCTTTTATAATAAACAAAAATTAGCTTGAAGTGATAAATTTAGTTTGGAGTACTAGTTTGGCATTTTTGTGAGATGAAAATTAATTTATGATAAATGTATCACAAAATATCAATTTGGTATTTTAAATGGTAATCTATAGGAAGATTTCTTTGGCTAGAGGAGTCTACGGTTATTTCTTTAATGATCACTTTTTTCAAAGTCAATTCAGTAGAGGAATCTGCAACACATCTTCCCATTAATTGTAATCAAAGTGCCAATTCAATGCCTTGAACCCCTGGGCCATCTTTCTCACACAATTAATGAATGTAATATCCGAACTTGAATGCTTAAAAAGGAGATTAAGTTAATATGATCTCTCTATACTCCAAAAACCATATAATGAGGTGGCGAAGGCTCCACTACTTGCTTTCAAATAGCTCAAACACAGATAATTGACTACTTTGACTTTATATTATCCAAAAAATCAAGCTGTTATTTTAATATCTAAATAGTTTAATAGATAGATTTTCTAAAGATGGAATTTTGATCATGAAGATTTTACTCATCAACATGCTCATGATAATGTGGAAAAAAAAAGGAGAGGCGATTGAGAGACAAACTGGTTGAGATTGTTATTAAGGTATAATGATTCGAATGAACTAATTTGTTAACAAAATCTTTTTTTTTGGGAAATAATTGTAAAAAAATAATGTCATTCAATGCGTTGGTGATTCAATGTAAACCTCTAGCAATGAAATTTGACAGATTCAATTACTTCTTTAATGATCACTCTTTTCAAAGTCAATTCAATAGAGGAATCTGCAACACATCTTCCCATTAATTGTAATCAAAGTGCCAATTCAATGCATTGAATGTTCGTTGATCTAGAAGCAAGATTACCAATGCTAAGCCTTGAACCCCTGGGCCATCTCTCTCTCACACACAATTAATGAATGTAATATCTAAACTCGAATGCTTATTAAGGGAATTAATTTATATGATCTCTCTATAAGGCTCCAAAAACCATATAATGAGGTGGAGAAGGCTCCACTACTTGCTTTCAAACAGATCAAACACAAAAAATTGACTGCTTTGACTTTATATTATCCCAAAAAAATCAAGTTGTTTGAAGAAAACGTAGTTTAAAATCATACGGTTTACTAGATATATTTTCTAAAGATGGAATTTTGATCATGAAGGTTTCACTCATCAACATGCTCATGATAATGTGGAAAAAAAGAGAGAGGAGATTGAGAGACAAACAGGTTGAGGTTTTTAACAAGGGATTATGATTTGAATGAACTAATTTGCTAACAAAATCTTTTTGTTTTGGGGAATAATTATAAGAAAATAATGTCATTCAATGCGTTGGTGATTCAATGTAAACCTCTAGCAATTAAATTTGACAGATTCAATTACTTCTTTAATGATCACTTTTTTCAAAGTCAATTCAATAGAGGAATCTGCAACACATTTTCCCATTAATTGTAATCAAAGTGCCAATTCAATGCATTGAATGTTCGTTGATCTAGAAGCAAGATTACCAATGCTAAGCCTTGAACCCCTGGGCCATCTCTCTCACACACAATTAATGAATGTAACATCTAAACTTGAATGCTTATTAAGGAGATTAAGTTATATGATCTCTCTATAAGGTTCCAAAAACCATACAATGAGGTGGAAGGCTCCAGTACTTGCTTTCAAATAGCTCAAACACAGATAATTGACTACTTTCACTTTATATAATCCAAAAAAATCATGCTGTTAAAAGAAAAAAACGTAGTTCAATATTCAGGTAGTTTAATATATAGATTTTCAAAAGATGGAATTTCGATCATGAAGATTTCATCGTCAACATGCTCATGATAATGTGGAGAAAAGAGAGAGAGAGAGAGAGAGAGAGAGGAGATTGAGAGACAAACAGGTTGAGGTTGTTAATAAGGGATTATGATTCAAATGAACTAATTTGCTAACAAATTCTTTTTATTTCAAGAAATAATTATAAGAGAATAATGTATTCAATGCGCTAGTGATTCAATGTAAACCTCTAGCAATTAAATTTGACATATTTAAGATTAATATATGTTGAATTTGATGATGCGCAATAGATTGCCAAAATGCGAACTAAACCATTTAAAGCTTTTTAGGATTCACATAGGGTGTGTTTTAGTTCGGCATTTCCAAATCACTTTGGCCTTCAACGGACTTTAGTTCAATATTTTCAAAGGGCTTTGTCAAAATCAGTCATTGAACCATGCTAGTCTTCGTAAAACAATTATAGATTTTTTACTTTGCCATTTCAAGCAAATTCCCAAAAAAAAAACTCCAAATGTTAATTCCAATCCCGATTATATCTTGAACTTTACTCTAATCCCAATTATAGACTTTTTTTCAAGATTATTAACATCAAAAGGCTTGCTATATTCAACACAAACATGTTTAATGATAAACCTCTAATTATTGCCGATGTTAATAATTTTGAAAAAAACCAGTGATGATTTTTGGATGCAGCAAAAGTAGGAGATCTCTTGAAACAAAAAAAGAAAAGAAAAGTTTGGAGCCAAAAATTAAGATCGAACCTAAAGTTGAGATTTTTCAAAGGAATTTGGCATGCTTTATCTCGTGTATAATCAAATGGCTTTTCCTCGTTGTCATTTATGATGCGATGTATACAGCCAAGAAAATCACAAACATGCGTCGAAACAAAATAGCCGATTTGTCCGTCCGTATTTTTTCAGGTTGCTTCCTTGTCGTTTTCCCAACGTTTTCGAAAACGAAAAAGCACTGTCGCATCTTGGCGGACGCCACCGAACTCGATGAAAGCAAAGCGACGAGAATGATGCATCGATGAAAGCTAATACCGCTCGTGCACCTCCTCCGAATCCGATCGCTCTCGGGCATCGGATCCCTTATTCTTTACCTGTCGCCTTCCCATCAGTTTCCGCAGCAACTGCAGCGCCAACTTACGGTGCCAAAGTTTCGTTTTTTATTCCCTGTTTTGTTCCATTCCCTCCTCTCTTCCTCTTGACGCTTCCCCTCCCCCTGGTTCTTGAAATACCCATCGAAGGAATACCGGTTGATGGTCCCAAAGCTTCGATTTTCTCGCGACCCACCAACCCAGGAACGCGCCTGATCCGACCCACTTCGCGTTCCCGCAATGCACGACCGAGATTTTGGGTTCCGGAGCCTGATCAAGTCCGAAGGCGCGATCCCTTTTGTCCCCGGCGGCTTGTTTCTTGACGACGCCGTCCTCCCTCCGTGTTTCGTAGCTGTTGTTTCCGGGAAAGGCGGTCCCTTTAAGGATTTGGCGGTGAGTCGTAGGAGGAGGGGGAATTATGGTGGAGTGAGCGCGAGGGGAGGATTTGGGAATGGGGTGTTTCTGTCCGTGAGCCTGTCGGTGAAGGGAAATGATGGGTATGCGTTGGACTCTGCAAAGCTTTTGGGGAACAGTAATGGAGAGAAAGTTGAAGGAGTCGAGGTGGAGGAGAAGGAGAAGGGGAAGGTGATGGGATCGGGTGCTTTGAACACCACGAAGCATCTCTGGTCTGGAGCTGTTGCTGCAATGGTCTCAAGGTCTCTGCTTATTTCTCTCTCTTGGTTTTATTATTTTATTCTGTTTTATTTTGGGGTTGACCAACTGTTGCATTTACTGGATATGGTTGCATTGCTTTGTGTGTATGTGGAGTTGTGTGAATGAAAGAGGCTAGTTTCATGTTTTATGGATCTAGTTTCAAGTTTATTGGATTGCACCTCATGCAAGAGGAAAAGAAGGTGAAGCTTAAGCGGCCTTGAGAGTAGAGAAGTAGGGAAGGAGGCGGTCAGGCACTTGAACCCAAGACCTTTTGCTACTTGCAAAGGGATGGTCACCTTTGCCTTTCGGGCTTACTACCTTTTGCAAATACAGAGGATGTTGCTATTATATTACATTGTAGCTATATGTGGCTTGATTAGTGTAGAGTATAGTCCTAGCCAACATATTATGTAATCCCAGATAAAACCAAGGTCATTCTATACATTAACTGTGGATATTATTAGCATCCTTGTATTATAAGTTGTTATATATCTTTCGATGTTTCTAGTTAGATTAGGATGGTCGGTTTTGATTATTGCAGTTAGGATCTCTCACCACTTTCTTTGGCTGTGCTCACAAGGTCATGCAAAATATACCATCTGAACAATGACCCTGGTATATGTTCAGATAACTTGACAGGCCATTTTTTGTTGATCTGATCTTCCCTGGTATATAGCTAAAATTGTTTTCTTGCCACTTAGTTGTACATCTTTTGTCATATTTGGTATTATTGCATCTTGGATTTTTCTCTTGTCGTTTATCACTAAGTTGTTAATATTCATAATGCTTCCATCTCTGTTCTGCTTCGTTCATTCCTTGCAGTTAATACAGATCAAGCGTCACTTCATCTGTACATTGCAAACTTAGAAGTAGCTCAAGAAAAATATGAAATGTGGTCAAGAGACTTCTACTTCTAAACCGACACTTGGCTAAACTGCATTTGAATTGAATAATCCAACATTGTTTTGAGTTGTGCTCAGTGTGTAGAATTTAATATGTTTTCTTTGGGTGTTAGGATTTTACTGTCTATATACCTGTTGCAATAAAGTTTTAAGGGAATTTTACTGTGGAAGATTATGGGATTGGGCTTTACACAGGATGTGTCAGGTCTGTCAAGAAATGATTATGGATTAAAAGATAAACATGTACTAGTCTAATTGGTTTAGCATAAATTCAAACTTTTTGCTAAGAGAGTACTTAGAAACCTCTTTGTGCCTTCCAAAGAACAGTAAATAGGCAAGTTGCATCATGTAATGGTGGATTTTCCTTTTCAGAAGCAGAGAAGTGCTTTTTCTGCCAATAAATTACTCTTTGTCGAAATTAAAAAAAAAAAAAAAAAAAAGTTGCTGGATGATGCTTAGCTTGTTTTTCAAACTGTTTCCCTGTATCTACTGAGACAAAACCTGCTTGAATTGCATATAAAATGCTATTTTTTCGCCAGAACTGTTGTTGCCCCTCTTGAGAGACTGAAGCTGGAATATGTAGTATGTGGTGAACGAAAGAATCTTTTTGATCTCATCAAGACAATTTCAGCTGCTCAAGGTCTGAAAGGTTTTTGGAAAGGAAATTTTGTCAATATACTTCGTACGGCTCCATTTAAGGCCATCAACTTCTATGCCTATGACACATACAGAAATAAATTGCTGAAATTGTCTGGAAATGAGGAAGCCACGAATTTTGAGAGGTTTGTTGCTGGTGCCGCGGCTGGGATTACTGCTACTTTGCTGTGCTTGCCGATGGACACAGTATGTGCAATTTAGTCTTGTTTTCTCTTTTCATGCCACATAAGGAGCTTTACGTCTGTGGTGTATATTATAAGATAACCCATGCTTTGTTGTAGAGCTGCATCACTAGCTGCATAACTGAAAATTGAAGTATTTTTAAAACAGGATAACTGCATGGACTGAACGATTCAGCAGAATGTGTACAGCAATGAAACTGTAACAAAGTTGCTATTGTAGTCATGTGATTGTTTAGCTTCTAAAAGCAAATTAAGGGCCTTAGAAGGACATGATCTGCACTTAAATCATGGTCCAAATTTTTCGGATTCCACATAAATCAAGATTGTAAATGTAAACATTTGTTATATGTAAAAGTAAAAATAAAGTCTCCATATCATGAGCCTAAGCATGCTCTTCATCTAGTGATTGTTGTGTTAACTGTCCCACACTACAGAATTGAAGCCTTGCATGTTCTTTTGATGTGCTGCTTATATGTCAAATTGGTTCACATTATCCCTGGATAATATTCCAAAAAGTGATATTTTCTTGTTTTTCCTGTCAGATAAGGACAAAGATGGTGGCACCAGGAGGGGAGGCCTTGGGTGGTATAATTGGCACTTTCAGACACATGATTCAAACTGAAGGATTCTTCTCTCTCTACAAGGGCCTGATGCCTGCAATTGTAGCCATGGCACCTTCAGGCGCTGTTTTCTACGGTGTTTACGATATACTCAAATCAGCTTATCTGCATACACCTGAGGGGAGGAAGAGACTCGAATATATGAAGCAAGAAGGCCAGGAATTGAATGCCATGGAACAACTGGAACTTGGTCCCAGTAGGACCTTGCTTTATGGAGCAATCGCTGGTGCTTGTTCTGAAGCAGCTACTTACCCATTTGAAGTAGTGCGGAGACAACTTCAAATGCAATTACGGACAACAAGATTAAGTCCACTTGCGACTTGCGTCAAGATCGTTGAGCAAGGTGGTGTTCCTGCCCTTTATGCTGGCTTGATTCCCAGTTTACTGCAGGTATGAATTGGATCTTAATACATCAAATTCATTGACTAATGTGCTTGTGCGGAAATTCCTTATGCATATTATATTCAAATATAACCAAAAACGACGAAAGAATGAATAGGAAAAAGAAAGCAGAGAGAGTGTGGTCTGCAATAGGCATTGAACCTCTCCGTTTGTCTGTCATCTATTGAAGTCTATTTTAGATAATGTGGATTGTGAGAGCAGAGAATGACATCAGCAATTTCTTTGCCACTTGTAAACTCTGTTGCTCTTTGAGGTTCGTGCTTTATCTTAGAAAAGTATTTTAGTCTTTACCAGCAATGAAAGAAGACAATCGCATTATAATGCCGTCTTCTGCATAACTTCTGTTACTTCCATGTCAAATGTCAGTTAGATTTAATTTTTTTGTGTGGAAATTAGTGGTCCTTCTATCACCCTTGTCCGACTTTGGTCCTTGTATTTTATCTCTTGACAAAAGTTGATCCTAAACTAATCTCCAGTCACAATTTTGGGACATATTCCATATTTTCTGTCCGAAAATCATCAGAAAATGTGGTCCAAGTACCGGATATGCACACGTGACCCTGATGTGGAATAAAAAAAATTGATAGTGTAGAGGAAATTACAATAATAGTCCATTGTACTATTGCCCCTGTTCAATATTTGGTCCCTGTATCTTCCCCCCCTTTCCTTTTTCACTGAGTTAGTCGATCTTCAATCCTGATTTTTTGGAAAATTTTCAAATGATTCTGTCCAAATGTAAACAAAATATGCAGATTAAATGCTAAAGACTGACAGTTGGCTCAAACATGTTGTAACTAGTACAAAACTGGAAACCTTGTAGCTGTTTTGCATGAATGGTCAACACTCGATTATTGCTTTTGAGGAATTTGGTCCATGAGGATCCGATGAGATAATTACAACTCTAGGTGAAGGTCATTGTTTCTTTTATTTTTTTCCACCTTGACACGACAGTGTTCTTTGACACTAAAACCAACAAGTTTTATTTGTGTTCATGGAAATAGAAATTTACCTTGATATCAAGCTAAAAAATTACTTTAGGAACCAAATATGTCACTAAATAAAGTACGAGGACCCAAATGGAAAATGGACTGTTTATGCAATTTCTGCTCCAACTTTTTTTGTTACATTTTTTTTTTTTTTTATTTCAACTGGTGTTTTTGCTTTTAGCATTTTCCATTGCAATAATACGGTGACTGTTTTTGTAATTCCCTATTTTTCAAGAAATGTTGACCTGGTATGCTGATAGTCAGTTTGTTAATGTGTCTTTATATTGAGCATCCTTCACATTTTCAGGTTTTGCCTTCGGCTGCTATAAGTTACTTAGTATATGAGTTCATGAAGATAGTTCTCAAAGTGGAGTCAACATAAAGAGCTCATGAGCTTACCATCGAGGACATACCTGGGAAAATCTTGAGGATAACATTTAGACTTGTTTCATTGAAAGGTGCTTTCTGGGGTTTCAGAAAGGAAACTGTTTCTTCTTTAGAACTGTCAAAATTCGTCGAAATTTCTATGATCATCCTCAATTTCTTCTGTTTTCGAATGGTAAAATGCTCGCAATGAACTTAAAGCGAAGAGAGGAAAATGTTTATATCATGCTTACTTCGCTTAATGTCTTACATTAGGTTTAACAAAAAAAGCAATTTCGGATTGAACTGCCTGTCAATCTAGTTTTGGTTGATGTGTTGATGTTTATGATGTAATATTAGGAGGTGCCTCTCTGTTGCATTAGGTTTTTCATGGCTTTTACATTTGCAAAGCAAGACCTGTCAGACTTGATATATTTACGAGTTGCGTATTTGTGCATTTAGGCGGACATTTAAATGTAGATGTTTAGGAAAATATGTTGAATATGGAAGGTGCTACTCCGTTCATTACGTGCCTGACACTACTTGGATTTTTACCGAAATTCTCTAATTTTTTTATTTCCTAGTGCAAAAAACTCCATCCAACTGCCATTGACCGGGTAATAAGCCACTTGAAAGCTGATTATTCACCTACTTAATTACCATTTAGAAGTATGGCATAAAAGGAGAACTTATTATTTAGGATCTAAGTAGTGAGCTTCTACGGTGATTCAATTTGACAGTGTCCCGTTAGTAAACACTGATTCCAACAGTCCATTTGGTTCGCAGAATCTTTTCTCTTTTGTCGGAAACATGTTTGGTTCTTGCCTCTGTAGTTCTCAACTCGAACAACCGTCTTTTAATATATATGAGGTTGTATCATCATTTTATAGGTAAACTGCATGATCATGTTTCATTGAAATGACAATATTGACAACTACTTTTGAAGCTTTCAACTTGCAATTATCAAAGCAAAAACAGCTTCCCTTGTCGTTCAGAACCGGTTTTCAGTTTGTAACCATATGCGTCTTTGGAATTATTCAGAAAACTGGACCATTTCTCTTAAACCAAACATGCCCTAAAGCAAATCGAGACTCCAACCGCTCGAATCTCAAGAAATTCATCCTCATGGAATTTATGATTCATAGCTACTATAGACATGTGATGCACATGAACTATAATTTCAGTTAAACTCTTGAACTATGAAACCAAAGATACAGGATATGGTGACAACGGCAAAAATTTCGACCATTTTAGAACTACCCTTGGCACAAAAATCTGAACATCATTCCAACCACATACCATAGGGTCCAGAGAGCTGATTGAACTAAGACATTTGCTCATTGTTGCCAACCGTACTGTTGATTTCTATTGTTACCCATTTGGTTTAAGCTTCTGTTGGACGTAGAACCTCCATACTGGTTACTTTGAGGGAAATTCGAGGGACCGACGCCATAGCCCCCGGTGGCTCCTGGAACCCCAGCGGGACCAGGAGGCATACTGCCTCCACCATAACTCGGAGGCCGTCCTTGAGTTGGATATGGTCCACCGGCATAACCCCGGACTTGGGTGGCCCCACCCCCGCGATTGGGATTATAGCTCATGCCCTGGGTCCCAGCAGGGGGATACCTGTTCGGGCCACCTGGTGGACCCCGAGGCTTTCCGTAGTGGTGATGGCCTGGCCCAGAAGACAAAGCCGACTGTGAGGGTTCACTGGATGGTTGGGTGCAGACCACTGCGAAGGATGAGATTGGCCCGGATGCTGAATCGGCGGTAGGCGAGAATTCGGCAGAGGATGTGCCAGTTTCTGTCTCTTCGCTGCCTCTTCATTTTGCCGCTGTTGCTGCCTCTTCTTCTTGGTCTGGAACTCATGCGATGATTCATATTTTGGCAAGCTGTGGTTAAAAAACGCATTATCATATGATCAATATTCGGATTATGCAAATCACAACATCAGTCGGATCTTTTTTTCATGATAGGGAACATCCAAGCATTAGTTAACATACAAACCTTCTAGGATCACATGGTAAGGGATCTGCCCAGAAATACTCCGCGTCGAGTGCATCCTTGGCAGACATTCTCTATATCAAATGGAAAAGAGAGTGAGGACTATTAATTGTATAGTGGAAGTGACTAATGATGCGCGGCGAGTCAGCCAAATTTATTAAATCAAAGCTTAGAGAAGCACAATCAGCAATTTTACAAGAGGTAATAAAAGGCATAACCAGGAAAAGAGAAGTAACTGAGACCCACAAATGTGCCAAATTCTGGACTACTCCCAGGGAGAAATTCTAAGAAACCATTGCCTTGCTAAATGAACTTCCCATAATTAAGAGAATAATTATTGATAAAAAAAAATGTAAATTTCACTTCATGACATGGCATGCAGTCCCCGAGAGATGTTCTTGGATGGACAAATCAACAATTTTCAAAACACGTCACCGTACTCTGCCATTGTGCTTTAGTTAACCCAAGCTGATGGAAAAAATGATAAACAAAAAAAAAATATTGAAACTTGAGAATAAACCATCTAAATCTTGGATTAGTTCTTCTATTTAAAAAGTAGTTCTAGTTGATCATGACAAATCCACTCTCATGACATCTCCTTTCCTAATACATAAGCAATTGACAACACTTTCAACTGATATAGTCACCTCCAAGATGCCCATGGCACACATTGGTTTGAGATAAATCAGAAAGCAACCAGTCAATGTGAGCATCGTATGAGCTGATAATTGGGGATAAAAGGAAAAGGTTACCAGATACAAGCATATACCTGAGCTGGATCAAGAGTCAGCATTTTATCCAACAAATCTAAGGCATGACGGTCAAAGCTGTAAAAATGTTGGGAAGATAACAATTACAAATCGAACTACATGAGGCCAATGACAAAGATGAGAAGTTAAATATGATCGGTACAGCGACGAATAAACAAATCTAGATTCTGTTTACATACTGTCTGAAAACCTCTCTGATGCGTCTTTTCATGGGCCTCGTTGGCTTAAAATTGTTGTACCAGGGTATCTTGGAAACCCCAGGCCAGTTGACTTCATCAGGTGATCCACAAAGCTCAAAGATCTTGTTTAGTTGCTCAGGCTGCAGCAGCATCAATGAATAATTCAGGAAATCTGAATGATTCTTGATTTTTTGCTGTTTATATTTCATTGAAGGAATGCCTCCAGGCATGTGCCAAGTCACCTGATTTAGCTAATTCTTTCTCCTATGCTTAGTTTCCTACAATTGTCTCTCATCTTTCTTCAGCATTATTTATAAGGGCAAAAAAGGTTTACCCATTCATAAAAGGTTTATACCTTGCCCAAACTAGAGCAAACAAGGCCTGCATTCACAAACCTAAAATTCTCTTCCTAAACAACAATGTCAATGCTAAAGCTGGTTATAGAACTGAAGGAGAAGGGTTTCTCCTTGGACCTCTGGTTTATCTGGAATCTTGAACACGAAGTGGCATTTTCAAATGGAACTCACTGCCCTTTTCACAATCCCTCATCTCTCATAATGCCGCTCCAAGTTTTATTCAGGATTTATAACCGTGCAATCATGGAGTTGTGGCACATAGTTTTCTACAGGATATCAAAATTCTAATAGTTCTGCCACTTAGGCTAACAATTCATTTATTATATTAAAGTTACCTACAAAAGGGTATAACTACTTCTGCTCTTTCTTTAAGTGCTATGCTAGTTGGCCTGAACAATCTGTAGCGGCAACAACTTTTGTGAGTAAATTACACACACAATCTATTTTGACTTTTGGGTGAGTAGTGCCAATTTCTCGTTGTCACTAAAATATCTTATGTCCTGGAACTAATTTACTTGATTAACATTTTTCTATATCGTAGAAGCTAGCATAAAGCTAAACTTCTGCCTTTGGTAGTCTCTTCTCATGATATCTTTCATCAACCAAAAAAAGAAAGAATTATTAAAAGGGAAATACAATGGGCTCGATCAATTTAGGCAAGAGATTAATCCTGAATCCCATTAGGATTGGCATGCAGAGGGTTATGAAATAATGGATATAGTGTAATATTTGAGGAGAGACAAAATGTATTTTAAGGTAGGTTGTATATTTATGGAATGCAGCAAAAAAGATCTCAGATGGTTGTCACATACTGTGTGATTGACAGGGATGGTGAGTGTACAACAACCAACAAAAGCAGGACATGTGAAGTAGAGTAAATACTGAACAAAAAAACTTGCTCTTCTTTGAACTCTTGTGGGTCCATATCAACAGACGTAAGGCTTTGTTTGATTATTCGCACACCATGCCAATTATTAATGTGGCATGTTATAAAACCCAATTCTAAAACATCGACATCATTTATAATGTACAAACAACTTTTCTTTAGGACAATGAACCTACGCTGAAATATAGATCTGTCTTTCACACAATTTATCCAGATTCCATTCAACCAGAATTGGATTTCAACCCATGCATGTACACCCCACTTTAAATTCTCCAACGATCAACTTCCAATGACAGTGATATTTCTTTAGGGACAATTCTACAGTTTAATGTGAAATTTCACAATTTCCCAATCCCTCCAAGAAAAAGAAAATCTGTTACAAGGATCATATGCTTATTGTGGCAAGAAAACAACAAGGACATGGGAGTCCATCGAACTACTTCCTAATTCTCTATCCCATTTACCAACTGCCCTAAGATTAGTAGCCCCTCCCGCCATAAGGTCAACTACTTTTTTCATCAATATTAAGATGACATTCACCTACAAAATTCTCTTCTCAAGACCATTTTTTTCAACTTCTAGCATGTTTAACACAATTTATGCTCAAAAGATCAAATGATTTATCTCATCATAATTCACCTTAAGTCCAGATGGACACCAGTGGTAGAAGAACAAGAAGATCATTCCTCAATGTTGTCATTAAAGATGACATCCAGGGAGGATGCATTACCTCGTTTTTTCCAGTCAAAATGGCTTTCCCAAATAGAAGTTCCCCAAAGATGCAACCGACAGACCACATGTCAACAGCTGGGCCATATTTTGTGGCTCCAAGGAGCAACTCTGGAGGCCTGTAGTCATATTAGATAAAAGTTAAACCAGAAAAGAATCCCTAATCACTTCAGAGTTATCCCTTTGGTTTTTCAAAATCAAATCCATTTACCCAGCAAATTCTGGACAAGTTGCATGCAAAAGAATTTATGTTATCTAGCCCCTTCTAAAGAAGACCTTATAACTGATAGATATATCAACTAGAGATGAACCATTCGTGGGAAAAAAAGAATATTAATCAATCATCCAATTAACATTACTAAGAGGCATAAAACTAATCATCCTTTTCCTGCGTCCATGTATAACAAGGCTTTGCCTGCATTCCAACCAGGCATTTCCTTGTGATTTTGGACAGACGAAGAAGCATCTGTTGTCACCACTGAAATTATTAAAATAACATTTTTCCCTCTGTAAGATGAATAATGTTGTATTGTAACGATATAATACACCTGGCGGTGCCGGTTGAAGAATTTTCATAGCGCAAAAGAGTAACAATATAATACACCTGGCTGTGCCAGTTGAAGAATTTTCATAGCGCAAAAGAGCGAACTATAATAGGCTAGTGCAGATGAAAAGGAAAATTCAACTCACAGGTCATGCAGCGAAGCAGACCACATTTATTACTTAATATGATGTATGACCAGACAAAATTGATGAGCAACCTATAGATTGTGTTCACTGACAGATCTAGCTCAGCTGACGGAGCTCAAGGGTCTTAACCTTGTGGTCATGAGTTTGAACCACAAAGTATGTGGCATCATTATACACTCGAAATTCATGCAGCAAAAGTGCACTGTTCCTCGACTCTAATTATGTGCATGACAAGAAGGATGACTCTCCCGATTGTACAGCAAGATGAACTAGCGTAATACCAGTGACAACAGGAATGATCCTGTTACAGACAGTTCACTGCAATTTCCAGGCAATTTTTTGCCTGAATGCAATTCCTAGAGATTTTTTTTTTGTTTGTCTTACTCTAACTCTCAACTCATTCTCAGACTTTTGTTCCGCCTCTTTGCAGAGTGGAGGAGTTGAACCCCATGTCTAAAACTAAATGTCCCCACATACCAGTCCTCCCAGTCCTCCCAAGAAGAAAGTGGGAAATATGAGCAAAAAAATCGAATAAACTCCTCACATATTGCTATGGTGTTCCTGGCCAAAAAGTGATTAGAACTTTCAGGTTTAGTGTAATTTCCTCTCTCTCATCAAGAAGATAATCACTTGTCCTTTTGATGAATGAATAACATAAACAACAGTAGGGCTTAAAAAGGCAATGGCGTAGGTATGATCAGCCTGAGGGCAGATAGAACATGGATACCAGAAAGAGGTGAATGTTCAATAATTGATGGGGGAAGACATCTCAAATAGTCACGAATCAAGAATAAACCTCTTCTAGATATCATATTCTCTCTTTCTGAGATATGAAACTTTTGGCTAAACGGTGGAAGTTTTTGCTACTTGTTAAGTTGATAGGGATCTAGGGTGCATGCACAACCATCGGCCAGTCAAATTTACCACTCACAAACAGTAACTGAAAATATTACCTGTACCACAAAGTGATAACACGATTAGTAAGATTTCCAACGTGGTCATTGGAAAAAGATCTTGCAAGTCCAAAATCTGCTAGCTTCAACCTTCCCTCATTATCTATTAAAAGATTGGAACCTGCAAGAAGAAATGTGACTTACAATCCAGCCACATAAGAATTATCAACCACAAGAGAAAATGCAATTAGAAACTCATGGTGACCTTTTATATCCCGATGAAGCACTTGGTTGACATGACAATAGTGTAAGCCAGTTAGCAACTGCTTCATATAACACTGAAATAAAAACTTTATCAGAAAATTGGAATATTATTTTACTAGTAATTTTCCTTCAACTATCAAAAGTCATAACACCTTAATCTGTGGAATTGTAAATCTGAGTCCAGGACGATCAGCAAGGCCTGTCAAGTCATGGTCCATGTACTCAAAAACCATGTAGATGCTGCCTTTATACTTATTGCCATCTACATTCCCAAAATCAGTAGTTGGATATCAGAAAATGCTGTGTCTTGTGATAATCCAGCTAGCCAATAAACCCAGGAACAAAATAGCATCAAGTATTTTAAAAGAAGAAAAGCCCAAAATCTGTCATAGTAGGAAAGCATAGCATGTAGCTCTACCAACCTGCCTTTCTCTGTTCAACAGTCTCAGGACCTGGAAAGAAGTAAAAGAAACTCAATCCTGTCACAATCTGACTACAGCATCGCAAAATCAAGAACTTTAGAAGCTGGTCATACCAGGAGATGTTACAATTTCTTTAAGCTTGATAACATTCTCATGTTGAAGCTTCTTCAATATTTTAATTTCTCGAATTGCTGTTATAGGAAACTGCAGGAGGATATGAAATAATAAATCTGACAAGTTACTGGTAGATACTCGACATACAGTAAATAGACTGACACCCAACAGTGGATAATCTTCCTTTTCTATATAGCAATAAGCTATTGAAGAAGAAGAAAAGGAGGACGCATACACATACCCCTTCTTTTTCATTATCCATGCGTATCTTCTTCAGAGCAACAATTTCGCTGGAACTTATTTCTCTGGCCATGAACACTTGACTGCAGATAATATGAGTGGACAATGTGAATGATCGAAGAAATAAAAAAATCCAGCAAGCAAGTAGGATATGTTGTCAGCCAAATATTCCCACTTTGAAATTCAAAGCAGAAGAAGTTACAAAAGGAAAAAGGAAGAAGATCTGTGCTGCAAAGCAATGTAAACATAACAGAATCTGCAATAACTGGTTAGATAGCTAATTTCTTGACATCTACACTACTAAATAGTGAGATATTGTCAGTTCAAAGGATAAATTACTTGCAGTGGTCCTTTCCATTGAAAGATACAAAAACTTGAACGTGAATTTTTCCTGCAGTACAAAAACTTCTAAAGAAGAACCCCGCTTGTATATGTGAAGCATACACAGTGAAGATCCAAGTATATTTTAATTAGTTTCGCGCAAGCTGGGTTTTTGGCTTCATTCTGCTTCTTTATTTTAATCCCCAGATTTATTAGAATTCCATTACTTCCACGAATGAACTTAATTGATGTCACAATGTCATTTCTGTTTATCACTCCACGAAAATCGTCAGATACCATATTTCATGACTTTTCTTGTGAAAGCTGCCTCTATCAAGAGACCAAACAAACAACGAAACAAGAAACATGTCATTCACTTTCTTCATTCCATCCTTTTTCTATTTTGATGGTGGAATGCTGCAGGACAAGTACATCTACTTCAGCCATCATAGCCAATAAGCATTCAGACCACAAAATTGATATTTCAACCATGCTTCCCCTCCAAATGATAAAGTTGCGAGATCACGAGCAGGTAACCTAGCTTCCCAAACCCTCGACTACTCTGGCCATGTGGATAGAAAATTGAGCAACAGGGTCAACATTAAAGCCCCCTTCATCCCTTACATCGCTACTCCAAACCAACAAATTGGTCGACACACAGGCCAACCGAACAACGAGTTCGAATTCATATCAGAATTTACAGTTTGGATTGATGTCAGGTCCTATCCTCTGCCATTATTCAAGCCCCATCTGCAATTATGCATCCTACCAGTTTCCCGAGAGACTGCACACGCGCATAGTTCAACCCAAAACGGTCAAAAGCAAAGAAGAAATCAACACGCCCGCAACTCACTCTCAGAGGCCAAAAAGCAAAACATGGGTCGTCGCGTATTCTCCAACTTAGCGCATATACGCCAGTTCTAGACCAACAAATCCTCAGACAAAACACGATAAAGAAGCAACCCATATAGAAACAAGGACGAACCCATAAGTGCCTTCGCCAATCTGCTCCAATTTCTCAAAGCAGTCGACGCTCCGGGAGCCCCACGACGGCGGCGACTCCTCTATGTTCAGCTGCCCCGACGCTGCCACCGCCATCGCCCCCTTGTCTCCCTCTCCCTCCCTCCCTTCCTCCCTTCCTCCTTCTCTCTCTAGAACAGGAAGAGTGTTTCGAAAGGAAGGAGTGCCGCCTCTCGCCAAGTCACGTGCGGAGCAGGGGCGTGCTTGCTTGGCGTGAGAGGTTTCTCTGTGATCGGCAGCGGCGGAGGGGAGTCGTCCCGGTCTTTTTCTCCTGTCACGTTTCCTTCGGAGGGCCGAAACGGGTCGGGTTCGGATCGGGTCCAGGACCCGCCCCGGATGCTTGTTTTCCCTGGGGCGGTGCCTCGTAGGTAACTTTCCCAAAACGAGGCTGTCGGAACAGATGCCGATGAGTGACGATAAAGTCACGGCTCTTTTGGTCCGAATCTACATTCCGAACGGCGTGGACTGGCCCCGTCCTTGCCCCTTTCGTGTGCGGACTGATGAGATGAAAATTTTCATCAACAAAATTGTCCATAAAGTTCTTAATTTATTATTATACAATATTCAATTTAGTTGTAAACATTTCAATTATATCAATTTAATTTTAAATATTTTGACGATTTATCAATTTAATCTAAAATCTTTTAATGAATTATCAATGTAATCATTCCGGCTAATTTTAACTTGAAATTGTTAATGTGGCAATCCAGTCGTAATTGATCGTCCTACATAGCCAATCGACACCGACATAGATAGTTTTTAAAGAAAAATTTTCTAATTTTTTATTATTTTCTTTTCTTTCTTCTTTTTTTCTTCATTGGGGAGGGCTAGCAAATCCTATTGGCCATTGGGTGAGGGCTACCCTCACCCATATCAGGCATGGGATCCAAAAGGGGCTCTGTCCTACACCTAATCTGGCAAGACGAGGGCGTCATAGCCCTTGTTGTGGCCCGTGCTAGCCTAGGGGAGAGCCACGATCCTTGCTTGGCTCTCGTCTAGGGGCTGGTAGGGGTCATTGGCCCTCGCCCAACGGCCAACAACCTGTTCAATGAAGAAGAAAAGAAAAGAGTAAAAAATTTAAAAAATGATCTACATCGGTTATAGATGTGCCATGTAGGACAATCATCACCGAGTGGACCACCGCAACAACAATTTTCATTCAAAATTAATCAAAAGGACTACATTGGCAAATCGTCAAAAGATTTAATACTAGATTGACAATTTGTCAAAAGATTTAGGACTAAATTAGCATAATTGAAAAATTTCAAACTATATTGACAAATTATCAAAGGTTTATGATTAAATTGGTAAAATAAAAATGTTTATGATTGAATTACCCGCCATACAATAAATTTACGATTTTTTGGACAATTTTCCCAATTTTCAAGCTACTTCAAGGCTCATTAAAAAGTGAATTCCATGTAACGCCATTTAGTGAACTTTTGGAAATTTTTCTTCCGAACTATTTTAGGAAAAAGGTTCATTTTGAGCTTTCATATATGACGAGAAAGTTGCTTGGAAATCTTTACGTCAATATCTTGACATTTTTATTATTTTTCATATCTAGTAATTAAAAGAGTATAATTGTTAAGAAGTGCTCTAAAAAGTGAATATTATTATTTTTATTAATCCTATTCTAACTCTTAGCTTACTTTTAGATTTTTGATTTGTTTCTTTACAAAATGTGAGAGTTGATCCCCATTATTGAAACTAAAGGTCCCCGATCCCAATCCACTGGAGAAAGTGGGAAATCAAACTCTCTACCTCTCATTTTTTATGTGAATAAGGTAGACACTGAGACGATCCGGATGATTGAATATCATTCTGAACATATGATTTGAGACCCCAAGAAAGTAGTCGGCAAACCTCAATCCCAGCACCCAAAAAATCTTCGGACCTGTGGCCCAACAGTTGGACCTAGACTTATGAACTCAACCTAGGGAGGATCTTGGCACTTGAATTTTAGACTCTAGACCTCGAATCTTGGATCCCGACGCGTGGGACATCGACGCTCGATTCGCAACATCAGCGAGGAAACCCGAGCGAGCTGGGCCAAGAGGCCTGGCCTCGAAGTTTGCAAACTTGGGCCATGACTTCCCACGGTTCACAGATTTGCACTTTTTGTTCAACACAACACAACACCTAATTTCTTTTTTGCCTTTTTATTTTAGACTCTTGCATTTGGCATATGACTCCATGAATTAGGACTCAAGGCTGACCTGGAAAGTAGAACAAATTCACAATGGTTCAATCACAATCATTTTCGTAGCCTAGAAGACGGCGTCATGGAAAACAATCGGTTGAATAATAAAATCGATAAAACAAGAAAATAAATTGACGCCAAATTTATGTCATTTGTCGGTGTGGCCTACATTTGCAGAGAGAGCAATCCACCAACAAATTCACAATGGTTCAATCACAATAATTTGTCGTGGCCTACAAGATGACATTGCAGAAAATAAACAATTAAACAATAAAATTGGCTGAACAAGAAAATAAATCGAAAGTTAAATTTACATGATTCAACTAGTGTGGCTTACGATCATATGAAGAGCAATATAAAATTTATCTATAGATTAAATGACAATAGAGATTATAATTATAATCCATATGTTAAACGATGAATCCTTAGTGACAAACAAGACATAATCATCACTTTTTATGACACCATTAGCAATTGTAGCAATATTATTATATGACTCAATACTAATTCACTTTTTCCATTTTTCAACTTTAGGCATTTCCTTCTAAAATAACCTCTCTTGCTACAACTCTCAAACAACACCACAAGTCCTACAGTGACTATATTTGTTTAGATTGAAAGGACTTTTGCTAACATAAGTACTATGTTTCCTCTTCCCTCCCCTAATTTAGTAGGAAGCATAGGTTCACTAAATTCTCTCTCACGGATGTTCTCACTCAAAATCAAATTATGGATCTCATCAAACATCAAGTTTTTGATCTGGAGGATTTACCAATAGCAGTAATGATAGTATTCTAACTACTAGGCAATAAGGAAAATAAAATCAAGGCATATACCTCATTTTCAAAGTCAATATTAATTGAACTCAGTTAACTAATGGCTACATTGAAATTCATTGATGTGTTTACCAATTGATGAACCTTTGTCCATCCTTTAAGTGAAATACATATCACATCAAGTGACCTTGTTGATCGCATAAGGCTCCTCGTATATGTTTGATAAGGCCCCATAATGTTCTTTGCTTTTACAATGTTAACATGACATTACAAGCAAACATTAGCCGAACAACCTCCAATGCTTGTCTGTCCAGCAATTCCTAATCAACTTTCTTCATGACTCTGGCTTCTTCCTACACATGAATAAGTGCAGATTTCTTTAATAAAGATAATCATAATTTTGTATCTTCTTACATTGAAATCTTTCTAATCAAAGCTATTGATTATACTTTACCTTCTTATATCACCATTGATTCACTTCAACTTACTCAAACCTGGTTTTGATATCAAATGTTGCAAAAAACAAGTGATTGAACCATAAAATTGATAGTAAAAAAACAAATACTAGGTTTATGTGGTTTAGTTGATGTGGCCTACGTCCATGGGGAGAGTAGCACAATATTCCAATAAAGATCAAGCGATATAACATAAATTACAACTACACTCAAGTCACTCAAATACTTTATATATTTCTCAGCTCCCAATTATACCCAATAACTTAAATAATGTTTAACCTTCGCAATTCTTTACGAAATAATCTATTAGTCTCACAAAGGAATTAAGAAATTTTACCAAAAAAATTATTGGCTGTCCTATCAGATTGCTTCAAAATCTAATCTACAAAGAAATCGTCTCTTATATACTATTATTATTTATAGACAAGAATTAATTTTAAAACAAGAAGGGCCTTTTCAGGAAACTAGTCAAACTAGGAAGAAGCCTACTCAAATTAAGAATTTTTTTTTTTCAGGCTCAAGTTAAACGACATTACTATAGCAATCAACCATTCAAGATATCTATGTTTTGTTTACTCTAACAATCAATTCTTAAATGCTCTAGTATCACCAAATTATTATTAATTAAGATAATAATCTCTGAACAGTTTTTCTCCGACATCATTGAGTTATTTCTTGTTTTTCAACACTTAAAACCTAATTTCTAGATATCCACAAATTTGAAATCGTAACATCTACTTAAGCATAAGTCAAATTCCTCAAAGATTCATTAGCATCCATTAATTACATAGTCTAAAATATATGATATCATTTGCTCTAAAATTTGTGTAAATCAACTCTTATGCAATCTTTTAAAAAAAATAAAATCTTATAACTATTTTTATGTTCTTACTAACTCCTCAAGTAGTGGTCATCAATAACGTCATTTTAAAATTAACCCATTCTAGAATTATTTACTCTTAATGCACCTAAGACATGGTATAAGATTTATATAGGGAAATGACATGAATGGTTCCTAAACTTTGGCTCAATATGAGATGTTGTTATTTAAATTTTAATTTATTTAATGTGATGCTTGAACTTTAATTCAATGTGCAATGTGTTCTATGCACTTTCAATTTGTTTGATGTGGTCCCAGAACATATACCAAGTTCTAGGGACCATATCGAAAAAATTAATAGTTCAAGGATCATATTATATATTAGGCCAAACTTCAAGAACCACATTGAATAAATTAAAAGTTCAAGAACCAAATTGTCAATTGAGCCAAAGTTCTGGGATCATTACTGTCATTATTTTATTTATATACCAAAAGAGAGATTGTAAATACTTCCAATAGTAACAGTAATATAAAAATTTACTCCCTTGTATTCCTTACTGCTCCTTAAGATCACCAAGGAAAGAAATTGTCTACTGTGCATAAATTTCAAAGAAGAATATTAGAGGCGAACCAGTAATAAATGAACTTGCTGTGTGGCATTGGTCAAATAAATATTGGAAAGCTCATTCTTAACTTAAGAGGACTTTAGTGAAATAGTAAATGGACTGTTACTCGAGAATGGCTTCTTCAACTTAACTTTCGGCTACAATTGGTGAATTCATTCGGAAGATGCGGGCAGTTGATGGCGCCGATGATATGCGGATGTGTGGCGGGGACAGCTATCGGGTATGCTGGTCGGTACGGGGGAGGAGAGGATGGGTTGGATTTGCCTTCGCAAAAGAGTGACCAAGTTCTGCAACCTAGCGTCGGTTTCCGTTGTGTTCCCGTATTTGGCCTTCTTCTGCTACTTGGCTCTTAACATCCCACCTGCCAACTAGCTCTCGTCTCGTCCCCTTGAGTGACTTCATAGTGTTTCGATGCAGTCCCAGGTTTTCTGTGTCATGTCGTATGCGGGGAAGAGGGATATTGACTCTGGTTTCTTCTGCTGATCTTTTTTCGTCTTCCACCAGGGATTGCACTTAGTATGTATGAATCGGGATAGGGGACCCAAGGCTATGGAGCCTTCTTTAGAGATGTATACATATTTTCTCACTTTGAGATGGAGGGAACATTAAGTCTATTGTCCTATATGTGATCATTCTTCTGAACGGGTAAGTATTACCTCTTGTATACTCACACCAGATAATTAACCGCTTCAGTTGTCGCACTTACAATCCAAAGATGGTTTATATTGTCCAAAATTCACTGAAAATTGCTTCCAGAAACGTTGCTAGCAAATCGTCATGGGTCCATGTGTAATTCATCTGCAAATGGATAATTGATCTAATCAATCATAGACATATAGATCGTCCTGTGTCATTCACAGAATGGACATGGAAACTATTTTTTCACAGGGGTGGTCGACAGGATAAAAGCTTATCGTAAAATGATTCGTGATTACCCTTTTCTCGGCCACAGTCACGGGTTCTCTTTTCTCTAAGCAAGCACGCCTCTTTTGCAGCTACCATAACAGAACTAAAGTCTCGTTGCTTTGACAATTATTTCTGCGCTAGTGCTATTCAATTGGAGAAATGAAGTCTAATTCAGTGTTGATGCACGCCCTCAAATCACAACCCTGAACTCCTACTTCAAGCACTTCTCTTTCTCTTTCCATTTAGAAGCTACTTAACACATCTCTTGCAAACTTTAATTCAAACAATTCAGTTAAAAATTCAGCTGCACTTGTGTAGCCACACGTGAAAATATCTCTGTGCTTTCCAGAAATGAAAATTTCAGAAGGGGATGAGAGTTACAACTGAAAAGCAATGCATTCGTCTTCTTTTGGTGATATTCTTGTTGAGTGATGATCATATTGTTGGTCCATGACATGTAATTCAACTGGTCCCCATAGTAAAGTGCAAGATGCAAGCCAAATGCACAAAGTCAATCAGCATACAGAAATAAGAACCCTTCTTAGTGGCAGAGTCACTGACTTTTGCCATGGAGGGAAAGAAAGAATTGCAAGGACAAGCGGAATGAGAGACCGTGCGCCTGGAATTCTCTCGCTAAAAGAAGACAGTTTAAAATAGAATTCAACTCTAATAAAAAATCTAATTTTGAAACAAGAACCTTTTGTGTTAGATATTGTGCTGCTTTTGATAAAGAAAGGTCAGAAACATTCCATGTGGAGGTATGGTGAAGGTCAGGAACAGATACCAATAAATCCAGTCCCGAGGATAAGAGTTGTGGGTATAGAGAATCAAATTATCTCTGAATTCAAGCTAAAAGCTGCATGGCTAGCTTTGCTTTTTGGACCAAAGCATTACCCTTATTCCGGAAAATGTCAATTTTATATTCATCCGCTCACATCTAGCGTAGGCACATTCATCCGGTTCTTGCTAAGAAATGAAGGACCTCATCATTTAATCGTCTTATTCAAACTGCATAAAAAAGGACCTCATTTAATCCTCTTAATCAGGATAATATGACAAAATCATCTGATAAAGTTCACTGCCAAGCAGGGTTTTGGTCCATGAAATGCAATGCAATCCAGAAGTGCACGAGGCATACTTATGACTGAAATGCAACTAAAGCCCGGGAATATTGACTTCAACCCAAGTTGCCGCAAGCACAATTTAATAAATTGAAGTTGATGAATACCTGATTAAGAGTCATCCATCGATATCTTCTCATAAATTTTTGACGGGCTCTTTTGTGCAATTCAGCGTACATTACACGCTTGTAAGCCCTCTTCATATAAACTAATGATTTTTTAGGGTGGGGAGCTTAATTATACCAATGAGAGTGATAACTATCATTATACGCTTTCCCAAAAGAGTAGGACAAATTAAAAGAGAAAATTTGTATGAGACAAACTAACTGGGAAAAGCACTAAAAAATCTTAAACCTTTTGTATTGGTATCAATTCAGTCATAAACTTTAATTGGATCAATTTATTCCTACAACTTTTCATATTTGTACCAATTCAGTTTATTTGACTAATTTAAGTTGGAAATTATTGACGTGGCAGCGGACGATCTTATGTGGCACCACATGGACAAATTTTATAATTTTTTAAATTATTTTTTTCCTTTTTTTTTTCTTTTTCCTTTCTCCTTACCCCTTGGCCAGTGAGGTTGCCGGGCGAGCATCATCGGCCACAGGCTGGTGGGGCGAGGGTTGTTGTGCCCTCGTCGGCCATAGGCAAGGGCGTCGGTCTCCGCCCTAGATCTAGGTGAGGGCATGAAGGCCCACACTTGTGGCAAGCAAGAGCCGCGACGCCTCAGGCAAGGCTATTGTGGCCCTCGGTTAGATCTGGGTGAGGGCCGCCGAACCCTCATCTACCACGAGCGAGGGCCACCGTACCCTCACTTGTGGCCAACGAGGCGCAGAGGCCCTCACCTAGATCTGGGCGAGGGCCAACGCCCTCGCTTGTGGCCAGGCAAGGGTGGGCGGCCCTTGCTAGTGGGTGGTGAGGGCATGGGGGCCCTTACCTCGACCAGCCTATGGCTGGCAATGGTCGGCCGATGACCTCAATGGCCAAGGGATAAGGAGAAAGGAGAAAGAAAAAAAAAAAGAAAAAAAAAAAAAAAAAAAAAAAAAATTTAAAAATCTGAAAAAAAATAAAAAATTATAAAATCCATCCATGTGGTGCCACATAAGACCACCAGCGGCCACCTCATCAATTTACGACTTAAATTAGTTGGATGGACTGAATTGTACCAATGTGAAAATATTTAAGATTAAATTGGTCCAATCGAAAAGTTTATGACTGAATTGGTACCAATACAAAATGTTTAGATCTTTTTTGGTACTTTTCCCCAAACTAACTCAAGGAGGTCCTACAAAAATTGACATTCCAAACACCCCACTAATAAAAGTCCGAATTGGCTTCGATCTGATCTCATATTCGCTTCCATTCCCTATAAATAGAGATATAAATGCAAGCAAAAGATTGAAATATTGACTTGAGTAGGAGAAGAAGAGAGGCTAACATGAAGATAAGAGTCTCATTTGGTAGCCAAGGATGATTTGCCTGCTCCAAACTTGCTCTATTCGAGCTAAGCTAAGTGTTCGAGTAGTTCGTCTCGGTATCAGGCAGTCTCCTTGGCTAGTTAGAAAGTCTCTAATCTTTCATGTCAGGCTTCTTCTTCCTTCTGAAAGTAACTGCTCCTTGAAGATACAAATTTTTCATTCTTTTTCTTCATCACATCACACACTGAGAGGCATTGGAATGTGTTTGTGAGGAAGAGGGACCTTACACGACATGATAAGTCTGGTTTGTTAGCCAAGAATGACTTGCTTGTTTCATACAAGCGGCTTCGATTATGATCGCCGTTCTCATCGATTGATGCGCACGATTGCATGGTCACGAGGTAGGTCATCGTGGCTTATCTGACATGTTCTTCATGTTCATGATAGGCCTTCTCTTCTTCTTTCAAAGCATCTACCTTCCTTGGGCCACAGTTGCATTGGAAGTCAGCAAAAGGTGGTCCGTGAAAGTCGCAAATGGCAGCTTATATTAACATAAAAAGCGGAAAAGCAAAGGAAAAATGAAAATTGATTTTCGTGGTTTTGCTATAGATAAGGAACACTCAAATATTGCAGGTTTGATTATCGAAACCATCCGAATTTGAGGGAATGTTTTGACGCATGGCCATGTGCGGGTGATGAATAAGTCGAGAATGAGTGACTACATGCAGTTTCGATGATGCATGCAAATGGGGATAGATTTTGATGCATAAACTCGGCAATCTTACTCTCTCGCTATGTAGAGCTCTCTCTACCTCCATGGTAGTTGTTTCCTCGCCCAAACCCTAATTTCACTTCTGCTCGCCTTCATGCTTCCATTCCGCAGTTCGATTATGGATTTCCCCTCATGTCTCCTCTCAGTTTCTCATTTGGAACAACTCAATTGTCCACATACCCAATTCTGTCCATCACTTCTCCTCTCGTTTAACTACGGAATTCGCCCTTAGATTCAGTTTCTGTTCATCTCTCCATCGTTGCATGCCCATTTCCCCTGTTTTGCGGCTCATTTTCAGGCTTGCTTTAAGCTGTAATGTCTGTGGATAGGCTCGCCTCACTTGCTCTTTAGAAGATTCCCACTGTGCCAGCTAGTCGATGGATCCTTCCGACCATGAAGGGCGTACTCATCATTCCACTGCGGCCTCTTCAGGGATAGATCATACTGACCATGGCGACGACGCTCGCCTCACTGCCCTGTGTAACAGAATGGGACGTCTATGGTCAGCACAGACAATTGAAGTCTGGAAGGATGCTACCCCATTGGAAAAATTAGAGGAATGTAAGATGATGCATGCAAATCGACATTTTTCACCGATGAGTTGGGACATTCAATCGCTTTCCGGGTGCTATACACTCCCATTTTGATTTTGCCCGCGCACACTTGAAGTGAACATTTTAAGTGCCATGCACTGATGCAAAGTTTAGGATTATGAGATGGACATTTTGAAAAGAAAAAAATTATAATTGCTATGCGCTGTTGTGAAAAGTTAGGAATTGGAGAGGGACATTTTGAAAAGAAAATAACATTTTCATAAATATGGATCCAATGATAATTAACGTAAAAGTGCAAAATGATCTCCACCGAAGGCAAATTTATGAATGTATATGGTACATAAGTGATCAATAGGTCAAATGTGAGGTATGCTTTTAGTATTTTCCTTAAAATATTTGAATAAAGAAAAAAAGTGATCAATAGGTCAACCAACTTCCTTCATCAATTCTGGCTTCTTCCTAGAAAGGAGTTGGTGCATATTTCTTCGAAAAAGATTATCATAAGTTTGTATCTTCGATAAAATCACTCCCATCAATCCATCAATGTACTTTTCCTTCTTATGTCGCCATTGATTCGCTTCAACTTACTTAAAGCTTAGCTTTGAGATCAATTGTTGCGGCAAATAAGCGATCGAATAATAAAATTGATAGTTAAAAAACATACAATAGATTTATGTGATTTAATTGATATGGCCTACGTCAACGGGGAGAGCAACACAAGATTCCACTATAGATCAAGCGGTAAAATAGAGAATACAACCAAACTTGAGTCACTCAAACTCTTTCGTGTTTCTTAACCCCCGAATACACCAAATAATTCATATAGTGTTTAACCCTTGCAACACAAGATTCCACTATAGATCAAGAGGTAAAATAGAGAATACAACCAAACTTGAGTCACTCAAACTCTTTCCGTGTTTCTTAGCCCCCGAATACACCAAATAATTCATATAGTGTTTAACCCTTGCAACACAAGATTCCACTATAGATCAAGCGGTAAAATAGAGAATACAACCAAACTTGAGTCACTCAAACTCTTTCCGTGTTTCTTAGCCCCCGAATACACCAAATAATTCATATAGTGTTTAACCCTTGCAATTTTTCATGAAATAATTTCTCAATTTCACAAAGGAATTTAAAAATTTTAACACAAGATTTATTGGCTTGAACACTAAAATATCCTCTTGGATTGCTTCAAAATGTAATTTACAAAGAAACCGTCTGATAGATTCTCTTCAAGAAGAAGGCACTTGTTATATATAGACAAGAATTGATTTCGAAACAAGAACTCCCTTTTCGGGAAACTAGTCAAGTTAGGAAACCACTTAAACTTGGAAACCTACTCAAATTAAAAGGTTTCTTTTTCAAGCTCAAAGTCATAATATATTTTAACTGACAATCAATTCTTAAATGCTTTAGTATCACCAAATTATTATTGATTAATATAATAATCTCTGGACAATTTTTCTCCAGCACCATCAAATTATTTCTCATTTTTCGACACTTAAAACCTAATTTCAAGATATCCACAGATTTGAAATCGTGAGATCTACTAAAAGATAATTCTAATTCCTTAAATTTTAATTAGCATTCATTAGTCCTCCGTGATTCCCTTCATTTAGTTACATAGTCTAAGATATATGATATCATCTGCTCTAAAATTTGTTTAAATAAACTCTTATGCAATCTTCACCCCCCCACAAAAAAAAAAAAAAAAAAACCTGCAATCTATTAAAAAAATTCTTATAACTAATGTCCCTATTAACTCAGTATAAGACTTAAAATATATTATTTAAAAAAGTATAAGATTTATATACAAAAAAAAAAGAAAAAAGAAAGAGAGATTCTATGTACTTCCAATACTAACTGTAAGAAATATACTCGCTCACATTCCTTACTGTTCCTTAAGATCAACTAGGCAAGAAAATATGCATAAAATTCAAAGAAGAATATTAGAGGAGAACCAGTTATTAGCGAACTTGCTGTGTGGTATTGGTCAAATAGATATTGGAAAGCTCATTCTTAAGAGGCTTAAGTGAATAAATTAATGGACTGTTACTCGAGAATGGCTTCTTCAACTTGACTTGCGCCCACAACTGGTGAATTCATTTGGAAGATGCGGGCAGTTGACGGGGCTGATGATATGTGGATGTGTGGCGGGGACAGCTATCGGGTATGCTGGTCGCTACAGGGGAGGAGAGGATGGGTTGGATTTGCCTTCGCAACAGAGTGACCAAGTTCTGCAAGCTAGTGTCGGTTTCCGTTGTGTTCCCGTATTTGGCCTTCTTCTGCTACTTGCTCTTACTATCCCACCCGCCAACAGGCTCTCGTCTCATCCACTTGAGTGACTTCATAGAGTTTCGATGCAGTCCCAGGTCTTCTGTTTCCTGTCGTATGCATGGAAGAGGGATATCGACTCTTGGTTTCTTCTGCTGATCTTTTTTCGTCTTCCACCGGGGATCGCACCTTACTATGCCTTATTTAGAGTTGTATACATATTTTCTCACTTTGAGATGGAGGGAACATTAAGGCTATTGTCCTATATGCGATCATTCTTCTGTACGGGTAAGTATTATCCCTTGTATACTCACACCAGATAATTAACTGGCTCAATTATCGCACTTGCAATACAAAGAAGGTTTATATTGTCCAAAATTCACTGAAAAATTGCTTCCAGAAACGTTGCTAGCAAATCGTCATGTGTTCATGTGTAATTCATCTGCAAATGGATAATTGATCTAGTTTCGTTGTTTTGACAATTATTTCTGTGCTAGTGCTATCAATTAGAGAAATGAAGTCTAATTCAGCATTGATGCACACCCTCAAATCACAACCCTGAACTCCTACTTCAAGCATTTCTCTTTCCCTTTCCATTTAGAAGCTATTTAACACATCTCTTGCAAACTTCAATTCAAACACTTCCGTTAAAAATTCAGCTGCACTTGTGTAGCTACACGTGAAAATATCTCTGTGCTTTCCAGAAATGAAAATTTTAGAAGGGAATGAGAGCTGCAACTGTAGAAAGCAATGCTTCGTCTTCTTTTGGTGGTAACCTTAACGATTGATGATGATATTATTGGTCCATGACATGTAATTCAACTGGTCCCCATTGAAAAGTGCAAGACGTAAGCCAAGTGAACAAAGTCTATCAGCACACAGAAATAAGAACCCTTCTTAGTGGCAGAGTCATTGACTTTTGCCCTGGAGGGCATTCTGGAGGGCATCTTTTACTAGTTGTTGTCTCCATTGCATTTGGATCGCGTAGCTACACCAAAAAAGGAAAGAAAGAATTTGAAGGAAAGCGGAATGAGAGACCGTGCGCCTGGAATTCTCTCGCTAACAGAAAATAGCTTAAAATAATATCTAACTCTAATCAAGAATCCAATTTTAAAACAGGAACCTTTTGTAGTAGATATTGTGCTGCTTTTGATGGAGAAAGGTTAGAAACATTCCATGTGGAGGAATGGTGAAGGTCAGGAACAGATACCCATAAATTCAGTATTGAGGATAAGAGTTGTGGGTATAGAGAATCAAATTATCTCTGAATTCAAGCTAAAAGCTGCATGGCTAGCTTTGCTTTTTGGACCAAAGTAGTAGCCTTTTTCTGGAATTTTATTTTTCATCCGCCCATATCTAGCATAGGCACATTCATGCGGTTCTTGCTAAGAAATGAAGGACTTCATTTAATCATCTTATTCAAACTCTGCATCATAAAGGATCTCATTTAATCCTCTTATTCAGGAAAATATGCCAAAAATTAATCTGATATAGTTCATTGCCAAGCAGGGTTTTGGTCCATGAAATGCAATGCAATCCAGAATTGCCGGAGGCGTACTTACCACTGAAATGAAACTAAAGCCCAGCAATATTGACTTCAACCCAAGTTGCCGAAAGCAAAATGTAATAAATTGCTGATAAATACCTGATTAAGAGCCATACATTGATATCTTCTCATAAATTTTCGACAGGCTCTTTTCTGCAGTTCAGTATATGTTACTCACCTATAAGCCCTGCACATATAAAATGATAATTTTTTAGTATGGGGAGCTTAATTATACATATGAGAGTGATAACTATTGTTACATGCTTTTACCCAAAAAAAGGACAAATTTAAAAGAGAAGATTTGTGTGAGGCAAATTGACTAAAGGAGTTCCTACAATTATTGACATTCGAAATACCCCACTAATAAAGTCTGAAATGGCTTTGATCTGATCTCATATTCTCTTCCATTCCCTATAAATAGAGATGCAAATGCAAGCAAAAAATTGAAGCATTGGACTTGAGTAGGAGAAGAGGAAGAGAGGCTAACATGGAGATAAGAGTCTCATTTGGTAGCCAAGGATGACTTGCCTGCTCCGAACTTGCTCTATTCGAGCTGAACTAAGTGTTCGAGTAGTTCGTCCCGATATCAGGCAGTCTCCTTGGCTAGTCAGAAAGTCTCCAATCTTTCATGTCAGGCTTCTTCTTCCTTCTGAAAGCAATTACTCCTTGAAGATACAAATTTGTCTATTCTTTTTCTTCATCACATCGCACTCCGAGAGCCATTGGAATGTTTTTTTGAGAAAGAGAGGCCTTACGTGACATGATGAGTCTGGTTTGTTGGCCAAGGATGACTTGCCTGCTTCGTGCAACAGGCTTCAATTATGAACGCCATTCTCATTGATCATCTTGGCTTATTTGACTTGCTCTTCACATTTATGTTAGGTCTTCTATTCTTCTTTGAAAGTGCCTACCTTCCTTGGGCCACAAGTGCACTGGAAATCAGCATAAGGTCTGTGAAAGTTGCGAATGGCGGCTTCTATTAACATAGAAAGCTGAAAAGGAAAGGAAAATGAAAATTGATTTTTGCAATTTTGCTATGGAAGGAACATTTTAATTGTGCAGGTTTGATTATCGAAACCATTTTGAGATGGACGTTTTGAAAAGAAAATGACATATTTGTAAATAGGGACTGAATGATAATTAATGTAAAAGTGCAAAATGATCTCCACCGAAGGCAAAACTCGTACATATATGTGGTACGTAAGTGATCATTAGGTGAAATGTGAGGTGTATGCTTTTTTTTTTTTTTTTTTTTTCGAAAATTAGTAAAAAGAAAAGAATGGCAAAATGCTTGTAAGTGTATGTGTGTGCTCAAGAATTTGTATCTGCATCGATCCTAATCTCATCACTCTACTCTCTCGATGAAATGGCGCTTGAGTTCATTGTCATAGTTCACCGGATCATAATAGTGATCCATGCCTAATTGATCGTATATGTGATTGGTAAAATCCATGTGAATAGGATATGCTGCTAGTGTAAACATGAAATTTTCTATGAGACATTGGTTGATAACCTCCGTGGAAACGCATTCGTAGTGAATTTGGAACTCCAAAAGAAAAACATTTGGGTAATGACAATGTTGCCATGTCCATGCGTGGAATAGATGCTAAATTTGCTTTAAGGGCATGTGTTGACACTAAAAATATGATTAACTTTTCAATTATCGACAAATGGCAAGTTTAGTCAATGAGAGCAAGTTTGTTATCATCAATGAACAAAGCAGTCAATGACTTAAAAAAAATCGATAACTCGCTAGTAAGTCGATAGCTTAAAAATAAAAAATCGATAACTCACTAATAAAGTCATTGACCGCGAATATCACAGAAGTTATAGGCCGAGGTCCTTCACCAGTAAACAAGTGTCATTGACAACAAACTATTGTAGATTTTGCCGAGTGTTGGAGCTTGAAAAAAAAAAGAAAAAAGGATGGATCGATGCAAGCACATGATTGCCTGTTGGTTATCCCTATGATCTTGGAACGGGTAACTCCTTGTGAATAACGACTATTTGATTATAAAGGATTGTGCGTAGGATCATGATTGCTTATCAATAACAGTAAATAGTACAAGAGATTTATTTTTAGGTTCAAAATTCAAAACCATTTGTAAATACCTGCTGCTGCTGGTAAGACATATGTACCTACATGGTAATCTTTATAAATGTTCGCTCAACCAATGACAAAATGCCTGATATTGCAATATATACTCATCTTTAAGCTTTGCACATTTACCTTTCCAGTACTTTTAAAATTTTTTGTACCAGGGACTTTCTTGCATCTTTCAATTCCTTTACTTTTTCAGCTATTTTCTTTCCCATCCAAAATAAAAAAAAAATAGTTTTTTTTACCCTTAAAAACCTGGTATTTCTTACAAATTATTAGATTTTCACTTTTCGGTGAAACATCACATTTTAGAGTGAGATAATAGACCAATTAGGAGCGACGTTGGTTATACACATATTTATATATATTCAAGTTAAGTTCAACTAAAAATAATCTAAATTCAATATGTAACTATGCTTCAAGCTTAAAGGATTTAACAATTTAGTTCATTTATTTCATTCCTTTTTTAAGCATTGGCCAAGTAATGATATCCAATTTAAACAATTGTTTAACATAATCTCTCTTGATGATTCTCTAACCGACAATTCTATTGTTCAATAGAAAAAAAAGAAGAATTTTTTCCGTACTGATAAATTATTAAAAGAGTTTATAAGTGTCAAAAAGCTATTGGAAAAAAGTATTAACTTTATCTCATTCCTGAATAACATATTGATAATTGCTGAAACAAGTTTCAAAGTTTCTGTTTTTTAGTCAATTTTAGACTTGAAAGTTTTAGTTTGATCAGCAGAAAACTTGTCTAAGAAGTCCCAATCAAATCATGTGCTCACCACCAGTAAAATTGAAGCGTGGGAAATCCAATGTGGCTTTCATGTGGAATATTTGGTTACTTGCCACGTGCCATTTCCAATTGTTGGATTCCATCATAAGTGAGCTTGAGACTTGATTGAGGCTTTTTTGAAACCTTAAATTCCCATTCGATAAAAATAAAAGCTTAAGTTCTCAATCAACCAATAGCTGAAATGTTCAGTCTTGTTTCTACATTATTTCGAAAAATTGATAATTTGAAAGATAATTTCATAACAGTATCAATTAGTTTTCTTTTCAGTAATTTAGATTTTATTCACAACAAACCACAAAGCAGATCAATAAAACGTGCTACAAGCTCAATACAATTATCAATCTAAGAGATCCAATAATCAATTCTGCGGTTGCAACACATAGTTTTCTGCCTTTCTATAGATACCTTTCTCTGCACATTGAAAAAAATGCAAATTATCTCTATTCCTCTCACTCCAAAAAAGGAGTTAAGGAAGAGCTGACAACAAAAGAGGAGTTAACAACTACTCCTCACATTCCAATTATAGTAAAGAAAAACACACTAATCCTCCGTTCGTTTCATGGAAAATGACTTTCAGGAAAACATTTTCTGGATTTTCCATCGTTCGTTTCACGGAAAATGAACTAGTTAAGGAAAATGTTTTCCATTAATGAAAAAACAACCTTTAAAAGTAAGGAAAATGTTTTCTACTTTTCAAAAGTGGAAAATATTTTCCATAACTTCTTCCACCTTGCTTTTTACCAAACACATTTTCGTTTTATTTTTATGCTTTTTTTTTAAATCTAGTTTTTATTTTTTTTTCCTTTTTTTTTCTTTTCTTTCTTTCCTTTCATCTTCTTCCTTGGCCTAGCCTAATCTGGCAAAGCCGAGTTTGCTCGAGCCTGGCGAGTTGGAGCCTCACTAGATCGGGCGAGTTGGAGCCTCGCCGGCTTGGGGCGGAGCTCAGGCCTCGCCAGATCTGGCGAGCTAGGCGGGCTCGGGCCTCGCCGGATCTGGCGGTGGAGCTCGGGCTCCCGATCCAAGCTAGCCCGAGCTCCACCACTAGATCTGGCGAGCTCGCAACTCGCCTGGATCGGTTGAGCCTCGAGCTCGCCGAATCTGGCGACGAAGCTCGGGCTCGCTCGAATTGGGAGCCTCAAGGCTCGGTCGGATTTGGCAATCATGTCTTGGTCGGCCATTGGACGGTCGGCCATCGTCAAACATGCAGCGGCGGAGGAAGGAGGAGGAAGAAGGAGGAGGAAGGAGGAAGGAAAAGAAAAAGGAAGAAAGAAAAAGAAAAAGAAAAAGAAAGAAAAAATAAAAAATAATAAAAATTTCGATTTTTTAAAATACAAATAATTAAAAATTCATTTTTTAAAATATAAAAAATAAAACTAATTTTTTGGTCAATTAAAAATATTAAAATTCAATTTTTTGATAATTTTTCCCAAACAATTAAATTAGCTAATGAACGGTGGAAAATATTTTCCACTCAAAGTTCAAATTTGAGCCAAGCACTGGAATATATAGTCATTTTCTAAGAAAATGACTTCCTAGAAAAATATTTTCCGAAAACGTGCTATTTTCCGCGAAATGAACGGATCTTAAGAGAACTTTAACAACAAACGGGGGAATGCCTTTTCTTTAAAAACAGAACAAGCCCAGGTAACTTTTATCTCCCAATCTCTAGGAGCTCTATCAACAAGATAAAGTTGCAAAATGGCCCTCCAAACTTGGAAAGAGAGAATATAAAATAAAAACACACACTAAGAGAACTTAAAAAACAAGTTGGGTCCCAATTGGTTCTTAAGAGAACTTGAAAAACCAGTCATAGTTGACTAATGGGCTGGCCCAGTTCGGGTCACAATTGATACCCGACCCGATCTAGACATGAAGGGTATAGGTTTGTTTTGTAACCCAACTCCAACTCCGACCCCTGGAGAATCGGAACTGAAAGAACAAGTTGGGTCGGCATGTTTAATTTTTCTATTTAGGACTGCATATCGTCCTTGATTGTCTTGATCCAAACTTTAATAAGGTTAATGCGTGCTTAGCTGCGCACATGTACGGATTTACTATGACGCCTGAGCTAATATGAAATGATTTATAAAAAATAACTCCACTATTTTCCCCCCTCTTATTAGTATAGAAAAAAGGGACAACGTGTTTTCACCATAAGCTCAACACAGACCATCAAAGCATACACTTTCCAGGAACCATCTTATCTCAGTGATATCGGGCGAACTCATCCCTAAGAGGTTGTAAAGAGGGATGATACTTCTGTTAGGGTTTTGCCTTTAAAACTAAATTTAAATCGAGGACCAAACTGTCTCTTGCTCCACCTTAGTTTCCTTGCGGTTAGTAACCTATGAGGGATTTTTATTTGGTTTTAGGGAGAAATTCAGAGAGAGAAAAAGTATGTTGGGCCACAAGGGCAAAAAAATGGATCAAAATGATTTAGGCTACTAAACATTTATGGTCTAAGGACACAATTGGTTATATCATGCATGGCGTAATACAATGTTGATTTCATGTATAATGCAAGATTGGTGGGTGAAATTTAAGGCTGAAAAATCAATTAGGTAGAAATCAGTATCCGTTCAAAGCACTGATAAGTTAGAAAGTATTTGTTGACCGGTGATAATTATAATGGCTTGTGGATTACTACTTTTACTTTTGATAACCCCTATTTGGAATATCAATCACCACCGATAAATCTTATGTCATATGTCTTTCAACTTCATCACTGGAAAATATTTATTGATTTAAAGCAACTAAAGTTAAGAGCACTAAATTCATTTTGCTAATTCATTTTCCTCACTGACATTGTACTTGGATGTTGCAAATCTATTGAGATCTAAAAAAAATCTAATATTAGGAAGATGTCAGCTAGTCAATCACAGATTGAAGTAGAGAAGTTCGGAGAAAAGGTTTCAAGTCATCAAAATTGAAGATGGAGGTTGTGCTCGTGGATAGAGATTTGTGGCACGTGATTGAAGATGATAAACCTAAGGAGTCCTAACGAGTAGATGAAGGAGTCCATGTCCACTGAATCGAAGAAGTGGAATTGCAAAGATCGTAAGGTGTAGCTTGATCTGATTATGTCTTGTTAATAATGTCCAGTGAACGTGACCTCCAAGGCACTGTTTGGTAACCATTCAAACAGTGCCTGATTCTGATTTTTTGCTCCAAGAATTAGTTTGGGAATAGAATTGCATTTGGTAAAATTTTTGTTCCCGCGAACAATTTTGGAGAAGAATTGAGAATAAAACAAAATGTGATTCTCCGTCTGAGAATCAAAAAAAGAATCAAAATAGTGAAAGTCTTCTTCTTCCCTTTCGTCATCCCACGACTGCCGTCCACCACCACCCGCCGCCGTTCGCTCGCCGCCGCTCGCCGCCGCCCACCATGCTGTCTGCCACCGGTTCGGCGAGCTCGCCCAGCCCTGGCGAGGCCGGCCTGGCCATCGGCGAGGCTGGGCGAGCCTCGCCAAGCTGCCGGCGAGGCTCGCTAGACGAAGGCTGGCCTCGCCGAGGGCCGACGACGCTCCGATGAGGTCGGCGACCGGCCACAAGAAGAAGAAGAAGAATAGGAGAAAAAGGAAAAAAAGAAAAGAAAAAGAAAAAGGAAAAAAAAGGAAAAAAAGAAAAAAAGGAAAAAGAAAAAGAAAAAAAAAAAGGAAAAAGTAAAAAAATTATTTAAAAATTAAAAAAAATTGATTTGGAACAGAATCAATGAGCACGGTATCAAATGCAATTCTATTCCAGAATAAAACAATTTTGGACAGTTACCAAACACATTATTTTACTCATAATCAGTTCCCGGGAACAGAATAAAAAATAATCATTTTTGGTTAGAATCTGTTCCCAGGAATAGAATCGTTACCAAACGCGCCCTAAGAAGACGATGAACTATCTTGGATGAAGCTATGTCTTTATCAGAGCAAGTCGCTCGTGAACAGGTTGTTTCTATAAAAGTGATCGTATAACCTTCGGATGAGTGAAAATGATTCCTTTTTTGCGCACTTAAACGACTTCAATACTATTTGTGGGCAACTTGCATCTATTGATGTTAAACTGGATGAGAAAGACAGAGCATGTACTTTGCTGTGTCCATTGCCGAATTCAGGAAAATTGTTTTGATTAACACTGGTGTTAGCGTGTTATCATTTGAGGGCATTGTAGCTGCTTTATTATTTGAGGAGATGAGAAGAGTATATTCTGATAGTGTAACATATGAGGGTTTTTTCATAAGGGGAAGGAATAGTAAATGATCCAAAATCCAGATTTGGTGGTAAGAATAAAGTAGAGATCGATTAGGAGTAAGGTGTTGGAAGTGCAAAAAGGCTAGACATTTGAAGAAGGATTGCGAAAGCAAAAGTGTAGATTTAGAGAAGCGAGATGAATGAAGGATGATGACAATAACACAGGAGACATGTATCTCGTCTACAACTCATTTGTGGGTGACCACAGTGCATGGCTAATTAATACTGGAGCGTCTTTCCACATGATGCCTCACAGAGATTGGTTCTACTGTTATGAGTCACATTAGAGAGCCAAAATGCGAATGAGAGATGGCACGACACTTAATATTGTTATTCATGGAAAAATGAAGCTGAAGATGAAAGATGAGATAATCAAGAATCTTCTAGATGTGATGCATATTCCTATTCTTACTAAGAATCTTATTTTTGTGAGAACTATGGCAGATGATGGCATTACTTTTACCAGCGACAAGTATTCATGCAAGTCAACTCATAGACCTATGATGATCGCCAGAGGCAAACGATATAGAAAACTATAAGAGTTATCAGGAAGCACAATGATCAGTTGTGATATCCCAAAATTTAGTCCTTATTTCAAAATATATGAGATGGTTATTTCGTCGATGCACTTGTGGTTATTTTACTCTGAACTGATCACTCACGAGTTAACTAATCTATTGGGTGAGGCCGTAAAGGGTTAAAAAGTGAAAGACAAGAGAATTCAATCAGGGATCGATCGTTCAATAAGGATCGATAAGGGTCAATACTATGCTGTTATAAGTCAATTAGCGAATGTATATAAATCGTTTTGATGGAAGTACGTAGTTGGTTCGCGGGTGATTCCACACGATAACTGTGACATCTTGGATTTTCAATTCTGTTTTCCATTAAATAAATCGAGCCTTTCATCGACGCGCCTATAGTGCTATTCTCAAAGCTTATCATTCCTGAGATAACTAGACTATCTGGGGAAGTCACTAAGGGATTTTAATGCAATAGACTTGGGAATTCGACTATGAATCGGCTACTCGACCGTGCTCATCTGTAGAGATCATTACGGCATAGCAAAGATCGATTAAAAAATTAGGAATAGGTCGGTTTGGCTGAGATGTGTGGCTAAACGTGTGTGATTCCACTAAATTACAAAATTCTCGTCGACCGGCACTAGACTGATTTTTTCTATCGTTTTGGTACCCTCTATCCGAATTTGAATCATTGAGATTTTCACAACCACTAAGAGTCGCCAATGTGTCGAAGAGGTTCATTGTGGCTCGAAGAAAATTGACCATGGGTTATTTGCACTAAAATTTCTGAAAGCTACCTGGTAGCCTAGGTCACACTAAAATCGTGCCAGATTGAAATTAACCGCGAATTTGAATCTGATTTTAGAAATTGAAAGTTTTATCATGTCACAAGTCATTTTAGGAACGTCAACTCAATCTCCGAAGATTTTTCTGCAAACCGGGATTTTTGGCAAAAAGTCAACATAGGGCGGTTTTCGAACGGAAAAATCAGAGGACCATTTTTGATCGCGAAATTGTGATACAAGTAGATCCTATTGGCGAGAAAAAAATACCAATTTGATCGATGATATGTCGGTTGGATTTATAGAAGCCAAAATGAGTTGATTTGAGGAGAAACTGAATGGAGATTGAACCAATTCCAACCAAAATTCGTATGCCCCCATGGACCCAACAATTGGACCACCTCAAAGCTTCTAGAAGGAGAGTTGGTTGCTGGAAATTGCAGAGAAATCCAACTGGGCTTGGTGGGCCAAGGTTGAGGGGATAAAGAGATGAGGAAGAAACCATTGGTGTCCTCCTCTAGCCCAATCGGTCCCCTTCCCTCTCCTTTTGCTTGTCGACCCCCACTCCCCTTCATTTCCAGTCAGTTGAAGTCCCTAGAAAATAGAGAGCCAAGCTAGCAAGCCGTCGAAGCAACCCTGCCTCCCGTCCGAAGCCTAGAGCCACTGTTCGCTGAGCCACCGCACGCTAGCCGTACGCTTGTCCGACTCTAACTATCATCCTTGCCTATCCACGCATCTAGAGGTCTTGTCCAGCTTCACCAGCCACCGTGCGTCGTTGCCAGAGTTGCCTGGATGCCCACTTGTCGCCGTGAAGCCCCACCGAGCACCCCTGCAACCTCCGTCAGTCCTTGCTCGCCTAACCAGCCACCGTCCAGCCTGGTTCAGCCAAGAACAAAAGTTGAGCAGAGTGGGTCTCCAAGCCGCTGTTTAGCCCGTTTTTGTCGCTTTCCCGACCAAGGCATCCCCGTTTTGGAGTTTGTGAACCGTCTCCGCGTCCTTGTTGTTTTGATCCGAGCGGATCATCAATCAAGTGAGTTTAACTTACTAATCCCTGCTTAGTAAGTTAATGAAGTTTAAGGGTTGATTAGTTTGGACTAAGTATGGATTAGGTGGATAGTTAGAATAGATTAGCAATTTAATTAACCGTTATTGCATGTTAGGTGGTTAGAGTAGTGTAATTAGAGTCTAGATAAGTTCTAGTATTTATCTAGAGTGGTTCGGAAATTTTTCGGGCCCGTCTTGGCTTTTAATTAGGCATTTCCGGCCTAAGTGTGAATTATTGGCATTTATTAATTATTTTCTGTAATTATTTAATTAATTAATTATTTTTCGAAAATTAGATCGGGATAATTGGTGATCGAAATTTTGAGCTGATTGCAATGGTGTGGTTGGATTATTTAATTGACTGTTATTTTGTGCAAATTGAGTGTGATTTTTAATTTTAGGTATTTATCCCAAAATTTATTTATTTTCAATATTTAATTAGAAAATCACTGGGTGACGGTTTATAGCGCCAAAAATATTTTTATTGACTATATAAATGGTGGGAATTTTGAAAGTAAAGATATTACATTTTTGGCTGAGGTCGACCGTGTACCCACACACGATTATTTTTATTGAGTATCTTTAACACGAGAAAAATAGGCCAAGGTATTATGTTAATTGAGGAAATTAAGTGTGGAATACCATGTTCTTGGCCGTGGGTGAATAATTGTGTGATGGTTTATAGTCGTAGGAAGATGACTATTGAAAGCTGAGATGATGCATGTTGTGCGTGATGTTATGAGTTAGACTAAGAAAACGGCCGTAGTATGGCCGTGCTCATTGGGCCGTAATTAATCGCCGAAGTATGGTCGTGCCCATTGGGCCGTAATTTACAGCCGAACTTGGAACAGGCTATGCCCATTAGGCCGTAATTCACCGTTGAACATTTAGTAGGCCGTGCCCGATTGTGGCCGTAATTAATAGTTGGATTGAGTAATTGAGATGATCGTGTAATGGTCCTATTGACATTAATTGAATGGGTCGACTGATCGATGAGTGGATCGGGTGTGATGAGTTGATTTATTGATGTGATTTGTTGAATTGTACTGACTTACAGGAAGGAAATGAGGCAAAGGTAAGCCCTCTGACTTGTGCTTGTGCTTAGGCAGCCCTATGGGCGTATTTTCTTCCTAGTCGGGTCTTAAGGGGTGAACTTGCTGAGACGCCGTCTCACCCCGTTGTGGGATAACATTTCAGGTCCATAGATGGCAGCTCCTCCCGAGCATTTTGGACAACCGAAGAAGGTTATAGAACAAAGGTACTATATTCCGATCCATGGGCTCCTTGGGGGATTAGAGTACGAACTGGTGAAGTCCGTGGTTTGGATTGATGCGGGCCTATCCAAAAAAGTGCCCTATCAATACAGATCATGGTACCGTCATGATCGTAATGGATTGAGAGAGGGCCCCACACCGAAATCTAAGATACCTCTGTATGTGCTGGAGGTTGCTTTTGTGAAAGGCACGGTAGATCCTCCAGAAGGTTTGGTAGTGGACGCAGAACCGGACATGTTAGATCTAGGGTCCCTGGTGTATTTCGCTGAAGGTTCCAACTAGGATCAAGATGAGGATGAAGAGGAGGACAAAGACCCATAGTTTTGTGAAAATCCCCCCTATGTTATAAACTTGATATATATATATATATATATATATATATATATATATATATCGGCTTGGTTGTGTATGAGCTATTATGATGTATATATAAGTGTGGTTTCAGTTTTCAAAATTATGGCCCTACTTTCCTATCCCATTGAATTGTTGTCTGGGGATTATTTATCTGCTTCCGAGTGTGCATTAAAATGAATGGGTCGGCGATGTGTCTTGGGACATCGCTATTTAATCGACCGCAGAGGGATGGGCATGCGCTCGGAGGATCGGGGTGTGACATCACTGTTTAAGTGGTATCAGAGTGAAGTTTAGTGATTGAAGTGATAAGGTGCGGTGGTCTATGGTATAGTTAGTCGGAAAAACTTTTATTTCATGCTGGTGCATGTCTGTGATAGTTGATTGGTAGACCTGTTTGTTGTATGTGGATCACTTAGTTTCTAATTCTGTATGGAATTGACAACATGTTTTGTAGACAGGCTACATTATGAGTGATCAGGAGCAGAGGACTCCTAGGAAGCGTACCATAGGGCCCGTGACTCGAGGTAGGACACTGACAAGGGTCGGTACCCGAGGAGGCCGAGATGGGGTGCCAGCACAAGCTAGTGCTAGTGGAGTAGGACCACCTCCTATCGGTGTTAGGGTAGTAGCCCCTGGTGATTCGGGAACTATTGGGATCACGCAAGCTTTGGATGTGATGAGAGAGATGATGGGGCAACAAGCCCAGAACCAAGCTTTCGCCTTTACCGTCGCCATTGCAGCCACCGCTGCCAGCGCTGCTGTTGCTGCCGCACCTGTCGCCACACCTGCCGAAGTTCCAGTTGGGAACATAGTCGTGGATAGAGAGAGACCGATCCACAAGTTGGCGGAACAATTCCTGAAGCTGAACCCGCTGAGGTGCAATGAGGAGGAGAAAGTCGTCCTGGCAGTCTATCAACTGCAAGGTAACGCCAATACCTGGTGGAGAGCCGCTAGAGAGGCAGTATTTCCGGGAGGAGTAATCCCGCCGTGGGATGCTTTCCTCAAAGCGTTCAATGATAAGTACTTCTTGGGAAGCGCCCGAGAACAGTAAATGGAAGATTTTTAGCGCCTCCGCCAAGGGACGATGACTGTTGACCAGTAAAAGGTCAAATTTGTGGAGCTTTCTCAGTATGCTCCGAGGTTGAGGATCCAGAGGAAAAAGCTCGAAGGTTCAAGAATGGCCTTCGGTTGGAGCTGAAGCAACCGCTAGTGCCGTTGGATTTGAAGGACTACCGTGAGGTGTACAACTGAGCATAGTTACTTGAAAGAAGTCTGAACGAGCAAGTCGCCTCGTCTGGGTTGAGGTTTAGTTTGAAGGGATCCGACATGGGAAGAGACCCATGATCGGAGGAAGATTTCAAGCTCCGCCCAACAGGAAGGGTGAAATTAGGAAGTCAGGGCCTAGCGAGAATGGCGTGTGTCGCTTGTGTAGAAGGCGACACGGATCAGCCCCATGCCAATTTAGGCTGGGTACTTGTTTTGGGTGTGGCCAGCCGGGTCACATAGCTAGGAACTGTCCCAGAAGACAGGGGAGACCACAACAGTTACCGCCGCAACCACCGATGGGTTAGATTAGAGGATACGTGCCACAGAACGCACTACAGGGAGGACAGCTTATACCCCCAGCTCAGGGAATAGTGTATGCCATCACCAGAGGTCAAGTTGAGGACGCGCCCGATGTGATTACATGTATGGTTTCGCTGAACGACCATACTGCTTATGCTTTATTCGACCTCGTCGAAACTCATTCTTTTATTGACGAGCAATTCGTTAAGCTGATAGGATTAAGTCCTGAGTTGCTGGAGTCAGTGGTTAGCATATCTACACCGTTAAAGGATAAGGTGTTGTCTGTTTTGGATTGTTCTGGTTGCAAGTTAGCGATTGGTGAGCGAGAGGGGAAAATAGACTTGTTAGTCCTAGCCATGTATGACTTTGATTTGATAATTGGCATGGACTAGCTCACCAAGCAACTGGCTAAGATGGACCGCTATCGCAAAGCGATTCAGTTTGACTAGTTAGAGGGAGAGAGCTTCGAGTTTGTCGGGAATCGAGGAGGACCATCGATTACCTTGATCTCGTCACTCGAGGAAACCCGTTTGTTAGACGGGAGTTGTTAAGGTTACTTGGCAACTGTCATGGATACGACAGTTGAGGAGCTAAAGATCGAAGATATTTTAGTATTGCAAGAATTTCCAAACGTATTTCCGAAGGAATTGCCAAGATTAGCACCAGAGAGAGAAATCGAGTTCGTGATTGAGCTAGCACACGAGACAGAGCCAATCTCTAAGGCTCCTTACCAGATGGCGTTGTCTAAGTTGAAAGAACTGAAGGTGCAGATGCAGGAATTGTTGGATAAGGGATCATATGTCCCAGTGCATCACCTTGGGGAGCACCAGTTCTATTTGTAAAAAAGAAAGATGGTTTGTTGTGCTTGTGCATCGACTATCGCCAACTCAATCAGGTGACGATCAAGAACAAGTATCCACTACCAAGGATCGACGACTTGTTTGATCAGTTGCAAGGAGCATCGATATTTTCGAAAATTGACTTAAGGTCAGGATATCATTAGCTGAGGATAAAAAATGAGGACGTTCCAAAGTCAGCATTTCATATTCGATATGGTCATTATGAGTTTACTGTAATGCCGTTCGGATTGACAAATGCTCCAGCTATCTTTATGGATTTGATGAACCAAGTGTTCAAGGAATACCCGGATCAATTTGTGATCATGTTCATCGACGATATTTTAGTATATTCGAGGAGTGATGAGGAGCATGAGAGTCATCTGAGAGTAGTACTGCAAACTCTAAGAATTCACGAGTTGTACGCCAAGTTCAGCAAGTGCGAGTTTTGGTTAACTCGTGTTGCTTTCTTAGGTCACGTGATTTTAGGTGAAGGAATCTCCGTGAACCCAGCTAAGATTGAAGCAGTGATTAATTGGCCAAGATCAACTACCGCGACAAAGATAAGAAGTTTTCTGGGTTTGGCAGGTTACTACCAAAGGTTCGTGGAAGGATTTTCGGTTTTAGCGTTGCCGTTGACTAGACTCCTGAAGAAAGAAGAGAAATATGTCTGGACAGACAAGTGCGAGCGTAGTTTCTAAGGGCTTAAACAAAAGCTGACTACTGCACTTGTGCTGACCATCCCATATGGTCCTGGAGGATACGAGATCTATAGTGACGCATTGTTCAGAGGACTGGGTTGCGTGCTGATGCAACATGGTAGGGTTGTTGCATACACCTCCTGCTAGTTGAGACCTCATGAACAGAACTACCTGACGTATGACTTAGAACTCGCAGCCATCATTTTCATTTTGAATATTTGGTGACATTATTTGTGCGGAGAAAGATTCCAGATCTTCATTGATCACCAAAGTCTCAAGTATCTATTCTCTCATAAGGAGTTGAATATGAGGCAGCGACGATGGATGGAACTTTTGAAAGACTACGATTATGATATTCTATATCACCCCGGGAAAGCGAATAGGGTCACCGACACTTTGAGTTAGAAGTCTTTAGTCGCTCATATGTTGGTTAAGGAGTGGAATCTAATCGAGAGAGCTCGAGATTTGGTGTTCAAGTTTGAGCTAGGCCACCATTCGAATCTTATGGCCACCCTCAGAATTGAGCCGGATGTCCAGATCAGGATGAAGTTACTACAGCCGACAGACCCAGATGTTCAGAAGATTCTACAAGAGGAAATAGGTAAGAGAAAAGCTGACTTACAGATTTCTGAAGATGGAACACTGAGGTTCTGAGGACGATTGGTTGTACTTGATGATGTAGAGCTTAGAGAGGATATTTTATCATAAGCTCATCATAGCAATTACAGCATTCATCCTGGCAGTACAAAGATGTATTAGAATCCGCGTCAACACTATTGGTGATTTGGTATGAAGGCGGACATCGCAAAGCATGTCGCCAAGTGTTTAACGTGTCAGCAAGTAAAGGCTCATCATTTCAAGCCGGGAGGACTTCTGCAACCTCTCGAGATCCTAGAGTGGAATTGAGAGCATATCATGATGGATTTCGTGACCGACCTACCGAGGAGTCAGAAAGGAAATGATTCCATTTGGGTAGTGGTCAACAGATTAACAAAGTCGACTCACTTCATTGCAGTCCGAAAAGACCTTAGTTTGGACAGACACGTAAAGCTGTACGTGCGTTAGATAGTTCGTCTATATGGAGTGCCGGTGACGATCACTTTAGACTGTGACCCGAGATTCACAGCTACTTTTTGGAAAAGCTTATAGAGTGCTTTAGGTACGAAGCTGCAGTACAGTATGTCATATCATCCTCAGATGGATGGCTAGTCTGAGAGGACAATTCAAACTCTCGAAGACATGCTGCGAGCTTGTGTGTTGGACTTCAAGGGAAGTTGGGAGGAACAACTTCATTTGGTCTAGTTTGCCTACAACAACAGTTATTAGCAGAGCATTCAGATGGCTCCTTTCGAAGTGTGGTATGGCAGAGCGTGCAGAACGCCAGTGTGTTGGGATGAAGTTAGGGAAAGAAAAATTACAGGCCTAGAGTTGGTTCAACAATCAATGGATGTAGTTACTAGAGGCAGACTAAAGACCGCTCAAAGCCGATAGAAAAGTTACGTAGATAAGCGCTGGAGACCATTGGAATTCCAAGTTGGTGGTCACGTTTTTCTGAAAGTGTCACCAATGAGGGGTACTTCGCGCTTTGGCAAGAAAGGAAAACTGAGTATGAGGTACGTAGGTCCATTTGAGATTCCTGGAGAATTGGGACCCTAACGTATCGTCTCGCGTTGCTGCCGAGATTGGCGCAAGTGCATGATGTCTTTCACGGGTTGATGTTGAGGAAGTATGAGCCTGACCTGATCCATGTGCTTAATTTTGAAGAGTTGGACGTGGATGACAAAGTGTCATACGTTGAAAGCCCGATTCAGATCGTGGATTGAAAGGAACAAATTCTGCATACAAAGACCATCCTGTTGGTCAAAGTGGTCTGGCAACACCACGGCACTGAAGGAGCAACCTGGTAGAGTGAAGAGTTGATGAGACAATTGTACCCCCACCTTTTTGTTTAAAGTTTTGTAACGGTTTAAATTTCGAGTACGAAATTTTTATAAGAGGGGAAGAGTTATGACATCCTAGACTTTCAATTCTATTTTCCATTAAATAAATTGGGCCTTTCATTGTCACGCCTATAGTGCCATTCTCAGAGCTGATCACTCTTGAGATAACTAGACTATCTAGGGAAGTCACTAAGGGATTTTAATGCAATAGACTTGAGAATTTGACCAGGAATTGGCTACTCGATTGTGCTCATCTGCAGAGATCATTACGGCACAGTAAAGATCGATTAAAAATCAGGAATAGGTCAGTTCGGCTGAGATGTGTGGCTAAACGTGAGTGATTCCACCAAATTACAAAATTCTCGTCGACCGGCACTAGAGTGATTTTTTCTATCATTTTAGTACCTTGTGTCTGTATTTGAATTCTCGAGATTTTCATGACCACTGAGAGTGGCCAATGTGTTGAAGGGTTCATTGTGGCTTGAAGAAAATCGACCACGGGTCATTTGCACTAAAAATTTTTGAAAGCTACTCGGTAGCCTACGTTACGCTAAAATCGCGCCAAATTGAAATAAATCGCGAATTTGAATTCGATTTCAGAAATTGAAAGTTCTATCATGTGATAAGTCATTTTAGGAACTAGGGGTGTGCATGGTCCGGGCGGGCGGTTCCCGACCTAGAACCGGGAACCACCCGCTAAGAACCGGTTCCGAAAAATTGGAACGGAAACCACCCGCTAGTTGCATGGATCCACCAGGGAATTGGACCGTCGGTCCGGTCCGGTTCCCGGGTGGATCCATAGAATCGGTCTAACCTCTATGCCTTCCCCTTTTTGCCTTCAACCGGTTGCGACCCTACTCCGTTTCTGTCTCGGCCACCACCACCATCTTGGCCACCGCCTCTATCATCTCCCACTCCTCCCTCGAGATCGACAATGAGGAGAACGACGAGGATGATGAGCCATTCTTTGACCTAGAGTTCGCTCGTCCCCGAAGATGAGGATGATGGGGAGAAGCCTGAGGAGGGGGAGGAGGAAGAGGGGAGGTAGAAGCAAGAGCCTATATAGATACTTTTGCTAATTTCGAATTTTTTAATATTAAAATTTAATATATTATTATAATATAACCGGTCCGGTCCGAGTGGGCAGATAGGTGGATCCACCCATGGAACCAAGAACCGGACCGGTACCCACCGGTTCCCATAAATTGGAACCGGGAATCGGACCGGTTCCCTTAAGAACCACCGATTCTGGGCGGTTTTGGTCCAGTTCCGGGCAGTCCAGGCGGGTCCTGGTTCTTTTGCACACCCCTATTAGTAACGTCGACTCAATTTCTGAAGATTTTTCTGCAAACCGGGATTTTTGGCAAAAAGTCAACATAGAGCCGTTTTCGACTGGAAAAATCAGAGGACTGTTTTTTTATCGCGAAATTAGGATGCAAGTAGGTTCTATTGGTGAGAAAAAAATACCAATTTAATCGATGATACGTCGGTGGGCTTTATAGAAGTGGAAATGAGTTGATTTGAGGAGGAATTGAATAGAGATTGAACCAATTCGAACCAAAATTCGTATGCCCCCATGGACCCAACAATTGGACCACCTCAAAGCTTCTAGAAGGAGAGTTGGCTGCTAGAAATTACAGAGAAATCCAGCTAGGCTTGGTGGGCCAAGGTTGAGGGGACAAAGAGATGAGGAAGAGACCATTGGTGTCCTCCTCTAGCCCAATCGGTCCCCCTCCCTCTCCTTTTGCTTGTTGACCCCCACTCCCCTTCATTTCCAGTCAGTTGAAGTCCCTAGAAAACAGAGAGCCAAGCTAGCAAGCCGTCGAAGCAACCCTGCCTCCTGTCCGAAGCCTGGAGCCACTGTTCGCTGAGCCACCGCACGCTAGCCGCACGCTCGTCCGACTCTAACTGTCATCCTTGCCTATCCGCGCATCTAGAGGTCTTGTCCAGCTTCACCAGCCACCGTGCGCCGTTGCCAGAGTTGCCTGGACGCCCGCTTGCCGCCGTGAAGCCCCACCGAGCACCCCCTGCAGCCTCCGTCAGTCCTTGCTCGCCTAACCAACCACCGTCCAGCCTGGTTTCAGCCAAGAACAAAAGCCGAGTAGAGTGGGTCTTCAAGCCGTTGTTTAGCCCGTTTTTGTGGCTTTCCCGACCCTGAAAGGCATCCCCATTTTAGAGTTTGTGGACCGTCTCTACGTCCCCGACGTTTTGATCCGAGCAGATCGTCAATCAAGTGAGTTTAACTCACTAATCCCTGCTTAGTAAGTTAATGAAGTTTAAGGGTTGATTAGTTTAGACTATGTATGGATTAGGTGGATAGTTAGAATAGATTAGCAATTTAATTAACCGTTATTGCATGTTAGGTGGTTAGAGTAGTGTAATTAGAGTCTAGATAAGCTCTAGTATTTATCTAGAGTGGTTCAGAAATTTTTCGGGCCCGTCTCGGCTTTAAATTAGGCTTTTCTGGCCTAAGTGTGAATTATTGGCATTTATTAATTATTTTTCATAATTAATTAATTAATTAATTAATTATTTATTTATTTCCCGGAAATTAGATCGGGATAATCAGTGACCGGAATTTCGTGTTGATTGCAATGGTGTGGTTGGATTATTTAATTGGCTGTTATTTTGTGCAAATTGAGTGTGATTTGTAATTTTGGGTATTTATCCCAAAATTTATTTATTTTCAATATTTAATTAGAAAATCACCGAGCGTTGGTTTACAGCGCCAAAAATATTTTTATTGACTAGATAAATGGTGGGAATTTTGAAAGTAAAGATATTATATTTTTGGCTGAGGCCGACCGTGTACCCACACACGATTATTTTTATCGGGTATCTTTAACACGAGAAAAATAGGCCAAGGTATTATGTTAATTAAGGAATTTAAGTGTGGAATACCATGTTCTTGGCCGTGGGTGAATAATCGTGTGATGGTTTATAGTCGTAGGAAGATGACTATCGAAACTTGAGATGACGCATGTTGTGCGTGATGTTATGAGTTAAACCAAGAAAACCGCCGAAGTATGGCCGTGTCCATTGGGTCGTAATTAACCGCTAAAGTGTGGCGTACCCATTGGGTCGTAATTTAGCGCCGAACTTGGAACAGGCTGTGCCCGTTGGGCCGTAATTCACCACTGAACATTTAGTAAGCCATGCCCGAGTGTGGTCATAATTAATAGTTGGATTGAGTAATTGAGATGATCGTGTAATGGTCTTGTTGACATCAATCGACTGGGCCGACTGGTCGATGAGTCGATAGGGTGTGATGAGTTGATTTATTGATGTGATTTGTTGAATTGTACTGACTTGCCGGAAGGAAATCGAGGCAAAGGTAAGTCCTCTGACTCGTGCTTGTGCTTAGGCAGCCCTAGGGACGTATTTTCTTCCTAGTCGGGTCTTACGGGGTGAACTTGCTGAGACGTGGTCTCACCCCATTGTGGGATAACATTTCAAGTCCATAAATGGCAGCTCCTCCCGAGCATTTTGGACAACCGAAGAAGGTTACAGAACAGAGGTACTATATTCCGATCCATGGGCACCCTGGGTGATTAGAGTACGTATGAGCTGGTGAAGTCCGTGGTCTGGATTGATGCGGGCCTACCTAAAAAGGTGCCCCATCAATACAGATCATGGTACCGTCAGGATCGTAATGGACTGAGAGAGGGCCCTATATCGGAATCTGAGATACCTCCGTATGTGCTGGAGGTTGCTTTTGGGAAAGGCACGGTAGATCCTCCAGAAGGTTCGGTAGTGGACGTAGAACCGGACATGTCAGATCTAGGGTCCTCGGTGTATTCCGCTGAAGGCTCCAACTGGGATTAGGATGAGGATGAAGAGGAGGACGAAGATCCGTAGTTTTGTGAAAATCCCCCATATTTTGTAGACCTGACATATATATATATATATATATATATATATATATGGTTGTGTATGACCTATTACGATGTATATATAAGTGTGGTTTCAGTTTTCAAAATAATGGTCCTACTTTCCTATCCCATTGAATTGTGTTTGGGGATTATTTATCTGATTCCACGTGTGCATTAAAATGAATGGGTCGGCGATGCGTCCTGGGATGTCGCTATTTAATTGACCGTAGAGGGATGGGCACGTGCTCGGAGGATCGAGGCGTGACAATAACAATAGTTGCGTTGAACGACGATAAACCGATTTTCTATTGGTATTGTACACATGTTACGTAATTGAATCTTCGTGATTACATGACAACCGAGGGTCGTCCCCGATTTGAAGAGGCACAGATGTAAAATTGGCTTGAGTGTTGACGCGCTTGAGTAGCCACTAAATCGATCCCGTTACCTAGCAGGAGTTTGGCGACGATGCCCAATATTTATCAGATGTCCGGATGTTGGGTGGTAGTTGAGGTTGTACTAATGCAACTTTATGGAATGCCATCTAGGTGGGAGACGATGTCGTGTCCGATGGGGTGGTATGATGCATGGTTATGCCGAAAGACCGCTGACTAGCGTGTTGGCCGTGGCTCGAGGGGTCGTAATAATCGGAACACATGTGAATCATTATGATGCATTGCATAAAAATTGTGAAGCACGGTATGGGACGGGCCAAGATGGGTTTTATCGTATAATCAGGACTCGTGTGAACGCTTGGTGTATGAGAGTCATGTATTCTGATTATTGATTATGCCTGTTACATTGGTATTGGCCTATGAGATGTATCAATGTGTAGGGGTGTGCTAAGGCAAGATAAGATTTTATGCCGTTGCATGTTTAGGCTGCCTTCGAGACAAATTTACGTCCTAATCGAGGCTTGGGCTGTTAACTCACCGAGTTTTATATCTCACCATATTGTTGTTTATTATTTTCAGGCCCATAGTTTGGAGAACGATCACGTCCAGTTTGGGATCCCTTTGGAGGCAAGGGATTGATGTGGCATTAGTGAAGTTTAGGCTAACCCTAATCCCTTGCTGATTTTTGAAGATAGTTGGTAGAAAGTTGCATTGAAAGGACTTGTAAATTTTAAGCTTCCCTGGGCTAGTGAACAAATAAATAAAAGAAATGTTTTGGAAATATTTGTTGTGATTATACTATCTCTGTTTGTTATGATTTACTAGGTGTTGTATTATAAATGCTTCGCTTGCGTTCAATCGAAAGATAAGAAGAATGGATCGGCGACGCATCTTGGAACGTCGTAGGTTAATCGACCATCGTGGAATGTTCGCGCACTCGGGATTCGGGGCATGACACCAGTGGTGAGTTTAACATTTTAGAGCAGGTGGAAGAAGATTCTTCGATGTTATGACATAAGAGATTAGGTTATAGCGATGAGAAAGGGCTGATGACTCTTACCTTACAGAAGATGGTGGATGGAATCCCAAGCAATTCTATAAGTTTCAGATTTTGTAAACATTGTCTAAATGGAAAATAAAATCGGGTATCTTCTGAATCCATAGGAGGAAGAGCGAAAGGGATTCGAAATCTAATCCACAATGATGTTTTTGGCCCTAGACCTATAGCATTGTTTGATAAATTAATGTATAATGTTTCTTTTATTGATGATTATTCTAGATATGTGTGGATATAATTTTTTTTACAGGAAACATGATGTGTTTGAAAAGTTTCGCAAGTTCAAAGCTATGGTGAAAAATTAGTTTGATAGAAAGAAAATCAAAATTTTGCGGATTGACAATGGAGGAGAATTCTCTTCACTGAAATTTGATCAATTTTGTGCCACCGGTGACATTGTAAGGTAGAAGATAATGCCCTATTCACCTTAGTAAAATGGGGTAATAAAGAGACTTAATCGATCTTTCATGGAAAAGGTAAGGAGTATGCTAAAAATGTAGACTTAAAAATTAAATTTGGATGGAAGCAGTGGCAACTGCGTGCTATTTGAAGAAAAAGTCTCCCATATTAGCCTCGAAGGATTAGACATCATTTGAGGCATTGTTCGAGAAGATGCCAGATATATCCCATGCTAAAGTGTTTGGTTGTGAAATGTCTGTACACGTGCTGAAGAAAAAGAGGAACAAGCTTAAGAATGAGTTAGAAAAGTGTATTTTCATTGGGTACAAGGATGGTGTCAAAGGGTATAAGTTGTGGAATCTTGATACTAAACTTGTTATCTACAACAGAAATGTGGTGTTTAGAGAATTTACCAATAAATTTCATTGTTTAACAAGCTCTAGAAAAATCACAAACGGTTGAGTTAGATGTTGATTTGAAGGAAGAGAAAGATGTTCCACAAGTTGGATGAAGAAATTCATTTTTTAAAGCTAATGAGCTTGATAGGGTGGATGACATAGTAGATGTTGAAACTAAGTTTGAAGTTGGAAGTACCACCTGAACCGATCTTAAGAAGTTTCACACGGCTGAAAAGACCACTTGAGAGGTATACCACTTGAGAGGTGTTTTATAATAATGATCCAAGTATTGTAAAGGAAGCAAAGAGCATGGAGGATGCCATAGTGGGAGAAAGCAATGAAAGATGAGATGGACTCATTGGATAATAACTTGAAGTTTAGTAAAATTAACTACAGATCAAAAGATAATTAGATGAAAGCGAGTGCTCAAGAAGATTTTTGTAGATGGAGAGATAGGAAGATACAAAGCTCGTTTGGTTGGAAATGAATACTCTTAGATAAAGGAAGCCAATTATGGTGAGATTTTTACTTTTTTTTTTTTTAAATGAATTCCAAAAGACTTGTCTTATTTGTAGCAGCTGTATACAATCTGGAGGTGGAACAGCTTGATGTGAAGACAACATTCTTCCATAGTGACTTGGGGGAGGATATTTATATGAGCAACTAGAAGGGTTTGTGGTCAAAAGAAAAAAAAGATTTCGTTTGCAAATTGAATAAGTATTTGTATGGCCTAAAACAATCTCCAAGAATACCAAAAGTTCAACTCATATTTGTTTTGAAGCTTAATTTTGTTCTTTATAATGTTAATCATTATGTCTACTTGAAAAATGTTATAGGATGATTTTGTTATCTTAACCTTTTATGCTGATGATATGCTGCTAGTAGGAAATATTTTGAGAATGATCAGCACTGTGAAAGGATTGTTGGCAAAACAGTTTGAGATGAAATATTTAGACCCAACAAATTTCATCTTGGGCATGCTGATAAAAAGGGAGCGTGAAAATAGGAAGTTGTGGCTAACTCAGAAAAAATATGTTGAAAGTGTGCCAAAGAAGTTTAACATGGCAGACTGTAAACCAAGTAAAAACCCCCACATTATTAGTGCTCGAATATTTCAAGACCGAAGAGCAAGCTGAAGAGATGGCAACAGTCTCATATGCAAGCACAGTTGGGAGCTTGATGTATGCCATATTGTGTACTCGTCCAGATATTGTCCAAGTAGAAAGCATTGAGTAGATATATGCTCAATCCGGGAAAAAGTATTGGATGGCAGTAAAGCGAGTACTTCTTTATTTTCATGGTATATCTAACTTTGAGTTATGGTATGAAAGCATGAAAAGCTCAAAGGGATAGCAAGCGCTATAACTAAAGTGCTTTGTGGATGCTAACTGGGGAGGTGACATTAATGGCAGGAGGTCAACTGGCGAGTATATTGTTTCCTTATTTGGCATAATTGTGAGTTGAATGAGTAAGATGCAAAACATGGTTGCTTTATCTATTATTTAGGCAAAGTACATGGCTCTAAACATGGTTGCTTTATCTATTATTGAGGCAAAGTACGTCACTTTTACCCATATTGCTAAGGAAGTGATCTGGTTGCGTAGATTGTGTAAAGAGCTTGGTTTTACACAAGGAGTAAAGATGAGGGTGGAATAGCCATATTACTATATTCTTGGCTAATAATTCAGAATTTCATGTAAGAACGAAGCAAATCAGCATACAATGGAACAAAATATTGTAGTGTTGAAGAAAGTTAACACAGGTGAGTAGTGTAGATTTTTTATTTTATTTTAATCATGGTAGTGAGTGTAGAAAAATTTGAATGGTGTACAATTGTTTTAACATATGAAGTACTCACAAAGTGGGAGAATGTTGGAGTGTGGTTTGTAGTCCATATCAATAAAAAGGGGCTGCCCTAGCGAGGGTCATAGGGGGTAGTGCCCATGTGACGACGGAGGGCCTTTATAGTTTGAACCAATTTCTTATTGGTATTTTGGGTTTGCACTCATGAATAACTACTTTGTTGCCTATATATAATCTCTTTCGCTTGTAATTGAGAGTGATGTAATAGAAATGTAAGATGTGCTAATTATAATGATTTCCTTTGCTGGACATTACCCTACTTAAGGTAGAATCAAGATAAAAATCTTGTGTCTTGATTTTTTTTTTCTCACTTTTTTCTCTATTTCTTTATGATTGTGTGCCGAATCCTAACATGATGCACACCCTCAACCGCACACCCTCAAATCACAACCATGAACTACCCTACTTCAAGCATTTCTCTTTCTCTCTCCGTTTGGAAGCCACACACACGTCTCTGGCAACCTTTAATTAAAAAACATTGGTTTAAACTACAGCTGTACTTGTGGAGCTACGCATGGAAATGTCCCCGTGCTTTCTGAAAACGAAGATTTCAGAAGGTAATGAGAATCACAACTGTTGAAAGCATTGCATTCTTTTTCTTTTGGTGATATTCTCCCTCGATTGATGATCATATTCAGTCCATGACATGTAATTCAACCGGTCCCCTCAGGGTATTTTTTGGATGGATTGCAACAAATGGAATATCAATTCCAAAGAAAAGTGCAAGATGGCAGCCAAGTGCACAAAGTCAAGCGGCACACAAAAAAGAACCCTCTGTTTAGTGGCAGAGTCATTAACTTTTGCCCGGGAGGGCATCATTCACAAGTTGATGTCTCCATGCCATTTGGATCTCGTACGTACACAAAAGAAGAAAAGAAAGAATCGGAGGATAAGAGGTTTAATAGTCTGCTTGCCAAAAATGCTCGAGCTGAAAGAAGAGAGCTTAAAATAGAATTCGACTCGGGTCAAGAATCCTATTGTGCTGCTTTTGATGGATAAAGGTCAGAACCATTCCATGTGGAGGTATTATGAAGGTTGGGTACAGGGACACCTATGCAGTGTTAAGGATAAGAGTTGTGGGTATAGAGAATCAAATTATCTTTGTATTCAAGCTAAAAGCTGGATGGCTAGCTTTGCTTTTTGGACCAAAGGAGTAGCCTTTTTTTGGAAAATGTCAATTTTATTGTTCAGCCGCTCATATCTAGCGTTGGCAAGCAGTTTTCGCAAAGAAATAAATACTTAGTTCGAACTTTGCATCATAAATCATTTAATCAGCTTATTCAGGATAATATGGCAAAAAATCATCTGATATAGTTCATTGCCAAGCTGGTCCTAGAAATGCAATGCGATAAAGAATTGTACGGATCAAACTTATCACCGAAATGCAATTAAAGCCCCAGAATATTGACTTCAACCCAAGTTACAGCAAGGAATATGTAACAGGATGAAGCTGATAAATGAGTGATTAAGAGCCATCCATCGATATCTTCTCATAAATTTTCGACTGGCTCTTTTGTGCAGTTGCACACCTGTAAGCCCTCTGCATATAAAACGGTGATATTCTAATATGGAGAGCTTGATTATACCTACAAGAGTGATAACTATTGTTACATGCCTTTACAAAAAAAAAAAAAAAAGGACAAATTTAAAAGAGAAGATTTGTATGAGGCGAATTGACTAAAGGAGGTCCTGCAAATATTGACATTCGAAATACCCCACTAATAAAAGTCTGAATTGGCTTTGATTTGATCTCATATTCTCTTCCATTCCCTATAAATAGATATACAAATGCAAACCAAAAATTGAAGAACTGGACTTGAGTAGGAGAAGAAGAAGAAGAGAGGCTAACATGAAGATAAGAGTCTCTTTTGGTAGCCAAGGATGACTTGCCTGCTCCGAACTTGCTCTATTCGAGCTGAATTAAGTGTTCGAGTAGTTCGTCCCGGTACCAGGCAGTCTCCTTGGCTAGTCAGAAAGTCTCTAATCTTTCATGTCAGGCTTCTTCTTCCTTGTAAAAGTAACTATTCCTTGAAGATACAAATTTTTCTGTTCTTTTTCTTCATCACATCACAATCGAGAGGCATTGGAATGTTTTTGTGAGGAAGAGAGGCCTTACATGAGATGACGAGCCTAGTTTGTCAGCCAAGGATGACTTGCCTGCTTTGTGCAAGAGGCTTCGATTATGAACGCCACTCCTGTCCATTTTGCACACGATTGCATGATCACCAAGCAAGTCATCCTGGCTTATCTGACGTGCTGTTCATGTTCATGTTAGGCCTTCCCTTCTTCTTTGAAAGCGTCTACCTTCCTTGGGCCACGGTGCATTGGGAGTCAGCACAAGAAATTCTGCAAAAGTTGCGAATGACATTAATATGAAAAACCCAAAAAGGAAAGGAAAAATGAAAATTGATTTTTGCGGTTTTGCTATGGATATGGGATACTCCAATTGTGCAGCTTTGATCATCGAAATCATCTGACTTTGAGGGAATACTTCAACGCATGGCTATGTGCAGATGATGTATGCGTCGAGAATGTGTGGCTATATGCACTGTCGATGGTACATGCAAATCAACAGTTTTTCACTGGCAAGTTTGGGATCCGATTACTTTTCGGGTGCTGTCCACTCTCCCATTTTGGATTTTGCCAGCACACACTTGAATTGAACTTTTTAAGTGCTATGCAGTGGCGTGAAAATTTAAGATTTGTAAATGGACATTTTTGCAAAGAAAACACTTTAAGTGCTATGCGCTAGTGCGAAAAGTTAGGATTTGGAAATTAACATTTTGAAGATAAAATGACAATTTCGTAAAGAGGGACAGCATGATAATTGATGTAAAAGTGTAAAATGATCTCCACAAAAGGCAAACTTATGCATGTATATGGAATATAAGTGATCATTACGTCAACTGTGAGGTATGCTTTCGATATTTTCCCTAGAAAATTTGAAGAAAGAAAAAAGTGGCAAAGTGCGGGTGCCCACATGTGTGTGCTCAAGAATATGTATTTTCATTGATCCTAATCTTATCCCTCTATTCTCTCAAATGAACCCCACTAGAATCCGCCATTCGTTGTCATAGTTCACCGGATCATTTGGGTGATTCATGTCCCATTGATCTAATATGTGATTGGTCAGATCCACATCAATAGGATATGTTGATAGTGTAAGCAAGAATTTTCCATTAGACATTGGTCAATAACTTTCATGGAAACACATTAATAGTGAATTTGGAACTTTAAAAGTAAAAAAATTGGGTAACGCCAATGTCATCTCGTCCATGCATGGTTTAGATGCTAAATTCGCTTTTAGAGCATGTGCTGACCCTAAAAAAATATTGACTATTCAATTATTGACAAGCGGTAAGTTTAGTCGATGAGAGCAAAGTTTGATAAATATGAAGGTCAATAATAAATATGAAGGTCAATAATGAAGAAATCAGCCAATAACCTGGAGGAAATCGATACTTCGCTTATGAAGTCATGACGATGGACATCACAAAGTTTTAGACCGAGGTCCTTTACCAGTCAACGAGTGTTGTCAACAGCCAACTATTGTAGTTTTCGCAAAGTGTTGGAGGTCAGGAAAGAAAAAAAAAAAAAGATGCTGGATCGATGCAAGCACACGATTGCCCGTTAGTTACCCCAGTGATCTTGGAAAATGTAACTCGTTGAGTATAGCCACTATTAGGCCTAGGATCGTGATTGCTTATCAATGACCGTAAATTGTACTAGGGAGTTGTTTGTAGATTCAAAATTCATAACTAGTTGTAAATAACTACTGCCGGTAGGATATAAGTACCTATGTGTTAATCTTTATAAATATTTACTAGCAAAAGAGCACCCCAAGTGCCAAAACTTGACAAAAAAGGACACTTAAGTGCCAAATGTTAGGAAAGTGATACTTAAGTACCACTTTGTTTTAAAAATGGGACACTTAAGTGTCACATCCGACAAACCCTGCCGGAAATCCTATGTGGTAATTTTTTATTAATTTTGCTTGCTTATGTGGCTCGCCGAAAAGTTGACTCAACAAAAAAACACAAAAATGACGTCGTTTTGGCACAATTCCAATTTTAATAAAAAATTTGAGAGAGAGAGAGAGAGAGAGAGAGAGAGAGAGAGAGAGAGAGAGAGGGAGGTTCGGTCGACGGCCGAGGGCTCGCCGTCGTTGGTCGAAGCTCTTTTTTTTTAAATTTTTTTTAAATTGAATTTAATTAATTTATATTAATTATTTACTAATGTCAGCAACAAAACGACGTCGTTTTGGCACATGTCTAACCACATCATCGTGCACAACGATGTCATTTTGTACTTGGCTCGTCGAAAAATCGCTAGGTCAGTGTTTGGTCGGATTTTCTCACTGTTGGCACTTAACTAATCCATTTTCTTCAATTTTGGCACTTAAGGGTGCGTTTGGTAACGATTTTGTTCCCGTGAACAGATTCTAATCGGAAATGATTCTTTTTTATTCTGTTCCTGGAAAGACTTTCTAAGCATTTTAAGCCGTTTGGTAATTATTCAAAAGTTCTTATTCTTGAATAGAATTGGGTTTGGTACCGTGCTCATTGATTTTGTTCAAAATCAATTTCTTTTAATTTTTAAATATTTTTTTTTTTTTACATTTTTCCTTCTTCTTCTTCTTTCTTGTGGCTGGTTGGTTGCCGGTCCGGCGACCGGTCGACGAGGGTCGGCGACCTCACCGGAGTGTCGTCGGCCCTTGGTGAGGCCGACCCTCATCGGTCGAGCCTTGCTGGCAGTTGGGCAAGGCTCGGCCTCGCTAGTGGCCAGGTCGGCCTCGCCGAGGCTGAGCGAGGCTTGCCTTGTGACATCATAAAATTTTCAATTTTGTTTTCAATCAAATAAATGGAGCCTTTCATCGACGCGACTATAGTGCTATTTCCAGAGCTGATCACTCATGAGATAACTAGACTATCCGGGGAAGTCATTAAGAAATTTTAACACATTAGACTTGAGAATTTGACTAGGAATCGACTACTCGACCGTGCTCATCTGCAGAGATCATTACGGCACAGTAAAGATTGATTAAAGATTAGAGATAGGTCGGTTTGACTAAGATATGTGGCTAAACGTGGGTGATTCCACCAATTTGTAAAATTCTCGTCGATCGGCACTAGACTCATTTTTCTATCGTTTTGGTACCCTATGTTCATATTTGAAACATTGATATTTTCACGATCACCGATAGTCGCTAATGTGTTGAAGAGGCTTATTGTGGCTCAAAGAAAATCGACCACGGGTCATTTGTACTAAAAATTTATGAAAGTTACCCGGTAGCCTAGGTCACGCTAAAATCGCGCCAGATTGAAATTAACCGCGAATTTGAATCCGATTTCAGAAATTGAAAGTTCTGTCATGTCATGAGTCATTTTAGGAACGTCGACTCATCCTCCGAAGATTTTTTCTACAAACCGAGATTTTGGCGAAAAGTAGATATAGGGTCGTTTTCGACAGGAAAATTTTAGGGGGTCGTTTTTTATTTTGTTTTTGGGATGCAAGTTGGTTCTAATGGCAAGGAAAAATACCCATTTGATCGTGGACTCGATGGTTGAATTTTTAGAAACCGAATTGAGTGAATTCAAGTGAGGATTTAATCCAATTTGAGGGGAAGACCTCCAAAATTCGTAGCCCCCCATGCCCCACACCTTTGGACCCTCTCAATGGCTTCCTATGGAAGCTTTGGGCTGGAAAATTTGCTGAGGAAACCAGTTGGCCATGGTGGGACAATTCCAAGTGGACAAGAAGATAGAGAGGAGACCAAGTGGCCCCCCATAGCAGCCAGTTCCCCTCCTCCTTCCCTCACCGTCGACCCCCACCATTGCAGTAGCTAGAAACCTTCAAAAACTCCAGAGAAACCACAACTTAGGCCCCCTCCTCCGTCGAGCAGCCTTGTACGACCGCTTGGAGCCACCACGTCGCTGTCGCTGCCACCGCGAGCTCCGCCTGTGAGCCGCGCGTCCCTGGTCGTCATTCCACCCAGACACGACCCCAGGCCGTCCTCCAAGCTGTTTGAACTCCCCTCACCATCGCCGGAGCCGCTTGGTTGCCCATCGAGCCGTCGGTGTAACGACCTGGGCCCCACTATATAATATTGTCCGCTTTGGACACTGAGTCCTCACGGCTTTAAAACGCATTATACAGATTAAAGGGACCCAAGCCTTTATAAACTAGCCCAGGACTTCCCTAAGCGATGTGGGACGGGAGACATGCCCTTAGCCTCACCCGCGTACTGCCAAGGTGATCTCAGTCCATCCCTTCGCACGCCCCGGGTCCGGGCATCACATTCTCCCCCTCTTAAGGCACAACGTCCTCGCTGTGGCCCCCACACGCAGTCGGGAGTCGGCTCTGATACCATTTGTAACAACCCGAGCCTCACTGTATAATATTGTCCGCTTTGGACACTAAGTCCTCACGGCTTTAAAACGTGTTATACAGATTAAAGGGACCCAAGCCTTTATAAACTAGCCTAGGACTCCCCCCTAAGCAATGTGGGATGGGAGACATGCCCTTAGCCTCACCCGCATACTGCCAAGGCGATCTCAGTCCATCCCTCCGTACTGCCTCGGGTCTGGGTCGTCACAGCCGGAAGCCCACCGCAGCTTGTCCGCCATCTGCTTTCGCCATTTCCAGCCCATCTGTCCTCTCGGCCTCCTCTTTGGCCCACCGAACAGAACCGAGAGGCTTGGGTCTGTAGCACACTATTTGGCACGCTTTGGAGCCCTTCTGAACCTCGAAAGGTGCACCCACTTTGGAATTTGTGGACCGCCTCCGCATCCCCGTCGAAGTGAGCTCGTGGGATCACTAATCAAGTGAATTTACTAACTAATCTCCGCTTAGGGAGTTAATTATTTTTAAGGCTGATTAGTTTAAGTTAAGTATGGATTAGGTGGATAATTAGAATAGATTAGCAATTTAATTACTCGTTATTGCATGTTAGGTGGTTAGAGTAGTGTAATTAGGAACTAGATAAGCTATAGCATTTATCTAGTGACGTTCGGAATTTTTCCGGGACCGTTTCGGTATTTAATTAGGTTTTTCAGCCTAAGTGTGCATTTTTGCTATTTATAGATATTTATTAATTAATTTTCAAAATTATTTAATTAATTATTATTTTCCGGAAATTAGACCGAGATAGCTAGTGACTGGAATTTCGTGCCGATCGCAATTGTATGATTTGTTTATTTAATTGAGTCTTTGGATTGTGCAAATTTAGTATGATTTGCAATTTGGGTATTTATCATAAAATTTAATAATTTTAGTATTTAATTAGAAAATTACCAGGCATCGGTTTACAGCGCAAAAAAGTGTTTTTATCAACTATATAAATGGTGAGAGTTTATAAAGTAAAGATATTATATTTTTGGCAGAGGCCGATCGTGTACCCACACACGATTAGTTTTATCGGGTATGATAAAAATGGTGAACTAGTGGATTGATTAGAGTGTATACTGTATCAGCCTGCGGGCTTGAAGTATCGCACAGCTTCGATGAGCAATTATGTATCGCATAGCTTCAGTGAGCAATTAAGTACCACACAGCTTTGGTGAGCATTAGCGGTATACTATATCAGCCTGAGGGCTTCGATATATCAGCTTAGAGTGAGCAGTATACGTTGTTATCAGCTTTTGGCGAGCATTTCTATCTATCTCCAGCTTAAGGTGAGCAGTCCTTGATGTGAGCGGACTTGATAGATAGTGTGGATTGGATTGACCAAGAGATGGTCTTGATGACATGGAATCGACTGAGTCGATTGATTGATGATTCGATCTGATTGGATGAAGTGATTTAATTGTTCTGACTTGCGGGAAGGGACTGAGGCTAAGGTAAGTCCTCTAACTTGTGCTTGTGCTTAAGCAGCCCTCAGGGCGTTTTTCTTCCTAGTTGGGACTTAGGGGGTGAACTTGCTGAGACGTCGTCTCACCTCATTGTGGGATAACATTTATAGGTCCTTAGATGGCAGCTCTTCCCGAACATTTTGGATAGCCGAAGAAGGTCACAAAACATAAGTGTTTTATTCCGCTGCATGGAAACCCTAAGGGATGGGTATATGAGTTGGTGAAGTTTGTGGTCTGGGTCGATGCGGGTCTACCCTATAAGGTACCCCACTAATACAGATAATGGTATCATAAGGAGCGGAATGGACAGAGAGAGGGACCAATATCGAAGTCTGAGGTCCCTTCGTATGTGCTGGAGATTGCTTTTGGGAAAGGCACGGCCGACCCACCAGGTGGTTCAGTGGTGGACCCGTGTTTGTTAGAGCCAGGGACCTTAGAGTATTCAGTCGAAGACTCGACTGACTAGAGGATCTCTAGCCTCTAGCCCCTCTCGTTTTGCAGACCTTGTGTATAAATCAGCTAGTATTGTAAATGACTTGTTTTGATATGTATAAATGTGTGGTTTGGTTTTGAAAAATTTGTGGTCCTACTTTTCTATTCCATCTTGTTATTGTCTGGGGATTAATTATTCACTTCTGTATGTGCACAAAAAATGAATGGATCGGCGATGCGTCCTGGGACGTCGCTATTAGATCGACCATAGAAGGATGGGCATGTACTCGGGGGATCGGCGCGTGACATGCCTGGCCATTGGCGGGGCTGGGCGAGGCTTGCCTAGCCACCGGCGAGGCTCGCCCAGCTCCACCGAGGCTCGACCTCGCCGGATCCGGGCGCGGTCTAGCCTCGCCGATGGCCAGGCGAGCCTTGCGGGCCGGGCAAGGCCCGCCCGGCCATCGGCGGGGCTGGGCGTCATGAGGCTTGTCCAGCCCCAACCAGGCGGGCCTCGCCTAGCCCCAGCGAGGCCCGCCTGGCCACTGGTGAGCTCGTCGGACCTCGCCTTGGCCTGGTGAGCCTCCGACGAGCTCGCTGCACTGGGCTTGTTGGCGACGGACGGCGACCGCGGGATGACAATCAATGAAGAAGAAGAAAAGAGAAGAAGAAGAGAAGAAAGGGGAAGAAGAAGAGCTGGTTTTGATTGTTAGATTTGTTCCCGGAACAAGAATCAACTTTGTTTTTTTATTCTTGATTCTGTTCCAAATCTAATTCCGGGAACAAAAAAAAAATAGAAATTTGTTTCCGGAACAAAATTTTTACCAAACGCAATTCTGTTCCCAAAATGCTCCCGAGAACAAAAAATCAGAATCAAGCATTGTTTTGATGGTTACCAAATAGGGCCTTAGATTTGTTCTCGGAACAAAAATCAACTTTTTTTTTTAAATTATGTTCCAAATCTAATTCTGGGAACAAAAGAATAGAAATTTGTTCCCGAGAACAAAAATTTTACCAAACGCAATTCGTTCCCAAACCGCTCCTACGAACAAAAAATCAAAATCGGGCACTATTTGGATGATTATCAAATAGGGCCTAAGTGTCACTTTCCTAACTTTTGACACTTAAGTGTCCCTTCGTACCAAGTTTTGAGACTTTAGATGTCCCGAACTCAATGTTTGCTCAATCAATAATACCCATTATTGCAATTTATTTTCATGTTTAAGTTTTTGCAAGTTTATCTTTCCAGTACTTCAAATTTTTAATGTTGTTGCCTTTCATTCGATCTTTAATTCATGCGCTTGCATTTTCAATTCCATTACTTTTTTAGCTATTTACTTTTCTGTTCAAAATTCAAAAAGATCTTTTTTGTTCCCTTAAAATCCTTTATGTCATCCATATTAAGGGTGAGCACAGTTCATGGGTAGAACCGGGAATTGGAGAACCGAACCGGAGGTTCCAGTTTGGTTTCTCGGTTCTAAGGGGACCAGTTTTGGTTCCCGGTTCCCATTTTCTAGGAATTGGAACCGGCATCGGGAACCGGAACCGGACCGGTTAGGGCTAAAAAAGGCCCCAAATCAGAAATTGACTTTCACATTTCACAATTCACTTACATGACACTTTCAGTTTCACAATTCTCTCTTCGCCTGTTCTGCACCTCTGTCCGACGCCACCGCCGTTGACCTATGGCTTGTTAACCTCCGGTCGACGCCACCGCCGCTGACCTCTGGCTCGCCGACCTCGCTCGATGCCCACCGACCTCTGCTCGAGGCCACCTCTACTCGCCCTCGACGCCACCGCCGCTCACCTTGACGCCACCATTCGCTGACCTCTGCTCAACGCCACCACCACTCGCCTTAGATGCCACTGTTGACCTCTGCTAGGTGAGCCACTGCTTCCTCTGTAGAGAGAGAGCGTTACAGGTGCTCGGCTCTTCCTTCGAGAAGAAGGCGAAGAAGAAGAAGGTGCATGCGGCCGTGTCCGTGTCTGTCGCTCTTAGGGTTTCGTGGTTTCCCAACGCTCTCTCTCTTTCCCCCCATCCCATTTCACGTTTTCGTTTTTGCTGAGATCCGTGCGTTTCTGTGTCTCTCTGTGCAGGTCCCGCTAGAGCTCGAGACCGTTCCAAGTTCGTCCCCTTTCTCTCTGGCTTTCTCCTCGTACTGTCGCTCATGTCCTTGTCTCCTTTGTGATCTTCTTTTTGGCTGGCCATGTTTTTTTTTTTTTTTCTTTGACTTGCTCGTCTCGCTGCTGACTGAATCTTTTTTTGGCCATTCATCTGCATGGGTGGGATTTTGTCTGTGTTTGTATGTCTTTTTTCCCGAGCCTCATGCCACCAATAGGCAGTCTTTATATGTTTGTATTGAGTGGGTTTATGCCTGCTTATCTTAGCCTATTCATTGTTGAATTTCATGCATAATTAGGAAATCCTTTAGTCTTTGCACCATTCGCATAAAAAACATGCCCGTGGCACCTTCGTGCACATATAATATTCTTAACGCAACAGTATACACCTTGATGAATTACAGGAAAATGTAAGGTTAGATATTAGTATCTAACCCATTGCACATTCTGGAATTCCACTATCATATGTCACTCTTGTAGCCTTTCTTCTCTAATTGGCTTGTTAACAACTTTCCCATCGATTGATGAATAGGGTGCCAAACTTGCTTCTGACGAAGGGAAAATTGCAGCGACTTTAGCGGCTTGCCCAACTTTGGCTGAAGAACTCACATAATCATGATTTCCAACTCCTAGAATACTGGCATTTAAGGTTTCTCCTCCTTCACACTTTTAATGTTTAATTCATCTTATGTTATTCATGTGATAAGATGCTCATATTGGTTTTCCTGTTCAACAGGAGGGAAGCTCTCAGGCCCGATATTTTGTTTCCCGTTTGAAAAAAATCCTTAAACATTATCCTCTATGTTCTCTGTTGAGATAAGCTGGTGTTTTCTGTTATGTCAATCTGGGATACCACGAGTCAAAGAACTTGAGGTGGAGACCATCGCCAATAACGTTAGGGACGAAGCAGGATTGGCAGGACAGATTGAAAAACATAAGAATAGGGAGAAAAGGAGCCGATGACACCGAGAAATGTGAGAATTTGAAGATGTCCTTCCCAATTTTCGACGAAAACCTATACATAATGAATGAGAAGAATGATTCTGAATCAAGGGTGAGAGTTTTTTTTTTTGGTGCATTTAACTTTTCACACACTCAAAATGTTTATTTTCTACGTGTATTATAGTAATTGAGTTTGGTGACCTGCTGGCTAACTCATTGGTTGCTACTAGCTCATATTATCATCAGTCATAGATGTCTTAGAAGTCATCGATGTGACAACTCGCTTACATGTATAAACATGTTGCATCAGATGTCCCTAAATGGCCAATAGAAAATGTCAATTCTGGGACAGCAGATTGATTAATTTTAAGCTGTGTTCTTGCTGTCTAAATATCTACTATTACACCAGCAATTTTTTTTTTGGCAAAAAAAGAATTAACTAGTGAAGCTTTTGTTATACATCAAATATGTACAGTAGATAGAGAACAGAGAGAGTCCTCATTGTTTCGGCAAAATCATCAATGGAGAAGCCAACTGCCTGCTCACAGTACATTTATCATAATTTTTCATTGCAGTTGAGAGAAAATCTTGTACTTCAATCTCTCTTCAGCTTTCTCATATCCTAATAGGTCTGCTGCAATAATGCCTCGAGCTGTTCTTTTCGTGTGAAATCAGAAATGGCTGCAAATAGTTTATAGTTATGATGACAATTAATATCTTTTACTTCAGCAGGATATCAAACTTCGAGGTTTAAGATGACATGTTTATGGTTTTGCTGTCTAATTTGGATTAAAAATGTTTTGATAGGGTTCAGAGTCTATATCCATATTGGACGATCTAATTGCTGGTAACATAGAGAAAATTCCTCCATCACCAGTTATCAAGCAACTGGCTGTGGCTGTAGAATAAGTCTTTATTATCTACAAGATAGCCATTATAGCTTTTAGCTCTATATATTTCTTCTATCACTTAGACATCTTTGGAAACTTTTCCCAGGAATGGGAAGAAATTTAGCTCAATGAAAGATTTTTTGGCAACAAACAAAGGTTCTTCTCCTGCTATGAGGTCACTTGTGCTTCGTGAAAAGGAAGATAACATATCCGAGTTTCCAGATGGAGTGAAGCTCTATTCTTTGATTAGTTTGCTGTTTGATGCAGGTAAATCAATAATCAGATAATCAAATTTACTAGTCCATGAAATAATACTCACCCATTATAAAAAAATTTATTGGTTCTTTTTTAAAATTATCCTATGATGATCTTTCACTTCTGTTGTAATATTTGCAAGATATTTGCAGAGGGAAAGTTTCTTAGAAGAAAGATCAGTTTTGGTTTAGAAACCACTACTGCAACATTGCCGAGAGATATTCATGCAGCTCCATTTGAAAGCTTTGTTACTAAAGTTGCTGAGGTCATTGGAAGCTGTAAAACAATGAGGGATATGGCTTTATTTTGGTGCAGGATTGTTGCTGAGGTAAGGCTGGACTTTGTGAAGTGAACCGCTGGACTTTGCAAAAGAGAAATAGTTCACATTCTAGAATATTAAACGCTTATGAGTATTATAGATTGTGTTCGTGTTATATTCTCTTTAATGAATGACAAGTTTGTTTATTATTGCTGCATTCATTTCCAATTTTTTTTAACTAAAAATGAAAAAAAGAAGAAGAGGAACTTGTTGGAATCTGGAACCGACCCCGAAACCTGCGACAGGGTAGGTTCCAGGTTCTTGGTTCTGACGGGTAGATTCCAGGTTCCAAAAAATGAGGAACCTGTACCCCAGGGTAGGTTCCAGTTTCCAAGCGGAACCTGTAAGGAACCGGGAACCGCTCACCCCTAATCCATATCATTAGATTTTCACTTTTCGGTGAAGCATAATATTTTAGAGAAAAATAACACACCAATTAGGAGCGATGTTAATAATACATACGAGTACATAGATTCAAATTAAGTTCAACTTCGAAATAATCTAAGTTGAATATGTAACTGGACTAAAAGGTTAAAGAATTTTGCGATTTAGATCATAGATTCATTCCCTTTTTTAAGCATTGGCCAATAAATGATATCGAATTTAAACAATTGTCTAGCATATTCTCTCTTGGCGATCCCATGTTAGATGGTTCTATCGTTCAATTGAACAAGGAAGATTTTTTTTTTTTTCCGATAATGATTAATTGCTTAAAAATTTGATAAGAACTGTTTGTAAAAAACATTAACTTCACGCCATTCCCCGAGAACTTTTTTGAGTGCCGAAACAAGCTTTAAAGTTTCGGTTGTTTTTCAATTTTAGACTTAGAAGGTTTATTTTGGTCAAACGAAGACCTTTTTAAAAAAAGTCCCTTGTCAGATCTCAAGCTCGCCAGGACTAGAATCCAAGCATAGGAAATCCAATGTGATTCCCAAGTGAAATATTTGGTCATTTACCATGTGCCATTTCCAATTCTTAAATTCCACCAAGGGTGAGCTTGAGACTTGGTGGGGGCTTTTTTAAAACCTTGAATTCTCAATTGACCTAAATATAACCATAACTCCTCAATCAACCAACAACTAAAATGTTTAGTAGGGTTAAGGCTCAATGAATAATCAATACTTATAAATTGTCGGGAAATTTTCATAATTTCAGACTCTACATAGCCCTTCTTGACACTTTTACAATTCTTATAACCCTTAACAAAGTCGTGATCTAAAGATTAGGGCTTCAAAAGCTAATTCTTAGAACTTCCAAGCTTCACACAAGTTTAGTGGCAGAACTATAAGTTCATCGAAGTTATCTAGTATTTCATGCAAAATCTTCAATTTCTTAACATCCTTAGAGACATTCAAGAAGTGAAGAAATATTAGGATGTCACAGCTCTTCCCTACCAAAAGAAATGCATCCTCAAAATTGTTCAACACCTCGCTCCTCAAAAACTAGTAACACTGCTTTTGTAGCCTCAAAAACTACTTCCCTCCTTGGAATCGTTTCTAATTTCCAAATCATTTCTTAGCCTTTTCCACTTCTACATTACTATCTTCAAACAAATTCACAAAGGTTCAATCATTATAATTTGTCTTAGCCCAAAATGATAGTACTATAGCAAGTAACCATTCGAGTGATCTATGTTTTGCCAACTCTCAAATCAATTCCTAAATGCTCTCTAATATCTCTAGAGGATTATCAATTAACACAGTAACCATAAGAGGGTTTCTCTAGCACCATCAAGTTCTTCCTTGTTTTTCGACAATTAAAACCTAATCTCCAGATATCCCCAACATTTGATATTTTAGCGTCTACTAAAGCATAGGTCTAATTCCTCCAATTTTCACTAGCCATCGATTAGTCCTATGATGTTCCCTTTATTTCAGTTACATAGCCTAAATATAACACATCATTCCCTGAAAATATGTGTTAGTAAACTCTCTTGTAATCTATAAAAATGTTCTTTCATAAAAAAAATCTATAAAAATGTTTCGCTAAATTTGCATTTTGACTATCTCCTCAAATAATGGTCATCCATAATATCATTTAAATATAATCCTTTCTAGTATTTCTGAATCATTAACTGTTAATGCACCTAAGACACACTTTGTAAGGATTTCTATCGCAAAATAGATATTATAGTTACATCTAATGGTAATACTAACACAGAGATCCACACCCTCATATTCCTCAGTGCTCCTTAAGATCAACGAGGTAAGAAATTATCTACTTCTATAAAATTCAAAAAGAATATCAGAGTTTGCTAATGTGATTTTACTATGGTGGGTGTGGCCTTACAAATGGATTTATTTCTAAGTCTAGGTGAAGCAGTTATTAGCGAACTTGCTGTCTAGTATTGACTTGGTCATATAGATATTGGAAAGCTCATTCTTAACTTAAGAGGACTTGAGTATATAAATAAATGGAGTGTCACACGTATACGGTTTCTTTAACTTAACTTCGGGCCACAACTGGTGAATTCATATTGATGATGCACGCAATGAGAGTGCTGATGATTTCTGGATGTGCGGCGGGGACGGCAATCCGGTATGCGGGTCATTGTAGGAAGATGAGGATGCGATAGGTTGGCCTTGCAAAAGAGTGACCGAGTTCTGCGACCAAGTGTTAGTTTCCGTTGGTTTCTCGTACTTGGCCTTCTTCTGTAATTGACTCTTACCATCACATCCGCCTCCAAGCTCTCGTCTCGTCCCCTCAATTGACTTGAAAGAGTTTCAACTCAGTCGCAGGTTTTCTGTCGTACGTAGGGAAGAGGGACTTTGACTTTTGGTTTCTTCTCGGCTGATCTTTTCATCTTCCACTAGGGATCTTAGTTTGGTATGCCTTCCTTGATTTTAAGTCCGTGAATGAAATCCAACTCAAGATAAATTGATTATATGTTTAAGTCCGTGAATGAAATCCAACTCAAGATAAATTGATTATATGCGGATGTCCGCAACCATGCATCGTGGAGATATATTTCCTGTTTGGTATGGTCAATGAAAATTGATAAAGAAAATATTAGAAGTCCAGGAAATACACACATCAGCCGTGTGTCATGTGAGGTCCTTGTTACGCCCGATCCTCGAACGCGCGCCCATTCCTCACCTGATCGATTAATAGCAACGTCCCAGGACGCATCACCGACCCTTTCTTTTTAATACGCATGCGAAAGCAGATATAAAATCCCCAGACAATAAAACAATGGGATAAAAAAAATAATGCCATATTTTTCACAATATGAAAAACCACAACCACACTTTTATATACAGCAAACCACATAGTATATATTGTCATGCCCTGATCCTCTGAGCGCGTGCCCATCCCTGCTTGGTCGATTAAATGCGACGTCTCAGGACACGTCGCCGACCCATTCTTTTTATTTCTATGCGCATGCGGAAACGACAACAAAAATCCCCCAGACAATAATTCAATGGGATAGAAAAGTATAACCATAACTTATTGAAACCAGAACACGCCTTTATACATATTAGACTAATTCATTTACATCACTAGCCGATATTTACAAGGTCTATCAAAAGGTTGGTTTTCCAAAAATAGTTGTCCTAGGACCAACTATTTAGACCCGGTTGCTGAACCTTCAGGGTCCACTGGATCCGGGCGAGACGACGGATCCTCTACTTCACCTTCAGGTAGGTCTGCTTGATCCACATCCTAGGCCGCATCAATCACTTCGGCAGGAATATTGAAGCCTCTAAGGGGACCTACCCTCAAACCGCAAGGAGTGGTATTAAACTAGGCTCTAAACTGAATGGGTACTTCCTGGTTTGGGGCCTCTTACGCCCAGATAGTAGTTACCACAAACTCGTACGTCCAATCGCTTTTGGGGTCGGGAAAAACATGGACCTGCTCGGTCATTCTTCCGGGACAACCATGTCGCCCAGGGGGAATCGCCATCTGTGATCTTGAAAATATTATCCCACAATGGGGTGAGACAACGTCTCAGCGAGTTCTACCCCCTAAGACCCGATTAGTAAACCAATACACTATGGGCTGCCTAAACACACACAGGTCAGAGGACTTACCTTGGCCTTAGTTCCATCCTGCAAGTCAGTACAATTCATAATAGGCACCCACTCACTCAAACGGATCGAACTATCAATCAATTGACTTAGTCGATTACATGTCAATCGGATCATCCCCCGGTCATTCAATCAATACCATACATTCCCCACATGGAATATCTAGTCGAGTAGCCCATGTGCATTCTCCAGGATGTCGTACTAAGTCTCCGAGCCCACGTGCCTTCCTTAAGACGATGTACCTACTCATCGAACCCAAGTACAATTTCCAAGGTGGAATATCTAGTCACCGAGCCACGTGCATTCTCCAGGATGACATATCGAGTCTCCGAGCCCATGTGCATTCTCTAAGGCAACCTCTTCGCCAAGGTGACATACTTAAATATTGGGCCCACGTGCATTCTCTAAGGCACTAGTTCGTCAAAGTGATGCATCAAGTCACCGAGCCCACGTGTCCTTTTTATGATGCCCTACTGAAACATTGGGCCCACGTGCATTCTCTTAGGCACTAGTTTGCCAAAGTGACGCATCAGATCACCGAGCCCATGTGCATTCTCCCAGGTGATAGATCAATTCACCGAGCCCACATGCCTTCTCTAAGGTGATATACTTCCTACCATGATTCCACTACGAAACAAAGACTTTCTCTGTAGTTCACCAATCTACTATTGATACTGACAACCATTACCCGATTTTTTCTCAATCATACAATCAAAAATCAACTCAGTTAGGATTATATCCTAAAATTCACAATTAAATCAAATTGGCACGATTCAAAGCTCAAATAAATAAACGGATTGCACCACGACAATCAGCATGAAATTCCGGTCACCGGCCATCCCTATTGAATTTCTGAAAAAAAATAAATAAATAATTTCGAAAATTAATTATTAAATAGAAATAAATCCAATTTAGGCCCGTAATGCCTAATTGGAGGCCGAGACGAACCCGGAAAATTTCCGAGGTCTGCTCAATAATCACTCGAGCCTATCCACTCGCTAATGACTATGTCTAACCACCTAACATGCATTAATAAGTCACTAATTTAATTATTCTAAACTAATCTAACCCTAATCATACTTAATTAACACTAATCAACCCCTAAACATCATTAGCAAACTAAGAAGGGTTTAGTGAGTTAAACTCACCTGATTAAAGATCCGCTCGGATAAAATTGACGAGCACGCGACAAGGGTCGATCTTCTCCAAAGCGGGTCTGCCAATCAGGGTCAAGACGGGCTCGAAAATGGGCCACAAGACCTACAAACCCTTGCTATAATTTAGCCACTGATCAAGGGCTGAATGGTTGTCACCGGGGCTGATTTGAACACGGCTCGGGCTAAGTTCGGCGGTCACGGGTGGAGGTGCTGGTCGTGGCTGAAACGGCCGTGAACCAGGCCAAATTTGAGCTGTTGGACTTGCTAGAATGGCTGCTGTACTGGGCTGCCACGATGGGCTTCACAAGTGGCCCAATGAGAAGCGGATGAACAACCTGCACGTGGGCTGATGCGGTGATGACGATGGCGAAGAAGATTGGACGCAGGTGGGGCTTCGGTGGGGGCAAATTCGTGTGAAGAACAGACAACAAATCCCTAACAGAAGAAGCAATGCTCGTCGTCTTCGTGGGAGCCGAACTCACGTGCAAGTCAAAGACAGAAAGAATAAAGGAAAGAGACAAAAAGGGAGGGGGAGTCATTGACGTCTTGGCCAGCAGGGAGACCAAGAAGGAGACAAACAAAAGTTAAAGGATAAGGATGTTGACTAAAGAAAAGGAACGTGCAGCACATGAGCAAAAGAAAGAGGCATGCACGTTGAAGGATAAGGAGGAAGTGAGCCCTAATGATCAACAATTCATAATGAAAGAAGACCAAGATTATGGGGTTGTCGACTGAGGGTGGTACGCCTAAAAGAAAAAGGAGGAAATGTGCGTGAGATGGGAGGGGTGTGTGTGTGCACGCAGGGGGGTTCATGGTCCAAAAGAAAATAAGGAAGAAAAGAAATAACATAAGCTAAAGTCATAATTTAATCAATTCAAAAAAACTTGTCAATTGGTCATTTGAGGACCAATTTCTTCGCCAACTTGCACACTTGAAGTCCAAAATAAGACGGTCCTTTAATCCCACGAATTTTCTTCGAAACCGACTTTTATTTCATTTTTCTCGGTATTCGATTTTCTGAACAACCAAATCCGGTTGAGGTCCAATTTGAATGCAGAAAAAGCCCATACAACTTCCATTCACCAATTCATTCACACCAAATGCCAAAAATCCCTTCAATTTGGCCAATCCAAATTTCCGTTCTTTTTCCGAATCGTCTGCAACGATTTTCCATAAAAATCCTGAACTTGTCGGAAATTCCTCGAAAGGTGAGTCATGGTTCCTAGAATGACTCGTGACATGACATGACTTTCAATTTCCAAAATTGAATTCAAATTCGCAGTTATTTTCTATCAAATGCGCTTTTAGTGTGACCTTACCTACCAAGTAGCTTTTAGGAATTTTTGGTACAATAAACTCGTGGTCGATTTTCTTCGAACCACGCATACCTCTTCGACACATTAGCAACTCTCGGTGATCGTGAAAATCTCAAAGTTTCAAATACGGACACAGGGTACCCAAAACGTCAGAAAATCACTTTAGTGCCGATTGACGAGAATTTTGCAATAAGGTGGAATCACCCACACTTCGATCACCATCTTAGTCAAATTGACCTATCTCCGGTCTCTGATCGATTTTTAATTGTGCCACAATGACCCTTGCAGATTAGCACGGTCGAACAGTCGATTTCTAGTCGAATTCTCAAGTCTATTGCACGTAAAATCCTTTAATGGCTTCACTTGATAGGTTAGTTATCTCATGAGTGGCCAACTCAGAGAAAAACACTGTAGTCGCGTTGACGAAAGGCCCATCTTATCCAATCGAAATCAGAACCTGAAAATCAGTATGTCACATATATTACAATACTATTCATAGAAGTCTGATCTATCATACATCAGTCCACAACTTAAGGTTTGCAAAATAGGATGGGGTCTCAATCCTCATCCGGGTCATACTCTGGATGATCCTCTAGATCCTCCTCTGACTCCTCTTCTCCAAAGTCTTCTTCCCGCTCCTCCTTTCAGGTTCCGCCTCAAGTTCATTCTCAGGCTCATCGTTAGGCTCCTCCTCTATAGGCTCATCCTCATGTCCCTCCTCCGACTCAACGATCTCCCCTTCTTCTTCGCTCCAGTTAGCGTCCTTAACTAAGTACACGGGGGTATCAGCTTCATCCTCAAGCTTAGGGTCTTTTGCTTTCACTACCAACCCATCCTTAGGATCTGCCGTCCCTTCTCTGAACGCCTCTTCCAATACGTACAGAGGCACGTCACCTTCTGGTATGGGACCCTCTCTTTGCCCATCATGGTAGTGACATTACCACGATCGATACTTATGGGGCCTCAAGGCATCCTTACCCACGTCAACTCAGACGTTTGACTTGATAAGTACATATTCCAGTCCTTCGGGGTGGTTGTGTATATGGAAATGGTATCCTATCTTGGTGACCTCTTCGGGGATGCCAAAATGCATAGGAGGACGAGGAGGTGGAGGTGCTGCCATCTATGGGCCTGAAATGCTATCCCACAATGGGGTGAGACGACATCTCAGCGAGTTCTAACCCCTAAGACTCGATTTTGAAACCAATACACTATGGGCTGCCTAAGCACACACGGGTTAGAGGACTTACCTTGGCCTCAGATTTCACCTGCAAATCAGCACAGTTCGAATAGGCATCCAATCAAACGCTACAGATCAAAACATCGATCAATCGACCTAGTCGATTACATGTCAATCAGACCATTCTCGGTCATTTTAATCCATACTATGCGATCTCCAAGATGACATATATATCTAGTTATCGAGTCACATGCATTCTCAAAGGCAACGTACTTGGTTATCGAGCCACATGCATTCTCCGAGATGACATACCTAATCATCGAGCCACGTGCATTCTCTAAGGGAACATACTTAGTCATTGAGCCACGTGCATTTTTCGAGGTGATGTATCTAATCACCGGGCCACGTGCATTTTCTAAGGCGACATAATTAGTCACCGAGCCACGTGCACTCTTTGAGGTGACATATCATATCACTAAGCCACGTGTATTCTCTAAGGTGACATACTTAGTCACCAAGCCACGTCATACAACATTCTTTCTCATCTTTTATCATATCAGATAAAATATTGTGTGTGGGTACACGGTCGGCCTTAGCCAAAATATAATAATTTCATTTTTATTTCTCCCACTTCTTTCAGCAGTCCCAAAATAGATTTTTGGCGTTATAGACCGATGCCCGGTAATTCTCCAATTAATTACCACAATTTTCCAGTTTTGGAATAATTACCCACCAACACAATTTCATTCAATTTGCACAATTAGGTACTCAAATAAATAAACAGAGAGCGCCACTGCAATCAGCACGAAATTCCAGTCACCGTCTATCCCGTTCTAATTTTCGGAAAATAAATAAATAATTAAATATTACAAAAATTAATTATTAAATCCAATTTATGCCCGTAATGCCTAATTGAAAGCCGAAACGGACCCGGAAAAATATGAGGTTCGTTCAATAAATACTCGAGCCTATCTACTTGCTAATTACACTAACCATTTGCCTAACATACATAGGTAAATCCCTAATTTAATTATTCTAATCTAATCTATCCACCTAATTGCACTTAATTAAATCTAATCAACCCCTAATCATCATTAGTCTACTAAGCGATGTTTAGTGAGTTAAACTCACTTGTTTAACGAGCAGTTCAGATCAAACCGACGAGAACGCGATGGGGCTCAACTTTTCCAAAGGTGGGCCTAACTTTCGAGGCCCGGAACACCTCCAAAACGGGCCTTGAAGGTGCTGTGAAACCCACAAAACTTATGCTTTGTTCTTGCTGAAACAGAAGGGAAACAAGCTTGGTTTAGGCAGGAATTGACCGAGGAAGAGTGCAAGGGCCAAACCGGGCCATGGCGGGGCTTATTGGTTGCGAAATGGCAGAGCACGAGCTCCGATTGAGCCTGCTGGACGGCGAGGTGACTGGACGGTGTGGCTGAAGGCGGAGACACGTGCGTGGGGGAGGCGGACGTGCGTAGGCACTCGTGCGACGGCGGGATGGCACTCCGGCGATGGGCGGCTGCACGCGACGGGGGCGGGGCTCAGGCGGCGGGGCTCAGGCGGCTTCTTTGGTCTGCTTGGGCTTCGGAAATGGCAAGATGGAGGGGATGAAGAGTGCTTGGCCGTCCAAGGGAGAGAGAGAGGGAAGAGATGGGGAACAAGGGCTCCACCATGTGCCAATTCTTCCAATGCTTTGTCCCCTTGACCATCCATGGCCAAGTTATCTTCCTTGGCTCTCAATGAGCCACCAAGGCTCTCTTTGCAACATTGAAATGGTCTAAAATGGCTAGGGGAAGGGGGGCATACGAATTACCAATCTTTCCTCTTAATTGGACACTTGATCTTGTACAATTCAATCCCAACTAACCCTCATAAATTCCGTTGGTACCTCAATTGTCAAATTGGTATTTTTCCTCACCAATTGATCCATCTTGCATCTCATTTGTGCGATAAAAAACGATCCTCGGCATTTTTTGAACAAAAACGGCCCTAGGACGACTTTTTCCCAAAAAGTCTCGGGTTGCAAAAAAATATTTTGAGATTGAGTCGACATTCCTAGAATTTATTGTGACATGAAAAAAAATTCAATTTCTAAAATCAAACTCGAATTCGCAGTTAATTTCCATTTGGTACGTTTTTAACGTGACCTAGGCTATCGGGTAACTTTCAAAATTTATTAGTGCAAATGACCCGTGGTCGATTTTCTTCGAGCTACAATGAACCCACTCGACTCATTGGCGACTCTCGATTATCATGAAAATCTGGAGGATTCAAAAACGGACACAGGGTACCAAAACAATAAGAAAATCAGTCTAGTGCTGGCCGACGAGAATTTTCCAATTTAGTGGTGTCACCTACGATTAGCCACATATCTCAGTCGAACCAACCTACCTCTGATCTCAAATCAATTTTTAACTGTGCCGTAATGGCCTCTAAAGACGAACACGGTCAAGAAGCCGATTCCTGGTCGAATTCTCAAGTCTATTGCCTTAAAATTTCTTAATGGTTGTCCCAGATAATCTAGTTATCTCGAGAGTGATCAGCTCTGAGAATAGCCCTATAGGCGCGTCAATGAAATGCTCGATTTATTTAGTAGGAAACAGGACTGAAAATCTGGGATGTCACAGTCCTGCAGCGCCATCTTGAGGGCTTGAGGGCTTGGGGTAGGTTATCTTCATGGATATTGTTCATGAAATTGCACCAAGAATTCAAGTGTTGAAGCCGACTATAATCATGTAGTAAGATTTGTGTTAATTCATTTGTAAAATTGAGAGATTATTTCGTGAGGAATTGTGGAGCTAAACACTTTGTGAGTTAGTGGGTGTGATTAGGGACTTTGCGCCTCGGTCCCCGGACGTGCGTAGGGAGGGGGCATGTAGTAAGATTTGTGTTAATTTTTGTTGCACCGCTTCATCTATAGTACAATTTGTTATTACTCTCCTCATGAATGAACTACGTAAATTTTGGTGTCTGATCCACTTGCTTTCACAACACTTCGTTTTTGATGTATACGTATATTCTCACTTTGAGGTGGAGGAAACATTCAGACTAATTGATGCATCTTGTATTCAAGACCAACTCGTTCAACCAAGAAGATTAATGCGTATTCAAGATCGATGACACTCTCATCGATAAACCTAATATTGAAAAGCCTCATCGGCAAGTGAAGAGCGTCATCTTTGACTTTGTCATAAAGACTATGTCTGTAACACCATGGGTCTCCACTGTATACATATTGTCTCCTTTGGACACTAAATCCTCACGGTTTTGTTGTTCTCAGGATAGCCCATACTACCCCAAGAAAACACGTCTGTACAATTAGAGGGCCCATTGCCTTATAAGGCAGCTCATAACTCCCTCCCTAGGTGATGTGGGACGAGAGACATGCCCCCTCCCTACGCACGTCCGGGGACCGAGGCATGGACGCACCGCTATCCCTCCTCTCCGGGCACCGTCGCTTGGGCTACTAGGCGATGTGGTACAAGAGACATGCCCCCTCCCTGCGCACGTCCGAGTATCGAGGTGTGGACGCACCACCATCCCTCCTCTCCTGGCACCATTGCTTGGGCTATTCTGGGCTGCCTTATAAGGTAATGAGCTCTCTAATTGTACACACATGTTTTCTTGGGGGTAGTATGGGCTGTCTTGAGAAGAACAAAACCGTGAGTACTTAGTGTCTAAAGCGGACAATATGTATACAGTGGAGACCCAGGGTGTTACAAGTGATATTAGAGCCGACTCCCGACCGTGTGTGGGAGCCATAGCGAGGACCTGTGCTCCTAAGGGGTGGAGAGTGTGACAGCCCAAACGACGGTGCGCCGGGAGGAGGGATGGCGGTGCATCCGCACCTCGGTCCCCGGATATGTGCGGGGGCATGTCTCTTGTCCTACATCACCTAGGGAGGGAGTTCTGGGTTGCCTTATAAGGCAATGGGCCCTCTAATTGTACACACGCGTTTTCTTAGGGTAGTATGGGCTGCCTTGAGAAGAACAAAACTGTAAGGACTTAGTGTTCAAAGCGGACAATATGTGTATAGTGGAGACCTAGGGTGTTATAATGTCATTTCCCATGCATCAAAGCTTGCATTAGAACACTTTGGAATGACCATAAGCATTGAAATTATTGTTCATTTAATAACTCATAGTTTCAAAATGTGACATCTTGGATTTTTCACTTCTGCTTTCAATTAAATTAATCGGGCATTTTATCGACGTGCCTATAAGGCTATTCTCAGAGCTGATCACTCTCGAGATAACTAGACTATATGGGAAATCCATTACAGAATTTTAATGCAATAAACTTGAGAATTCGACCAGGAATTGGCTACTCGACCGTGCTTATCTGCCAAGATCATTACGACACAATAAAGATCGATTAGAAATCAGAGATAGGTCAATTTGACTGAGATATGTGGTTAAATGTGGGTGAATCTACTAAATTGTAAAGTTCTCTTCGATCGACACTAGACTGCTTTTTCTATCGTTTTGGTACCCTATATCCGTATTTGAAACCTCGAGATTTTCATGACAACCGAGAGTTGCCAATGTGTCGAATGGGTTCATTGTGGCTAGAAGGAAATCGATCACAGGTCATTTGCACTAAAAATTCTGAAAGTTACTTGGTAGCCTAGATCATGCTAAAATCGCGTCAGATTGAAATTAACCACCAATTTGAATCCGATTTCAGAAATTGAAAGTCTTGTCATGTCACGGATCATTTTAGGAGCATCGACTCAGTCTTAGAAGATTTTTTTGCAAACCGAGACTTTTTGGGAAAAAGTCGTCATGGGGCTGTTTTTGTCAAGAAAATGTCAGGGATCGTTTTTATCACGCAATTGGGAAGTAAGTGGGATCAATTGGTGAGGAAAAATACCAATTGGATCAATAAGGTGTTAATTGAATTTTTAGAAGCCGAATTGGATGGATTCAAGGAGATTCGATGTCCAATTGGGGAGAGAACCTTGCAAATTCGTATGCCCCCTCACCCATGACTTTTGGATCTTCTCCTTGGCTTGTTGGGGAATCATGAAGGCTGAAGATTGCAGAGGAAGCTAGCTGAGGGGTGAGGGATCGGTCAAGGGAACAAAAGAAGAGTGGAGACCAATGAGGTGTTAATTGAATTTTTGGATCAATGAGGTGTTAATTGAATTTTTAGAAGCTGAATTGGATGGATTCAAGGAGTATTCGATGTCCAATTGGGGAGAGAACCTTGCAAATTCGTATGCCCCCTCACCCATGACTTTTGGACCTTCTCCTTGGCTTGTTGGGGAAGCTTGAAGGCTGAAGATTGCAGAGGAAGCCAGCTGAGGGGTAAGGGACCGGTCAAGGGAACAAAAGAAGAGTGGAGACCAAGTTTGTCCCCACTTTGCCCCACCTTCTCCCTCTTTCCACTCTCTCTGTCTCTCGTCAACTACTTCATCCTCCTTTCTTCTTGCTGTTCAACGCCCAGAAACCATAGAGAAGAACCAGCTTAGCCTCCTCGCCGTTGCAACCAACCGCCGTTCATGCCACCGCTCGCGCTCGCGCCCCCGCGCTTGCCAACCCGTTGCGCCTCACCGTCATCTAGCCACGTTGTCTCCGCCCATCCTCGCCTCTAGCAAGCTGCCGAGGACGCCTGAGCCACCGCCGAAGCCTGCCGGAGCTCCTGCTGCCACCGCCTGGACATGGTTTGATCCCTTTTGCCTATCTCAGCCCGTTGCCGCTTCAACCAACATCGGATCAACTCTTCCTCGACCCCAAACAGAATTGAAGTTGGTGGGTCTCGAGGTTGCTGTCGGGCACGTTTTGGAGGTGTTCCGTCCCCGAAAGCTAGGCCCACTTTGGAGAGAATTAAGCCCCGTTGCGTCCCCGTCGAATTGAACCGAGCGGTTCGATTAACAAGTGAGTTTAATTCACTAATCATCTTTTAGTAGGTTAATCACGCTTAGGGGTTGATTAGTTTAGACTAAGCTTGGTTTAGGTTATTAGTTAGATTTGATTAGTGAATTTAATTAATTATTGATGCATGTTAAGTAGATAGTTAGTGCAATTAGGGCCTAAACAAGCTCCAGTATTTATCTAGAGTGATTCGAAAATTTTCCGGGTCCATCTCAGCTTTCAATTAGGCTTTACAGGCCTAATTTTGCAATTTTAGTATTTAATAATTAATTTTCGTAATTAATTAATTAATTAATTGTTTTTCGAAAATTAGACCGGGATAGTCGGTGACCGGAATTTTATGCTAATTGCTATGGTGTGATGATCTGTTTATTTAATTGAGCTCTAATTTGTGTTGATTTGGTGTGATTTTCATTTTAGGACTTTATTCCTAAATTAATTAATTTCAATAATTAATTGAAAAATAAACAGGCGTCGGTTGACAGTGCCAAAAATATTTTGGTGGACTATATAAAATGGTGGGATTTATGGAAAGGAAATTACTGTATTTTGGCTAAGGCTGATCGTGTACCCACACACGAATATTTTTATCGGGAAGGATAAAAATTGTGATTTGATTAAATGATTATTTTCAGCATACTATGAAAGTATGGTTGGCAGCTTCTGGTGAGCATAATAAATATATCAAATCAGTGGATGTAGCAGATTCTGGTGAGCATAATAAATATATCAGATCAGTGGATCTTGCAGCTTTTGGTGAGCATAGGACAATTCTTTTTTTGGTTGATAGCCGATTCCTTTTTGTAGGCTGCTGTGTATAAAACCTGTATGTTTATAAAAAAGTATTTTGTGAAAAATCGGCCCCACTTTCCTATCCCATTATTTTATTATCTGGGGATTATTTATATGCTTCCGCATGCGTATTAAAATGAATGGGTCGGCGATGCATCCTGGGATGTCGCTATTTAATCGACCAGTGAGAGATGGGTGTGCGCCTGAGGATCGGGGCATGACACTAAATGTTTCTGATGTCCATGTACATTAATGAATTTTTAGTTTCTAGGTTTGAGTCTAGTTTTTTGCTCTTCTTTTGTTTTACCATAAAAGGTTATCAAGTCTCTGTAAGACACACACCAAATTTGATTAATGAAAATTTGCTTAATGCAATTCCCTTAAACCTTGAAGAGTTCAAACCTCTCAAAAACCTAGAAGAGTTTTCACTTTGTTCTTGAAGAGTTGAAGCTTTTAAAGGCTGCATTCTAACAGAATTGCAACCATCAATCTAGAAGAATTGGTGCCTTTTCAACTTCCTTATAGGCCTAGAAGAGCAACCATTGAAGTTCCTATTATTTTCTTCATTCTGTCCAATCCTGTTTTGCCCACTTCCTTCCAAAACTGACTAGCCTACAGTACTTATCTAAGAAAACTCAAAACATCAAAGTTCTAGATCCAAGAGTCTCCGTTCTTTTGGCTTTGGAATTAAGTCATTCTGATATGAATCTACAAAGATATGTCTATTTTTCCGAGCTAGCAAAAAATTGAAATTTCTACTTGATTTTGTGATTGAGTTTTCGTGTGTAAGACACTCTCTCGATCCTATTGTTTAAGTAGTTGACCTTGGGCTACATCACTATTGTTCCTTTATGTGATCATTCTTCTATACGGCTAAGTATTATCTCTTTAATACTCACACCAGATAATTAACTGGTTCAATTATGGCACTTGCAATCCAAAGAAGGTTCATATTGTCCAAAATTCACTGAAAAATTACTTCCAGAAACGGTGCTGGCAAATCGTTAGGTGTCCATATGTTATTCATCTGCAAATGGAAAACCGATCTAATCAATCATAGACATATAGATCGTGCCATTCATGCAGTGATTAGGGAAACATTTTCACTGGGCGATTGATAGGATAAGCTTATCGTAAAATGATTCTTGATTACCTAGATCATAAATAATTCTTGATTACCACTTATCGCAAATTGATTCTAGATTAGCCATATCGTAAAATGATTCTCGGTTATCCTTTTTTTGGCCACGGCCATGGGTTTTGACTCTCTAAGCATGCTCATCTCTTTTGCAGGTATCAAAACAGAACTACAGTCTCTTTGCTTTGACAACCATTTCTGCACTAGTGCTTTTCAATTGGAGAAATGAAGTCTAATTCAGTGTTGATGCCCACCCTGAAATCACAACCCGAACTGTCCTACTTTAAGCATTTTTATTTCTCTCTCCGTCTGAAAGCTATACACACATCTCTGGCAACCTTTAATTCAAAAACATTTGATTTAAACTTCAGCTGCACTTGTAGAGCTACGCATGGAAATGTCCCTGTGCTTTCCAAAAATGAAGATTTCAGAAGGGAATGAGAATCACAACTGTAGAAAGCATTGCGTTCTTTTTCTTTTGGTGATATTCTCACTCGATTGATGATCCTATTTATCAGTCCATGATATGGAATTCAACTGGTCTCCTCAGGTTATTTTTTGGACGGATTGCAACAAATGGAATATCAATTCCAAAGAAAAGTGCAAGATGAAAGCCAAGTGCACGAAGTCAAGCAAAGCAAAAAAAAAAAAAAAAAAAAAGAGCCCCCTGTTTAGTGGCAGAGTCATTGACGTTCGCCCTGGAGGGCATCTTTCACAAGTTGATGTCTCCATGCCATTTGGATCACGTACGTACACAAAAAGAAAAGAAAGTATTGAAGGATAAGAGGATTGTAGTCTGTCTGCCAAGAATTCTCTGGCTAAAAGAAGATATCTTAAAATATAATTCAACTCTAGTTAAGAATCCAAATTTAAAACAAGAACCTTTGGTATTGGATATTGTGCTGCTTTTGATAGAGAAAGGTCAGAAACATTCTATGTGGAGGTATCGTGAATGTCGGACAAAAGTAGTACCCCTATTTTGGAAAGTTTCAATTTTATCTTTCAGCCGCTCATATCTTGCATCACGACATTCAAGCGGTTCTCACTAAGAAATGAGTACTTGGTTCAAACTCTGCATCATAGAGGACCTCATCTAATCATCTTACTGAGGATAATATCGCAAAAAATCATCTGATATAGTTCATTGCCAAGCTGGGTTTTGGTCCATGAAATGCAATGCAATCCAGAATTGCACGAAGCATATCTATTACTGAAACGCAACTAAAGCCCAGTAATGTCGACTTCAACCCAAGTTGCCGCAAGGAAAATGTAGTAAATTGAAGCTGATAAATACCTGATTAAGAGCCATCCGTCAAAATCTTCACATAAAATTTTTGACAGGCCCTTTTGCGCAGTTCAGTGTACATTACACAGCAGTAAGGCCCCCATATATAAAACGATTTTTTAATATGAGGAGCCTAATTATACCTATCACAGCGATGACTATTATTACATGCTTTAAAAAAAAGGACAAATTAAAAAGAGAAGATTTGTATGAGGCAAATTGACTCAAGGAGGTCCTACAAAAATTTGACATTCGAAATACCCCACTAATAAAAGTTTGAATTGGCTTCGATCTGATCTCATATTCTCTTCCATTCCCTATAAATAGAGATACAAATGCAAGCAAAACATTGAAGCATTAGAATAGGAGAAGAAGAAGAGAGGCTAACATGAAGATGAGAGTCTCATTTGGTAGCCAAGGATGACTTGCCTGCTCTCAACTCGCTCTACTCGAGCTAAAGTGAGCGTTCGAGTAGTTCATCCCGGTATCAGGCAGTCTCCTTGGCTAGTCAGAAAGTCTCTAATCTTTCATGTCAGGCTCTTCTTCCTTCTGAAAGCAACTACTCCTTGAAGATACAAATTTGTCTAATCTTTCTCTTCTTCAAATGACACACTGAGAGGCATTGAAATGTTTTTTTGAGGAAGAGAGGCCTTACATGACATGACTAGTCTGGTTTGTTAGCCAAGGATGACTTGCCTTATTTGTGCAAGAGGCTTCGATTATGAACGCCATTCTCGTCCATTTATGCACACGATTGCATGATCACCAGGCAGGTCATCCTGGCTTATCTGACGTGCTCTTCAGGTTCATGTTAGGCCTTCTCTTCTTCTTTGAAAGCGCCAACCTTCCTTGGGCCACAGGTGCATTGGAAATCAGCACAAGGTCTATGAAAGTTGCGAACGGAAAAATGAAAATTGATTTTTGCGGTTTTGCTATGGAGATGGAATACTCCAATTGTGCAAGTTTGATTATCGAAGCCATCTGACTTTGAGGGAATACTTCAACGCATGGTTATGTGCAGATAATGAATACGTCGAGAATGCGTGGCTATATGCACTGTCGATGATACATGCAAGTCGACACTTTTTCACCAACGAGTTCAAACATCCGATCACTTTCTGGGTGCTGTCCACTCTTCCATTTCAGATTTTACCAGCACACATTTGAAGTGAACATTTTAGTGCTATGCAGTGGTGCGAAAAATTTAGGATTTGGAAATGAAATTTTTTAAAAGAAAACATTTTAAGTGCTATGCACTGGTTCGAAAAGTTAGGATTTGGAAATGAATATTTTGAAAATAAAATCACATTTTTATAAATAGGGACACCATGATAATTGATGCAAAAGTGCAAAATGGTCTCCACAAAAGGCAAAATTTATGCATATATATCGAATATAAGTGATCATAAGGTCAACTGTGAGGTATGCTTTCGGTATTTTCCTTAGAAAATTTCAAGAAAGAAAAAAGTGGCCAAGTGCACGCCCACATGTGTGTGCTCAAGAATATGTATTTTCATTGATCCTAATCTTATCCCTCTATTCTCTCAATCGAACCACACTAGAATCCGCCATTCATTGTTATAGTCCACTGGATCTGTGACAGCCTGATTTTCGAGTCTGTTTTCAATTGAATGAATTGGGCTTTTCATTGACGCGCCTATAGTCTTTTTCTCTGAGCTGATCACTCACGAGATAACTAATCTATTAGGTGAAGCCGTTAAGGAATCTAAAAGCGACAGACTTGAGAATTCGATCAGAAATCGACTGCTCTACCGTGCTAATTTGTAAGAGTCAATATGGCACCATTGAAATCGATTAGAGACCAGAAATTTGTCGATTCAACAGAGGTATGTGATTAAAGTGTGGGTGATTCCACTTAATTGCAAAATTCGCGTCGAACGGCACTAAATCAATTTTTTTTGTACCCTATGCCCGTATTTGAAATCTCGAGATTTTCACGGCAACCGAGAGTCGCCTATGAGTTGAAGATGCACAATGTGGATCGAAAATAATCGACAACGGGTCAAATGTGCTAAAAATTCCTAAAAGCTACTCGGTAGGTTATGTCATGCTAAAATTGCGTTTGGTTGAAATTAACCACAAAATTGAACCCTGATTTTAGAAATTGAAAGTCTTGGCGTATCACGACTTATTTTAGGAACGTCAACTCATCCTTCGAAGAATTTTCGGCAAGCCTGAATTTTCGGCGAAAAATCAAAATTGGGCGATTTTGGATCGGGAAATTTGGATAGGTCAAATTGGGTGAATTTTTTGCCGTCAAGTTGGACCAATGGGCGAGGAAAATTATGGAATTGAGTGTGGACTTCCTCCTTGGTAATTTGGCCATCAATTTGAGGCCAATTGAAGTGAAATTGAATTGATTTGGTAGGGAAATGCTTGAAATTCGTAGGTCTTGGTGGGGTGCAACATTTGAGGCAACAACCTTGGCTTGTGGAGAAAGATTGGCGGGGAAAATTGGCTGTGGATGAGGCTAAGGGCTGGTGGGGGCCTCTACTTGAGTGTTTAGATATTTGTTGAAGACTTTTGTGGCTTCTTGTTCCCTCTCTAGCTGCAGCCACTCCATCTTCTTCTTCCTTGCCTCTCTAGTGTCCATTGTTGCTGAGTTAGAAGGAGAAAACCAGCAACAACCTCACCAGAGCCCCCTGCCGCCTCACGCTTGTTTGAGCTATCGCCGAACCGCCCGCCAGTCCCTCTCGCCATCGCGCCCAAGCCCACACGCCCGTCCCTCTCACGCGCTGTCACTCGCGCCCGCGACCGCGCCCGTCGTTCGCACCTTGGCCGCCGTCGCACCTCCGCCCACCATCCAAGCTGCCGTCGCGTCCCTGAGCCGCTAGCAGGACCACCTGGCCCCGCCGTCCTAGCTCCTAGATCTAGCTCCTTTAGCCAGCAACCAGAATTGAAAGTCCAGCTCTAGCAGTGAGGTATTGGACTATTTTCAGCCCAATCCAAGCCTCATTGGGTGTCACTGTAGGCTCAAGTCTCGCTCGCCTCCGCGTCGTCGTTGCCGTGAACTAATCGGCTACCTAATCCGATGAGTTTACTTGCTAAACCTTGCTTAGGAGGTTAATTATACTTAGGGGAGGATTAGTTAGTTTAATTGGTGATTTAGTTAGTTAATTAGGCTAATTATGTGGTTAGATTAGTTTAGTTAAGGTTTAATTAGATTGTGTGATTTAATTAGTTTAGTACATTATTTATTTAGGTCCAATTAGGTGGTTAGATTAGAGCATATAGCTTAATTAGTCATTTATTTAATTATTTTGTAATTTATTTAATTATTTATTATTTTCCAGAAATTATACTAGGATAGCTAATTGTCAGAATTTCGTGCTGATTGTCATGGTGTAATCAGTTTGTGTAATTGAGTGATGATTGTTGACTTTCAGTTATTATTTCAAAATTATGAAATTTTAGTATTTAATTAGAAAATACCGGGTATCGGTTTTTGACGCCAAAAATGTTTTTAGGTACTATATCAAATAGTGGAATTTTTAAAAAGGAAGGATATCACATTTTGTGACTCAATCGATCGTGTACCCATACGCGATTATTTTACCGGGTGTTTTTAATATGAAAAAAATAGGCCAAGTTCATTATTTAAATTAAGGCATTTGAGTGCAAAGCACAATGTCCTTGGCCGGGATTGGGTGTGCATGTGATGGTTATGAGAACCTGTCACCCGATGAGAGTTAGGTGGGTGATGCTCCTCTATGGAATGCCTTTGTCAACGGATGCCGGTCGCAGTAGAGGCTGGGCCAATGCTCATTCGGGAATGCCGTCTAGAGGTAGATGTTGTCGTGATTGATGGGCGAGACGACGCCCGGTTATGCCAGAAGACCGCTGATTGTTGAGTCGGCCGTGCCTGTGGGGCCGTAATCAATTGGAATGCATGAATGAGTGATTTAACCACACCTGATTATGGGACAAAATTGTGTGGCATGGTATGGGACGTATCATAACGATTTGGTCCCCTATGATTGATTGATTTGAAAGTGAGGCGTTCCAGTTATTGATTGCATCTACTGCATTTATAAATGTTATATGAGTCGTACTGATGTGCAGGGAGGTGCTGAGGCGAGGTAAGTTTTTTGTGATGTGTGATTAGACAGCCTCTAGGTGTATTACCTTCCTAATTGGGGTTTAGGGCGTGAACTCGCTAAGACATTGTCTCAACCCGTCGTGGATTTTATCTTTACAGGTCCCTAGATGGAAGTTTGTCCAATTCGTTTTAGGTAGCCACGAGGGGATAGCGAGCAGAGTACCGTTTTCCCTATCCCCGGGAATTTCTAGACCCGTGAGCTTATCGTGACCACGATATTGGTCAATGAGGGCCTACCTCAGTTGGTACCTCATCGATTCAAGACATGATTTCGTCATGGGCCTAACGGGGAACGAGAAGGTCCCGTGGATTGCTTCGATGGACCTGCCGTTGAGGGTGAGGGTGAGGTGGTACTCGACCCTGTCGTGGACGCCAATGTCATTGCAGATGTGACATCCAGATTTTTCAATCCTGTTTTCAATCCTGTTTTCTACTATCGGGCATTTCATTGATGTGCCTATAGGACTATTCTCAGAACTGATTATTCTTGAGATAACTAGACTATCTGGGGAAATTATTAAGAAATTTTAAGGCAATAGATTGAGAACTCGATCAGGAATCGGCTTTTCAACCGTGTCCATCTTTAGAGGCCATTACGGCACAGTTAAAAATCGATTTGAAATCAGAGATATATTGGATCGACAGAGATGTGTGGCTAATCGTGGGTGACACCACTAAATTGGAAAATTCTCGTCGACCGGCACTAGACTGATTTTCTTATTGTTTTGGTACCCTGTGTCCGTATTTGGATCCTCGGGATTTTCACGACAATCGAGAGTCACCAATGAATCGAATGGGTTCATAGTGGCTCGAAGAAAATCGACCACGGGTTATTTGCACTTAAAAATATCTGAAAGTTACCCGGTAGCCTAGGTCACGCTAAAAACGCACCAAGTGAAATTAACTGTGAATTCAAGTCCGATTTCAGAAATTGAAGTTCCTATCATGTCACAATAAATTATAGGAGTATCGACTTAGTCTCAGAAGATTTTTCTGACAACCGAGACTTTTTGGGAAAAAGTCAGTTTAGGACCGTTTTCGTTCAGTTAAAGCCGAGGATTAATTCTGGTTGTGAAATTGAGAAGCATGAGGGACTCTTGGATGAGGAAAATAATCAAGAGGAAAATAATCAATTTGATAAGTGAGACATCAATTGAATTTATGAGAGTCATTTGAGAGAAATTCAAGAGGGAAATTGGATGCAGAAATGCAAGTGTGGACTAAGTACTCTAGTTTGGAATTTCTTTTGGGATTAAATGAACTTATTCAAAAGCAAATGGGATAAGAATTTTCTATTATGGGAAATTCTTTTCTTTTCGTTTTCTTCCCATTTCTTTTCCCTATTTGGCCGAACACCTTTTCCCCCTTTTTGCCACAAGTTTCTCTCTCCCTCTTTCTTTTTCTTTCTTTCTCTCTCTCTCTCTCTCTCTCTCTCTCTCTCTCTTCTTTCTTCTCGTACGAAGCCCCCCCAACCGAATGCTCTGCTGTCTTTCACTTTGCTTCTTTTACTTTTTGACTTTTCAACTCTCTCTCTCTCTCTCTCTCTCTCTCTTATCTCTACTCTCTCTCTCTCACGTGACCGACACCCCCTCTCTCTCTCTCCTTCCCCTGGTTCGTGCGACGCCCCAGCCGGTAGAAGCAGACACAGCAACCATCGAGGGAAGAAGACCAGAGCAGCTTGCCTTCGCCGCCCGTGCACCACCACCCGCACGTCGCCACTCGCTGCTGTCCGTCTCACTCGCGTCCTCGCCACCCAGCCGCACCGTCCAGCTCCTGTTAGGCCTTGGCTCAGCCTCATGAATAGCTGAGGAAGCAACTGAGCCACCGTCCAGCTCCGTTCGGCCACCGTTCGGCCTTCGCTCGCCCTCTGCCGGCCTTGCCTCGCCATCTCAGCCATCGGACCAGCTTCGTCTAGCCAAGAACAGCAACTTGCAGAGTGGGTTTTCAGCTCTGTTTAAGGGCCGTTTCAAGGTGTTTCGGCCCCGAAGCCGAGGCCCGTTTTGGGAAGAAACGATCCTCGCGTCGTCCCCATCGGATTGATCCGACTTTCGTGTAATTCCCGTGAGTAATCTCACTAATCCTTGATTAGTGGACTAATTATACTTAAGGGTTGATTAGTGTTAATTAACTAGGATTAGGTGGTTAGATTAGAATGGATTAGTGATTATTAGTTAATTGCATTGCATATTAGTTAGGTGGGTAGTGTACTTAATTAGAGAATTGCCTATAGTATTTATTGAATGTATCTCGGGATTTTTCCCGACCCTTATCGGGCTTCAGTTAAGCAATATGGGCCTAAATTGAATTTATTGTATTTATTTATTAATTTTCGAAATTAATTAATTAATTAATTATTTTTCGAAAATTAGACAGGGATAGTCGACGACCGAAATTTCGTGCTAATTGTCGTGGTGTAGTCTGTTTATTTATTTGAGCTCTACGTTGCGTGGAATCAAATTAATTGTGAAATTTGAGGAATTATTCCTAAATTGTTTGAAATTGAATAATTGATTGGTAGATGGCCGAGTATGTCTATATAGCACCAGTATTGCTTTGATGGGCTATGAAGTAGAGAGAATTGTGAGAGAGAATTGGGGAAATTCTCGGCTGAGACCAATCAGGTACGATGTTATGGGCAGGCGTGGTTTGGTGATTAAGGATATCACTGTGCGAAAACGGCACCTTAAAGAACACACGTGTACTGTCCATTACATGTGTCACGTTGGTGAAAACGGCGCCAAGGAGAAAGAATGTATGTGACTGATAGACAGACGTGGTTCAGTGATTAAGGATATCACTGTGCGAAAATGGCGCCTTAAAGAACGCATGTATACTGTCTATGACTTAGAGGCAGGCGTGGTTCGGTGATTAAGAATATCACTGTGCGAAAACGATGCCTTAAAGAATGCACGTAGATTGCCTATTACCTATATCGTATTGGCGAAAAGGACGTCCGAGAGAGTACGTGTGACCAGGTGATGGGAAATGACCTAGAAATGGTCCGACTGATATTTAATCGATTAGGTCGATTGATCAATGATTTGATCCGTTTGTTTGATTGTTTGACGCCATACGTATGAAGTATCTATATATAACCCTGATTTGTAGGTTGGGACTGATGCTAAGGTAAGCCTTCTGATTCGTGCTGTGCTTAGGCAACCATGTGATGTATTAGTTTCCTAATCGAGTCTTAGTGGGGTAGAACTTGCTGAGACATAGTCTCATCCCGGTTGTGGGATAATATTTCAGGCCCTTGGATTACCTGAAGACGAGCCGACATCTGAAGTCGAGGATGAGCAAGAAGAAGAAGATGAAGAGTTTGAAGAAAATGAGCCTAGTGATGAAGGATCTGAGGAGGATCGGGATGATGATCCCGAGTAAGACCCGGATGAGGGCTGAGATCCCATCTCGTTTTGTGAACCTTGTGTACTTGTGAATAGGCGTTAGATCAGACCTATGTTAATAGTATTGCAAGATACTATAAGTTGTGTAGAGAATAAAAGTGTGGTTGTGAATTTCAATATGAAAAATATGGCCTGCTTTTCTATCCCATTGTCTTATTGTCTGGGGATTTATAATTGCTTCCGCATGCGTATTAAAATGAAAGGGTCGGCGATACATAGTCCTGGGATATCACATTCTAAAATCGACCAAGTAGAAGGATGGGTGCGTCCCCGAGGATCGGGGAGTGACAACAGATATTCAGGCAAATCAGTTGCCTGAGGATGAGTAGGAACCTGAAGTTGAGGAGGTAGCTGACCCCCTAGACTTTGACATCCCTGACGGTGTCGTTGTGGACCTGGATCCCAAGTAGAAGGGTCCGAGGTAGGGTTAGCTAGGAAGTCCTTTTTTGAGCCTTGACTTTTGTATATGACTGTGTAGGCTGACCTATTTGTTTATAAAAGTGTGGTTTGGTTTATATGGTTGTTCTGCTTTTCTATCCCATGTTCATTATTATCTGGGGATTGTTTATTTCTCTTCTACATGTGCATGAATCATTTGGGTTGGCGACGCGTCCTGGAAACGTCGCAATTTGATCGACCACCGAGGGGTGTGCACGCGCTCGAGGATCGGGGCGTGATAGGATCATTTGGGTGATTCATGCCCGATTGATCTAATATGTGATTGTTCAAATCCACATCAATAGGATATGTTGATAGTGTAAACATGAATTTTTCCATAAGACATTTGTCAATAACTTTCATGGAAACGCATCAATAGTGAATTTGGAATTTAAAAAGTAAAACATTTGGGTAACGGGTAATGCCAATGTCACCACGTCCATGCATGGAATAGATGCTAAATTCGCTTTTAGTGTGCTAGATATCTGCTAATAGTTGTTGATAACTACTCAATGAAGACGTGGGTGTTTGTGCTTAGGCATAAGTTTGATGTTGTTGCCAGTATTAGGCAGTTGAGAGTTTTGATCGAAAATGAGACTGGTAAAATGATCATGTAGGTGCAGACTAGCATAGAAGCTGTTAAATAAATTTTGCATGGAGGAAAGCATAATCAAATACCGTACTAATACTAATGAACCACAACATGTTACAGAATTGATGAACAAAACTTTACTAGAGACAACCCATAAAATGCTCTCTAGTGCTAGTTTGGCTACAAGATTCATAGTAGATGCGTTTAGTATTGCGAGATGCCTGATAAATAGATCCCCATCAACTGCAATTAGAAGTCAAACTCCCGAAGAAGTGTGGTTAGGTAACAATGCTAATTATTCTAGTTTAAAAATATTTGGTTGCTTGTGTTATGTTCGAGTTGGTGATGGTAAGCTCGATGCAAGGGTACAAAAGTACATGTTCCTAGGTTATGCACAAGGTGAGCAGGGTTATTGATTGTGGTGCCCGGAATTAAATACACTTGTTATCATGAAGAAAGTTACATTTGGCGAGTCTTTAGTACTTCTAGCTAGTAGTGATTATAGCAGTATTTATATGGATCTAAATGGTGTTCAGCTTGAGGGGGAGTTGTAACCATAAAATCCTTAGGAAGCGGGTAGGAATATTAATGAAGTAATCAACACGGATGGTACTTGTAGCGAAGTGGAGCCTATAGAGCTAATGGTGGTTGTAATTGATGATATTGACAAAGTAGGTATTCAATCTCCCAACAGGTATGGATACAATAATGGTTTTGCTTTATCAACGATTAAGGAGGTTGCATCAGAAAACCCTTGCGTAGCAATTAAAGGTGCATTTAGAATTGGTCTTTTGATGAAATCTTTAGTTTTGGCAAAGTTCAAGCAAAGCTTGGACTTGAAATATGATTGTGGCGGTTAAGCCCATTAGGGGCTATGAGAGAGTAATGGCGAAGTTCGAATTTTTGCGAAGCAATTGTGACTTGGCTCAAACATTGAGCTAGGGTGGAGATTGTTAAAACTGTCTCGAGTTTGAGCCGTTAAACGTACTTGATCCGTATTAAATTGCAAATTAAGTTAAAGACAAAAATCGTTTTAGTGTTGGAATCAGCCAAACAAGATAGAGAAGAAAATATATTGTCAGACTTGTATTCGATTGTAGACTAATATTGAAAAGTCTATTGGGATTTTGAACTTGATCTTGACTCGGTCAATGTCTTAGAAGAAGAAATCAAGAAAACAACGAAAAGAAGGAAAGTCCGGTTGAGTAGATTCCTTCTCCAACTAGGTGTCGATTTTTCTCTAAGGCGTGCTTGCAATATATATTGTATTGAGCGGCGCCTTTGTTGGGAAAAAAAAGAAAAGAAAAAAAGAAGGGTTGATCTTGAAGTGCCAGTTTCGCGAGTGCTTGGCCATAGGTTTTATCCATTGATTTCATTCATGCAATTACATCCTGAAAAGAATTAGTGTTTCAACCAATTAAATCTTGCGAGTTCAAGATTTCTTAATTCCCTTGTGAGATTGAAAGATTATTTAGTGAGGAATTGCGAGGCTTAACACTGCGTGCATTATTGGATGTAATTGGGGCTTAAGAAATACTAAGAGTGTTTGAGTGACTTGAGTGTGTAATATTTGTTTTATCGCTTGAATTATAGTAGAATTCGCTATTGCTCACCCTGTAAATATAGGTCATTATAATCGAATCACATAAATATGATATCCAATTTATTTTCTTTAATTCTATCTAATTTATTTTTTGATCGCTCACTTTTTACAACAATATTAACCATGAGATAGTTTCTCTAGCACCATCAAGTTCTTTCTTGTTTTCGACACTTAAAACCTAATCTCGAGATATCCCCAAAATTTGAAATCGTAACATCTACTAAGGCATAAGTTTAATTCCTCTTATTTTCACCAGCCATTGATTAGTCCTTCAATGTTCCCTTCGTTTCAGTTACATAGTCTAAATATACCACATCATTCCCTTAAAATATGTATAAGTAAACTCTCATGTAATCTACGAAAATCTTCCGCTAAATTCACGTTTTCACTATTTCCTCAAATAAAGATCATCCACAATATCATTAAATATGATTCTTTCTAGTTATTCAGAATCATTAACTCTTAGGCTACGTTTGATCATACGAATTTTTAATAAGGATAGAACTAGATAAGATATGATATAAAATTTAAGGATTTTACTATATCATATCTACCGTTTAGTGATTGTAGTAATAAAGTCAAATATATTGATATCATATCATATAGACTGTTTGGTATAAATGATATATTAGTATAAATAAATCAAAAACTTTGCAAAAGGAGATGGTAAAAATCTTTTGCAACACTATTGCCTACTGTTTTTTATATATATTTTTTATTTTCGTATGTTTTAATTTATTTATTTTTATTTCTTTCTTCCCTTTTCCATCATTCTCTAATAAAAATTTATTAAATTGTAAACAGTGCTTATATTTCTAAAATACCTAAAATATGTAATAAATATGAATATACATTATATTTATATTAAATTTGTATTGTAAAATAGCATTAAATTCGAATATATAAATAAAAATAAGATAAAATTAAAATAACTAAATTGTCATTTTTTGTTATTTTAAATTTATTATATTAGAATTCAAATATTATTTATATTGAAATATAATTTTAGTTTTGTTAATTTAAGAAGTCTTTTATTCGAGAAAAATTACTTTCCTATTATAAATGTTAGAAATCCTATCCACCTTTATCCCGTCTTTCTTATGGAATAATTTTATCCGGTTTATATCCTCCCTATATTTGACTTTATCCTATTTTGAGCATGTACCAAACACAAGATAGGATAAATTAAATTTTATCTTGAGCCAAATGTAACCTTAATACAAGACACAATTTGTAAAGATTTGTATCAAACTACATATTGTAGGTACATCCGATAGTAACACTAAGATAGAGATTCGCTCCCTCATATTCCTTAGTGCTTCTTAAGATCACCGAGGCAAGAAATTTTCTACTTTCCATAAAATTCAAAGAAGAATATCAGAGTTTGCTATTGTGATTTTACTATGGGGGGTGTGGACTCTCAAATGAAATAATTTGAAAACCTACCCTGCACTTGTCTGAGAGTCTAGGTGAAGCAGTTATTAACGAACTTGCTCTGTGTTTTTGACTTGGTCATATAGATATTGGAAAGCTCATTCTTAACTTAAGAGGACTTGAGGGAAGAAATAAATGGAGTGTCACTCGTATATGGCTTCTTTAGCTTAACTTCGAGCTACAACTGGTGAATTTATTTTAATGATGCATGCAACGATGGTGCTGATGATATGTGGATGTGCAGCGGGGACAGCTATCGGGTATGCAGGTCAATACAGGGAGAGGAGGATGGGTTAGGTTGGCCTTGCAACAGAGTGAGCAACTTCTGCAACCAAGTGTTGGTTTCGGTTGTTCTCTCTTACTTGGCCTTCTCCTGCTACTTGGCTTTTACCATCACTTCTGCCAACAAGCTATCATCTCCTCCCCTTGAGTGACTTGAAAGAGTTTTGACGCAGTTGCGGGTTGTCTGTCGTATGTAGGGAAGAGAAATATTGACACTTGGTTTATTCTCTGCAGATCTTTTTTGTCTTCCACTAGGGATCACAGTTTAGTATGCCTTCTTTAGAGATGTATATATATTTTCTCACTTTGAGATGGAGGAATCATTAATTCTAATGTTCCCCTATGTGATCATTCTTCTGCATGGGTAAGTAGTATCTCAGGTGTACTTCAAGCATTTCTATTTCTCTCTCAGTTTGGAAGCTGTACATATCTCTGGCAACCTTTAATTCAAAAAACTTACTTCAGCTGTACTTGTGGAGCTATGCACGGAAATGTCTCTGCGCTTTCCAGGAATGAAAATTTCAGAAGGGAATGAGAGTTACAACTGTAGAAAGCATTGCATTCTTATCCTTTTGATGATATTCCCAGTCGATTGATGATCATATTATCGGTCCACGACGTGTAAGTCAACTGGTCCCCATCGGGGTACTTTTTTGGAATAATTGGAATATCAATTCCAAGGAAAAGTGCAAGACGTAAGCCAAGTGAGAAAAGTCAATCAGAACACAGAAAAAAGAACCCTCTGTTTAGTGGCAGAGTCATAGACTTTTACCCTGGAGGACATCTTACACAAGTTGATGTCTCCATGCCATTTGGATCCCCTACGCACACAAAAGAAGAAAAGAAAGAATCTAAGGATAAGAGGTTTATCATTCTGCTTGCCAAAAATGCTCTCGCTAAAAGAAGATAGCTTAAAATAGAATTCAACTCTTGTCAAGAATCCTATTGTGTTGCTTTCGATGGAGAAAGGTCAGAAACATTCCATGTGGAGGTATTATGAAGGTCGGGAACAGAGACACCTATGCAGTGTCGAGGATAAAAGTTGTCAGTATAGAAAATCAAATTATCTTTGAATTCAAGCTAAAAGCTGCATGGCTAGCTTCGCTTTTTGGACCAAAGTAGTGCCCTTATTTTGGAAAATGTCAATTTTATTTTTCAGCGCTCATATCTAGCGTCGGCAAGAGGTTCTCGCAAAGAAATAATTACTTAGTTCAAACTCTGCGTCATAAAGGACCTCATTTAATCATCTTATTCAGGATAATATGGCAAAAAATCATCCGGTATAGTTCATTGCCAAGCTGGTCCATGAAATGCAATGCGATAAAGAGTTGTACGAATCAAATTTATCACCGAAATGCAACTAAAACCCCGGAATATTGACTTCAACACAAGTTGCCGCAAGGAATATGTAACACATGAAGCTGACAAATGACTGGTTAAGAGCCCTCCATCAATATCTTCTCGTAATTTTCGACTGGTTCTTTTGCACAGTTGCACACCTGTAGGCCTTCCGCATATAACGATGATATTCTAAAACAATGATAACTATTGTTACATGCTTTTACAGAAAAAATACAAAAAAAAAAAGACAAATTTAAAAAGAAGATTTGTATGAGGCAAATTGACTCAAGGAGGTCCTACAAATATTGACATTCGAAATACGCCACTAACAAAGTTATGAATTGGCTTCGATCTGATCTCATATTCGCTTCCATTCGCTATAAACAGAGATAGAAATGCAAGGAAAAGATTGCAGCGTTGGACTTGAATAGGAGAAGAAGAAGAGAGGCTAGCATGAAGATGAGAGTCTCATTTGGTAGCCAAGGATGACTTGCCTGCTCCGAACTCACTCTATTCGATCTAAACTGAGTGTTCGAGTAGTTCATCCCGGTATCAGGCAGTCTCCTTGGCTAGTCAGAAAGGCTCTCATCTTTCATGTCAGGCTTCTTCCTTCTAAAAGCAACAACTCCTTGAAGATACAAATTTGCTTTTTTTTTCTTTATCACATCACACACCGAGAGGCAATGTTTTTGTGAGGAAGAGAGGCCTTACATGACATGACGAGTCTCATTTCTTAGCCAAGAATGACTTGCCTGCTTCGTGCAAGAGGCTTCGATTATGGTCGCCATTCTCAACGATTGATGCACACAATTGCATGGTCACCAGGCAGGTCATCCTGGCTTATCTAATGTGCCCTTCACGTTCATGTTAGGCCTTCTTTTCTTCTTTGAAGGCACCCACCTTCCTTGGGCGACAAGTGCATTGGAAATCAGCACAAGGTCTGTGAAATCTGCGAATGGCGGCTTATTTGAACATAAAAGGCTGAAAAGCAAAGGGAAAATGAAAATTGATTTTCGCAGTTTTGCTATGGAGAAGGAACACTCTAATTGTGAAGGTTTGATTACCGAAACCATCTGACTTTGAAGGACCACTTCAACGCATGGCTACGTGATGAATACGTCGAGAATGTGGGACTACATGCACTGTCGATGATACATGCAGATTGACATTTTTTCACTGACAAGTTCAAACATCCGATCACTTTCCGAGTGCTGTCCACTCTCCCATTTTGGATTTTGCCAGCACGTACTTGAAGATAACATCTCATTAACAGGTATACCAATTTGGGGTTGTACCCTCCATTTGTACAAAAAAAACCACCAACTTTTAATCTATTTTCAAATCTGTCCTGTGGTCCAGTCCCAACTTTACGTGGAATTTCCACATCAATAATAAATACGCACCAACAAGGCGACATGGACAGAGGGCTAATGGGGGCAAATTTAGGACTAAAGTAAAAATTTATGATTTTCTTTTAGATAAAAACTTTCAAGTAGATTTGTGATTGGACATAACGTTTGAGGTTTTATCTTGGACTGAAGAAAAGTTCCAGGCAGATTTGGGACTAAGCTTAAAGTTTGGGTTTTTTTTTCTGATACAAAAAAAGTTTGGGGTAAATTTGGGACTAGAACTAAAGTTTGGGGATTTTTTAAAAGATAAAAAAAAGTTCTGAGTAGATTTAAGACTAGACCTAAAATTTAGGTTTTTTTTTTTTTTTTTTTTCAAATTGGCGCTAATGAATTGTGCCTAGGATTACAAGTGCTTATGGATAACTGTAAGAAGTACTAGGGAGCTATTTGTGGATTCAAAATTTAAAATTGGTTGTAAATAACTACTCCTAGTAGGATATATGTTGTAATATTATGCAAAAATATCGGATTTTGCAATTTAAGTTACTGCAAAATTGCTGAAAATATAAACAAAAAACGCTAAGAGTTGCTAAAGATATATGTGATTCAATTTGAGTATTGGTATCTATATTTATGGAGAGAGTGAGTAATAAATAATCCACTATAATTGGAGAATTAGACTTATAATTGCTTATCCACTCGAGTAATTCTCATACCTAAATTAAGCCCATACTCATGGTGTTTACAAATAAACAACTTAATTTGAATGTAAAATTCATAGCATAAATCTCCAAGTGTTGAAGCCCAAAGCAAAAGCTTTTGTCACAGGAGGAAGCAAGAACGTCTTCTATGTTCTTTTTCTTTTACTGTACGACATGTCTTTTTCACTGGTACACCCGTAATAAGCGAAGGCTAAAATCTTAAGCTGGTACACCCATTAACTACCACGTATCACCAAGCTTAGTAATTTGATAATATAATTTAACGGAAATTATCGGAGGATAAATTTGTCACTAATGTACTAATTTGGAGTTCTTGGTGGTTAAAAAATTAGTTTAAGGAAAATTTATTACAAATATATTAATTTGAGATTTCTCATGGAATTAACCCTAAACAAAACCTATGCTATTTTTGTTGCTTCCTTTGAGTTAGACCTTTCTACCCCCACAAGTAAAATGATAAAATAAGTGACTTATTTTGTCTTTAGGTTAATATCATGAAACACCTTAAATTGATACACTTGTAACAAATTTATCCTAATTAACTTTTTTACCACAAAAAACCCTAAATTAGTATAACGATACTAAATTAACTCCAAACTAATTTATTGACTACCAAAAACCTCAAACTTGTACATTTGTGACAAATTTGTGCTCCATTAAATTTGATTAATACCACGGAAAAACATAAATTATTACACTTACTCCAAACTAGTATATCCATCAACTCTCACATGTCATCTAACTCAATAATTTAACAGTAAAATTTAATGAAAACTAATGAGGAGTAAATATGTGTATTAATTTTGTGGTGTTTGGTGATCAAAAAATTAGTTTAAAGAAAATTTGTCACTGGTATATTAATTTGAAAATTTTCGTGATACTAACCCTTTGTTTTTAGTGGAGAGAACTTCTCCCTCTTCTTTATGTAGTTAAATCCTTATAACATGATTTGTTCCATACGTTTAGTAAGTGAATCCAGTGCTGAGAAGACCTTTTCCACACCATGACTGACCCTGAGATACTAGAAGCTCTACTTACTCTCACTCCCTCCCCATCTTCCTCATCTCTTTTAGACTTTCGTGTGTCAAAAATACTTCTAAGATTGATTACCTCTATAAAGTCTCCATTAGTGATGAAATCAAAATCTTTGAAACTCAACTCCCTCTTATGAACACAAATTCTGCTATTGCCAAACCCTTCTAATCCTTTTCTCCCATCTGCTCTATTTGACAACTTATTCGTCAAACTCTCAAAGAAGTCAAAGAGTATGTACAATCCTTCAAATTTGATCAACATTTCATTCCAGCCACTAAAAAGGGGAATTTTTTTACTCTTCAAATTCTGCCAGAATTTCTCAAACAATGGACCCAGCAAGGATACTCCCATCTTGCTCTCGCCTTTCATGGCTGTAAAGGCCTGCCGATTGTGGCTAGAATGGCTCTATTGGATACTCGATTCTTAGAATATCAACATGCTTGTATTGGTAGTGTCCAAACTACTCTAAATGCTAGAACAGTTTTTGTAACCTTATATCCCAATATCAATGTTGCTCTCTCAAACACCTAGCTACTTTCCTTTTGCAAAGTTTAGATCCAGCTCACAAGAGCACCCCAGACTGCTGACTCTATTGTAGCAACACTACATTACCATATGGTTTATAGAGTGCAGAACCATGCTCTTGATCTAAATTTCCAAAATGGAAATGAAGATACTCTATTCATCTCCATGTAGAATGATCAGGCATCCTATATCTACATTCCCAAAAATATTTTTAAGGAGAAATTGGTCAAGCTTCCTCCAAAGAGTTGGATTACTAACTATGAAAAGTTACATCAGAATAACAAGTCTCTCCAGTCCTCAAACTCTGAATTTGTAAGAAAGAGGGATGGCATTGTTGCCATCAAATTCGGCAAGGAAAAGGAAGATAATCCTTCCATATTCCAAACCCTATTCATGGTTAAACCATGTGTTCCAGAATCAATATCCGAGCCAGATCCCAAAAGGCTTGTTCAATACTTTCAAAGTAATGGAAATTTTGTTTATTACTACAAGGACTGATATGGTTTTTTTTTTTTTGGGGATCATTTTTGTCAGTGTTCTTACTGCACAAATTCTCTTGACGAAGTAAACCCGAATGCAAGACCTAGGCGAAAATCAAAAAAACCAAAGGATACTATGTACTAGAGGTGCCTGAACGGAGAGCCCTCCATTGATACAGTTTCTTATGCTCTAACTCCACCGCCAGAATTTGCTTCGTCACCTCTCATCTCACCAGCCTTACCACCAACATCAACTCCACCTCACAAAAAACCAGCAGTTTCCCCATTCTAGAAGCCAATCTTAAAATGGGCAAAGAAACATTCATACCCACTTGAGGCTCTAGGAAAAATATCACCCAGCCAGAAAATATCACCTAACTCTTCCATTGCTATGTGTCAGGAGGAAGACTTTTCTCCTCTTACTCGAGAAAGTTCAAGACTTTCTTTCCTTGCTCTTAAAGAATTCAGGACAACATTTGGGATATCATCATTTCGAAAGCCCAAAGATAGAAATAGAGAAGCTCAAGAGGCAAATCCAACTTCTTGAAAAAGGAAAATTCAAGCCTTCTAATCCATTTCCAATTGTGCTGCGAATCGAGTATTTGCTTCCACCACCACCTCAGAATGCATCTATTTTTGCTGCTCTCACAGAAGCCCCTATCAGACGAGACAAGACTGATGTGATAGAAATGCGAAACTGCCTTAAAGAATTAGATCAATTAAGGAAAGAAAATATGCTTGAAGAATCCTCGATTTCTATAAGGGAGAAGCCAAATCAAATGATACTATCCAACCTGTTAGAATCATTCTTGAGAGATCTAGGCAATTAGGAAGAACAACCCGAACCTGCTACATTGAGAGACCAGACTCAATTTCCATCAAAACCGATTTTCTCGATCAATTATAATTCGAAATCAAATATAATATCTCTTTCATCATCTTCCTTCTTTTCAATCCCCACCATTGAATCTTTTATAGCATTGGAACTAACCAAACCTAAAACAAGTTTTATTTTAACCTTTATTCCCAAAGAGTTATCTCAGCAAGTTGATAGATCCTTTCTCAATAGACAAAGGAGAATTGTTGAAATTCCTTTGGAAGAAATACAACAAGAGATCCATTTATACCTTGATGATTTATGGTTAAAGCATCAAATGATGAAAACCTATCTCACGGACAACTGAGAACTTGATGGAGTATGTTCATGCTAAAAGCTGAAGATTAAGTGTTCCAAAAGAGATTATTATGGCTTTTGCAGAAAGTCTTCCAGAAAGAAGAAGCATTTCAAGAACTTTTGGGTAGGAAAATCCAAGCATGAATCTAAGCACTTCCAAAAAAAGAAGAAATGGAGATTCCTACACAAAAGGAAAAGATCGCTCAAACATCAAAAAATCAAGTCCATACTTCATCTACAATCAAAAGGGTCATTTCGCCAAAAATTGCCACCGGGCGAAAAAATATTAGAACCATTTGATACATCATATAGATATTGAAACTGGTGTTTCACTCGAAAATGATGATATTTTATCATTGTTCTCTACGAATGAAGAACCATCCAAACATACTCTGTGTTATTCCTTGTTATTAGACTCATTGTGAAACAGATTCTGACTCAAATTCTAAAGATCTTTTTCATATATCTCTCACTTCCTGAGAACAAGACCCTAATATTTTTTCAAGCCAAATCCATTATCTTCATTTTCCTAAAAAAATATTAATCTCAAAATTTGTTAAACCAATCACAGTCATTGCTCTCATACATACTAGTGCAAGTTCTTTAATTCTAGACACTAAAGTCCTTTCTGAAAAATATTAGACTTTTTGTGTTCAATATGTCAATTCTACCTCAGGAAATACTTTTTCTACGAATGTACGAACTACCATAATAACTGTCTAGTTATTCCCTCAATACTTCATAACCACTAAAATTTTCAGATCCAATCTCTCCAACGAAGATTTAATTATTGGTTAGGATATCATGACTCAAATTTCTCAACTCCGTGTCATTCTTGGAAAATGCCTTAAGTGTAAAGGCCAATTCTTTGAATTCGTCAATATTCAAAGAATTTTTTCTATCCAAATGAGTTTGTTAGATTTGATCATGCAAAAGCTATTAGAATCTTGTTCAGAATCCCATTGTAAATTTTTTCAGAAATGTTCTCGTCTTTTGTAGAAAAATACAGAATTTTCTGTTCGCCTCCCTTTAAAAAAAAGGAGATATAAATCCGATCAATGCGAGTCACATGGGAATGAATCTAGAACATCTTACTTCTACTCATAGAGAATGGTCAGAATTGTTGCAACAAGATCTTATTAAAATTTCAAATTCTCAATGGGCCTGTGAAACTTTTTATGTCAACAAACGAGCTGAGCAAAATAGAAAAACAAATGTGGCTAGTGATAAACTATTAGCCTCTCAACCTTTTTTCCAAAATGATAAATTTCCTCTACCTTCAAGAAATTCCCTTTTTACTGGATTATCCAAAATCCACATCTATTCCAAATCTGATCTTAAAGCCGGATTTTGGAAATTGGGCATTCATCTTGAAAAAAGACCTAAGACAGGATTCTATATTCCAAATCATTATTGTCAATAGAAAGTTTTTCCTTTTGGCCTCAAGGTAGTTCCATCCTTATTCTAAAAAGCCAAGTGTCGAATTTTCCAACTTATCTTATCAAGTGCAGAAGTATACATTGATGATATCTTGCTTTATAGCCTTGATGAAGAATCCCACTGCCAACTCCTTAGGCAGTTTGCAGACATTATAAAGAAGTATGGGATTGTGCTTTCTAAAAAAAAAAACAGATGAATATTGCCTAGAGAAAAATCGAATTTCTTGGTATGCACCTTAACAAAGGTACGTACTACCCAAGGCCACACATTGCTTAGGAATTGCTAAAGTTTCCAAAAGAGAATTTCACAATAAAGCAAGTTCAGCAATTTCTTGAGATAATTAATTATCTTAGAGACTTTGTTCCCAATATTACAAAATTGTTGATTCCACTACAATCAATGCTGAAGAGAAATCCTCCACCTTGGGAAAATCCCAAACCAAAACAGTCGCCAAACTTAAAGAGATCATGCAGACTCTTCCCCCATTGCAAATTTCATCTATGAGAAAGAGAATCCTCCATATTGATGCCAATGACAAATACTACGCGGCCATTCTGTTTGTAAAAACTGATGATAAGTAACACCTTTATACTTACAAAAGTGGAAGATTTTCCCAGGCTGAAATGCATTGTCATTCCATTTTCAAAAAAATCTTGATGGTAAAAAATAGAATAAAAAGTTTGAATTACATCTTATTAGCCATCACTTCCTCGTGGAACTAGACATGTCATTTTTTCCCAAAATGACCAAGTTTAAACAGAAGCAGATTCCGAATTCCCAACTACTTCGATGGGCTGAGTGCTTTTCAAAATATTTTTTCGAGACCAAATATTTTGCTGGAAAAAGGAATGTGCTTGTTGATTTCATATCCAGGCCAAAAGCATCCAAAAGGTTCATTGTCAACCTAACCAGAATATTCATGCCCGGTCGAAACATTGAAAAAGAAAGTGACAAGAACCTCCCGATTGTCCTCGACTGGTTCTATCCTCCCACTCACTGGAAGCATCTCTTACAACAAGAGTTGAGAATTATCCGACCAGACTTGGAAATCCACACTGTTGTGTTTCTTCGACATCTATGGGCTTTTGTGCGAAATAATGGCACCATTGCCAATGCGCCACAAACTATAGGAACTACATCCTATAAACCTCAACCACACCTTACGAAGGCCCGTATTTATAAGTCTTTTCCCGACTGTGTTAGTAGTGATGAGTACCAGTATAGATAAGTCCAACAAGTTTTATGCCAGGAAAACAAAACCATCCCTAAAGACGTATGTAATTATACTATATCTCCTGCAATGGATCATTATAACTTTACACTAGAGGTCGAAGAAGCACTCAAGGAATTTAAGCAACCAAGGACACCTCCATCACAAGAGTAAGAAATGACAGACACCAATGATCCTGCATAGTCATCTCAAGATCATTATGCCAAATGAGGGGGCCCTTTCTGTCAAGACCCTTATGATCAAGGACCTTTGTTCTTATCCCTCTGACTAGACATGTCTTACTATGTTTAACCATCAAATTGGCCTCAACCAAACTTTCTTGCTGACACTCCAAGATCCTCCATGACTCATGAAAAAGCATCCTCATCAAGCGGCGTAAACATGTGGAATGCCCTGACAGCACAAGTCACCCGAAGCCCTTATGATATTAGACTTTCAGAACTTGAATAGAAATACAAAGAACATCTTCTTGCAGAGATGCATAGCTTTGATGATTCAGATTATGATTACAATGCCCATGATGGATGATAGGCATGTAGCTAGGTCACTATAGCAAAGTCATTGTAGCAGTAAGTTAGGAATATCACCATTCACAGTCACTGTTCATATCGCCTCGAATAATTCCCGACCGGACTTTCTAGAGCCTTTGTCTATTTTCAGACCTGTGAGGTTGGTCCTTGTTTGTTTGTGACCACTTAACGCCTATAAAAAGCAAACATGATATAACGTGTTGGGCAAAGTCCCTTGAAATAAAGTGAGTATTTATGAAAAAATCTCAATATCTCTCTAAACACCTCTTCTTCTCCAGCATGGTAGGATTCTCTAAAAAATGCAACTCGGATAGTTAGAAATGTTACTATCCTGGCACCCCTGAGTGTCTCTATGCTTTGAACTAAAATTTTGAGTAGTTTGCTGCTAAAAGGGTGTCCCTTAAGGGCTTGAATAGAGGTTCGCCTATTGTGAAAAGGTATACTTGCAGAAAACTTACTCTGTTTTCCCGGTTGTAAGCATAGACCCATTCAATGGTATCAATCCTATTTGGTAATCGGCCCAATAATAATTATTTTTGCTTTTTTGTTCATCGAAACGAAAAAAATATTAGAAATCTATTTAGTAAATTTTTTATTCACAAGAACAAATTTGTTCCCGAGAATAGATATAGAGCAGAATAAAAAAATAACAAAAAAAAAAACAAAAAAATGCTATATATATATATATATATATATATGAGAACAAGTCTAGAATCAAGTCTTTTCTTTTTTCTTTTTTTCTATTTTCTTATATTTCTTTTCTTTTCTTCTTCTTCCTCTTGCTAGTCCCCGGCCTTGGCCATGGCCACCAACTAGCCAAGTGAAGGCTAGCAACCTCACGAAGCATTTGCAGCCCCTAGCGAGGCTAAGCTCGCCTAACCACCAACGAGATCGCGAGCCATCGTAAGGTCAACCTCACCATGGCTAAGTGACACCGTCCTTGCAAGGGCCTAGCGAGGTTGAGCCTTGTCGTGAGGCCCGGCCTCACCTTGGCTAAGTGAGGTCAACCTAAACCAAATCTAGCAAGCCCAAGTTCACCCAGCCACTGATGAGGCTCGACCTCGTGAGCCACCACAAGGCCAATGGCAAGGCCGACCTCGAGGTGGCTGGCAAGGCCAAGCCTTGCCGGTGGTTAGGAGAGCTCGTCCTCACCTTGGCTAGGTGAGGTTGAACCTTACTAGGGCCAACAAAGCTCTAACGATGTTGTCGACCCTCGTCTTGCGAGGCTAGTAACTAACTAAAGGAAGAAGAATAATAAGAAGAAGAAAAGAAAAATATAGAAAAATATAATACAATTATTTAAAAATTAAATGAAATTCTAAATCACGAAAGAATTTTAGAGTCGTAGTAAACGCATGTCTACTCCAAGAATAGAAATTTTGAACAGTTACCAAATGCCTTTAAATGCTTAGAAACTCATCCAAAAAATAGAATAACTAAACTATTTTTGAGTGAAAATTATTCTTAGGAACAAAATGGTCACCAAAAGCACAATAAGCAATCAGTCAAGAATTCTAATATGCCTCATCTAATTTTGGATTGGGTTTCGTTAATGGGTTAAACTTGAAAAATAAATCAACAAGTTTCTACCTTGACTCTACTTTTAAAGGCAAGTCATAGTACACATCATCAATGCCACTCTCTCAACACCCCGGCAAGCACTCACTCTCTATAAAAGTCAATTGTGCTCAAGCAAACCTTGAGCTTCGCCGAAGGAGCAAGTTTTGTCATCATGTTTACCAAGTTCTCCGTTGTTGCAATCTTCTTCACAATAATAGACATTTTCGATTATGTCATACCTAATGTTGATGTGCTTTGATAGCTCATGATTGCACATTGGTTATCATAGAATATATGAACACTTTTATGCTCTAACCCAAAGTTTGAGAACTCCTTAGCCATATCACCTCCTCCACTATAAAGATTAGTGCCATGTATGTTGCCCAAGGCAACATGAACCTACAAGGACGCCTTAAAATTTACTGCACCACTTGCTAGCATAAATACGTACCCTACTGAAGGCTTGCACTCATCCAAGTCGTCGTTGTAATTCAAATCCACATAAGTGGCCTTATTGCCATTGTCGTCGTTTTGGTATACTATGCCAACGTCTATTGTCCCCTTCAAATATTTGTAGATCTACTTCGCTACTTCCCATGAGCTTTTCTAGAACGCTTCATACGATGGCTAACTACACTCATCATACATAATACTACCTAATTTCCCTAGAATAAGGAACCCATGACACACTCCTCCTCCTCATCAATTTGTGGCAATAACTTATCGGAAAGTTTAAAGTGTTTCACTGAAGGTGTACTTACAGATTTAGCTGATTACATATTAAAACGTCCAATAATCTTCTTAATTTATTTCTTTCGAGATAGACGTCAAACTCCTAAAATCTCCATACCCAATATTTAATTATCTAATTTCATCTAGAAAATAACTTAAATTAAATCCTATTCTAAGCTGGAAAATCTCCTAATTTTCTACGTGATACTTAGATATACGATATTAATCTAAGAAAACTAATCTATTCTAATGTGCCATGCAATTTTTGTATTTTTCATAATATGAAATAAACTTACTTGCAATGTAATTAGACCCTTGTTGACACCTGAATTATTGTTGACAAATCAAACATGCATTTTATTGTTAAAACATATAAAAATGAAAAAATAAAAATACAAAAACAAACAATGACAACCCACCAATTTGGACCAAACTGATTTTTATTTCAAACTCATTTGTTCAGCCCAATTTGTCTATCAACTCGGTCCAACTCCTCTTCAGCCGGTTTAATTCGCATGGGCTATGCCCAAACTCATTGTTTCGGCTTATGTAGAGCCTGAAATAGTTGAGCCAATTAACAAAGGAACTTGAACCTAATTACAGATAATTAGTCCATTAAAGCCCATAAGGTATAAAAGCAAAGAGCCCAAAGGCCCAAGCCTGAGGTCTTCCTCTTTCTCTTTCTGACCTCCACCTCCGTCTCTGAGCTTGGAACACAAGCGAAGTCCCTTGTATAGGTTGGGAAGCACCGACACTTTCCAAAAGCTTTCATGTCATGTTGAACACCCCGACACGTGTTCGACACTCTTCGACACTCGGTCAACACGTGTCGAAAAATTCGATCCCTAGTCAACTCTCTCGATACTCTTCAACACACAAGTCAGGATTTCCGACATGCAAGTTCGGAATTCCAATACATGATCCTGAGACACGCAGGGTCAATTTTAAAGATTCAATAAATAAATAGTCAAAATGTAAATATGTAAGAAAATAAAAAAAGTAATAAAATTCTTTTGACTCTCATTTCCCATGATACACAGTTCATCTCCCGAGCTTATTTCTTTCTCTTCTTTTTTGACATGCTCGAACATGCGAGTGCATAATGCGGATTGCTTGTTTTTTCTCCAAGTTTTATAAATTATTGGAGTGGAGTTGAATTTTTCAAATTGAAATAATGAATGATATTAACAAATGATGGATTAATATTCTTAATGTAAATTCATTATAGACTTTTATTATTATTATTATTATTATTATTATTATTATTATTATTATTATTTATGAATTTGAATCAAATTAAATTGATCAAAATAATTATAAAAAATGATAATTGATCATCTATATATAAAAATATACATTTAATATATAATGTGTCCCAAAATATTGAAATTTTCTATTTTTTTAGAAAGGACATGTCGGCATATTGTGTGTCAATATCAGTGCTACTTAATGTATAGGTCATAAGTTAGTGCTTTTAGGAATGAGTAGTGATCTCTTATTTCCTATTTTGATTCATGGTAATATATAACTTTATAACACTTAATTATCCACCAAGTATATCCTAATAATCCGACCAAAAAAAAAAAGTATTTTTAACAAATAATTTTTTTCAATTATCATAATTTTTTGCCATAATGGGCTTCGCCATATTCCTTCTCCCGTGAGCTTGGATAAAATTAAGCTCGAAACGTCCCCAAGTTAGTTCGATGAGCTCAAATTCTACAAAATTATGTTGGCTCAGTTCAGTTTATTAAGTTGTATTAACAACTATTCACTTAACTCCATCCTCCACCGGCCCAATAAGTACAAATTCTCCTAAAATCTACATGCAATTTAACTAATATATTTGTTTAGGGAATAGAATTGGTCCCTAATATTTTTGCAATAAATTCTAAATAAGGTCGTTAAAATTTAAGTATCAATAACATTTAATACCAAAATAGATATTGTAGGTATATCCAATAGTAACACTAAGAGATCGGCTCCCTCATATTCCTTAGTGCTACCTAAAATCACCCAATTATCTACTTTCTATAAAATTCAAAGAAGAATAGTAGAGGTTGCTAATGTAATTTTAATTGAAACATTGCTTTAAAAAAATTCATTAGACTGTTACTCGTAAATGGCTTCTTCAACTTAACTTTCGGCTGCAACTGGTAAATTAATTTTGACGATGCCAGCAATGATGATGCGGATGATATCTGGATGTGTGACGTGGACGGCCATAGGGAATGTGGGTTGTTACAAGGAGGAGTGGATGGGTTGGGATGGCCTTTGCAACAGAGTGACCAAGTTCTGCAAGCAAGTGTTGGTTTCTATTGATTTGTTGCGTTTGGCTTTCTTCTGCCTCTTGGCTTTTACCCTCACATCCGCCAAGAAGCTCTCGTCTGGTCCCCTTGAGTGACAACAGTTTCGATGTAGTCGCAGGCTTTGTCTGTTCTATTAGGGAGTTTCTTCTTCTGCTGATCTTTTTTGTCTCCCACAAGAGATCACAATATAGTTGCCTTCTGGAGAGATGTATGACTATTTTGTTGGAGATGGAGCATTTTAATTATTCTGAACATGTCTTTTTCACATTTAGTGTCCATCATTTACTCTTGCTAACTTTCAACCGTCAAGTGTATGCTTGAAAGGTCTTCTGCAAGAGAGATTTTTGTGGGAAAATCAAGTCCATTGTTCACATGTATAATCATTCTTCTACACAGGTAAGGAGTATCTTGTGTACTCACACTAGATAATTAACCAGTTCAATCATGGCACTTGCAATTCAAAGAAGATTTATTCTGTCTAAAATTCACTGAAAAATTAATTCTAGAGAGGGTTGTAACAAATCATCACATGTCCATCTGGAATTCGTCTGCAAAGGGAATGGATAAATTGATCTAATCGATCATAGGCATGTAGATCGTATTGTTCAGGCAACTGTCATAGAGACAAATCTTTACACTGGGCAATGGACAAGACAAAAGCTTATCGTGAAACGGTTCTCGGTTACCCTTGTCTCGGCCAGTCATGGGTCTGACTTACTCTAAACATGCACGTCTCTTTTGCAGCTACCATAACAGAACTAAAGCCTCTGTGCTTACAACCATTTCTGCGCTAGTGCTTTTCAATTGGAGAAAGGAAGGCCTAATTCAGTGTTGATGCACGCTCTCAAATCCCTGAACTGGCCTAGTTCAAATATTTCTCTCTCTTTCTGTTTAGAAGCTATATACACATTTCTGGCAACCCAAATTTAAAATCTTTCCAGAAATTAAAACTTCAGAGCGGAACGAGAGTCCCAACTGTAGAAAGAATTTTATTCTTTTCCTTTTGGTTATATTCTCAGTATGATTGATGATCTTATTATCGATCCATGAAATGTAATTTAACTGGTCCGCATCAAGGTATTTTTTGAAGGGATTGTGACAAATGGAATATAAATTCCAGAGAAAAGGTGCAAGATGTAAGCCAAGTGAACCAAGTCAATCAGCAAAAATAAAATAACAACAACAACAACAACAACAACAAAGAAAGATAGAACCCTATGCTTGGTGGCAGCGTCATTGGCTGTTCCTGTGGAGGGCATCTTCAAAAGGTGATGTCTCCATGCCATTGAGATCTGCACGTACACACAAAAAGAATTAAAGGACAAGAGGATTGATCAGTATGCTTGCCAGGAATTCTCTCCCTAAAAGATGGAAGCATAAAATAAAATTCCACTTCTAGTCAAGAATCCAAATTAAAACAAGAACCTTTCGTATCAGATAGTGTGCTGCTGTTGATGGAGAAAGGTCGGAAACATGCCAAGTGAAGGTATTGCGAGAGTCAGGTAGAGAGACATCCATGAACCCATTCTTGAGGATAAGAGTCGTGGGCATAGAGAATCAAATTACCTCTGAGATTAAGCTAAAACCCGCATGGCTTATTTGACCTTTTGGACCCAAATAGTATCATAATTTTACAAGATTTGTCAATTTTATCTTTTTTCACCACTCATATCTAGCATCGGCACATTCAAGTGGTTCTCGCAAAGAAGTAAATACTTAGTGCAAACTCTTGTCATAAAGGACCTCACTTAATCATTTTATTCAGGATTTTATGCCAAGAAAGTATCTGATAGAGTATATTGCCAAGCTGGGTTTCGGTCCATGAAATGCCTTGCAATTCAAAAATTGCACGAGGCAGCACACTTTCTGAAATGCAACTAAAGCCCAGGAATAATGACTTCAACCCGGTTGCCTCAAGAAAAATGTAACAGAATAATGCTGATAAATACCTGATTTATAGCCATCCATCGATATCTTCTCCTATCTTTTGGGCAGGCTTTTTTGCTCATTTCAGTGAACATTACACCCCTAAAAACCCAGTGCTTATAAAAAGAATATATTCTAATATGGGGAGCTTATTAATCACTTATGAGAGCGATAAGAATTATTACATGCTTATGAAGAAAGGACAAATAGCCTAGGATGACTTGTCTGCTCTGACTCGATCTATTCGACTTGAACTGAGTATTTGAGTAGTTTGTGCTGGTATCAGGCAGCCTCCTTGGCTAATCAGAAAGTCTCTTATCTTTCATGTTAGTCTTCTTCTTCCTTCTAAAAGCAACTAGTCCTAGAAGATACAAATTTGCCATTTCTTTTTATTCTTCATGTCACACACTGAGAGGTGTTGGAAATGTATTTGTGAGGAAGAGAGGCCGTACATGACATGACGACTCTTGTTTGTCAGTCAAGGATGACTTGCCTACATCTTGCAAGAGAGATTCTATTAGGGGAGCCGTTCTTGTCGATCGATGCGTACGATTACAGAATGACAAGGCAGGTCATCCTGGTTTATCTGACGCACTCTTCATCTCCTTCTTTGAGGCACCTACCTTTCTTGGGCCACAGGTGCATTGGAAGTCAGCACAACAAGGTTTCTCATTGGCTTATATTAACATCAAACGCCCAAAGGGAATGGAAAATTGAAAATTAGTTTTTGCGGTTTGCTATCTGGAGAAAGAACACTATTGCGCAGGCTTAATTATCAAAACCATCTTTTGAGGGATACTCCAGCGCATGGCTACGTGCAAGTGTTGAATACATCGAGAACGTGTGGTTCAATGTACTTTCTTTGACACATGCAAATCGACGGTATTTCATTGAGGAGTCGGAACATCCAATCACCCTCCAAGTATTGTTTACTCCCTCATTTTGGATTAGGGTATACGATCATTCATGGTACCAGTTCCTGAAGTTCTCACCAAGATCGATACCTTGCTTCTACATAGTATCAACATTGGCCTAGGTTTTACTTCCTATCATGTCTGTGCCTTTGCTTTTTTAATTCCATAACAAGAAGAGACATTCGACTTGGGCATGATATAAATGTTGACATATATATAAGAACCCTTATTAGATCACGTGTAGTTTTCGAATTAGACGGTTAAGAATAGCCCCTTTATAGATTATGGTAAAGGGGCTCAACTCCAATATATATGCCAGAATTGCTAAAGCTTTTGATACTTACAATAACCGAAAATTGGGAAAATACCAAAACATCATTCATATTTAACCCAATGATCACTTACAAACTCATTTTAGCATCTTGCTAAAATTTTTGTGATCTGGATTTCAGTTAGTTTTTGGCGTTTCGCATGAGTGTAAGGCTTCAGGATTTGGGGATGGATATTTCTGGTAAGTAGATACCATTTTCATGAATAGGGATAAGAGGATAATTTACGTAAAAGTGAAAAATAATCTCCACTAAAGGTAAGACTCATGTTTGTATTTAGTATTTTCATAACTAGAGGTGTATAAGTGGTTATTAGTTGAAATGTTTGCTTCCTTACCCAGACTCTACATTCATTCTAGGTTAATGTAAAGGATGTACGTTACTTGTTTAGGTGTTTAGTCGTTTCATATGGTTGAGCTGCTGATCAGTCCGGCACATTAGTCAATGACCGTACCAGTGTGGAATAAGTTGAGTAGAGCATTATATTTTGTGTTGTTCACGAAATCCATTGTCGGTGTAAAATTTGTCACCAAGCCACAGCTTTTAATACATTCGTCATGAGCTTTCCAAGGCAAAAAAATTGAGTCAATTAGATGTTGTGTTAAAAAAAGTGTGCATATTCAAAATAGTGTTAATCCAGGGACGACTTTAGAAACCTTAATGCAAGTTCATATATTTTTACGGAAAATATCACATAATGTCTTCTCCCACTTGTATTTTCCAGATCAGCGTATGTTGGAAGATATCAAAATATTGCAGAACTGCATATATACTTGAAATTATTACCATATACTCTCCTGCAAGTGAACTAGAAAATCAAGCAAAATTTTTCTATTTGTAAAGGTCAGCTAGTTAATAATGTGTATAATAAAGAGGTGTCCTATGGTCCAATATAAAATGAAAAAATTACCAGAAAAATCATAAACCTATTATATTCGTGCTAATTCAGTTATAAACCTTTCAATTTGGCATGTTCGATCATAAATCTTTCAACAATTTGCCATTGTAATCCATTCAGACGAATTTAGCTAGAAATTGATGATGTGGATGCCAAATGTTTTACTTGACATGATCAATGCTGATATGGAATTTTTATTTTTATTTTTATTGATCCTTTTTGTTCTCTTATTTATTTCTTCTTTTTTTGGGGGGGGCGAGGCTTAAGGGTCGGTGGCTACTAGGCAAGGGCTGGATCCCTTGCTTTGGCTAGCAAGGACTCGCAGCCCTCGCTCAAAGTTGGGCAAGGGCCGCAACCTCATTGAACACTAGGCAAGGGCCATGTACTAGGGCAATGAACCCTCGTTAGCTGCTGGGGTGAGAGTCAATTTCAAAAATTTACATGTTAACATTGGCTGTGACACCTAAGACTGTTAGGGTACATGTGTGAATTGTTTTAGACAAGTTCCACATAGGAGAATTGATGTGGTGTTGAGCGCTTAATATATTGTTGACACCTAAATTTCTGCATAAGAAATGGGTTAATTTTTACCCCCCAAAAAATAAAAATAAATTGCATAACATATAGTTTAGAAACATTTATTTTATTTTAATCCATTTTATTCCTTTTTTGCATTGGACCGACGGTGAGGGTTGATACGACGTGAGATTTTTCACATATTCATGTGAGATTTTTCACATATTCAGGTAATATACACAGAGGGGCATATTCTTTGGTAGAAAGGAAATTTTCGAATAGAATATTTGAAAAATACAAAAGAGAATATTGCACGGGTGCATATATTTCAATGATATATTTAGGGGATTATGCACAAGCAAAATTGGAAAAAAAAAATATGCTATAAATATCTAAATTTTTCCCTTATAAAAGGTGTTGTGAGCGTACGGACAAAAGGGGTGGAGAAAAAAAAAATTCATAGCAAATGGTGAGTTTTTTTCGTTTCGTCGGAGTTCGAAAAGAAAAATTCTTGTAGAGAGAAAAAGTCAAAAAGTGGTGTACGTTTGCTGAAGAAGAAGTGACGTGAGAGACGGGTGAAAAAAAAAAAAAACCTAGCGGCACTGTTAGTCTTCTTCGCGAGGCAACCCTTGCCCGCGCTGGCGCCGCATCTGCACCGGCCACTGCGCCGGCAATGCCTCTGCCAGCCGCTACCGCGTTGCTGCACCTGCGCCTTCGCCCGACGTTGTCACCGACCTCACCTGCGACACTCGCCGCGCCGCCTCTGCTCACTCAACGCCTCTGCCCGAGATCCGCCCATCGACCATGCAGCGCCCTTGCTGCTGCCGCCGCCTGCCAGCCTCGATGCCCGACGACGATGCCCCTCTTCTCATCTATACTGCGCCCGTCGCTTCTCATCTCCCTCCGCCTCAGCCCATCGTTCGACGCCTCACCTGCGACCTCCATCTCCATGCTCGCCCGCAGCACCACCAGCAACCCTGCTCCGCCGTGCCATCCATTGGCGCTCGTGACTCGCGACTTGCTGCTCGTCCGCCAGATCCCGACGCCGATGTTACTATTTCTCTCCTGTCGTCGCCGCCCAGCAGCCCGGGACCCTGCACCGCCAACGTCCACATCTCTGCCCAGCGCCCGTCGCCGACCTACGGCACCAGATGCCAGACCCCCAACGCTCAGCCTCCGCCGCGCCTCAGTCGACCTCTGACGCCGCAATCGAGCACTTCTCCCATCTGCAGCTCCACAGCCGCGCTGCCGTCACTCCACTGCCGCGCCTGCCAGCCTCTGCTCGACGATCGCACCTGGAGCAGCTCGCCGTCGACCCTACCCTCCGCCCGAGCACCAACTTTTCGTCGCCGCCGCTCAACCTTTGCCGGAGCTCCGACGCCAGTCACCCACTGTCCCAACAGCCGACCCCGGCCAAATCGTCGGTCGCCGCGCGATGGTCCTTTTAAAAAAAAAAAGTCAAGGTAGTTTTATTTATTTATTTATTTATTTATTTTTAAGTTTCGTTATTATTGTACAAATTGGAACATTAGAAGGTGATGTTCATTTCATGAATACTTTAGGCATTACCCATAGGTTTTGCCCAAAATTACTATAATTTCTAATTAGATCCGTAATGTCGGATCATTTTTTTAATTATATTGATTTTGACGCATTTTGATAGTATATTAACTTATTAAATCATTATAATTATTAATTTGATCAGTAAGACTTCGGATCAAATTTTTAATTATTTTGAACTTTCTTATATGATGTGATTTTTAGGGTTAAAATAATCGTTAATTTAACCCGTGAGATAATGGATTATTTTTTTTAATTAATTTAATCGTTTATTTGATGAATATCTTGATTAGTTTAGATATAATGTTTATCTCGATAACAGCTTGTCTTGAAAAACACTAAAAAAATAAAAAAAATAAAAATCAAAAATCAAATCTTGCATCGAAGTGTATTGATTTAGAAAATTAGGATTGCATTTTTTTTTAGGATTGCACTTTTGGATAATTTTTGGAATCGATTAGGATTGATTTTTTTTATATAGATAGGACTTACATAATGTTTGCACATTTTAATAATTTCATTTTTCTTAAAAAAATAGTTTTCTAAGATAGGATAGGGTTTAAGTCAAATTAATTCCTAAAATAAATTAGAAAATTATTCATTTTAGATGATTTAATTAGGTTTCCTTTTTGTTACGAATTTTAATAAAAAAAATACAAAAAAATTAGGTGCAAGTCAATTAGTTTGCATGTTAGGTTCATTTAATTAGAATAACTTGTTAGTAAAATTAGGTCATGTAGTTAAAGTGCATGTTTTAATTTCGAGATAAAAGAAAACCCAAAAACATTGTTTGCTTTGTGCATTTAATTATTTTGATGCAATTTGTTTGATTCATTGAGTGTTTAATAATTATTAAGTACCCATGTGATCACCCTATTGCATGATAGTAATTTAGGTTAAATTTAATCCAAACTGCCTGCAAAGACATTTTTGAAAAAATAAAAAGAAATGGTACCAAAAGGGCATTAGAGAAGTTTAGTGTAACCAAGTCCACTGGAAATTTAGGTCGCGACAGCTTGGCGACTCCACTGGGGACTTGTGTTAAAACACTTAGTGGACTTAGGCCAATTTTTCTTTTTCTTTTAAAAATGTTTTTGTTTGGTAGTGAGGATACCAGGTACGTCCCTTATATCAAGTGTTAAATGTTCTTGCAGATGGGAGGTATAATGGGAGTAGTCTTTGCTAAACCTTGTCTTGCAAGGAGGTGTTGGGATTAATGATTTAGTTTTCCCTTATTAGAAGTGTTGTTTGCATTTAAACTGTTATGCATATTTTACTGCTTTTAGCACTACACTATTGCACACCCAACCTGCAGCCAAACCTGGGTTGCGATAGGATTTTTAGGATAGTGTTGAGAAGGATACTTCTTCAAAAGCGAGACTGCTATATAGAGGTTGACCTTCTCTTCCCCAAAAGTTTTCATGGTGTCGACTGTGTTTGTCAATATCCGCGAGACTACGTGATTATTGGGCATTCCATTCGACTAAGTCAGAGTTAGAAGGACCTGACACATTAAATGCGAGACTGCAATGGTCAAATCATCCTCTTAGCTCCACTTTGTTAAGCTGTTTAGATAGAAATCGAGCCTCACACTTCATGCGTGTGTCTTTGTGATTGTCATCCTTGCTCTGTGAAAGTAAGTTGTCCAAATTCTCATTTTGCAATTTACTTACTTTATTGCAATTTTATCGGTCCATGGCAATAGGTTTCGTCGTCAGTCTTGTTTTATATGCGATAGGGAAAATCAACGTACAATTCATTTCCACTCCCAAAAAAGAGCTCAAAATGTGGTAGACTAGTTAGATCAAGATCGCCAGAGGTATGTGAAACCTAGGGTCGCCCGACTTCTCCCATTGTTAGAGATCAAGATCTACTCTAGTGTTATACAAGCGCTGCCTCACTTCTAGTGTCCACAAACTTCTACCTTCATATTTGGTGAGTACAAGCTAACTCCAACACTAGAGGGATATAGTGTTGCCATTGGAGTGCCTCTTGAAAAGGAACTTGTTAGACCGCCTATCGGTATAGATTATATTTCTGAATTATCACAGTTTTTAGAAATCAAAGCCGAAATGATAAGGAATGTTGTCAAAGCCAATTGTTATGTATGCCCATTTTCATTTTTGGAAGAATGTTTTGCAAATCAATCAATGATTTCAAAAGCTAGAATTTTCATGTTAGCATTTTTTGGGATAATCGTTTTTCCTTATTGGAAAAATGTCATTAATTCTTCAATTTCATGGGCGGTTAATCATGTTTGCGACGGGTTAAATTATGTCAATATGGTTTTAGTTGAAACATTTTTGTCATTAAACCGTTTCAAACAAAATGAAGAAAAGACCATGCGTGTCCTCCCTGAACTTTTGCAGATATGGTTTTCTCACACATAAAAGGTTTTGGGCACCTTATGAAACAATTTAAGATTGATGATTTAAGGCACCCCATACAAAAATTTATGGTCCTGGAACGTTTTTCCCCAAATATATAGTACACCCGTTGGATTAATTTTTTGAAAAATCCTAATCCTAAGGCATTCATATGGCATACTAAATGGTTCCATGTTGAGGAGGGTCGTTTCTCTCACAAGTATGATGAGCCAATCCCGTTGCTGGGCCTTTCTGGTGCTACTTCTTATTACCCATATAGGGTGACCCGTAAGTACAGAGCTCTTCAAGAAGTTCCTCCGCCCCTCAAGATGGAATTGTTCCAAGTTCGTTTTCTTGTATAGACTATGACTACTTCAACGAGATCCAGATGATCATCACTGCATGGAGTGAATGCCATCTAGAGAAGATTTTGATGCCCAAGAGACTGAAAGGCGAGGAGGAGATCCACCATGCATCGGCATTCTACATCCAACAACACCAGATTCCTGCTGCCTTACGTCTAGTGGTCCCTAATGTGACTGAGAAGCCCACTCAGCGAGCAGAAATTGAGCATCTTAAGCAGAAAGTGGAAATGATTAAAGCTGAAAATAAGAAGCTTCGCAAGGCGTTGGGATCCCAAAAGCATATAAAATGAGATGTTTTGAATTTTGATTCTTAGTTCAATGTTTAGGAACCTTGATTTCAATTTTCAATTTAATGTTTTCAAATTTTAGTTCAATGTTTAGGGACTTGGATTTCAATTCTTAGTTCATTGTTAGGCAGTTTGGTTCAATGTTTCAAATGAATTTTGAATAAAATCAGGTGATTAGACCATTGTCATGGACCATTTTCCTATCTTGTCATTGGTTCTTACATTACCTCTTTTACCCTTTAGGTGACAACGGATCCGCCACGCTCATCCATTGTTACTCGATCAAGAGCTAAAATGGCCGACCAAATCTAGATGCACGATCGTATTTCCACCATGGAAGATCAACTCCAATAGTTAGCCGCCTCTATGTAGCTTATAACAGCTCAACTTCAATCCCTCTGGGTGAATCTGAATCCTGCACCCGCTCTCCCCGAGATAGTAGTCCCGAAGCAAGCAAATAGGGCCCAAATGAGTGATGACAACATGCTCGAGCTGGAAGATGACTTGGTCCTTATTGGAAAGGCCAAGCCTGGTAGCATTCCCAAGACAGAGTAGGATGAGCACTTTGCGAAACTGGAAGAGAGAGTGAAACAAGTACAAGGGTCATAGAGCTTACTTCCATTTGACCTCTCAGTTTATGAGAAGGTCAAGATGCCAAGCAAGTTCAAGATGCCAGAGTTCGAGAAGTACGATGGTACTTCTTGCCCAAAATCTCATTTGCAGATGTATCACGTACGCATGGCCCAGCATGTCAAAAATGAGCCCCTTATGATCTAATCATTTCATGAGAGTTTGATTGGGCTTGCACTAAATTGGTATGTGATTAAGAATGTGAACCTTCTCGACACTTTGAATGAAGTGGCTGACGCATTTCTCAAGCAGTATAAGTTTAATATGGACATCGCACCTTCCTGAGAAGACCTTGAGCCGATGGAAAAGAAGAGGAGCGAGTCATTTAAGGAATATGCTGTGAGGTGGAGAAATATGGCGGCTCAAATCACTCCTGAGCCTACTAACAAGGAGTTGATGAAATTGTTCGTTAAGACTCTCCAGTCTGAGTTCCATAATCAAATGGCCAGCATGTACGTCGAGAACTTCAATCAGCTTATTCCTGTGGGAGAACAAATCGAGATGGGGATAAGGGAAGGATGGTTTACTAAGCCATTGAGTAAAAGATTCTCTGCCAAGAAGGAGAAAAAGCTGACATGGATGTGAACGTGGCGTATAGCCAAGAAAGTACCAATCGCACCTCGGCTATTTAGATTAATCCAAGGCAACAACAAAATGCTGGCCATCAATCATTTTCCCAAGCAAATAATAGAAGATAGTTCTCTCCTCTCCTTGGGTCTCCATCCCAAGTTTTAGCAATCCTCCGAGAGAAAAGCTTGCTTACTAGTGAACCGAAACGCCATAACCGCGAAAGCATTCGGGGTTACGACTTGACAAAGAAATGTGACTACCATAGCGGTGAATTGGGGCATTCAACTTATGAATGTTTCACCCTCAAGCACCAGATCCAAAACCTCTTGGACATGAAGGCCTTTTCGTTTCAAACCGCTCGGCCGAACGTCCAGAAAAATCCACTACCAGAGCATGAGGGTACGGTGAATGCTATCCCGGAACCTGAAGTCGATCAAATCAAGAACTCGAAGGTGCATGTGGCGGATGCCTAAATCATGAGGATATTCCCCTCTCATTAAAGAGGGAAAAAGTTGCCAAAATGGTGGATGACGGCATCATCGTGTATGCTGACCATAACTGCATAGTTTCTACTATTTCCCATATCATTATCGATTGGGATGAGGAGCAGGCTACACTCAATGCCGACAAAGAAGAAATAGATCCTTCGCTCGTAGACATGCCCCCACTAGACGATGCATCCGACGAGGAGATAGTGATTGAGATGCCTCAACCGTATGAGTATGTCAACAATAAGGCAGTGCCTTGGTCCTATGACCTAGATCTTGACCTCATTACAAGGTCTGGTCAGACTTATGCTCAAGCTAGCGCTCAACCTGCAAAGCCTGTCACTGACGAAGAGGCTAAGGAATTTATGGCTATCATCAAAGCAAGTGAGTATAATATGGTCGACCAGTTGTGGAAGATGCCTGCTCAGATCTCTTTGCTCGAGCTCTTGCTAATGTCCCCTACACATCAAAAGTCCTTGATGAAAGTGTTGAGTGAAGTTTGTGTACCAAAAACGATCGAGACAAATAAGTTAGAGGAATTTGTGGGATCGATTCTCCTCAAAGACATGATCGCTTTCTCTGATGAGGAATTCTCTATTGAAGGTAAGGGGCATAACAAGGCGCTCCACATATCTGTCAAACACAAGTCTTCTCATGTGTCCCGGGTGCTTATTGACAATGGGTCTGCTCTGAATATATGTCTGTTGGCCACCCTTCACCGCCTCAAGATAGACCCATCCAAGATACATGCTGCGAAAACTTCTGTGCGAGCTTTCGATGGGACAAAGAAAGAGGTCATTAGGGAAATCTATCTAGATGTGCAAATAGGGCCGGTTGTCTTCAACATTCCCTTTCAAGTGCTACATATCCCTACCACATTTAATTTCCTGCTGGGACGTCCTTGGATACATACTGTTGGAGCAGTGCCATCAAGTCTACATCAAAGTGTGAAGTTCGTGATCAAGAGGAAGCTGGTCACTGTATATGGCGAGGAAGATCACCAGATTTATCATGAGATGGCTATCCCCTATGTAGAGCCAAATTCGAAGTTCGAATCAAGTTACCACTCATTTGAGTTGGTGTCCACCATACATGCTTCTCGAGGTTCATCGTCGCCCACTCCTGAAGTTTCAGATGTTGCCCTCATGGTGGGAAGAGTGATTGTTGAGAATGGTTTTGTTCCTGGCAATGGTATTAGAAGAAATGGTCAGGGCATTCGAAACCCCATTGAAGTCCCTCAAAGGTCCCGTTATGCTGGATTAGGGTACCATGAAAGAGGTGGAGGAAGTTATGGAGGGAGAGGACAGGAAAGGCAGAACCCGCCACTTGACCAATGGTGAGGGAGGCGAAACTCACTACCCCAAAACATTCGCGAGACATTCCCCGGTCCTCCCATAATGATGCAAGATGAAGCAGAAGTGATGGACACCCTAGGGCAGCCTAACAGCAAATTCGACTATTTGGTGAAGTATTCGGCTCCTTCCGGCTTTTATATTGATCCACGCGACATAGTCCCAGATGGATAGGATGGTATGGATTATCCAACACCCCCGAAAATAGAGAACCCTGATGATGCACTAGAAGGAGTTACAAGCTTGTTTGACAACCTCATCATATGAGCCATTGATGAAGGATCCCCAGAAGAGATGGGCCTTGGCCCACAAGAGTAACTCTTTTACTACTTTTGCACATTCCCCTATATGGGAATTTTTATTGCTTTCTAAGAGATGTTTTCAATTTCTTTTTTTCCTTTTAGTGATTGAATGTTGCATTTTTCCATTCAATAAATATAATTAATTGATGAATTTCAATAAAATTACAAGTTTTATTTTGAGGGCATGATGAGATACACCAAACTAGCCCGGTGATGATATCCAGCGATAAAAGAAAAGAAAAATCCAAGGAGAATTATGAGGCCTAGGCTTCATCGTGCTTCCTCGTGTCAAAATGTTTTAAAAAATGTTTTTACCAAAGAATTTAAAAACAAAAAAAAAAAGAAAAAACAAAAGGATGCAGATTACTATGTTTGTCTTTCTCATTTATCTACTTCATGTTTCAGGGATAGTCTTACGGCGTACAAAGGTGTGGAGATGATCCAATCCAATGCAACAAATGCTAATATTGATGATCCCGAAGACTCGATCGAAGATTCCATTGAGGTGGAGCATAGCTAGGAAGAACATGAAAAAGCCAAGGCTCTTACATCTGAGCAAACCGTCACTATTAATTGAAGTGACCTTGAAGAAGCCAAGGAGGTGAAAATTGGGACGAATCCCCCCAAAGACAAGGCCGAGCGCCTAATTCAGTTACTGAAGGAATATTGTCGCGACCAAATTTTCGAGTGCACCATCTAGGGTTTGGCTAATGGATTACTAAACCTAAACTTAGCTCATGCTCTCCCAAGCCCATACCAATTCACGAATTAGGTTCAAATTCTTAACATGCAAATGATTTTCAATCAAGAGTCACCACTAATCTGTTTTTGGTGGGTCGATTAGAAACCCAAGTAAAGTAACGGGAGGTTTACTTTACTCCTATAAACCAGATATTGTGAGTTCGGGGACTTGGTTATGCTAGATTTCTCTAACGCCCTTTCGGTACCTTTCTCTTTTATTTCGAAAAAACGTTTGGCAAGCAGCTTGAATTAATTTTAATTCACTTCTCTAACATGTGAAACGATCGTGCAGGTGCACAAACCACCAATTTAACACCCGGATAAAGCAGTGAATAAATTGCAGGATTTATCTCATAGCAACGAAAGCATCTGTAATGTTAGATCAGAATTTACATCGACGATCCTAGATATGATTTCTAACTAACACGCAATTTATTTTTTTCTTTTCACTTAATTAATGAGAATCATGCAATGCATGCTACTAATCTAACATGAAATGATATGACATGGCAATATGACCTAAACTGTATGACATAAATAAAATGTAGTCTATCCTAATGAATGAAATTGATTTATTCTAAGGCAATTTTTGGTATTTTCCATGGAATTCGAAATTAAGAAAAATGAAAAATTATCTAGTTAGATTAAGATTCTATCCAACTTATATTAAGGATTAGGTCAGGCTAAACTCTAATTTAAACTAACATATTAGATTAACTTAGTAATCTCTAACCTAAGATGCAATCCATCTAAAAAATCAATCTAAACCTAAAATGGAACATGCAATTTAATCCTAATATGCAATAACGTACAAAGAATGCCCTACTTCTACATGTCATATGCATGATGATTTTTTTTTTTTTTTTGCATTTTTTATAAAATTCGAAATTAAAAATTGCCAAATAATTAAACGTGCCATTTAAATTTAAAATAAAAAACACTAACATCCTAAATGAAAGCATTTTTATATTTTAATTTTTTGCTTTGAAAATTCGAAATAAAAATCCCTAATCTAAATATGCAAGATAACCCTAAAACGATAAACCTAATCTAATTCAATTTTTTTGGATTTTCATTTTTTTTACAAAAACAAAATCGACTCAAACCGCACGATGACAAATCAAAGCAAGATAAGATTGATATCAAAAAATTGATGAACCATATCTCGCACATGAGATCGAGTTGGTCAATTTTAAATAAACCATGAATCGAGTCTCTGGCGTGAGATCGGATTGACAATTTTCCAAGGCAATTGCGAGTCGGATTTCGGGCGCGAGAATCGAACTATCAATCCAAATTTCATAGGCTATTTCATGTCGGAAACCCCAATTTTACATTAAGGAATAATTATACTAAAAAAAAATAAAAAATTTAAATAATAATAATAATAATAATAAAATAAGGTAAATAAATAAAAGAAAAACTACCTAAATTGATTTTGCTATTTTGCTTTTCTTTTTTCCCCAAATAAAGCAGGCATGGGCATCTAGTCACCGTCGGTCGCCAAGGGCAGCTGGTCCGCCATAGCCAGGCGTCGTCTCGCCCCATCGAGCACGGCAACATCTACCTCTAGACAACATTCCCGAAGGAGAATCGACTTAGCCTCCACTGCGACCGGCATCCATTGACAAGGGGCATTAATGAAGGAGCATTGTCCGACGGAAAAGCTCGTGACGCATTCTCATAACATTCACATGCACATCCAATCCCAGCCAAGGACATCATACTTTGCACTCAAATGTCTCAATTAATAATGTACTTGGCCTATTTTCTTCATATTAAAAACACCTAGTAAAATAATTGTGCGTGGGTACGCGATCAGATGAACCGTAAAATGTGATATTCTCACTTTTAAAAGTCTCACGACTTTATATAGTACTTAAAAACATTTTTGGCATTAAAAACCGACACCCGATATTTTTTTCCTAATTAAATACCAAAAATCCATAATTTTGAAATAATAAATCAAATCACCAATCAACACCCATTTGCACAATTTAACACTCAATTGCATAAACTAATTACACCACGACAATTAGCACGAATTTCTGACAACCGGCTATCCTGGTATAATTTCTACTAGTTAATAAATAATTTAATAAATTACAAAATAAATAAATAAATGAAAAATAATTAAATAAATCACTAACTAATCTATCTAGGCTAATTTAACCACCTAATTAGACTTAATTAACTAATCTAACCCACCAAACTAATTAACTAAAGTCACTAACCACCTAATTGCTAAATTAACCTAATTACCTAATCTAATTAACTACCAAACTAACTAACTTACTGTATCTCACTTAAACTTAACTAAACCCTCCTTAGGCTAATTAAACCACCCTAATCATAATTAACCTCCTAATTAAGGTTGAGAAAGTAAACTCACCGGTTTAATGAGCCGATGAGTTCACGGAGACTGCAACGCGAAGTCGAGCGAGACTCGGGCCTACAGAGACACCAAGGGAGGTCCGGAAGGGCCCAAAAAGGGCTAAACAAGCCTCAGCCCACAGCTGAGGTTTGCTTTTGTTTTGGGCTGGACCGAAGGGAACCAAAGGTTGGAACGGGCTGGACCTGCACGAGAACGGGCAAGGCGAGTTGGCGGAGCTGCTGACGGCTCACGAACGGCGACGGTGGCGGCCAGGCGGACGGCGATGAGCAAACAAGAGCTTTGGGACGCTGGTTGCGAGTGTGAGACGCGACGGACAGCCACCTAGTCGACGGCTTGGACAGGCGGACACGAGTAGGGATGGTTTGGGCAACCAGGCGTCGCGAGCTGGCGCGGATAGGGACGGGTGCGGGAGTTGGTGCGGGCGAGCAGATGTGCGGGCTTGGGACGACTTGCGGGCGGTCGAGTGGGGTGGCGCTAGGCTCGAGTGGCTTGAGAGAGAGGCTATGCTAGTTTGCTAGTTCTTTAGTCTTATATCAACAACAATGGAGAGTGAAGCAAGGAGGAAGAAGAGGATATTCTGGAGAGGGGAAAAAGGCCTCCAAAGTTAAGCCAAAAGATCTTAAACACTTGAGTGTTTGCCCCAAAGTCCACAGCCCCTATCAGCTGCCCATTTCCCTCCCAAATCTTCCTAAACAAGCCACTTATGAAGTCCCAAATGTTGCAGCCCCCATGGCCTATGAATTTCACCATTCCCCACTTCAAGTCCATTCAATTTCACTCCAATTAGCCTCCAATTGATGGCCAAAAATGCCGAGGTCGGAGCCCACACCAAATTCTTGCATTCCCATCACCATTTGATCCAACTTGTAGGCCAAAATTTCACACAAAAATGGCCCTCCGAATTTCCTGGTTTAAAATCGCCCAATTTTGATTTTTCGCCGAAAATCCAGGGCTTGCTGAAAATTCTTCAAGGATGAGTCGACATTCCTAAAATAAATCATGACATGCTAAAACTTTCAATTCTTGAAATCGGGTTCAATTTCGTGGTTAATTTCAACCGGACACGATTTTAGTGTAACCTAACCTACCGGGTAGTTTTTACGAATTTTTAACGCATTTAACCCATGGTCGATTATTTTCGATCCACATTGTGCATCTCCGACTCATAGGTGACTCTTAGTTGTCGTAAAAATCTTAAGGTTTCAAATACGAGCACATGGTACAGAAACGACAGAAAAATCGGTTTAGTGCCATTCGACATGAATTTTACAATCAGATGGAATCACCCACACATTAATTACATGCCTCTATCGAACCGACTTATCTCCAGTCTTTAATCGATTTTAACAGTGTCGTATTGACCCTTGCAGATTAGCACGATCGAGCAGTCGATTTCTGACTGAATTCTCAAATCTGTCGCGTTTAAATTCCTTAACGGCTTCACCTAATAGACTAGTTATCTCTCGAGTAGCCAACTCAAAGAAAAAGGCCATAGGCACATTGATGAAAAGCCCAATTCATTTAGTCGAAACAAAATCGAAAATCAAGATGTCACAGGTTTGGTCATAGTCGAGTCGAGTCGAGTCTTGGTCGGTCGGGTCGAGTCTCGGATCTAATCACCGACTGGTCACCGACCGGCCAACTACCGCCAGCGGTTACCGACCTTTGGATGACTTCAGCACGCGTCGGTTCGCCGACGCGCACATGGCGCCCATTCGCCGTTGCTTCTAGCCACGTATGTGGGCGCATGCAGCATCCTCCAATGGTGTTTGACCCACCGTTTGACTTATCTCGACAAGTACTTTCACTCTGTATATTTAAAAATTGATTTTGGCCGAAAAAATATTCCAAAAAATGGTCCAAACCGTACGGTATACATGGCCCCCAAACTCATTCTTTGCTTCAGTTCGTTTTCGACAATTCATATTGTAATTCCGAGCAATAAACATCCAGACAATGTAAATTTCATTCTCTTGATCTCAATATCAAACGGTAAATGAGAAAATTCGATGAAAAAACAAGGCAGAAATCATAACCGAGCCCTGATACTAATGTAGGAAAAAAGTCGGCGGAAAACAACTAACCTTGTTCGAATTCGCAATGAACAATTTACCCCAAAACGAATGTTGAATTACGGGTGATCAATGAACAATATACTTCACGATGGTCTAGATGTAGTCACGAGGAAAACATCCAAATTTCCGCAGTGTAAATGCCAATTATTTTCGTAAAAGAGTAATGGAATGCTTTTTTTTTTTCCTTTGATGGAAAGGAAAGAGAAAGAGATGACAATTTCTTTCTAAACGTACTTTCTGCCAACCGTTCCAACGATTATCTTCAAAAGTTTTTTATATGACTCCCTCATACCTTTTCAAAGGGTGTCTTTCTATCATAACATATTAAGACGAAACGGTGCATCTTAATTGCACCCCATCATGGAAGTATTAATAAAGTACCACAGTTTCTAACAAATCATCACATGTCCATCTGCAATTCATTTGCAAAGGGAATGGCAAAATTGATCTAATTGATCATAGACATATAGATCATACTGTTCAGGCAACGGTCATGGAAACTAATCTTTACACTAGGCAATGGACAAGATAAAAGCTTATCGTGAAATTGTTCTCAATTACCCTTGTCTCGGCCAGTCATGGATTCTGACTTACGCTAAACATGCACGTCTCTTTTGCAGCTATCACAACAGAGCTAAAGCCTCTTTGCTTACAGCCATTTTTGCGCTAGTGCTTTTCAATTGGAGAAAGGAAAGTCTAATTCAGTGTTGATCCACACTCTCAAATCACAACCCTGAACTAGCCTGGTTCAAGCATATCTCTTTCTCTTTCTGTTTAGAAGCTATATACACATCTCTGGCAACCTGCATTAAAAATCTTTCCAGAAATTAAAATTTCAGAAGGGAATGAGAGTCACAACTGTAGAAAGCATTTTATTCTTTTCCTTTTAGTGATATTCTCACTCTGATTGATGATCTTATTATTGATCCACGACTTGTAATTTAACCGGTCCTCATGAAGGTATTTGTTCGAAGGGATGCAATAAATGGAATACAAATTCCAAAGAAAAAGTGGAAGACGCAAACCAGGTGAACAAAGTCAATCAGCACCAAAAAAAAAAAAAAAAAAAAACGACAGCAACAACAAAGAAAGATAGAACCTTATGTTTGGTGGCAGCGTCATTGGCTTTTCCTGTGGAGGGCATCTTCACAAGTTGATGTCTCCATGCCATTGAGATCTACACGTACACACAAAAAGAATTGAAGGACAAGAGGATTGATCAGTATGCTTGCCAAGAATTCTCTCACTAAAAGAAGGAAGCATAAAATAAAATTCCACTCTAGTCAAGAATCCAAATTAAAACAAGAACCTTTGGTATCAGATTCTGTGCTGCTTCCGACAGAGAAAGGTCAGAAACATGCCAAGTGTAGGTATGATGAGGGTCGCAAGAGAGGCATCCGTAAACCTATTATTGAGGAAAAGATTCGTGGGTATAGAGAATCAAATTACCTCTGAGATCAGGCTAAACCCAGCATCGCTAGCTTGGCCTTTTGGACCCAAATAGTACCATTATTTTGCAAGATTTGTCAATTAACCCTTTTTTCACCACTCATATCTAGCGTCGGCACATTCAAGCGGTTCTGGCAAAGAAGTAAATACTTAGTAAACTCTGGTCATAGAGGACCTCATTTAATCATTTTATTCAGGATTTTATCCCAAGAAATCAGCCGATATAAGGTATGTTTCGTTCAGCATTTCCAATGGGCTTTCAGCTTCCAAAGTCCCTTAGGGAAATGCTGGACCGTTTGGTAATAATTTTAAAAAAGTTTTCAAGTGAAAGCTAGCATTGAGAAGGCTGAAAGCCCAATGCTCTTTGAGCTTTTGGCATTTGACTAAATGCTGAAACTTATTTTTTTTCTTCCAAAACTATCTTCCCTCATTCTTCAAATTTCTGATTTTGTCATCGTCATTATTTTTAAAATGCCAAAATAATGCCAAAAAAATCAAATATATACAAATGCTAAAAAATTAAATATATTTTGGTCTTTTTTTAAAATATTATTTATATACTTGATTTTTAGCATTATTGTCAAATTTTATATTTAAAAAGTCGCATACATTATTTTTTTCAATTTTAAACAAATAAAAATTAAAAAATTCTGACGAAGGGTTTGGTCTTTTTTATAAAAAAAAAAAAAACATATATATGTATTTGATTTTTAACATTATTTTCAAATTTATATTTAAAAGTTACATACATTATTTTTTCAATTTAAACAAATAAAAATTAAAAATTTTCAACGAAGGATTTGCTCTTTTTAAAAAAAAAAAATTATATATATGTATTATATTTTTTAGCATTATTGTCACAAATTATATTTAAAAAGTTGCATACATTATTTTTTTCAATTTTAAACAAATAAAAATTAAAAAATTCCGATGAAGGGTTTGGTCTTTTTTTTTTCTAAAAAAATTATATATATGTATTTGATTTTTTAGCATTATTTTCAAATTTATATTTAAAAAGTTGCATACATTATTTTCTCAATTTTAAACAAATAAAAATTAAAAAATTTAGACGAAGGATTTGGTCTTTTTTTTAAATGTGTGTGTGTGTGTGTGTGTGTGTGTGTGTGTGTGTGTGTGTGTATTTGATTTTTGTTAGCATTATTATCAAAATTTATATTTAAAAAGTTAAACATACATCATTTTTTTCAATTGTAAGCAAATAAAAATTAAAAAGGGTTTGGTCTTTTTAAAAAAAAAATTATATATGTATTTGGTTTTTTTAGTATTATTGTCAAAATTTATATTTAAAAAGTTGCATACATTTTTTTTTTCAATTTTAAATAAATAAAATTAAAAAAATTAATATTAATCATCCAAAACGCTTTTCAAATGTGTTTTCTACTAAACGACATTTCTCTCAAAGCAGCTTCTCAAAATATAGTTTACCAAACGATTTTTGCATTTGCCTAAAGTCCTTTAAGCTAAACCGCTTTACATTTTCTCAATGGGCTTTCAAAATATTTAACCAAACACACCCATAGTATATTGCCAAGCTGGGTTTTAGTCCACGAAATGCATTTCAATTTAAAAATTGCACAAGGCAGCACACTTTTTTTCTGAAATACTTTTAAAGACCAGGAATATTGATTTCAACCCAAGTTGCCTCAGGGAAAATGTAATAGAATAATGCTGATAAATACCTTATCAATAGCCGTCCATCAATATCTTTTCCTATCTTTTCGGCAGTCTTTCCTGTTCAATTCAGTGAACAATACACACCTAAAAGCCTAGTGCTTATAAAAAGAATATTACAAATATAAGGAGCTTAATCACTTATCGGAGTGATAAGACTTATTACATGCTTATGAAAAAAAAAGGACATATTAAATAGAGAAGAATTGTACGACGCAAGTTGACTTAAGGAGGTCCTCCTAAAATACAGGTGGCCTTTGGAATCTGATCTCATATTCTGCTCCATTCCCTATAAAGTAGACATGAATGCAAGAACAAAATGAAGCATTGGACTTAAGTAGGAGAAGAAGAAGAGAGGCTAACACGAAGAGAAGAGTCTCATTTGGTAGCCAAGGATGACTTGCCTGCTCCGACTCAATCTATTCACCTGAATTGAGCATTTGAGTAGTTCGTGCTGGTTTCAGGCAGTCTCCTTGGCTAATCAGAAAGTCTCTTATCTTTCATGTTAGGCTTCTTCTTCCTTCTAAATCAACTACTCCTAGAAGATACAAATTAGTTGGTTCTTTTTATTCATCAAATCACACACTGAGAGGCATTGAAATGTTTTTGTGAGGAAGAGAGGCCTTACATGACATGATGAGTCTTGTTTGTTAGCCAAGGATGACTTGCCTACATCTTGCAAGAGAGCTTTGATTAGGGGAGCTGTTCTCATCGATAGACGCTCACGACTGTAGGGTGACAAGGCAGGTCATCCTGGCTTATCTAACGTGCTCTTTATGTTCATGTTAGGCCTTCTCTTCTTCTTTGAGGCACCTACTTTCTTGGGTCACAGGTGCATTGGAAGTCAGCACAAGAAGGTGAGTCAAAGTCGTGAATAGCTTATATTAACATGTAACGCCGAAAAGGAAAGGAGAAATGAAAATTAATTTTTCCGGTTTTGCTAGTTGGAGAAAGAACACTCTATTGCTCGAGTTTCATTATTAAAACCATCTTTCGAGGGATACTTCAACGCATGGGTACGTGCACGTGATAAATGTGTCGAGAACGTGGTTCAATGCACTTTCTACGATACATGCAAATCAACAGTACTTCACCGAGGAGTCGAAACATCGAATCACCCTCTAAGTGCTGTACACTCTCCCATTTTGGATTAGAGTAACCAACCGTTTGGATGCCAGTTCCTGAAGTTCTCACCAAGATTGATACCTTGCTTTTACATAACATCAATATTGGCCTAGGTTTCACCCACCCCGTTGTGGGCGAGTTGGTTCTGGCATATGTTGCCCCCCCCCCCGGCTAGGTTGGGTTCGATTCCCCAACTTGTTCCGTTGTGCGACTTAAGCAGGACACCGTGGGATGTGGGTCCCTACGCTAGTGCGCCTGTGGTTTACGCTAAGCACTGTTGGCTATGAGGCGGTTCCACAGTCACCAAAATATATATATATTGACCTAGGTTTCACTTCCTATCATGTCTATGCCTCTTTTTTTTTTTTAATTATTCCATCATAAGAAGAGACGGTCGACTTGGGCATAATATAAATGTTGACAAATATATAAGAACCCTTATTGTATCACCTGTAGTTTTGAAATTAGACGTTTAAGAATAGCCCCTTTATTCAGAATGATAAAGGGGCTTAACTCCATAAATATGCCAGAATAGGGGAAGCTTTTGACACTTCTAATAACCGAAAGTTGGGAAAATACCAAACATCATTCATTTTTAACCCAATGATCACTTACAAACGCATTTTAGCATCTTGCTAAAGGTTTTTGTGATCTGGATTTCAGTTTTTTTTTTAGCGTTTTGTACGAGTGCAAGACTTCAGGATTTGGGATGGATATTTCTGGTAAGTAGATGCCATTTTCATGAATAGGGATACAAGGATAATTTATGTAAAATTGAAAGATGATCTCCACTAAAGGTAAGATTCATGTTTGTATTTAGTTTTTTCATTATTAGAGTGCATAAGTGGTTATCAGATGAAATGTTTGCTTCCTTCCCCAGACTCTACATTCATTCTAGGTTAATGTGAAGGATGTACGTTACTTGTTTAGGTGTTGAATCGTTTTATATGGTTGAGCTGCTGATCAGTTTGGGACATTAGTCCATGACCGTACTAGATTGAAGCAATTATCGTCAATGTGAGGAGACTTGCGAATTGATTTATAAGAGCGCCCCCCCCCACCAAAATGCTCATCAAACGGAGCAAGGGCTAAACTAGCGTCGAATAAGTTGAGTATAGTATTATACTTTCTATTGTTTACAAAATCCATTGTTGGTGTAAAATTTGTCATCAATCCACATTTTCTAATACATTTGTCATGGCTTTCCTAGGCGAAAAATTGAGTTAATCAGACGTTGTGTGAAAAAAAATTGTGCATATTCAAAATTATGTTAATCCAGGGACGACTTTAGAAACCTTAATGCAAGTTCATATATTTCTACAGAAATATTGCATAATATCTTCTCCTACTTGTATTTTCCAGATTAGCGTATGCTGAAAGATATCAAATTGTTGCAGAACTGCATAGATACTTGAAATTATTACCATATATTCTTCTGCAAATGAACTTGACAATGAAGCAAATTTGTTCCATGTGTAAAGGTTATCTAGTTAATAATGTGTATAATAAAGAGGTTCCCAATGGTCCAATATAAAATGAGAAAATTACTAAAAAAAATTAAACCTATTATATTTGTGCCAATTCAGTTATAAACCTTTTAACTTAGCTAATTTAGTCATAAACCTTTTGACAATTCATTATTATAGTCTATCCGGTTAATTTTGGCTGAAAATTAATGATATGGATATTGGTCATTCTACATGGCACTGACATGGAAATTCATTTAATTTTTATTATTTTTTCTTTCTATTTCCTTTTTTTTAGAGCTGCATCCCTTGCTTTGGCCAGTAAAGATTCACAGTTCTCGCTCAAAGCTAGGCAAGGGTCGTGTGCGAGCGCAACAAACCCTTGCTAGCCACTGTCAAGGGTCATGGCCCTTATCAATAAGAATTCTGAAAAAAAAAATTAAAAAAATTAAAAAAATTAAAAAAATTAAAAAAAATTAAAAAAAATTAAAAAAAATTAAAAAAATTAAAAAAATTAAAAAAAAAATTAAAAAAATTAAAAAAAAAAATCATATCAACATCGGCTATGCGACTTTGGAGGCTAGTATTCACATTATCAATATTCAGTTAAAATTAGCCACGGATGAACTTTATTGATAAATTGTTAAAATGTTTAAAACTAAATTGGTTAAATTGAAAGATCTAGGATTGGATCGGCACACGAGCAATATGTTTATGATTTTTGTTTTATGATTTTCCCAATATGAAACAACTACCACTCTTGCACAGTCTAGTAAGCTTCAATATCATTTTGTTATGTTCTCTCTTATATTTCAATATATGATAGATATGATGAGTAACATATTCTGACACTCACACTGGATTAAAATTACATATTCATCTCCAAATTCACCATATGCCTTTTCATAGTATCCTAACAAGCAATGCAAGTGAGCCTTTACTAGTTTTCCTTTCATTTCTCCAATAAGATTGAAGATGAAAAAAAAATGAAAAATAAAAATGAAAATAAAACTCTCATGTACTATGTACAATCTTCAACTATATTTCATGTTTTCACTAACTCCTCGTATAGAGGTCACCAAAAATATCATTTAAATGTAATCCTTTCTAGGATTACTGAACCATTTACTATTAATGCACCTAAGACACAATTTATAAAATTTATATATTACATAAATATTATAGGTACATCCAATACACTAAGATGAAGTGTCACGCCCCGAACCTAGAGCGCGAGCACATCCCTCGGTGGTCGATCAAATTGCGACGTTCCTAGGACGCGTCGCTGACCCAAATAGATTCATGCACATGTGGAAGCGAAATAAACAATCCCCAGACAACAATCAACATGGGATAGAAAAGCAGGACAACCATATAAAACAAACCACAGTTTTATAAACAAACTAGTTTATACACAGAGGCCAACTCTAAGGTTTATGTACAGAAGTCTAAGTCAAAAAGGACTACGGAGCCACCTAAACTCCGGACTCTCCAGTCTCCGGCTCCAAGTCTTCCACGGCACCATCGGGAGTGTCAATATCCAAAGGGTGCCCTATCTCCCACTTCCCGGTCCCAACGGGAGACCCGTCAAAACCACCCAAAGGACCCTCCCGACTCCCATCGGGCTTGTGAAGGTACCACGCCTTGAAAGGATGAGGTACCAAGTGGGTAGGCCCTCATCGACCCAAACGGTGGACTCAACAAGCTCACAGGTCAGGCTAGTCCCTGGAACTGGGAAATAGGAGCGCTGGAAGTCTACCTCCCTCGGGACCCCATAACGCACATGACATGCCTCCATCTAAGGACCTATAAATAGTTAAACCACGACAGGGTGAGACAATGTCTTGACGAGTCTACACTCTAAACCCCGATTAGGAAGATAATACACCTAGAGGCAGTCTAATCACACCTCACAGAAGATTTACCTCGCCTCAGCTTCTCCATGCACGTTAGTACGACTCATATAACATTTATAAATGCAGTAGATGCAATCAATAACTAGAACACCTCACTTTCAAATCAATCAATCACAAGGGCATGACCGACTCAACTTGGGCACGGTCGACTCACATCAATAAGGCCAAATTGTTATGACACGTCCCATTCTATGCCACACAATTTTGTTCCATAATCAAGCGCAGTTATATCTCACTCAAACAAGCGTTCCAATTAATTACGGCCCCACAAGCACGGCTGACTCAACAGTCATCGGTCTTCCGGCATAGCCGGGCGTCATCTCGCCCCATCGAGCACAGCAATGTCTACCTCTAGACGACATTCCCGAAGGAGCATCGGCCCAGCCTCCACTACAACCAGCATCCGTTGACAATGGGCATTCCCGAAGGAGCATCGTCCGGCTTAAAAGCTCATGACGAGTACTCATAACGTTCATGCAGACATCCAATCCTGACCAAGGACATCGTGCTTTGCACTCAAATGCCTCAATTAAAATAATGTGTTTGACCTATTTTCTTTATATTAAAAACACCCGGTAAAATAATTGTGTATGGGTACACGATCAAATCAAGCCATAAAAAGTGATACCCTTCCTTTTAAAAATCTCACTATTTGATATAGTACTTAAAAACATTTTTGGCGTCAAAAACCGACACCCAGTATTTTTTTAATTAAATACCAAAAATCCATAATTTTGGAATAGTAACTCAAAATCAACAATCATCATTTAATTGAACAATTTAACACTCAATTGCACAAACTAATTATACCACGACAATCAGCACGAAATTTTGACAATCGGCTATATAATTTCTAGAAAATAATAAATAATTAAATAAATTAAAAATAATTAAATAAATGCAAAATAATTAAATAAATGACTAATTAATCTACCTAGGCTAATCTAACCACCTAATTGACCTAATTAAATTACTCTAACCAACCTAGCTATATCTAATCTAATTAAACTACCTAATTGAACTAACTAACCACCTAATTAACCTATCTAATTAATCTAATTAACTAAACAAGCTCAATAAAATCACTAATCTCACTTAGACTAATCTAAACCTCTCCTAAGCATAATCACCTCCCTGAGTAGAGTTTAGCAAGTAAACTCACCAGATTAGTGAGCCAATGAGTTCACGGCGATGGCGACGCGGAGGCGAGCGAGACTCGGGCCTAGAGCGACGCCAAAGGAGGTCGAGAAAGGCCTGGAAAAAACTCACGAAGTTCACAGCCCAAGCTATGAGTTTCGATTCTACTTTGGCTGGACCGAACGGCTACGGCGGCTGGAACGGGCTAGACTGGCGCAAGCAGAGGCAGCGAGGAAACTAGACGGACAGCGGTGGCTGCGACGGCGGCTTGGAAGGGCAGAGGCGGATGGCGACGAGCGGCCAAGGCTTCGGGATGCTGGTCGCGACAGACGGCGCGCGAGCGGGGACGGGCACGCAAGCGAAGCTCAAGCGGGTGTGCGGGCTGCTGCGGCTTCGGCGGCTCGGGCGGTCGACGGCGGGGGCTTCGGTTTGCGGGGGTGGTGGCTAGCTACTTGCTCTGGAATTGAAGGTTTTCAACAACAATGGAGAAGAAAGAAGCAAGAAGGAAGAAGGGACTGATGTTGGATGAGAGGGGACAAAGAGGCCACAAAGTCTTCAACAAATATCTTAAACAATTGAGTGATGGCCCCCAAAGTCTTCAGCCTTATCAGCAGCCATTTTCCCCTCACAAAACTTCCCAAATAAGCCAAGGTAGAAGTTCAAATGTTACACCCCCATGGCATACGAATTTCACCAATTCCTCTTCAATTTCATTTCAATTTCACACCAATTGGCCTCAAAATGATGGCCAAAGTGCCATGGTAGCAGCCCACACCAATTTCCACAATTTTGTTCACCAATTTGTCCAGCTTGAAGGCCAAAAAGTCACCCAAGAATGGCCATCCGAATTTCCCGGTTCAAAACCGCCCAATTTTGATTTTTCACCAAAATCCCGAACTTGCCAAAAATTCTTCAAAGGATGAGTCAACGTTTCTAAAATAAATCGTGATGCACTAGAACTTTTGATTCCTGAAATTGGGTTCAATTTCATGGTTAATTTCAACCGGACGCAATTTTAGCATAACCTAACCTACCGGGTAGCTTTTAGGAATTTTTAGTGCAATTGACCCATGGTCAATTATTTTCGATCCACATTGAGCATATCCGATTAATAGGTGACTCTCGGTTGTCGTAAAAATCTCGAGATTTCAAATACGGGCACATGGTACAGAAATGACAGAAAAATCGATTTAGTACCGTTCGATGCGAATTTTGCAATTAGGTGGAATCACCCACACTTTAATCACATATCTCTATCAAATCGACCTATCTCCGGTCTCTAATCGATTTTTTACAGTGTCGTATTGACACTTACAGATTAGCATGGTCGAACAGTCGATTTCTGATCGAATTCTCAAGTTTGTCGCGTTTAGATTCCTTAACGGCTTCACCTGATAGATTAGTTATCTCGTGAGTGATCAGCTCAGAGAAAAAGGCTATAGGCACGTCAATGAAAAGCCCAATTCATTTAGTCGAAAGCAGAATAAAAAATCAGGATGTGACATGAAGATCCACTCCCTCATATTCCTTGATACTCCTTAAGATCACCAAGGTAAATCTACTTTCCATAAAATACAGAGACTTTCCAATAGCCAATAGGTCAAAAGCCTTTCTTTTAGGGTCAACGGGTGCCACCCTAATCCAGTAACCTTTCTTCTTGAAAAAACTACCTCTAGCTGCCGAAGGGTGTGGATTGTTTCGAGATGAAACTAAAAATGCTTTCTAGATACTTATTGGGAAATAAATATTTTTTCTTTTTTCTAAAATATGGAGTTTGCCTATTCCTGAAAAATATCTGACTTTCTCTTCGTCTATGGTATATTTTTTATACTCATATATAATCGCTGACTCGGTTCTTAAAAGCTAAAACTTTCCCCTCCGAACAAGACGCACATTAGGGGTAAGCATACTTCTAGGGTAGAACTTAGAACTGGAGAACCGAACTAGTGGAAACTTATTTGATTCTAGGTTCCAAGATATATAAGGTAGATTTCAGGTTTCAAAAATTGGAGAACCTATTTCGAATGGTAGGTTCTAGGTTCTAGGTAAATGGAACCTAGAACCTAAACCCATAACAAGTTTTTGTGTTTTTCTAAGTCTATGTCTTTTCCTGATTCTACGATGTTCCGTAATGTCCAATGATGAGTATATTATATGGAACCACTAATTTGAACTTCCATTTTATGATTGAGATTTTTATTTTGTTAATGTTTTATATTATTCGTGTGTCTAAATATAAGTTGTGGTCAACGATTTAGCCGTAAGTGGCGATCATTAAAGGTGATAATTCCTTACAATTGTTTGATTAATAATACAAGTGGAACCTAGGTAGACCATGAAACCTATGAAAGGATAGATTCCAAGTTCCAAAGTGTGTAGAGTAAGTTCCAAATTCTAATAAATGATGAACTGTTCCAACAAATAAGTTCTAGATTACGGGTAGAATTTGTATGGACTCTAGAACTGCTCACCACTAATGCACATACCCCTTTTTCAGTATGACTACTGAGCCAAGTAAGAAACTGGTGCCATAATTGGTGAGGCAATAGCTTACCAAAGAGACTTATAGGAAGAAATGAAAAGTCAAAACTATACACTTATGAAATTGCATAATCGAAAGAGGACAGCGGGATTAAGGCAAGCGCGCTGAAGTGATGTAACAAAAAAAAAAAAAAGGTGGAAACTGAGACTACGTTCGCCTTGTGTTAGCTCAGTTGTGTTTACTCATGCTTATCAGAGGTCACTAGCGTAATTTCAGTTGAAACCTTGCTTGAAAATGAATAATGGACTGTTACTCGTAAATGGCTTCTTCACCTTAACTTTCGGCTACAACTGATGAATTCATTTTGAAATGCCGACAATGACAATGCTGATGATATTTGGATGAATGGCGGGGACAGCCATTGGGAATGTGGGTCGTTTTTGAGGAGTCTATGGGTTGGAATGGCCTTTGCAACGGAGTGACCAAGCTCTGCAGCCACGTGTTGGTTTCCGATGATATCTCGTGTCTGGCCTCTTCAGCTACTCGGCTCTTACCATCACATCCACTGACAAGCTCTCGTCTTATCGCCTTGAGTGACTGGAAAAAGTTTCAACGAAGTCACAGGTTTTATCTGTCTTATGTAGGGAAGAGGGATATTGACTCTCGGTTTCTTCTTCTGCTGATCCTTTTCGTCTTCCACGAGAGACCACAGCATGGTTTGCCTTCTTCAGAGATGTATGTATATATTTGTCATTGGAGATGGAGCTCTTTAGTCATTCTGAACATGTCTTTTTCACACTTAGTGTCCATAATTTTGTGGGTCAGGTGATGTTGATGAGATCTACCTGTATTTACTCTAGCAACTTTCAACTGTCAAGTGTATGCTTGAAAGGTCTTTTACAAGAGAGATTTTTGTGGGAACATCAAGTCTATTGTTCACATGTATAATTAATCTTCTGCACTGGTAAGTAGTATGTCCTTTGTCCTCACACCAGAAAATTAAACGGTTTAATTATGGTCCTTGCAATTCAAAGAAGGGTTATTCTATCCAAAAGTCACTGAAAAATTACTTCTAGAAAGGGTTCTAACAAATCATCATGTGTCCATCTATAATTCATTTTCAAATAAAATGGATAAATCAATTTAATCAATCATAGACATATAGATCGTACTGTTCAGGCTTTGGTCATGGAAACAAATCTTTCCACTGGGCGATGGACGCTATGAAACCTACAAATGGAATATCAGTTCCAAAGAAAAGGTGCAAGATGTAAGCTAAGCGAACAAAGTCAATCAGCACCAAAGAAAGAAAGAAAGAAAGAACCCTATGTTTGGTGGCAGGGTCAATGACTTTTCCTTCCGAGGGCATCTATCACAAGTTGATGTCTCCATGCTATTGAGATCTGTGCGTACACGCAAAAAGATTTGAAGGATAAGAGAATTGTTCAGTATGCTTGCCAAGAATTCTCTCTCACTAAAGAAGGAAGCATAAAATAAAATTCAACTCTAGTCAAGAGCCAAAATTTCAAACAACCTTTCATATCAGATATTGTGCTGCTTCTGATGGAGAAAGGTCAGAAACATTCCAATTGGAGGTACTGGGAGGGCAAGAAGAGAGACACCCATAGACCCATTCTTGGGGATAACAGTTGTGGGTACAGGGAATCAAATTATCTTTGAATTCAAGCTAAGACATGCATGGCACTTTTGACCCTTTTGGATCCAAATAGGACCATTATATTGCAAGATTTGTAAGTTATATTTTTTTCACCACTCATATCTAGCATCGGCACATTCCAGCGGTTCTGGTAAAGAAGTAAATACTTAGTGCAAACTCTGGTCATAAAGGACCTTATTTAATCATTTAATTCAGGATTTTATGCCTAGAAATCATCTGATATTTTTCATTGCGAAGCTGGGTTTTGGTCCATGAAATGCTTTGCAATTAAAGAATTGCACGAGGCAGCACTTTTTATTGAAATGCAACCGAAGCCCAGTAATGTTGACTTCAACCCAAGTTGCCTCAAGGAAAAAATAACAAGATGATGCTGATAAATACCTCATTAATAGCCATCCATCGATATCTTCTCCTATCTTTTCGGCGGGCCTTTTTGCTCGGTTCGGTGAACATTATGCAACCGTAAGCCCTGCGCTTGTAAAAAGAATATATTCTAATAGGGGGAGCTTAATCACCGTGGACAGTGATAAGAAGTATCACTTGCTCATGAAAAAAGGGACAAGTTAAATTGAGAAGATTTATATGTGACAAATTGACTTAAGGAGGTCCTCCTAAAACATACGCGGGGTTTGGAATCTGATCTCATATTCTCTTCCATTCACTATAAAAAAGAGACATGAGTGCAAGCAAAAAAATTGAAGCAGTGGGCCTGGGTAGGAGAAGAAGAAGAGAGGCTAACATGAAGACAAGGGGTCTCATTTGGTAGTCAAGGATGACTTGCCTGCTCCGAACTCAATCTATTTGATCTGAATTGAGTGTTCGAGTTGTTCATGCTAGTTTCAGGCAATCTCCTTAGCTAGTCAGAAAGCCTCTTATCTTTCATGTTGGGCTTCTTCTTGTTGGAGAAAACTTCCTTATTTGTTTTGAAGTTGACAAAACGTTTCCATCAATCTAGTCTGAAGACTTGCAGACTCTATCGTCAAAGTCTGAAGACCTCCAGACTCAAGATTTAAAGTCTGCCCTCACTGATAGTTCTAGACCGACGAAGAAAAGATTTATCCGTTGAGAAAATCTTATCCAGATGCGAGTATATCTTTATGGAATTGATTTGTACGGTTGAAGAAGATCTTACGGCTGGAGTTAATATCTCGTGATCAATTATTCCTATCAATTCGGATAATTTGATCTTTTGATTAGCGAAGTATACTTGGAAGGTTCTACTTATGAAAACCTAGATCCTGATTGTATGGGCGAGCAGGATTGGTGGGCTATCATCACATTCCTTAAATAACTCGAGATCTTTCTAATTGATTCTGTCGAACGGGTAGATTGGAAGAACTCCTTTGGAAGGTGCCAATAGTTATGAAGGCATTGAGGAATATATAAGGAAGACATTCAAGTTATTCGAGTGAGTGTGTGAGAGAAAAATTCCAAAGTCTGAAGCTCCCATTTTTTCGTTATTTCAATTGTTGAGCTTAAGTTGTACTCAAAAAAGAGATTGAATACTTGTGAGACCTTGAGGAAGTGTAGCAAAGTCTCTACACTGTGGAATCAAGGATGAGAGACTGTAAAATCTCTTTTTGTTCTTAGTGGAATCCAGCGAGTGGGCTGTCAGTGTGAGAGAGTGGACGTAGGCTTAGTCTAAACCGAACCATTATAAACCTTGTGTTTTGATTCTCTTTCCCTAATCTCTTTACTTCAATTTGTAGCTCTATATAACTATTTACAGTCTTTTACATCTTCAGTCTATTGTTATTAAACAACAAATAAATTTGTTAAGTTTAGCGAAAACTTCTTTGATCACCTATTCACCGCCCTCTAGGTGCTCTTACTAACCTTATCAATTGGTATCAGAGCCTGTGTACTCATTTAATTGAAGTGTTTTTACTTCTGAGTTAAAGATCTATGGCTAGTATGTGGCTCCAGGTTTGGTTGAGGGCCAGAGCAACACTAGACCACCTTACTTCAATGGAAAGGAATACAGTATATGGAAAAACAAGATGACAGCATTCCTAAGATCGAAAGATCCTCTGGAATGGGATGTGGTAGAAAAAGGAATCATTCCTAAAGCTGCATCAGTATCAGAAAGAGGAAAAGAAGTTGCAGATGCTAGCGAGTTGACTCAAGAGGAAATAACCAAGAGACAATCTCTTGATGCTAAAGCAATTTATTCTTTATATTGTGCTTTATCTCCTACTGAGTATAACAGGATATCTTCTTGTGAAACAGCTAAAGAAGTCTGGGATAGGCTACACATTACTTATGAAGGAACTGATCGAATGAAAGAAACAAGGATCAATATTCTACTCGGACAGTATGAAGCCTTCAAGATGAAGCCAGGAGAATCTATTATTGATATGTTTAGTCGTTTTATAGAAATTGTAAATGGTCTAGAGTATCAGGGACAACCAATCTCAGGACCCATGAAGGTTAACAAATTGCTGCGTGGACTCTCCAAAGAATGGAATCATGTAAAGACCTCAATAAGGGAAACACAAAGGATCATGCCGCTCTCCATAGACAAACTAGTTGGCACACTTCAGTCCTATGAAGTAGAGCAAATCAACGAGGAAGAAGATCCCAAAGGTAAAAAGTCTATTGCCTTAAAATCTAACAACGATTCTGATGTTACAGATTCTGAAGAAGATATGGATGATGAAGAGCTAGCACTTATGATAAGAAGGTTCAGGAAACTAAACAAAAAGGGAAGAAGATTCAATTGGAAGAAACAAAGCACTCAAAAGTTTCAAAACAAACCAACTGAGGATGATGAAACCAATAAAGATGTGATTTGCTTTGAATGCAAGAAAAAGGGACACATCAGACCAAACTGTCCTCTATTGAAGAAAAAGAAAGGAAAAGCTGAGAAATACAGAAAGGCTCTCAAAGCATAAACTTGGAGTGATACTGAATGCGAAGAAAGTGATGATGATTATGCCAATATTTGTTTAATGGCAAAATCAGAATTAGACTCGAACTACGAAGCGATCTGAGACTTAGACTCAGACAGTGAAATCGATGTAAGTAATTTAAAAATTCCTACTAAAGTCTCGAAATACATTGATGAACTTTGTCTTAGTCTCAAAACCTCTCTTAAGAGGATTTCCGAGCTAAAAAGGGAGAATTCCACCTTTGAAGCAACAGGAAATTTCTTCGGCAAAAAGTTTGAAAATCTAAACAAAAGTTTTAATGATTTAAAGGAAGAAGCAGATTCTCTTTCGAATGAAAATATCTTCCTAAAAGAAGATATTTCAAGTATATCAAAAAGGTTTTCAATGGGATCTGAGAAATTGAAAAAGATTATTTCGGTATAAAGACCCTATTTCAACATATCTAGGTTAGGCATGACACCAGAAACTATTCCTTTAATTGATTTTCCAAAAGTGAAGGAAAGAATCAAACAAAGACCTACAAAAACTTTTTATAGAAATAATTTTCAAAAAGTTTTTGTAAAACCTATTGGCCGAAGTGCTCTTAGATGTTCCAAGTGCAACAGCTTAGAACACTTTGAGAAAGAATGTCCTATGGTTTGGAGACATGTTAAGAAGGATTGGGCAAAGACTGTATATTACACTAACTCCACTAGACCCAAGAAAATGTGGGTACCAAAGAAAGCTTGAGTTTCTTTTTTAATTGCAGGTCACTATCAAGAAAAAGGTTAAATGGTATTTGGATAATGCCTGTTCAAGACACATGACAGGAGATTCAAGTTGCTTTGTAAAATTTGTTCAAACAAATGGTGGAAAAGTCTCTTTTGGTGGAAATAGCAAAGGAAGAATTGTTGGATGTGGAACGGTAAAGATTGGATGTCTTACAATCAACAATGTCTCCTTGGTGGAAGGACTAAACTACAATCTACTCAGCATTAGTCAACTGTGCGACACTGGATTCAAAATCAACTTCCAGGAAAGAATATGTTCGGGAACCAGTAAAGAACTTTCTCAGTCTTTTACTGGACGAAGACATGGGTACATTTATCTTCTTGATATAAAACCCGAAAGATCTCAATGTCTTATATCAATTCAAGATGAAGTGAACATTTGGCATAGAAGGCTTGGTCATGTTAACATGAAGCAAATTGCCAAGATCTCTTCCAAGAAGCTTGTTCGAGGATTACCCAATCTGAAATATCAAAGATCTGAATTATGTACACCATGTGTATTAGGAAAACAGGTTAGAAGTTCTTTTAAACCAATAAATCAAGTTTCCACTAATCGTGTATTGCACCTTCTGCATATGAATCTCTTTGGACCAACTAGAACTCAGAGCATTGGTGGAAAGAGATATTGTCTAGTAATAGTAGATGATTATTCACGATTTACTTAGGTTTACTTTCTGGCAAGTAAGTCTGAAATCTTCTCTCACTTTTCAAAGTTTGCCAAGAAAATACAAAATGAAAAATGATATGTTATTTCAAGCATACGGACAGACCATGGAGGTGAGTTTGAAAATCAAGACTTTGTCAAATTTTGTGATGAATCTGGTTTTCAACATGTCTTCTCTTCTCCATACACTCCCGAACAAAACGGAGTTGTGGAAAGAAAGAATAGATCTCTGTAGGAAATGGCAAAAACCCTTTTAATTGAAAGTAATATTTCTTCTAGTTTTTGGGCTAAAGCAGTTTCTACAGCATGTTATATTATTAACAGAGTATTCTTAAGGCCTATTCTGGAGAAAACTCCCTATGAGTTATTCAAAGGAAAGAAGCCAATTGTTTCTTATTTTCATGTATTTGGTTGCAAATGTTTTGTCTTGAAAAATGCAAATAAACGAATTGGTAAGTTTGAAGAAAAATCAGACGAAGGAATCTTCCTTGGATATTCAACTTCCATAAAGCCTACCAAGTATTCAACAAGAAGACTCAGTCTGTGGAAGAATCTATAAATGTCAAATTTCAAGACTCTTTGCAAAATCAATTAATTTAGACTCAACCTGAAGAATCTGAACCTGCTCTAGACTCTACAAAGTCTACCTCCCTTGAAGCAGCTCAGACTTCAGAAGAACAACAACAAATGGATGAAGAATCAACTGAAGCAGAAGTTCAGCAATTTGTCAGACCAACCAGCAACTAGAAGCACAAGTCTAGTTATCCCAAAGAACTCATCATCGGTGACATTGATGAAGGAATTCATACCAAATCCAAAAGCAAGAAGAGTCTAGCACCGTGGCACTTATTTCTGAAATAGAACCCAAAAGCATAGAGGAAGCTTTAATAGATGAAAGCTGAATTGAAGCTATGCAAGAAGAGCTCAGACAGTTCAGTATCAATGACGTTTGGGAATTAACTCCTAAACCAAAAGGTAAATCTATTGTTGGAGCTAAATGGGTTTTTAGGAACAAGATGGACGAAAAAGGAAAAGTGGTCAGGAACAAAGCAAGACTCGTGGCCAAAGGATATACGCAAGAAGAAGGGATAGACTATGATGAGACTTACGCACCAGTAGCAAGGTTAGAAGCAATTAGATTATTACTTGCTTTTGTCTGTTATAAATTATTTCAAATGGACGTCAAAAGTGCATTCCTAAATGGATTTATCCAAGAAGAAGTCTATGTGGAACAATCTCCCGGGTTTGAAGATCCAAGAAAACCAGACTTGGTATTCAGACTGAAAAAAGCTCTATATGGATTAAAACAAGCACCTCGAGCTTGGTACAACAGGTTAAGTAAGTTTTTAATTCAAAATGATTTTGTCAAAGGAAAAGTGGACACTACTTTGTTTATTAAAAAGGAAGGTAAAAATTTTTTACTTGTTCAAATATATGTTGATGATATTATATTTGGATCACCTAACGAAAACCTGTGCAAGAAATTTTCTAAGTCTATGTAGGATGAATTTGAGATGAGCATGATGGGTGAACTATCTTTTTTTCTCGGACTACAAGTGAAACAATTGAAGGAATGAATTTTTATTCACCAAGAAAAATATGCAAAAGAACTAATAAAAAAGTTCGAATTGGAGAATTGCAAAAAGACTGATATACCAATGTCAAGTTCTTCGAAGTTGGACAAAGATGAAGGAGGAAAGAAAGTTGACCAAAAGCTCTATAGGAGTATTATTGGTTCACTTCTTTATCTTACTACTTCTAGACCTGACATTTTGTTTAGTGTTTGTATTTGTGCTAAATTTCAATCTGATCCCAAAGAATCTCATTTAAGTGCTGCAAAACGCATTATCAAATACGTTGCAACTACCTCAAAGTTAGGTCTGTGGTATCCCAAAGAATGAGACTTTACTCTCCTTGGATATTCAGACGCAGATCCAGCAGGTTGCAGAGTTGATAGAAAGAGTACTTCCAGTACATGTCAATTGCTTGGTAACATGACAGTATCAGGTTTTCAAGGAAGCAAAGTACTGTATCTCTTTCAGCAGAAGAAGCAAAGTATGTGGCTCTTGGAAGTTGATGTTCTCAAATATTATGGATAAAACAACAACTGAGAGACTTTGGAATCGAAGATTCATGCACCGAGATTAAATGTGACAACACCAGCGCCATTAATCTTACAAAGAATCCAATTCTTCACTCAAGAGCAAAGCATATAGAGATTCGACACCACTTTATTAGAGACCATGTTCAAAATGGAGAAGTTATGATTCAATTCATTAAGTCGAAGAATCAACTGGTAGACATATTTACAAAACCACTGGAGAAAAGCCTATTTGAATCTATTCGTCCCAGACTAAACATTATATCTTTTAAAGTCTAAAGAAACTCAGACTCAGAGATAAAGTCTGAAGAAGTTCAGACTCAGAAGACCAAGAGTTACGACTGTAAGTTATCTCGGTACTGGTATTTTAATTTATTAGTAACTTGAAAAGGTACGACTATTCATTAATCGCTCTTTGATTGAAATTATTCTTCAAAATTTTTAGCAATTATCGATTTTCAAAAAGACAGTTATTCATCTTTTCAAAAAGGCAGTTATTCTTTTTCGAAAAGGTATTTTTATTTTTTCCTTTTATGTCGCTTCGTTTACCTCGCTTCTCTTGCTTTATATACTGTTGAAATTCATTCTCTTCGTTTTCACTCTCAAACCCTAGAATTCCAAACTCCCACTTGCTCTCACTTTCCCTGTTGTTTAATCCAAAAAGTTTTCACTTTTCGAGCAAGTTTGTGAATTTCTTCCTTGAAAGAGACAATGTCTTCAAAAAAGTCATCAAGAATCACAAGCAGGGGACCACGATCAATGCCTGAGGGTCCTACACATTTCAACTTAACCGAAGAAGAAGATTCCTCTCCACCTCAGCACCAAGTCAGCAACAACCTTCTTAGCAACGTCGGTCTCCTCCATCGGCTCAACTAGATAAAGAAATTTTGGAGGGAGTTGAACCTGTAAGAACGTTAACTCCTAAGGTTGCTTTTAAGCTTTATTCTTGTTTGAAAAGAGAAGGAACCGCTATGTCCTTAATTGATGAATTTCTGAAAGAGAGAGGCTACAAGAATGAAACTGTATTTTTGCTTGATATGGAGAAAATGGGTATTGCTAAAAAGGGATTGGCAGAAAAGGCGTTTGCTAATTTCCCTAGTGACCCGCACCTTGGGACTGCTAATCAACCACAAGGACTGGATGATGATGAACGCATGTTTACACATTTTCAGCCTAGAATAGGAGTTGCTGCAAATGCTATTAGTGATTGTTCAAGTCTATTCAGATCGAAGAATCACAAGAGAGTTTATTTGAACCTAATGAAGAGAGGAGTCATGAACCCTCGGACTGTCAACTTTGATTTTCTTGATTCGGTGAAAGTGAGTCTGCGTGAGAAATTCGCTCTACTGAAATTGGAGCGATTTTGTTCTGAATCCACTGCTGCTTATTCTGAACTCACAGCATACTTTTACTCGAACCTATCTTTCTTGAATGCAAACAGTTTTTCTTTCACAGTGAAGGATAAAGAGTTTTTGGTTAATATGGACACATTGGCTGACATAATTGGGGTGGAAAGATCGAGTTTCCAACCAATTAGCATGTATGTTGCTCATGCTACTTTGTCATTGGTGAAAGATCGAGATGCTGAAGGCAAGATTTCCTATTCAAGGATGAATGCCTTTAACATCTTGCTGCACAAGATTGTAATCAGCCGCATTCGTCCAAAGGCAACATCCAAGACTGATGTCTCTTGATCTGAAGCAAAATTGATATATGCCATCAACTCTGGCTACAAATTCTCTCTGCCCCACACCATCTTGTTTCATATGTACAGATCAGTGGCAAAGGATAAGGGACAACTCCCCTATTCTACTTTTATCTCGCATCTGCTTAGACATTTTAATATTCACATCCCTGCACCATTATGTTTGACATCCATTTCTCCAATGGTGATTGGATTTAAAATGGTCACAAAAATGCGTCCGAAAGAACTGAACAAGGTGTTGGAGCGTTTGAAAGAAAAGTCTCCCTTGAAAGCAAAACAAGACTCTGCTGCGGCAAAGAGAAAAGGCAAGAAGCCCATGGCTGCTCCAGTGAAGAAAAAAAGAATTCTCATTTTGCAGGATGAAGAGGATGAGGATGAAATGACTCTTTCAGCCTTACGAAATTTGAGGAGTTTTGTTAGTTTTCAATAAGAGCCAGAAGAAAGAGCAAAAGAGAGAGAAGAGAAGGAGAAGAAAGATGAAGAACAGAGGAGGACAGAGGAAGAAGGAATAGAAGAGGAAGAAGAGGAAAGAAGAGAAGATGAAGAAGAAGCAAATGAAAGAGGACAAGAAGGAGAAGAAGAAAGAAACAAGGGTCAAGAAGACTCTTTTGAGCCAACTTTGGCTGTCTCTTTGTCTAGTGAATCTGAGGTGGGTAAAACTGGAACTGGTGACGCACATCACTCTAAAACTGAAGTCGATCAAGAAGAAATCTTACCTACTCCACCTGAAGGCATCAAAACAGGGGAAGCTGCTGGGCAAAAAGTTATTTCTTCTCCTATTCTTACTAGTGATATGAGTCGTTCTGCAGCGGATCCAGAGGATGTATATGCCTTTCATTATCCAGAAGTCTCCACTCACAGTCAAGGTGGACAATCTGCTGAAATTCCATCCTTTCTCAAAACCCCTGGAATTGACTCGGCTGGTCCTAGTGCTACAACAGAGCAAACAGTAGACTCTTCGAGACTGCTAGAGATCTTATTGGATGTAAGGAAGCAGCAGTATGCTATGGGATGTGAGATGCAGGATCTCAAGAATGCGTTCATGGCTACTTCAATGTCTATGCACGATCAGCTAAAAGCCCTGAAGAATCAAGTGCAGTCTACCGTGAAGGGTGAAGAGTATCGGTCACTGAAGGAAAGTTTTGCAAGGCTTGAAAAGACAATAAATTCCATGGGAGAGTTCGAGCTTGTTCGCCTTCCAAAACAGCCATGATTTTGACTTCATTTTCAAACATCTCTTTTATTTATTCTCCGTTTTTTGCTGTTGACAAAAAAGGGGAGAAGTGGTTGCAGATTTGAATTACTTTGTTTTTTATTGGTTTTGACTTTTGACTTTTGGACTTATCTTGTGTTTGGATGTAATTTGGACTGGTTGTTGATTTGATGCTATTTGATCTTTTGATGCTTGCAGTAACTTAAGCTATGTTAATAATTATGGTAAAGATAGTAGTTTTCACAAGACTAACACTTTTTCTGTGGTTGCAGAATCGCTATTATCCTTATTCTAATCTACTTATCTTTTATGAGATATCTTGCTTCGCTTAAGTGTTGCTTTGCATATCAAAAGTATCCAAATGTGCGGGAAAGTTTTGTCATCATCAAAAAGGGGGAGATTATTGGAGAAAACTTCCTTATTTGTTTTGAAGTTGACAAAACGTTTCAATCAGTCTAGTCTGAAGACTTGCAGACTCTATCATCAAAGTCTGAAGACCTCCAGACTCAAGATTTAAAGTCTGCCCTCATTGATAGTTCCAAACTGACGAAGAAAAGATTTATCTATTGAGAAAATCTTATCCAGATGCGAGTATATCTTTATGGAATTGATTTGTACAGTTGAAGAAGATCTCACGGTTGGAGTTAGTATCTCGTGATCAATTATTCCTATTAATTCAGATAATTTCATCTTTTGATTAGCGAAGTATACTTGGAAAGTTCTACTTATGGAAACCTAGATCCTGATTGTATGGGCGAGCAGAATTGGTGGGCTATCATCACATTCCTTAAATAACTTGAGATCTTTCTAATTGATTCTGTCCAACGGGTAGATTGGAAGAACTCCTTTGGAAGATGCCAACAGTTATGAAGGCATGGAGGAGTATATAAAGAAGGCGTTCAAGTTATTCGAGAGAGTGTGTGAGAGAAAAATTCCAAAGTCTGAAGCTCCCAGTTTTTCGTTATTTCAATTGTTGAGCTTAAGTTGTACTCAAAAGAGAGATTGAATACTTATGAGACCTTGAGGAAGTGTAGCAAAGTCTCTACACTGTGGAATCAAGGACGAGAGACTGCAAAATCTCTTTTTGTTCTTAGTGGAATCCAGCCAGTGGGCTGTTAGTGTGGGAGAGTGGACGTAGGCTTGGTCTAAGCCGAACTACTATAAACCTTGTGTTTTGATTCTCTTTCCCTAATCTCTTTACTTCAATTCATAACTCTATATAACTGTTTACAGTCTTTTACATCTTTAGTCTATTGTTATTAAACAACAAATAAATTTGTTAAGTTTAGCGAAAACTTCTTTGATCACCTATTCACCCCCTCTCTAGGTGCTCTTACTAGTCTTATCACTTCTTCCTTCTAAAAGCAACTACTGCTAGAAGATACAAAAGTTGTCGACTCTTTTTATTTATCAAATCACATGGGAATGTTTTTGTGAGGTAGAGAGGTCTTACATGACATGACGATTCTTGTTTGTTAGCCAAGGATGACTTGCCTGCTTCTTGCAAGAGTGCATCAATTAGAGTTGCTGTTCTTGTCGATCGATGCGTACGGTTGCAAGGTGACGAGGCAGGTCATCCTGCCTTATTTGACGTGCTCTTCGTGTTCATGTTAGACCTTCTCTTCTTCTTTGAGGCACCTACCTTTCTTGGGCTACAGGTGTATTGGAAGTTAACACAAGGTCTCTCAAAGTTGTGAATAGCGTATATAAACAAGAAACGCTGAAATGGAAAAGAGAAATGAAAATTAGATTTTGGCGGTTTTGCTATTTGAAGAAAGAACACTATTGCACCGGTTTCATTACCGAAACCATCTTTCAAGGAATACTTCCGCGCATGGCTACGTGTAGGTGATGAATACGTTGAGAATGTGTGGCTCAATGCACTTTCTATGAATTATGTAAATCGATAGTATTTCACCGAGGAGTCAGAGCATCCGATCACTCTCCGAGTGCTCTTTACTCTCCCATTTTAAATTAGAGTAGACAACCATTCATAATACCAGTTCTTGAGGTTCTCACCAAGATTGATACCTTGCTTTTACATAATATCAACGTTGGCCTAGGTTTCACTTCCTGTCATGTCTACGCTTTTTTAAAAATAATTCCATAGTAAGAAGGGACTTCCAACTTGGGCATGATCCAGATGTTGACAAATATACAAGAACCCTTATTGTATCTCGTGTAGTTTTCAAATAAGATTGTTAGAATAGCCTATTTATATAGAATGGTAAACGGGCCTAACTCCAATATATATGCTAGAATTGCTAAAGTTTTTGAAACTTATAATAATAGAAAATTGGGAAAATACCAAAATATTATTTGTTTTTAATTCAATGATAACTTACAAACTCATTTTAGCATCTTGCCCAAGATTTTCGCTATATGGATTTTGGTTAATTTTTAGTGTTTTGTACGAGGTAAGACTTCAGGATTTGGGGATGGATGTCTCTGGTAAGTAGATGCCACTTTCATGAATAGGGATAGAAGGCTAATTTACGTAAAAAAAAAAAAAAAAAAAAAAAAACTCCACTAAAGGTAAGACTGACGTATGTATTTAGTATTTTCATAAGTGGTTTATCAGGTGAAATGTTTGACTCCTTACCCAGAATCTTCATTCATTAATTGGTCTCTCCAAGTGTTGAGTAATTCCTTGGGAAAAGCTTGGACAGTCAAAATCCCCACAAATGGCAGAAATTCATACTTTTTTACTAGGGTTAATACCTTGAAAAACCCTAAACTGGTAGACCTGTGACAAAGTTACCCCAAACTATTTTTTTAACCATCAAAACCCCAAACCGGTATACCTTTGACAAATTTACCCTCTGTTAGTTTTCGTTAAATTTTATTGTCAAATTATTAAGTTAAATGATACATGACAGTTGACCGGTATACCAATTTGGGATTTTACACTCCGTTTGTCATAGTTTACAATTTTTTTGATCTTTTATAGTATTAATCCAATTTAGCGGAAAGTATATTTGTCACAAATTTACTAGTTTTGGGTTTTTTGCGGTCGAATAAATTAGTTTGGGGTAAATTTATACCAGTTTAGGGTTTTTTATGGTTAGTCAAAGTCAATTTGTCACAGGTGTACCAGTTTGAGGTTTTTCATGGTCAAAAAAATAGTTTTGGGTAATTTGTCACGAGTGTACTAGTTTGGGGTTTTTCAAGGTATTAACCCTTTTTACTAATCATAATCAAGAAATGTTACCTTCGGAAGCGAGCAGTGAAAGCCTGATATCTTCACCTTGAGCCGAAGTCCTAATCCATCAATATATTTAGTTAGACTTGCTTGCACTCAAAAATTTCAGCCAATAAGTTATAAGTGAATGTGGGTCTAATTAGATATTTTGATTTGCTTAAACTTGAGCTATTACTTGGCGATCTCCTCTAATATAAGTATCAAACTTTATTGACACCTAAATTTTGACTATTTTACTTACTTGTTCGTCTTATAAAAATATCAAAATTACATTAAGTATTTCATAACATTGCATTTAGGTAACAATAACTTTTAGGACCAAACTTATCTTTAAAAAATAATTCTAAAAAAATAGAAAATAGAAAACAGAGAATAGAAAAAAATAATTCAGTTGTGGAGGGAGATTTTGAAAGATTTTAGATTTTGAATAATGGAGTCTTTTTCCTGTTGAGTGTATCCCCTCTATTTGGAGGATGATCGTCGGCGATTAAGTGAATTATCTTGGAAAATCTTCATAAAAGATTTTAGATTTTAAATAATGGAGCCTTTTTCTTGTTGACCATATCCCCTCTTTTCAAAAGATGATTGTTAGCGGTTGAGTATATATATGCAATTATCTTAGAAAATCTTCACTTGCAAAATAAACTTTTTTTTTCTCAATAAATAGAGAGTGCAAAGCTTAGTGTCAAGGGGGGAAAGGGGCAAGAGTTCTTGAGGTTCCATTTAAGGGTTGAAAGAGAAAAAGTTGATAGAAATTGGCAAAGTGCTCATGAGTGACATGGAGGGAGGAAAGAGAGAAGGGTGAGAAAAATTATAGGGGAAAGTTTCTTGAGTGAGTACTCGTGAGAGAGAAAAGTCATGGAGAAATTTTCTTTTCTTCTATGACTTGCTGTCAGTAGCCATCACACTCTATGATTGTCATCGCGTCTGTGTTACAATCGCACGCTATTCCGAAATCGTTTCCCACATGGTGGGATACTAGCGCTCGACGTCCCTTGTTGCTATTCGGTTTCAGTCCTCCAGCGAACTCCTACACCATCAACATTACGACGAACAAGACATCCCTTTCGGAATCCCGGCGATGAAGTTTGCTGCTCCTTGTAATGATCCAATCCCATTGATGCCAGTAGTTTTCCTCCAAGACACTTGCTGCTTCTCGACGAGTTCTTAGTCAAGCATTACTATCTTTCATCAAAATATGTCCAGCAAGTCCAGTATTGAGGGTCAAGTCCAGGAGACATTCCAGTAGCAATCGCATCCCAAATGAAGCCTCCAACACGTTTCAGCCAACATCCAGTCGACATGGTGTGTTGATTCTTTTATGTGTAGGTTCTTGGTGCATTGGCTAGACCCCAAGGCGGTGTAATCATTGCTAGATTACCAACTTTCGATCACCGAGTACTCATCAAGCATCAGTGAAGGCTTTGACGTACACCCCATTCGTCGATTTGCAAGCTTCGCTGCTGCCCTCGTAAAAGCTGTGACCTGAATTAGGTAATCTCCTTAAACTAAATTCGGTTCAAGTATTCGGTTTCCTAGTTTGTGATATATATATCAATTCTGACTTAATTTGCTTTGATACATTTGACATTATCCTATTAGGAAGCTTGTCGCATTAAATCATAATAATCAAGAACATTGAACCACGAGACGTCAGATCAGATTTTTGATTATTTTGATTTTTCGTGGAAAATTTATGGTTTGTGATGCGTAATTGATTCACGTTAAGATAATATATCATTAAATTGTCCTGGTGAATTATCAATAGGACATATGTTTCAATGCGTCATTTGATATTTAATCATTACATACACATCGCACATCATGCATCGTATGCCATATCTAGAACTTAGGTCCATAAATATTTAATGTTTAAAGCAACGCATGTTGATTTTTAAAATTTGTATGGAATTAGAATAATTTTCCTTTAATAAAACAAAAAAAAATGAAAAAAAAATAGTTATTTAGGACATATAGATTTCATAATATGCATGCCATATATTGCGTATTAGTTAATGAGTCACACATTTTAGGTTCAATGTCTTAGTATTCCCCTCATGGAATCTGACCGTAATTAATAATCAAGTTTTCATACATCATTCGATATAGTTAAAAAAAATTTGCATTGCATCATCAAGTCACTTTCTTTTCAATAAAAATTATTAAGTCATGTTAGTTTTTATCTATTTAGAAGGAAAACACAAAGGTCATTAGCTTGGTTAATTGATAGGGTTAATTCATAATTAATCATATTTCATGTCATTGTTATTTCATGTAGGTTGCATATTAAAATGAAATAAAAAATTATCTTAATTGCGTTATTTTAAAGAGAAAAATCATAAAAAGAACACGCATGCACATAAAATTACCACGTCATTCATTATGTAGCACATGCATATTTAGGATCATGTAAATCAGATTACACATATGTTATGATGGTTCAAGTAATGTCATTAGAGCAAAAATCACTCATACTAAATTTAGATTAAGGTTGCACATAATTAACATTAAAAAAAATCAGGTGTCATATCATTTAGAAATCATGTTTAGGGCATGCATTTTTAATCAACATTCTGTCAGAACAAACCTTAATAAAGTTGTAGTTTGTTATGCTTAAGGTTAGTTATAATTTTTTTTTACAATTTATCAATTGGGTTTATTGAAAATTATTTTGTTGATTGTGCACCCGCATGAACACCATTTGCATGTTAGTAGCTTAGGTTAAAATTAATCAAGACTACTTGCAAAAATATTTTTAAAATTAAAATAAAAATGTACCGAAAGGGTGTTAAATTAATCTAGCATAATCATGTCTCTAGACCTGTTGAATCTCTGGTTCGCAAAAGTAAAATATTATCCCATACTTTACTTAGGTTTCTAATCCACCTTAATTGATTAGTGGCGGCTCCAAATTGAGTAAAATTGCATGTTAAATGGATTAATTTTTTAGTGTCAAGTTGCGATTGGCAAGACTTGGGAGGGTTCGCGCTAAGTCTTCAGACTTAGTAATCCATTAGCTTTCCCTTGGGTAATTCACCTTTGGGAAGGTCGCAACAGACTTCTTCAGTGCGGTCCCAACAAATAGTGTCAGAACCAATGGTAAATTGATAATTCTCAATCTATTACGATGTTTGGTAAATATCTAAAAAGGAAAAATTCCTTTAACCAGCGCAATTTCCAAGCAATGGATGTTATGTGCATCAACATGGTCCTAATGGCAACCTTCATTGTTTGGTCTAGAGAAAGTGATTAGGGATGAAGGTGGGAGTTGATTTAAGTTGAGATATGTTGATGAAGAAGGACACCTGAATTTTGGGTGAGTAAACCTAATACTGAGCCCATACATGAGGGGGCTATTGTTGAGGTGCACATGTGAGTTGTTTTAAGTCCCACATCGAAGAGTTGATGTGTATGAAACAGTTAATATACCTTAGTCGGCCCATTACTCATTAGTTCAAGCTTTTAAGTGAATTGAGTTTAACTAAATATGCTGACACGCTCAGAATTGAATTTCCTCTTAGCAATCTCCCTAGTGAAGGTATAAGCAATGGTTGGTCCTTCCCAAAGAATGATTCATCAATCCCAATCTCATTTCTCTTTCCTTTCGCTTGAACGAGCCATCTCATTATCGTTTATCCTCAATGTGAGGGAATTGTTACAAAATCACACGTCGATTCCAGGAAAATAATGCTCGCAAACAATTCACCAAACGGAATATAATAATAAAAGAACATAATCAAAAGAACATGCCAAAAAAAATTTGTTAACAAAGTTCACCCAAACCTAGGCTACCTCTCCGTGCAAAGGCACTCTGCGAATCCACTAGACTTCGAAAAAATTGGAATACGATGATGATCTTCTTTCAAGATCAGGATACAAAGAGATTGAGAACCCTCATAAAGAAAAAAAGTCACTTTTTTTCTTTCTCTCTTTTTCTTGTCTCTCTATTTTCTTTTTCAGCGTCTTGACGGCTAGCGTTTTACCATCACTAATATAAAGGTATCACTTTTAACCTTAAAGCAAATCTGATATAAAAGACAAAAAAAACCCCTAAAAATATTTGGCTTGATCTATAACAATCTCCCACTTGAAGACAAATATACCCAAGCACCAAGCAACTTTGCATCCATCTTCTTAAAAAAAACTAGTACTTGAAAAACTTGTGCCTCTATGATACTCCTCATCAATCAACATGAAGTAATACCAATGGTAGTAGTACAAAAAATATACTTCTCTCTGTCTACTACCTTGGTCAACATGTCAGCCGAATTCTTCGAGCCATCAATCTTCTGTAACTTTAATTCATTATCTTTCAATACTGACCTGATAAAGTGATAACGCTTCTTGATATATCTAGTTCTTGAGTGATAAGCTGCATTCTTTGCTAAGTGTACTGCACTTTGACCATCACTCCATAGTGTACCGATTGGCTGTTTTAGATGTAACTCATCCATGTAATCTTGTAACCACATGATTTCCTTGGAGGCTTTTGTAATCGCCACGTATTTTGCCTCTGTCGTCGATAAAGCCACTACTTTTTGTAGTTGAGAGACTAACTCACTGTTGTACCTGCAACTATAAAGACATATCCAGTGGTACTCTTACCACTATCTCGATCACCCGAATGATCCGCATCTACATAACCCTGCAACTCTAGAAATGTACTACCATAACAAAGTGAGCAATTGGAAGTGCCTATTATATATCTCAATATCCATTTCACTGCATTCCAATGCTCTTTGCCTAGGTTCTGCATATATCGACTCACAACTCCCACTGCCTGTACAATGTCTGGTCTCGTGTTCACCATGGCATACATCAAACTCCCCACTACTGATGCATATGGAACTACCGCCATCTCATCTTTCAAAGCCTGAGTGATTGGACACACACCCTTGGAAAGTTTGAAGTGACTCGCTAGAGGAGTTGCAACTGATTTTGCCTTGTCCATATTAAATCTCTTTAACACCTTATTCACATAGTCTTCCTGTGACAGCCATAATTTCTTATTTTTCCTGTCCTTGATGATTTTCATGCCTAAAATATTCTTGGCCTCTCCCAAGTCTTTCATAGCAAACTGTGATGATAACATCTTTTTCACTTCTATGATTCTCTTCATATTGGAACTAACCACCAGCATGTCATCCTTATATAAAGAGGGATACACAATGTCACCATCATCATACTTGCGAAAATAAACATAGTGATCAAACTCACAGTGTGCAAATCCTTTTTTCTTTCATGAAACCATCAAATATTAAGTACCATTGTTGCGGAGCTTATTTCAAGCCATACAAGCTTTTCTTCAAGCAACATCCCATGTGCTCCTTACCTTTAACTTTAAAACCCTTAGGTTGTGCCATGTATAATTCTTCATCTAAGTCACCACGTAAATGTTGTTTTTACGTCTAACTGCTCAAGATGAAGATCATCCACTGCAACTATACTCAGTAGAACTCTAATTGATGTCATTTTCACTACAGGTTAAAATATCTCGGAGTAGTCGATCCCTTCTTTTTTAGAAAAGCCCTTGACTAGAAGTCTCGCATTGTATCTAATACTACCATCTACTTCATTCTTAATCATGTACACCCACTTGTTTAATAAAGTTTTTTTACCTATTGGCAACTTGGTCAACTCCTAAGTTTTGTGCTGAAGTAACGAACTCATCTCGTCTTTCATAACACACTCCCACTGCAAGTGAGATGTGTCTACCTTTGCCTCATCGTAAGTCTCCGATTCCCCTAAATCTGTATATAGAACATGGCTTAGAACAATATTAGCTTATGGATCAAAAATGACATTTGGCTTTCTCACACGTGTAGACCTCCTCAATACAGGTACTTCAGGGTCGTTAGTTTGCTCCGAATCACTGCGCTCCTCTTGAACTACCTCCTCACGGATAATTGGCTCATCTTGAACTTCTCTATCAAGTGCACTTTGATCTACTAGAAACATCTTCACGGACATTGTGTCTAATTCAACATATTATGGTTCTACTACCTTCCCATGCTATGTCTGACGATCCTTGTACATCTTGTCTTCATGGAATACCACATTCCGACTGCGGATGACTTTGTTATTCTCATAATCCCAAAGCCTATAGCCATAGTCATCACCATCATGCCCAACAAAGACGCACTTCTAGGACTTAGCATCAAGCTTTTTCATATCCTCCTTGTCAATCAAAACATATGCAATACAACCAAACACCTTTAGATATGAATAATTAATCTTTTCACCTGACCACCATTCTTGTGGTATTTCTCCATCCAACAGACTAGATGGGCTTCTGTTGATAAGATAAATAGTTGCATCAACTATGGTAGCCTATAAGTGTAACGGGAGACCCGCGTGAGCCTCATGCATCTCGCACGTTCTAGAATAGTCATGTTCATCCTTTTAGCTACACCGTTCTCTTGAGAAGTTCTAGGAATAGTCTTTAACCAGTGTATGCCTTCCCGACTCAAATATTCTGCAAATTCCTTACTCGTGTATTCACCACCATTATCAAACTTCAGAGCTTTAATCTGATAACCTGTCTCTTTTTCTACCATGGTCTTCCACATTATGAACATCTCGAATACTTCTGATTTTTCTCTAAGAGCATAGACCCAAGTCTTCCTTGTCGCATCATCAATGAATGTGACAAAATATCTCTTACCGCCATAAGAGAGTTCCTGAATAGGTCCCCATACATCAATATGAACCAACTCTAGCTTTTGGCTTTTATTTTGTCGCTCATTCAATTGAAAACTAACAATATTTTATTTTCTATAAATGCAACTCTCACAAAAACCTAACTCAACTTTTTGCAAACCTGGAAGTAATCTCTTCGAGTGTAACTGCTTTATACCTTTTTCACCAGATGTCCCAAACGATAATGCCAAAGAGCAGACAAATTACCTGTAGCCATTGTAGTTGCAACCATATCACTAATTTTTTTCTCCTTGGAAAAGGTAAAGTGTACCCGTACGCTTTCCCTTTACTACTACTCTTGCCCCTAAGGTTATCTTCCACTCTCTGTATCCAAAGGTTGTTACCAAACATTCTTGGTCAAGTTTACTAGTTGAAACTAGATTTTTCTTTAATTCCAGAATATGTCTAGTTTCATGCAAAACTAGACGTCCTCCACCTGACATGTTCACAGTCACAGTTCCTTTTCCAACAATCGAGGAGCTAATGTGGTTAGCGATGAAGCTTTGCTAGATAATTTGTGTTTGTCTGCAGGGTTTGACTTGACAACAGATAAATGATTTATTGATTCTGGTGCTTCTTTTTGTAGGCTTCACACTGAAACCTCTGGTGTCCGCTTTTGTGACAAAACCAACACTCATCTTTTGCAACCTGTATCTTTCCCCTTGATTGTGATCTGTCACGCCCGCTGAATTTTCCTCTACTTTTACTTCTTTCACGGTTCTCCACTGCGAGTGCCGTTGAAGATGTAGATGCCAAAAAATTATCTCCACCTGAGACTTTCCTTCACATCTCTTCATCCATGATACTACTCGCAACATCATCAAGAGTTAAATCATCCTTCATGGTGCTTAAAATTCCCTACACTACGGTATTGTAGCTTTCTGGAAGAGAAAATAAAAATAATAAAGCTTGAAGTTTCATATCTAAATTTATGCCTGCGGATTCCAATTGACTCGTGACCTGCTTGAAACTATTAATATACTCTACCACAAAACCTCTATCAGATAACTTCTTATTAACCAGTTTCTTCAGCAAAAATACCTGATTTGATGTGGACGGCTTTTCATAAATATTCGTTAGAATATCCATGGCTTCTTTTGCAGTTTTTGCTTTCGCGATGTGGTACCCTGTCTTTTTTGTCAACCCTAGACGAATCGCACCTAATGCCTTTCGATCAAGAATTTTCCATCTGGCTTTTGCTGCCGGATCCACTTCCGCCATCTCGTGTTTCCAACCCTCAAGTGGTGCATAGAGATCTTTTTTATAAAGATAATCCTCGATTTGTAGTTTCCACTATCCGAAATCCTGCCCATCAAACTTATCGATTCTGATTTTATCTTCTACCATACTGTTTGCTTTCAATCAAACATCACCGAAAAACCCTCGATGTTCTCGATTAGCCAACCCAAGCTCTGATACCAGTTGTTAAGAAATCGCATGTCGATTCTAGGAAAATAATGCTCGCAAACAATTCACCAAATGGAATATAATAATAAAAGAACAGAATCAAAAGAACATGCCAGAAAATTTGTTAACGAAGTTCACCCAAACTTGGGTTACGTCTCCGTGCAGAGGCACTCTGCGAATCCACTAGACTTTGAAAAAGTTGGAATACAATGATGATATTCTCTCAAGATCGGGATACAAAGAGATTGAGAACTCTCATAAAGAAAAAAAAAAAAAACTCACTTTTTTTTTCTTTCTCTCTTTTTCTTGTCTCTCTATTTTCTTTTTCAGCATCTTGATAGCGTCTTACTATTGCTAATATAAAGGTATCACTTTTAACCTAAAAGCAAATCTTATGGAAAAGACAAAAAAAACCCATAAAAATATTTGGTTTCATCTATAACAGGAACTTGCGAATTGAGTAAGACCCCCACCCCCCCCACAACCCCCACCCGAAAATGTTCATCAAACTGGGCAAGGGTTGAATCACGGAACAAGTTGAGTAGAGTATTCTATTTTGTGTTGCATACAAAATCCATTTTTGGTGTAAAATTTGTCAACCAAGCCGCATTTCTTAAAACATTCATTATGAGCCTTCCTAGGCAAAAAATTTGAGTCAATTAGACGTGTGAGAAAAAGATTGTGCATATTCAAATTTATATTAATCCAATGGCAACTTTAGAAACCTTAATACAAGGTTTATATATTTTTATAGAAAATATCACATGATATCATCTCCCACTTGTATTTTCTTGATTAGCATATGCTCAAAGATATCGAAATATTGTAGAATTGCTTATATACCTGAGATTATTACCATATATTCTTCAAGTGATAATGATAATCAAGAAATTTTTTTCATGTGTAAAGTTCAACTAGTTAATATTTGGTATAATGATGCACGTTATGTGCCCAATGACCCAATACAAAACAACTAGTATCTCTTGCACACTCAAATAAGATTCAGTAATAAGTGCACTGATAGTCCTAAAACTTATCATGAAAGTATAGTGGAGTCATAAAACTCTCAAAAAGTATAATCAAGTTCGAAAACTTAGTAAAAGGTGCAATCGACTCCTAAAACTTATAAAAAATGCAATTAAGTCTTAAAGTTTTCAAAAAGTGCAATTAACAAAAGGACTTGATTGGACCAATTTAATAAGTTTTAGACTTAATTGCACTTTTTGAAAGTTTTAGGACTCAATTACACTTTCGTAATAAGTTTTAGAACTTCCAATGCATTTATCCCTAAAATTTTAATCCTTTTATTCTGTTCTCTCTTATCTTTTGTGGTATCGTAGGTATGATGAGTAACAGATTCTGATTCTTACATTGGATAAATTGTACATATTCATCTCCAATTTTTCTTCTTCTTTTTTTTGACAAATATTTATCTCCAATTCACCCTATACCTTTTCAAGGTCCCCAAACATGCAATGCAAGTGAGCCTTTACTAGTTTTCCTTTCATTTCTCCAGTAAGATTGAAGATGAAATTTAGATTGAAAAAAAAAAAAAGATATGATTATCAAAGAATGTCACTGCTTATCCAACTTAAGGTGGATCGTATGCCCTTTATGCATATTGCTTAATCAAGTTGGGGGATCCAACATCCTTTGAATTTTAAGCGATCTATTCGTCATGGCCTAAAATGAAAGTACTATAGCAATCAACTATTCAAGCGATCTATGTTTTGTCAACTCTAAAATCAATTCTTAAATGCTCTCTACTACTTCAAAGTATTATCAGTCAACATAATAACCTCAAGACAATTTTGTCAAGCACCATCAAGTTCTTTCTTGTTTTCCAACACTCAATACAAATCTTGAGATATCCACAAAATTTGATATCGTAACATCTACTAAAGCATAAGTCTAATTCCTCAAATTGTCATTAGCCATTGATTAGTCCTCCAAGATTCCCTTATAGTCGAAGATCATCAATTCATCCGCTTAAAATTTGTGTAAGTCAACTCTCATGTAATCTATAAAAATCGTCAACTATATTTCATGGTTTTACAAACTCCTCAGATAGAGGTCATCAAAAACATCATTTAAATATTATACTTTCTAGGACTACTGAATCATTTGCTCTTCATGCACGTAAAATAAATCTATAAGATTTATATATCAAAATAGATTTTGTGGGTACATCCAATATTAACAATAAGATAGAGATCCGCTCCCTCATATTCCTTAGTGCTCTTTAAGAATAGCGAGGAAGAATATCAGATTTTGCTATTCATTCTTCTACGCGGGTAAGTAGTATCTCGTGTACTCACACCAGACAATTAACCGGTTCAACTATGGCACTTGCAATTCAAAGAAGCTATATTCAGTCGAAATTCACCGAAAAAGTACTTTTAGAAAGGGTTCTAAAAATTCATCACGTATCCATCTGTACTTCATCTGCAAATGGCAAGGATAAATCGATCTAATCAATCATTGATGTAAAGATCGTACTGTTCAGGCGACGGTCATGGAAACAAATCTATTCATTGGGCAACGAACCAGCTAAAAGCCTATCGTGATATGGTTTTCGATTGCCCTTCTCTCAGCCACAGTCATGGGTTCCAACTTACTCTAAACATTCACATCTCTTTTGCTGCTACCATGACAGAACTAAAGCCTCTTTGCTTTGACAACCATTTCTGCACCAGTGCTTTTCAATCGGAGAAAATGGAGGTCCAATTCAGTATTGATGCACACTCTCAAATCACGACCCTGAACTAGCCCACTTCAAGCATCTCTCTCTTTCTTAAGCTATATACACATGTCTGGCAACTAGAATTCAAAATCTTACCCGAAATGAGAATTTCGGAAGGAAACGAGAGTCAAAACTGGAGAAAGCATCGAATTCTTTTCCTTTCGGTGATATTCTCAATCTGATTGAGATCTTATTATCGGTCCACGCCATGTAATTTAAATGGTCCCCATCGAGGTATTTTTGGGAGGGACTGTAAAAAACAAATGGAATATCAATTTCAAAGAAAAGGTGCAGATTGAAGCCAAGTGAACAAAGTCAATAGCACCCAAGGATTATTAAAAAAAAAAAAAAAAAAAAAAAAAAACAAAGAAACAAAGAAAGAACCCTATGTTTGGCGGCAGAGTCATTGACTCTTTCTCCGGAGGGCATCCTTCACAAGTTGATGTCTTCCATGGCATCGAGATCCGTACGTTCACACAAAAAGAAAACAAAGAATCGAAGGATCAAGAGGACTGATTAGTCTGCTTGCCAAGAATTCTCTGACTAAAAGAAGGAAGCATAAAATAAAATTCAACTCAACGCTTGTCAAGAATCCAAATTCAAAACAAGAGCCTTTGGTATCAGATATTGTGCTGCTTCTGATAAAGAAAGGTCAGAATCATTCCAAGTGGAGGTATCGTGAGGATCTGGAACAGAGACGCCCATAAACCCATTCTTGAGGATAAGAGTTGTGCGTATAGGAAATTAAATTATCTCTGAATTCAAGCTAAAACCTACATGGCTAGCTTGGCCATCTGGACCCAAATAGTACCATTATTTTGCAAGATTTGTCAATTATGTCTTTTTTCACGACTCATATCTGGCATCGGCTCATTCAAGCGGTTCTGGCAAAGAAGTAAATACTTGGTGCAAAGTCTGGTCATAAAGGACCTCATTTAATTATTTTATTCAGGATTTTATGCCAAGAAATAATATGATATAGTTCATTACCAAGCTGGTTTTTGGTCCATGAAATGCATTGCAATTTGAAAATTGCACAAGGCTCACTTTTTTGTGAAATGCAACTAAAGCCCAGGAATATTGATTTCAACCCCGGTTGTAATACCAGATTGAGAACCATACATCAGTATCTTCTCCTAGGTTTTCGGCAGGCATTTTTGCTCAGTTCAGTGAACATTGCGCAGGCATTTTTGCTCAGTTCAGTGAACATTGCATACTTGTAAGCCTCGCACTTATAAAAAGAATATATCCTAATATGGGGAGCTTAATCACCTATGAGTGCTAAGAATTATTACATGCTTATGGAAAAAAGGACGCATTAAAATGGGAAAATTTAGATGGCGCAAATTGACTTATGGAATTCTTTCTAAAGTAAAGGTGGGCTTTGGAATCTGATCCCATTTTCAGTTCCATACCCTATAAATGCAGACATAAATGCAAGGGAAAAATTGAAGCATTGGACTTGAGTAGGAGAAGAAGAGAGACTGACATGAAGACAAGAGTCTCATTTGGTAGCCAAGGATGACTTGCCTGCTCTGAACTTGATGTATTCGACCTGAACGTAAGTGTTTGAGTAGTTCTTGTTGGTTTCAGGCAGTCTCCTTGGCTAATCAGAAAGTCTCTTATCTTTTATGTTAGGCTTCTTCTTTCTTTTAAAAGCAACTAATAGAAGATAAGAATTTGTCAGTTCTTTTTATTCATCACATCTCACATTGATAGGCATTGGAATGTTTTTGTGAGGAAGAGAAGCCTTACACGACATGATGAGTCTTGTTTGTTAGCCAAGGATGACTTGCCTTCTTCTTGCAAGAGTGTTTCAATTAGGGTCGACGTTCTTGTTGATCGATGCTTATGATTGCAAGGTGACAAGACAGGTCATCCTGGCTTATCTAACATGCTCTTCATTTTCATGTTAGGCCTTCTCTTATTCTTTGAAGGCACCTACGTTTCTTGGGCCACAGGGGCGTGGGAAGTCAGCACAAGAAGGTCTATCAAAGTTGTGGATCGCTTATGTTAACGTGAAATGTTGAAAAGGAAAGGAAAATTGAAAATTAGTTTTGGAGGTTTTGCTATTTGGAGAAAGAACACTATTGTGCAGGTTTCATTATCGAAGCCATCTTTCGAGGGATACCTCAGCGCATGGCTAGGTGCAGGTGATGAATCCATTGAGAAGGTGTAGTTATATGCACTTTCCATGATACATGCAAATCGACAGTATTTCCGAGTGCTGTATACTCTCCCAGTTTGGATTTTGCAAGCACACACTATACAACTATTCATGATACCAGTTCCTGAAGTTCTCACAATGATCGATACCTTGCTTTTACATCAAGTCAGCATTGGCCTAAGTTTCACTTCCTATCATGTTTATGCCTTCTTTTAACAATTCCATAATAAAAAGAATCGCTCGACTTGGGCATGATCTAAATGTTGACAAATATATAAGAACCTTGATCGTATCACTTGTAGTTTTTAAATTAGATGGTTTAGAATAACTCACTCTGGTATATATGCCAAACTTGCTAAATTTTTTTATACTTCCAATAATGGGAAATCGGGAAAATACCAAAATATACTTCACTTTTAACCAAACAATCACTTACAAACTCATTTAGCATCTTGCTCAAGATTTATGTGGTGTGGTTTTTGGTTGTTTTGTATGGGTGAGGGAATTATGGATTTGGGAAGGGATATTTTTGGAAAGAAAACACCGTTTCCTAAATAGGGGTATAAGGATAATTAACATGAAAGTGCAAAGTACTCTCACTAAAGGCAAAACTCATGTATGTATTTAGCATTTTCATAAGAAGAGGAATATGAGTGGTTAATAGGTGAAATTTGAGTAACGATTTTGGCATTCCCATTAGAAAATTTGAAGAAAGAAAAAATGACACTTACATAAATGAAATGCTTGCTTACTTACCCAGACTCTGCATTCATTAATTGGTCTCTCTAAATCCTGAATAATTCTTTGAGAAAAGCTTGGACAGTTGAAGTCCCCACACGTAGCAGGAATTCAATCGTTCTTACTAATCATGAGAAATGCTACATACATATAAGTGATGGCTGGTCCTTTCCAAAGAATCGCTCATCAATCCTAATCTCATCGTTCTCTCCTCTCGATCATTGCCATGCGCACTGGATCATGGGGGTGATCCTAGCCGGATTGACCTAATGAGCTATTGATGAGATCCACATGAATCGGATCAATTGATAGTGTGAACAAGAATTTTCTTATGAGATATTGGTCGATAACTTTCATGGAAAGGCATTTGAAGTTAAAACTCCAGAAATAAAACATACGGATAGCGACAATGTCGTTATGTCCATGCAGGGAACAAATGCTCAATTAACTCGAAGAACATGTTCTAGAGTGACACGCTACACCAATTAGGAGAGACATTCATGATATTATCAGGTTGATGTAGTCAAAGTTTCTAGAGATGGAACGTTTAGGTAAATAAATTCAATTTGAGTTCAACTTCAAAATTATCTAAATTCTAGCTGTAACATTACTTGAAGCTTAAAGGATTTTGTGATTTAGATCACAGAATTCATACCCTTTCTTAATCATTGTTGATGTATAAATATCCATTTAAATGATAGTTTAACACAATCTTTTTGGGTGATTTTTTGCCGGATGGATCTACTGTTAAAAAAAAAAAAGAATGTTTCCAATACCAGTAAATGTTGTTAACATAAATTTAGGGAGACAAATAAGAAGTGTGAAATTGAACTTAAGACCTCCTGTTCTAACACCGTATGAGATTTTATGAAATTTCTATCAACTGTTCTAAAAACTTAATCTGTTAACAGTTGATGAGTGTCAAAAAAAAATATTGGTAAAAAAAATTATCGTCATTTCATTATTAAATCATTTAGAGTGTAAAAATAGGATTTCACGTTTTGGTTATTGGTCAATGTAGACTTAACTCAGCCCTAGTTGCTTCCTCATTATCATTTTGAAAATATCCAGAAAAGACGTGTTTTGAGGGCCGTGACATGAGAGCAGCTTGGGCCTCACCTAGCACATCAGCTCCATGTTAGTTGTTCACGTTCTTTGCAATAACAGCAATGAGAACTTTCAAATGGATGTGTATCATAATTTGTTCTTTGATTTTTCCCTTGTTCGATTTGATTTTTATGTCACTTGTTTAGATTGTTTATTTACTTCATAGGGTTGAGTTGCTGATCAGTCTGGCATATTAGCCGATGATCATATTTGATTGAAGCATTTATCATCTTTGTGAGGGAACTTGTGAATTGATCATGAGTAAGACCCCTCCCAAAATGCTCAGAAATGAGTTGAAGTTGAGTATACTAATTTGTGTTGTTTACAAAATCCGTTGTTGGTAAAATTGGTCAACCAAGGCCAAGCCACATTTTCGAATATATCTGTCCTGGGCTTTCCTGGGCAAAAAATTGAATCCAATGGCAACTTTAGAAACCTTGATACAAGTTCATATGTTTTCAAAAATAATATCATGTGATATCATCTCCCACATATATTTTCTCAATTAGCCTAGTCTAGTGGTGAGTATGGATCCCAAATAGAACCGAAAATCAGTCCAGTTCCCAAATTCTGGACTCCTTGGTAAGAACCAAACCAAATCAAATCGGACCAATGCCCAAATAAGAACCAAGCTGAATCAAATCAGACTAGGAAATATGAAACTGAAGACCAAACCAAGAACCAAATGGTTGGACCGAACCAAGTTAACCCTAAAATTGATTTTATTTATGGATCTTTTCACCCATTTCCATAATAGTAATATCAAACTTTCAAGAATTTGAGACATCAATTCATTGCTACTGTTATTCAATATGTAATTCCATTACTAGAATTAATTTTAAACTTGCTCTAGTGCGGATGGAGATACGTACCCATTAGAATCCACCTGCAACATACACGCATGACATATTTAATTTTAAATTTTCTGTTCTATTCTCTCGTTTATCTTTCTAAGTATCATACATATGACGATAAATATATTCTGATTCTTACATTGGACTAAATGTATACGTTCCTCTCCAATTTTCCCAGATGCCTTTTTCAAAGTATCAACACAAGCAATGCAAGTGAGCCTCTACTAGTTTTCCTTCCACATCTACAGAAGACGGAAAATTTTGGTTGTTTGACAAAATTTAATGATTCCAAATCGGATAATGGATCTCCCATATCAAGTACATGGAGAATTTATAGCTTCTCTTGAATGAAACGACATCCAACGCAATGATTTCCGTGAAGAACAAAGCTGACTGAATTTGATTTTGGTGTATAGATGATCAGAAAGATTTCAGATGAACAGAACATAAGTTTGATAATCTAATTTGGACTTAACCCTCTAATCTTTAAACGTCATCAAATCTATCTCGATTCTTGAAGACTCGCAAAATAGGAAAAACATGGAGGTTTTGGTACGTTAACCTAGTACTAGCCCTCTAGTTAAACACTCCCACGCCGAAAATGTCTTCTAACACTTGAGCCATAAAGATGGAAGATGCAACAAGTGCAATACATGTCTTGCACTGTGGAGTTCGCCAAAACAACCTTAATTTGGCTGTAAAAATAAAAGACTAAGGAAGCCCAGGTTTATTGCTACAACTAATCACTTGAGCTTTTTCAACACCTACTCAACAAATGGCATTAATCTTGCACCACCCACCAGAAGATGTCAATAAACATTTTGCAGCTCATAAAGTACAACGCCCAAAAGCTCAAGAGAAAACCCAGAATCAGAATGGCCATGTACTACATTTTACTCTAAAATGATGGCAAAATCAACAGCAAATTACCACTTGGGTAAAATTCTTTCAAAGCCAACATATACAGTGCTGTTTCCCCCTCTTATTAGTAAGAAAAAAGGGACAGTGTGCTTCCACCATAAGCTGTACACGGACCATCAAAGTATACACTTTCCAGGACCCATCTTTTATCTCAATGATAGCTGGCGAACCGATTCCCTGAGAGGTTGTAAAGGAGGGCAAAGACCAATAAAATAGGACATAAAACAACAAAACAGGCCAGAGTGGTTAAATTACCTAATTAGGGATACTAATTCCCTCTTCTCAACTCATATGCCCGTTGCCAAGTCTCTCGTAGAACAAGATGTAACCATGATCTGTATTACTCGAATATTCCTGTGCCGATCCAAAGAATGTCTGCACTGCGGACTCGTCAATCATCTCTACATTTTCATCATCAAAAAATAACCAGTGGTTGTGGCTCTTCACCAGGCTAACATAGTGGCCATGGTTTGGCCCACTTCCAACATGGACAACCACAGCAAACAAGGAATATTCAGAATCTGCATCTTCTACAGTGTTACTTAGCTTCAGCTCCAGTGGAAACACAACACGATAAGATAACTTCTTGTACCGACCGAGCTGCTCAATGTACTTAAACCTCTTCAGATGGATGACAAGGATTTGAGGTGGCTTTTTTATCTTCATCCTCTTCTGAGCTTCTTGCAAGCTGCAAGCAATTTGTTTAAGGGTTCAGACAACCAAGAAGCCTCTAAGAAAGGGATAGCGATCAGAGAGAAACATAGCATTTTCAGCATCATCCATGCGCATTTAAATTAGAATGCAACTGCGATTAAGCAAATTTGCCAGGTGTAAGGGGAAAATCTTGCTAAGAAAATACATGTTATCACCCACTGTGATTCTACATTAAGCCAAAAAAAAAAAGATAAAAAGACAGCCATGTCCTCTAAATGCAAAGTTTGTCAAGCTAGCAGACAGTTTCCCTCTACCTAACAGGTGCCTTTATCGGCTTCCATGTCACAGAAATTTGCGTTTAAACTGATGCCGCAATTAGCTACTATCAAAATAGCACAGAGATCTCAAAAGCCGTAAACCATATTCTGCAGCCAAATCCCTTAAGGCTCTCATGATCTATCTATAGGATTGATGAATTAAAGTTCGAATCCCCAAAATTCGAACTTATTAGACCCAGGTGAAACTGCTGTCAGAGAAACACAACATATCTTCACGAGGATACATTTCCTTAATTTCTGAAATCTGCATGAACAATTATTTCAGTTAGCCACGCATAGAACTGATGTGCCACAGAAGTTTATAAGAAACTTCGGAAATTTGAGAAGAAGCATGCTAGACAACCACCTAACATAATATCAATAGAAAAATAATATATAAACCAAACTAATGGCTGAAAAATAATTGCTCATTCAGTTTCTAACGGTAAAGTCACCTTCATTTCATGTAAGTTGCTTTCCAGTTAGAAGAGATTTTCCCTGGAAATAATTTTCAACCAAAAGCAACTTCAATAATGGTTTCAATGTTTTCCATGTGAAACAAATGATGAAGTTGTACCACACTATCATAAAAATCCCCATGCCTAGTTACAGGTGGAAAGAGCAGTTATTGGCACTGACTCAACTGGTGATCGCCAGCCACCATAATTGTGGTGGCAGTGAAGGCAGTCAGCCCAAAGTGGTAGCTGTGGCAGACAAAAGTACTAGTGACGCTGGTGATAAGTAATTTACATAATTTTGAAAGCTATATGGAGTTTGCCAGAATGAATAGCAGGAAAAAAATGCACATGATCTCTCAAAAAAAAAAATGTGAATTAATCAGCCATATTCTCTGGAGAGCCGGTTGGTAAAACATATAAGGTCCGGTTTATAAATAATTATATCTCATTGTAACTGAAAGCCAAACTGGAGAAGACAGCTAGCCAGGAACCTTGCTTCTAGTCAAGCAACATAAAAAGGAGAAAACTCACATCATCTTACTAATTCTGGTCCATTTGGAAGGAAATCACATATAAATGTTAAAGGGCACCAAACATTCATGAGAGTATTCTCGTTTTTGTGAAGAACTAGACAATAAGCAAACAGGAAGAGAGACTGTAGTATACATCATAGCAGAAATTTGGAGAATTCTCACAGCCTCAAACTTAAGAGTGAGAAGCCACAAATCTATGACATCTTTCTCCAACCTAAGAATCTTTTAACATTTACCACATTATATCAAGTGATTCCCCACACAAGATAATTCACGGAAGCAACAGAACGTAACCTCTTCTTATATAAATAACACTTCCCAAAGAAAAAGAATAGTAACTTTGTGTAAAAAGAAAATGTATGCTGGGAGGTTATAAGAAGAAACAACACATCAAAATAGACGTATTTTATATAAATGACATGCTTAAAGCAAAGCACCAGAGAACCATTGTGAGTACAAATTGCAGTTAACAGCAACTAAGCACCATCTTAATGAAATAACTAAATCCCAAAAAGGAAAGAAAACTTAATGCGAGCATTTAACAAATGAAAGAGTTGAAAAATAGATCTAAAAGCAAGAATAAACATAATATCCTTAGACACGTCATCTAGAAGTACATAGATAGACCTGACATGGTCCTCACACCAAAAAACTCTTGACATGATTCACATTAACTCTTTCTTTGCCACTAGATTTGACTATCAACAACTATACATTGCTACCAAAGTCACTTGCTATACAAAGTATAATAACAAAGTTGGCAAATCATCTTACTGAAGAAGCCAAACAGAAAATGATGCAAGTTGCATGAGTTTCAGGAAACAATGTTTGTGTTACATCTTCCCTAAACTAGACAGTGTGATGTGAGATATGACTCAATCTATATCAATCTAATTGACATGTCCTTTCATTTTTCCTAATTTAGCAAGGCAAATCTTACATCTCAGAACTGCACGATATTGGGGGAGAAAAAAAAGAATGATCTTCTTAATTGGCCACTGATCATGTTACTAGCCAAGAGACTACAAATAAAATCAAGCTTTCAGTACATTGAAATCTACACATTTCATATGGACTTAAAAAACCAGAATTAGCAGATTGCTTGAATTGCAACCCAAGGCAAAGCAACAAAGAAAGCATAAAGGAACTTGAAAGCCCAAGGCAGGCCATAATGCCAGAAACAAGGAATAGTGACTCCATTGCTCCTCAATTAACAAAAAAAAAGTTACAATCCTACTAGAAGTATAATAATGATGGTCAAGTACTAAAAGAACCGGTATGAGCCGGTACAGAATACGAACCTGCAGCATTTGTCACAGAAAAATTTGTCCTCAGCATTTAATGTTTCCGTTGAACTAAAGTTCTTTAAACAGCTTGTTATTGAACTATTCTGTTCAATATCAAGACTCAAGTCAAAGAAAGTTTCATCTCTTGCAGTTACCGTCTCACACCGCAGACACCTTGTCTCATTTGTAAGTATTCCCTAATTGACAAACACAAGTAAAAGCAAAATTCTTGTATGAGTTTAGCAGAATAATAAATAAAAGTGTAGGCATGATCATAAGCCTCGGCCATCAACAATTATACGAGGATGACCACACAAGTTATTACAGAGAACAAAGCAGTCACTCTCTGAAGTCTAAATCATCCTCATAGAATTTAATGTAAAATAAAAAATCTAAAAGCAAATAAATGAAACCAGCCGAAAGCACCTGAAAATTCTTGTGCACCCAAGTATCTAATTGCTCCTTTGGGCCGCCGTTAGCATGGGCATTCTTAAGCCCATTTGCAATCTTCTCAGCAGGTGATGATGTTTCTTGATCATTTTTTGCAGCTTGGGCCTCTTTCTCCAAAGTGTCCACAATTTCATTGAGCAGAAAGTTCAAAAACTCATGTGCATCCTGCCAAAAACAGTGACATTGGCATTTCAGATGAACATTTCCAAGAGAATAATTAGATAGTTACAAGGAGTAGCAACATAGAAAGGAAAACGGCATTGCTGACTCATGACTATCTTCAGCAATACTGATAACAAATTGGCATGCACTTAATCAACAGGAATGCTAATTGGCCAAATACTTGCACTATGTTCACAGCACGATGAGGTAATGAATATACATCATCTCTAACACAAATTCTAATGCTATGATGAATTGCATATATTAAGCGTCTTCCAGCAATGGTTGTAATAATGGGTATTTTGCAGGAGACACCTGGAACTCCACTAATATGAAAATGGTTGGGGAATTATCAGACACCATACTCCTCTCTCAGATTTTTCCCAAAAGCAAACAGAAACGGGAGAAATATTTACTCTTGAGAGGAGACATAACCATCGGTGTGTAAAGCTCCACTATCTTGCCTGTCCACAAGAATGAAAAGGCAGCAAAAGAATTATTATTAAATGTCTTCTTTTTCCTGAGCATTCATGAAGTTTGTTCCACATGTACAGCTCCTTCCTGATACAACTGGAAAGATTCTACTGAGAACCTATCATCAAATTTAGAAATAGTAAACATTGTCCATCCCACGAAACTGTATAAGATCCCTTTCTTTATGGTCTTTTCTTGCTTTCTTCTTTCGAGGGCCAATGAGAAAGGGATGGCTCCAAGATGCAGTTGATCACATTAGATCTTGTTCGTTTGATGAAATAAATATTTTGTCCTGTAACTGCGCTCTTGTGGTTTTGAGCTCTTTTTGCGCCACCCACCCAAAAAAAAAAAAAAAAAAAAAAAAAACTTTTCTGGCGCCCTATAGTAGCATATCTTTTAGCTACCACCAAAAACGAAAAAGGGATGCAGCCTACCAGTTCAAACTAGTACACATTCATCTTAAATACTGATCATCTTATCTATCTTTCATAAATGAGGACTGTTACATTGACCCCTAGCTCATATAAGAGTCTCAAATCAGATTATGATTCTACTCTTAGTCGGATTAGTACTCTTTATCTATCATGATTTGAGTACTAGTGGGAACTTAATAAGTTTCTGTTTCATTCTACATAGGATATTGTTTACAGGTACTAGTAGGAAAATCCCTAGGCCAAGACAGTTTCTCCATCCACAGTCTAGAAACCCCACTATAGCCCATGCTTCCTAAAAATTATTCTTCCCTAACAGTTGGCTCTAGATGCATACTAAATTCCTTACAAAGAGAGAGAAAGAAAAACCAATGCTAGTTCTTTAGTTATCCTCAAGTAGTTGCACAGAAAGTAGCTAAAATACCAATGAAGCCAGCAGCTTTGCTAATAAGAGATGGGCAATCCAGATAAGAATAAATATAATGTTTTCTAAAGCTACACCAATCAATTCTCAAACAGAAGGTACTTTCAAATAATCACCCATCTTTGCCAAAGAATCACTCACCTAAAATCCCTTCCAAATGAAGAACATCAACATTGGATTAGCTATTCTTATATCTAACCATTCTGTCAACAAATCTAATAAGCCAGCTATTTCATGGAACTTGTCCAATCAATTACCAACACAATCATTCCATTCAATGGGTTCCATTCCCACTCCTGACCCTGAAGCTAGTGTAAAAGGCATAACAAATTCAATTCTAACTCCCAAATCCCGGATTAAGTCTCATCCACCTGGCCACCTTAGATCTCTAATCAAAGAATATCTACACAGTAATTTCTTTTATTGAAAAACAATCCATGGAGAACTATAGCCCTTCCCTATTAGAATGTAAATTGTTCAGATGTCTGGATTGTTAAGCCAAGGACCTACCGGATTAGATAAAGATTTATCAAAACAGAGCAATCCCTAAGAAGCTTGACAATCGCCATGGATCAAGTAAGTAGCAAGAACACTTAGTTTAGCTAGAATTTATCATAATATAATCCTCGATACTCTCTTGTTTCCCATACCAGAAATCCAACCAATGTCTACTATTTTGCCTTCTACAACGACGTATCCACTGTAGATCAAGAATGGAAAAGATTGAAGATTTAGCTCTGAGATTCCTTATAAGGTGGAACTTTCACGAATGCCGTTTTCCCCAAAGAACATGTTTGGACCACAAAGAACAAATAAGAAATCACAGCAACCTGGTGCATGTAGCTTCGGAACAGCTCATTTTGTTTCTTTAATCTCTGGACAAAACGTTTCGGAGCAATGACACCGGTTTTCTTCTTTTGTGAACTTATCTGCATATCAGAAGTAATCACCATAAGCTTAGAGCTAGAGTTAGAATAGGTATTAAAACAATGGGAGCCGTACTCGGGGTGAATAGGATGCAAAAGAAACATCATGCAAAGCCCTACATAAGTGGAACAAAAAAAGAAAGATATAGTATATAATGTCTTAATATTAGGAATAACGATGATTTAATGGAGAATTAGAAAGACAAACGCAGAAGATTTAAAATTAAAAAAGCAGAACTTCACGAGGGAAAAATGAACTTGAAAACATCTGTTGACAATTTAAAAGTCACTTCTTCATAGTTCATACGTGCACAATGGAATTAACAAAGATTTTAATAAAATCATCAAGTACCATCAATGATAACACATGCCACAAAGTAAAACTATATCCATAAGTGATTAGCACATCCACAATCGATCACTGTCTGAGCACCAATAGCCACACAGAAGTTTCAAATGGACACCAATAGCAGAACTGACGATTACCCTAATAAAACTACAGCAACGCAGCAGGTAAGAAAATAAAGCTAGGAGAATTTCACACCTGCGTAAATAGGTCTGCAAGGCACGCTAACAGGTTATCTTCATCTCCAACGCTTTTGTTATTTGCATAGTAATCAAGCAGTTGGTCTCGAAAGGGCACGCAAAAATAGAGGGCCTGCCCAGGAATCGGAGAAACAACGATAAGCAAAATCACTGTCAACGTAAATTTAGAAAATCTAATGATCGAACTCCATAACAAAAGTCTGCTGTAATCTAATGAACACCCCCCCCAAAAAAAAAAAAAAATCTACTTCCCCACAACAGATAACTTGCGGAATGCACATCAGATGACCAAACAGAACAACACGCGGCTGTCTCCTGGAAAATTCCCAATAGGGTGACCATCCAACCATCAGAAGAGCCAAATGATTGACATAGCTTCAAAATCCATCCTAACCAGCAATCAACTCTACGACCACCCTTCACATCTCTTCAACACAAAAAGAACCTCCTCGCAAGCAATCGACTTTCCAAACAAAGAAAGTCAAACCAGACCCAAATCAACAAAAACCAAACAAAAAACCCATTTCATAATCGACCCGAAACAACCCAATTCCGGCATCATCATAATCCGCCGAGGCGGCGGCGGCGGCGGCGGCGGCGGCGGCGGCCATCATCGTATTGAGGGAGAAGAAAGAGAGAGGGGAGGGGGGAAAACACGACCGGACCTGCAAGACGCTGTTGCAGTAGCAGGTGTTGCCGAAGTTCTCGAGGCCGAAGTAGCGCTCGCCCTCGGGGAACTGGTCGCCGAGGGCCTTCTCGAGCTTGGACCCCGCCGCACCCATGACCCTCAGACCCCGAATCGAGAGCAGGCGGAGGTGGGAGAGAGGATGAGCCGCCAGGGGTGTCGTCGTCCCTCGATTCCCCGCCGCCCCCCAACAAAACCCGCCGATTCCCTCCACGAATCCCGCCTCGGCCGCGACACGGGAGCAGCCGCACGAGGAGACAGGCGAGCCTTCTGGGTTTTCTCGATAGGATCGAATCAAATCGAGGCCCGCGAATCAAAATCGCCGCTTGGCTTCCATGGCCGCGGATTCGGGTTGCCGTCCGTTCTTCCTCGGCTTTGCCTGCGTGTCTGGATTTGGGGGTTTACGTCTCTGTCGCGAGGAGGAGGAGGAGAAGAGGATGAAAGAGAGGGAGAGAGAGAGAGACGGGAGAGACACCCTCTTCCAAAAACATGGCGTAATAGAGAAAAATCACATTCGGTTTTTCTTTTTCTTTTTTTTTGAAATTTTAATTTTTTTTTTGTCAATCATATTTTATTTCTACTATAATACTCACATTCAGACTTTTGTCCTATTTTCTTACAGGATATAAAAATCGAAACCCATACTTGAAAATCGTCTCCATCTCTATCCCCTTATAAGATGGAAATTCGAACCCTCCATCCCCCTTCCAAAAGGTAGTCACTGGAAAATTTTAATTGAATTGATAGAGATCTCTATTGTGCTAGCAAGTAGAAGGGAAAAAAATGTTGGATTTCTACGGTGTTGAAAAAAGTTAATTGTGGACTGCTTGAGTAATTAGTATGAAAAAGAATATATATCTTCCGATTTGTATTTTTCTTGGGATGGTTGTCATGCGAAGGAAAAGATTTAGATTTTGATACAAATCCTATGTGATAAATAATATAGAATTATTAATTTATATATCTACTCATGACTCATGAGTACAATATTTGAAAAAAAAAAGTATTAGAGAATAGTTGAGAAACAAAAAGAGAGATTTGAGATCCTTTAAAAGTAGGAGTACGTGACCACTTAACGTAGCATTATAAATCAAATATTTTTTCAGTAAGTGCTGTTATTAAGCATACTTAATTAAGAATACTTTTAACATAACTTTAGAAAGGCAATCCGTTTAAACTCAATGAGCTTTTGCCATCAACTCACGAGTCCTGTTAAGATAGGGAGCTTGGAAAAGTATATATGATTCGGAATCAAAAGACCAATTGCGTGTAAAATAAAGATAGTCCATCCACGAGAATGTGTAAAGTTCATATGATTGTCTTCGTGGTAGGTGAATGAGAATCCACTATGTCTAGCTTGAAAGGGAAAGAGTAGAAAAGAAAAAGTTAGATGTCTAGTTTGTTTTGTAAAAATTGGATAGCATCGAAAAATTCTCTGGATAACGCCAAGAAATGGATTAACTCTTCCCACGTTTGATTGGAATTTTCAAATCAACTAATTTTTCTTTAGAGATTTATCATTGGGGAATCTCAAAGCACAATTTTCATTCTGACTTAACATTAGTGCAGCACAAAACCTCGGGACTTCAAACTTGAACCCATGGACTTGGACTTGACTTGCCCTTGGAACTCAAGACCAAAGGTGTGGCATCAAGACTCCGCACTGGAGCTTGGGACCCTGAAAGCTAGGTCCAAGATGTCACCCACTTGACTCGAGAACCCAAGGGAAGGCTCAGACCCAACCATCGAGACCTAGACCCTAAGGTCGAGGCTTGGGACCCTAGGGTTAGACATGGAACCCTAGCACTTGAACCAAGGATCTAGGAGCCTTACTAGAGACCCAACCCCGGATTCCGTCCCAAGTCAAGTCCCTAGGGACTGGTGTCTAGGTGCTGAGGTCCCATTTTCGACCCCTAAGGGATCGAACTTCACCACTAGAGTCCTAAGACCTATGGGCAAATTCCTAATTTTGGGTGAGAGATCAATTGTTGGGATAAGTCGGTCCATTCAAGATCCTTATTTAGCCCCTTGGGTCTTGAGTTCAACCTTCTCACGTATGACGTTTGCGATCCCGAGACTGAACATCAGGTTCAAGGGTTTGCCCTCAAGATCCTAGATTAGGGTGCTTGAATCCTTAGTCTAGGTTCACGAAACACAATACCCAATTTGGACATTAGAGTCTCAAGTCCAATCTAAATGGACTGTCACGGTGATTGTCAAGATATATTAAGAAAGATTGATTGCATTATTAAGAAGTGTCAATCATTTTTTTGAAATTTAAGAATGCAGTTTTTGTTGAACATGAAAATGTGATGTCTAGACACCTTTTCTTATTTTGTATATGGAGTACTTCACTTAATTTCATCTGCAATATTAGGCTTTGGCGCTATTTTATCATGCACTTCTGGCCGTGAGACTCCTAAAGAATCTTTTCCATTCTTTGGTTATGTATGAAAAGATAGAAATAAAATAACCACAATTTTGGGTATGCACTTAATCTTGTTAGGTATAGGTACTCAGGCTTTGCTATCAAACTTGTTATTTACGTGCAGTCACCTTAATATATGTTCTATTTACAAAGAGGTGTGATTTGTCTTGTTGAATAAGATGTCAAATAATTGTTCCTAAAAATTCCATGAGTGGATTTGTCCAATGAAATAACCTCTCTTGTGTTTGATTGTCGAAAGACTGTTTCAAAATTAACATACAGTGATATAGGATAAGAATAGGATGAAATTTTTATATGATGTGCATTCTTAGGTTAAAAAAAGAAAAAAAAAAAAGATGATAGTAGTGGATATAGATCATAGGATAAAAATACATTCCTAGCAAGCGGATTCTTTAAACGGAAAATCTTTTATGTATATTCTCTGCTCACGTTAACTAACATCACATGAGTCATAGAGTCATGAAGATCCCATAAAGAGAGTTTTTTTTTTTTTTTAAAAAGAAAATTTCATTTATTTATCAAAATTAAACATCAGAGGAACATAGAAAGCTTTCAAGCAAAACAAATCCTAAAACGGTTGGAAAACAAAACAAAACCCAAAAAACAAAGAGCATGGCTTGTAGCTTTAAACACATTCTCATCCCAAAATATCATTTTATTATAGCATCTCTTTCTTCAGGTTTGATCTCACTATGAAATATCTTTCATTGAGTGTTATTATTGGCTTTTATTTAAAAGGGATGGAGGTTTTGTGCTAATTTTGGATTGAGGATATCAAATGCAATGTAAAGATTGAATTTCCAATTTCAAACAGCACTATACAACTTTGATAATTGACTTACAAACTCTGAGACCCAATTTGAACTATGCTGGAATCTAATTAATGACATGGATAATTTGATACAATGCTCAAATTTAATCAACCAAAATGCACTTGGATAGAAAACACAATGTTGAAATCTAATCAATAAGCATTGGACTATAGATACAACGTTAGAATTTAATCAACGACATTGTAGCAGAATATAAGACACTTCCTAAAATCTAATCAACAATGGGACTTTGAAAGCTACAACTAGGAAAAACTAAAATACTGTAAGGAAAAAATATTTGATGTGTTGTTTCTGAGGTCTCCTTGTTGGACGACTGGTGGTATTTATAGGGAAATTTGGTAACCATTGAGCAGTTATTCATCTTATGGTAACTACTTCTAACCCTAGACACATTCTTTTCTCTTCGTAACTAACCTGCCCATTTCCTTCATAAATATCTTGATCGTGCCCTAATGTTTCTTATTTTATCGACACCGATTCATAACTGGGTGCTTGGATGTTAATCGCTCTTCAACCACGAACTCTTTTGGTGTTTCTTTGAATATTTCAAATGCTTTCATCCAAAACTTACTGCCGGCATTATTCGGGTAATCATTTAGTATTTGTCGTTATATTTCAACAATTGATCACATGGAAGCTTCTTGCCTCATTATCAATCATTGAATCATTATCCTTCGGCTTGTTGATAGCTAATTATATACTAATATCCCAATGATGCACATATGTGATTTCGCCCGACTTATATCAATCCTCATGACCGACACATGATAATTGGGCTGTGCAAAAAAGCCATTAATCACCCAAACCACTCGGAACCAAATCAAAACCAACAGTTTCTAAGAGAACCGGTCCGGTTCTTGATTCTAGTTTATTGAAACCGGTAGGTACCGGTCGATTCTCGATTCTAGGCCAACCACTAGCCCGAATTGGATCAGTAATATATATACATATATATAATTTTTAAGAAAATTTCCAACCAAAAAAAAATTAAGAAAAATTAAAACCCTAAAATCTCTAACATGAAACTCAACACCCATTAATTGATTGTTCATCTTATCTTGTTTTCACCTCGTTTGAGTTATCTCTCTATCTTTCAGTCGTGATCTTAGCTCTTAAAAGCAATGCCCATCGACTCACGGCATCAACTCTCAATTTTCAATATGAGTTCACTCTTTTTAATAATCTTGCAATTAAGAAAATGGAAGTTCTTTGTTTTTTATTTTCCTTTGGCTTGTTAGAAAATGTTGCACCGATTGTGTGAAGCTTGATGGGACTAGTTCCATGAATCCACCTAGGAATTGGATTGGACTGGCGGTTCAATTTTTGAGTGGATCCGTGAAACCAATGGACGATTCCTAATTTCAATTTTTTGGACCGATCTTGAATGGGCAGTTCCGATTCCAAGGTGGGAACAGTCCACCCATGCTCATCTCTACAACCCGAATCATGCTCACGCCTACATGATAATATGGTCGAATCTTAGGCTCAACATAAAAAAAAGGGCGGCCGATTACCAATACCATAGTAATGGGCATACACCAAGATCTTTTCCTCTAGAAACTATAGCTTGTATTGTCACCATATAGAGATAACAACAATAATAACATGTTAAATCACCACAAATTTAACACTTATAAGAAACTCCCAAATCTAGATTTAGATCGAGAGAAAAAAGCTCCCAAATTTAGATTTACACTAAATCAGGTGAGGAGAGCTTCTGCCAAATTTTGAAAAAGTCATAGAACCACGTCTTGGGCATCTTCCTAGTTGGACTGATGACGGCATGTTCTCAAAAATTTGCAGTTGCAAATAGACTTATTTAGGGGCTGTTTGTTTGTGTTTCTTATTTCTGTTTATGAACACATTTTGTGTTTTTTTTTTTCCGGGGAACAAAAAAAGAACAGAAACGTGTTTGTTTGGGTTTTTGTTCCAAATCTATTTTTTTGTTCTCGGGAACAAATTTGGAACAGAAACAAGAAACAAGAAAAACTTGTTTCTTGTTTCTGGAATAATTTTTAAGAACAAATTTTCTCTCTCCTTTCTTTTCTTTTCTTTCTTCTTCTTCTTCTTCTTTTCTTCTTCTATTTTCTTTGACCGGTCGTCGGCCTCGGCCATGGCCGGCGACCGGCCGTTGAGGGCCGGCGACCTCGCCGGAGCGTCGCCGCCCCCGGCGACGCAGAGGCCAAAAGAAGAAAAAAAGAAAAAGAAAGAAAAAAAGAAAAAAAGAAAATAAAAATATTAAAAAATTAAAAGAAACAAAAAAAGAACACAAATTTACCAAACGCGTTTCTTTTTTTTTTTTATTTATTTCCGGAACAAGTTTGCTAAACGCGTTTTTCGGTCAAAAATTGTTCCCGGAACAGAAATATTTTTTTCTATTTTTGTTCCCTAGAACAATTTTTGAATAGAAACACAAACAAACGCACCCTTCTTCACTATAACGAGCGAAGAAAAGTAACAATGAGTGAAAGATACACCAAACTAGGTGAAAAAGACTCCCAGATTAAATCGGAAGAGAAAAAAAAAGAAAAAGAAAATCAAGGCCAGAAAAAGAAAAAAGCAAAGCAGGTTCTCAGCTTCAATTTCTAAAGTTGAGAACATGCACGAGAAGTTTTCCCATAAGAGAGATTACTTATTGACTTTTCCATAACGATTCCCTTGGTTTAGAGGGACTAGCTTACTTGCTTCCTCGTCCAACATGCTTTTTCCATCTTACTTGGTAAGCAAACTTGATTCAATGTAACGTGCCGATTATAAATTTTGTAGGATTGAATAGAAGTAAAAGAAAGGTCAAACTAGTTTTTCTCGTGTGCGAAGCGCAAAAATTAAAACCCCCTCTATTTTGTTTTGTTGAAAGCATTCCTCTAGTTTTTAAAATATTTCGCATTAAGGACTTGTTTGATAACATGCTAAATAATGTTTGATTATATTCTTTTGTTTCTCGAAACAATAAAAAAAGAAAAAAGAAAAAAATATATAGAAATCCATTTGATAACTTTTTTGTTTCCGGGAATAAATTTGTTCTCGGAAATAGATTTGGAATATAATTAAGAGCAAAAAAAAATATTTTTTTGTTTCCGAGAACAATTTCAAAATCAAGTCAAACTCTTTTCCTTTTTTCCTCTTTTATTTTCTTCTTTTCCTTAACTTTCATTTCTCTTCTTTCTCCTCCCAGTTGGTCACCGATAGCTGGGCGAGGTCCGCGAGCTCATTAGAGCCTCACCTAGCCATCGTGAGGCTAAGCCTCACTAGGCCAAGGTGAGGCCAAACTCAAGCCGACTAAGGAGGTCGAGCCTCACCGGTGGCCGAGTGAGCCTCGCCCAACCACCGGGGATGCTTGAACTTGCCTAGATCTGGTGAGGCCAAGTCTTGCCCAACTAGTCATCGGCCATCGTGGCCGACGAGTGGTTGGGAGGAAGAAGAAGAGAGAAGAAAAAGAGAAAAGAGAAAAATAATAGTAATAATAAAAGTATTAAAAATTTTAAATAAATTTAATTCACAAAAAAATTTAAGGATCATACTAAATACGTCTCTATTCTCGTAAATAGAAATTTTTGACAATTACTAGATACTTTCAAATGCTAAAAATTCATCCAAGTAAAAACAAAATAAAAAAAAAAAATCATTTTAAATAAAAATTATTCTCTAGAACAAAATGATTACTAAACACACCCTAAACTTTCATTGTATTTTTTTTTTTTTTTCTGATGGGTTTTTGCTATTTTGAACCATCAAAACGATGAGGTTGAAAGCGAAGATATTGAAATGGACAACGGCTCTTTTACAATGATTATCTGTCACATGGAAAAACAAATATAAAAATGTGAATAAGTAACAAAAAATGCTAATTATGTTAATTATGAGATATTTATCAAAAACTATTTTTGTGATATCAAAAGTCCAAAATTTATAATTGTGTGATACGTTTACTTTAAACTTTTTTGTGACATAAAAAATTCACAATTCATATTGATTAGACACATTTATCCTAAATTATTTCCATGTGATACATTTATCTTCCGTCAAAATAACTTTAGCTAATGTCATTGAAAATCTTAGGCAGCATTCATTTGGCAAAATATGTCAATTCACCTCGCTTTCTTTCTCCTTTTTTTTTTCTTTTAAACTTCCTCCTTGATTTTATTCCTTGGTTTGGCGATCGTAAGAGGAGTGGCGATGGAGACTGTAAGAGCAACGACGGTGGTGAAGACGAAGGAGGAAGGAAAAAAAAGAAAAATAATTTTGATGGTGGGTGAATATGTCGCATGGGTTTAAGTTTGGAATTTTCTTTATGGCATAAAAAAGAATTTTGAGATAAATGTATCATATGAATACAAATTTTTAGAACTTTTGTGTCACAAAAAAAGTGTGGATAAATGTGTTATGTCGATACAAATTTAGAGTAAATGTGTCATACGAATATAAGTTTGATGCTATTGAAGTCACAAAAAAAGTTTAAGATAAATGTGTCTAGTTTAATGACTTTAACCTATAAAAATAAAGAAATTGAAAATATTTAAAACAAAGAGATTTGGGTTTCTCCAAACAAGCAAAAAAAAAAAAAGGAAAAAAACAATTAGGGTTTTCAAATTTGCGCAACTCCAAGGTGAAAATTCCAATGGAAATTGGTGGCATTTTCTTCTTCAAACGTTAGATGGGGTTTCGACCAATCTTCTCCTCCAACAAGACCGTAGTTTCGGTGGCCATGGCCTCGTGCTCAAGCTCGAGTGGCTTGGCAGCCATGGATGCGAAGCTTGAGCTCCTGCAGTCATGAATGTCGCAAGCTCAAGCTTGTCATGGCCATGGATACAGTAAACTTGAGCTTGACGAGTCAGATGTTTTATTTATTTATTTATAAAAATGTCGACATAGATAAATGTTTGATGGCGTCAAATCAATGTCAACAAATTTCACATTCAGAATAATTTAGGATTGACTGATGACACTATTGAAATAAAGAGAGAATTTTTGAATAAAATAAACTTAGAGAGATGATTTTGACTCTCACGCAAAAGCATAAAAACTTTTGGTAACATCCGCACTAAAATTAAAATGGCCTACGTCAATGAACTTGTGACTCTACTCGATAGAGTTGCACGGACACTTGCAATACATTTTTTAGTGTAATTCTAAGTCATGCTCATTGTAATTTGGATGATCCTCTTCATAAAGATTGTCTTATATTTATAGAACTTACCATTGATCCAAACTTACTTCAAAATGCTTTTTATATTTTATAATTGTTAAATTAATTGTATGATTATGCCATCTTACATCCCTAATTAACAAATAAGTATTTCATGAACCTAAATATATATATATATATATATATATATATATATATATATATTAATAATCTGGATCATCAAATTTGATGGAATTTACATGAGACCTATCAAATATAATAATTTAAATTTTGTTTAGTGCCCGGCCATTTGTCAACTCACTCTCTTTGCTCCAACTTTTTTGCTATGTCATCCGAGGGATCTCAACATTTCTAATTGTCATAGATATAATAAACGAGGAGAGACCTTTTTTTTTTTTTTTGGTCGGTAACGAGGAGAGACCTTAGATTGCACAAAATCGTGATATCTCGGGTCTTCACTATACAAAAAAGTAGGAGGATGATAATGAAAATGAGGCAACGACCAAGAGTGGGAAATGTAATTTTGCAAAGTTTTGGACCTAAACTATAAATAATCAAAAGTCGACTAGGAGGATGAAATTGAAAATGGGCAAGGAATTAAAGAGGAAAATGTAATTGTCGTAAAGTTCGGGACCTAGTGTACAAATAAGCAAAAGAGCGAAAACAGGAACCGAGCCTTATCTTCAACCCATTCCCACGCTCAGAATCCAAAAACCCAAGCGTCGCTCCAAGCAAACCAAACGACCTCGCCGGAAACCGAAGATGCTGAGCCTCGCCGTCCCCTCGCCGGCCGCCGCCGCCGCCGCCGTCTTCCCCGCGAAATCTTTTCTCTCCGCGGCGCCGAGGTGGTGGTCGTCGTCCTCGTCCTTCAGCGGCATTCAAATTCAACACAAGTGCCCTCCTCTGGGCGTCCATCTTGCGGCGGCGCCGTCGTCGTCGTCGTCCGCGGCCGAGCTCCGAGCGTCGTGATGATGGCGAAGAGGCAGGAGGAGCTGACGGAGATAAGGGCCAAGACCATCGAGGAGATCAACGACGAGGTCGTCGACTTGAAGGGGGAGCTCTTGATGCTCAGGCTGCAGAAATCGGCCCGGAACGAGTTCAAGTCCAGCGAGTTCCGCCGCATGCGCAAGAGGGTACTCTCGCTTTTTCCGGAATTTGTATTATCTGATGTTCTTTAGAAGGTTTTTCACTTTGATGAGATTATCCTCACTCTGATTCGCTGTATTTATGTCACTCTGCTCGGTGAAGTTTAATTCTTTCATCTTGCAATGTTGCAGCTGTGCAGTTTTTTCTGTTTTTTCTTTTGTTGTATGGAAATGGTACGTGGGAGGTTATGTTGGTAGGGAGAGCACGCCATTTCTATGGCAAAGTGCAGTATAATTTGAATGGGATTTTGAATTGATAGGGTAGAGAAGTTAATGGGCCTATTCTTCCGTGCTTTTGGAATGTTTTCCTAGAAGAGGACCAGTTGTTTTTGCTAGATTAGCAAGCTGAACTGACCAGTTTCCAAGTTAAAGTTGCTGGTTTCTTGTCAAAAACAAAACTTCTCTGAAAGATGACGTCTGTTTACTGTGCTGAGTCCATGCGCAGGATTTTGTCTTCTTAATTTAAGTAGAGAGGTTTTGGAGTCCTGGTTTTGACAACATGAGTTGCTAAAGGGATTAAAGAGCCTTTCGTTTCCCTTCTTTGCTAGAAAATAAGAGAGTGAGACCTTGCATTGATGATTAGTGTAACCTTGCATTGATGATTAGTTAAGTATTATCTTGAACATTAAACCTGAGTACGGTTTGGACTAGTGAGCATTGTAGCTCATTTTTTCAGATTGAGCATTTGGACAAGGTTGGATTATGATGGAAGATGATCACGTGGTAGTTAGGCATTTCTGAGGCCATTTTAGATGGGATTTAAGGATTGTAATCAGTTTGACTGTCCTAAGTTGATTGGAACAGGATGAATAGCCTAGATTAGTCGGTGTTCCTTCTCTTAAGTCCTCTGAAGAGTTTTTCTTTTTCGACCTTTTGTGTTTATTTTTTTTCTTTTTTTGGGGAGGGGGGGTAATTAAAGGATTTCTGCAAGCATGCTTTAAGCATATTCTGACAAGTGTTTGATGCTCATAAAGACATCCATATATATAGTTAACCATATTTGTTTGGTCCTCTTTTAAATAAAGTAAATAAAAATTCTGTTTTGGTACTTTTATCACTTTGCTTATGAGATATTTTCTGACTCACTTGAATTACTTCACCTTGCTTAATGAGTTTTGGTCTTTTATTATTGCATTATGTAGCTGTGTGGGTAATTTGTGGCAGAAGATTTGAGTATCATATTAAATTGAAAAAACCACATGGACTGGCATATTGGTAAAGTGCAATTTATTTAAGTTCATCCATGGTGAGAATGTCAATGTAAGGGGTGAATAATTTCTTTTCGAGTCTAGTGTAATTTAAAATGGATTTGACATCTCCCCCAGAACACAATGAGATTTTTTGCTTTTGAGAAGAAATGCTTTTCATTGTATTTTGTGGTGAAAGGCTTGGCCTTATGTGATGGATTGGACTAATTGCGTGTTATGTGGAATGGAGGCTGTGCTTGAGTGAGAAAGGAATTAGTCAGCTTCACTTTCCTTTTAACATTTAGATGCTGTATCAGCTTCTCCTTTTCAATTTATTATGCTTGACTAGTAAAAAGGCCCTTTGACTCAAGATGGATCCAAACTAAAAATGGTTTTTCTCTTTGGTACCTTGAGATCTTCCTTTTTTGGCTTCCTTTTTCTCCCTCTTTGAATCTTTTGTGAATCGCTTCTTGATGTGTCTTCATATACAGTTTTCAAGGTAGTCATGACAGTTCCGTCTGTTGTAGCAGAAGGGCAGTCCTGGACTGTTGAGAATTCATTTCCAATTTCATCTTATTAAGGCTGCTTCTTTCTTCACTATCCCCAAGAGCAAATTTTCTGTGGATCTTAGCAGCATTGCCTGTTCCTCTAACCTCTTCTTCATCGTTGTCTTCTTAAATAGCAGTCGTTACAGTTATACTTTAATAACTTGAAGATGTCATGTAATTTGGAGCTTTGGGTTTAAAGAAATACAAAAGAGTATTAGCTGTAGGTGATGTCTTCATCCAGAGGCTTGGTATCTGCAAAATCAGTTGATGTACCTGAGCTATTCTTGCTTTGAAGAACAATAGGTTTCAACCCTTGTTTTGATGACTGCATCAGTAAGCATGAATATGGAATGTCTAGCGAAATGGTAAAGTGGGCTATAGAAGCATTTCTTTTCAGCAGTGGAGGATATTTGCTGGTATAAAGACATTATAATCATAAAAAGTATCAATTAGATTGGTCAAGTACATTATATACAATGAAACTATTTATGTGTTTCTCACCTGTTGGCTACTGGGAACTCCACTTTTCATTGGTTGTTGGAATAGATTCGTAAGCCAGAAGGGATAAATAGAGAGGTTTATATTGGCAATGCAGGAGGTGATGTTTATGTTTTCTTAAGAACTACTTAATGATGTGATAGTTTCCACTAGTTGGAAAACCTTTTACTAAATCCTTTTTAGAAGAGCTTTCTCCTCCCCTTCTGCACCACCTAGGGAAGAGGGAATGTGCTGTGGAATTAAATGTTCATTCTTGTTTAAAGTACTTTTAATTGTGCTCAAATGCACCTACAATGGAACCCCGGGCTTGCCCGATATAGCTATTTGGAGGACCGAGAAGTCACTCGAGTTTGAAGGCGGAGGTTTTGTACTCAGTCTCAAAATCTGGTTTAGCACAGTGGAACCAGTGACACTACCTTAGGGAGCTTCTTTGGCTGGCCATGCTTGGCCAACATCCTTATCCCATCAACTGTCCTTCATCTATCTGCTTTAGTCAAGCAGTCACGTGCCTCTTTCTTAATTCCCCCAGGATCCTGTTACTCGAATTGCTGAGGCCAGGTCCTGCAGATTTAGTTTTTGCAGCTCTTCCTGTGGCCACTCCTGCAGACCAATCTCAAACCTAAACACCTGGTCTTTGCCATGTTCTTGATCTCCAGCATCAATTACTGCAACTGCCTAATAGGCAAACACTACCCTTGTTCCTGTTCACTTCCTTACTGTTGCTAAAGAAAATGTTATAACAATAGTTATCTCCTCAATTGAAAGCAGCTTTTCCACTCATCTCATAGGCAAGAAAATCTCTTCCTTGCAAGGAGACAGATGCCTTATCATTCCTCATACCCTATATTCACCAGAGAATTAGGGCTATGTCTTCAATGTTAACCTGAAGAGTGATAGACATATCTTAAAAGGGGTAATTTCCACTATCAATGGAAAATCAATTGGACTTCTGAGTGCACTCTACACTCTAGCTTTCTTTAATTTCCGTTGGATTGCTTTCGATGCTTCTTGCTTTCATTGAATTTATCTTGTGATTTAGATCAGAAGGATTTAGGGATGCACGAATAGTTAAGTTGGTCTTTACATTGTTTTATTTGTGTATGGTTGTAATTTGCCTCACCTGTTCTCTGCTAATTCATTCATCAATATCAGAGAGAGCATACAGTTTCAAACCCTAGTCCTGTATGACTGGCATTTGCAACTGTTGAGATTCAATAAATTGAACAGCAAACATCTCTTACTGAATAGCGTCAGCTAGTATCAATGGGGACCACGATCCAGTTATATGCCTTCATATATTGCAAACAACCTGAGTCTTTAGTGTCACTAGTTACACAAAATGTCCTTTGGATGAATGGAATTTTAGGGTGCCCTTCGATGTCCTGCCGGTATAGAGACATTGCCCTATGTCCTGATTCCAGGGTTCAGGGACTTGCTGCTTCAAATCCTCGACACGACCTGCCTTTGCCTCTTATGACGTTCTCATTCTCTCACATGTTGAAAGAAAGCCTTCTCCTCTCATGTTATACATTGTCCGACTGTCCAAACCATTAATCGGACCTGAAGAAGTGGAAAATGCTGAGAATTACTAATATCTTTTTGACTTTATAGGAAGATTTTTGGAATGGGAGTGACCTGGTATAAGTCATTATCCTGGCATCGCAAATTATTTATTCATTCGCAGAAGAACTGTTAGTTGGATTCCCTAGTTTCTGTGTAGGGCCTCCTTGGAGGTAGTTAAGCTGTTTTAATGTACTAGGTGTGTCTGTTTACATGTGATGTCTAATGATATGTTTCTTTTTGCTTTTATATTACATGCTACCTTGGACAGTGATAAATATAAGTTCTTATGGCTTGTCCTCTTTATATGTTCCATATTCCTCGTGCAATTTGATTCTTAAACTTCATCTGGGTTCACCTTTTGATGTAAAACTTCCCCAGACAGATACATGCATGCATGAAAATGACATTTGTGTTTACCGAACAGTTATATTCCACTCCTTCCAGAACCAAGTTTAATTGCTATAGAAAACTACAATTTGGGCTTTATTTTAGCATTCTGATGATGATTATCTTGTAAATGGCAGATTGCTCGGTTGTTAACCGTGAAACGAGAAAGAGAAATTGAGGAAGGAATTAAGAAGAGGTTATCAAGAAAGCTTGACCGTCAATGGAAAAGAAGCATTGTTGTCAGACCACCTCCGTCTCTAAAGAAGTTGCAGGAGGAAGAGGCAGCTGCAGAAGCAGCAGAGAAGTCTGCTTGAGCCAATCTAGATATTTTTTTTCTCCATCAATGTATGAATTTGTGTTCAAGAGAAGGTTTTTCATCTGATGCTTAATTTATTATTCTGAATAATTTTGTCCACATATTCTCTCTGTAAATGCTGGTTATTTTTAAATCGACATGTGGTTTCCCTTTCAGGGGAAAACTTGACTCATCACAAAACTTGAAATGTGTTTAACGTTGACATTCCCATGTTGAGTTGTGATGCATTAGGGTCAGAGGAATGAGTTGATATGTTGATCAACATGCCTGCATTTTGCTATAATGTCAGTCTAAATGGGCTTCAAAAGTTTCCCACAAAGTCTTTCAACCCGGGTGTACTGGGTTGACAAGTTGATCGAAAGACTTTGTGCGAAAGCACATTTCAATCCAGCAAGAACCCCTGCGAGTTTGTCAGGTGCAGGTGGGTAGTCCTTTTTTGAAGAAAAGGACAGGGAGTCTACCTCCCCCCTAAGGATCCCCATGTTTCCTATATGTACATTTTTCTTCTCCTAGGAGGGAATACCTTCCATGTTTTACATCCCAATGTTCAAAAAAGTAGTTTAAGGTTTTACTTAGATCCATAATGTCAGTCTAAGTGGACTTGTAAAAGTTCGCTCTGCATATGGGAAAGTTTTGTTCACCTGCCTGCCTCTCACGGAGCACTTTATGACCTTACAATCGAAGTATGTTATATTTCACTTGCATCTTCTCCTCAGCTTGTTACGGAGGAATCCACGTTTTTCATTTTCATGGTATATCCATTGACCATATAGCATCTTTGGTAACATCCATACAAGAGACAGGATTTTGATGCTGAGTTTACTAATTTACTTGTCATCCATGATGCATTTCATAGTTGGAATAGTATGTTCTCTTCTTCATTACGAGTTCAATGTAGTTCATAAAAATTGCACTAGTTTACCCAGATAATATTCTGGTGTCTTATTTTTGCTATGTAAGGAGGATACTTCTGTGAGTGATTGAGAACCTCAAGTCTTTAGCATGAATTCTTTTAAAAAACGGGTGGTTGGTCATAACCGAGAATTGATGGACTCTTTTTACCTTCCATAGGAAAATCGATTCCTAATGGATTGACTGTTGACAATGGCTATGACACTGTTGATTATGTCGTTTAGTCTTGTGCTTGGTGGGTGAGAATCTTGCCAACTTCACCATGATTATGAACTTCAAACACCTTAATATACGCTAGAACAAAGGTAGGTGCCCTCAATTAGTTGCCTAATTGTGGCTTTTAAGGATGGTAAAATAAAAGATTCTGTTCATCTGATGAGTGATATTTGTTGTTTGAATTCATACTTCACTTTGAACCTTCATAGCGGCCAAGTGCTGTATGAATACATTCGTGATTTGATCCTGAAAGGAGGTCTCCAGCTCATAGAAAGGAGATACAATGTTCAACTTCTTAAACCTATGTCTCTTCAATCTCATTCAGTTTGTGGGGATGGGACGGCTAATAAGCCCACAAAAGACTTTTCCTTACTTGCGGACTTGTGTAGTCAATAAATTGCAAATTCGAAAATTTGAATTTCAACTAATACATCGACTCGTAGAATGCATGAGGTGAGACTTTAATGATCAGCTTTAACCTATTGATTGTAAATTGATCAACCAGTTAGCCAGGAGCCTGAATCATGTGGAAATAACTTGAGATTGCTGGTGGCTTATTGCCATGTTCCGTAAGACTTTATTGGGTCAGTAATGTTCTTGTTTCACCATGCATATCTCTGTTCTTCTGTTGAATCATTTGACTAAAGATCCTTGGACTGATCAATAATCATTAGAGCATCTTTCCCCTGAGCATCAGAGTCGATCAGGCGTACATCTGTCAACTAGCATTTGAAGCTCTTTTCCGATTGGTCGCTTCTCCTTCCATCCCCTCTCTAGTCTAATTCAGTACCGAGTTCTTCTAGATCAATAAGAAAACCTAACGCTAACCTTCGACGAAGACCGAGACCTACATATTTCTCGGTTACCGTGTCAATCGTTATGATGCTGATTGGGGGTCGCACTGAGGTACCTAGGAAAATACTGCCTTAATCATATGATTAGTTGAGATGCAACAACTTATTTGGCATTATTACAGGCTAATTCCTCCATATGGAACGGTGTGTTACCATAAAGGTACATACAAGGACTGGCTAAGATACTGCAACATGCACGTGGAAGTTGGACTGATTGCCTACTCTCGGGGTGGGGCTAGCAAGTGGAAAAGAGGATCTCTTCATAGCAATGCTTGCTCACATACTTGGTCAATCATGGGATTCTGGTTTCGGGATTAGTTATGGATTATATTAATCAGGGGTTGATCTCCTTTTGTCAGTTTCACACCAACTAACGCCATGTGAAACGGAGGCTCGATGCTGTTGATTTTCTTTGAGGTTTCTTGGTCCACGTGGGGCCGGTTTCTTTGAACAGAAGGAAAGACTGAATAGGCTGGCGATTCCGTTCTCTTTTCTCTCCATGTTAATTCCTCCATCTCGGTCCTTCTCCTTCTATATGTGGGCTCATAACTGAGATCTGAAGAGCAACAAGGGTCTCTCTCTCTCTCTCTCATCCTTAACCTCCTCTCCGTCGTGAGGTTTTATGTTTCCCAATCTGCAGCATGTGTGATACATGCAAGTGCAGTCACACCTCCATCAGCATTACCAAGAGGTACGGATTGTTCCCTCCTCCATTCCTTTCTCGATGAATAATCTTCCACATTGCTCTCTCTCTCTCTCTCTCTCTCCCACGACATGTCATATGTTCCGGAACTTCCAAATGAAGACTTCACTGGCCAAGTCCTGTTAACACACGACATCGACCATACAAGAAAATTTTACGCGACAGTTTTTGACTAGTAGATGCATTTAAGGTGGATGATAGAGACAACATCACATTCACATAGCTCTTTGTGCTCGATAGAAGACTTTCCGAGTGTCTCTAGTCAACTTTCACAGCCCCAGAGCACAATTAGCTATATTACATACTCACCGCTTAGATCAGACAGATTAGACACTTCATTTGCTACATGTGTGATTCTTTTGAGTGACTTGATTTATAACCGCAAATAAAAAATGTCAAGTGAAAACCATGTTAATTTCCTTAATGCATCTTTCTGTCCGAAGCTCCTAATGTTCCTCTAGGAACCGCCAAGGGAGAATATACCAACCGTACTTCGATAAGCATCGTATTACTTTGATCGTCCACCAATTAACTAGGAACACTAGTACTATAACGCATTGATTGAATGTGCACTAATGCCTCAAATCTAGCTGTAGGCGAACACCAACTACCTTTTAAATAACTTTAGAAACTTTAGCTGATTGATAAAGACCCCGAATCGAGCACTAATCTTTGAAGGTGAGCAATTGGGCCAGTTCAAAAAATAGGGGATGGGCCTTGACTGGTTTGGGAACCAGGATTTAGCTTCTTCTTCTTCTTCTTCTTCTTTTTTAACCCTTTTACCTTCTTTAAGAAAAGATAGATATGTTGGAGATAGGCTTCCAATTTAGAATGTCTAGAAAATTAATTAATGGTTCTTTTTTTTTACAAAATTATAGTTATGTCATTTAATGTTATGCCCAGCTCTTGGGTTGACTCTAGAATCGGCCTAGAATCAACATGTTCGATTCCAGTTTGGTTCCTAAGGGACTTGATTGTGATAGGATAAGTTCGAAATTCTTGGTTTGAAAACTACTCACTCTAAAATTAATCACCTTGACTAGTCTTTAGGGAAAATTTCTCTAATTAATGCCCCAAGGGATGCCAATCAAAGCACGAAATCAAGTAGGAATCATGCATATAAAAAGGAGGCCTTGATTGAGTTTTAGATCTAAATCAACTCTCTGATGCCAAGTTAGCCTAGAGGGTGGTGGTAACAAAGGGGAAGCTTAAGGGTGCGTTCGTTTCACGAAAATTGAGTGATTTGGAGAATATTTTTGCAAAATTACTATATCATTTAGAAAATTAATTAACGAAAAAGTTTTCATTATTGATAACAATCTATGCCTAACTCTTTTTGTGAGCGATGAAATTTTTTTACATTAATTTATTTTTTTAAGCAATATAAGAAATTATTTTTGAAAAATATATTTTAATTCATTCATTTTTCGAGAAATAAATGCATCGTGAAAGACATTATCTTAGACAAAACATAAGTTGGGGGTATAAGCTACAAATAGGGAGGCAAATAAGACAAGTCCAATCCCTACATCGCTATACGCGGGCTTGGGCTTGTTTCAAGTCAGTTCTCAAGATGAAGCCCTCTCTGCTTTGTGGGCCTGACTTCTTGTACCTGGCCCTGGACTTTTGTGCTTTTGCTGAATCCAGTCAATCTGGACCTATAATGGGCTACATTCCACTATTGATGGTTTCGATTGGGATTTCCTTTTTGTGTAAAAAGAAAAAAAAAAAACCTTTTATTATCTGAAGTTTTAGGCAAATTACAGTTTTGATTATTATTCGTTCTAATTTTACATGCATCGAACCCCTGAGACACTATGGAATTTCTGACCTGGACTCACAACCGTTAATTTTGTGGGACTAGACAAGAATTTGCCCAATATCAATCCTGCAAGGCCGGATTGAAAGAAAATTTTGTGGGACTAGCTGAAAATTTGACCAATATCAATCGTCCTTCAAGGCTACCAAATCACATCCATGATTAAGGAGGAAGTGAAACTGAATGTACCTCAAAATTTGATAGTATCCAAATTACAGTACTTAGATATATGTATTTTTTTGAAATCGTTCTTAAGGTTATTTATAATATGTAGATGCATGCTTTGTGGTTGGGTTAACCCGCATTTGATAATTTCGTTTAAATGAAAATTTTCACTTATCCATAGAAATACATCAGTAACAAATTGAAAACGTAGTCTTTCCATAGAATTTTCATGAAAACAAATTCTGCAAACCGTCATTCAATCAGATATAAACTTTCCTTTTGAATTTCCTTTTCTCGATGAAAGAGAAACCATTTTAGGTAACCTAACTTGAACCCGTGAAGTTACCTCTCTTACTTCATGGGTCAGGTGATAGACAAGCCAAAATTCATGGTGTGTGGAAATCAAGCCCGCATTATGCACCTAAGACACATAGCTATCTTACCGAATGACCTGCTTACTTTTTAATTTCATAGTTTCGCTTAACCGATTTCTTCCATGCAACCTAAGTAAAAACCAAATTGCCTCCTCCTTTCAAGATCCCACCTTCCTTTGTTAAGTTCAAATTCCCATTAAACCAAAAGATCTGTTGGCCTCTCAATTTAGCTCCTATTCTTAGTCTACTTGGATTAGACCCATTACCCCACATTTTCCTCAAGCCCCAAAAGCAATAGGCCCATTAATCTCAAATTCTCAAATGTCTACAGTCCCATGTTTAAATGAAACTGTTCGTGATGATGTGCATCTCAACTATCAATTCATATTGAAACCTTTAGAATAATACTAGCAGGTAACATTGTAGATAATCACCACTATAATTGACACAGCTACATGTTCCGACCTTAATCTTGACATCTATCATATCCGTTAGATCATATAGTAGCCCAAGTTTTGGTGGCTAATCGTATTTTCATTTATATCAAAGGGAAAAGGTTTGTGTCCATGAAGGAGGATTTGAAGACAATATTGTGAGAAGATACAGAGTGCAGAATGTGCTTAATTCAAGGCTTTTTTTAGCTAAAATACGTGAGGTATGTTGATTGTTTCATTCAAGAAATGTGTTCTATTTAATCGAAAGGATCTTCTAATCAATCCAGCTATCTTTTTGATTCCATTAGTTTTCAGGGATTCAAAATATCACAAATCTTTATTTTTTTTTCTATAGAAAAGATTGACGAAAAATTGCAATAAATTAATAAAATTAAAGGATAGTTTTAGTTTATAGAGACATTGACATTCAAGAAAATGCTAAACATAATAACAAGTTCCTTTAAATTCTTGTTACTTTATGAGATGACAATTATTACACTGGGTAGTTTTCCTATGGTTACATGGATTAAATGGAGATGAAACTTCATGGAAACTACCACAATGTGTATTGTCATGTTCTGTGCTATTAATTTACACGAATATTTAATTTAACACATGTGGCATCCTTCACTTAACATATATTTAATTGCATGATTTGGAATCCTGTCACCCACGGTCAAAGTAGTTCTGTTGAACAAAGTATTCTCTCGTGTTTGTAATATTTTTAGAATAATTTACAAACATGTACTATAATTGAAGCTCATTGTGCTATAATTAATAAGCAAGGGTAGCATTAAGATAAAGAATAGGTGAAGAACAATCACATCTAAATAAATATCTTGATTCAACTCAAGAAACATTACCAACTGGCCTAATAGTTGAGCATGTCCAATGGTTTATTAGGGTTTCATTGATATATTTGTGGTCAATGTACTTCCTTGGAGACACCCACTAGACGCAATATGCTTGTTAAATAATCAGAAAAAAAAATTCCATATCACAATCCCAATTGGTGTATCAATTAAAAAGGACAGTCGACCTACTTCAGTGGATAACTATAGGATTAGTGCACGGGTATAGTATAAGGTACGTATGAAAGATTCATCTAGCATTTAGTTGTTATGGGTGGCAGCCTTGCGTGACTAACTACAATAATTGTGGCTTCTTTTAAATGTATTATATTGTGAGACCTTAACAGATTCTTGGCACGTTAATCACCAAGTCGATGATTGGACCCTCTAGGGTTTTACCAAATATCTGTCACTTAGTCTGTTTATTAATTTTATGGAAACTTTGTTGCCGAAATTCTCGAGATGCTTATTAAGTATTAATGAACATATATAGATATTTATGAATAAACTTGAGTTTCCTTATCTATTCTAGTAGTCTTCTAAACGTTTTTCCACCCCAAATTTTTTTTTTTCTAAATAACCAAAAAAAAAGCTCTAATAAAATTAGATGTTTATCTCAAACAAAAATTTGAATTTTACCCAATTGAAAATGAAAATTAAAATTCACCTCTAGAATTAACTAAAGGGTTTAGAAAAGCTATATGGTTCAGGGAGAAAGGTATATGTTTCCATCTGATAAGTTTTTGAAATTTAATAGAAATGAGAAAGACAACAATCACTTATATGTTAATGCTTTTCAAATTTTGGATCTTCTCTTTATAAATATGTAATGAGTTAAATATATAAACACCAACCTGTGCTTCCGCATATGGGCATGTGATTTGAGTAAAGAGAGATCAAGTGTGTTTGAGTCTCTTTGTCGATCCCTAATCTGCCTCTCCAATCATGACTAACTTTCACGTTCTTAGCCTTGGACAAAATCTCAAACATCCTACGTATATGGAGGAGACATTGAGTGGCACTTTCATTTAGCCAGTTTAATTCTTTAAGATAAATTACATAGTGATTTCCGACTTCTACACAATATGAAGGTGGAGATCTCAATTTTGTTTGCTAACATTTCCCTTTAACCAAATTTATATCCCCTTTCTTTACACGGATTCAATCCTTCTTTAATTCAAGCCATACTTACATGTCTCTTTTTTTTTTTTTTTTTTTTTTGGGTCGGAACATGTCTCTAGTTTAGTGAGCTGAATTGTACAACTATCCCTACATGATGTGGGGCTAACGTTGGTCCGATCTCATCCAGCGAGGCATGTGAGCTAGGCTAACATATGAATCCAGAGCAGACAAGTATTTTTCTGTTCATTCATATGTACTGAGATCTAGAATCTCTTATAACCCCTGTACCCCTGCTCCCCCCTCCCCCGGGATAGTTGATGTCGACCTCGAATTGAGATTGTTCAAGCCCTAGACCTTGGATCAACCTTTTATGAGGTCGAATCAACCCGATCCTTGGATCTTGGCTTGTCGTCGCCTCATCCTCGTCGATAGTAGTGACGTTAAGGCTGGTGTGCGACTCGGAATGGAGGTGCAAGCATGGAGAGAAAGAGAGAGAGAGAGAGAGAGAGAGAGAGAGAGAGAGAGTGGGGGTAACATCAGCTGCCTAGACCGGAGGGGGGAACAGCAACAGCGAATGAAGGCCGGCAACATGGCTTGCATGAGCCACTGTGCTATGTGCAATGGGGGCTGTCGATATACAATTTGATGTATGGACAACGATTAAATAAGTTGACAGTTGTTAAAATGTGTATGGATGAACAATATAAACTTGGAGGGACAATACCACCCAAAAAACTCAAAGTGGTAGACTTGTGATACATTTATTGCAAATCAATATCATGCCACAACTAATCTCAAATTGGTAGACTAATTAATTTTCGTGTCACAAAAATCCTAAATTAGTACACCATGAATATATTTATCCTCCGTTAGTTTCTATCAAATATCCTTCATAAATTGCTGACATGGAAACACATGTTGCAAGTAATTTGTCTGTGAGAATCCAACATGAAAATTCAGCATAAATGACTCTTAAAAACAATGTCATCTCAGAAATTCAAGCTCATTTGATGGATCCCAATTTTTCAAGAATAGAAGATCTTAGAAACAGTCATGAAACTTCAGCCATCTTAGGGCCAGCATTCGGATTGATGGCGAAGAATCTTTTTGCAAGCTTTACCATGGAAAGTGCCAACTTCAGAGGATACTCAATTTTCGAGCAAAGAATCAAAGAATCTATGTAGTCTCGTAGATTTTCCCTGATCTTATCTCCGTCAAACACCCTTTTGATGGTCGTGGATAACAACTGCTCTCCATTCTTGCCATCTTTAGTAGCTTTGTTCCAAGCAAGAGCTCCCACATGTTTTAGATATCTGCTGAAATTCCTAATTTTTCTCTAAAATTTTGGTAATTTGGGAGAGAGAGAAGAAGCATATTCAATTTTTCGGTAATTCGCAATCTCAATTTATTTTCTTCAGATTTGATTTCCACAACAATGTCATTTATAAAGCCATTTATAATGAATTTTCACGTCAAACGAATTGCTTGCCACATGTGTTTTCATGTTAGCAATTTAATGGAGATATTGGGTGGAAGTTTACAATAGTAGAATTGTCATCTTACTAGTTTAAGATTTTCTAGTGAAACGAAAAAAAATGTTGGAGAAAATGTGTCATAAACATATCAATTTTTGATTTTTAGTAGTATCATCCCTAAATTTGAATGATCCCAGTGTCACTTAACTTGTCCACAACTATACATCAGAAGACTAAAAAATTTATACGTAGTGCTCAATTAATGCCACACGACACGGGGAAGCGATCTAAAAGCCAATGTGTGGTAAACAGAGTCGTGATTTGACAACGTTAGTTAGGAGGCACAAGGAATGGTGCAGAGGCATTTGGCCTGGTGGGGCATGGATGACAGTCGAGAGTGAGTAGATCCCCACTTTCTGCAGATCCCCACTTTCTGCAGGTGGTTTAAACATGTGCCAGTTACTGTTCAGAAAAATCTGATGATGAGGATTGCATTCTGTTGTTGATCCATCTAGAAGGGAAGGAACAGTATGGTCTTCAATGGGATGAAGCCTGAGCAATTTTAGGTGTTGATGCAAATAAAGACTGCCTTCACTTCGCGAGCTTGTCAGGCACAGAAGGGGATAGGGAAACAAAATGTGATTGTGAATTTGTGATAGTGAATTGGTAGTAGGGAGAAGAGTGCAAGTTAGCGCACAATCCCCTACGGTGGTGGAAGATTTGGCAGTGTGGAATGCTGCGCATCTAGCAAAAGAGAGAGCACGGAGCAAGCTCTGCACGGAAATGGACTCATTGATCTTATATACCAAGACCTCGTCAGGGTGATGAGGGAAGCCTGAACTGGAACACTGCTTCGGTTTTTGAGTGCATAAAGCAGCAGACCACTTCGTTTGGAAGGGTTGACTTATCCCTTGCTTCCGGCGAATGTTAACAAGCGTGCCCATTGGATAGTAACTTTTTCACAGACAGAAGATGTGTCCTATAGACTGGGATCTAAATCCTCATCTTCTTTCAAACTGCATAACCCCCATTGAGTTGTAGGGTTATGTGTTTTGAACTTCTGAGTCAATAAAATTTCCTATTCTGAATTTGGCAAAAGACAAGCGCATGTGTGTATACAGAACAAATAGTGGATCTGTATCAAATATTACCTATCAATGTTCGCATTAAATGAACGAGGAAATTTGTGAAGTCTTGACAAAAATAGCCATACCCTTTTAGAGTACAAATGAAGAAATGATCATGCACTGTCAATGTAGAGAAAATTTTATACAAACGATTTTATCCGTTCTTGATTTGAGGGTTATATCTACTCCTTTGCTCAAGTCAATGACGTGTAACTCTGTTTACACGAGCGGCGTATTATACAGTAACTCATGTATAACACGGACACTTTTGCATAGCTACGTGTCCGTGTCTGGATGTGTAGTGTTCTCGAGTGGTGTGGTGGTGGCCTACTAAGATTTTGTCCTGGCTTCGAAGGCAAAAGCCAAGGGATCCGGAGCTGTTCCTGCGACTAGACGAGACAGACCAGATAAAATAATCTGCTTAAATTAGCAAAGGAAAAAAAGCATAGAATAATCAACTGTCCATATCGCCACCCTTCAATGTCTCTTAGCTGTTACTATGATGTCACCCGCCTATAGAATAGTGAAAAAGGGGACAAACCAGACGTAGTAGTTGATCTTAAAAGAAATGATTTCGGAGAGGACGATTTGATCGCATATAAAAAAAATCTAAGTACGTAGGTTTGGAAGCAAATAGGCACGGAATCACTCAATATAATATCACGAGCTTGCATGGAATTCAATCCCCACTTCGTATTCTTATCCGCTCGCACGGTCATAACGGTTGAGAAAAACGCAGACCTGCCCCAAGAATTGTGAACGGGGATTCATGAGGAAGATTCGTCTGTTCCTTTGATTAATGTTTTTATTCTCACGACATCGTTCATGGTCTCGTCTAAGAAGAAACCCTTATTCTAAAAATTTAAATTATTGGAATAAAGCTTTCCCTAATTTAGTTCTTGACCGCGTGCATCATCTATTATGATTCAATGCACAAACACAACGAAATAGGAACACAAGATTTATCTTGATTCACTTTTAAATTAGAGTTACGTTCAATAGAGAATTTTATTATAATTGGCATTTCCCACAACCATAATAAGTGAAATCTCGGTGCCTTTTTGTTGATGGAGAGTATGGATCACGCCTTAGAATCCTCGAGTGATGCCACGAGAGTGAACCTTTCCATACGTTACTTTCATTTTGAAACGGTAAAGATATGATGAAATTAGCATTGATTTTCAAGACCCCACTTTTTTTTTTTTCATTTTTTTATGAAATATCCTCGTTTCATTATTATTATCATTTTTTTATATAGAGGGCCTTCAATTAGGGTTGTTAGGGCAGTGACCAGTTGAATAAGGAGAAGTAGGTGTTTGATGGGTGTTCACAAATACTATTCACGTGTAATGGACGTAATACAAGCTTTCTGATTTGTCTTTTCTTTTCTATAGCTTCTCTCTGTTTGTTTAATCCATCGGCTTAACGATGTTCAGGGCGACTGTCACTGTCCTTGATGCAGAAAGACAAACTCGCCACTCCATGGCAACGCCACGATCTAATTTGTTTATCAGTACATGCACGTCCAACGGATACAGAAGACGATCGTGGGAATACTTTAATTTTTATCATTTCTTCTTTTCCCAATAATAAATATATGAAGATTTGTGTGGAAGCTTAGTTCGATCGGAATCATTCCCCAATAAGCGGGGTCCCTGTTGAGAGGTGACCGACGTTTGATTATTCAACGTTTCTACATCATTTAAATGTCGAAAGGCTAATTCATGTAATAATTTGAGCTGTTAGGACAATCGGTAGTTGTTCGGCGAAACTTCACCAGCGTTAAGTTTCTTTTTCGGTTGATTTTTTTCAAGGAGTATCATAGAAGTCTACTAAATTAGCCAAAATACAAGTAACAAGGAGGTCGGGACAAAAACCGTGCAACAGTCAGCCCTAGTTTGGTTATCGAATTACATGGAGTGAACAGGAAGAAAATAACTAAACTATTTGAAAAAGAGGGAAGAAGCGTTTCTCAAGCAACGCACTCACTCCCCTTCCCATGATCTCGATCTTTCCAAGAGTCAATTTATATTCATCACGCACCAGCATATAATAAGAGTATATTCAAATAGTAAAAAAGCAATCATTTATGTATTGAGTACGAGGGGCTCGGGGAGTTTTCTATTTGCATGGGGGAAGGGAAGGGACAAAAACATCGTATACGTGGCACGGGGAAGCACGCAAAGTCCGAGTTTAGATGTGTGTTGGGTAATTACTTGATGCAGCAAGCAAATCAATTAAACAATCATTAATATCTTTCTTTAATTTACTAAGAGTTTTAAGGTGACATCACTTGACCCCCTTGATTATTTTTTGATTGAATCCTTCTACTTTTGATGTGAAAATGTGGTCCATCCGACAAGGAACCTAAGGAGAAGAAGCTAGCGATGGACCCATCACTCTCTCTCTCTCTCTCTCTCTCTCTGGGTTCTTGTCTGTAAAACTTTCAATGGGGATTTCGTAATGAAGGTAATTAAGATATTCATTTAACCCTAACCCTTAACCTAAAGCATGAGAGGAACAATGTAGGGTTTGCTTTTGGTTGCAAAATTCATGCCGACAGGAAAAGAAGAACAAGGTTATTAATTATGCAGAAATGGTGGGGTTTCCATTTGAGTTTTCTTCGCTAGGTTGACTCTATGGTGGGCCTTTGTTGTGATGCTTTCGTTTGGAGTTTAGGTTAGAAAAGAAGAAGCAAGATTGCTTATGCATCCTTCTTTCCCCGAAATTGGCCATGATGATGACAATTAAGTGCGCACTAAACGACTCAAGAAACTTGCGCAAGCGCAATAATATCTAGACTCATTTTATTAAAGTTGGCCAATTATGCATCAAAAAATAGTATAAAGATATAAAGATATTGCATTTTGCACGCTGAAACTGGATGTATCCATTTGAATACAACAGTTCTACACAAATTAAATTTTCGAAAGTATCCTTCTTGTATGTTTTTCGGAAAAAAAGGAATATTTGATAAGTGAGCTCAATCCATATCACATTTATGACATAGTTATATTATAAACATTCCGCATTTAACATTTGTTGATATTATATGCGCTTAATGAACCTAATTAAACTAAATCCAATTCAAAAAAGAGAAGATTATACATACGCATGTCTCAAAGTATACTGTGTACTGATTGTGATTCTGTCTACCACATCATGCTTTTACAGCATGAGTCTGTATGATGTTTTGTCTTGGGATATTTACGCAACATTGATAATAACTTTGCACTAAAGAGAGCCGTTCATACAAACGAAGCCATTTGGGTCGGGAAGTATCTGTACTTTAAGCTTCTGTACCTTATCAACTGGTGGATGTTTCGGAAGAGCTCGGTGTCTTTGCGTGTACTCCCTTTTGGTTGAGCTGCTCTAACGGTGTTCTCTTTTTTCAATTTCTAATGACCTGATCATTACTGCAAAGAAGGCCCTCGTGTCTTTCATGCAGATTTTTAGTGGACGTGGTGATATGGAAGCATAGCTTTATCTGGTTCTTGGTTTCTAGGTTTTGATGTTTGGAAGAGAACCTTTTCTTGATCTTTTGGCTCGTGCTTCATTGCAGGACAAAAAAGAAGAAACAAGTTTAGACACAATCCTTCAGAGTTTATGGATGCCACCTTCAACCTGCGCATTGCTTGTAAATTATTTCTTCTGCTAGTGAATTTTCTGAAAAACCTCTCTCTCTCTGTCTCTCTCTTGCTCTCAACCCTCGCACTCAACGCGTCTGTCCTGTTGGTTTTCATCGTCCTTTTCCTTTTGTCCTCGGATAAGCATGTGAGAGAGAGAGAGAGAGAGAGAGAGAGAGAGAGAGATTGCGTTTCAAAGGAGGAAGGGAGGGGAGGGTGATCAGAGAGACTTGCCCTGCACCAACTTTTGCCCTAACAATCTCCCTCCATGGTCAAACGAGTCACGTCCTCACGGGTCCCCATCGTTGATTATCGAAGCAATCTTTTCTTGTCGAATGGGATGCTGCTCTCCACGTTATTAAAAGTCCTCTCATCACTTGATCTTTGATCTTTCACGTATGCGATCAGATTTTTCAGGGGCTCATTGACTGTAGGATTCAATGGAGGTAAGACTTTCACAGGCTTAATGTATCTTCCAACAAAGAGCAAAAGTCAAGATCTTTTTTTGTTTACGATTTCTCTTTTTTCTAGAAAACTCGCCTTAGCTAGGTAAAACCCGGATCATAGAATACTCCACTAACGTCATGGACCATATAAGACACAAGCTAAAACCCGGATAGGTGACTCAAATAAAAAATTTCTTACAATGACAGCGTGAGAAATTAGACCCGTGTCATGCGTCTAATTCATATAGATAAGTATGTTCTTCAACCATTGAACCAACCCCATTTATTATTGATGAATTTCATCTGCTAAACTGATAGTTGATAGCACTAGGGCTCTTGCACAGGAAAAACAAAGGCCTCCGGAAGGTCAGGTAGGAGGACGGCCGCCGATAAAGTTCTGTTGGAATCCAACACACGTGGAAAGAGACTCTGCTCTTGTCTACGCTTACAAAGGGACCAAACCTATAGGCGGCCACAAAAATATATTAGGCCATGCAAAAGGAAGAACCTCCATTATTATAAATAGCTAGTGAACTAGCAAATATTCCAATAAACAAGTAAAAGAAAAAATGAAGTAAATAGTTGAGGAGAAACCGATTATCACCTTAGATAAAGAGGAAATCATCATTGGTACAAGATAATTCACAAAGAGCATATGCATTACGCGTTTATCTTTATATAGAAGCTTGAATTGGATTGGACCTTTGTAAATTGTTGGTTCGTAGCAGTGGTAGCGCCCTCCATTCAGTTGTCTTAGAAAGCACAATCGCTTACTTTGCGCAAAAAAGAAAAGAAAAACTCATATTTTCTTATACATAATTGGGATGTAATAATACTTCTCGCCTCCCGAATTCATGATATATAGAAGTAACTATATATGGTGAACATCAACACAAATTCTCAGATTTCTATGCGAACATAAGTAATTCTCATATCACTGTCGTGTCGTGTAAATTGTTATCCGTACGGATCTTACAAAGGCCAACTTTGATTGTATGCACGATTAATAACGAGCTTAATTTACTTTTCTTTCACAATAACTATATCTTTCATTTATATTTACCCACTACATCGTTTCAATTTTTAGGTCAATTTTCTTTATGGATCAAATTTAGATTTTCAGTTCATTATTATTATTATATTCATGATGGAGTGCCGTTACTTTCTTATGGCGCTCACATAAATATCATAATTTTACAATCAATCACTTGAGTACTGTGCTTTTAAATAACATTCACTCGAGTATAATGACTTTTTCAGTTAATCACTTTAGTATCACAGTTTCAAAAATACATCGCCACAAGTACCATGCTACATCAGACTTCTGGCATTTCTGATGAACGTTTTTAAAATATAATGAAACTTAAGCAATTGATTAAAAAGTTATAGCACTGAATTGAAAGCTATATGAGAAATTACAACTCTTGTGGAGTTCTTTTTCCTTTGTCCATGCATGCACCTTAAGGGCGCGTTTGGTAACGATTCTGTTCCCAAAAACAGATTCTGATCAGAAATGATTCTTTTTTATTCTGTTCCCCGGAATAATTTCTAAGTATTTTAAGCCGTTTGGTAACTATCCAAAATTTCTGATTTTGGAATAGAATTGCGTTTGGTACCGTAAGTATTTTAAGCCGATTGGTAACTGTCCAAAATTTCTGATTTTGAAATAGAATTGCGTTTGGTACCATGTTCATTAATTCTGTTCCAAATCAATTTCTTTTAATTTTTAAATATTTTTTTTTTACTTTTCTTCTTGTGGCCTCGTTGGCCCTTGGTGACCTCACTGGAGTGTCACTGGCTCTCGGCGAGGCCGACCCTCGGCAAGGCTCGCCCAGCCTCGCCAACCCTCACCAGTGGCCAGGTTGGCCCCGCTGGGGCTGGGTAAGGCCTGCCTGGCCACCGGCGAGGCTGGGCGAGGCTCGCTTGGCCACTGGCGAGCTTGCTCGACCAATTGCCGGCGAACGGCGGTGGCGGACGGTGGCGGACAGCAACCGCGGGATGGCGGTCGGTAAAGAAGAAGAAAAGAGAAAAAGAAGAAGAGAAAAGGGAGGAAGAAGAGTTGGTTTTGATTCTTTTTTTGTTCCAAGAACAAAAATCATTTTTTTTTATTCTTGATTCTACTCCAAATCGGTTCCCGGGAACAAAAAAATAGAAATTTGTTCCCAGGAACAAAAATTTTACCAAACGAGATTCTGTTCCCAAATTGCTCCCGGGAACAAAAAATCAGAATCAGACACTATTTAGATGGTTACCAAACATGCCCTAATTAATTAGTTCACTAATAAATTAGCCTAGCATTTTCTTCACGAAGACATGGAGAATCTTACACTTCAATTAGTTTTTTTTTTTATTGTCGATGCAAAAATAAATTTCGCATAAACCTATTTCCCAATTGGTAAGTGAATCAAAAGCTGGTAATCATTTCATAAAAGGAGGCATTAAATAGCAACAATAATATCTGACCAAAAAAAAAAAAAAAAAATAGCAACAATAATATTAATATTTAATATTACTAATAAGAATAATGATAATAATAACAACAACAACGTGAGGCTATAAAGTCCATGCAGTGAATGACGAAAGAAAAACTTTTATGTTGCGTGCATGGCGGGCGGTCCTCTTACCATGGAGGACGTGCCATCTGTTTCATGGATGTTGACCTTTTAGTCTCATTTCTCTCCATCGGCAGATAATTATCTAACTGCACATGCATCACATCCCTCTTTTGCCCCTCCTCTGCCCATTTGCTACATATTGGAGTCATACAACTTCATTTGACTATTATCCTCCGTTTGTTTCGTCAAAATCAACGATTTGAAAAGTATTTTCTTAAAAAAAAAATACTTACTTGAAATTATGTGAACGATGAAAGTAATTTTTGTTCATTTTTTTCGTAAGTGATACGAGTAATTATTTTTTAGAAAACTATTTTTCAAATCGTTCATCTTCAGTAAAATAAAGAGAGCCTTAAACTTGATTGTTGCATATATAAGCTAAGATTTTTTTTTCCCCATAGTCTGTATGGATGTGTGTAAACATATATAATTCATAGGCATTGGATAAGATTTTGAATATTGGTCCGACATATATATTCGCAGACGACATTTGGCCATACGGCCAACATCTCGGGGATTAGAGCATTTTTAGGCTAAGATTGGATCAGAGTTCTAAAATATAGTGTTATTTTTTTCTCTTCAAAATATATATGGTTTTGAATAATGCAAACTAATTATCAACCGATCCAAATCTTAAGCAATCATAATTTAGACATTTGAATGTATCATAATCCAGCGATGTCCTTTGTTTTCTTTGTTCTGGGGATTTTTCATGTATGCTATGTAACTATATGACTAATTAGACACTTTGGGGCATATTGTTCTTTAGCCATGGTTGGAGAAAATTTCCTCTAATAAATCTTTGGTAGGTTGTGAACATGAACATCATCTATATTTACTAGTTAATAGCTTGTACAGGTGTGATGTTTTATGTTCATAATGCACCAATCAAAAGCTTGATTTGAAAGAAAATTGAAGATCTAATATCGCACTTTTCTGCTTTGTAATCGGTTTGTTAAATAATCTTAGGTCTATCTTAGGAATTTCCACTCGTGCATTAGTCACATAAATGACATTAACTACTGTTAGAGAATTTAACTATTGATTAAATAATTTGAATTTATTAGCCATTCGATCTTGGCATTTTTAAAGTTTCCCTTCGTTATGTCATCATCTTTTTGGTAGGTTTGGGGTGAGACAACCCCCAAAACGTGTACCTATATTATATATAGCAATAGGGAACTATGATTTTTATATTGCATTATCTAATTTCATTGCAAAGGTTCATTGATTACCCTCATTAGTTTCGGAAATTTCGTTTGTGTTATTCAATAAATTCTCAGAGGACCATAATTGCCATGTCCTTCCTCACGCTTCTTTGGTTCATTTTCAATCAAAGGACAATAATGTCTACTCTTACCCTAAGAAGACATCAATTTGAAGTTGTCATCTCATGACAGAGATTCAATCAAGACTTGTATGGTTTAAGTACACATGAAAGGAAAGACATTGTTAGTTATGCACAACTCTTTTTTAAAGCATCGAGAACCAACTGATAGACACCGTATATTTTTTCCTCAATAATATGGCATACACTCAATTAATTTTTATTTTTAAAACAAATGGGTCCCACCAAATTTAACTTGGGATTGATTATAATCAACGGTGTAGATGTATTTAGTTTGGAATGGATCAATTGAGCTCATGATATAATTACAAAATAAGCCCTAACTAATAACGTATGGAACCATGTAGTCATAGAAACAATAAATTTGGCTGGGGTACGATTGACTAGTGAAGAAATATTTTTATATTTTATATTTTTTAATGGGCAACCATTGAAGAAATGAGGAAGGGGCTTGAAGCCATCCATGGGGCAGGACATGTTCAACGCAACCAATGAGGGGACGCCAAGGTGGCTGCCGTCTTCTACTTTGGTCGAGGGGGACACTGCTAATTGGTCTGGTTGTGTATATAAATAGGGAAGCTGCAGTTCAGGTTAGATTGCAAGGGGACCAAATCATCGTAGAGAGAGACACAAGAGCACAAAATCCATATAAGGAAGAAGAAACAGCAAAGAGAAATATAGCAGAAAGTGATGGGGAGGTCTCCTTGCTGTGATGAGAGTGGCCTCAAGAAAGGTCCCTGGACTCCTGAGGAAGATCAGAAGCTCATCAAGCACATCCAGAAGCATGGCCATGGCAGCTGGAGAGCTCTCCCCAAGCTTGCTGGTACTCTCTCTCTCTCTCTCTCTCTCTCTCTCTCTCTCTCTCTCTCTCTCTCGATGGAAGTTTGGTTCCGAAAGCTACAAGAAAGTATTCTGTGTATTGGCCGGACAGCATGCTGTGGTGACGCGCAGACTGATCACTAGAGCGATCATACGGATCTTGTATAATTGATGCATCTGATATATGAGATGCTTTCTTGGAGGTTAAAATAAGAGAATGGATGAGTCTCTATTAGTCTGTCCCTTCGATTTTGTGAAGTTTCAAGCCATCACAATTCATATTGAAGGGTCAGTGGTTTATATTTTTCTTGGCAGGTCTCAACAGATGTGGGAAGAGTTGCAGACTGAGATGGACAAACTATCTGAGGCCTGACATCAAGAGAGGCAAATTTTCCCCTGAAGAAGAGCAAACCATCCTCAATCTCCACTCTATCCTCGGCAACAAGTAATAATCTACTGATTCCCATAACACTTTTGGTTTTTTTTTTTTTAGGTTATTTCTCCTCTATCATTTTACAGTTCAATTTGGATAAATTCCTAATTCTGTTTCTTTCTTCAACTTGAGAAGGTGGTCAGCTATTGCGGGTCACCTACCAGGTCGGACGGATAACGAAATAAAGAACTTCTGGAACACCCATCTCAAAAAGAAGCTGATCCAGATGGGCTTCGACCCGATGACCCACCGGCCCCGAACCGACATATTCTCGAGCCTCCCTCACCTCCTTGCCCTGGTCAACTTGAAGGAGCTCATCGACAACCACTCACTCGAGGAACAGGCGAGGCTCCAAGCCGATGCCATCACCAAGTTCCAGTACCTGCAATACCTTCTTCAGCCACCCACACCACCGGTCTCTCTCACTCCCACCACCTCAAACAATGCCGTCACAGATGATGTGGAGACCATGAAGCTCTTGAATGCTTTTGCCTCAATGAAAGAGAACCAAATGATGACCTTATCATCATCACCATCACCTTCTCAGTTAGAAGCAACCGCTCACTCACTATTTGGGATTGCCCCAGTTAGTCCTGTCCATGATAGTTACCCTTTTGCCCACTTGCCTGAGCTACAAAACCCATGCAGCTTCCAGACAAACTTGAGCAAGGATCATGATAACAACAATAACACTATGGTCCAAGCTAGCGAGTTCACAATATTCAGCCAAGGAGTCAACTCACCAAATTCTCCTTGGCTTCCTTCTTCTTCAACGCCGTCTCCTCCTGCTGAGACTTCTTTCACCAACACTTTCAACGGGGATGGCGGGGCTGTCTCCTCCATCTGGCCAGACCACCTCCTCGACGATTTCAATTTTTCGTGAGATTGCTTAGTTAGCTCTTTAGAGACATGTTACGTGTTTGTATGATAAATGTCTTAGTACAGTGTTTCACATCCTGATTAAGTATACTACAGCGTATATTACTAAGAAAAAACGCGTTTCCATGAGCCGGCTGATGCAAAGCAAATTGATGGCGACTTTTCGAATTTTCTTTAAAAGGACGGAGCGATCTTGGATCAGAAATTAACTAGTCGTTGACGTTTTGCATGCAGTGTAATATGTTTTATGCCATCTTGACATAGTTTAATGAAATTGCCCTTCATATGCGGGTTTGTTGATCTTGAGTCGCCGGACTGAGAAACTAATTTTGGGATTATCGTGAAAACAAGGTGAAAATATTAATTGTAAACGTGAAATTAATATGATATCACTTGGTGCCTATTCTCATTCTTCATTGTATGGCAAATAATTGCGATATCTATATTCCCTCATTAGAACCCCGCACACACGTAGTAAATAGAACAGATCGTGACATACACTACGTATAGGTTGTAGCTCGATGGATAAGAGAAGATTAGAAGAATCCAAGAAAAGATGAATCCAATTCATGTGTTCACACATAGGAAACCGGGTTTTCCTATCACATCTCTGCTTTTTTCAAATTTCTGGCCTATTTTATGTGGAATTATTATCACTAATTAAGCTTTTATTATCTGTAATATAAGTTAAGATCAAGGTTCCACCGAATCTTCCACCTGCAACACATCTAACTACTCTGTTTCTCTGGACGAAGTGTGTATGTGTGCGGCTCCTCCCAAAACTCCATTTTCATGTGATAGTGATCTTTACTTGACATTGCCCTTTAGCAGAGAGAACAATAATCTTTCTTTGTGTTCTAGACTTATAGAGCCCTAAAAACTCAGAGAGGGGAGAGAGAGAGAGAGAGAGAGAGAGAGAGAGTTGACCGATTTATAGATGTCAAAAGCAATGACGTAGAAAGGATTCTCAAATTTCTCAATGATAAGAGGGACCCCATAAGTAGGTAGGAATCAAGAAAGGGTGACAAAGTTTTCTGAACAGCTCAAAGACATTGGTCATCTTCCTACCACTTTTGTTTTTTAGTCCTAGTTTAGACCGAAGAAAAAGTACTTTTGATTTCTATTATTTAAATGATCACATCCAGAGGCGAAAATTCGTCTATTTTGGGTAAATACATAAATAATTTACACAACTTGTAAGCAAGAAATTAGGAGGGAAATGTTATAATTTATTGCCCCGAAAATTCATGATTGACCCAAAAATAAATGGTGTAGAATAACAGAGAACTTTGTATTTGAGTTTGTGTAATTTCTTAACATTTATATAACGCCGTAAGGGTTATATGTAAAACATACACTACATGTTATCATACTATGATTCACCAAATCTATTGAGGAGTGACAAAGCATGAATAAGTCAAGGCAACTTTTTTAAGTACGAAAGTTCATTGTTTATCAACATTACATAGGGACCGGGCTATGCCTAAATGGAAGACCCTCTTGTGCTCTGGCCCCTAAGAAATTTTGTCAATTGAGTGGGATTAGATATGGGACCGAGCAAGCTTTTTGAGGCACAAAGAGAAGCTACATTATAGAGATGTCAAGTTGAGTGCTTCTATGAGAGTTTGAGTAGTTTTGTGAAAGAGAATCTGCGAGAGTTCAGATTCTAAGAGATTAATGTGTGCAATTTAGGGCTGAAACACTCAAACAATTAACAACTCAAATTGCGCTTACCCGATTGATTCTAGATTGGTTTACATGGGGACATTAGGTTATTGGGAGAAAAATTTGGAAACCAGTTTTGACCGGTTCAGCTCCCTATTTTATACCTAGAACCATCAATTCTAATCGAGACCTGATTTTAGCTTCTTCTTCTTCTTTTCTTTTTCAAAAAAACAAATATATATGTTGGAGATGGGTTTTGAACATAGGAAGCTTAGACAATCTATCAATGCCTTAACCATTATGCCACATATTTTTCACAATATTCCCCTATAATTATAGTTATATTACTTAAAATTAAGCCTTTTTGGTCCCAAGCTTTTCGTAAGGAAAGTGGTTCACATTTGAGTTCCAAATATCGGAAATTGACTATGATAGGATAGATTTCCAATTCTTTTGGAGTCCACTCACCTTGAACTGATAACATATCTCAAGATTAGGAAATCTGCTCTTTCCTTATGTTTCTCAAATTGAGTTTGAACTCAACACACAAAACCTAATAGAGATATTTTTCTTTAAAAAAAAAAACATGAAGGTTTCTTTTACACAATATATATATATATATATATATATATATATATATATTGAATGGTTAGATAGCCTTAAAAGATTAAAAATAAAAACACATCATTGGATGAAATTACGCTTTGTTCCCCTCTCGATTGACTATCACACAACAAGAAGTAAAATATGGGGAAAAAGTAAAGAAGAAAGGGGACAATCTCCTCAATCACTTGATTCAATGTATCTTCTTGACAGTATGAACAACACAACCGGGGAAGTAAATCTCTGGACTTTCTAATTCAACATGGATTAGGAATGTGTCGTCTTTTCAAAGAGTAAATTGAGCTAACAGTAATTTCCTCATTAACTAAGATCTCAGCTCTCTAAGGTCTCTGACATTGCCTTTATTCCATGTGAGGCTCAAGCTCCAAGAAAAAAAGTGAGCACTGACGGGTCAACCTTGATATATACATATATCTATGGTCTCTAATTCCAAGGATTTAACGAGGAAACAAGCGAGCAGTGACGGGTCAACCTGGTATATGTACAGATGGCTAAGGAGCCACCACTCCCGAGGATTTACCAAACTCCTCTTAGCCTCCAGAAATAAAAGAATTATTGCATTGATTTGACACGTGGCCTCCCCATGTTAGACTCGACGGACTGTAAAGGACAAGAAATTTAAATGGAGCTGATGGTCCCGATGTATTTGGATAACAGCACAGGATGCATCCATGTTGTTTCCTAAATATGAAGGAAAATGATACCAGCGAGGATATCACTCGACTAACATTAACAATAATACGTACACATTCTATTATTATGAGAGAAAATTATCCAAAAGATCTTAAAGTAATTGTATGACATTTAATTCAGTCATAAATATTTTAATCACGCCATTCAAAAAGTTTAGAACTAAATTGACACAACTGAAATATTTAGGCATATTTGATAAATTGTCAAAAAATTTAGAACTAAGTTGACATAATTAAAAAGTTGAAGGAGGTTAAATTGATTGCCATATAATAGGTTTAAGACTTGTTTGATAATTTAGCCAATATTAAAGATCACGTTTAATAGATTGATAGATACACCGTAACATTCTACTTTTTCACTAGATTTAGTAGTTTGTACATGTACTTTCCCTTTTATTTTTCAAAGCACTAGTGAAACGTCATGCGCTTGCTTAGACATGGTTTCAATGCTATTAGATAAACTATATTTACTTAATTTAGAAGAGAACCACGTAAAAGAAGAAAGATGAGATATTCATGAAATCAATGGTCTTTTTCTAGGTATAACGAGAAATGCTCATTGAAGAAGAGAGAAGATTAACCAAAAGTTAGGTCATCAAGAAGAGATGGCACTTGCGTGAACATGTTTGGACATGACTTCTTTGATTTTAACACATGCAATTGACTTTGCAGTTCTTTTGTTTTTAATTGTCATGGACATACACATCAGACATGTCCACGTTGGTAGAGACAACAGTTCCTACGGTAAGTCAGAAAAGCAAACACATTTGGCACACCTTATTGTATTAAATTGAATTTCACCAAATAATTGGTTTTGGTTTTGGCTATTAAAACCCACTTAGTCACAAAAGTCAAACTCTAATAGGTGTTGCCCTTCTCTTAGTCTTGCCGTCCTTTTACTCAAGAGACGGCGGATCCAATGACTTTGAGAGATTCATGTCATTGACATTAGTACTCTAATAAACTAGAGAAATCCGTTAATTAAATCAAACATGTTTTGCCCAAGGGGAGAAAAGTATGCAGAATTGAATTCTTATTTGATGTCTATTATGAAGAACTTAAGTAATTTCATAAACAATGTGCAAGAGGGGAAACATTGTTGGTGGGAGAGAGTGATATTGAGCAAACGTGGATGCACACAATAACACATGCTATGCGATGAAAGGGAAGGATGAAAAGAACTCCAAGGATGGTGCCACTATTTTCTAGGTCATTCACTAATTAGGTGGGATTTTATTGCTTGCTTTTCTAGCAAGGGATTGACCGTGAAGATATTGGAATTAAGAAAAAGCAAGATCCGGATAATCTTATTGCGGACGGCCAATAATTGATTAAAAAAGGGTGGGCTATATACAATTCCAATATGGCTTAATCTGCCCATTTTCAACAAAGGGACAAAATTGTCCTTAATCATTTAAATGAAATTTAAAATGGTGGACCCCAAATTTATCTACTTTCCATTTTTTTTCTATTTTCTTTTTGCATGTAGGATCTAGTTTTCCTCATTAGGAATATCCAATTTTTCTTTTTGTTCATTTGTTAAGTGGGCATTGGGTAGGTGAAGGCATTTTCAGGTTGTTAAGCAAATTTATGGGTTAATTGTCACATAAAATTTAGAAAAAAAATTAATATAAGCAAATTTTTAATGCAATCTCATATTTATAAACTTTTGTATTTGTTGTGGCTATTGTTAAAATATCTCATATCACTTTTCTACAGGATTTATATACTCCTTATATACATATGATCTCCCTCTACTTATTAGTTTAAATTTTTAGGTTATACATTCTAATATTTATCACCATCAGAATTTTATTATCAGTTGTCTTTTATATAAGATTATTGGGACGATTGGATGAAAAAAAAAATACCTTCTTCAAATATTTGTCACAAAAAAATCACAAGTACATTTTTAAATGGGAAAATCTAAAAGATGAGATTTAATTAAATCAAAACTTCGCACAGAGTAAAAAATAATGACGCCTAAATTTAATTTATTATGGACTGACAAACACTAACATCATCGATGGTGTGTTTAGCAAAAAAACATCGAGACGTTTTAATGCGCATAACTTTTTTTTTTTGTCGTATTATTATTATTATTTTTTGGTGTTTTTCTACATAAACCTATGACGTCTTGGATGGTTCTCTGTAATCGAGACACCGGTGTTAGGAAAAAACACCAATTCTTTGATGCGGTAAACAAAAAGATTTGATATTAATTTCAGACTACTCAAATAAAAGATAACAAGTTCACCACAAAAATAAGTTTTGAGGGTAGGGGTGACATTTGTTATAATAGCAATGATAAAGAGGAGACTAGTTTTTATTTTCTAAATAGCAATAAACTTAAATTCGAAGGAAAAATATAATAAGAAAATACTATTTTGAAGATAACTATACAAATATGAAAATCTTTGGGGGCAACTTTATCTATATTGTGAAAAAGAGTAGATTTAATCATAACGGTAGATAGCCGTATAATAAGCTCATGGATGCATTCATGAAGCCTGGGAAGGGCTAAAAGGCCAATTATTTAAGCTTCATTAGAGCTAGAAATACGGCATAGCCCTCCAAGTTTCTTGCCTATTTCTTACATTTCACATTGCATGCGACCGTTTACGTTTTTATTTTTCAACTATTTTGTATTTTATTGTTTCCTACAAGTATATACATATATCATAAGTATGTTCAATAGAAAATCCATCAATTTACTTTTTCTATTAATGAGAAGTGCAAATTGCTTGTTTTTTCAACATAATCATTTCTAATGTACACTACTAAAAAACTCACGATCTGTGATAAAATTCAGTTTTTTAACTTCATTAAAATACTCACGCTTGGTATCTGCGATAGATGACTCCAATGAATAAATTTGAAGTACTCTACTTATAAATTTTCTTCAAAACAAGACCTTTTATTACTTTTATCTCCACAAAAAAATTTAGAAAAAAAATGTCAATAGAACCATCTGTTATGCAAATGTTCTTTTACACATGTAGTTAAACCAAATGTCAGTTAAGCCTTTAAGGTGAGTACATATAGATTTTCGCCAAATATATACATGTATCACCCTCTAAACTTGGTCTAATTAAATAATTTTTTCCTCTAAAAGAATTAAATTTTGTTTTGTCCAAAGCATATGCCGTGTGTATCTCGGATTCGATTTACTTTCCTGAAATGATGCTCCTCTTTACCTCAAATATGAATGACAAGAAAAAAGATTTTTCTCCTTTCTTATTTAAATTTTAGATTAAGAGATTCCGTGTCCCATAATTGAACCCAAAAGGCTCATGACTGGTGATCTTAGTCAACTTTTAGCAGATCTATATGTCGACGTGTTGCGGAAAAGAGTTAAAAAAAAAAGGTGGAAAACTTGTTCAAAAGTCAATATGGTCAATCTTGTCAAGGCAATAAGATAAAAGTACAACAGTAACAATATCTCAGCATTTATATATTCAGCCATTCAAAATTCATACGCATTAAGATTCTTACTATCAAGGCTAAACGTAGAACCAACCCTTCATGTTGAACGACAACCATAGCCACGGAAATTAACTCCCGATCTGTCAACACCCACAAGTCACCAACATTTATTATGAACGGGCAGTGAGCTCGATTGATGAAAGTGAAATATGATACAAGCAGAACATCATCGGTGAATAAGACAATCGACAAACTACAAGCTTGTCAACAGCGAAGGAAATTGACAACACATAGAGCGAAAGTCATGATGAGAGCATTCCCCATCCATTATTGGAGTCTAGAGAGTCGAGAGTATATTTTGGGTCAAGCTTCCAATGGTAGACCAATTGACATAGAAGAGAAGAGAGGATTTTCCTTTTTGTGGGTCACAAAAGATAAAAGGGAGATTGACCAAGCACATATGATTTGATCATTATGGCATTCTCTAATCAAAAGCTGACCAGAAGTTTTAAAGTCATTCGTTTGAATACAAAGATGATTTGATTGGTGCGGCTCCCAAGCCTTTTGTCTTTGCTGTAGAAAGAATGAAGTTTTTTGGTGGAAGTTCCATGAGAAAGAAGTAGCCAGAAAAGAACAAAAATCTGGTTCACAAAAGTTAGGCTACGGTTTGACCATAGGATTAGACATAGGCAAAGCAACGACGAATTTTGATTAGTGATAGTGATATGATGAGGTCCAGCTGGAAGTCCCGCTCAGAAGAGTCAAAAAGATTCCATTTTTGGGAGGAAAAGTTTGATTTGAGTCGAGCCAGCTAGAGATATGGAGGATGAAGCAACGTGGGTTTTATACGAGGTGAATAGAGAAGGTATCAAAGAACTTGAAAAAGCATCCTTGTAGAAAAGGAGAAAATGCCATTTACTTGAGATGCACTAGCTCCTCAAGATCAATCGTTGAGCTCAAACATCATTCAATTTCTCCAATCTTGTAATGGCAATAAGTGGGCCAGCAGCCCACACGATGCGCTGTCATAGTACTATGGTTAAAAGAAAGCAATAGAAACACGAGAAATGGAGTCCAATTTCGAGTACTGAAAAGTTTTAGGGCTGTCTTCGTTGCAACATTTAGGACAGAGAGAGCCATGGGAAGTCAATAACCTGAAGTAGCTGATACCACTCCAAAAATAGGTGCTGCAGTAGACAGCGGAACTCCCTTGTAACCAGACCACAGCAACTTGGCAAGTTCTGTGCAAACACCAAATCAGCTCTGATCATTAACAACAGGAATAGAAGAGAAAAGAGGGGACAAAGTGCACTACTTGCAAGCAACAGAACAGAACCGGATTAATCTGACACATCAGTCATACACAATGCAGTAAATGAACCTTGAATGATTTCTTCTTGTGTGAAAACGAGACTAGGGCAAGACATAGAATGCGGAAAATACAAGTTGGCATTAGGGCAAGACAGATGCATCTTTGATAATGGAATCCAATGTATTATTTAATCAAAAGAAGCCCTTTTTTTTCATCATGTATCGTGTAATATATATATTTAACCAGGCTAGCGAAGATGACACAGAAACGATATGAATATCCAGAGTAAGATTATATTGAGTTATTGACTAGAGATGCAGAAACAAACTATATTGCACAAGACTCTGCAGATTCTTAACCTTTTTCTGGTGCCTGCTTCACAGTTTTAGCCTCATTTTCAGTGTTGCTAATTCATAATCATAAATTGCTTGAATCATAACTATTTAGTATGGTTGCAAGAGCAACAGAATTGCTTATAATCTATTCATCACCAACCAAGAAAGTTGTTTTACCATTAATTGATTCATGCTCATTGAATGAAATGGAAAAGAAGGCCCCAAAGGCCTGTAATGAGTAAAAAAACTCATCAAAGACTACATTTGTTCAAGCTGAAGAGCATAATACATGAAGTTCAGTAACATAAGCAGTCATAACTCTGGGAGTTGAACCGTTTCGCTAATGGAAAGATGCAACGGAAAGTATGATCAACTGTCCTCATTTTTCATTAATGCCACAATTTGAAAGTAAAGAGGACCATAGGAGAAAAGAAGAGCGCTGACAATGCCTAAAGGACCCTCACTGACCTAAGAAACATATCGTACAACCTTTTGCGCCACGGTCAGAACTGACAACTGAAACTTAAAATAACAAAAACAAGCAAAAGCTTTTGAGGTTGGAACTTAATAATCTGACAACTGAACAACTAGAAAATGATTTTAGCATTATACATACCACAATGCTGCATTCAAGGAAAGAACAAACACTACACATAGCTGTAGACATGTATGCCCACTTAATAATAGCTGATATACTTGTACATAACTACAAATAGATGTCTTGCACATCTGAGACATGCAGATATGCACAGGCCTCACCTGAGATTCTAGAATTTGATTGCTTGAACTGACACAGAGGCCCATATTGTACATCATCAGCAAGAAGCTACTCCAGATGAATCTAGACTGCATATGATAGGGCACCGGAATTGAATGGAGTTTATCAGGCAAAATCCAGAAATGCCCAAATGTCTTAATCTCTGAAACTTAATGTGGACAAAACCACCTCTTAGACAACCCTCATTGGCTGGCCGTTTTTCCATAGTTCATAGATTATCTTATTCACCTTTCTATCTTTCTAAACTTAAAACCAGGAAAACAAAAGGATGAGAGCAAGACAGCTCATCCTTGGAGAGGATCTATCAAAAGTACAGCAAAACTTGTGTTTCTTTAGTCTCATCCTTTTCCTCAAAACTCATCCACTTTGCTCTGATCAGCATCCCTTATCATTGGACTACTAGAAAAAAATGCATGATGTCCCAGCAGAACTAAATTAAGGAGCTTTCTCCTTGGCTCATAAACAGGATTGGGGTTGATTAAACATCCTCTCTCATAAGCTTCTCTGAGGAACACGGTGTGTGTTTTCGACTCGGTTGAGAGATAAAATATCCCAGGATGATCCAAGAACAAGTCCCTGATATTCATATATATATCGAACCAATTTCTAAAATGACTAATCTTCTCCACTACAACTATCTTTTCCACGGTGAGACTCAAGAATTCATGAACAATAGCAACTGCTCGTTTTTCCAATACCATGATTGCAGCCTTATACTTTCTCTTTTCCCTTATCCCTTCATATGGCCCCACATAGGGCAATCTCTGCCATTCCTTAACCTTAGCTTTCAAGTCCTTGCTCAATCTCATTCTCGGGGGAAAACCATGCTTGAAACTGAACCTAATTTCTGTTCTATCAACATGACTGTCTTCCCTACAACACTCAGTAACCCTCCAATTCTCTTAACTGCTGCTGTGAGATGACTTTTTCTGGAACAACATCAACCAACTTCAAGATATGAGTATTTGGTTCATGACCATCACAAAGTCTAAAGTGATTGGAATTTCGAGAAATAACAGAATCCTCAAAGTCATCTGGGAGACCAAGTTTCCTCCAGACCTTGAAAGCAGCACAGAGTGGCAAAGACTTTTTAGGAGTAATTAATAAAAGGCGAACTAATCAGAGTCTACAACAAGGGGCATTGATGCTTTGATTGCCTGACTCTCTTCCAAGGCAATTTCAATGGCAGTGCTGGTTAATTTGCAAAAGGGTCGAGACTTATGAGTTTCATAAAATATTTGGAAGATGTGGGGGTATTTGCGGAGGAAGGAAGCAGCACCACGATTCAAGCGAAGCTTCTGGGAGAGGCTATTGAGGAAGTCCAATGAAATTGATGATGAAGGGTTGCTCGAAGCAAGGATGAGGTCTTGAATGGCAACCACTTTAAGAAGGTTTTTGTACTTCTCCATGAGTTTTTCGAATGTTGGGTCTCTAGCCCTGGAGGCTACATACTGTGCAGAGGTTGTTTTGGTTCTAGTAGTTCTGGAGGGTTTAAAAATGAATCTCCAATTCATCCTGACAAGGAAAGTTCAAGGTTTATCGGACCTACTTATTCATCCCATTAAGCATGCCAGTCCTTTATTTTGAAAAGCTCATGAAGAAAGCCTTGAGCTTTACACCAGCAATTGCACCCCAGAAGAACATATCCACAAAGGCATGAAGAGCTGACTAAGAGTTTTCCCCAATAATTTCAGATGATAATATGGCGGTTGCTAGAGAAACCCCCGTTCTTCTCCTCTTTATCTCTAGAAGCCTGCACTCAGAAACAATCTTGAAAAAATTATTGCAAGTAAACGTTTGGACACAGAGCTGCTCATCAGCTACATCATTGGGCACTCAAAGCTAACCACAAAAAAGATGTAGATCAACCAGATATAAGCTAATTATAGACCACATAGAAGTGAACAGAAAGACAAAACAAAAAACTAAACTACTCAAATACTAAAGCAAAAGACTTACCCAATGTATCCACAAGACAACCAATTTTCCAAGTGATTGATGACTACTTGAAAACATTTATTCATGGCTGAGCACTTGCATCAGGAACATTGGTATCTACAAATAATTTAAACTTGAGAATCTTATTGATGCAGGCAACTGGTTTTACTTGCTTGCTGGGACACTGATTTGGATCCATATTAGATTTGCCAGAGATTTTGTTCGCTTCAGATGGTCCTGTCTCTTCAGGAACAATGGGGGAAGTACCTGCATTGAACATACACGTCCTTTCTTAGATGCTTCCTAGGAAGATATGGATGACTGCTATTCCTTATAAAGAAAATCTAGAGCAATATAACATTGTCACAAACAGTCAACAGCCTTTCTTTATCTTTAGAGTGGAATCAATTAAATTCAAGGATAAGATGAGAAGCTTGTCTAAGGTGTTTCTGAGCCAAACAAGAAGATGTAACTTTGTGATGATAATATAATGTAGATCAAGAGGCTAGGGAAAGTCAAGATCTACAGAGAATGAAAGGAAAGTTCAAGATAAACCTTAGGAAGTAGTCCTTGTCAAGTACTTTATAAGAAACAGAGAGCACATGTACATTGTCCCACTTACTGCAAAAGAGGCTTTATCGTCCTGGGCTCCTAAATTTTTTCAGTAATAGCTAAGCAGGTATTATAGAGGTGCAAGAAACAAAGATATGAAAATGAAAATCATAAAGCATGACAATTAAATGGGAAAGACGATTATTTGACATATAGGTAGTGGAGACTGGAGAGAATGGTAGCTATTGACATACGAGCCACACAAAGCCTACAGAAAATGAGTTCAATTTCAATAAAATGAAGCACAATGGCAGAAAGTAAACTTCCTTTTCTTTTCCCTTGATAAGAAAGTAAATTTCCTTGATCATATGTCATCGCTAAAATTCAGAGCATGTCTGGATTAACTTTTCCTTTTTAATTTAATCTAAATCTCATTGGGCACGTACTGTTGTCTTTTTTAAACCTCAACACCTAAAACTTTCGCATCATATAAATATTGACACATAGATTTGTATATATATTTTTTCGTAACTTTTAAGATTTACGTAATATTTTACATTTAGGCTAGAAAGCAAAAAAGGTACTTTTTCACTTATGCAGAATGCAAGACAAAGAAGCTCTTATTCCTCTTAATTGCCTAAAAGTTTGTAACTCTTGATCAAACAATGATGCATAGGCAGCCCATGATGCAAGAATTAAACGTAGAATTTCAATAAACAAATCTTTTGACATTCTGTTCTAGTTTGCAATGGACACTACTTTAATAAATTAGCAACAGAACAGTAATTCCCCAACTCCCCTTGCCTCTAGAAAGACAGTAAATTTGCTTTCACAGCTCCTTTTATACCATAATTGGCTTTTTAAAATATGGAAAAAGATGTCAGTTTACCAAACTTCCTGAAAGCCAGGAAACTAAAGTGAATGGAACCCTGGAACCCTCATAGACATAAGATGTTTTAATCAAATTAAAGGTCGTTCAATGCTGCCATGATCCATGGATATGTAAACAATTTAAATCAAAGGAGACTCACCCTCTTCGGTAAGAGCAACACATGTTCCTATTGTTTCCTCGTAATGCCCAATCTGCACCAAAGGAAATCATAAGTTAAGAGCGACTAAATCCAAGTTCACGTGAAATCTCACAATCACATATATTCATGGAAATACTTAAGGAAGTAAAGTCACATAAATTTTGCATTTCACACAGTACTCCACACATAGTGGATTTAGAGCAAAAGCAATGTAAAAATTCACTCAGCAATAGAGCAAAAGAAGACTTCGAGAGAGAGGGGCAAAAAAAAAACAAAGTAGTGAAATCAACAAAGCTGAATGTTTCTCAATAAGACTTTCAATCACGAATCTTCAATATATTTATGGCAGTGAGACCAAGGTAATACTGACACTAAGTCCAACTCTTCACTGAGGTCATATAACCATGTAATAAGGATACGACAGGACACGGGTGTGGTTGCAAACAAGAGTCTCTTCATCTCAAGAAGAAACATGCCACATGTGTGCCTTAAAACAAAACTGATGTAAAATAAAATCTAGAAGAAAAGGTAACAATTTTAGTACAACAACTGAACACCATAGACAATAAAAGATATTTTAAGCAAATATTGCATTCTACAAAGTGAGAATGTACTTTCACATCTGCAAGTTCCGCTAAAGAAATATATGCACGTATAAACTTTACATTGCACACATTTACATAGATGAAGAGACTGGCACATCCACATCCACATCCACATCCAAATTCCATTACCATAATACTAGCATGTTATATGAAAAGAGGAAACCCATGCACTACAATCACATTCAAAAGACAACATGACATCCTCATAATTCACAACTCTAGGTCTCTCTCTTGGCTTCGGACACACTTCAGCACAAAATTAGACATATAAATCACTAAACAAAAAGAGTCAGTGCTTAGATTCTTTTTCTAAATTTTTTTTTCTTAATTAAAATTAATTGCTATTTTTTTATTATTGGTAAACTATGATGATGATGTTTCGTTACACCAATTAATACATGTTTGCATAGGATCATTCCAATTTACAATTTTCAGATACTAATTGTTTTTTTTTTTTTTTCATTTCCATGGTAAACTATCTTTTGCGGGTAATCTAACCAAGTTAGATCAGCTACAATTAAGGAAAAGTTATTCACCTGTTTCAGGAAAACATCACAAGATGATTACCTATGCTTTCTAAATGGAAGCATGCTGAAATTAGAAAAGATAATTGAAATGAAAGCAAAACATTATCTATGGGAACAGTGTTTTTACACCCGGACCAGTCAAAGAACCGGCATGGGTTCCAGTTCGCCTTTCAACCAATTGGACCCCTGGGTCAATGAAGTTCAAGAATTTACTAATACATTTATACAAACACATATAATTGAGAAGAACGTTTGAACTAGGTAAACACTGGGTTTGACCAGTTGAACCGGTGGCCAGTGCAGGGGTTCGAACATTTGAACCAGGTGAACACCAGGTTTGAACAGTACAACTAATTGAGAAAAACAAGACAGGATCATGGTCTGGCTCCCGATCCAACCAGTTGAACCTGCTGGTCTGGCCCTGGTTTGAAATCATTGCTATGAAGACATAAGTTCCCCCTTTTCCCTCTGTGATTTGAGAATTCATCACAAATAATTTCTTGATTCTAAAAAGCGAAAGTCTCTGCTTTCAATAATGAACCATTTTACTTTTTTATTCGTGAAACAAACAAATTTATCCAAGGGCATGCTAACGTTGTTTTCATGTAAATGCTAATCTTATAAAATTATTTACAAGACATAATCGTGTCCTCCAAATGAAACCAAACAGGCCCTTAACTTTCCTGGAGCTTTTCAATAGTTCCATTATCAACTCATTTTCAATCATATTCAGGGTCAATCATCAACATGCCAGCAATGGCCATTAAAAGGTCAAATCAAGCGATTAGAAATTAATAACAAACCTCATAGAGACAAAGTTTTCGATAATAATGCCAGTTTATGGCACAAGGCAATATAGCATGCAAGCATTATGTCCAATTGTAACCACTTCGCCCAAAATATACATGTTTTGAATTATTAACATCTGATCGATTGACATTAATTGTCTACATACATAACTGAGTCTGCTGTTAAAAAATCTATTGATAAGAAAAGGTAAATAACTGAACCAATTTGACTACTACAATCCATAAAACTATGTTCCGCACTGCCACGTGATAATAAATTAATGACAAAGACACGAATTTTGGAGTATACAGACAGATTCTGAATGATTTATGACATTTAACCATGTTATTCTGCTTTTAACAGATCGAGGTGTGTTAACTTACCACACCTAATATGAAGGAATGACAAATGAAACATATGTTGAACAATGTACTAAGTTTCTTGACACAGTTAGCTACTGTTAGATGTTTACATCAGGTTCAGGTCTACTTGATAAACTAAACAGACAAGCACTATTGCTCATGAGATGATGCTACAGATTCAGGGCCTCATATTCTAGTGCTGCAAAAAATTTAGGGTTGATACCATGAAAAACCCCAAATTGGTATACTTATGACAAATTTACGTCTCACTAGTTTACGTTAAATCTATTGTCAAATTGTTGTGTTGGATGACACGTGACAGTTGATAGGTAAATCGGTTCAGGAGTTTACCTTCTGATTGTCACACGTGCACCAGTTTGTAGTTTTTTGTGGTATTAATCCAATTTAAAAGAAAGTAACGGAGGATAAAAAATTTATCACAAATGTACTAGTTTAGGATTCTTAATGGTTAGTTTGGGGTAAATTTGTCCCATGCATACCAATACGGGCCTTTTGGTGGTAAAAGAATTAGTTTGGGGGTAAATCCGTCAGAGGTGTACTGATTTGGCGTTTTTCATGGTATTAACCCATAAATTTAACGTATCAATGATTACATCATTATTTATTGTTGCATATATGGTCATGCTGGATAAATTGAAGGAAGAGATGGAAGAATGGAGGAGGAGGTGGCATGTTATGCAATGGTTATGACAAGTACAATACCCGACCTTATGCCAAGACACTCGAATACTAGAAAGAAAAAACTCTTGGAAGAAACTATACAATATAAAATTTCCTATCTCAATTCTTCCCCACCAAAAAAAAACACATGTAAATTAGATAAAGAGCTTACCAGCTTCAATTTGTTATCAATGACTAATATGGGATTCAATGTATCCAAACCCTGCAGTACAGAAAATATTTGCTGATAAACAATTTGACTCAATGAACGGCAATGTACATAAGTTTCCATTGAGGAACTAAAAAGGACGCAGATAGTCAAGGGAAAAAATTTTCTCACTCAAAAGGAGACAGCCAATCTACGACTACGAGACAGTGTTTAAAGACAGCTGAACCTGCTAGTGTGTTTGGTGGTTGGATAGGGTTTCAAGTCTTAATCAAATGATTTTTAAGATAGTAGAACATCAACAGTGGAAACGACATACGGATGCCAAGTAATAGCATGTTCCATCTATTGCAGGTTCAAGCACACTGACTATCCAATGATTATTGATCCACAGGCCTCACAGTATTTTGGTTAAGCACCCAATAAAGCTGTAGGTAGAAACCAAATACCCAATCGCTATGAGATGATTACAAACAACAGATACAAGACCAGAGAATTGCTAAAACAACATAAGTTTGCAAGCCTGAACACATACAGACAAGACATAAGGCGCATTCGGCGGGATGTCGAACTGCTCAGGGATGGAGTCGAGATCAAGCAGGACGTATTCTTCTTCAATCACTACATCATCATCATGCGCCGCATTTGCCTCCATGCTTTCATCACCTGCAAAGATTACAGAATTCAATGCTTTTGAGATGTGTGAAAAGGCAGGCTTATTAAAAATTGAGACCATTACAGGAAAGGAATGAAAAAACAAGAGTGGATATCCATATACAATGCCAATCCAACAGAGCTTAGGAAACTATACGATTGAGCCGATCGCGATCTTCGCCAACTACATTGCTCCTTTCTCGCCAAATACCTATCGATAATTACGCAAGAGAGAAAGAAACATCGAAAGAAGCGTAGCGAGAAAAGTTCTCCCGGAGCAGCCAAGTCGTCGGAGCTCCGCTCCGAGCTGCCGGAGAAAGCAAAACCTCACGGAGATTCGTAACGGACCTGGTCGCCGCGAGGAATCGAGCGAGTTCGGCGCCGAGCGCTCCGCGAGTCGGGACGGAGGCGCCGTTCGTCGGCGCGGGAGGGCGCGACGGGATCAGTCTATCGGCCGTGACGCGCGGAGGGAGGGAGCGAGCGGGAGACCTCGGTGCCGGCCGCGACTCGCCGGGGCCTCCTGCTCGCGCGGCGGCCGGCGGCCAGGCTGACTGGGGCGCGGCGTCGGGGCTGCGGCGTCGGTCGCGGTCCGCAGGGAGGAAGAAGCTGCACGGCGATAGTCAAGGTCGCAAAATCACGAAAAAAATTGTTTTTCTAAATTGGCAAAAAGAAGAATCAGGGGCTTCGCAGGACTAGAGCGAAATTCCCAATATGCCCCGCCAATTTTGGGGCATCGCCAAATTGTTCCCTTGTAGTTTAAGGGCATGTTTGTCCACGCATCGACAAATTCTTTTAGGGTGCATTTGATGATCTGAATTTCTAATAGGGAATCCAATTTAGGATTTTGCTATATCTTTTCTAATATTTGTTTAGTGAATCGTAATAATAAAATTGAATATTTCCATATTGTATCATTCCATTGTTTGGTATTAACGATAAAGTAGTATAACTGAAGTTGAAAATTGCATGAATGGAAATAGTAAAAATCTTTCACGATGTTTTTACCTCCTTTATTTTTATTTACTTTTTTCTACTTATTTTTCCATCACTTATTTTTTTATTTCTTTGTTTCCTTTCCATTGTTCTCTAATAAAAGTTTATTAAATAGATTGTACATTATTGATTGGATACGGATTAGAAATGTTTATACACTTAAGTCAAAACATCATTTTCTTTCACTTTTAGATTTCCTATTACCCTACCTTTCGTTCTCTCATACCCACCCATTTAATAAAGTACGATCTATTTTTTTAATAAAGTACCTTGGGTAAGGCTTGACCTCGTGTAGATCTGTTAAGGTGGAGCCTTGTTTGAGATTGATGAGATTCAAGCTCTCCGAGATTTGGTGAGGTGAAGCCTCACCAACCTCAAGCGAGACTCACCCTCGCCAGATCTGGCAAGAGTGGCTCTCGCCATTAGGCAATTGCTAGCCATGATAGCTGGCAAAGGAAGAAGAAAAAAGAAACATATATTAGAAATATTATTTTTTTACATAGCAAAAATTATCCATGTCAATGACAATTGTACCACGTAAAGCATCCAACGTCCATATTAATAATTTTCGATTAAAATTAGCTTGATGGACTTAACTGACAAAACATTAAAAATTTTTAGAACTCAATTGGCACAATTAAAATATTTATGATTAAATTGACACAAATATAATAAGTTTATGATTTTTTTGGTAATTTTTCTAAAAATGATCGTCCACTAAAATCTTTTGACCCAATTTGTCCAACTAGTATTTTAGATGAGTTAACATAATTTTTCTTATTGATACTCTTGGATTGACATCTCTACCGTTATCGATAAATCCTCGTGTACCATTTACAAAAATTAAGGAACATGACTAGATAGTAAGTGCACGAATTCCATTATCTTTCGCATCTTGCAGAAAAAGCATAAAACCACTATTGAGATCATTAGACATAAAGTGACGTCGTACTTAATATATTCATGCTTAATAATCTCATAAAAATTGCATTTATTTAATAATTGAAAATTTCTAGATTTAAAGATTTTTTTCACATGTTAATTTTACCCACTAAAAGAGGTTATACAAGTTAAGACTCCTCCTCCTCCTCAATACCAGCCTACCATGCATACCGGCCCCGCTTGCCACTTCTCATCCCTACGGCAGGCCCTCGCCAACGGCCACATTGCTGCCAATGTCACCATCATTGTGGCCCCTCTCGCTTTTGCATCTCTCTCTACATATATAAGTGAGAAGTGTCTCCAACCTTACATGTTGTCGCAACAAAATCATGTGTTTATAAACCCTTATTAAATTAGCTCTCAAGGTCACCAATTCGAGTGATTGTGTATTGAGTGTGATTGTCAAGGACTAGGAATTAGCGACATGTATAGCTAATGAGGATCGGGGTCCTGTAAGAGTTTTCCTAATGTGGACTACATTAATTGATATTGTAATTTGCCGTTTTACGGGATAACGGGGTTGGTCTAAGGTGAGATAGAATGTTTCTTAATTAGTCTAATTTGGGGTTGGCTAGTGTGGCCGTGATGAGGGGGCTTAGCTGGAAACTCTATAAATAGTTCTCAAGTTTCTTCTTTAACTCTAATTCTCACAAATATCCTCACATAAAGGGTGTTTACCTAGCGCTAAAAGGTGAGGGGGCCGTCTCATTAAGCTAGTGATCCAGAGGGCAATAGAGGAGAATGACTTGCACGTGGAACATCAATTTTCCGCTTCCGCTTCAAGAACGATAGATTCCAAAATATGTGCGTTAATTTTTTTACTCAATTATGCATGTTCTTGTTCTAGTTATGGAGATTTAGGGATTGTGCAATTTGCATCTTACAGGCCCGTCATGGGGGACGATTGAGCTCAACCACTAGGCTTGGCCCAGGTAATATTTGGATACTTCGGCCCCGCCAACGGTGGCGATTGAGGCGAACCTAACTGCACTTCTTGCCTATCAAAGAGCACGGGATGAAAAAAAAAGTGGTTGGCTTTTGGTAGTGACTATTCCCGTCCTCCGGCTTTAGAGTGTGGTAAACTAGATATTTCTCTCGGTCCAAACCAAAGCTTGGAGAGTTTCCTAGTGATACAAAATTAGATTTACACCAGCGTCACACTTTAGTCTAATTTCATTATCCTTGGATTGCGTTCACTTTTTAAAATTTATCTGATTAGGGAAGTACTTACCGAGTACCTCATAATTATGAATACGGATGGTGTTGTTTTATTCTTTATTTTTTCGTAATTCAGAGGCAAAAGCGCAGAGGCTAGTTATCTAGAGGCCCATGCTATGCCTTGCAGCCCTAAAAGTTGTAATTGTCCGCAATTCGGCCCATTCTCCATGTTTCCAGTTAGCCTATGAATGTAATTGATGCTGAGATTATTGGTTTGTTCATCTTGATTCTTCCTCTTTTAGGATTCCCAACTATTTTTGCTGTGTGCTTTTTGTTCTACTTAAGTCTGGTATCAAAGCTAAAATCCGTGCCCTATCATTTCATCTCGCCAAATACTACTTTCAAATCACAATCTAATTGAGTTAGGTCTCTCATAAGATAACCTTATATGGTTATACTACACAAAGGAACATAAAACCTATAGCCTACTTAATACTAGCTAAGTTCTTAATCTTCCTCTAGAAAAAACGTGCTTAAAGTATTGAAAAAATTGAAGATTATGACACTAAATGCACCATTATGAGTCTGATATTAAGATACGATTTAGAAATATCTATATAGACAAGTCAAAACATCATTTTCTCTCACTTTTAAATATCTTAAATTACCTTGCCTTTCGGTCTCTCATACCCACCCATTTAATAATGTACGCCTACTACTTTTTTTTTCCCCCTCTTCTCGCATTTAAACTTCTAAAATCACCATTACTTTCTTTATCTCATTACTCCTTTTTTTCCCATGAATAATTACCTGATTATGCATGCACGCATAGTGTGTGCCTTAAACCTATTTTTGTATATGAAAGATTTTGTAAAACCCCTAGTTTTTGCAAGTTAAATCAAGACTAATAGATTTAACAATAAGGTTTTAAACTTAATCTATATCTACCATTTAAATTTGTTACATACAAGTAATTCTTGTCAGCAGACCATGCCCAGAATATAGTGATTGATCCCATTATTAATGAAACAAGTAATTCAATTCTACCTACATAATAACCATTTTGCTTTCAAAGTTCAGTTATATGAGCAAAATCTAACACCAGGCAAATTTAAGAAAAGGGTAAAGATGGCGATTCCAACATAAGCCTTAAAAAAAAAACTTAAGCCTTCAAAAGCATAGGACTAAATGTCCAACACGGTAGTATTACATGGCAATACGAGCCCGTGAAGAAACCTTCCGAAATAATCTAAAGAGGGACACAAATCTTTATCTAACCCGACCCTCTTTCCTTTTGAGCTCGAGTGCATTTTCATGCATGGAAGCGACATGTTTGGCCCATCCGAGCATCTTCAATTTCATCCGCCTATCTTCATCGATCCCAAAACTCCTCCTCTGGCGATAATCCCAGGCGTCGACGGCGGAGTTCGATGCATCCTCTTCATCCAGCAGATGTGGAGGAGGCGGCTCGGGTTTCGTCCCGACATCCTGCCATTTGATGCCGCATTTTGCGTGGTCGACGCCCGCCATCGCCAGTGCTTCGATCGACATACGGCTTCTTCGATATCTCTGGACCTGCAAAGCGTTTCTTTTCCTTTGGGTGATGTTGAGCAAGAGACTGAATCACCAATGGTGTAGAGATATTTGATGGGGGAATGCACTTTATATGCGAAATGGCTGATCGACTTTTTGGGCGTTTGAGTTCGTGAGGGAGTCGGGGAGGGTCACGGCCTCACGGGTGTTGCATTTTCAGGCGTTCAATTAACGTCACTATGAACGTCACTTCCCCTACGGTGCACGCATGGATTGCAGAGAACTGGAGAGGACAATTTGGAATAAGCTTCTTAGCAAACTGATTCTTGGAAAAGTGTTTCAGCCAATTTGGTTGCAACAACGTGATAAGGCTGTAATTCGATAGCTATTACTCGGTTTGGTTTTAGGAACGTAGTGCTATTACATTATCTGGTTTCATGGATGACATACGTAATGAGCGGGGAAAGTATCAAAATTCTCAAAATACTTCTTATATTCAAATTATATGGAATACAACAATTAATACCTGAAAAAAGAAAGACGAGTGGAGTTAGCAATCATTGTTCGGTGAGTAGTACATATCTTCTAAGCATATTGAGTAAACATTATGCATGTATACAAAGCAATATCAAAACTTCATAACTCAAACTCAAAGTATAAAATACATATCGAATCACATATAAATTGTTTCTTATCAATAAGGCTTTATATTAATCAGAAAACCCATTTAAACCATCATCACAACTCAAACATCAATGATAAACTCCATTAATTAATCTCTATCAAAAATCATGCATCAATGGTCCATCAATTGACCAATCTTTTGCTCAATATCCTACTATGATTACGACATAACACTTGGTGATAAGGTGATCAAAATTCCCCTCTTAGTAATGTCTCCACCTACAAAGCCTATGGCTTTGCCTAGAAGGATATCCTAAAACGGCATGCATACCTACAATTCCCTCACTGGGTTCACAATTATATTGAGTATAAACAACCATCCTCCAATACTAGAAATCTAATACAAAAATCAATCTAATTAACCTAAAGCAAATAATGTTTCAATTATAACCATCTGCCATTTCTCAATCATTTCTCAAATCATTCATAAATCCATTCACAAAGTAATATGTATACGTAAACTGTCATGACACATTTCATAATATGTTTCTAAAATTGCTCTCAAATAATCGAAAGGTAGTGAATATGCAATCCCGTTTTATGCAACGACAATGCTCTTTCTAGTTCAATATATATACTTCAAGGCATGGTTTTAGAAAATAAAAAAAGATATAGTACCACTCACTTTGTTGCCTACAACCAAACAATTTACTTATATTATCGAATTTGCGATCCTATCAAACAAACGAGAAATAGCGTTAAAATTGAGTAATATGCTACCACAGCTGTGACACGACTAAACTACACATTACGCTAACAAAACGACTTCTACTTGCTAACAAATTACTCACCCGAAGTGATTATTCAAACCTAAACGCAATGCGAAACTCGGTCTCAAAACCCTACAATTTCACTTTGACCAAACTGTTGTGTCAAAATGACTTTTATCAAAACCTATAGCTCTACAATGTCATAAAACCTTAATTTCCATGAAATCCCAAAGCTCCGCAACTAAAAAATCAGGTTATGTGACTTAAATTTTCCAAAATTCCAAATTTAAGCTCTATATCCAAAAACTACTTCGATCAAACAAACGAGGGACACGAGCACTTACTAGGCATTGCATTACGAAGTTGAATCGGTTCGGCGAGGCGTCCGTGAAGAGCACATGCAAAACCACATGTGAAACCCCACTTTTTTTCTTCCTCTTCCTTTTCTTCGTCTTCTTCTTTTTATTTCCTCTCTCCTCTTTTACGGTCCTTTAAATTAGCAAGTTGTGTTTACTTCTTTTTCCCCTTTATTTTGACTTTTCAACACTTTCTATTTTTATTTTTCAAAAGAAAAATGGACAATGGTATTTTAGGGATAGCTACAGTAATAATTATTACCCAGTAATAGCCCATGTAATAACTGTTACAGCTTCGACTTTTGCACTATAATAGCTATTACTGCAAGCAAACACTATAATAGGTAATGAACCTGTAATAGAACTATAAATTTATAGCAATTACTACAATCAAAGGTGCAGTTATACTTATGTCCCCTAACAAAAACAATTCTAGCGAACATCTTAGTATTTGCGGTTGATTTCCAAAAGCCAATGTTTCTATAGCCATATCCATCGATGTTTGGGGAAATTTTTCCCCCAATTAGTCTTCTCGTTGATTAGTTATAAACATGGCTATCATCCCCATCTTTGTTTAATTAAGTATGCATATGAGTTACTATATCCATAACTTGCATGTGAGTTACTGTATCAATAACTTGTAATCCATCAATCTAAAACATAAAAAGAGAAAAACTTAAACCTATTTCATTATCATGATTTAATGGGTAAGTTTCGGCTATAATTATATGTGGAATTATTCTTTCATTTTCTTTCTTCCTTGTGATAACGATGAGGAAACCATCTTAGTAGGTATACCATGAGGTTTTGAAATGTTTGCTTACCCCACGAAACAAATGAGATGTTATACAAATTGGGATATTGATGTGGTTGATGGAGGTTGACTCCATTTGTGCAATTGTGATCTCTAGCAATGAATCATAGAAATTCTTATTATTTCCATTTGTACATTTTCAGATTCATTTACCTCGATATGCCGTTCATACCAAATAATTAATAAAATACGATATGAAAATATGTGGCTTTATCACTATGATTTACCAAATAATGGTTAGAATATAGCAAAATCTTTAGATTCCATATCCAATCTAGTTCTATTCTAAGTAGAAATTCAGACAACCAAATACAGCCTAAGTTCCACATTGAGTAAGAGAGAACATATGAAGTAATTTATAAGTTGACACCCACGAAATATCACCACTTGATTTTTACTTTTAGGGAGCGCTAAATTGTCAACAAGAGAATCGAAGTTTGAACCATTTTAGTTGAAACAACCCGTGAGGGCCATTCTTTGAATTCTTCCACAAGAGGTTTGCCCCATAGGGGGGTTGTTTCCGTTTTTTCCTCCTCCTTCTGCCCTAGTTCACGTTTGCCCACACCGCATTTGTCCACTTTTATAGTTGCTGTTGCCATTGTCACCATCTTCGCCATCGATGTCCATATCGGTCACTTGCCATCAGCGCCATGTTCTCTCTCTCTCTCTCTCTCTCTCTCTCTCTCTCTCACTCACATAGCACCCATCTTTCAGCCACTGCGAACTGTAACGTGACCACCTATCACAACCAATCCAACCTCCTCAGCTGTCAGCGCCAATCCATCAAAGGAAAATAAGAGAGAGATAGAGAGCATATGGACCATTTTAGCTGTCCAACATTTTTATGCTGATGTGGATATCAAGAAGCCACGTCAGATATCAATATGAACAATTAACACAATTACTAAACGGCGCTTGTGCCCATAATAGAATCTTCCGTCCGTGACTTTAAGGGAATCTTGCATTGGTCCGCATTCTAAAATTCAAGGAATTTGATTGAAAAAACAAATTAGCCTAATTAGGTACTTGATTGAACAAAGGATAAAACATAAACAATGGCTGCAATACATGGTAATAATCTGTGGCTATTGGTAATTTCTATTCACCTATATATTCTTGGCTTTCCATAAACAGGAGATGATGAGAGGGTCGTATATATTTGTAGTATATACTTAATTACATTTTCCTTTCCGAGGTGAGAATTCAATATTAATGTGCAAGTAGAACTTTGTAGTCGAACATGATCCATAAAATAAACGTGCTATAGAGGTGGTTGACAAGCAACCCGACGGCATGAGGATTTGAATCAGGTGGTAATGATCGCGTGCATGGAGAACAAAAGAGAGACTCGAGGTAGATGCGTATGTCACGAGGAGCATGTCATCAAATGAATCTACAGTACAACGAGTACTGTTTTCTTTTAAGGTTCTGGACATTCTCGTGATATAGCTGAAAAGTGAATTAGCCAAACAAAGAAGCACAAGAAAAGTACCATTCAACCTTCGAACTAAAAGTTAAAAAGTACCAATTAACCAAAAAGCGAAAAGGGAAAATGATAAGAGCACGGCACCGCTAATCTCAAAAAGTGACGGACCAATTTCAACCACACTACTATTCCACACCATCCTGTTGCAAAGAGGATTGAAGCTATACAAAACGAATTTGGGTACAAATGCAATGAAGATTGGGGCTGCGCGGCTGTGACCTTATAATGAAACGAATATAAGAAAAAAAATGAATAAAGATCAAAAAGAAGAAAGAAGAAAAACCTAAGTACAAAATCAACGGGTTACATATCAATGTAATTTCAAAATTTCATTTTCTTAGAAAAGTGGATTGAATGGGGTTGAGACGCATCTCGCTAGTCGTAATTAACAATTTGTCAAAAAAAATGCCTCCTTAATAAGATTTATTAATTGATGATTTTATGACTCAAATTATTGTTGATGCCAGAGACTTATGATAATCCCCATGTAGAGTATTTGCGCTGGCCCAATTTCTCATCCTTCTATCCTTAAAAGAAATAAAACAAGTATCTTCTCCAAGAAATAGTACTATTTTTTTAATATAGTAATCATATCTTATTAGGTAAATTAATTTGCAATTTGTGTCAATTATGTAAGGTCTAAAAAAGAAAATAAAAGGCATAACGAAGGCGATTCCACCATAAGCCTTCAAAAACATAAAGTAAAAAACAGTGGTATTACATGGCGATCAGAGCCCGTGAAGAAACCCTCCAAAATTAAGTAAAGAGAGACAAAAATCTTTATCTAACTCGACCCTCCTTCCTTTTGAGCTCGAGGGCATTTTCATGCGCGGAAGCGACATGTTTGGCCCATCCGAGCATCTTCAACTTCATCCGCCGATCTTCATTGATCCCCGAACTCCTCCTCTGGCGATAATCCCGTGTATTGATGGCGGAGTTCGATGCATCCTTTTCATCCAGCAGATGTGGAGGAGGCGGCTCGGATTCCATTCCGAAGTCCTGCCCTTTGATGCTGCATTTCGTGTAGTCAATGCCCACCATCGCCAGTGCTTCGATCGACATATGGCTTCTTCGATATATATGGACCTGCAGAGCGTTTCTTTTCCTTTGGGTGATGTTGAGCAAGAGACTGAATCTCCAATGGGTAGAGAGCGATGTCGGGTAGTGAAGAATATTTGAGGGGGGGAATGCACTTTTAATGCGAGAAGGCTGATCTACTTTTTGGGCCTTTAAGCTCGTGAGGGAGTAGGGGAAGGTCATGGCCTCACGGGGGTTGCATTTTCAGGCGTTCAATTAACGTCACTATGAACGTCACTTCCCCTATGGTACATCTCCCAATTGCAGAGAACTAGAGAGGGACAATCTTGAATATTCTTCTTAGCAAGTTGATTCTTGGAAAAATGTTTCAGCCAAGTTGGTTGCTACAATGAAATAAGGCTGCAATTCGATAGCTATTACTCGGTTTGGTTTTACTAATGCGATACCATTACATTAGTTGGTTTCATGAATGGCATATAATGAGCGGGGAAAGTATCGGGTTTCTCAAAATACTCCTAAAATTCAAATTAGATGGAATACAACGATTATTACTTTAATAGTCAATCATGATTCATGATTGACTATTATGTAAGTAACAACGATAATTACTTTATTATTGATGTTACTATTATGTAAGTAACAACTGAACATTAGTAGTGTAACATCCCAATTTTCAACCCTATGAGAAATGGCTATAAGTTCGGTGTGCCAATAATAAGAATTGGTCATGAATTGTTTTGAGGATCGACCATGGACCAATTGGCTCAACTAGAAGGGAGGCAAAGGATTGACCATGGATTGATCATGGGACCAATCATGAACCAATTCACTAACCATGCAAGTAGACTCGAGCCATTTGGCTATGGAACGGCTACTCGACCATAAGGGTTGGTCGTTGGATGGTCATGTACCACTGCGGATCGATGGATGATCATGGATTGTTCTAGAGCGGTCATGTTCTGGTTGTGGGTGATTCCGCTCGGTCATGTACCGATCGTGGATGACCATGAGTCAATTCGTTGCGATTGTGTGTTGGTCATGGATTGACTACTCTCTCGCAACCACATAACAATCGAGAGTTGACCATGGACCAAGTGTGTTGGCCATGGACCGGTCTTGGATTGGCCATGGATCCCTTGCGATGGATCTTGGATCCGGCCAGAAACACCACTATGTGCTAGGTTTTGCTCTCAGGCCTACCCCAAGCTTCGAGTTAGTCATGAGCTCGGTATGCATGGTTGGAGCCGATCCAAGGGCCGGCCATTGAGCCCATACCCTAGGCCACTAACTTAGCTGAAGTAGGCACTTTGCCTACAACAACTACACTGAGGATGGCTTGGCCATAAACCTCGGGCGTGTTAGAATGCTTGTTAGAGGATGTACATGAAAAGCTCTTACTCGAACCTGGTTGCAATTCTAATGGCATATTTCCCATGGTTGCCATATTGCTTGGATATGGACAAAAGAGAAGCTTCTAAAATACCCTAGCTTCTTCAAGAAGGAGGATAACTTGTCATTTGGATAGATCCTTCTAGATTTGGTAGTAATTATCAAAGGTTCACCTTGGGGATTAAGTAAAGAATCCATGCCAAATGTCCCAATAAGAATGAGACACCTTAGGCAAATTATGGCTATTCTACGACCTAGGTGCCACCTAACCTCCCTTAGGGTGCCACCTAATTAAAGTGGCTTATTCTCCAAGAATGAACCAAGTGCTTATGTGGACCAATCAAGAGAAGACATGGTAGAAGATTCTAGAATACTTAGTGAGCAAGTTCTTGAATTTAGGCATGTGGTAAATACCTAAAACTCATGAATGCCTTGGATGAATTTTGGATACAAATGAATTAATGTGGGGATGAGTAATTAGATGAATGTCAAGATATGATAGGGGTTCTAGAACCTTCCACGACTTTGACTAGAGTCCATTCTTATCCACCAAGTGCCACATGCCAATTGCAAAGGAGGAAAAAAAAACTTGCTTTCCAAATTGGGTGTCAAAAATATCAAGGCCTCATCAAATAGCTTTGGACTTTAGTTCATTAATAGCATGGAATGAATCACCATACTTAGATGTCCCCTAGAATTTTAGGTTATGATGGCTCTAGATTATAGCTTTGGTGAATAAGGCAAGGGCCAACCAATCAATAGAGGATATTAGGCATCAAAAGGGCTTATGTGTCCTTGAGGACCATAGCCACATCATGAGCCTAAATTGAGCCTTGGAAAGCAAGCCAATAGGTGGTCCAATAAGAAGATGACAAGTGTTCTCTTAGGACCCTAGGCATGTCACCCTGCAAACTAGGCTTGCCACCTTGATGGCATAACCGTGCTACTTAAAGAAATGTGATTGGGTTGCTTAGATGAGTAATGATGAGTTTGGTGCCTATAATTGGGGGGGGAGGGGCTCCCATTCATTTCCATCACTTTAAGCCCTCTTGCCATTCACGCCTATTCTCCCTTTCTACTCCTTTCTCTCGATCTCACACCATTGCCCCTCATTAAGTCATTCAAGCTAGTTCTCAAGGTTCATCTAGGTAAGTAAGATCCCTATTTCTCCTCTAGAGTGGTAGACTATAATGTTGAGTCAAATTGGGTGCTCACCTATCAAGCCGTGGGTAGGAAAATGGATCTTTTGTATGGTTTTTCTCATCTTTGTGCTTGAACGTGTGCTTGAGTTGTTCACACCCAGAATGAGGCTGAGGTTTGCTCGGGTTGAGTTCAACACAAGGCAAGGTCACTTAAGGTCATGAGGCCTTGGATCAGCATTCAAGCATGCCAATTCTAAGTCTCATTTGGTGTGGGGATCGCTCAAGGACGCAAGCTTTTAAATTGGCATTGAGGTGTGCTGGTTCTAAATTTTGATCGGTACGGGGATCATCTAAGCCTAGAGATCTTGATAAGGCACTAAAGTGTGCTAGTTTTATGCCTTGGAGGATGCGGGGACCTTGTGCTTGGCCTTTGAGTCAAGTCACAACCCAAGGGTCATTCATGGCATGAAGTGTGTTCATGCCGAGTTGAAGCCAAGGTCCGTCGAGTTTAGGATCTACACGAAGGCAAGGTGTACCCAAGCCTCAAGGTCTTGGATTGGCATTGAGGCATGCCATTTTCGAGCCTTGTTCGGTGCGGGGATCGAAGCTACGTTTTCGGTTCAAGTCATGGAGCAAGGGTCATTCCTGACATGTTGTATAGTGCAATATTATGATTCATGGCACAAATATATGAATGAGCACACCTTCGGCCATGTATGAGTTGGCTAAGAAAAAAAGATAAGTTTGGCTTGTGTGATGCACTTGTGTGGGCACATAAAGAGGAAAAAGCGTCCATTGTCACACAGTGTTGGTGGTGATGCCTTATTCATTGAATGAGATGCCTTGGTTGAGCTGGATGCCCTGGGTGAGTTAGGATGCCTGGGTCTTGAACTTGGAAGCCTTGGGAAGCTAGTCCTGAGAAGCTAGTCCTGAGAAGCCTCAGTTAAGCCGAGATGCCCTAGTCGAGCTAGGAAGCCCAGCAAGAAGTTGGAAGCCCCGGTCGAGCCAGGAGGGCCTGGTCGAACCAGGATGATGCTAAATGAATTTGCATGAGTGCCGGTTATGCATGAGCATGATATGTTGATATATTTATTGATAAACCAAAGGTAAGTATGCATTGAAACATGTTATGATGGATATCTACATGTAATCAAGGGTAGCAATAAGTTTGCTCTTGATCTGCCATCGACATTGTTTGCAAGTGTCATACTTGTAAGGCTTCGATGATGAGATACTCTCATAGTAGAGAATTAGGAATTTTACTTATTGAGTTTTCTCAAAACTCATTCCCTTATCTTTCAGTCTTGTATGCATGGAAGTCTCACGTCAGTGTTGGAAGCTACAGTCATGCTAGAGGAGATAGGAATTCCTTGACCTATATGGAAACTTTAGTGTGATGTAAAAAGAAAAGATGACCCGTAGAGGTAGGGCTTGTAAAAGTACTGCTATAATATAAATTAGTGTGTTCCATGTGATATATATCCAGTCTTCTAGCTGTTGTTTGTCTGGGGAGTTGTTTATTCACATTTCCGCATGTGCATGATAACAAGATAAAAAGAATCGGGATCACGACAAACTTGGGACATCGCAAAAATAACCCTTGTCACTCAAGACCCTAGAAATGGAGTTGGGGTTGTGACAAGTAGAGTATGCTAGGAAAAAAAGCAGACAATGATATTTTAGGGATAGTTACTGTAATAACTATTACACAAAAGCGGTCCATGGAATATTGTTTTAGGTATTCCGGTAAGCAAACACTATAATAGGCAATCAACCTGTAATAGAGCTATGATTTTATAGAAATTATTACAATCAAACATACAATTGTAGTTATTTCCCCTAGTAGAATCAATTCTAGTGAAAATCTAAGTATTCGCAGTTCATATTGACAAGCCAATGTTTCTATGTCCATCAATGTTTAGGTAGAACTTTCTTCCAACCAATCTTCTACTTAAATGGTTATAGATATGGATATCATCCTCATTTATGTTTAGTTAAATATACATGTGAGTTCTTGCATCAATAACTTGTAATCCATCAGTTAGACATGGTCAGAGAAATATGTAACTCTATTTCAATATCATGATTTAATGGGTAAGTTTCAGCCATAGTAATGTATGGGATCATTCTTTCATTTTCTTTCTTTATTTCTTGCCATGATGATAAGGAAACCATCTTAGTAGGTATACCATGGTATTTTGAAACGTTTGCTATACACACGGAAACAAATTAGACATTGGGCAAATTGGGATATTGATGCGCAAATTCTATCACTTCATAAATTGACACTTGAACATACATTTTGATGTTACAGTGAACTTGCCACCGAAATGTTGTATTACTATAAGTTCCATATTGAGCAAGAGAGAACATATGATGTAATTTATAAGTTGACACACACAAAATGTCACCACTCGAGGTCTATTATTAAGGAGCACTGGATTGTCAACAATGGAATCAAACTTTGTAACTCTTTTAGTAATGTGTTGTAAAGACAAACCCCTTGTTAGCCACAGAGAGTTTATCAAATAACTTATTAATTGAAACCACCCGTAAAATCCATTATTTGAACTTTTCCTTTGGAGGTGTCCTCTTCTCTTTTCCCTCTTTCTCCTTTATCTTTCAGTTCGCGTCTGGCCATCACTGCATTTGTTTACTTTTTGTTGACACCCAAAAGTGTCCGATATTTAATTATTATCGATATGTGATGATGTTCGGATAGCAACTAAATTGGACTCGACAACGTCACATGTAACTATCAAAAGTAGCGATGAAAAGAGAAAAGAGTGGAGAATATACTATCCAGGTATATTTCATCATCCGCGGAAAAATCTAATTTAATGGATTGAATATTGGTCGATATTACCTATTTGATAATTCGAGTATAAATTTTGACACATATTGACGAGTGTCAAATGATTGCGAATTATTTTAACAAAGTTGTCGATGAGCATGGAGCAAGGTGATTGATTAAAAGGATTGCATCAAGGCTCTGGCATATACACCTACTAGTGGAGATCATGGAGAATGGTTACAAAGGGAAGTGAACGCAGAAAATTGAGGCCGTTGCATTGCAGCAAGCCTCAATTTGAATAACGGTTACAAGAGCATGCATAAACCTGGAGAATGGTCAAACCGTCAGAGAAGTGGACTATTTCAAAGGAGCCTCGAACAAGACTTGCCGACGTGGGTTGAGGGGACTATTTCAAAGGAGCTTCAAAGAAAACTTGACAATGTGGGTTCAGGACTATTTCAAAGGAGCTTCAAAGAAGACTTGCCGACATGGGAACATGAGATTGAAATTTCAGAAGAAACTACTCCTAAATAGTTATAATAGAATGCCTATAAATACCAAGTTCTCATCAACTAGAAAGGCCCCCTTGACAATCAAAATGTAATCTTCTATTATCTTTACTTGCACTTTAATTTTCCTTGGTTATAGCTTTCCAATTCATGTTGTCGATTAAATTCCAATGCGTATCTTTATCTTGATGCTTCATTGTCGATTCAATACGAGTGTGCATCTCTATCATGGGAGTTGCGACGTCGATTAAATTCCAGCGTTACATCTTTACACGTTCTCGAGCTTTGTCGTTGATTCAATTCTAACACAATTTGTGCATCTGTATTGTTGTGGAAATGGTTGTATTTTAAGCTTTATTACTGATTGAATTCCGGCACGGTTTATATGTACAATTTTGTTTGAAGTTCGAAATAAATGTTTGTTGTTATTTCTTGTTTGCTTGGATATTTCTTGTTCGAAGTTACCATGGAACCTATCTGCTCTCATTAAAAGCCAAAAAACGACTTTTAGAAAAGATGTTTCATCAATGGCATGCTTAGAAAAGATGTTTCATCAATGACATGCTTAGAAAAGATGTTTCATCAATGGCATGCTTGGTGGGACCATTGTGGTTAATTTGAGGAGATATGATGGTGAGAACAATAAATCAACTTGATCATGATAACGTTGGTGGTGACAACTTTGGTGGTGACTGTAACATCCTCAACATCGAGCCCTTTACATGGTAAAAGAGAAGTCCAAACTTGATTTCACCGGTTAAGCCTTGTTGTGTCCACTTCCTTCGATCATGTCTTAGGCACAAACCCCGAGCCAAATAAGATAGTCGATCGTGGTCAAATTTGATTAGTCTAGGATGACAAGGCCTTCAAAACTTAGATATTTTCCAAGTTGCACGCTTTCGTCATGTAATAAATTAAGGAGCACGGACACTTGGCACGTTGAGGCTTTACATTATAAGATAAGATTAGATTTGGATTTAAAGCCATTAATGAAGGGGACACCTCAGCCTTGGATAATCAAAATTTCTTGGAAAAACAAGTGTGAACAAGTGGGAACAAATGTGAATGTATTAAATAAAGTGGGAAAAAAATATCCCTATAGCCTAGCCCATTAATATCCTATGATTTAAGTGTGAATGGTAGACTTTGGAACCTACAAAGGAGAGGCCACATGCAGAGAGAGAGAGGAGAAGGCCAAGACAAGTCCAACTTTGGATCAAGACAAGTATACCTTATCTCTTTTGGACATTAGCCAATAAATAACTGAGACAAGTGTCCAAGCTAGTATAGCGCCTACTTAGGATCTTGGGAGATAAGATTATACAGCCATGGATGACCCTTGATTCAAGGCCAAGTGGGAACACTCCTCTTTTCAACTTGAATTTACCTCATTTATTTTTCGAAATTTCTGGACCTTTGTTGTTTTCCAATCTTATAGAGCATTTTATGTTATGAATTTGGAGAAGCTCCTTTCATGAAAGTTATTCAAAACATCTTGATCTATAACATACTTAAATTTCATATTTTTCTAATGTGAAATGGTTAGAACGAAGGCCTAATCATTTACCGAATAGAACTTTCCCAGTATAGTGAAAACGGTAACCAAGTTGCTTTCTTGAATTTTCATAAAATCTTTTTTTTTTGGTGACTGGTAATTGCATTAATCTAAGCCAATATGTACAAGCAACGGCACAAGCTTACACTCAAAACGAATAGTGAGTGGAAGGGTGCCGAAATAAAGGAAAAGCCAACAAGGCAAAAGCTAGAAGGCACAAATAGCACAAAGACGGCCACCTCCTAGAGAATGACCAAAACAAAAGAAAGCGACCAGCCAGCCAAACAATGGCAACCCAAACCCAAAACCCAACACAAAAACGATAGAGCCCAACACGGCAACCAAGAACAAGCCACGATGCAGCCAAAGGAATAGAAGAATCCCATGCAGCAGACACTCCGCAGTAGGACTCCTAAGGAACCACCGAGGGTGAATGAAAGATGCAAGGGTCAATCCCCCAGCTACGTTGAAGTCTTCTGTTTCTTGGATTGTCCTCAACATTTGTAAAAGTCAAGGCCTTATCCTTGACCACCTTAATGAGATGTTTCTTCAAGGCCGGGACTGTGAATGTAAGGTTTCTAAAATCTTCCCTTTCGAATTTAGACATAATTTCTTCACAAAAGTTTTAAATGACATCCATATCTGTAACATATTAAAATTTCAAAGAATTGTGTGAAGATTTGACTTTCAAAATGAGTCTCTCTCTCTGACTGTTGAATTTGCTCGATGGATGAATTTTTGGGTTGTGTTCAATGAATTGCTACTCTTTCCACAGAATGAATTTGCTTGGATTCCTTCATGAAAAACATTTTCTAAGGTCTTCTTTACAATTTATTAAAATTATATAATTTTTCGAGTTCGTTTGATAAGGTAATGGTACTGATTTCGAAAGTTGCTTAAAACTATTTTTGCCTTAAAATGGGAGAACCACATGCCCAACTTGGAGGGGAAGAGAGCTGCACACCTAACTAGAGGAAAAAGCCAATCTAGAGTCTTCTTTACTTGAAGATAAGAATGTATTAAATGCTTTTGGAAGCTAGCTAATTAATGAACTTAATGAGTCACATGCACATGTGTTTAACTTGGAAAACAAGTTGTCAAAAGTTCAAGTTTCTTGATGACCAAATCTTGGATAAATCTTAGGGTATGATGGCCCTAGATTATAGCCTTGATGAGCAAGGCAAAAACCAACCAATTAGAAGAAGACATTAGGCATTAAATGGGCTTATATGACCCTTAGGTGCCATAGGTAATAATGAGCCTAGAGTGAGCCTTGGAGAATAAGCAAATAGGTGGACCAATCATAAACCAACACCAAAGGACCTAGGCATCAACTCAAGAAGATAGGTAGGCTAACTCGTCATTTAGGCATCATCATGAGTTTGCAAAAAATCTACGAGGAAGATGCCTATAAATAAGATGAGCCATCATCGCATTTTAAGCCTTGGCCTTTCTCAATTTTCCTCTCCCTTCCTCCCTTCTCTTCCACGCCCTTCTCTTTCAAGTCGCCCTAGACGCCGACCGACCACCAAAGAAGCATCTTGGAGCTAGGTCTAAAAAGTAGTAAGTAGACTTTCCTAATTCTTCGATAGGGCGATGTATTATGCTGATCGATTTTAGGATCACTTCATCCTTTGCTTGTGTTGGCTATATATTGTTATGTTTGTCGTGTCTTTATTGCTTGTTGTTGTATTAAGTAAGTTCATGATCCCGCATGAGTGTCGAACACACCGGATGTTGAGGAAAGGTCTCAATGACTATGGACAATATGAAAGCCTAAGCGAATGGTTCCAAGTCAAGGTTATGAGCCCGAATCGCATCCGGTATGAGTTTTATTAAAAAAAAAAAAAACAATAGTTGTTCATTAGTTCACCTTGCTTGGCATGCTTTCGGGCCTTTCATTTGGCTAAAAGTTTAAACATAACATGAATCGGTTGATGCTTGAAATGCATTGACACACAATGAACTTATATGCCGACGTTGGGGGATGCCGGGTTGTTGCTTGGGGTAAAGCTCCGGATGTCGTCCCGATATTGAGATCGCGGACGATGCCGGCCTGAGTGAGGCCGATGCTTGGGGGTCGCCTTGGATGCCGTCCTAATAATGAGATCGAGACAATGCCGATCACCAAGGGGGGGACTGATGCCCAGTTGTTACCGGAAGAGTCAATTAATTTCGGCTAATATGACATTGAAAAAGAAAAATGAAAGTCCACGTGTGGTCCATGACTGATACATGTGTGATGCTTGCAAAAGCTAGGTTTGTTTGATATATATTGTTAAGTCCTTGCATCTATTTGAGCATACATTTGAATTGGGTCACTTAGTGCTTGAATGAGTTTCATGAGATGCGAGCATCCCTTTTTATGACCGAAATGATCATAAGCCACGGATTCTTGGAAAGCTTGTTCATATGCACTAACTCATTGTCTTTGATTCTTGAAAGCACATAGACGGTTGAGAGCCTTTCATATGCATAAACAAGGCAAGGCACAGACATTGCTATTGATTTGCCATCGACAAGTGGGTGGTGACCTTGTATCCGATGATTGATGGCGGGATGTCCTCCTATAGGAGAATTAAGGATTTCTACTTACTGAGTCATCGACTTACTCTTGTTGTTCTCACCATTTCAGGTGTGTGATGGGTGAACCAGGGTCCAAGAAGGGAATGAATCTAGCATGGGGGCCGCTTTTGGGAGCAGGTAGAGGAGCTAGGCTACCCCAGCACTTTTGAAAGACTATATATGGAAACAAAAATAAGTAGCCTAGGACTAGGATGGGCATGTAATCAAAACAACTTTTGATGTGTGAATACGTATACGTATATGTTGCTTTTATTTGCTTGGCCTGCATATGTCTTGCCCGACTTCCATATTTGTTTGTACGGGGATTGTTTATGATTGCTTCTGCATGTGCTTAACTATAGATAAAAGACTTTCGGGACGTTCGACGTTACCTGGGGCGTCGATGCTAACCCGTCGGGTCATACTCTTGTGCCAGAGATGGGGCGGGGGTGTGACAGTGACAACTTTTCATCACAACTTGGTAATAAAAAGGTAGGAAAGTCATCAATTGCATTATTGATGGCGGAGCAAGAACAAGGAGGAGATTTCATTATCTCAAGATAACTCACTGATGAACAGAGAAGACAATTAGAGCCAAGCCCTATGATGTTGGCTACCATGCAGCGATTATCGGAGGAGCACAAGCTTGAATTGATTAACCGCATGATAAAATACCTCATCAACATGATCAAGCCAATTACCGTTAATACCTCCCAATGAAGCGATGAACGGGCAAGGAACATCGAGTCATTCAATTAAAGTGTAGGTAAGTCCTAATAATCTTGCATTAAAAAAAAAAAAAAAGAGGTTGTACCTGTTAGTAGAGGCATTTCGCTTAATCTTGTTCAAGTTAACTCTAGTAGTATCAATTATGGCGATGACAAGGGGGCATGTGATGACTTTTGGGTTTCCTAATTTAAAAGAATCGAATGATTAACAAATCATTCCATTCTTTTAAAAGAGTACATTTGTTGACACACAAAAGTGTCCAATATTTAGTTATTATCGATATGTGATGATCGTCCGGATAGCAACAAAAGTGGACTCAACAACCTCATATGCAATTGTCAAAAGTAGCGATGAAAAGGGAAAAGAGTGGAGAATATTCTATCTGGGTATATTTGATCATCCGCAAGGAAGCCAATTTAATGGATTGAACATTGGACGATATTACCTATTTGATAACTCGGGAGTGGCGAATGATTGCGAATTATTTAACAAAGTTGTAGATGAGCATGGAGCAAGGTGATTAATTAAAAGGATAGCGTCAAGGCTTTGGCATGTACACCTACTAGTGGAGATCATGGAGAATGGTTACAATGGGAAGCAAACATAGAAAATTGAGGTTGGTGCATTGCATCAAGGTTCAATTGAAACAAAGGTTTGCTGTTATTTCTTGTCCGCTTGGATATTTCTTGTCTTGCTGTGGAAATGGTTCTATTTTGCTGATGTGGATTTCCAGAGTCCAACATTTTTTTTGCTGATGTGAATTTCATGAGTCCACTTCGGATATCAGTATGAACAATTTACATAATTGCTAAAATGGCGCTCGTGCCCACAACAGAATCTTCCATCCGTGACTTTAAGGGAACCCTTGCGTTGGTCCACATTCTAAAACTGAAGATATTTGATCGAAAAAACGAATTGGGTACTTGATTGAGCAAAGGATAAAAAATAAACAGCGCTCCAATTTTTCAATAATGGTAATAATCTGTGGCTATTAGTAATTTCCCTTATATTCATCTAAATATTCTTGGATTTCAGTAAACAGGAGATGATGGTAGTGTTTTGTATAATTTATATTATTAGCTATGTAATTTTTACTACAGCAAACATTTACTTATATATTATATATTTATTTATGATTTTTCATCAAATCTAGGCACATTACATGTGATTATGTTAAAATAAATTTATTCTCTGGTAAATATCACTTTAATAGCCAAACATGAGTGCAATATTGCATATATATTATCAAGATATTACAATTTAATACTTAGAATTTTTCTATTTAATAACTAATTTATGATCATGATTTAAGCTTCAATGATACTCCAATTGTACTAATAATAGTGTAACAATTTATGCATATTAATAAAACTAGTAATTGAGATACTGTAAGCATTGTGAATTATATTTTATTTATGAAAAGTTAGATAATCATACCTAATAGTGAGCGAATGATTTTATGCTAATAATTACTTTTTTTAATATAATAAATAAATATTTATTATCATGACAATATGATTATTAGGGTTAACACCACGAAAAATCCTAACTTGGTATACCTAAGACAAATTTATCCAAAACTAGTTTGGATCACGAAAAAGCCAAACCGATATAACTGTGACAAATTTATCACAAATTAAAATTTTGAGTCATCAAAAACCTCAAATTGGTACACTCTAACATAATTACTCTCTGTTAACTTCCATCAAATTTTATTGTAAAATTATTAAGCTGGATCGCACATGACAAGATGTGAAAATCCATATCAGCTGGGTTATGTTTGTTACATGTGTATCAGTTTAGAAGTTTTTCTAATATTAGCCCTAATTATTATCACATCAATTTTTTTACCTATTATCCAATATATTATATAATTATCATCTTTGTATTTTTAAGTAAGAATCATTACAATTGATGTTACTATTGTATAAGTAACTATTGGACATTGGCAAAGTATGAGGGAAAAAAAATAGACAATGATATTTTAGGGATAGCTGCTATAATAATTATTAAATAGCAAGGATCCATGTAATAATGGTTACACCTTTGAGTGTTACGTTATAATAGCTATTACTAAAAACAAACACTATATTGGGCAACCAACCTATAATAGAACTTTAATTTTATAGTAATTACTACAATCAAACATGCAGTTAAAGTTATTTCCCCAACCAGAAACAATTATAGTGAAAATCTTAGCATTTGCAGTTCATTTCCACAAGCCAATGTCTCTATAGCCAGGGATAATAAATAGTACAAGTGCTAGTACTTTCATATGACATCTATTTGAGTGCTAAAACTTTTTTAATTTTTCTCTTACATGAGTGTTACAAATTTGAAAAATTGGTCATTTGAGTGCCATTTCTAATTTGTCCCACCAGAAAAGCTGACGTGGCCACCGGAATTTTTCAAAATTTTTTATAAATATTTAAATAATTTTTTATTATATTTTTTGATTTTTGATTTTTTTTGATTTTTTTTTCTTTAGGGTTGGTGAGCGTCACTAGTGACCCTCACTGGCTATGGCCACCTCGCCTAGATTGGGCAAGGGTGGCGATGGCCCTCGCCCCCTCCAGGCGGCATCCACCTCTGGGCGATCGCGAGTGACGCTACTCAAAGTAGGTGAGGGTTGTTGCGGCCTAGCGAGCGGTTGGCAAGGCCAGGGCTTTCATGTTGAGGGAGAGGAAAGCGGCTATCAAAACCATGGGGTTTTGAAATGTTTGCTTACCCCAGGGAACAGATGAGACGTCAAGCAAATTGGGATATTGATTCGTTTGATGGAGGTTATCTCCATTTGTGCGATTGTGATTTCTTTAGCAATGAATAATGAGAAATTCTTACTATCTCCATTTGTACATTTTCATATTCATCTACCTTGATATACCATTTATACCAAACAATGAATAAGATGCATAATATGAAAATATGCAGCTTTATTATTGCGATTCATTAAATAATTACTAAGATATAGCAAAATCCTTGAATTTTATTCTAACCAGTCCTATTCTAGCTAGAAATATAGACAACCAAACTTAGCCTAAGTTCCATGTTGAGTAAGAGTGGACATATGAAGTAATTTATAAGTAGACACCCATGGAATGTCACCACTTGATTTTTACTTTTAGGGAGCGCTGAATTGTTAACTACGGAATCAAAATTTGAACCACTTTAGTTGAAACCACCCGTAAAGGCCATTCTCCGAATTCTTTCTTCGAGGGCTTGCCTATATTCTTGGCTTCAGTAAACAAAAGATGATGTTAGTGTCGTGCATTTTAGTACAATTTCCTCAATTATATTTTCCTTTCCTAGGTAAGAATTCAATATTAATGCACAAGTAGAACTTTGTAGTTGAACACGATCCATATAATAAAGGTGCAATAGAGGTGGTTGACAAGCAATCCCACGGCACGTGAATTTGAACAGAAATTCAATTGATTGTATGCATGATGGATAACAAAAGAGAGACTATGACGCGGATGTGGATTTCATGAAGAACATATCATCAAATGAATCTACAGTATGACGACTACTTTTTTCTTTCAAGGATCCAGACATTCTCGTGATACAGCTGAAAAGTGCATACGCCAAAAGAAAAGGCATAATAAAAACAGCCTTCGACCTTCGAACTAAAAGAAAAAAAAAGGTACCATTCAACCAAAAAGTGAAAAGGAGAATGATAGCAAGGACCAACTTCAACCACACTACTATTCCACACCAACCTGACAGCTTGTTCATCCCCTTGCAAAGAAGGTTGAAGCTACATAAAACTAATTTTGGTACAAATGCAATGAAAATTGGGGGCTGCGCGGCTGTGACCTTGTCTGAAAAGAATATAAGTAAAAAAATACAATGATCAAAGATCAAAAAGAAGAAAGAAGAACAAAAATAAATACGAAAATTACGAGTTGCATATCAATGTAATTTCAATGATATTTAGGACTCAAATTATTACTAATGCGAGAGACTTATGATAATCCCCACATAGAGCATTTCTGCTAGGCCCTGCTCTCATCTTTCTATCCACAAAAGAAATAAAACACTAGTATCTTCTCCAAAATATAGTATTATTTCTTTGATACATTAAGCATATCTTATTAGGTAAATTAATTTACAATTTGTGTCAATTTTGTAAGATAAGGTCTAAACAAAAGAAAAATACAAAATAAAAATAAAAATGAGAAATCAAAGATTGGCTGCTAATCATTTTTTCATAATTGAAAAGAATCGATATGAATATTGACCTATAACTTTTTTTGTAATTGATTAAAATTTACATAATATTTTAAATTTGACGGAAAAGGGAAAAAGTTACCTTTTGACTTTTGAAAAAACTAGACGAACAACCCTAATTCAAATTAATATATACGCTTACCAATATTATTTAAATTAAATAGAAATTGTATCACCAAATCAAAGACACTCATAGTACATAGTATGCACTTCATACGCCATCAATGTATATGTCACGTTCAAAACAAGGAGTGTATTATTTTTTATAGGTGACGAGCATCATGCGACCTTGGAAAGTACCGTTCGACCCAAAAAGTGGAAAAGCCCAAATGACTCGGGTTGGGGATGATCACGGGTCAGGTTGAATGCATTGCCACCGTCTGAACTCCATAGGACTTGTTGGTAAATGGATTATCAAGTCAAGGCCTCACTTAGATTGTGGAAATAAGTTTTAGGAGCGCGAAAGTAAAAAGAGAAGAAATCGAACAAGAAGACACGAGATTGTTTACATGGAAACCCTTTTAAAATAAAAAAGAAGAAAAGCCATGATGCCACACAACGTAATCTCTTCATTATAAGAGAAATTCTCTCAATATATAATAAGAGTTTAGGATATACAAAGATATGGTAGTAATTACATGTATACCTTTAGCAACAACACTTTCTCTCTGCTTTAAAGTACTTTTCTCTTTCAGACCACTTCATCAATCTTCCACTTAGAGGTTGATATTTAAAATGGCAATAGTCTCTCATAGTGTTTACTTGTTTTTGTAACCCAACTTGTCTTGGTGTGGTGGCCTCCTCATCATCAACCATGGGGGCCAGTTGAGGCAATGCATTGCCATAGCATTGGTTGACATATTTATTGGATTTTTTGCACCAAGGATCTTCTTCAATGACAATTTACCATTATGTATTAATTGAAGAATAAGATGATACTTCCACTCCATGTGCTTGTTCTTAAGTAAAATGCCATATTCTTTACAAGACAAATGACACTATGATTGTTCCTAAAAAAACACTGCTATTTTGCTCATGGACAAATTGACTGGAAAGACTACACTATAATTTTGTATAGGTTTAGAAATTGACAGATTTGAAAAGTTTAGAATTAAATTAACATATGTATGGTAAGTTTAGGACTGATAAAATAATGCTTTTATAGACTTTTGGTTTGTTGTTAAGAGTTGGTGTCTCCTTTTCCTTTCCATCGTTTTTTCATGGTTCTCTTCCCTTTTTTGTCATCTTGCTTCTCCCTTTGTAATATTCCGAGCTATCTTTGCGATGTGCTTTCGTTGTACGTTAGTCTGGTATCAAAACTAAATCTGTGCCATGTTATTTCATCTCACCAAATACTACTTTTAGATCATAATATAATTGTATTAGATCTCTCATAAGATAAACTTCTATGGTTATACTACTACACAAAGGAACTTAAAATCCATACGTTACATTGAACTAGTGAAATTCTCAATTTTCCTCTGACAAATGTGCTTCAATGTTTGAAAAATGAAAGGTTACGACACAAAAAGTAACATTATGAGTCTAATTCTGTTCAAATCTATATACACAAGTTTAAACATCATTTCCTCTCACTTTAAGATTTCCTAAATTACCATGCCTTTCCTTCTCATACCCACCCATTGAATAAATAACTACCTACTTTATTGTACCTCTTTCACTTTATTACCATTAGTTTCATTATCTCATGGGGAAAATTACAAAAAAAATCATAATATATTACATTTATGCCAATTTAGTCCTAAACATTTTAACTATTCACCAATTTACTTCTATATCTTTTGATGATCGCAGCTAGCATTGATGTAGATAAATTGCATTTTTGAATAAAATTATTGTTATTATTATTATTATTTTTATTTTATTTCTCACTTTTTTCTTTTTCCCAACCTTGGGTCGGTGCTCCTTGCTTGGTTTGAGTGAGGGCATAACGACCCTTGCCTAGGCAAGGGTGTGGAGGCCTTTGTTGTGGCTAGCAAAGGCTACAACACCCTCACCCCGATGATCTCAGCTAGCATTGATGTAGATAAATTGCATTTTTGAATAAAATTATTTTTATTATTATTTTATTTTATTTTATTTCGGGCTTTTTTCTTTTTCCCAACCTTGGGTCGGTGCTCCTTGCTTGGTCTGAGTGAGGGCATCACGACCCTTGCCTAGGCAAGGGTGTGGAGGCCTTTGTTGTGGCTAGCAAAGGCTACAACACCCTCACCCCGATTAGGCAAGGGTTGATGGCCCAAGGTTGGAAAAAAAAAAAGAAAAAAGAAAAGAAGAGAAGTAAAAAATTAAAAAAATAGAATATTTTAAAAATTGCAAAAATTGTCCATGTCAATTGCCTGTGTCACGTAAAATAGCCGGCACTAACTAGATCACAATGTCAACAATTTTTAGCCAAAAATTGGCTGGAATGATTAAATTGGAAAATTGTGAAAAAGTTTAGAACTAAATTGACAAATCATCAAAATGTTAGGACTAAATTGATATAATTGAAATATTTATAACTAATTTAGCACGAGTATAGTAAGTTTAGGATTTTTTTGGTAATTTTCCCTATCTCATGCTCACCAATTTCATACGTTAACTAGTCATTCTTTTTCCATGGATAATATTACTAATTTATGCGCATGGGCATAGCGAGTGCCTTAACCATATTTTTTAAAAATTTTCGGTCGAAGCCTTAACCCTAGTTTAGTACATCAAAGAGTTTGTAAACTTTGGGTTTGGATGATAACTTAATAATAATATAAATATATGAACTTTTGGTATATCAATAATTTACCTTGCGGTTGACCACCCCTATTTTTTGCAAGTTAAAAGAAAGACTAATAGATCTAACAATAAGATTTCAAACTTAATATATATCTACAATTTAAATTTGTCTCATACAAGTAATTTGTGTCATGTTTCCTATATTATAATCATTTCGCTTTCAAATTGCAGTTATATCAGCACAATCTAACGCCAAGCAAATTAAAAAGCATAATGATGGCGATTACAACATGAGCCTCCAAAAGCTTAGGACTAAAAGTCAAACACGGAGGTATTACATAGCGATACGAGTCCGTGAGGAAACCCTCCAAAATTGTCTAAAGAGAAAACACATTTTATCTAGGTCGACCCTCTTTCCTCGAGTTCGAGTGCAATTCCAAAGCAACATATTTGGCCCATCCGAGCATCTTCAACTTCATCCGCCGATCTTCATCAATCCCCAAACTTCTTTGTCGATTTCCTTGTGCATCGGCGATGGAGTTTGATGCATCATTCTCTTCATCCAGCAGATGCAGAGGAGGCGGGTCAGCATCTGCATCGAAATCCTGCCATTTGATGCCGCATTTCGCGTGGTCGACACCCGCCATTGCCAACGCTTCAATCGACATTGCTGTCCCCCGACCTACAAAGTGTTTCTTTACCTTTGGGTGATGTTGAGCAAGAGACAGAATCACCAATGTGTAGAGAGTTATGTCGTGTAGCGAGAGATATTTTGATGGGGGAATGCGCTCTTTATATACGAAATGGCTCATCGACTTTTTGGGTGTGAGTTCGTGAGGAAGTGGGGAAAGGTCACGGCCTCACGGGTGTTGCATTTTCGGGTGTTCAATGCACGTCACCTCCCCTAACGTCACTATGGACGTCAGCAAGAGCTAGAGATGGACCATTTTGAATAAGCTTCATGGCAAATCGACTCTCGGTGACCTATTTCGGCGCGTTTCATGCAGTAATATAATAAGGCCGTAATTTCATAGCTATTATGTCGTTTGGTTTAAGTAAGGCGATTTGCTTATACTGTTTCATTTCATGAATGACATACTTAATGAGCGGGGATAGTATCAAAATTCTCAAATTACTCCTAAAATTTGAATTAGATGGAAGATGAATTTTATCACTTTGATAGTCAATTATGATTCATGAGCCTAGACCCCATTTGACTTACAAGATATATAATTTTTGCTGCATCAAATATTCATTGCTAGTTTAGAAGTTCACATATATTTTAAATAGAATTTAAGCACGTAACATGTGATATATTAGAGAAACTATCATGTTCTGGTAAGTATTACTTCAACAACCAATCATGAGGGTAATATCGTGATATATTATCAACATATTACAATTTGATAGATAGATAATTATCTGTTATTTAAAAGTCAAGTTGTAATTGAAATTTGAGTTCAATTGATACAACAATTGAAATAATAATTTAGAACAATTTGAGCATTAATCAATAATCTAGTAATCGAGATAATCATTGTATTATGAATATATGAAAACTTATATTATTGTACCTAATAGTGACAAAATTATATTATGCTAGTATATCATGAATGTTTTCTTAATAAAATAAATAAATATGCATTATCAAGATAACATACTTATTATTACAACAAATTTTTACCTATTATTTTTCTTGTTTATTGTTACTCATTTTATACGTGTAATAATTGCTGTTATATAAGTAATATGAATAAATTGAGTTACAATTAATATAAATTATACTTAAGTTATTAATCAAACATTGGTAGAGTGTGTGGCAAAAAAAAAGTGACAAGGGTGTATTGGGAAACTACAACACCAATCACATGGGAGTCCCTATAATAACTATTACGGCTTTGACTCTAATAATGATTACGCTAGAGTAGCTATAATTGCAAGCAATTACTATGAAAGGCGATCAATGTAATAGAACTGCAATGTCATAGTTGTCGCGACATCCAAACGGTTTTTTTTATAGTTATTTCCCTTATAAGAACAATTCTAGCGGAAATCTTATTATTTCGGATTCTTGTGATGGAATTTTACAAGCCAGTGTCTCATGAGTAATGGACATCCATGTTTGAGGATAATTTTCCTCTAACCATTCTTCTCGTTGATTGTTATGAACATAGACATTAACTCTATCTATATTTAGTAAAATTTGTATGTGAGCTATTGTATTCATAACTTGTAGTCAATCAATCAAAATCATTATTAAAGGAAAATGTAGCAATCTTTCACTGTCATATTTTAATGGGTAAATTTTAGCTATAGTCATGTATGAGTGCATTTCTTTCTTTCTTTCTTTCTTTCTTATCTTTTCTTCTTCTCACGTGATAACGATAAGGAGACCTTGGGATTTTGAAATCTTCTGGTAACCTCACGAAACAGATGAGGTATGCGATGACGATGAGAATGGTAGTTGATTATTTCTATGGGGACACTGATGGGACATGATTACAACAAGTCTATATGGACGCACCGTAGGGGAATTTGCAAAACATCAAGTTCCTGTTTGAAGAGAGAGTTTATCAAGTAAATTCCTATATTGAAACAACCTGTAAGTTCTTTTTCTCTTCATTATTTTTCCCCTCCTTCTTCTTCCCTGGGTCACATCTAGCCATCACCACATTTGTCCCCTGTTATTGTTGTCCTTGCCCTTGTCACCATCTCTCTCTCTCCCCCCTTTGATGGATGGTCACGACTCCTCGGCAAGGTTGTGCGGCCTCCACGACCTGAATTTGGAGGTCGCGAGCATGGATTTGAGGTGTGACTCTAAATCTGTTGTCGTGTGACTTTTGCACGCCTTGACTCATAGGGGTGATCTTCCATTGGAGGTAGACCCGGGACAGAGATAATAGAGAGTAGGTTCGCCGTGGAAAGCAGAGGGTGGTGGCGGTGGTGGCGGTGGTGGTGGTGGTGGTGAGTTGGTGCCGGCGACTGATAAAGTTGGGAGTGGTGGTCATACGTGACTGAGCTGCTGATTATAGTGGCGGACAATGAACCAATTGATTTAAGAGTCCACATCAGGCATCAGTATGAACAATGCATACAGCTACTAAACGGGGCTAGCGTTCACGTCAGAAATTTTTGTGTGTGATTTTAAGAGAGCTCTCATATTGATCGGCATTTGAAAATTTAAGACATTTAATTATACAAAAAAAGATTTTAAATATTCAATTGAATGAAGGATTTAAGATAAACAACAGTTGCAATTTTTTAACATATAGTGATAATCTATGTTTCTAATTTCTATTATATTTGGGAAAAATTATCAAAAAAGTTCTAAAACTATTGTTCTGATGTCAATTCAGTTATATATCTTTAAATTTTCTATTGAGATTTAAACATTTTGACAATTTATTAATTTAGTCTTTTCAATTAACTTTGGCTATAAATTATTGACTCAGACGTCAGTCACCTTACATAGTATGGCTCATGTTCATGTAAACTTTTTTTTTTTTTAAATTTCTAATTTATAATTTTTAAAAATTTTTCTTCTCTCTCTTTTTTATTTTTTTTTTTTTTTTTTATCTTTTCTTTCTTTTTTCTTCTCCCATCTTCCTCTACTAGACGTCGAGCCTCAACAATGGCTGACGACTGGCCACGACAGAGGGTTGGTGGGCTAGCCCTAGGTGAGGCTCAAGCTTGTTAGATCCCAACGAGGCTTGAGCTTGCTTGGTCGGGCAAGGTCGGGCTCGCCCGAAGCTAGCAATGTTAGCATTGGCCATTGTTGAGTTCCAAAGACCAACATGAGGAAGAAGGAAAAAGAAAAAACGAATAAAATAAAATAAAATAAAATAAAATAAAATAAAAATATTAAAAATTAGAATTTTAAAATAATTGTAAAAATTAATCACATTAGCATCGATTATGTCACGTCGAGCACTGGCATCCATGTTAGCAATTTCCAGCTAAATTTAGCTGGAATGACTAAATTGACGAATTGTCAAAATGTTTAGATTTAATTGGAACAATTAAAATGTTTAGAATTGAATTGACACATATATAATAAGTTTTGAACTTTTTGATAATTTTACCCTTATATTCATCTATCTATTCTTGGGTTTCCGATAACCTATAGCATTTCCCTATATTTTTTGTTCTTTTCTAGTTAAAATCCAATTGAGAAAAGTCTGGCTGCTTTTGAATTAAATTTTTCACGTTGACCATGAACCATATGATAAAACGTGCAATAAATGTGCTCGACTAGAGGTCCGACGGCACGAGGATTTGAACTGAAAAGTCTAAGGATCGTATGCATGGATCACAAAAGAAAGATTAGGACGTGGATGCGTATGTCATGAAGAACAACATCATCAAATGAATTGACAATACAACGAGCACTTTTCTCCTTCACGGATCTCGACATTCTCGTGACACAATTGAAAAGTGTCAAAGCCCAAAAAGGCCAAAAAAAAAAAAAAAGATTAAAAAAAAGTACCATTCCACCAAAAAGTAAAAAACCCCTAATGACTTGGGTTGGGATGACAACGGATTGGGTTAAATCGATTGCCGGTGTCTGAATTCCAGAGGACTCTGTGAATGGATTAGGTCTCCCCGGCCTATTATGGGCCGGTCGACACGGCCCACAAGTCCACACATCGTGTATTTTCGAATTTAGTGCAAAAGAGAGGAATACATGCAAGCATGGTTTGATTCCCTATATTACATCAAGTGCAGACAATTTCATTTTCGCGATACATACATGACTATATTTTAACTAATATTTTTCTTAATTAATGAAATTAGTAAAGATTTCTCATGGGTCTCCAATTCACCTATTATGAGTTAACCTCATCGTAAAAATGGATTTTAGTCGACTCATATATTCTAAACTTCCAATTTAGTAGTTCTAAATACGAATTATCAAATCATAGCATCACTTAGGTTGTGGAAATAATAATAATGTGGACGATTTAGCTGTCCAGCAATTTTCTTTGGATATGGCATCAACAACAAACACAGCTACTAAACGACAGTTCCTGCCCGCAATAGCATCTTCCGTTCGTGATTTTAAGAGAGCCCCCCCATTGGTCTGCATTTGAAAGGTTAAGCTATTTGATTGAGGGGGAAAAAATAAGGAAAAGTGTAGTGAAAGTGTTGGAAAAGTTCTAAACCTATTACATTAATGCTAATTTAATTATAAATTTTTTATTGTATCAATTTAGTCCTAAATATTTGACTTAGTGCCAATTCAGTCATTCTGCCCAAATTTGGTCAAATAATACTGACGTGAACACTGTTTAGCCTATGTGATACCGTCAACATTGACGTGGATAATTTTTAATAATATTTTAATATTTTTTCTGATTTTTTTCTGATTTTTTTCTTCTTTTTCCTCCCTTTAGGCAGTGACCAACCACCAGCCATGGCTGGGCGAGGGAAGCCATGGCCGGGGCTCGCCCTTGCCTAGGCGAGGCTCCGTAGTGGTCGAACTTACAGAGGCTAGAATGGCCAAGGGCCAACCCTTGCCCAAGCTAAGGCGACCTTTGCCTAGGCGACAACTGACGAGGCTACCCTAGCCTAAGCGAGAGTCAACTTCGCCAAATTTGGCAAGGGGACCCTTCACCAAGGCTTGCCCTTGCAAGGTTGGGGCCTCGCTTGTGGCGGGCGATGACAAGTCTTGCCCAAGTGAGGCCAACCTAGCCATGGCTAGTGGCCAATGGCCGGCCATCACTTGTGGTCGGTGGCCGGTCACTGGCTAAAGGAAGGAAGAACAAGAAGAAAAACTAAAAGAAAGAAGAAAGAAGAAAGAAGAAAAGAAAAAAATCGAAAAAAAATCGAAAAAATATTAACATATTGTTAAAAATTATCCATGTCCATGCCGGCGGTGCCATGCAGGCTGGCCGTTGCTGTCCAGCATCCATGTTAATAATATTCAGTTAAAATTAACCGGAAGGATTGAATTAGTATTAGGTCAAAAAGTTTATGACTAAATTGGCACTAATAAAAGGTTTATAATTAAATTGGCACAAATGCAATAGATTTAGAGCTTTTCTGACACTTCCCTAGAAAAAAAGGTTAGGTACTCGAGGATAAAAGATAAACAGTAGTAGCAATTTTTAAAATATATGGCTATTAGTAATTTCTCTTAAATTCATTTGATTATCCTTGTCTCTCTGGTAACATGAGAAGATGGTAATGTCGTATTTTCAAGAATCTGTCGTCTGTGGAAGCCTCATATGTGCTCTGGAGAAACGATGTAGCGTGATGGACATTTTAATCGCCAACTAGATGACTAAGTAGAATCATGGAAGATTGACAGAAGCTCTTGCTTATAGTAAGCTCAGAAGATCGTTTTTGACCACGTGGCATAATAAACGGAGACTCAAATATTCCTTCGACTTTTATTACGCATTTAAAGGAATTTGACAGTAAATTATAAGTCTGGAATTGCAGATTTATTCGCTCTAAGAAGAATTCAATCTATTGTCCATTATATTGATGAACAAGGATTATTTCCTAATATGGAGACTCTATTTTTCAAAGGAGTAAGATTATTGGGAGATTTGTTTATATGGGTGGATGGATCTACTACAACTAAATTGATTATGTCGAAGATCATTCAACAGTCAACTCGAAGATTGACCACTAGAGATGAGTTGCAATAATTACAAGAGTGCTTTACATATTTTGTGATCAATTGAGTCACTTAATATGAGTTATGCACTAATTGTAAATTTTTGAGAAGTCTACAAGTGATGTAGTGCGTGTAACTTGGTGGTGTGATCTACCAACTTTGGGTAAGAGCAGCGTAAGCTGTAAATGTAATGATTCCAAGAGCTACTAGTGAAAATCTAGTCTCGTTGGTGGCTGTTAATTTAGAAGAGTGGATGCAGGTTTGATCTAAGCTAAATCACTATAAATCTATGTGCATTTATGTCTCTCCCTCTATATATTGTTTAATCAGGCTCCTTAGACCTTCAACTATCAAGTCCTACATGAACTAGAAACATTGAACTGAGCATTAGTTGGAAATAGAGATGAACTAGACTGACTAGGAGAGCAAACATAGTGGAATGGTTGGGCTTGATTGAGCTGTTCAGCAGATTTTGAGGGGAAGTGGAGTGCAAGGACAGGGACGCGAGCGACTAGACTTGAGTGATGGGGACTAAATTTAACACAATTAAAGTGACAAAAGTGAGAGGAAAATGAGCTCTCACCAGCTAGAAAATCTTGAGAAAAACTCACTCATAACTAGGTTGGTGGACGCGAGTTTGACGGGACTTCTTGGCCATTTCTCTATATCAAAAGAGTGGGGTGCTTTGGTGGGAATTTGAGAGTAAGATAACTATTTTATTTTTTCAGTTTTTAATTTTTTTTTCTAAAACATGTTTAGAACAAAAATCCATTTAGTAACGTAATTTTATTTTTCCACTTCCAGCATAAAATTTAAGCCCAAAAATAGTTTTAAAATAGAAATGAGAAGTAGAAATTATTTACCTTTTTATTTTTGGAACTAAAATGAAATGAAAACTCTTCTTATCGTTCGCTTTCGCCGCCTGTGGCCATCGCCTGCCCGCAAGTTGACCACCACCCAATGGCCATCGATGTACAATTTCTACATCGATGCTTTCAATTCAATTGATTTGATTCTATCAGTTCACTTAGCTTGATCAGGCATTCGAGCGCGTGGTATAGTTCTCAAGCTATGGTTTAGTTCTCAAGAGTAAGGTCTTCCTATTTTCTCGCTCAACGAAAATTTGGTGCTCTTTGGTTGATCTAAGGGTCACCTTCTTGACAGTCATTCGAGTTTATTTTAGAGTTTTACCAGTGTGTCTTATATTAAAATATGTCTCGAATTTGATCCGTGAATGAAACCCGACTCAAAATAAATTATTATTATTTTGTGGATGCTCAAATATATGTCACTAAAATTCAAATTTTTATCTCGGGTATTAAAGAATCGACGCTGGACAAGGATTCCAAGGCAAAACAAAGAAAGGAAATATACGGACGTCAATATTATCAATAAGCGTTGGAGATGTTGGGCTGAATTGGAAAGTCAATCTGGGATGTTGAATCCAACAATGACTCGGTCAATGTCAGAGAAAGGGATAAGAAGAAATTAAAGATAAGGAAATCTTCCCCTTCTGGAGTCGGTATAGGAGATTTGTTTTTATATCTTTATATATTCTTGGATTTTAGTTTAAGCCGTTGTTGATCAAAGTGTAGCTAATTTTTGTGCCGTGCGTCTCTAGAAACAAAGTGGTGCAATTATTCAAGCGAGTGCTGGTCATTGGTTTTATTCATGAATTGTATCCAAAAAGATTTAGTGTTAAAGCTGATTAAATCTTTTGAGTTTGAGATTTGTTAATTCTTTCATGAGATTGAGAGATTATTTTGCTAGAAATTGTGGGATTGAACACTGCGTGAGTTATTGGGTGCAATTGAAGCTTGTGAAACATCAAGAGTGTTTGAGTGACTCGATGTGGTTGTAATCTTCGTGTATCGCTTGATCTATAGTGAAATTCATTATTACCTTCCTCATGGACATAGGTCTTTACGACCAAACTACATAAATCCGGTGTCCAATAAATTTTCTTGGGGTCTATGCTTAGAACCAGAGAAGATCAGGCCAGTTGCAGCAGGTATGCTATTCCAAAATAAGTGAAGCTCTATTCAAGTCTTCCAGGGACTGCTTTTTAGTTGTGAACTACTCGGAAATTTGGACTAGAGCATAGAGACACTCAAAGATGCTAGGATAGTAATATCTCTAACTTAGTTGAGTTGTAATTCTTAGAAAATCCTATTAGGCTGGAAAAGAAGAAGTGTTTGGAGAGATATTGAGAGAATTTGCTCAAGTACACACTTTACTTCAAGGGACTCTGCCCAAAATATTAATCCTCTTTGCTTTTTATAGGTATTAAGAGGCCACAAAAAACAAAGATCAAGCTCACGGGTCTTAAAACATACAAAGGTTCCGGGATTCTCGGTTGGTAATTATTCTAAGTGATATGAACAATGATTATGAACAGTGATCAGGAGGACTGTTGGTATTATGAGAGGATTCCTTTTGTGAGATCAAGGCATCCCACATGCTGTGACTGCTTGAGGCAGGTTGTTCTTCATGAATCCTAGAGCGTCCCGGAGTGTCAGCAGGCATGACTAGCTAATGCCAGTTTGTTGTTTGGGCATAATGGGAGACTATGCTGGGGTCCATTCCAAGATATAAGGACAAAGGTTTTTTTATCATAGGGATCTTGAGAGAGAGGATCTCCCTATTGGGCATAGGATGCTTGAGTATAGGATTCCTGAGAGGACTGTGTGGGATCGTCCACGTTTGTCATTTCTTGTTCTTGTGATGGAGATGTCATTGCTTGATTCTGTGCTTGCTTAAATTCCTCAAGTGCTTGTTTAGCTTTAGGTGCAAGACCATAATGGTCTGTGTAAAGTAGTCCCATACTTCTTCAGGAATGGTTCGGTTTTCTTGGCATAGGACTCTCTGTAGTTCTCTGTAGTTGTACTCGATAGATCCGACGCAATTAGGAAATGATCTGTAGATACGAGCTCTTCAAAAATGTGGTTGAGGCTTGTAGGTGGTGGTTCATACTCCTTCTGGTGCATTGGTGAGAGTACCATTATGTCATACAAAAGTTCATGGTCTATGAAAAAACAAAATCGTATGTGTTTTTGGTTCTGGCTAGGGAGAAGTTCTCAATTCTTGTAGAAAAAGGCATTTTTAGTAAGTAGGAGGATAAAATCAATTAAGCACATTTAGCAGGTTCTTGTTGTTTTCACTTCCCTCATTATGCCGAAGCGCAATCGGTTTGGTTGACTTGATAATGAATTTTCTAGTGGAGAACTCAACATTATTAAGTACTTATTGGTTAAGTACCAAAATAGCCATGGAAGCTGGTCAAGGAAATAATCTTTTTTCCAAATTAATGGATGGATAAATGGATACCTGGAGTTTAATCCAAAATGATAAAGAATTGAGCTTTTATGGTATCTGAATAGTTTTACATGGCATTGCCATATGAGGTTATCAAGATTTTTAGTAAGGCAATCATTTTAGATATGTTCAATGATTTCCTAAGGATATTCCAAGCTTGGCCAATCTCGCATTCTTTTAATCTTGTACTTTTCCTATTGAGGAAAAGCATGCCTGAAAATGTACATATTGATCTCTGTTAGTGCCTTTGCTCTGGAGAGAAAATTAGCAAGAACATTTTTCTTCCTGTAATGTGTTTGGTTTTGAAAGAGTATTTTGAAAACCATTTAGCCCATCGAAGTAGCTGAGAGTGGAAAATTTGCTTCTGTTTGAATTTGGTTATCAAGTGAAAAGATGCCATATCTAATTCTATCAGAAAATGATGGCCAATAAGATGCAATTTAAACTTTTTTTATCCCATTCTTTACAGCCAATATTTCCTTAAAAGTAGAAAGATGATGCATTTCAACTTGGGAAAACTTTTCACTTTTGTAAGTGCAAAAGTTTCGCTTACCTTCAATTTTTTCAAATAGTATGACTGCTGATAGAATAGAAACTGTGATGTGTGATCTATATCAAATTTTATGAGGGTCTGTTGGTGCAGTATTCATCACTAGCATTAGTTTAGAGAGTTCTCTTCCCAATAGATAATATTTGCAATGGGGAGATTTTGCATAACTTCTTTTAGTGCTGAACTACTTTGGTTTAAACTTTACTCCACGGTGAAAGATTCATTTTCAGCATCAATTGTAATAGAAGTAGCAATTTTGCAATGTTGGGAACAAAATCTCAGAGATATTTGATTATCGCAAAAAATTACTGAATTTACTTTGTCGTGAAATTTTCTTTTGGGAATTTTAACAATTTCTGAGCAATAGACAGCCCTGGTTATATGTACCTTTGTTGAAGTGTATACCAAGAAATTCAATTTTTGTCTAGGCAATGTTCATCTTTCTCTAAGAAAGTATAATTCCATATTTTTTCATGGTATCTGCAAATTGATCGAGAAGTTGGTAGTGGGATATCTCATCAAGACTATAAAGCAAGATGTTATCAATGTAGACTATTGTACTTGACAAGATTGATTGAAAAATATGGCACATGGCCTTTTGGAATAAGGATGTGACTACTTTGAGGCTAAAAAGGAGAAATTTCCATTGAAAATATTGATTTGGAATACATAACTCTGTCTTGAGTTTGTCTTCAGGATGAAAGCCCAGTTGCCAAAATCCAACTTTGAGGTTGAATTTGGAGTAAATGTGGGCTTTGGATAATCCAACCAAAAAGGGAATTTCGAGAAGTGAACTCCTCATCTTGGAGGAAGAGGTTAAGGGGCTGGTAATTGATTACTTGTCGCATCTTTCCTCGATTCTGCCCGGTTCATTTATTAGCATAAAAAGCTTCGCAAGCCCATTGGAAATCTAAGATTTCAATAAGGCCTTCTGTTATGGCTCTGAGCAGCTGTTGCGGCTCTGAGCACTCCTTCTAAGCAATAGCAAGATGTTCTAGGTTCATTCTCATGAAACTCGCTTTGATGAAATTTATGTCTTCATTTTTTTCCACAAAGGTGAATAAAGAACTCTGGATTTTTCCACAAAGGATGGGGACACTTTTGAGAAAAGTTGAAGGGAGATTCCAAATAGGATTCTAACAATTTTTGCATGATTAGATCCAATAAACTCATTTGAATGGAAAAGAGTAATTGGATATTGACAAATTTAGAGAATTGATCTTTATACTTAAGGGCTTTTCTAAGAATGATTTAGAGTTGAGGAATTTGAGTCATAACATCCCAATAATAATCAAATCTTTATTGGAGAAACTAGATCAAATGATTTTAGTGGTTATAGAACACTGAGAGAAGAAATGGATAGTTACTGGTGTAGTTTGTAGAGTTGTAAAAAGAGTATCACTTGAGACAAAATTAAAATACCGAACATAGAATCAGTTTTTATAAGAGCAATGATTGTAATTGGTTTAACGAACTTTGAGGTGAGGATTTTTACAGGAAAATGAGGACAATTGACTTGACTAGAATATATACTAGGGTTTTATTTTGAAGAGGTGAGGGATATATGGAAAAAATCTTTAGAGTCTGAATCAGAATTAGTTTCACTAGGGGTTTAATAATAAGGAATGGCATAAAGAGTTTGCTCAGATGGGTCTTCATCAACGGAAAACAATGATTCAACATAATCATTTTCAAGTGAAACACCAATTTCAATTTCAATGTAGTGTATCAAGTGGTTCTGACCTTTTTTCATTTGGGAGCAATTTTTGGTGAAATGACCCTTTTTGTCATAGATGTAACATTGAGTTAATTTCTTGCAATCTGAGCGACCTTTCCTTCTTCGTAGGAATGACACTCTCGATTGTCTCGAATGTAGGTTTTCATCATCTCGCGTTTGAGGCACAAATCATCGAGGTAAAGATGAATTTCTTGTTGTATTTCTCCAAAGGAAATATCTACAATTCTCCTTTATTTGTTGGAAAAGTATCTCTTAACTTGCTAGGAAAGCTCTCTAGGAATAGAGCCTAGGAAAACCTCATTTAGATTTGCATCAACTCCAAACCCATACAAGCATTTGAGCATTTCTCAATGATGCTTATCTAGATGTCTATTCAAGAGAGAACAACATTTTCTTTTGAAATATTCTTTTCTTTTGAGCTCAATAAGATCAGCAAGTTTTCTATGAAAAAGTAGTAGATGGTGGTCATGGCTTGGCCAAAATTTGCCAAAAGCAGGAATTGAACTTGGTCATTTTCTAGGATGGATTGCCATCAATGTTTAAGGCTTCAGTAAACCTTGCAACGAATTTGAGGAGGACTCATACTTTTCATGATTTGTGAGATTTTGAGTGCTTAGCCAAGAATGAAATTCTTCAAATCTTTCTGGTCATTTCGAATGAGGAATATCATCAATAGTAAAAAACTGTTTGAAAGAAGAAGTTAGATTCTGAGATGTGTTATTTGGTTGGATAACCTTTAGCTAGAGAGGATTTGAGTCCACCTCATGATTTGGAGGATTAGCCATGAATATTGAAGAGATGGTTGGTATAATAGGAAATGATTCAACAATAATGATTGAAAAAGAGGATGAGGTTGAAAGAGATATCGAATCTAGTTTTGAATATGAATTGATCGGAAGAATCGGTGCTGGAGGAGTCTAAATCTAGTCTTTCAAGATAGTAATTTCAAGCTTTTTTTCCTCCTTATTGCTTAGATCTCTTAGGAATGATTCTAACATGTTGGATAGTATCATTTGGTCTAGCTTCTCCTTTATGGAAGTCAAATATTCTTCAAAAATCTTTTCTTTCCCCTTTTCTTTTCTTAGTCGGTCCATTTCTCTAAGTTGGTTTTGCATTTCTACCGCATCAGTTTTGTAGAGGTTTCTATAAGAGCAACAAAAATCAAAGTACTTTGTGGTGGTGGAAGAGAATACGCTATTCGTGACAAGGTTGGGAATGGATCAGAAGGTTTGAATTTCCATTCTCCAAGAAGTTGGTATGCCTTTTGAGTTTCTCTATTTCAGCTTTTGGTCTTTCAAGAAAATGATATCCTAAATATTGATTCCAAGGCATTAACCCATTTTTGGAAATCCACAAGCATCTTTTTGGTAGTCTCATCATATCTTTTGAGATCTTTCTGTACTTCAACTATTTTGGAGTCAATTATTTTGAAAGCATTATTATTCACCAAAAGAGTCTCCAATTGCCAATTTAGTACAGTTTCAGCAATAGGATTTTTCTTTTGCCTTCCATGATCGTTCATATTAGTTGGCGCTAGCATTTTTGGGAAGTGATAGTAGATTCCTTGTGGATAACAATTTCTTCGACAACAAGAAAAGAAAGCTCAAAGCCTTTTTGATTAAGAGGGGGAAAGTCTATATTGTGGAACATGGAGATAGAATGATTATCTTTCTTTTGCTCTTCTTGGTTAAGTGGTGTCTCATTTGAGAGTTCTAGTGGGTATGAATGCTTTTTTGCCCACTTTAGGATTGGCTTGTAGAATGGGGAAATGGCCGATTTTTTACGAGGGGGAGAAGGAGGAGGTAAAGGTAGCAAAGTCGGTAATGATGAAGCATATGAAATTAGTGGAGATAGAGCATAAGAAACCATGAACTAAAATTTATCACTTTCTCCAAGGGTGTCAACTGAGAGATCTCCATTCAAATACCTTTGGTATAAACCGTCTTTTGGTTTTCAGGTTTTTGCTTGGGCTTTGTAGTTGGGTCCACTTCATGAGGAGAGTTTGTATAGTATGAAAATTGACAAAAAGGATCCCAAAAGCAATGACCATAATGGTCTTTGTAGTAATGGACAAGATTTCCATTACTTTGGAAGTATTTTTTTTTTTGGGTTTGACTCAAAGATTGATTATGGATCGCAAGATTCAATCATAAACAAAGTTTAGAAGATATAAGGGCTTTCTTAATTTTCTTTGCTGATTTGATAGCGACAGTGCCATGCCTTTTCCTCATAAATTCAGAATCTGAGGATTGAAGAGGCTTCTTGTTTTGGTACATCTTTTCATAGTTGATAATCCAAGTCTCTAGAAGGAGTTTGGCCAACTTCTCTTTAGGAATTTGCCTAAGGACATTGATGCAGGATGCCTAGTCATTTTGCATGGAGATGAACAAGGCATCTTCATTTCCATTTTGGAAATTTAGATCAAGGGCGTGATTCTACACTTAATAGACCATCTGGTAGTGTAGTGTCACCGTAATGGAATCAACAGTCTAGGGTGGTCTAGTACGTTGGAATTGAACCTTCAAGAAGGAAAGTAGCTAAGGATCTGAAAGAGCAACATTAAAGTTTGGATATAGGGTGCAAAGATTGTCCCAGCATTCAAAGTTGTTTGGATGATGCCAAAACAAGCATGCTGGTATTCTAGGAACTGAGTGTTTAAGAGGGTCATCCTAGCCACAATTGGCAAGCCTTTTCGGCCATGGAAAGTGAGTGCAAGATGGACAACTCCATAGTGGATATGAGAGTATCCCTGTTTGGTCTACTATTTGGGAGATTCTATAGGGAATTGGAGAGTAACAAAATACTCATTTTTAGTGGCTCAAATAGGATACTGATCAAACTTGGATGACTGTACGTACTCTTTCAGTTCTTTGGGAGTTTGATGAATAAGATGTTAGATAGAATGGATGGGGGAAAATGATGAAAGGGGTTTAGCAAAAGCATAATATGGGTTCATAAGAGGAAGTTGAGTTTCAAATTTCTTTGTGTCATCACTAAAAGAGATCTTATAAAAATAGTCAATCTTAGAAGCATTTGACATACGAAAGTCTGAAAGAGAAGAGGAAGATGGAGATGAAGTAAGAATAAAAGGTGCATTGAGAGTTTCAGGGTCGGTCATGATGATGAGAAGACCTTCTTAGCATTGGATTCATAATCTGAGCACATGGAACTAACCAAGTTGCAAATGAAACCATGGCTCTAATACCAATGATGGGATCTATATTTAGAACCAGGGAAGACGAGGTCAGTTGTAGGTAGTATGCTATCCCACAATAGGTGAACCTCTATTCAAGCCTTCCAAAGATTGCCTTTTAGCTATGAACTACTCAGAAATTTGGATTAGAGCATAAAGATGCTCAAAGATGTCACGATAGTAACGTCTCTAACTTAGCTAAGCTGCATTTCTTAGAGGATCTTACCAGGCTAGAGAACAAGAAGTGTTTAGAGAGACATCGAGAGAATTTGCTTAAGCACGCACTTTATTTTAAGGAACTCTGCCTAAAACATTACATCCTCTTTGTTTTTTATGGGCATTAAGAGGTTACAAAAAACAAAGATCAAGCTCACGGTTTTAAAACACACAAAGGCTCTAGGATTCCTAGTCGGGAATTATTCTAGATGATATGAATAGTGATTATAAACAGTGATTTTCCTAGCCTATTGTTTAATCGCTTGCATTATGTAACAATTAATATCAAAGCTAGGCTTGGCTAAGTTGAAGCAAATAATGATAACTGAAGAAGGAAAAGTAAGAATTGATATATTTGATTGGAAGAATTTTGGTTTTTGGAACATACAAATTGAAATTTATCTCTAGTAAATGAAATTGCACTTGCTCGTGTCTAGGGAGAAGCTAGAGATGATGAAACAAGCTGACTAGGAATTGATAGATAGACTAGCCATGGGTGTTACTCAATTGATATTGGCTTGTAACGTTGCGTTTAAAATCGTGAAGGAGAAGACTACTGCTGATTTGATAAAGACCCTATTGGATATGTACGAGAAGCCATCTACGATCAATAAGGTCTATTTGATGCAATGCCTATTTAACTTGCCGACATCTTACGAGTCAAAATTATTAATTACAATAATTTTGGGTAAAACCCCTAAGGTTAATGTCTACAATATCCATAAACTAAAAATCACTCTCAATATTCAAACTACACAATGATAAACAAAAATAAAGTAAGATAACATAAATGAAAAATAAAACAAAAGCAAAAAAAAATAAATAAACCACCTAATTTTCCTTATTTTTTGTTTTCTTTTTCCCTTCCCGAGCACGGCTTGCCGTGGGTCTCCAAGGAGCGACGGAGTCGATTGGTCCGGCAAGGGCGGCGCGAGCGGTCCGGCGGCGCAGCACAGGATCTTGGCCGGGCGCGGCACGGGGAGGCGTTGGGCGGCAACGGGTCACCGGAATCGTGGGTCGGCGCGGCACGAACCGGGAGAGCTCGGGCGGACACCGCGGGGCTTCGAGCGAGGAGGTCGTGGCTGGCCTCGGCTTCCGGGCGGCGTCGGCGTGGCGAGACGGCGGCGTCCGGCGGGCAACGTCGGTGGCCGGTCGGGATGCTGGCGGAGTGGCGGTGGGCGCGGGGTCTTCGCGGATGGAAATTGCGGGGGTGCGGCGGCGAGGGAGACGATGAATCGATCGTCCTCCGCCGCTTGTACTTTCTCCTCTGCCTCCTTTTGCTTTGTTTTTACTTTTTGCTGTTTTTGCTTTTTCTGCTTTTCTTTTTCCTTCCAAAGAACCGAAAAAAATCCCCCTCTCGCCGTACATCGTCTCCTTTTATAGACAAACACAATGTGATCTTCGTAGAATATTTCGAAAGTTACGTATAACCTCCGAATCACAAAATCCTTTTATCTCATGAATATTCTCCCCGATTTCATCATCTATTGATAAAGATAATATTACAATGCGATTTTCTTAATTTCCAAAAATCATCATAATATCGCAGCAAATCTCAATTTAAATAATTTTTCTCATTAAAAAGAAATGGGCTCGGGCTAATTTTCTCGTTTTATGGGCTTAGTCTGGCCTGTTAATAAGATGCATAGGTGCGTCAGTTACAAATCATATCAATGAATTTAATGTGATTGCCAATTAATTGAGTATAGTTCATGTTGACTTTGAAGATGAGATATATGTTTTGATTCTATTATACCTATTGCTTGATAGTTGAAATACTGCTATTACTACTGTTAGTAATTCTTTTAGGTCAACAAGCGACGTTTGATGGGGTTTGAGATTTAATTCTAAGTGAGGATATCCGTAGAAGAGAATTTGGCCACCTTTTATTTGCTACTTTAGTAGGTGAAATTAGAGGAAGAACTAGTACACGTGTTAGTAGTAGCAATATACGATGTAGTTAGTCTAGGATTGGTGGTGCTGTTTGTTGGAGTGATGGCAAGAGGGGCATCTTAGAAGGAATTGCCTAAGTTGAAGAACGAGAAGGGCAAATGAATTATAGTTGATTGTGCAGATGTTGTTGTAGTTCCGGTTGAAGGTAATTCAGATGATGCCGATTTTGTCTTGTCTATTACTAATGATTCATCGTTTGATGGATGGTTGTTCTTTTCATGCTACGCCAAATAAAAAATGGTTTACTACTTTTGAATGCATGGATAGTAGTAAAAAGTAGCTAGGGAACAACATTAAATGCGATGTTGTTGGTGTTGGCAATGTTAGAATTAGAATACATAATGGTATTGCAAGGACATTGACTAGAGTGAGGCATGTTCTAAAATTGAAGAAGAACTTGATTTTAATTTTCTTGAGTGCCCTAAATTTAGGTGGGTCTCGATATATATAATGAAAGGAATCAAGCACAGTGGCTTGTATGAATTTCAAGGTGAGACGGTGACAGATTGCGCATCGAAGACGTTAGATGCATTTGTTCAAGAGTCTGAATTGTGACATATGTGTTTGGGACACATTGGCAAGAGAAGCTTGAAGATTTTAAGTGAAAGAAATATGTTATGTGGTTATATTACTAATGAACTGAATGTATATAGGTGTTATAATTTAGATCAACGACAGAAAGTGCAATTCAGTATGACTGTTAAATAAACCATGGAAACATTTGTAGGTTGTCGCAGTTTCCTTCAAGGAAGAGTGTTAGATTTATGCTAATAATTGTTGATGACTACTCAATGAAGATATGGGTGTTTGTGGTTAGGCATGAGTTTGATGCTATTGTTAGGATCAGGTAGTTGAGAGCTTTGATTGAAAATGAGACTAGTAAAATGATCAAGCAAGTGTGGATAGACAGCATGGAGTCTTGCTCGAAACTGTTAAAATGAATTCTACATGAAGGAAAGCATAGGGAAACACGATACTTTTGTTAATGAACCACAACATGTTACGAAATTGATAAGCAAAACACTACTAAAGACGGCCATAAAATACTTTCTAATACTAGTATGACTAAGATATTCCTTGTGGATGCGCTTAGTACAACGAGTTATTTGATAAATAGGTTCCTATTGATTGCGATTGGATGTTGGACTCCTTAACAAGTGTGGTCATGTAACATTACCAATTATTCTGATGAAATGATAAGAAAGTGTATGTTCTTATGTTATGCACAAGGTGAGTGGGGATATCAATTGTGGTGCCTGGAATTAAATTCACCTGTTATCATTAGAGAAGTTACATTTGATGAGTTTCCAGTACTTATGCCTAGGAATAATTTTATCAATGTTCATACAAATTTGAACGGTGTTTAGCTGGAGATGGAGTTGTAATTAGAAATTCCTGAGGTGGCGAGTACTGGCATGGTAATCGACACAGATGGTGCTCATGGCGTGGTGGAGCATATAGAACCAACAGTTGCTATAATTACTAATATTAACAAAGTACGTGTTCAATCTCCTGATATGTATACATGCAACAATGGTTTTAATTTATTCATGGTTGAGGAGGTTGTGTTAGAAAATCCTTGTGGAGTAGTTAAAGGTGCATGTGAAGTTGGTGTTCTGATGAGATCCTCGGTTATGGCGAAGTTCAAACAAGGTTTGGATTTGGATAAAATCTGTGGCAGTTGAGCCCATTGGGGGCTATGGGAGAGTAGCAGTAGAGTTCGAATTTTTGGCAAAATAATTGTGACTTGGCTCAAACATTAACTTAATGTAGAGATTATTAAAATATGTCTCGAATTTAACTCCATGAATGAAACTTGACTCAAGATAAATTATTATTATTTTGTGGACGCTCATATATATGTCACTAAAATTCAAATTCTTTATTTCGGGTGTTAATGGATCCACGTTGGACAAGGATTCCAAGATAAAATAGAGAAAGGAAATATACGGAAATCATTATTATCAATAAACGTTGGAGATGTTGGGCTGAATTGGAAAGTCAATCTGGGATGTTGAATTCGACTTTGACTCGGTCCATGTCAGAGAAAGGGATAAGAAGAAATTAAAAATAAGGAAATCTTTCCCTGCAGAAGTCGGTTTGCGAGATTTGTTTTTATATCTTTATATATTTTTGGATTTTAGTTTAAGCCGTTGTTGATCAAAGTGCGGATCGTTGTGCCGTATGTGTCCAGAAAAACAAAGAAGGGCGTTATTCAAGCGGATGCTTGGCGTTGGTTTTGTTTATGAATTACATCCAAAACAATTTAGTGTTCAAGCCGATTAAATTTTGTGAGTTCAAAGATTTGTTAATTTTTTTCGTAAAATTGAGAGATTATTTTGTGAGAAATTGTGAGGCTAAATATTATGTGAGTTATTTGGAACCACAAAAATTTGGTATTTGATATATTTTCTTGTTATGTTTATTTTATTATTCGATCGCTCATTTTCCACAATATCTTAAGTTGAATCCGTTCGCATCACCTAGCCACAACCTTTGTGCTTCATTTAGATGTTTCTCTCGCCGCCTTGTTTATGTTTATGATAAGGTGGAGTCGCCCATCTCAATATGCTCAACGCGTTCAATTTTCTTACAGAGTAATGACCGGAAGAGAAATTAACGAAAGCTAAAAAGGAAAACTGTGGACAGCACTTGACCGAGTCTCCTCTTCAGTGACCACACACTTCCCCCCGTTTCAAAATTCCCAACCTTGTGCGTCATTGCGTGAGTGAATGGCATGGTGTTTGTGTCGGCCGAATCCTCTTCAGCAGCCAAGCGTCTTCTTGTTTTTGATCCCGTGTGTTGCATGTTTCCTAGTGTCATTTGTCTGAACGTGTACTCTTGCTCTAATTTCGTTTGAACTGTGGGCTCCAATCAAGTGAGGATTGGTCATCTCGTTTAATTTCATTACATATAATTTACATGTCGCATTCTTTAAAGAAATCCTTCATGACAGGTCGTACACATTCATCAGATTTCGTAGTTGCATATTAGGAGAACAGTCACCAAAATCTCATGGTAAACTCAATTCGGTATCCTGCATTTAGGAAAATTTGCATTATTCATTTTAGAGTAGTCACGTGTTTAGTTTTGGGTCAAGCTCAAGAGGGATCATGTCTCGGGGCTCATGACATGGTGGTGAATGTTTTTTGCTTGATTTTGCTTGACTCATATTGGGTTACTTTCTGCATTTTTATTTTTTCTTACCCTTTTTGATGCGTGACTCTGATTTATTTCAACATAAAAATATCACATCGACACTTAATGGACAATAACTTTAGGACTCATATTTGGATAAAATACCCACATGTGACACTTATTAACAATTAATCAAGTTATACCGAAATGGCATTAGTTAGATAACTAGTATAATCAAGTTCCTTTTCTGTTTTCTAAAAATATGATTAATTGAACTGCAAAGAGAACATAGGGTTGCTTTGGATTGGACCAATCCTAAAATTCTAAGATCAATGACTAACCCACACAGTGCAGGATCCAGGGGTCCTAGGACCCTAGTCCCCTTGGGAACTGGATTGGGATCGGCTGGGTTGGGCTAGTCTATGGTTGGTCTGGGGTTGACCTTGGATCGATACTCACCCCAACAACCAGCCCCACAAGTTAGTGGCGACTCCCCCACAAGTTAGAAGTCTCATAGATTAATACTTTAAAATGAACCTCCTGACATAATGTAAGATAAGAGTTTGGGAGAAACCGCATCATATGAGAGCCATTGGTCCCAATTCAACATTACCTTTAACCCTAGATCCTACTTCGAGAAGATCACGACAAATGTAAAAACCCAAACCAAATTGTGTGTAAGAATAGCTTACCCAAAAAATATAAGATGGCATTAGTGTCATAACTATCGTAAAATGCTTACTTTGGTGCCAAGACTTTTAAAAAGATCATTCAAGCGCCACAATAATCACTTAAGCGATTCTAGAGACGAAAAAGTTGGCACGACAGACCAAATAGTTTGGGCACTAAATTGTTCATATAAAGTTTTGGCATTAAAATGATCATTTTTGAAATTTTCACACAAAATATTTGAAAATAGTGTGGTGCATAATTTATGTACTGAACAACGTCCTGGAATTTATTGAATTTTCATTGATGAACTTGGAGTTAAATTGGCTCCCAAATGTTCCCTTGCATTAATCCTCATAGTTGATCAAAGAGAAGCAGTCCATTTTCCCAAGTCCTTAGCTCTATTGTTTAATCTCAAAACAGAGCAAGGTCAGAGAAGATACAAATGCGAAATTACGAGAGGTGGAGAAAATTTCACTTATGTTTTTTTTAGGAAAATAAATAGATTTTTGTGATTTTAATGAGACTATTTGGAGAGAATGCTTTCTCCACAATTTTGCTCCTCAGATCCGCGAATATATTTGCTTCTGGCTCATGTCGCCCTCTTGTCAGTTTCTAATTTTATAAATTGTAGGGCAAAATTTTTTATAAATAATCAATTTAATTGCAAAATTTTATAAATGACCTCTTTAGTACAAAAACTTCTTTAAAATGCCCATTTAAGTGACTCTAGCGAGCCGTCTCAAATTTTTTGGCAAATTAAAATCATCGGAGTCATTTAAATGACCGGTTTTCAATGTTTGCAGCACATATATAATCGTTTGAAAAATTTCATCTTTAAAATGAGCATCATATAATAATTGGGGCACTGATGCCGTGATTTTCCCGCTGCAGTTGGATGGAGACATAAAAATGTTTCAAGCTTCATTGACCACATATTAGGTATACAAAGAAAGAAGTACATCCTAATTGCAAAAACTTAGCATATGTAGATATATAAGTGCCAAAACTTCCAAAATGTACACTTAAATATTAAAATAGGAGAAGAAACGAATACTTAAGTGCCAACAGTAAGAATTTCTAGCCAAATAGTTGATGTGGCTTTTTTGGCAAAGTTTTTAACTAGTGCGGCAAATCTTATAAAAAAATTATCTATGTGACGTTGATGTAGCTAGATAAGCCCAAAACGATGTCGTTTTAATCAAAATTGGATTTTTTTATATAAAAATGAATTAAACTAAATTTAAAAAACTAAATTTGAAAAACTAAATAAGAAAGGGAATTACATCCGGGGCCATGAAGGACCTCGCTGCTGCCACTCCACTATCACCAGAAAGGGCTAGTGATGGTGGGGCGAGGGTCATTTGGAGTTGTTAGGCCTCGACTAGTGGCCGATGACCTTGGCGATTATCGACGAGGGCTTGCTCAAATTTGGGGCAAGGGTCGTGGCCCTCATCCAAACCGGGTGAGGGGTCCGTTGACCCTTTCCCAAAGGGGCCAAGGGTCGCCCGTCGGGGTGGGGGCGGCGGTGGCGAGGGCCTCCATTGCCCCAAATCCGATTCCCTCTTCTTCTTCTTATAAAAAAATTATCTATGTGACGTTGATGTAGCTAGATAAGCCCAAAACGATGTCGTTTTAATCAAAATTGGATTTTTTTTTTATATAAAAATGAATTAAACTAAATTTAAAAAACTAAATTTAAAAAACTAAATAAGAAAGGGAATTACATCCGGGGCCATGAAGGACCTCCGCCGCTGCCACTCCACTATCACCAGAAAGGGCTAGTGATGGTGGGGCGAGGGTCATTTGGAGTTGTCAGGCCTCGACTAGTGGCTAGTGACCTTGGCTGATTATCGACGAGGGCTTGCTCAAATTTGGGGCAAGGGGTCGTGGCCCTCATCCAAACCGGGTGAGGGGTCCGTTGACCCTTTCCCAAAGGGGCCAAGCCTCTGGCTGGGGTGGGGGTGGCGGTGGCGAGGGCCTCCATTGCCCCAAATCCGATTCCCTCTTCTTCTTCTTATAAAAAAATTATCTATGTGACGTTGATGTAGCTAGATAAGCCCAAAACGATGTCGTTTTAATCAAAATTGGATTTTTTTATATAAAAATGAGTTAAACTAAATTTAAAAACTAAATTTTAAAAACTAAATAAGAAAGGGAATTACATGGGGCCATGAAGGGTCACTCCACTATCACCGAAAGGGCTAGTGATGGTGGGGTGAGGGTCATTTGGAGAGGCCTCGACTAGTGGCCGATGACCTTGGCTGATTATTGACGAGGGCTTGCTCAAATTTGGGGCAAGGGGTCGTGGCCCTCATCCAAACCGGGTGAGGGGTCCATTGACCCTTTCCCAAAGGGGCCAAGGGTCACCTCTGGCTGGGGTGGGGGCGGCGGTGGCGAGGGCCTCCATTGCCCCAAATCCGATTCCCTCTTCTTCTTCTTCCTTTTTTTTTTTAATTTCAAATTTTAATTTAATTAATATTTATATTAAAAGTAAAATTTTGGGGCAAAACGACATCGTTTGGGACAAGGATGTTGAGTGGACATTCTAGCAAGTAATGTAGATTGGTTTTATTAATAAAATAATTTAAGTATCCAATTTTCGAAAAAAGTGGCAAATTCCTATGGGTCACGGCCCGGAAGAAAGATGATCCAATAGATTCCTACATCTATGGATCAAGTGACCCTCGGCTTGTATCCCTGAGTCATAGGGTTTTCTCGAGTATTTTAGAATACTCCTGAGGGCGGGCGATATGGTAAATGTATTCGTATGTAATAAATGCGGGTAGTTGGTAGTTAAGGAGATCAAATCTCCATCGTTAGATCGAGGAAAGATCACGGATGCGGTTTGCCTTGTCTTTGTATAAAGAGGGGTCTCCTCCCCCTCATTGTATCATCTCATTTTCACAAGTGAATACAATCCAAAGCTTTTCTCTCTAGAGTTTCTCTCTCTACGATCCTTGTGAGTGAGTGTGAGAAAGGCTGACTTGGGAGAAATTCCTAAGGCCGCACGGGCAAGGGAACGCTAGATCGATCGGCTCGTGACAAGTGGTATTAGAGCAAAGTTCGAGTCCAAGCGATGGCTGATCCACGATCCGATGAGGCGCTCGCCATGGGTGGTGACTGCGTTGATCGTGGGAGGAATGCCAAGAAGGCCAAGGGAAAGAAGAACCATCGTGGTTCGAGTGATCCGATGGGGGATCTTGTGCAACGGATGACGAAGCTAGAGTTGTTCGTCACCGATGTCCAAGGATCGGTCGAGGACCTGACCCAGATTGTGGATGGAGTGGATGCCGGAAGGGAGGAGCTCATTGCTGAGGTTCAAGAGCTCAAGATCGGCATGGGAGAGCTCTGACACGAGTTGCTGGGGACTCTAAGGGAAGAGCTCGCACAATGGTATGAACCCCTAGAGGCCATGGTGGCGGCCATGCGCGTGGAGATAGCGGAGCTCAAGGGTAAGATCGCTGAAGTGGAAGCTGCACGCGTGAACGGGGTGATCACCGTGCAAGGTCCACGAACGGACGCACCCAAGCCAAAGGAATTTCAGGGCTCGCGGGTGGCCAAAGACGTGGACAATTTCCTATGGTACATGGAGCGGTACTTCCAAGCCATGGGGATCAATGACGAGTAATCACGGGTAAACACTGCATCTATGTACTTAGCTGACAATGCATTGTTGTGGTGGCGTCGTCGGTCGGACGATAGGTGTGGGGATCCTATCTCGACTTGGGGTAGATTTGTCAAGGAGTTCCGACGGAACTACTATCCCGCTTATGCGGAGGAAGAAGCTCGTGACGAGTTGAAGCATCTAGAGCAAAAAGGTGGTGTGCGAGACTACATCAAGCGGTTTTCGGAGTTGTTACTCCAAATCCCTTCGATGAACAAGACAAGCGTACTACCGGTTTATGAGTGGTCTCAAGCCATGGACCAAGTAAGAGCTGAAGCGGTTCAACGTGGGAGATCTAATGATGGCCATGACCATAGTTGAATCACTCGTGGAGTATAAGGTGCCTTCCACATCCCGATCGGATTCTCGATCGAGGGATAAAGCCACTGGTGGGGGAGATCGGGGGAGATATAATCGCCCGACCGGAGGCAAACCATCGGTTGGTCCTCACAAGGCTCATGCGGAGTCGAGCGGAGGAGGACAAAGGAAGGTACGATCTTAAAATGCTTCTTTTATGATGGCCCGCACATGGCGAGAGATTGCCCGAACAAGGCCAAGTTGGCCACTCTTTGCAAAGAGGAAGAGCCTAAGGAAGATTCGTGGTTGGGTTCATTGCGTCTCCTTAGCACCATCAAGTCCAAGAAGGCGAAGGAGCCAAAAGGCTTGATGTTCACGGATTTGAAGATCGGAGAATCCATAATGAGTGCGCTCGTGGACACGGGAGCATCTGACATCTTCATATCGGAGGAAACCATGAAGAAACTTAACCTACGGGTTGAGAAGGGAGCCGGGTGGCTCAAGACGGTGAACTTAAGGAAGTCCCTGCAATCGGTGTTGCAAGGGACGTGGAACTACAACTCGGGCCATGGAAGAGCAAGGAGACTCTAGAGGTAATTCCCCTTGACAATTACGATATTGTCATTGGAATTAAATTCCTAGATAGAATCCATGCGATTGTAGCACCATTTGCCGAATGTATATGCGTATTGGACAAACATTGTCAATGCGTGATCCCGATCCACTATGAATCGGACCGTGATTGGAAGATGATCTCGGCCATGCAACTCACCAAGGGAGAGAAGAAGGGTGAGGTGACCATCCTAGTTGCCTTAAAGATCGAGGACGACAAGGGTGAAGGGAAGGAAGTCCCAACGGAGGTAGCCCAAGTCCTTGACTCATTCAAGGAGGTGATGCCCCCCGAGTTGCCGAAGAAACTACCACCTAAGAGGGAGGTAGATCATCGAATCGAGCTGGTGCCTGACGCTCGACCACCTACCATGGCGTCGTATCGCATGGCACCCCCCGAATTGGAAGAGTTGAGGAGGCAACTCAAGGAGCTACTCGACGGGGGTTATATTCGGCCGTCCAAGGCCTCGTTCGGTGCGCCGGTACTATTTTAGAAGAAGCACGATGGGTCACTCCGGATGTGCATCAACTACCGGGCGCTAAACAAGTTGACTGTGAAGAACAAGTACCCGATCCCGCGCATTGTGGATCTCTTTGATCAACTCGGTGGAGCTCAGTGGTTCACCAAGTTGGATCTCCGATCGGGCTACTACCAAGTTCGGATCGCTGAAGGGGACGAGCCAAAGACCGCCTGCGTGACGCGGTATGGATCCTACGAGTTCCTCGTGATGTCGTTCAGCCTGACCAACGCTCCGGCTACATTTTGTACACTCATGAATAAGGTACTCCACCCTTTCCTAGATCGGTTTGTAGTGGTTTACCTAGATGATATTGTAGTATATAGTCGGATGCTCGAGGAGCATGTCGAACATTTAAGGCAAGTCTTCTGAGTCTTGTGTGAGAATGAGTTGTATGTTAAACACAAGAAATGTGCATTTGCCCAAGAGGAAGTTTCATTCTTGGGGCACATTGTCGGGGGTGGATGAGTGCGGATGGACAAAGAAAATATCCAATCAATCAATCGGATGGGAGCCGCCGATGAAGGTGACGGGGTTGAGGTCGTTCTTGGGCCTCACCAACTACTATCGCGCTTCATCCGGAGTTACTCAAGCATCACCACGCCACTCACGGACCAGCTAAAGAAGGAGAAGTCGTGGGAGTGGACGGAGCGATGCCAAAGAGCATTCGACCAATTGAAGCGAGCAATGACCGAGGAGCCGGTGTTGGTGCTGCCCAACCACACCAAGCTTTATGAGGTAGAGACTGATGCATCGGATTATGCTATTGGTGGTGTTCTTATGCAGGATGGCCATCCGGTGGTGTACGAGTCTCGGAAGTTGAACGATATCGAGCATCGGTAAACTATTCAAGAGAAGGAGATGACCGTGGTGGTCCATTGCCTTTGGACGTGGAGGCATTATCTCTTGGGAGAGAAGTTCGTCGTAAGGATGGACAAAATAGCCATGAGTTACTTTCAGACCCAAAAGAAGCTGAGTCCAAAGCAAGCTCGATGGAGGATTTCCTCGCGGAGTTTGACTACATGCTAGAGTACAAGCCGGGGAAGGCTAACTCCGTGGCGGATGCACTGAGTGGAAGATGGAGCTGATGAGTAGCACGGTGAGTCAACTGAGTTGTCTTTGGGCCGACCGCATCAGAGAAGGGCTGAAGCATGATCCAAGAGCCCAAGCTCTCATCGGATACGCGAAGGAAGGCAAGACCCGACAATTCTGGTGCGAGGACGAGCTCCTCTACACCAAAGGAAGGCGATTGTACGTGTCCTTCCATGGGAAGTTGAGGAAGGAGATCTTGCGCGAGTGCCACGACTCAAAGTGGGCGGGTCATCTAGGGATCTATCGCATGTTGACCCTCGTCGAAGATCGGTACTACTGGCCCCAAATGCGGGACGATGTAGAAGCTTATGTGAAGACTTGTTTAGTGTGCCAACAAGACAAGCTGGAGCAAAGTTCGTTGCAAGCTTGTTGGAGCCGCTTCCCGTTCCAACCCGTCCATGGGAGAGTGTTTCCATGGACTTCATCGTCAATCTCCCAAAGTCTAAAGGGTGTTGGACTCTCATGGTCGTGGTGGACAGGTTCTCCAAATACGTGACTTTCGTGCCGCGACGAAGAATTGCCCGGCCAAGGAGGCGGCCAAGCTGTTCATGAAGCACATGGTTAAATATTGGGGAGTGCCACAAACGATCGTTAGCGATCGTGATCCTCGTTTCATGGGACGTTTTTGGTCCGAGTTGTTCAAGCTGCTGGGGTCGGAGTTGAATATGTTGACGATTTTGCATCCCCAAACCGATAGTTAGACGGAGCGGGTCAATGCACTCTTAGAGATCTATCTCCGACACTATGTGAGTACAATGCAAGTGAATTGGGCAAAGTTGATTGACGTAGCCCAGTTCACCTATAACTTGCAACGAAGTGAGTCGACCGGTCAAAGCCCGTTGGAGATTGCGACTGGGCAACAACCAAACACCCCGAGTGCGATCGCATTGGTTATCGGGGGAGTAGTCTGCCCGCTTACAAATTCGCTAAGGATTGGCAAGAGCAGGCCGACTTGGCAATGGCGTGTCTACACAAGGCCTCCAAGGGCATGAAGAAGTGGGCCGACAAGAAGCGACGTCACGTGGAGTTCCAAGTTGGAGACCAAGTGTTGGCCAAGCTGCACATGGTTCTTCGGTATAAGGACATGCACAAGGGGTTGATCCGTCGCTATGAGGGGCCATTTCCTGTGCTACAATGGGTCGAGAAGGTCGCATACAAGCTGGAGTTACCACCGAAACTTAAGATACATCCGGTTTTCCATGTGAGTATGCTTAAGCCTTTCCAGGTTGATGAGGAAGATCCGGATCAAGGGGAGTCAAAACGGGCACCACTCGGGAAAAAACCTTCGTATGATTGAGAAGTCGAAAACATCATGGTGGATCGAGTCATACGGAAGCGGTACTGTGCACCAAGGCGTGAATACCTGATTCGATGGAAGGGTCTTCCGAAGAGTGAAGCTAGTTGGGAGCTCGCGGAAAGTCTTTGGTAGTTCAAGAAGGAGATTGATGCTTTCCATGCCGAAGACGCGACGAGGGCGTTGCCTGATTAGGTGGGGGAGAATGTCACAGCCCGGAAGAAAGACGATCCAAAAGGTTCCTATGGGCCGGCCGTGACACATCTATGGATTAAGCGACCCTTGGCTTGTATCCCTGAGTCCTAGAGTTTTCTCGAGTATTCTAGAATACTCCTGGGGGCAGGTGATACGGTAAATGTATTCGTATGTAATAAATGCCGGTAGTTGGTAGTTGGGGAGATCTAATCTCCACCGTTAGATCGAGGAGAGATCTACGGATACGGTTTGCCTTGTCTTTGTATAAATAGGGATATCATCCCCCTCATTGTATCATCTTATTTTCACAAGTGAATACAATCTAGAGCTTCTCTCTTTAGAGTTTCTCTCTCTACGATCCTTGTGAGTGAGTGTGAGAAAGGCTGACTTGGGAGAAATTCCTAAGTCCGCAAATGCAAGGGAACGATAGATCGATCAGCCCGTGACATATGCATCTATCCTTATCAAGTTTTGGCACTTGAGATGTCTGCATTAATTCTGAAGCGACATTTCCTTGCAGAGAAAGTAATGAAAGTCTTCCAAATTGAATGTCCCGCAGCCCATTCTGATGGGAGGCCCCATCATGTGCAATTTGGTCATGCATGACGTCTCTGCAGAACTCGACAAGTAGATTACGTTTTTTTGTTGATTGGCCTATAACTTGCGTGCTTGATGCAAGAGATTATGTACTCTTGACTGGAAGACATTCATATTCCACTCATCTTTCTTAATCACTCCAAATCTAAACTTAGCTATTTTTTCTTTTTATTCTCTTTTGCAATACAAAAATTCATGGCAAACACGGAAACTAGTCACCAAATCAGAAATTTTATAAACATCTTAAGCATAGCAGCAATCAAACTTGTCTTTCTCTTGTCAGCCATTTCTTTATTACCAAACCCCTCCTTATATATTTGTCCCAGTTTTGAAGTCTAAAAACAAAATCTCAGCTTTCACATGTAAACATCACAACCAAACCTTTCTTGGGCTTCACCAGCATCGTTCCTGAATCCGTTCCTGTTGCAGAAACTCTCATGAGAGGACAAATGGGTAGCGAAAACAATCAGCTTCACATTTTCTTCTTCCCTCTCATGGCTCCAGGCCACACGATCCCAATGATCGACATGGCCAAACTCTTTGCCATTAGAGGTTGCAAGTCCACCCTCATCACCACTCCCCATGACGAGCCCACCTTCTTGAAATCCATTGTGAAAACCAAGGATTCAGGCTTCGACATTGATGTCGTCACAGTGACATTGCCCTTGAAAGAGGTCGGCTTGCCAGAAGACTGTGACAATCTGAGCAAGGTCACTACAGAGGAAATACGCAAACAATTCAGGAGAGCTATCACGATGCTGGACCGACAGCTCGAGATGCTAATAGAGAAACTTGCCCCTGATTGTCTAATCTCGGACATGTACCTCCCCTGGACAATCGAGATAGCGGCCAAGTACGAAATCCCTAGGCTCGCTTTCCATGGGATGAGTGCCTTTTCCATTGTGGGCACAGAATGTGTGAGGCTCTATGAGCCTCACAAGAAGGTGTCATGCGATTCAGAGCCCTTCATCATCCCCAACTTCCCCGGAGAAATCACAATGTCCAGGATGCAGTTGCCGGATTTATTCAGGGAAGAGACTGACTCCACCAAGTTCTACAACGAGGTGAAGGAATCGGAGAAGAGGAGCTTCGGAGTCGTCATGAACAGCTTCTACGAGCTTGAGCCTGCTTATGCTGACCATTACAGGACATTCCTAGGGAGACGATCCTGGTTCGTCGGCCCGCTCTCATTGTGCAATAAGGAGACTGAGGACAAGGCACACAGGGGCAACCAAGCATCCATTGAGCAGCACGAGTGCCTCGAGTGGCTCGACTCGAAGCAACCCAACTCAGTGATCTACATTTGCTTCGGGAGCATGGCAAATTTCAATGCTGCTCAGCTCCACGAGATCGCAGTCGGACTAGAAGCATCAGGTCAACAATTCATCTGGGTGGTGAAGAAGGACCCGAATGTGGAAGAAGGCAAAGAAGAGTGGTTGCCTGATGGGTATGAATCAAGAATCCGAAACAAAGGCCTCATCATCAGGGGCTGGGCTCCTCAGGTGCTGATTCTTGATCATGAGGCGATTGGGGGTTTTGTGACACATTGTGGGTGGAACTCGACCCTGGAGGCGGTCACGGCCGGTGTGCCAATGGTGACTTGGCCAGTCGCGGTAGAGCAATTCTTCAACGAGAAGTTCGTGACCCAGGTGCTCAAGATTGGGGTCAACGTAGGGGTGAAGCAGTGGGTGAGGTTGTTCGGGGACAGCGTGAAGAGTGAGAGAGTTGAGGAGGCAGTGAAGAGAGTCCTGGTGCGTGAGGAAGCAGAGGAAATGAGAAGGAAGGTGAAAGCACTTGCAGAGATGGCAAAAGGGGCTGTGGAAGAAGGTGGGTCTTCTTGGTCTGATTTGGGAGCTTTGCTTCAAGAGCTCAGACTGCAGAGATCGGCTCACTACAAGATCTGATTGATGACCTGAAGCAATCAATCTTGAATATTAGGTTCTGGAGAATAAAACTGAAGAAATAGAAATCTTCCATTCTCAGATTCTGTTGTGGTTTAGCAGTAGAGAAAAATACTGGAATCGCTGTTTCTTTTCATGGAATTTATTCTAGGAGTTGTGATCATTCCATGTGGAGGATGTGAGTTCATTTCTTTTGAGGTAATAGGAAAAGTATACATGATCTTGAGTTCTTTTGTACCAAAGAAATTAAAGTTAGTCTAGTAGTTGCAATTCAACAGTAAGATGCCCTGCGTACTTCCATTTTCCTGAATTTTCTGTCCTCGAGACTCAAAAGGTGGAGAGATCTTTGCAACTTCATATTCCATAGATTGTATTTTCACATTACAGACAAAAAAATAAAGGAAAGACAAGCAAAAGTGAAAAGACAAGAAGAGGACGACAAACTCAACCTATGTCAGTCGTCACATGTTAATGACATATTTGGCTGTTGCAACACCGATCTTGTGATATGTATACAACTTGGCAACAATTCTAGAGGAGAAGATAGAGAGGTACCAATTCTTTTGGTCGTCAAGGTTATTTTCCTTATACATTGTTGGGTTTGAAGGTTTTTAAACCCAAACCAAATCGACAAAATCAATTTGTCATCGGCTAAAGTCAACAATTGTTGACATCAAACTTTGACATAGTGAGAAGCTTAAGCCAAGTTATACTCATAGATTAGGTACCCTCAGTATGTTGGAGAATTTCTGGTGCTTCCTCGCAGATTTGTACCTGAGGATATGTGATTCCAAAATTTCTTGCTGCCCTTTTCGTGATAGAAGTTGGAACGAGTTAGCTTATCCCTTCGAGGACCAGTCTTCTCCTGTATTTTGTGGTGCGTACGTCAATATTTGGTCTTAGACATATATTTCCAAATTAGTACGTTGGTAGCTTCGTAAAACTCTGCATCTGCATAGACGAAGCAAAGCATAGACGTAACCGATTTCACATTATCTTTCTGCAAATAATGGCCCAAGGCCACATGATCCCCATGGTGGACATGGCCAAGACCTTCGTGACTCGAGGCGCAGAAATCACCACCATCACCACCGCTGTCTGGGAGACCCTTTTTTCGAAACAAACCGAAAAAATCAATCAATCGGGTTTGGAGTTTGACATCCAACTGAGCTAGGGTTGTCAGAAGGTTTGGACAATACGGATGCAGTCATGTCGAGCCAAAATTAGGTGGAATTGGTGGGTAAATTCTGGGAGGCCTTGTGCTTGCTCCAAGAACCGATCTTGCAGGTTGCATATCCTGGAAGAACATGGATCGAATTCTCTAGTAGCAGATGTATTTGTTCGGTGGGCTACCAATGTTGTTGCTCGGTTGAAAATTCCCAAGCTAGTCTTTGGAGGGACAAGTTTCTTTGCTATGTGCACTGGGGAAGTGATGGCACTATATTAACCACACAAGCTCACTTTCAGAAACCTTCTGTGCGCAAGTCAGGGAAATCGTCCAAAAAGTCTTAAACCTTTTACACGTTTGTTAATTCAATTATAAACCTTTTAATTTTATCAATGAGTTCCTCCGGTCAATTTTGGCCATAAATCACTAATGTGGATGCTAGACGTTTTATGTGACATAGTCGACATTGATGTGAATAATTTTCATAATATTTTAATATTTCCTTGAATTTTTATATTTTTATTTTTGTCCTTTTCGTTTTCCTCTTTCTTTCCTTCCCTTATTCTTCCTCCTCTAGCCGATTGTTAGACCTTGTGAGGTTCGAGTCTCGCCTAAGTCATGGCGAGGCCCGAATTTACCTAGTGACAGTGGGGTTGGGTTCACTGGCATTAGGTGAGCCTCGCCAATGGCCAATAGGGGCAAGCTTCACCAAAGGCAAACAATATCGACTTCGTTGACCCTTGCCTCTGCCTAGACGTTGAACATGGTCGAGGCCCAACGACCCGCTAGAGGGAGAAGAAGAAGTGAACCAAATAAAAAATAAAAATAAATAAGATAATAAATAAATAAATAAATAAATAATTACTTGTTTTAATATTAAAAAAGTGTTCATTTTAGCATTGGCCCGTACCATATAGAATCATCGGCATCCATGTAAGCAAATTTAGGCCAAAATTGGTCAAAAAGTAAAAAAAATTTAGGACTTAATTGGTAAAATTGAAAAGTATTTTTCTTTGGTCAGACCAAAATTGAAAAGTTTAAAAGTGCAAAATTTTTAAAGATTTTCTAGATAATTTTTTTCGGGCAACACAACCCGCAGCCCATTAATCCAATTCATGTTAGCTTCATGGGGCTCAACCTATGTATTTTTCTTTGGACCGACCCGTACAATGTTGGTCCTGGAATTTTAGGACCAAGGACCAATCCAGTTTCCCTGGGAACCGGACCGGGGACCGGCGAGGGTTGGTCGGTCCAGATTGGTCTAGGGTCAACCTTGGACTGGTGTTCACCCCTAATCGACTTAGTCGTGCTTTCGGTTCAAATGGGCAAAGACTCCTCTTTCGAGCTTTTCTCTACTTAGGAGGATTGGGAAGCTTCGTTTGACAGAGCTTTTTTCCCACCTCCGATTGTGAACATTATAGTTCTCTTGGCCAAAAAGAAAAAGAGCACTAAATAGTTATGTCAAAGGCGTGTGAGTTTAAAATGGAATCTTTCATGTTTTCCACGAAAAGACCAAAATTCGAGAGACGCGTGAAAAGACTTTTCCCCACCCTTTTTTGGTTGACAAATTGGAGTCATTAATTAAAAAAATAAAATCAATCATTGATTTGAAATATTTTCAATTTTTATATATTGTCACCTCGTTTTTTTATATAAATAATAATAAAATATGCACCATTACAATGAATTATGAATAGGCAAAAATCTCTCGGGAATTATAGAAGTTTTGACGTACGGTGAACACATCGTGGCAGAAATTATGTGATGTCCTTAGACTAGAAGTAGCCAATAAGGTTGTACATTCACATATCGGAATGGATGTTATGTCTGTTATTCAAGCAATTATAAGTACTCACAGGCATATTTACAGATGGACCTCTTTTGGCTGATTGCTGGAACTTCTCACAGAGCTGTGGGAATGCAAAATTGATCACATATTCAGAGAAGCAGATGGTTGCACGAATGCTCTCTCTCTCTGTTTTTTTTTTTTAAATGAATCCACAATCAACGTGGGATACCTTACTAATAATCAATCGTACTGTTTGTGTATGTCTTGCCATAGACTTTTTAACATATTGCTCGAGTCTCCCTGCTTTTTTGTGTTGTTGAAGTAATATTAAAAGTTATAAGCAAATAATAATTTTTTTTTTCAAAAGGGAAAAAAATGGTCACAAATCTACAAGAGACAAATTAGGTCAATTGTCGTGCATGTCGTGATTAACGGTTCATATCACGTAGTTAGTACTCTTAAATGGCATCTCACATTTTTTCCATGAAAACAGCCAACTTTGAGAGACAACCGAAAAGACTTTCGCCTATCTTTCAAGTCAACGAACGGAGTCATTCTCCAATCCTAGGAGTAGGAGTAGCCCTCAAATCACGAAAAAAAAAAAAAAGATCATAATCATTGATCAAAAATATTTTTCAAATCTCATACGGCATCACTGTTTTATCTAAATAACGGATGCATTATACATGATTATGATAATATTGCAAATAAACATAAATTCCTTGGAAATGATAGAAGCTTTGATAGAAGGTGAACACACTAAAGTGATTAAAAAGATTAGTGGTGGTAGACAAGTGCAATTGAGGTCTAGGCCAATGATGCGACTGTCGAATTTGTCACATTCCACACCCACTCCTGATCATTAATCTCCATTTCCATCCAGCGACAATCATGATTCTAGTTAATTTCAAGGAAAGTAGCTAGATGGGTCCAAAAGCTTAAACATCAAAGGCCCAACATTGCTAATCGCCATCGTAAGCCGTCTCTCACGGCCGCGCGACAGGTCCTCTGTCCTGCTGGCTTCCGACCCAAAGAGCTCGCAGCGGTTGTTCATGCTTCACCGCTCCATGAAAGCAATTTGCAACAACCATAAATGGAGTTCGATCGAGCACAGGATTTATTGCTTCAAGCTCTATATCACTTGACCATGACAACGAGAATGAAAGCTAAGTCTTCTCTCTCCATGTTTGATTTGACTAGCGGTACTGATTCTCGGTTTTTCCCGATTTTCCAGTGGCTTCTTCATGTCTCCTGAACCCCTTCGGTCCGCCAGCTATCGCTGCCAGTGGCTGGCTTGCCACTTCCACAACCGATTCGATTGTTTTCTCTGTTCGAAGTGGTCTGTACCAGTTCATTTCTCATTCGCTGGCTCAGATGCTCAGCATCCTTGTGCTGAATTTGTTTGGAATTATCACTTTGCTCCTTTAGTTTTGTTAAAAATGTGTCATTGCTGGAAAATATTTTTCATGAAGTTACTTTTTGGGAAAATGGCAATATTTTTCCAGTAGTTGGTTGAAATTTGAAAATGAAATGAAAAATATTTTTCTTCTCTCTCATGGCTCCAGGCCGCACAATCAAATGATCGACATGGCCAAACTCTTTGCCATTAGACTCTGCAAGTCCACCCTCATCACCACCCCCCATGACGAGCCCACCTTCTTGAAATCCATCGCGAAACCCAAGGATTCGGGCTTCCACATCGATGTCGTCACAGTGACATTGCCCTTGAAAGAGGTCGGCTTGCCAGAAGACTGACAATCTGAACAAGGTCACTACAGTGGAAATACGCAAGCAATTCAGGAGAGCTATCATGATGCTGGACCGACAGCTCGAGCTGCTAATAGAGAAACTTGCCCCTGATTGTCTAATATCGGACATGTTCCTCCCCTGGACAGCCCAGATAGCAGCCAAGTACGAAATCCCTAGGCTCGCTTTCCATGGGACAAGTGCCTTTTCCATTGCGGGCACAGAATTTGTGAGGTTCTATGAGCCTTACAAGAAGGTGTGATGCGATTAAGAGCCCTTCATCATCCCCAACTTCCCCGGGGAAATCACAATGTCGAGGATGCAGTTGCCGGATTTATTCAGGGAAGAGACTGACTTCACCAAGTTCTACAACCAGGTGAAGGAATCGGAGAAGAGAAGCTTCGGAGTTGTCATGAACAGCTTCTACGAGCTTGAGCCGACTTATGCTGACCATTACGGGACATTCCTAGGGAGACAATCATGGTTCGTCGGCTCGCTCTCATTGTGCAATAAGGAGACGAGGACAAGGCATACAGGGGCAACCAAGCATCCATTGACCAGCATGAGTGCCTCGAGTGGCTCGACTCAAAGCAACCCAACTCAGTGATCTACATTTGCTTCGGAAGCATGGCAAATTTTAATGCTGCTCAGCTCCATGAGATCGCAGTCGGACTAGAAGCATCAGGTCAACAATTCATCTGGGTGGTGAAGAAGGACCCGAATGTGGAAGAAGGCAAAGAAGAGTGGTTGCCTGATGGGTATGAATCAAGAATCCGAAACAAAGGTCTCATCATCAGGGGCTGGGCTCCTCAGGTGCTGATTCATGATCTTGAGGCGATGGGGGGTTTCGTGACACATTGTAGGTGGAACTCGACCCTGGAGGCGGTCATGGCCGGCGTGCCAATTGTTAAAATATGTCTCGAGTTTGAGTCCAATGTAAATTCTGAATATTCCGAATTGGATATGTTGCGGACGTTCGAAATTGAGCAAAGAAGATCCGAAGATCAACTTCCCAAAGTTTGAATCTGCGTTGGAGAATTTGGCTGCTAAAATAGGAAAGTCCAACTTTCACTTAGATTTGGATTTTTGTTTAAAACACACAGACATATGTTTTGGATAAAATCGTTTAAGATAAGAAACAAAATCCTATGAGAAGTTGGCAAAAGAATAAATGTCTCACTTATATATATATAGACTTGTGGCTGTGGGTGGCAAGAGGTTGATCATGAAGAAGTGTTCTTGAAGCGCCATCTAGTCGTTGAGTGCTTGGGAGAGATTTTCTTTGTCGTTCTTGTTCGTGAATTGCATCCAAGAAGATTTAGTGTTCAAGCTGATTAAATCTTGTGATAAGATTTGCGTGTAATTCCTTCATGAGATTGAGAGATTATTTCTTGAGGAATTTCGGGTCTAAACACTGCGTGTGTTATTGGGTGTAATTGGGGCTTGGGAAACATCGAGAGAGTGTTTGAGTGACTCGAGTGTGTAATCTCCTTGTATCGCTTGATCTATAGGGAAATTTGCTGCTGCTCTCCCCATGGATGTAGGTCTTTACGACCGAACCACGTAAATCTAGTGTCTGATTTATTTTGTTCTTCTGTCTATATTATTGTTCGATCACTCATTCTATCGCAACACCAATGGTGACTTGGCCAGTTGCAGCAGAGCAATTCTTCAACGAGAAGTTCGTGACCCAGGTGCTCAAGATTGGGGTCAACATAGGGGTGAAGCAGTGGGTGAGGTTCTTCAGGGACAGCGTGAAGAGTGAGAGAGTTGAGGAGGCAGTGAAGAGTCTCCTGGTGCGTGAGGAAGCAGAGGAAATGAGAAGGAAGGCGAAAACACTTGCAGAGATGGCAAAAGGGGCTGTGGAAGAAGGTGGGTCTTCTTGGTCTGATTTGGGAGCTTTGCTTCAAGAGCTCAGACTGCAGAGATCGGCTCACAACAAGATCTGATTGATGACCTGAAGCAATCAATCTTGAATATTTGGTTCTGGAGAATAAAACTGAAGAACTAGAAATCTTCCGTTCTCAGATTCTGTTGTGGTTTAGCCGTAGAGAAAAGTACTGGAATCGCTGTTTCTTTTCATGGAATTTATTCTAGGAGTTGTGATCATTCCATGTGGAGGATGTGAGTTCATTTCTTTTGAGGTAATAGGAAAAGTATACATGATCTTGAGTTCTTTTGTACCGAAGAAATTAAAGCTAGTCTAGTAGTTGCAATTCAACAGTAAGATGCCCTGCGTACTTTCATTTTCCCGAATTTTCTGTCCTCGAGACTCAAAAGGTGGAGAGATCTTTGCAACTTCATATTCCATAGATTGTATTTTCCCATTACAGACAAAAAATAAATAAAGGAAAGACAAGCAAAAGTGAAACGACAAGAAGAGGACGACAAACTCAACCTATGTCAGTCGTCACATGTTAATGACATATTTGGCTGTTGCAACACCGATCTTGTGATATGTATACAACTTGGCAACAATTCTAGAGGAGAAGATAGAGAGGTACCAATTCTTTTGGTCGTCAAGGTTATTTTCCTTATACATTGTTGGGTTTGAAGGTTTTTAAACCCAAACCAAATTGACAAAATCAATTTGTCATCGGCTAAAGTCAACAATTGTTGACATCAAACTTTGACATAGTGAGAAGCTTAAGGCAAGTTATACTCATAGATTAGGTATCCTCAGTATGTTGGAGAATTTCTGGTGCTTCCTCGCAGATTTGTACCTGAGGATATGTGATTCCAAAATTTCTTACTGCCCTTTTCGTGATAGAAGTTGGAACGAGTTAGCTTATCCCTTCGAGGACCAGTCTTCTCCTGTATTTTGTGGTGCGTACGTCAATATTTGGTCTTAGACATATATTTCCAAATTAGTACGTGAGGTAGCTTCGTAAAACTCTGCATCTGCATAGACGAGGCAAAGCATAGACGTAACCGATTTCACATTATCTTTCTGCAAATAATGGCTCAAGGCCACATGATCCCCATGGTGGACATGGCCAAGACCTTCGTGACTCGAGGCGCAGAAATCACCACCATCACCACCGCTGTCTGGGAGACCCTTTTTTGAAAACAAACCGAAAAAATCAATCAATCGGGTTTGGAGTTTGACATCCAACTGAGCTAGGGTTGTCAGAAGGTTTGGACAATACGGATGCAGTCATATCGAGCCAAAATTAGGTGGAATTGGTGGGTAAATTCTGGGAGGCCTTGTGCTTGCTCCAAGAACCGATCTTGCAGGTTGCATATCATAGAAGAACATGGATCGAATTCTCTAGTAGCAGATGTATTTGTTCGGTGGGCTACCAATGTTGTTGCTCGGTTGAAAATTCCCAAACTAGTCTTTGGGGAAGTGATGGCACTATATCAACCACACGAGCTCACTTTCAAAAACCTTCTGTGCGCAAGTCGGGAAATTATCCAAAAGTCTTAAACCTTTTACACGTTTGTTAATTCAATTATAAACCTTTTAATTTTATCAATTGAGTTCATCCGATCAATTTTGGCCATAAATCGCTAATGTGGATCTTTAGACGTTTTATGTGACATAGTCGACATTGATGTGAATAATTTTTCATAATATTTTAATATTTCTTTGAATTTTTATATTATTTATTTTTGTCCTTTTCGTTTTTCCTCTTTCTTTCCTTCCCTTATTCTTCCTCCTCTAGCCGATTGTAGACCTTGTGAGGTTCGAGTCTCGCCTAAGTCATGGCGAGGCCCGAATTTACCTAGTGACAGTGGGGTTGGGTTCACTGGCATTAGGTGAGCCTCGCCAATGGCCAGTAGGGGCAAGCTTCACCAAAGGCGAACAATGTCGACTTCATTGACCCTCGCCTCTGCCTAGACGTTGAACATGGTCGAGGCCCAACGACCTGCTAGAGGGAGAAGAAGAAGTGAACAAAAAAAAATAATAATAAAATAAATAATTACTTGTTTTAATATTAAAAAAGTGTTCATTTGTTTTAATATTAAAAAAGTGTTCATTTTAGCATTGGCCCGTACCATATCGAATCATCGGCATCCATGTAAGCAAATTTAGGCCAAAATTGGTCAAAAAAGTAAAAAAATTTAGGACTTAATTGGTAAAATTGAAAAGTATTTTTCTTTGGTCAGACCAAAATTGAAAAGTTTAAAAGTGAAAAATTTTTAAAGATTTTCTGGATAATTTTTTTCGGGCAACACAACCCGCAGCCCATTAATCCAATTCACGTTAGCGTCATGGGGCTCAACCTATGTATTTTTCTTTGGACCGACCCGTATAGTATTGGTCCTGGAATTTTAGGACCAAGGACCGATCCAGTTTCCTTGGGAACCGGACCAGGACTGGCAGGGTTGGTCTAGTCCAGGATTGGTCTAGGGTCAACCTTGGACTGGTGTTCACCCCTAATCGACTTAGTCGTGCTTTCGGTTCAAATGGGCAAAGACTCCTCTTTCGAGCTTTTCTCTACTTAGGAGGATTGGGAAGCTTCGTTTGGACAGAGCTTTTCCCACCTCCGATTGTGAACATTATAGTTCTCTTGGCCAAAAAGAAAAAGAGCACCAAATAGTTATGTCAAAGGCGTGTGAGTTTAAAATGGAATCTTTCATGTTTTCCACGAAAAGACCAAAATCGAGAGACGCGTGAAAAGACTTTTCCCCACCCTTTTTAGGTTGACAAATTGGTGTCATTAATTAAAAAAATAAAATCAATCATTGATTTGAAATATTTTCAATTTTTATATATTGTCACCTCGTTTTTTTATATAAATAATAATAAAATATGCACCATTACAATGAATTATGAATAGGCAAAAATCTCTCGGGAATTATAGAAGTTTTGACATACGGTGAACACATCGTGGCAGAAATTATGTGATGTCCTTAGACTAGAAGTAGCCAATAAGGTTGCACATTCACATATCGGAATGGATGTTATGTCTGTTATTCAAGCAATTATAAGTACTCACAGGCATATTTACAGATGGAACCTCTTTTGGCCGATTGCTGGAACTTCTCACAGAGCTGTGGGAATGCAAAATTGATCACATATTCAGAGAAGCAGATGGTTGCACGAATGCTCTCTCTCTCGTTTTTTTTTTTTTTTTTAAATGAATCCACAATCAACGTGGGATACCTTACTAATAATCAATCGTACTGTTTATGTATGTCTTGCCATAGACTTTTTAACATATTGCTCGAGTCTCCCTGCTTTTTTGTGTTGTTGAAGTAATATTAAAAGTTATAAGCAAATAAGCTTTTTTTTTTTTTGTAAAAGGGAAAAAAATGGTCACGAATCTACAAGAGACAAATTAGGTCGATTCTCGTGCATGTCATGATTAACGGTTCATATCACGTAGTTAGTACTCTTAAATGGCATCTCACATTTTTTCCACGAAAGCAACCAACTTTGAGAGACAACGGAAAAGACTTTTGCCTATCTTTCAAGTCAACGAATGGAGTCATTCTCCAATCCTAGGAGTAGGAGTAGCCCTCAAATCACGAAAAAAGAAGAAGATCATAATCATCGATCAAAAATATCTTTCAAATCTCATATGGTGTCACTGTTTTATCTAAATAACGGATGCATTATACACGATTATGATAATATTGCAAATAAACATAAATTCCTTGGAAATGATAGAAGCTTTGATAGAAGGTGAACACACTAAAGCTGATTAAAAAGATTAGTGGTGGTAGACAAGTGCAATTGAGGTCTAGGTCAATGATGCGACTGTTGAATTTGTCACATTCCACACCCACTCCTGATCATTAATCTCCATTTCCATCCAGCGACAATCATGATTCTAGTTAATTTCTAGGAAAGTAGCCAAATGGGTCCAAAAGCTTAAACATCAGGGGCCCAACATTGCTAATCGCCATCGTAAGCCGTTTCTCACGGCCGCGCGACAGGTCCTCTGTCCTGCTGGCTTCCGACCCAAAGAGCTCGCAGCGGTTGTTCATGCTTCACCGCTCCATGAAAGCAATTTGCAACAACCATAAATGGAGTTCGATCGAGCACAGGATTTATTGCTTCAAGCTCTATATCACTTGACCATGACAACGAGAATGAAAGCTAAGTCTTCTCTCTCCATGTTTGATTCGGCTAGCGGTACTGATTCTCAGTTTTTCCCGATTTTCCAGTGGCTTCTTCATGTCTCCTGATCCCCTTCGGTCCGCCAGCTATCGCTGCCAGTGGCTGGCTTGCCACTTCCACAACTGATTCGAAAGTTTGTCTCTGTTCGAAGTGGTCTGTACCAGTTCATTTCTCATTCGCTGGCTCAGATCCTCAGCATCCTTGTGCTGAATTTGTTTGGAATTATCACTTTGCTCCTTTTGTTTTGTTAAAAATGTGTCATTGCTGGAAAATATTTTTCATGAAGTTACTTTTTGGGAAAATGGCAATATTTTTCCAGTATTTGGTTGAAATTTGAAAATAAAATGAAAAATTATTTCCATTATTTATTATGGAAAATCTAATTTGAATTTCCTATATAGACATACACTATTTATGCGCTAGTAACCACAACAACATTATAACAATGTTTGGTTGAAATCCGAAAATAAGCTGGAAAATATTTTATGTTATTTATTATGGAAAATCTAATTTGATTTTCCTATCTACTTATGTGCTAGTAACCGCAGGCAACCGAGAGATTGGGCATGGGCACTAATGTCTTGGGTCCGGTCGTGACCCCAACTCGGCACCAGGATTGAGCTACGAGCATCCTAGTCCCAAGCTTGGCCTCGATACACCTAAGCGTAGGCACTGGGGTACCGAGCCTGGCCTTGATGGCTCGGGCCCAACCTTTGTGGACCTTGGCCTGATGTTAAGGATCCAAGCTCGTGTACCGGATCTTGTGTTGGGCCTTTATGGACCAAGGCTTGGTCTCAATGGACCTAGGTCCAGGCATTGGATCCTGGGTTCTGCCTCGATGGACCCGTGTTGAGATTTGAGCATGTGCACCGAGTTGCTAGGCATGGGCATTGAGTTTAGGGGCTCGCCCTTGATGACTTAGGTTTGGGCACCAAAGACCTAGCCCAGAATGCTAGGGACCTAGGAACTAGTATTAGGTTTTTGTGCCCAACATAGGATTTTGAATTCAAGTGCTGATATCTTATTATATTCTAAAAAATAATTTTCAACTTTCAAGGAGTCTTGAAATTAAGAATAGGTTTTTTATTGTCTACGAAAACATTTTCTATTGACTAATTTTCTTAAGCGAACCAAATGCCAATTAATGAGTAAAATGTTTTCCCAAAAAATAGACAAAGCCTTTTCGATGCTCTAGATGCACCTATTGTGCATGCTCATTCTCAATCTCGTTAGATGTGTAGTTGTTATGGCAAATGCAGAAAAAAAAAAATTGAAACTAAGAAGAATAAAAGAACACCGGATTTACGTGGAAACCTTTGCGGAAAAAATACTGGGGGGAAGCAAAATCCACTATAGAATTTCAAGGATTATAAAAGGTGGAAAAACTAAGAATTTTTTTATCTCAATTTCTTAACCTAATAATTTGAGAAAAACAATATTTATATTGTCCCCAAGCCCTAACGTTGGCCCAAGCGCATAAAAAAATTCAAGACATACTCAACAAATCTCCACCTTGGCTTGAATTTTGCATAAGTAACAAACAATCTTCTCATCCCATTAGAGTAAAACTTAGTTGCAACAAACATTAAACAAATCCAAGCAATACCTAATTTGGAAATAGGGAAAGGCCTTGTCAACATATTAGTTGGATTGTTTTCTATACCAATCTTCAAGACCTTAACATAGCCATTAGCAAGAATGTCTTGAATAAAATAATATCGTATATCAATTGTGCTTTGTCTTTTCATGATACCTTTGATCTTTAGTAAGATGTATAGTACTTTGACTATCACAATGGACAACAGTCACACCATGATCCATACTGAGCCCTTCAAATAAGCGCATTAACCATATGGCCTTTTTAATTGTCTCTGCAATAGTCATATACTCTCCTTCTGTTGTAGACAAAGCAACTGTATATTACAAAGTAGTTTTCCAACTAATTGCACAACCTCCAATAATAAAGATATACCCGGTCAAAGATTACCTCTTATCCAGGTCACTAGCATAATCAAAATCCACATATCTTGTCAAAATGTCACTAGCTTTCCCAAACTCTAAACCAAATCAAAAGTGCCCTTCGAACATTTCAAAATCCACTTCACAGCTTGCTAATGAACTTTGCATAGGCATGATAAATATCTAGTTACCACACGAACAACATGTGAAATGTCGGGTCGAGTATAAACCATGGCATATATAAGACTACCACTGGTTTGGCATCTTTTATGCCAAAATGATCTCACACCTTCTTGACGTAGCTTTTTTGGAATTTTCCCTTATTTCGATCTCGCTGAATTTCCTGCCTAGGTTTTCTTCACTGTACCTAAATCATTTATCTCAAATTCAGCGCCCAACTGTGCCTTCAAATTCTGTATATCATTTTTTTCTTTTGATGCAATCAACGTATCATCAATATATAATGACAGATAAATAAAAGAGCCACTTGAAAGTTTGTACAAATATATACATCTATCACATTTGCTCCTACAATAGCCAATTTGCACCATAAACGAATCAAACCTTTTACATCATTGTCTAGGCAATTGCGTCAAGCCATGTATAGACTTTTTCAAAAGACCAACATGATCTTCCTTACCCTCAAACTAAAAACCCTTTGGTTGAGGCATATAGATTTTCTCTTCAAGTTCACCAAGCAAGAAAACTATTTTCACATCGAGTTGTTCCAATTCTAAGTCATGCATAGCAACTAACGCAAGAAAAAATCGAATAGAGCTGTATTTAATGACAGGTTAGAACATATCATTGAAATCAGCTCCCTCGATCTGACTATAGCCTTTAACAACTAGACGAGTTTTGAACCAGATGTCTTCAACTCCAAGAATACCTTCCTTTCTTTTGAAAACCCATTTACAACCCACAATTTTCTTTCTTTTGGTAGCTTGAAATACTCCAAATTTTGATTCTTTTCAAGAGATTTCATCTCTTCGTTCATAGTAACTAACCACTTTGTTGAATCTTTTGAAGAAATGGCTTTTTTTTTTTGTAGGTTTTAGGCTCACTATACTCCATCAACTCTGCAATTGAAATAGCATGAGCAACAAATCTAAGGACCCATATTTCTATGGAGGCTTCACCGTCCTTCTTGGTCTATCTCTGGCAATGGAATACTATTCCTCTTCGGGTTCTTCAGACTCAATATTATCAGTAGATGATTGAATTAGTTCCGATGAAATTACTTAAGCAATTCTAGAGACGAAATAGATCATTCAAGTGCCACAATAATCACTTAAGTGATTCTAGAGACGAAAAGTTGGCGTGACAGACCAAATAGTTTGGGCACTAAATTGTTTATATAAAGTTTTGGCATTCAAATTATCGTTTTTGAAATTTTCACACAAAATATTTGAAAATAGTGTGGTTCATAATTTATGTACTGAACAACGTCATGGAATCTATCGAATTTTCATTGACGAACTTGGAGTTAAATTGGTTCCCAAATGTTCCCTTGCATTAATCCTCATGATTGATCAAAGAGAAGCAGTCCATTTTCCCAAGTCCTTAGCTCTATTGTTCAATGTCAAAACAAAGCAAGGTCAGAGAAGATACAAATGCGAAATTACGAGAGGTGGAGAAAATTTCACTTCTCATGTTTTTTAGGAAAATAAATAGATTTTTCTGATTTTAAATGAGACTATTTGGAGAGAATGCTTGCTCCACAATTTTGCTTCTCAGATCCGCGAAAAATAAAAGAAGACATTTAATGGGAGAGTTAGAATATTTGCTCTATGATTTTTGCTTCCAGCTCATGTCGCCCTTTTGTCAATTTCCAATTTTCTAAATTATAGGGAAATTTTTTCTATAAATAATCAATTTAATTGCAAAATTTTATAAATGACCTCTTCACAAAAAAAAAAAAAAAACTTCTTTATAATGCCTATTTAAGTGACTCTGGCAAGCCGTATCAAATTTTTTGGCAAATTAAAATCACTGGAGTGATTTAAATGACCGGTTTTCAAAGTTTGCAGCACATATATAATCGTTTGAAAAATTTCATCTTTAAATGAGCATCATATAATAGTTGGGGCACTGACGCCGTGTTATTCCAGCTGCAGTTGGATGGAGACATAAAAATGTTTCAAGCTTCATTGACCACATATTAGGTATACAAAGAGAGAAATACATCCTAAGTGCAAAAACTTGGCACAGGTAGATATAGGAGTGCCAAAACTTTCAAAATGTACACTTAAATATTAAAATAGGAGAAGAAACGAATACTTAAGTGCCAATAGCGAGAATTTCTAGCTAAACAATTGATGTGGCTTTTTCCAGCAATATTTTTAACTAGTGTGGCAAATCTTATAAAAAAAAATTTCTATGTGACATTGATGTAGTTAGATAAGCCCAAAACGACGTTGTTTTAGTCAAAATTGAATTTTTTTATGTAAATATTAATTAAAATAAATTTAAAAAACAAAATAAAAAAGGGAATCACATCTTGAAGGACCTTGTTGCTGCCACTCCACTATCGCTAGAAAGGGCTAGCAATGGTGGGCCGAGGGTCGGTTGGAATTGTGAAGCCTTGACTAGTGGCCGGCGACCTTGGCTAATTATCGGCGGAGGCTTGCTCAAATTTGGGGCAAGGGGTCCCGGCCATCATCCAAATTGGGTGAGGGGTCCGTTGAACCTCGCCCAAAGGGCCAAGGGTCGCCTCTGGCTAGGATGGGGGTGGCGTTGGTGAGGGCCTCCACAACCCCAAATCTTATTCCCTTTTCTTCTTCTTCTTTTTTAAATTTTAATTTAATTAATATTTATACTAAAAGCAAAATTTGGGGGCGGAACAACATCGTTTGGGACAAGGATGTTGAGTGGACATTCCAGCAAGTAAGGTAGACTGGTTTTGTTAATAAAATAACGCACTGTTAAATTTCTGGCAAGTTTCATTAGAGTTGGCACTTACGTATCCAATTTTCAAAAAAAGTGGCACTTAAGTGTGCCTTTGGGAAATTTTGGTACTTATGTATCCACTCGTATCAAGTTTTGGCACTTGAGGTGTCTGCATCTCGTTATGTTAATTCCGAAGCGACATTTCCTCGTAGAGAAAGGGACAAAGTACAGCCCAAGTGCCAAAACTTAGCATGGGAGGACACTTAAGTACCAAAAGTTTGGAAAGTGACACTTAAGTGCCAAAATCGGAGCAAAATGGATCACTTAAGTGCTAATCCGGCCAAATTGATAACGTGGCGATTTTCCGGCGAAGTGAGTGCAAAACAGCGTCGTTTTGCTTGCTGACGTGGCTAAAAAATGCAAAAACGACGGCGTTTTGTCTCTACGTGGTAAATAATTAATATAAAATTAAATTAAATTAAATTTAAAAATAAATTTATTTAAAATATTTAAAAAATTAAAAAACTACAAAAGGGGGAGCCAAAGGGAGGCGGTTGAGGGCGAGCCCTCACCACCACCGCCTCCTCGTCGCCGCCGGAAGGGCCGGGGGTCGGCGATCTAGGCGAGGGTCGCGGCCCTCGCCCAGATTCGGCGAGGGCTCGTGGGCCCTCGCCGCCGCCGGCTAGGGGCCGGCTACCCCGGCCGACCCTTCCCCCTCTTCGTCGCCGCCCTTCCCGGCGGCGGCGAGGCGGCGGCAAGGGCTCGCCCTCAACCGCCTCCCTTTGGCTCCCACCCCCCTTTTTTTTAATTTTTAATTTTAAGTTTATTTATTTATTTTTCAAATATTTTAAATAAATTTAGTTTTAAATTTAATTTAATTAATTTTTATATTAATTATTTAGCACATCGAGACAAAACGACGTCGTTTTTGCATTTTTTAACCACGTCGCATGCAAAACGATGCCGTTTTGTACTCACCTCGCCGGAAAATCGCCACATTAGCAATTTGGCTAGATTGGCACTTAAGTGATCCATTTTACTCCCGTTTTGGCACTTACCTTTCCAAACTTTTTGCACTTAAGTGTCCTTCTGTGTCAAATTTTGGCACTCCAAGTGTCTGTACCTCTGGAGAAAGTAATGAAAGTCTTCCAAATTGAATGTCCCGCAGCCAATTCTGATGGGAGGCTCCATCATGTGCAATTTGGTCATGCATGACGTCTCTGCAGAACTCGACAAGTAGATTACCTCTTTTATTGATTAGCCTATAACTTGGGTGCTTTTGATGCAAGAGATTATGTACTCTTGACTAGAAGACATTCATATTCCACTCATCTTTCTTAATCACTCCAAATCTAGACTTAGCTGTTTTTTCTATTTGTTCTCTTTTGCAATACAAAAAATTCATGGCAAACACGGAAACTGGTCACCAAATCAGAAATTTTATAAACATCTTAAGCATAGCAGCAATCAAACTTGTCTCTCTCGTCACCCATTTCTTTATTACCAAACCCCTCCTTATATATTTGTCCCAGTTTTGAAGTCTAAAAACAAAATCTCAGCTTTCAAATGTAAACATCACAACCAAACCTCTCTTGGGCTTCACCAGCATCGTTCCTGAATCTGTTCCTGTTGTAGAAATTCTCATGATAGGACAAATGGGTAGCGAAAACAATCAGCTTCACATTTTCTTCTTCTCTCTCATAGCTCCAGGCCGCACAATCAAATGATCGACATGACCAAACTCTTTGCCATTAGAGGCTGCAAGTCCACCCTCATCACCACCCCCCATGACGAGCCCTCCTTCTTGAAATCCATCGTGAAAACCAAGGATTCAGGCTTCGACATCGATGTCGTCACAGTGACATTGCCCTTGAAAGAGGTCGGCTTGCCAGAAGACTGACAATCTGAACAAGGTCACTACAGTGGAAATATGCAAGCAATTCAGGAGAGCTATCATGATGCTGGACCGACAACTCGAGCTGCTAATAGAGAAACTTGCCCCTGATTGTCTAATATCGGAAATGTTCCTCCCCTGGACAGCCCAGATAGCAGCCAAGTACGAAATCCCTAGGCTCGCTTTCCATGGGACAAGTGCCTTTTCCATTGCGGGCACAGAATTTGTGAGGCTCTATGAGCCTTACAAGAAGGTGTGATGCGATTAAGAGCCCTTCATCATCCCCAACTTCCCCGGAGAAATCACAATGTCGAGGATGCAGTTGCCGGATTTATTCAGGGAAGAGACTGACTTCACCAAGTTCTACAACCAGGTGAAGGAATCGGAGAAGAGAAGCTTCGGAGTCGTCATGAACAGTTTCTACAAGCTTGAGCTGGCTTATGCTGACCATTACGGGACATTCCTAGGGAGACGATCATGGTTCGTCAGCCCGCTCTCATTGTGCAATAAGGAGACTGAGGACAAGGCATACAGGGGCAACCAAGCATCCATTGACCAGCATGAGTGCCTCGAGTGGCTCGACTCAAAGCAACCCAACTCAGTGATCTACATTTGCTTCGAAAGCATGGAAAATTTTAATGCTGCTCAGCTCCATGAGATCGCAGTCGGACTAGAAGCATCAGGTCAACAATTCATCTGGGTGGTGAAGAAGGACCCGAATGTGGAAGAAGGCAAAGAAGAGTGGTTGCCTAATGGGTATGAATCAAGAATCCGAAACAAAGGCCTCATCATCAGGGGCTGGGCTCCTCAGGTGCTGATTCATGATCATCAGGCGATGGGGGGTTTCGTGACACATTGTGGGTGGAACTCGACCTGGAGGCGGTCACGGCCGGTGTGCCAATTGTTAAAATATGTCTCGAGTTTGAGTCCAATGTGAAATTCTGAATATTCCGAATTGGATATATTGCGGATGTTCGAAATTGAGCAAAGAAGATCCGAAGATCAACTTCCCAAAGTTTGAATCAGCGTTGGAGAATTTGGTTACTAAAATAGGAAAGTCCAACTTTCACTTAGATTTGGATTTTTATTTGAAACACACAGAGATATGTTTTGGATAAAATCGTTTATGATAAGAAAGAGAATCCTATTAGAAGTTGGCAAAAGAATAAATGTCTCACTTATATTTATATATAGACTTGTGACCGTGGGTGGCAAGAGGTTGATCATGAAGAAGGGTTCTTGAAGCGCCGTCTAGTCGTCGAGTGCTTGGGAGGGATTTTCTTTGTCATTCTTGTTTGTGAATTGCATCCAAGAAGATTTAGTGTTCAAGTCAATTAAATCTTGTGATAAGATTTGCATGTAATTTCTTTATGAGATTGAGAGATTATTTCTTGAGGAATTTCGGGGCTAAACACTGCATGCGTTATTGGGTGTAATTGGGGCTTGGGAAACACCGAGAGAGTGTTTGAGTGACTCGAGTGTGTAATCCCTTGTATCGCTTGATCTATAGTGAAATTCACTGCTGCTCTCCCCATGGACGTAGGTCTTTATGATCGAATCACGTAAATCCGGTGTCTGATTTATTTTCTTCTTCTGTCTATATTATTGTTCGATTACTCGTTCTATCGCAACACCAATGGTGACTTGGCCAGTCGCGGCAGAGCAATTCTTCAACGAGAAGTTTGTGACCCAGGTGCTCAAGATTGGGGTCAACATAGGGGTGAAGCAGTGGGTGAGGTTCTTCAGGGACAGCGTGAAGAGTGAGAGAGTTGAGGAGGCAGTGAAGAGAGTCCTGGTGCGTGAGGAAGCAGAGGAAATGAGAAGGAAGGCGAAAACACTTGCAGAGATGGCAAAAGGGGCTGTGGAAGAAGGTGGGTCTTCTTGGTCTGATTTGGGAGCTTTGCTTCAAGAGCTCAGACTGCAGAGATCGGGTCACAACAAGATCTGATTGATGACCTGAAGCAATCAATCTTGAATATTTGGTTCTGGAGAGTAAAACTGAAGAAATAGAAATCTTCCATTCTCAGATGCTGTTGTGGTTTAGCCGCAGAGAAAAATACTGGAATCCCTGTATCTTTTCATGGAATTTATTCTAGGAGTTGTGATCATTCCATGTGGAGGATGTGAGTTCATTTCTTTTGAGGTAATAGGAAAAGTATACATGATCTTGAGTTCATTTGTGCCGAAGAAATTAAAGCTAGTCTAGTAGTTGCAATTCAACAGTAAGATGCCTTGCGTGCTTCTGCTTTCCGGAATTTTCTGTCCTTGAGACTCAAAAGGTGGAGAGATCTTTGCAACTTCATATTCTATAGATTGTATTTTCACATTACAGACAAAAAATAAATAAAGGAAAGACAAGCAAAAGTGAAACGACAAGAAGAGGACGACAAACTCAACCTATGTCAGTCGTCACATGTTAATGACATATTTGTCTGTTGCAACACCGATCTTGTGATATGAATACAACTTGGCAACAATTCTAAAGGAGAAGATAGAGAGGTACCGATTCTTTTGGTCCTCAAGGTTATTTTCCGTATACATTGTTGGGTTCGAAGGTTTTTTAAAGCCAAACCAAATCGACAAAATCGATTTGTCATCGGCTAAACTCAACAATTGTTGACATCAAACTTTGTCATAGTGAGAAGCTTAAGGCATGTTATACTCATAGGTTAGGTACCCCCAGTATGTTGGAGAAATTTCTGGTGCTTCCTCGCAGATTTGTACCTGAGGATATGTGATTCCAAAATCTCTTACTGCCCTTTTCGTGATAGAAGTTGGAACGAGTTAGCTTATCCCTTCAAGGACCTGTCTTCTCCTGTATTTTGTGGTGCGTACGTCAATATTTGGTCTTAGACATTTATTTCCAAATTAGTACGTTAGGTAGGTTCGTAAAACTCTACAATCTTCATAGACGAAGCAAAGCATAGACGTAACCAATTTTACATTATCTTTATGCAAATAATGGCCCAAGGCCACATGATCCCCATGGTGGACATGGCCAAGACCTTCGTGACTCGAGGCGCAGAAATCACCACCATCACCACCGCTGTCTGGGAGACCCTTTTTTTGAAACAAACCGAACAAATCAATCAATCGAGTTTGGAGTTTGACATCCAACTGAGCTAGGGTTGCCAGTAGGTTTGGACGATACAGATGCAGTCATATCGAGCCAAAATAAGATGGAATTGGTGGGTAAATTCTGGGAGGCCTTGTGCTTGCTCCAAGAACCGATCTTGCAGGTTGCATATCCAAGAAGAACATTGATCGAATTCTGTAGTAGCAGATGTTATAATATATTTTTATTATTCTAAATGTGATACCAATTTTGTATTTCCCAATTAATTCCACTTTATTGCCTAATTTATTACTCGCGTTCATTACGTGATATTTGCCCGTTAATATATTATCATATCGGTCTTGATGGAAGACGTTGGTAACATAAGAAACAAAATAATACGTCAATCGTCTAGTTCAAACCTTATCACTACAGAAAACACACTATCACGTTTGAGGGGTATTGGCTAGTGGAACATGATGTATAGATCTGGTGATTCCATATTCGCATATTGATCATTGGGGATTTTCTGTATTTGCAGATTTTCATCAATGGCTGAAGGTATGTCAATCCTTACGTTTCCGCAAATCGATTCCAAATTATGCACATATTTGTTTGAGAATGATAGATCGGGATCATCAAGTTTTATTTAAAATTTAGTCTTACAATTGGTATTAGAGCTTCATTTATAATCTCTGCCTTGGTGAAAATTTTGGAATTTTTGTTTATTTTCACTGTATTATGTACGGTAAAATTTGAATCTTTTATGGCTTGGAACGGAATTTCAAATTCCGGCCAAATTTGGGTGACCCATCACACGATAATGGATCTACATGGTCACATCGCCATTAGGAAGAAAAACCCTTAAATTTTCGGGATATTACTGATCGTCGGAGGTTAATCGAGCGATGAAATTTTGGTGATTAGGATTTTAGGGCAGATCATTTTAGGCTTAATTTCGGTCAATATATTAGTCGTTTTTGCCGGATCTTGAACCTATGGGTTTGTCTCGGCATTTTCTTCGAAACCCATTGATTAATTTGATCGGACATGGGTGGTGGAAGAAGACCCATACGTCGAAATGAGGACAGCTCATGGCGAAGGAACGGCGGAATGAGGGCAGCTCATGGTTTTAGAATTAATGAGCTGATTTAAATGTGATATACACTAGCTACAAAAGGTAATACAAAGAACATATCTTTGGATGATCGATGATTGACAATCAATAATTGAGAGTGTTGATAATGATCAACCAAATCATTCACATACAAGAGGAATTGCTGGCATAAGTGTAGTTTTGAGATCTCTCAATTTTTCTCATCTGTTCAACATGAGATAGGTGGTCTGTCTGAACTAGAGGCCTAACACTTGTGAGGCTGGATTTGAAGAACGTCAAAACTTGCAATGCAAAGAGATCAGACGTTTTGCATCTGAAGAACATTAGAACCAGTATGACTAGAAGACATTAGATTTTTGTGTGGTCAAAATTCCAAGAACTTCATAATTGGTGTTACCAAAAGGCGTCAGACATTCGTAATTAGAGTCTGAAGAACGTCATAATCATTGCTGCGAGGCATCAAACGTTCGTGCTTAGGATCCAAAGAACATGAACCAAATTTGGAGCATAGTACAAGGATAATATAATTAGCCCATTTATCTCTTATGTCTATTTTTATTAAAATGCATGAAAATCTTTTGGAAACACATGTATAAGAATTCTTACTTCCACTGCGATCATACTTTGATCTTAATTTACTTATATATGCATGCTTGTTTATCAAAACAAATACCAACAGAAAATTTCCAAGCTAGTTTTCGAGGGGACAAGTTTCTTTGCTATGTGCACCGGGGAAGTTATTGCACTATATCAATCACTTACCTGATTCAGAAAATTTCCTTATATGCAACCCACCTAGAAGAATTGTCAAAAATGTCCTAAACATTTTACACTTTGTCAATTCAATCATAAACGTTTCAATTTTGTCAATTAAGTCTTAAATCTTTTCATCTTTTGCCATCGAGTTGATCCGACCAATTTTGATTGGAAATCAATAATGTGGCATTGGCTGTCCTATGTAACATAACCAGTGCTAATATGGATAATTTTTAATAATATTTTAATAATTTTTTCAATTTATTTATTTATTATTGTTTTCCTTCTTCTAGCTGATTGGTAGGCCTCGTGAGGTTAGAGTCTTGCCCAGCCATGGCTAGGTTCAAACTTGCCTAGTGACAACGAAGTTGGGTTCATTTGTGTTAGGCAAGCCTTGCCAAAGGTCGACAAGGTCGACCTCATCGACCCTTGCCTTTGGCTAGTTATTGGCAATCACTGAGGCCTAGTGATCGTCAGCCATCTCCAAGGGCCAGCAATTGGCTGGAGTAAGAAGCTCGTCGACCTCATCGACCCTTCCCTCTGGCTAATTATTGGCAATCACTGAGGCCTAGCGATCGTCAACCATCACCAAGGCCTAGCAATCGGATGGAGGAAGAAGAAGAATGGAAGAGAAAAAAAGAATGAAATGAAAAAAGGATGATAAATAAAAAAAATAATTCATTTTAATTATTAAAAGTTATTTATGTCAGCACTGATTGTGTTATGTTGAACAACAGCGTCTACATGAGTGATTTCAACTAAAATTGGTCAAATGGATTTTATTGGCAAAAGGTAAAAGGTTTTAAAACTTAATTGACAAAATATTGAAGGTTTACGAATAAATTAGCAAAAATGGAAAATATTTAGAATTTTTTGGACAAGTTTCTTCGCGGCAACCCATTAATGTAATTCACCTCAGCTTCATTGGGCTCGACCTATAAATTAATTTGAGTAGCCCATCCAATTTCACGGAGAGTTGCCAGATGGGTCCAGAGGCTTAAATATCACAGGCCCAACGTCGCTAATCACTGTCGTAAGCCGTCTCTCTCACGGCCGCGCGATAGCTCCTCCGTTCTGCTTGTTTCCGAACCAGAGAGCTCGCAGCGGTCGTTCAAGCTCCGCCGCTCCATGAAATCAATCTGCAGCAGCCATAAATGGAGTTCGATCGAGCTCGGGATTTACTGCTTCAAGCTCTATATCATTTGACTATGACAACGAGAACGAAAGCTGAGTCTTCTCTTCACGATTTCCATGTTTGATTCAGCTAGTAGTACTGATTCTCGGTTTTTTCCTGAATTTCCAGTGGCTTCTTCATTCTCTCGATCGCCTCTGGTCCGCCAGCAACCACTGCCGATGGCTGGCTCGCCTCTTGCTCGACCGCTTCGGAAGCGTGTACTCGGAGTGCTCTGTAATTGTTCGTTTCTCATTCGCCGGCTCAGATCCTGAGCGTCACTGCGCTTAATTAGTTTGCAATTGTCGACTTAATTCAAGATCGATGTGTTGGAGTTTATGGAACATGCATAGGAAAAATTAATATAAATGCAGCGGAAATAAAAATAAAATCAAACCATTATCTCCAAAGACGTTCGTACATTTTAATAAAAAATCAAAAAAACAAAGAGGGCTAAACGGATTACCTCTGGTAGCGTGCCCAAAATGACTTTGGTTTAGATGTTCTTTAATTTGAACGTTACAAACATTGGATCTATAGTTTAGACACAATATCAATTGCACGTTGAATGGAAAAAAGAACTCGTGGGTAATCACCATCATAATTGTACCAGCAATCTTGTGAAAATAATTGTCCACACTCTTGATATTTCAATCACAGCACCAACGAGAGAAAAATCTCTTTTTCCCCCTCACGTGGTGCAAAATGGATGGCCGGAATTGGAAACTACCCTAATCAGGCCAAACTAGCCCGTTGGTCTAGTTTTCGAGAGTGTCAATCTAATCCTCGATTCTTAAAAGTGAAACCGATATCTGGACGGTCCAGTTCCCAATATCAAGGGGGAACTGGTGGGAACTAGACCAGGCCGACTACATATATATATTTTATTTCTTCAAAAGAAATTATAGGACTTAGTTCATTGTTTGCAAGGAAATATGAACATGCAATTAGACAATACAATTTTAAGATAAAGTATAGAATTTATCTCGAGTTCTAAATTTATTCCTAATCATGCTTTGAATAATAAGATATCCGGATAGGAAAATGAAAGAAAAAATAAGTGACCGATTCCCAATAGTACAATCAATTGGCCCAATCCTCGATTCTCAATTTTGTGAGCCAGTCATCCCGATCCATCCCCTGATTCCATCTTGAAATGGATGGACCGGAACCGATAATCCAAACTCTCACGTTCGCAAATTACACACTTATTTTCTTTTTGGTAAATGCTGCTGATCGCATAACATGCTGATCGTGCACGTGTCCACATTGTCGTGTGAGGTGGGTGCTGCACCTGGTCAGCAACGGTCGCTGACCGCGCACTGCACATTGTCTGCAGCGGTAGCTGACCGCGTGCGTGCACCTCCCTTTTTATTTATTTTATTTTATTTTATTTTTACAAATAATTATTAAAACAAAGAAGGCGCGGCAGGCCTATGGCATTTTGGGCAGATTAATATGCGTCCACTCACACGCACGCCCATGACCAAACAATAAAATTAAATTAAATCTTAATTTAAAGCCCGACTCAATTCAATTATTGTGATTGCAAACATATTTGCAATATTGTCATTTTCATTTAACGTCATTCCGAATTGATTATGATGTGTAATATCTCTAATTTTATTATTAAGCTGATGGTAAAACTTATGTTAATGCATTAATACTCGCAAGAGAATTGATTGCCGTGATTGACGTATAGTAATATGTCATGGATACTTAGTGTGAATGCCTTAAGATTATAATGAACCCGTTTACCTTTAGCTACAGTGTAATTTAATCGATTTGTCTCATGATGTCCCGATCGAACAAAAACCATGAAATTTGTGTCAATTCACTAATTCATCATATGCACAAACTTAATTGGCATGCATTTTATATGAGGCATAAATAATTCATTCTTGTTTACTACCCCGACAGAGAATTTCGATATAGTGTCATAATTAGATCACAAAGGCATCATTATTGTACCTTGCATGTAACAAGGAAATTGATTCCATTTTGTGCACGTGTAACTTTATACGTGAACAAATTATCATTATTAACTATAGAGATGGATCAACAAATTGACAATATGCAAACCTGTGAACCATAACCATCTAACACACAAGTCAACGTTGTACCTCAAGTCTAAGGGTCATTTACACAAGACCAAAGTATGAATAATTAGTCATTAACCATGCTAAAAGCTTCTATGTTGCTAATCACTTTATGTGTGTCACGTTTAGTGAACTTCTCTTATATAAGCACTCGAGTTTTAACTCGGATATCATTATACCCATTGAATAGTGAATCGTCATTTAGTTGAGAACACATTGGTCTCAACAATATCATTAATATCTACTTAAAAATCAATTGATCGAGAATAGTTTTAAAGGTTCAGTCTATATGTAAACTCGTCACACATATTATTAACATTTCAAGAATAGGTTCAGTTAAAACTGATTTTACGGAATCATTTATATATATAATTAGATAAATAAAAAATACGTATTTGTCATTAATTAATTAATAATATTGATAATACAACTGAAATCCCTAGCATGTAACTATTGCATAGTTACTTTAGGGCATACATCCAACACAATGCTCTCCATGAACCTACTGTGCATGCTTAGTCTCAATCTCGTTAGATGTGTGGTGGTCCTGCATCAGCATTTAGGTCACCTTGTGATGTTTGTATATGTGATTGTCTGAATTTGCTTTGATTGATACTCTGGATTTGCCTTAATCACCCCAATTTCAGTTCAGATTCATGTTTAACGAAAAGAAAGTTCAATGTCTGCAACTTGTTTGATAAAATTCCTACTGGGCGTTAATATTTGTATGCTTTGGATTTGGTCGAGAAGCATTTTAAGTCGATATGTTAATGCTGAGATTTTATGAGATTCTGTGTTTGTATGTAAGACTGAGATTTAGGAAGTGAATAATTGATTCATTGTTTGACTTACTGGTTGATGAATATTTCCGCATCTTTGAAAGAGAAAACGTCCATGATATAGTTCCGAATGTTTTCTCAGTCCTTTCGATGCTTTGATGATCAATCAAGAACATCTTGCACCATGATTTCATTTCGGGAGTTACCGCTGTAACGTTCAATTCATGCTTTGTTGCCAAACATTCTTGGTTTGTGATGCATTACCATTATCGACTAAGACTAGATGCTATTTTAACGAGAGAATTCGTGTTCTCGTACTTGGCTCAAATGAATGTAAAAGCCCAAAACAATTTGTAGATGAGAATAGCTTACCCTACAATTGGAATAAGACTGTATCATTGTTGTAACTTTTAAAATGATTATTTAAGTGTCACAATGATAAATGAAGTGACTTTGGTGACAAAAGGTTTGACAAGACTTATCAATAGTTTTAGCACTAAATTTGAAATATCCTAAATTTCAACCCTTCTTTTGGTCCTAACTAGAAAGCTAAGCTAGATAGGCCAATCTCCTTGAATAGTAAGAGTCAAATGCATTAAATGAGAGTAATGAGTATGGAGGCTTAGATGTCCCAAGTAATTAATGAAATGGAGTGACTCATGGAACAAAAGAATGATGATAAGTGATCTTGGAAGCTAAGTAGGGCACCACCTCTTCTCCATAAAACTTGCCACCTTGAGTTTCACAGGTTTTGACTTCCCAGTTTTTCAAAATGGCCGGACCTTTCCTGCTTTCCAATTTTATGGAACTTGTTGTGGTTTGAATTTGGAGAAACTTCCTCATTAGAGTTGTTCAAAACATTTTGGCCTATAACATACTTAAATTTCATATTTTTCTAAGGTGAAATGGTCAGATAAAGGCTCAATCACTTACCATTTGAAATATGCCCGGAGTAGTAGAAACAATGACCGGATTGTCTTCTCAGCTTTTATAAAAAATTTCCCTTTCGAACTTGGACATTCTTCCTTCATAAAAGCTTTAGAGACATTCATGCCTACAACATATTATAATTTCAAAGTGTTTTGTGAAGATTTGGATTTGGAAATGTATCTTTCTCTATAACCATTAGATCTACTTGATCGACAAATTATTGGGTTGTATTCAATGAGTTTATGCTCTTTCCATAGCATGAATTGGACTTAGCTTCCTCATGTAAATGTTATTTGAGATCTTTTCTACAACATATTAAAATTTCATAATTTTTCAAGCTCATTTGTTAAGGTAACAATACTGATTTCAAAATCTGCTCAAAACTGTTTCTTGCCCCAGGACGAGAGAGTCACATGCCCAAACTTGGAGAGGAAGGAGCTGCATGCCAAACTTGAAGAGCAAGCCAATCTAAAGCCTTCTTGGATTAGGATAAGAATGCATTAAATACTTTTGGACTCTAGTTCTTCAACGCCAAGTTGAGGTGTCCCCTAAAAGAATAGGCCATAATGACACCTAACCTAAAACTTGGAGAGCAAGTATTCATTTCATCATTTCAAAACTTGGGTGGCCCAATAAGAGAAGGAACAAATGTGGCCCTAGAGATTAGGCTTGCCACATCTTTCTCCTTCGCCTTGCCATCCAAAGAAATCCTATTGGTCCATTTGTAAGGGTAATGATGAGAGATTTGCCTATAAATAGGGGCATCCCTCCCATAACCACACCACACCACCCTACTTCTCCCTCACTTACTCTCTCTTTTTCTCTCACACCCTCTCTCTCTCTCTCTCTCTCCCTCTCTCGGCCTTGCTCGCACACAACCTTATCAGATGGCCTTCTCTTAGTAAAACCACCTATAGTTCATTGAGGTTCATCGAAGGTAAGTAGAATCTTTAACTCTTGGTTAGGGCGATAGCTTACGTCGTCAAATTTAGTGGTGTACTTGCCTTTATAAGCCATGTGTATATTGTAATGTTCTTTTATATGGTTGCTCATATTTGCATGCTTGAATGTGATCACGCCCGGAGACGAGGTCGAGGTTTGCTTGACTTGGAATCAACATTAAATCGCGATGGCCTAAGCCGCGAGACCTTAGATCAGCATTGAAGTGTGCTGGTTCCAAGTCTTGCTTGGTGTAGACATCCTAGGCATGCGGCTCAAGCCACGAAACAAGACTCATGCCTGGCATGTCATATAGCATGATGTTAAGAATCATAGCACACTCACTTGAATGAGCACACCTTCGGGCCATATATGAGTGGTCTAAGAAGAAAAGTAAGAATCAGCTTGTGTTATGCATTTTCATGATGCACTTAAAGAGGAAAAAGTGTCTGTCGCCACATAGCGTTGGTAGTGATGCCTCGTTCATTGAGCGGGATGCCCCAGTCGAGCCAAGATGCCTAAATTCGAGCCTTGATGTCTTGGGTAAGTGAGTCCTAGGATACCCTAATTGAGCTAGGATGCCTGGGTTGAGGCTGGGGGCCTTGGTGAGCTAGCGCCAAGATGTCTCGGTTGAGCCAAGATGCCCTAGTTAAGCCAAGAAGCCCAGCAAGAAGCTGGAAGCCCTTATCGAGCCCGGAGGGCCTGGTCGAGCCAGGACAACTATAAATGAATTTGCATGAGTGCCGGTTATGCATAAGTATGATATGTCGATATGCCTCTTGATAAGCCAAAGGTAAGTATGTGTTGAAGTGTGTTGTAATGGACGTCTACATGTAGCTGATGTGTAGCAATAAGTTTATCATTGATTTGTTATCGACATTACATTACGAGTGTTGTACCTGCTAGATTTTGATAATGAGATGTCCTCCTAGAAGAGAATTAGGGATTTTACTTACTAAGTCCATGAATCACCCCGTTGTTTTTCAGAATTGTAGGAATGGAGGAATTACAGCCTTTGCGTGAGGAAGAGTATTAGACTAATGATATTTGGGCAAGAAAAGAGGTGCTCTTGCTCTCTACGTGTAAGAATGTGAAACAATGGTTTATGTGGCTGAGAATGGCCTACTGCTGCAGTCGGAAGGAGACATCAGTACGTTTCGAGCTCCATTGACCACGCGTTAACTACCCAAGATGACTTTTCCTTGCACAGAAAGATACGAAATTTCCAATTTGAATGCTCCCTAGTCAATGCCGATGGGCGACCCATTTTGTGCAATATGGTCATGCGTGATGTCTCTCTTTTTAATTTTATGGTTTCCAAGAATCAAGATTTGTCGTAGTATTGCAGTGTTCCACAAGTACGTAGACACTGATAGTGTTACCTGTTCGAATGATTGGCCTGTAGACTTGCCACTTGCCACAATTCCTGAGTATAATGATGTGGATAGGTCCATTCTGTATTAGGGGTGAGCGCGGTTCTCGGGTAGAATCGGGAATCGGATAATCAAACTGAAGGGTCCGGTGCAGTTCCCGATTCTAAAGGGCCGGTTCCAATTCTTGGTTCCTTTTTCTGGAAATCGGAACTAGAAGCGGTTCATTTAGAATTTTTTACTCATTTGGTTAGGGTTCCTTAAAAGTTAAAATCCCCAAATCAACGTGTTAATTTAGTTCTCAAATTCCCTCTCGTTCTTGGTTACGGGTTCCTTCGAAAAGTTAACATCCGTGAAATTCGATGCTCGCGAGCTAAAATGATGACATAAAGCTTATCATCTGTGGCTCCACCTTGCTAAGCCATAAAGTGTTGTCTATGTGATTGCCTGATTTTCTTGGTGATGTAAGTCTTCTAATGCGACTCGCATGACAAAGATTAGGAAGCCAATGAATCTGGAAAACAAAAAAAAAACATTTGTTTTAAATTCATGTTTAGGAAATTTGATCTTGAACTTTGAACTTTTCATGAATAAAAATGTGCATTCTATGGAGTAGCTAAAATGACGGATCATGATTCAGTGTTGATCTTAAGTATCAAGAGGACTTTTCCGTCTCATTTTTTGATGACGCCGCCATGAATGTATCTGGAGGAAGAATCAGGCACACATGTTTCCTAAGTAGTTCAATTTCCGTAAATCATGTCTTTTCAGAGATTGTTTTCAATTTCTTCAAGTTTCGCTTGAATATCATTTTCATTCCAATAAATGTTTTGAGGACATGATTGGGTACACCAAACCGACCCGATGACGATATCCAACAATGAAAAGAAAATATCATCCAAAGAGAATTCTGAGGACTGGGCTTCTTAATGCTTCCTCATCCAAAATATTTCTTAAAAAAGAAAATCATTTTTGAAGCAATTTCCAAAAGCATGCATTAGGTTACCCTTGTTTGTTTTTCTAACTCATTTACTTCATGTCTCGAACGCATAACGAGAGAGGCATTTGAAAATACGCGTCAATTTCCAATGATAGTTCGCCCGTTGATTTAGGAACATACATCGAAGGAAAATAGACATGAGGGCAAAGGATCATTTCCTAGCCGATGTGATGATGACATCTCTCAGAGTGAAGAAAATCATCTTGATTCCAAAGTCTGATATGTGGCACATCTCATAACAAATTGTGTGAGATGTCATTCTCAGAGCCAAATGAAGTTTCTCATTTCCATGAGAAAATAATGGAACAAATCAAAAGAGGATTCCCGTATTGGATGAAATGGATACATTGTGTTCATGAATATAATTAATTCTGTAATTGACTCGGCGTTCTTTCCTTAGATCCGAATTGGGGCACTACAAATTCTAGTAATGACATGGCGAGACAAAATCTCGTCCGAGCCAAAATGGTTGTGCAATTTGAATTTACTCTGATGCGTGGTATCCTATTCATGCATTCTCTTGTGCGAGGACGGCGGATTTCCGTAGACAATCCAAAAACACCAAATTCGAGACAATCCTCTCGTAAGGACAATTCCTTGAATGAACGCTCAAAATCATGTTTTCCCGAAATTTTTTAGTGTGGCGTTTTCGAAGTTTTTTTCATGCTTAAAGCTATTGAGCTCATTTAAAAAAAATATTTTGCATGATGACTCTTACATGTTTGGTCCACCAATTCCCTAAAGAATATTAAAATGGACTAATTCAATGAATAATGTGGAATGGATTAAGCATGCTAAAAAGTTCGGGATGATGAAAGGCAAGCAGTCCTTACTTATACACTTGTGAGATGAGTGTAGGAAAGTTCCATACCAAAGGTGTTCTCTCGCATTTCTCTATCCCAAACATACGAGGTGATCCATTGCTTAATCCCTTTGAGCCATATACTTATGGAGATTTTTTCAAATTATCGAGCAAGAACCACCCCCTGTGGGGCAAATTGGAGTAAGGCGGGCGTATAAAGGTGAAGAAAAAGAAATTTTCTTTCTCCTTGCATCCAATCTTCTAGTCATGCTATTACATTGAATTCATGTGATAATTTAAGTGCCTTAAGATGACGAAGAGCATTTCTTTCACTACCCTATAACCTGCAATTTCATTTCTTTAAACCCAGGTTGGTGAGGTAAAAGAGCAGATGGAGACCCTTGAAAGTTTGAGTGTCATTCAAAGTATAATTGCTTGACGCATGCATTGAAATCAATATAAACTAAGGGCATGAAAAGCAGTGTGCACAGTAAAGTAAGGCCAATGCCCATGAAAAAGAAGTGAAAAAAATGAATAAGAACTAGTGGCATGAGAAAAAGCGGTTATGGTAAAAGCAAACATAGATGAAAAAGAGTCAAAAGCCCTATGATCCCGATGGAGCAATATTCAAAGAACTCAAATGCTGAGTTTTTACAATCAATGGGGCACTTCATGAAGAGTCGATGGTGAAAAAAAAAATTGAGTGGCAATGCCAAGATGGCCTAATGATCCTTTCATTTCTCAACCCATGAACCCAGCCTACGTTACATCCCTTACAAAGTCTCTTGATTATGGCACTTGAATTAACATAGGGAGTTCATATGTTTATAAGCATCGCGAGCAAAGGGTTCTTGACTTGTAAACTAGGAGATGATTACGGAATTGTTCTTTCAATTGCCTTGACTTAAGAGTCCCCTTTGTTAAGCCGTTGACCAAGCCCACATTATGGTCCCTATTAAAGATCTCGGATTGGTAAAGATTAAATGTGAATCGATATGATGATGTTGAGATTGAGTGATTCTCATAACATAGCCATTCTAAATGAGAGTGAGTGAAAGTCCTTTCTAGCTTGAAAGTGTCTCATTTAGCATTTTTAAAGAAATCCATGTCATTGTCTTGAACGACAATTTTCTCGTGGAAATTTGGGTGATGCAAATATGGTAAAGTCATTATGCATAAACCTTGATTGAATGGATGGAAGCCCCACTGAACTTTGAAATGTGCATTCTAGAGTAGCTCAGATTGTCTATCTCTTTGATGAATGTATATTAGTTTTTGCTCTAAATCATGTCTGACAGGTAATTCAAGTTCCTTTCGGAATGGAAAAAACCTCCACCATGGTGAAAGACCTCCATGGGATATCTAAATTCCAAAAGACATATCCCCAAGAATCGAGAGATATCCTAAGTATATCTCTACCCATACTCTAAATACTTGTCATTGTCCGGGTATTCTCTCTCGAGTGCATAGACACTTGACTTGTTCAAGCTGTCCGGTTCTGACGACAGCGTGCTTTTTCATAGCCCGGAGTCATTTTCATCGACTCGGCGTGCTTCGTACAGAGTTCTGACTGGCATGCTTTCGTAGTCCCGAGTCATTTTCATTGACTCGGCGTGCTTCCATGTCCGATATCCCTTTATTGACCGGTCCTTACGGCCGGAGTTTTGAAAGCCCGAGTCATTTTCATCGGCTCGGCGTGCTTGGGCCCAGATGTCCCTTTATTGACCCGGCGTGCTTGTAGCCGGAGTTCACGAAGCGTGCTTTCGTAGTCCAAAGTCATTTTCATCGACTCGAAAATGTCTTTATTGAAGTTTGACACAGCGTGCCGAGTCCCTCTTTATCAACCGGCGTAACCCGGTGTCCATTTACATTGAGCGTACTTTTTGGTCCCTTTTCATCGACACTCGTCCCCCAAGGTCGATCGATTAAGGCGACGAAACGGTTCGAGTCTGGTCGGATGATCTATGTTGCGGCGATGGGCGGCAGAAGAATGGTTCGGGTCCTAGCCAAGCAAAATCTCGGCGGCCAGTAGAAGTACGGGTCTAAGCAGCATTTGTGCTCTAACGGGCGGTCCCAGGTAGAATGGTACGGGTCCTAGAAAAGCAATTTCCCCATTCGAGCGGCCCAGGTAGAATGATTAGTCTGAAAAATCAATTTTCCGTCAAGGCGGCTAGTAGAATGGTACGGGTCCTACAACCATTCCTTATTCGGGCGGCCGGTACGGAAAGTGAATCCGTTTGTTTAGGCCTACGACTAGAACACCTATTTCCTCATTCGGGCGATCGTAGAGATGGTACGGGTCTGGAAAATGAATTTTCGTTTAGGCGACCGTAGAATGGTACGGGTCCTAGACACAACCAAGCACTACCATCGGGCGACCGTAGAATGGTACGGGTCTGCGGGAAAAGTCTCTTCATAAAGTCATGTTACTATTCTAGGCGGCCAGGTAGAATGGTACGGGTCTGGACATGTAACACCAACCACCTCAAACTACTCTATCTTCCTTGAAGGTAAGTTATTCTAGGTTGGTTCATTTATCATTTGCATTAGCATTTCCATGCATCATATAAATTGCATTTTAAAATGGAATTCATTTTCCAACAAAAAATTCATTCGGTGCATGCATGGTCAAAATTTAGGTCTCAATTTGTCTTTGAAGGCAACCTCTTTGAGCTCACCTTCAAGAGGCAAATTGTTGACACCTAAATTTTGTGACCCGTTATTTATTTATTGCATAGAAAATTAGGATTTAATTTTATCCCTAAAAAAAAAAATTAATTGCATAGCATATAGATTTAGGTGCATTTATTTTAATTTGCATTTTTTTGTGTTTTATTTATTGGAGGTGGCGGATGGGTTCGAATTAGTGGTTCGAACTTTAGTTTGGCGGGTCAGGACTAAGCCCACAAAGCAACCAAATTGGCCCGACCGTTTTCTTTTTAATGACAAAAATTACCTAAATGGAGATTTGAAATAATATTACGGTGGATTTTGGAATTTAAGAAAATCGGGTTGCAATCTTATCTTTAGGCGATAAAATTAGTGCGGAATATTCAGGAGATGTGGAAAATAAAAAGTAATATTACATGCAGAAAAAGAAATCTTCACGGATATGAATTTGGAAAAAATTTTAGAATTGGTTAGGGTTCCTTAAAAGTTAAAATCCCCAAATCAACAGTTTAGTTCTCCTCTCTCGTTCTCTGCCTCTGCCCCTTCCTTGACGCCGCTCGCCCTCGATGCCGCCGCCGGACGCCGCTCGCCCTCGATGCTGCGTCCGAACGCCGCTTGTCCCGTCACTGGACGCCAGTCACCCCCGCTCGCCCTGCCCTTTCCTTCCTTGACGCCGTCAGCCCCTTCTCGCCCCGCAGCTCAGCCGTTGGACATGGCTCGCCCAGCCACCCCGACGCCTCTTGCCGCTCACCTTTCGTGCCAGTAGTCTCTATCGCCCCCTCTCTCCGTCGTTTTGCGAAGTGTCGCAAAACTGAGCAAAGCCCTATGATGTCCTGCAAATTTTAGTTCTCCTTTAGTGTCGTTCTTTTGTGCGACCTGTGCATTTCATTCGGAAGAGAGGAGTGTGAAGGTGGGTATGTTTAGGGGAGCATTTACGGCATTCAATCAGGTCAAAAAGTTTGGACAACGTAGAAATTGAAAGTGAGTTGAGACAATTCATTTGCTTATTAACAAAGAGTTGGCTTCTGTTGCAGTTCATGATATGTTGGAAAATATCAAAAAGTCATTCTTGGTGATTTCATCTTCAGGATGCATTCCCTGTGTCATACAAATTATGGGTTTGTTCTTTGTTCCAGAGTCTCCTAGATGGCTGGTAAGTTGAGTAGAGGTATAGGCATTAACATTTCAGTGGCAATGCACTTTGACACACAATTGAATTGGTGGAGATTGCCATTCTAAGGATATGCTAGTTGTGTAGAATCATAGAACTCAATGACGAAGCCAAGATTATGAACTTTTCATTGTAAGAATAGCAGAAAGTCATTCGCAGGTAAAAGTCCACCGAGAGAAGGAGTTTGAAGTCACATTGAAGAGGTAAAGTTTAAAGGAAAAAAGGAACACTTTGATCAATTTCGCAAAATTGTAGTCTTTTAGTTGTCTCTTTGAGTTCTTTGATTATGAAATTATTTGAAAATGTTTAGCTTTGTTTCTCTTTCTCGAGTTGATATTTAGTTCCGTTTTTTTGTAGCCATGTGGTTTATTATAATCGCATAAGTACTTTTTTTTTATGTGTTCTCTTATGCAGCCATCTGGTCAAGATCAATGTTATCAAGATTTTTTGGCAGAGCACTTTTTGGTGTTGCTAGAATAAAGTCTTCTGCTGGGACTATTGCTGCTGCTTTTGTAGCTACATCTGGGACAGGACACAACCTTCTCAAGGCATTCTTTCAGGCAGATAGAAACCCAGAGAGTGACACTTTCGAGGTCTATGTGCATTGGTGGTTTTACCTATTCGGGACTTAGCATTGCGGGTTAGAGACCTCTTTTATTTTTGTTGCCATTGCTTCTGTAGAGCTGGATTCTTAGGATATCTACTGTATAGTGTGGATCTGCAATCCAGAAACGTGAATGCCATGTCTATATTTAGTCTCTCCATAGATTGGTGTCTCTTTGTGGAAGTTTTTTAATAAGTTTTGTCACAAATTTCCAAAGTAGGCCGATGATGAGTTGGCTGATTTTAGAGGATGCCTTGATATTATTCCACATAAATGCTCTGAACTTGAGATTAGTGTTTTTGAATGTCAAATTTTTGTTAGTGCTTTTTCTGGACCTTGTTGTTTTGCCATCGCTGTTTTTCCATCGACGATGCTGCTGCTATTCGGACTTCGATGATGAGCAGCCCACGTGTCAACGCGCTGCCATGGAAAATAGTCCCATGTGTTGTTGTTCAGTTTTATTTGTTTTGTATTCTCTCTCATAAATGACGAGCTTGTTTATTATTGTTGCGTTTATTTTCATTTTGTTTAACTAAAAATGAAAAAAAAAAAAAGAACCTATTGGACCCTAGAACCGACCCTGGAACCGGTGACATGGTAGGTTCCATGTTCCAGATTCCGACGGGTAGGTTCCAGGTTCCAGGCGGAACTTGTAAGGAACCCTGGAACCGCTCACCCTTATTTTGTATAGCCCCACCTGGAAGTTCTCTTTGCATGGCGAAGGAACATTCTTGCATGCTTGATGTAAGAGTGTCTCATGTTGACTAGAAGACATATATGTTCGACTCATCTATTTCTTATACCCTCCAGATTTAGACTCGAGTTTTTTTTTTTTTTGGTGACCATGGAACCGCCTCACAGCCGATAGCACTTAGCGTAAACCACGGGGCACTAGTGTGGAGACCCACCTCCCACGGCATCCCACTTAAGTCACGCAACGGAACGAGCTGGGGAATCGAACCCTGCCCATGGGGGATGGGGGGGGGGGGAGGGGGCAACGTACGCCAAGAACCAACTCTCCCACAACAGGGTGGGTCTAGACTCGGTTTTTTGTTCTCTCTTGCGATCCGGAAAATCTTGGCATACTCGGAATCTGGCCAACCATTTAAATCGGGATTTCTACAAGACATCTACAGCATGGAAGAGATCAAACTTGTCCTTATCTGATCACCCTCTTCTTTATTCCCAAAACCCCTCCTTATAAATTTGTCCTCGGTTTTGACCAAAAGTTATGACAGACCTCAGCTTTCAAAAGTCAACAGCATCACATCCAAAGCTTTCTTGTGCTTCACCTTCATCATTCGTGACTACATTATCGACAAAGAATAGATGCTATTTGAACGATAGAAGTCTCGTTCTAGCACTCTATGCAAATGAATGTAAAAACCCAAGACAATCTATAGATGAGAATAGCTTACCTTGCAAGCAGGATAAGACGGCATTAATGTTATAATTATTATAAGATATTCTATTTGTCACCAAAACTTTTAAAATTAAGTATCTTAGCAATAAATTAAGTAACTCTAGCAACGAAAAATTTAATGTGACTTGTCAAATAGTTTTGGCTAGACGCATAAAGTTTTGGCACCGAAATGATCGGTTTTGAAAATTTCACACAAAATATTTGAAAATAGTGTGGTGTGTAATTTATGTACCGTAAAACGTCACGGAATCCATCAATTTTCGACCGGAAAACTTGGATTTAAATTGGTTCCCAAATGTTCCCTTCCATTAATCCTCCCAGTTGATCAAAGAGTAGTCCATTTTGACAAGTCTCCTAGCTCTGATCTTCAATCTCAAAACAGAGCAAGGTCAGAGAAGACACGAATGCAAAGTTACGAGAGGTGAAGAAAGTTTTACTTCCTTTTTTTTTTTTTTAGGAAACCAAATAAATTTTTGTTACTTTAGATGAAATTATTCGGAGAGAATGTTTCATTCACGATTGTGCTTATGAGACCTTTGAAACAAATAAAATTAATGGCATAGTTAGAATATTTGCTATGTGATTTTCGCCTTTTGCTCGCTTTGCCCATTTGTCAATTTCTTATTTTTAAATTCTAGAGCAAAAATTCTATTAGTAATCAATATAGTCCCAGAACTTTACCAACGACCTCTTTAGTACAAAAATATCTTGAAAGCTCCCATTTAAGTGACTCCGGCAAGTCATGTCAAATTTTCTGACAAATTAAAGTTATTGGACTCATTTAAGTGATTGTTTTTCAAAAATCATAGCACATAAATAATTGTTTACAAAGTTTTATCATCAAAATAAGCGTCGCACAATAGTTAGGACATTAATGCCATTTTTTTCCCGCTGCAGTTCGATCGACACATGAATATGTTTCAAGCTTCAGTGATCCCGAATTAGTTATCCAAATGACCTTTCCTTGCGCACAAAGTACTGAATTTTCCAAATTGGATGTCCTGTACCAAAATATGGTCGGAGATCCATCTTGCGCAATTGGTCATGCATGACGTCTCTGCAGAACTCGACAAGTAAGTAGATAACTATATTTTTCATTGATTTGACCTACAACGTGCATGCTTGACGTAAGAGATGACGTACATATTCCACTCATCTTGCTTAATCACTACAAATCTAGATTGAGCCTTCTTGTCCTCATTCGCAATCACAAAGTTCCTGACAAACACGATCAGGAATTTTATTAAACATCTAAAGCATAGAAGAAATCAAACTTCTCTCACCGCCCCCTTTCTTTACTCCCCAAACCCCTCCTTATATTTGTCCTCGGTTTGTAAGTCTAAAAGCAAACCTTAGCTTTCAAAAGTCAACAGCATCGCAACCCGAACCATTCTTGTGCTTCACCACCATAATTCCCGAATACGTTTCTGTAGCAGAAACTCTCCTGAGAGGCCAAATGGGTTGTAAAGGCCATCAGCTTCACATTTTCTTCTTCCCTTTCGTGGCTTCAGGCCACCTGATCCCAATGATCGACATGGCCAAACTATTCGCCATTAGAGGCTGCAAGTCCACTCTTATCGCCACCCCCCATGACGAGCCCACCTTCTTGAAATCCATCGCCAAAGCCAAGGATTCGGGCTTCAACATCGATGTCGTCACAGTGACATTGCCCCTGAAAGAGGTCGGCTTGCCGGAAGACTGTGACAATCTGAACAAGGTCACTACGGGGGAAATACGCAAGCAATTCATGAGAGCTATCATGATGCTGGACCAACAGCTCGAGCTGCTGATAAAAAAACTTGCCCCTGATTGTCTAGTCTCGGACATGTTCCTCCCCTGGACAACCGAGATCGCGGCCAAGTGGGGAATCCCTAGGCTCGTTTTCTACGGGACAAGTGCCTTCTCCAGTGCCGGCACAGGATGTGTGAGGATCTATGAGCCTCACAAGAAGGTGTCGCACGATTCGGAGCCCTTCATCATCCCCAACTTCCCTGGAGAAATCACAATGACCAGGATGCAGTTGCCGGACTTTTACAGGGAAGAGACCGAGTTCACCAAGTTCTTCAACGAGGTAAAGGAATCGGAGAAGAGGAGCTTCGGAGTCGTCATGAACAGCTTCTACGAGCTCGAGCCAGCCTACGCTGACCATTACAGGACATTCCTTGGGATACGATCCTGGTTCGTTGGCCCGCTCTCATTGTGCAATAAGGAGAGCGAGGACAAAGCACACAGGGGCAACCAAGCATCCATCGACCAGCACGAGTGCCTCAAGTGGCTCGACTCAAAGCAACCCAACTCAGTGATATATATTTGCTTCGGAAGCATGGCAAATTTCAATGCTGCTCAGCTCCACGAGATCGCAGTTGGACTAGAAGCATCAGGTCAACAATTCATTTGGGTGGTGAAGAAGGACCCGAATGTGGAAGAAGGCAAAGAAGAGTGGTTGCCTAATGGGTACGAATCAAGAATCCGAAACAAGGGCCTCATCATCAGGGGCTGGGCTCCTCAGGTGCTGATTCTCGATCATGAGGCGATTGGGGGTTTCGTGACACATTGCGGGTGGAACTCCACACTGGAGGCGATCACGGCCGGTGTGCCAATGGTGACTTGGCCGGTAGCGGCAGAGCAATTCTTCAACGAGAAGTTCGTGACCCAGGTGCTCAAGGTCGGGGTCAGCATAGGCGTGAAGCAGTGGGTGAGGTTGTTCGGCGACAGCGTGAAGAGCGAGAGAGTGGAGGATGCAGTGAAGAGAGTCCTGGTGAGTGAGGAAGCAGAGGAAATGAGGAGGAGGGCGAAAGCACTTGCAGAGATGGCAAGAGGGGCTGTAGAAGAACGGGGATCCTCTTGGTCTGATTTGGGAGCTCTGCTTCAAGAGCTGGGACAGCAGAGATTGGCTCACAACAAGATCTGATCATGACTTGAAGCAATCAATCTTGAATTTTTGGTTCTGGAGAATAAAACTGAAGAAATAGAAATCTTCCATTCTCAGATTCTGCTGTGGTTTAGCCGTAGAGAAAAATATTGGAATCGCTGTTTCTTTTCATGAAATTTATTCCAGGAGTTGTGATCATTCCATGTGGAGGATGTGAGTTCATTTCTTTTGAGGTAATAGGAAAAGTATACATGATCTTGAGTTCTTTTGTGCCGAAGAAATTAAAGCTAGTCTAGTAGTTGCAATTGAACAGTAAGATGCCCTGCGTACTTTCGCTTTCCTGAATTTTCTGTCCTCGAGACTCAAAAGGTGGAGAGATCTTTGCAACTTCATATTCCATAGATTGTATTTTCACATTACAGAAAAAATAAATAAAGGAAAGACAAGCAAAAGTGAAAAGACAAGAAGAGGACGACAAACTCGACCTATGTCAGTCGTCCAATGTTAATGACATATTTGGCTGTTGCAACACCGATCTTGTGATATCTATACAACTTGGCAACAATTCTAAAGGAGAAGATAGAGAGGTACCAAGTCTTTTGGTCCTCAAGGTTATTTTCCTTATACATTGTTGGGTTTGAAGGTTTTTAAACCCAAACCAAATCGACAAAATCGATTTGTCATCAGCTAAAGTCAACAATTGTTGACATCAAACTTTGTCATAGTGAGAAGCTTAAGGCATGTTATATTCATAGATTAGGTACCCTCAGTATGTTGGAAAAATTTCTGGTGCTTCCTCGTAGATTTGTACCTGAGGATATGTGATTCCAAAATTTCTTACTGCCCTTTTCGTGATAGAAGTTGGAACGAGTTAGCTTATCCCTTCGAGGACCCGTCTTCTCCTGTATTTTGTGGTGCGTACGTCAATATTTGGTCTTAGACATATTTCCAAATTAGTACGTTAGGTAGCTTCGTAAAACTCTGCATCTGCATAGACGAAGCAAAGCATAGACGTAACCGATTTCACATCATCTTTCTGCAAATAATGGCCCAAGGCCACATGATCCCCATGGTGGACATGGCCAAGACCTTCGTGACTCGAGGCGCAGAAATCACCACCATCACCACCACTGTCTGGGAGACCCTTTTCAATCGGGTTTGGAGTTTGACATCCAACTGAGCTAGGGTTGTCAGAAGTTTTGGACAATACAGATGCAGGCATATCGAGCCAAAATTAGGTGGAATTGGTGGGTAAATTCTGGGAGGACATGTGCTTGCTCCAAGAACGATCTTGCAGGTTGCATATCCTAAAAGAACATGGATCGAATTCTCTAGTAGCAGATGTATTTGTTCGGTGGGCTACCAATGTTGTTGCTCGGTTGACAATTCCCAAGCTAGTCTTTGGAGGGACAAGTTTATTTGCTATGTGCACTGGGGAAGTGATGGCATTATATCAACCACACGAGGGTGTTATCTCACATTCAGAAACCTTCTTTGCACCACTCGGAAAAATTGTCCAAAAAGTCTTAAACCTGTTGCACGTTTGTTAATTCAGTTATAAACCTTTTAATTTTATCAGTTGAGTTTATCCGGTCAATTTTGGCCATAAATCGCTAATGTGGATGCCAGACGTCTTATGTAACACGGTTGGTATTGATATGAACAATTTTTCATTATATTTTAATATTTATCAAATTTTTATATTATTTATTTTTTCCTTTTCCTTTTCTTTTTTTCTTTCCTTCCCTTACTCTTCCTCCTCTAGCCAATTGTCTGGCCTTGTGAGGTTCGAGTCTTGCCTAGTCATGGCAAGGCCTGAATTCACCAAGTGATGGTGGGGTTGGCTTCACTAGCGTTAGGTGAGCCTTGCCAATGGCCTATAGGGGCAAGCTTCACCAAAGGTAGACGACGTCAACCTCGTTGACCCTCACCTCTGCCTAGACGTTGAACATGGTCGAGGCCCAATGACCCGCTAGAGGGAGAAGAAGAAGTGAAAAAAAGAAAGAAAAAGATAATAGATAAATAAATAATTAATTTGTTTTAATTATTAAAAATTATTCATATCAGCATTTGGCCCGTACCTTATTGAATCATCAGCATTCACGTAAGCAAAAAAGAAAAAAAAAATTAGGATTTAATTGGCAAAATTAAAAAGTCTAAAAGTGCAAAATTTTTAAAGATTTTTTGGATAATTTTTTTCGGGCAACACAACCCGCAGCCCGTTAATCCAATTGACGTTAGCTTCATGGGGCTCGACCTATGAATTAATTTGCAGTAGCGCCCATCCAATTTCGAGGAAAGTGGCTACATGGGTCCAAAGGCTTAAACATCAAAGGCCCAACATTGCTAATCGCCATCGTAAGCCGTCTCTCACGGCCGCGCGACAGGTCCTCTGTCCTGCTGGCTTCCGACCCAAAGAGCTCGCAGCGGTTGTTCATGCTTCACCGCTCCATGAAAGCAATTTGCAACAGCCATAAATGGAGTTCGATCGAGCACAGGTTTTATTGCTTCTAGCTCTATATCACTTGACCATGACAACGAGAATGAAAGCTAAGTCTTCTCTCTTCATGTTTGATTTGGCTAGTGGTACTGATTCTCGGTTTTTCCCGAATTTCCAGTGGCTTCTTCATGTCTCCTGATCCCCTTCGTGTTGGATGTATGCCCTAAAGCTACTATGTAATAGTTACATATTAGGGATTTCAGTTGTACTTTCATTATTATTATTTAATTAATGGCAATGACGTATTCATTCATTTGTCCAATTGTTTTATATTTATGAATGATTCCATAAGATCAGTTGCAACTAGACCTATTCTTGAGGCGTCAAGAATATATGTGACGGGTTCATAGTTAGACTGAATCTTTAAATCGTTCCCGGTCGATGGATTATTGAGTGGATATTGATAATCCTGTTGAGACCGGTGTGTTCTTAACTTCACCATTAAGTATTGGATACTTAAGGGAATGATGAGTCACAAGTCATTGGGTATTGTGATGCCTGAGTTAAGAACACGAGTGTTTGTATTAGACAATATCACTGAACGTGACGATATGGAACAATTAGCAACATGGAAGCTTTTTGCGTGGTCAATGTCTAATTGTTCATGCTTTGGTCTTGTGTAAATAATCCTTAGACCCGAGGCACAATGTTAACTTGTGTGTCGAACAACTATGGTTCACGAGTACACATAATGCCGGGTCGTTGATCCGTCTTTATACTTGATGGTCATAGTTCGTTCATATATGAAGTTACACGTGTGCGCAATATGGAATCTGTCTCCTTGTTATATGCAATGTATGATAATGATGTCCTATGCGATCTAATTGTGACACTGCATTGAAATCCTCGGCCGGGGTTGTAACCGAGAATAAATTGTTTATGTCTCGAATAAAATGCATGTCAATTAGATTTGTGCATATGATCGAATTAATGACTTGACAAATATTCCATGGTCTTTGTTTGATCGGGACATAGTAAGACAGAGGGATTGAATTACACCGTAGCCAAAGCGACGGGTTCATTATGTTCTTAAAGCATTCACACTATCCGGGTAGCCATGACATATTGCTAGATGTCAATCATGGCTTGTAGGACCCAAAGATTAATCGGGACAATTAATTCTTTTGGAAGTACTAATGTGTTAGTACGAGTCTTACTACCAGCTTAGTGATGAACCTAGGGATGTCACACACCATAAACAATTAGGATAACGTGGAACAAGAGAGAAATGATGTTGCAAATTTGTTTGCAATTATTGAAATCGAATTGAGTCGATTTGAAATTAAATTAAATGAGATTTAATTTAATTTGTATTATAGTCACGAGCCTACGTGCATGTGATGCACACGCATGCCCAAAGTGAATACATATTAATGTATTCCAAATGCACATATAAAGATCATGTTCTTTTTATTTTTAAGGGAATTGATTAATTATTAATTAATTAATTGATTGATTAATTAAAGTGGAAATGGTCAGCAATTTTTGCTGACCATTTCACACGAATACGTGCACATGCACGCACGAATTCGTGCATGATGGTCAGCAACCGCTGACCATCATGCACGCATTTTGTTCGTGCATGGATGGTCAGCAACCGCTGACCATCATGCACGAAATCGTGCATAAACGGTCAGCGGTTGCTGACCGTTCCGTTCATGCACGATCGTGCTCGATCGTGCATAAGAATGAGGATCAGCAACGGTTGCTGATCCCACGATCGGCAACCGTTGCTGATTCGTGTATAAATTTTAAAAGGAAAGGCTGCAAAAAGGTTGCAACGTAGAGAGAGTTTCTGTGGGCGTGCGTTTTGTGTTTTTAGAGACATACGAGGGGTTGCTGCAAATAGAGAGAAAAACAGTGTGCGTGTTCGTGTGTGTTCTTGTGTTGTCTTCGAGACGCAAGAAAGAAGAGGTTTCTCTCATTCGGGCCGTGACTATTATACATCAAGAATTCGACGGATTGTTTCCACGTGATTGCTAGCACGATCGAAGTGGTGAATATCCGAAAGTTCTCTCTTCCGTTCGTTGTTCGTTGTTGGTGTGTCGAACTAGAGGTCCGACATTTGTGGGGCTCGAACTGGAGGACATCCGAACCAATTCGTGTAAAGCGCGCTTCGAGAGGTAATTCATGTAACTCTATTTTACATTCAGATTTTTGATTAAAACGCACGAACAACGCCTTCGGAGAATCATGTAAAATATATCTTCTTGTTTCCGCTGCGTTCTTTTTTGTTAATTTTAACTATACATGATTCATGAAACCCCCAACAGTGGTATCGTAGCGAACCTTAGGCGTTTTCGTGCGTTTAATTGATTTGTAGTTCAAATATATTTTTGCGTTCTAATGGCCAATTTATTTTTGTTGAGAGAATTGGTTCTCTTGCTCTTATGTGGCCTATAGAAGTTGATTAATTTATGTGATAAATTTAATCAACCAAGCAAAAATTAGAACTAAATCAATTTTGAATCAAAAATCCGTAACTTGTTATACTTTGTGTTTATATTCTGCAAATGATATGCAGAATTTTATGCATGCCTTCCAGAGCTTTAGATTTTGAATTTATGGCTCGTAAGGAAGGGTGGTGATCATGGAAAAATCCCTAATTGTTGTGATTGTTGTATGGATGAATGTATGATGATTACAGGTTTTCTTTTTGGGGATGTAATTATTAAATGGAGGCTGCGTCCTTCCTTTTATATTTATTTTTATGGAATGTAATTTTAGTATAGTTTAGTATTTCAATTATTAATGTAAATACTACAAGAGAGGAGGAGCCATTGGAGGAGCCATTAAACCGGTGAGCTCTTGGGCCCGGTCTTTGAAGAGTTCAAAGATTGAAGAAAAAGTGAAGAGCAGGTCCATATTATTAAAATATTAAAATGGCTAAATGGGTCTCTTTGGCTCGAGACCCATTGAACCATAATTCCATGATCACCACATAGGATAGATGTTATGTGATATCTATTTATTTATTGTGTTTATGTTATCGTGCATGTTAAACCGGTTAATGTGCAAAGTGAGACCATTAATAACGACCCAAATCTCCTTACAAAGAATATTAAGTCGAAACGGGTTTCGGACTCGTGGCCTTCCATCGTCGTGGTTTGATTCAATATTATTGTGGTTAATTGACCGGCTATGGATACATAGGGGTTAATTACCATTTATAATATTGGACCACTCCATTATGCATATGATGCTGTGGGGTTGGATCCAAATGATTTCTAATAAGCGTCGGTGAGGGAATCATTTGTGTTTTCAATACTTACATGAGACGATGGGCTAGACTTAACTATGATCATGATGCCAATAACTGTTAGGTGAGGCTTTCATGGTCTAGAGGCCGAAGTTATGATTGGGACTCGCATATGATGCGTTGAACTAGTTGGTTCACTCACTAAGTTCATAGAACACCAATAACTGCTAGGTGAGGTGGACTTTGGACTAGTGGGACTCCAATCCCCACTAGTAATCTTTACCCAACAAAGATTACCGCTTCCCATCTTAAGGAGTATGGGATTCGAATATAAATTTAGTGGGAGGATCTATTTCATTTAAAGGCCAAGATGAAATAGTTATTTTGAAAGATACAACGGCTAACAATTTATTTTCTGCAACAGATATATTATTACTCTGAAAATGGTGACCACAAACCCACTCGCTTCTATACTTGACAAGAATTGTTTGACTCGGACCCAATTTCACTGACCGGGGTGAGGAATTTGAGAATTGTTCTCAATTCAGAAAAATTGGGTATGTGCTTGATGAAAAGATGCCAGCCTCCTTTCCTGAGGGTGGGACCCAAGAGGAACGTGTCACTTATGATAAGTGGCATGACGATGACTTAAAAGTTAGGTCATATATGCTTGCTTCGATGAATAATGAATTACAAAAGAAGTATGAATCTATGGAAGATGCAAGGTCGATCATTTTGCACTTAAAAGAATACTTTGATGAGAATGGTCGAACCTCTAGATATGAGATATCTAAGGCATTGTACCGTATGAGGATGGCTGAAGGATCATCAGTTAATGATCATGCTTTGAAAATGATCGGCACATTGAAGAATTGGCTAGGCTGAATCTCATTATGGACAATGAGTTAGCTGCGGATTTGATCCTCCAATCTTTACCCGATTCCTTCTCTCGGGTTTTGTCCAAAACTTCCACATGCATAAGATGGAGAAAACTCTCGCCGAGTTACATAGTATGCTGGTAGTTTATGAGAAGGAAATGCACAACACGAGACCAAATGTAGTGGCTATGGCTAAGGCTTCTTCTTCAAAGGGTAAGACCGTTTTAAAGAAGAATAAATGGAAGAGGCCTGCTGTCACGCCCCGACCCTCGGTCTCGTGACCATCCTTCAACTTTGGTCGATTTTAAAATGCGATATCCCAGGACTACATATCGCCGACCCTTTCATTTTTTTATAGCACATGCGGAAGCAGTTATAAAAATCCCCAGACAATAAAGCAATGGGATATACAAGTAGGACTAGAAAATTTAACCTTAAAACCAACACCTTTATTTACAAATACAAGTCATGCTAAAAGGTTGGTTTCTACTCAAATAGATTCTACAGCCAAAATCATCAGATAGGATTGACGACTCAATTCTCATCAGGGTCCTACTGGATCATTCTCGTAGTTCTCCTCCAAATACTCCTCTTCGAGTTCTTTCTCCTCGGGTTCTTCATCATGGTCCCGAAATGTTGTCCCCAAACCGGGATGAGACTATGTCTCGGCAAGTTCTACCCCCTAAGACCCGATTAGTAAACTAATACACCTTAGGGTTGCCTATGCACAACATGAGTCGAGGACTTACCTTGGCCTCGATTCCACCCGCATATTAGCACATATCAAATAGGGATCCAAGCAATCACATCACCGATCGAAGCATCGATCAAATCGACCTAGTCGATTACACACCAACAAGACCACTCACGGTCATTTCAATTCAATCAATCAATTCACAACATCGATCAAGGTAATGATCAATCGACCTATTTGATTACATATCAACAAGACCATTTCCGGTCGTTTCAACTATTCCAACTCAATTCCCAATTATGAATCACGGTCCTTAGGACACAACTTATCTATAGGTGGTAATCACGGCCCCACCAAGCAGCTTTCTTAGATTTAGTGGCTTTACGGTCCCACCCGACCCTTCCAAGAATCAATGGCTTTATGGTCCCACCCGACCCTTTCAAGATCTAGTGGCTTTACGGTCCCACCCGACCCTTTCAAGATCTAGTGGCTTTACGGTCCCACCCGACCCTTTCATGATCTAGTGGCTTTACGGTCCCACCCGACCCTTTCAAGATCTAGTGGCTTTACGGTCCCACCCGACCCTTTCAAGATCTAGTGGCTTTACGGTCCCACCCGACCCTTTCAAGATCTAGTGGCTTTAGGGTCCCACCCGACCCTTTCAAGATCTAGTGGCTTTACGGTCCCACCCGACCCTTTCAAGATCTAGTGGCTTTATGGTCCCACCCGACCATTTTCTGTAGTCTACCAAAACATTTTTGGCACTGTCAACCGATGCCCGGTTATTTTTCAATTAATAACCACAGATTATTCAATTTAGGAATAAATCCTAAAATCACCAATAAATCAATTTCTCACAAATTAAGGCTCGAATAAATAAACGGATTGCACCACGACAATCAGCACGAAATTCCGGTCACCGGCCATCCCGGTTGAATTTCCGGAAAAATACATAATTAAATAATTAATTTCGAAAATTAAATAAATAAACACAATAATTCCAATTTAGCATAATATAAAACTCAATTAAATAAACGGACTGCACCACGATCATCAGCATAAAATCCCGGTCCTTTGGCCATCCCAGGTTGAATTTCCGGAAAAATAAATAATTAAATAATTAATTTCGAAAATTAATATTTAATTCCTAAAAATTCCACTTAGGCCCGAATTGCTTAATTAACACCCGATAAGGGTCGGGAAAAATCCCAAGAAGCATCCAATAAATACTACGGGCCGTTCTCTATCTAAGTACACTAACCATTTCACCAATACGCAATGCAATTAACTAAAAATCCCTAATCCATTCTAATCTAACCACCTAATTGCACTTAACTAACACTAACCAACCTTTAAGTGTAATTAGCAAACTAAGAAGGCATTAGTGAGCAAAACTCACTCAAAACGACGGGCTCGACGCGAGGATCGACTTTCCTCAAAGCGGGCCGAGCATCCGGCTCGGGAAGGCGGCTAAAACGGGCCAAAACCCCACTTTGTCATACCCATTTCTGCAACCTTCTGTTCGCTGCTGGTTGGGGTGGATCCGGGGCTGATTCGAGCTGGACAAGGCCGGCGGAGGGCGAGGGGACTCAAGGAGGCCGCGCGGTGGCCAAACGGAGCGGGCGGCGGCGGAGGTGGCGAACGTGGCCGGACAGAGGCGGAATAGGGGCGGGCGAGGCGGCAGAGGGCTGTGTCGCACGGCAGGACGGTAGGCGCGGACGAGGTGGACGGCGACGGCGGCGGCGGACGCGCGGGCGTCGACGGCGGCTGCTCCGATCTTCAAACGACAATCGCCGCCGCTTCTGTTTTTCTGTCTTCGCTTCGGCTTCGCTTCGCACGAACAAGAGAGGAAAGAGGAGAGAGTGTCGAGAGAGAGAGGGTGAGGAAGAAGAGAGAGAAGAGAGAGGTTTGAAAAGTCAAAGAAGAAAAAGCAAAGTGGAAGCCAGCAAGCATTTCGGTGGAGGGGGGGGCTACGCACGAGGGGAAAAGGAAAAGGAGAGAGAGAGAGAAAAAGAAAAAGGAAAAAGAAAGAAAGAGAGAGGGAAAGGAGGAAAGGTGTTTGGCCAAATAGGGAAAGGGGAAATGAGAATAAATTCAAAAGAAAAGAATTTCCTCAAATAGAAAATTCTTATTTCAATTTCTTTTGAATAAGCTCACAAATTCCTAGAATTTCATATTAGAGTTCTTGATTCCCCTCTTGCATTTTTGCATCCAATATCCCTCTTGAATTTCTCTCAAATGACTCTCATAAAATCAATTGATGTCTCACAATTCAAATTGATTATTTTCTTTATCCAAGAATCCCTCATACTCCTCAATTTCACAATCCCCGGCTTTAACTGAACGAAAACGGCCCCATTTATCCAGTCGAAATTAGAACCCGAAAATCTGGATGTCACAACTCTTCCCCTCTTATAAAAATTTCGTCCTCGAAATTTAAACTTTTACCAATCCTTATACAAAAGGTGGGGGTATTGTCGTTTCATTGAGTCTCACTATTCCATGCTAATCCTTCGGTCTCGTGGTGTTGTCCAACCACTTTGACCAAGGAGACCATCTTGGTACCCAACATCCGCTCTTTTCGAACCAACAACCGAACCGGACTTCTCATGCATGACACTCTATCGTTCACATTTAATCTCTTTTTCTCGACTCTCTAATGAACGTTCGAAGCTCAACGACTGAAAATTTCGACGTTACGTGCGTCTTTACTCTGACACTGATTTGACAATTGCAATCACTAATTACTGAGCTGACTCTGTCCTGTAATCTTTCTTCACTTTCTTTTCACCACTGAAATTATGTACCCTCTACTATGCACTACTTAAGAAAGAACCCTTTGAAAACTCTGTCAAATTTGTAACCTCTGATTTAGATTCGAAATATAATTCATCCCCGGCACTCCATGCCGGTGAATTATCTGATGCACACACACTTCGGTATACCCACTCTGTGACAAGACAGAATCTTCAATTTCTGAAATCGAACTTAGGTTGGCGGTTAATTTCACTCCGACACGCTTTTAGTGTGACCTAGGCTACTAGGTAGTTTTCAGAGCTTTCTAGGACAAATGACCCGTGGTCGATTTTCTTCGAGCCACAATGAACCCACTCGACACTTTGTCGATTCTCGATTGTCGTGAAAATCTCGAGGATTCAAATACGGACACAGGGTACCAAAACGACAGTAAAGTCAAATTAGCGCCAATCGACGAGAGTTTTCCAATTTAGTGGTGTCACCCACGATTGGTCATTCATCTCGTCGAACCGACCTATCTCTCGATCTTAATTCGATTTTTTTAACTGTGCCGTAATGATCCCTAAGGATGAACACGGTCGAGAAATCGATTTATGATCGAATTCCCAAGTCTATTTGTCTTAAAGTCCTTAATAACTCACCCAGCTAGTCTAGTTATCTCGTGAGTGGCCAACTCGTAGAAAAGCACCGTAGTCGCGCCGATGAAATGCCCAATTATCCAATCGAAGTCGAATCCAAAAATCTGGATGTCACACACTCAAAACAAGATCTATTCGTACTTGTACCAAAGTGGACCAACTCCATCTATCGATCGACTACTATCCTCGATGGTATCGGTAATCCCCTGAATCCTTAGTAAGCTCGTCACAATGTTCCATTGTGATATATTTTCATTCCCACTGGGGACTCTTAAGTGATGATAAAAGTCCTGGTTTGCATTATTGAACTTCCCCTTACTGACAACTCTGGCACTCACAAACTGCCCGGCGGTATCTATCTTCATATCAACCTACCAATCTAGTTGATGCCGGTTCTGACTTACTTACACCATCTGGTCAAAACTGTAATACTCTAGTGAACTTCTGACAAAATCTTTTCTCTGAGTGCTACACTATCAAGTGTATTCAATCACTCATGGAACCCGAACGTTCCATCCTCATAAGTCTTAAAGTCGATTCTTTCTTACCAATATCCTCTTATAAGATCTTCGAACATCTCGTCGTCAATTTAGCGCCGATTCTAACTTGAATATATGGTTCAATTTTGAGGGTGGCTATAAAATTCAAAAGGTAGTCCACCTCAAATTTGAAAACCAAATTTCGAACCATTTTCAAGTAAAGTCTATACTTTAGGCAGTCTATGCACAATTGAAGACTCTCGGCTCAACACATTAATGACTCATTTCGTTCCTCCAAGGTGATAATCGATATCACTATTATAGTCCTGCCAAAATTCTGATTCACGACACCATTTCATATTCCACTTATTGGGTCTCAACTGATGGGACGATTATGCAACAATCTTCTCATGTTGTATCAATACGTACTCAGTCCTTTGCAAGACACATCACTAAAGATTCCGTGCTTTCCAGAACCAAATGAAAAGTTTAGAATAAGTGCGGTAGTCAGTTCTTACTTAAGCTCTGGAAACTATCCTCGTACTTGTTTATGCCAATGAATTTCTCTTCTTTCTTAAGAGGTCAAGCCCGCGATGATATTGATGCTGAAAATTCTCTTACAAACATTCTCGTAGTAATCTGTCCAATCCCCATGGCTTCGATCTCGACATTGTTGTTGGTTTCGGTCCATTAACAACTGATTCGATCTTGGCTGGGTCCATGAAGACTCCTTTACCTGTAATTACATGACCATTTTTAGGGGCTCTCGTGATCCTCAGCACTTAATGAATACCCTAGAATGTCGCTACACCACACGATCACCATTGATCTAGATATTCTTTGAACACTTAGTTTGTCAAATCTATGACAGCGGCGGAAGCATTCATCAAATCAAATGGCTTTACATTATTCTCGTAAGGGCTAAATCAAGTGCAAAATGTTGTCTTCAGTATAACCTCCTTCCTGGTTCTCAACTGACAATAACCGGTCCTCAAATCGATCCTTGAAGACATCAACACTCTTTATAACAAATCACCCAATTCGTCGATCTTTGACAATGAATACTGATCCTTGATTGTCACTTGATTGAGTCGACTATAGTTGATGCATAATTGCAACAAACCATCTTTCTTTCTTTCTCACTATGAGGCCGATGTTTCTCCTAGGTAATGTACCGATATGCATAAATTCCTCATTCATCAATACTCACATCTGCACCATTGGTTCTATTAAATCACACAACAACAACCGGTAAGAAAGTTTAAAGAATGGTTCTGTTCCGGATGTTAGCTCGATCGTAATTCTTTCCCTTTCTCTGGCGATGGTTTGACAATCCCTCTGGCAACACTTCCAGGAATTCTTGGACTACCAAGGAGTTCTAAATTTTCAATTCTTCAATTTGTCTTATTTTTGACAATCGTCAAGTAACCTGGGCAACATCCGTCTAACAAATGGATTGCCTCAAGTGACAAGATTAAAGAAGTCGAGGACCCTTCTCGACTTTTAATAAAACTTGGCACTTCTACCCGCTCTTGGAATAAACCGGGTTACTCCACTATAACAATTCATCCCCACAAAATGTTCTAGAACCAATTCTTTCCACACTTGACGAATAAGTTGTCACCAACAACCAATCAAGTACAACTCTAGTCAAGTGGTCCTTTTCTTACAACTTTAACATTAAACTGAAATTCCACAATTGCATTCCCGATACTCTCGGCACCATTCGATGAAATCACCTCAAAACATTCTTCCATTGAATAAAGCATAGTCAATTCCATTCTGTTTCCTTCTTTTTTTTTTTTTTTTTCCATTCTAATGGCGTCTTATCTGCAGTATCGGTATCAATGCTCCCTAGGATTCATACTGATAGTTTTTCACCTGACAGCCGTGCTGACTACCATCATAGCACGTTTTAGCCATTCTCAGACACATAATTAATCCATGCATTCCTTCCATACTTTAGACACCTATCTAGTGAGCCTTCTACCTCCTGACAAGTGCTAGCATGCACTATTTCTTGTACCGGAGACCTATCCCAAAATTCCACAAAGGCGTTCTATGGCGCACTTCTTCTGACCTGTCCTATCGATGATGACAAAGTAGTAACCATTGTCGAGATTCCATCTACTTATGCAGATACTCCATAAATCACTATCCGTACTAGCGACACTTACCACAAATTCCTATCCTCAAAATACACGAGACTGGTCCATACCGTCTTCCATGGAACCACATGTTCCATTTGTCTAAATGCTGACCTGACTATTCCACCCTTCCCATTAGGGGATATAAAATTACGGTTCCCTCAACATCAGTCTTTACCCTGACCGAATTCCAAGTTTGCTTGCGCTGAATCCTCACTCAGATATCAAAATCTATTCTCTGATTATCCTTCCAGGTTGGACCTCAGCAAAGGTAGCAACAACAACAACAACTTGGTCCTGATTTTACTGGCTCATCCAAATCCCAAGGTACACTTGCAACAGAAAGATCTTAACGAACTTTGGATCAACCAACGCTGCTACACTAATACCAACCTACGGTGGCACTCTTACGCTCGAGCTGGCCAGAGTCAACACTCTGCCTTTCGAATCCATAATAATTAAAAGCAAGCAATTCACACCCGACAAACAATTCTACCAATCAGCTATCAAGGACATGCACCAGTCATGAATTTAAAGGCCTTTCCTACTACTATCCCATAAGTCATCGCACCTTATCACTCCGATACCTAACCATTGCTCTGATACCACAAAAAGGGGATGTCACGCCCCGACCCTCGGTCTCGTGACCATCCTTCAACTTTGGTCGATTTTAAAATGCGATATCCCAGGACTACATATCGCCGACCCTTTCATTTTTTATAGCACATGCGGAAGCGATTATAAAAATCCCAGACAATAAAGCAATGGGATATACAAGTAGGACTAGAAAATTTAACCTTAAAACCAACACCTTTATTTACAAATACAAGTCATGCTAAAAGGTTGGTTTCTACTCAAATAGATTCTACACCAAAATCATCGATAGGATTGACGACTCAATTCTCATCGGGTCCTACTGGATCATCCTCGTAGTTCTCCTCCAAATACTCCTCTTCGAGTTCTTTCTCCTCGGGTTCTTCATCATGGTCCTGAAATGTTGTCCCCAAACCGGGATGAGACTATGTCTCAGCAAGTTCTACCCCCTAAGACCCGATTAGTAAACTAATACACCTTAGGGTTGCCTATGCACAACATGAGTCGAGGACTTACCTTGGCCTCGCATTCCACCCGCATATTAGCACATATCAAATAGGGATCCAAGCAATCACATCACCGATCGAAGCATCGATCAAATCGACCTAGTCGATTACACACCAACAAGACCACTCACGGTCATTTCAATTCAATCAATCAATTCACAACATCAGATCAAGGTAATGATCAATCGACCTATTTGATTACATATCAACAAGACCATTTTCGGTCGTTTCAACTATTCCAACTCAATTCCCAATTATGAATCACGGTCCTTAGGACACAACTTATCTATAGGTGGTAATCACGGCCCCACCAAGCAGCTTTCTTAGATTTAGTGGCTTTACGGTCCCACCCGACCCTTCCAAGATTCAATGGCTTTATGGTCCCACCCGACCCTTTCAAGATCTAGTGGCTTTATGGTCCCACCCGACCCTTTCAAGATCTAGTGGCTTTACGGTCCCACCCGACCCTTTCAAGATCTAGTGGCTTTACGGTCCCACCCGACCCTTTCATGATCTAGTGGCTTTATGGTCCCACCCGACCCTTTCAAGATCTAGTGGCTTTACGGTCCCACCCGACCCTTTTAAGATCTAGTGGCTTTACGGTCCCACCCGACCCTTTCAAGATCTAGTGGCTTTACGGTCCCACCCGACCCTTTCAAGATCTAGTGGCTTTAGGGTCCCACCCGACCCTTTCAAGATCTAGTGGCTTTACGGTCCCACCCGACCCTTTCAAGATCTAGTGGCTTTATGGTCCCACCCGACCATTTTCTCGTAGTCTACCAAAACATTTTTGGCACTTTGTCAACCGATGCCCGGTTATTTTTCAATTAATAACCACAGATTATTCAATTTAGGAATAAATCCTAAAATCACCAATAAATCAATTTCTCACAAATTAAGGCTCGAATAAATAAACGGATTGCACCACGACAATCAGCACGAAATTCCGGTCACCGGCCATCCCGGTTGAATTTCCGGAAAAATACATAATTAAATAATTAATTTCGAAAATTAAATAAATAAACACAATAATTCCAATTTAGCATAATATAAAACTCAATTAAATAAACGGACTGCACCACGATCATCAGCATAAAATCCCGGTCACTGGCCATCCCAGTTGAATTTCCGGAAAAATAAATAATTAAATAATTAATTTCGAAAATTAATATTTAATTCCTAAAAATTCCACTTAGGCCCGAATTGCTTAATTAACACCCGATAAGGGTCGGGAAAAATCCCAAGAAGCATCCAATAAATACTACGGGCCGTTCTCTATCTAAGTACACTAACCATTTCACCAATACGCAATGCAATTAACTAAAAATCCCTAATCCATTCTAATCTAACCACCTAATTGCACTTAACTAACACTAACCAACCTTTAAGTGTAATTAGCAAACTAAGAAGGCATTAGTGAGCAAAACTCACTCAAAACGACGGGCTCGACGCGAGGATCGACTTTCCTCAAAGCGGGCCGAGCATCCGGGCTCGGGAAGGCGGCTAAAACGGGCCAAAACCCCACTGTCATACCCATTTCTGCAACCTTCTGTTCGCTGCTGGTTGGGGTGGATCCGGGGCTGATTCGAGCTGGACAAGGCCGGCGGAGGGCGAGGGGACTCCAAGGAGGCCGCGCGGTGGCCAAACGGAGCTGGGCGGCGGCCGGAGGTGGCTGAACGTGGCTGGACAGAGGCGGAATAGGGGCTGGGCAGAGGCGGCGGGGAGGCCGTGTCGCACGGCAGGGGACGGTAGGCGCGGACGAGGTGGACGGCAGCGGCGGCGGACGCGCGGGCGTCGACGGCGGCTGCTCCGTCTTCAAACGACAATCTCGCCGCTTCTGTTTTTCTTTGTCTCGCGCTTCAGCTTCGCCGCACGAACAAGAGAGGAAAGAGGAGAGAGTGTCGAGAGAGAGAGGGTGAGGGAAGAAGAGAGAGAAGAGAGAGGTTTGAAAAGTCAAAGAAGAAAAAGCAAAGTGGAAGCCAGCAAGCATTTCGGTGGAGGGGGGCTACGCACGAGGGGAAAAGGAAAAGGAGAGAGAGAGAGAAAAAGAAAAAGGAAAAAGAAAGAAAGAGAGAGGGAAAGGAGGAAAGGTGTTTGGCCAAATAGGGAAAGGGGAAATGAGAATAAATTCAAAAGAAAAGAATTTCCTCAAATAGAAAATTCTTATTTCAATTTCTTTTGAATAAGCTCACAAATTCCTAGAATTTCATATTAGAGTTCTTGATTCCCCTCTTGCATTTTTGCATCCAATATCCCTCTTGAATTTCTCTCAAATGACTCTCATAAAATCAATTGATGTCTCACAATTCAAATTGATTATTTTCTTTATCCAAGAATCCCTCATACTCCTCAATTTCACAATCCCCGGCTTTAACTGAACGAAAATGGCCCCATTTATCCAGTCGAAATTAGAACCCGAAAATCTGGATGTCACACCTGCCAAACCTGTTGTGCAACCAAAACCCAAGATTGATAAAGGGAAATGTCATTACTGTGGTGTCAAAGGGCACTTTGGAGGAGGAACCGTAGGAGGTACCTCGCAAGCTTGAAGGTCAAGCCCAAGAACCAACCTTATGAAGGTATGGTGTCTATGCTTATTGAAACTAATCTTATGGTTAGTGCTGAATCCAGCTCATGGGTTCTAGATTCTGCTGCAACTTCACATATTTGTATGTCTTTGCAGAATCTGGAAATAAGCAGATCTTGGGGCGAAATGAGATTGTCCTGACATTTGCCAATGGAGCAAGAGTTGCTGCATTAGCTATAGGGACTTTTCGTTTATGTTTGCCTTTTGGACATGTATTGGTTTTAAAGAACTGTTTGCATTATAAGAATGCTGTTAGGAACATCATCTCTATACCTCGTTTGGGTAAAGAGAATTATGAATTTTCTTTTGCTGATGATGTATGTTCTATTTATCATAATAGAAGATGTGTTGGTTCTAGCTTATTAACCAACAATCTTTATACCATTACAATGTCCGGTAATGCGATTACCAATGTCAATAAGCAAAATAGAATTGATATAAATGCCATAACTAATAAACGCCCTAGAGACGGTCCAAATAAAAAGTATGTTTGGCATCTCCGATTAGGTCATATTGGAGAAGACAGAATTAACAAGTTGAGTAATGATGGATACATTGATCCTTCAAATTTTGAGTCATACTCGACTTGTGAGGCATGTCTTCTAGGAAAAATGACCAAAGCGCCTTTGTAGGACAAAGTGCGCGAGCCGCCGACATATTAGAATTAATACATACAGATGTATGTGGACCAATTAATGAAACTGCTAGAGGTGGTTATAATTACTTCATTACCTTCACCGATGATCGATCACGGTATGGTTATTTATACCTCATGAAGTATAAATTTGAATCCTTTGAAAAGTTCAAGGAATTCAAGGCTGAAGTTGAGAAACAAACAGAAAATGCATTAAGGCTCTTCGATCGGATCGAGGAGGTGAATACCTTAGTACTGAATTCTGGACTATCTTAAAGAGAATGGCATTTTATCACAATGGACACCTCCCGGAACTCCGAACATAATGGTGTATCGAACGTAGAAATCGTACTTTATTGGATACGGTGCGATCTATGATGAGTTACACCGATTTGCCAATATCCCTTTGGGGATATGCCCTTGAGACAGCTGTATATATACTGAATAGAGTGCCGTCCAAATCTGTTCCAACTACGCCCTATGAGATATGGCATAGTAGGAAACCCAGTCTTAATCATATTAAGATTTGGGGTTGTCCACTTTCGTGAAAAAGCTGAAAATGGATAAATTGGAGGCAAGATCTGAACAAGGTCGCTTCATTGGATATCCAAAGGAAACTCTTGGATATTATTTCTATTTTCATTCAGACCAAAGAATTTTGGTGAGCAAGCACGCTTCTTTTCTGGAGAATCAGTTCGTCCAAGAAGGTGGTGTGGGCGGAAAATAGTCTTACAAGAAGAAAATAATGAAGTACCAAACAACCGAGTTCGGACACCAATCTCGATTCGGTGGGAGCTTCGATACACAACCTCTTAGGAGAAGTGCGAGAACGTCTCGCCCACCCGCCGTTATAGACACTCGGTTGATCACATTGAACCATTATTCATTGTGAATGATAGTGATCAACCTGGTGATCCTAAAACCTATGAGGAGGCGATGTCGGACATCGATTCGGTAAATGGCTAGAAGCCATGAAATCCGAAATGGATTCAATGTATTCCAATGAAGTTTGGAACTTAACTGACCTGCCTGATGGTATTATACCAATTGGCTGTAAATGGATCTTCAAGAGGAAGATGAATGCTGAAGGTCAAATTGGAACTTACAAAGCACGGCTGGTGGCGAAAGGATATCGTCAAAAAGAAGGAATTGATTATGACGAAACTTTCTCACCTGTGGCCATGCTAAAATCCATTCGGATTATGTTGGCTATAGCTGCACACCTTGATTATGAGATATTCCAGATGGATGTCAAAACGGCTTTTCTAAATGGTTTTCTCGATGAGGACATCTATATGGAACAGCCACGGGTTTTGAATCCAATAGTGAAAAACAGAAGGTGTGTAAGCTTAAGAGATCCATTTATGGACTCAAACAAGCCTCCGTAGAAGTTGGAACATCCGTTTTGATGAGGTAGTCAAATCGTTTGGCTTCATAAAAATCCGGATGAACCTTGTGTATATAAGAAGATCAGTGGGAGTGCAATTGCATTTCTGGTTTTGATGTCGATGATATACTTTTGATTGGAAATGATGTACCAATGATATCATCGATAAAACTATTCTTGTCACAGAAATTCTCCATGAAAGATTTAGGAGAGGCAACCTATATTTTAGGTATCAAGATCTATAGAGATAGATCAAGACGATTGATTGGCCTCTCACAGTCTACGTACATAGATAAAGTGTTAACACGGTTTAACATGCAATGTTCCAAGAGAGGATTATTGCCTTTTAGGCAAGGGATCCGTCTTTCTAAGGAGATGTGTCCCAACACTCCTGAGGAAAGAGAGCGGATGGCAAAGATACCATATGCATCCGCTATTGGAAGCATAATGTATGCTATGCTATGTACTAGACCTGATATTGCGCATGCTGTAAGTATTACTAGCAGATATCGCTCCGATCCAGAGAAGAGCACTTGGATAGAGTCAAGAATATTCTTAAGTACTTACGAAGGACTAAAGATTTATTCTTGATATATGGAGAAGGAGAATTTAAAGTTATAGCTTATACCGATTCCGATTTTCAATCGGATCCTAATGATTATAAGTCTACGTCCGGGTTTGTCTTTACATTCAATGGTGGTGCGCTTAGTTGGAAAAGTTCCAAACAAAGCATAACCGCCGATTCCACCACCGAGGCAGAGTATGTAGCTGCTTTCGGGCGGCAAAGGAAGCCGCTTGGATGAAGAAGTTTATTTCTGAACTTGGAGTCGTTCCTTCAATTGAGCAACCGATTACATTGTTTTGTGACAACAATGGGGCGATAGCTCAAGCTAAGGAACCAAGGTCTCACCAAAAGTCCAAGCATATTGAGAGACGCTTCCATCTCATCGAGAAATTGTTGGGAGAGGTGATATCGCCTTGCAGAAAATTGCCTCAGAGAAAACGTGGCGCATCCCTTCACTAAGGCCTTACCTCAGTCTTCTTTTGAAAGACATATTGATAAAATGGGTTTGAGGTACCAAACAAGTTGGCTTTAGTGCAAGTGGGAGATTGTTGGATGTATGCCCTAAAGCTACTATGTAATAGTTACATATTAGGGATTTCAGTTGTACTTTCATTATTATTATTTAATTAATGGCAATGACGTATTCATTCATTTGTCCAATTGTTTTATATTTATGAATGATTCCATAAGATCAGTTGCAACTAGACCTATTCTTGAGGCGTCAAGAATATATGTGACGGGTTCATAGTTAGACTGAATCTTTAAATCGTTCCCGGTCGATGGATTATTGAGTGGATATTGATAATCCCGTTGAGACCGGTGTGTTCTTAACTTCACCATTAAGTATTGGATACTTAAGGGAATGATGAGTCACAAGTCATTGGGTATTGTGATGCCTGAGTTAAGAACACGAGTGTTTGTATTAGACAATATCACTGAACGTGACGATATGGAACAATTAGCAACATGGAAGCTTTTTACGTGGTCAATGTCTAATTGTTCATGCTTTGGTCTTGTGTAAATAATCCTTAGACCTGAGGCACAATGTTAACTTGTGTGTCGAACAACTATGGTTCACGAGTACACATAATGCCGGGTCGTTGATCCGTCTTTATACTTGATGGTCATAGTTCGTTCATATATGAAGTTACACGTGTGCGCAATATGGAATCTGTCTCCTTGTTATATGCAAGGTATGATAATGATGTCCTATGCGATCTAATTGTGACACTGCATTGAAATCCTCGGCCGGGGTTGTAACCGAGAATAAATTGTTTATGTCTCGAATAAAATGCATGTCAATTAGATTTGTGCATATGATCGAATTAATGACTTGACAAATATTCCATGGTCTTTGTTTGATCGGGACATAGTAAGACAGAGGGATTGAATTACACTGTAGCCAAAGCGACAGGTTCATTATGTTCTTAAAGCATTCACTACTATCTGGGTAGCCATGACATATTGCTAGATGTCAATCATGGCTTGTAGGACCCAAAGATTAATCGGGACAATTAATTCTTTTGGAAGTACTAATGTGTTAATACGAGTCTTACTACCAGCTTAGTGATGAACCTAGGGATGTCACACACCATAAACAATTAGGATAACGTGGAACAAGAGAGAAATGATGTTGCAAATTTGTTTGCAATTATTGAAATCGAATTGAGTCGATTTGAAATTAAATTAAATGAGATTTAATTTAATTTGTATTATAGTCACGAGCCTACGTGCATGTGATGCACACGCATGCCCAAAGTGAATACATATTAATGTATTCCAAATGCACATATAAAGATCATGTTCTTTTTATTTTTAAGGGAATTGATTAATTATTAATTAATTAATTGATTGATTAATTAAAGTGGAAATGGTCAGCAATTTTTGCTGACCATTTCACACGAATACGTGCACATGCACGCACGAATTCGTGCATGATGGTCAGCAACCGCTGACCATCATGCACGCATTTTGTTCGTGCATGGATGGTCAGCAACCGCTGACCATCATGCACGAAATCGTGCATAAACGGTCAGCGGTTGCTGACCGTTCCGTTCATGCACGATCGTGCTCGATCGTGCATAAGAATGAGGATCAGCAACGGTTGCTGATCCCACGATCGGCAACCGTTGCTGATTCGTGTATAAATTTTAAAAGGAAAGGCTGCAAAAAGGTTGCAACGTAGAGAGAGTTTCTGTGGGCGTGCGTTTTGTGTTTTTAGAGACATACGAGGGGTTGCTGCAAATAGAGAGAAAAACAGTGTGCGTGTTCGTGTGTGTTCTTGTGTTGTCTTCGAGACGCAAGAAAGAAGAGGTTTCTCTCATTCGGGCCGTGACTATTATACATCAAGAATTCGACGGATTGTTTCCACGTGATTGCTAGCACGATCGAAGTGGTGAATATCCGAAAGTTCTCTCTTCCGTTCGTTGTTCGTTGTTGGTGTGTCTGAACTAGAGGTCCGACATTTGTGGGGCTCGAACTGTAGGACATCCGAACCAATTCGTGTAAAGCGCGCTTCGAGAGGTAATTCATGTAACTCTATTTTACATTCAGATTTTTGATTAAAACGCACGAACAACGCCTTCGGAGAATCATGTAAAATATATCTTCTTGTTTCCGCTGCATTCTTTTTTTGTTAATTTTAACTATACATGATTCATGAAACCCCAACACTTCGGTCCGCCAGCTATCGCTGCCAGTGGCTGGCTTGCCACTTCCACAACCGATTCTAAAGCTTTCTCTGTTCGAAGTGCTCTATACCAGTTCATTTGTCATTCGCTGGCTCAGATCCTCAGCATCCTTGTGCTTAATTTGTTTGCGATTATCACTTTGCTCCTTTTGTTTTGTTAAAAATGTGTCATTTCTGGAAAATATTTTTCATGAAGTTATTTTTTGTGAAAATGGCAATATTTTTCCAGTATTTGGTTGAAATTTGAAAATGAAATGAAAAATAGTTTCCATTATTTATTATGGAAAATCTAATTTGATTTTCCTATATAGACATACACTATTTATGCGCTAGTAACCACAACAATATTATTTCAATAGTTGGATGAAATCCGAAAATAAGCTGGAAAATATTTTCCGTTATTTATTATGGAAAATCTAATTTGCTTTTCCTATCTATTTATGTGCTAGTAACCGCATGCAATCGAGAGATTGGGCATGGGCACTAATATCTTGGGTCCGGTCGTGACCCCAACTCGGCACTAGGATTGAGGCACGGGCATCGTAGTTCCAAGCTTGGCCTCGATAGACCTAAGCGTAGGCACTGGGGTCCCGAGCCTGGCCTTGATGGCTCGGGCCCAACCTTTGTGGATGTGGGCATGGCCTTTGTGGACCTTGGCTTGAGTGTTAAGGATCCAAGCTCATGTACTCGATCTTGCGTTTGGCCTTTATGGACCAAGGCTTGATCTCAATGGACCTAGGTCCAGGCACTGGATCCCGGGCTCTGCCTCAATGGACCTGTGTCGAGATCTGAGCATGTGCACTGAGTTGCTAGGCATGGGCATTGAGTTTAGGGGCTCGCCTTTAATGACTCAGGCCTGGGCACCAGAGACCCGGCCCAAAATGCCAGGGACCTAAGAACTTGTATTGGGTTTTTGTGCCCAACGTAGAATTTTGAATTCAAGTGCTGATATCTTATCATATTCTGAAAAATAATTTTCAACTTTTCAAGGAGTCCTGAAATTAAGCATAGGTTTTTCAGTGACAAGGAAAACATTTTCTATTGACTAATTTTCCTAAGCGAACCAAATGTCAAATAATGAGTAAAATGTTTTCCCAAAAAATAGACAGAGCCTTTTCGATGCTCTAGATGCACCTATTGTGCATGCTCATTCTCAGTCTCGTTAGATGTGTAGTTGTTATGGCAGATGCGGAAACTAAAACAAAATTGAAACTAAGAAGAATAAAAGAACACCGGATTTATGTAGAAACCTTTGCGGAAAAATTACGGGGGAAGCAAAATCCACTATAGAATTTCAAGGATTATAAAGGGTGAAAAAACCAAGACTTTTTCTGTCTCAAATTCTTAACCTAATAATTAGAGAAAAACAATATTTATATTGTCCCCAAGCCCTAACGTTGGCCCAAGCGCATAAAAAAATTCAAGACATACTCAACAAATCTCCACCTTGGCTTGAATTTTGCATAAGTAACAAACAATCTTTTCATCCCATTAGAGTAAAACTCAATTGCAAAAAACATTAAACAAATCTAAGCAATGCTTGATTTGGACATAGGGAAAGGCTTCGTCAACATATTAGTTGGATTGCTTTCTGTACCAATCTTCAAGACCTTAATATAGCCATTAGCAAGAATGTCTTGAATAAAATAATACCGTATATCAATGTGCTTTGTCCTTTCATGATACATTTGATCTTTAGTAAGATGTATAGTACTTTGACTATCACAATAGACAACAGCCACACCATGATCCACATTGAGCCCTTCAAATAAGCTTGTTAACCACATGGCATTTTTAACTGCCTCTGCAATAGTCATATACTCTACTTTTGTTGTAGACAAAGCAACTGTATATTACAAAGTAGCTTTCCAACAAACTGCACAATCTCCAATAATAAAGATATACCGGTCAAAGACCTCTTCTTATCCAGGTGACTAGCATAATCAAAAATCAACATATCTTGTCAAAATGTCACTAGCTTTCCCAAACTCTAAACCAAAATCAGAAGTGCCCTTCAAATATTTCAAAATCCACTTCACAGCCTGCTAATGAACTTTGCATAGGCATGATAAATATCTACTTACCACACTAACAGTATGTGAAATGTCGGGTTGAGTATAAACCATGGCATATATAACACTACCACTGGTTTGGCATCTTTCATGCCAAAATGATCTCACACCTTCTTGACATAGCTTTTTTTCCCCTATTTCGATCTCGCTGAATTTCCTGCCTAGGATTTTCTTCACTGCACCTAAATCATTTATCTTAAATTCAGCACCTAATTATGCCTTCAAATTCTGTATATCATATTTATCTTTTGCTGCAATCAACGTATCATCAATATATGATGACAGATAAATAAAAGAGCCACTTGAAAGTTTGTACAAATATGCGGCTATCACATTTGCTCCTACAATAGCCAATTTGCACCATAAATGAATCAAACCTTTTACATCATTGTCTAGGCAATTGTTTCAAGCCATGTATAAACTTTTTCAATAGACAAACATGATCTTCCTTACCCTCAAATTGAAAACCCTTTGGTTGAGCCATATAGATTTCTCTTCAAGTTCACTAAGCAAGGAAACTATTTTTAGATCGAGTTGTTCCAATTCTAAGTTATGCATAGCAACTAACGCAAGAAAAATTCAAATAGAGCTATATTTAATGACAAGTTAGAACATATCATTGAAATCAACTCCCTCGATCTGACTATAGCCTTTAACAACTAGATGAGTTTTGAACCTAATGTCTTCAACTCCAAGAATACCTTCATTTCTTTTGAAAACCCATTTACAACCCAAATTTTCTTTTCTTCTGGTAGCTTGACAAACTCTCAATTTTGATTCTTTTCAAGAGATTCCATCTCTTCGTTCATAGTAACTAACCACTTTGTCGAATCTTTTGAAGAAATGGCTTTTTTGTAGGTTTTAGGCTCACTATAGTCTATTAGCTCTGCAATTGAAACATCATAAGCAACAAATCTAAGGACCCATATTTCTATGGAGGATTCATCGTCCTTGTCTCTGGCAATGGAATCCTATTCCTCTTTGGGTTCTTCAGACTCCATATTATCAGTATATGATTGAATTAGTTTCGAAGAAATTATTTCAAGCTCCACTTTCCGAATTTTCATCACAAGAAATAGATGATGCTTTCTTAGGATGAAACCTAACAAACTCATTAAAAGTAACATATTTTGTTGATAATAATCTTAGATAAATTAGCACACCAAAGTCTATAATGTTTTACACTAGAAACATATCCAAGAAAGATACATTTTTTAACTCTAGTCTACAATTTTCCTTCACTAACATGTGTATATATTGGACATCCAAATACTTTAAGAGAAAAATAATTAGTAGGTTTACTTGACCATACATCCTTGGGTGTCTTGCACTCAATAGATGTGCAAGGAGAACGATTTATCAAGCAAGCAGCTGTATTGACTATTTCAGCCCAAAACTCCTTGCCGATTAGACAAGAGGCACCTAGTCCTTTCTAATAAGGTTTTGTTCATACATTCTGCTATACCATTATGTTATGGTGTATTCACTGTAGTACGATATCTCACAATACCTTCAACTTTGCAAAACTCATTAAACTCACCTCCACAAAAATCCAACCATTATCTATCTTTTGGCCAATTTGCTTCTCAATTAATATTTTCCATTGTTCAAATGTAACAAACCATCACTTTTCTATTTTAGAAAATAAATCCAAACCTTTCTTGAATATCATCAATGAAAGTAAGTAAATACCTTGAACCAAGGCCTTTCAAATGCCCTCAGAGATCAGAGTGAATCTAATCCAAAGTGCCATTTGTCGTGTGAAATCCTCTCTTAAAACTGATCCTTCTTTGTTTTCCAAAGACACAATGCTCATAGAAATTTAGTTTTTCAATTTTATGATCTCACAAGAAGACCTCTCTTACTCAGCTCCCCCATCCCTCTAATATTTATATGGTCTAATCTCAAATGCCATAATTTAGAGTTGTCTGATGCTATTATATCAAATGAAACTACAGCTTAAAAGGTAACCGTAGTTCCTTGCAGCTAATACAATGTGCCAGTTTTCAGTCCTTTAATCAATATAAGTGAACCTCTCATAATTTTCATAACTCTACCTTCAACTGTAAACCTATTGTGACATCCTGAAAATTTAGTTCTATTTTCAATTGAATTAATCGATCCTTTCATCGACGCACCTATAGTGCTATTCTCTGAGCTGATCACTCATAAGATAACTAGACTATTGGAGGAAGTCATTAAGGGATTTTAATGCAATAGACTTGAGAATTCAACTAGGAATCGACTGCTCGACTGTGCTAATCTACAATGGTCATTACGGCATAGCCGAAAATCTATCAGAGACCGGAGATAGGTCAATTCGATTAAGATAGGTGATCAGAGTGTGGGTGATTCCACCATATTGCAAAATTCTCGTCAATCGGCACTAGACCGATTTTTCTATCGTTTTGGTACCCCGTGTCCATAATCCAAACCTCGAGATTTTCACGACCACCGAGAGTGGCCAATGTGTCAAAGAGGTACATTGTGGCTCGAAGAAAATCGACCACCGGGCAATTGCACTAAAAATTTATAAAAGCTACCCGGTAGGTTAGGTCATGCTAAAATCGCGTCAGATTGAAATTAACCATGACTTTGAATCCGATTTCAGAAATTGAAAGTTCTGTCATGTCACGATTTATTTTAGGAACGTCGACTCATCTTTCGAGGAATTTTCGGAGAGTTCGGGATTTTTAAGGAAAATCGATACAGACGTTTCGGAAAAGAACGGAAATTCAAATGGGCCGAATTAAGGGGAGTTTTAACTTGCAAGCTAAGATATTTGGAGATGGGCACTTGCAGAAATGGTATGGCCTTTTTTCTTCTACAAAATTGGACATCAAATTGAGGAATTTGATAAAGAAATTGAAGCCTAAAATTTGTGAAATTTGGAGCTTGATGCGGGGTGCAACTTTTGGGCATCAAAATGGTTATTTGTGGGATTAAAATGTTGAGAAAGTATTAAGAGACCAAGTAGATAGGCTTGAGGACTTTTGAAGCCAAAGTCAAGATAAAAGTTAGATATTTATTTGGATTTTTGGCTTCCTCTCCCTCAAGCTTCTCTCGTATGCCTCTTCCTCCTCTGTCTCCTTCATTGCTCGAGACCAACCCTTCAGTCTTCTATTTTACTTTTCTTTTCCCTCACTTCGACAAGCCTTCTATTTTTGCTTCCTTTTCTTTATTTGTTTCCTCCACCAAAGCCTCAAGCTCCCGCGCATCCCTGCTCCGCACCACCTTCTGTCTTTTGGCTAAATTGTTGACCGCCACCTTCGCACGCCTGCTCCTCCAGCAAATCTTGCCGCCTGCAGCCATGCACGTCCGTAAGACCTCTCCCTTCTCCTCTGCTAGCAGTTGCTTTGAAGACCCCACGTCCACTGAGTCAACAATTCCCCTTGGAAGTCCCTCGGCGTTGACTCCTCCACACGTCCCTCCATCCATCGAGATAGCCCAACTCCACTGTCTCTTGCCCTGACGCCCACAGCTGCACGAATTTGGTCTAGCCCACAAATTTTCTAGCCAGCTTCATGGCCGTTTTCGGCCTAGCCCGGTCTCCATTTGGCGTCACCGTTTCGGAGTTTATCACTCATCTCCACGTTGCTGTCGCCGTGGACTCACCGACCCATAAATCCTATGAGTTTACCAACTAAAATCTGCTTAGGGAGTTAATTATGCTTATGAGGTAATTAGTTTAAATTAATTAAGGTTTAGGTGGTTAGTTAGATTGGATTAGTATTTTAATTATCCAATTTTACATGTTAGGTTGTTAAGTTAGATTAATTAGAGACTAGACATGTTATATTAATTATCTAAATATGTTTGGAAATTTTCCGGGCCCGTTTCGGTATTTAATTTAGCATTTTCCGGCCTAAGTTTACAATTATGGCATTTATTGGTATTTAATAATTAATTTTCGTAATCATAAAATCAATTATTATTTTTTGGAAATTAGACCGGGATAGCCGATGACCGGAATTTTATGCTGATTGCAATGATGTGATTTGTTTATTTAATTGACTGCTATTTTATGCAAATTGAGTGTGATTTGAAATTTTGGGTATTTATCCCAAAATTTATTTAATTTAAGTAATTAATTAAAAATTACCGGGGTGTCGGTTTACAACGCGAAAAGAAAGTTTTCAAATACTGTATAAATAGTGGGATTTTCTAAATTAAAGATATTATATTTTTGGCTCAGGCAGACTATATACGCACACACAATTATTTTTATCAGGTACATTTTAACACGATGAAATTAGGCCAAGTTAGGTATTTAATTGAGGAATTGACATGCAAAGCACAAGCTCCTTAGCGAGGAGTAATTTATCGTAGTTTAGCTTCGGTGAGCAAGATTATAGCAGCTTCGGTGAGCACTATAGATATTAGCTTCGGGGAACATTAACACCAATATAGATCTATAGCAGTTTCAATGAGCAATAATTGATATAGCAGCTTCAGTGAGCATTACAGAAATCAGCTTTGGTGAGCAATGATATGTGAATATATCTATCAGCTTCGGTGAGCTAAACCATCTATTTCAGCTTAGGTGAGCAGCGTGTGAATCAATAGAGTTTATAGATGGCATCGATGGTATGGAGTCGAATGAGTTGAGTGATTGATGGTTGAATGGATTGATCGAGAGAAGGTCTTAGGTGATATGGAGTCGATTGGATCGATTGATCGATGACTCAATTTGATTTGATTGAATTGAAATGATTGTATGATTATATGAATTGTACTGATTTGCAGGAAAGATTTGAGACAAAGGTAAGTCCTTTAACTCATGCTTTTGCTTAGGTAGCCCTTAGGGCATAATTCCTTCCTAGTTGGAGTTTAGGGGATGAACTTGCTAAGACATTATCTCACTGGTTATTATATAACCATTTTCAAGTCCTTAGATGATGGTCGTGGAGGACCCGAAGCCCCTGGAGTCTGGGTAGGTGGAGATCGAAGGATCGGCGAACGTGTTTGACTAGTTGGTCATAGGACAGTTCCCTTTTGTTGACCCGGTCTTTTTGTAGACAGACCAGTGTTGTATATAGATATGTGTGTTTATAAAAGGCATGTTTTGGTGTTGTGATTTGTTGCCTACTTTCCTATCCCAAGCATTTGGTTGTCAGGGGATTTGTTTCGCTTTCCGCATGCGTAATTAAAAATGAATAGGTGACGACGTGTCCTGGGACGTCGCATATTTATTGACCACCGAGGGATGGGCACACGCTCGAGGATCGGGGCGTGACATCCCCGCCCGAAGTGGTATCAGAGCTGGTCGATAGTTTGAGTGATAAGGTGCAATAGGTTGTTGGGATAATTAGTAGGAAAAGCCTTTATTTCATACTGGTACATGTGATTGATAGTTGATTGGTAGATTGTTTGTGCGGATTACTCAGTTTCTAATTCTCTATGAAATTGGGAACATGTTTTGTAGAAAGTCTACATTATGAGTGATCAGGAGTAGAGGACCCCTAGTGAGAGGACCATCAGACCTACAACTCGGGGTAGGACGCCGACAAGGGTCGATGCTCGAGGTGGTCGTGGTAGAGCGCCGGCTCAGGCTAGCACTAGTGGAGTAGCACCACCTCCTAGTTGGTGATGGGGTAGCAGCCCCTGGTGATCCGAGAGTGGATAGGATCATGCAAGTGCTAGAAACAATGGGAAATTAGGTGGAGCAACAAGCTTAGAATCAAGTTGCCGTTACCACTGCTTCAGCCACCGCTACAGCCACCGCTACCGCAGCCACCACTATTGCCGCCAATGCCGCCGCTGCTGCCGCAGCCGTTGCTGCACTTGCCGAAGTTCCACCTAGGAATGTGGTCGCTAGGAGACCAATGCATAAACTGGTGGAATAGTTCCTGAAGTTAAACCCGCCAAAGTTCACTGGCGCAGGAGATCCCGAGGCTGTAGCCCTATGGATCCAAGAATTGGAAAATGCCTTTGCATTGCTGATGTGCATCGAGGTAGAGAAAGCTGTCCTCATAGTCTATCAACTGAAGGGAATTGCAAGCACATGGTGGAGAGCCACCAGATGGATAGTATTTCCGGAAGGTGTGGTCCCGGAGTGGAACACATTTGTAGAAATATTTAACGGCAAATACTTTTCTGACTGTGCTAGAGAACTGAAGATGGCTGAATTCCAACGCCTTTGCCAAGGCTCAATGACTGTAGATAAGTACGAGACAAAGTTCGATGAACTGTCACAGTATGCCCCTAGGTTGGTCGAAGATCCGGTAGATCAAGCTAAGAGATTCAGAGATGGACTTAGACAAGAGTTGAGAAGTCCTCTGGTGCCGTTCAATTTGAAGGATTACAACGACTTGTACAAATGAGCCCAACTGATAGAGAGAGACCTAAATGAATAAGCTGCTGCATCCGGGTCACGGTTTGGTTCTAACAGAGATGGAAACAGATTCGGAAAAAAGACCTATGACCGGAGGAAGATACCCTATTCTGCCCAACAGGAAGGGTGGAATAAGAAAGTCAATGCAAAGACAGAATGATGTTTGTTGCTTTTGTGGAAGGCGACATGGATCAACCTCATGCCCTTTAAGGATGGGTGCTTGTTTTGAATGTGGCCAACACGGTCACTTGGCCAGAGAGTGTCCTAGAAGGCCAAGGGGTCCACAGCAGTTACCGCCGCCACCACCACCGTTAAGTCATAATCGGGGATTTGCACCGCAAATCACACCACAAGGTGGACTAAACAGAGCTCTAGCCTAGCGAAGGACATATGCTATCATGAGAGGACAGGCTGAGGATGCGCTTAATGTGATTACAGGTATGGTCTCGTTGAATGACCATACTGCATATGCTTTGTTTGACCTTGGCACCACTTATTCCTTTATAGCTGAGCAATTTGTTAAGTAGGTAGGATTGAGTCCTGAATTGTTGGAGTCAATGGTTAGCATATCTACACCGTTAAAGGATAAGGTGTTAGCTGCATTGGGTTGTCCTGATTGCAAATTAGTAATTGGTGAGCGAGAGGGGAGGATAGATTTGATAGTCCTAGCCATGTATGATTTCGATGTAATAATTGCCATGGACTAGCTCACCAAGCAAAGAGCTAAGCAAAGAGCTAAGATAGACTGCTATCGCAAACCGATTCAGTTTAACCCGTTATGGGGTGAGAGCTTCGAAATTATTGGGAGTCGAGGAGGACCCTCGATTACCGTAATCTCATCGCTAGAAGCAACCCGTTTATTAGATGAGGGTTGTCAAGGTTACTTGGCGACTGTCGTGGATCCGATAGTTGAGGAGCTAAAGATGGAGGACATATCAGTAGTTCAAGAATTCCTAGATGTATTCCTGAAAGAATTGCTAGGTCTGCCACTAGAGAGAGAGATCGAATTCGTGATCAAGTTAGCTCCTGGGACAGAGCCAATCTCTAAGGCTCCTTACCGGATGGCGTTATCTGATTTGAAAGAATTGAAGGGGCAGATGCAAGAATTGTTAGATAAGGGATTTATACGTCCCAGTGCATCACCTTAGGGAGCATCAGTTCTATTCGTGAAGAAGAAAGATGGTTTGTTACGTTTGTGCTTGACTATCATCAATTCAATCTGGCTACGATCAAGAACAAGTATCCACTACCGAGGATCGATGACTTATTTGATCAGTTGCAAGGAGCGTCGATATTTTCAAAAATCGACCTGAGAACGGGATATCATCAACTGAGAATCAGAAATGAGGATATACCGAAGTTAGCATTTCGTACTCGATACAGCCATTATGAGTTTACTGTAATGCCATTTGGTTTGACGAACGCTCCAGCTGCGTTTATGGACTTGATGAACCGAGTATTTAAGGAATACTTGGATCAGTTCGTGATCGTGTTCATCAATGATATTTTGGTACATTCGAGGAGTGCTGAGGAGCATGAGAGTCATCTGAGAGTAGTACTTCAGACCCTGAGGATTCATGGATGGTACACCAAGTTTAACAAGTGCAAGTTTTGGTTAACTAGTGTTCCTCTTCTAGGTCACGTGATTTCAGGTGAAGGAATCTCTGTGGACTCGTCCAAGATAGAAGCGGTTATCAACTGGCTAAGACCGACTACAATAACAGAGATCGGAAGTTTTCCGGGTTTAGCAGGGTATTATAGAAGGTTCGTAGAGGGGTTTTCAGCATTGGCATCGCCGTTGACTCGACTCTTGAAGAAGGAAGAAAAGTTTGTGTGGACAGACAAGTGCGAGTGTAGTTTTCAGGAGTTTAAGTAGAAGCTTACTACCACACCTGTGTTGACCATACCATCTAGTCCTGGGGATATGAGATCTACAGTGATGCGTCATTTAGAGGACCGGGTTGCATACCGATGCAACATGATAGGGTTGTTGCATACGCTTCTCGTCAGTTGAAACCTCATGAGCTGAACTACCCGACACATGACTTGGAACTCACAACGATCATTTTCGCTTTGAAGATTTGGAGACATTACTCATGTGGAAAAGATTCCAAATCTTCACTGACCATCAAAGTCTCAAGTACTTATTCTCTCAGAAGGAGTTGAATATGAGACAGCGTCGCTGGATGGAACTCCTGAATGATTACAATTGTGATATTCTGTATCACCCTGGAAAGGCAAATAAGGTCGTAGATGTGCTGAGTCAAAAGTCCTCAGTTGCACAGATGGTGCTCAAGGAATGGACCTTAGTTGAGAAGGCTCGAGATTCGGTTTTTAAATTTGAGGTATGTCACCTTTCAAATCTTATGACTACGCTCAGAATTGAACTAGAAGTACACATAAAGACCAAGACGCTTCAGTGGATAGACCCAGAGATTCAGAAGATTTTGCAAGAGAACACCAAGAAAAAGAATGCTGACTTTTCGATTTTTCAAGACGGAACGCTGTGGTTCAGAGGACGATTGTGTGTACCTAACGATGCAGCACTTAAAGAAGAGATTTTATCAAAAACTCATTGTAGCAGTTACAACATTCATCCTGGTAGTAAGAAAATGTATCGGAACCCGCATCAACACTATTGGTGGTCTGGTATGAAGGCGGAACATCGCCAAGCATGTCACCAAGTGTCTGACATGTCAGCAAGTGAAGGCTCTGCATTGTTAGCTGGGACGACTTCTGGAATCTCTCGAGATTCCCAAGTGGAAATGGGAGCACATTACGATGGACTTTGTGATAGGTTTACCGAGGAGTCAGAAATGTAATGATTCCATTTGGGTAGTAGTCAACAGATTGACGAAGTCCATTCACTTCATCGTGGTACGAAAGGACCTTGACTTGGATAGACATGCAGAGCGGTACGTGTGTCAAATCGTTCGCCTGCATGGAGTGCTAGTGACGATTACATCAGACAGAGACCCGAGGTTTACCGCTACATTTTGGAAAAGCTTACAGAGTGCTTTAGGAACAAAGCTGCAGTATAATACGGCATATCATCCTAGATGGATGGCCAATCTAAGAGGACGATTCAAACCCTTGAAGACATGCTGCGAGCTTGCGTTTTGGATTTCAAGGGAAGCTGGGAAGAACAGCTTCATCTTGTTGAGTTTGCTTACAATAACAGCTACCAGTAGAGCATTCAGATGACTCCTTTCGAAGCGTTGTATGGCAGAGTGTGCAGAACACCGGTGTGTTGGGATGAAGTCGGGGAAAGGAAGATCACAGGCCCAAAGTTAGTCCAGCAATCAGTGGATGTAGTTGCCATCATCAAAGACAAATTGAAGACCACTCAGAGCCGTCAGAAAAGCTATGCAGATAAGCATCGAAGGCCTATGAAATTCCAAGTTGGTGATCACGTTTTTCTGAAGGTGTCACCAATGAGGGGTACTTCGCACTTTGGAAAGAAAGGGAGACTGAGTCCCAAGGTACATAGATCCATTTGAGATTCTCGAAAGAATCGGGAACCTAGCGTATCGTCTTGCATTACTGCCGAGACTAGTGCAAGTGTGTGACGTCTTTCACGTGTCAATGTTGAGGAAGTATGAGCCTGACCCGACCCACGTGCTAAATTTTGAAGAGTTAGGCGTGGACGACAAAGTGTCGTACGTAGAAAGCCCGGTTCAGATTGTGGATCGGAAAGAGCAAGTTCTGTGCACCAAGACAATCTCGTTGGTCAAAAGGATCTAGCAACACCACGGCACTGAAGGAACAACCTGGGAAAGTGAAAAGTCGATGAGACGACTGTAACCCCACCTTTTTGTTGAAAGGTTGTAAAGATTTAAATTTCGAGGACGAAAATTTTATAAGAGGGGAAGAGCTGTGACATCCTAAAAATTTAGTTCTATTTTCAATTGAATGAATCGAGCCTTTCATCGACGCGCCTATTGTGTTATTCTCTGAGTTGATCACTCATGAGATAACTAGACTATCTGGAAGTCATTAAGGGATTTTAACGTAATAGACTTGAGAATTCGATCAGGAATCGGCTGCTCGACTGTGCTAATCTACAAGGGTCATTATAGCATAGTCAAAAATCTATCATAGACCGGAGGTAGGTCGATTCAACTAAGATAGGTGATCAGAGTGTGGGTGATTCCACCATATTGCAATATTTTCGTCGATCGGCACTAAACCGATTTTTCTATCGTTTTGGTACCCCATGTTCGTAATCGAAACCTCGAGATTTTCACGACCACCGAGAGTCGTCAATATGTCGAAGAGGTACATTGTGGCTTGAAGAAAATCGACCACGGGTCAATTGCGCTAAAAATTTATGAAAGCTACCCGATAAGTTAGGTCACATTAAAATCGCGTCAGATTGAAATTAACCGCGAATTTGAACCCGATTTCAAAAATTGAAAGTTCTGTCATGTCACGATTTATTTTAGGAACGTGGACTCATTTTTCGAGGAATTTTCGGAGAGTTCGGGATTTTTACGGAAAATCGATACGGACGTTTCAGAAAAGAACGGAAATTCAGATGGGCTGAATTGATGGGAGTTTTGACTTCCAAGCTGAGCTATTTGGCGATGGGCACTTGCATAAATGGTATGGCCTTTTTTCTTCTACAAAATTGGACATCAAATTGAGGAATTTGATAAAGAAATTGAAGCCTTAAATTTGTGAAATTCGGAGCTTGATGGTGGGTGCAACTTTTGGGCATCAAAATTGGTTATTTGTGGGATTAAAATGTTGAGAAGGTATTAAGAGACCAAGTAGATAGGCTTGAGGACTTTTGAGGACAAAGTCATGGTGAATGTTAAATATTTATTTAGATTTTTGGCTTCCTCTCCCTCAAGCTTCTCTCATACGCCTCTTCCCCCCCTCTGTCTCCTTCATCACTCAAGACCAACCCCTTCAGTCTTCTGTTTTACTTTTCTTTTCCCTCACTTGGACGAGCCTTCTATTTCTGCTTCCTTTTCTTTATTTGTTTCCCCCACCGAAGCCTCAAGCTACCGCGCATCCCTGCTCCCCATGACCTTCTGTCTTTTGGCTGAATTGTTGACCGCCACCTTCGCACGCCTACTCCTCCAGCAAATCTTGCCCCCTGCAGCCACGCACGTCCGCAAGACCTCTCCCTTTTCCTCTGCTAGCAGCTGCTTCGAAGACCCCATGTCCACTGAGTCAACAATTCCCTTTGGAAGTCCCTCGGCGTTGACTCCTCCACGCGTCCCTCCATCCATCGAGACAGCCCAACTCCACCGTCCCTTGCCCTCACGCCCACGGCAGCACGAATTCGGTCCAGCCCACAAGTTTTCCAATCAGCTTTGTGGCCGTTTTCGGCCCAGCCCGGTCTCCGTTTGGCGTCGCCATTTCGGAGTTTATCGCTCATCTCCGCATTGCCATCACCGTGGACTCACCAGCCCACAAATTCGGTGAGTTTACTAACTAAACTCTGCTTAGGAAGTTAATTATGTTTATGGGGTAATTATTTTAAATTACTTAAGGTTTAGGATGTTAGTTAGATTAGATTAGTAGAGTTAGATTAGATTAGTAGTTTAATTATCCAATTTTTCATGTTAGGTTGGTAAGTTAGATTAATTAGAGACTAGACAGGTTGTATTAATTATCTAAATATGTTTGGAAATTTTCCGGGCCCGTTTCGGTATTTAATTTAGTATTTTCTGGCCTAAGTTTACAATTATGGCATTTATTGGTATTTAATAATTAATTTTCATAATTATTTAATTAATTGTTATTTTCCGAAAATTAGACCGGGATAGCCGGTGATCGGAATTTTATACTGATTGCAATGGTGTGATTTGTTTATTTAATTGACTGCGATTTTATTCAAATTAAGTGTGATTTGAAATTTTGGGTATTTATCCCAAAATTTATTTAATTTCAGTAATTAATTATAAATTACCAGGGCGTTAGTTTACCACGCGAAAAAAGTGGTTTCAGACACTGTATAAATAGTGGGATTTTCTAAATTAAAGATATTATATTTTTGGCTCGCCGATCTGTTGACACCTAAATTTTGGCTATCCGGTCATTTATTTATTGCATAGAAAATTAGGGGTTAATTTTATCCCTGAAAAAAATATCAATTGCATAGCATATAAGTTTTGATGCATTTATTTTTAGTTTGCATATTTTGCATTTTTTATTTAACCGGTGGTGGATAGGTTCGAATTAATGTTTCGAGCTTTAGTGTGGCGGCCGGGCTAGGCCCACGAAATGAGCAAATTAACCCAAGCCCGTTGTTTTTTTAATCAATTATCTTGTGAAAAATTAAGATTTGATGCAATATCATGATGATTTTTTGAAAATTGAGAAAATCGCATTGCAATCTTATCTTTAGCAAATGAGATGATGAAATCATGAGAGAATATTCATAAGATAAGGAGAATAAAAAGATTTTTTGTGATCAAGAGGTTATAGAAATCTTCGAAATATCCCACGAAGATTACATTTTTCTTGCTTATAAAAGGGCCATGTACGGAGTTCAATAGGGGGGCTTTTCTCGGTTTTGAAGTAAAAAAATCAACACAAAAGAGAAAGGAAAAGCAAGGAAGAGCCGTGCGTGGAGGAGGGGAAAAGCAAAAAGCAAAAGGAGGAACAAAGTGTGGGTACAAAGGATCGTTCACTTGTCTCCTTCCCTTCGCTGCTCACGATCGTGCACCACCGGCCGGGAGGTCCACATCGCCGGGCGACCCGGAGCCTCACGCCGCACTTCGCAAAGCAACTACCGCCGCCACTCCGCCGTGCTCCTCCTCGACGAGTCTTCGCCGCTGCTGTTCACGCCCGCCTGGTCGCCTCGCCTCCACCTTCCGGTCAATTGCGTCTCTCGCTGTCCGACGCCACCGAAGCTTACATCGCCGGTCCGCTGTTCCGCCTTCCGCCGAGATCCGGGCCCTTTGCTCTCGCCGACGATTGAAGTCCGGATCCGCACGCCGTTGCTCCCGTTCCATCGACCCGCAGCCGTGCTTGCCCCCGACGTTGACGCCCGCTCCGCCTCTGCTGTCATCGATCCGCCGGGTCCCGAGTCCTCCGTCCCCGCACCCGCTCGGAACCCGACTTGCTTGCCGACCCGCGACGCCAACATCGATCCGAGCTCCCACACACCCGAGTGACGACCGACCGCGCCCACATCTCCGTCGACGGCCTACTCCTTTGCCCGGCTCCGACCGCGACGCCTCTACCCGCCGCCCGCTTGCCGCCGATCCCCCTCGCCAAACCTTCGCCGGAGCTCCAACCGCGACGCCCTCCGACGATAGGGACTCACTGCCCGGAGATCAGCCGCACGAGCAAGCCCACTATTGCGAAAAAGGAAAAACAAAAAAAAGAGAAAAGAGGATTAGGTAGTCTTTTTATTTATTTATTTTTTGCTTGTTTTTATTTTCTTCTATAACTTGTTTTTTTAGTGAAGTTACTCCTAAATATATGATTGATATTCCAACATGAAAGTGCCCCTCAAATTAGGGGTTGTCAGTCCGATTTTCGCGCCCGAAATCCGACTCGTAATCCCTTGTAAAAATCGACAATCCAATCTCAAGTCCGAGATTCGATTCGCGATTTAATTTTAAAATTGGTCAACCCGATCTCATGCGCGAGATATGGTTCGCCAATTTTTAGATATCAACATTATCTTGCTTGATTCGATGTCGTGGTGTTTGAATCAGTTTTATTTTCGTAAAAGGAAAAGGAGATCAAAAAAATTGAATTAGGTTTAGGTTTGTTTTTTTAATTATCTTTGCATGTTTAGAATAGGGGTTTTATTTTCAATCATGAAAAAGAAAACAAAAAAAGTGCATTCATTTAGGTTGTTATTTTTTATTTGAATTGCATGTTTAATTATGTGTTAGTTTTAATTTCGAATTTCATAAAGAAAAACACAAAAAAATCATTGTGCATATTAGATTAGAATTGCATGTTTCATTTTAAATTTAGATCATCTTTTTAGATAAATTGCATTTTAGATTTAGATAATGTCTTAGTTTAAATTAGATTTAATATGACTTAATCCCTAGTTTAAATTAGATAGAATCTTAATCTAGCTAGATCATTTTTGCATTTTTTTCTTAAATTTTGAATTTCATAAAATTTGTCTTAGGATAAATTAGTTGCAATTTCTAGGATAGCTTGCATTTTTTAGAATAGAAAAATCATGTGCAAGTCATATAGAATTAGGTCCATGAAATGCACGTCATTTTAGTGATTGCTATTAGGTTCATTTTTAATTGAATTGCTCGTCATTAGAATTAGGTTATTTTGGCTAATTTAGTTTGCATATCTAATTGTTGCATGTTCATTAAGAAATCATTAGTTTTTTTTTACCCATTCATATAGTTTAGGACATATTGTCATGACATATTATTTCATATTAGATTAGAAGTATTGCATTGCATATGGACTATGTTCTCGTTTAAAAAAGTGAAAACAAAAATTGAGTGATTGTTTGTTAATTAGAAATCATATTTAGGATTGCTTATATGAATTCTAATCTAACAACGCAGATGCTTTCGTTGCTATAAGGTAAGTTTTGCATTATTTAATTATTTTCTTGAGTGTTAAATTGATGGTATGCGCACCCGCATGATCGCCTCATATGTTAAGGAAGTGAATTAAAATCAATTCAAACTGCCTGCAAAACATTTTTAGAAAATAAAAGAATGGTACCGAAAGGGCATTAGAGAAATCTAGTGTAACCAAGTCCCCGTACCTATAATCTCTGGTTCGTAGGAGTAAAATAATCCTCCCATTATTTTACTTAGGTGTCTAATCGACCTACCATAAACTGATTAGTGGCGACTCCTAGATAATAATCATTTGCATGCTAAATATTTAGACCTAAGTCGCGAATTGGTATGGGCTTGGGAGAGTCCGAGCTAAGTTTGAAACTTAGTAATCCATTAACCTAGTTTTAAGTGGTGCACCCGAAAAATTAGGTCGCGACAGCCTTGGCGACTCACCGGGGACTTGAGTTAAAACTCTTAGTGGACTTAGGCCAATTTTCTCTTTCTTTCGAAAAATGTTTTTGTTTGGCAAATGCGAGGATCCAGTACGTCCCTAACATTTAGGTGTTAAATGTTTTTGCAGATTGGGAGATATAAGGGGAGTAGTGATTGTTAACCCTTGTCTTGCAGGTTGGAGTTGAGGATGAATGTTTTGAATTCAAATTATTGTAAGTGTTGTTTGCTTTAAACTGTTGTGCATGCTGTGCATTTATCACTACACTTTGCACTGCACAACCCGCCGCCGGACACAGGCCGCATAGGATCATTTAGGATGGTATTGAGATGGATACCACTCCGACCGCATGCTCGCGGTGCGAGTCGCCCATCTTAATCCCGAAGTTTCTTTCATGGTGTCAAGAATACCCACCTCGGTCCGCAAGCCCGCAACCTAGGTCGGCTCTTTGACCAAGCCGGAGTCATGAGGACCCGACATAGTCCACAAGCCCGTGGCTAGTCCGATCATCCTTGTGGCTCCACTTTGTTAAGCCTTATAGACTAGAAATCGAGCCTCACTTACCATGTGCATGTCTATGTGATTGCCCTCTTTGTTCATTGGTAAAGTAAGTTCTCTAAATTTTTGGCCTTTGCAATTTACTTATTTTATCGCATTATTTTGTCGGTCCATGGCATTAGGATTGTCCCGAGTCTTGATCAATATAGAATGGGGACACCGGACATTCGAATTATTCTCCCTCCAAAGGAAGAGCTTAGTGCATGGTGGGGCAAGTTAGATCAAGCCGATCGTCAGTTCGTAGAGACGCACATTGGCCGACTACTTCCATTGCTGTGTATCAACATCCATGGCGGCCTCATCCAAGCACTTGCCCATTGTTGGTGCCCCGAGACTTCTACCTTTATCTTCGGCGGTAAGCATGAACTCACTCCCACCTTGGAAGAGTATAGCATTGCCATAGGGAAGTCCTTGAAAGCTGAATTGATTAGTCCGCCTATCGGAATAGATCCTGTTACGGCCTTATATGATTTTCTGAGAGTTAAAGAAGACGACATAAGAAAGGTTTTAAAGGCTCACCGCAATACATGTCCTTTATCTTTTTCGAAAGAATGTTTTGAAAAAGGCACCTCATTTCAAATGCGCAGGATTTTCCTCTTAGCTTTCTTTGGGTTTATAGTATTTCCTTACTGCAAGAATGCTATTAACCCTTTGATTGCTCAATTAGTTAGGCAAGTGCTGGAAGGAAAAAATTTTGTAAACACCGTGCCCCGGCTGAAACTTTTCTTTCTCTCACTCGATTCAAAGGAGGTGGTGATAAGACTCTCCATTCCTCTCCCGAACTTTTACAAATCTGGTTCCTTTCTCATATAAAGGGATTTGGTGGTTTAATGACTATACATGATGTTAGTAATTCTAATCACCCTATTATGAGATTTGAGAACAACCAAAAACATGCACCGGATTACCATTATTCTAGGTGGCTAGCTTTCATGAAAAAACCAACTTCCAAGGGTTTCCTATGGCATGCTAAATGGTTCCAAGTTTGGGTGGCAAGGCTCTCGTGTGGAGGTGTTGGTCCAATCCCTCTATTGGGATTCACGGGAGCATTGGAGTACTATCCGACTAGAGTGACTCGTCAGTATCAAGTCATGCAAGAGCTTCCCCCGGCGTTACAAGCGGATCCGCTCCAAGTCAGCTTCGTTGATGGAAGCCGAGGCCATGAGGATTCAATTCTCACTATCAAATCGATGTGGGACATGTGCCATCCACGAAAACTCAAATGGCCCGAAGAGGAGTTGAAGGGCAAAGAAAGGAAGTATTATGCCTCGACTAAGTATATCCAACAACACAAGATTCCCGAGGAGCTGCTTCCGAAGATTCCGAGGTGCCGTTGAAGATCACCAATCAAGCGAGAATAAACGCCTCAAAAGAATTGCTGAAAAAGCTCAAGAGGAGAATAAACGATTGCGCCGAATGGTGTCCCGAGTGTATATTGATCAAGCCAAATGAAATGCTTGAATCAATCTTGCTATTTTCATTTTTTGCTTAATGGTTAGGAAGTTGAGTCATTTACTTTCCTAGTTCATTTGTTTAGGACATTTCGAATTTCTATTTTGATAGGCCTGTCAAAAGCTCCATTGATGAATAAAAGTTCTAGAATATTGCCATGGGCCGGCGTATTTTCATATAAGAATACTTATTTTTGTTCATTTCTTATATTAGGTCATAACGGATCCACCACGATCGCCTATTATTACACGGTCAAGGGCTAAAATGGCTGACCAAAATGAAATGCGTGATCGTATGTCCGCTGTGGAAACTCAACTCCAGCAAGTACTCGCCTCTATACAGCTTGTGACGGATCAACTCCAACTCCTCCAGGCGAATCCAACAGCTGCACCCACTCTTCCTGAAGTAATTATCCCGAAGCAAGCAAACAAGGTTCAAACGATTGATGACGACATGCCCGGGCTGGAAGATGACTCGGTCCTTGTTGGAAAGGTCAAGCTTGACAGTGTTCCCAAGACAGATCAGAATGAGCGTGTTGCAAAACTGGAAGAGAAAGTGAGACAGCTGCAGGAGTCACAAAGCTCACTCCCGTTCGACCTCTCGGTCTATGAGAAGGTCAAAATGCCGAGCAAGTTCAAAATGCCGGAGTTTGAGAAATATGACGGTACATCTTGCCCAAAATCTCATTTGCAGATGTACCACGTGCGCATGGCCCAAACACGTCAAAAATGAGCCCCTCATGATCCAATCGTTCCATGCGAGTTTGATTGGACCCGCATTAAAGGCGGTACGTGATGAAGAATGTGAACCTCCTCGACACAGGAACGAAGTGGCTGACGCGTTCCTTAAAAACGGTACAAGTTCAACATGGACATCGCACCTTCCCGAGAAGACCTGGAACGGATGGAAAAGAAAAAGAGCGAGTCATTCAAAGAATATGTTGTAAGATGGAGAAACCTGGTGGCTGAAATCACTCCTGAGCCTACCAACAAGGAGCTGATGAAGTTGTTCGTGAAGACTCTCCCGTCCGAGTTTCGTAACCGAATGGCCAGTACGTACGTCGAAAGCTTCAATCGGCTTATTCGTAGGAGAACAAATCGAGATGGGGATAAGAGAAGGATGGTTTCCGAGCCATCTAGTAAAAGATTCACTGCCAAGAAGGAGAAGGAAACAGTTTGTGGATGTGAATGTGGCTTATAGCCAAGAAAATATCAAACGTGCCCCGGCCATCCAAATGAATCCAAGACGACCACAAACCGCTAGCCGTCAATCATTTGCCCAAGCGAATAATAGAAGGCAATTCACTCCTCTCCACGGGACTCCATCCCAAGTGCGACAATCCTCCGAAAAAAAGGTTTGCTTACTAGTGAACCAAAGCGTCCCAACCGTGAAAACCTTCGCGGCTATGACCCGACAAAGAAGTGTGACTATCATAACGATGAACTGGGACATTCGACTAATGAATGTTTCACCCTCAAGCACCGGATCCAGAGCCTCTTGGACACGAAAGCCTTTTCATTTCAAAATGCTCAGCCAAATGTCCAGAAAAATCCGCTACCGGAGCATGAGGGTAGGGTGAATGCTATCCTGGAATCTGAGGCCGGTCAAATCAAAAACTCGAGGGTGCACGTGAACGATGCCTACAATGGATTGGTGAGAGCTGGATATTATCCAAATCATGAGGATATTCCCCCATCATTGATGAAAGAAAGAGTTGCCAGAATGGTGGATGATGGCATCATTGTGTATGCTGACCATAAGCGCATAGTTTCCACTATTTCCCACATCATCATCGATTGGGAAGAGGAGCAGGCTGCTCTCGATGATGGTAAAAAGAAGTAGATCCGTCTCTCGCGAGATATGCCCCGCTAGAAGATGCATCGATGAGGAGATTGTGATCGAGATACCTCAACCATATGAGTATGTCAACAACAAAGCGGTGCCTTGGTCCTATAACTTAGATGTTGACCTCGTTACAAGGTCTGGTCGGACTTATGCTCAAGCCAATACTCAACCCGCAAAGCATTGCGATGAAGAAGCTAAGGAATTTCTGGCTGTGATTAAAGCAAGTGAGTATAATGTGGTCGATCAATTGCGAAAGATGCCCGCTCAGATCTCTTTGCTCGAGCTCCTCCAAACATCCCCTGTGCATCAAAAGTCACTAATGAAGGTGTTGAGTGAAATTCATGTGCCAGAGACTATTGAGGCGGACAAGTTGGAAGAATTTGTGGGATCGGTCCTTCTCAAGGATTTGATTGCCTTTTCTGATGAGGAATTCCCTCTTGAGGGTAGGGGGCATAACAAAGCACTCTACATATCGGTCAAACACAAAGCTTCTCATGTGTCCCGAGTGCTCATTGATAATGGGTCTGCCCTAAACATATGTCCGTTGGCCACTCTTCACCGCCTCAAGGTAGACCCGTCCAAGATTCATCTTTGCGAAGACTTCGTGAGAGCTTTTGATGGAACGAAAAAGGAGGTGATCGGGAAATCTATCTTGACGTGCAAATAGGGCCGGTCGTCTTCAACATTCCCTTCCAAGTGCTAGATATCCCTACCGCATTCAATTTCCTCTTTGGGTCGTCCTCGGATACACACTTCTTTGGAGCAAAGTGCCTTCAAGTCTACATCAAGCTGTGAAATTTGTGATCGAAAGGAAGCTGGTCACAGTGTATGGTGAGGAAGACCACCGGATCTATCATGAGACGGCTATCCCCTATGTAGAGCCGGATTTTGAGTGCGAATCAAGTTACCACTCATTTGAGTTGGTATCCACCATACATGCTTCTCGAGGTTCATCACCGCTCATTCCCGAAGTTTCGATGATCTTTGCCCTCATGGTAGGAAGAGTAATGGTCGGAAATGGTTTCGTTCTGGCAATGGTCTTGGAAGAAATGGTCAGGGCATTCGAAACCCCATTGAAGCCCCTCGGAGGTCCCGATCTGCTGGGTTAGGGTACCATGGAAGAGGTGGAGGAAGTTCTGGAAGGCAAAGACAGGGAGGGCAGAACCTGCCACCTGATCAAGGGCGAGAGAGGCAAAAATCGCTACCCCCGAGCATTCATGAGACATTCCCCGGTCCTCCCATAATGATGCAGGATGAAGCAGATACCCTGGGGCAGCCTAGTGGCAAATTTGATTACCTGGTGAAGTATTCGGCCCCTCCTAACTACCGCATTGATCCTCGTAAGATAGTCCCGGATGGATGGGATAGCATGGATGATCCAACACCCCTGAAGACCGAAAACCTTGATGATGAGCTGGAAGGAGTTGCAACCTTGTTCGACTACCTCATCATAGGAGCTATTGATGAAGGACCCCCGGAAGAGATGGGCCTTGGCCCACAAGAGTAACTTTTTACCGCTTTCGCACATTCCCCGCGCGGGAATTTTTATTGCTTTCTAGGGATATTTTTCGATTTCTTCTTTTCGTTTTCTTCTTAGGACTTGGAATGCATTTCCCATTCAATAAATTGTAATTGATTGATGAATTTCAATAAAATTACAACCTTTATTTTGAGAGTATGATGAGGCACACCAAACCAGCCCGGTGATGATATCCAGCCAAAAGAAAAGAAAAATCCAAGGAGAATTCTGAGGCCTGGGTCTCATCATGCTTCCTCGTGTCAAAACGTTTCAAAAAATGGTTTTGTAAAAAAAAAAAAAAAAAAAAAAAGAAGAATCTAAGTTACCCCGTTTGTCTTTCGATTCATCTACTTCTGTTTCGGGATCAATGTTCGACTTGCGAGGGCGTGAGAATGGTCCAATCTAATACCGCAAGTGCGACAATGATGATCCCGAAGATTCAATCGAAAACTCCGGTGAGGTGCGACGTAGCTGGGAACAACATGAAAAGGCTAAGGCTCCCACATCCGAGCAGACCATCACTATTAATTTAAGTGACACTGAAGAAGCCAAAGAGGTGAAAATTGGGGCGAGTCTCCCCAAAGATGAGGCCGAGCGCCTGATTCAGCTACTGAAGGAATATCAGGACATCTTTGCATGGACCTATGCTGACATGCCTGGTTTAGACCCGTCAATTGTGGAGCATTGCCTACCTACTAATCCGGACATGCCACCTAAGAAGCAGAGGCTGCGGAGAACTAAGCCCGAACTCTCAAAGAAGATAGAGGAGGAAGTGATGAAGCTCTTGAAGGTGGGATTCATTGAAGTTTCACAATACCCCGAATGGGTGGCCAACATCGTACCAGTAATGAAGAAGGACGGTCGAGTTCGCGTCTGTGTTAATTATCGGGATCTGAACAAGGCTAGTCCGAAAGATGATTTTCCGTTACCACACATAGATGTCCTTGTGGATAGTACCGCTGGTTTTGAACTATTCTCATTTATGGATGGTTTTTCCGGGTACAATCAAATAAGGATGAAGGAGGAAGACAAGGAGAAGACTGCATTTATCACCCCGTGGGGAACCTTTCATTATAAGGTTATGCCCTTCGGACTCAAAAATGCAGGAGCAACTTACCAGCGAGCCATGATAGCACTGTTTCATGACATGATGCATCAAGAGATCGAGGTCTATGTTGATGATGTGATTGCAAAGACCCGACCTGGAAAAAGCCACGTCGAGACTTTGAAGAAGCTGTTTGATCGACTTCGCGAGTTCAAGCTTCGGCTAAATCCCGCTAAGTGTGTGTTTGGAGCAACATCTGGTAAATTACTTGGATTCATTGTGAGCAAAGTAAAGGGATTGAAATCGACCCAGCTAAAGTTAAGGCCATTTGTGAGCTACGACCTCCGTCAACAGTGAAAGAAGTCCGGAGCCTTTTGGGGAGGTTGAATTACATTGCTCGATTCATTTCCCAACTTTCTGAAACCGCCAAGCCATTCTTCAAACTCCTAAAGAAGAATGCACGAGTCAACTGGGATGATGAGTGTCGAGAAGCATTCGACAAATTGAAGTATTACTTGATGAATCCACCAATGCTTGTCCCGCCATCGCCGGGGCATCCTTTAATTCTCTACCTCACCATTCATAATGAGTCACCTTTGGGTGCAATGTTGGCTCGGGAAAGTCCTGTCGATAAAAAGAACGAGCCATTTATTATTTGAGTAAAAATTCACGATATCAAAGCTGAAATATTCTGATGTGGAAAAGACTTGTGCCGCATTAGTGTGGGTATTGCATAGATTGCGACAATACACGTTGTATCACCAGACGTGCCTCGTGACTGAGAACAATCCTATCAAGTACTTACTTGATCGGCCAGCTTTGGTGGGTAAGTTGGCTAAATGGCAGATTTTGATCTCAGAATTTGATATGCAATTCATGCCACAAAAGTCGATTAAGGGTCGAGTAATTGCTGATCTATTGGCTGAAAATTCACGGGTCTCAAATAATGATGACAGTTTCCTAGATGATCGTGTCTTGAACGTAAGTGAAGATTCATGGACAATGTTCTTTGATGGAGCCGTGAACTTGTCTGGTTCTGGTACTGGAGCAGTTATCATATCCCCAGATGGACAACACTATCCGGTAGCTGCAAAATTGATATTCCCATGCACTAACAATGTAGCCGAGTATGAAGCTTGCATCCTCGGGCTTCGGCCGCAATTGAGATGAGTGTGGCCAAGTTAAAAGTGTTCGGAGATTCAATGCTAATCATACTACGAGACCGTAGGTGAATGGAAGACTAAGGATGCCAAATTGCTCCCGTATCATAAGTATTTAGAAGATCTGATAAAGGAGTTCGACGAAATTTCATTTGAATACTTGCCAAGGTCTCATAATCAATTTGCGGATGCACTAGCAACTTTGTCTTCTATGTTGCAAGTCACGATGGGTTAGAGGTCGAGCCTCGAAAATAGAGGTTTTGCCAAAACCGGCTTATTGTATGATTTGTGATCGAAGAACCCGATAGAAAACCATGGTATTACGATATCATGAATTACATTAAAAAGCAGGAATTCCCTGAAGGAAGCACTCAAGCCGATAAGAAGTACATCACGAAGACAGCCTCGAAGTTTTTGTCGTGGTGAGAATGTACAAGAGATCCTACGATTCGGTCTTGTTGCGGTGTATAGATGCGGTCGAGGCCACTCAAATCATGCAAGAAGTGCATGAAGGGGTATGTGGTCCTCATATGAATGGACACATGTTAGCCAAGAAGATCATGAGATTAGGCTACTACCGGCTCACCTTTGGAAAGTGATTGCATCCAAAGCATGTTCGGAGTTGTCACCGTTGCCGATTCATGGGAATAAGATAAATGTTCCTCCAACCGAACCGCACCGGTTTTCCGAGCCATGGCCCTTCTCAATGTGGGGTATTGATGTGATTGGCCCAATCAATCCCAAAGCTTCAAATGGGCATCGATTCATCTTGGTGGCGATAGATTATTTCTCCAAATGGATCGAAGCTACATCCTTTGCAAATGTCACCGCCCGCAATGTTGTGAAATTCGTTAAACGTGACATAATTGCTCGTTATGGCGTCCCTGAAGCAATCATCACTGATAACGGGACAAATTTGAACAATAAACTTGTTAATGGGTTGTTCAACGAGTTCAAGATCAAGCATCTGAATTCGTCCCCTTACCGCCCTCAAATGAACGGGGCTGTTGAAGCGGCCAATAAAAACATTAAGAAAATCTTGGCTAAGACAGCCGAGAATTATCGAGATTGGCATGACAGGTTACCCTTCGCATTGATGGCGTACCGAACATCGATCCGCACTTCTACCGGGGCAACCCCTTTTGCTCTGGTGTATGGCATGGAGGCAGTTCTGCCTGTCGAAATGGAGATTCCTTCTCTGAGAGTTTTATCCCAAGTGGATCTGTCGGAGGCAGAATGGTCACAACAAAGATTTGAACAGTTGAACTTGATTGACGAAAAAAGACTGAAGGCTCTCTGCCATGGCCAAACATATCAACAGAGAGTAGCTAGATCCTTCAACCGAAAGGTACGACCAAGACATTTTGAGGTAGATGATCTTGTTCTAAGGAAGCTATTGCCGATCTTTCCGGATCCTAGTGGGAAGTTTGCTCCAAACTATAGCGGCCCATATGTAGTGAAGAAAGTGCTTCCTGGAGGTGCTTTGATCCTGGCAGAAATGGATGGTCGTGAGTTTTCCACTCCAGTTAATTCAGATGCTGTCAAGAAGTATTACCCATGATAGAATTTACCATGTCATGTTTTGAATTGCAAACATTTTATGATGAATAAATTGCCTCATTGAGTTGCAAATTCAATTGCTAAAATTTGTTACAAATCTTGCATGGTTTCCGTGATGAATTGTGTGAGATAAATTGAATGTGTCAAATGGGATACTTTGGAATGATGAAAGGCAAGCTTTGTTCCATACACCTTTCATACACTAATCCCTAGTGAGCTGTGTGAAAAATTCCATGTCCGCAAGGAAAAGGGTGATCTCGCAAAAGGTACACCATCCAAGGTGATGAGAGGCAATTTCTTCTTCTACCCGAATCACTACAGGTATACCCATCGTCTAGCCTTTTGAGCCGATACACATGAAGAGTTTTTCAAATTATCCCTGTCAAGGATCATCCCATATTGGGACAAAATTTGAGATGAATGATAGGAATTTTCTTACTCACACTTGCATCAATCTTCGAGTATGGCTTTCGCAATGTAACTTGTACGATAACTTGAAGTGCCTTAGGACGACGAAGAGCAATTCTTTCTCTACACTTTATTCATTGCATAGCCCCTTTGAGCCTATGAATTCATTTCACATTTGACCCAGTTGGTGATCATCCCCCACACTGGGGCAAGGCAAGAAAAATCAAACCACTCAAGTAGCATGATTTACAATGCTGATAAAAATGGAGACTTTGTCCAAAGAAAATAAGTGCAAAAATGGGGCATGAAAAAGCAGTGTGCCTGGTAAAAGCAAGGCCAATGCCCAAGAAGAAAAAAAATCAAACACTTGAGTCGTATCCCTGACAAGGTGGTACCAAAAAAAACTCAAATGTTGTTGCAATCAATGAAGTTGAGATGTGAAGAAAATCTTCAACATTGGAGAAAAATTGGTGGAAATGTCAAGATGATCATCAACTTTGACCCCCTAAACACTCTTTGAGCCTAATCATCTTTTCATTTCTCAATCCATGAACTTAGCCTACGTTATGTCCCTTGCAAAGTCTCTTCAGATTATGGCACTTGAATTAACGTAAAGGTTCATATGCTTGAAAGCATCGCTTGAAGAAGTGCGAGTAAGATAATTTCTGTCTCATTTCATGTGTTTCTTGACTTGTAAATCCCAAGACAATCGCGAAATGTCATTTTTAAATAGCTTCGACTCAAAGAGTCCCCTTTGTTAAGCCATTAACCAAGCTCACATTACGTCCCTGTTAAAGACCTCTCGGATTGGTAAAGTCGTACCACTTGCGAGATTGCCCGGACTCTTGTTTGGCGTGATGATAGTGAGATAAAGTGATTGTCAAAATCCTGCATCAAAGGTCAGGATAAAACAACCCATTTTAATGAGGATGAGTGAAAAGTCCTTTCGAGACTAAATGATCCCTCATTTGACACATCCATGACACTCATGTGTTCGATTGGAACATTCTTTTTGAAATCCTTCCCAATGGAAACTAGGTGATGCAGGCTTGATATAAATCATCGCGCATGAACCCCCCTTAAATTAATGCATGTTTGTGATTACAAATGCATGTTGCTTCTCCTATGACAATGTTTTGCATGAGACGTTTCCCTAGGAACAGAAATGTTGCCAGGTGAGTATATCTCTATCCATACCTTAAATACTTGTCATTGTGCAGGTATACTTGCCATTGTGCATGTATTCCCTTTTGAAAACACCGACACTCGATCGAGCTGTCCCCCAAAGATTTTTCTCCAGATTCAGTCTGATTAAGGCGACCGAAGAAAGGTTCGAGTCCTGGTCAGATAATCTATGCTGCGACGTTAGGCGACCGAAGAAAGGTTCGGGTCCTAGCCAAGCAATTACCTCAGTTCAGGCGACCGTAGAAAGGTACGGGTCCTGACAAATGATTCCTTATTCAGGCGACCGTAGAAAGGTATGGGTCCTGGAAAGCGAATCCCCGTTTAGGCGACCATAGAAAGGTACGGGTCCTAGACAACATTTATTGCTCTAACAGGCGACCGTAGAAAGGTACGGGTCCTGGAAAGCGAATCCCGTTTAGGCGACCGTAGAAAGGTACGGGTCCTAAACAACATTTATTGCTCTAACAAGGCGACCGTAGAAAGGTACGGGTCCTGAAAAATCAATTTTTTTCGTCAAGGCGACCGTAGAAAGGTACGTGGTCCTAGACACAACCAAACACTACCATACTAGGCGACCATAGAAAGGTATGGGTCCTAGGAAAGTAGTTTCCTTACAAAACCTTGCTGCCCTACTAGGCGACCGTAGAAAGATACGGGTCCTAGGAAAGTAGTCTCCTCGTTACTATTTTAGGCGACCGTAGAAAGGTACGGGTCCTGAACATGTAACACCAACTATCTTGAATCGCTCTACCATCCATGAAGGTAAGTCATTCCAGGTAAGTTTCTTTATCATCTGCATTAGCATTTCCATGCATCATATAAATTGCATTTTAAAATGGGATTCATTTCCGACAAAAAAAAAAAAACAAAACAAAAAAGCAAAAAAGCAAAAAAAAAAGCAAAAAAAAAATCATTCAAAAATCATTTAGTGCATGGGCATGGTCAAAATTTAGGTTTCAATTTGTCTTTGAATGCAACCTCTACGAGCTCACCTTCAAAGAGGGGCAGCTGTTGACACCTAAATTTTGGCTATCCGGTCATTTATTTATTGCATAGAAAATTATGGGTTAATTTTATCCCTGAAAAAAATATCAATTGCATAGCATATAAGTTTTGATGCATTTATTTTTAGTTTGCATATTTTGCATTTTTTATTTAACCGGTGGTGGATAGGTTCGAATTAATGTTTCGAGCTTTAGTGTGGCAGGCCGGGCTAGGCCCACGAAATGAGCAAATTAACCCAAGCCCGTTGTTTTTTTTAATCAATTATCTTGTGAAAAATTAAGATTTGATGCAATATCATGATGATTTTTTGAAAATTGAGAAAATCGCATTGCAATCTTATCTTAGCAACAGATGATGAAATCATGAGAGAATATTCATAAGATAAGGAGAATAAAAAGATTTTTTGTGATCAAGAGGTTATAGAAATCTTCGAAATATCCCACGAAGATTACATTTTTTCTTGCTTATAAAAGGGCCATGTACGGAGTTCAATAGGGGGGCTTTTCTCGGTTTTGAAGTAAAAAATCAACACAAAAGAGAAAGGAAAAGCAAGGAAGAGCCGTGCGTGGAGGAGGGGAAAAGCAAAAAGCAAAAGGAGGAAAAAGTGTGGGTACAAAGGTGACTGTTCACTTTGTCTCTCCTTCCCTTCGCTGCTCACGATCGTGCACCACCGGCCGGAGGTCCACATCGCCGGCGACCCGGAGCCTCACGCCGCACTTCGCAGCAACTACCGCCGCCACTCCGCTGTGCTCCTCCCTCGACGAGTCTTCGCCGCGCTGTTCACGCCTGGTCGCCTCGCCTCCACCTTCCGGTCAATTGCGTCTCGCTGTCCGACGCCACCGAAGCTTACATCGCCGATCTGCTGTTCCGCCTTCCGCCGATCCGGGCCCTTTGCTCTCGCCGACGATTGAAGTCCGGATCCGCACGCCGTTGCTCCCGTTCCAATCGACCCGCGGCCGTGCTTCGTCCCCCCGACGTTGACGCCCGCTCCGCCTCGCTTTGTCATCGATCTGCTGGTCCCGAGTCCTCCGTCCCGCACCCGCTCGGAACCCGACTTGCTGTCGACCCGCGACGCCAAGATCGATCCGAGCTCCCACACACCCGAGTGACGACCGACCGCGCCCACATCTCCGTCGACGGCCTACTCCTTTGCCCGGCTCCGCCGCGACGCCTTTACCCGCCCCCGCTTGCCGCCGATCCCCTCGCCAAACCTTCGCTGGAGCTCCAACCGCGACGCCCTCCGACGATAGGGACTCACCGCCCGGGAGATCGGCCGCACGAGCAAGCCCACTATTGTGAAAAAGGAAAAACAAAAAAAAGAGAAAAGAGGATTAGGTAGTCTTTTTATTTATTTATTTTTTGCTTGTTTTTATTTTCTTCTATAACTTGTTTTTTTAGTGAAGTTACTCCTAAATATATGATTGATATTCCAACATGAAAGTGCCCCTCAAATTAGGGGTTGTCGGGTCCGATTTTCGCGCCCGAAATCGACTCGCAATCCCTTGTAAAAATCGACAATCCAATCTCAAGTCCGAGATTCGATTCGCGATTTAATTTTAAAATTGGTCAACCCGATCTCATGCGCGAGATATGGTTCGCCAATTTTTAGATATCAACATTATCTTGCTTGATTCGATGTCGTGGTGTTTGAATCAGTTTTATTTTCGTAAAAGGAAAAGGAGATCAAAAAAAATTGAATTAGGTTTAGGTTTGTTTTTTTAATTATCTTTGCATGTTTAGAATAGGGGTTTTATTTTCAATCATGAAAAAAAAAAAAAAAAAAGTGCATTCATTTAGGTTGTTATTTTTTATTTGAATTGCATGTTTAATTATGTGTTAGTTTTAATTTCGAATTTCATAAAGAAAAACACAAAAAAATCATTGTGCATATTAGATTAGAATTGCATGTTTCATTTTAAATTTAGATCATCTTTTTAGATAAATTGCATTTTAGATTTAGATAATGTCTTAGTTTAAATTAGGATTTAATATGACTTAATCCCTAGTTTAAATTAGATAGAATCTTAATCTAGCTAGATCATTTTTGCATTTTTTTCTTAAATTTTGAATTTCATAAAATTTGTCTTAGGATAAATTAGTTGCAATTTCTAGGATAGCTTGCATTTTTTAGAATAGAAAAATCATGTGCAAGTCATATAGAATTAGGTCCATGAAATGCACGTCATTTTAGTGATTGCTATTAGGTTCATTTTTAATTGAATTGCTCGTCATTAGAATTAGGTTATTTTGGCTAATTTAGTTTGCATATCTAATTGTTGCATGTTCATTAAGAAATCATTAGTTTTTTTTTACTCATTCATATAGTTTAGGACATATTGTCATGATATATTATTTCATATTAGATTAGAAGTATTGCATTGCATATGGACTATGTTCTCGTTTAAAAAAAGTGAAAACAAAAATTGAGTGATTGTTTGTTAATTAGAAATCATATTTAGGATTGCTTATATGAATTCTAATCTAACAACGCAGATGCTTTCGTTGCTATAAGGTAAGTTTTGCATTATTTAATTGTTTTCTTGAGTGTTAAATTGATGGTATGCGCACCCGCATGATCGCCTCATATGTTAAGGAAGTGAATTAAAATCAATTCAAACTGCCCGCAAAACATTTTTAGAAAATAAAAGAATGGTACCGAAAGGGCATTAGAGAAATCTAGTGTAACCAAGTCCCCGTACCTATAATCTCTGGTTCGTAGGAGTAAAATAATCCTCCCATTATTTTACTTAGGTGTCTAATCGACCTACCATAAACTGATTAGTGGCGACTCCTAGATAATAATCATTTGCATGCTAAATATTTAGACCTAAGTCGCGAATTGGTATGGGCTTGGGAGAGTCCGAGCTAAGTTTGAAACTTAGTAATCCATTAACCTAGTTTTAAGTGGTGCACCCGAAAAATTAGGTCGCGACACCGACCGTGTACCCACACACGATTATTTTTATCAGGTACATTTTAACACGATGAAATTAGGCCAAGTTGGGTATTTAATTGAGGAATTGACATGCAAAGCACAAGATCCTTGACCATGAGTAATTTATCGTAGTTCAGCTTTGGTAAGCAAGATTATAACAGTTTTGGTGAGCACTATAGATATCAGCTTCGGGGAGCATTAACAACAATATAGATCTATAGCAACTTCGGCGGACAATAATTGATATAGCAGCTTCGGTGAGGAATATAGACATCAGCTTTGGTGAGCAATGACATGTGAATATATCTATCAGCTTTAGTGAGCTAGACCATCTATTTCAGCTTAGGTGAGCAGCATGCGAATCAATAGAGTTTATAGATGGCATCAATGGTATGGAGTCGAATGAGTCGACTGATTGATGGTTGAATGGATTGACCAAGAGATGGTCTTAGGTGATATGGAGTCAATTGGATCGATTGATCGGCGACTCAATTTGATTTGATTGAATTGAAATGATTGGATGATTATATGAATTGTACTGATTTGCAGGAAGGATCTGAGTCAAAGGTAAGTCCTCTGACTCGTGCTTGTTCTTAGGCAGCCCTTGGGGCGTAATTCCTTCCTAGTCGGAGTTTAGGGGGTGAACTTGCTGAAACATTGTCTCACTGGTTGTTGTATAACTATTTTCAGGTCCTTAGATGACGGTCGTGGAGGAGCCAAAGCCCCGGAGTCTGGGGAGGTGGAGATCGAAGGATCGGCGAATGTGTCTAACTAATTGGTCATAGGACAGTTCCCTTTTGTTGAGCCAGTCTTTTTGTAGACGAACCAATGTTGTATATAAATCCGTGTGTTTATAAAAGGCATGTTTTGGTGTTGTGATTTGTTGCCTACTTTCCTATCCTAAGCATTTGGTTGTTAGGGGATTTGTTTCGCTTTCACATGCATAATTAAAAATGAATAGGTCGGCGACGTGTCTTGGGATGTCGCATATTTATTGACCACCGAGGGATGGGCACGTGCTCGAGGATTGGGGCGTGACACCTATAACCATTAGCATCAAGTGTACCCAAAGGGATGAGGTTTTTCTTCAAATCAGGAATGTGTCTGACATTTTCCAAAAACCTGATGATGCCGTCGTATATCTTAATATTGACAGTCTCAATCCCAACTACTTTGCATTTAGCGTTGTTTCCCCTTAGAATAACTCTAACGTTAAATTCTCTGTACGTGGAGAACCAGTCACTCTTTGGGCACATGTGATACGTGCAACCAAAATCAAGAATCCAAATATCACTGAATTTGTTTTTAACATCTACAACTAATAACCAATCTTCGTTGTCTTTTTCAGTAACACCAAGTTGAGTAGGGTTTTCGTTTCCTTGATTCTGTCTGATTTGGTAGTTTGATTATTCTGCCGATTTGCATTTCCTTAATTTTGTTGATTCACATTATTTTCTCTTTGCTATTTTGCCTTCAGTTTCAAACAATTGATCTTGATATGCCCCTTAGGCTTACAATAGTTGCAAATCAAATTCCTATACTTTGATTTTGATCTAGATCCACCACCATTACTTCTCTCAACAGACCTTCCTCTAGCAACTAAACCAACCCCTTGATCATTACTGCCTTCAAAAGTCAATTATGTATGTAGTTTTGCTTATTTAGAAGACTAGTTGTCACACCTTTTCCCCATATTGGGAATGCGACATCCATGAGAATTAATTTTGCAATGTCTCAAGAGATGTCACCGTCCCATTGATTTTTATCTTTCATTTAAATACATGCAGAAGCCTCCAACATCAACACCCAATCAACAAACAACAACGAGATAGCGAGGAAAAACATATGCTAATACACAACTTATATACTGCTTCAATAGATCGGAACATTTAATTCACAAGCTCGCTTGTTGGGCCATATCGATATACATTCAAAAAGGATAGGGGGTTAGTTCTAGCTCCTCTACGAGGGTGACTACAAAAAATGGTTTCCCATCAAGAGGTTGGCTCCTCATGGCTCGAGCTCTGGATCATAGTCAAGGTTGAAGTCGAAGTTGTCCATGGTGCCGTTAAGAGAGTTCACTACCGAGCTGTCAAGATCACTGGGTGGATTTTCGAAACCACAGAGGGGCCCGAAGATCTTCTCATTGGCCTACACGAAACATGCCTCAAAAAAATGGGGGACCAATACCCTAGGCCCTCCTCAACCCACACCGTTGTGGTGTGCCGCTAATACACGATGTCTACCTCCACATTCTCTATATTTAGGATCACCACCTCCATCTACATAGGCAGACCGTAATGGGTTGGGGGAAGACTTATACCTATGGACTTGAAAAAGGCTAAAACAATAACAAATGAGTTGAAAACTCAACAAGGAAGTCACTTAAACTTCGTATAGGCGGATGTCTCGTATCAAAATCTTACGAAATATGATGCTAACTTGTTGATGTTAGATCAATAGCAAAGCCTTTGCTTTGCCTTAACTATGCACATGGAGAGAAGTCCTCGACTATCTAAATATAAATATCCGCACTATCAAGAATCTAAAAAATATCTTATACCCATAAAATTTCTAAACATGCCAAATGATAACTTCAGCAACATATACATGCTCCTTTAGCCTTAAAAAATGATATAAAAGTTCATACGTGCCTCCCATAATACAATTAATAGCGTCAAAACTTCTCACGTGTCAAATAATAACTTCTAAAATTTTACCATGGCTTTCAAGTCTCAAATAATGTTTTCCAAAATATCCACATGCCTTGCACGCCACAAATAATAACAAATATATTATGCACGTGCCTCCCAAGTCATAAATAATGACTATTAAATTATACATGTGCCTCCCACGTCTCAAACAATGTCATACCAAATATGTATGTGACATATTACAACTTTAAAAGTATGCGTGTAACATTTAAATGCCTCACATACACTTTTTGCCTTGAGAACCACATAATACCCCATAATATTATGTTATCTTAAATCCATTTATTACACACACATTGTCGAAACCCTTCGGCTCTTCCAAAATCTTCCAGGGCATCGTCCCGCCCTATCGGGCACGGCATCCGAAATCCATTGAGTATTGTTTCAATTAACCATCTCTGCGAACGGCATCTGAAATTCATTAGGCATTTGTAATCTATCAAGCATCATCCCAAAATCTATTGATGACATTTCCTCGTCTGCCCACATGGATTAAGTACACAATCGGTTCTTACCTTCCTCTTTAGTCAAATGTTTGAGTGCCCAAAGGCGTGCTAAGCGTTGTCTATCTCATGGCCTATTAAAACTACATTGATAAAATATGCCAAGTACGAGATGAGAATCTGTGGTTTGACCTGTCATGTTCGAATGCTGGCCTAAGTCCAATCCGGTTCAAAAACGATACGCCTCAATATCACCGAACCAAGAGAGAGATTCGGCTCAGCGTTCTTCCATGCACATCCAAGAACCATAGCCAATCTCATTTTGGAGGCTTGGAGTGTTCTCAAGCGACAACCATGAACTATGGGCATGCATATATTGAGACCGATTTCAAAAAATAGATACAAATCCTTATCATTAATACAAATTAAAATTATATAGAGTAAACACATTCAATAATAATAATGATTTCTAGTAACTAAGCCTAGATTACCACAAACAAACTAACCATATCTAAGAACAACAACGAATCTTCATGATCAAGTCTGTACATGGACATAAGCAGCCGTTTCCACTAACGACAACAAACTGAGCAACCTTCACAATCACAAAATCATTCATTGCCTTCCTCGAATCTCATAACTCAAGCAAACAAATGAGCAAACTATACCAAATTAGTACATCGTTCTATGATTTCTAAGACAGCTTGATCCTATCTAATAACACAGACAAAATCGACCTAAATCCGAGCGATGTATTACAACGGCCTAGTCAACGTTTAGGGGATCCACTTACCAAAATTGGGATAAGAACGAGAAACAGACGGTGGTGGAATGCGGCTCACGGCGATGGCACATCGACGTGGCATAGCAAACGGCACGACAACAGCGAACGGTGGTGCAGCGAATCAAAAGGGAGAGCGAGGGAGCAATGTAAGGGAAAGGGAGGGAGAGAGGGGCAGTGAGCTAGGGGAGAGAGAGGAGGAGAGAATGAGAAAAAGAACTTGAGGAAGAAGTAAAAAGGGATAGAGAAATGGGTTTCCTCATGCTTTAAATGCTAGACTCAATTATTTGTGTTGCAATGGTAGCTTCCTAAACTTGGTAAGAATAATTCTCCACCCTACAAGTGTCAACAAATGAGCTCATCTTGCCAAGCTTGTTCTTCAAGTTCTAAGGACTCGATTATTTACAAGTTCAAAAGCAACTAGTATGGTTACAAAAACTAGGCTTGTCCATCCTCCAAGTTCCCTACTAAATGGTGCCTAACCCCTTCTTGAATGGCACCAAATCTTGTCTTCTCTCAATTTAATCTTAAGAAGCTAAATAAGTCACGCCTCTAGGGCTATTGAAGTTTATATCCCTAATTGACGCGTGATTGTTAGTCAACGTGTCATTAAAAAATAAAAATCGAGATTAGGGTTATGGATTGCGACAGAGTACGTTTCTCAACAGAAATTGTCATTTTTCATTTCTTTCTTTTACTTTGTCTTTTGAAGTGATTTCCTATTCATTTCCATCAAAAACACAAAAAAGTGAAACAATTGACTTTTTAGTTAACTTTTGGTCACCCCTTTGATAAAAAAATCAACCTCGAGTCAAAAGATGTATTTTTTGCAGAAAAAAGATGCCAAATAGTCTCAATTTCACTTTAGCCAAGTTAATATTAAAAATTTCCAAAGATATGACATAAAAATTAAATTTTTAAGAAAAGTCCATTAAATTGAAAAAGTGAAAAATCCATAAAAAACTTTTAGTCAAACCACAACCAAAAAAATTGAATAACTAAAAAGTCTACAAAACACTTCATTGTAGTGTCAGTTTAACCTTAATGTCGATAATTTTCCAAAAATTGATTAAGAACCTTATTTTCCAAATATTTCGGTTTTAGGTTCGAAATCGATCAAAAATAAAATTACTTTCATTCTAGTCATAATTAGGTTTAGTTCCTTTTACGACATTTAGTCTATAGATGATTTCTCATCCACTTGTTCACTCAATTTCGACAACAATAGTGTTAAAAGGTGAATTGCCATTTTTAGCCTTGATTAGTGGTTTTGAATCAATTCTTCATAAGTTGCGAACGAACACATTTTGATTTCATTCATTTTCTTGAGATAAGTCCAAATCCAGGGTTCATTATGAGAAATTCGCTTGAAAACTTTCCCATTGGAGGAATTTCACTCTCTTAAATATAGGAAAACCAAGCTATGAAGCTTCAACTGAAGAAATTCAAGTTGATGTATTCGAGACTAAGGTTTAATTTTGTAAATCTAGGTCCAATTTCAATATTAGAACTTGATTCATTTTTGGCGTAAGAGTTGTGATATTAATTCAAGGTCAATTTGGATGCAATTGGTTATCCTAAGCATGGGCAATTAGTCAAATAGATCTATCGCAATATTAATTGAATTCAATTTCAACTAATTTGCGATTTCGAGTGAGGAATTGCAAAATTGTCCGTTCTGACCTATAATGTTCAGTTGTGTGTACCCATGTTGTAGGCCCACTATTTCTCACGATAATCAAGCAATTAGGTCAATAGACTTAACCGTTTCTCCTCGAATTAGGTAAATTTTCTTTTCAATTTGGCCGTCAAATGACCAAATTGCATAAATATTTAGCCCATAAAGATTGCTTGGCCAGAACCAGTCGAACCGACCTTACCAATGGCTAACGAGACAGGCCAGCTCAGCCCCTAGCTGACCGGTTCTTGATCGCTAGTGACCACCCATCGACTCTTTGTTGTGTGTATATCATCCTCACGTCCTTTGATTTTCAAAATTTTGTGAAAATACTCTTGGATTTTGCGAATTTACAAAATCGCCCCTAATTAGGCCTTAATCGCAATTTCCATTTTAATTCCCCTTTTTTGTGATACAAAGTCATCTGATCAGTCACAAGACTCATTTTAAATAGGGTTACCCCTCAATGACCTTAATTTGGCCATTAGATTAAATTTCAATCATTGGATTGAATTGACGATCGAGATTTAACAGTTAATCAACAATATATAAGGTTTTTTCCCTCTAAAATCTTAGAGGGGCTCATTTTGTAAAATTTGTAGATCAAATACTCTGAAAACTCTCTCATCTCTTGCCGCACCAACCGCCATTCACCATTGCATGCTAACCGACTTGCCACAGTCAATCACCCACTCTGCGACCTTCCTCAACTGCTTCCTGATGTGTTGGAGGTTAGCATTCCCTCCCGCAGCCCTTGATTCCCTCCCTCCAAGCTTGATCGTGGCTCAAGGTTCACTAGCGATCGAGCCGCTGATTGAACTGGCGCCTCCTCCTTCTTGATCGGCAGTTTGAGGTGGTTCATGGAAGCCCTGATCACTAGCGATCCTCTCTTTGGTGTATACCCGACATCCAGTGATCGAAGTTTGGTCGAGTAGTCATCTGAAGCCTTCCAATGGTCGGATCTCCTATCGATGCTCCAAATCGGTCTAGAGAGATGTGTTCCTGTTCCAGAACGGTCCTCGAAGTCCATCCGATAGTCCTCAAAATTTGGATCACGTTTCAAGGGTTCAAGTTTCATCCGATCACGTTTGAATTCGACGAAACCTCGAAAGTGAACTCTCTAATCATGAATCTGATGACACGAGATCTAGGATTCGACCTAGCATCATGATTTATGCTTAGATCTAAAGTTTGGGAGGTTATGAGATGATTTGTGATGAGTTAATGATGATGAATGATGAACTTGAACTTGCTTGATTTGCCTTGATATGCAAAATCGTGTTCTTGTGTTGACTTTCTATTTTGGTTGAAATGAGGCGATAAATAACGTTTTCTAGCCTTGAGCTTTTAGAAATGTAATCTAGACTTGACAGGATTCGATTTGATAGGTTACACATCCCAAGTGGACGTTGTTTGGCACCTGAATAATGCCTCCATAGTTCATCGATTCTATAGTGATTTTGTGCTTGGTTTGCAGTTCTAACTTTGAGCGAATTATTGTATCGCTATTTTTATATTGATTTTTGTGCTTATATTTTGGAAAAAAATTCTCATATAATTTGCACGAAATTGTCTTGGTTACATCATATTTTTTTCTAGAATTTTTGGAGTTGATTTGGTTAGGTAAAATCAACAGAAATCATCTTAAGTCAGTTTGCCCTAAACTAAGTCCGGTAAGTCTCCTCAAAGAGAGCCTCCAGCTCTTCTCGGCTTGGAGTGGTTTGTGCCCAAACCCTTCCAAGAGCGAAATCTTTTTGGCTGGTGGATCGCCTGCGTTAAGGACTCAGATCCTCCTCCACCTCGACTTCCAGGAAGGCAGTCTACCGGTACGATACCTAGGGGTTCCTATCATTACCGCCGAGCTTAGCAAGGTGGACTGTTGTGTTCTTATTAACCGTATTACTGCGAGGGTACAATCTTGGACTCATCGCTTGCTGCCGGCTTCAGCTTATCAGGTCAGTCCTTCATGCTATCCAAGCCTACTGGGCGAGAGTTTTTATTTTACCTATAGCACTATTGGAACAAATTGAGAAAGTATTTAGGCAATTCCTATGGAAAGGCCCGGAACTAGGGAGAGGGGGTGCTAAGGCTGCCTGGGGTGAAGTGTGCCTTCCAAAAGAGGAAGGAGGTCTTAGCATCCGGAGGCTCAGGGATTGCAACAAGGCTACCATGCTGAAGCATATCTAGCTCTTATTTTCAGACAAGGAAGCCTTGTGGTACAAGTGGATCCACTCCACATTTTTAAAATCAAGGAATTTTTGGGTTGCTAAGAAACCCACCTACTGTTCTTGCGCTTGGAAAAAAATCCTATCCTTCATAAGTGAGGTCCGTAATGCCTTCTATTGGAGGATTGGAGACGGCCTCTCTACCTCCTTATGGTTTGACAACTGGCACCCTAGGGGCCCCCTGAACTTAATATTTTTGGACTCGTTCATCTACAGTTTAGGGCTTTCTAGGCAGGCAACAGTGGCTGATATATTTTCTGATGTTGGGCAACCTCTCAAGTTGGTGCTTGAGTCGTGGAATCAGCCCCTCCCGAGCCTCTCTCAAAATTCGGATTGCTTTTGCTAGAGGGAGAACTCGTTAGGATGCTTCACTGTTGCGACGGCTTGGGAGACTTTCAGGCGGAAGGGCACTCAGGTCATTTGGCATACGTTCGTCTGGAACAACAAAATTACACCGCGATATCAAGCAAACCTTTGGCTTATAGCTAAGCGCAAGCTGCCCACCCAGACGCTTTTATTGTCGCATGGCAGAATAGATAGTGGTGTTTGTGCCTTCTACAACGATATACCAGATTCTATTGACCATCTATTTTTTGGGTGTCGTGTCACAGCCGGGGTTGCCTTCTTTTGGGCAACCAAATGCAATCTGCCTTGGCGTAACAGGTTGTGGGAGGATACTCTCCATTGGGCCACCACCATGCTTATGAGAAAGGAGTTTTATAAGTGCATAGCTCGCTTCTCCTTCGGAGCGTTGTGTCATATTATTTGGAACAACAAGAACAACATTCTCTTCATAGAACAGCCTCTCTCTGTCCTGGCTATGAAGAACCATCTCTTTAAAGTGGTCAGAGATAAGGCAATCACTGTTAGGAATGTCGAAGATAACTTTAGCAATAGAAAGTTGCAGCGGAGTGTGGCATTGACCCGGTCATCTTTTCTGGGGATCGTTAATTCCCTTCCTTTCATCTGGTGCGTCTTGATTAAGGCAGTTGGTGCAGCAGTGCAGCGGCTCTTGCTGCTTCCTGAGGATGGTTCTCTCCCTACCTGAGGGCGTTTTGTATCTATTCGCCGATTGTTCATGCCGTGCTTTTCCTTTCTGGTTGTTATTGGGTTGCCATGACTATGGCTTTTACATCCCGGCATCCTTCCACTCATTATGATCTATTGTTTTGAGTGTGGGTTTTGATGCAGTGATCTTTTTGTTCAATTGATCTTTTCTCAATATATTTATTACCTTTCATCAAAAAAAAAAAAAAGAAAGTCAAACCTATATTTGCTTAGAATTAAGGTCTTAAATGAGTCCATTAGAGTTTGCATCCTTCATGATAACTATAGTACATACTGTAGGCGTTCTAACTAGGTATCATTTGTGCAAATTGAGCATCGTTTACTATGTTAATCACATGTGTGAAGATGCTTAGGCGCTGCTGTGACTTGTGTTGTTCATAACATGAGTCTGTTTTGTCATTTTTGTGTAGGTTCACGTAAATCAAGTTAGGGTTAGATGTCTTCATGAAATGTTCAAAAGTTCGTGATGTTGTTGTATTCTACACATAGGAATTTTCCTGAAATTTGTGCACGACATTGAATTGTCAAAAATCACTCATGTTTTGTGATAGTCATGTTGAATTAGAGGCTGATGACGAGCTTATTAAAACCTCTTTGTTTGGGCCTCTTAAAGGCCAAATCAAGTCTTGATGTCTTCTAAATATTTTAAGTACATGTTATAAGCTTTGTGTCAATGTATGGCATGACATATTTGAACCACATTTACTATGTGAAAATCATGCGAAATTTGTCAAGCATGTTGTTCTTAGCAATGAGTCACCTTTCGATGCTGGTGAATCATGTGCAAATGTCAAGCATGTTGTTCTTAGCAATGAGTCACCTTTCGATGCTGGTGAATCATGTGGCTTCTTTGCACTTCGATTTAGGGTTACATGTATTAACCAAACTCTCATTGCATTCAACATTATGTCGTGTGCAAGTTTCACATTTTTTGCACATTATCTAGATGGTCTTATAAACCATTCATGAATTACATTCTAATTTGCTTGTGGCTAATGCGTGCGACTTCATGATTATCGTTGTTGGACATGAATTTGACCCCAATTGGACTTGAACCCTCTTAGAATGTCTTAGAGCTCACCTTAATCTTTCCAATGATGTTGATTTTGCCCGATTTGCACATCGTTTGATCCTTTTTTTTTTTTCAATTTAGGTTAGAAATCTGTCCTAACTGAAATTCGGAACTCCTATTTACCCCTGTTAAGTCTGACCTTTTGTTATTTTTTTGTGATTTTATCATTAAGGATTTTTAGGTGTGGTCCTTAATGAAGTTTGTTTGTCCTTCTTTTGTCTTCAGTTATGATAAAATTTCATCTTTTTTAGACTTGGTTTACTAGGTCAAATCTCTGTTGATATGCCATGATACCCCGCTGATTTGCTACATTTTTTATGTGATGCTCAGCGTTCTTGAATTTTTATGAATTCCAACGTAGCTCACCTTAGAAAACTTTCCTCATAAGATTTGTTCCCCATGATGTTCTTCATGTTGTGTAACTTTCTTGGAACAAATTATCGATGGGTTCCCTTTCAATTGTGTTTTTATTTGTTTGCCTTGTTCCATGATGTTTTGTTGTACTTATTTGCTGTGATTTTCCTCTAGAATTTTTTAGGTCAACTTGCATGCTGAATTTATTTCACTTGTCTCCGCGGACTTTCATCCTCATCTTTCGAACTTTATACACAAAAATTCTCAAAAAAAAAAAAAAAATGAAAAGCACTTTACCATGCTTTTCAAACCCTTCGAAAGTCATGACTTTGTTTGAATTTTCCTGTTCTTGTTCTTTTGAACTTTATTTTAGTTCAAGGATGCTCATGCATAAAATTTCCAAATTCTCATTTTTTTCCTTTAGATTCTAAACTTCCAAACTACGCTCTTAGTTTACGTTAGCACCAAAATGACGCCGTTTTGCACTTGCTTCGCTGGAAAATCACCACGTCAACATTTTGGCCGGATTGGCACTTAAGTGATCCATTTTGCTCCGATTTTGGTACTTGAAGTATCACTTTCGTAACTTTTGGCACTTAAATGTCCATTTGTGCCAACTTTTGGCACTCCAGGGGTCCGTGCGTCGAATTTCAAGGATTACGAAAGGTGACTCTAAAAAACTAAAACTTTTTCTGTCTCAACTTCATAACCTAATTACTTGAGAAAAACAATATTTACATTGTCCCAAGCCCATAATGTTCCTGCTTCACCATTTAGTTCACCTTGGGATATCGTTTGCATTAGTGATTCTATGAATTTGCTTTAATTAAGACTCTGGATTTGCCTCAATTACCCCAATTTCAATTCTGATTCATGTTTAACCGAGAGAGAGTTTAATGTCTACAACTTGTTCGATAAAATTCCGAGGCTACATCAATGAACGTCAGTCTAGATTTATTTAAGTTTAATGTCGTCGCTGGTTTCATTTGCCTAATTCTATTACATAAGCCGTAGTTAATTTCTGTATGGCCTTATTAGAAGTGAATCCGGTAATTGCTCACTCCAAAGTGTATTTCTGAAGGTTTTGATTCATTACATAATATTCGTATTTATATTAGACAAGCTTGATCTTGAATATTGCTGAATTTGACTGAGAAACATCTGAATGAAATTGGGTTCATCCCGCTAGGCGTTAATGCTAGTATGCTTTGGATTTGGCCAAGAAGCTGCTTTTTTTTTTTTTTTTTTTTTTTGGGTTGAAAATTCCCAGGTTAGCTTTGGAGGGACAAGTATCTTTGCTATACATAGTTGGATTCGAAGGTATTTTGGCCCAAACCAAATCGACAATTTCGATTTGTCATCGGCTAAAATCACCAATTGTTGACATTAAATTTTGACATAGTGAGAAGCTTGAGGCATGTCGTATTCATTGATTAGGTACCTTCAATATGAAGGAGTCCTTGCAGTTGTCTATCTGAGTATATACGATTCGAAATTCCTTTACTGTCCTTTTCGCAATGAAATTCGGAACAAGTTAGCTTATCTTCAAGGACTTGTCTTCTGCTGTATTTTGTGGTGATGGTCGAAGACATATATTTCCAAACAAGTACGTGAGCTAGCTTCGTAAAACTCTGCAATCTGCATTGGCAAAGCGAAGCCCAGGTCTTTCTCCCTACCTATTGAGAATGAAAGTAACCAACTTCATATTTCAGGAGCTACTAACTTACTACTGCAATGTTCAATTCCTGCATTGTTTCCTAACATCCTTCATGTATTATGGAATACCTTTACCCATGTTACAATATATAAATATTAAGCCACATCTTCAATTAACATTGTCAACATTTAAAATAGTTGATGGTGGTCTTACAAATCTCATACGGTATCAAAACGAGAGATTCTGAGTTTAAATCTTTGCAAGCCCTAATTTGCCTTCATATGTTCACACTTTAGGTTTAAACCAAGAGTTCGGACTACGCTTGAGAAGGAGTGTTAGACTGATGATATTGACCATATATAGGTTTTAAGTTTAGGTCACAGTCCAGCCAATGCGTGAGGAATAGACTAATGATATTTGGGCAAGAAAAGAGGCGCTCTCACTCTGTCGTGTAAGAATGTGAAACAATGGTTTATGTGGCTGAGAATGGCCTACTGCTGCAGTCGGAAGGAGACATGAGCACGTTTCGAGCTCCATTGACCACGCATTAACTACCCAAGATGACTTTTCCTTGTGCAGAAAGAGACGAAATTTCCAATTTGAATGCTCCCTTGATGGGCGACCCATCTTGTGCAATATGGTCATGCGTGATGTCTCTCTTTTTAATTTTATGGTTTTCATAGAATCAAGATCTGTCGTAGTATTGCAGCGTTCCACAAGTACGTAGAGACTGATAGTGTTACCTGTTCGAATGATTAGCCTGTAGACTTGCCACTTGCCACAGTTCCTAAGTATGATGATGTGGATGGGTTCATTCTGTATAACCCCACCTGGAAGTTCTCTCTGCAAGGCGAAGGAACTTTCTTGCATGCTTGATGTAAGAGTGTCCCATATTGACTAGAAGACATATATGTTCGACTCATCTATTTCTTATACCCTCCAAATCTAGACTCGGTTTTTTGTTCTCTCTTACGATCCCGAAATTCTTGGCATACTCGGAATCTGGCCAACCATTTAAATCAGGATTTCTACAAGACATCTAAAGCATGGAAGAGATCAAACTTGTCCTTATCTGATCACCCTCTTCTTTATTCCCAAAACCCCTCCTTATAAATTTGTCCTCGGTTTTGACCAAAAGTTATGACAGACCTCAGCTTTCAAAAGTCAACAGCACCGCATCCAAAGCTTTCTTGTGCTTCACCGTCATCATTCCAGAATACATTATCGACAAAGAATAGATGCTACCTGAACGATAGAAGTCGTGGCCAAAAAAAAAAAAAAAAATGAACGATAGAAGTCTCGTTCTAGCACTCTATGCAAATGAGTGCAAAAACCCAAGACAATCTATAGATGAGAATAGCTTACCTTGCAAGCAGGATAAGACGGCATTAATGTTATAATTATTATAAGATATTCTATTTGGTACCAAAACTTTTAAAATTATTATTTAAGTGTCTTAGCAATAAATTAAGTAACTCTAGCAACGAAAAATTTAACGTGACTTATCAAATAGTTTTGGCACTAAATTAGCCTCATAAAGTTTTGGCACTGAAATGATCGGTTTTGAAAATTTCACACAATATATTTGAAAATAGTGTGGTGTGTAATTTATGTACCGTAAAACATCACGGAATCCATCAAATTTCGACTGGAAAACTTGGAGTTAAATTGGTTCCCAAATGTTCCCTTCCATTAATCCTTCGAGTTGATCAAAGAGTAGTCCATTTTAACAAGTCACCTAGCTGTGATCTTCAATCTCAAAACAGAGCAAGGTCAGAGAAGACACGAATGCAAAGTTACGAGAGGTGAAGAAAGTTTTACTTACTTTTTTTTTTTTTTTTAAGTAACCAAATAATTTTTGTGATTTTAGATGAAATTATTCGGAGAGAATGTTTCTTTCACTATTGTGCTTTCGAGACCTTTTTGAAACAAATAAAATTAATGGCATAGTTAGAATTTTTATATGTGATTTTCGCTTTTGGCTCGCTTTGCCCATTTGTCAATTTCTAATTTTTAAATTCTAGAGCAAAATTTCTATTAGTAATCAATATAGTCCCAAAACTTTACCAATGACCTCTTTAGTACAAAAATATATTGAAAGCTCCCATTTAATTGACTCCAGCAAGTTATGTCAAATTTTCTGACAAATTAGAATCATTGGACTCATTTAAGTGATTGTTTTTCGAAAATCATAGCACATAAATAGTCGTTTGCAAAGTTTTATCATCAAAATAAGCGCCGTACAATAGTTAGGGCATTGATGCCGTGTTTTTCCCGCTGCAGTTGGATGGACACATGAATATGTTTCAAGCTTCAGTGACCCCGAATTAGTTACCAAATGACCTTTCCTTGCGCACAAAGTACTGAACTTTCCAAATTGGATGTCATGTACCCAATTCTGATCGGAGATCCATCTTGCGCAATTCGTCAGGCATGACGTCTCTGCAGAACTGGACAAGTAAATAGATAACTATCTTTTTCATTGATTTGACCTAAAACGTGCATGCTTGACGTAAGAGATGATGTAATCTTGACCAGAAGAAATAAAACTTCTCTCACCGCCCCCTTTCTTTATTCCTCCCAAACCCCTCCTTATTAATTTGTCCTCGGTTTGTAAGTCTAAAAGCAAACCTTAGCTTTCAAAAGTCAACAGCATCGCAACCCGAACCATTCTTGTGCTTCACCACCATCATTCCCGAATACGTTCCTGTAGCAGAAACTTTCCTAAGAGGCCAAATGGGTTGTAAAGGCCATCAGCTTCACATTTTCTTCTTCCCTTTCGTGGCTCCAGGCCACCTGATCCCAATGATCGACATGGCCAAACTATTCGCCATTAGAGGCTGCAAGTCCACTCTTATCGCCACCCCCCATGACGAGCCCACCTTCTTGAAATCCATCGCCAAAGCCAAGGATTCGGGCTTCGACATCGATGTCGTCACAGTGACATTGCCCCTGAAAGAGGTCGGCTTGCCGGAAGACTGTGACAATCTGAACAAGGTCACTACGGGGGAAATACGCAAGCAATTCATGAGAGCTATCATGATGCTGGACCAACAGCTCGAGCTGCTGATAAAAAAACTTGCCCCTGATTGTCTAGTCTCGGACATGTTCCTCCCCTGGACAACCGAGATCGCGGCCAAGTGGGGAATCCCTAGGCTCGTTTTCCACGGATCATGTGCCTTCTCCAGTGCTGGCGCAGGATGTGTGAGGATCTATGAGCCTCATAAGAAGGTGTCGCACGATTCGGAGCCCTTCATCATCCCCAACTTCCCTGGAGAAATCACAATGACCAGGATGCAGTTGCCGGACTTTTACAGGGAAGAGACCGAGTTCACCAAGTTCTTCAACGAGGTAAAGGAATCGGAGAAGAGGAGCTTCGGAGTCGTCATGAACAGCTTCTACGAGCTCGAGCCAGCCTACGCTGACCATTACAGGACATTCCTTGGGATACGATCCTGGTTCGTTGGCCCGCTCTCATTGTGCAATAAGGAGAGCGAGGACAAAGCACACAGGGGCAACCAAGCATCCATCGACCAGCACGAGTGCCTCAAGTGGCTCGACTCAAAGCAACCCAACTCAGTGATATATATTTGCTTCGGAAGCATGGCAAATTTCAATGCTGCTCAGCTCCACGAGATCGCAGTTGGACTAGAAGCATCAGGTCAACAATTCATTTGGGTTGTGAAGAAGGACCCGAATGTGGAAGAAGGCAAAGAAGAGTGGTTGCCTAATGGGTACGAATCAAGAATCCGAAACAAGGGCCTCATCATCAGGGGCTGGGCTCCTCAGGTGCTGATTCTCGATCATGAGGCGATTGGGGGTTTCGTGACACATTGCGGGTGGAACTCCACACTGGAGGCGATCACGGCCGGCGTGCCAATGGTGACTTGGCCGGTAGCGGCAGAGCAATTCTTCAACGAGAAGTTCGTGACCCAGGTGCTCAAGGTCGGGGTCAGCATAGGCGTGAAGCAGTGGGTGAGGTTGTTCGGCGACAGCGTGAAGAGCGAGAGAGTGGAGGATGCAGTGAAGAGAGTCCTGGTGAGTGAGGAAGCAGAGGAAATGAGGAGGAGGGCCAAAGCACTTGCAGAGATGGCAAGAGGGGCTGTGGAAGAAGGGGGATCTTCTTGGTCTGATTTGGGAGCTCTGCTTCAAGAGCTGGGACAGCAGAGATTGGCTCACAACAAGATCTGATTCATGACTTGAAGCAATCAATCTTGAATTTTTGGTTGTGCAGAAATCCTCCATTCTCAGTTTCTGTTGTGGTTTAGCCGTAGAGAAAATTGCTAGATTTGCCGTTTCTTTTCGTGGATTTAATTTTACGAGTTGTGATCATTCAATGTGTAGGATAAGCCTTTATTTCTTTTGAGATAAAGGAAAAGTATACATTGTCTTGAATTCTGTGGTGCCAAAGAAATAAAAAGTTGGTGCAAGGTCTTCGGTATGCTTTGTCTCAACCCGGTCAAAAGTGGATGGTTGAATCTGACAACCTTTGGTGCTGAGCAACCCACGTGGGAGGAAAGATAACTGGTCAAAGCGTGCAGCACTTTATTGACATTTTTGCCCAACTTTCGCTTATTCCATCGTTCTAGAACTGAGAGTAATGTCGCCGGTTCGGTGGTCAAAGCTCGACTCCTCACAATTTGCTACGACATTCAGTAGGAAAGACTACCTTTAAATATTGCATAAATGTGTAGGACTTTCTTGACAAAATTGGAATTAAAACTAAATTGATATGTGTATAATAGGTTTAAGACTATATTGATGATTTTCCCAAATATTTAACTAATTACTCCTTCAACGAGCACATGTATAATCATTTTTAGGATAAATACACTAGGAGTATTATAGCTTTCGTATGGCGCTCACTCGAGGGCCATAAATTTGAAAAATTGATCAATTAAGTGCCATCGGCAGTTTGCCTTAACAGAAAATCCGATGTTGACGCCGGTAGTCCTACGTGGCATCGTTGACGCTGATGTGGATAATTAATAAAAAAATCAAAAACAAAAAACAAAATGCATGTTAGAATGGGAAATTAATTAAAAAATCCACGCAAGACGATTTGCCAAAAGTGGCACTCAGATAATCAATTCTACCCCGATATGGCACTTAAGTGGGCAAAACATAAATTATCGCACTCAAGTGAGTGCTGAACCAAAGTTATGACGTTCCTACTATTCCTATCTCCAAAGTTAAGAGATGTGAAGAAAGTTTTATTTACTTCTTGTTTTTTTTTTAGGAAACCAAATAGATTTTTGTGATTTTAAATGAAATTATTCGCAGAGAATTTTTCATCCACGATATTGCTTTTGAGACCTTTGAAACAAATAAAATTAATGGCATAATTAGAATATTTGCTTTGTGATTTTTTCTTTTGGCTCGCTCTGACCTTTTGTCAATTTCTAATTTTATGAATTCTACAGCAAAAATTTTCTTAGTAATCAATCTAATCCCGAAACTTTATAAACGACCTCTTTAGTACAAAAATATCTTGAAAACTCCCATTTAGGTGACTCCATCCCGAAACTTTATAAACGACCTCTTTAGTACAAAAATATCTTGAAAACTCCCATTTAGGTGACTCCAGCGAGCCATGTCAAATTTTCTGACAAATTAGAATTACTAGAGTCATTCAAGTGATCATTTTTCAAAAATCACAGCAAATAAATAATCGTTTGTAAAGTTTTATCATCAAAATGGGCATCACAGAATAGTTGGGCACCATTGCTGCGTTTTTCCCGCTGCAGTTGGATGGATAGATGTGTATGTTTCGAGCTTCATTGACCCCGTATTAGTCATCCACAGTGACCTTTCCTCGCGCACAAAGTACTGAACTTTCCAAATTGGATGTCCCGTAGCCAATTCTGATGGGAGGCCCATCTTGCGCAATTCGTCATACATGACGTAAGAGATATTGACTAGAAGACGTACATGTAGTCGACTCATCTTGCTTAATCACTCCGAATCTAGATTGAGCTTTCTTGTTCTCTTTCGCAATCACAAGTTATTGGTAAACACGGTCAGGAATTTAATAAGATATCTAAAGCATAGGAGAAATCAAACTTGTCTTCTCTCATCGCCCCTTTCTTTACTCCCTCCAAACCCCTCCTTACACATTTGTCCTCAGTTTGAGGTCTAAAAACAAACCTCAGCTTTCAAAATTCAACAGCGTCACAACCCCAACCATTCTTGTGCTTCACCAGCATCATTCCCGAATACGTTCCTGTAGCAGAAACTCTCCTAAGAGGCCAAATGGGTGAAAGCCATCAGGTTCACATTTTCTTCTTCCCTTTCATGGCTTCAGGCCACATGATCCCAATGATCGACATGGCCAAACTATTCGCCATTAGAGGCTGTAAGTCCACTCTCATCGCCACCCCCCATGACAAGCCCACCTTCTTGAAATCCATCACGAAACCAAGGATGCTGGCTTCGACATCGATGTCATCACAGTGACAATTGCCCCTGAAAGAAGTCGGCTTGCCAGAAGACTGTGACAATATGAACAAGGTCACTACGGTGGAAATACGTAAGCAATTCTATAGAGCTATTAGGATGCTGGACCAACAGCTCGAGCGGCTGATAGAGAAACTTGCCCCCAATTGTCTAGTCTCGGACATGCTCCTCCCCTGGACAACCGAGATCGCTGCCAAGTGGGGAATCCCTAGGCTCGTTTTCCATGGACAAGTGCCTTCTCCATTGCAAGCATAGAATGTGTGAGGCTCTATGAACCTCACAAGAGGGTGTCGTACGATTCAGAGCCCTTCGTTATCCCCAACCTCCCCGGGGAAATCACAATGTCCAGGATGCAGTTGCCGGACGTTTACAGGGAAGAGACTGAGCTCACCAAGCTCTTCAATGAGATGATGGAATCGGAGAAGAGGAGTTTCGGGGTCATCATGAACAGCTTCTACGAGCTCGAGCCAGCTTATGCTGACCATTACAGGACATTCCTAGGGAGACAATCCTGGTTCGTCGGCCCACTCTCATTGTGCAATAAGGAGACTGAGGACAAAGCACACAGGGGCAACCAAGCATCCATCGACCAGCACGAGTGCCTCAAGTGGCTCGACTCGAGGCAACCCAACTCAGTGATCTACATTTGCTTCGGAACCATGGCAAATTTCAATGCTGCTCAGCTCCACGAGATCGCAGTTGGACTAGAAGCGTCAGGTCAACAATTCATTTGGGTTGTGAAGAAGGACCCGAATGTGGAAGAAGGCAAAGAAGAGTGGTTGCCTGATGGGTACGAATCAAGAATCCGAAACAAGGGCCTCATCATCAGGGGCTGGGCTCCTCAGGTGCTGATTCTCGATCATGAAGCGATTGGGGGTTTCGTGACACATTGCGGGTGGAACTCCACACTGGAGGCGATCACGGCCGGCGTGCCAATGGTGACTTGGCCGGTAGGGGCAGAGCAATTCTTCAACGAGAAGTTCGTGACCCAGGTGCTCAAGGTCGGGGTCAGCATAGGGGTGAAGCAGTGGGTAAGGTTGTTCGGCGACAGCGTGAAGAGCGAGAGAGTGGAGGATGCAGTGAAGAGAGTCCTGGTGAGTGAGGAAGCAGAGGAAATGAGGAGGAGGGCGAAAGCACTTGCAGAGATGGCAAGAGGGGCTGTGGAAGAAGGGGGATCTTCTTGGTCTGATTTGGGAGCTCTGCTTCAAGAGCTGGGACAGCAGAGATTGGCTCACAACAAGATCTGATTCATGACTTGAAGCAATCAATCTTGAATTTTTGGTTGTGCAGAAATCCTCCATTCTCAGTTTCTGTTGTGGTTTAGCCGTAGAGAAAATTGCTAGATTTGCCGTTTCTTTTCGTGGATTTATTTTACGAGTTGTGATCATTCAATGTGTAGGATAAGTCTTTATTTCTTTTGAGATAAAGGAAAAGTATACATTGTCTTGAATTCTGCGGTGCCAAAGAAATAAAACGTTGGCGCAAGGTCTTCGGTATGCTTTGTCTCAACCCGGTCAAAAGTGGATGGTTGAATCTGACAACCTATCTTTAGTTTAGCAAGACCTTTGGTGCTGAGCAACCCACGTGGGAGGAAAGATAACTGGTCAAAGCGTGCAGCACTTCATTGACAATTTTGCCCAACTTTCGCTTAGTCCATCGTTCTAGAACTGAGAGTAATGTCGCCGGTTCGGTCGTTAAAGTTCGACTCCTCCACACTCTTTCTTTTAATTGGGTTTCATTTCTCCCGCACCCTCTTTTGGACTTGTTATGTTCTGAAGTACATCTCATGTATCTATCTACATTTCCTTTTGAGATAAAATAAACTTTTGGCGACCAAAAAAAAAAAAATTAAAGTTGGTCTCATAGTTGCAATTCAATAGCAAGATGCCCTATGTACTTTCCCTTTCTGAATTATCTTTCCTGGAGACACAACAGAGCATATAGATTTTTGCAAGTTCATATTCTATAAATAGAAAAATTGTCTAAAAAGTTTTAAACATATTGCATTTATGTTAATTCAGTTTTAAATTTTTCAATTTGTCAATTAAATCATAAAAAATTTTAAATCTTTTCAATTGAATTTATCTAACCAATTTTAGTAAGAAATTGCTGGCATGAATGTCCAACATCTTATGTGACACGGTTGTTCTGGGCGATGTGAATAACTTTTAATAGTATTTAATATTTTTTTGAAATTTTGTTTTCTTTCCTTTTTTTTTCTAACCCTAGATCTTAGACCCTCGCTGGCCATGGGTGAGGACCTCTATGACCTCTTCAGCCACAAGCAAGGGCGTCAACCCTTGCCCAGATCCAAGTGAGGGTCACAATGCCCTTGCTTGGTTTGGGCGAGGACCACGATGCCCTCGCTAGGTCCAGGCAAGGGCATCATCTACCAAGGATCGTAGCCCTCGTCAAGATTTGGGTGAGAGCCGATGCTCTCGCTTGTTCCTAGAAAGGGCGTGGAGGCCCTCCCCCAGATCTAGGCAAAAGTCATTAGATTTCATAATTTGTGCACAATACATAGCATAACTAGTGGCTTGTAAAATAGATATAGGATAGGATATGATCATAAAAAAATAAAATGAAGTGAATTTTCTTTTCACATATTGTAATGGACCTTCCAAATTGGATGTCCCGGAGAATATTCTGATGGGATGGCGTCTCTGCAAAACTCCACAAGTAAATCAACTACCTCTTTCATTGATTGGCCATGACTTTTGTAACATCCTCGATTCCAACCCCATAAGGATCGGCCATAAGGTCCTAAAAGGATCAATCATGGGCCATTGGCCATGGATCAATCGGTTAGATCAACAAGGAATCGTGGATCGGTCATGGTCCGACCGACTGACCGACTGACCGACCGACCGACCGACCGACCGGTCACAAATTGGTCAAGGTGTCGGCCGTGACTTTCTACCGACCATACTGATGAGATAGGATCACCAACTCATAAGATCTCTTTTTGATCATGAGAATTGGTCACGGGATCATTTTGGATCGGCGGATGATTATGGGTCGATCCGATCAATCGCAGTTTCCAGCCGCAAGTGATTTCGCTCGGTTATGCACCAATACACGGACAGTCCGAATTGATCAAATACAACCGTCTTCTGACCAAAAATGCATCAATCACTATTTAATTCTTAGTGATCGGAACGAAATCTCAAATTGGTGATGTCCGATCATGGATCGGTAACGCACCGATCATGAACCCTACTGGTGGATCGGGTGCCGACCGGATTGAGCTCAAGGATAGACCTAGCTATTCCGTCACTAATTCTAAGGTCCATGAATACCTTGGCTTAGTGCTAGGCCATGAGTAGCCTTAGGATTGGTCTTGAACCGATCAAAGAACAACCGACCCTATTGGCCAACTGACCATCCAAATGAACGGTTTGGATGAATATGGGATGTAATGGCCGAACCTCGGGTGTTCGTGATTTGATTTTTCAAGGTGTACCTAATGATCCCTTCTATGGCCCCGAAGCCAATTTGGATGATAGAATTCTCTAGATTGCCTCATTAATGAAGAAAATGACAAAAATAGAAGAAAAATTTATAACCCCCTCATTAAATAAACGGGTGATGTGTCTTTTGAATATTCAAAATTCATGATGGTGGCCAAAATATCTTTAGAGATTCTAGAAAAAGGCGGGACATAAGTGAACCAATTAGAGGGCGATACACGAGCCCTCATTAATGACCGAATGTTCCAGAATTGCCGAGTTGGCAACTATGGAACAATTATTGTCAAACTTCATTAAATGTCCATTAAATGCAGAATATAGGTGAACCAATAGGAGAGTGAAAAGCGGGCCATCATAGATGACACCTAGGAGCTTAGATTGCCAAGCAAGGCCTTTAACTATGCCAACTCACTTTATAGGTATAATCATGAGGCAAAGTAGACTTGCCACCCAAGGAATTTAGGCGGGACGCTTGGAAACATTAGAATGGACCTCTTGGCTTAGAAATGATGACATCAAGGACTATAAATAGGAGGAGCCTCTTCTCATTTCCTCACCTTGCTCCCATTTCCTCCTCCTTCCTCCTCCTTAGTCGTCCCTCCTCTCACGCCCACTTTCTCTTTTCGGCCTCTAAGGAAAGCCATCCATCTTGTGTAGTTCGAGCTTTAGTTCAAGTTTCATCCAAGTAAGTAAGATCCCTAAGTCTCCTCTAGGGCGATAGTCTCCATTGTCGAGTCTAGTTAGGTGCTCACCCGTCAAGCCGTGGGTAAGATGTTGGATCTTTTGTATGGTTTTGCTCATATTTGTGCTTGAACATGTGCTTGAGTTGTTCACGCTCAGAATGAGGCCAAGGTTCGTTCGAGTTGAGTTCATTGCAAGGCAAGGTCGCCCCAAGCCATAAAGCCTTAGTTTTGGCATAGATAGGATGCCGAGTCCAAGCCTCACTTGGTGCGAGAATTGCCCAAGGCCGCAAGGTCCTAAGTCAACATTGAGGCATGTCGATCTTATGCCTTGATCGGTACGAGGATCGTCCAAATCCACGAGGGCTTGGTAAGGCACCAAGCATGCCGATTTCTATAATCCAAGTGGACGCGGGGACTTTGTACTTGGCGTTGGATCAAACCACAAGCCGAGGGTCATTCTCGATACATGTGCATTCACATCGGGTCGAAGCCGAGGTCCGTCAAGCTTGGGATCATCACTAAAGCGAGGTGTACCCAAGTCTCGAGGTCTTGGATTGGTATTGAGGCATACCATTTCCGAGCCTTGTCCGATGTGGGGATCGGCGCTAAGTGATTGATTCAAGTTACAGACCAAAATCATTCCTGACATATTTCCTAGTAAAGTATAAGAAATTCATGACACACACAATTGAATGAGCATGCCTTCGGGCCATGCATGTGTTGACTAAGAGAAAAGATAAGAACCGGCTTGTATGATGCATTTGTGCATGCACTTAAAAAGGAAAAAGCGCCCATGGCCACACAGTGTTGGCGGTGATGCCTCGTTCACTGAACAGGATGCCTCGGTTGAGTTGGGATGCCCTGGTTGAGCCAAGATGCTTGGCTTTTGAACCCAGAAGCCTTGGAAAGCTAGCCCCAAGAAGTCTCGGTTGAACCGAGATGCCCCGGTTGAGCCAAGAAGCCTAGCAAGAAGCTGGAAGCCCCGGTTGAGCCGAGAGGACTTGGTCAAGCCAGGACGACGCTAAATGAATTTGCATAAGTGCCGGTATATGCATAAGTATGATATGTTGATATATTTATTGATAAGTCAAAGGTAAGTATGCATTGAAGTATGCTACGATGGATATTTGCATATAGTCAAGGGTAGCAACAAGTTTGCTATTGATCTACCATCAACACTATTTGCAAGTGATGTACTTGCTAAGTTTTGATGATGAGATGCTTTCCTAGTAAAGAACTAGGAATTTTACTTACTGAGTTTCCCTAAAACTCACCCCTCATCTTTCAGTCTTGTAGGCATAGAAGTCTCACGTTAGTTTTAGGAGCTGCGGTCACACTAGAGGAGATGGGATTTCCCTAGGCCTATGTGGAAAACTTGTACTGTGATGTAAAAAGAAAAGATGACCCATAGAGAAAGGGCTTGTAAAAGTATTGTTATAATATAAATTAGTGTGTTCAGTGTGATGTATGTCTCAGTCTTCCAGCTGTTGTTCGTCCGAGGAGTTGTTTATTCACGTTTCGCATGTGCATGATACAAGATAAAAAGAATCGGGACGGTGATGAGCCTAGGACGTCGCAAAAATAACCCTTGTTGATGATGACGAGATAAAAAGAATCGGGACAGCGACGAGCCTGGGACGTTGCAAAAATAACCCTTGTCACTCGTGATCCTAGAGATGGAGTTGGATTGTGACAACTTCCATGCTTGACAGGAGAGAATATGTAATCCTCACTAGAAGACATAGATTCCACTCATTTTTGTTAATCACGCCAAATCTGGACTGAGCTCCTTTATTCTCTTTTACAATCCGAGAATTCTTGGCAAACACGGAAACTCGTCACCATTTAACCTAAATCAGGAATTTTATAAGACAGCTAAAGCATAGAAGAAATCAAACTTGTCTTTCTCTCATCACCCCTTTCTCTATTCCCAAACCCCACCTTATATATTTGTCCTAGGTTTGAAGTCTAAAAGCAAACGCCGGCTTTCAAAGGTCAACAGCATCACAACCGTGCTCCCCAGCATCATACCTAAATACGTTCCCGTAGTAGAAACTCTGAGAGGCCAAATGGGAAGTGAAAGCCATCAGTTTCACATTTTCTTCTTCCCTTTCATGGCTTCAGGCCACAAGATCCCAATGATTGACATGGCCAAACTCTTCGCCATTAGAGGCTGCAAGTCCACCCTCATCGCCACCCTCCATGACGCGCCCACCTTCTTGATATCCATCATGAAAACAAAGGATTCGGGCTTCAACATTGATGTCGTCACGATGACATTGCCCCTGAAAGAGGTTGGCATGCCAGAAGACTGACAATCTGAATAAGGTCACTACAGATGAAATGCGCAAGCAATTCATGAGAGCCATCATGATGCTGGACCAACAGCTCGAGCTACTGATAGAGAAACTTGCCTCTGATTGTCTAGTCTCGGACATGTTCTTCTTTTGGACACTCGAAGGTCGCGGCCAAGTGCAGAATCCCTGGGCTTGTTTTCCACAGGACAAGTGCCTTCTCCATTGCTGGCACAGAATGTGTGAGGCTTTATATGCCTCACAAGAAGATGTCGTGCTATTCGGAGCCCTTCGTTGTCCCCAATTTCCCCTGAGAAATCATCCTGTCCAGGATGCAGTTGTCGGACTTTGTCAAGGAATAGACCGAGTTCACCAAGTTCTACAACGAGGTGAAGGAATTGGAGAAGAGGAGTTTCGGAGTTGTCATGAACAGCTTCTACAATCTCTAGCCGGCTTACGCTAACCATTACAGGACATTCCTAGGGAGACGATCCTGTTTCTTCGGCCCACTCTCATTGTGCAATAAGGAGACAGAGGACAAAGCACACAGAAGCAACCAAGCATCCATTGACCAGCATGAGTGCCTCCATCGACTCAAAGCGACCCAACTCAGTGATCTACATTTGCTTAGGAAGCATTGCAAATTTCAACGCTGCTCAGCTTCACAAGATCGCAGTCGGACTAGAAGCATCAGGCCATCAATTCATCTGGGTGGTGAAGAAGGATCCGAATGTGGAAGAAGGCAAAGAAGAGTAGTTGCCCGGTGGGTACAAATCAAGAATCCGAAACAAGGGCCTCATCATCAGGGGCTGGGCTCCTCAGGTGCTGATTCTCGATCATGAGGTAATTGGGGGTTTTGTGACACATTGCGGATGGAACTCGACCCTGGAGGCAATTACGGCGGGCGTGCCAACGAGAAGTTTGTGACCCAGGTCCTCAAGATTGGGGTTGACATCGGGGTTAAGCAGTGGGCGAGGTTGTTCGGCAACAGTGTGAAGAGCGAGAGAGTGGAGGAGGTAGTGAAGAGAGTCCTGGTGGATGAGGAAGCAGAGGAAATGAGAAGGAGGGTTAAAGCACTTGCAGAGATAGCAAGAAGGGCTGTGGAAGATGGTGGGTCTTCTTGGTCTGATTTGGGAGCTCTACTTCAAGAGCTCGGACAGCAGAGATCGGCTCACAACAAGAAGATCTAATTCATGACCTGAAGCAATCAATCTTGAAATTTTGGTTGTGTAGAAATATTTCATTCTTAGTTTCTGTTGTGAGTTCATTTATTTTGAGGTAATAGGAGAAGTATACATGATATTTTGAGGTAATAGGAGAAGTATACATGATCTTGTATTCTGTAGTGCCGAAGAAATAAAAGTTTGTCTCGTAGCTGCAATGTAATAGCAAGATGCCCTATGAACTTTCCCTTTTCGGAATTATTTGTCCTTGAGACTCAACAGGCTGAGAGATCTTTGCAACTTCATACTCCAGAGGATTATATTTGCAAGTTAACAGAGAAAAAAAGGAAAAAAGACAAGCAAAGTAAAAGACAAGAAGAGGACGACAAACTCAACCTCGTCAATCGTCACATGTTAATGTCACATTTTGCTGGTGCAGAACTGACCTTGTGATATGTATACAACCTAGTTTAGTAAATGAAAATCTTGTAAACATTGGGTTTAAATTATAAGAATACTATAGACATTAACTTTTTAATATATCAATAACTTTTACCCCGCGGTTGACAACCCCAATATTTTGCAAGTCAAATGGGAAAATCAAGCTATATCTCAAGTATCAATTTGTCTCAAACAAGCACTTTTCGTTTTGCAGACCATGCCTAGAATAAACTAATTGATCCCATTATCAGCAAAACAAGTCATTCCACTCGCATTATGTTACTTACCTCAAGTTTCAGTTATATGAACATTCGGAGTGAGCAATCAGGTCAATTCAACTCAGAAATCAAGCGGAATTAGCCTTACCCAGCTAATTCCAAGCCGGTTCACATGGGGACCAATTCAGCTCCCAAGTAAAAAATTTGGGAACCGGCCTTGATTGCTTGGATTCTCGGTTCTTGGCCTTGAACTGGTTTCAAGGACAGTTCTTGGGTAGAATCGATTTTTACCAGTTGAAAACCAAACCTCCAAGTTTCTTTTCAGAAATTTTTAATTGAGAAATTTTGCTAGCATATCATTATGGTGTCCTAATTGAGAACTTCCGCAAAAACATGTATATGATAGATTAATTAATTAAAAAATGAAATAAATAAATAATGAGGTTGAGCATTCTAATGCTAGCATATCATTATGGTGTCCTAATTGAAAACTTCTGCAAAAACATGTATAGGATAGATTAATTAATTAAAAAATGAAATCGAAAAAAAGAAGTTGGCTGGTCTCGGGTTGACCTTGGCATCAACCTAGAACCAATTCAGTTAATGATTCTAATTAATAGGAAGTGGCTTTGACATGGTAAGTTCCAAGTTCCTGATCTAGAACACACTCACTCTTAAATCAATTACCCTTGATGAGCACATAAAAAAGCATTCCAATGGCCATTCTGATATAAGCCTTCAAACATATAGGATTAAAAGTCAAACACAGAGGTATTACACGGCAGTACAAGCCCCATAAAAAAAAATCCTTCAAAATTATCTAAAGAGAGGCAATACTTTTTATCTAAGTCGATCCTCTTTCCTTTTGAGTTCGAGTGCAATTCCATGCGCGGAAGCAAACATATTTGGTCCATCTGACCATCTTCAACTTCACCCGCCGATCTTCATCAATCCCCAAACTCCTCCTCCGGCAATGATCTCGTGCATCGACGATGGAGTTCAATATATCGTTGTCTTCATCCAGCAGATGCGGAGGAGGCGGCTCAGCATCCATATCAAAATCCTGCCATTTGATGTCGCATTTCGCGTGGTTGACGCTGGCCATTGCCAGTGCTTCGATCGACATATGGCTTCTTTGATTTCTCTGGACCTGCGAAGGATTTCTCTTTTCTTAGTGATGTTGAGCAAGAGACAGAATTGCCAATGTGTAGAGAGCTATGTCGTGTAGTGAGAAATATTTGATGGGGAATGCACATTATATGCGAAATGGCCCATCAACCTTTTGGGAGTTTGAGTTCGTGAGGAAATGGGGGAGGGTCACGGCTTCACGGGTGTTGCATTTTCGGGTGTTCGATCAACGTCACTGTGAACGTAAACTCTCCTACGGTACATTTCAAATTGTAGAGAACTAGAGAGGGACCATGTTCGAAGAAGCCTCATAGCAAATTGAATCTTAAAAACGATTATGCAATCGTAAAATGAGGCTGTAATTTGATAGCTATTACGCTGTCTGGCTTAAGCAATACGACACTATTCCATTGTTTCGTTTCATAAATGACAATGTAATGAGTGATAATAGCATTGGAATTCTTAAAATACCCCAAAATCCGAATTAGATGGAATGTAAAACTTATAACTTTCAAAGTCAATCGCGATTCATGAATTTCAGCCAATTGTAAATTATCATGTGTCGAGTTTTTACTAGATAAGATATTTATCTATATTTTAATAGTTTATTAGTGATTAAATAAAATTTCTAGCACACGCATGTGATTATATTAACATAAGTATTATGGTATTGTAGTTATTCATCAGCACCTCTCTCTCTCTCTCTCTCTCTCTCTCCCCCCCCAACATCCTCTGATGGATGGTTGAGACTCCAAGTCTAAGATCGTGCGGCCTCCACTACCTCGAATCTGGAGGTAGTTGACCTTGAGCCATGTGATAAACGTGTAATAGAAGTGGTTGACAAGAGACCCGACGGCTTGAGGATTTGAACAGAAAAGTCCTAGGATCGTATGAATGGAGTATAAAAGTAAGGAAGAACTTATCGTCAAATGAATCTATTTGTCCTTCATGGATCTCGAAATTCTTGTGATGCAGTTGAAAAGTGGATTAGCCAAAAGAAAAGGCATAAGAGAGTACCATTCTAACGAAAAAGTTCCAGAACAACCCTGAAGACTCGGGTTGGAGATGATCATGGGTCCGGTTAAGTTGATTGCCGCTGTCTGAACTCCACAGGACTTGTTGGTGAAAGGATTAGGTCTCCTCAGCTTATTATGGCCCGTGAACACAATCCACGAGTCCGACATGTTGTCGTATTTTTTTTTAGGATTATTGGTGGAAGAGAGAATTGTATGCATTAGCATCAATTTTATCCTCTAGGTGACATCAAGTGCAAGCAATTTCATTATTGTGATACGTATTTAACTAGATTTCAACTAAAATCTTACCCGACTTACGAGATTAATAAGATTTTTCAAGGGTCTCTGATTCATCGATTTTAGGTGAGCCTCACCGTAAAAAAGGATTTTAGTTGACTAATTCGAACTTTTCAATTTAGTAGTTCTGCATAAGAATTATCAAATCAAAGCATCACTTAGGTTGTGGAAATAATAATGTCACTAAAATTTTTATCGATTACATTTATGATCAAGAGTGATTCCCTATTAGATTGCGGCTGAGGAGCTCAAAGGTTGTTGGCGATTCCCTATGACGCTGTTGGTTGGAAAATCACAACCCACGAAAATTTATGACATGAAGTCGGACGCGCAAGAGAACCAAATCTTCTTCATGTAAAACATACTCGATTTGGAGTCATTTTCGCTTTCTTTTCCTTAAGTTACTAAGACGTTTCAATTCAGTTCATTGGATTTTCTCTTGCCTACCATAGATTCCCTAAGGAACTCTTCAATTTCTTTCGGAAGCAAATTATTCTTCTTCTCCTTCTCAAGTTCCATTGAAGAGCCACTAAAAGTACCATCAATGATCCGTTGATTTTCTAGTAGTTATGGAAGGTTAATATTCACTCGGCTATTGGAACAGTGCAAAAGCTGTTACCAAGCTATCTATATATTTGTAATTTCATAAAAAGAAATTATGTATATAATCGCATGTGTGTAATTTTTTTTTTTGTCTATCGTATTGTAACTCGCAACTTACTCTCAGACTTTTATTATACCTCTTTGTAGAGCATGTGAGTTGAACTATACATCTAAAACTAAACATTCTCACCCACAATTTCTCTGAAAAGGTGGGGAATCGGCCTTCTCACCTCTTTTTACCATGTGGGAAGGGTAGTCGCCTGGGCAATCCCTAATAATTGTGTGTAACTTCACATTGTTTCTTTGAAGTAGAGAGTGTCTTCATTTTGGGAAAATTTCAAAGAAGACGACAAGCTAAAGCCATTATCTCAAAATAGGTGTTAAAATAAATTTTGTTTCAAATAAGGATCATTTACCATTAGCACCATGCTCCCTCCCTCCTTTGATGGATGGTCGCAACTCTTAGGTGAGGTCGTGCGGCCTCCACAGACTTGAATTTGGAGGTCGTGACCACCGATCTAAGGCATGACTCCTAACCATTGGTCGTGCAGCTTTTGCACGCCTCGACTCATGGGTCAGTCTCTGTTGGAAGGTAGACCCAAGACACAAATAACAAAGTAGGTTCACGGTGGTAAGAGAGTATAGTGGAGGCGGAGGATTGGTGCCGACAGTTGATAAGGTTGGGAGCGGCGGTATTATACGACTATGTTGCTGTTAGCAGTGGCGGACAGTGGACCGTTTGCTTAAATGAACAGGTTTTTTAATTTTTTTTGTTGGGTGATGAAAGAGAGAAAAGGGGAGGAAGTTAAATCATTTTAAGAGGTCACATCGAATATTAATATGAACAGCAGGATTAGTGCCCACACCAGTATTGTTCGTTCACGTTGACATTTGAATTGTGAAGATAGTTATTGAACAAAAAAAGTATAAGTATTCAATTAAATGAAGGATATAAGATAAACAATGGCTGCAATTTTTTAACATTGAGTAATAATCTATATTAGAGAATTTTAATCATCTAACCATTCCTCCCTTTCAGGTAACATGAGATGATGGTAATCTCAAGTGCTCAAGAACTTATGGTATTTTGCTATTTTTTTTCTTTTCTAGTTAAAATCCAATTGTAATGTACATAAAAGGTTCAGAGACAGCTGGCTCGATCCACAAATCGGAAAAAAAAAAAAAAAAAAAAAAAAGAATTGAAAAAATTGGGAAAGGAATTTGAGAAAAGTCTGGTTGCCTTTAGAATTAAAACTTTGACGTTGACCTTGATCCATGTGGTAAGACGTGCAACAAATGTGCTTGACAAGAGACCCGACTGCAAGAGGATTTGATCGGAAAAGTCTAATGATCGAACGCAAGATGGACAACAAAAGAGAGATTACGACGTGGGTGCATATGTCATGGTGAATGACGAGCACTTTTTTCCATTACGGATCTCGAAATTCTCGTGATACAGTTGAGAAGTGCATTAGCCAAACGAACAGGTGCAAGAAAAGTACCATTCAAACGAAAAAGTTCGAAAAAACCCTAATGGCTCGGGTTGGGAATGAACATCGGGTTAAATTAATTGTCCCTGTCTAAACTCCGCAGGATTTGTTGGGGAATAAATTAGGTCTCTTTGGCCTATTATGGGCAAATCGACGCAGTCCACGAGTCTAACGCATCATATGTTTTTAGGATGTTGGTGGAAGAGAGGATTTTATACATTGCATTGGTTTGATTCTCTATAACTCATAAAATGAAAGCAATTTCATTTTCGCAATACATATATAACTGGATTTTAACTTACATCTTACCTGATTGACGAGATTAATAAGATTTTTCATGAGTCTTTGATTCACTGATTTTAGGCGAGTTTCATCATAAAAAAAAGGATTTTAGTTGGCATTCTAAACTTCCAATTTAGTAGTTCTGCATAAGAATTATCAAATCAAAGCATTACTTAGGTTGTGGAAATAATAATTTCGCTGAAATTTAAATTGATTACACCCATGATCAAGAGCGATTCCCTATGAGATTGCGACTGAGGAGCTGAAAGGGTAATGGCAATTCAAATGAGATCAAGGGACACTATTGGTTGGAAAATCACAACCCACAAAAATTTGTAGCATGAAGTTGGACGTGCAGGAGACCAAATCTCCTTCATGTAAAACCTACTCATATTGTAGTCATTTTTGCTTTCTTTTCCTCAAGTTATTAAGACGTTTCAATTCAATTCGCTAAATTGTCTCTTGCCTACCCATAGATTCCCCAAGAAATTCTTCAGATTTTTTTCGGAAGTAGATGATGCTTCTTCTCCTTTTCAAGTTCGTGAATAGCCACTAAAAGTACCATCAATGATATGTTGAAGAGAGTGCTAGAATCGAATGAATGATATTCTAGTAGTTATGAAAGTTCAATACTCAATAGGCTATTGGAACTGTGGCTCTTGATATGATATATTTGTGCAAAAGCTTTTACCAAGCTATCTATATAACTGTAATTTCTTATAAAGAAATTATCTATATAACTGCAAGTGTGTAACCTCTCACTGCGCCTTGAAGGGGAGAGTGCCTCTTCATTTACATCAGTGTTAGCTAACTTTGAATTGCAAATAAGGTCATTCATGGAGGAAATTAAAGGAAAACTAATGGACATACACACGCAACATAAAATCAAATTTCAAAGCACCGATCTTCTGGAAAGGGCACGACAACCGATGGTCTTCTTTGAAGCAAAGAGTCCCTTGAAGGACTGATGTGAAGTGCAGACAGAAGCTCAAGGCATGCCCAAATTACTGGTCTAGATAGACTCACCTTTCTTGGACCAAGCATATATACAGGCTCACTTGTGAGATTTCGTACTTGCCCGAGGCCTCTTCTTTTTTCTTTTTGCGTAAGTGATAGACTGGGAACAAGCCATAGAGAATTGGTGAAATCACAAGCCTGAGGGACATAAGTGAAGTGCATATAGAGCCTCACCTTTCATGGAATCACGTACGTGTACAGCCTCACTTGTGCACACTCAGGCAATATGGGACATCATCCATCCAAAGGCCTCTTTTTTATGTAAGTGATTAACTAGGGACAAATCACAAACAATCGGCGAGACTAACTCACAGGCTTGATGGAGAGATGTGAAGTGTATATAAAAATCATGAGAAATTTAATCATCTACTTGGCCTTGTTCACTGAGACCGTCCAGACTGTCTTTATATAACTTGTATAAGATATCAAATGAGAGGAGGACAGTTGAATTGTTCCCTAACTTTTTTTTTATTTTTTGGTCAGTAATTGTTCCCTAACTTAAAGGGTCGCTGTGGGTTGATTTTAGCCTTGGCCAGAGTTCATTGCACGGTGGATTCGTCGGAGCTTCTGACATATTTGGGCATGATCTACGGAACCACTAAAAACATGTCTAGAATATGTTTAAATGCGACTATCAAAACAAAAATGGGGATGGCTATGTTTTCCTGACCTCAACTGCATCTTCACTCCCGGACCTACTTCACAATAACATTGGAGTCCTTTGACAACGACACAAATACTTTCAAGAGATTCTCCAAAATTAATTTAGCAAATGAGGAAAAAGAAAAATCGCTAAGCTATTTCCCTTCTATCTTGGAGTCTGTCATCTTTCCAAATTGAGGTCTATTAAGTGATGAAAGAGGTGCGTTTGGTTCAACATTCTCAAGGCTTTCAGCCTCCAAAACCCCTTAGGGAAATGCTGTACCATTTGGCAGCCATTTTGAAATAACTTTCAAGTGAAAGTCAGTATTTGGAAGGTTAAAAGTCCAATACTAATAGGGACTAGCTTTGAGCCTTCAGCATTTGGCCAAATGCTGAAACTTATTTTTTTCTTCCAAAACAATCCTCACTCATTTTTCAAATTTCTAACTTTGCCCTCATTATTATATTTTCAAATGCCAAAATAATGCTAAAAAAATCAAATATATATACATGCTAAAAAAATTAAATATATTTTGGTCTTTTTTAAAAAAATATTTATATATTTGATTTTTTTAGCATTATTGTCAAATTTTATATATAAAAAGTTCCATACATTATTTTTTATTTTGGTCTTTTTTAAAAAAAAATCTATATATTTGATTTTTTTAGCATTATTATCAAAATTTATATTTAAAAAGTTCCATACATTATTTTTTTTTTCAATTTTAAACAATTAAAAATTAAAAAATTCCAACGAAGGTTTGGTCTTTTAAAAAAATTATATATATGTATTTGATTTCTTAGCATTATTTTCAAATTTATATATAAAAAGTCGCATACATTAATTTTTCAAATTTTAAAAAATTAAAATTAAAAAAATTGATGAAGAATATATATATGTATTTGATTTTTTTAGTATTATTGTCAAAATTTATATTTAAAAAGTTGCATATATTATTTTTTCAATTTTAAATAATTAAAATTTTAAAAATTCTGATGAAGGGTTTGGTCTTTTTAAAAATATATATATGTATTTGATTTTTTTAGCATTATTGTGAAAATTTATATTTAAAAAGTTGCATACATCATTTTTTTCAATTTTAAGCGAATAAAAATTAAAAAATTCCGATGAAGGGTTTTGTCTTTTTAAATTTTAAATATATATATGTATTCGATTATTTAGTATTATTGTCAAATTTTATATTTAAAAAGTTGCATATATATTTTTTCAATTTTAAACAAATAAAATTAATTGAAAAAACTAATATTAATTACTCAAAGAGCTTTTCAAATATGTTTTCTACCAAACGACATTTCTCTCAAAGTTACTTCTCAAAGCATAGTTTACCAAACGGCTTTTGCATTTGCTTAATAAACTACTTTGCATTTTCCCAATGGACTTTCAAAATGCTGAACCAAATGCACCCGCTAACATATTGACATTTTCCTTTCCCATTTGTGCAATAAGCATTTAGGGGAACGAAAAATTTCTTCTTAACTATGCTTGACAAGGAGTATCTATGGATCACAAGTAAAGGAGATGATTCTAAATGAATGTCTAGACAGATTTTTACTTTCAACTTTATTTGAATATTGCTGTGGACACAAATTAACTTTTTAAAGCACTTAAAATTTTCAAAATATACAAACACTAGCATATAAATTGACATATCATCTTTCCAAATTGAGTTCTATTAAGTAATGAAAGAAGATGGTAATATACTGACATTTTCTTTTGCCGTATGCGCAATTAGAATTTAGGGAAACAAAAAACTTTTGTTAACTATGCTTGACAAGGAGTATCTATGGATCACAAGTAAAGGTGAAGATTCTAAATGAATGTCTAGATAGATTTTTACCTTTAACTTAAGGTAAATCTTGCGGTGGACATAGATTAACTTTTTTAAGCACTCGAAATTTTTAAAATATACAAACACTAGCATATAAATTTACATATTTCGACAGAAAAAAAATTTTATAATTATTTTCGATAAAAAAATTTTCAAATTGTTTTACATTTTAACGAAAAATAAAAGTAACTTTTTGCTTTTTGAAAAAAACACAGATAATAAGGCCCACTATAATGAGAAGTTATTGTTTGACCTTTAGACCATATGGACAGAGAAAAATATGCATAATAAAATTGTGTAATTTAATCTAGGAGGAGTACATGAGTTATTTATAGACTCCAAGGAAGGCGTTCCACACCAAAACCACACCTTCATGAACTATTCTGCCTCTGGTAGCTCTCCACCAGGTACTTGTGTTACCCTGCAGCTGCTATACTGCAAGGACAACCTTCTCTTCTTCAATGCACATCAGCAGCAAAGGCCTTCTCCAAGTCTTGGACCTAGAATGTTGCAGTCTCGGGGTCTCTTGCACTAGTGAACCTCGGCCGGTTCAGCGTCGAAAAGTGCTCCACGAGCTTGTGCATCGGCCTCTTGGCAACTACGTTCCCAAGTGGAACTTCAGCAAGTGCGGCAGCAGCTGCGGCGACAGCAACGGTGGCATTGGCAGCAGTAGTGGCGGCTGCGATAGCGGCGGCTGCTTGATTCTAGGACTGCTGCCCTACCACGTTCCTAAGCGTCTCTAGCACCTGCACGATCCCTTCAATTCTAGGATTGCCAGGTGCTGCTACACTAGCACCGACTGGCGACGGTGCTACTCCACTTGTGCTGGCTTGCACTTGGCTCCACCTCGGGTACCCACCATTGTCGGCTTCCTACCCCGAGTAACAGGTCTTACAGTCCTCTTTCTAGGCGTCCTCTGCTCTTGATTACTCATGATGCACACCAATTCCATACAGAATTAGAAATTAAGCAATCACACCAAACAAGCTACCAAACAGCTATCAAATACATGCATTTGCATAATAAAAAGACATTCCCACTAACTATTCTATAAACCTATCGCATTTTATCACTTCATACACTAACCAGCTCTAATACCACTTCGGGCGGGGATGTCACGCCCGAACCTCAAGCGCGCGCACATCCCTTGGTGGTCAATAAAATTGCAATGTTCCAGGATGCGTCACCGACCCGTTCATTTTATTGCACATGCAAAAGCATATAAACAATCCCCAGACAACACATATATGGGATAGAAAAGCACGATACAAATTTCACAAAACACTTTTATAAACAAACTGAGTTTATATACAATACTAGTCTATAAACAAAATCCTAACTCCAAAAAGAAGAGTCACTAAGCCATCTAGGCACAAGACTCCTCAACCGAGACCTCCGGGGTATCTGGGTCTTCCACGACACCATCAGGGGGATCAGCAACCCCCTCACCCGCCGCGGCGTTGACCGCAGTGGCGGGGATGTCAAAACCTGTAGGGGACCTTCCCAGACCCCATTAAGCCCATGACGGAACCACGCCCTGAACCGATGGGGTACCAACTGAGGTCAGCCCTCATCAACCAAGATAGTGGTCATGATGAGCTCATGGAGCCAAAGATTCCCGGGGACAGGGACGTCGGTACTCTGCTTTGTATACCCCATTGGCTGTCCGAAACGTACTGGAGGGGCCTCCATCTACGGACTTGAAAAGTTAAGCCCACGATGGGGTGAAACGATATCTTAGCGAGTTCACGCCCTAAACCACAATTAGGAAGGAAATACGCCTAGAGGTAGTATAATCACACATCACAAAAGACTCACATCGCCTCAGTTCATTCATGCACGTCAGCACGGTACATATACTCAATGCATATAATAGATGCACACATCAATTAGAACGTCTCACGCAAATCTTAATCAATCACAAGGGTCCCGATTATAAGGCCAAATCGTTATGACACGTCCCATTCCATGTGACACAATTTCGTCCCATAATCAGGCGCGTTTATCTCAATTATTCACACGTTCCAATTGATTACGACCCCACGGGCATGGCCTACTCGACATTCGGTGGTATCGTCTCACCCCATTGAGCACGGCAACGTCTACGCTAGACGGCAATCTCGAAGGAGTATCGGTTCAGCCTCTACTGCGATCGGCATCCGTTGTTCAGGAGCATCCCATATAGGGGCAACGTCCACCCGACACACATCGGGGTCGGGTTCTCATAACCATCACACAATTATTCAATTCCGGCCAAGGACACTATGCATTACACTCAAATGTCTCAATTAAGATAATGTGCTTGGCCTATTTTCTTCATATTAAAAACACCCGGTGAAAATAATCATGTGTAGGTACACGGTCAGTTCGAACCTTAAAAATTGATATAATTCCTTTTAAAATCCCAGTATTTGATATAGTATTTAAAAATATTTTCGGGGTCGAAACTCGATACACAGTATTTTCTAATTAAATGCCAAAAATTCACAATTTTGAAATAATTAATCAAAAATCACAATCACCACTCAATTACACAAATTATCATTCAATTGCATAAACTAATCACACCACGGCAATCAGCACGAAATTTCGGCTATGGGCTATCCCGGTATAATTTCTGAAAAATATTAAATAATTAAATAAATTACAAAAGTAAATAAATAAATGCAACTTAATACAATAAATGCATAATTAAGCTTTAAACCCTAATTTAACCACCTAAACGGGCCTAGAAAAATAATGCACCATACTCAATAAATAATACAATCTAATTAACCCTCAACTAATCTAATCTAACCACCTAACAATCCTAATTAACCAACTAAATCACTAATTAAACTAAACTAACCACCTAAATCATACTTAAACTAATATAATTACCTACTAAGCATAATTAACCCCTTAAGCGAGGTTTAGCAAGTAAACTCACCGGATTATCGGGCTGGTGAGTTCGCGGTGACGGCAACGCCAAGGCGGGCGAGACTCAAGCTTGGAGCGACACCTGACCAGGCTTGGAAGGGGCCGGAAACAGGCCAAGAAACCTCACGGCCATTGTTGGCCTTCGATTCTGTCCAAGGCTCGAAGGAGCTGGCCGAGCAGTCGGCTTGGCTGGAAACGGCCATGGTGGAATGGCGACGGCTGCAGCGGGTCCTAGTGAGAGCGACAGCGGCTTGGACGGACGGCAGAGGCGGCTGGCATGACTTTGACAACAACCAAGATGTGCGGGGATGCATGGTTTCGGGCTCGCTGGCGTGAGATGGGTGGACGGGCATGCGCGCGAGGGCGACTGTGACCACTTCGGACGGGCAGCAGTTGACGGCAGGGGGAGTGGCTTAGCTTCCTCTGGTTTTTCGAGCTCTCAACTAGCAAGAACAATGGAGAAAGCACAACGAGGAAGAAGAAGAAGGCTGCAGCTGAAGAGGGACCACAAATGCCTTAAAGTCTTCACAAATATCTCCCTTTTACCATCACAATGCCCCCACCATCTTCAGCCCTATCCCCCGCCTATTTTCCTCCCTCAGGCTTCCCCAACAAGCCAATAAAGCTGTCCAAATGTTGCACCTCACCCCTAGTTACGAATTTTGAACATTTCCCTTCCAATTGAACTCAATTCTCCTTCAATTTAGTCCCAATTGGTGTTCAAAAATTCCAACCAAGGAATCCACCTCATATCGTTGATTTTCCTCACCAATGGATCCATCTTGAACACCAAAATCCACACAAAAAACGGCCCTCTTAATTTACCGGTCCAAAAACGCCCAAACTTGAATTTTCGCCAAAAACTCGAGTTTGCTCAAAAAATCTTCGGAAGATGAGTCGACATTCCTAAAATAAATTATGACATGACAGAACTTTTAATTTTTGAAATTGGGCTCAATTTTGTGGTTAATTTCAATCGAACGCGATTTTAACGTGATCAACTTATCGGGCAGTTTTTAGGAATTTTTAACGCATTTGACTTGTGGTAGATTATTTTCGAGCCACATTGTACATCTTCGACTCATTGTCGACTCTCGGTTGTCGTGAAAATCTCGAAATTTTAAATACCGGTATAGGGTACAGAAATAACAGAAAAATCAGTTTAGTGCCGTTCAACAAGAATTTTGCAATTAGGTGGAATCACCCACTCTCTAATCACATGCCTCTTTCGAGCCAACCTATCTTCGGTCTCTGATCAATTTTGACGATGTTGTATTGACTCTTGCAGATTAGCACGGTCGAGCAGTCGATTTCTAATCGAATTCTCAAGTATGTTTAGATTCCTTAATGACTTTACCTTATAGATTAGTTATCTCATGAGTGATCAACTCAGAGAAAAGACTATAAGCGCATCGATGAAAAGCCCAACTCATTCAATCGAAAACAGAATTAAAAAATCATGATGTCACAATTGGGCAAAAATGATTTAAGTACCGGTTAAAAATTTGTGCTTTTCAACGAGACAAAAAGAGTTTCGCTTAGAATCGGTACCAATGCTAAATTTGACTTTTTTTTATGAGATAAAAAAATGTTTGAGCCAATTTTTTTGAAAAACTTAGGTCCCAAATTTGGCTCAAACATTTTAAATTTTTGCTTTTTAAAGGGATTATTATGCCGTTAAAGATATGCATAATTAAACAAGATATGGAGAATATTGTGAGTCTCACCATGTGTCTCACGCAACAAACAATTGAGATGAGCTTAGGCTATGTGATGCGTAGACTGTTCAATATTCTTTGATAAATTTTTATAGAAAGTGCTATTGTCTCACCTACTTTTGCAGAATTCTAATTAAAAGCATTAACCATTGGGTTGCCCCATCAAGCCACCCTTCCTGTGTGGCAGTGGAGTACTGAGAGTTCCATTCCCACCTTTTCAAGTCCTCCTGTCATTGGCTCTTGCTCAACCTCCGTCTCGAGGCCCACTTTTTGTCTCTTTTCGACCTTTGTAGTCACGATCACGGAAGCCCCCTTTAAACTAGCAGATTGCCTCGCTCTCCATCTCTGCTCAATCCAATTACGTCAGATTCTTGAGAAAAAGGGAAAACCCTCTTCGTTTTTTGATCAGACCCACCATTTTTCTCGATCTAAACCGTCCTCCAGCGGCGTCCCAATCCTCAAGAAACCTCAAGGAGCTGCACCCACGCAGAGGACCAAACGAGAGAACCAAATCTTGATGGCGAAGTGCTTCAGCCTTACGGCGATAAGGGACAGATGGTTTCGCTTGTCGTTTTTCCTGGCGGGCCTGAAATCGACCAGCACCGACCTCGGCGACGGCACGGTCATGCACTGTTGGGTCCCCAAGACGCGCGAGCCCAGCAAGCCCAACTTGCTCCTCCTGCACGGCATCGGAGCCAACGCAATGTGGCAGTGGAACGAGTTCATCTCCTCCTTCCTCGCCAGGTTCAACGTGTACGTGCCTGATCTCTTGTTCTTCGGCGATTCCCACACGACCCGGCCCGAGCGGACCGAGCAGTTCCAGGCTCAGTGTGTCGCAGGTAGGACTGTCGATTTTCTGACGCGACACGGTAGCCCATGACTCGAATTGGCATGTTGAACCGCTTTGCAGGAGTCTTGGAGGCGCAGGGAGTGAGGAAACTGAACGTGGTGGGGTTAAGTTACGGCGGGTTCGTGGCGTATAGCTTGGCAGCGCAGTTCCCGGAGATGGTGGAGAAGTTGGTTCTGTGCTGTGCAGGGGTGTCTATGGAGGAGAAGGACATGGAGGATGGGATGTTTCAGGTGAGCCTCTAAACATTAGTCGGGCTGGTTCTATTGATGATACTTTTGTGTACTTCCTGTGGAGTTCAGTGCGTGTCCTACCGTTTCTTGATACTTGTGATAGTGTAACTAATTTGACTCTTGGTGCAATGTCGTCTCGACAGGTGAAGACTGTGGATGAGGCCTTGACTTTGCTGTTCCCGCAGACACCAGAGAAAGCGAATGAGATGTTCGAGTTCGTCTTTTACAAGCCGGTGAAGAAAGTGCCCACCTACTTTATTCAGGATTATATTGATGTAAGTTGATGAAAAGTTACAAATCTCTCAGCTGAACGTATGTTTTTCGCAGTTGTGTGAGAAATCAGAGTTTAGTTGATGCTAAGTCTTCAGAGTTTGTGTGCTTTGCTAGCAGAATTGGCGCGCTTCCTTTTCCTGATTTGTAATGGAAGTTTCTCTACAGTTAAGTATCAGCTAATAGCTACATTGAATGGAGAAGTAGAATCTTTACAAGGATATTCTCTGTCTTCACGTTATGACTAAACCCCTTCCTGACCATGCTCATGGTGGTTTGGTGTCACAATTGTAATTGCTCTAGTTTACGAGGTATCGGGAGGATTAGATTCTATAATTGAGCAAAGCTTCTTTCCTTGCTGTAGCAGCTGCGGAGAGTTTGTTTTGTTTATGTGGGTGTTTAATACATGAATGTAAGTAAATAGAAAGTCCTCTGCTTTTAGAAAACAGAGTCAATTCAATGTTCCTTTTCCATTCTATGAGGATTGATACATGTGCAAGGACTTCTGAACTTTTGGTTGAACAAAAATTAGGATTCAGCCTTGTGCCCTTGACTATTGCAGGTTTCTTTCCTCTAACCCATATTTGAGGCCAAGGAATATTGCATTGGCGTTGTCTAGTCCATGCTTTTGACTATATAAAACATTTCGACACTAGACAAATTAGATAAGTAGCTTGTTCCTTGTGAGCTGAGACTATACAAGATGTCTAGTCATGAAGGCCGCTAGAGATTGAACAGCGCCTTGTGATGCAAACTGATAACTTCCACTGTCATCTATCTTGGCTGTACCATTTCAACTGACTTGTGATAGCTAAATATTAAGATTTTATTTGATGATCGTTTCTCATGGCAATCTGGGAAAATTTTATCTCCATCACTCAAGTTCTGTGGCATTTCAAGAAAGGTCACCATCATTGTCTGCAGGTTATGTGGAAGGAGCACCTTCAAGAAAGGATAGGGCTGGTCAATTCCTTGTACAGAGATAGGAAGATGTCTGATCTTCCCAAAATAACTCAGGTTTCTTTTTCTTGAAATCTGTCCTCTCTATTGGACTCATGCAATTTACTCATTACATATTCACACTAATTTTGTCAATATCTTCTCCCTTCCTTGGCATCCTCTCAAGCCATTGATCTTTTCTGATGCAGCCGACACTGATAATCTGGGCAGAATATGATAAAGTCTTTCCATTGGAATTGGGTCACAGATTAAAGAGGTTCCCTTTCTGCGCCGTTCCCCTTCTACGCTTTGCTTTGATTTTTCTACTATCTTCAGAAGCTTGATTCTCTAACAAGAACCTATATAAACAACATCATGGCAGGAAATCAATTCTTCAGATACGAAATGTTCTTAGTCATATATGACTACTTACTGTTTGAAAATTTAATGTTCACATGCATCAAATATTAGGAGGATCTATTTTTCGCTCTATTGCTCTTGGTAGATTTTCTTATGGAATAACCTGCATCTTTTTTTATTGTTCGATTGACTTTGGCCAGGCATTTAGATGAAAACGCGCAATTAGTGGTTGTAAAGGATTGTGGTCATGGGATAAATAAAGAGAAGCCGAAAGAGATGAACAAACACATCGAGGAGTTCCTCATCGATCCACTCCTTTATCCTAAGAAGGCAAATCAAAGCAGTGGCCAGAAAGTGGACTAAGAATCGGCAATAAATTTATAATTGGATCAGGCTTCTGCAGCATTTGCTTGTCCAAATTTGTATGTACATGCGTATTAATATAATTAGAAGAAACACAGTCGACATATTGTGATGATTATCTTAGAGGATAATAACATCTCAGGGGATCTTTGAAGGTGCAGAAGGTCTGATACACCTTGTTCCTGGGAGTGGCAATGAGATGTTTGTGCTAGAAATCCATTAATGGAACGATGATCATATTAGTGAATCTCTGAAGGTGGAGATTGGCCCCTCATGTGCAAACTGATCAGGACTTGATGCCACTCTCTTGATGATGACCACATCAGGCCTAAACCAGTTGTTGTGCAGGAGTGAACTTTATGTCTTGTTCGAAAAATTGGATGTCTGAGCAAATTTTGGCATGATACGTTCAATTATGACAATGCGATTCGCCATACAATCCTTGGAAACGATCTATCCAAAGAAGGTTGGCCTAGTGTTCCAACTCGTCAGGTGCTGCAGGGGCTTGTCCTTAGCCAGTAAGCTTTGCCAGGATGCTGACGCATAAGAGAATTGAATCTTCTTTATGTAGAACCTACCAGGCTTGGAGTCATTTCTGCTTTCTTTGACTTTAGCTACTGAGATGTTTCAATTCATTTCACCAGATTGCGTACCCATGGATTCCCGCAGAAATTCTTCTATTTCTTCTGGAATAGATGATTCCTCTTCTCCTTCTCTTCTCCTTCTCAAGTTCTGAAATGAAATCAAAACGATGGTGAGATGCCCATCTCTCTGTATTTGAATATTAGGAGCTCGTCCCAAATTCAGGGTTCGCCCTGAGAAGCACAAGACTGTCTCGTCTAAGCAAAGCTTGTCCGAGCGTTACAGGGGTAGGAACAATTAGTAGTTCTGGCACCCAAACTACTAGTGATCCTATTTAAATTGATGCATGTTATTCATTCCATAGAAATTACATGGTTCTGAGCTTACAACATTTTAAAGGGGATGAAGCTCAATCAACTGTAAAGTAGGAAAGTTCATTGTTCTGCTTGGGGATGTTAATCATCATTTAAAGCTGTGCTTGTTCAGAAATTCCTTAACTAAAGCGATGTTGAATGATTATGTTGAGTTGTCCATTGGACCTACATTCAGCTTCTTGTTTATGAATCCCTTTTAAAGCAAAACTAACTATCTAATTTTCCTTTTTAACGAGTATTCAAATGCTTTCTTCCTCAGCTAAAGCATTTGTGTTCAGCATGTCAATAATATCCCAACAAAGGGCATCGACTGTAGGAACATTACGCACATCTACTGCATAAAAGTATTGACATCCATTAAAAATACCATCAATAATCCATTGAAGTGAGTGCTAGAATCCAGTGAATTATATTTGTGCAAATGCTTTCACGAAGCTATGTGGATAACTGTTCTTTCATGAAAGGAAATTATCCATGCGACTGGCAGTGTGTAACTTCTCAAGGCCTCTCATGGGGGTTTCTGAAGTGGAGAGTGCAAGGAGTCACTTGGTTTTCCCATTTTTTAAGGTTATGCATGGGTCTTTCGTTGTAAATTTTCTCCGAATGATGGGGAAGATTGACTGATTCTCAGTGAGAATAGCTTGCAGATTTGAGGGATGGATGGGAATTGCATATTAGGCTCAAGGCCCGCCAAAATGCTAGGTTCAGACAACCTATATAAAATGCGGCCTCACTTGGGCACGCCCAAACCTTAATAAATGGGCCTCTTTTGGAAAAAAAAAATTGAGCCCAAGAAACTCAAGCCCATGTCTCATTTAAGTTCGTGAAGCTATTACTCTAGCCCATCTTTATTTCTTCTACAGCTCGTTTAGAGAGAGAGAGAGAGAGAGAGAGAGAGAGAGAGAGAGAGAGAGAAGTGAGGTTTCGTCCATGCAAGCCACAGACATCTCGACATTTGAAATTAAGTCGTTTCAAAGCGCTTGTTAAGAATTTCAAGCCTTGATTCCTTTAGTCAAAGAGAATTCCTTAATGAAACTTTAATTTCAGATTGTGTTGAATTCTGATTTGCTAGATTGATTTTAGAGGTTGCTGAGCTGTGAAATTATATAGTAAAGAAACTTTAAAGGGTTGTGGAACAGTAAAATTTTACAGAATTCGATTTGGGATTACAATTTGGTTCGCATGAAATTTTGAAATCTGTTGCACATTACTAGTACCAAATTGGAACTACTATATTTGGGTAAGTGTTTTCCCATCGTTGACCATTTTTAGGGTCGGAGGTGATTCTCTTTTTAACTACGTTGAATTAGTTTTGTAATGACTCCATACCTCCTTGAAAGGCCATTAGTGGCTAACCATTTTAAATGAGCTCGCGAGTTGTGGCAATACAATGGACAACAGTAATTATTCTACTTTGGTAAGCTTTTTTTCGGCTCATCAAAAGTCGTTTTGCAATCGAATAAATTTAGTTTAGTTGATTCTTAGATAACGTAATTATCTACCTGATTTTAATATATGTTTCTCATTCACTTGATAGGATTTCAAGTTTTCTCACTCAATATAGATTTTGTTATTTGATTTCCCTTTTTAGGTGAATAGTGCTTATCTCTTCAATAATTTGAGAACTCACGTGATGAAAATTATAAGAACTAGATGTGTTATAAGTTATGAAAGAGGCTCGCACAGTATAATATTTATTAAGCCAAAGAAAATTTGAATTGGCATAATAAACATTTCTTAAAATAATTTGCGAGTTTGTTATTTATGAAATGCTATATTGAATGTATTCTACTTGATGATAAATTAAATTGTGAAGGGTTATTTGTTTTAGTTAGTGAATCAATTTAAAAAATGGACTAGATTGGTTATGGGGGTTGTTGGAGGACTAGTTAATGGTTTTATACTCAGTGTTGCTTTGTACGGAACCCATTGAGGGGATATGTATGCAAATTGTCTGAGGATGACCAAGTTCACAAAGCCACCGGCTAATATAAATGAAGAGGTTACCCAAGTGGGAGTCTTGGTAGACCTTATGATTGGGTGTTAAGCATAGCCATAATTTGTAATTGAGCATTGAATTGATCAAGAGACTGAATCATTGATATTTATAGAGTGAGTATTTTTTTTTAAATATATGTAAGACTTTGTTGAATTGATATAACTCATCTTTGATCTTAAACGTATGTTGTATACTGGATTAAAATAAATGTGTTTATGGTATCTTTCATTAATGTGCATAATAGATATTTAATCTATTTAGAAAATATTTGCACCACTCATACCGCCATCACAATTCTTTTTAGTTTTTATAGCTATCGGCAAATAGGGCGAAAGCAATATCAACGGGGATTATTGGGGAGTTCAATTTTGGTATAAATTGAAATAGTTATATATTTAATACGATATTTGTTGAGTTTAGTTTACTAGTCACTATATATGTATTTTTTTTTTTCTGTGAACTTTAGAACACCGATCCTAAATCAGCTTGCTGTGTTGTTAGCTAAGAAGATTGACACGGATTACGGCGACACGACACGTCAACACATCATTTAAAAAAAAAAAAAAAAAATCCGACATGTTAACACACGTTATATATTAAATGAATATTTTTATATATACTATTCAAATTCATAAATAAATAAATAAATAAATAAAGAGCCTATAACAAATCTACACTAATAACATTAATAAATTTATTCATAAAAAATTGGAAAGACATTTTCTGACTTTAACAAAAGTATCGATGAAACAAATGACTAACGAGAGATTAGAGTCAAAATAAATTCATGATTTTTTACAGTGATCATAATTTATCATTATTTAACATCTAGTGTTTTTATTTTTTGCAATAACTTTTTAACCCACCTATTTATTTATTTTTAGCCTTACCTATCCATTAATAAATTTATTTAGCATTCAGTATTTTTTTTTTGGTGGGGCTAAATGGGCCCCACCCATTTATTTCATCCTCTGCTTTCTTCCCCCACCAGACCCACCTGTCACTTCCTACAATTGAAATCACCCTACAAAAGTCTCCATCCTCCTCTACCTCCAAAACAGAAAAGAAAAAAAAGATCACAAATTCTTTTCACCCTCAGCCTCTCGTTTCTTCCCCAGCAGCCGTTGCCTCCTCCCCTTGCTCTTCTTCCTAAAACTAAAAGGGAACCTTAGTAAAATAACAGCCCAAAAACCCTAGAAATTGCCTCCTTCTCTCCCTTGCTTGGTCTCTACCTCTTGATCTCTGCTCCCTTTCAGTCGCCTCATCGTAATTGCTCGCCGCCTCACCTTCAACTCTCCCTCCTCTGCTGTCGTAGCCTCGCATCCAATCCTCCATCGCAGCATCGTGGTTCTCCATCTCGACGTCGTAGTCGGCGGTTGCAGCCCTCTCGGTCGTCTCGGTCTATGCTCTTCCTCTGGCCCTCCCTCGCCGTAGTTATAATTATGGTTAATGGATCAACGAAAGCCAATAAATTAAGATACGTCTTTTCTGTTCACGTATATCTTGAATTCATGAATTTCCTAGACTTTTATGTTCACGTATCTATTGAATTCATGAATTTCCTAGATTTATGTATATTTTAGTTCATGTATTTATTGAGTTCACGAATATCTTAAATTCACGTGTCTCTTGATTCATAAATCTCTTGGATTCATGTATCTCTTAATTCATGAATTTCGTGGATACATGCGTCTATTCAATTAATGTATCTCTTCGTACATGAACTAAAAAGCTCTATAAATAAATGGGAGCATAGAGCTTCATTATGTTTTTTGTTTTTTCGACTCGATTCCAAAAAAGCTTTGATTATTTTTATACTCTTCTGATTTTTCTGGGTGTGCTAGTTCATTGAACGGTTCGACTTAGTCCTGTTTGCATAGTGCTAATCCAAACAGGTTAGAGGTGTTAGATCTTGGAAGGCATAGTTCGTGAATCTGCGGAGCACCATTGGTAGGAATTAATCACCTTAAGGAGATTCGGATATCCGTATCTCACCTCCATTATATTGATATTCTAATTACAACAAACAGTTTGTTTTCTCTGGATTAATTTCCAACAATCTTAAGGCGATTAGCTCACTCACTGTTTGTTGTTCTTGTCAAATTAATGAGATGGCTGAAAACAATCAAGTGCCCTTCGGTCCAGAATGTTTCAGGAGACGTTCCTATGGTCGATTCAACTGTTGCTATGGAAGATGTTCAACCCTCAGGGTTTGAATTTGAAGCAGCCAATGCTATGGGCCCTTGGGCCAACACCAATTTTGGTGGTGCGGGTACAAGTCATATGACTGGTATGCCCGGGACTATTTTTCATAACAGTACAGGCCAAATGGCTTTTGGTTCCATTTTTGGAGGGGTAGTTCAACGAACCTTGCCTACTGTGATGGCAACACCTCCCGTTACAGCTAATGAGAAATTGGAGAAATTCACCCAAGTGGGCTTTAAATAGTGGCAGCAGAAGATGTTCTTCTATCTGACCATGCTAAATTTGACGAAATATTTGTCGGAGGAGTGCCCGGTAATTAGTCCAAATGAGCACGATGCCATGACGCTCGGTGCATTAGAGGCTTAGAAGCATGTGAACTTCTTATGCTGAAATTATATTCTTAACTATTTAGTGAATTCTCTATATAGTATTTATTGTAATATTGAATCTGCTAAACAGTTATAGGAGTCCTTAGAGAAGAAATACAAGATTGAGGACGCTGGCACCAAGAAATTTGTGGTTGCCAAATTCTTGGACTACAAGATAGTGGATTCTAAATTTGTCATGAGTCAGGTTCAAGAATTGCAATTAATTCTGAGTGACATCTCTGCTAAGGGAATGATACTTAGTGAATCATTCCAAGTGGTGGCCATGATTGAGAAACTGCCTCTGGGCTGGTCGACTTCAAAAATTATTTGAAGCACAAATGGAAGGAGATGAGCCTTGAAGATCTCATTTTGCACCTCAGAATCGAGGAGAACAATAGAAGGAGTGCAAACCCTTCTTCGAGCCAAAGACCAACATTGTGAAATCTTCCAAATCTAAGCAAGATAAAAAAAAGGAAGATGTCTTTTCAAGGAAAAGGCAAGCAAAAGGAACAGTTCTAGAAATTCCAAGGGACATGTTTTATATGCAACAAACCTGGCCATCGTGCTAAGGATTGTAAGAAGCGCTCGAAAAAAGGCAAGAACGATAGTGCAGCCTAGCAACTGAATTTGACAGAACATGAGAATATTGAGAGACTATATGCTGTGATAATGTCCAAAGCATCTCTGGTGTCGAACACTAATGGCTGGTGGCTAGACACAGGTGCCACAAATCACATTTGTGTAGAAAAACACATGTTCTCATCTTATAAGAAGGCCGAAGAAGATGAGAAGCTTTATATGGCTAACTCTGCATAGCTAAAGTTTACATTTGGCTAGGAGGTCGCCCTGCTGAATGTGCTGCATGTACCAGAGATTCAGAAAAACCTAATTTCTAGCCCCATACTTGTTAAGAAGGGTTTCAAAGTTGTATTTGAATCTAACAAGTTTGTACTTTCGAAATGAGGGATGTATGTGGAGAAAGGGTACTTGTGTAATGACCTATTTAAAGCCAATATGGCTATCATTGATGTAAACTCAAATTATGTGTACCCAAAGACTATTAATAAAGAAAAGTCTTTAGTTTACATTGTTGTGTCTCCTTATCCATGGCATGGTAGATTAGGACATGTAAACTATGGTATAATAAAGAGAATAATGAACTTGGGGTTAATTCCAAGATTTGAGTTGGATGCCCGTTACAAGTGTGAGACTTGTATTGAGGCCAAGTTTGCTAAGAAACCTTTCAAATCCGTTGAAAGAACAAGTGAACCTCTACAAGTGATCTATGTGATTTAAAGTTTGTAGAATGTAGAGGTGATAAGAAGTACTTCATCACATTTGTGGATGATTGTACTAGATTTTGCTATGTTTATTTACTAACTAGCAAAGATGAGACTATGAGCATGTTTGTCAAGTATAAAAATGAAGTTAAAAACCAACTTGATAAACGAATCAAAGTGCTTAGGTCTGATAGAGGAGGATGATACAGTTTAATCAATTTCAAAGATTTTTGTGCTAGTTTTGGAATAATTCTCCAAACGACTGCACCTTATACTCCACTAAAGGAGATGGCTAACGCCATGCTTTTGAGTTCAGGTTTACCTCGAAGTTGTGGGGGAGGCAGTTTTAACCGCAAATTATATTCTTAATAAAATATCCCACAAAAAGACAGGTAAAACTCCATACGAGTTATGGAATGGAAAGTTGCCATCCTACAATTTCTAAAAGTGTGGGGGTGCTTGGCCAAGGTGGCAATTCCTCCTCCTAAACAAACTCGGTTGGGATCTAAAGCGGTGGATTGCATATTTATCGGTTATGTTCAAAATAGTAGCGCATATAGATTTTTGGTTCACAAATCTGAAAATGCGGAAAGCCATGTCAATACAATCCTAGAATCAAGGGAATTTTTTTGAGGATATATATCCTGCAAAAAGAAATCAAGGAAAACTTTCTCAGAAAAGGCTTAGAGAATCAGAATCTAAGAATGATGAAGTTGTGACCAAAGAAGCCGAATGTCGAAGGAGTAAAACGTCTCGAATTGAAAAATCTTTCGGACCTGATTTCCTAACATACATGTTAGAATGTGAGCCCCAAACATTTAAAGAGGCCCATGTCATCTCCAAATACTCCTTTTTGGAAAGAAGCTGTTGACAATCAAATCCATTCTATCTTAAGTAACCATACTTGGGAATTGGTTGATCTTCCACCTGGAAATAAACCAATTGGATGTTAATGGATATTCAAGAAAAAGCTAAAGGCTGATGGATCCATTGATAAGTACAAAGCTCGGCTTGTAGCTAAAAGGTTTGGACAAAAAGAGGGTCTTGACTACTTTGATACTTATTCACCTGTCACAAGAATAACATCAGTAAGGATGTTGATTGCTATAACTTCGTCATATAATTTGCAGATACATCAAATGGATGTAAAAATTGCATTCTTAAATGGTGATCTCGACGAGGTGATTTATATGGAACAACCTAAAGGGTTCAAGGTCAAAGGACAAGAACACAAAGTATGTAGACTTGTCAAATCATTGTATGGACTTAAACAAGCTCCTAAGCAATGGCATGAGAAATTTGACCAGGTAATAATTCAAAATGGGTATAGAATCAATCAGTGTGACAAATGTGTGTACACTAAATCCACAACAGTTGGATATGTACTTATTTGTCTATATGTCGATGACTTATTAATTCTTGGAGATAACACTGAGGTCATCAGAATCACCAAGAATATTCTCAAGAAGAACTTTGAGATGAAAGATTTAGATGTAACGGATGTTATACTCGGCATTAAAATTCTAAGGAATTATGACGGCTTAGGTTTAACACAATTTCATTACATTGAAAAGGTATTTGAGAGATTTCAAGGATTCGGCATTAAAGATGCAAACAATCATTTTCTTCCACACCTAACTTTAAGAAAGAACACTGGAATTAGTGTTAGACGGCTGGAATACTCTCAAGTAATCGACAGCATCATGTATATCATGAATTGCGCTAGACCTGATATTACATACTCAGTAAGCAAACTGAGTAGATATACCAATAACCCAGGTCACGAGCATTGGAATGCTTTGATGAGAGTATTAGGATATCTGAAAAGGACAAAACACTATGTTCTACAATATGGTAGATATCCAACTGTTTTGGAAGGTTATTATGATGCCAACCGGAATTCATATTCTGATGAATCAAAATCGACTAGCGGATATGTGTTCACGCTAGGAGGTGCCGCAGTGTAATGGAGATCCTCTAAACAAACTCTAATAACGCGTTCTACGATGGAATCAGAGTTTGTTGCTTTGGATAAAGCTGCAGAAGAAGCAGAATGGGTTTGACATTTTTTAGAAGATGTTCTAGTGTGGCCAAAACCTATGCCTGCAATTTGCATTCACTGTGATAATCAAGTGGCAATTGCAAGGGCGTCTAATGTGATTAATAACGGTAAGTCTAGACATATTCGTCGTAGACACAATACCGTAAGGCACTTGCTCTCATATGGAATCATTTCTTTAGACTTTGTAAAGTTAAAGGAAAATATTGCGGATCCGTTGACAAAAGGTTTGTCAAAAGAGCAGATAAACTGCGTATTGAGGGGAATGAGTTTAAGAGCCTTAACCCAATAAAGAGATTTTATGGTGGAAACGTAACCTATGTGATTGGAGATCCCATGGTCTAGGTTCAATAGGACAACACAAATTCTGGAAACTCTAGTGTAAGCACTATCTCCCATTCCTATGATGCAACAATGCTTTCCTACAGCGTTATTAAGGGTACGCTATGCATTTAATGATTCCTATAACTTGGAATGTAACATCCAAGTAAGATATGGTAGGATATCTTTAATAGGAATGCACCTATATGCATGGAATTGGCCGACTCTATGAAAATTTTTAAAGGCTAGATTTTCTAAAGCACGCATAAATCCCGAGAGGTTTAGGGCCGAAAGAACGAACACAACCGAGAACCAATCTTGAATTGGAAATACTCTGTGTGAGGTTTATTGTTTAGGCTTACACAAACAACTGGCGATTTAAGGCTTAGTCCATTAACTAGTTAAGTAAGTCCGATAGGCTTTCACTAAAAAAAGTTCAAAGCGAAAGCTACCTATCTTGATGCGGTGTAGCTCAACAGGTATGCTCAGATTCCTTCGAGTCAAAATGTTTTGTTGATCCATTAATGTGGGGGATTGTTATAATTATGGTTAATGGATTAACGAAAGCCAATAAATTAAGATACGTCTTTTCTGTTCACATATATCTTGAATTCATGAATTTCGTAAACTTTTATGTTTACATATCTATTGAATTCATGAATTTCCTAGATTCATGTATCTTTTAGGTCATGTATTTATTGAGTTCACGAATCTCTTAAATTCACGTGTGTCTGGATTCATGAATTTCGTGAATACATGCGTCTATTTAATTCATATATCTCTTCTGTACCTGAACTAAAAAGCTCTATAAATAAATGGGAGCATAGAGCTTCATTATGTTTTTTTTGTTTTTTTGACTCGATTCCAAAAAAGCTTTGATATACTTTTCTACTCTTCTGATTTTTTTGGGTGTGCTGGTTCAATTGAACGGTTCGACTTAGTCCTGTTTGCATAATGCTAATCCAAACAGGTTAGAGGTGTTGTATCTTAGAAAGCATAGTTCGTGAATCTGCAGTACCATTGGTATGAACTAATTGCCTTAAGGAGATTCAGATATCTGTACCTCACATCTATTATATTGATATTCGATTACAACAAACAGTTTGTTTTCTCTGGATTAATTTCCAACCGCCGTCGCTTGCGGCCTCGCCTCCGCTCCCTCACCCTTCCCTCGGCCTCCATCAGCATCTTCCTTTCGCACCTGCAGACTCGTCCCAGAAACCTCCGGACACGCGCGTCGGAGCATGTCGAAAAGAGTTGACCACGTGTCGAATTTTCCGACACGTGTTGACTGCGTGTCCGCGCATATTCGATACAACACGAAGGCTTTCTGAACATGTCCGTGTTTCATAGGTTGTTAGATATATATAAGTGGACATATATTGCTATAACATGTTAATGTCGGTTATGCTAATGAGGTTGTATTTTAAGGTAATAAGATAATGGTATCACTTATTTATACTTGTAAAATCGGGGCATGAGATGAGTCATGTTGGCACGGAATATTCATCTGAGATTCCGACATATTTGGACAAAGGTCTATGGAATCATTAGTTAGTTAGAGAGATTATTATTATTATTATTATTTGGGCCACAAAAGTTGGAGAGATGTTACCCGTCCAGAACATGTTCTGAAACAATTATAGAAAATGGGGATTGCCATGTACTCGTTACCTGAATCACTTCCCCTAGACTTACTTCAGAGCGACATCGGACAACGACACAAATACTTTCTACAGATACTCCACATTAATTTAGCCAATTTTTAAATCGTTTCCCTTCTGTCTTGTCGCCCGTCATGTTTGCACTTCGAGTTTAAATTATAGAATAATATCATTAAAAAGCACAAATCAATATTTCATGATTAATTAATTCAAACACAATTTTTGTCTTATAAAAAAGAGGCTCATATTACGAAAAACTCAAATTGATACAACATGACAAATTTACTCTAAAATTACTCCAAATTATTGCAATTTTGACAAATTTATTGCAAATTAGTATACTTGTAATAAATTTATCATTTATTAGTTTCTGTTCAATTCTATTGTCAAATTACCGAATTGAATAATATGTGACAGTTAACTAGTATACTAATTTGGAAGTTTACTCTCCGTTTGTCAAAGTTATCTTTTTATGGTATTAATCAAATTTAACAGAAAGTATTTTTTCATAAGTGTACCATTTTTGAGTTTTTTGTGGTAAAAAAAATTAGTTTTTGGTAAATTTGTCACAAGTGTGTTGCTTTGAGATTTTTTTATGGTCATTTAGAATAAATTTATCACAGATATACCAGTTTTGGGTTTTTGTGATATTAACCCTATTAGAACTATTAAATGGGTAGATCGAGTTGAAAATGATCAAACTCAAATAGATCTATTTAACTCGTTTTGACCTATTTCTATGCATTGCCAATATAATGACTTGTACCCAATCCAATCCGACTCATATTGTTAATCAAATTTATGAAAACTTATACCCAAATTGATATGAGTATGTAAAATGAGTGTAGTGATGATGAGAAAGAATGAAAAAGAGATTCATAAAAGTAAGTTAGGTTTAAATAAATTGTAAACCCGTTCATGATCCATTTAAACTCATATTACATTTTCCATTTTTATTTAATTTAGCTAACTCAATTATATAATTCATTTATGGGCGACACCACGCGGAGAACTTCAAATTGGTATCAGTACACGCATGGCGAAAAACGGTCAGATGGATTAGATGTGGAAAATACATTTGTATTGACACGTATACATTTTAATGCACGACAAATCTGAGTCGGGGATACCGTTTAGAATTTTTTAAGAGATTGATAATTACATTTGATGACCTGTGTTCTGATTAAAAGATTCAATGGTCCTCTCCTCCCTCCTGTCTTCTTCCTCTGCCCCAGTGGCCCTTTTTTGACTTTTGAAGTTGTGATCAAGGAAAGCTCCTTTGCATCTTCAATCCCACTAAACGCCAAAAATCAGCAGGCTAAAGAAGACACCCTAATCCCTGCTCAATCCGATAATGTCCCGTTCTTGAGGAAAAGAAGAACACCCTCTTGGTTTCTGGATCAGACTCACAATTTTTCTCGATCTGATCCGTCCTCCAGAAGCGACCCAATATCTCAAAAGACCTCAAGAGTATTACCCACAAGAGAGCAACACAAAAGATAAACAGAATCTTGATGGCAAAGTGCTTCAGCTTTGCAGAGACGAGGAACCGATGCTTCCGCTTCTCCTTCTCCCAAGCGGGCCTGAAATCGGTCACCACCGACCTCGGGGACGGCACGGTCATGCACTGTTGGGTCCCCAAGACGTACAAGCCCAGCAAGCCCAACTTGGTCCTCCTGCACGGCATCGGTGCCAACGCAATGTGGCAGTGGAACGAGTTCATCTCCCCCTTCGTCGCCAGATTCAACGTGTACGTGCCTGATCTCCTGTTCTTCGGCGATTCCTACACGACCCGGCCCGAGCGGACCGAGCAGTTTCAGGCTCAGTGCGTCGCAGGTAGGACTCTCAATTCTCTGACAAGACTCGGGAGCACATCACTCGAGAAAGACCGACGCGAATCAGCATTTGACCCGTTTTTGCAGGAGTCTTGAAGGCTCAGGGAGTGAGGAAGACGAATGTGGTGGGGATAAGTTACGGCGGATTCGTGTCGTACAGCCTGGCGGCGCAGTTCCCGGAGATGGTGGAGAAGTTGGTTCTGTGCTGTGCAGGGGTGTGTATGGAGGATAAGGACATGGAGGATGGGATGTTTCCGGTGAGCCCAAAAACATTTGATAGACTCAGTCCTAAGAATTATAATCACGTTGCAGAAGCTGCTTCGAGACTTGTGTGTGTTTCTTGTGGAGTTCAGCGCATGTCTTACCGTTTCTTGATACTTGTGATGGTGGAACTGAGTGGGTCTTGGCGCAATGTCATTTCGGCAGGTGAAGAGCGTGGACGAGGCGGTGAGTTTCCTGTTCCCGCAAACGCCAGAGAAGGTAAAGGAGATGCTCAAGGTCGTGTTTTACAAGCCAATGGTGAAAGTGCCCTCTTGCTTTGTGCAGGATTTCATTGATGTAAGTTGACAAAAAGTTACAAATTCTCTCTGCTTAACGTTTGTGTTTTTGCACATTGCCTAGGAATCTGAGTTTAGTTGATGCCTAGTGTTCAGTGTTTGTTTCCTTTGCTCGTGAAATTCCTGCAGTTGCTTTTCCTGATTGGTAATGAAAGTTTGTACAGTTAGTTATAAGCTAATAGCTACATTGAACGGCGAGATAGAATCTTTACATGGCTCTCGTGTTTTTTTATGTTATTGACTAAGCCATTTCTTGACCATACTCATAGTCTTGTTTCACATTTTTATTGCTCAAAAACTACACGGTAACAGGCAGATTACATTCTGTAGTTTAACAAAGCTTCTATCCTTGTTTTAGCAGCTCTGGTTGTTTGTAATGTTTATGTGGATGTTTAATGGATAAAAGAAGACAAATGTCCATAAAGAGATAGACCTCTGCTTTTAGAGAAGTGAGGTCAACACCATGTTACTAGTCCATTCTATGAGAATTGGTGCACATGCGAAGACTGTGAACTTTTGGTCAAAGAAAAATCACCAGTCGACATTCTGCCCTCGACTATGGCAGCTTTGTCCCCTCTAACCCATATTTGAGGCCGAGGAATATGGCATTGTGTCAGTTAGTCCACTCGACGAATAAGTAGCTTGTTCTGTAAACTGTGACTGCACTAGATGTCTAGTTGTGAAGGCCGGTAGAGATTAAACAGCAGCTTGTGAGACAAAGTGCTAACTATTGCAGTCAGTGATCTTGCATTAGCTGGGCTGTTCCAACTAACTTAGGAAAAGCTATATATCAAGATTTTATTTGATGATATTTCTCGTGGGGCTATCTAGGATAAGTTTCTCAATCACACAAGTTCTGTGGCATTTTAAGAAAGGTCACCATGATTCTGCAGGTTCTGTGCACGGAGTACCTTCAAGAAAGGACAGAGCTGGTCAATGCCTTACACAAAGATAGGAAGATGTCTAATGTTCCCAGAATAAACCAGGTTTCTTTCTCTCGAAATCTCTGTCCTCTCAATCGGACCCACGCAATTGACTCATTATATATTCACATTGATTTTGTTGATATCACTCTCTTTCTTGGCATCCTCTCAAGCCATTGATCTTTTCTGATGCAGCCAACACTGATTATCTGGGGGGAATATGATAAAGTCTTTCCATTGGAATTGGGTCACAGATTAAAGAGGTTCCCCTTCTACACTTTGCTTTGGTTTTTCCACTTTCTTAATAAGCTTGCTCTCTGACTAGAATTTGTATAAAAAACACCATGGGTTAAAATCAAATCTTCAGAACCAAAATGTTTTTAATCATCTATGGCCTCTTCAGTTTTAACATTCAACGCTCATCAGCATTAATTTCCAGGAGAATCTATGTTTGCTGAATGGCTCTTGGTAGATGTTCTTACTGAATAATCTGCTTCTTTTTAATCATCTAATTTGCTTCTTTTTACTCATCTATGTTTGCTCTCTGACTATAATCTGCTCTTTTTTTTTTTTTAATTATAATTTGAATGACTTTGGGCAGGCATTTGGATGAAAACGCACAATTAGTGGTTATAAAGGACTGTGGTCATGCGATGAATGCAGAGAAGCCGAAAGAGATGTACAAACACATCAAGTTGTTCCTCGTTGATCCACAACTTTCACCTAAGAAGGCAAATCAAACAAATGGCCAGAAGGTGGACTAAGAGTTGGCAATGACGTTATATTCGAATCAGCCTTCTGCAGCATGCACACATTGATCTAAGCTATGTAATTACAAGAAACATTATTCAACATATTGAACCTATGAAAATCAAGGGCCATACTATGGGGAATGTTTCCTTTTTTTCTTGAGATAAAGCGCTACAGACACATTTTTTGGGTTCATTGTGGATTTTGCTATAGTAGCATTGCATTGTTTGCTTGTAATGCTGCTTTCAGGTTACACAAATCAAATTTATGCCGGCTGTGATGAACATAGTCTTCCTTTCCAGTTCAGCATGAATTCTGGGGCATATTTGGTAGCCAGAATATCAATATCCTGAAAGACGTTCACTGATGGAGTTGAAACATGAAATAGGCGATTGACATCGCCACTTTGCAGGTGTTCTCAATAACTTTTCTCACCCTTAATCTCATGATGAATACAGATGACTGTGATTTAGTTTAAGATGCCCAGGCTTATGCTGCATCAGACCATGGTGCGGAGTCAGTCAAGATGTTCGTTCCTGTAGAAGGAGGCTGAGGTAGTGAGGCGAGTATTGGTTCGGCCCAAAAGGTGTTCACAAGATGCTTTTTAAGAAACTATCAGAATTTCCATTCTAGAAGTCGGACATTTCTAAGGACTAGACGTTGCCCTGAAGTCGCAGAGGGTCGTTTTCTTTGAGAACCAAACGTGTTGGGAAGGAGAGACCAACATTGGCGATTTCATTAGGCACTCCTATAGGGATCCTGACACCCATTTTGAAAGGCGAATTTGTCGTTGTGATCCATCGTATGCAAGTGGGTACAAAGCCGGAGACTCTCCCAAGCCCAAGTGCTTTCCATAAATGAACTAAGGTTTTCCAAGACCAAGATCCAAACGTAGACCAATGTTTTTCCAAACCACTTCGGAAACCAAAAGCATGCCTCGTACGATTGGGCCAATCACCACTCTAGTACTTTTAAGGAGTTATTATTTGAATTCTAATCAAAGTTAAGTAGAAAACATTGAAACAAAATAAACAATCAAAACAAATGGATTATTACATTAGAAAATCATTATACAAGTTTGGAGCAAGTTATACGAATAAATTCATGAATTTGATATAGCAACTAGTTGTTTTTGTGGGTTTTTAGCTATGCATCAAATGCATATAAATAAGGCTATTTTGTTATAGTAAAAGTATTTGTGAACTCATACGAATTCTTTTTAATTATTAGAGTTACATGAAGGGGAAGAGAAGGAGGGGAAGTAAATGGGTAGAGACTAGAGTCAAGATGAGAGACAAGAGTCTATGGAGAAAAGTGTCAGAAAATTCATAAACTTATTACATTAATACCGATTTAGTTATAAAATTTTCGACTTAATGTCAATTCAATCATCTGGATAATTTGGACCAGCTGATGTGGATGTTGATTACCTTACGTGGCATAATCGGCACTGACAACTTTTAATAATATTTTTGAAATTTTTTATTTTATTTACTTTTTTTCCTTTTTTTCCTCTTTCACTTTCTTCTTCCTCCAAGTGGTTGTTGACCACTACCTAGAGGCGTGGGCCGATGAGTGTAGTTGCCTATTGGTGAGGCCCAACCTTATCAAAGGCCATGAGGTGACCTTGCGCTAGGTTGGCGAGGCTTGCCCTTGCCAAATCTAACAAGGGTCAAGCCTGTCGGCCATGGGTGAGTTTCAACCTTGTCGAGTCCGTGGAGGTTGAGCCTTGCCCAGCCACTAGGGAGACTTGAGACTTGGCTAGAGGCCACTAGGTTGAAGGCCGTGACCTCACAGTCTTTGTTGAGGGCTCAAGTCTCACTAGTGGCTGGATGAGGCTTGACCCTCGCTAGATCTAGCAAAACTGAGCCTCATCAGTGGCAGGGGAAGATCTCTAGAGGGTGACAAGGTTCCTCACTGGCCCTTGCCTTTGGCTTATCACCAAGGTCCAAGGACTTGCTAGAGGAGGAAGGAAGGGAAGGGAAAAAAGGAGAAAACAAAAATTGGAAAAAATATTAAAATATTTCTAAAAGTTGGCTACATTAGCACTGGCCATGCCATGTAGGTTAGCTGATGTCTATAATAGCAATATCTAGCAAAAATTAGTCGGAAAGATTGAATTGACATTAGGTAAAAAGGTTTAGAACTAAAATTGCATCAATGCAGTAGATTTAGGATTTTTCCGATACTTTTCCAAAAGTCCTTGTATTGTCTATTAGGAAAAATAGATCAAAAGGTAGAATCTCTCCCATTACTTGATTTTAATAGCTTTCCTCATATCAATAATAATTTACTTTCATACTCTTGTTATGCTGTCGAAAAAATTATTTTAAAAACTATTCCATATTTAGTATATTTAGATTATCTGACTTTCAAGTTTCGGATATTTAAGGATAAAAAAACTATATTAAGATGGGCTAATAAACGAAAAATCCTGAATTGGTGCATTTGTACAAATTTAGCTTCTATTAGTTGTTGTTAAATTTTATTGTCAAATTATTCAGTTGGATAACACATAATAGTTAATTAACGTATCAGTTTGAGATTTTACTCTTTGTTTGTCGTGATTGTACTAGTTTGTGATTTTTTGTGCATTAATCCAATAATAAATGTATCGGTTTGAGATTTTTGGTGGTAAAAAAATTAGTTCATGATAAATTTATCACAAGTGTACCGGTTTATGATTTTTTTTTTGTGATTATTAAGGTTAAATTTGTTATAAATGATTAGTTTAAGATTTTTTTTTGTATGAACCCCATTAAGATTAGGGATAAGTATATTTGAAGTTTAAAAACTTGTCATGAAAGTACAATTGAATTCTAAAACTTTCAAAAAGTGCAAGTAAGTCATGAAACTTGTCACTAAAGTGTAATTGAGTTATAAACTTTTAAAAAATACAATCAAATTTTGAAACTTATCAAATTAATCAAATCAAGTCCTTTTATGTATTGCACTTTTGAAAATTTTATAACTTAATTGAACCGTTGTGACAAGTTTTACGACTTCTAGTGCACTTATCTCTTTAGATTAGTGGTTCCCAATTTCAATATTTCCCAACTTGTATAAAATTTATAACAATAGATTTATCATTTTTTGAGCTTGTTCTAGCATTTTGAATATCTTTCTGTATAATCAAACAAACGCAAAAATGGCTTCCAACGTCGAGCGACGGGGGACTTCACCCTTGTCTAGAAGTGTCTCCCTTACTTTATTTAAAATAAGTGATAAATTAGGAATAAACCCTGTATGATTGGTAAGACTAGAGGCTTAAGGAATACATGTGAACCGCATAGAGAGGCCCACGACCTGCCAAAAAGGTATCCTCACTGGTGCACACCAAGCGACATGGAACTTCGTCCTTGCCCAAAGGCTTCTTTTTATGAGTGATAAACTAGATAAAAGTCTTAGAGAATCGGCGAGACTAGTTCACAATCTTTGACAGATAGAAGGTGCATATTAAAAGCTCAAGAAATGCCGAATGGGTAGGTCATAGTATAGGTAAGTTCTTTGGCATCGAATTGCCGTGAATAATTTATCTTCTACTTGGCCACATTCTAGAAAGACTATTTGGAGTGCATTAACGTAATTTGCAGAAGATGCCAAATGTAAGGAGTACAATTGAATTGTTCCTGGATGTTTAGGGCTCATACCATAAATATGTTCTAAACTATAGAGTAGTGCCACATTTACTCCAAAAATAATTTTCGAATTACAAAAATCTTTTTTAAATCAGTACACCCTACCACATTTATTTAAAATAATTTCAAGTCACGGAAAATCTCAAACTAGTATGCTCGTATTATATTTACTCCAAACTATTTTTCATGTCACAAAAATCCGAAATTACCAAAATCTTAGATTGGAAAATCCATTAAAATACATTAATTTTGCCTTCAAAGCTTCCTGAATTTTCATTATCTCTTAATTTTAACACGAAAATTAGTTTGGGATATATATGGTACAGTCTACCAAGTTTGGAATTTTTCGGTACGAAAATTATTTTGGATAAATGTAAAATGGGTGTACGGTTGAATTGTTCTCATATTTGAAGTGTTGCTATCATGACCACTTGATGATCTATATCTCAGAGAGATTCTCTCTATCGTTAAATAGAGTTCTCTTTGCCCACAGTTCGCTGCACACAAGTTATGCCGGAGTTTCCAACATATTTAGGCAAAAATCAATGGAACTTCTAAGAGGTTAAATACGTTCCAAAACAATTATAGAAAATAGGGATTGATATGCTTGCCTCACCTCAACGTCAAAAGCAGCATTGCAAATACTTCCTACGGATTTTCCAAATTAATTAATTTAGCAAATGGCAAAAAAAAAAATAATAATAAAAAATCGCCATACTGTTTCCCTTCAATCTTGCCTCCCGTCATCTTATTAAGTGGATCTGTATTATAAAACGATTTTCTTTTGCCATATGAGCAATTAATGTTTAGGAAAACCAAAAAATTTCTAGATAGCTATGCTTTATCTATGGAGCAGGCGTGAAGTTGACACTTCTAAACTATTACTAAATCACGTCTGAAAGCTTCACCCCTGTCTAGAAGCCTCTACCTTATTTCATCTAAGATAAGTGATAAATTAAGAATAAACCCTGAATAATTGGTTAGACTAACTTACTGGCTTAAGAAATACATGTGAAGTGCATATAGAGGCCAACGACCCGCCAACAAGATAACCTCGCTTGTGCACCCCAAGCGACGCGGAACGTCGTCCTTGCCCAAGGGCCTCTTCTAATGTAAGCGATAAACTAGAAATACGTCTTAGAGAATCAGTGAGACTAGCTCACAAGCTTTGACAGATAGAAAGTGCATATAAAAAGCTCAAGAAACGCGAAATGAGTAAGTCATAGTATAAGTAAGTTCTTTCGCATCGAAGCGTCATGAATAATTTGTAGGACATGTCAAATGTGAGGAGTACAATTTAGAGTGTGTTAACATAATTTGCAGGAGACGTCAAACGTGAGTACAATTGAATTGTAGGCAAGACTATTTACAGTGTATTAAGATAATTTGTAGGAGATGTCAAACGTGAGGAGTACAGTTGAATTGTTCAGAGATTTAAAGGGCTAATACCACCAAAATTCCAAACTAATAGACTGGTGTCACATTTACTTCAAAAAAAGTTTTGTGTTACAAAAATCTCAAACTAGTACATCCAGTCACATTTAGTTCAAACTAATTTTGGGTCACAAAAATTCCTAAATCGATATATTTACTCAAAACTAATTTTTATATCACAAAAATTCCAAATCACAAAATCTTCGATTGAAATATATACTAAAATCTGTTAGTTTTGCCCTCAAAGCTTTCTCAAGTTTCAAAATCAGCTAAAATTGCAAATTTTTATAACATGAAAATTAGTGGGGTAAATGTGAGACGGTCTTTTAAACTTAGAATTTTTGTGGAAAATTATTTCGGATAAAGGAAACATGGGTGTACAGTTGAATTGTTCTCAAATTTAAAGCGTCGTTATCATGACCGCTTGATGATCTATATCTCAGAGAAATTATCTCTATCGTTAAGTGGAGTACTCTTTGCCCACAGTTCATTGCAAACAAGATTTGCCGGGGTTTCCAACACATCTAGGCAAAAATCTATGGAATTTCTAAGAGGTTAAATACAACCTGTCTAGAATATGTCTCATAACAATTATAGGAAATAGGGATTGATATATGTTTTCCTAAAGTCAACCTCAACCGCAGCATTGCAAATATTTCCTATAGATTTTCCAAATAAATTTATTTAGCGAATGGAAATCGCCACACTATTTCCCTTCCGTCTTGCCTTCCGTCATCTTACTAAGCGGAGTTCTATTAAATAATAAAAGAAAATGCTACAATTTTTTTAATTTGATTTTCTTTTTCCATATGAGCAATTATTGTTCTGGAAAATAGAAAATTTGCTTGGTAGCTATGCTTGATCTATAGAGCACTCGTGAGGTCAACACTTCTAAAATATTACTAAATCCACGTCTAGATAGACTTTTATCATTAGCTTAATCTAAGTGTCACGAGGGACGCATGTTAACTTTTTTACCACTCGAAATACACGGAACTTTTACAATATACACAAATTGATAAGCAGATTCTCATACAATATTTTTTTGTAAAAAATTTTCATGTAATTTTAAATTTTAGCGGGAAAATGAAATGTTACATTTTGCTTTTTAAAAAGCACAAACAAAAAGGCCACATTTGATTGGAATTTACTGTCTGGATTATAGACCATAGAGACTAATATCATCTCAACCGGTAATAAGATAAATCTCACCATATGACCAACATGACCGATTCCATTGGGCATTACAGTAGTCTAACGCCCAATTTGAAATGTCTAGTTTAAGGAATAGCTACTGCCTAGAAAGGCGAATCCCCCATCGTAGTCCACCATGATGCAAACGGGTACAAAGCTGGAGGTTCTCCCAAGCCCAAGCACCTTTAATAAATGAACTAAGGTTTTCCGAGATCAAGAGTGATTAAGATCCAAACCCGGACCAAGGTTTCTCTGGACCACTTACGAAATTAAGAGTGCCCTTGTACAATTAGGCCAATCACCAAGATGGTACTTTTAAGGAGTTCTCATTCGAATTATAATCGAAGTCAAGTGAAAAACATCTTAGCATAAGAAACAATCATTGAGCGCATTATTTCATTAGAAATTCGTTATACAAGTTTGCAGTAACTTAAAAGAATAAATTCATAAGTTTGAGAGCACTGAAATTATAATCTTCCTAACTTAAAAAATGTTTTCCACCTCAAGCAATGTGGAACTTCATCCTTGTCTAGAAGCCTCTTTTTTATATTTAAGATTGGTGATAAATTAAGGACAAGCCTAAGTAATTGATAAGACTAGCTTGAGGAGGCAAAAGTACATCGCAAGTGTTAAAACTTAGCACGGGTGACACATAATTGCTAAAATTTTCAAAAGGTATACTCAGCATATGTTTGGTGATTAGCTAAATAGTATCTTATTCTATTTTTTTGTTCCTCGGAACAATAAAAGAATAGAAATCTATTTAGTAATTTTTTTTATTTACAGGACTAAATTTGTTCCTGTGAATAAATTTGGAATAAAATCAAGAAGTAAGAAAGCTACTTCTTTGTTTTTGGTAACAAGTTCAGGATCAAGACAACTTTCTTTTTTCTTTTTATTTTCTTCTTCTTCCTTTTACTGTTCGCCAGCCTCGATGATGGTTGCGGCCTCGCCAAAGCCTCGTTGGTCGAGCCTCGTTGGTAGCTGGGCAGGCTTGACCTTGTTGGCCCATCGCGAGGCTAACGTTGCTCAACCAAGACGAGGACGATCTCACGGTGACTCGAAGAGGTTGAGCCTCACTGATGGTTGGGCGAGCCTGGCTTGGCGAGGTTTGCCTTGCTCGATGAGGTCGAGCCTCGCTAATGGTTAGGCGAGCTCGGCTGCACCAAATCTGGGCCAAGTTGAGCCTCGCCCAACGCCTGTAAGGCTTGGGCCAATAAGGCTCAGCATTGTCGGGGGCCGGTGAGGATGCCAGCCATGGCCGAGGCCAGCAACTAGTTAAAGAAAGAAGAAGAAAAAATAAAAATAGCAAAGAAAAAGAAGAAAAAAGAAAACTATAATAGAATTATTAAAAAATTAAAAGAAATTCCAATTTACAAAAGAATTTGAGGGTCCTACCAAACGTATCTCTATCCTGGGAGTATAATTTTTGGACAGTTATCAAATACTTTAAAATGCTCAGAAACTCGTCTAGAGTACAGAGTTAGAAAAAAATCATTTATGAGCTAAAGTTGTGTCACGTCCCGAACCCTGGGCACACGCACATCCCTCAGTGGTTGACTAAATTACGACGTTCCCAGGACGTGTTGCTGACCCATTCATTTTATGCACATGCGGAAGCGAATTAAACAATATCCAGACAACAATCAACATGTGATAGAAAAGCAGGACAACCAATTAACACAAACCACACTTTATAAACACAAAGGGTCTAGACCCTACAAGTATATATATACAAGTCTAGATAAAAAAAAAAGTGCCACCGAGCCATCTAAACTCTGAATCCTCTAGTCTCGGGCTAAGGGTCCTCTATGACACCATCAGGGATGTCGATATCTATAGGATGTCCTATTTCCCACTCCCCGATCCCGACAGTAGGCTTGTCAAAACCCTGCAGGGGACCCTCCCGAGCCCCATTGGGATAGTTGACGAACCACACTCTGAAACGATGGGGTACCCAATGAGGTAGGCTTTCATTAACCCAAACGGTGGACTCAACTAACTCACGGATCAGGTTGGTCTCGGGAATTGGGTAATAGGAGTGCTTGAAGTCTACCTCCTACGGGACCCCAACACGAACGTGTCGCACCTCCATCTAAGGATCTGTAAAATTTTAAACCACGATGGGACGAGACAAAGTCTCAATGATTTTACACCCTAAACCCGATTATGATGAAAATTCAGTTAGAGGCAGTCTAAACACACATCATATAAGACTTACATCACCTTAGCACCTCCCTGCACATTAGTATAGCTCATATAACATATGCATACAGTAAGTGCATTCAATAATTGGAGCACTCTATATCACTCATCAATTAATCACAGGGGGTCCCGATTATAAGGCCAAATCGTTATGACACGTCCCATTCCGTGCCACACAATTTCGTCTCATAATCAGGCGCGACTATTTCAATCACTCAAGCGTGTTCCAATTAATTACGACCCAACGGCCACGGCCAACTCAATAGTCGGCGGTCATCCGGCATAATCGGGCGTCGTCTTGTTTTGTCGGGCATGGCAACGTTTACATCTAGACGGCATTCCTGAAAGAGCATCGGCCCAGCCTCCATTGCAACCGGCATCTGTTGACGTGGGGCATCTGAACTTAATCAGGCATTGTTTGGCGTAAACACATCGTGACGGGATCCGATAGCGATCACACGCACATCCAATCTTGGCCAAGGATATCGTGCTTTGCATCAAATGCCTCAATTTCAAATAATGTACTTGGCCTATCTTTTTCATATTAAAAACACCCGGTAAAATAATTGTGCGTGGTCACACAGTCAAATCGGACCATAAAGCGTGATATTCTCCCATTTTAAAATTCCATGATTTGATATAGTACTTAAAATATTTATGGCGTCAAAACCGGACACCCGATATTTTTCTAAATTAAATACCAAAAATTCATATTTTTGAAATAATAATTAAAAATCATCATCCATCACTCAATTACATAAATTAGTAATCAATTGCACAAACCAACACAACCATGACGATTAGCGTAAAATTTTGATCACCGGCTATACCTGTATAATTTACGCTAATTAATAATTAAATAAATAAATTACATTTAATTAAATAAATTGTAAATTATTTAAATTAAACTCTTAATTAATCTACATAAGCTAATCTAACCACTAATTGAACTAATTAAATTGATCTAACTAAGCTAACTAATTTTCTAATTAAACTAACAACATAATCTAATTAACCCTTTAACTAAATTAATCTAACCACCTAATCACCTAACTAAACTAACTAAGTAAATAATTACACTAACTAACTAGCCTTAATCCTTATTAGGCATAACCAATCCACGAACCCCTAATTGGCCTCACTAATCTCCCTTAAGTACAATTAACCCCTTAATTAGATATTAGGGTGTCAACTCACCGTTTAAGTGGGCAAACGGGTCCATGGCGACAGTGGCGCGACGGCGACCAAAACCCGGGCTTACGATGACACCAAAGGAGGTCCAAAATGGGCTGAAAAAGCCCACAAGGCTCACGGGTCCAGCTAGGAGGACCATATCTGCTTGGGGGCTGGTCTTGGTCTGGGAAGGAGCTGGTTACACGTCGATGGGCCGGACGGCGTGGGGATGGCGGTGGAGCGAGCAAGGGACGAACGGTTGGCCAAACGCGCCTGGTTGGCAACAACAGCGGAGCTAGGCGGTCTAGCGTCGAGCTACGATGCGGGCTGGCCTAGGCTTGGGGACATTGGTCACGAGAGCTAGCCGGCTCGCGAGCGGCTCGAACAACGAGGGGCGTGAGGTGGTGGCTGGCCTGGACGGTGCAAGGGCTGGCAACACAACAATGGAGGAAAATGAAGAAGAAAAGCTGAGGAAGAAGAAGAAGTTGCTGCTGGAAGGGGTTCTACTGGGCTAGTTCACGTAGGGGAGGAGAAACAATGAGGAGAGAGGGGGAACAAGGAGGGGACAAGGGGCCAATAAGTCTTGCTTGTGGCCAATCACCTTGCACTTGAAATATCTCATGCAATGATCACTTTAGGCATAAAGTCTTCTGCCCTTGCTAGCTAGGCTTCCTCCACAAGCCAATCTCTCCACAAAACTTCAATTTGATGCCCAAAAACAACACAGCAGTAGCCCTTACGAATTTGGTGGATTTCTTCTTCAATTTCCCACTAAACAACTTCAATTTAATGGCCAAACATGCCATGGCTGCAACCTAAACCAATTTCCCTTCAATCCCTCACAAACCAACTCATTTTGGTAACCAAAATTGTCAATTAAGATGCCCATCCGAATTTCTTGAATTTAATTTTCCAAATTTTGATTTTCTGCCAAAATTCCAGGCTCGCCAAAAATTCTTCAAAGGATGAGACGATGTCCTAAAAATAAATCGTGACACACTAGAACTTTTGATTCCTGAAACCGAGTTCAATTTCGTGGTTAATTTCGATCGAACGCGATTTTAATGTGACCTAACCTATAGGGTAGCTTTTAGGAATTTTATCGCGTTTTGCCAGTGGTTGATAATTTTCAATCCACGTTTGTGCATCTCCAACTCATCGGCGACTCTCGGTTGTCGTAAAAATCTCAAGGTTTTCATTACGGGCACCAGGTACAGAATCAACAGAAAAATCGGTTTAGTGCCATTCAACTCAAATTCTGCAATCAAGTGAAATCACCCACAATTTAATTACATGCTTTTGTCAAATCAACCTATCTCTGGTCTCTAATTGATTTTAATGGTGCCGTATTGACCCTTGTTTATTAGCACGGTCGAGTAGTCGATTTCTGATCAAATTCTCAAGTCTGTCATGTTTATATCCCTTAACAGCTTCACCTAATATATTAATTATCTCATGAGTGATCAGCTCAGAGAAAAGGAACCATAGGCGCGTCGATGGAAAGCCTGTTTCATTTAATCAAGGCAGGGTCGAAAATCAAGATGTCACAAGTTGTTTTCGAAAATAGAATGGTTACTGAATAGGCCCTTAAGTGCTACTTTCTTTGAAAATTGGATACTTAAGTGCCAACTTTGGCGAGGTTAGCCGGAAATTTGACGTGACATTATTTTGATAATAAAACCAATCTACATGGCTCACTGGAAATTCATATGGTGTTGACGTGGCTAGCTTGTCCCAAAATGATGTCGTTTTGTCCCCAAATTTGATTTTAAATATAAATATTAATTAAATTAAATTTTAAAACTAAATTAAAACAAAATGGGAGGGGGGGGGAGCAAATCGACGAGGGTTATAGCCCCACCATCACCGAAAAGGGTTGTCAATGGTGGGAGCACGGTTGGCCCGGGTCATTGGGTCCCAGCTTGTGGTCGGCAACCTTGGCCGATCATAGGCGAGGCCAACCTCGCCTTAACCAACGGCAGCCCTTGGACAAATTTGGGGGAGGCCCACAACCCTCACCCCGGATCTAGGCGAGAGTCGTCGTTGCCCCCCTTGTGATTGGCCAAGGTTGCCGGCCATTGGCCCAGGCTTGAAAACCTCGACCAACCCTCGCCACATCGTTGTCAGTCCTTTTCGACAATGGTGGAGCAGCAATGGTGAGACCATAGAGGCGCTTGTTGATTTGTTGCCCTGTTCTCTTTTTTATTTTTTATTTTTAAAATTAGTTTTAATTTAACTTAATTAATATTTATATTAAAAATCAAATTAAGGGCAAAATGATGTCATTTTAGGCTTATCTAGTCATGTCAGCGTCACGTGTATAATTATTTTTAAAATAATTGCCTCATTAGTAAAAAATATTGCTAGAAAATGCCACGTCGGCAATTTAGTTAGAAAATTTTCACCCTTAGCACTTAAGTATACATTTCTTCTGAAATTTTGACACGTAAATGTATCTTTTGGAAGTTGTAACATTTAAATGTCTATTCATGCCAAGTTTTGATACTTGAGGTGTCTGGTACTCAGCTCGAGGATTATAGGTGAAGTGCATATAGAGGTCCGCATGGTAGATCTAGATAGTATTTCCTCTTATGAAACCAGGTATATGCTGCCTCATCTGTGCATATAAGCGACGTGGAATTTCGTCCTTGCCAAAGGGCTCTTTTTATGTAAGTGATAAAGTCGAAACAAGTCCAGTAGAATCGGTGATATTAGCTCACAAGCTCAAGAATCGTGAAATGGGCAAGCAAAAATATAATTTTTTTGGCATCAAAGTGCCATGAATGTTTAATTATCTACTTGGCCCCATTCAGTAAAAACTATTTAGACGGTATTAACATGTGAGATGTCAAATGAAGGAGTACAATTGAATTGTTCTCAAACTCAAAGGGGTTAAAATCCCCAAAAAGAAAAAAAAAAAAAGATCAAACTAATGCACTCATACTTCATTTATTCCATACTAATTTTCATGTCATAGAAATCCCAAATTGGTATATCGTACCACATTTATCAACAAACTAATTTCAGGTCACAAAAAATTCCAAACAAGAACACTTGTATCATATTTGCCCAAAGTAATTTTCATGTCACGTAAACTCCCAACTCACCGAAATCTTAGATTGAAAAATCTGCTAAAACTTACTAATTTGCCTTGAGAGCTTCCTCAAGTTTCAAAATCTACTAATATCTCTAATTTGTATAACAGAAAAAATTAATTTAGGATAAATGTGACATGAGTGTACAGTTGAATTCTTCCTGAATTTAAAGTGCCACTATTAGAGCTTTTCTTCACCCAGAGTTCATTGCACAATATATTTGTTGGAGTTTCTGGCAAAAAATTATGGAATTTCTAAGAGTTTAAATGCAACCTATCTAGACTATGTTCCAAAACAATTATAGACAACGGGAATTGTTATGTTTTCCTAACCTCAACCGCATCATTACAAATACTTCCTACAGATTTTCCAAATTAATTTAGCGAATGGCCAAAAAATAAAAATAAAAATCTCCACGGTCCCCTCTGTCTTGCCTTCCGTCATCTTATTAAGTGGAGTTCTATTAAATAATAGAAGAAAATGCTACGATTTTCCTTTTAATACAAGGATTCTCTTTTGCCATATGAGCAATTAATTTTTAGGAAAATAAAAAATTTGTTACTTGCTATGCATGATCTATGGAGCACTCTTGTTGGCCCCAACCCTCGAGCTCGGAACAATCCCTGTTTCTCTTTGATCATTTAGATGCAACGTCTCAGGATGCATTGCTGACCCGTTATTTTTATCTTTGATTAGATACAAGTGGAAGCATATTATAAACACTCAGTCAATTAAAAAAGAGCAGCGATAGTACAAGCATAACAATAAACATTTCCAAAAGCATTACCTTTATTTATATACTTGTTAATTGGGATAAGTACACTATCAGTGCCATAAATTGTGTACGGCGCTCACTTTGGTGCCAAAAGTTTCCGTCGGATCACTTAAGTGCCAAATCGGAGGAAAAACGATCACTTTGGTGCCACCAGCGAAAGATTCTGGCCAAAATGATTACGTGGCTTTAAAAAAAAAATCGATAAGGCCTTTAAACGACGTCGTTTTCGGTTCTCCTTAAGAAAACGACGTCGTTTTGCCGTCCTACATGGATGGCCTCACAAAAACTACCTCGTTTAACTCATTTGGGGATTTTTTTTTTTATTTGGGATTGAAATTAGGGTTTTTCGGACCTATCTCGCTCGGCCGTCGTCGCTTGGCCTCTGCCGTCACTGGGCCGCCGTCGCTCGCTCTGTTCGGACGCCCTCGATGGCACACGAGGGAGCACCAGCCCCTGGTTGCCGGAGCCTAGGTCTTGGAAGACGCAGGCCGGGCACTCGTCGGGAGATCGGAGATGGAGAGGGAGACATCAATGGCGGTGCACTCGTCGGCGGCCTCCCCGAGCACCAGCTAGATCACGGCCTTCGACTTGGCCATCGTCGGGGTTGGGGTCAGGGTCGTGGTTGGAGCCGCGGCCGTCGAGTGGCCATCGTCAGGGTCGGGGTCGGGGTCGAAGCCGCAACCGTCGAGTGGCCATCGTCCTTGTCGGGTCGAGGTTGGGGTCGGAGCTATGGCCGCCGAGTGGCCATCGTCGAGGCCGGGTTCGGGGGTCGGGGGTCGGGGTCAGAGCCGTTGCCGCCGAGTGGCCATCGTCGGGGTCGGGGTCGGAGAGCGCGGCCACGAGCGCGAGGGCCGTCAAGGATGGTGACTGGCCAGAGATTTAGGGTTTTGAATTAGGGGAGACACCAAACGGCGTCGTTTTGGTGTTAGGATCTTGTGCTCTCTGACGAGCCACATCGACTTCAAAAAATAACAAAAAAATGCCACGTCAGATTTCCGGCCAACCGGATCGGAGTTGGCACCAAAGTGAACGTTTTTCAAACTTGTTGGCACTTAAGTGATCCGACCGAAACTTTTGGCATAAAAGTGAGCACCATACACAACTTATGGCACTAATAGTATACTTATCCCCTTGTTAATTCTAGGAAGTTGAATATTCACAAGCCCTTACACTGCAGTTTCCTACCAACCATCAAAAACCATTAGAGGGTTAGGACTAACTTAAGATTTTCTAACACAAGGGCCAACCAAAAGAGATGCATCTCGCGCCCATCACCAGCCATGATATTTGGGTGGAGTCTTAGGGTTAGACTTCTCATCAAAATTGATCTCCAGATCCTCTACGGCGCCATCAAGGGTGTTGATGTCCATCGAATCCTAAATCTGCTCTCCAGGAGTCTTGCTAGGTGGTCCATCAAACCCACACTTTAGGCCAAAATGTTCCTTCCCAACTCAGATGAACCATGCCTTAAACCTGTGGGCCACACAATTGGCCAACCATTCGTCTACCCAGACAGTTGTAAAAAAAAAAAAAAAAAAAAAAAGCTCACAAATGTGATCCATCCTCGGCATAGAGTACATAGTCACAGCAGTTTCTTGATTCATTAGGACCCTGAACTGAACATGACACTTCTCCATACTATGGGCTTGAAAACAACAAATAACAATAAGTGAGGTAAAATCTTAGTAAGTTAACAACCTAAGCATTGATTAGAACGCTAATTCATCTCAGGTGTGACCTACACATACAACACGTCAAATAATCCCGCAGGCATTATTACCTCACCTTGTATATTTTTAACTAACACATGCCAATAACAACGCATCAAGCATACATATAATCAAACACTCCTCATATTTTTTCATGCATAATATATCCACACGTGTTCTAATTATTATGACCACTCAAGCCATGGCCAACACAAGAGTTGGCGATCTCCGGCATACTGGGCATCATTTTGCCCCATCGAGCATGGCATCATCTTGGATCCCCATCATGGACGGCATCCCATAAAAAGCATCAATATGACCTCAATCACAACTCGGCATCCGGACCCCTAGTGGACATCGATAAAATCAGGCATCGTCCCCAAACTCTTGTTGGATGACAGATTCCTTTAAGTGACCACATGAACACACCAGTTACTTACACCAATTTTATTTCTCGTCAATTAGCCAATGCAAACATGGTTTGTACTCAAACAATAAACTGCTGGAATTTTCACACATGAAAATGAAATAAAATATTCACACATGATCACAAACATACATATAATTGACCCATCAAACTTTGTACACTTTTATTTTAAAACATCCTTGCCACATTTGACACATAAAATATGATACCCAAACATGACACCTCGTGAATAACCTTTTATATGTTAATGAACCTTTCTTTAAAATAAGCATACAAGGTTTCTAAACTGGATAATTTTTTTCATGGCATCACAAGCTTCAAACAACATAAATCATGTACAAATTCACCTCATAAGTCAAGCATAAAATGTATATAAATACTACTTATCGCCCTATTGAGATAACTTATCAACCTTATTCCGATAACTTATTACCAGACCGTTGATGGCTTATCATCTAATTAGCGATAACTTATCACTTATTTTCCAATGGCTTGCCACGCCTTTGGTGATAGCTTATCACTTATCTTATGATAGCTTAACACCTAATTACCGATAGCTTATCACTTCATTGGTGATAGCTTATCATCCTATTCATGATAGGTTATCACTTCCACTTATCACTTTCCTTGATAATCTATCACCACCACTTATCACCTATTGCAATAAACTATCAATTCTATTTATCACTTATCGCGATAACCTATCAACTAAGCTATCATTAATTAATACTAACTACAATTAAACTAAATCTAAACTAACCCGAAATGCAATCAACACTCTAATCAATGATTAGGAAGTTAACTCACCATTTAATAGAGACATGGTGAGTTAATGGTGATGGTGGCACGACAATGATGAGGGCGTGGTGCTCATAGTTTGAATGGCAGCCCTAATGGCAGCGGTTTGGTGAGGGCGCACAGAGGTAGCAGTGACGGCGATGAGGGCGGCTTGGTTAATAGCGAGTGGTGAATGGCAACGACATCGAATGGCAAATGACAACACAAATGGATAGCACAGATGCGGCGAATGGCGGTGGCAATGGACACGACGGCAAGGGGTTGTGATGGTGGTGAAGAAAAGGAGAAGAAGGAGAAGAAAATGAGAGAAAGATGGAGAGAGAAGGGGTTCAGCCAAATAAGGAGGGAAGAGGGAGAGGGAGAGGGAGACTTGTGAGACTTTTCCCCCAAAATATTCCTTAATCAAATGCAATCACCAAATCCCTCCAAAAACCCTCTCTACCAAGCCTTCTACCTTTTGTCGTCTTCTTCTTCAATGCCAAAGGTCTTCTAGAAAGGGCATTTTGGTTATTTCACCACTTTAACACAAAATCCCAATTATGCCCTTGAGCCCAATTGCTTGAAATAGGTTTGGATGGGGTTGGTGGGTTTCTTGGGGCTCTCTTGGTCGCACTTCCTAGGCATGAAACCCATTAGGCCTTCGCTTGGCTCGGCTCCTTTTTTGGCTTCCAATTCTCGACCTATTAATCCTTATCCAAAATTTAAAACTTACCAAGATGAATGAGGCGATGTCCAATAGGTCGGTTTTAAAATCCTTGGAAGTTCGATATCTGAAATCGAATTAAAATGAGTGGTTAAAATCGATCATGTGTAACTTTAGTACAATCTAAATGATCGAGTGACTTTTAGGGCTTTTGCACATTTGTCTCATGGTTGATAAAATGTCAATTCATGTTTATGTCTCTTCAAATCATGGATAAATCTTGATTGCCACATAATCGCGACAAATCAATTACTTGCCATGAATACAAGATCAATAGGAAATCAGTTTATTCGTTCGCAGCGAGTACCGTAATTGTGCAAAATCACCCGTAAACCGACTACGTACTTTCGTCGAATCGATTTATATCCATTCGCTAATTGACTTGCAATAGCGTAATATTGTCCCTTGTTAAGGATCAACCTGTTTATCCACGATTGAATTCTCTAGTCATGCGCGTTTTTAATATTTTATGGTCTCTGTCAATAGATTAGTTAACTCATGAGTAATTAATTCAGAATAAATTCAACTATCAGTGTATTGATAAAATAACAATTTCTTATATCTCAAAAATGGTCGAATTTCAGGATATAACAACTCTTGAAATTGACACTTCTAAAATACCATTAAATTGCACATCTGAATAGACTTTTACTGTTAGCTTAATTTAAATCTCTCGATAGACGCACATCTCTTGAGGCCACCGTGTTTGATTTGGCTTTTTAAGTCTTAACCAAGGAAGCTTTTCGAATCTTCTTCCTGGTAAACACCAAAATTAGCAGACTATATAGAATGCAGCCATTTAGCAGGTTGACTTTATCGCCGTCTCTGCTCAATCCAATAGTATCACATTCTTAAGGAAGAAGAAAAGATTGTTAAGGGAGAAGAAAAGAAAACGACACCTTCATTTCTTCATCAAACCCACCATTTCCGTCCTCCAAAAGCGAGCCACTCCTCAGAAAACCTCAAGACAATACCCACAAAAGAGCAAACAAGATAAACCAAATCTCGATGGCAAAGTGCTTCAGCTTTTCAGCGACATACGACCGATGGTTGCGCTTCTCCTATTCCCGGATGGGCCTGAAGTCGACCACCATCGACCTCAGCGGCGATGGCACGGTCATGCACTGTTGGGTCCCCAAGACGTACAAGCCCAACAAGCCCAACCTGCTCCTTGTGCACGGCCTCGGAGCCAGCGGAATGTGGCAGTGGAATGCGTTCGTCTCGCGCTTCATCGAGAGATTCAACGTGTACGTGCCTGATCTCTTGTTCTTTGGCGACTCCTACACGACCCGGCCCGAGCGGACCGAGCAGTTTCAGGCTCAGTGCGTCGCAGGTAGGACTGTCGACTTTCTGACGGACAGGATACCAAATGAATCGAGAAAGACTGACTTGGATGAGCATTTGACCCGTTTTGCAGGAGTCTTGAAGGCTGAGGGAGTGAGAAAGACGGCAGTAGTGGGGGCAAGTTACGGTGGCTTCGTGGCATATAGCTTGGCGGCGCAGTTCCCTGAGATGGTGGAGAAGTTGGTTCTGTGGGGTGCAGGGGTTTGTATGGAGGAGAAGGATATGGAGGATGGGATGTTTCAGGTGGGCCAGAAAACATTAGATAGACTCGTTTCCTGAGTGGTAATCAAGTTGCAGAAACTGCTCTGGAACTTGTGCGTAATTCTTGTGGGAGTTCAGTGCGGGTCTCACTGTTTCTTGATATTCGTGATAATGGAACTGGGTCTGTCTTTGGGCAATGTCGTCTGACAGGTGAAGAGCATGGACGAGGCCGTGAGTATCATGTTACCACAGACGCCCGAGAAGATGAAAGAGCTGCTCAAGGTCGTCTTTTACAAGCCGGTGATGACAATTCCCACTTGCTTTATGCAGGATTTAATTGATGTAAGTCAACGAAAGGTTACAAATCTCTCAGCTGCACGTTTGTGTTTTAGCACATTGCCTACGAATCTGAGTTTATTGATGCCAAGTGTTCAGTTTTCGTTTCCTTTGCTAGTGAAAATCTCACCCTTCCTTTTTCCTGATTCATAATGGAAGTTTATACGGTTAATTATCAGGTAATAGATACATTGAATGGGGAGGTAGAATCTTTACATGGCTCTCCTCTGTTTTTATGTTATCGTGTAGGCCACTTCCGGACCATACTCATGATAGTCTTATTCACATTTTATTGCTCAAGATTAGGACGTATCAGGCCGATTAAATTCTAAATAGATCTGAGTAAACCCCATGTTATCTGTCGATTCTATGAGAGTTTGTACATGTGCAAGGATGTGAAATTTTGGTCGAAGAAAAATTACCATTCAGCATTCTGCCCTTGACTCTCACAGCTCTGTTCACGGTAACCCATATTTGAGGTCTACAAATAATGCGTTGGCATCATTTAGTCCCTGAATCCCGACAATAATGAACATTTCAGAAATTAGATAAAATGAACAAGTAATTTGTTCCTTGTGAACTGAGACTATACAAGATGTCTAGTTGTGAAGGCCAGTAGATATTAAACGGTGGGTTGTGATACATAGTGCTAACTCTCATTGTCCATCAATCTCACATCAGCTGCGCTCTTTTCAACAAACTCATGAAAAGCTAAATATTTAGATTTTATCTGGTGATGTTTCTTGAGGGCTAAAGTTGGAAGAGTTTATATCGATCACTCAAGTTCTGTGGCATTTCAAGAAAGGTCACCATGATTGTCTGCAGTTTACGGGTACGGAGCACCTTCAAGAATGGACAGGGCTGCTCAATGCCTTACACAAAGATAGGAAGATGTCTAATCTTCCTAAGATAACTCAGGTTTCTTTCTCTCGAAATCTCTGTCCTCTTGATAGGACTCGAGCAATTGAACCAGTTATTCACATTGATTTGTCAATATCTTCTCTCGTCTTTGGACATTCTCTCAAGCCATGGATCTTTTTCTGATGCAGCCGACGCTGATAATCTGGGGGGAATATGATAGACTCTTTCCAATGGAATTGGGTCACAGATTAAAAAGGTTTCCCCTCCAAGCTTTGCTTTGCTTTTTCTGCTTTCTTTAGAAGCTTGATTCTCTAACAAGCACTTATATAAACAACATAATCGGATAAAGCCAAATCTTCAGAACCGAAGGGTTATTCACTGAGACCCCTTCAGTTTGAACTTACAATGTTAACGTGCATCAAATTCCAGAAGGATCTGTTTTTGCTAAATGGCTCTTGGTAACTTTCTTGATGGAGTAACCTGCTTCTGTTTTTGTATCGTTCGAATGACTTTGGCCAGGCATTTGGAAGGAATTGCGCAATTAGTGGTTATAAAGGATTGTGGTCATGCCCCGAATGGAAGGGACCTGAAAGAGATATACGAACACATGAAGTCGTTCCTCGTAGATCCACTCCTTTCACCTAAGAAGGCAAATCAAACCAAAGACCAAAAGGTGCACTGAGAGTCAGCATTGAATTTATGGTCGAATAAGCCTCCTGCAGCATGCTTGTCCGAGGTATATAAATATTAATATAGCCTATGTAATTTGAAGTAACATGGTTCAACATAATTAACCCATGAAGAGCAATGTCTAAAGAATGGGGAATATTTCATTTTTTCCTCTAGATATTGTGTTACAGTCGCGTATTTTAGGGTTCATTGTGAATTTTGCTAGATTAGTTTTGTAAAGTTTGATTGTAGTATTGCTTTCACTGTCGCACCCCAAAAAATTCTAACAGGATGAGCGAGTGATATGGCTATCTTTCCACTCGAAAGATGAAGCCTCAAACTATATATGATATCCCGAAAATTAGTCCCTATTTCGAAATATATGAAATGGTTTTGTTCAGATTTTGCTGTAGTATGTTGTGCTCCAACATGATCAGTTAAAGGAGAACTCTGTGCGGTAGATTAAAAATGTACAACATTAGCAGAACTCCGGAAGAGAGGAAACAAAAATCAATGAACGGTGAATGAAACAAAAGAGAACCGTTTGAGCACAAAAAGGATGGAAAAAGGAGAGATTTGATTACAGGAGACTACAAGCTTACGCTGAACAAACCTAGATTGGATAACCCAAACAACCTGGCCCACCCACTAAGTCTCTTACAATAGAAGTCCAACTGCGAAAGCATAGTGTCTTTAAACATGTAGTGATGATTTACAAAAGAAAACTCACACTAGTCAGCTGACTTTCGGTCATATTAAAATGTAAATCCCCCACGCAGAGTTTCCTGTCCGTGGCTCCATATGCTCCGGCAAGTACCTGAAGCACCAGTTGCGGTAGAATGAACAAGATTCTTCTTAGCCTCCGAAGGTTTAACCATCACAGGTTGCCCAAGAAGTGGCTGTCCAGAGAGAGCTATTGCCAGTGGTACTGACATTGCATCATAAAATTCAATGTACCTGCAAGATCACGAGCCCCCGTAAGTTGGTCAGGACATGTTTGCCAGCAGAAATTGTGATCAAAACTTACAAAGCATAACAAATTGAAGCAGGGAAACAAAAACTATAGCGAAGGGAGCTCAAGCTGAGGTTTGTTTGATGAATCTGACACCTCATATGAAAAAGAAAAAGTTAGCTCATTGCAGTGAAGGTACGAGAAAGCAATGATGAAAAGTAATTATCGAAGAGAAAAAGAACAAAAATGATTGAATACATTATGTTAATTTCAAAATTATCTAGTGACAGCACCAATATCTCAAAAGATTATGAAACGGAAAGAAGTGAATTAAATTGTCAAAACCACCACCTATAGGCAATTCAATTATATTAACCACCCAAACTTATTTTGATTGGATCAGAATGAGCCGAAGACCAGTAAGCATACACGCAAGAAAATGCAAATACCTGGTTTATCCCTACACAAAACAACCATCACTCATTAGGTACGGGGTGCAACATTCAATCCAACAATTTAATAGCTGCCACAGGTGTTTCGCTGCTCTGTGCAACAAGAAGTAGCCATGGCGAAATAAAAGGAACTCAGGGTCATGTCATGTACCTTGGCAACGCAGCATTAATTGATAAAACGTGAGTGCAAGGTATTCCCATCATCCCTTATCTTTATCACATTGCTAGTGAATTTAAGAATACAATCCTTCGACTAAGATATGCTTAGGATATCTCTCCAGGCATGTAAATGTCATGAAGCCTTTTTTATGGCGAAGCACTTGAACGTCTCGAATTCCTGTCCATTGTCAAACTGACGTCCCTTACCTGTAGACAAGGAAATTACAACTTATGACACCAGGATCCATATGTGCCGTCAAGAAATAGAACAGTTTATCGGAAGAGTAGTTGATGTGGTTGTCTTTGCCCCTCTAGAGCATTCGATTGATCTACCTTGTCAGGACAGGTGTATTGAGTGCGGATCTGTTTGCTCGATATTGCCGCCTTAGAGGTTACAACGCATTATATATTTGTGGGACTGATGAGTATGGGACCGCAACAGAGACTAGAACCTCGGAGAAGAAGTGCACACCGCAGCAGACTTGCGACACGTGATTATAACTTCTCGTGATTTCTTTATATCATTGCCGCGTCAAAAGAGTGGATGATGCTCTGAAATGCGTGAAAAGCATAATGAGTTTCTTCTGAATTGGACATGTCTTCGGTAAAAAGATGGCATGTGTTCTTTTATAGGCACTCCAGGTTTTCTATGTTCTCGTTTGTGCACATGTTTTTGACAGCCGTGTTATCATCAAAATATCACGCAGTGGGTCGCGGCATTCATCTATGTAGGAACGTTGTTGACGTGAAAATTCTTTTTTCTTTTTTTACATTCATTTTTATTTTATAAAATTGATTTCTTATCAAATTTTCAAGGGAAAATATCAAATAGGGACCCAAAGTGGCATCATTTTCTCAAAAGATGACCTGAAGTGGAGTCTATCTCAAATAAGGCCCCAAAATAGTAATTTAGTCTCAAAAAAGGACCTGACTTGCCAACTGGCGAACTGATGCATTTTCAATGCATATTCCGACGACCTGGTCTGGGGTATTTTTGTCCAAAAAATATTATATTTTCATTTTCCTTTTGCTGTTCATCTTCTTCTTGATCTACCCACGGTTGTCCCTGTTCCTCGTCTTCTTCATTGATGTTGAAGATAGGCATTTGCCAAATCAAGAACATCGGAAGTGGGGAAAGGCTGGCGAAGGTCGCAGGACCGGCGAGGGCCGGCCTTGCTCGAGGCCAACGAGGGCTCAACGCCCATCGGCGCGGCTGGGCTTTCCGGTGGCCGGCGAGGTCCGCTTTCCTTGCACGAGCAACTTGGACGTGCTCTTGAAGCTCAAAACCGCCATGGTCGGCCTCCCTCCGCCACCATCGACAGGCCTCCCTCCGCCGCCATCGATGACTGGGTCGACTCCTCCTCCTCCTCCTCCTCGCTAGCGCCCTTTCCACATTGCTCCTTCACTAGAGTCACGTGCGACGCCGGCTCGTGGGTTGTCTCTCTCAACATCACGTCCATCGGCCTCTTCGGCTACATCCCACCAGAAATCGGCCTTCTCCGCGACCTCGTCAACCTCACACTCGCCACCAACAACCTCACAGGGACCCTCCCGTCGAAGCTTGGCAGCCCCACCTCCCTCTGGTTCCTCAACCTCTCCGAGATCTTCCTCGGCAGAGTCCTGCAAGCGATAACCCAGCTCGAAGAACTCGACTTGGGCAATGACAAGTTCACGGGGCCACTACTACCGGAGGTGGCGGGACTGAAGAAGCTAAAGTGGCTCTATCTCGCCGACAATTACTTCACCGACGAGATACTGGCGGTCTACTTGGAGATGGAGAAGATGAACATGAGAGAAGGAAAATGAAAAGAGAATATTTTTTGGACGAAAATACTCGATTAGGTCCTTTGGAATATGCATCAAAAATGCATCAGTTCATTTGGCCGACGAGTCAGGTCCTTTTTTGAGACTAAATGACTACTTCGGGTCCTTATTTGAGACAGACTCCACTTTAGGTCCTTTTTTGAAAAAAATGAAGTCACTTCGGATCTTTATTTGAGATTTTCCCAATTTTCAATGCGATCTTCTCTCTTGTCATGCCATAGATATTAAGCAGTGCATAAGCAAGTCTATAAGTGGTTTAATATATGCTTTGATAAGTTTGGACGTCCATCAACCCCACGGCAGACTGAAGTTTGCCAAGCTATTTTCAAGAAATTGTTCGAGAACAATTGGCTTCTAAGACTGCGTTTGGTAACATTTTTGTTTAAAAATTATTCCAGGGAACAAAAATAGAAACGTGGAACAATTTTTGAACGGAAGAACGCGTTTGGTAACTGCACAAAATTTATGTTCTGGAATAGAAAAAGAATAGAAACACGCTTAGTAAACTTGTATAATTTTTTTGTTTCTTTTAATTTTTTAATATTTTTATTTTATTTTTCCTTTTCTCTTTTTTCTTTTTTTCTTCCTTTTGGCCAGTCCCGGCCTCGGCCATGGTCGGCGACCGGCCAACGAGGGCCAATGGCCTTGCCCAGCCACGCGAGGCTCACCGGCCCCCGTTGAGGCTCGGCCTCGCCCGATTTGGGCGAGCTCGAGGCTCGGCCTCGCCGGGCCACCGCCAAGCGACGCCGACTTGGCGGTGGCCCGGCCAAGCCGAGCCTCGCCGGTGGTTGGTTGAGCTCGGCCTCGCCGGATCAGGTGAGCTCAAGCTCGCCCGGCCAAGGCGAGGCCGAGCCTTGCCAGCCCTCAACGGCCGGTCGCCGGCCATGGCGAGGCCGGCGACTGCCAAAGAAAAAGAAGAAGAAAAGAAAGAGAAGGAAAAATAGGAGAGAGAAAAATTGTTTCTCGGAAGTGTTCGAGAACAAGAAACAAGTTGTTCTTGTTTCGTTTCCAAATTTGTTCGGGAACAAAAAAATAGAGTTTTTGTTTCGGAAACAAAAGTGTAAATAAACGCGTTTATGTTTTTTTTTTTTTTTTGTTCCCAGGAACAAAAGAACAAAAATTGTGTTCCAGGGAACAGAAAAAGAACCCAACTAAACAGGCCCTAGGAAAACCATGCAGCAGGTTTGAAAGTCTGGCAAGCTATTTACTTGTTCATCTTTACAGATTCATTTGTACAAGTTGCTCACATTTTTTTAGTTGAACGATGTTTCGTTGTGACAGCTTTGATGTGATGATTTTTAACTGACCGGCTTGTGGACGATATCTGTCCTACCCCAGATAAACTGTGATTTTCCGTAAGGCGTGATAAGTGTGGAAAGCTTTTGAATCCAACTGAATTAATTGATCCAAGGTGTGAGGTACCACAAATTCTAACTAGGTTTTAATTTTTCAGTTTGTTCGGTAGAGGCCATGCTTGTACAAGAAGCCGTCTACTCTGCACTTTAATGAACTGTGAATGGGAGGCAGATTATTACTATTCAAGATGATATCAATGCTTAGCTAGAATGCATAAATTTAGGACTTGTTTTCGATATATAATATTAGCTATTGTCATGAGAGCCTCTTTCTTTAACTCCTCTAAATGTCTGTTCTGCGTCATTGATGTTACTAAGAAATGAAATGAAAGAAACAGATGCTGAAGCAATCATGCATGCTTTAAGTGACTTTAACGTATTGTCCTGTTTTTAGGCGCAATTTATATTAATGCTGATTGTTTACAGGTTTGTTAGGCAATTCTGAGAATCCACGATACAAATTTCCTCGAGCTCCCTCTACTGAAGGATACAAACCACTTCTTATTTTATATTAGAACCCAAATATTATTTCATGTGTAATATTATTTTAATTTTTTTAATACAAAAAATTTAAGGGAAATAGATTTCATATCATGCATATAAGAAATTATATCCACCATTATCTCATCTTCTCATGATTTTATCTAAGTTATATCCTAATTGTACCTGACTTTATCCTATCTTCGACAAAATTAATCACGGAATAAAATAAATTTTATTCTGTCACGACTTTTATGCAGGCCTCATATCATAGTCTAATTATTTTTTAAGGAAACCACCCACGCTCTATTTTTTTACTTTTGAAGTCCTTATCATGGATTGCCTGAATCCCCATCTCTGCTAAATCCAATAGTATTGCATTCTTGAGAAATAAAAAGAGCACCCTCTTTCGTCGTTTGATCAAACCCACCATTTTCTTCGATCTACTCCCTCCTCCAAACGAGACCCACTTCTCAGAAAAGTCCAAGAAGATAACCGCAAAAGAGCAAACAAGAGAACCAAATCCTGATGACAAAGTACTTCAGCTTTGCAGCGACATGTAACCGATGGTTCCGCTTCTCCTTTTCCTGGGCGGGCCTGAAACCGACCACCACCGACCTTGGTGACGGCACGGTCGTGCACTGTTGGGTACCCAAGACGTACGAACCCAACAAGCCCAACTTGCTCCTCTTGCACGGCCTCGGAGTCAACGCCACGTGGAACTGGAACGAGTTCATCTCACCCTTCATCGCTGGATTCAACGTGTACGTGCCTGATCTCTTGTTCTTTGGCGACTCCTACACGGTGCGGCCTGACCGGACTGAGCAGTTTCAGGCTCAGTGCATCGCAGGTAAGGACCGTCGATCTTTCGACACGACAGCATAGCATAGCACATGACAAGCAAGACTGACTCGAATCATCATTTGACCCGTTTTGCAGGAGTCTTGGAGATTCAGGGAGTGAGGAAGACAAACGTGGTGGGGATGAGTTACGGCGGGTTCGTGGGGTATAGCTTGTCTGCGCAGTTCCCGGAGATGGTTGAGAAGTTGGTTCTGTGCTGTGCAGGGGTATGTATGGAGGAGAAGGACATGGAGGAAGGGATGTTTTCGGTGAGCAAAAAAACATTACATGGACTCGTTCTATGAATGACAATCCCATTGCAAAAACTGCTTAGGAACTAATATGCATTTCTTTTGGAGTTCAGTGCGTCTTACTGTTTCTTCATACTTGGGATAGTGGAACTGAGTCTTGGCACAATGTCATTGCGGCAGGTGAAGAGCTTGGACGAAGCCCTGACTTTTCTGCTTCCACAGACGCCGGAGAAAGTGAAGGAGATGTTTGAGGTCACCTTTTACAAGCCGGTGACGAGAATGCCCACTTGCATCATGCAGGATCTCATTGATGTAAGTTGACGAAAAGTTACAAATCTCTCAGCTGCGCGTTTGTGTCTTTGCGCATCTCCTATGAATCCAAGTTTCTGCCCTGGATTATCACAGCTTTGTTCCCCCTTACCCACATTTGAGGCCGAGGAATATTGCATTAGGGCGCTAAGTCCATGAATCCCGACTGTATGGAACATTGTGGACACAAGACAGAATGAATTAGTAGCTTGTTCCTTGTGAACTGAAACTACACAAGTTATGAAGACCCTTGAGATTAAACAACCACTTGTCATACAATGTGCTAACTCTCACTGTCATCGATCTTGCATTAGCTGTGCTGTTTCAACTGACTTATGGAAAGCTAAACATTTAAATTTTATTTGATGACGTTTCTCACGGGAAATCTAGGAAAAGTTTATGTCGATCACTCATTTTATGTTGATCACTCAAGTTCTGTGGCATTTCGAAAAAGGTCACCATGATTGTCTACAGGTTTTGTGGAAGGAGTACCTTCAAGAAAGGATAGGGCTGGTCAATGCAATGTGCAAAGAAAGGAAGATGTCTAATCTTCCCAAAATAACTCAGGTTTCTCTCTTTTGAAATATCTGTCCTCTCTATCGGACTCGCGCAATTTCCCCATGACATATTCACATTGATTTTGTCGATAACTTCTCTCATCCTTGCCATCCTCTCAAGCCACTGATCTTTTGTGATGCAGCCAACACTGATAATCTGGGGGGAATATGATAAAATCTTTCCATTGGAACTGGGTCACAGATTAAAGAGGTTCCCCTTCTAAGCTTTGCTTTGGCTTTTCTACTGTCTTCAGAAGCATGATTTTCTCTAACAACCACTTGCATAAACAACATCATGGGTTAAATTCTCAGAACCAAAATGTTCTTAATCATCTAAGACCACTTCAATTTGAAAATCCATTGCTTATATGCATCAAATTACAGGAGGATCTGTTTTTGCTCTATTGCTCTTGGTAGATTTTCTATGGAATAACCTGCTTCTTTTTTAATTATTCCAATGACTTTGGCCAGGCATTTAAACGAAAACGGGCGACTAGTGGTTATAAAGGATTGTGGTCACGCGATGAATAAAGAAAACCCAAAAGAGATGTACGAACACATCGCGGCGTTCCTCGGCGATCCAGTCCTTTCACCTAAATCAATCTAGTGGCCAGAAGGTGGACTGAAAGCCGGCAATGAATTCTGCAGCTTGATTGTCCAAATTTTATGTATGCATTAATTTAAGCTGTGTAATCAGAAGAAACATGGTTCAACAAAATATAATTTATGAAGAGTAAGGCTGATAGTATGGGGAATATCTCCTTGTTTCCTTAAGATATTGCGTTACAGACGAATTTTTTGGGTTCGTCGTGAATTTTGCCAGATTAGTGTTGCAATGTTTGCTTGTAACGCTGTTTACACGGTACACGAAGCAAACTAATGCCATTGTGATGAACATTGTCTCCAGTTCCAGTTCAGCATGAATTCTGTGGCATATTAGTACTCAATATTCTAGGCAAAAGTATATCACAAATGCCAAAACTTAGTACGGGTAAACACTTAAGCGCCAAAATTTCCAAAAGGTGCACTTAACTGTCTCTTTTTTTAAAAAAAAATTGAACATTTATGTGCCAACTCCAACAAAGCTAGCCGAAAATCCAATGTGAGATTATTTTAAAAATAAAAGTGGTCTATGTGGCTCACTCGAATTGTCTACTCAATAATCAATGAGCAAAACAACATCATCTTCATGGTCTCCCAAATTAAAAACCCCAAATCGGCCAAAATCCCCAAATTAAAAACCCTAAATCCAGCTGCCACCAGTCACCACGAACCAGCTACCACAGCCACCAACCACCACAAGGAGGTGGTGTGCTGCTGCAAGGTGCTGGTGCTTGCACCAGCTTGCACCAGCACTTGGACCTCAGCAACGACAGCGACTGGCGAGCGACCGTTGGAGAACAGCAAGTGGCGAAAAAGCCTCAATGAGAACATCCACCAAGCGTGAAGAATCAAGCATGAGAAGGACGGTGAGTGTGAGATGGACGGGAAGCATGGGACAGTACTTGATTCAATATGCTAAATGTCGTCATTTATCAACCACGCCAAAATGACGTCATTTAGCATTCGCCCTATCCACGTGAATAATTATTTTTAAAATAATTGCCATGTTAGTAAAAATACTCGCCGGAAAATGTCACGTTAGCAGTTTGACCAAAAATTCTCACTGTTGGCACATGAGTATTCTTTTTTTCTATTATATTGGTACTTAAAGGCGCGCATAATAAAATTTTTATTTCTCGATTTTTCTGTTTTCTCTGTTCCTCGGAATAGGTTTTGAACAGAAATCCGTTTAGTAACACAATTTGATTTATCTATTTCTGAAACAGATTTCTATTCCAGAAATAGAAAAATCGAAGAAATCAGAAACTGAAATTTTTAACTTCTCAGTTTCGAAATAGAAATCAAAACTGAAATCAAACCATACAAAAGAACCTTGCGCTTTCTTGCTAACTTAATTCACTCATAACCACAACTTCATAAATTATTGCTAATTTTTTTCAATTTTTTTTTTTCTTATTTTTTTAAAAAAAACGACAAAAAGTTCGTGTTCTTACGCAATAGATGAAAAACGTGCCTAGAAATTTAACCTTGTTTCTTACGGATTTTTTTCATTAGATTGTTACACGATCTTTTTTTCAATTTTTTATTTAGACTAATTCAATTCAAGAATCAAAATAAACTGGCCTTTCCCCCGATTGGTTCCTAACCATAAAGTAAAAATTTTACCATCAATTTTATTTTATTGTAATCCGTTATTGATCAAACTTTTGGGTTTGCGTTTGTTCATTTGATATAAAATTTACTTTTGTATATGCTGGTTGGGAAGGCTCGCCAACGCGATTTTGCAAAACTTGGAGACTCCTCGCTTGGAATTTCCTAGGCCGCCAAACTTGTCCTTTAAGGAGTAATTTTCTTTATGAAATATGACCAATGTATGAATACATTGTTGTAGGCAAAACTATTTGTCATGCGGGATTTTTAACTCCTTTTAAAGGTGAACAGTATCATTTAAATGATTATAGGGGTACAACGAGATGGTCAAAAGAGAATTGTTCAACTATAGGCATCTAAGGAATGTCATTGAAAGATTATTTGCCATTGAAGAATCATTTTTTTTTGGCACATGCCCTCTTGGGGTGTAATTGCATATGGTGCCATCCATAATTACATCTTTGATCGGGACAAGATCCGGCACTCCAATATTTTGAAAACCGTTTGTTGCTGGAGCTGAAAACATGAGCAGGTGATTGGCCTAGCCTCTTTGGAGGAGATTTCGATAACTCTTCGCACCCTCGAAGATCGCTCATGACAATGAGAGTCGTGATGATATTACTGGGCTAATTGCTCTTTTCCCATCCACTGAGATACAGCTGATCTCATGATTAATAAAGATTGACTGGGCTTCGGTTTAACTTGCCTGGGCTGCTGAACTTCATCAAATGATGGTGCAGAGATGGTCAGGATGTTAGTTCTTGTAGCAAGAGGCTGAGGTAGTGAGGCGAGTATTGGATTCGAACCAAAAAATGCTAAATAAATGCATGAGAAGTAGCCATTGGAAGTTCCATTCTAAAATCTGGATCTTGTTAAGAACTAGACTTGGTCCGAATTAATATTTAGAGGGTTGTTTCTCTGTCGCCCAAACGGTTTGGGAAGGAGGAACCAACATCGACCACTCCTTGAGGCATCACCATAGGATTCTAACACCTATTTTTAAATGTTCGGGTTGAGAGATAACTATCACTTAAAAATGCGATTATGTAATTCTAGTCCACAAAAATGTAAGCATGTACAAATTTGGAGGACTCTCTCAAGCACAATTGCCCTTCATAATTTAACTAAGGTTTTCTAAGATGAAGAGCAAGTAGAATCCAAACCCGCTACCAAGATTAGTCCGGATCACATAGAAAATTCGGAGTATGCCCTTTCCAGCTAGGCCAAATGCCACGATGGTTGTGACATCCTGATTTTCGAGTCTGATTTCGATGAGACGAGTTGGGCTTTTCATCGATGTGTCTATAGTCTTTTTTTCTGAGTTGGTCACTCATGAGTTAACTAGCCTATCAGGTGAAGTTGTTAAGGAATCTAAACGCAATAGACTTGAGACTTCGATTAGGAATCGACTGCTCGACCGTGCTAATCTCCAATAGTCATTACCGCACCGTCAAAATCGATCAGAGACCGGAGATAGGTCAATTCGATAGAGGTATGTGATTAGTGCGTGGGTGATTCCACTTAATTACAAAATTTCTGTCGAATAGCACTAGACCGATTTTTCTATCATTTTCGCACCTTGTGTCCGTATTTGAAACCTCGAGATTTTCACGACATCCGAGAGTCACCAATGTGTCGAAGATGTACGTTGTGGCTCGAAAATAATCGATCACGGTTCAATTGCATTAAAAATTTCTAAAAGCTACCCGATAGATTAGGACGCGCTAAAATCACATCAGATTGAAATTAACCGCGAAATTGAACTCGATTACTGAAACTGAAAGTTCTGTTGTGTCACAATTCATTTTAGGATCGTTGACTCATCCTCCGAAGATTTTTCGGAGATTCCAAGATTTTTACGGAAAATCGATTCAGACGATTCGGAAAACGAACGAAAATTGGATGGGCTCATTTGAAGGAAATTTGGGCTTCCAAGCCGGGCTATGTGTTGATGGGAATTTGTAGAATTTATGTGGACTTTTTCTTTTCGAAATTGGACTTCGAATTAGAGGAATCGGAGAAGAAATTGAAGCCAAAGTTGAGTGCCAAAGTTGAGTGAAATTGGGATCTAGGCTTGGGGGCTGTATTTTTGACATTTATATTGGATTATTATGGGATTATTAGGTTAGAAAGCATTATGGGGGATAAGCTTTTAATGAGTTGGATAATGTCTTGACTTTTGGCCCCCATCCATGGCTTCTTCAGCAAGATTGTCCAGCTGCCTCTTCTTCGTGCGCCTCAACTTCACTACCGACTCCATCAATTTCTGCTTCACTTTCATTCTCCTTTATTTCCTTCAACAAACTTGCAACTCCACCGCTTCTCTTCTCTGCAACTTTAGTCTTCTTTTTCATTTCTTCCTCTCCACCGAGACTTCCTCCCCCACTCCACCAACGACTTCTCATTCGGCCACGTTTTCTAGCAGTCAAACCTGCGAAGCCCGAACCTGCTACTTCTTCTTTGCTGCCACGAATCCAACGCCTGCAACTTCAACTTCTTGCAAGTATTTCCTTCGAAGACACCTACCGCCCCACCATTTTGTGCCTTTTCTTTGCTCAGTCAAATTCCCTAGCAGGAGCCTCAAGTGTTGACTGCATCTCTGCAGCTCGGCTTAGCTGTGGAATCCCAGCTCCTTCGGTCTTGAACCGTGGGCTGCCTTGGTCGATTTCAGCTGGTCCGAGCTTCCCTCGGCCTCGCCGTGAGCTCGGATCTCGGTTGCCGTCACCATGAGCCGATTTTTGTGCTAACCGGTGAGTTTCATTCTAATCCCTAATTAGTAGGCTAATGACACTTAGAGGTGGATTAGTTAGCTAATTGGTGGATTAGTTAGGTTATTTAAGCTTAGGGTAATTTAGTTAGATTAAGTATATAGTTAGTATTTAGTTAGTTTAATTAAAATAGTTATGTGGTTTTAGTTAGGAATTGGTTAGCTTATTTAGTTAGTGTAATTAGATTAAATTAAATAGAATGGTTATATTTAATTGTTAGTTAGATTAATTAGCCTAGTTAGTTTAGGTTAATTTAATTAAGTGCTTTAATTCATTTATTTTGTAATTTATTTAATTTACGATAATTTAATTATTATTTATTTTTCAGAAATTAGACTGGGATAGCCGGTGACCGCAATTTCGTGCTGATTGCAATGGTGTGGTTAATTTCTGCAATTGAGTGTTAATTTGTGCAAATTGAGTGCTAATTGGATTTTTGGTCATTTATTCCAAAATTTGTGAACTTCCAATATTTATTCAGAAAATCCTAAGTGTCGGATTTTAACACCGAAAATGATTTTATATATTATATAAAACAGTGGGATTTTAAATTGGAGGTTATGAATTTTCTGGGTCCAATCTGACCGTGCACCCACACACGACTATTTTACCGTGTTTTTTTAATACGAAGAAAATAGGCTATGATCACTATCTTAATTGAGGCATTTGAGTGCAATGCACGGTGCCCTGCGCCGAGATTGATTGGTCATGTGTTGGTTAAGAGAACCTGTCTCAAGCAATTATGCTGGACGTTACTAAAACCCTTTTTGGGTTACCCATGCATTAGGGTAGCGAGTCGTAGTAGATTCTGGACCTATGCTCCTTTGGGAATGTTGTCTATGAGAAACGAAGCCATGCTCAATGGGGAAGAGACGATGCTTGGCTACGCCAGTAGACCGCCAAACTTGGGAGTCGGCGGTACCCTTGAGGGGTGTAATTATCAATTGGAATGCATATTGATTGAGATAGATGTGCCTAATTATGAGACAAAATTGTGTGGCATGATATGGGACGTGCCATAACGATTTGGTTCTATAATCGGGACCTCTTATTTTGTTGAGAATAAGCTATTGGTGTTCCAATTGTTTGAGTATGAATGATGTGTATATCTATGATGTGAATTGTACTAACTTGCAGGGAGGATCTGAGACAAGGTAAGTGTCTGTGATTGTGTGGTTGTATGGTTAGGCCGCTTCTAGGCGTATTTTCCCCCTAATCGGGGCTTAGAGCGTGAACTCTGAAATTTATATCTCACCCCGTCATGGGCTTAAATTTTCAGGACCGTAGAGGGAGGATCTAGAGCTAAGCTAAGGTGACCTAAAGTGTATGTCATAGCCTTTTTGAGGGTCAGTCTTTTGAAATATTTTGAATATGGGATTTTGTACATGACTCAGTATGTTTATAAAATCATGGTTGTTTGTGAATGTGTTATCCTGCTTTTCTATCTCGAGATGATTACTGTTATGGGATTTGTTACTCGCTTTCGCATGTGCAATAAAATGAAAGGGTCGGCGACTCGTCCTAGGAAGTCGCAAAAATTTTATCGACCACAGAGAGATGGGCAGGCGCTCAAGAATCGGGGCGTGACATCCCCATTTAGTGGTATTAGAGCAGGTCAGTGTTTGGAGTGATAAAGTGGGATGGGTTATTAGGATAGTTAGTAGGAATGACCTCTATTTTATACTGATGCATGTGAGTGCTAGTTGTTTGGTAGCTTATTTGGTATGATAATGAAATTGGAAAACAAGTGTATATAAAAAGCCTGTAGGATGAGTGACTAGGAGCCAAGGACTCCTAAGAAGAGGACCATAGCATAAGTGACTTGAGTGTAAGACGCCGACAAGGGTAGGTACCCGAGGAGGTCGAGGTAGAGCGCAGGCTGAGGCCAGCGCGAGTGGAGTAGCATAACCTCCAGTTGGTGCTGAGGTAGCAGCCCCTGGTGATCCCAGGATCGAGGGGATCATGCAGGCGCTCGAAGTCATGGGAGCACAGATGGGGCAACAAGCCCAGAATCAAGCTGCGGCCATTACCGCCGCCGCTACAGCTGCCGCTATTGCCGCTGCCAATGTTGCTATTGCTGCTGCCGCACCTGCTGCTATACTAGCTGAGGTTCCACTTGGGAACGTGGCCGCTGGGAAGCCGATGCACAAATTGGTGGAATAGTTTTTAAAGTTGAACCCGCCAAAATTTACTAGCGCAGGAGATCCCGAGCATGCAGCCCTCTGGATCCAAGAGTTGGAGAATGCCTTTGCACTACTGATGTGCACCGAGGCAGAGAAGGTCATCCTTGCAATCTACCAACTGAAGGGGATTGCAAGCACATGGTGGAGAGCCACCAGAAGAACGGTATTTCCTGAAGGTGTGGTTCCGGAGTGGAACGCCTTCATTGAGGTCTTCAACAACAAATATTTTTTCTGAGACTGCTAGAGAATTGAAGATGGCAGAATTCTAGCGCCTTTGTCAAGGCTCAATGACAGTGGATCAATATGAAGTGAAGTTCGTTGAACTGTCGCAGTATGCCCCTAGGTTGGTTGAGGATCCGGTAGACCGAGCTAGGAGATTCAAAGATGGACTCAGACCGGAACTGAGGAGTCCACTAATTCCACTCAACTTGAGGAACTACAACGACCTTTATGAACGTGTCCAAATGATCGAGAGAGACTAGAATGAACGAGCCGCCGCATCTGGGTCGCGGTTCAGTTCTAACCGGGATGGAAATCGATTTGGTAAGAGACCAATAACTGGAGAAATGTATATTGTTCCGCCCAACATGAAGGGTGGGATAGGAAAGTTAGCGAGCCAGAATAGAGTGTGTCGTTCCTACGGAGGATGACATGGATTAGCCCCGTGCCCTTCTAGGATGGGTGTTTGTTATGTGTGTGGCCAGCGAGGTCACATGGCCAGGAGTTGTCCCAAGAGACGGATGGGATTATCGCAGTTGCCACCGCCACCGATGAATTAGAACCGAGGACTTCCGCCACCGAATGCACAGCAAGGTGGATTGATCGAACCTCCAGCTCAAGGAATGACATACGCTATCACTAGAGGACAAGTGGAGGATGCGCCTAATGTGATTACAGGTACTGTCTCGTTGAATGACCATGCTGCCTATGCTTTATTTGACCCTGGAGCTACTTATTCATTTATAGCTAAGAAGTATGTTAAGTTGGTAGAATTGATTCCTGAGTTGTTGGAATCAGTGATTAGTATATCGACACCGTTAAAGGATAAGGTGTTAGCTATAGTGGATTGTCCTGGTTGCACGTTAGCGATTGGTGAGCGAGAGAGGAAGATAGACTTGATAGTCCTAACCATGTATGATTTTGACCTGATTATTGGCATGGACTAGCTTACCAAGCAACGAGCAAAGATGGACTGCTATCGCAAGGCAATTCAGTTTAACCCGATAGAGGATGAGAGTTTTGAGTTTGTTGGGAGTTGAGGAGGACCCTCAATTACCCTGATATCATCGTTTGAGGCAACCCGTTTGTCAGACGAGGGTTGCCAAGGTTACCTGGTGATTGTCGTGGATACGACAGCTGAGGAGCTGAAGATCGAGGACATCGCAGTAGTCCAAGAGTTTCCATATGTGTTTCCGAAGGAATTGCCAGGCTTGCCGCTAGAAAGGGAAATATAATTCGGGATCGAGTTAGCCCCCGGGACTGAGCTGATCTCTAAGGCTCCTTACCAAATGGCTTTGTTAGAGTTGAAAGAACTGAAGGTGCAGATGCAGGAATTGTTAGATAAAGGATTCATACGTCCTAGTGCATCACCTTGGGGAGCACCAATTCTGTTTGTGAAGAAAAAAGATGGTTCATTGTGCCTGTGCATCAACTATCATCAACTCAATCAGGTAACGATCAAGAACAAGTATCCACTCCCAAGGATCGATGACTTGTTTGATCAGTTGCAAGGAGCGTCGATATTCTCTAAAATCGACCTGAGAACGGGATATCATCAGCTGAGGATCAGAAAAGAGGACATACCTAAGTCAGCGTTTCGTACTCGATATGGCCATTATGAGTTTACTGTAATGCCGTTTGGTTTGATGAACGCTCCAACTGCTTTTATGGATTTGATGAACCGAGTTTTCAAGGAATATTTGGATCAGTTTGTGATCGTGTTCATCGACGATATCCTGGTGTATTCAAGAAGTACTGAGGAGCATGAGAGTCATCTGAGATTGGTACTGCAGACTCTAAGGACTCATGAGTTGTACGCCAAGTTCAGCAAGTGCGAGTTTTGGTTAACTCGTGTTATTTTTCTAGGTCACGTGATTTCAGGAGAAAGAATCTTCGTGGACCCGACTAAGATAGAAGCAGTGATCAACTGGCCAAGACCGACTACCGTGATAGAGATCAGAAGCTTTCTGGGTTTAGCAGGGTATTACAGAAGGTTCGTAGAAGGGTTTTCATCATTGGCGTCACCTTTGACTCGACTATTGAAGAATGAAGAGAAATTTGTCTAGACAGATAAGTGCGAGCGTAGTTTCCAAGAGCTTAAGGAAAAGCTTACTACCGCACCTGTGCTGACCATACCATCTATACCTGGAGGATACGAGATCTATAATGATGTGTCGTTTAGAGGACTGGGTTGAGTGTAAATGCAGCATGGTAGGGTTGTTGCATACGCGTCCCGTCAGTTGAGACCTTGTGAGCTGAATTATCCGACGCATAACTTGGAACTCGCAGCGATTATTTTCGCTCTAAAAATTTGGAGACATTATTTGTGCGGAGAAAGGTTCTAGATCTTCACCAACCATCAAAGTCTCAAGTATCTATTCTTTCAGAATGAGTTGAATATGAGATATCGTCGTTGGATGGAACTCCTGAAGGACTATGATTGTGATATTCTGTATCACCTAGGAAAGGCGAATAAAGTCGCAGATACGCTGAGTCAGAAATCTTCAGTTGCACAGATGGTACTCAAGGAATGGACTTTGATCAAGAAGGCTAGAGATTCGGTTTTCAAGTTTAAAGTGGGTCACCTTTTGAATTTTATGGCCACCCTCAGAATTGAACCGGAAGTATAGGTCAGAATCAAGACACTTCAGCCGACAGATCCAGATATTCAGAAAATCCTGCGAGAGGATACTGATAAGAGAAAACCTGACTTTCAGATTTCTGATGGTGGAACACTGAGGTTCCGAGGACGATTGTGTGTACTTGATGATGCGGAGCTTAGAGAAGAGATCTTATTGGAAGCTCATCATAACAATTACAGCATTTATCCTGGTAGTACGAAAAAGTGTTAGAATCTGCGTCAACACTATTGGTGGTCCGGTATGAAAGCAGATATCGCCAAGCATGTCGCCAAGTATCTAACGTGTCAGCAAGTGCAGGCACGGCACTGTAAGCCGGGAGGATTCCTACAACCTCTTGAGATTCCCGAGTGGAAATGGGAACACATCACGATGGACTTCGTGGCGGGCTTACCGATGAGTCAGAGATGTAATGATTCTATTTGGTAGTGGTAGACAAATTGACAAAGTCGGCTCACTTCATTGCAATAAGAAAGGACCTTGATTTGGACAGGCACGCAGCATTATACGTGTGTCAGATAGTTCGTCTGCATGGAGTGCCGATGACGATTACATCAGACCGAGACCCGAGGTTTACAGCTGCCTTCTGGAAAAGTTTGCAGAGTGCTGTTGGGAACGAAGTTATAGTACAGTACAGCGTAACATCCTCAGACGGATGGCTAGTCTAAGATGACAATTCAAACCCTCAAAGACATGTTGATTTCGACGGGAGACGGCTTCACCTTGTCGAGTTTGCCCAGCGGCAGAGCATTCAAATGGCTCCTTTTGAAGCGTTGTATGGCAGAGCGTGCAAAACTCTAGTATATTGGGACAAAGTCGGGGAACGAAAGATCACAGGCCTAGAGTTAGTCAGCAGTCAGTGGATGCAATTACCGTTATCAGAGACAGAATGAAGACCGCTCAGAGTCGCCAGAAAAGCTACGCCGATAAGCGTCGAAGGCCATTGGAATTCCAAATTGGTGATCACGTCTTTCTGAAGGTGTCATCAATTAGGGGTACTTCACGCTTTGGCAAGAAGGGAAAATTGAGTTCGAGGTACGTAGGTCCATTTGAGATTCTTGAAAGAATCGGAATCCTAGCATATCATCTTGCATTACTGCCGAGACTGGCGCAAATGCATGACGTCTTTCACGTGTCGATGTTGAGGAAGTATGAGCCTAACCCAATCCACGTGCTTACTTTTGAGTAATTGGACGTGGACAATAGAGTGTCGTACGTTGAAAGCCCAGTTTAGATTGTGGATCGCAACGAGTAGGTTCTGCGCACCAAGACCATCCCATTGGTCAAAGTGGTCTAGCAACACCACGCACTGAAGGAGCAACTTGGGAAACTGAAAATTCAATGAGACGACTGTACCCCCACCTTTTTGTTTAAGATTTGTAATAGGTTTAAATTTCGAGGACGAAATTTTTATAAGAGGGGAAGAGTTGTGACATCCTGATTTTCGAGTCTGATTTCGATGAGACGAGTTGGGCTTTTCATCGACGTGTCTATAGCCTTTTTCTCTGAGTTGGCCACTCATCAATTAACTAGCCTATTAGGTGAAGCTGTTAAGGAATCTAAACACAATAGACTTGAGAATTCGACCAGGAATCGACTGCTCGACTATGCTAATCTGCAAGGGTCATTACGGTACCGTCAAAATTGATCAAAGATTGGAGATAGCTTGATTCGATATAGGTATGTGATTAGTGCATGGGTGATTCCACCTAATTGCAAAATTTATGTCGAACGGCACTACACCAATTTTTCTGTCATTTTTGCACCATGTGTCCGTATTTGAAACCTAAAGATTTTCACGACAACCGAGAGTCACCAAAGTGTCGAAGATGTACGTTGTGGCTCGAAAATAATCAACCACGGGTCAATTGCATTAAAAATTCCTAAAAGCTACCCGGTAGATTAGGACATGCGCTAAAATCACGTCGGATTGAAATTAACCGCGAAATTGAACTCGATTTCAGAAATTGAAAGTTCTGTCGTGTCACGATTCATTTTAGGAACGTTGACTTATACTCCGAAGATTTTTCGGAGATTCCAAGATTTTTACGAAAATCGATCGGATTCGGAAAACGAATAGAAATTTGGATGGGCTCATTTGAAGGAAATTTTGACTTCCAAGCCGGGCTATGTGCTAATGGGAACTTATAGAAAATTTATGGACTTTTTCTTCTTTGAAATTGAACTTCGAATTAGAGGAATCAGAGAAGAAATTGAAGCCAAAGTTGAGTGCCAAAGTTGAGTGAAATTCGAATCTAGGCTTGGGGGTTGCATTTTTGACATTTATATTGGATTATTGTGGGATTATTAGGTTAGAAAGTATTATGGGGGACAAGCTTTTAATGGGTTGGATAATGTATTGACTTTTGGCCCCCCATCCATGGCTTCTCCAGCAAGATTGCCGGTCTTCATCTTCCTTAAAGTCTTTATGCGCCAAAGACTTCACTCGCTGCTCCATCCATCTTCATTTTACTTTCATTCTCCCTTGTTTCCTTTGACAAACTTTAGCTCCACCATCCTCTCCTGCAACTTCAGTCTTCTTTTTCATTTTTCCTCTCCATGCCCAAGACTCCCTGGACCCCCACTCCACCAATGACTTCTCATTCGGCCACATTTTCTCTCGGTCAAACCTATGAAGCCCGAACCTGCCGCTTCTTCTTTGCTGCCACAAATCCAACACCTACAACTTCATCTTCTTGCAGGTATTTCCTTCAAAGACACCTACCGCCCCACCATTTTGTGCCTTTTCTTTGCTCAGCCAAATTCCCTTCAAAGCCCAAGTGTCCATGAGCTTCATCTCGCCCAGAAGACCGCCCGTCTCCATGTCCGAGCTTCCTTCGTTCGAGCCCAACCCAGTTTAGCCACGGAATTCCAGCTCCTTCGGTCTTGAACCGTGAGCTGCCTTGGTCGATTTCAGCCGGTCCGAGCTTCCCTCGGCCTCGCCGTGAGCCCGGATCTCGGCCGCCCTCGCGCCACCATCGCCGTGAGCCGATTTTTGTGCTAACCGGTGAGTTGCGTTCTAATCCCTAATTAGTAGGCTAATGACACTTAAACATGGCTTAGTTAGCTAACTGGTGGCTTAGTTAGCTTATTTAAGCTTAGGGTAATTTAGTTAGATTAAGTATATAGTTAGTATTTAGTTAGTTTAATTAGAATAGTTAGGTGGTTTTAGTTAGAAATTGGTTAGCTTATTTAGTTAGTGTAATTAGATTAAATTAAATAGAATGGTGATATTTAATTGTTAGTTAGATTAACTAGCCTAGTTAGTTTAGGTTAACTTAATTATATGCTTTAATTTATTTATTTTGTAATTTATTTAATTTTAGGTAATTGATTTAATTATTATTTATTTTTCGAAAATTAAACCGGGATAGCCGATGATCACAATTTCATGTTGTGTGGTGTGATTAATTTCTGCAATTGAGTGTTAATTTGTGCAAATTGAGTGCTGATTGGATTTTTGTCATTTATTCCAAAATTTGTGAAATTTTAATATTTATTCAGAAAATCCCGGGTGTCGAATTTTAACACCGAAAATGATTTTATATATTATATAAAACAGTGGGATTTTAAATTGGAGGTTATGAATTTTCGGGTCCAATATAACCGTGTACCCACACATGACTATTTTACTGTGTATTTTTAATACGAAGAAAATAAGCTAGGATCACTATTTTAATTGAGGCATTTGAGTGCAATGCATGGTGTCTGGGCCGAGATTGATTGGTCTTGTGTTGGTTAAGAGAACCCGTCTCGAGCAATTATGCCGGACATTACTAAATCCCTTTTTGGGTTACCCATGCCTTAGGGTAGCGGGTCGCAGGAGATTCTGGACCTATACTCCTTCGGGAATGCTGTCTATGAGAAACGAAGTCGTGCTCAATGGGGAAGAGACGATGTCTGGCTACGCCAGTAGATCGCCGAACTTGGGAGTCGATGGTACCCTTGAAGGGTGTAATTGTCAATTGGAACGCATGATTGATTGAGATAAATACGCCAGATTATGCGACAAAATTGTGTGGCATGGTATGGGACGTGCCTTAACGATTTGGTTCTATAATCGGGACCCCTTGCTTTGTTGAGATTAAGCTATTGGTGTTCCAATTGTTTGAGTAGGAATGCTGTGTATATCTATGATGTGAATTGTACTGACTTCCAGGGAGAATTTGAGACAAGGTAAGTCTCTATGATTGTGTGGTTGTATAGTTAGGCCGCTTGTTGACACCTAAATTTTGGCGATCTGGTCATTTATTTATTGCATAGAAAATTAGGGGTTAATTTTATCCCTAAAAAAAATATATTAATTGCATAGCATATATATGTATATGCATTTATTTTTAATTTACATGTTTTGCAATTATTTATTGGACCAGAGACGTGTGGATTTGAATTAGTGGTTCTGAGCTTTAAATTGACAGGTCGGACTACGCTCACGAAACAAGCAAATCGACCCAAGCCCTTTTTTTTTTTAAGATCGGAAATTATCTCGTGAGAAAATGAGAATTTGAAATTTTTTGAGATATGATTGAATTTTTTTTAGAATATCTTCGGATAGGGCAGGTGTAACAAAAAATATATTGCGAGTTCATCTTTGTGAGATTTCCAGGAATCCTATTGCAATTTTGAAAAAATCAATGGAGAATATTCATTTTTGCAAAAGGATATTACGTTCGAGAGATTATAGATGATTTTCACAAAGATTACATTTTTTGTGTCTATAAAAGGGTCATGCATGGAAAGAGGAAGGGGGCTTTTTCTCGGAATTGCTCGTCAAAAAAATTCTCAAGCAAAAAGGGAGAAAGTTCCTTCGTTTTTAGGGTTTGTAGGAGTGAAAGCAAGGTTTGGTTTTGGAAGAGAAAAAAAGCAAAAAGAAGGAAAAAGCAAAAAGCAGAAGGAAAAGTACAAGCGGCAGAGGGGTGAGGGGACAGGTACTGTTCATCGTCTCCCTCACCACTTGCCACCCGCATCTGCAGCCGTCCGCCGGTTCCTCTTCACCCACGCTGCGCCGGCGTCACCGAACCGCGTAGCACTGAAGAATCCCGAGCCCCCCTCCGCCGGCGCCGATAGCTGTGACCCAGCGCCGCACCACCAGAGCTACAGCCTGAAGTCCCGCCTCCGCCACTGCCCGCTCTGGTTCACCGCTGCGCCCGACTCCCTACGCCGCGTTGAGCCTCGCCGCGCCATCACTGCTCGTCCGCCACACCCGTGCTAACCCCCCGCCGCGATCGCATCCAAGCGCCGACGCCGCCTCCGTTCGATCTCGCCGCAAACGAAGCCCACTCCGACTCCGCCACTCCGCCTCTCCGCCTCTCCCTGCTCGACGTCGCGACCCGATTCCTCTGTTCGGCCCAGCGACCCAACGCCTCTGACCTCACTCGCAAGCTCGCTCCGCCGTTCCGCTGCAACTGAATCGCGAGCCCATCACGCCTGCGACTTCTGCCCAACGCCACAGGAGCTCGTGCCGCTGCTTCGCCGCCCCTGCCTTCGCCGGTGGTCCGCCTCTGTTCCGACGCCTAGCAGTCCCTCTCCGAGCGATCTCACCAACCGCTGCAACCAGAGCGCATCTGCCCACGACACCCTGCTCCGCCTCACCCGCGACCAACGAGATCCCGGCGTCGCCCGCTGCTGGCCTGTGCCTGTTGGCTCTCGCCGGAGCTCCGACGCCCGTCGCCGCCCCTCACCGGACCGACGGTGCCCAACGCCCTTGCCAAGCCTTAGTTGGAGGGGAAAAAGAAAAAGAAAAAAGGAAAAAACAACAAAAGAAAAAAAAAAACAAAATCAATTAGGTAGTTTTTCTTTTTTATTGACTTTATTCTATTTTTTATTTTATTTTCATTTATTTACTTTGTTTTTTAGTGGAATTATTCCTTAATATATGGTCGAGATTCCAACATGGAAAAGCGCTCAAATTAGGGATTGACGGTCCGATTTTCGCGCCCGAAATCCGACTCGCAATCCTTTACAAAATCGTCAATCCAATCTCACGCCCGAGATTCGATTCGCGATTTAATTTTAAAATTGGCCAACCTGATCTTATGCGCGAGATATTGTTCGTCAATTTTTGAATATCAATCTTATCCTGCTTGATTTGTTGTCGTGGTGTTTGAATTAATTTTATTTTAGTAAAAGGAAAAAATCCAAAAAAAATCTGAATTGTGATTAGGTTCGTTTTAGAATATTCCTAGTCTTAGGGTTATATTGCATATTTAGAATTGCAATCTTATTTCAAATTTTTAAATAAAAAATCCAAAAAAAAGGAAGTTTTCTTTAATTTAAATTGCATGTTTAATTATTTGGCAATTTCGAATTTTCATAAAAGAAAAAGAAAAAATTAGAATTATGGCATTCTTTGCACGTCATGGCATATTAGGCTAAAATTGCATGTTTCATTTTAAGTTTAGATATTTTTCTTTCCTAGATAGATTGCATTTTAGGTTAGGGACAACATTCTAGTTTAAATTAAGATTTGACCTAATTTGAATCTTAATATAAATTGAATAGAATCTTAATCTAGCTAGATAATTTTTGCATTTTTTCTAATTTCGAATTTCATGGAAAATACAAAACATTGTCTTAGAGTAAATTCAATTTCATTCTTTAGGATAGACTGCATGCTTATACTATACTTATATCATATAGTTTAAGTCATATTGCCATGCCATATCATTTCATGTTAAATTAGTAGGATGCATTGCATGATTCTCATTAAATAAAGTGAAAAAAAAAAAAAAAAAAAATTGCGTGTTAATTAGAAATTATATCTAAGATTGTCGATGTGAATTCTAATATAACATTACAGATGCTTTCGTTGCTATGAGGTAAGTTCTGCATTTTTTTTTTATTTGCTATCTTGAGTGTTAAATTGGTGGTGTGTGCACTCGCATGAACACCTCACATGTTAGGAAGGTAAATTAAAATCAATTTAAGCTACCTGCCAAACATTTTTCAAAATAAAAAAGAAAGGTACTGAAAGGGCGTTAGAAAAATCTAGCGTAACCAAGTCCCCGTACCCAAAATCTATGATTCGTAAAAGTGAAATAATTCTCTCATTATTTTACTTAGGTATCTAATCGACCTACCGAAAATAGATTAGTGGCGACTCCCGATTGAAAATCATTTGCATGTTAAGAACTTGAACCTAAGTCGTGAATTGGTATAGGCTTGGGAGAGCCCGAGATAAATTTAAGCTTAGTAGTCTATTAGCCAAATCTTAGGTGGTACCCAAAAATTTGGTCGCGACACCGCTTCTAGGCGTATTTTCCTCCTAATCGGGAATTAGAGAGTGAACTCGCTGAGATTTATATCTCACACCATCGTGGGCTTAAATTTTCAGGACCATAGAGGGAGGATCTGGAGCTGAGCTGAGGTGACCTAAAGTATAGGTCATAGCCTTTTTGAGAGTCAGTCTTTTGAAATCTTTTGAGTATGGGATTTTGTACATGACTCAGTATGTTTATAAAATCATGGTTGTTTGTGAATGTGTTGTCCTGCTTTTCTATCCCGAGATGGTTACTGTCAAGGGATTTGTTACTCGCTTCCGTATGTGCAATAAAATGAAAGGGTCGGCGACTCGTCATGGGAAGTCGCAAAAATTTTATCGACCACAGAGGGATGGGCATGCGCTCGAGGATTGGGGCGTGACAATGGTTGTTTGAGGAGTTTTTATTCAAATTACAACGGAAATTAATTAAAAAACATTAATTAAAAATAAATCGACATAAGAAATAATCAAATGAACGCATCATTGGATGAGAAAATTGTCTTAGTCTACAGCAACTTATACGAAGAAATTCATGAGTTTTATATAGTAACTTATTATTCTTGGGCGTTATGTACTTTGCATCAAATGCATGTAAAAAAAAAGTAAGTTTGTTTTGGTAAAAGTATATGTGAACTAATACAAATTCTTTTTAATTGTAAGAGTTACATAGATGAGTGATAAAGAGACTGGGAAGAGAAGGAGGAGAAGTAAATAGATTAAATTTGTAAAGAAGTTGAAGTGCATTATGTACAAACTATCAAATTACAAATACAAGCTAATTTTTATGGTATCGTCAGATTATTTGACTTAATAAGTGTGACATCCATGATTTTGGCGCCCGTTTCGATCATGAGAGACCGCCAGTGGATTGGTGCACTAATTACGAGGATCAACCATGGATTGATCCAAGTTTCAACCATGGATTGATCCAAGTGTCAATCATGGATCAATTGGCCGAATCAGTAAAGGTGGTCCTAGACCAACCATGGTCCGATGGAAGGATCGGCCATGGGATTGGTAATGGATTGATCCACCGATCACACAAGTTGATTAGAGTTACTCAACCATGGATCGGTCGTGACACAATCACGCCCCATCATGGATCGATCGACGGACGATCATGGATCGATTCCGCGCAGTCATGCACCGTTTATTGGTGATTTCGCATGGTCGCACACCAACAACAAGCGACCATGGACTGATCTTGTGCAGCCATGCATCAGCCACAAACTGACTGACCCACGCGATATCCATGACAACCAAGGGTAGGCCATGAGTCAATTATCCTTGAACATGAGTTGGTCCGTAACTAACCATGGATCATTTGCGAGGGATCTAAAATCAGCTCAAATTAATCCTTGAGCCTGATCAGATCAATCCTCGGACCTATTGGATCAATTCCTAGACCTATCCGGATTGATCCTATGCCAACTCGAATTGAACATACGCTCGACCAATCCCGATTTTGGACCCGGCCACACCTAGCCTCGTCCAATTCCAAATTTGCTACGAAACTTGGTTTGAATAAGATGGTTGGTCGTGAATGGATGCGAATAACTCCTGTCCCATGATAAATTGCGCTCCCTTTTTTTCTTCCTCATCATGGCAATTAGTGTTCTTGGAAGATAGAAAATTAATGCAAGAAATGAGTCACACGCCTACTTGAAAGAAAAGTAGTCCAAAACCAAGTTGTCCCGAAGACCAAGCTTAAGCCATTAATTAATTTTGGAAGCTAGTCATTTCATACAAGGGATGAATCACAAGCTTATGTGTTCCCTATAAGCTTTAGGCCATAATTGTTCTATTTAGAGACTTGGAAGACAAGTAGTTCTAAACATTGTTGTCTTGAAGAGCAAGTTTGGTCATAAATGACTTTGGTCACTAGTCATTTAATGCAAGGGGGTGATTCACTATCATATGTGTCCTCTATAGACTTAGGCCATTATGACCCTAATATGAGCCTTGGAAGACAAGTAGCCCTAAAACACAAGTTGTCTTGAAGATGAAGTTTAACCATTAATAGAAGCACCCCCATCTCATTACCAAGCTTGGCTCGTCCCTCTCACTTCTCTCTCCCTTGCTCGTCCACCTTGTCTCTCTCGGCCACTTCTCCACTCACCGCTCACCCCTCACCATTTAGCCACCACTCGGCCACCGCTCGATCAAGTGTAAGTAGAGTCCCTAACTGTTAGCTAGGGCAACATGCTACGTTGTTAGGCTTGACTATGTCCTCATCCACACTTAGTTGTATGCATGTCAATGGTTGTTTGTATGGTCTGCTCATGTCCTTGGATTTGCAAGTGAAATTCCAAACCTATATGCCATGTTGATTTGCTCGTCATATAGATCGATGAATTTGTTTTTGATGTGTTGTAATGCTGATTTTTAGTTATTGTTTGTTGTCGTTCGGTTTTATTGAATTGCATGTTTTGTTTTGGGCTGGAGATTGAGCGGTTTCTTAAGTTCTAGCATTGATTTCCAGTTTTTCAAATCTCTGGATCCTCACTATTTTTTGATTTTATAGAGCTTTTTCTGCTTCAAATCTAATAAAACTTCATTCATGAAGGATGTTCAAAATATATTGATTTACAACATACTTTAATTTCATATTTTTTTAAGATGAAATAGTTAGTATGAAAGCCTAGTCATTTACCATCTTGAATCTATCTAGTGCGGTAAAAACAATGACCCTGTTATTTTTTGAATTTTTGTAAATTTTTCCCTTTCAAATCTAAACATGCTTCCTTCACAAAAATTGTAAAGGACATCTATGTTTACAACATATAAGAATTTCAAAGTGTTTTATGAATATTGGGAGTTTGAAATGGGTTTTCCTCAATGGTTGTCGAATCTATTCGACGGATGAACCTTTGGGTTGTATTCTGTGACTTATTGCTCTTTTCACAGAATGATTTAGACTTTACTTCCTCATAAAATAATGTTATTTATGGTCTTCTCTACAATATATTAAAATTTTATAATATTTTGAGCCCGTTTGATAAATTAATGATACTGATTTCGAAAATTGCTCGAAATTATTTTATTCTATCCACTTTTGGAAATTCACGAATTTCTACTCGAGCCTTGGTGTGGATCGGTTCATGATGGGTCTCGATGGTTGCAAGTTAGGTTAGTGTTAGCAAAGTGGAGTCATTTTTTTTTTCAGGGTGATAACCTACGTTATTGAGTTAAGATGTGTGCTCACCCGTGTTTTATCATGTATATGATAACGAATGCTTTTGTATGGTTTGCTCATGTTTTTGGATATATGAGTCACAATCACGTCCCAAGTCACGAATAGGTTTTGTGCAACCTTAGATCGGTATCAAGGCATGTCAGTTCAAGCCATGAGTTCCTTAGTCGTGTTCTTATTTGGGTTTAGTTGTGTACATGCTAATGATCGTAAGTATGTCATAGCTCAAGTCACAAACGAGTCTCACTTGGTTTTGGATCAATGTTAAGGCGTGACGCATCCAAACCTTGCTTACTCTTGGATCTGCATTGAGATGTATCGATTTGAGTCTAGTTTGGCTTCAATTTGCCACTAGGCATGTAAGTCCAAGCCACAAGTTCCATGCCGCACTCGGCAAATTAGTAGTTATCATGTCTCAGTTCATTTCACACACCCTTGCATGAGTATGTCTTCGAGCCTTATTTGCATTGGCTAAGATAAATATATATAATGAACCGGATTATATGATGCATGATGTGTGGTCCAATAAATGAAAGATAAATGCTGTCAACACGTCTTGGCTATGCCAAGGACAAATCCTTGAGGGGATGGTCCAAGAGAATGTCCTGAAAAGGACAATATCAAGTTGGGATAAGAGATGGTCCAAGAGCACGCCTATCACACACTGAACCGCCAAGCGCACAAACATCCCACGACGGTGATTAATTGCGACTACCAATGACGCATCACCGACCCATTCTTTTTATCTTTTGATTAAAAACAATTGGAAGCATTTAATATAAACACCTAGTCAACCAGTAAAGAACAGGCATAGTATACACAACAAACATTTCCAAAAGCATAGCCTTTATTTATTTAAGGTCTGTTTGTAACTATCCCAATAGTGCGGATTCTGATTTTTTGTTCTCAGAATCAATTTGGGACGAGAATCGCTTTTGGTAAAATTTTTGTTCCCTGGAACAAATTTATTCCCATAATCAGTTTAGGACGAGAATCAAGAATAAAAAAAAAAGTTAATTCTTGTTCCGAGAACAAAATTGAGAATCAAAACTCTTCTTCTTCTCTTTTCTTCTTCTTCATCGACCGCCATCTCGCGACCGCCGCCCGCCGCCGCCGCGCCCGCCGCCAATTGCCGCCGTCGCCGTCCGGTCCGCCGCCACGGCTTGCCGGCAAAGGCTCACCGAGCTAGGGGAGGGTCACCGGGCTAGGGCGAGATCCGGCGAGGCTGAGCTAACAAGAAAAAGAAAAAAAAAAAAAAAAAAAGAAGAATTAGAAAAAAAAAAAAAAAAGAAAAAAAGAAAAGGAAAAAAAAAGGAAAAAAATTATAAAAAAATATTTAAAAATTAAAATAGGAGAAAAAAGAAAAAAAAAGGAAAAAAAGGAAAGAAAAAAAAAAGAAAAAAATTATTAAAAAATATTTAAAAATTAAAATAAATTGATTTGGAAACGTATCAATAAACACGGTACCAAACGCAATTCTATTCCAGAATCGAAATTTTGTACAGTTACCAAACGCGTTCTTTTCTAATCGTTCAGGAACGAGAATCAAAAATCATTTCGATCAAAATTTGGAAAGAATCGTTACCAAACGTGCCCTTACTGTTAACACTAAGAAGTACAACATTTACAAGCCCATTCCAAGAGGGCAACTTCCTATATGACCAACATACAAAAAAGGTCAGAAGGTTCATGCTTACCCTAGTCCTCTACCACGAGAGCTATCCAAAAAACGGTTCCCACACCAGCATTGGTCCATTTGTTGACACCTAAATTTTGGCGGCCCATTTATTTATTTATTGCATAGAAAATTAGGGGTTAATTTTATCCCTAAAAAAAAAATTAATTGCATAGCATATAGATTTAGGTGCATTTATTTTTAATTTACATTTTTTTGCATTTATTTATTGGACCGGTGGCGGATGGGTTCGAATTAGTAGTTCTGAGCTTTAGTTTGGCAGGTTGGACTAAGCCCACGAAGCAAGCAAATTGGCCCGAGCCCGTTTCCTTTTAATGACAAAAATTACCTAAGTGGAGATTTGAAATAATATTACGGTGGATTTTTGGAATTTAAGAAAATCGGGTTGCAATCTTATCTTTAGGCGATAAAATTAGTAGAAAATGTTCAGGAGATGTGGAAAATAAAAAGTAATATTACATGCAGAAAAGAAATCTTCACGGATATGAATTTGGAAAAAATTAAAACCCTAATTCATGGCTTATATAAAGAAAAATGCGTAGGGTTTTCAAAGGAAGCCACACATATCGATACACACGGCCGTATGTAGGGGGGGCTTCACACACACCGAGAAGAAAGAGAGAGACGAGAAGTCACGGCCAAGTCCCTTTCACGGCTGTGACCTTGTTATCTCTGCAATCCTCATGTAGCCTCACCACTACGCCCACCCTCACGTCGCTATTGCTGATCCATCAAGAGTCCTACCACCAGCGACGCACCTCAGGTCGAGCTCCCAGGAGTGTCCAGCGGTCTCGGCAAGCTCCTCACCAACACAACTCGAGATCGTCTGAGTCACTTTCATCATATTTTAGAGCCAGCGAGACTCCTGTGGAGTTCCATCTATGCCCGATGGATTCGCCGATGTCCAGCAAGACCAATATCTCTCCACATACGTGAAAGTCACGCCATTTTTTTGTGGCCACCGCTCGTGAGCCTGAAGTCCGAGCTGCATCTCTCGTTGCCCCGAAGTCCATAGGCAAAACAAGTACCAAGATTTTGGTGAAATAAGCCCAAGTGGTGAATTTGTCTTCTTCGGGTGTTGTCCAGAAGTGAGATTTTAGTGAGTTTATTTCATGCAAGCAAAGGGATATTTTTGGGCAAGGATAACGTGAAGAGTTTGGTCCGTGGCACCATACAAATTTCAGGAAATAAATAGTCAACGCTTCCTTGTCGAAGAAGCCTTCACCACCGAGAACCCATGACGATTTGCCGTCCAGCCGAGGTGCGACCTTCGACGATGATCACACGCCAAGGAGCCTCCGATGACGGTCGAAAGCTCACGACGTTCAGATTTTGGCAGCTCTAACAAAGCTCCACTTGGCGATGCTTGGAGATCAACATGGAATGAGAAAATTTTCCAGGCGTCCTTGACGTGCCCGAGACCTCCACCGATCCAGTGTCTCCGTGAGCATCGGTCATCTCCCACGGCCGCCCCGACGTCCATCTAGAGGCAATTAATCGAGTCATCCATTAGCAAGTCTTGAACCCACCGCAACTGCTTTGATGATTCTCTTAACAACTCAACTGACACCAGATTCTTCAATGGGCACATGAGGGCATTTCCAATGCAAAAGAAGCGGTGAAATTTGTCCTGTTTTGCTCAAGTTTTTTTTAAAAAGGCGAAGCTTGATAGCAAGGTGAAAAGAAGCTGAAGTTCTCGGATAGAATTCCAAAGTACTCGGTCTTGTGGAATGCGTCCGACGACACGAGCGACCGTGCATGCTACAGATCGTCGATCTTCCTCACCGTGATTCCCGTGACCCATCATCCGTCCGAATTTGGAAACGTCACCCGCGTGATATCGTGAATTAGGTAAGACTCTCGATTAATTTGATTTTCATATATGTCTACCTAATTCGTGATATAGCAATCTTTCTTTGAATGTTTGATCGGTATTGTCGTATCCAAGAGATCTTTTGATCCCTCATGAATTGGGAAATCTTCCTAATTTCACAACGTGCATACGATTGACAGTCCGATTTCACGCTTGAAATACGATTCGCAATCGCACGGAAAAATCACTAATCCGATCTCACGCTTGAGATACGATTCGTGATTTTATTTAAAAATTGGCCAATCCGATCTCATGCGCGAGATACGATTCGTCAATTTATTTCCCAAAATTAAATGGACAAGGATGATATCTTGCTTGATTTGTTGCTCTGCTGTTCTTGATGCCTTTATTTGATTCCTTCTGTAAAGGAAAAACCCAAAAAAATATATTTGAGTTAGATTAAATGCATTTTAGAATATTTCTTGTTTTAGGGTTATCTTGCATATTTAGAATAGAGATTTTATTTCGAATTTTTAAAAATAAAAATCCAAAAAATGCATTCATTTAGGATGTTAGTTTTAAATTTGAATTACACGTTTAATTATTTGGCAATTTTAATTTCGAATTTCATAAAAAAAAATTAGAATTAGGGCATTCTTTGCACGTCATTGCATATTATGATAGATTGCATGCGTATTAGGAAAATAAAAATCATGTGCACGTGATATAGAATTAGATTCATTGAAATGCATGTTATGTAGTAGTTGTTGCTAGGTCCATTCAATTAGAAATTACATGTCATTAGAATTAGGTCATTTAGTTAATATTGCATTGCATATTACATGATTTTTATTAATCAAGTGAAAATAAAGAAAAAAGAAATTGCGTGTTAATTAGAAATCATATCTAAGATTGTTGATGTGGATTCTAATTTAACATTGCAGATGCTTTCGTTGCTTTGAGGTAAGTTTTTGCAATTTATTTAATTATTTTATCTGAGTGTTAAATTTGTGGTTTGCGCATTTGCATGATCACCTCACATGTTAGGGAAGTGAATTAAAATTAATCCAAGCTGCTTCCAAAAACATTTTTTTTAAATAAAAGAAATGGTACCGAAAGAGTATTAGAGAAGTCTAGTGTAACCAAGTCCCCGTACCCTTAGTCTCTGGTTCGTAGGAGTAAAATAATTCTCCCATTATTTTACTTAGGTGTCTAATCGACCTACCATAAACTGATTAGTAGCGACTCCTAGTTAAAAGTAATTGCATGTTAAGGACTTGAACCTAAGTCGCGAATTGGTATGGGCTTGGGAGAGCCCGAGCTAAGTCTAGGCTTAGTAATCCATTAGCCAAACCCTAGGCGGTGCACCCCCGAAAATTAGGTCGCGACATCCGCTAAAGTAGACAATTAATCCTTGGGAAAGGACCATGGAGATCCCCGTCGAATTTAATGAACCAAGCCACGAAACAGTGGGGAACTAGATGTTGAAATCTCTCTTGAACCTAAAAGGTGGTGGTGTGCTTCAGGACGGTCATCTCGGTCCCCAACATGGCATACTCGATCACCTCCCACTCAAAGAACACAAGGACCCCAAAACAATCATGGCGCTCCATACTAAGAGCCTAAAAATATTTAACAACAATGGAGTAAAATAAAAGTCTCAATAAATTAACCGCCTAAGCCTCGATTAAGATGCGAATTCGTCTCAAAGGCAGTCTAATCACACAACGATATATAATTTTACCTCACCTTAGCACACCCTTGCAAATTAGTAAATCACAATATCAATGCATTAAACATAACCAATGATCAGAACAAATTCCATAGTATCCATGCGCATTGCCAACATACGTGTTCCAATTATTACAATTCCTCAGGCTACGGCCAACGCAAGAGTTGACAGTGTTCTAACATTGGATATCATCCCGTTCCATTGGGCACGGCATCATCTAAAGCCCCTTAAAATATTGGTCCGGCCTCAACTGCGACTCAGCATCTGAATCCCTACCAGGCATCCAATAAACATCGGGCATCTCCCCAAATTCCGCTTGGGTGACAGATTCAATTAACTGAACACTCAAGCACGCCAACACTCAAATCAATTTTTGGTCTTTTAACTGAAAATTTTGGAGCAAGCACAATGGAGGAAAGTGATGTGAGCGTCTTAGTTGAAATAAAAGGCGAAGGAGAAGGATGGGGGACCAAAATTGTCCGAAACGAAAGGAACCCATTTTTGCGGTTGATCCGACAAGGCATTTGATTTCCATGGCTGGACTTTCAGAAACATTGTACTAAGGCTCTACTTTTTGGGGAAAAAAATATATAATTAGTTATTTCGTAAAATTACATAAAGACTAGTAAAAAAATGTGCATGTGTCACATACCAAAGAGCGCCACGTCATCAATCCAAATGGGGCTCATCAAGATCGTTAGATTGTAAGTGACTTACTCTTTCACCGTTAGATCAAGTGTATCTCTATCGTTAAAAAAATTAGACAATGATTGAGATCTTCTATCATTAAATTGTGTACAAGATCAATGGTTATAATTAGAGGGATGTTTTATATAAATAGGGAGCCGTCCCCATCACTTGTATCATCCACCTCATTTGAGAAATACAAGTAATCTTAGAGTTTCTCTCTCTACTTTCTCTCTCAAGAAATTAGGGATAAAGAATACAACAATAAAACGGAATCATACAATTATATGTGGAAAGAGAACAATATTTCGCAATTTGAAATCCGAAGTTTTTCAATTCCACAAAAATATTGCCAAAATTAATTTCGAATCTTGCTATTGTACAGCTCTTTCGTAAATTGTGTCCTTCTACTAATAAAAATCTTTCCATTATCAATAACTCAGATATGTACTGATAATGCAAGGAGTGTGCACGAACTGGCATCTTCCTAATAGTAGTATAGATTAGCCAATTTGTTCCCACGCGCCACAAATTTAAAATTTAATCCTAAGAGTTGACCAAAACATAACAAACTAACCGGGGCTCTACCATTTGAGCTTTCCCATTTGAGCTAAAAACCCACCTCGACCTTCCCATTTGAATAACGAAAAACCCAATTCGACCTTCCCATTTAAGAACGAAAAACAAACCTCTCCCGCAAAGCCAAGAGAAGCGGAGCACTCCCTCCACCCATGGAAAATGGAGAGCCACCTCACTGTCGACAACCGCTGTTGCTGAAACTCAGCGTGTGCGCGCATCTCTTTCTGTGTTTTCTCATCCCCGCGATTGCGCCATGAAAGCCGCCCTCGCGCCTCTCTGATTTGATCTGATCGAACATTGCAGTTTTCATATGTGTTAAGTGTTGAAAATTTGGCTTTGAAATGGGTTAAACAATTCTAGTATTTCTCCAGCATCTCTCTCTAAAGCAAACAATCGAAAGAATGGCTGCCTTTTTTTTCAGAAGGAAGACTCGAAAAATGATCACTCTAGTTCTTCCGAAAATTGACAAGTATAAAACAGTCTTAAAACACATGCAACTCTTCGTGAAATTGCAAAACATGAACAAACGTGTCTTTTCGAAAATTGTTCGGATAAACAAATGCGTCCCTTAGGAAGAAGTCGAAAACCGAACAATTGCAACCCTTCGGGAAAAGTTGTCTTGAAAAGACACAAACAAAATTCGAAATAATAATAATAATAATAATAATTATTTAATAAATAAAATTTCGAATTTTCATTTTATTTTATTTTCGAAAATTCTCAAAAACAAAACAACCTTTGATTAAAATTAATAACATAACAAATAAAAAATAAATAATAGATGGATTAGTGCTAATTAAACCACGGGCGCACAGGAGTGCAAAGTGCTAATCGCGCCAAAATCGCGCACCCGCATGCGGGTATGGTGGGGTCTAGCCCCACTCAATCATTCCTTTAAATATACAAAGGAAATCCCACACTTTTAAATTGGTTTACTTCCTCCCACCTTTCCTATGTGGGACAAGGCAAAAAAGCACTTATTTTATTTTAACAAACAAAAACTCCAATAATCCTCCACTTTGTTTGTAAAACAAAGATTTCAAAATTAAAATTTTAAAAACCGTACAGCCAAAATTTCAGTAAGATTAATATACATACATAAAGGTCTCTTTCGAGTTAAACCTTTACTTAGTGCAAGTATATCAAAGCTCTATCAAAATGAAAAGTAGCTCGACTTTAAACTTGTACTTTTATGTAATAGAACCGGACATACCGCACATACACTAACCTCTTGTTTCAGCGAGAAGTTCTATATTACTCCGCACTATTATGGCCTTGTGCTTGATCCCGTTTCATGAGCTCTCTAGAAAGCAACCCTCACTTTCGTAAGAAGCGGCACCACTTCTAAGCTCATATAGGTGAAGTATCTACCATGTGTTTTCGTTACTATAAACACACTACAAATTTGTATCATACTTCATTAAGAATTCAATTCAACCTACAAAACGTAACAGACGATACTTTTGACTTCTCATATCGGGCTACGTCAGTATCAAACAATCACATTCAATAACTTGTTCTTACCCATTAAACCTTGTAACTAGTAATGTTCTAAAAAAAGGTCGGGTTACCATTATTGGTGATTTCAATTAAAGGGTTTCAGCCCCATTTCTTGTGAAGTCATTATTACCATGTGTCTTGGTAATGCCTTTGTCAAAGGATTGGCAAGATTATTACTTGACCTCACATAGACAATTGTTATGGTACCATCTTTAATCAATTGTCTCACATATTCATATCTTAGGCTAATATGTCTAGACTTACCATTATAGGTGCTACTATAGGCTCTTGCCAAAGTAGCCTGACTATCACAATGGATAGAAATAGGAGGTATAAGATTAGGCCATAATTTGATATCCAACAACAAATTCCTAATCCATTCAGCCTCTTTCCCAGTTGCCGCAAAAGCAATAAATTCAGATTCCATAGTTGAGTGAGTTATATATGTCTGTTTCTTACTTGCCCAAGATACAGTACCTCCAGCTAGTATGAAAATCCATCCAGAAGTGGAACGCTCATCTCCCACACTTGTAATCCAACTAGCATCGGTGTATCCTTCTAATACAGCCGGATAATTATTATAGAACAATCCTAAATTTTTAGTTCTCTTAAAATAACCAAAAATTCTGGTAATAGCTCTCCAATATTCTATACTTGGATTACTAGTATACCTACTCAACTTGCATATAGAATAATCAATATCAGGTCTAGTACAATGCATCGCATATATTAAAGACCCTATAGCACTTGCATATTCTAGTTGTGCCACCGCTCTACCAGTATTATAATTTAATTTAATACTGGAATCAAATGAAGTACTTATTTCCTTAAAACCAAGATGTTGAAATTTATTTAATAATTTTTCAACATAACTACATTGCTTAAAGAATAACCCCCACTATATTTCTTAACTTTAATACCTAAGATAGTATCTACCTCACCCAAATCCTTCATTTTAAACATGGAAGTTAGATACTTCTTAGTCTCAATAATTCCAGTCATATTCGTTCCAAAGATAAGCATATCATCAACATACAAGCACACTAAGACACCATAGTCTTTAGTGAATTTAGAGTATATACACCTATCGGCACTATTGTTGATGAAACCATTTGATAATATGACCGAATTAAACTTTTCATGCCTTTGCTTAGAGTTTGCTTAAGCTCATAAAGAGACTTAATCAATTTACATACTTTCTTTTCATTTCAGAAGAACGAAAACCCTCCGGTTGTTTCATGTAAATCTCCTCATTTAAGTCTCCATTCAAGAAAGCAGTCTTAACATCCATTTCATGAACACAAAGATCATAAATGGAAGCTAGAGCAAAAAGAATTCGAATAGAAGTTATACGTGCTACAGGAGCATATGTATCAAAATAATCTATTCCTTCTTTTTGTCTATATCCCTTGGCTACAAGCCTAGCTTTAAAAGCTTGAATAGTACCATCAGAATGATATTTTCTTCTAAAAACCCATTTGCACCCAATAGGTTTTGATCCTTTTGGTAAATCTACTAATACCCAAGTATTATTGGACATAATTGAGTCTATTTCATCATTCACAGCTTCTTTCCAAAAAGAAGTATCTCTAGAAGACATAGTATCATCAAAACTCTTAGGATCATCTTCTAAATTTAATACTAAAGGGTATTTATTTATCACGTTATTATCTCCATCTCCTTACTCCTCCGCTTTGTACTTGAATTCCAGTGCATTCCAAATTTCTCTAGCCGACTTCATTTCAGTGAATAAGTCGTACAGACGATCGGAGAGTGTATTCAGAATGTGTCCTCGACATAGTAATTCATCCTCTGCACGTTTCTTCTTTTCTTTATTAACCCTCTCAATGGCTTCCGCACTTGGCTGTCCTCCTTCGATAGTAGGCATCGGATCTTCTATAGGCGCCAAGTTAGGATCCAGTATGTAGGAAATCTTCAGAGCAGTGAGTAAGAACATCATCTTGTCCCTCCAGCGAGCAAAGTTGTTCCCATCGAACCGGTCCAGTTTGACCATGTCTTAACTCATCACTTTAATTGTCTCCAACTCCATTGTTGCGAAATAAATCCTTAAAATTGTTGAAAATTTGGCTTCGAAATGGGTTGAACAATGAAATCGGATCGAGTAAACAAATCAGACTTTGAGGCGTGATATCACTTTCTTTAAGGATTTATTTGCCCCCACAACGTTGCTAATGGTCACCGGCAAAAATCCTCCAGGATACAACAAAGTCTCAAAATTGAGAATACTAGATAGCAATTCTAGTATTTCTCCAGGATCTCTCTAGGAAACAATCGAAAGAATGGCTGCCTTTTTTTTCAGAAGGAAGACTCGAAAAATGATCACTCTAGTTCTTCCGAAAATTGACAAGTATAAAACAGTCTTAAAACACATGCAACTCTTCATGAAATTGCAAAACATGAACAAACGTGTCTTTTCGAAAATTGTTCGGATAAACAAATGCGTCCCTTAGGAAGAAGTCAAAAACCGAACAATTGCAACCCTTCGGGAAAAGTTGTCTTGAAAAGACACAAACAAAATTCGGAATAATAATAATAATTATTATTTTTTAATAAATAAAATTTCGAATTTTCATTTTATTTTATTTTCGAAAATTCTCAAAAACAAAACAAAATTCGGAATAATAATAATTATTATTTTTTAATAAATAAAATTTCGAATTTTCATTTTATTTTATTTTCGAAAATTCTCAAAAACAAAACAACCTTTGATTAAAATTAATAACATAACAAAATAAATAATAGAGGGATTAGTGCTAATTAAACCACAAGCGCAGCGGCGTGCAAAGTGCTAATCGCGCACTCGCACACGGGTATAGTGGGATCTAGCCCCACCCAATCATTCCTTTAAATACACAAAGAAAATCCCACACTTTTAAATTGGTTTACTTCCTCCCACCTTTCCTATGTGGGACAGGGCAAACAAGCACTTAATTTGTTTTAACAAACAAAAACTCCAACATTAAGTCTACTATGGTGTAAAGTTTTAGTTGCATTTGTTTTTCACGGTAGTCTTTGCCCTCTTAAGGCTTGATAATTTAATCATCAATGTGTCGAGGCGGACCAGGCGGGCCACCGCGTTACTCCACGGAGACAAACGGGGTGCCCTGCCTGGCGTCGAGCACAGAGCGATGGCAGGGCCAGGGGAACGTGGTACCCAATTTCGCCCTCGCCCTGTGCACATCTCTACTTGGCTTCCCTATTTGAGCATGCTTTGGTGCGATTTCTTTGCAATTACTTTTACTTTGTGTCGAAGAGGCTGAATATGTATGACCATATTGCTTAATCCCCTGGTGCTCTTACCTGCAAACCTCCCTCTGGAGAGGATTTCTTTTATCACTCCGGAGTGTGTAACAATGGTGAGAGTGCTGCACATTTAGACGTTGTTTTTCCTTTATATCGAGGTTACTGTAGTTAATTGCTACATTGTTGACTGACCGACTGTGTTGGCTACAGGAGATTGCAGCGTGTCTGAAGTTGAGGTATCAATAGTTTGCGGATAGATATACTATGTTCTCGCCAACCGCCTATACCAGCTAGTGCTTTAAGTTTGAGAATGATTTCTTCAGGATAAATTAAGATGTGAAATATTATTTTTTTAGCATTGTTTTTCTGTTTTTTTCCTCTTTTTCTTATGTGTTTCTTTGGTTCTTGGCTGAGTGCAGAATCAGGTCAAAGAAATATGGGAGGACGTTCAAAGTCCTCCAACGATGATGGAGGCAAGCAAACGAGAGATAACGAGTCAAAAGTCCTTCAATGCCGGCGAGTAAAGCAAAGGCGAAAGTCAAAGTCTAATGCCCCTCGATGGAGGCAAGCAAAGTCGAAAAAATCCCATTGCCGATAATACCGGATATTCCAAAGGCAAACCAGGTAGTAATGGACATTCTAAGTGAAATTGAGTATAGAACAAGCCCTCGTTCCCCTTCTTCAAATTATGTTTTAGATTACATTTTGCATATAATACCTTTACATGAATGCATATAATAATATCCAGCAACTATCTTTTTGTTGCGGGAATCTAAGAGAGAAACAGAGACATAAGCCAAACTCTCAATCCCCCAGAAAAAGAAAAGAATAAGTGGCAAGAGGGAGATGTCGAAGTTGGCATTGAATGCCACGTCGCTGGGATCCGCTTCAATGGCCTTTTTTGGGTGAATCAGCATAACTATCTAGACTGGCTCAGAATGGTATTAGGGAAACTCTAGTGATATTAGGGAAACTCTCCCAATGTAGGGATGATGAAATGGGGGAGCCATCTACTCGTGCAACAACTGTGCTGATGGGGAGTTGATATTGGAGCTACCCTACATGCAACAAATTAGTCAGACGTCTCTTGATTACTTCTCTGTTATACATACAATGCTACTTTAGTCTCTAGGTGTATGAGCATACATCTTTGTTCTTCCAAATTGTGGTGGAAGTTTAAAAAAAAAAATCACCAAAAGCAATTTCGTATGTGAATAGAATTGGTTTTCGCAACAATGTATGGATTCACATTGTTACCTTTCTCAACAATAACATTTCAGGCTGTCAGTTATCAGTGATTTATGTAATCCCCATTGTCAGCCATAAATTGTAGCCGTCCTTGTATGTTATCTTGTCAGAATGCATGCAGACATAGATGATTGATAGTTACTGGGTAGGAGATATTAAACATGCACCTAGTTTCCTTTTTGAATTTATTTGATGTCTTAACAGCATTTGACTCTGATAAAAGCTCGAGTAGGGTTAAAGAACAATGTCAGGACACTGAACAAGAACATCATCTCATACGGCTCGAACAATGTCAGACACGTCGTTGTATATGCATTGATCTGTACAAACTCTCTGGATGATGAGGAGTGGCGCTTGGCTTCAATGCTTGGTTACATGTACTCTGTAGATTTCAGCGAAGATCGCTTTAGATGGAACTGTACAGGAGGCGTAGCACCCCCCTTTCTTTTTCTTTTCTCCTGCTGAAACCATGGAATTTCTGAATGCTTGCTTGGGCTGGGTGTGCTGTGCAGGCCAGATGACATGAACAGAAGATTAACAGTCCACCATCCTTGCGATGATCACATTGGAGCTGGCATGAGCACGGAGTAATAAATTCCTCAAAGCTTCCAATATCCACGCATCCAAGGAAGAAACATCATACAGGTATCAAATGATATAGTCAACCATCGCATGTATAGATTATCTATCGTATGGTCTGGCTGTAATCGCCCAGGATATAGATTAGCTAGAGCGGGGGAATTTTAGAATGAACTCAAGAGAATTAGAGGGGCTACAAATGCGAAGACATTAGAATGGGAAAAATAGCCGATCATATTTGAGAGGAGGTCAACGAATTTCCTGTCTTTGTTTTGCAGATTTTGCTGAAGTATCTTGGGTTCCAACATGATCAGTTAAAGAAGAAATCTGTACGGTAGATTAAAAATGTACAACATTAGCAAAACTCCAGAAGAGAGGAAACAAAAATCAATGAACAGTGAATAAAACAAAAGAAAACCGTTTGAGCACAAAAAGGGTGAAAAAGGAAAGATCTGATTACAGGACACCGTAAGCTTACCTTAAGAAAACGACCAGCAATTTCTAACTTCCCATTTACGCTTTGAGCAGCCTTAGCATGTTCCAGCTGAGCAAACTGCAAGAGATAATCAATTAACACACCAAGAGCCTAAAAACAAGGGAACAACCACTAATTCAGCTAGAAATATTTACAGACTTGAAACAACCCTAATCCTTTGCAGTGTCAAGTCTCTGGACCAAGGGGCAGTTCCCCCAGCTCAACAGGACCAAAAGCTTCAAAAATCTGATTCCCAACGGCAAGGTAAATGTTAATTAACCTTGCAGAATCAGAAGGCAACTATACATGCAGAAGGCAACTATACATGGATCTTCAAAAGGCTGGTATTAAGAACAAATTCAGGCAGAGAAAGAAATATCCTACTTTCCTGTTTATGATGCTTTCCAATAAGTTGCCCACAACAAAATTAAATTGGATAACCCAAACAACCTGCCCCACCCGTTAATTCTCTTACGGAAGAAGGCAACGGTGAAAGCACAGTGTCTCTAAACGGATAGAGATGACTTACAAAAGAAAACTTGCACTTTTTAGATGACGTTCTGTCATATTAAAATTTAAACCCCCCACGAGAGTTTCCTGTCCGTGGGTCCATATGCTTCGGCAGTACCTGAAGCACCAGTTGCGGTAGACTGAACAAGATTCTTCTCATCCTCCGAAGGTTTAACCATCACAATTTGCCCAAGAAGTAGCTGTCCAGAGAGCGCTATTGCCATTGGCACTGACCTTGCATCATAAAATTCAATGTACCTGCACCATCACGAGGCTTCTCTTAGTTGGTCAGGACATGTAGGCCCCCAGAAATTGTGATCAAAACTTACAAAGCAGAGCAAATTGAAGCAGGGAAACAAAAAAATCTAATGAAGTGAGCTCAAGCTGAGGTTCGTCTGATGAATCTGATGCCTCATATGAAAAGAAAAAGCTCATTGCAGTGGAGATATGAGAAAGCAATGATGAAAGGTAATTATAGAAGAGAAAAAGAACAAAAATGATAGAATACTAGGCTATAATATGGCTGTGCCTTATGTTAATTTCACAAGTACCAAGTAATAGCACCAATATCTCAAAAGAGTACGACACAGAAAGAAGTAAATTAATTGTCAAAACCACCGTCGATAGGCAATTCAATTATATTAACCATCGATAGACATCTAGGCTATATCCTTATTGTACCCAATTTTATCTTATCTTGGATAGAAATCAAATATGGAATAAAATAAATTTTATTCTATCACAACTTTTATGCGGGTCGCCTATCATAGTCTGATCATCTTTTTTAAAGGGAACCATCCATGCTCTATTTTTTTCTTTTGAAGTCTTAATCATGGACTGACCGAAAAAAAAGTCTTAATCATGGAAACTCCATTTAATCTTCATCCCACTAGACATCAAAATTAGCCGGCTAAAGAGGATACCTAATCAGCAGATTTGCCTGAATCACCATTTCTGCTAAATCCATGAACTTGACCACAAAAGAGCAGACAAGAGAACAAAATCCTGATGGCAAAGTGCTTCAGCTTTGCAGCGACATGTGACCGATGGTTCCGCTTCTCCTTCTCCCGGGCGGGCCTGAAACCGACCACCACCGACCTCGGCGACGGCACGGTCGTGCACTGTTGGGTCCCCAAGACGTACAATCCCAACAAGCCCAGCTTGCTCCTCTTGCACGGCCTCGGAGCCAGCGCCATGTGGCAGTGGAACGACTTCATCCCGTCCTTCCTCGCCAGATTCAACGTGTACGTGCCTGATCTCCTGTTCTTCGGCGAATCCTACACGACCCGGCCCGAGCGGACCGAGCAGTTCCAGGCTCAGTGCATCGCAGGTAGGACTGTCGATTTTCTGACGCGACACGGTAGGCCATGACTCGAATTGGCATGTTGACCCGCTTTGCAGGAGTCTTGGAGGCTCAGGGAGTGAGGAAACTGAACGTGGTAGGGTTAAGTTACGGCGGGTTCGTGGCGTACAGCTTGGCGGCGCAGTTCCCGGAGATGGTGGAGAAGTTGGTTCTGTGCTGTGCAGGGGTATGTATGGAGGAGAAGGACATGGAGGATGGGACGTTTCCGGTGAGCAAAAAAACATTACATGGACTCGTTCTATGAATGACAATCCCATTGCAAAAACTGCTTAGGAACTTATATGCTTTTTTTTGGAGTTCAGTGCGTCTTACTGTTTTTCATACTTGTGATAGTGGAACTGAGTCTTGGTACAATGTCGTCTCGGCAGGTGAAGAGCGTGGACGAGGCCCTGAGTTTTCTGATACCGCAGACGCCGGAGAAGATGAAGGAAATGTTCGAGGTCGTCTTTTACAAGCCGGTGGCGAGAATGCCCACTTGCATCCTGCAGGATTTCATTGATGTAAGTTGACAAAAAGTTACAAATCTCTCAGCTCCACGTTTGCATTTTTGCCCATCGCCTCTGAATCTAAGTTTAGTTGATACCAAGTGTTCAGTTTTCGTTTCCTTTGTGAAAGTAAATTTGAGCACTTCCTTTTCCTGATTCAAAATGGAAGTTTGTACAGCTAATCGTCAGGTAATAGCTACATGAATGGGGAAGTAGATTCTTTACATGGCTCTCCTGTATTTATATGTAATTGGCTAAGCCACTTCTTGACCAGATTGAGTAGTCTTGTCTCACATTTTCATTGCTCCAGATTGCAAGTTATCGGGTGGATTACATTCTATAACTGAAGAATGCTTCTTTCCTTGTTTTATAGCTCTATAATGGTGATGAAGAAAAAAATGCATAAATTCTTTCACCATTGTTTTAGTAGCTCTGGAGTGTTTGTTATGTTTATGGTGATGTTCAGTGAAAAAAATGTGCATAAATAAAAACGCCTCTGCTTTTAGAGAATAGAGTCATCACCATTCAGCATTCTGCAGTGGATTATTGCACCTTTGTTCCCTCTGACCCAATTTGAGGCCGAGGAATATTGCATTGGTGCGTTAAGTCCACAAATCCCGACTTTATGGAACTTTCTGGACACTAGACAGAATGAATAAGTAGCTTGTTCCTTGTGAACTGAGACTATACGAGACTTAAACAGTTGCTTATCATAAAATGTGCTAACTCTCACTGTCATCGATCCTGCATTAGCTGTGCTGTTTCAACTGACTTATGAAAAGCTAATTATTTAAATTTCATATGATGCTTCTTATGGGCAATCTGGGAAAAGTTTATCTTGATCACTCAAGTTCTGTGGCATTTCAAGAAAGGTCACCATAATTGTCTGCAGGTTTTGTGGAAGGAGTACCTTCAAGAAAGGACAGAACTGGTCAATGCCTTGTGCAAAGATAGGAAGATGTCTAATCTTCCCAAAATAACTCAGGTTTCATTCTCTTGAAATCTCTGTCCTCTCTCGAACTCATGCAATTTACTCATTACATATTCACATTGATTTTGTTGATATCTTCTCTCATCCTTGCCATCCTCTCAAGCCATTGATCTTTTGTGATGCAGCGAACACTGATAATCTGGGGGGAATATGATAAACTCTTTCCATTGGAATTGGGTCACAGATTAAAGAGGTTCCCCTTCTAAGCTTTGCTTTGGTTTTTCTACTATCTTCAGAAGCATGATTTTCTCTAACAAGAACTTGTATAAACAACATCTGGGTTGAAAACAAATCTTCCGAACCATAATGTTCTTAATCATCTAAGACCATTTTAATTTGAAAATCCATTGTTCATGCACATCAAATTACAGAGGATCTGTTTTTGCTCTATTGTAGATTTTCTTATGGGATAACCTGCTTCCTTTTTAATCAATCAACTGACTTTGGCCAGGCATTTGGATGAAAACGGGCAACTAGTGGTTGTGAAGGATTGTGGTCATGCAATAATTAAAGAAAACCCGAAAGAGATGTACCAACACATCAAGGCGTTCCTCGTCGATCCACTCCTTTCTCCTAAAAAGGTAAATCAAACCAGTGGCCAGAAGGTGGACTGAGAGTCGGCAATGAATTCTGCAGCTTGCTTGTCCAAATGTTGTATATGCAATTATTTAATCTGTGTGATCAGATGAAACATGGTTCAACAAAATTGAATTCATGAAGAGTAAGGCTGATAGTATGAGGAATACTGGTTTCCTTGAGACATTGCGTTACAGATGAATTTTTTGGGTTCATCGTGAATTTTGCCAGATTAGTGGTGCAATGTTTGCTTGTAATGCTGTTTTCACGGTACACGAAGTAAATTTATGCCACTGTGATGGACATTGTCTCCTGTTCCAGTTCAACGTGATTTCTGTGGCATATTGGTGCTTAATATTCTGAGAACTGGAGCTGATGAAGTAGGTGAATGGCATAGGCACTTTGGAGGAGATTTCAATAACTTTTCGCACCCTCAAAGACTGCTCATGACATTGAGAGTCGTGATGTTATTAGTGGGCTAATTGCTCTGCTCCTATCCACTGAGATACAGCTGATCTCATGATTAATACATATTGACTTGGCTTTACTTTAACTAGCCCAGGCTGCTGAACTTCATTAGATGATAGTGCAGAGATGGTCAAGATGTTTGTTCCTGTAGCAGGAGGTTGAGGTAGTGAGGCCAGTGTGGGGTTTGAACCAAAAGTTGCTACCAAGATGCATGAGAAGTAGCCAGCGGAAGTTCCATTCTAAAATCTGGATATCGTTAAGAACTAGACTTGGCCCGAATGAATATTCAGAGGGTCGTTTTCTCTGCCACCCAAACGGGTTGGGAAGGAGCAAGAGCAAGCAACGTTGATAATTCCTTTGGGCATTACCATAGGATTCTTACAACTATTTTGATATGTTCAGTTTGAGAGATAACTACCTTTTAGAAATGCAAGTCTGTCATTCTAGTTCACTAGGATGTAAGCACGTATGAAGTTGAGGGCTCTCCCAGGCCTAATTGCCCTTCGTAATTGAACTAAGGTTTTCGGATATGAAGAATAAGTAGGATCCAAACCCCGGACCAAAGTTTGTCCATGCCACATATGAAATTTGAAGTATGCCTTGTATGACTAGGCCAATTGCCACAATGGTTGTTTGAGGAGTTGTTACTCAGATTACAACATAAGTAAATTAAGAAACATTAATTAAGAATATTTCAACATAAGAAACAATCAAATGAATGCATCATTGGATGAGAAAATTGTCTTAGTTTGGAGCAGCTTACACGAAGAAATTCATGAGTTTGATACAGTAACTTATTATTTTTGTGCATTCTGTATGTACTATGCATTAAATGCATGTAAAAAAAAGTATATTTGTTTTAATAAAAGTATTTGTGAACTAATAAATACTTTTTAATTGTAAGAGTTACGTAGAATGGGAAGAGAAGGAGGGGAAGTAAATAGATTAATTTGTAAAGAAGTTGATGTGCATTATGTACAAACTATCAAATTACAAACACGGGCAAATTTATATGGTATCATTTGATTATTCGACTTAATAAGTTTTGGATATTTTAGGATAACATAATTTATGGTCCCTAGTTCCATTGTATCCTTACTTGTTTGATATTTACAATAACAAAATTTTTATTTTTTTATTTTTGAGCTTATTCTAGCATTTTGCATTTCTTTCTACATCAGAAAACAAACCCAAAAATAGTTTAAACCTCACATTTTTTTCGATAAATTCAATGAAAAGCACAGTAAGCAGTACTAAAGTTAAGTAATTTGAATATTTGAATATTCAAATCACCATGATTCCTTAACTCTAGCATTCTTCAAACTTGAAGTATGAACTTTTCCTACCTCTCATAAAACTAAATGTTTCTCACTTCATGAAAATTCAAATTCATATCCTCTAATAGAATAAATCACTGAGCAATTATTTTCTTAATATTCTTATTTTCTATCATATCTTTTTCACAAACAAAACATGTGTTCTTTCAGTCAGTGTGACAAGAAAAAGAAAGGATGCTTTGACACCAGTAATAAACTAATGGACAAATTTAATCAGAAACTAGCTCAAGGTAGATCATCAAAGTGAGTGGTTAACTAAGTCAATCCTTAGCAAATGTCATGTCCATCCAACAGCAGAAGAATAGAACCGAACCCATGCATGCAAAAGTTAGAGAAGATGCTCGTGCGTGAAGAATCGACAGCAAGCCTTTATTCTCCACTTTGATATATGATTTTGTGTCTCTACAGATTCGTTCACAAATTTATTCCAACGTGAAAGAAGAACCTCCTCAAGCTTTCGTTCATCGAACAGGCTGCAGCAAACAAAACCAGGCCACTGTAGCCCAAATTGCTCCAACGATCCATCCCTGAAAAATATGAGATAAACATGGATAAATAATTTCTTTCCATTATTATGGCAAATCAATATAATTCAAGAAAAAAAATTTTCCAAAAGAAAAATAATAATCTTACTGCTTGGAAAAGGAGCTGAACTCCAGATGATCCCCTGCACCTCATTATACGGATGGCAATCCGTGGTGGTATTGTAGCCACCACCACAAACGCAAACGAAGGCAAGGCTTGGAGAGTCATACCCGCACACCCCACCACTGTTCTCGCAAGTTGGGCACTTGGTGTCCATGTGGTTACTGTCGAATGCCCCTTGTGTGTACTTCAGCTCCACCCCGTACTCCCACCGCGCCGGGTCGGTCGGGTAGTCCCCGAGTGACACCACCGGGGCATACCCGTCGCATTCCCAGGCCTGAAGGTCCAGCTCGCCCTTGCTGTCGAAGTTCGCCGGGGAATAGACGCAGCAGGTGTCGGTCGGGGAAAACAGTGGCAACCCGAGGGCGAGAATGGCCGGACATGCGTACATCGAGGCGCACAGATTGGAGGAGCCACGATCACATATGGGCAAGTCCTTGATGGTGAGGGATGTATTAGGGGACTTGCAATGGAGGAGGACGAATGTCGATGCGCCGAGCTCGAAGGGGCCGGACCAGTCGAGGCCCAGGTTCGGCGAGGGCTTCATGGAGGTGCAGGTGGACATGTCGGGCGGGGAGATGATGAGGGTGGAGGTCGTGTAGGATATGGAGGTTACCGGGTATGAGCCGGTGTGGCTGGTGAGGACCAGCTTGTCGTCATCTTCCCCGTGGACGCAAGTCACATAAGGGTGGAACCGTGGAGAGCCACAGCCATAGCCGGTGCCAAAGGGGTACTTGACCGTCAGCGGGCCGCAGGTGTTCCGACATGCCGGATCGGGGGATTCCGCTGGCCGGAGATGGAGTAGGAGAGCGAGGATGATAAAGGGAAGTAGAGCAGGTTCCATTTGGTTTGATCTATTAGGGGTGTCTGCTCTCATACTGGGACGGACTACTTGGCATGTGGGAGGAAAGGTTTTCTTAGCCGGGATGCCACGTGGCGTGTCGTAATTGAGCAACACATGATAACAGGATCAACTTTGGGAGAATATATTTAGCATAAAAAATTAGTAATATGAATTAAGCGATGATATTTACACATGGACTACATTGTTTTAGCACCAATGAACTAAAAGAGAGATAAGGTCATTGGTGTCGATTTATGGAGATTAAAAGGGCTCAATAAGCTAACGTTAGTATAAATTCGGTCATTTCATGGTTTCACAACTTCTGATAAGGTGGACATATCAGTGCTTTATTCCATGTCACTATGTTGCTTACAAGAGGTTGTAAGAAGCTTTACCTGAGGTGTCAATCTACTTTACCCTAAATCTGTAGTGCATGGGCGCTTTCGAATATTGCTGTCACTGCCTGAATGCACCATATAGTGATTTACAGTGAGGGTTGAATGGGGCCAGAGCTTGAATTTCGCAACCGAACGCGACTAAATTGCGGCCCACTGTGAGTCGGCGGGAACAGGGAACCACTCCACTGGAAAAAAAAATGAACTCAACCTCCTGTCTGAGAGACAATTGCAGTGCGTATTGATGCAAGTTCTAGGCAACAGAGCCAGATGACCAAGAGAAGTAATTCAGATCACCATGTCTGTCTCCAAGGGCTTCTTTAAAGAGCCGAATGCTCATGCCTTTCAAGCCAGGATCTTGACTTTTACAAACCAGATTGCAATATATATGCTAAGAAGAACAATTTACTAACCATCGTTCATGACTAAAACCTAAGCAGCAATAAGAGTCAACATCCCATAAATGCAAAGAAAAATTCATATCCTGAACGTGGCCAATTGTGTGCTCTCAGACAAGTGTGTATGAGACGGTGTCAATACGACTCATCTTTATAAATGCTAATTGTGTGCTCTCTTACTAGTTGGCACAACCACACTAAACATTAATTTTGGTAATCTACATTGAGAAATAGAAAGCAAAATCCAAATCCTGGACGTTGTAGAAGGACAAGTATGAGACTGTCCTGGTATAACTCATACTTACAAAAGCCAATTGCATGTTCTTGGGTGCCAGTTTGAACAATCACATGAAAAATTATAAGTTTGAAAATGTATACTGCAGTGTCAACCAGATGCACCCCAAACTCGTGAAGTAGTACTCTTGAGAATGCATGCATTTATGGAAGAATATTTCAACAGCTCTCGAGATGCTGTGACGTAGCGTGGAAATGAATATACTAGGAGGACACTTGAGCAATATTAGCGCATTAGGGGGGAGGGTGAGTCTAGTGGGCTTAATCAATGTGTCAACTTCATCTTTGAGGAGTCTACACTGGACAGAAGAAGGAAAAACTAGCCAGACAGGTGCATCTGTTAGGACAAAAAAGATTTATTATCTTTGAGAAAAGAACTACTTACTTACATTAACTCAAGCGCTTGGAGTTAATGTCTCTAAGAATAAGGGGAAGAAAACTAGAACATGTTCATCCATCCTCCTCCTCCTCCTCGTCATCATCCCCTCTATCCAGAACGTCCTCATCAGAATCTGTTGCTGCATTGCCTTGTAGATGTCGAAGCTGATTAATAGCATCATTCACATCAGAAAGTAAGGCATGCTTAGCAGCTTTAACTGTACCAACCTTCTTTGCATTGACTTCCATTTTGTTTACTTCCCCAGAAGTAGCTTTTACTTCCAGAGCCGAGTTTCTCTTTGCTTCCCTGTTATGTAATTGATCAAGGTACTTCTCATGCAATGCTCTGTTTTTAACCTGCTTTAGTACTGGAGGACTTATCAGAGGTATCCTACTTGAGCTATAAAATCTGGAGACCGGCTTCTTATTGCCTGAAGAAGACCTTTCACGGCATTTCCGAAGAGATCCTTGCATTTTCTGTAAATTGTCTGGTGTCACAAGTACAGAAGTCAACTCTTTAGTAGATGGATCCACGTTGGGCTCAAGTACAGAGAAAAAATCTGCTTCGCAAGTTTGGTCCGAGTGATTTCGCTTTTGTAACATCTGCCTGACAGTTTTGTGTGCAAGAAGACTTTTTCTTTTAGAGCTGAGCCTCTTGACCAATGGTTTAGGGGATATAAGAATCTTGCTTGCTGACAGTGGAGAAAGTTCGATGTAAGATTCATCCCTTCTGTTTGCTCTGGACCGAAGACGAGATTGAGTCGGGGTTAGATGATCCGAATGAATCTTATCAAAACATTCCTGTGCTGACTTTCCCAGTACCTGTGAGCATTTTGCATGTTAATCACATTATCTTCATACTTAAGCATCACATGAGGAACTACTAGAAAGTATACTGTGGAAATACAGGTAGCACCATCCATGGTTAAGGCTATTAAAAATAGATTCCAACAAGACATCTGCACTAAATGGCCGTTCTAATGATACAATGTCATCAAAATAGTAATGCGAACTCTATTACCACTCAGCAAAAGTAGACACCTGCAACTTTATGCCAAATTATGAAAAGTACTCTTCAATACAGGCAACATTATAATCTCTAGATCTCAAACCAAAGAAGGTGGTGTCATCAGAATGTATGATCCTCAAAATTCCTGCTGCGAATTCAGACTTTTTTTATATCCCTTTTATATGCAAACAGAGAGGAAAAAAAGAAGGAACACTCAAAGTAATAGTGCAACAAATGTGTCAGCATAACTGTAAATCTGAAATAATCCTGACAGTTAACAAAAATGACTTGTAATCTAAGAAGATACTGCTAGTGGTATATCAAAGCTGTGGGCCTGCAGCTTTTCTTCCTCAATAGTGAAAATGCCCCGTCAAATACAATTTGACCTTGAATGATTAGGTTTTTAACTCATTATAAATTAACATTCGAAAAATTCTCAATCCAGAGTCCTCAGTTGCCTTTTAGGTTCTCTTTCTATTAGAGTGGATGCCTAGATATTTATCACCTACTCATTTTATAGTCACTTGAAAAATTCTTAGACATGCTTTTAAATAGCGGGAAAATAATAAAAAATAAAAAAAATAAAAAAATTGCACCCTCGTCATCCAGAATTCAAGGATGGCAGAATAGAAAACCATATAATTCGCAATAAAATTACACAGAACTGGTACAATGCTTAATCTATTCTGGAGCAAGATCATAATGATGGCAGAGCTAGTCAACTCATCATGTCCATTAAGCATCATATTCTAGCTCCTACCTTTTGACCATGGAGTGGCTCATTCATAAAGAAGTTGACAGCAAAGTCAAAACAAGCTAAAGGGTTTTCGTTTGAAGAAATCAAAAACCAAAATCCACACTCGTTCTTGGACATATAGTATAGGGACATTAATTATTAAGAGCTCATATGGCAGTGCTGTGGCTTCTACCTGTAAGTTTTGGTGCTGTAATTATGCTGTCCTGTGACTGGGGCCACTACGGTGTTCATCAACATATATATTTGAGGTTTCTCTACGATCTCTAAAATTATTGGAAAAGTAAATAACGAGGATATTTTGCAAATAAATGGTGAGGATCACAGTTCCATAAGAGGTGCAGCCTAACAACATAGCTTTGAGTGGAGTGCCTTCTGATTGGATTGTAACTACATTTATCCTGCATATTGCGCCAAAAAATCTAGGCTAGACATTTTAAGCATAGCTGCGAGAGCATATTACATGAACTTGTAAGGTATGATAAACTGCAAATTATCAAAATCAACTTGAATTTGTACAAAATTGATCTTTATTTTTCACTTCAGCTGTCTTGGCATTTAAACTTCCACCAAAATTAAACAAATGCATGATCTTGTTTCCTCTGCATGAAGTAAATTGACATGGGTTCCAGAAACTTAAATAGTACGTAACATCTGCTAGAGTAAATTACCTCAACGAGTGTGGATATGCCTTAGTTACTTAATTCCTTATTGTCCCAGTATAGGTCTCATCAATCATTAAAAGCTATTTACTTTCCCCAGATGACATTGGAGCCATTGTATGTTTCACATGGCATACCAAATATTGCTAAAACTCTTTTCAACTGGTAATACCAGAAGACACAATCCAATAACAAAGGGTACAAATTATAGGTAAAATGTATGATATCCACTCACTTTCATCAAACCATAAGGGTTGTTAGATCCATGTAACTTATCTTTGAAATAAACTCCTAATCTTTGGTAAAAAATAAGCACTATTTTATCTATAGCATAACTTTTTATTTTAAAGGCGAAGAAGTTTTAAATTTCCCAAGGTTTAAGTCAACTTCAAACAAAGTCATGCCAAGCAGATCAAGATCATGCAACATCCTTGAATTCCACAATAATTATTTGAAAATGGAAGCGCGATCATATCATAATGTGAACCAACCCTAAAAAAAAATGTAACCTTGCAGTAGAAAAACCTAGCTGGATTTACGAGACACGAGCTTACCATAACCACATAGAACGTACATGTCTGTGCAAATGTACAAATAAATCACGTCGTAAGCACTACTATAGATGCACATATATATTTATCTGGAAAAAAAAAAAACGATTACTAGAAAATAGTCCATGAGAGCCAGAATATAGAAACTCACAAATCTAGAAACCTTCTTCCAGAAATGTGGAGTTGGCTTTGCAGAAAAATAAGCTCTCTGTAATGCAGTCTCTTGCTCTTCAGTCCAACCTTGGCAATTCTTGTAGCCTTCTTCTCCTTGTTCGCTCTCAGTTAGTGTCTTAATTTTTCCACTTTCTTCCTTTTTAAGGGCGGGTAGACCAAGCACACAATGTCTAGTGCCTCTTTGTGTTTCTGCTACTACTACTTCAGATTTATTAACAATTCCATCGTCTATTGCATCCTTCTTATCCTCCTTGTCAGTCTTTCTACTCATTAAGCACCTAGTTTCTCTTTTAGGCCTACGGTCAGTCCTCTCAACTTGCCCTGCGATAATCTGCTGACTAGAAATCCTCAATGATTGATCAAAGCCACGAAACTCCCGAACCCCAAAATTCAGTCTTGGAGACCTTCTCAACCCAGCACATGGAGTTGTACTTCTCCCCAAGCCATCACTTGAATTTCTTTCAGGGTAATCTTTAACCTGATTAATCGGCAGAAAACGCTCTTGTCCCCTAACCCCGCTACTAAATCTTGGAGATCTTCTCAACCCACTACGCAAAATCGTGCTTTTCGTCAAACCATCACTGAGATCTGTCACTTCCCTCGAATTTCTTCCTGGGTCGTCTTCTACCTGGGTATTCATCAGAGAACGCTTTCGCTTCGAACCCACGAGCCTATCCGAACGGTCAACCCGGTCGTCGTCGGATTTCAGCACGCCAATCTTCGGACTGAGAAACCTCGGAGATCTTCTCAGGGGAGGGGAATGTCCATACATGGCAGCGTCGCTTCTCTTCGGCATTTCAACAAGCACTCGGCACATGGCCTGTCTCAGCAAGAAGGCTTGAGATGGGCTCTGCTCAAGAAACCCAATAACGTGATGATAAACAGAGAAGACATCACAAAGCGAAGGGCGTAATCTGCTGGAATCAACTTTTTCTCACTGGAATCATCAGATGTACAGTAAAGATCGCAAATTTTCCTGGGAAACACCGACATACGCAACGACGTAAATGGGATTTCTACCTGCTTTATGGACCGGTCGCCGGGAAGCGGACCGCGCGGCGGCTCGCGGGGCTGCACGGCGGCTGGCTCCGGCGGCTGCTGCACCAGAAATCCGGAGGAAAGAGAGGAGCGAGAGCACCATTGGAGGGAAAAGATGGCATTTTGAATTTATGGGCTTCGTTATCTGGGAAGAGAAACGGAGGCCCATTAGACTTTGTTAAAGTGGACCATGAAAATGAAATCGAGTGGATTCATATGTATTTTCATATGGTCTTTTTTTAATACAATGAAAATCTCAAACTAAAACAAATATGATAAATTTACCTTAAATTAATAACTGGTATATCTGTGGCAATTAACAAGTATATCAGTTTCGGATTTTATCCTCTGTTTATCACAAGTATATAAGTTTGTGATTTTAGGTGGTATTAATATAATTTTATGAAAATTAAAGAATAATTAAATTTGTCATAAATATAATAATTTTGAGTTTTTTTTTGGTAAAAAAATTAGTTTATGAGAAATCTATTCAATTTGAGATTTTTCGTGATCAAAAAATTAATTTTTTATAAGTATGCCGCTTTTGGGTATTTGTAATATTGATCCGTTTCTTTTGCTCTAATGATTCGTATGTTTTTCTTTTTAGCTGGAAAAATAAAACAAATAAGGCTATTTCCACACTTTTTTTTGGGGACGGTTTGGGATTTGTCTTGCGGCAAACCAAAACCCGAGCCCAAGGTCTATTTTATCACAAGAGTAGGTCTACTCTTCTAAAATAAACAAGGCCACTTGAGCAACTATACACACCCCATACAGAAATCAACTCATGCAATCTACATCCTTTTAGCAATAATCATCATTTCTACTTTACTTTTTATGATTCATATGAATTTCTACAGGAATTTGACATTAAAGTGACTGCATAATCTGGATTTCCATGACACCAAAAGTATAATCACTATAAGAGGGAAATAATAATCATATCTATTTCAATAACCTAAAAGGTACTCGAAAACTTAAATGGTATGAGTTTAGGAAATACTTAAATGATGGTGAGACGACGTCGAGGGAAGATTAGCCGTCCCAAACCCATCTTGCTACCATTCTTTAATTTTCCAGGTCATGCAATTTGAGTTCATTCTAACACAATACATCTATGATATTATAAAATATACAATATCGACCAATAATGAAATATAAAAAAAAGATTAAAAAAAAAAAAAAAGACTGACTTTAATATTTTTAACTACTCCCCATTATAAATTGTAAAATTACATTTGTAATATCATCAATCATACCTTCAACACATCTCCAACTTCAAAAGAATGGAAACTGACAAGAGGCAGATTGGTCAACTAAAGAAGGAAGCCTAAACATAAGCTATACTACCAGAAACTCAAAACTCAACACTCCAAGACGATCTTTGCTCAAGCATAATCTCATTTCTTGAACGCAAGAGCTTCCTCAAGAAGCCTCTCAAAGTTGCCATGTGATGACCCGCCAGGGGAAGCTGCAGCTTCAGCTTCTCTCTTCCAGTGCTGAGCTCTCTCCCTCATCCTCCTCCCTTCCTCACCTTCCATCACCTGCCTCACCAATCCTTCAATCTCCTCCCTCCTCACGTCCTCATCGACCTCCACTCCAATCCCCCACTCCGTGCAGGCGTACCTGCAGTTCGTCTGCTGATCTGCAAAGAATGGCCAACATATCACAGGCACTCCTGCACTCACGCTCTCCAGCATCGAATTCCACCCGCAGTGCGTCAAGAACGCACCTACCGACGGGTGATTCAGCACCTCTTCTTGTGGGCACCAGCTTGCCAGCATTCCTCGGCCTCTGATCCCGTTGAGGAACTCCGGCGGCAGGGCTGCCGACTCGCCCTTCACAATGTCGGGCCGGACGATCCAGAGAAACGGGTGGTTGCTGTTTGCAAGCCCCCAAGCGAACTCCTCCAATTGCTTCCCCGACATCACTGTCACGCTCCCATAGTTCACGTATACCACCGAATTGGGTTCTTTTCCGTCCAGCCATCGCAGGCATTCCATGTCCTCCTTCCACAGGCTTGACTTTATTGATTCGGATTCTGACTCCTTCTCGTTGGGAGTCGCCATCAGGGGAAGCGGGCCGATGGTGTATATGGAGGGGAACTTGACGGCGATTGCGTCAAGGACCTCGCGCTCGAAGGCATCGAACGTGTTGAAAGCAATCGCTGGGGATCTCAGGCAGTTCTGAGCTTCTTCTCCCAAGAAATCGAACATGATGCTTTTGGGGTCGGTCGTCCTGATGAGGCTGGGGATGTCTCTGAGCCGGATGTTTCTCATGCTGGGTATCCAATCTATAGGCGTGTCCAACGTGCCATCGCTGAGGAAGTTCTCATCTGGAAATTCACAACAACATGATTGTCACATTCACATGAAGTACTGCACAAGCTATGAAATGCCGACAACAGGTTTCGGTGAAAATCGAACAATCTTTAACATCCAGCATCCAAGTATACTCTTTACAACTTTGGTTTCAATCCCAGAAGAAGAGCTTCTTGATTCTTTCAATCCTTACTTGTGTTGAGCAATCAAATGGGCTGAACAAGACTGTCACCTTTCATGTAAGGAACAAAGAAGTACTAAATACCAGTAAGAGTTTTCACTTTCAAGTTAGAGCACAGACACGGAAGCTTCTTGATTTTCTTTTCTCAAGTCCTTACTATCGAGCAATCAAATAGGCCAAACAAGACAAGATTGCAGAGAATTGAAATCAAACAGTACAATAACTACTCTCACATACTGCAAAATCTGATGAAATTGAGAACTGGGTAATCAAAAGTACCAACCTTTGAATGGGAATATCCCTCTCCTAACAAGCTCTCTATAGTGCAGATACGCCATGAAGCTGCAAGCGGAGGCAGTCCATAACTGAACCTCAGGAACTCCTATTTCCTGGGCTGCGTCAATGGCAAAGCTCATGACACCGTCTGAGACCACGCAGCTCACTCTAGGGACATCCTCAGACGAGTTCAACCTTGCTAGGAGCTCCCGGAATGGGCCGAGGCAGTTCTTCCTGACAGAGTCGCACAGCAAGGGGACATCCTGGGTGGCGTCGCTGTCGGACAGTGGCAGCCCATCAGGGATGCCTCGAAGCGGAAATCGGGCAGGCCCTTCACTGAGTCTGGCCCATGGGAACGGATCAAGCGCCGGTGGTTGTGCTCGGTATTGACGACAGTGACATGGAAGCCCCTGGAGTGGAGGAGCTTGGCGAGGTGCATGATGGGCGTGACATGGCCTTGAGATGGGTATGGAACACACACTGCATGAGGTCTATTCCTTGCTGAAGCATCGTGATCCAACTCCATCTTGCTCAGTTCTGATTTCTTGCTAAAACGACTCCCGAGTATCATCTGATGTCAATCGGATCGCTAACACCGACAGTCTTCCCTCCTCTATCAATCGCGAGAGATTGGAGAGTCGAATTTTAGAGCTCCGGGACCATCATCTTAGAACAAGAAAGATGGAAGTCGATGATGATAACAGTGAAACGTTTGTGGAGCTCTGCAAAGACTGAGACGGTGAGGGTTTACCAGGTTAGCCTGAGTCACATCTATTTGCGTGAAAAAACTAGAACCAAACAGTCGAACCTTGTATGCCTGACTTCGCCGAGATTTTTGAAATGGGGTTTCCTTTCTCTACCTGGTACTAGACTGAGGCTGAGGAAGGGCCTCTGCCGTCGCCGCTCCATGATTGCTTGACGCTTGGTGCCGTTTAGAAAACGACAACTTTTGCTTAGCTGAGGATGACGAGAATGAAAAAAAATAAGACAACAACTGTAAACAAACCTTGCATTTCGAAAACGACAACTTTTGCTTAGCTTAAGCAGAAGCTGTAGATTCCATGAAGGGTTCTCCTCTTTTAATATTTTTAACTACTCCCCATTATAAATTGTAATATTACATTTGTAATATCATCAATCATACCTTCGACACATCTCCAACTTCAAAAGAATGGAAACTAACAGGAGGCAGATTGGTCAACTACAGAAGGGAGCTTAAACATAAGCTATACTCAAAAAAGTCAAACTCAACAATCCTAGGTGATGATTGCTCAAGCACAATCTCCTGTCTTGAACGCAAGAGCTTCGTCAAGAAACCTCTCAAAGTTGCCATGTGATGACCCGCCAGGGGAAGTTGCAGCTTCAGCTTCTCTCTTCCAGTACTGAGCTCTCTCCCTCATCCTCCTCCCTTCCTCACCTTCCATCACCTGCCTCACCAATCCTTCAATCTCCTCCCTCCTCACGTCCTCATCGACCTCCACTCCAATCCCCCACTCCGTGCAGGCGTACCTGCAATTCGTCTGCTGATCCGCGAAGAATGGCCAACATATCACAGGCACTCCTGCACTCACGGTCTCCAGCATCGAATTCCACCCGCAGTGCGTCAAGAACGCACCTACCGACGGGTGATTCAGCACCTCTTCTTGTGGGCACCAGCTTGCCAGCATTCCTCGGCCTCTGATCCCGTCAAGGAATTCCCGTGGCAGGGCTGCCGACTCGCCCTTCACAATGTCAGGCCGGACGATCCAGATAAACGGGTGGTTGCTGTTTGCAAGCCCCCAAGCGAACTCCTCCAAGTGCTTCCCCGACATCACTGTCACACTCCCGTAGTTCACGTATACCACCGAATTGGGTTCTTTTCCGTCCAGCCATCGCAGGCATTCCGTGTCCTCCTTCCACAGGCTTGACTTTATTGATTCGGATTCTGACTCCTCGTTGGGAGTCGCCATCAAGGGAAGTGGGCCGATGGTGCATATGGAGGGGAACTTGACGGCGATTGCATCAAGGACCTCGCGCTCAAAGGCGTTGAACGTGTTGAAAGCGATCACTGGGGATCTCAGGCAGTTCTGAGCTTCTTCTCCCATGAAATCAAACATGATGCTTTTGGGGTCAGTCGTCCTGATGTGGCTGGGGATGTCTCTGAGCCGGATGTTTCTCATGCCGGGTATCCAATCTATAGGCATGTCCAGTGTGCCATCGCTGAGGAAGTTCTCATCTGGAAATTCACAACAACATGATTGTCACATTCACTTGAAGTACTGCACAAGGTATGAGATGCCGACAACAGGTTTCGACGAAAATCGAGCAATCTTTAACATCCAGCATCCTTGTATACTCTTTACAACTTTGGTTTCAATCCCAGAAGAAGAGCTTCTTGATTCTCTCAATCCTTACTTGTGTTGAGCAATCAAATAGGCTGAACAAGACTGTCACCTTTCATATAAGGAACAAAGAAGTACTAAATACCACTGAGAGTTTTCACTTTCAAGTTTGAGCTGAGACGCAGAAGGTTCTTGATTTTCTTTTTCTCAAGTCCTTACTATTGAGCAATCAAATAGGCCAAACAAGACAAGATTGCAGAGAATTGAAATCAAACAATACAATAACTACTCTCATATACAAAATTTGATTAAAATTGAGAAGAGGGTAATCAAAAGTACCTACTTTTGAATGGAAATATCCCTCTTCTGACAAGCTCTCTATAGTGCAGATACGCCATGAAGCTGCAAGCGGAGGCAGTCCATAACTGAACCTCAGGAACTCCTATTTCCTGGGCTGCGTCAATGGCAAAGCTCATGACACCGTCCGAAACCACGCAGCTCACTCTAGGGACATCCCCAGAGGAGTTCAACCTTGCTAGGAGCTCCCGGAAGGGGCCGAGGCAGTTCTTCCTGACGGAGTCGCACAGCAAGGGGACGTCCTGGGTGGCATCGCTGTCGGACGGCGGCAGCCCATCAGGGATGGCCTCGAAGCGGAAATCAGGCAGGCCCTTCACTGAGTCCAGCCCATGGGACCAGATCAAGCGCCGGTGGTTATGCTCGGTGTTGACGACGGTGACGTGGAAGCCCCTGGAGTGGAGGAGCTTGGCGAGGTGCATGATGGGCGTGACATGGCCCTGGGATGGGTATGGAACACACACCGCATGAGGTCTACTCCTTGCTGAAGCATCATGATCCAACTCCATCTTGCTCAGTTCTGATCTCCTGCTAAAACGACTCCCAAGTATCGTCTGATGTCGATCGGATCGCTAATACCGACAGTCTTCCCTCCTCTATCGATCACGAGAGATTGGAGAGTCGAACTTTAGAGCTCCGAGACCATCATCTTAGAACAAGAAAGATGGAAGTCGATGATGATAACAGTGAAACGTTTGTGGAGCTCTGCAAAGACTGAGACGGTGAGGGTTTACCAGGTTAGCCTGAGTCACATCCAATGATTCTTTGCGTGACAAAAACTAGTACCAAACAGTCAAACCTTGTATGCCTGACGTCGCGGAGATTCTTGAGATGGGGTTTCCTTTCTCTACCTGGTAGGCTGGTACTAGACTGAGGGCTGAGGAAGGGCCCCCGCCGCCGCCGCTCCATGATTGCTTGACGCTTGGTGCCGTTTAGAAAACGACAACTTTTGCTTAGCTGAGGATGACGAGAATGAAAAAAAAAATAAGACAACTGTATACAAAACCTGGCATTTCGAAAACGACAACTTTTGCTTAGCTTAGGCAGGAGCTGGAGATTCCATGAAGGGTTCTCCTCTTTCGAAGATTTCCGAACAAGAGAGGCTTGGGACGAAGACATAGGAGCACAGAGTAGGAAGGGAAACAATTACAGTAGACAACTCCTAAAAAGAGGAAATTCAGAAGCTTGGGTCTATTTTCAGCGGAAACCCATAACATTTGTAGCAATTTAATTTTAAATATTTCAATTGAATCAATTTAATCCTATACATTTTCACATTGATACTGATTCAATATATTCAGCCAATTTTTGCTGAAAATTACTAACTTAGACGCCAGGTATTTTACGTAATACAGTTGGTGTTGAGGTTTACAAATTTTTTAAAATTTTTTTTTTTTTTTTCTTTCTTTTTTTCCTTTTCTTTTTACTGGTGGTCGAAGACTAACCACCAACTACAGTGCATGGCCGACGAGGTGAGGGTGAGTTCTCGCAAGGTTGCCCTGGCCAAGGTGAGAGTGGGCCTCACTAGATATGGCAAGGGGGCTCAACAGGGTCAACCCTCATCAGCTATGGCTTGTGACTAGTAGTAGGCTGACCATGGACAATGACTAGCCAATGGCAAAAGGAAAGGGAAAGAACAAGGAGAAGAAAAAGAAAGAAGCCTAAGTAAATGAAATTTAAAAAATTTCCGACTAAATTAAGATTAAACAATTTATCAATTGAATGAACTATTAGTAATGTGAAAAGGTTTAGAACTAAATTAGTTCAATTAAATAATTTATGATTGAATTTATACCATTGAACTAAGTTTACAACTTTTTTAATATCTTTACCCAATTCAGCTCATTTTGTCCAAAACGACAAGTTAATTAAATAGCTCTAACATACCTGCAGGGACTTGTCTGTCTTTTTCTCCATCTCTTTCTATGGGGAAGATTTGCTATCTCCAAATTTCTTTTTTTGTTCCGTCATTTTGCGAAACATGATATATTGAATTCTTAATTTAGTCATTCATATCGCTTTAAAAGCTAGACAAACGAAATATATATTTTCTTATTAACAACAAAAATGTTTTGATATAGATTATGGTTGATTATAAAGATATTTTCTGTTGACTCATTTTTCAAAACAGTAGATGATCAAAATTGAAAAATCTTTTCTAATTTACTAATTTTCCACAACGCAAATGAAGCTGCCCATAGGGTCAATCATTCCAATCATTCGAACTAACTTCGAGCATCTTCGGTCAATTTGATTGCACCAGGATTTTCTTTTATAAGTCCTGGAAAATTTTTGGGAAGGCAACTTCTCAAAAAAAAAAAAAAAAAAAATTGAAAACAGGGTACACTGACAAACCTAACAAGGGAAATAATTCATTAAGCCCCTTATTCTTGTACAACCATAGAGTTCTACGGATCCGCATCCGATGAAAATCGCGTCACGATGAGTTACGACCTCACAAAAACAAGCAACTTTCAACACGAATCTGATCTTTCATCTAATTGTAAGAATGATGATGCAGGAATTTACCCAGAAATGCACATTTGAAAAGAACCAGCTCTTTTTCGGTTCCCTTCCTCGTAGACCTGAATTCGCGGCGTGTGGCCATGATAGCTAAGTCGCAAGAGGACCATAACATCCTACATTGGCTGCTTTCACAATTCTCCATTTTCACGATTCAGTTCCCTGGCTCATCATAGGGGCTTTAGTTTGGTTGATTTCTAGCTGCTTCAAACCTTCCTCGGCCAAACTCGCGGATTCATTTGTGTGTTCTGGATTAGGTCCCCGTCGGCTTTCCCATAGTTTCCCGGTCTTTCCAATTGCGAGAATCAGCTCAAGTTGTTTCTGCTGCTGATCCTGCCGGAAGTCAAAGAAGAATATTAGCAGTAAACTCAGGAGAGAGCATGCCATTTTCTAGATGTGCGATTCCATGGCTATCGAGTCGTCCTGAGATGAAAAGTTTTATCATTCACAATGAGTCGAGAGGTCTGGAAAGTCATTAAAAACCTGCATTGCCAGCAAAACCTTCTGAATTTCACCGAGCTCCTTTTCAAGAATGTCTTCTTGCATTGCCAATGCACGAGTAGCCTCTGAATTCTTTTGAGCCAGAGCTGCAGTCTTAAGACATAAAAACACATCGTTAGAGCAGATGCGACCTTTTCTAATGATTTTGGAAGCAAAGTTACTTCCTAATGGAAATGCAACAACTTATATCAACTAGAAAGTGATTTTAGTAAATTGTTCTACTTTAAACACTCCATCTCATCCCTTTTCTCTCTTGTAGGCATTTCCACTATAGAGTCAGCGGCACCAGGTGGTCTACCATGGGTTCTCTCTATGCCAAAACCTCCATTTTTTTCAATCAATTCCTGGACCATTTGATGGATTGAAAATGCCCAAATCACCCATAAATCAGATCATTCTATTTTGGGCATTTTATATTTTCCTATCAAGTCATTTATTAGTAAATTAGTAAATAGAAATCCTCAAGAAGTTTTACTCAGCATTTATCTTATATTATAGTGACTACATATGATGCTGGTGCATTTCTCACTTTTGCACACCCCGCATTTGCCTGGCAAGAATGTTTCCTGGCCTTTGCATCAAAGGAGGATCAATGATAGAGAATTATGCATAGATGTGCTCCAAATCAGTTCCATAAGAAACGATACAAACATATGCATGTTTCCAAGTGAGAAAATGATACATATAATCTTCTTCTAATCTCTCGGTCATATCAGAGCAATAAAAAAAAAAACATGACAGCATGTGTTCGTAAAACTGACAGAGCCTCATCTGCTTTACTAATCATAGTTGATCCACTATTCCAAGTAGTTATTGGTAGCAATTTCATGGATCTCTCTTGACAGACGATATCATTCCAAAATTTGCATGAGGACGCATAGTTATTGGCCCAACTGCAGGGTTTCCTAGACACCTCCAACCAGAGCAAGGACTGACTTGGACAAGTTCAGACTCAAGAGAGCTAGTAAAAATGGTTACAGTAGCTAGATCACAGATGCAACTCCCAAAATAGTCACTCTTGCAAATCTGCACCCCCTAATTTACATGAGCCAGTACACGATGCCCTCACATAATTTTGCCAAATTGATTCATTAAGTTGCCCTACCATGACATCAAGTATAAATTCCCTTCTTTCCACTATGATGCATGCAGCTTCTTACACATAATCAGGCATCTCCAGCTCCCACCAATGTTGATTGCCACCAATGTTGATTGACTCAAATAGATCCACATTATCTGTATAATTTGACATTCTCTGGAACAACAAGCGGACAATCTCTGCCAAATGATTACCGTCCAATTTTCTATGCTGCTTTCATCAATTATGAGATGATTTTCTTAGCCTCTTTCGGCAGAAGTGAACTAGTGGGAATCTATACTGCCCGCTATCTCAAATTTGGTGCCAATTAGTCGCAAAGTCTGAGGTCAAGGCCCCCGCTGCCTGAAACCACATTCTCAGTTACAAGCTTGATGATGCAGTACATGTAGACTTACAAGTCACAGGCATTATGTGGAGCAATAGGACCAAGTTCAAGCTCATCACTTAAGTCTGAGAGGGGAAGGAACCAGAGGCAGAAAAATATAGTTCAATGGGCAGGACAAATGTTAGTTAAAGGATAGTTGATCCCTTGGAGTTAAGGGATACTGGGACATTGATGACTTTGGTGTATTTAAGGTAGTGTCCTGCTTTCAGTAATATCCTCTCTGTGCTCTCATGCCATTTGTCTCTCATTACTCTGCATTCTCGGTCCGATACTACTATGTTCTACATTAATTTTGCCTGTAACAAGCGAAGGAAAACATATTATCCATTCTGCATTAACTTTTCACCATATATACAGGTAACATGCTTGGATCCAAAGTGTGGCTTATTCCCTAGTTACACCAGTCAAATAATAATCCCATAGATAATAAGATGGTCTTTTAGCCTCCCTGGTACATGTACGCACGCTGGAGGAAAATGTTCAACACAAAAGGTTCATCGGTTTCACATGAACTATCAGATAAGACTTCTTTAACACATTCTTTTGGTTAGATAATTGGCAGCCTCATAGGCCACTCTTGATTACATATTCGAGGAGTGTTATGCTTGCTTCTGGTTTAAATCTAGAAACTAAAGTTTCTGAGCATCCTCAAGGCAACAGTTGGAATTTGAGGCCTTCCAGAAAGGTAGAGTGATAGAGATTCAGCAACCATTGTCGAATAATATAAATGTTACTAATATCAACGCGTTAGAAATGCAGCAGCTTCAGGTTGCTTCCCTATTTCAGCAGCTTAGAACTCGATATGTGTATACACTCTTTCAGTCTAAAAATTGTGTTCTTTAACATTGTCATGGTGGCAGAGCCACAAGAATCTGAAAAATTAATCTAAAAGCCTAATCATAAACCATAAACAAACCAACCTGAGCCCTAATCCAGATCCATAATTCTGATAAACTAAACACTGATCAACACTCCTCTAATTAATTTGTGACAGTTAGGCTGCACTACATATAGCCTCTAATCCAAGGTTCCATGAGAGAACTAGACACATCAAAGTTGATTGTCACCTTATAAGAGAGTATTCAATTTGTGGAGATATTGCAACAGACTTTGTGAAGTCTAACAGTCAGTTTGACGATCTATTTACAAAGGCTCTTCGTGTAAAGTCTAGAATAGGCTTCATATGAAAGATAGATTGAAGAAATGAAAGTTGTTAGTATCATACAGATGTGTTCTTTGAGATCAGTTACCTAAGATCAGAGATTATCCGGCTTTTGAATGTCCTCATTCAAGCTGATGCTTTGCCTCATAGAATGTCACATGCTCAATGAAGGAGGAGTTTCAAGGGGGGAAATCGAGTTCAATTTGACTAGATATAGAACATCAGAAGGAAAAGCTTTTCACATAACTGTTTTTAAATTAGCGTGAAATCTTTTTATTTATTTCTCCTGGAGATCTAGGAATAGAGGATCAATTGCAATGCTCAAGGCATCCGAGTTGTCCTTGATGTGAAAACTATAGCTAAATATAAATAAAGAGGTTTTAGCTCAGATTTGACCTAAGTGTCACTGATTACCATTGACAACTATGTAGAACACAGGACATTTCATGTAACTACGATATATGAGGTCATAGCAGGATCAGGGACCCCGCTTTAAGACTAAGCATTACTGATAATCATCATGTATGAAACGAAAAACGATAATTATTTATCCTCTTTCTCCTTGCAGGAACTTTTCGCCAAGAAGGCATTGTCAGTCTGTCCCAAGGATGGAATAACAACAATGCCAACCAGGCCTTATCCCAATAGTGAGCCACTATGACATCAGCTCTATTTCCTACCAATGGAATTAACAGTAAGAAAAGAAAATTTGAAATTACAACTTTACAGGGATTCCAGAAAGGAGAAAAAAACAAGAACAAGTTGCAATGTGAAAACAAAATACAGAAAGAAAAGGATAAGACCTAAGGGAATCTTGGAAGCTACTCAGGGAAGTAGTAATCCCCTACTAACATACACTCACTTTCCTTACGAGTCTATGTTCTTCGTTGTGCTTTCTTTATAGCTTGCGCGCTATTGGATGGTTGGTTGAATTTTCCTTCTTCCATCTATCTGCTGCCATTTACCTTGTCTTCCACTTATGTACACTAAAAAGTTTAAAGGAAGTGACATCCTTGCAAGGATGAGGGAGAGAGCAGGATCCCCAACCTGGGCATTGACCCCAATGTGAGAGGGGAGTCACCACAGAGGGTACATCTCGCGGGGAGACTCCTCCTTTGAAGAGAGAAAGAGGTCATGTCATCATGCCAACTTGGACTTACAGAGAATAGGTCTCTAAACAAACTTGACCGATAATGCCTAATGAAGGGCAGACAATAGTAGGAAATAGAGCCTGTTGGCCCCTTTCATTAAGAACACCACGTACACTTACGGCCGAAGTGCGAAAGCATGGTCTGTCTTGTACCCCGAGAAGACCACAAGAAAAGGAACAGCAGAAGAGTGAAAAGTACAACTAGCAGCAAACAACTGAGGCAACGCCATTCCCCATTTTAAGGAAACTGAAATGATCAACACCTACAGGCTAATGTCCTCCACAGCTCCTCTTTATGAACCTCTACAATCATTCACTCCTCCCAACATTACTTCCACACACACACAGAAATTGGGAGGAAAATGAACCTTCTACAAGATGGCTCCCACCGAATTTACACTCACAAAGGTGGAAACCATATAGCCAGGGGCATCAGAAAGATTTTTCACGTGAGTTTGTGTGTGCAACCCGTCCGGCCCGAGAGAGAGAGAGACAGAGAGACAGAGAGCATAGGTTTAAAGTAATTTCCAAGTCTCCAACTCCCTCAGAATTTCCTATATTAGGCTACCTCAGCAAGGTTGTTGGCCAAGAGAAACCCAAACAGGAAACTAGAACAGCCCAGGTAGACACCTCATGATGATACTATGAATTTATCATGTACAACATTACCATTTGAAGAAGTCTGCTCTTCCACAAATACACCATCATGTCCCGTGACACCACAATGCAGAGAAAGTTATATATCATATGACAAAGTTGAAAAACTATAAGTATGGGTGGATTTGAAGAAGTCTTTAGTGTGACATTGAGGATGTAGAGTGGAGGGATCGTCCTACTCCATTCTATCCATTCACACCAGATACCATCTATGAAGATCAAAACCATAAGACGGGAGGGCGATATCCTGGGATTAAGTATGGTCAGAGTAAAATCCCAAGATATGACACCATTCTCAACAAATCCTGTATCCTCCATTCCTCATGGTTATCTTGGGAGGAAAGAAAATGATATTACTAATGAAAGAACAGATGTTCTCCGTCTTTCCTAACATCAACCTAATGGGTTCATAAAAATTGCAAAAGTTGTGTTGTGGACAAAGTGATGAAGAAATGGCTAGGAACTCTATCCAGGGTGTTCTACTTCTGTTCAAACGAGTAACCAACCAATGCCCAACAAAAGTGAGCACAGAAGCCCAACAAAAGTGAGCACAGAACCAGTATTAGAATCTACAGGTCAGGAATTCATAGAAAATGCAGAGGAAACCTTGTATGTATCTTACCCATTATCCCCATGTTTCACTCTGTTCATTTACGAGGTAAGGTTTGTATGTATTCTACATTGAAACCATAAGTTAGAGTAAGCATGACAGTTTTAACATTACTTAACCTAGGAAAATGCAGAAGATGATTGTGCTGATGTAGGTGAATTTATCCAGTGGCAAGAAGGTTTAAGTTCTTTCACTCTAGTTGTTACTTGTTACTTGTAGCGTGCTATAACAACTAACAATATGGATAAGTAAGCCATCACAGTGAATTATGCTACCACCATCTTAATCACATGTCTTTTTCTCCATGGTCAAGAACAGCTATAAGAGGCAACAAGGGACTAGGAGAGCCTACTGGATTCCATTTGTTCATCTTTAGACTGTGACATGAAATTCTGCTATAGCAAGAATAACATCGATAAAAGGACAGGCATCTAATGCACAAAGCAAAACAGAACCCAGAAAAGGAACAGAAGAATTGAGGAGACAACATAGGCAAAAGAAATATTGGAAAAGATAACCTCAATGTCTGATTCAAAACACATGATTCATAGGCAGCAATTTCAAGACTGACTAATGAAGTACCACCAAGAAGTGGGTGTTATTAGGGCAAGTGCTTACAAACAAGAAGTCAGGTCAAGCCTTGCAAGTTTATCTTCTTTGTTCATTACTTTTGTTTATCCCAGGCCCTGTCTACAGATGCCTCTTTTGACATGGATATCCCCAATTCACTTCTCTGACAATTTTGCAAATGATGAGGGTCCTCATAACTTAACATGGCTAAAATTTGTATTGTAGCTGACCATTTTGATTGAGCCACAAGATGAATCTATGTTTCACCACAATACCCAACACCCACCCTAATCTAGTCCTGTTGATGACTTGCCTCCAATTTTCAGTTGTACTTGTGGAAATAAAGAAAAGCGGCTTGATTCAGTACAGTTCTATAGCCTAACATAGAACAATCCAAGATTGAATTAGGAACACATATTACCTCAGCAATTGGCTCTTTCAAAGTTTTCCGAGTAACCCGAAACCTGATCCCGAGCTTCTCGAGCTGTCTCGACAGGACCCGGATCATAGTCGCGGAGCTCCTCAAGTCCTCCTCTATCTTCTCAATCCTCTCCACCAAGTTCACATTCGCACCAGCCATTTTCCGCGGCTGCTCAAACACCCTCCTCCACTGCCGCCGCCTAACCCACGCGCCGCTCGCGACGCTGCCCACCAACGCCACCACCAGCCACCCCAAAACCCTATCCCCGGCCGCTCCGAAAGCCGCCCTCTTCACGGCGAAGACGACCGACACGACGGCGGACGAGACGAGGCAGACCAACTCGGCGATAGAAAGAAAAGAATCGAAGTCGAAATGACTCACCCCCTCCCCGCGCACCGCGCCGTCGGACGGGTACGCCCTGACCCGGTAACCGCCGCCCTTGAGGGAAGCCGAAGCGTGGCGCGGATTGGGCCAATTCTTGCCCAATACGATGTGGGTTTGCGGCGCCGAGAAGGTTGGGACGCGCTGGGAGGCGTACGGCGGAAAGAAACTGGTGGGTCTGAGAGGAGAGGCGTTCTTGGTCGAGTAGAGGGAGAGGCGGGACGCGGCGGCGCTCCGCCGCTGGGGCGGCGTCAAGGAGAGCGACATTGTCTTTGCCGAGAAGGGAAGAAGCTCTTCGGCGGGGTCAGGGCTCTTCGGGGAGAAGGGGAGGAGGGCGGGGGACTGGCGGTGCCATGGATGGGGTTCGTGCTGCTTCTGCTCGAGAAGGAGGATGCTTGCGAATATGCAGAATCAAGATTTAGAGAGAGAGAGAGAGAGAGAGTGACAGAATACGGCGATGGATACGATGGAGAGAGAATGGCTTGAAACTGTTTGATTTTTCTTTCCAAGGCCCCTTTTGGGAAAAAACTATGTAAGAGCATCATCGTATAATCTCACTTGCAAAATCGGTTTTCGACCTTGAATTTTGGCTTTTAAGTTTTACAGGATCGTTATTTTCTGAAATTCAGAAAACTACACAAAATTCCTGATGATGAAGGACAGAATTTTACTGACATGACATGACAGTCTTTAGATTAGTGTTATATTAACAGTATATCATGTATTTCAAATTCTTAAAATAAAATACCCATAATAATTTTTAATTATCTATTATTTATTTTTTCGTGATTTAAAATAAACCATTAATTTTAACAATAAATTAAGGATGGTCATATAAATATTTCTCTAAAATGCATGTGGAGCTTGTTTAAAGCCGTAAATGACTTTTCGTAAATGGCACTCGTGATTTTGGAACTTTGGATGAGAGAATAAACGAGGATTGGCGTCATGTAAACTTTCTCAAGAATGATGCCATGTAAAAAAAATATTCTTAACATCAAATTGACAAGAAGTTGCAATAAAGAGAATGACCCCAATTATAGTGGGTTTACCAACTGCACTAAAGTACTCGTCATAGTCCAGTCAAGCTAGTGCTTAGATCCCTATGCAACGGCAAGTTTTGAAGAGTTCGATGGTGCTGCCGGACTTTTCCTTGACCTTTACAACTGAGTAGATTTTTAGCTGCTGCAAAATCACAGATAAGTGAATAGGTGCTAGTAAGTTTTGAAGAGTTCAATGGTGTTACTGGACTTTTCCTTGATCTGAAAATCCACTTACAAATAAATAAGTTCATAGATACTGCAAAATCATAGATAAGCTTATGGCGAAGGCATGGCTAAACCACTATTGATGTTGTAGTGCGATGTACTCGTGTACCTATCCCCATTACAAATTTGACAAATAAGATAAGGGCCTAGAACCGAGAATGGTTCCCTAGGTGCATGGGGGAGCATAGTGATTATGGTGGCCAACCAAAGGCGGTAGAGGAGTGACCTATATGGGGGTGATGATAATTGCAAACTAAACCATTCATAGGAAGATTACAAGCTCAGTTGATCACATGAGAACCATCCATCATGTCTCCGACCAAATTTTCGACCCCTAGAATTATTTCTATCCCATGGTCCTAAAAAAAAGAGGAGTGAGTTAAAGTGGCATGCCAACCAAAGCATGATGAATATTGAATAAAGATGAGACATTGGATTTTGGGAGAAATCATTCTTCTTTGATGAGTAGTCGAGAGTGTTATACACCAAAGGAAACAATCATAGGATTATAAATAACCATGGTGACAAAAGGTCCGTACTAACGACGGAGCCCATTGAAGACTTGAATTACCAAATCCTTGTGAAGGCAGATTAGTTTATTCAGGTGAGAGTGTTTGCAATTGTCTTGAGATGTTGAAGATAATTATACATGGACTGGTCTGATTGCTTCTCGGCATTCTGAAAGCCAAGTATTAGCACGATTTCCTTGGCCGCACAACAATTTGTAAAATGTCTCTCGAGATATTCAAAGGTCAAATATCTCGATTATGAGGCCGAATTGATCAAATTGAGGAGGCATTAATTCCTCTTGACCAACGTGAAATAATAGGGATTGACTACCATAATGCGATTGTGATTACTGACAAGCTTCAATGGACACGGATAAGGACCCATCCACATGACCTAGCAAATCTTTGCAGATTAGAATAAGCTCAAACAGACATTTCCACTAAAGATTATCGTCTGCGTTAACCTTTATGGAAACAAGACTTGTGGTGTTGGCAAAGTGCATGGTTGAAGTTGGAGCAGTAGGAATCGGAGCGACAGCTAAGGTTGTAGAAGAGGTGTAAATGGGCGCAACGTTGAGAAGAGGTGACTTGGAATTGGGATTAACAGAGATAGAAGACGTGGGTAACGAGATTGTAGAGAAGAAAAAATTGGAGATGCATCAAACATTATTGAGAAAGAGAGAGGAACAAAGAGAGCGTGGATTTAGGGTAGGGATGTTGGAGAATTCGATGTGTTTTTCTGTTATGATGCTATGTTGAACTTTAGAGTTCAAGAAAAAATAAAGATAAAGGTGTTTATGGTGGCTTGACTTGACCTCACTAGGACTGCGTGGTATGTAATTATAAAGCGATTAAATTCAATCACGGTGCAAATAGAAACATAACTACAAGTTGAGCCCACGGTACATATCAATTACATATTAATAACCGCATCCATATCATATTGGAAAATTTTCCAATGGGGTGCATGAACTTAGAATACCAAGTTCAAACGTGCCTTGGCCATAGCTAAATTAGATCAATGCTTTCTCTACCATAGAGGCCAATCTCTGTGGATGGGCTTGGCCCAGTGTTCCATCATTCAAGGAGCCCAGCTTGAGACTTTCGATTTCTTTTAAGAGCGGTGTGGCTGTTTTCATTTTCTTACATGATGTTATTTACTTTTCAGGATTACATATTCGATAAGATATTAATTTACTTTACTAGGATTATGTACAATTCAAGATTAAATTATCTTCGGTTACCCGTCGATAGATGATTGACTTGCATTAGGTATCACAAATTATTTGACAATATTTCCTAATATAAATGAATGATTCTGTTTCGACTTATATCATATAGAAATCATCTATTATGTCCATATTTCTTTGATGCATGCATCTACCACAAAAATAAATCCATGGAAGTCTTTTTTTTTTTTTTTTTTTTCGTAAATTCCGCTCCCTTGGTCATATTCTAGATTCGTCTAATATGTTTTTTTCCTTAATTCTTTTTGGGTGGGTTAAAACCATGAAAAACTTTAAACTGATATATTTGTGATAAATTTACTTCGAATTAATTTTTTAACCCCAACAAAACTTCAAACTAGTACACCGATAATAAATTTACCATTTGTTAATTTTCGTTAAATTTTACAGTCAAATTACTGAGTTGAATAACATGTGACAGTCAATGGATAAACAAGTTTGGGATTTTATTTTCCGTTTGTCATATGTGTACCAGTTTTGATTTTTCAAGATATTAATCCAATTTAACGAAACCTAACGGAGAGTAAATTATCACAAGTATATTAGTTTTAAGTTTGTTATGATATTAATATTTTTCTTTATTGAAGACGTCTCATCATTAAATATGGACAATGACAATAATGTGTTTTCTTCTTACTTTTTGTGCAGATGGGTCGTACTAATATCAATCATAGCTCTTATGAAATTTGTTGCAATCATAGGAAGAGGACAAATTTGGTGGTGCCTTCTTTAAGTTCCTTCCGCCTACGACCAAATGCTTTGTTGCCCAGTGATTCGTCCACACAAGATGGGTAGGCCAACCGCATTGCACTGGACGGTCTACTGAGAGATCCCTCTCATCAACTTTCAAATGATTGCAGCACTTGGTCCTCGAAGCCTGAAGAGAATGGTCTGTAGTGGATTGGAACATTCGGTACAGAAGAAGAGGATTAGTACAGTAATGCCCTCATCAACCTAACTATAGGGGACCTAAATTTTTGTATCTTGTAGAGAAACTGAATTGCAGAGAGACCCAAAAGGTTAGGTGCATGATTCAGTTCGACCCAGGATCCAACATGGGTGCAGTCAACTTCACTGGTGACTTCCTCAGCATTTCCCTAACAAGGTCAATAGTTTTTAGAAGAGTGCAGAGGAACAGAGAGCAGATCTTGGCCCCGTGATCAGCTCTACTTAAACTTCATCACTAGCCCAAGAACCACAGTTGGGAGAAGTGCGCCGCATTCGCACATGGCATGACAACCATGGGAAACTCAAAAAGATAAAGAAACTAAGGAGAAAAAGAAAGCTTCATTGCAAGGTCTAAAACCATGGGCAAAATTAGGACTTAAGAGCCTCATTGCAGGCAAAGCACTGGGAAAATTTGATCTGAACTTCCCCCAAACAACAGTATGCAGACAATCGCATACCATAAGTTCGAACAGGGTCAACGTTGAGGAATGTGCTTGCTTAATAAGCAGAAACATTGGGAGAGGGAGAGGGAGAGAGATTAGCAGCACTAACTCACGTAATTCAATTCATTTATGAAGTTTGCAATCCTGTTTAGAAGTGCTATTTGCACTGCAGGCGAAGGAACTCCCCTTTCTTCTAAGAACAAAGATTTCATTACAAGATGCTCCGGACAAAATCACTGTTTGTCTAAATCCTAATCCGGGAAATCCATAAATCACGGTGCAACAGCAAAGCAAAAACACAAGGCAATGCCTTATCCAATATATAGAATCATCAAGCAAAAACACAAGGCAATGCCTTCTCCAATATATATAATCATCCCTCTCTCTCTCTCTCTCTCTCTCTCTCTCTCTCTCTCTCTCTCTCCATGTCTGCAGCTTCTTTATTGATATATCAAGACAATAAATTCCTATTTGGTTCAGCCGCTTCCAGGAGTGTCTGTTACAGCACACTTGCGGTTCAAATAACGAATGACAGCATCCTCTACCCTGTAATTACAACCGGAAAGTGATTAAGGCATAATTCTAATGAAACAAGAAAGTCTCTTTGGCAATACATTGTCTAAAACATGAACAGTTAGAATCACATCACAGAAGAAAAGATTGAGACAGGAATGACTAGCTAAAAAGTACGATATGAGACATATAGCAAATGCATTAAAACCAGAATCCGATTCACAGTGTTATTAAAAAAAAAAAAAGTTCCCGTTCTAATTATCTGACAATTAATGGAATTGAACTCCTTACAGGATGACAGATATGGTGAACAATCAACATTGACAGGGTCTCAAAGAAGTCAGGAGTGTGCTAATGAGCTACAGTAATTCATCATTGACGTGTAAGGAATATCCCTAATATTGATTGGATTTGCCCGATATTTTCTCATAAATTCAACATGATTACAAAGCTCATTAGGAATAATGAATTTTCAGAACAATCACCATCTAGAGGAGAAAAGATCCGACAAAAATCCGAGACAAACCATCAGACAAGTTAGTCCATTGATCAGATTTCACAGCAAAGTTTACAATTTTAATGATACTCACTTCGTGGCTTCGATTATGCGATGTTATTACTGAGCAATTTATTATTTAGGCTACAAGAAGCTCAGAAAGCAGGTGTTGCTTGATCAAACAGGGCTTTCATGCAAAATACCACGATATATCCAGCTTCGTTTTCTAGAGAAAAAATTAGCTTCTCATTCAAAATGCACTATGAAGTACTTCTATCTATCTGTCTGTATTTCACTGTACTCCATATCGCCTCCATGGGATGTATACATAAACAATGGACAAGAAAAGTAAACAAACTCACCAAGATTGGTTATAGAAGTCAGGATGATGTTCTTTGTCGACTATATGGCTCGCATCTCCCGCCGCAAGCTTCAAGTCTCTACTTTGAGAAGCAATCAACGCATTGACAAATTCTGCTGGTGACTGACTGAACCCAAGAAAGAATGAGCGTCTCTGCCGATGCCTATGGATCTCTTTAATTGTGGAAATGATCTTCTTGTCACAAGAATCAATCTCTTGATGCTTCTCGATATTTGCCATAAATGCAGACATCTCCTTTTCCAATGGGATAGGCAAATCCATCAACACATCACAACAAGTAGTTCCGGCAGGAGAACTACCGGAAAGCCTGATCCTGTGCTCCAAGTGAATGGGTTGTGGAGGAGTCAAGTGCTGTGACAACTTCTGCGGAACCATGACGAACTTCATCTTCTCATCTCCAAATACCTTTTGGAGTGGCGGATCACACGTGAAGAAGGATGGATCACCTGAGCTCTGCAGGTTCCTGGTCTTAACATAGTGCCAAATTGCTTCCAAAACTCTGGGCCGTGTAGATACCTCAAGACCAACAACATCTGATAAAGCTGGTGAAAGCTTGAACTTTTCGGGCACGAAGTTCATGTCTAATCTTATTTGCACAGTGAATTCCTTGTCCCCATTTCTTTTGACCTCAAATCCCTCATGCAGAGAAGGAGACCTCTCACTATCCCATAAGATTACATGGTTATCTGGATAGAGAGTTTTGTCCAAGTAAATGGTAATTTTCTTGAAGAAAGACGAAAATTTGGGGCGCAACAGACCTGCCTTCTGAATCGTTCCGCCCACAACAGGATCTTTACCATCTTCTAATATCCTTCCAACAATCTTAAGTGACCATGATGGTGTCTCTACATCTGTCTTCTCTGAAGTCGTTGGAGTTTGATTCGAAAATGTGTTGAAAACATATATCCTAAGCGTTTTCTGGAAGCGAGAAGGGTTCCTAAGTGCCTCTTGAATCTCAATCTTCTTCCTTGACAAAAGGGCGTCCACTCTTGCCTCATACTCAAGCAACTTAGAGTAGATAGCAGATTCAGGCAACGGTGCAGCCACCTTACCAGGCAGTTGGTTCTCAGGAAGCTTCCTCTTCTTCCTAGGACCGACTGGAGTTAACTCCATCGTTTTCAATGGCGAAGCAGTGGCGACATTAGATGACCCTGGGGGCCGAGAAGGCGGCTTCTGGCCAGCGCGCTTCCCACTTCCAGTACCAGGCGTAGCCACAGGCGGCGAAGATGCATTGACATTGCCAACACCAGCATTACCAGCATTGTGATTATGAAACTGAGATTGGAATTTGCCGTGAGGGGTTTGCGCTTGTGCATGCCCCTGACCAAGTACATGAGCCTGGGGCTCGGACAACTTGAAGTGGCCAGTAAAATGAGACCCGCCATGTGTTTGAGGCTGCGACTGTGGACGGAGATGGGCTGGCTGCTGGTGGACAACCCCAGAATTCCCAAACGCAGTATTTTTAATCCCACTATTGCTATTCATTGAGAGACCTTATTTCCTATCCCACAGCACTAAATGCTAATAATTCTATAAAACATAAGCCTTCTATACAATCCAAGCCGAGGGCACGATCAAGGGTCGCATAAATCTACGATCTTGCACTCAGCGACGGAATCTTTAGCATTCTTGACACGTTCTTGAGAACAAAAACCCTACGTTGCAACGATTTCTTACCCAAAAGAATCGAGGGAAACCAGGAAATCACCCTCAAGATCGAATTTTTCCTCGGTTTTCCAGGAAATCTCCAGAGAAACTGCAGTTTTTCAACGATCTTGGAAAGTTAAAGAAGGGATCGAGAGAGCTCGAGAGCGGAGACGTACGCTAGTGGCGGGTCGGAGAGGCTGTCGTTCCGACCAAGCTTCAGAACCGCAACTCCCGTCTCATCCTCAGGCCACGCCGACGCTGTCTCTCTCTGTCTTCTCTCTCTGTGCTATGGCTTCTCGCCGGAGGTACGGGGACGGGCGCGGCGGGGGAGAGAGCTTGAGCTACTGCAGCACTTTTCAGAGCAGAATTCACTGTGAAAAATCCTAGGCGTTAAAAATTTATCTGATAGGATAAATTAATAAAAATCCCACCTTTTTTTTTCTCTCTCTTAAAATCAAGTACTTTCTCTGTTGCCTCCTCACTTTCTTTTTCCAACATTAATATGTTAAATTTATAATTGCATTAACAATTATAATAAATCGCGTATATAATAGCAGCAACAACATTATTATTATTATTTTCATAAGGACAAGTCTTGTATTGCGGAAGTTTCGATAGTATAACCATAAACGTTGGTACCAACTTTGCAATAACATTATACCCTATAGGTTTTCATTATTCAAATAGACACATAATATGTAACAGTTTTTGTCAAATGTATTAATCATTTATAGTCAAAGTACAACACCTTTAAAAGATGCACTACTAAAGTCACACGTCTCAACATAATATATTGACACTTAATTTTGACAATCCATTTTGGTATTTATTACACAGAAAAATTAGGGGCCAACTCGGCCCTAAAAAAATATATATTAGTTAATTGCTTTTAAGTATTAGGATAATATTGATTAAGCCCATATAATTACAAGGGGCTTTTGAGCTTAACTGGATTAATTAGATTGAGCCAATAAAGTGAAAATTGGAATAAGCCCTTAATTGGCCGAAATTCCGACATGTTTTATGCATTTTAAATTAGGAGATCTTGATTTAATGGAGCAAACTTGAAGAGTGATTGAATTCTTTATTATCAAAATTAAAATCACATGCGAAAGAAAGGCTAATTTCTTCTTAATAAATATAAGAGATATCTTTTGGGTTCAACTTAGGAAAGTAAAGAATTTTGTGCTTACAAGAGAAGTTCTAACTTTGTGTCTACATAAACATTAATAAAAATGAAAAAAATAATCCCTAAACTTCAGCCTAATGTGTAATTTGGTCCATGAACTTTTAATATGTTCAATGTGTTATCTGAACTTTAACTCGATGTGTAATGTGTGCCATAAACTTTTAATTTGTTCAATGTGGTCCATAAACTTTTAGTACATGTTTATTACAGTCCCTGAACTGTATATGTAGTCTCGGGTCTTGAATTGATGGAGGGATTACGTTGACCATTTTCATATAGTCCATGGGCTATATTAAATATATACCAAAAGTTCACATATTACATCGAACAAATTAAAAGTTCGAGAATTATCTTGTACATTGAGTTAAAGTGTAAGGATCATATTGAACAATTTAAAAGTTTATGGATCAAATTACATATTGGATTAAAGTTTAGGAACTGTTCGTATCCTTATCCCTAAACGTTACCAAGTTGAGAATAACGCAAAAAAGTGAATTTCCCTATATTTCGATGAGGCGCTTGGATGAACACTCACCTTTCCCCACAATAAGATACTTGGCCACACTTCGTGTGATATTCTTGTTTTGATCCTGATTTTCAGAATGGGATTATATCAATGAACAATTTTCGGACAAAATTACCTTGAGAAACCACGAAAGCATCATGGTAGAAATTCAAATTCTCATTGAAGGGACACGAAAATTCGAAGAGTTGGGAATGGGCCACGAGTGAGGACCTGAATAGGCCCAAGTCCACGTTGGGTGGCCCGATAGACCCAAGCTAATGGAGCTAGGCCCAATTGGGCCCATGCCCATAATGGCGGCCCATGGGCCACACACCCAAGTTGAGTGGGCAGCCCATGAGGGTTATGGGCTCTCCTAACCCAATTAGGTCCATTATTGCTAAATCTTTATATCAATTGCTTTCAAGTATATGAATAGTGCACAATTTTGGTGAGATGATCGAAATGCCATTTCTTTTGACAAAGGACAAAAAGGCAAGGATATCTAGTCTAGTCTAAACTTATGTACTCAAGTGCTCGAATCTTTTCAATAATAGTTAGATTTTTGCTTCTTCAAGAGGCCACCTTTGATGGAAATAAGTCCAAGAGATTTACTGGGCATTAATGGGACTTGACCTCTCACACTCTCTCTCCTATCTTCCTCTCTCCACCGTCGGCCACCTTCTTCCCCTCACTCTCACTCTCTCATTTTTCTTACTTGAATGTTTGAGCTCATCCCTCTCCCCCTTTATGGCCTAGCCAAAGCCCTCCTCCCCATTTTCACTTCCATCTCAAGCTTTTTCTCTCATTTTCCTCTTGTTTTTCCCTTATTGGTGACCGTCCTTTGTACACCGACGCCGCACTGCCCTACGCACGTCGTTTCCATCGCCGTAGTTGAGCTTTGAAGCTGAGGAAGCCGCTGTCTAGCCACCACAGCAGCTCCCTCTCCTTTATTTCTTCTTCGGTTTGATGCCCCAAGAAGCCCGGAGGCTACCACTGCTGCCGTGTCATTGCCGGAGCACCAACTAGCCACCGCCCAACTCACTTACGCCCTACAGACGTGGAACCAGCAACCTGCAGCTACTGTCCGATCTTGCCACTCCTCACTTGATGCTTGTTAAAGCTTAGATGTGAGTGTGAGTGGCTTTCTAAACTTTGATTAGGGTTATTTTTGCACTTAGAGAGTAGTTTAGGGCTTAATTATTGTTAAATGGCGACTTATTAATGTGATAAGTAAATGTTGTATGATAAGTGATCATTGGGTTTAGATTGGCTATCGAACTTTTACCGATAAGTTATCGAGTTTAAGGTGATAGGTTATCGAGCTTTAGATGATAAGCTATCAAGTTATGGACGATAAGCTATCATGTTTAGGGCAATAGGTTATCATGTTTAGGGCGATAGATTATCGGACTTTTGGTTATAGGTTATCAGATTTTTTATGATAAGTTATTGGGTTTTGATGATAGGATATCATGTTTAAGGTGATAAGTTATCGGGTTATGTTAAGTGAAGTTGATATGTTGTTTTAATATGTCATAATATGGTGATGGACTATTATATAATAAAGATGTTATATGGGTTATGTGTTGTGCGTGCTAAATAGGTTATATATGTTATGTGTTGCACGTGTTTGACGTATCATATGTATTATACATATAATGTGAGTTATATATGTTGCGCATATTATATCAATTGAGAAAATGAGTTGGGTGATGGGTTATGATGGCTCGTGATAATGATTTAAACATATTAAGGATTACGATGGCACGTGATAAATGATTTTGACGTATTATGGTGACTTTTTCTATTTTGATAAGTGACTTATATGCCATGAGTTTATGAAATAAATGGTGCAATTATATATGTGATATAATATGATGCACATGTGTGACGTGATAGCATTTGGCAAGTGATGTTGCATATTGCATGGATATCACGTGGATTAATGAGAAAGATTTGAAAAGATATGAGTGATGTTATGCCTGTATGATCACCTAAAGATCCTAATGCGTTTGACACAAGGTGTAAACCCGTCTTGATGCGTTTTACGCGAGATAATGCCCAATTTAATTCGGATGCCCTCAAGTCAACAGGATGCCGTTTGCGAATGGATTTCGAAACGAAACTCATTATAGGAATGCTGTCTTGATGCATTTACACAGGATGATGCCATACTCGATGGAGTGAGACGATACCCAGTTACGTCGGATGACTATGAACGTTTGGGTTGACCTTAAGTCTTGAGTGACATATTTGTGTGGAAAGTGCATGACATTTGTATGTGATCGGGTCCGGATTATTGCATGGTATCGACGCATGATTTCACAATATTGCGCATTCCTATGATTGACTCGAGAGTGTGGAAAATGTTATGAGAATTGTATGTGTTATATTGATGGCCTTGACTAAGTAGATTCACTTTCATGAGAATAGGGCGAGTAAAACGAGAGAAGCTTGTTATGTCTTTGCCATCAATAGATAATTGCATGTTTAGGACGATTCTAAGGTGAATGAGGAAGTTCACTTATTGAGTTTATCTCAGTGCTGTTTGTTGAATGTTCACAAACCATAAGAATGGCTGAGCCCTACCGCCAGATCTGATTTGAACTCCCTGTAGAGTATAGCTAGGAGGTGATCGAGTATCTGATAGGGGAAACTGATGCACGTTACACGTGTTATGTCACGATCATTTGGGTGGACGAGGGTCTACCTAATTTGTGGCATGGTATTTCTGGGTAGGCAATGAGAGCCATTATCCCATCCACGGCTTCAATGGTCTACCGGGTGCTGGAGGTTCAGGGAAGCATTAGCTAAGATGTCATGAACATGGACGTTCTCGACGGTGAGGTGTCCGACTCTGAATTCGACCCTGATATGGTCGTTGAGCTCGAGCCTTGGATTATGGAGCCCGTAGCTAGTTAGGTGGTAGTAGGGTTAGCAACACTTTTTGAACCGCTCTCTTAGTATTAGAGGTGCTAGGTGTATCCCGGACCACTTTATGGTGAAGGTCGTGGCGGCGCTTTTGAACCAATCGGATGTGGCGAAGCTTGCTAGGATTAAGCTGATTTGATTAACTGGATGTATATGACTCATATGTGATGTGGACCTTAATGCATATATATATATGTATATACACACACATGAGTATGCTTTGACTATCCCTATTTGATGATTGAATGGAGATTTGTTTATATTTCCGCTTATACGTTATATCATTATTATGAATTGGGTTGGCAACACCTCCTGAGATGTCGCAATCGAATGACCTAAAGGAAAATAATATATTGAGCACGGATTGTCACGCAGCCGTAGCGGTTCGGGGCGTGACACTTCGAGACGAGGACCTTTCCTGATTTGTTTTCCTCATCTCGTGAACAAAAGAGAAGACGCGCAGCTCCTGTTTCTCTGTGGACCATCACTGAGCACGGTCTCACCTCCTTCCGTGATTTTCCTTTGGTGCTCGTCGCTATTGACAACGATCCGGCCACCAATCCCCTCGACTCGTATCGAACTCGTGACGCCCCGTCCACCGGACCACGTCTGCAAGTCATCGCACCGCGGTGTCCACGTCCGTCGCGGAGTAGCTGCAGCCACTCCACCGAGACACCCTACCCTGGGTTCGTCGTTAAAACTCTCGTCGCCGCCATCCACTGTTGGACACAATCTTCCGATTTTGGTGACCTTGGAAATTAATCTCAATTTGAATATCCTATTGCCGAAATCATGATTATTGTGATTCTAACCTTGATTTGGATTGAATCTTTAGGCGTATCCTGATTAGATTTTTTTTTTTTTTTGAGTCGTGCATAATAATCGAGGCTTCGATCTTATCTGATCACCAATTATTTTTATTTTATAATTTAGTCATGGTCAATATTTGATTATACGGGCTTGTCATGATGCATGTTGCTAATTCGATAATTTTTTTTTTTGGTAAAAGTAAGCAATAATTTGATAAATTTTTGTATAATGAAAAATACAAAAATGGCATAATATATAGAATAGATTGCAGGCATTCTAGTTTCTTAATTTAGGATTGCCTATTTAGGAACAATGTAATTAATTAGGAAATTTTCTAATTTAGAATATAATTTAATTTAAATTATTTCCTAGCTTAAATTAGGTAAATACAAATTTTAGTCAGTTTCCTATTTTAGATTAAAAGAAAATCGTAAAAATAACATGCATATCCCGTAAAGAATTAGTTCTAAATATCACAAGCGACGTCATTACATTGCTATGTGATTGCCACGTTATCATTGTGACCATCATGTAATCATATTGCCACGTCATTATTTTGGCCATGTCATTGTCATGTAATCACTTGCCACGTTACCATTGTCATGTTATCATCATGTCACCATGAGAAATATTAGGTGCCTAAGTAATACACATTTCAGCATTCTACTAGTCCATTTAACATATGCGTGTTATATCGGGCTTACCAAGCAAAAACTCTTGCATTCTCTCTTTTCAATTAATGTTTTTTTACTTATTTTCCTTATTTTCTAATCCTTCTTCTTCCTTCTCTCACCCACCCCCCCCTCTCTCCCCCTTCCGTGTTTTCTTAAATAGAGAACCAAGAACAAACCCACTATTTTTTGTCAAAATGCTATCTCTCTGCCAAGACCCTACTGCCTCCGCACATCGCCTCCATCTTTGCCTGCTTCTTCTCTGACCTTCAGTGCTACCGTCTTCTGTCCAACTCCTCTCGCACCTTTTGCGTTGGTGCTTACGTTAGCCAGGAGCTCAAGGCCCCCCGCCGTGTTGAGGAACAATGCCGTGCCTCCGAATTTGCCTTCGCCTCCGCCTTCGCCTCGTCCGTTGCCTACGTTGACCACGGTTGACCTTGAAGATTCAAGGTCAAGCTGAGCTCTAGATCACAAATTTAGGGCTCACTCAAGCTTAAATCCAAAATATGAGGCTCAAGTTTGCCGGCGGAGCTTGAGCTCGATGACCAACTCGAGGACTGAGACGACGATGAGGTGGTGGTGGAAGGCGATTCGCGAGATTAAGTCGCCGGTGTAGTGAAAGGAGGAATTCTTTGGCGGAGTGAAAGGAGGAAGAAGAAGAAAAAAGGCAAAAAAGAAAAAAGAAGAAAAAATAAATAAAAACATTAATTGAAGAGAGATGATGCAAGGATTTTTGACTGGTAGGCCCAAAATGACACATATTAGATGTTAAATGGACCAGTGTTATACTAAGATATCCATCACTTGGGCACCTAATATTTTCTCTTTTCACCATGTCATCATTTCCACACAGTAATTTCCATGTCATTTAGTGATTACATGTGTAGGATTATATAACTTAAATTGCACTTCATGCTAGATGAGTTCATAATTTTTGTCCATTATTAAAATTAAGTCATGTCACATGCCATCAGTGTAATAGTTCGTGCACATTAAACTTTGATAAAAGATATGTATAGTTTAGTTTTCATAAACAAGAAAAAGCGTAATGAATCAATTAGAATTGCATAATTACTTAGAACTCATGTTTAAGCTATGCATTTACTTTAATTAACATCTTGCTGATATTGGGAAATTAACAATTTAACCATAGTAAGGTTGTGTTTTACTTTAAATTGAGATTAGCCATATTTCTAGCAATTTATTTATTATTTTATTTTCTTGAGTATTAAAATTATTGATTACACACCCACACGATCACCCATTGTATATTAGTGGTCTAGGAATTAAACTTGCCAAGACTACTTACTAAATATTTTTTGAAATAAAGAGAAAACATATCTAAAGGGTAGTAGATTAATCTAGCGTAACCATGTCTCTGTATCCATTAATCTCTTATTTGCAAAAGTAAATTATTTTCCCACACTTTACTTGGTCTCTAATCAATCCAAAATAGATTAGTAGAGACTTCCAATTGAATTAATACGCATGTTAAATTGCAATTAAATGAAAACCTCAAAGTTGCAATTAGTAAGAGCTTGAGATAGTTTGTTTAAAGTGTGAGCTTAGTAATCTATTAGCTTTCCTTTTAGTGGTTTACTTTGAGGAAGGTCAGGAGACAACATAGCCACAAGACAGCTACAAATATAACGATTTATTCTACAAGTAGCGTGTGCTCCGATCCGGATCATCCTCGTCCGCATGGAATGGCTTTAGCATGCTCACATGGAACACGGGGTGTAACTTGAGCTTGGACGGCAAGTCCAGCTTATAGGCCACCTTCCCGATCCGCTGCAACACTCGAAAGGGGCCTTCGTAGCGACGGATAAGTCCTTTGTGTACGTCCCGATATCGAAGGACGAGGTGCAATTTGGCCAGCACCAAGTCTCCCACCTGGAATTCTACATGCCGTCGCTTTCGATCAGCCCACTTCTTGGTGCGTTTTGAGGCACGATCCAAGCACGCCCGCGCCAAGTCTGCGTGTTCACCCCATTCTTTGGCCAGCTTGTACGCGGACGGGCTGCTACCTCGATATCCCGAGGCGATCGCGCTCGGAGTGACGGTTGTTGCCCGGTCACGATCTCGAACGGGCTCTGGTTTGTGGATTCGCTCCGCTGCAAGTTGTAGGAGAACTGAGCAACATCGATCAATCTAGCCCAATTTACTTGTGTGTTGCTCACATAATGCCGAAGATAGATTTCCAGCAATGCATTCACCCGCTCCGTCCGTCCATCGGTTTGGGGATGCATGCTGGTGGAGAAATTGAGGTTCGTCCCCCAAAGAACTTGAAGAGCTCCGTCCAAAACCGCCCGGTGAATCGAGGATCGCGATCACTCACGATCGTGCGTGGAACGCCCCAATACTTGACGACGTGTTTAGAGACTCTGGGCAAAGCTATTACGATTTATTCTACAACCACGACCATGAGAGTCCGACACCCTTCGGACTTAGGCAAGTTCACGATGAAGTCCATCGAGACACTCTCCCATGGACATTCCGGGCTTATATTCCAGCACATAATCAAACTCGGCCAAGAAGTCTTGCCACCGAGCTTGCTTCGGGCCGAGCTTCTTCGTGTTTGGAAGTAGCTCGTGGCCACGTTGTCGGCCCTCACAACGAACCGTGATCCCAAGAGATAATGCCTCCAAGTGCGAAGGCAATGCACCACCGCGGTCATCTCTTTCTCTTGGACCGTATACCGTCGTTCGGTATCATTCAACTTTCGGGACTCGAAGGCCACCGGATGCCCTTCCTGCATCAAGACACCCCCAATAGCAAAATCGGAAGCATCGGTTTCCACCTCGTATGGTTTGGTGTAGTCGGGCAGCACAAGCACCGGTTCTTCGGTCATGGTCCGTTTCAACCGATCAAACGCCTCTTGACACCGACCCGTCCACTCCCACGGTTTCTCCTTCTTCAAAGCATATCCGTGAGTGGCACGGTGAGGCGTGAGTATCCCCGAATGAATCGCCGGTAATAGTTGGCCAGCCCGAGAAAGGATCTCAACTCGGTCACCTTAGTCGGTGGTTCCCAATCGACAATGGCACGGATCTTGGCCGTGTCCATACGCACTCGTCCGCCCCAACGATGTGCCCAAGGAAGGGAATCTCTTTTTGTGCAAATGCACATTTTTCCCGTTTCACATACAAGTCGTTTTCCCGAAGGGTCCGAAAACTCGACTCAAATGATCAACGTGTTCCTCAAGCGTTCGGCTATATATAACGATATCATCAAGGTAAACTACAACGAACCGATCAAGGAACGGATGTAGTACCTTGTTCATGAGGGTGCAAAACGTGGCCGGGCGCGTTGGTCAAGCCAAAAGGCATGACGAGGAACTCATATGATCCATAGCGGGTCACGCATGCCGTCTTAGGCTCATCCCCTTCCGCAATCCGCACTGATAGTATCCCGATCGAAGATCCAACTTGGAGAACCAACGGGCTTCTCCGAGCTGATCGAACAAGTCGGCTATGAGAGGAATCGGGTACTTGTTCTTGACAGTCAGCTTATTCAACGCCCGATAGTCGGTACACATGCTGAGAGATCCGTCATGTTTCTTTTGGAACAAGACCGGGGCACCGAACGGGCCTTAGATGGTCGAACATAGCCAGCATCGAGTAGCTCCTTGAGCTGTTTCCTTAATTCTTCCAACTCGGGCGGGGCCATGCGATAGGGAGCCATGGCGGGGTCGAGCATCGGGCACCAACTCGATCCGATGATCGACTTCCCTTCGGGAGGCAGCTTCTTGGGCAGCTCGGGCGGCATCACATCTTGGAAGGCGTCGAGGACTCGGGCCGCCTCTTCCGTATCTCCTTCTCTTCCGTGCCTTCCTCCTTCAACGCCGCCAAGAAGGTCACCTCACCCTTCCGTAATCCCTTGGTCACCTGCATGGCCGATAGCATTTTCCTATCGCGTCCCGATTCGCGGTAAATCGGGACCATACATTGGCACCGCTTGTCGAAGATACAAATACAATCCGCAAAGGGCATGACACCCGCATTGATCCGATCAAGGAATCCCAAACCGAGTATGAAATCATAGTCATCTAAGGGGATTACCTCAATATCCTCTCGGCTGGTCCATGGACCAAGATGAAACTCCACGTCCTTGGCCATGCCGCTGGTCGGGACTTCTCTAGAGTTCACCGTTTTAAGCCAACCAGCATCATTCGTCTCGACCGGAAGATTCAACTTCTTCGCAGCCTCTTTGGATATAAACAGATCGGACGCCCGGTGTCCACGAGTGCACTCATCGTGGTACTACCGATCTTCACATCTACGAACATCATCCCTTTGGGGTCCTTGGCCTTCTTGGCCTTGATTGCTCCGAGGATCCGCAACGATCCTAGCCGCGCTCCTCTCGCGGCTTGTCCTCCTTGCACAAGGCTGCTAGCTTTCCCTTTTTGGGCAATCCCGAGCCATGTGGGGACCTTCACAAAAGAAGCACTTGTATGTGCGAGCTTTGTGATAGTTTCCACCACGGCTTGATTCGGGTTGATTCCTAGTAGGACCCGATGGTGGTCGTCCTCCGCTTGACGCCGGTATCGACTCCGATCTCCCCCACCGCAGCCTTTTCCCTCGGCCGAGGATCGGGCTTGGTCGAGGATGCCGGTCGATACTCCACAAGGGACTCGGCCACGGAAGTAGCCGTTGTGAGGTCCGTCGCATTGCACCGCTTCAGCTCTTGCTTGACCCAAGGTTTGAGTCCGCTTATGAAGCGGGTGGAATGCCTCCGTCTCGGTCATGGACGGAATTTGGAGCAAAGCAACTCCGAGAAGCGCTTCACATAGTCGCGAACTCCGCCTTTCGCTCCGGGCGCTTGAGTTCTCCGCGGGCTTCTTCCTCCGCATAAGCGGGATAGTAGGTTCGTCGAAATTCTTCGACAAACCGAGCCCAAGTCGTGATAGGATTGCCATTCCTATCGTCCGACCGACGTCTCCACCAAAGCAACGCATCATCCGCTAAATACATGGCTGCGGTGTTTACCCGAATCGAGTCGTCGGTCGTTCCCATGGTCCGGGAAGTATCGTTCCATGTACCACAGGAAATTGTCCACGTCCTTCGCCACCCGGGGAGCCCTTGAACTCCTTCGGTTTGGGTAGATCGGCACGGATCGCACGGTGATCACCCGCTCACGCGTGCCGATTCAAGCTCCGCGACCTTGCCTTTCGCCTCGGCCATTTCCGCGCGCATGGCTGTCATCGCGCCTCCCACGTCTCATCTCGCTGTTGCAGCTCGTGCATGAGGGTCCCCTTCACCTCGACCCGGAGCTCTCCCATGCCGGCTTGGAGTTCTTGCACTTCGGCCAAGAACTCCTCCCTACCGACTTCCGCTCCGTCCACGGTCTGGTGTAGATCGTCCATCATGGCTTGGACATCCATGACGGTCTCTTCTAGGACCGTCAACCGGTTTTCCAGATTCCCCTTCGGTTCCCTCGAGCACGAGACAAAGACGGCTTTTCTTCGACCGGGGCCTTTCAAGCGGACGTCCACGATCGTCACGGTCATCACCCAACACGATCGGGACATCCGATGATCGGCCATCGCAAAAGGAACAATTGCTCGATACCACTTGTCACGGGTCGATCAATTTCGGTCGATCAAACACCGGGCCTTAGGATCGGTGATCCTAAGTAAGCCTTTTCGCTCACACACGCACAAAGGGCGTGTATATTTACTTTGAGTGAGCTGAGCTCAAATGAGGGGGAGGGACCCCTTTTATACAAACCGGATCGATTCTCGGCCGTGGATCGTCCCTCCGATCCAACGGCCGTGTTTGAATTCGGTCATCATTACAATCGATCGTAGGTGGTCGCAGGCATGGGGAATCATCAACCGAAGCTCGTACAAGTCGAGCAGTGTCCGGGGCAGCTCGGGACGCACGGCCGGATCGAGCACACGGCATGGGCGGGTCATGGTCGTCTCTGTCGGGGAGCAGTGAATCGCTCCGGATTTGTTCTGGGGCGATCGAGTATTTGATCCGAGGCAGCTTGCTTTGGGTCGTGCACGGATCACGCCCGCATCGTGCATGGGCGGATCAAGGCACGGATCATGTCGAGCCGATCGTTGATCGGGCCGTCGGTCGACCGCAGGTCGATCAAGGATACATCGCATCGATTGGGGATCGATCGGTGGTCGATCGTGGATCGATCATGGATCGATACGGGATCGGTCGGTGACTTGATCGGGACAGGGGGCATCGATCGGGCGTTCCGGCTACGCCCGGGTGCGTGACACGGCCGAGCATGGACGGTCTTGGTCAGCGTGGTACTAGCGTGATGCGAATTAAAACATGTATAATAATTTTAATTAAAATTCTTAATAATCGAAAAGTTAAATTATAAATAACCTTCAGAAAACGTCTAGAAAGAATAATGATACATGAATAAAGAATTCGTACTTTTATATGTATTGGTTCAAAAATGTTATATGCTATGCGAGAAGGTGCGAGAAGGCGTCACTTATTCGAAAACATTGTCCTCTTTTTAATCTTTGCACAGAAAATTTCTCATATGCTAGACTTTTTAAAAGAAGTTCAAGACCCCCCTTATTTCAAAGAAAATTTACTACCCTCTCACTCGATAAGGTTTTGACAATAATGACGTGGCAAATGGCGATTGGGTTAAGGTGAACTTTGGATCCTTATATCATGTTGAAAATTATCAGACATTAAAGTGCAAAAGACACAAAAACAACAAACGCGAGTACAAATTTTAGGGGTGAGCATCGGTCCAGGTTTGACCTTGGACTGACCCAGGACCGGCCCGGGACCGGCCCTGCCGGTCCTGGTCCGGTTCTTCGGGAGACTGGATCAGTTCTTGATCCTAGAATTTCTAGACTAGCATTGTGCGGGTTGGTCCTTGGTCCTAAGAGTTCTGGGTTGGTCCAATCCGGACCAACCCTAAAAACCTTAAAATAAACGGCGTCAACAACATTAAACAGCTCTTTAGTGAGGAGTTCAAGTAATTTTACATTGTTATTTGATAACTTAGATTTTTAATGTCTTTTACGGCATTAATAGTCATAATTTATGAAGGAATAAAATGTTTTTGTAAAGATGTGGCACCCCTCAACACGGCCCCCGATCCACTAGGGTCGCCACAGTTTGCTTTTCACTTATCCTATTAACATACTACTCTGATACCATTTAATTATAGCGGGTCCATAAATCCTGGGGGTTTGTATGAACTCAATCGGTCTCAGCGCAGTTCACATAACGGAAGCATAATCAAATCTCCCTATCCCATACTCTAACAACAATAATGCAATGCACACCAACTACGCATCAGATAAAAAGATAGAGCCGAGTCACTATTATTTACATAACTATGATGGACATCTTGGGTCGGTACAACAAAAGGCCAAAGCTTTTAACTAAGCTCGGCTATAACCCAAAAGAACCCGACCCTACATCAGACATGTACACCATTCCATCATCAAGTGTCGGCTATCCAAATAGTGTCATCCTCCACCAGTCACACTCTCTAATCACACCCAACCCGATGCATCGGCCGGTGGCGGCGGCAGCATCCCCATCATCCTCCCGTCGCGACGAACATGGACGGATAGGAACTCCTAGACTACAGAGCCATCAGGTAGGCCCACATCATACATAACCAAAACACGAACACGGATAAACACCAGACCATGAACACCAAGTAGGGGTGCTCCGAGCACTCGACCTCAACATCAGACGGTATGCCATAAAATGTACCATGCGTGACAGGTGACAGAAGCAACTCTCAATCTGAAATGTTAGTCCCTAAAAGGGGTGAGTACAACCACTCAGCAGTAAAAATCCATCAAACTACACAGTGCATCAGACAAGACAATCAAGGTATCACAAATAAGGCACATATCATCCATGCAATCGAGCATATATCACCATGCAGTCATGCATATATCACCATGCAATCGTGCATATATCACCATACAATCGTGCATATATTTCCATGAGGTTCATTCCATGCCATATGCACATACATACGCATGATTCATATCATCCACACAATCATGTGTATATCCCCATGAGATCCATTCAAGCCTTCACAATCGCATTCTCAATGTCATATAGTATCAATTTACTTTCATAAGCAGATCATGCATCATGCCATATGCACACACCCATGCGCATGATTCAATTTCCAATTTTATATTTCAAAAGGATCTCATCATTTTTCTTCCAGGGACCAATGTTTGCATCCCTCATTTATCGCTCGCACCCAACCTGGCATCGTGAGGAGCCTCCGGCACACACCTCCGGGCATCCAGCACACACCTCTGGGCATCTCGCACCCCAACTGGCATCACGAGGAATCCCCCCGGCACACACCTCCAAGGCTTCCGGCACACACGTCCGGGCATCCTGACACTCCCGGGGCATCCGGCACACACCTCCGGGCATCCCGATACTCCCGTGGCATCGTCGGCTCACACCTCCAACGGTATCATTATTATCACAATATATATTCACATATATGTCTCATTTTCAACATGGCATTTGATACAACAATGTCAAAGGTCTAAACCAGCTTTTTGATGTTATATGACATGCTAAATGTCACCACATATGCAGTATAATTAACCACTCAAGACATTATATCTCATAGAGCAATTCATTTATTTTTGAAAATACAGCAATTTTCGGACAAAACAGAATGCACTCCTTTAGTTAAAATTCTGGAAAAATTAGTAAACGGTCTTAATAAATTCTGAAAATTTAACATATTATAAATGAGATCTAGAGAAAAATATTTCATGAAGAACACCATATCAAAAGAGCTTCATACAAGTCGGTACGGTCCATGCATCACAGCCTTTAAAATTTCCGAACATCGCCTTTGCACAGTTTCATTCACAAATTCGGTATAAACCCTAAATCAGCTCCGAAAATTATGAAATTTTGATATGTTATAGAAAAAACATAAAGGTAAAATTTTTGTGGGGAACTCAAAGTCAAATTCGTGATAGATTAAAAACTATAATCACCATAACCGTTCCTAACTCTCGGCAACAATTTCCAGATCTAACCATTTCGGATAAAAATCGTTTCACCGACCTATACTTGTTTGTTTCTTCTAAAATTTTAGTATGTTACTCCTCAACATGTAATCTACAACTTTCATCAAGTACACAAGATCAAATTTCAACCGGATAATTTTATAAAATTCACAGAATCACACTAGGTCAGCATAACGGTTTCCAGATCTAATTTCTTCAAAGAAAAATGGTTTCACCGACCTATACTTGTTCATTTGCTCTCAAATTTTGCTATGTTACTCTAAAAGAAGTCCTCTACAACTTTAATCAAGAACTTGAAGTGAGATTCCAACTAGAAAATTGCATGCAGCTCACAAAATCACCAAAGGTCGGACTGTTTTTCCAGAAAACAGAATACTAGGCTAAGACACTACTCCCATCACTTCGAAAATTCTCACCTCTACCACATCCGAAATTTACCATTCATCACACACAATCACAGAAAGCAAAGTGTAGATCAATGGACTCTACTTGCCTTAAATCCAATGAAAACCACAGCAAGCAAAACGGCGGGGCTCGATCGACGGTCTCCTCCTCCCTTCACGGCTCACGGTGGGCTTCCTCTCTCTCGGTTCACTCTCCCTCTCTCTCTCGACTTCACTCTCTCTCTCTCTCTCTCTCGGTTCACTCTTTCTCTCGCACGACCACTCCTCCCCCTAGTTTAATCCGCCACTCTTCTTTTCTTCCCTTTCATGATTAGTAATCATTAATCTTGCATGCAAGATGACACTTGGTTGATCTCTCTTGCCACTTGTTATTTTTGCCATGCAAGATGATGGGCCTCCTTTGGGCCGACTCCTCCATCCGGTCTCTCTCTTCTTTGGTCGACAGCCCTTTGGGCTTCTTGGGCCGGTCGAACGATGAGGCTGTGGGCTGGTTTTTGGGCTAGTTTGGCCTAAAAATTTCGGCCCACTCCTTCTTTTAAAAATCCACCCTAAATCCCCACTTATATAATTACCAAATTGCAATTTATATGGCCATAAAACTTTGTAACATAAATCAATAAAAATCCAACTTATAAAGTTCATGGCCAAGAACAAAATTTTCCTTATCAAATTATCCTTTAGCAAAATCCTTGATCACCCATGGACATAGGATATATTTCCAACCAAATAATTCTCCATTAAAATGCTCGGCCTTAATCTATTGTAATTCATTGGTCTAAAGGCTATAATATAGTCCGATGGCGCTTCCATCACCTTTCCATAGGTCGTAACGCATCTAGAGATCGCTATGAAATTTTAGGATGCCACAAAAGAGTCCTCACAGCGTCCAAAAATATATAAACAACTCATTATGGCATTCTCCTTTAGTATTCGTTCTCTTTTGTTTTATTTGTCCTTTTAGTCTTCAATTTGCCAAAATCGAAAGAAATAACTTCTCCGCTCGCCACTTGACACTCGTCTCACTCGCTTTGGGTCATTCGTGCCGCTCGCCGCTCAATGCTCGCTTGGTTTGTTGCTTTCCACTCGACATTCGATGCTCATTCTGTTTGACGTTTACCCTACTTGACCCTCACCGCTTGCCTTTCTTAACTGGCCTTGCTTATTATCAAACCCATTGGGTCGGTACGGTTTTCAGTTGCCTTTTTAAGGAATACAAAAAATAAAATAAAAAATTATTGATTAGTCCTAGGTTGACCTTGAAACCGAACCAAACCCATTGGGTTAGTCTGGTCTTTAATCGCTTTTTTAAGGAGTACAAAATATGAAATAAAAAATTATCGGTTGGTCTCGGGTTGACCCTGGAATCGGACCGAATCCATTGGGTCGGTCCAGTCCTCGGTCCAAAGCTCAATAAGATTGGTTCTCGGTCCCAAAAATTGAGAATTAGCACTGTGTGAGTTGGTCCTAGGGTTAGGGGGTGGATCGGCCCAACCCGGACCATGCTCACCCCTAACAAATTTGCTATTTTTATGTCACAATCAGGCTCTGCTCTTGGTCCGTGCACCAAGACGTACTGCTATTAATACCATGTGAAGGATTGGTTATAATTATAGTTTTCAAATAACTAAATAAAAATAAGAAAATAATTCATTGCAGAGGGTAAAACAGAAGGGAGATGATGGAGTAACTGAAGAGTTGGAGTAGATTTGAAGATAACTCCTGTACAATTTTCATATATGTTGATCTATTCAGAATGGTTCAAGCTATTTTGGCCGTCCCCAAATTCCAGATCTCAATTCTCTTTCAATTCTTCCTAATTATCTTAGATGTTAAAGATCGTCCTATTGGTCTCCTCCACTTCGGCCTTAGCTTTGGGCTACCCAACCAAAGTGAACCGGTGTTCAATGTGAAGCTCTTTTCAAAAATTCTTTCAGCTTGATTAGTCCTCCATTCAGATTTTCAATTAAATCAATATGTATGAATGAGTTAGGATGGATTTAGAACGCTTAGGTTGGATTGAGAATGCCTCGCCCAGAAGAGCTTAGCTGTGTGCATAGGTTGGCGAGAAATATTCAGAAAACTCAATTTCCTTGCTTATCTTAAGAAGTTGACTCGAAAGAAGAATAGACTAGACTCAAATTCCGAGGATTTTTACTTCACTAGTGAGCTAACATTATCAAGGCGTCTATAGCTGCGTTTGGATTCGGCTTTTCGAAGCCACTTTAGGCTTCCAAAGCCCTTTGGGCTAAAAAAGAGCGTTTGGCAAATAAATTTGTAAAGATCCTTAGCCCAAAGTTTGCCTTTTGAAGGCTGAAAGCCCAATGGGCGTTTCAGCTTTCTCGAAGGCGGCGGGGTTTAACGAATTTTTGTTCGTTTGCCATTATTGCCCTTATAACTTAACGAAATTCCAAGTTTAACCCTTCCGAAAACCCTAGATCTGCACACGCTTTCCTCTTTCTTTCCTTACCCACTCGCAAGTTATCGTTTTTTCTTCTTCTCTCTCAAATCCACGAGCCTGACCCACCTGCAAGTTCTCGTCTTCTTCTTGGGGAAAGTGTTTGTGGTTCCTTGATCACACAAAGAGAGAGAACTCGAAGCAGGCCGGGTTCTGGTAAAGCCATCTTTGTTCTTCCCGACATACTTCGGAGCTAAACTTTAGGAGGTCTGGTCTTTAGGTGAGTTGGGAATTTTCATCTTGTAGTGCCCGAGCATGTTCCCTTTTCCTTGTTCATGTGTTCATCGATTTGGGTTTTTTTCTCGGATGTGTTTTTTAGCTCGCTTGCAAGCTCTCTGTTTGGGTGTTGTGGGAAAATGCAGAGAAAACTAGGGAAGGTTTTTGGGTTTGGGCTACTCTGTTTTTTTTTTTAACTGGGTGTGTGGGGGAGAGGTCGTGGGTTTCACTGAAACGTGTGCGAGGACTTACTGGGTTGGCTTGCTTTGAGGTTGTGGCAGGGATGGTTCGGTAAAGATGAGGAATTTTGGAAATATAAAAGTGGTGTGCAGCTGTAGGAACTTGGGATATTAGAAAAGAAGAGGCGAAATGAAAGCTGAGGTGAGAGATGGGTTCTCAAAGTGACTCGGACCTGGTTGGGTTATGATCATCTAAAAAGCAGCTCCATCTTGTTCCATGATATGATGATGTCTAGCAATTGGCGTGAGATTGCAGCATAGAGTTTCTTTAGTTGTAGAATTGCTCTCTGGGTTCATTTTCTTGGGCTGTTTGGGTTCGACTGATGTGTCGTTGGTTCGGTTAGTTTGAGGGAGTCTTTGTTTCTGCTTGTAAAGTCTGAATCTTATGGAACACTTGTGTTTGAGATCATTGAGATTGCTGCAGTGACAGAGCTAGGCATGCTTAGCACTAGATATCGTAATCAGAATTCTCCTGTTAACGTCTCAGTTTGGTATCTGTGTTGTCTATCCCTCGCCGTGAAGCTTTTTCGCCTCTTTTTTGTTTAATGCAATTAACAACCTTGATTCTGCCCCTTGTTCGCAATGTTTTTCCTGTCACCCATATGGTTTTCAGGTATGTGCTCAATAGATCGTGAATTTGCGAAATCTTATAGGAGACTAAATGCATCCATAGTTTAAGGATCCTTTCCATCTAAAAGAGGAAATTAGCTAAAAATTGAGAATGAACGTCCTGAACTCAACCTTCGGAGCCTTCTTTTTTATGTATATACATGCTAGGATCACTATCTCTTTTCTCGCTTATGTATCTGTGGTTTCTTCTCTTCCATCCCATTTTCTTTTTTAGTTGGAAAAATGTCAGCCACGTACATAATACAATAGAAAACTGGTTTTCTCGTGTTAACTTTAATGAAACCAGAAAGTCATTCAACGCACTTAGAACACGATACTCTCTCAATACACTTTCAATCAAATTTGTTGTGAGTAGCTGTTATGAGTAGTTGTTTGTTGTGAGTAGCTGTTATGAGTAGCTGTTATGCATAAGTCTATCTCAAAATCAAATTTAGTAATATAGTTATTTTAAATCTCATGATCGTTTATCTTACGGATTATTAAATCGCAATTTTAGACATGGAAACAGAGCACACAAAGTAAATATCCCCTTTTTAGATTTTCACTCTCAACCCTTTTCACCATCTAGTGAAAAATCCCCCAAAAGCCTAAAGAAAAAGAAACAAGAAACAGAAAGATCAACTCATCTTTTCCTCTCTGTTCTCAGTTCTCACTCTATCTGCCACTACCTCTCTCTATCTCCTTGGCTTCTTGTGCTTGTTTGGTATGGAAGTAAAATCTTAGACCGTCTAGCAAATATTTTTCTGTGCTATGCATAGTTCTATTTATATATGTGTTCATTCATCTATAGGGAATTGGGTCATAGTTAATCTCATTTGTTTGCATTTTTCAAATGTGTTTGTGTTTATTCTATTGGAAGATGGCGAGTTCATCAAAAGAAAAGGCTTATTGGAGCCTGGAAGATGTAGAAACGTTTTGTCGATTGTGCGTTGAACAAATTGAAAAAGGCAATCGTCCTACAAGCAACAAAAGAGATGGATGGACAGCTATAATTACCAAGTTTGAGGAGCTGAGGGGCAAAAAATACGACAAAATCAAATGAAGAGTAAGTGGGATAATCTAAAGGAAGAATGGAAAAGATGGAAGCAATTGATTCAAAAGGAAACAGGACTAGGATGGGATCCAAGGAAGAAAACCATTGATGCAAGTGATGAATGGTGGGAGAGAAAGATTCAGGTGTTTATCTTTTTTTTGCCACATTTTTTTATAAGTTCATCTTTTGTGATATAACTCATGAAAAGATCTTATTATAACAGGCCAATCCTAAGCTTAAAGTCTTTCGAACGAAAGGCATACATCCGGATATGGAAGTTTTGTTGGACAGAATGTTCTAGGGCACGGTTGCCACTGGAAGTGTTACTTGGAATCCTGCACAAGGTTTATGCAATACTGAGAATCTTGAGGCCACACAAGCTGATATTGGTGATTGTGCAGGATCTACTGATGATACTTTAGAGTGTGATATAGGTGAAACGAATGCCCAACCAAGTCAAAGTAAGAGTCATAAAAGAACGGTACAAAGTTCCACGAAGGAAGCTCGAGGAAAGAGAGAGAAAAAATTGACCGGACCTGCTAAGTTAGCATCGCAAATCGACGGACTTTGTTCAGCAGTTGAAAGTAGGAGCAATGCAACATTGGCTGCAAGGGAATTTGACCCTTACAAAGAGATTATGCAAACATTGAAAGCCATTCCTGAGATTAAGGAAGACAGAAAGTTGTTCTTCTTTGCACTCTCTCATCTTTCTGAAAAGAAAGACAATAGGGAAATTTTTATGAACTTGGATGAAGATGAAGAGAAAGTCGAGTGGCTGAAGTATAAGTTGGAGGAGCATAATAGTCGTCGCTAGGATGCTAGTTACTTGTTTGAGCTTTTCATATTAATCTATGTTGTAATGTGAAACTTATTTTGGATTGGTGATTTGCACTACTTGTGAACTCTCTTTTTAATTATGTTTTTGAGACTTGTGTTTTTAGTTTGTGTTCTTTTGATTGGATGGAGTTTGCATATATATTATGGATAATAATTGTTTCATTGATGGATGATTACCCATCACTTTCCTTATTGTTTTGTGACTTTAAACAGATATGGATGACTCTCCTGAAAGAGAAATTCATGAAAAAGAGGACGAGGAATATTGGCAACTTGTGGAAATTACTCAAGCTGCAATCGCTTATCAGGCAATATACAGTGACAAAAAACCTTGTAGGACATCATCATATACAATTAATGCATGGGTAGGAGAGTTGATGGACGAAGATGCTAATCCGATAAGGTGTTATCAAATGTTTAGAATGGATAAGATTGTATTTAATAATTTAATGCATGATTTAGTAACACGTTATGGTCTGGAAGGAACTAGGAATATTGATGTTACAGAAATGCTTGGAATATTTCTTCATATTTTAGGACATGGTATAGGTAATAGGTTAACACAAGAGCGTTTTCAGCGTTCTGGGGAAACCATAAGCAGGTACTTTAGCTTGGTATTAGATAAAGTATGTGAAATGGGAAAAGATTTGATCCAACCAGCTGATTGGCAATTTAGGGATGTTCCAGAGAAGATAAAAAATAATCGAAGATTTTTTTCCATATTTTAAGATATGTTTTGATTATACAATAGGAAGAAGGAATTAAAAGCAAATTTTTATTATACAATAATATTTGCGTTTTTGTTTTAGGATTGTATTGAAGCTATTGATGGCACTCATATCCCAGCGGTGATACCTGTAACAGATCAGATTCGTTTTATTGGTCGAAAAGGTACACCGACTCAAAATATCTTAGCGGTGTGTAATTTTAATATGGAATTCACTTATGTTTGGGCTGGTTGGGAGGGCCAAGCCCATGATACTCGTATTTTCTATGAAGCTTTAGGGAGACGTGATGTGCAATTTCCTCATCCTCCTCCAGGTTTGTTAATTAATGGTTTTTGTACATTAATATGTATTAATGTAGTCTATGTTGATTAAATTTATATTATATTTGTGCAGGTAAATATTATTTAGTAGATGCTGGATATCCAAATCCGATGGGTTATTTGGGATCGTACAAAGAAGTTAGATATCATTTGCCAGAATTTCAACAAGGTCTTGCCCCTACAGGCTATCGAGAGGTATTCAATCGTGCTCATTCCTCGCTGCGATCAGAAATTGAGCGAGCTTTTGGTGTCTTGAAGAAGAAGTGGAAGATTCTAAAGCATATGCCAAGTTTTCCATTTGAGAAGCAAGTCAAAATTGTTATAGCATCAATGACTTTGCATAATTATATACGATGGAACGTCGCCGATGATAGACATTTTGCAAGAGTAGATTTGGATCCCAATTATGGATATTCAGTTGACCTTGATAATACAAATGAGGGGGCCGGTACTTCAAATGACAATTTATCTTATGACATGGCGCGTTTACGTGATCAAATAACAATGAGTTTAGTAAATATTTAAGGATGTTTGTAATTTTCAATAAAAACCTATTTCTTTCTTCGATGCGTATGTAATCATGTTTATTATAATGAAATTACTCTTTCTTTTTAATTGAGAAAAAGTCCACTTTGATGTATTTTTTAACTTATGAATTTGTTAATATATCTCTTTTATATATACATCTCAGTGCACATATATATATATATATATATATATATATATATATATATATATATAAAGTCATTGAATTTGTTAATATATCTCTTTTATATATACATCTCAGTGCAAATATAAATATATATATATATATATATATATATATATAAAGTCATTGAATTTGTTAATATATCTCTTTTATATATACATCTCAATGCAAAAAAAAAAAGCCATTGTTTTTATTTTCAATTTTAAAAAAAGAAAAATTAAAAAAGCTTAAATTGGTTATGCCAAAGGACTTCCAAAACATGTGTTCACCAAACAGCATTCCCCCAAAGTTGTTTCTCAAGGCGCTTTTTAATTATAATTTACCAAACAGTTTTTGCATTTCATCAAAACCCTTTAGACCAAAGATCTTTGCATTTCCTTAAAGGCTTTTCCCAAAAGCTTTCCCAAACGCACCCTATATAGGAATGTGGTAGGTGCTTTTGGACAAGGGTAGGTGTGTGCGCTAAGTGCTTATATGACGTTGGATATTCGGTTTGGTATAAGTGATTGGTTCTCTCAATGGGTTTTATTCATAGTGTTTCATATAGATCATGTTATAGATGAAAAGCAACACTTTTCAGGCAAGCATAGAAGGGTGAGATGTTCATTTATCATAGATTTGAGTCTCCCGAGAGGGAGTTCATTCTTTCCTTATATACAAGTACCTTTCTTAAAGAAAAGGTAAGCCGTTATAGTTACTGCAATCAAGCATATTCTTTTTTTACTTTATAAGGGGTTAATTATTTGAGTGTAAAAAGATTTATCCCTGGAATTATGGAATACCTATACTAGCGAGAAAGCAGACTTAGGCTCTAGGGCCACAAATCATTAGATTTTGTCCCTGGTGATTGAACCATTATTCTGAGGTTTGAACGTCTAAATTTCTCGATTAGAATAGGACTAGATACGTAAGATAAGGAATTCAGAGTTTTTTTTCATGTTCTATTTACTATTTGGTGGACTGCTAATTTAAAGTCAAATATCTTTTATACATATCAATTTATATGACATATATGCCCCTATGTATGAAATAATATTTGTCTTATCATTAGAAAAATATCATTCTCATGCACAGGTATACTTAAAAACATGCACAGTTAATTAGACTTACAAACTTTGGTGCAAAAAAAGAAAAAAAGAATAAGACCTACAAACCAATATATTTTATCTCATTTAACATCATTGCAAACTATTCTTTGTGCCCACAAATGACAAAAACTGCATTTACTTTTGTGGATATGTTTACGAGCGCAATAAATTCATCTGTGCCCAAAAAATGACAGAAAGTTTGCAATTGAAACTCTAGAAATACAACAACTCAAGTTAAAAGTGTCCAGTTATTACAGGGTTACTATAGTTCTGGTTGAACAAAGGAATTACTGGTTTACTGGTTCGGATGATGCAAGCCTATACACAACATCAACCATTTAATGAAATAAGAATATTAGAAGTATCAAAAGTTTAGTATGGCATTTACTTTGAGGCAAAAAATTATTACTGGTGCAATTAAGTGTCAAATTGAAAAAAACACAATCACTCAAATGCCTCCGATGATAAATTCCCGCCAAAAATCCTACGTGACTTTTCAAATTAATTCTTTGCTCCGACATGGTTTTTTCTTTTTTTTAAGAAATCGAAGTCAAACGTGAAACTTTTTTTGTCCACCCTAGCAAAATAAATAAATCGAGGTAGTTTTCTTTAGGAAACTCTCTCTCTCTCTCTCTATGTGGAGCTGAAGGAACAACACTCTGCTTTCACATGGAGAAATAGAGCTCTGTCTCAGCCTAGGGTCCACCTTTGAGACACTTTAATTCTTGTTCGCCGCAGTTTAGGACAATGAAATCTAAAGCATGGGTGAAGAACGGACCTATTCTTCAAACTTGGAGAGGAAGAGGAGGCCTTGGAATCAACCTATAGCCGTTAACTTAGCACCTTGATTCCTTAACGAAGAGATATCTTGATCGTGATCGAAGGTTGCAATGACAGGGGGAAGTGGAGGAAACTTTTTCTAGATAAGATCGACTTCAGTGACAATACTTGTACCAAGATTGAAGATTCTCCAGCTTCATGGTCGGAAAACGGAGAGAAATAGAGCACTCATTATGCCTTCTCAAATGCAGCGACAGTGACGGTGAACGATGACGAGCAGTGAAGAGTAGTGAAGAGCATACAACTACGCAGATGATGAAAGTATGAGTTCAAAAGTAATATTCGATCCACGTTTAGACTGCTCAAAGCTCTTGATCTCCGCAAAGGAGACAAAGCATTCTCATGTTATGCAAGAATCGCGTGAAGGCAGTGATGACAAGCGGCCAGTGACTTTCTCAGGCAGCTGCCTAGAGAAAAATCCAAAGCTCCGGGTGCTTTTCTCCCTAAATTCTTTACGTCGCTCTCCCCGAGAAAACCCAATGCCTCCCCTCCTCAATGATGTCCACCAAATCCGAAGCTTCGTTGAAACAAATTTGAACCGCTTATCATGCTCCTGTTCTCAGTTGCAAGTTTCAGTAGTTGATTTTGGGCTATCTATAACAAGAATTAGGGTGCAAAAAATCGAATTAGGATTTTTGAATTCGGGAAAATGCTTGATTGTTCGATGTAGGGTTTATATTTGAGACAAAACATATAGCGGACATCTTTTAGGGGTATATATGCTAATTGGGCGTACCGGCGAGCCACATCTATTGAAGAAATTAATTAAATATTGTTCGAAGAATAATTTTGGCATAAAAGTGAGCACCTAATGAAGTTTTTGACACTTTCAGTGTCATTATGCCCCCTTTTAACTTTGGACATAATATCACCATGAACCAAAATTATCATCAAGAAATTTTCGATTCCTCTCATATCAAATGAGATCAATAATAGCACACTATGCAATTTTGCAAGCAACATTAGCTACAACTTCACGTTTCCAACTAGCACAAATCCATTGCAATTTATCATAACTCTGCTTAACTTTCAAATACCATAACTAGCACCAGAACTAGCACATTAAGAAAACGTTTCAGTCCAAGAAATATCAAAAAGAACATTATTCAGTGTTGTTCATTGTCATTAAATAACAAAAAGATTACACAAGAGGCCTATTATTATAGACAAAATTGGGTACAATTTTTCCCTTCCAACTCGCACAAATCCATTGTGTCTCACCGCTCCAAGTCTACCTAATTCATTGAATACCATAGAAACTATAAATCAAGCTCTAGACTTCACAAGAAATAGCACATTCAGAAAACAAATCATTAGTCATTCTCATCTATCATCTCTTGGAGAAGCGTTTCCACAAATAATTTCCTATCGACTCCTTGAAATCCAAGAAATAAATGAATGTTCTCAATATCCTTCACAAATTTTCTACATTATTTTATTTTATCTTATATATAATATTTAGAGACATTTGAAGGAGTTCCTTATTAATTTTTCTCTTATTATTGTCCAAATCTTTAGCATGTTCGATGTAGCTAGCAATCATTTCCATTCTCTTGTTAGCTTTTTCGAAGAAAGGGGGCAAAAGTGCTTACAATCTCAACTAATCCAATAGCCTATTTATAATTTGCTTTAACTTTTTTTCTTCTTAAAGGATTATAATCATTTTGTGTTTTAGAAGATAGTGACAATTAGTTTTGACTTGCACCATTAGTTGCCCCATCATCATGATTCTCACCTTCTTCATGATCTACAGTTGCATGGGTTTCTAAAAGACCTTTATTGAGATTTCCCTTGGTACAGTCTTTTCCAAATGTAGTTGCTAGTTGATCACATTGAGGGAAGTCGCTTCCCTCTCAATGAGGAAGTGTCTAGATAGATCCACAAATGAAAATATATTGATTTGTTTTAAAAGAAACAAATAGCATAGAAAAAAAACATGGGATGAGTGACACAAACCTTGCAATGTTTGTGCCAACTATACATTGAATGAATAGCAACATAGTGCTTTTCATGATTCGACCCAAAACCACTTTGATCCTTCTCGTCATATATTTGAATGGACAACTTCTTCAAATTCTTCATCTTCGACTCTATGTGAAGATTACCCATTTGCCAGAACTAGGGAACTTTCTTCAAACCATTTCTTTAACATAATTATATAACCATTTTTGATGCTGTTATTAGCTGTCATTTCTCACGCAACTAGCTCTTCAAGACTATCTAGGAGCACTTTTTCTTCATCTATTGTCCATACACGTTAGTCTCACTTTGTTCCCCTTCCTTGAGTTCAATTGAGATTGTTACTTTCCATTCCTAAACATCTCATTGCAATTTTAGTAATAGAAAAAAAAAAAAACAAAGAATGAAAAGAAATCAATGATTGAGGATAGCCAGGTAGAGAAAATTTATTGATAGAGGTAGCATAGTACTAAAAATTTAAAATGATAAAGCCATAATTCACACATACATAAGGATCATATATCTCAATAATGACAAACCAACACCATATTACACATGTCTAATAACAATGGAAAAAAAATCCGACAACACAGGTCTTACAATAATGGGAAAAACTGATTTTTTAAATAATATCAAATCATACAACTACCCCATTTCCTTGACTTGCATTCCACTCGTTAAACATTTTACTACCAAAATTTGCCTCCACGTTGTCCAATGATATGACAACTTAACAATATCAATTGTTTCAACATCTTCAATGGTGTTAACAACTTCATCTAATCGTGCCTCAATTGGATTTATAACCATTTATCTTCTTTTCAAATTGAGTATAAGGCAACAAGCTATGATTATTCGACCTTGTGTTCTAATTGAATAAATAAATGGACTCCTAAGAATAGCCTACCGTAACTTAATTAGACCAAAGCATTTTTCTATGACATTTTTAGGTTGAGAAAATGCTTCATATTGAAATACTGCTCGTGAGAATTTGGCGTATAACTTTCAATCCACTCGGATAGGTGGTATCAAGTATCTCTATGAGCAAGAAAGCCCTCCCCATTAGTGTATTTGACATCTACAAATAACAATGATAAAATTATTAATTGTCTTAGAATTGTCAAAATCAACATGACAAGAATGCAACATAGTTATAAAGGGTGATCTTACCAAGGGGAATCTTCAGACCATTTGGTTTAACTAAAGCATCTCGAAGCACTCTAGAATCCGTCGTTGACCCTTCTTATCCTGGCCAAACGTATACGAATCTCATGTCACATAAGCAAATTTCTAACACATTGGTCGCTACCCCACGTACCCTGATGTATGTGCCATCTAATGCTTGTAAGCAACCATAGAAACATGATATCAATGAAATAATCTCATATTTAAAGTATTAAATTAATCCATTTAAGAACATAGCAAACATACTTTAATCTTAAACCATTTCCATGTCTCGTCAGTACATTCCTTAGGAACTTATTCAGGTGAGATGAGAAGAACACTATGCATTCTTATCATCGCACTTTAAACTAAGTTAAAATACCTACTTATTATCTCCTCCAACTTCATAAATCTAAACTTGATGACATAATATTTACATGATGGGCAAATATATGTAGGAACATTGCCACTTGTTCTTCTATATTTACAAGTCATTCTTATTTTAACCGGCCAAATCTATGTTTATCCATCCTAAACAATGAAGTCATTTCTATTAATGAGACAATCAAGGTGATCTAAATGAGCTTGGCTTCTAACAACTATGCAACACTTCGATATATGCTTATTGTAGTGCCTTTCAATGGCAGTCGATACCACAATCAGATACACCATACACAAAAGCAACATCTATAGGCTCATCTCCTCTAATATCAAAATGCTAAAAATTTCTTCTCTATTGTCACGATCCATTTCTAATGAGGAAAAAAAGAACAATAACATCAGGCAAGTAGAAACTAGCAAGTTAGATAATAGCAAAATCATCTAGAATAGAATTTTTTTTTCAAATCCATAGATTCTCACAGAATGTCACTGAATTAATCAATGATTATTGCCACAAGTACATAAATGCAAAGGAAATGACCTAAAGTTAATTCATGATTATTAATGACTCTTTCTAATCTCTCTCAACACATAAGAAACGAACTCCCAGTACCAACTAAGTCAAAATTTAACGGACTAAACCTTAATTATGGATCATATCTCAGTTGATAAATAATTAATAAAAAGTTAACTCATAAGTAATGTCTTTGCAAAATCGCCCTTTATTCTTTGAGGAATGGAAGACATGGTAATTGCAAGGGAAAAGAAAAATCAATTAATCAAGTTATTAAGCATCGAAATCAAAAGGGAAATATAAACAATATAAAGAGAATAGAAAGAAAAATATAACATGAGATTAGACCGTGTTGTCTTGGAAGTTAAATCTATTTATATCCATTGATATTCCAAGTCGATAGGATTTCTTAGCTTTATCATACCAATTAGAAACATCCTCATTCAAGGAGAATTTTTTTTATGCTTAAAGGCAACAACCCTACCAAAATTGTCAGGGTAGCATAAGCTTGATTTTATATCATAATATTGATCACTTTCGCATCTCGAGATGCGAAATTTCAAGCGGGCAGTTGAAGTAGAATTAAATAAAACAAACTATTCAACGCTACCAACAGAAGTAGCAGGTATTGACTATGCAATTGTACTTGCTTTAACAACGAACTGATTGCGACAAAAAATGTAAAATGTTATAGCGACATCATGACATGGTAGCCATAGAATAATACCATATCTAGTGAGCGGGAGAGAAAGTATGATTATTTACCTTCGCGAATTAGAAAAATATAATGCTTCAACTCTTTTGCTGCTTTTGTAAAGCTTCGATGGGGATCAGAGAGCTATGGAGAAGAAGGTGCTTCGACTTTCGCTGCTTTCGTAAATGAAAGAGTTACAAAGGAAAAAAAAGCTTCGACTCTCATTTTTTTTTCTTTTTTTGTGAAACTTCTACGTGAACAAGTTACAAAGGAGTTGCGCATGAAGCTTCAATGTTAACGAAGGAGAAGGAGAAGGAGAATGAGAGCATAGGTTTTTTCTGAAAAATAGGTTATATTAGATATAAAAGAAATCCTATCTACCTTTATCTCACTTTCCCCATGGAATTTTTTTTATGGATGCTAAGGAGTATAAAGGGAGATCAACAAGATGCCAAGAAGAGAACACAAGAGACCAAGAGTGCAAAATCCAAATTTAGAGAAAACTTAACATTCTTATATTATCTTTTGAGAGCACTGAAATTTTAATCTTTCAAGAAGTGTTGTTAGTGTTAATTTGTGCTTAGGTATGAGATAATGAGACTTATCTGCTCAGTTATAAGCAGCACCACCTTTGAGAAGAAGTGCTTGGTAGGAGCGGTAGACACTATTGTGACTATTCAAAGATTCATGGTGGAATCCAACCAATATAATGTTAATATGGGCGAGTGGACGTAAACTTACTCTAAGCCAAATCACTATAAAGCTCTGAGTGCGTCGTTCTCTATCTATTTGCTTAAATTCATTACTACCTAATAGAAGCGCACTATACCAGTGGATATAGCCTACTCCTGCATATATCAACTCTCTTTTTTACTTGGTTATGCTTATATAAAACTTGAGGGCTTTAATTCCGCAATTTTTGGTCAGGTTTCATGAAATCACTTATTCACCCCCTCCTTAGGTGATGTTGTTAACCAACTTAAACGAAAGTCTGGCACTAGATGAGATTTAACTCAAGATATTTTCAGAATTTATAGAAAAACCATATTCATGTTAAATAAGAAATTGTAAGTGACCGAGCTAATTAATACTGAAGAAAAGGTCCGCAATGAAATGTGAAATCTTGTGGTACTAAGCATACACCGTGAACAAATATTGACTTTAATCTGGAAGAGGGAGAACCCATAAGATTTTCGTCCAGGAAAATCTAAAAGTATCTTAAGCGGACAAGTAACAATTTGAGTCAGTAAGGAAAGGAATAAATATCTCTATTCTAATGTGCTTAACGGGATGCACAACAAAAGACCCTGAAAACTAATCCATCTCAATGATGTTCCAAGTCTTTCTCATGGGAAACATGATAACCAAATTATGTCCCCAAAACAATGGGAAAAGTCGCACTTAGTTATCTAAATTGGTGTCTTCTACCAGTCAAGCTTCGATTCTATCCTCAGGGTAAACACAGAGTTTGAATAAAATCCTACTGTTCTTCCACTTAAAAAAACTACTAAGGGACTCGGGCCATGTCCCCTTTCTCCATAGGTTCAGGTCACTTGCACATACCAAACGTTAATATCATGTTGAACTCAGCATTTCAAAGTCTTTCTCTATCGAAAAAGAAAAGTCTTTCTCTATGTATGGAGTCAAACCAGCGGGAAAAAAGAAGAAGAAGAAAACCTTGGATAAGAATGCTGATTAGTATGCACACACGATAGCCCATAGATGATGTCTTGCCTTATGAGGAAGACTACTCACTGTCATAATGTACAACCTTTTGCGACCCAACACTCTTTAGATATTAATCTAGACCTAATATTTCTTTGCTGAGAAAAAATTAGGTATACCGGATAGTTTGTTATATGTTGTAAAATATTGTATTGCAAATATTTAATAGAGAGAATAGAGAGATTGAGTAGAGAAAGCAGGTAAACACCAAAAATAGTAGAAAAAGTCAGACATCATAGATCGTAGAAAAAACCAGAGGAGAAAATTTTATTTCCAATATATTACCCTATGTCTATGACAAAAACTAAGCTCATATTTATAAGAAAACAATGGTACACTTATCATTAATATCAATGTATTGAATAATACATACATTGAATAGGGAGATGAACATTCATTGTATAGAGAGATATACTTAGAATATAAGATATAAATGTACCATAATAAGTACATTAGGTAAGATGAATATAATAAATATTCATTTATGTATTTCATTCATTTATTTATTTCATAATATTATAATTATTTTCTAGTTTATTTCAATCATATGGGGACCAAATCGCTTTTATTATGGAAGTGAGACAACTCAACGCGTGATTCATGCACATTATTTACTCTTACTTGGGGGACCGAAAAGATTCCCAAGTGCTTTGATAGATGGCTTGAGCAAGAGAAGATTCTGCTCCCACAACGCACGCCGCTCGAGAACAATAAAAACTGATTTTTGCTTCAGTAAGAAGCAGGATTAGGATAAAAGGAAACTGCAAAAAAACAGCTTTTGCGATAATAGAAGTGAGTTTTGCTTTCACGCTCCCAGATTAAATTATTTTCTTGTCGTGGAAAGTCGTGTTGTTCTCAAAAAGGACAAATAAGGAAGTAGGAACGTGAGACCATCATCGAAAGTGGGTTCATTAGCGATTATGATTTGATAATACTCTCAAGTCTTTATCGTGAGTGGTTAAGTGACGATAAAATTATGTCCCCAACGAGGGGAGAAGTCAAACTTGGCTGCTTAAACCGGTGTCCTCTGCTTATAAAGCTTTTACAGTCAAGGAAGGCGTACAAGCAACCGCGCCTTCCATCAATTCCTCAAAATAGGTCCACTGTTTCCAGACATAAAGAAGCAGGAACTAGGATGTTTCAGATTCTTCTGCTTCTAGGATCATTTTTGCTTCATAAACAAGCATCGCTAGCATCTCAGACTTTTTGCTATAAAAAATGTGGTGACATTGCCATTTACTTTCCCTTCGGGATTGAAACTGGGTGTTTCCTCGATGAGTGGTACGAGATCGACTGCCAGAATGACACTGTCCCGATACTGAAGAAGGCCAACTTGAGGGTGCTCGACTTTTTGCTACCTGATATCCATGAGAAAAGGAACGGCATGATCAAGGTCAGTCTTCCAATAACATACTCGTCAAATGTGAGCTGCGGCAGCGATGGAAGCTCCACACCTGTGAGCTTGAAAGGCAGCCAGTTTGTCTTCTCTGCTTCACAAAACGACTTTGCTGCCGTCGGTTGCAATATACATGCTCGGATGGATGACGCAGAGCCTATTAACATAAGTTGCGGAAAAGACAACAGCACTGTTAGGAACGCCACTTGTTCAGGCAGTAACGGATACTGTCCAACCAACATTACCTCGGTTTTTCAGGCTTTCACCATCGATTTCCAGCCATACAATAAAACAGCAGGAGAAAATGAATGCAATTATGCCTTCTTGGGAGATAAGTCGCTGTTCACATCTTCGGTTATGGACTTCAATAAGTCGAGGGCGAGCGGGCATTTCGCAGCTGTCCTAGAATGGGGGATAGCAAATTCCTCAAAAACTGCGTTAGAGATTTACAATTACAGCTCCATCTTCGACGAATCCTACAACTGCAGTTCAGTCAGCTTCAATCCTGCATATCCCATGGCGATGCCCTTTTTGCAGTGTGTTTGCAGCCCGGGCTTCTCTGGTAACCCCTATATAAAAGATGATTGCAGAGGTAAAACCAGTTACGTTTTACCACACAAATCATTGGAAACCTAACATCGAAACACTGCATTAATAAGAGAAGTAGCTCTTTGGAGGCTGAAGTAGCTTTACATGCAACCCACTAATGAAACGAACCTCTACTGATTAATTTGTCGTATTTTGTTCATTTGTAGATGGAGCCGAAATAGGTCCGACCCCCCACGTACTAATGGGCCCCGGAATATGTCTGAGCTGCTTACCCCAACCTGGCCTTGCTGCAAATGGAACAAAGAAAAGTGCGTTTCTTGTCATAGGTAAGCAAGTTTCTACATTCTGTCATGAGCTATGAACAAGGACTATCCATTGTTTGTACTTCCAGATATTCACGAATATCACATCCTTTCATTTAAACATTGAGTTTATTACTGATAAAAACCCACAACTTAGAAAAAGCATAGCGCATGGGCCGCTTTCAGTGGATCAGATGTCCCGTGTTTGATTTGGGCATATATTCTGCTGCTCAACTGATTATATGGCTTTTCTGTTACGTGCTAAATTTTTCTCATAAGGAGACTAATTTTTCACCAACCACATTAGCATTCTGTTTAATTAAATTAGTGAATATTCAAAAGTCGTCTAAGGTAATTCTCTCCAGTATCAGATTAGCATTTTCTTCTTTTCAAATCGGAGTTGCAATCCTCAATGCTTGCTTTTGGTTATGCTCATACCACTTTGGTAAACCAGGAATTGGAGCAGGCCTAGGAGCACTACTCTTTCTTCAATTAGTAGTATCTATCAAAACAACCTCAGAACTTTCTTTTCACACTAATACTTGAGAGATAAGAAAACACTTGAACTTTTCTAATGTCGCTGCTCCTTATCCATTGAAAAATATCCACGGTTCCTACTTATTCTTGTCTAATTTGAATTGGAATTATTACAATCATAGTTAAGATGAATGCTAAATTCATCTGCAAGGGATATCAGTTGCACACTGTAGATGTTTGTATAATAATTTCACCGGGTGGAACTTAAAAGGAGACAAATTATTTTTCTCATGCTTGTTAAGATAGATCGACTTGAAAGGAGACTCAGGTTAATCACTCTTGTATGTTTTCCTTTTAGTCGGATTCATTTAAATTCTTGATGATAAGTTCCTTTATAGATTCTTCACAAGCGGGGTACTTTTTTCTCACTTTTGCCCTTGAGTTTTGCCAATGTAGTGGGCGGGGCTGCCGGGGCAGGCCTTGGGGCACTACTCTTGTGTCTTTTCTCATGGAGTTTGTACAAATACATCAAGAAGAGAAAAGAAACCAAGCTTAAAGAGAAGTACTTCAAATGCAATGGTGGTCTTTTGTTGGAAAGAGAGCTTTCGACACCAGAAGGCAATGTTGAGAAAAGCAAATTGTTCAACTTCAAGGATTTGGGGAAGGCCACTAATAATTTCGATAACAGTAGGATACTTGGGCAAGGTGGACAGGGTACTGTTTACAAAGGAATGTTAACAGATGGAAAAATAGTTGCAATTAAAAAATCAATGGCGATAGACAAGAGAAAAATCGAACAGTTCATAAATGAAGTCCTCATTCTCTCACAAATCAACCACAGAAATGTGGTTAAGTTATTGGGGTGTTGCTTGGAAACGGAAGTTCCGCTTTTGGTATATGAGTTTATACCAAATGGGACTCTATACCAATATTTACATGACCCAAATGCAGAGTCGCCTATATCGTGGGACACACGCCTACGAATTGCAACTCAAATTGCAGGAGCCTTATTCTACTTGCATTCAGCAGCCTCTATTCCCATTTATCATCGAGATATCAAGTCCACCAATATCCTCTTGGATGAGAAGTATCACGCAAAAGTGGCAGATTTTGGTACTTCCAAGTCTATTTCCCTCGATCAAACTCATGTAACCACATTAGTGCAGGGGACTTTCGGCTACCTAGATCCTGAGTATTTCCGATCAAGCCAATTTACAGACAAAAGCGATGTGTACAGCTTTGGAGTTGTCCTTGTTGAACTCTTAACAGGACAAAAGCCAATCTCATCCCAGAGGGAAGAAGAAGGAAGAAGCCTTGCGATGTATTTCATAATTTCGGTGGAAGAGAATCGCTTGTTTGACATCGTCGACGCTCATGTGTTGAAAGAAGGTAAGATGGGAGAGATTGCATTGGTTGCTAACCTTGCAAAGAGGTGCTTAGACTTGAACGGGAGGAACCGGCCTACAATGAAAGAAGTGGCAATGGAGTTGGAGGGGATAAGGAAGACCCAATATCCTTCGGACATTCAGCAAAATCAAGAGAACTGTGAGACAACTGAATCTCCTGATGCTGTCTTTTCGTCTAGCAACTCAAGTAATGACACGAATGTCTCTACATTTTCGGGTGTGCAGACACTCTTACCTAGTGAGACCTAGTGAAGATTTGTTTTGCCTCTTGCTCTTATGGAGCCATAGTGCTCTGTTTGTCCTATAAAGCGGTCTTCATAGGAAAAAGCAGAAAAGAAAGTGGGGATGAAGACTTGTTCATTCACCAACAGGAGGACTTTGGTCAGTTATTTATGGGTAACGTACTTTTTCTCGGTGTTTGGGACCAATAAATTGTTATGTTGTTTTTATTCCGAACTTATTTAGATATTGTAATTAGCTCTGCATGGTTTGGGTACCGCCCACCCTAAAATCGAGATTCGCCCACTAATGACTAGTTTCAAAAAATTGAAACAAAAAATTACTCGTTAGTTTCATAGATGCACCCCGGAATCGGACCACCATGTCTGTAAACTCGATTTTCAATCCCTATAAAATTGCATTAATCAATTAATAAAACACATAGTAAGAAGCAACAGTTTGCTTCACCATCTTCACTCGTCCTTCTCTCAAAACCCCCCGGAGCACAAAACGCTTCAACCAATCAGACTCCCTTCATTACCAACACCTACTCGGGAAACTCTCGAGATTGAAACCGCACACTCCAAATGTAGCTCGGAGGAAATGCCGATCGTTGCTTCTCAATCCCACGGCCATGGGAGCCGATGATGCCTCAACTTGGATGTGCAGGGGAACCTACGGCGCACGAGAGAAAGCTTTTACCGACTCTAGGAAGGAAAATCGCAGGGGAAGATGACAAACGAGATTGACGTTTACTAAGATGCCTCAGTTTGTTCCATCCAAGGATTGGCATGCGAGAAAGAGAGGGAAAATGCGGGAAAAAAGAGAGAGTGAACGTAGAATGTTGCCAACAGGAGGCAGGAAAGAGAAAATAAAAGGGAAAATGATCACTTTCGCTGTAATATACCGGTCCGGTCCGGACAGGCGGATGGTTGATTCCACATCTAAAACGAGGAATCGAACCAATATTTCAATAAATTGGAATCGGGAATTGAACTGGTCCTATGGGAACTGCCGGTCCAATTTGGTTTCAAGTGGTTCCTGATTTCTTTGCACACTCCTAATACTGTCGTGCCAATTTGGAAAATTTTACAAATTGCTATAATCTATATCGAGCATGGTGCAGTGATTTTATTTCGTAAAATTATTCGATTGTTTCCTAAACCTAATGTACAGCTATAAACTTTTCAACTTAGTCAATTTGGTCTTGAACTTTTATGTGAAATTCCAATGTAATCATTTCAACAAATTTTGGCCAAAAAATTGTGATGCTGCAGTCCAATCTCCAACGGCCATACTACGTAGCTCCGGCAATGTCCAACATGGAAGAAATTAAGCAAAATGACGTCATTTTACATTTTTTGTGAGCTTATTGAATTTTTACTTTCCCTTTGCTTTCCTTTTTTTTATTTTGTGATATTGTTCATCTTCTACGGCGCCTTCTCCAGCTGGCGAAACCATGTCTGCAGCTCTCTCTGGTCACTCCCATCTTAGGTGCGGCGTCCACAAGGACGAGGGATAAGCGGCAACGGGGATAGGTGTGGTCCAAGGCTCGAGTTAGGGGCTCAGTTGGCCTCAGATCTTGGTCGGTCCAAGGTCCAGACAGGTCAGCAGCAACCCTACCTGGCTGTGTTAAGGTCATGGATTCTTATATCATGTTGAAAGTCATCAGATTAAAATGCTAAATAAAGTGCAAAAAATAAATTTTTACACGTTGTGCTATTATGCCATATTAGGTATTGTTTAGAATTATTGTTTTTAAATAGCTACATAGAAAAAGGAAAATGATCAATAAAAAAAGGGATTAAAGAAGGTAGATGGTGGAGTAGGTGAAGAGTAGGGCCACGTAGACAGGTCATTAACCCATATTTTAACTCATATTAATGAGAGTGGAAAAAAAATACCAAAAAAGTCATAAATCTTTTACATTGATATCAATTCAGTTATAAACTTTTCAATTAGATCAATTTAGTTCTAAACCTTTTTACATTGATTTAAATTTATTCCATCTGGTTAATTTTGGCCAGTTAGCGCTGATGTGGACGTCAGTCGAAATTTTTTTCTTTTTTTTTCTTTTCCCTTTTCTTTTGTCCCTTCTTCCTCTTCGGTCTGTCCTCGTGGTGGTCACAGCCCTCTAAGCCCTCGATGGTCGCCGACGGCCACTACGCGAGGGTCGCGAAGCCCTCGCCAATGGTCGGCAAGGGTTGCGGCCCTCACCCAACCTTGCCCAGGGTCGCAAGCGAGGCAACTTCGCGCAGGTTTGGGTGAGGCCAGCCCTGGCCCGACAAGGGTTGTGGCCCTTGCCTAATGGTCGGCGAGCCTCATTGGAGGCTTGCCAGCCACCGGGAGGACAGTCCAAGGAGGAAGAAGGGATAAAAGAAAAGAAAAGATTAATTAAAGAATTCGAAAAAAATACTTGCTGGTGTGTCATGCCCCGATCCTCTGAGCACGTGCCCATCCCTGTATGGTCAATTAAATAACGACGTCCCAGGATGCATCGCCGACCCATTCATTTTAATACGCACGCGGAAGCAAATAATTAATCCCCAGACAACAACAAGATGAGATAGAAAAGTAGTGCCATAATTTTTCAAACTGGAAATCACAACACACTTTTATATATATATAGAACAAACCAAGTCATATTTACAATACAAGCCAAATCTATTTATAATGTCCACAAAACCGCGAGGGGGGGGTTCATAAAACTAAGGATCTTCATTCTCATCCTCATCTTCATCCTCATCCTCATTGGAGCTTTCAGCTGAATACACCGAGGATTTAGGTTCCGACAGGTTCGAGTCCACCACAGAACCACCTCAAGGATCTGCAGTGCCCTTTCCAAAAGCAACCTCTAGCGCATAAAAAGGAACCTCGAACTCCGGTATGGGCTCCTCTCTCTGCCCATTCCGCTCCTGGCGATACCATGATCTTGTATTGAACCGGCACCTTATTGGGTAGACCCGCATCAACCCAGACCACAGATCTCACCAACTCATATACCCATCCCCTTGGGTCTCCATGAAGCAAGATGAAACACTTCTGCTCTGTCACCTTCTTTGGCTGACCAAAATGGTCAGGAGGAGCTGCCATCTATGGATCTGAAATATTATCTCACAATGGGGTGAGACGACATCTCAGCAAGTTCACCTCCTAAGACTCGACTAGGAAGAAAATATGCCCCAAGGGTTGCCTAAGCACAAACACGAGTCAGAGAACTCACCTTGCCTCAGTTCCTTCTTGCAAGTCAGTACAATTTAATAATTCAACGAATCACTTCAACACACCAAAGCATCAATTCAGATCGAAGCATCAATCAATCGAACTAGTCGATTCCATGTCATTAAGACCATTCTCGGTCAATCCAGTCAATACTATCTATCCAGTTCGATCGTATCAAGGACTGCTCACCCTAAGCTGAAGATAGATAGAAATGCTCACCAAAAGCTAAAAACTACGTGTACTGCTCACTCTAAGCAAATATATCCAAGCCCTCAGGCTGATACTATAGTATACGGCTAATGCTCATCAAAGCTGTGCGGTACTTAATTGCTCACTGAAGCTGTGCGATACTTAATTGCTCATCGAAGCTGTGTGATACTTAGGGTATACTGCTCACTCTAAGCTGATGTATCAAGCCAGCGGGCTGATACAGTATACCATTCTACTCAACTAACCATTGTACCACTTTTACCATACTCGATAAAAATAATCGTGTGTGGGTACACGGTCGGCCTCAGCCAAAAATATATTATCTTCACTTTCAAAACTCCCACCATTTATATAGTTGATAAAAACATTTTTGGTGCTGTAAACCGACGCCCGGTAATTTTCTTATTAAATACTGGAATTACTAAAATTTTGGGATAAATACCCAAAATTGCAAATCACACTCAATCAGCACAAATTATCATCCAAAAAAATAATCTAACCACACCATTGCAATCAGCATAAAATTCCGGTCACTGACTATCCCGGTCTAATTTCCGCAAAATAATAATTAATTAAATAATTTCGAAAATTAATTATTAAATACCAAAAAATTCAACGTAGGCCTGAAAAGCCTAATTAAAAGCCAAGACGGGTTCGGAAAATTTCTAAACCACTCTAGATAAATACTAGAGCTTATCTAGGCTCTAATTACACTACTCTAACCACCTAACATGCAATATTGAATGATTAAATTACTAATCTATTCTAACTATCCACCTAATCCATACTTAACTTAAACTAATCAACCCTTAAGCGTCATTAACTTACGAAGCAGGGATTAGTGAGTTAAACTCACTTGATTAACGATCCGCTTGGACCACAACGATGGGGACGCGGCGAGGATCGATAAACTCCAAAGCGGGTGTGTCTTTCGAGGTCCAGAAGGCCACAAAAATGGGCCAAACAGTGCTGGAAATACCCACTTTGTTTCGTTTTGGTCGGGGGCCGAAAAGACTGCTTTGGTGGTCGGTTAAGCTGGAAATGGGCACGGTGAGGCTGCTGCGGCTTAGACGGGCGAAGGCGGTGGCATACGGCGACGGTGGAAGCTCCAATGGGCTCCGGCTGACTCAGCACGACCGGAAGAGCTTCGAACTGGGCAGCACGGCGACGGAGGTGGCTGGACGACGCAGCAGGGGCGGAGCGACGCGTGTGAGGGAGTAGGCGGGAGCAACGGCGTGCGGTAGTGCTCTGAGCTTCGGCTGGCATCAACATTGAAGGGAGGGTGAGCTACTAGTTCTTCTAGGTTGCTGGAAGCTTCAAATTTGCTGGAGATGAGGGTGCTCGACGGGCAAAGGAAGAGGGAGGGGATCGGCTGCAGTAAGGGGGGCCACCGTGGTCACTCTCTCATCTCTTTGTCCCCTTGGTGTGTCCCACCAAGCCAGCTGGGTTCCTTAGCTGATTTTCCAGCCACAATTCTTCCTCTAGAAGCCTTGGAAGGGTCCAAAGGTTGTGTCCAAAGGGGGGCTACAAATTTGGTGTGATTTCCCCAAAATTGGACTTCAATTGCCTCTTGGATCAACTCAATTCGGCCTCTATAAATTCAACCATCATGTCCTCGATGAAATTGACATTTTTCCTCACCAATAGATCCTACATGCAGCCTAATTTCGCAATAAAAAATGGTTCTTTGAATTTTCCGGTCGAAAACGACCCCATATCAACCTTTTCCGCTAAAATCTCGGTTTGCAGAAAAATCTTCGAAGGCTGAGTCGACGTTCCTAAAATGATTCGTGACATGACAGAACTCTCAATTTCTAAAATCGGATTCAAATTCGCGGTTAATTTTAATTTGGCGTGATTTTAGCGTGACCTAGGCTACCGAGTAGCTTTCAGAAATTTTTAGTGCAAATGACCTGTGGTCGATTTTCTTCGAGCCACAATGAACCTCTTCGAAACATTGGCGACTCTCGATTGTCGTGAAAATATCGAGGATTCAAATACCGACACTAGGTATCAAAACGACAGAAAAATCAGTCTAGTACCGATCGACGAGAATTTTTCAATTTAGTGGAATCACCCACGTTTAACCACACATCTCAGTCAAACCGACCTATCTTTGATTTCTAATCGATCTTTACTATGCCGTAATGATTTCTGCAGATGAGCACAATCGAGTAGTCGATTCCTGGTCGAATTCTCGAGTCTATTACGTTAAAATTCTTTAATGACTTCCCCATATAGTCTAGTTATCTCAGGAGTGATCATCTCTGAGAATAGTACTTTAGGCACGTCGATGAAAGGCCCGATTTATTAAATTGAAACATAAATGAAAATTTCAGGATGTCACACGGCATCTATGTCAGCATCCATGTCAACGCCAGCCGACCAAAATTGACCAGATTGACTGAATTGATACCAATAAAAAAAAGGTTTATAAATGAATTGGTTTAATTGAATAGTTTAAGACCGAATTAATGTCAATGCAATATGTTTCAGACTTTTTTGGTACTTTTCCCTCACTGTGAATGGTAAATGGGTCAGGCCAAATCTCAACAAGCTACATGGCTACATCTCGAGTTCCATGGTGGGGGAGGATTCAGGGTACACATTGGTTTTTTATTTTTTGTCAAAGGAGTACACATCGGTTTTGCAGGTAGGAAAGTGCCTAAGCTACGTCTAAAGCATTCTTGTGAAGTACCCTGTTGACCTTCTTGTACAAATTTCTGGAGCACCATTGCTACATCTGGAAGAAGCTCCACGGAGATCGAATATCTGGAACTTTCTTGTTTGAATTTTTGGACCTCTCTGGAACGAACTTTTAAAGCAATCTCGTGAAGTATCCTGCAATCCACAGGCCTTCGAGTCAGCCTCCAAAGGAGCTCCATGGCCACTCCTGTAGCTCCTTCATGGGGGAACTCGACTCAATGCCATGGAGCTGGCCATTGAGATCAGGATAGCCACAGACTTGGTGAGGTCGGGGGCGGCCTTGGACAAATCCTCGCCACCTTCCCTAGGATCATTAAACGTGTCATGACTAGCAAGAATGGCCTACCAAATAAATGGTGAGGTCCCATTTCCCCTACATCTCATATATGTTACATTCCTACGCTTCTTGGCAGAGCCCCACAGGGAGTCACTATCCAATTTATCAACAGCAATAAGGAGAAGCACCACACATTGCATGGAGCAGCTAAGGATGGATTCGAACCCATCTGGCCCTTCCACCCAGAAGACGTTCTCCGACTTCATCAACGACAAAACTAAAGCTCACCTGCACTACTCCTACCCTAGCAAGAAATGGTGAACCCCAAATATTTAGCACAGAAACCATGCAAACAGAAGTTTTGTAGGGCAGTTTTTACGATTTGCAGGACTAAATACATCATTTCATCAGCAAAGAACGATGAGAGAAAGCATCTCTTAATTGACCGACTGATATAGGATCCCATAACTTAGCAGCACACGCTTCATCGATTTCATAACCAAGAATTCCATACATCAAAAGAAAAACAAGCAGGGCAAAATGGAGTCTCCTTGATGAATGACTTGAGAGCGTTGAATTTCCACCAGACGGCCTCCATTAAGCATTACAGGGATAGAAGGGGTGGTAAAGCTTCAGGAATGATGAAGAAGTAAAGCACTTCACAGAATAAAACCAGGTTTAATGCTATAATAAGCTTTGGCAAGATCAATTTTAACAAGCACGGAACCAGCCTTACCAGATTTTTTTTGTCATGGCATGGACAATTTCTTTCACCACATCACTGACCCTTTAATCTAGGACCACTGCAAAGAATGACAGTAATGAATTTCTACGACTCCAAGTTCGGATCCAGTCCTACACGTTTAGGATATTTCTTGAACTATGGATGCATACCGGCTGGCCAGCCGCGCAAGGAGGGACTTGGCTGGCCCGGAAAAAGGAGAAAAAAAAAAAAGCAGCCTGCACTGTAATTACTCGGTTCGGTCCAGGCAGATTCAGGTTTTCAGCCCAAAATTTTATTGCATTTTGATATTCTTTTTCACAAGATGATGTGTTATCAAGTTTCTAGAGTCTAATGTATATTTATCAATGGCTAGCATAAAGTTACCTAAAATTCACGAATTTAATGGAACGAAATTCACACATCTTAACGGTAGGAAACAGATTCATCAAAAAAATAAACCGATACTCGAACGATCGAATACCAAAAATAAACGCGGAACGTGCCCAAAAAACATGTAACACTGATCGAAAGATATATCATGAAGACATACATACTTTATTTGTCACAGATTAAATACTGTTGCAGTCTTAGAAGAATTAATCGAGGCCCTGGAATTCCGTTCGTCAAGAGAGAAAATACTGTTGTCCAATAATGTGAAAATCATAAAACTCGGTGTTTCTATTTCCTTTTCTATGTGATTAGATATGTACACACGATAGCCCATGGATAATGTCTTTCCCTGTGGGGGAGGACTACTCCATATCCCGATGTACGACTTTTTACGACCAAGCATTCTTTAAATAGTGAAGTAGACCTGATATTTCTTTTCCAAAAAATAATTAGGCTCTCTAGTCTCTCTCTCTCCCCCCTCATTGGTATCACGAATAGTTTATTATATTCATGACCCGTTTAGTAATCATTCTATTTTTAGGAATAATTTTTTACTAAAAATAGTTTTTTCTGATTCTAATTCTGAGAATAATTTCTGGACAAAAGAACACATTTGATAATTGTGCAAAATTTCTAATCCTGAGATAGAAATGAGTTTGGCAGGATTTTTATTTTTTTATTTAATTTTTTAATACTTCTATTATATTTTTCTTTTTTTTCTTTTTTTTTTTTTTTCCTTTTCTCGTCTTCTTCCTCCTTCTCTGTGACCGGCGCCAAACCTAGCCCAGCCGGTCATTGGCCATCGTCGGTGGCGGCAGCGGTGGCCGACCGTGGCTAGTGACCAACTAGGACTGCAATGAAGAAGAAGAAAGAAAGAAAGAGAAAAGAAAGAAAATAAAGAGTTGGGCATAATTCTTGAAATTGTTTTTGAGAATAAGAAGTAATTTTTTTTAACTTTTTGATTTTTTTTAAATCTATTTTTGGGAAAAAAAGATTTTTATTCCTCGGAACAAAAATTTTACTAAACGGATTTCTGTTCTTTCTTTTGTTGCGAGGAACAAGAGAATAGAATTAGTTGTTTTGGAAATGATTACCAAACATGGCCTTAGTTTTTAGCTTTCTTTAATCACATGGGACAAAATCACTTTTATTATGGAAGTGAGACAACTCAACGCCTGATTCACGCACATTATTAACTCTTCTCTGGGGGCTAAGAAGATTCTTGAGTGCTTTACAGATGGCTTGAGCAAGAGAAGCATTCTAATCACACCATGCATGATGCACGAGAATAGAGGTGCGGACACCTAGAGTGCCAAAACTTGGCACGGATGGACACTTAAGTGCCAAAACTTCGGAAATGTATACTTAAGTGCCAAAATCGGAGTAAAATAGATTACTTAAGTACCACTCCGGCCAATTGCTAACTTGGCAATTTTTCGGTAAGGTGAGTACAAAACGGCATCGTTTTGCACGCTGACGTGGCGAGTAAATGCAAAAACGACGTCATTTTGTCTCTGATGTGTAAATAATTAATATAAAAAATAATTAAATTAAATTTAAAACTAAATTTATTTAAAATATTCTAAAAAAACTTAAAATTTAAAAAAGGAGGGGGGGCCGAAGGGAGGCGGGCGAGGGCCGAGCCCTCGCCGCTACCGCCGGAAGGGCCGGCGATGGAGGGGGAGGGTCACCGGGGTGGCCGGCCCCCGGGCCGATCGGCCATGAGGGCGAGGGCCGCGACCCTCGCCGAACGGGCGAGGGCTCGGCCTTCAGCCCCTCCCTTCGGCCCCTCCTTTTTTTTTTTTAATTTTAAGTTTTTTTAGAATATTTTAATTAAATTTAGTTTTAAATTTAATTTAATTAATTTTTATATTAATTATTTACACATCGAGACAAAACGACGTTGTTTTTGCATTTTCTCACCACGTCGGCGTGCAAAATGACACCGTTTTGTACTCACCTCGTCGGAAAATTGTCACATCAGTAATTTGGTCGGATTTTGACCGGAGTGGCACTTAAGTGATTCATTTTACTCTGATTTTGGCACTTAAGTGTATCTTTCTGAAAATTTGGCACTTAAGTGTCCCTCTTACCAGTTTTGACACTTGGGGTGTACTTCTGCCCACGAGAACAATAAGAATGATGTTTGCTTCAGTAAGGAGGGAGATTATGACACTCGCACAGAGCACTAGGGAAAAAGGTAGTGTAAAGAAACCGCTTTTGCGATAAAAAAAAGTGGATTTTGCTTTCACGTTCCGACATTCGCTTGTTCGACTTCATCTCTGCTCATGTGTTGAAAGAAGGCAAGAGGGAAGAGATTGCATTGGTTGCTGACCTTGCAAAGAGGTGCTTAAACTTGAATGGGAGGAATGGAGGTGGAGGGTACAAGGAAGACCCAACATCCTTCGACATTAAATGAATCTCATGATGCTGTCTTTACATCTAGCAACTCAAGCATTGACACAAATGCCTTCCCATTGGCACCCTTCTTACCTAGTGAGATCTGGTGAAGATCTGTTTTGCCTCTTACTCTTATGGAGTCATATTGCTATGCTTGTCATGTAATGCGATCTTCAAAGAAAAAGAAAGTAGGGACGAAAACATGTTTTGTTTACTAATAGGGGGACTTTGGTCAGTTATTTATGGGTTACGTACTTATTTAGGTGTTCTGGACCACTAAATTGTTAAGTTATACTTTTATTCCAAATTTATTTAGGTCTTGTAATTAGCTACACATGTACGGTCATAAACTTTTTAATTTAATCAATTTAATGTTAAATTTTTATGTGAAATTCTAATGTAGTTCTTCTGACAAATTTTGGCCAGAAAATGGTGGCTTTGCAATTTTTTTTTTTCCTAAATTTATTGAATTTTTTTTCTATTTTTCCTTACCTTCTTTTTTTCTTGTGCGATATTGTTCATCTTCTCCAGCACCTTCTCCAGCCGGCGAAGCCACGTCTGCAGCTCTCTCTGGTCACTCCCATCTTTGGCGCTGCGTGGCTGAGGACGAGGGATGAGCGATGATGGGGATAGGTGTGGTCCAAGGCTCGATCAGGGGCTCAGTTGGCCTTGGATTCGAGGTCCAGACGGGTCAGCCGATGCAAGCATCGAGGGCCGTCATTGACCGCCTGCCCGAGTGTTCCAGAGGCGGGGAGGGGATAATCGTGGGATTTAGCAAACAAAAAAACATATGAGAGGTGGACATTGATGGTCTGAAAGACCGACATCTAAAGTCCCAGCACAAAAGAATCAGAGTTCGCAAGACTTCAGTTGAAAGGATTTAGGATTATTGGGGGTCATTGATGGACAAAAATAGATCTCTTAATCGACCAATCGATATAGGACCCCATAAATTAGCAGCACACGCTTCATCGATTTCATAACCAAGAATTCCATACACAAAAAGAAAACAAGCAGGGCAAAATGGAGTCTCCTCGGTATACGCCTGGAGAGCGTTTAATCCCCACCAGACGGCCTCCATCAAGCATTACAGGGATGGAAGAGGTGGAAAAGCTTCAGGAAAGACGAAGAAGTAAAGCACTTCACAGAATAAAACCACATTTAATGCTATCATAAGCTTTGGCAAGATCAATTTCAACAAGCATCGAACCAGCCTTACCAGATTTCTTTGTCACGGTATTGACAATTTCTTGCACCACAAACACTAACCTTAAATTTAGGCTGTTCATGGACGTTTAGGATGAATCCTGATCTGGGGATACAAACAGGCTGGCGGACCACGCCTGCAGGGACTAGGCCTGGAAAGAGAGAGAGAAAAAAAAGTCTGCATCATCATTACTCGATTTGGTTCGGTTCAAAGCTGATTCAGGCTTTCAGCCCAAATATTTTTGTATTTCACAACATGATATGTTATTAAATTTCTAGATTCTAACATACATTTATCAAATGACTAGCATAACCTACAATTAATGAATTTGATGGAACGAAATTCGCACCTCTCAACTTTAATATAACGTTATTTTTTATGGCCAATTTGTAGTTTGGCCATCAATATGCTAATATATAACTCTGTTGAGGTTTATAGGTGACTAATTTAAATTTTTAATGTTGAATTTTACAATTTTATAAATGCTTTACTTTAAAAAAAAAAAAAAAAAAAAAGACATTTCAGCAGGGCCGAGCCTATTTGAGCTTGAGCATCTTAGGCCCGAAAATCTGAACAGCTTAAATGAAAGTTTCAAGACCAACTTGAAAACTAGTCCGGTCTATACTTGCATTCCTACTTGACTCAACCCTCCCTTATAATCAAAGGACGCATGGCACGACTCTTTAGGTCATTGCTAATCCCAGTGCTACTCTCTCTATCTCTCTCACACACATGCCGAAACACAACTTGATTGACAATATTAGCTTAGTGTATGTAACATGATTTAGTACACCATGGGTAATGTGAAATTGTTCAAATCAAGAAGAAAAATTAGACATCGAACTATACAAACATTAAAAGCAAAAGAGCTGGAACTCAACTTAACCCTTAAACGTCAAATACACCAGAATGTTCAACATGCTTCCTTTTACAAGAAAAAGCATAATCTCTTTGGAATCTTTGTATGCTTTGGAGTTTGATCCGGTGTACTTCTAAAATGGGAAAGACAATGGAGTTCTGTAGCGTTGGCTGATTATCTCTACGCCGCTGGTACAACTGCCAGTCTCTCTCTCTCTCTCTCTCTCTCTTTCCAATGAGAACCAACCCTTTGTCATGAATTTCGCGCTGACAACAGAGGTACAGAATTAACGCATCGCCGTGTGACAAGCCGGATCTCGTAGCCATCAACTCGGCGGTGGTAGAGACAGAGAAGGCCAGTGGCGTCGAATGGCGGCGGCGGCCATTAACAGTGGTTGGGGTAGGCGGCAAATAAGGCACGGGCGGTCTAATGGACGCATGCATGCACTGAGTCGACTCGAAAGAAATTCTAATGACATGTTTATCTTCAAGTGAAGTCGTTACATATCTTTTACGGAAAATTTTTTATCTAGAATTGAGTAGCCCCACATCTACCTAACTTTTTACCTCCTAATATAAAGTGCATGGATAAATGCCCTTCGTTGCTTCATCACTTCATTATATGATTTTAATTTGCTTGAAACAGTTACTTTTGTTTCTCCTGTATAACGAAGCAAATGTCTCAGGCCCACCCCAGCAATTGGTGCAGGTGATAGATCTTAGGGATTTGTTTGGTCAAAGCTGATCATCATTAGATGTATCATCAATGGAGGGCTAATATGTTAGATAAACTACACCGCAAATCAAATGCCGAACTTGTAGAATATCGGATCATACATATGGTAATTATTGAATTTCAGGTGCGTCATGAGATCGAAGATACTCACGTAGGTTCCCACAATGCAAGGACTATGGAGGGGGGTTGGGAAGGCTAATGGAATCATAGCTAGCCGTCCAACTGCTATGCGGCACAGCTTGGTAACAACGTTTCAATGATCCACGCTGGAGAATTAGGAAGGTTGACCATGCACAACAACCCTCTTCGATTGTGAATATTTTTGTTTGGTCTAACCGTCTTATTGTCCTCCCCCGTAAGTCAATGCTTTTATTGAGCCATGTCTGGACGTTTTATGCAATTTACATCGCCATGAACCGTCGTGTATTTCAAATCTTGCAATCGGCATGCAAACTACTTTGAATCCAAATCGTCTACAAGGGTCAGAGTTGCGGACAAAACCAATTTATGGGTTTGCAAGATGTTTCATAGGCCTCCGGATAATCGGTATTCTGCACTAGTGCAACTAGACTATTAGAAAATAAAAAAAATTAAGTGGAAGATACTACGTGTTACCCATCCTAATTAAAATAGTTGAAAATATAAAGTTAGAATAGACTGAAGGGTTAATATTATTCTAGTACCTCCGAGACACATCATTACGTCAAATTAATTTTTGTCTCACAAAAAATCTTGACACATTTACCCTAATTTAATTTTCATCTCACCAAGAATCCCAAATCAATACCCATGACACATTTACTCCAACTTAATTTTTGATTTGTTAAAAAATAAAAATATCTCTAACCTGAATCTACCTTCCGTTAGCATTCCCTCCAATATACTGTTAAAATGCATGTCAAAACACATGGCGGACAACCACAAGATGGATCTAATGTGGCGAGTGACATATCTAACGTGGAAAATCCACGTATATCAACGCGTATGCATGAGCTTGGACTGTTTGGTCGCTCTCTCATATAGTTGTAAGAAGGGTGCATGAAGAGTAGAGAAAAATATTGTATCACGTGCTCATCGTCTTGGCATTGTTATCAGCATTTTATCATTTTTTTCTGATCATTTCTTTCTGCTGCACATGCGGCGGATCTGGACGACCGAACCGTTGAAAGGAGGATGATCAATAGCACGTTTAAGTTTGATATGCTGTTGACATAGAAGTCTTGGAAGGAAGTACGGTTGAGGAGCTCTCCCACGTTTCATCGTACCACCCACAACTGTGTTAGAACTCCCAAACAAAAGCATCAGTACCAATAATTAGGATTTGGCTTTAGTAAATAAGTAAGCAACGTCGTCGACGTGGAAACGAACCATTCCCTTCACGAAAGTTGAAACTATCATAAACGGATCAATAAGGCATATGCAGCACATCACTTAACACTTTTGACCCCTCACGTGTTAACTGATCTATATAGATTATATGTGATAATAGGCATTGGCTCTTATTCTACGTGAGCAAGTTGTGAATTCCACGAGAAATCAATTTGATAGATTGTGCCAGGATTTGAAACATTGACCCCAACAGATCATACTTTGATATAGATTTAAAGAGAATGGATTTTCCCAAAAGACTTGAATCATTAGAATTACAAGTTGGAAATTTATATACAGATATAACTGAGTACAAATTAAGCACGAAAAACGTGTCTAAAATTGATTAAGTATATGCACTATTAATTGTAACGTAAGCTTATATTTGAGGCACCTATTCAGAGGTATCGTTTTCCGTTAACGCGAACACAAAAAAGAAAGAAAGTCTCACGCGCGCGATGTTCTTGCGGTTCGTCTCGAGGAAGCAGGATGAAAACAAAGGACTTAACTCGAATGTTTGTTCACATCAACAACCGTTTGTTGGGGAGCGTGGAAAATAATGACGATGATGATGATGATTGGGGAACATAACCTAAAAAATAATTATTTAATAAATAAAAAGTTGTAGAATAAATGTATTTTGTAGAATTCAAATACGGTCCAACCTTTATATTACGTCGCGTAAAAGCTAATTAAATGAAAGATAGATAAAGTATATGAACAGTAATGTGGATGAATTAATTAGATATCTTCAATAGTGAAGAGACTGTCCTAAAAAATTGACTTATCATTAAAGAAATAGTTCCATCGTTTACTAACGAAGATGGCATTTAATTCGATGTGCCACAACATATCAACGGCTGTATTTCTTAATTTATTCTGTCTCGCCAATTAAATAAAATATTTGTGAATCTATCATATTGACAACAACTTTTTTTTTCTATAATAGATAGTGTCATTCAAGCTAAAAACATTATGCTATAGCATGTATTTAAAATTTAAACCAAAAGACTATTTCAATTTGTATATTTTTAGAGATGTTATTTCCGCGGTTAGTAAACAAATTATATAATGATATTCTCAATTTTGTGAGTCATCCTTGTACATGACATATGTGTACATATTCATTTCAGGGTTAATACAATGAAAAATCCCAAATTAGTATAACTGTAACAAATTTACTCTAAACTAATTTTTTCACAACCAAAATATCAAATTGGTGCATCTGTGACAAATTTATTTGATTTAGTTTATGTTAAATTTTACCATCACTTTGTTGAGTTAGATGACATGTTACAGTTGACGGATATATCAGTTTGGTATTTTACCCTCCATTTATCACAAATGTTCCAGTTTGTGATTTTTCGTGATATTAATCCAATTTAGCAAAAACTAACGAATGGTAAATTATCACAAATATACCAATTTTAGGTTTTTTGTGGTTAAAAATTACTTTAGAATAAATTTTTACAAGTAAATCATTTTAGAGTTTTTTGTAATAAAAAAATTAGTTTGAAATAAACTTGTCAAATGTATATCAACCACTTACAATACCCTATCACCCCAAAAGTAGTGTTTGTTTAATATTTGTTTCTATAGCAATATATTTGAAAAAAATCATATAACAAATACATAAACTAGAATTGAAAGGGTATGGTACCTTCGTAGTAAAAAGGCATGGACAGACTATTTAACAAGCAATAGAGCTTGCTTAGCAAAACCCAAATAAAAAATTAAGCTTTTAGACACTATTCTTATGACATTTCAAGTTTCACATCAGATACCAAAAAAAAAAAAAAAAAAATTTGTGAGTACTTTTCTAAAGAGATTAACCACCGTGAAATAAGTCGGATTATTTGGATCATTACATAGGGTAGTTTAACTTTCTTTTTATGATATTCACTTGATTTCTATCTTATTTCTTTCGGAAAGTCTGCTGTCTTACTTTTAATCTCTACCGTAATGTGTACTGGAGATTGCACTAAACTCTTTGTGGGCTAGTGTAATTATTGAGTGCGTTGCTTTTATCAATGGAAGTAACTTGCAATGCGCAATCAGTTTAAGATATGCTCATGGATGCATTTGCATCCCCCAAAGCCGCACGTCGGCGCTGCCCTTTCATCCTTCTTGGCGTGACTGCGATCTTTGTCCTTGTTTTTGTCTTACCAATCCCAAGAATCACACTGATTCATAGCACGATAGTGGTCGTAAAAAACTCAAGCGCCTTTATAACCGCACCGATTCCCAAGATGGTGTTACTGCATATATTTTCTTTTAATTCGATTAATTAAGTTAAATTGGATGCACGCAATTCATGACATTACTAAATTAATATTCATTATTTTATTGGCCAGATGCCAAAACAAGTTGGGGCTTAAACCTATAAAAAAAAATAACTCTTAAGTTTCAAACGACTCAAAAATTCGCACAAATGTTTATTCGAAGGATAAAAATATCCACCAGGTCGAATCCCAAAAGAAACACGAACTTTTAAATCTAGGACGATAATAACCACACCTTTCAAGCAATATAAAAATGGGACGTACCTCTTGCCCAGTGGAAAAAGAATGTTCACCATCAATTGTTCTTGCCGAATTGACGATTTGAAACCCTAATGGACGAATACAAAGCCCCCGAATTTCACAATTTACCCAAACTCACAAATTCACTTGAAATCGATCATTTGAAACCTTAATTTGCAAACTCGGTATGGGGAAAAATACTAGGCATCAAATTTGCAAGCTCGGTTTGGGGTCAAACTCCTTTCAATATTATATGAAATGATCGAGACAAAATCATATTCAAACAACATCATCTATATTTTAATACACAACATCACTTTGACTCAACTAACATATCCATTATCAATTGTACACATCAACGTCATTAGCCACGTCCAATGCCACATAATCTTATGTGGCAGAAATAGTTAAAAGGTCAATAATTTTGTCCATTGAGCAAACGTTGTGCGAAAGTTGCGGTTATTTTTATCTTGAACAGTGCATCTTATAACCTTTGATCCTCTGATTTCAATCTCTTTCTCCAAGATTTTCATTTTCTTCTTCAACTTCACCATCAATTTGGTTATCTTTCTTTTTTTTTTTTGTTTAATCTCCAGGGACAATTTATAAAATATGTGCAAAAATAGACAGTTCTATTAGGTTCTTAGTAGCAGCGCGACTCTTTCTTCTTTTACTTCGCGGAGCTTTGCGTCTCCTTAATAGCCAGAAAAACTCATACCATATGAGCAAAGCAAAAGATCTTATTTGTATCTTTGTTAAAAGGTAGCTAGTAGTTTCAAATATAAACGTATTTGAGTGATCCACTCTTGAATCTCATCATTTGTATTTTCAGAGATATCCATATCATAGCTCCCAATCAGATAGGCAAACTAATCGTTCAAGTCAATGACTGAGGAAAACTCTCTTCCTTGGATGGTCACTCTCATGATGCCTTTTGTGATGTATCCATGATTAATGTAGCCTCAAATGCTTCAATTGTTTATTCTAGGATTGAATGAAAGGTTATACCTATGAATTATGTATTTGTTGGGGTAAAAGGTCATGATTTTTATGATATTATGTGCGATATATATATAGACTAAAAATCCATGCTTCTCTTGAATTGATGTTTTTATAGTACTTTTGACTCAACTGAAAAGCTTATGAATTCATACTTTTTGGCATTTGGCTTTTGTTGATAACCTAAAGATTATAGAAGGAAGCCATCGACATCAACAATCTTTTATGGGTTGCGTTTGGTTTCTAAATTTTTAATAAGATATGATTGGACAAGATATGATATAAAATGCATGTATTTTACTATATCATATCTATTATTTGGTGAATCGTAGTAATAAAACTAGATATTTCTATGTGTTATCATATCATTATTTGGTATGAATGATATATCTATATAACTTAACCTAAAAATTGCACAAATAGATATGGCAAGATTCTTTCATGACACTCTTGCCTACTTCATTTTTATTTGTTTATTATTTTATTATTTTTCCTCTCTTTTATTTCTTTTTCCCCTTCCATCATTATCTTATAAAATTTTATTAAATAGTAAACTATACTAATACCTAAAATACTAATACTAAATATATACTTATATATTGAATATATATAATAAGATAGAAAGAATTTCAAATATATAAATAAAAATATGAATAAATAAAAAAATGTTGTTAATTTTTGTTATTTTGAAATTTTATATCAGAATTCAAAGTTCACATAATATTATTTTTTTTTTTTTTTTATTAATTTTAGAAGTTTTCCTTTCGAGAAAAATAACTTCTACATTATAGACTTAGAAATACTATTCATCTTTATCTTACCTCCCCCCACTCCGAGATAAATTTGTCTAGACTATATTTCTCTTACCTCCAGTCTTAAACAGCAACCAAACAGAAATAGGTCAAATGGAGTGAAAAAATACATGTAGTGAAAAAAAAAAATTGTTTAGGCCATACGTTGCTTTACTAGAGCTAGTCTCTTATCGTTGCATCATTGAAAGCAAGTTATGATAAAATCGCAATTAATTTGCAACTACTATACTTACGACGAACCAATTCCAGAGATCGAAAAGCAATTAGAATATTTGAAACTATGAAAAAGGCATCTCCAAATCACATGAAACTAAATCATAATGTTTTAAGGGTTTATACCATTTAAAATCCCAAATAGGTACCCACGACACATTTAACCCAATCTTTGCTTCACAGAAAATCTCAAAACGGCACTCCAATGATACATTTATTCCAACTAATTTTTTCTCATGAAAAAACTTGAAATGGTATTCCATAACATACTTACCCCAAATCTACCCTCCATTAATTAATTGGGATAAATCTAACATGTCTACCTTCCATTAATTGTTTGGGACAGATACATTGTATCCCATAACATGCTTACCCCCAAATCTACCCTCCATTAATTGTTGTGGATGATCGTGAAATGTTTATCCTTCATTAATTATTCGGGATAGATTTGACATGTATGGTAGATTTGGAGTAAATATGTAATGGGATACTAATTTGGGATTTTCATGAAACGAAAATTAATTCAAGGACAAACATGTCACGGGGTATTAATTTACATTTTCTGTGCAACCAAAATTAAATGAGGTTAAATATATCTCAAGTACCAGTTTAAAATTTTTGGTGGCACTGGTCCTTCTTTCAACCTATCTTTTTGAGCCGTGGAAAGGGAAAAAAAAAAAAATCTATCAAAGTCAATCTCTCTGTCTTTTCATTCTGCCCATGATGTTCCATTATATTTACAAACGTACCCTTGTTCTGCTCCTAACTACCTTCCCCACGGTCCCTTCCTCTGTCCCCACCCTTCCACCTTTGACCGGAGAGCCGCCCACCAAACCTCCCTCCGCCTCCAGCCACCTCTCTCTCTCTAAACTCTCAACCCACTTTCTCTCTCTACCCTCTCTCTGTTTTCCCTCTTAAACCTTATAAAAGCCCACCTTCCCCGCTCTCCTCCCCTTGTCAGTCCCCCTCCTCCCTTCCTGCCACCACCCCCCCTCTCTCTCTCTCTCTCTCTCTCTAGATCTCCTGATCAAGGTACCATATTCACAGAGAGAGAGAGTGATCAAGAAAGCATATTCACAGAGAGAGAGAAACAGAGGAACAAGAAAGCATGGCCCTCGCAAACACCTCCACCCTCTCCTCCAAGTCGCTCTACAGCGACATGCACGCCCTCTCCCATCAGCCCCACCACCAGCCCGCGGCCCTCTCCGTCGCCGCCCCCAGGACCCACCTGAAGCCCCGCCCCATCTCCGCCGTCCACGCCGCCGAGCCCGCCAAGGCCCCTGCCGCCGCCGCCAAGCAGCCTGCGGCAGCGGCCCCCGGCGCCGGGAAGTGGGCGGTGGACAGCTGGAAGGGGAAGAAGGCGCTGCATATGCCGGAGTACCCGGACGCCAAGGAGCTCGAGTCGGTGCTCCAGACCATCGAGTCGTTCCCGCCGATCGTGTTCGCCGGGGAGGCGAGGAGCCTCGAGGAGAAGCTCGGCGAGGCCGCCATGGGGAACGCGTTCCTCCTGCAGGGCGGCGACTGCGCCGAGAGCTTCAAGGAGTTCAGCGCCAACAACATCCGGGACACCTTCCGGGTGCTCCTCCAGATGGGCGTCGTCCTCATGTTCGGAGGTCAAGTGCCCGTGATCAAGGTAATGACAGTTTTCTCCGTTTTTTGTTTGTCGGCTGATTTTGCGATTCGTGTTGTCGTCGTTTGATTTGAGGTTTGCATGCAATTTAGATGGGGCGTCTGGGATGAATTTTAAGATCTTTGAAAAGCTTGAATCTTTGAAAGGGATCGCTCTGTTTTTAGCCATAGTTATCAGGGGGACCAGGCGGATCGGGATCTCATCTCGACTGTCGAGTCGGGTGGGTCTTGTTGATGCTGGTCTAGATGCATCTGCATGCGTGCGATAATCGCCCGTCTCTAGTGTTGTATGACGGGCCGACGTGAGGTTGCCGTGGACCGGGAATTCTTGATTTTTTCAAAGATTTTGTTTTTGATTTTGTCGTATAAAGACCAGAGATCTATAAATTGGTATCTAGATAAGAAGCTTATCATACAGATCACTAGATCTGAAACTGTGCATTAGACCACACACGAAATGGTTTGTCAGTCGTTGATGTTAACTGGAGATATGTTGCTGCCTTGGCTTTCCGTTGATATGAATTCATGAGGATGAGTACAAGCCGAATAATTGACGGAATGTGGGGTTATAATTTGCTCAGGTGGGAAGAATGGCAGGACAGTTTGCGAAGCCAAGATCCGACCCGTTTGAAGAGAAGGATGGGGTGAAGCTACCAAGCTACAAGGGGGACAACATCAATGGTGATGCCTTCACCGAGAAGTCGAGAATTCCTGATCCTCACAGGATGATCAGAGCTTACACTCAATCCTCATCAACTCTGAATCTCTTGAGGGCGTTCGCCACTGGAGGCTACGCCGCCATGCAGAGAGTCACCCAGTGGAATCTGGACTTTGCAGAGCACAGCGAACAAGGGGATAGGTATAAGGCTTAATTCTCTTGAGAATCTCGTATTTGAAGATCACTTTGCTTTGCCAAGTATCAGCAATCAAATGGCAAAACTTCATTTAATTGATTTTGGGAATGGTGAACAGGTATCAGGAACTGGCTCACAGGGTTGACGAGGCCTTGGGGTTCATGGCTGCGGCTGGGCTCACGGTTGATCACCCGATCATGACCTCAACCGAATTCTGGACCTCTCATGAGTGCTTGCTTTTGCCTTATGAGCAATCTCTCACCCGACTCGATTCAACCTCTGGCCTGTTCTATGACTGCTCTGCTCACATGCTTTGGGTCGGAGAGCGTACCAGGCAGCTCGATGGTGCCCATGTCGAGTTCCTGAAAGGAATCGCCAATCCCCTTGGAATTAAGGTGTGTTGTCACTAGTTATCTGCTCGACTAGTGTGGCACGGCATGCAGCATGGAATTGTCGCGATAATCTTGTGTCATACTTTGCTTTGTGTGATTTCTTTAATGGTGCAGATTTCGACTTTCTTGTGCTGGCCGATTTACTGTCTTATCTGGTCATTGACTGGCTGACATTTAAATCTGTTTTCAGGTGAGCAACAAGATGGACCCCAATGAGCTTGTCAAGCTCGTCGAGATCCTTAACCCAAACAACAAGCCCGGAAGGATCACAGTGATCTGCAGGATGGGTGCTGAGAACATGAGAGTCAAACTCCCGCATTTGATCAGGGCGGTCCGAAGAGCCGGGCAAATTGTGAATTGGGTTTGCGATCCAATGCACGGAAACACAATTAAGGCACCTTGCGGGCTTAAAACCCGTCCCTTCGATGCAATTCTGGTAAGGACTCTTCCATAAATACTTTTACTTAGCAGCAGTATACTCGGAACGGTGCGTTAATGGGACATGTTTGTGATTGGTAGGCTGAGGTGCGGGCCTTCTTTGATGTCCACGACCAAGAAGGAAGTCACCCGGGAGGTGTTCATCTGGAAATGACGGGTCAGAACGTGACAGAGTGCATCGGAGGGTCGCGGACCGTGACATTCGATGACTTGAGCTCCCGCTACCACACCCACTGCGACCCAAGGCTCAACGCTTCTCAGGCGCTCGAGCTGTCTTTCATCATCGCAGAGAGGCTGAGGAAGAGAAGGATGGGAACGCAACGGCTTCTTTCCTTGAGCGTTTAAGCTGATTCTGTCGACATGTCTTCGCTCGGGTTCCGGTGATATTTGCAGTTTAATAGGTGTCTGTCGTTGTGTTACCAGAAATAGGTGCATTTGCAATGGGGAATGTTGTGTGTTTACTTCTGTATGGATGTTCTGCGAGACTATCATTTGAGATCAAGACGAAAAGCAATAAAATCAAGGGCCATTGTGGCATTTGAAGTTGAGTGTGAGTGCCCCCGTTTGAAACTGGTCTTGGTGACATTAGGACAGGAAGCCAATCTTTTAACAATTGATGGATTTTGTCAATGTCCTAGAGCACTACTTTTAAGCAATTAGATAAGAAAAAGCTTAATACTATGACAAATCTCAATTTAGTGTTTGGGTTATAACTATCATTTGGAGGGAGATGAATAGATGAATAGGTGATTAAGTGGAATTTTAAAAACAATCGAGTTTAATATTGCAAGTAACCAAAGTCTAAAGAAGAATTGTGCAGTGATCAGATTTTACATAATGTAATAAACTATCAAACAAAATAAATGAGAGATTAAGAGATGGAGAATTGCATACTCTCTACTCAATTATGTGTGATCGTATTTTCTCATCTCACATTTTTTACAACAACCTCTCAAAAATTACAATCACGAAGACAAGTATGAAAAGTCGACTCTTTTTGAACTTTGGAATTGTTGACTTTAGATCTTATTCGTCCAGTAACATCATGATCTCTTTTTATACTCCCCAATTTCCAAGCTAACCGTTAGACAATACTTTTAAGGATAATTCAGCCAATCAACTCATTGGACTTGAATGAGATGCGAAGATCTGATTGTCTTTTGGATTAAAAGATTAGAGTCTCCTTTTGATTCCAATGCCCATACAACACAGATTGAGTTTCTATAAGTAGAGTTCCTTGTTTGGAAAGAGTGTCTTGTCTTTAAAAGATTGTCACATGGATCACGAATCCTTATTATGGAAGGATTACATTGATATTTATCATTTCTTAATAAATGGTTGATCAATATAACTTTACAATGAAATCCAAGTCGATGTTACTAGCCATTGCGCTTCATAAAAGATCTGGAAACTTCTCCTAATGTATGATCATCTAGATAATCCTTGCAAATTATACCATTGCCTTTGATTATAAAATTATAACAATATCTTTGACGTATAGAACCATAACTTCTTATATAGATGAAAGAGACTCCAAATATGATGAGTAAACTCTTAACCAATTTGTTGCAAGAGTATAATATAGAGATCTCGTTTCCATTAAATTGAATTAATGCCACGAAAAATCAAAAATTAATACACTTATAACAAATGAAGGGTAAAATCCCAAACTGGTTCACTTATTACGTGTCACTCAACTCAGTAATTTGATAACAAAATTTAACAACAATTAATGAATGGTAAATTTATCACGAGTATACCAGTTTATGATTTTTTATGGTAAAAAATTAGTTTGAGATAAATTTACTGCATGTGTATCAATTTGAGTTTTCCATAATAAGATTATAGGCATTTCCCTAACAAATAAGAACTGAATGACAATGCTATTGAGTATTGTTAAATTAATGATCTATATGTCTATATGTCCATGTAATTAGATTGTTTCGCTAGCAATTAAGTAAAAAAATTTCTTTAAAGCCATGTAATATAGTTGACGGCTGCGGTGGAAGTCATCAGATTGGACACACTTATAAAGCTTTTAGAATTTTTATTGGAATTTTATACGAAAGGACTTATATTATCGCCAATTAGTAAGAGAGCTAGAATTACTACTGAACAAAGTACAATGATCAAAAGTAAAATGTTCAAATCAACAAGACCAAAAGTGTCATCTCCTCGTTATGGGTTTCATATGATACCTTATGATCAATGACTATGATCGACCTGATCTTTATGGATCCAAACCCAAACACTTGTCCTATTAGAGGTTCAATGCGCTTCTAATTGCACATTGTCTATTCATAAAATTGTTATATTAGCAGATAAGTCTCTTGTAACATAAAACAAACACAGCGTGTTTTACAGTCATATGGGTGATGATGAGCCATGATCTCAAGCGACCTCAAACTAGGATGATGAGCTTTCATCCGAACGAGGGACACTCCCCACCCAAGTGGATAAATATTGTTGTGATTGTTGATTGACTATCTACATGTTTTACTCACCATAAATTATAATTTTCAGGATTTAACATTGATTTTATTTGGAAGACAAAAATTGAAAATTGCTCTTATAGGACCATTTGTATCTATATGCGTTGGAATCCAGGTTCACGAATCTCTTGGTTGATATGATAACCAAGCAATGGAGAAATTCTCTCCGGTAATTGGAACTCTAGTGATATGATTTGTGATCTTCAGGTGCTGTCTGACGTATCATCTTTCCTCATTCCACGACGGCACATCGTGTAACATCAAGCTGATTTCTTGAGGCCTGCTTCCTGTAAAAGCCGAGTCGACCTTGACTCCTGTGTGGTCTCGTTTCGAGGAAATTCGCTAACATCGTGTGGTCTGCTCCTTGGAAAGCAGAGTCGACTTTGACCTGGTGCGGTCTCACTTCAAGGAAATGGGAATTGCTCGTCACTCAAGCCAACTTTTCTACAGAAGTCCCACGTTCATCTCATCGTGCTTGTCGTTATGTATGTGGAAACAGAGAGTTAAGACGCAGACGTCAGAAACTGCCTGGACATTACACATCGACTTGACTTTTCTGTACGTTGTGGGGGATCGTTATTCATGTTTTGCACTCTGCTCACTTTGAATTTCTCGGTAGCAGCGACAAGATATATTCCTTTTGAAATATCTTATATTGCTCAACTATAAATTTTATATACTATATATATAGATGTGTGTGTGCGCACGCACACAATATTGGAGTCAGATTTTGCCATAGTCTATGTGCTTTTTTATGTGGTGTGACTTTGTTCTGCATTTATGTCATTATGCTTCTCATTATATAAATGGAAACATAGAGTTAAGACGTAAACATCAGAAATTGTCCGGACAATACACAGTGACTTTGACTTTTTAGTATGTTGTCGTGGATCGTTTTTCATGTTCTGCAACATGCTCTCTTAACGTTGCTAGTAGTAACAACAATAGACTTTCGTTTTTTGTCGTGATATCTTAGACTACTCGACTATAAATTTTATATAATCTTTATATACATGTGATTTACCTCCATCTATTGCATTAAACTTTGTGATTAGACATTTTTCCATGGTATCAGAACCAGATTTTGTCATGATTTATTTTCTAGTCTATATACTCTTTATATATATATATACATATATACATACATACATACATACATATATATATATATATTTTCTTCACCTATTGGCTAAATCCTACCTTCTGTGGCAGATCAGAATATTGATTTTGACTCAATAGCTAGAAAATATAGACAAGTATGTATCTAGGATGTAAAGAAGAGAAAAGAAAATGACGTGAATTTAGAGAGCTATTCGTTTGAAGGAAAAATATTTTTAGGAAATTATTTTTTTACTTTCTAGTGGTTGGATAACGAGAAACTAATCGATATTGATTCACTGAATACATACTAAAGGAACTTGTTTTTCATAGAAATTGTTTTGAAAGAAAATGGTTGGTTTTCATTTATTTTGTAGTTTAGAGAGAGTCGTCTTCCCTCAACTTAAGTTTATTGTTTTTCGTTCATGACAAAGTTTTTTAAAGATGTTTAACTTAACACTTCATGCTAAAGGAAAAAAAAATTCCAGGAAAATCATTTTTTAGGAAAATGGTTCATTTTATTTGCATGATAGTTTGGGAAAAGTGACTAGGGAAAATCGTTTTCTCTCAATATAATTTTTTTTTTTTAGTTTATGAAAAAAAAATTTCTATAAATTGATTAGTTTTCTGTCATCAAAGCAACAGAAAATCAAAAACCAATTTTTCAAAAACAGTTTTTATTCAAATAGACGGACCCTAAATTTTTCCATCTTTATTCTCACAATAATTTTGAATTTCACAAAACTTTCTACCAATCTTTGCATTCCCTTCGTTTTTTTTTTTTCTCATTTTCCAACTAAATCATATTTAACAATTTTCAGTCTACAAACATTGAAGAAGTGTGACAAGATTTATCTACTACAACTATAGTGATGCAAACCAGAGATTCATCAATAAAGAAGCTGATGAAAGATCCATACTTCTAGCTAACGTCGCTAGCGAAAGACCTCTAACTTCAAGTCTTCATGGGACACATAGACTAGATACACCCTGTCCACTTATATAGCTATTTACATAAGTCAGCGCGACTCTTTTGTTTCTTTCTCATTTTGTTCTATAATACATACAGCCCGTTGACCTTAGGAAATCTTTTTCTTAGGTGATAATTACTTTTTTTGGTCCCATTAGTTTCGTGAATTGTGCATTTGAATCTTGTAGCTCTTAATTTGTGCAATCAAGTCCCATAACCTTAATCTAAGTATTCAATATAGTTCTTTGATTACTAAAGATTGGAAAATTTCCAATCAAATTGACGATGTCTTGCTCTTCCTTGATTTCAGGGCTTCTTGTTTTATCATCTTGTTTGCCCCACAACAATCGAACAGTAACGTATATTTTTGAAATTGACAAATTGACTACTGATTAGCATTCTTGAAAACACAACATTATATATGGTTGGAAAGATGAAAATACCCCCAAGTGAGCGAGCAAATAATAACATCACTCCAGCAATTTCAAAACTAAGCGTGCATCATACTATGACATCATATAGCCAATTGCACAAGCATACATATTTTTATACGTCTTTTGATCATGCTTTCAAAGTAAAAACACGCCTGACAGAGTCACGCTCATTTGTGAAATGATGAGGGAGTTTTTCCTGATGATATCTCCGAAAAAGTCAAAATTATGTCGTGACGATTGCATTCATAGGATTTGATCAAAAAAATGGTATCGAAGGGGTGTTGTAGTGCCAAACGGACTTAACCAAACTTTGGACCACTTCTCCGACAAAAAAAAAAAACTTTGGATCACTTCTTCTTCGGTTTGCATTCATGCTTTAACTTTCTTTTGAAAATGATTGGTGGCGACTCCACAAGAATATCTAATTTTGAAACACCAAATCCCCCCCCAAAAAAAAAAAAAAAAAACTTGCAAAACCTTTTTCCACTGTAGCCGCTACTTCTCTCGAACCAACCTACTGCCTTCGTAAAGGAGAGGTGCTATTGGAACGGTGACTTTGCCGGAGACTAGTTAGCGGTAACTACCCAAAGGGTTCGAGCACGATTAACTTTTCAATTAATTCCTTGCAATTATCAGTTAATTTCCTAAAATCTACACGTTGCAATTGCCCGTTTGCTTTATTCATGTTTAATTATTGGTGCTCTTCTCTGTGTAAAATTCAATCATCTGTTTACCTTATTCATGTCTGTTGAAGTAATTCCTAAACTTATGCACATGATCTAATCATGGGCATAACAGCACATTCACACCCCCAACAAATGTTGGACCTAGGCCAACCAGGTGCCCTTAGGCTAGAAGTATGGTGATTAACCTATAGACAAACCATCATGAGCACCATTTGTACATGTTTAACTCAGGGTTGATCGGTTTGCAAGTGATTTGGTTCTCACCTAGTAGTCAGGCACAGGACCAGCGGGACCAGTTCTCTGTTTCTAAAATTGGAAACTGGCCTACTTACTTTTGGAACCGTCCAGTCTGATATGATTCCCAAGTGAGCTAATAGAACCGGTGGTTCTTTTTTGCAGATAGATTTCCATAATTGAGAGTTTTAATTTTGGTTGAAAAATGAAGATGTTTTGATTGTGCATTTGTCTATTGTGAGTTTACCTATACTGAAATCACCTTGTTGGATACAATATGTTGGCTCATCTGACTATGATTTTAATGGCGTGAAGCATTGGATCCCACCAAAAAGAACTCCAAAATGAAAGAGGCTGGATTCTCATAGCTTTGCAGGATAAATTTCTAAGAATTAAAAAAAAAAAAATTGATTTGATTCAGGTAGTATCAAATTTAGTTCAGGTATTTCAGGTGGGCAATTTCACCTGTGAAACTGAAACCGGACCAAAAACCACTTGGAACTGAAAATCAGACCGGTGCTCTTAAGAACTGCCAAGAACTGACCAATTTGGTCCGGTTCAGGCAATTCCTTTCGCTCTCTCCTATGTTTAACCTACTGTTGTGGCAAGAAGGGACCTCTGTTAAGTTTGACAAGCCACTGGACTTCGTTTCTTCAAATATAGCCACGCACTCTGAGACAAACCAAGCTGCTGATTGCCCCCGCCAGATCGGGGGACAACAGCTAATGAGCTTCGGAAGATGAAGGAGGAAGAGCAAAGGAAAAGGGAAGTGGAAGAGAAAAAGTTGGCCCACTTCAGAGAGAGAGCGAAGCTATACAGGGGCTAAGCGATGTAAGCAAGACTTGCTTTGAGGATACGAGATTCTTCACTAACATCGAGTCCCCAGACAAGTTCAAGCTACCGGAGTTCGATGAGGACAATGGTACCAGCCGTTCACTGGCTCGCCTAAGGCTCTTTGGGATGAAAATGACTTGCTACCTGAAATATGACAAATTGATGATCCAAAACTTTCGAGAAAGCCTGCCTAGTACGGTGCTTCAACGAGCCCAGTTGGACCCCGGTGACCTCTTGGCGTGGAATGACCTTATCAAAATGTCGGTCCTGTGGTACTGATTTAACATAGAGATCGCTCATACTTGTTAGGACATGGAAAAATTGCCAAGTACCAGCTTGAGTAGGCCGTCCTAGTCGGGATCTCTCATTGATGATAAAGACATGATTTTCGGATCTCCATGAGAACCCCTATAGACTAACGGTGATCCATACCTCCTCCAACTTTGCAGACCTAGTAGACTGTCAGAGAGAGGATTGATGGTGGTCTCTACGCCGGTCAGATCCAAGATGTTGAAGCCTCTAAGGAAAACCATTTGAGAATAGCAAGAGAAAGGAATCGACGGCAAGCATGATCCGACAAACTCCCCAGATGTAGTAGCCTTTTGCCATCATAGTGCAGAACCATAAGGATGGTAGCTCCTCTAACTGGAATAACAACCCGCGCCACAATCGTCCAGAGCTGACTCCACTCCTCGTGACTCCTTCTGAACTACTCCAAACCCTGCCATGTAGCAACTTTCTCATCCAGGAGCAACCGAAGCCAGATTATAAGGGGGTCCGGGCCAGACTCGAGCCTTCCCTATGACTACCACGATGGTGCAAAGGGGCATTCCACTGACATGAGTTTCAGGCTCCGCCAGAAAATTGAAGATATCCTGGATACTAAGAAGCTGGAGTTTGACACCGCGAAGTTTGACACTGCGAAAAGAACGGAAAAGGCCAAATATCAACACCAACACATTCCCGGAGCACAAGTGGGGAGCAAGAAATAAGAGAGGACGTGAGAGAAAAATGAAATGCAATGACCACCATTAACTTTCGAACTGCGGTTTAAGGGTAGGTTTAATATCAATTGAAGAGATCGTGATCCTTTTTTAGGAAACCCTAGTGTAGTTTGCATAATCAAGTGGGTAGTAATGAGATCATAATTCAATACTCATGACAATAAAAGAGGTCTTATCGAAAAAGGTTTTTAGGTATTTATGGAATATAATGTTTCTATACATTCAAGTCAATCACCATATGAGAAGTGTTATCATATAAAAAAAAAATAAGAAAAAAATCATTACACTCGGCACGTGATGATTGACTCGAGCAGATTGTGCATGTTCCAAAAGGCACCTGAAAATTCCTAGAGAAGAGAAAAGTTAATTCTTTTCTATAACAGAGATGACACCACGCCATTCGAGCATCGGATATTGTACTTTGAAATTCCTGAAGCATGGTGATTTTAGTGGTTATGGGCTCCTTTGACTAGACCACGGATGCCCAAAGAAGCATTCCACCGCTCGACCTAAGAATTAATTACTAAAACATTATAAATCCCATCGTCTCTTTTTCAACCTTTTATTAACTTTCTATCCCAATTAATTTTTGAACAATCAATTTATACTTTGAGCTTTCCTAGTAGAAATGGACTGTAAAACTGTGCCTAATGAAGTTATTGCATGGTTTCTATATCATTGATCATTTAGACCCCACGACAATGATGATTTTTCCGAAAAAACCATCACGATCTCATATGAGATGTTGATCTGATGAACAAATGGAGAATGAGACCGAGAAAGGAGAGACTAGTGAGAGAAAGTACCGATAGATCAAAGATTTGAAAATTGTCCAAAAAAATTATAAATCATTGTACAACGGCCAATTTAATCTTAAATTTTTCAATTTTGCTAATTTAATCATAAACATTAAAACGATTTTTCAATGTAATTATTTCAGCCAATTTTAATTGGAAATCGCTAATGTGGGTATTGATATGGATGATCTTTGCAATTTTTTTTTTTTCTTTTCCTTTTCAGTTGTGGCTGATCTCAAAAATGACTAGCTATTGGGCACCCATCACCCAAATCTGGCTAAAGTCGCTCTCACTGACCACCCGTCCCCTAGATCTGGGAAAGTGCAAACCTTGCTTGTGGCCCACATTGAGACTGTCCATAGGCAAAAAGAAATAGAAGATTGGAAAAAAAAAAGGAAGAAATAATAATTTTCCAAAATTTAAAAAGTTCGCAAAAATTATTCACATCAACAATTTTCTGACAAAATTAGCAAAAAAAAAAAAACTACGTTGAAAAATTGTCAAAATGATTTAAGATTAAATTGATCAAAATTGAAAATTTTAGAACTAAATTACCCACTATACATACATACATACATACATATATATATATATATATATATATATTTTCTTCCCCTATTGGCTAAATCCTACCTTCTGTGGCAGATCAGAATATTGATTTTGACTCAACAGCTCGAAAATATAGACAAGTATGTATCTAGGATGTAAGAAAGAGAAAAGAAAATGATGTGAATTTAGAGGGCTATTTGTTTGAAGGAAAACTATTTTTAGGAAATTATTTTCTTACTTTCTAGTGGTTGGATAACAAGAAACTAATCGATATTGCTTCACTTAATACATACTAAAGGAACTTTTTTTTCATAGAAATCGTTTTGAAAGAAGATGGTTGGTTTTCATTTATTTTGTAGTTTAGAGAAAGTCGTCTTCCCTCAACCTAAGTTTATTGTTTTTAGTTCATGACAAAGTTTTTTAAAGATGTTTAACTTAACACTTCATGCTAAAGAAAGAAAAAAAATTCCATGAAAATGAAAATCATTTTTAAGGAAAATGGTTCATTTTATTTGCACAATAGTTTGGGAAAAGTGACTAGAGAAAATTGTTTTCTCCCAATGTAAATTTATTATTTTTAGTCTATGAAAAACATTTTCTATAAATTGATTAGTTTTCTGTCATCAAAGCACCGGAAAATCAAAAACCAATTTTACAAAAACAGTTTTCATTCAAATAGACGGACCCTAAATTTTTCCCTCTTTATTCTCACAATAATTTTGAATTTCACAAAACTTTCTACCAATCTTTGCATTCCCTTCGTTTTTTTTTTTCTCATTTTCCAACTAAATCATATTTAACAATTTTCAGTCTACAAACATTGAAGAAGTGTGACAAGATTTATCTACTACAACTATAGTGATGCAAACCAGAGATTCATCAATAAAGAAGCCGACGATAGATCCATACTTCTAGCTAACATCGCTAGCGAAAGACCTCTAACTTCAAGTCTTCATGGGACACATAGACTAGATACACCCTGTCCACTTATATAGCTATTTACATAAGTCAGCGCGACTCTTTTGTTTCTTTCTCATTCTAAAGTTCTATAATACATACAGCCAGTTGACCTTAGAAAATCTTTTTCTTAGGTGATAATTTCTTTTTTTGGTCCCATTAGTTTCGTGAATTGTGCATTTGAATCTTGTAGCTCTTAATTTATGCAATCAAGTCCCATATCCTTAATCTAAGTATTCAATATAGTTCTTTGATTACTAAAGATTGGAAAATTCCAATCAAATTGATGATGTCTTGCTCTTCCTTGATTTCATAGCTTCTTGTTTTATGATCTTGTTTGCCCCCACAACAATCAAACAGTAACGTATATTTTTGAAATTGACAAATTGACTACTGATTAGTATTCTTGCAAACACAACATTATATTTACCTATGTTGAGTTGAATCACTAGGCTGATAAGGGATAACGGATTAGCAATATATAAAATCTTTTTTTCTTACCATAGCAAATAGATGAATTTAAAGCATCACGTTCTTCTAACATGATTAAGAATGTAGAAACTAAAAGACCAAATTTTTATAACCCTATGCAAAAGAACAAAGTACTGAAATGGCAGAGTGATGAGTTTTTGATGGCGAGTTCTCGATTAGGCATTGAGATGAATCAAGAAAGTAGGCCCGGAGACATTAGAGGGCCCAAACATTTTTTTTTTTTTGGGTCGGTAGCCCAAACCTTTTTGAATTTGCAATGTTTTCCCCCACTTTCAAGCCCAGCTTTTTAAGACCACTTTTGTATAGTAAATGGGCCAAAGCCTCCCGCTGGATCCGGAATTGAGAAAAAAATTGAACTGAAACTAAAAGCTTCAACGCCTATAAAACATTCATATAACCGCTTGAACAAAAATGCAATTTTAGGTGGCCTAATACCCTATTAACCTCCAACTTTAACTTTTGTCCCAGTTTTACCTTTAAGCTCATAAAAAACCCTCAATTTTAGGTCATGTTTCAATTATACCATAAACTTTTGTTTGTCCTATGAAAATCCCTCAACTTTAGATTTTGTTCCAATTTTATCCTAAATTTTTATAGTCTTATAAAAAACCACAAAATTTTACTTAAGTCACAAATATGCCCATATTACTTCCCTCCAAAATTTCTTGTTGATTACGGAGAGATTGAAAACTCCCAAGCACGAGCTGTTCGAGCGTCTCGAGCGCAAGCTTTCCAACCATAAGAGATGGAACATTTTCAAGCATAAGAGATCACAAGTGCAAAATTACTATGGGTGATTTCGATGGAGGGTTAATGGAAAGCAAATTTGGGACTCAAGTAAAATTGGTGATATTTTACGAGCTAAAATATGGGATGAAATTGAATTTGGACGTAAAGTTGACATTTTTTTTACAAGACAAAAAAATGTTTAGGGTAGAATTGGTACCAAAACTAAAATTGAGGGTCTTTTATGATACAAAAAGACACTTTAGAGTATAATTGAGACTTGACCCAAAGTTGGGATTTTTATGGGACAAAAAAAAAATTATGTTAGAATTGGGACATGACCTGAAGTGTCAGTGAAATATTTAGGAATATGGATGGATCGATATAAATTGACAAAGGTTGCTGGTTGGACAAGAAAGTAAATCACAAGATATCTAAAGGTATGAATACTAAAGCCAATCGCGGCCAGTAATATAAATTGCAAAATAGTGAAAAATAAAGATAACTTTACAAAGAATGACGAGTTCTGTGATCGATTAGGATCCTTTACAAAGATTTTGTCCATCTTATTGGGCCATCCTTTAACAGTAAATCGAAGATTTCGTCCATCTTATTAATATAAGATAAGTTAACTTAAGTGCCTTTAGCTTTTACCATTCTTTTTCCTTTTACTTTGGCAGACTTTAAGAATCAACAATTGTAAGGCTCGTTGAGCATCATAACTGCAACATTTATTCCAATATTTTCATTTGGGATAGCTTTATACTTTGGTTCATAGTTTTCCATTAAAGTCACAGTTTGTGCAAAGTTTTCATGTCAAAGAATGATATTTTGATACTTATAATTATGTTTTAATTAACATGGCTAGAGCTGATATTAGGGAATTATGGCAGGTGAGTTCTTGGCAAACAAAACGGGAGGGAGCCAAATCATGAGTTTCATTCCGCGATTGTAAAAATTTTCTAGACTAAAAGATCAAATCATATAAATGAGGAAGATTGTTAAAATCTTATGATTGACTTTCATTACATATAAATGCAAAATTCAAATTTTTTTATGCCATATAGGGAGATCAAGATGATAGGTCGATAAATTCATTATGAATAAATAATTTGTTCAAATTTAATTATGACGCTTTCGGTGATGCGATAGTTTTTAATACTGCGTATCTTATCATGTGTATTTTTATTGGGATTAATTATAATTAGAATAATATTTTATTACATTATGCATTTTTAGTGGAAGAGATTGAAAATTCGAACCCACTATTTGAGGTGTTTATTAAGCATACGGGAATAAGACTTTAAACCCACTATTAGGATTCCCATCACCATCAGTAGTCAAATCACGATCTGCGTGAGTGCTTGTGTCCTGACGATTGAGCGATATGATCGCTGCTAGTTCAACGCAGAGGCTTTTTCCGTCTATTCTCTTATATTTTCACGATGGAAGGCCTGAATCTTCCATCGTCCGGTTACACATGTCCACCTCTCTTTTAGATAAAAGAGAGTGAAATCAATGTGTGCATGTATAGTGGGACCCATACCAACGAGGAGAGAGATAACAATTTTTTTAGAGAGAGAGAGAGGGAGGGAGGCTCAACCAGCCAGTTGTAGTGGCATCTACTTGTATCCGAGTTATTAAAGCCTCCTGCATCGACATTAAAATGCACGTCGGGGATGAGAACAAAGTTGAACCCCGTGCGTCTTTGTGCGAACGTTTGCGTTCGTGTCGCGGCGTCAGCCTGTGATGAACTTAATTGCAAGTTCTGATACTCCCTTAAAGTTACCATTAACCTTGCAAACCCAATTCGATGCAACATCGGCTATGGTGATGCATAAGAGCGGCCCAATTTACTTAAATTATTGCTGTGCTGAAAACACATCTTACAACAATATATGTCGATCAAATTTGAAAATCGATTGACCAAGTCCAATAATAGATTTGATATATGTTGGGACCTTGTGTACAACCAATACCTGAAAACCGCAATTGCCCCATGTGTGATATTGTCCGCTTTTGGACACCGAGTCCTCACGGCTTTAAAACGCGTCACACTGATTAAAGATGCTTCAAGCCATTATAAGCGGCGGGACTCCCCCTAAGCGATGTGGGACAAGAGGGAGAGGACTCCTTCCTTGCGCACGTCCGGGGACCGAGGCGCGGACGCACCGCCATTCCTCCTCCCCACGCACCACCACTCGGGCCGTCACACTCTCCCCCTTACAGAACAGGGCTGTGGCCCCACACGCGGTCGGGAGTCGGCTACGATACCATTTGTAACTACTCGGGCCCCATTGTGTGATATTGTTCGCTTTGGACACTAAGTCCTCATGGCTTTAAAATGCGTCACACATATTAAAGGTGCTCAAGCCATTATAAACTGACCCAGGACTCCCCCCTTAAGCGATGTGGGACAAGAGGGAGAGGACTCCTTTCTTGCGCACGTCCGGGGACCGAGGCGCGGATGCACCGCCATCCCTCCTCCCCGCGCACCGCCGCTCGGGCTATCACAGCAACTACCACAACGCCCATTTACTTGGCAATCATTGGTTCAAATAGCATTTAGTAAGAGTGCGCGGTAGAGATCCGATACCTTTACCTGGAGAAATCGCCAAGAAAGAGCCTAAGTTTCAGCCCGTTAACATATCTAGTTGGACCTACATTCACTCAAAAACTTAAGTTAATGAATTATGAACCAATTAGAACATATTAGCTATTCAACATCCCATAAATTTTCCGATATGAGATTTCTCTAATACAACTTACATGTGTATTTTAACAATATATGCCTCCAAGTTCTTTTACCGACATGCCACCTTTTATCTTTCATGGTCGCCCGCGTGAAGGCAAACCGTGTACAATGCTTAGAACGAGCAGACGATGCAGGAACCCAATATATTATGAAACGCCTCCTTAAATTGCCCTTCGAAGAACGTAAACGAAACATCAACCGCTCTGACCATGTTATTCTTAGGTTGGCCAATACATGGCCAAAGCGGACACACGCAACTTAAAACTTATTCGATACAAATGAGGAGTGATAATGTAAGATGAATCACACATCGATGTAGAAAGAGATTTAGCTCGAAGCCACGCCGCTGACGCGTGAATCCACCCTCACTTCTATTGAGCTCGCCGCATCCGGCGGATGCGCATGAGGATTTCTCGGCTTCGGGAGGCCGCTCCATATCTCGGCCAACTTGGCCAGCGCCGCCGTGGAAGATCCGGAGTCTCCCAGAGACTCGGCGGCCTTCTCTCTCATCGCCCAGCTCTTCTCCCTCAGCTCTCGCCCGCGCTCCGAATCCATCAGCTCCCTCACCGCCCTCTCCACCTCGTCCCCCCTCACGAACCCGTCGCCGTCTCGCTGCTCCACGCCGATCGCCATCCCCATGTCCTGCACCAGGAAGTTCCTGTTCATGTGCTGCTCCGCGTACAGCGGCCACGCCACCAGCGCCACCCCCGCCGCCACCGCCTCCAGCACTGAGTTCCACCCGCAGTGCGTCACGAACCCCCACCGCCTCCTTCCTCAGCACTGCTACTTGCGGCGCCCATGACCTCACCACCATCCCCCTCTCCTTTGTCCTCTCCAGGAAACCCTCCGGCATGAGCGCCTCCAAATCCACATCGCCGTCGCCGCCACCCTGCTCATGGCCGGGCGGGTTCTTCACCACCCATAGGAACCGATGACCGCTCTTTTCCAGCCCGGCCGCCACTTCCTTGGTCTGCTCGGCCGAGAACCTTCCCCGGCTTCCGAAGCACAGAAAGACTACGCTCTTCCTCGGCTGCTTGTCCAGCCAAGACAGGCAATCCTGCTGCCTGCCGCCGACAGCGCTGTCGCCAGCACGTGAGGACTCGTCTGCAATCAGGGGCCCGACACAGTACACCGGCGGAGTCGGTGCGTCTGGCACACACGCGCCGCTGGCGATGAGCTCCACTGCCTTTGGCTCGAGCTTTTCAAATGTGTTCACCAGAATCCCATCCGCCTTGCTTAGCTGGTCACAGAAGTAGCACATCTCGCCGTAGGCCGGGTCGTCCTGATCGAGTGTTGGCTTCGGCATCTCCGTGGCCTTTAAGGATGGAAGGCTCGGGAACTCCAGGACGACCCCATCCTGGTCCTTGAAGCTCTTAGTCGAGCGCTCAAAAATTCTCGGGAAATAAAGGAACGCAGCAAGAGCCGACGCACCAGAGGTGTAGAAGTAGTACGTGGGGATGTTCAGCTCCCTCGCTATAGGCAGCGCGGAGGAGCAGAAGATGTCGATGATAAACGCTCTCACGGTGGCGGCAGCAGAGATGTCTCGTAAGGACTGGAGGACGTTGGCGGAGTTTTTGCGCATGAACTCGAAAGCCACGGCCGTGTGGCTCCGAGGCGGGTTGGCTGGGTCAACGGAGACGGGAGGGAGGCGGCGGAAGGAGATGGAAGGGTGGGAGCGAGAGATGGAGTCGATGTAGGAGGAGATGCTAGGGGAGTCGACCAAGCCGACGGTGAGGAGGACGGTGATGGGGAACTGGTGGGCGGGGTGGCAGAGGATGCGCTTGCTGAGCTCGACGGTGGAGATGAGGTGGCCGATCTCCGGGTATGCGTACAGGACGATGCTGTCCTCCATTGTCGTCGCTCTCTGGCTTATGCTTGTGGCCAGCTGGTTGGGAAGAACTGAACTGAACTTGCGATGATATATGAAGTCTCTCGGAGACCAAGTAACGGAGATGTGCTGTGGGGACATCGAGCAAGATTCGGTCCTCATTTGCCATAAGAATATTAGTTCAGGCAAGATAAGGTCCTCATTTACTATAAGAGTATTGCTTACGTGACTATTCTTAATTCACTCTGAAAAAAATAGCATATTTTGGATAAAAAAATTAAAAAAACAAATAATTATAAAGAGAAATACTTATTTGATTGTCCATAATTTACTATTAACAGCCTTTTTTTTTTTGCCGCAAAACAGAAATAATATATAATTAGAAATTGTTATAAATTCACTTCTTCAAATATTTATGGCCCACAACATGTTATTACCCTCATAGTGATCGAAAGATTTTTATGCTAACAAATCCCAATTATAAATTAATGTGGGGTCTATTCTTTCAAGGATTTATGTCTTGCAACATACTGTTATTTACTGTTACACTAGTAAAACCCTTTACAAGAATTAGCTAATTAAGAAGAAGAATTTTGTTTTTTTTTTTTTTTTTTTGTTTTTGATGATTTATAAATGCCAGACTTTCTTTGGACATAAGAGCTAAAAGCTAAAATCTATAATGCTCCTGTATCAAATATTACAAAGGTTAGTGGTATAATGGTTTCAATGGAAATTATTTAAAAAAAAAAGTCTTAAACCTATTATACATGTATCAATTTAATCGTAAACTTTCAATTATATCAATTCAATCATTAACCTTTAGAGGATTTGTCAATTATCTAATCCTTTTGGCCAATTTTGAGTTGAAAAGGTTGTTATGATAATTTTATGTGGCAAGGTCAACATTGAAAAAGAAAATTGCAATTTTTAGATTTTTATATAGATTTTTATTCTTTTATTCTTCTAATTCTTAGCCAGTGAGGATGCTAGCTAACACTCGCCTACTTTGGGTGAGGACCTCATCTTGATCCGGACAAAGGCTTGACACCTTTGCCTATGGCGAGTGAGGGTGTTGCAACCCTTGCCTAGTTTGGGCGAGGGTGTCACCTATGGCCAACAACCTCTCCAGTCAAAAGTCTAAAAAAAAAAAAAAGGAAAAGAAAAGAGAAAAAAGAAAAAAAAATAAGTTAACATTTTCAAAAATTGTCAATATTAACGACGATCGTGCTAGGTAGGATGGTCGGTGCTAACTAGATCACCACATCCGCATTTTTTTTTATATCAATAAATGCAATAAATTTGGGACTTTATGGTAATTTTCCCTATATTTTCAATTTCATGTAGTAGCACCGAATTTCGAAATGATTTACAATTTGATATAATTTTATTATGTGACCAATGCAATTTCACACCGCAAAAGACCTAAAAGAGCCTCTCACATATGTCAATTTCTCCTAATTTATAACACAAAATAAAAGGAATAAATGACTTGAAGGAAAATTGTTAATATGTTATGAAGACTTAATATGTTCTCTAAAACTATGTCAATAATAAGCTATAATCGATAATTAATTTACTCTTGCGGTCGCACATCCCCATCCATTTAGAATGTATACTTTTAGTTTTAGGTACAAAAAGCATGGTGTCTCCTTCATGATCTTGAAGGAAAAATGAGCCTAGACATATGTAGGAAAAGGAAGGAGAGCAACATAATTTCATCGTAAATCAAAATATCACCATAAATCAAACGATATAACACTCTCAATGTTTCTTGGCCCCCAACCATACCCGAAAGTCCAACACATTATTTAGCCCCCGCACTTGCTCACCAAATAATCTTGAAAGACAATTATCCATACAACACAAGATTTGTATTGGTAAATTAGGTTTATACTAAAGGGCATAACCGCCATTGTATTGTTTTAGACCTAAACCCTAGCTATATATTGTAAATTACTTCATCAATGAAAACAATTTGCCCAAACTCTTCATGGTATCAGAGCGGTGATCCTTAGAGCCCATCTCTCACGTCCAAAGTCACCGTCTTTTTGGCATGACTGCTGCTACCGTTCACTATCCGTCACCAGATGTGTTTTTCCCTTTCTCTTCTTGCTTATCGAACAAGCCTATTCCCTCCGTCTGCTGCTCTAACTACAGCAAGTGCTACCCCAAGGACAAGGTGATCAAGAGGCTTCTGTTGAGGAACACCGTCGAGCAAGCTACGAATACTCCAAGCTCGTCAAATTCAAGAGTTGAACCTTGATCCTTCAATTTTTGTGCTCGCGATGATGCTTCAAATTCAAGCTCATCAAATTCAAGAGCCTCTTCCCCATGTTGCTTTCATTGGACCAGGTAAGACCCTCTTGCCAGCAATCAATTTTTTGTGCTCGAGAAGGTTTTCCGACCTCGAATTAGCCAAAGCAGTTAATCTTTTGGGCGCAAGTCACCATGGCAACTGAGTCTCAAGCCTCTTCAGCCAACGTACCCGCACTTGAGCGGTCGAACATCCCTTATTTTGTGCATCCTTCTGATAACCCTGGATCTAATCTCGTCGGCATGATCCTTAGGGGTGACAATTACAACAATTGATCCTTTGCCACGGAGATTGCCCCTTTTGCCAAGAACAAGATGGTGTTTGTTACTAGAGAAATTAAAAAACTAACCGCCGACGATCCTCCCTATGCGTCATGGATTCGTGTTAACAATATGATTCTCTCTTGGATTCTTAATTCCATCCATCCAAATTTGGTGTCAACAGTTCTCTACACAGAGTTAGTTGCAGATGTTTGGGCTGATCTTCGCGAATCTCTTTTGCCATCGAATGGTCCTATGGTTTTTCATCTCGAGCAATATGCATCTCGCTCAATGTGACGATGCTATGACCAAGTACTACAACAATTTGAGAAGCTGCTGGAATGAATTGGATAATTTGGATTCAATTTGCATCCGTTACCACAATGCTCTTGTTCGGCTCATTCTATCATCACCAAACAATAAGAGAATCGGCGCTTGTTTCAATTCCTCATGGGTCTCAATCCAAGGTATGCTAATGTTACTAGTCAGATTTTACTAATAGATCCATTACCTAGTGTTGCACATGCATATGCACTAGTTCTTCAGGATGAGTTGCACCGCCATATCTAATTGGACCGTCCACTTTTTGACCAAACTAGCAAATTGCTTAGCACTCATGGTAGCCATGCTCCACGGCCATACATGGGTTCCTCATCCCATGGATAGCTCTGCTCTCTTGGTGCTCCCGCTTTGTCTGCCAACCTAGCTAAATGGACGAACACGTCTCGTAGTCGAGAAAGATGTGTCCATTGTGGCATCCTGAGACATACATGGGATGTGTGTTATCGACTTCATGGCTTCCCTCCCAATCACAAGTAGCACTGTGGATAGCCATCTACCTTCTCCTATCCCGTGAACAACAAGTCTAGCCATACTTTCATTGTGGCACCTCGTTCGTTCATAAATAATCAATATAAGCAACTAATGTGCTTATCGCATGAGGTAAACATCTCAAAGCCAACCTCTTAGGTAATGTTCTCGGCTTATCTACGAATTCATTTAATTCCGATACTTGGGTTGATGACACTGGTGCCACCAACCACATCACATTTGAACCCCGTCACCTTAGAAACCCAACACGGGGTGCGTTTGGGAAGACTTTTGGGAAAAGTCCTTGAGAAAATGTAAATGCCCTTGAGTTAAATGAGTTTTTTAAAATGCAAAGTGTGTTTGGTAAATCGTATTTGTGAAAGCCCATTATGAAGTATCTTTAAGCAAAATAGTGTTTGGGTAAATTAAATTTGCAAAAGACTTTTGTTATTAAAAAAAGGAAAAAAAGGAGAGTTGGCTGGCCAAGGGCTTCGCCGGTTACCGCCGGCAAAGAGCTAACAATTGTCGGCGAAGGGTAGGAGGTCCGGCGAGGGGAGGCGGCGCGGCGAGGGGCAACGTCCGGCTAGGGTCACCGTGCGAAGGACATGGCGTGGTGAAAGTCGCGGCGACCCGGATCTCACCATCTGGTTGTGATTTGGGTCGCCACGACTAGACGGCTACCCAAATCAAGCGGCATCGGCGACCTCCGTGTCGTCGCACGACCCACCGCGCCGCGGAGGTCGCCGGCACCCGCGATCTGGTTGCTGCGACCCAAATCTGTGCGACCAGATTGCGCATGATCTGGGTTGCTAGCATCCTCTGCACGGCGACCCTCGTCGAAGGGTCATGGGACCCTAGCTGGACCACCTGTCCTTCGCCGCACCGCCTGCCCTTCGCAGGACCACCTACACTTCGTCGGCGACCGCACGTAGATGCTGGTTGTGTTCAGCAGAGAAAAGGGAAGGAGATGAAGATGATGAATAGTCGTTGCGGTAAAGCCGAAAAAACGAAAAATTAACGAGGACAATTTCAGAAGAAAAATTGTATTAACCTCAAAGCTAGCATGTTGAAAAAACCCAAGGCAGCCTCCAACCTGCCTTGAGCTTTCAGCCTTGGGAAGGCTTGCCTTTGGCAAAGGCAAGTGAAGAAAAACTTGCCAAACACCAAATATTTGGCCCAAAGACCTTTAGCACCCCAAAGATCCTTGGGAAAGCAGTTCCCAAACGCAGCCATGGTTGGAAGGATGAAAATATCCCCAAGTGAGCGAGCCAAATAATAACTTCACTCCAGCAATTTCAAAACTAAGCGTGCATCATACTATGACATCATATAGCTAATTGTACAAGCATACATATTTTTATATGTCATTGATCATGCTTTCAAAGTAAAAACACACTTGACAGAGTCATGCTCATTTGTGAAATGATGAGGGAGTTTTTCCTAATGATATTTCAGAAAAAGTCAAAATTATGTCGTGACGATTACATTCATAGGATTTAATAAAAACAAAAGGTATCGAAGGGGTGTGGTAGTGCCAAACGGACTTAACCAAATTTTGGACCACTTCTCCGATCAAAAAAAAAGAAAAGAAAAAACCTTTGAACCACTTCTTCTTCGGTTTTCGCAAATGACTAATGCATTCATGCTTTAACTTTCTTTTGAAAATGATTGGTGTCGACTCCACAAGAATATCTAATTTTAAAACACCAAATTTCCCCCAAAAAAAAACTTGCAAAACCTTTTTCCACTGTAGCCTCTACTTCTCTTGAACCTACTGCCTTCGTAAAGGAGAGGTGCTATTAGTGGTAACTACCCCAAGGGTTCGAGCGCGATTAATATTTCAATAAATTCCTTATAATTATCAGTTAATTTCCTAAAATCTACACGTTGCAATTGCTCGTTTGCTTTATTCATGTTTAATGATTGGTGCTGTTATCTCTGTAAAATTCAATCATCTCTTTACCTTATTCATGTCTGTTGAAGTAATTACTAAACTTATTCACATGATCTAATCACGGGCATAACAGCGCATTCACGCCCCAACAAATGTTGGACCTAGGCCAACCAGGTGCCCTTAGGCTAGAAGCATGGTGATTAACCTACGGACAAACCATCATGTGCATCTTTTATACATGTTTAACTTAGGGTTGATTTCTGACCAAAAAATAAAAAACTTAGGGTTGATTGGTTCGCAAGTGATTTGGTTCTCAACTAGTAATCAGGCACAAGACTAGCAGGACCGTTTCCTTGTTTCTAAAATTGGAAACCGGCCTACTTAGTTTTGGAACCGTCCGGTCCGATCTGATTCCCAAGTGAGCTAATAGAACTGGTGGTTTCTTTTTGCAAATAGATTTCTATGATTGAGAGTTTTAATTTCGGTTGAAAAATGAAGATGTTTTGATTGTGCATTTGTCTATTGCGAGTTTACCTATACTAAAATCACCTTGTAGGATACAGTATGTTAGCTCATCTGACTATGATTTTAATGGCGTGAAGCATTGGATCCCACCAAAAAGAACTCCAAAATGAAAGAAGATGCATTCTCATAGCTTTGTAGGATAAATTTCTAAGAATTTAAAAAAAAAAAAAAAAAATTTGGTTTGGTTCAGGTAGTATCAAATCCGGTTCGGTAGTTCAGGTGAGCGATTTCACCCGTGAAACTAGAACCGGACCAGAAATCACCGGTTCCAATTTGTTGGAACCGCAAACCAGACCGGTGCTCTCGAGAACTACCTAGAATTGACCAGTTTAGTCCGGTTTAGGCAATTCCTTTTGCTCACCCCTATGTTTAACCTACTGTTGTGGCAAGAAGGGACCTTTATGTTAAGTTTGACAAGCCGCTGGACTTCGTTTCTTCAAATATAGCCACGCACGCTGAGACAAACCAAGCTGCTGGTTGCCCCGCCAGATCGGGGGACAACAGCTAATGAGCTTCGGAAGATGAAGGAGGAAGAGCAAAGGAAAAGGAAGCGGTAGTGAAAAAGTTGGCCCACTTAAGAGAAGAGCGAAGCTATGCAGGGGCTGAGCGATGTAAGCAAGACTTGCTTTGAGGATACGGGATTCTTCACTAACATCGAGTCCCCAGAAAAGTTCAAGCTACTGGAGTTTGATAAGTACAATGGTACCGGCAGTCCACTGACTCGCCTAAGGCTCTTTGGGATGAAAATGACTTGCTACCTGAGACATGACATTGATGATCCAAAACTTTCGAGAAAGCCTCCCTAGTACGGTGCTTCAACGATTTGCCCAGTTGGACCCCGGTGACCTCTTTGCGTGGAATGACCTTGTCAAAATGTCAATCCCGTGGTACTGATTCAACATAGAGATCGCTCATACTTGTTAGGACATGGAGAAATTGCCAAGTACCAGCTTGAGTAGGCCGTCCAAGTCGGGATCTCTCATTGATGATAAGGAGATGATTTTCAGATCTTCATGAGAACCCCTATAGACTAACGGTCCTCCTCCAACTTTGCAGACCTAGTAGACTATCAGAGAGAGGATTGATGGTGGTCTCCACACCGGTCAGATCCAAGATGTTGAAGCCTCTAAGGAAAATCATTTGAGAATAGCAAGAGAAAGGAATCGACGGCAAGCATGATCCGACAAACTCCCCAGATGTAGAAGCCTTTTGCCATCATAGTGCAGAACCATAAGGATGGTAGCTCCTCTAACTGTAATAACAACCCGCGCCACAACCGTCCAGAGCTCACTCCACTCCTGGTGACTCCTTCTGAACTACTCCAAACTCTGCCAAGTAGCAACTTTCTCATCCAGGAGCTACCCAAGCCAGATTATAAGCGGGTCCGGGCCAGGACTCGAGCCTTCCCTATGACTACCACGATGGTGCAAAGGGGCATTCCACTGACATGAGTTTCAGGCTCCACCATAAAATTCAAGATCTTCTGGATACTAAGAAGCTGGAGTTTGACACCGGGAAAAGAAGGGAAAAGGCCAAATGTCAACACCAACACACTCCCGGAGCACAAGTGGGGAGCAAGAAATAAGAGAGGATGTGAGAGAAAAATGAAATGTAATGACTGACATTAACTTTCTAACTGCGACTTAAGGATAGGTTTAATATCAATTGAGGAAATCGTGATCCTTTTTTAGGAAACCTAGTGTAGGTTGCATAATCAAGTGGATAGTAATGAGATCATAATCCAATACTTATGACAAGAAAAGAGGTCTTATCAAAAGAGGTTTTCGATGCTTATGGAATATAACGTTTATGTTCATCTAAGTCAATCATCACATACGAAGTGTTATCATATAAAAAAAAAATAAGAAAAAATCATTACACTCGGCACGTGATGATTGACTCGAGCAGATTGTGCATGTTCCAAAAGGCACCTGAAAATTCCTAGAGAAGAGAAAAGCTAATTCTTTTCTATACCAGAGACGACACCACGCCATTCGAGCATCGGATATTGCACTTTGAAATTCCTGAAGCATGGTGATTTTAGTGATTGTGGGCTTCACAAGACTTCTAAGATCCATACACTTTCCGGGGAGACTGGAGACTCATTCAGTTTGCGACATAAGGGGAGGCCAAGCCCAACGCATTTTTATGGGCTCCTTTGACTAGACCACGGATGCCCAAAGAAGCATTCCACCGCTCGACCTAAGAATTAATTACTAAAACATTATAAATCCCATCGTCTCTTTTTCAACCTTCTATTAACTTTCTATCCCAATTAATTTTTTAACTATCAATTTATACTTTGAGCTTTCCTAGTAGAAATGGACTGTAAAACTGTGCCTAATGAAGTTATTGCATGGTTTCTATACCATTGATCATTTAGACCCCGCGATAATGTGTTTTTCCTAAAAAGGATCATGATCTCATATGAGATGTTGATCTGATGAACAAATGGAGAATGAGACCGAGAAAGGAGAGACTAGGGAGAGAAAGTACCGATAGATCAAAGATTTGAAAATCGTCCAAAAAAATTATTAATCATTGTACAGCGGCCAATTTAATTTTAAATTTTTAAATTTTGCTAACTTAATCATAAACATTAAAACAATTTTTCAATGTAGTTATTTCAGCCAACTTTAATTGGAAATCTCTAATGTGGGTATTGATGTGGATGATCTTTGTAATTTAAAGAAAAAAATTATTTTTTATATTTTTCTTTTCCTTTTCAATTGTGGCCGATCTCAACAATGACTGGCTAGGACCGTGCTCATCAGGCACCCATCGCCCAAATCTGGCTAAAGTCGCTCTCACTGACCACCCCTCCCCTAGATCTGGGAAAGTGCAAACCTTGCTTGTGGCCCACATTGAGAATGTCCATAGGCAAAAAGAAATAGAAGATTGAAAAAAAAAATTTCCAAAATTTTAAAAAGTTAATAAAAATTATTCACATAAGTAATTTTCAGTCAAAAATAGCAAAAAAAAAACTGCATTGAAAAATTATCAAAATGGTTTAGGACTAAATTGACAAAATTGAAAATTTTAAAACTAAATTAGCCACTATATAATAGATGTATGAACTTTTGAACAATTATTTTAATCAAAGACATGAAAAGTGAGATGAAGAGTCTCACTAGTGACGTGTTGATTGATCAAGCTTCTTGATTCTAGGGTAAGTCGTTCACTTGCTCTCTAGTATCTATAAATAGTGTCCTATGTGATACAAGTGAACTAAATTAGTTGTTTTAGTATGTATTCAATCTGTGGGATATCGAACACGAGATATATGAATTACCGACACCTTGTACATCGAACGCAGTATTGATATTTGTGTAAAGTGGGATTTAAGTGGCACGCAAACAAAGTGTTAACACGTGGGAGCCACTTCTCGAATCTTGTAAGGGTTAAGTGTCACACAATTAAAGTCACGTTTTGAAACCGTAGGGCATCTCTAGAATTATAGAAACTATGGGTGGATATATAAGTGTCAAAATTTCTAAAATGTACACTTAAGTGCCAATATTTTTTATTTTTTTAAAAATTAGATGATTAAGTGCCATCTCCGGCAAGGCTTGCCGAAAATCTAATGTGGCATATTTTACTAATAAAACTAGTCTACGTGACTTACTAAAATGTCCACTTAACAATTATTGTCCCAAAACTGCATCGGTTTATAGCAAAATTTGATTTTTATTGCATTTAATTAATAAAATTGATAAAAGGGAGCAAATCAATGAGGGCTTCTCTGGCCCTTGCCATCGCTGCCCCACCATCGTCAAAAAGGCCTAGTGATGGTAGGGCAAGGGTTAGTTGGGGTCTAGTTGATTGCAAGCAAGGGCTTGCATACCCTTGCAGATTTGGGGCGAGGGGTCACAACCCTACCCCAAATTGGGTGAAGGCGACACTCCCCTCGATTAGGCGAGGGTCGTCGGCCATCGACTAGATTAGGCCAAGGACTGCTGTTGGCTAAGATGAGATCTGGCTGAGGGCGTGCAAGCTCTCGCCTACGGTTGGCTAGGGTTGCTAGTCAACCCTCACCCTACCGTCACCGGCCCTTTCTGGCAATGGTGGGGCACCGGTAGTGAGGTTAGTGGAGGCCATCACTAATTTGCTCCTTTTTTTTAAAAAAAAATAGTTTTTAATTTAATCTAATTAATATTTACATTAAAAATCAAATTTGGACTAAAACGATATCGTTTTGGATTTATCTAGTTACGTCAATGCCACCAAGATAATTTTTTTTTTAAAACGGATGTTACATCATTTAAAATTCTAGTCGAAAATAGCCACATCAATTGTTTTGCCGAAAATTCTCTTAAGTGGCACTTGAGTGTTCATTTTTTTTTTCGATTTTGGCATTTAAATTTACATTTTCGAAGTGCTAGTACTTATGTGGCCACCCATACCAAATTTTGACACTTGGGTGTACTTATTACAAAATTCTACTAATGCAAGTAAATCGGTGAGGTTAGCTATATCGTAGGTATTATTATCAAATAGGATTTGTTTGATCTACTGTTAATTGGCATTTCTGATTGCACCGAGGGTTAGTGAATTTCTTGCTTAGTAGGTGGTGTACCTACTCGATATTAAGGCAGATTCCGTTACAGAGATTGCACGTCTATTTAGGTTGGGCAGATACAAAATCGAGGTCCTAGTATATGAGAGCGCACAGAATAAGTTGAGGGAATTTTGGGGCGTTTCATTTTATTTTATTTTATCAGTTTAGGTTGTCGGAGTGATAAGGTGGCTTGAGAATTTAGATAAGTGAAATTTTGAAGACCAAATTTATTTAATCAGGGAAGAATGTGACAGACTTGGATTTTCAGTGACTGATTAAAGTCAATTCAGTATGCTATTAAGTTAAGAAAATAGACAAGTTCAAATGTGCAGTTCTGGTGGCTTTGTATTTGCATGAAGCTTTTAGTGTACATTGCATGAATTGCTTGATATCATAACAACTCAAAGTGAGCAAAAGCTTGATGATTAATGAGCAAGCGACAAGTGCTTGTGTCATTGCATGATGTTGCTACATGGATTAGTTCTACTCTATGTACGTATGAATAAGATTCCTTACATGTACTTAGGGTCCATTCGTTTAAGTGGAAAATATCATGTTTCCGTAAAATATTTTCTAGGAAGTCATTTTCCAAGAAAATGACCATATTTTCTAGTATTTGGCTAAAATATGAAATTTGAGTGAAAAGTGTTTTTCATTATTCATTATCTAATTTCATTTTTTGGGAAAAATTACCAAAAAAATTAATTTTTAATATTTTTAGTTGACCAAAAAAATTTAATTTTAATATATATTTTTAAAATATTGATTTTTTAATTATTTTTATTTTTCAAATCGAATTTTTATTTTTATTTATTCTTTCTTTCTTTCTTTTTCTTTTTCCTTTTTCTTCTCCTCCCTCCTTCTTCCTCCTCCTCCTTCCTCCGCCGTTGCGTGCCTCAACTTGGCTGGCTGCCCAATGGCCCACCAAGACACAATCGCCAAATCCGACGAGCTCAAGGCTTGGCTAATCCAGGCGAGCCACGAGCTCGTTGGCCAATGGACGCGGCTCGCCTAGATTGGCCGAGCCTCGAGCTCGCGACCGATCTAGGGAGCCGAGCCGCCGAGGCCGACGAGCCTCGAGCTATACGAGTCGGCCTTGGGCGAGGTTGGAGTTGGCTGTGGCCGGCAAACAACCAAGGAAAAGAAAAGAAAAGAAAAGGGAAGAAAAAAGAAAAAGAATTAAAAAATCAATTTAAAAAGAAAAAGAAAAAGAAAACATAAAAAAAAAAAAAGATGAGGGAAAACAAAGAAAATAAAAATAATTCGAATTAAAAAAAAAAAAAAAAAAAAGGAGGAGGAGGAGGAAGTGAGGGCTTATAGGAGTGTGAGATAAGAGAGATCAAGTGAGAATTTCCCTAGTTTAGAAGACTTTTTTTCCCTTTATGGAAGATGTTTTCCCCAAACAATTCATTTTTCATGAAACGGACACCGGGAATTCGAAAAGCTTTTTCCCGAAAGTTATTTTCCGTGAAACGAATAGAGTCTCAATAGAAAATATCAGGGACTAAATGGTGAGGAACCGAGGGACGACGGAGATGTATTATCTTAAACACTTTGTATGGTAAGGGCATACAAGAAACGCGCGGATTTGACGTTGAATTAATTGCAAAATCCCAAATCATCTACGCTTCGTTGTATGGTTCAAAGAATTTCAGCAAGATGAATACATATTATGGCTCATTAGAGAAGTCCTAACTTGGCCTAACTCTAGCTCTTTATAGCGAGTTTCATGTCCATTGGAAGATATGCTCGAGAATCCATTTTGATTATAATTGTGCACTAAATCAATTAGGAATTAGATTGAGATTAAGATTAATTTGTAGAATATATCATTGACATTTATTGTGTACATCTGTCATGTAATTACAGAGCCTTGTACATTAGGGAGAATTTAAAAAAATACAAAAAAATTTCCCTAAACTATCTTCCTCCGATCACTATATTGCCCTCCTCTCTCTTTCTTGCTTCCTTTCATGGTATCAAAGCTTCCAAGCTCTGATTTAGATTCCGCTTCAATTGCTTGTCGAGGAATTCTAACCGCAAAGGAAGAAGAAGCAAGCGAATTTTTACCACCATAACCAACCCATAGAACTTGCCCTCTACCTCTAACGACCAACCTATAGGAGAAGTCACGCCACAATCCTCACATAATCAAGATCCATCTATGGTAATTCCCGTGACCCAACGACAACACACTCAAGTCCAAACCGTGCAATCACAGCCCATTGAGGCTCAGTCTAATCTGGATAGTCCATTATGAGCCATCCTTGCCTGTGGGTACCCTATCTATGATACTTTGGGCCAAGCCCAAATTCATCATTGCTAGGAAACTAGGGCTACCGGAGCAATGTCCAGCTCGATAGGAGCCCATCAATCATAAATGGGGAAAGTCCGGCCATTGGGTCTGAATAGACGGGTGGGTTAGGCAAATCGGGTATGGGAACAAATCCCTACTCGAGTTTTTTCAATGCGGGTCATGGAACCGAGTCAAGCAATTTGAGTATAGGGACAAATCCCTACCTTAGTTTTTCATTCGGATTTCTGCCATTTCCAATAGCAGCCATCACTGGCCATCTGGAGCCTAGCGACCCCCTGTACGTATCGACCGCCGACAGACTAGAATTATGACTCATTAGTTTGCAACTGATCGGGCCAGAGAACTATTCCAGGTGGTCACAGGATCTCCAATGGGCCCTTGTGACGAAGGACAAAATTGGTTTCCTCAAACAGTCCCGATTCCCTCCGACGAGCGGCGACCCAACACTAGAGAAAATACAATCGACTTGTTCGAACGTGGATTGGTAAGCTGCATATCTCCGAAGTCACGGTTAGCCTTCCACCAACGAGAGGACTCGAAGAACATGTGGGAAAATATTAAAGAAATGTACAGCAAATTAGATGGAGCCAAAAAAATTTCCCTCATGCGGGAACTCAATGAACTCAAGCAAGGAAATATAGTAGTCACGGCTTGTTACAACAAGTTATCATCGCTTTGGAACAACTTTGAAGCTGCTGAAGAAAAGCTTAAGGGCCAAGGCCGAAGAAACCCTCGAGTAGTACAAATTTATGAAAGAAAGGGAAAAGGCCACTTGATTTTTGTTGATTTTGAACGAATCATACTTGATGTTTCGTTCACGAGATCCTAGCGATGGAACCGGTACCACTTCTCTAGCAAATCTTCTGGTGGCGGTGGTAGTGGCTCCAGAGTTTGCCCATTCCGACGGGCTAATACGACGACATACTATTGGAGTACAGGACTTGAGGGAAGACCGGTGTCGAACATCATGATTACTCTCACCCGTATGAACGTTACTCCCCGCACGTTAGGGTCCTGGAATTCCAACTACTCCCACTGCAAGTCGGTCTGGATCCCATAGAATGTACTGGGAGGTGTGAGCAGCAGAGGCATCTTTCTTAATCTGAAATATGTTACTCCCCACAAGGGGTGAGTACAACTACCCAGCAACTAAAGATCTACTAAACTATATTATGCAGAATCATCATCTGATTTCATGCAAAATACATAAAACACCTCACTAGAAGAATCGATACGTATTAAATCAATAGAATGTGGCACCCCTTGACGGCCCCCGATCTGTTAGGGTCACCACAAGTACTTTTCACTTGTTCTAAACAATATATCACTCGATACCATTTATTTATAGCGGGTCCATAAATCTTGGGGGTTCGTACCATCTCAGTCGATCAGAGCGCAGTTCAAATTAACGGAAGCATACTCAACATCTCCCTAACCTGTACACAAACTAAAATAATACGTTGCAATACACACCAACTACGACCTTTCATATATATATGCATCATAGGGCCGAATCACTTTTATTTGCATAACTAAGATGGATTTCACAAGTCGGTATAACAAAAGGCCAAGGCGTAAGTAAGCTCGGCTAAACCCAAAAAGAACCCGACTATACATCAGACATGTACATCTATCCATCAACCAGTGTCGGCCATCCCAAAAAGTGTCAACCTCCACCAGCCCTACGCTCGATCACACCCAACCCGGTGCATCAGCGGGAGCGCGGCAAAGCATCCCTATCATCACTCCATCACGTCGGACATGAGCAGGACAAAAACTCTGGATAACTTAGGGCCATCAGCAAGACCCACATCATACATAACCAAGACACGAACTCGAATAAACACCAGACTAGGTACATCAGCTCAGGGGTGCTCCGAGCACTGGACCTCAACATCAGATGGTGTGCCATAAAATGTACTACTCGTGACAGGTGCTAGAGGCATCTTCTAATCTGAAATGTTAGTCCCTAGAAGGGGTGAGTACAACCACTCAGCAGTAAAGATCCACTAAACTACACAATGCTTCAGGCAGAACAATCAAGCACATATCACCCATGCATTCGAGCATACCTCACCATACAGCCATGCATATATCACCATGCAACGTGCATATACCACCATACACTTGTACATATATCATCAAGCAGCCATGCATATATCACCATGCAACGTGCATATACCACCATGCACTTGTACATATATCATCAAGTAGCCATGCATATATCACCGTGCCACGTGCATATACCACCATGCACTTGTACATATATCATCAAGTAGCCCTGCATATATCACCATGCAACGTGCATATACCACCATGCACTTGTACATATATCATCAAGTAGCCATGCATATATCACCATGCAACGTGCATATACCACCATGCACTTGTACTAACATTTCCATGAGGTTCATCCCATGCCATATGCACACATCCATGCGCATGATTCAATTTTCAATTTTTATCTTTCAATTGGATCTCATCATTTTTCTTCCCAGGGACCAATGTTTGCATCCCCCATTTATCGCTCGCACCCAACCTAGCATCACGAGGAGCCTCCGGCACACACCTCCGGGCATCTCGCACCCCAACTGGCATCACGAGGAATTTCCCCCGGCACACACTTTCGGGGCTTCCGTCACACACCTCCGGGCATCCCGACACTCCCGAGGCATCTGGCACACACACTCCGGGCATTCGGCACACACCTCCGGGCATCCCGACACTCCCGAGGCATTGTCGGCTCACACCTCCGACGGTATCATCATTATCATAATTTATATTCACATATGTGTCTCATTGTCAACATGGCATTTGATGTAATAGTAACAAAGGTCTAATTCAGCTTTTTGATATTGTATGTCATGCCAAATGTCACCACATATGCAGCAAAATCAATCACTCAAGACATTATATCACATAGAGCAAATTCATTTATTTTTTTGAAAATGCAGTAAATTTTTGGATAAAAACAGAATGCACTCTTTTGGTTAAAATTATTGAAAAATTAGTAAACAGCCTTAATAAATTCTAAAAATTCGACATATTGTATACAAGATCTAGAAGAAAACATTTCATGAAGAACACTTCACCAAAAGAACATCATACAGTTCGGTACAGTCCACGCATCACAGTCTTTATAATTTCGAAATATTGCCATACACAGTTTCATTCACAAATTCGGTAAAAATCATAAATCAGCTCCAAAAATTCTGAAATTTTGATATGTTATAGAAAAAGTCCAGAAGTAAATATTTTATGAAGAGCTCGAAATCAAATTCGTGATAGATTAAAAACTATAATGACCATAACCGTCCATAATCCTCAGCATCGAATTCCAGATCTAACCGTTTCGGATAAAAATTGTTTCACCAACCTAAACTCGTCCATTCCTCTTAAATTTTAGTATGTCACTCCTCAACATGTCATCTACAACTTTCGTGAAGAACACGAGATCAAATTTCAATCGGATGATTTTATAAAATTCACAGAATCACACTAGGTCAGCATCACGATCTCCAGATCTAACTTCTTCAAAGAAAAATAGTTTCACCGGTCTATACTTGTTCATTTCTTCTGAAATTTTGATATGTTTCTCTCCATGAATTCCTCAACAACTTTCATCAGGAAGTCGAAGCAAGATTCCAACTAGAAAATCGCATGCAGCTCACAAAATCATCAAAGGTCGTACTGCCTTTCTAGAAAACAGAATGCTAGGCTAACATACTTCTCCCCAAAGCTTGAAATTCATCACTTCTATCACAACCGAAGTCTACCATCCCTCACAACAAATATCACAGTAAGCAAAGGGTAGATTAATGGACTCTACTTGCCTCAAATCCAAAGAAACCATAGCAAGACAACGGCGGGGTGAGGCGGGTGTTGGAGAAAACTTCCTTACTTGTTTTGATGTCGACAAAACATTTTTCAGTCTAGTCTGAAGACTCGCAGACTCTTCTGTCAAAGTCGAAGACCGTCAAAGTCTCGAAGACCATCAAAGTCCGAAGATCGCCGAGACCACCGGACTCAAGATGTAAAGTCCGCCCTCATTGACAGTTTCTAGACCGACGAAGAAGATTTATCCAGATTCAAGTATTTCTTTAGGGATTTGATTCGAGCGGTTATAGAAGATCTCACGGCTGGAGATAGCACCTCAAAGATCGATTATTCGGTTTGATTCAAATTTGAATAAATTGGATTCGTTGATTGGCGAAGTATACTTGGAAGGTTCTACTTATGGAAACCTAGATCCCGATTGTATGGGCGAGTGGGATTGGTGGGCTATCTTCACATTCCTTAAGTAACTCGAGATCTCCTAATTGATTCGTCCAACGAGTAGATTGGAAGAACTCCTTTGGAAGGTGCCAACGGTTATGAAGGCATGGAGGAGTATATAAGGAAGACGCTCGGTTATTTGAGTGTGTGCGAGATAGATAAATTCCAAAGTCGAAGCTTCTTGTTCTTTGTCAATTGTTGAGCGTAAACTTGTACTCAAAAGAGAGTTTATAATTCCGTGAAGCCTTGAGGAAGTGTAGTAGAGTCTCTACACTTTGTGGAATCAAGGAAGTGATACCGTAACGACTCTTTTGATTCATAGTGGAATCCAGCCGGTGGGCTGTCAGTGCAGGAGAGTGGACGTAGGCTTGGATTAAGCCGAACCACTATAAACCTTGTGTTCTTATTCTCTTCCTTGAACCCTTTTACCTTGATCGTAACTCTATTTAATTGTTCGAGTCTAATTTCCATTTTAAAGTCTATTGCTAAACAGATTTGAAATTGTAATTTCTGGTTTACTTGGCAAAAATTGTTTTCGCACCTATTCACCCCCTCTAGGTGCTCGTACTAGCGTTTACAATTGGTATCGAGCCTGTGTACTCATTTAAATTGAAGTGTTTTTACTTGAGTTAACGATCCATGGCTAGTATGTTAGCTCCAGTGCGGTTGAAGGGCAAAGCAATACAAGACCACCTTATTTTGATGGAAAGGATTACAGCATATGGAAAAACAAGATGAAGGCATTCCTAAGATCTAAAGATCCTATGGAATGGGACGTGGTAGACAAAGGGATCACTCCTAAAGCTACAAAGTCTCGAAAGGGGAAAGGAAGCTATTGAGTCCGGCGGGATGACTCAAGAAGAGATAACCAAGAGACAAGCTCTTGATGCAAAAGCAATTTATTCCTTATATTGTGCATTATCTCCCACCGAATATGAATATAACAGAATATCTTCTTGTGAAAAGCGACTAAAAAAGTCGGGATAGGTTGAACATCACCTATGAAGGAAGCGATCGAGTGAAAGAAACCAGAATAAATATTCTGCTCGTCAATACGAAGCCTTCAAGATGAAACCAGGAGAATCTATCACCGACATGTTTAGTCGTTTACGAGAAATCGTGAATCGTCTTGAGTATCAAGGTCAACCAATCTCGGACCTATGAAGTTCAACAACTGCTGCGTGGACTTTCCAAATATTGGAATCACGTAAAGACCTCAATAAGGGAGACACAAAGAATCATGCCACTTTCTGTTGACGAATTGGTTGGCACTCTTCGTCTTATGAAGTGGAGCAAAACAACGAAGATGAAGATCCCAAAGGTAAAAAATCTATTGCTTTAAAATCTAACGATGACTCGATGTTACAGATTCTCGAAGATGATATGAACGATGAAGAGCTTGCTCTCATGATAAGAAAGTTCAGAAAACCGAACAAAAAGGGAAGAAGATTCAATTGGAAGAAACAAAGCTCTCAAAAGTTTCAAAACAAATCAGCGAGAAGATGATGAATCCAATAAAGATGTGATTTGTTTTGAATGCAAGAAAAAGGGCACATCGGATCCAACTGTCCCTTACTAAAGAAAAAGAAAGGAAAAGCTGAGAAATACGAAAGGCTCTCAAAGCGAAACTTGGAGTGATACCGAATGCGAAGAGAGTGATGATGACTATGCCAATATTTGTCTAATGGCACAATCGGACTCGGACTGGACTCGGACTCGAGACTCGGACGGTGAAATCAAGGTAAGTAATTTTAAGATTCCTACTAAAGTTTCTAAATATATTGATGAACGTGTCTTAGTCTCAAAACCTCTCTCAAGAGGATTTTCGAACTGAAAAGGAAAATTCTGCATTGAAGCAACAGGAGACTGTTTGGAAAGAAAAGGTCGAAAATTTAGATAAAAGTGTCATTACCTTGAAAGAAAATGCAGACTCTCTTTCTAAAGAAAATGAAGTTTTGAAAAATGATATTTCAAGCATCTCAAAAAGGTTTTCGTAGGATCGAGAAATTGGAAAAGATTCTTTTAGCTCAAAGACCTTACTTTAACAAATCAGGTTTAGGAATGATTGCTGAAACCATTCCTCTAATTGATTTTCCAAAAGTGAAGGAAAGAATCAAACAAAGACATACAAAAGACTTTTATAAAACTCACTTTCAAAAAGCCTTTGTAAAACTGTAGGCCGCAATGCTCTTAAATGTTCTAAGTGTAATAGTTCAGAACATTTTGAGAAAGAATGTCCTATGGTTTGGAAACCTGTTAAGAAGGTTTGGGCAAAGGCGTATATTGTACTAACACCATTGGACCCAAGAAAATATGGGTACTAAAAAGGCTTGAGTTTTCCTTTTAAATGCGAGTCACTATCAAGAAAAAGGTCAAATGGTACTTGGATAGTGGATGCTCAAGACATATGACAGGAGACTCAAGTTGTTTCATAAAGCTTATGCAAGTTAATGGTGGAAAAGTTTCATTTGGAGGAAATAGTAAAGGCGGGAATTGTCGGACGCGGAACGGTAAAGATTGGAAGTCTCACAATCAGCAACGTTTCTTTAGTAGAAGGACTTAACTACAACTTGTTAAGTATCGCCAAGCGTGCGATGCGGGTTTCAAAATTAACTTTCAAGAAGGAATATGTTCGGGAACCAGCGAGAGATTCCTCTCGGACTTTCACGGGACGAAGACATGGGAATATCTATCTTCTAGACATCAAACCAGAAAAATCCCAATGTCTAATCTCAATACAAGAGGAAGCTAATCTATGGCATAGGAAACTTGGCCACATCAACATGAGGCAAATAGCCAAGATCTCTGCAAAGAAGCTTGTTCGTGGACTACCAAATCGACATATGAAAGATCCGATCTATGCACCCCATGCGTCTTTGGGAAAACAGTCGAAGTTCTTTCAAACCAATAAATTAAGTTTCCACTAATCGTGTGCTGCAACTCTTGCATATGGATCTCTTTGGACCAACCGAGGAACCCAGTATTGGTGGTAAGAAATATTGCCTAGTAATAGTAGATGATTACTCACGATTTACTTGGGTATATTTCTTGGCAAGTAAGTCTGAAACTTTTTCTTATTTTATAAAGTTTGTAAAGAAAGTACGAGAATGAGAAAGGGTATGTTATTTCTTGTATACGAACAGATCATGGAGGTGAGTTTGAAAATCAAGATTTTGCTAAATTCTCGTGATGAATCTGGTTTTCAGCATGTGTTCTCCTCTCCGTACACTCCAGAACAGAATGGAGTTGTGGAAAGGAAGAATAGATCACTGCAAGAAATGGCTAGAACTCTTTTAATTGAAAGCAACATTTCTTCTCGCTTTTGGGCTGAAGCAGTTTCTACAGCTTGTTATATTATTAATAGAGTTTTCTTAAGACCTATTTTGGAGAAAACTCCTATGAATTGTTCAAAGGTAAGAAACCAATTGTTTCCTATTTTCATGTGTTTGGTTGCAAATGTTTTATATTGAAAAATGCAAATGATCGAATTGGTAAGTTTGAAGAAAAATCAGATGAAGGTATTTTCCTTGGATATTCAACCACCAGCAAAGCTTACGAGTTTACAACAAAAAGACTCAAACAAAGTGGAGGAATCAATGAATGTTAAATTCCAAGACTTCACACAAATTCAATCGATCCAGACTCAACCCGAAGAATCGAACTCCGCTCCAGACTCTACAAAGTCTAAACTCCCGAAGCGGCTCGAGACTTTAGAAGATCAACAAAGAACAAACATTGAAGAACCGGATGAAGAGAAAGATCGTCTGTCAAACCAACCAGAATCGGAAGCACAAGTCTAGTCACCCCAAAGAACTCATAATTGGCAACATTGATGAAGGAATCCGTACGAGATCCAAAAGGCATGAAGAGTCTAGTCTTTGTGGCACTTATTTCTGAAATAGAACCCAAGAGCATAGAAGAAGCCTTAAGCGATGAAAGTTGGATTGAAGCTATGCAAGAGGAACTCGAGCAATTCAAAGCATTAACGATGTCTAGGAATTGACTCCTAAACCAAAAGGTAAATCTGTTGTTGGAGCTAAATGGGTTTTCAAAAACAAGATGGATGAAAAAGGAAAAGTTATAAGGAACAAAGCAAGACTCGTGGCCAAAGGATATTCGCAAGAAGAAGGGATAGACTATGATGAGACTTACGCACCAAGTAGCAAGGTTAGAGGCAATTAGATTATTACTTGCCTTTGCTTGTTATAAGAATTTCAGGTTATTCCAAATGGACGTCAAAAGCGCATTCTTAAATGGATTTATCCAAGAGGAAGTCTATGTGGAACAACCTCCGGATTTGAAGACCCAAGGAAGCCGGACTACGTATTCGATTGAAAAAGGCGCTATATGGATTAAAGCAAGCACCTCGAGCTTGGTACGACAGATTAAGTAAGTTTTTAATCCAAAATGGTTTTGTTAAAGGTAAGGTAGACACCACCTTGTTTATTAAAAGAGAAAATAAAAACTTTTTACTTGTACAAATCTATGTTGATGATATTATCTTTGGATCACCTAACGAAAATCTGTGCAAGAAATTTTCTAAGTCTATGCAGGATGAATTTGAGATGAGCATGATGGGTGAACTTTCTTTCTTCCTTGGACTACAAGTAAAACAATTGAAGGAAGGGACTTTCATTCACCAAGAAAAATATGCTAAAGATCTTGTTAAAAAGTTCGGTTTGGAGAATTGCAAAAAGACTCGATATACCAATGTCTAGTTCTTGAAAGTTTGGACAAAGATGAAGGAGGAAAGAAGATTGACCAAAAGCTATACGGGGAGTATCATTGGTTCACTTCTTTATCTTACTTTGCATCTAGACGACATTTTGTTTAGTGTATGTATTTGTGCCAGATTCCAATCTGATCCAAAAGAATCTCATCTAAGTGCTGCAAAACGCATCATCAAATACGTTGCAACAACCTCAAAGTTTGGTCTCTCGGTATCCTAAAGAAGGAGATCTTACTCTCCTTGGTTACTCGACGCTTGACCTAGCGGGATGCGAGTTGATAGGAAGAGCACTTCGGCTTTTTGTCAATTGCTTGGGAACGAACGGTATCTTGGTTTTCTAGGAAACAAAGTACCGTAGCTCTTTCAACGGAAGCGAGAATACGTGGCTCTTGGAAGTTGTTGTTCTCAAATCTTATGGATAAAACAACAGCTAAGAGACTTTGGAATCGAAGACTCATGCACCGAGATCAAATGTGACAATACCGGCGCAATTAATCTCACCAAGAATCCAATTCTTCATTCAAGAGCAAAGCATATAGAGATTCAACATCATTTTATTAGAGACCATGTTCAAAACGGAGAAGTATTGATTCATTTCATCGACTCAAAGAATCGGCTGGCGGACATCTTTACTAAGCCACTTTGGAGAAAAGCCAATTTGAGTCTATTCGCTCCGAGACTTAATATCTTAAAGTCGAAGAAGTTCGACTTAGGGACTAAAGTCTAAGAAGGCTCGAGACTCAAGAGATCAAGATCTACTACTGTAAGTTATTTCTACTTTGGAAATTTATCTTTTGGGCAAAATCTCGAAAAGGTACGTTCATCTATTAATCTGTAATTGATTGATGTTATCTTTCTAAATTTTCGGAATTATAGCAATCATTCCTTTTCGAAAAGAAGTTATCTTTTGACAGGTTATACATTTTTCAAAAAGGCGGTTATTTTTGAAAAGGCATTTCCTAATTTCCTTTTTGCGACGATTCGTATAACCTGTTTTGTTTGCTATATATACCGATCGTCTTCTTCACAAACCCTAGAAACAAAGAACTTCACTTTTTCACCTTTTCTCTCTAGTTAAATCTTAAAGTCTTCACCTTTCTCGCAAATCAAGTTTGGAATCTCCTAAAGGCGTGATAATGGCCTCTCAAAGAAAATCCTCAAGAATCGCAAAGCGGGGAACCACCGCCTTTGCGTGAGGGTCCTACGCATTTTGACCTCACCGAGGAAGAAGATTCTCCGAGACAACAGCAGAGCCCACAACATTCTCAACCGCGCCGCTCTTCTCAGGCTAGATCACAACAGCAAGCGCAGGAAGAAACCGTCGAAGATGCCGCACCTGTAAGGTCTCAAAAGCCCGCTTTTACCTACAAACTGCATAATCGCTTTAAAAGAAGGAGGCTCCGCTTTGAGTTTCATTGACGAGTTTTTGGTAGAAAAGGGGTATAGGAATGAAACCCATTTTTTTGCGCACAATGGAACGCTTGGGTATTGCTCCTGTGGGCTCAGCAGATAAAGCCTTTGCGAATATTCCAAGTGATCCACGTGTAAGTGGACATAATCAACCTGAAGGAAATGATGATGAGAAAATATTCACAAATTTTAAGTCTATAATGGGTATTGCTGCAAATGTTAGAAGCAAGAACAGATTTGTTTCGTTCTGAGGAACACAAACGACATTATACTAAGTTGCTGAAGAGAGGGGTGATGAACCCAAGGAGTGTAGACTTTGATTTTCTAGACTCTCTGAAGGTGAACTTGCGGGAGAAATTCGCCTTACTTCAACTTGATAAATTCTCGCTCCGAGACAACGGTAGCACATCCGAACTCATCGCTTACTTCTATTCAAATCTAAGCTTTTTTATGCGAATAGATTTTCATTCAGCGTTAGAGATCGAGATTATGTGGTTGACATGGACACCCTGGCCGATGTGATTGGGGTTGAAAGAGGGGAATTTCAATCGATCGGCGTGTCTATTGGCCGGGCAACGGTGGAACTCGTTCGAGATGGGATGGCCGAAGGACGAATCTCGTACGTGAGGTTGAATGCCTCAAATATTCTTCTTCACAAGATAGTGATCAACATGTCCGAGACCAAAATCGACTTCAAAGACCGATGTTTCAAATTCGGAAGCAAATGCGATGTATGCCATCAATCTTTGGAAAGAAGTTCTCCCTACCACACACTATAATGTTTCACATGTACGGATCGGTGGTGAAGGACAAAGGCCAACTTCCGTACTCAAAGCACTTGTTTCCAAGCTATTCAGACACCTTCACATTCAGCCTCCCAATACTCTTTGTGTTCGATCGTGTGATCAGATGGTGGTAGGACTTAAGATGGTCTCCAAGATGCGTCTGAAAGAGCTAAACAAAGCTTTGGAGCGATTCAAGGAGAAGACTCCTACCAAGACTCATCAAGTCTATTCTGCCGCAAAAAGAAAGGGAAAGGAGCCCATGACAGCTCCATCCAAGAAAAGAAGAGTACTCATCTTGGAGGATGAAGAGGATGAGGAAGATGTAACCTTATCAGCTCTTGCTTTAAGCAATCTTCACCATTCTATTCCACAGACAGAGGAGAAAGAGGATCAAGATAGAGAAGAAGAAGAACAGAAGGAAGAAGAGAGGGGATTGATAAGGAAAGAGGCAGAGGAAGAAAGAACTTCAGAAGACGAGGAGCAACAAGAACCGCAAAGCATCATGACACCGACGAGGAGACAGAGCATGAAGAGTACTTCTCTCCACCCGAAGGCACTGAAACAGGGGGAGTTGCTGACAAAAGAGGTACTTCTTCAATTGCTTTTTCTAGTGAAGATGTGAGCCGCTCACCTGCAGATCCAGAGGATGTCTATGCCTCTCAATTTCCAGAGGAAGGTCATGAGGCTTCTTCTCCAAATCGGATACTCATGCTCGAGATGCCATCTTTTGCAAATACTCCTCAATCGACCATGCCGAGGTAAGCACTCGGACCGATAACTCGGCGGACCTTCGACGAGTGCTTGATATTCTTATGGAGATGCGAGGTCGATCTACGCCCGGGATATGAAGTTCGAATCTGCGGAATGCCGGTCAAGCCTCTTGGTTTCGTTGAATGATCAAATCCAGACTCTTACTCTTCAAGTTCAAGCCAATGCCAAGAGTCATGAAATAGAAAAGCTGAAGGAGGATTTGAAAAGTTGGAAGACACTTTGCCCCGGTCGATTGGAGATTTCCAACTTGTTCGCATTCCAAGACAATCCTAATTTCATTCTCTTTTCATTTCTTCCTTTTTAATGATGACAAAAGGGGGAGAAGCGAGTGCAGCAGATTTGTTTTAAACTTTACTTTTGTCCGGTTGTGACTGATTTGAATTTAGATTAATGTTTGGATTTGGATTGATTGTTTAAAATTGCTTAATGCTTGCTTGCGATTACTTTAAGTGTTGGCAAAGATGGTTGTTTGTCTTTGGACTAACACTTTTTTACGTGGATGCAGATTCAATACTATCTTTATTTATTTATGAGATATCCATGTTTGCTTAAGTATTGTCTTGCGGGTTAAAAATATCCAAATCTGCTTGAGAAAAGTTTTGTCACCATCAAAAAGGGGAGATTGTTGGAGAAAACTTCCTTACTTGTTTTGATGTCGACAAAACATTTTTCAGTCTAGTCGAAGACTCGAGACTCTTCGTCAAAGTCGAAGACCGTCAAAGTCGAAGACCGTCAAAGTCCGAAGATCGCTGGACCACCGACTCAAGATGTAAAGTCTCGCCCTCATTGACAGTTTCTAGACCGACGAAGAAAATTTATCCAGATTCAAGTATTTCTTTAGGGATTTGATTCGAGCGGTTATAGAAGATCTCACTACTGGAGATAGCACCTCAAAGATCGATTATTCGGTTTGATTCAAATTTGAATAAATTGGATTCGTTGATTGGCGAAGTATACTTGGAAGGTTCTACTTATGGAAACCTAGATCCCGATTGTATGGGCGAGCGGGATTGGTGGGCTATCTTCACATTCCTTAAGTAACTCGAGATCTCCCTAATTGATTCGTCCAACGAGTAGATTGGAAGAACTCCTTTGGAAGGTGCCAATGGTTATGAAGGCATGGAGGAGTATATAAGGAAGACGCTCGGTTATTTGAGTGTGTGCGAGATAGATAAATTCCAAAGTCTGAAGTTTCTTGTTCTTTGTCAATTGTTGAGCGTAAACTTGTACTCAAAAGAGAGTTTATAATTCCGTGAAGCCTTGAGGAAGTGTAGTAGAGTCTCTACACTTTGTGGAATCAAGGAAGTGATACCGTAACGACTCTTTTGATTCATAGTGGAATCCAGTAGGTGGGCTGTCGGTGCAGGAGAGTGGACGTAGGCTTGGATTAAGCCGAACCACTATAAACCTTGTGTTCTTATTCTCTTCCTTGAACCCTTTTACCTTGATCGTAACTCTATTTAATTGTTCGAGTCTAATTTCCATTTTAAAGTCTATTACTAAACAGATTTGAAATTGTAATTTCTGGTTTACTTGGCAAAAATTGTTTTCGCACCTATTCACCCCCTCTAGGTGCTCGTACTAGCGTTCTGGCGGGCTCAACGGCGGCGGCCGGGCGGACGCACGGTGGGGCAAGCCTTCTTCTTCCTCTCTCGGCGTCACTCTCTCTCTCTCTCTCTCTCTCTCTCTCTCACTCTCTCTCGGCACCTAGCTCCGACCACCCCCTCCCCTTTTCCTTTTGGTTGAATAAAATCCTTGCATGCTTCCACTTTTGCATGGAGGGACACTTGTCTCCAAGAAGGAGACAAGTGTCTTCCTTGTTGAAGACACATGGAGGAGGCCATCCGGCTCCTTCCCCCCCCTCCATTCGGTTAAAAGCCCAATGGGCTTTATGGCGGGCCTTTTGGCCCACTTTAGGCCCAACACTCGGGGCCTACAGTCCAATCTTAAATGGCCCATGTTTACTTTTAATAATCCATCTTAATCCCCACTTATATAAATTCCTAATTGAAATTTATAGGGCCATAAAACTTGCAACATAAATCAATAAAATCCAACCTATAAGACACATGGCCAAGAATAAAATTTCCCTATCAAATAATTATCCATTAAAAAGCTCGGCCTTAATCTATTGCAAATCATGGGTCAAATGGCTACAAAATACTTTGATGGTGCTTCCATCACCTATCCATGGCTCATAGCACATCTAGGGATTGTCATGAAATTCTAGGATGCCACAATTCTCCCCTCCTTAGAGAATTTCGTCCTCGAAATTTGACATCACCTATGTCTCTTTAAACAAGTGAGGGTACTTTTCTCTTATCTCACTTTCACTTTCCCATGTGGCTTCCTCCACATCATGATGTTGCCATAATATCTTAACCAATGGTATTTTTCTTAGTCCGTAGGACTTGTTCTTTTCGATCCAGTACTTGCACAGGCTCCTCAACAACTTTCCGAGTCTAAATCACTCTTTCCGTTTGCCCATCTGTTTGAGGATGAAAAGCAGTACTATACTGAAGTTTTGTCCCTAAGGCATTTTGGAGACTTCGCCAAAAGTTTAAAGTAAACCTAGAGTCTCGATTAGATGTAATCATTACAGGAATACCATGTAAGCGTATGACCTGGCTTACATAAATTTCAGCAAGTTTATCCATTGGGTAGTCTATGCGAACTGCTAGGAAATGGGCAGACTTAGTCAAGCGATCTACTATTACCCAAATAGAATCATGACCACTTGATGACCTCGGCAGTCCTTGCACAAAGTCCATCGTTACATGCTCCCATTTCCACTCGGTATATCCAATGGTCTCAATAGTCCCGCGGGTTTGCGGTGTTCTCGCCTTCACTTGCCGGCATGTTAAGCACTGCGAAACATGTTTTAATATATCCGTCTTCATGCCATTCCACCAGAACTGCTGGTGCAAATTTCTATACATCTTTGTACTTCTTGGATGGATACTATATTGACTCCTATGTGCTTCTGATAGGATTTCCTTTCTCACTTTTTCATTATCGGGAACACAGAGTCGTCCTTGACACCTTACTATCCCATCCTCAAAGACTTGAAACTCTGATCTTTTCCCTAAAGACACAGCGTTTCGTATTTTCACAATCTCCGGATCAGATTCTTGCAGAATCTTAACTTTCTGAATAACCTCGGGCTCAATCCTTGAGGCAGTGAGCATACCGGTAAGATGATCTATTTCCAACTTAAACTCTGAGTCTACTACTGACTTTAACAAATTCCACTTTGTTATCCTTAAACTAGCCATGTCCATAGCTGACTTTCGACTAAGGGCATCTGCCACCTTATTTGCCTTTCCTGGGTGGTATCGTATTTCACAATCATAATCTTTCAATAATTCCATCCATCTTCTTTGTCTCATGTTCAACTCTTTTTGCGAAAACAAGTACTTCAAGCTCTTATGATCTGTATAGATTTCAAACTTCTCTCCATACAGATAATGTCTCCATATTTTCAAAGCAAAGACTATAGCTGCCAATTCCAAGTCATGAGTAGGGTAATTTAACTCATGAGTTTTCAACTGCCTCGATGCATAAGCTATGACCTTGCCATGCTGCATCAAAACCACATCCCAGTCCTTTGTGAGATGCACCACTATACACCGTAAATCCACCAGATACATATGGTATAGTTAGAATTGGAGCTGTAGTTAATTTCCTTTTAAGCTCCTAAAAACTTCTTTCACATTCTCCACTCCATTCAAATTTCATATTCTTCCGAGTCAATTTCGTTAAAGGGGCCTGCCAAATGTGAAAATCCTTCAATAAACCTCCTATAATAACCAGCTAGTCCTAAGAAACTTCGTATTTCGGTCGGTGTCGTCGGTCTCGGCCAATTCACTACCATCTCAACTTTTGCAGGATCTACTGCAATTCCATTACTCGACACCACGTGCCCTAAAAATATTATCTGGTCTAGCCATAATTCACACTTACTAAATTTAGCGTACAATTTATGGTCTCTTAGCGTTTGCAACGCTATCCTTAGGTGTTGCTCATGTTCTTCAGGTCCTTTCGAATATATTAGGATGTCATCTATGAAGACAATCACAAATTGATCCAAATAAGGCTTAAATATTCTATTCATTAAGTCCATGAATGCCGCTGGTGCATTCGTTAATCCAAATGGCATAACCAGGAACTCATAATGTCCATAACGAGTCCTAAATGCAGTCTTAGGGATGTCTTCTTTCTTTATTCTCAACTGATGGTATCCCCATCTTAAGTCAATCTTAGAAAAGACTGAACTTCCTTGCAATTGATCAAATAAATCATCGATTCTAGGTAAGGGATACTTATTCTTTATAGTCACTTGGTTCAGCTGTCTATAGTTGATACATAAACGCATCGATCCATCCTTCTTTTTCACAAATAAGACCGGTGCACCCCAAGGAGAAACACTTGGTCTAATAAATCCATTATCAAGCAATTCTTGTAGTTGCACCTTCAATTCATTCAGTTCCATTAAGGCCATTCTATACGGGGCTTTTGATATTGGTCCAATTCCAGGCATTAGTTCAATTTCAAACTCAACCTCTCGTTAGGTGGTAATCCGGGTAATTCCTCGGGAAACACATCTTGAAATTCCCCGACTATTTGAATCTCATCAATATTTGCCTCTTTCTTAGTAAGATCCCTTACTATCGCTAGATATCCTTGACATCCTTCATCAAGTAATTCATGAGCTTCTACTACTGAAATAAGGGCTATAGAGGGGTTTGTCGACCTCAGAAAAATTCAAAACTAGACTCGGTCGGGTAACATGAATTGAATCACTTTCCTATAGCAATCCACCTTAGCCTGAGACTTATGGAGCCAGTCCATTCCTATGATAACATCAAAATCAGACATAGCCATTACAACTAGGTCTATTTCCATATCCCTTCCCTCTATTGTTATCTTACACTTTCCACACACAAATGTAGACAATACCATGTTCTTTAAAGGCGTAGAAACACAAAGAGGTATCTCAAGAGACGCAGTTTCTAACACATTTAACTATTTATATCTTTCAGATACAAATGAATGGGTAGCACCCGTGTCAAACAATGCATATGCCTTTTTATCATTTATAAGGATCGTACCTGAGATAACATTTTTGGAAGCTTCCGCTTCCTCTTGGGTGATCGCATACACCCTCCCTTGTGCTGGTGGTCTCTGTGAATTCCTTGACAAATTTGGTCCAGCACTACTTTGTGGCACTTGCCGCACCGAGCCGACGCTCAACTGTGATCTCCCTCGTGGACAATCTTTCTTAAGGTGACCTACTTGTCCACAACCATAACATCTCAACCGTCCATTATAAGGTCCTGGGCCATGATGCCCATCACATCTTCAACAAGCACTATTCTGATAGGGTGTCTTTCCTAACTTCAGGCCATCCCTGGCTTTTCTAAAGTTTCCAAAGTTACCCTTTTTATTAGGTTTCCAGGTCTGTCCCTGGCCAGGATAAGGTCTCTTACCCCTTCTAATATCACTAAAAGCCAACGGCTTCTTACATTCTGATTGCCCTCTCATCAATTCCTGCTCCACCAATTGTGCCCTTTCATAAATCTCATTGTAATCTCTTATGTTCAAAGGCACTAACTGCTTTCTAATATATGTTCTCAACCCTTTCAGGAATCTCTTAGCCTTTTCTTCTCTATCCTCAACTAACCTAGGAGCATACCTAGACAATTCAGAAAATTTTGCCTCATACCGATCTACTGTCAGCTCCCTTTGTTCCAACTGAACAAACTCAGTAATCTTCTTATCCTTAGCACAGTCAGAGAAATGCTTCCTATTGAAAGCTCTAACAAATTCATCCCAATTTATATCAGTACCTAGTGGAAAGATCGTATCTCTTGAAGCTCTCCACCAAAACTTAGCATTTCCCTCTAGTCGGTCTTCTGCCAAAACTATCTTCTTAGCATCAGTGCAGTTCAACAACTGGAAAATTCGTTCCATTCCATCAATCCAATGTTCCGCCTCCTCAGGACTTCCTGTTCCACTAAACTTAGGTGGCTTCAACTTCAGAAATTGTTCCACCAGTCCTTGAGGACGACGTTCCACTCCGGGTTATTGCTGCGCTTGTCTTTCCATCAGATTTCCTATATTGGCTAATGCCTGCAGGATATCTTCCATTCGGGGTTCAGCCCTTGCAGCAAAGGCTTCAGCCCTCGATGGATGTGAACTTCTAGCTCGTACCATGACTCTCCTGCATTTTCAAGCATTGCCTTAGGAATAATCTGTGACTCAATGTCTTTATTTAAAGCTACTATTGCTATATAAGTAACATAAACATGTTACTGGCACCTAAAAGCAACTCATAAAAATACTAGGGATCTAGAGTGAATACCCATCACCCGTTGTTCAACGTTACTCAACTATCCTAGCTAGTATCCTTTGGTGTGCATTGTCATTATATTCCTCAACTTCCAGATGAGGCTCCTTATCACTCCACATCTAAACCTTAAGCTCTGATACCAACAAATGTGGCACCCCTTGACGGCCCCCGATCCGTTAGGGTCACCACAAGTACCTTTCACTTGTTCTAAACAATATATCACTCTGATACCATTTATTTATAGTGGGTCCATAAATCCTAGGGGTTCGTACCATCTCAGTCGGTCAGAGCGCAGTTCAAATTAACGGAAGCATACTCAACATCTCCCTAACCTGTACACAAACTAAATAATACAATGCAATACACACCAACTATGACCTTTCATATATATATGCATCATAGGGCCGAATCACTTTTATTTGCATAACTAAGATGGATTTCACAAGTCGGTATAACAAAAGGCCAAGACTTTAAGTAAGCTCGGCTAAACCCAAAAAGAACCCGACTATACATCAGACATATACATCTATCCATCAGCCAGTGTCGGCCATCCCAAAAAGTGTCAACCTCCACCAGCCCTACACTCGATCACACCCAACTCGATGCATCAGCCGGAGGCGGCGGCAGCATCCCTATCATCACTCCATCACGCCGGATATGAACAGACAAAAACTCTTGGATAACCGGGCCATCAGCAAGATCCACATCGTACATAACCAAGACACGAACTCGAATAAACACCAGACTAGGTACATCAGCTCAGGGGTGCTCCGAGCACTGGACCTCAACATCAGATGGTGTGCCATAAAATGTACCACTCGTGACAGGTGCTAGAGGCATCTTCTAATTTGAAATGTTAGTCCCTAGAAGGGGTGAGTACAACCACTCAGCAGTAAAGATCCACTAAACTACACAATGCTTCAAGTAGAACAATCAAGCACATATCACCCATGCATTCGAGCATACCTCACCATACTGACCATGCATATATCACCATGCAACGTGCATATACCACCATACACTTGTACATATATCATCAAGCAGCCATGCATATATCACCATGCAACGTGCATATACCACCATGCACTTGTACATATATCATCAAGTAGCCATGCATATATCACCATGCCACGTGCATATACCACCATGCACTTGTACATATATCATCAAGTAGCCCTGCATATATCACCATGCAACGTGCATATACCACCATGCACTTGTACATATATCATCAAGTAGCCCTGCATATATCACCATGCAACGTGCATATACCACCATGCACTTGTACCAACATTTCCATGAGGTTCATCCCATGCCATATGCACACATCCATGCGCATGATTCAATTTTCAATTTTTATCTTTCAATTGGATCTCATCATTTTTCTTCAGGGACCAATGTTTGCATCCCCCATTTATCGCTCGCACCCAACCTAGCATCACGAGGAGCCTCCGACACACACCTCCGGGCATCTCGCACCCCAACTGGCATCACGAGGAATCTCCCCCGGCACACACTTTCGGGGCTTCCGTCACACACCTCCGGGCATCCCGACACTCCCGGGGCATCTGGCACACACACTCCGGGCATCCGGCACACACCTCCGAGCATCCCGACACTGCCGAGGCATCGTCGGCTCACACCTCCGACGGTATCATCATTATCATAATTTATATTCACATATGTGTCTCATTGTCAACATGGCATTTGATGTAATAGTAACAAAGGTCTAATTCAGCTTTTTGATATTGTATGTCATGCCAAATGTCACCACATATGCAGCAAAATCAATCACTCAAGGCATTATATCACCTAGAGCAAATTCATTACTTTTTTGAAAATGCAGTAAATTTTTGGATAAAAACAGAATGCACTCTTTTGATTAAAATTATTGAAAAATTAGTAAACAGCCTTAATAAATTCTAAAAATTCGACATGTTGTATACAAGATCTAGAGGAAAACATTTCATGAAGAACACTTCACCAAAAGAACATCATACAGTTCGGTACAGTCCACGCATCACAGTCTTTATAATTTCGAAATATTGCCATACACAGTTTCATTCACAAATTCGGTAAAAATCATAAATCAGCTCCAAAAATTCTGAAATTTTGATATGTTATAGACAAAGTCCAGAAGTAAATATTTCATGAAGAACTCGAAATCAAATTCGTGATGGATTAAAAACTATAATGACCATAACCGTCCATAATCCTCGGCATCGAATTCCAGATCTAACCGTTTCGGATAAAAATTGTTTCACCAACCTAAACTCGTCCATTCCTCTTAAATTTTAGTATGTCACTCCTCAACATGTCATCTACAACTTTCGTGAAGAACACGAGATCAAATTTCAATCGGATGATTTTATAAAATTCACAGAATCACACTAGGTCAGCATCACGATCTCCAGATCTAACTTCTTCAAAGAAAAATAGTTTCACCGGTCTATACTTGTTCATTTCTTCTGAAATTTTGATATGTTTCTCTCCATGAAGTCCTCAACAACTTTCATCAGGAAGTCGAAGCAAGATTCCAACTAGAAAATCGCATGCAGCTCACAAAATCATCAAAGGTCGTACTGCCTTTCTAGAAAACAGAATGCTAGGCTAACATACTTCTCCCCAAAGCTTCGAAATTCATCACTTCTATCACAACCGAAGTCTACCATCCCTCACAACAAATATCACAGTAAGCAAAGGGTAGATTAATGGACTCTACTTGCCTCAAATCCAAAGAAAACATAGCAAGACAACGGCGGGGTGAGCTGGGCTCAACGGCGGCGGCTGGGCGGACGCACGGTGGGGCAAGCCTTCTTCTTCCTCTCTCAGCATCACTCTCTCTCTCTCTCTCTCTCTCTCTCTCTCACTCTCTCTCAGCACCTAGCTCCGACCACCCCCTCCCCTTTTCCTTTTGGTTGAATAAAATCCTTGCATGCTTCCACTTTTGCATGGAGGGACACTTGTCTCCAAGAAGGAGACAAGTGTCTTCCTTGTTGAAGACACATGGAGGAGGCCATCCGGCTCCTTCCCCCCCCCTCCATTCGGCCGACAGCCCAATGGGCTTTATGGGCCGAGCCTTTTGGCCCACTTTAGGCCCAACACTCTTGGGCCTACAGTCCAATCTTAAATGGCCCATGTTTAGTTTTAATAATCCATCTTAATCCCCACTTATATAAGACACTTGGCCAAGAATAAAATTTCCCTATCAAATAATTATCCATTAAAAAGCTCGGCCTTAATCTATTGCAAATCATTGGTCAAATGGCTACAAAATACTTTGATAGTGCTTCCATCACCTATCCATGGCTCATAGCACATCTAGGGATTGTCATGAAATTCTAGGATGCCACATAGAATTTTTCAAATGAAATGGCAAGCACAGTTTAAAAACCGGAACACATCATTTCAATCACGTGGGTCTCGATTATAAGGCCAAACTGTTATGACACATCCCATACCGTACCACACAATTTTGTCCCATAATCAGGCATACTCAGCAGAACAATCAGCTTTAAAAACTCAAAAGATTTTTCTCCCGAAGGACCAGTGTTTGCATCCCTCCGGGCATTTGCACCCAACCTGGCGTCACGAAAGCCTTCAGTTCCATATTCCAGTGACTGGAAATCCAGAGTGTGTCATGTCTCACCTCCAAGCATCTCACACCTCACCTAAGACCACGAGGAATCTCCGGGGCTCGCCATGTGAATGGTTACCCCTATCCTGGAATACGTATCGTCATACATCCGGGCATCCCGACACTCCGGGGAACTTCTGGGCCTCACCGATCCCCAGACATCCAGAGCGTGTCATGTCTCACCTCTAGGCATCTCGACTCCCGGGGCATTGTTGACCCGAGGGTCCAACGGCAGTAATAACACACCAACCATGGTGTAATAGTTAAATCATTTCAATGCCAAAACCTTTTCAAATTGTCAATATGAAAAATCCCTTGAATTTTTTCCCCAAAGTCCCACTTTTGCAAATACTTTTCGAATTGTTTTCGAATTCGTATAAAGAAACTTGAATGGAAATTACCCTTCCCAGCTTGGACCAAAATAATTTATCGAAATCTATAAATACATTTGAAATCGGCACGTCAATAAATTCAAATCTCAATTCCAACTCCATTGGTTTGGAATGTTTTCTATAAAAAGTTCACAAGTCTTTAAAATATAAAACATTTCGTAAAACATTTGGGTACGGTGCCACAGTACCCATAAATTTTGATGCAAATCAAGAGATTTTAAACGATTTGCAAACAAAAGTACCAAGGTGCTACCACCTCAACATTTGGTGTAAAATCAAAGGCCTAAACCAAGGTACTCACGAAAACTTCTCAATTTTCTAGCCTCGAATCGATTCGGTCATTCTAGAAGTCACTATCCAACATCAGCCTTCAAACCATTTCAATCTAACATCACTTCCTCAAATAACAACAACACTACATTATATAGGTTACTAGACTCTAACTTGCCTTAGGTCTGGTGGCGTTGACGACGAGCGGACCGTAAGCTACCAGCTATGGTTGAGGAGAGGAGAAGCGGTGACGGCAACAACAGCGTGTCGTGAGGCGCAAGCCGAGGTCTCTTGGGTCCTGCTGCGGCAGAGGGGCGGCGACAGAGTGGTGCGGTGGTGTGGCTAGTAGCTGGGTATGGAATGGTGAGGAGGTCAATGAGGGAGTGGTGCGAGTGGCATGGTGCGGTGATCGCCGATGAGTGGTTGAGAACAAGCAGGATGACACAAGCTCTTGGGACGGGGTTTTGCTAAGATGGAAACAGGATCCGCGAAATATGAGAGGCGTCCCAAGTGATCGACGGTCTCTCCCTCTCTCCCTCTCTCTCTCTCGCTAGTTTTATTCTTGATTTTGTTCTTCCCACGGTTGACTAATCCAGTCAACAAACTGCCTTCCTTGGTGGTAGTGAAGAAGTGCGGACAACTCGAGCAGAGCATGGTTGTCCTTGAAGAATTGTGGTCGCCATCTGTCCCTTCCCATGCATGGACGTGTCTTCCCTTTTGTTGACTGCATGGGTCAATTAAGCAAAGTCTCGGCGGCCGTCGTTGAAGGGGACAACTCAATGAAATGCGTGTCTTCATTTGCTGATCGACGGTGAAGGAGCAACGTGGCTGCCATTTGGTTCTTTTCGGTCAACATTCCCTCTTTTGTTGACCATCAAAGGAGCATGACATCATCACGGGCAGTCCTTGAATGCGTGGATGTAGCTGCATGAATTCTTCACGAGCATGCATGGGCATGGGCTTCACTTAGTTGACTACTTGAGTCAACTAAGTGCTGTCACGTTGGCAACAAATGGAGAGAACAACACCGGCATGCACGTCTTCATTTCTGCATGAAGAAAAGGCTGTGGACGTACGCATGGCCATTGCAACTACGGGCCTTCAGCTTGGTCAATTGGCAAGGCCGCTCGGGACTAATATCGGACGTGTGCATGGTCGTGCGTGGGAAATTTCTCTCCGAAAGTTAATGTTTCGGAACGACGGGTAGTGATGAACGATGGCCTAATGCTATATTGACGATGACGAAATAGTGTCTGCAAATGGTGCCAATGACACAGTCTGTCGATACTTCCGTCGACCCGTGATGAGCCATTACTTATTCAAGGTTTGACGAAAATCCGGATGTCACAATTCTTCCTCCTTAGAGAATTTCGTCCTCGAAATTGGATGTCTCTTATGTCTCATTAACTAGATGAGGATACCTTTGCCTCATTTCTTTTTTACTTTCCCACGTGGTCTCTTCCATATCGTGATGTCGCCATAAGACCTTAACTAGTGGGATTTTCTTTGTCCTAAGGACTTGCTCCTTTCGATCTAGTACCTAGATCGGCTCTTCCCGGTATCTCACTTTCTCATCCACCCCGATGGCTTCATGATCGAGTATGTGTCTAGGGTTAGGCCGATACTTCCTCAGTATCAACATACGTAAAATGTCAAGTAGATTTGTCAATTTAAGAGTCAATGTCAGCTGACAGGCTACATCCCCTACCTTTTCGAGAATCTCAAAAGGTCCGACAAATCTAAGGTTTAACCTACCTTTTATCCCGAATCGTGATATTCCCTTCATTGGGGATACCTTTAGAAATATGTGGTCTCCCACGTTAAATTTCCAAGGGTCTCCTACACTTATCCGCGTAGTTTTTCTGTCGACTCTAGGCTGTCTTAAGTCTTTTCCTAATGATCTCGACAGCTTCAGTAGTAATTTGTATTAGTTCCGGTCCTGACAATTTTCGTTCACCTACCTCATTCCAGCAGACAGGAGTCCTACATTTTCTCCCATACAATGCTTCATAGGGAGCCATGCCTATACTTTTCTGAAAACTATTGTTATATGCAAATTCTACCAGGTATAACTTTTCATCTCAACTTCCTCTAAAGTCAAGGATGCAAGCTCTTAACATGTCCACTAGTGTCTAGATCACTCTTTTCCGTTTGTCTGTCCGTTTGCGGATGAAAAGCAATATTGAATTAGAGCTTGGTCCCTAAGGCGGTTTGAAGACTTCGCCAACGGTTTGAAGTAAATCTCGAATCTTGATCCAACGTGATAATTACAAGAACACCATGTAAGCATACTATTTGGTTTACATATATATCAGCATATTTATCCATCGGATAGTCTACGCAAACTGCTAGGAAATGGGCAGACTTAGTCAGGCGATCTACTATCACCCAAATGGAGTCGTGGCCACTTGACGTCATTGGTAATCCTTGCACGAAATCCATCGTCACATGGTCCCATTTCCATTCTGGTATATCTAATGGTCTGTGTTTGCAACACTACGCTTAGATGTTGCGCATGTTCTTCGGGTCCTTTAGAATATATCAGGATATCATCAATGAAGACAATCACAAATTGATCCAAATAGGGCTTGAATACCCTATTCATTAGATCCATGAATGCAACTGGGGCATTCGTCAATCTAAATGGAATAACTAGGAACTCGTAGTGTCCATAGCGGGTCCTAAAAGCAGTCTTAGGAATGTCTTCTTTCTTAATCCTTAATTGATGGTATCCCGATCTCAAGTCAATCTTGGAAAAGACCGAACTTCCTTGCGGTGGTCAAATAGGTCATCAATTCTAGGCAATGGGTACTTATTTTTAACGGTCACCTGATTCAATTGCATGTAATCAATGTACAAACGCATCGACCCGTCTTTCTTTTTCACAAACAAGAGTTCTACAAGCTTAACCATGCTTCCGTTGTGCCACTCTGATAAAATTATCCCAGAAACATTGCCTTCCCAATTCAATTCATAGTTCGGTTCATTGCTGCCCCCTTTGCCATCCTAGAAGCCTGCTAGGAGCCGCTCCTTGCTCAGGCGCTCTAGCCTTGGCGTCCACTCCCCGCCCTCATGGGACCGGGTCATTATAGGTCCACCAGATTTCGCTTGGTTCGAACCCGAACTACACATCTACTAGAGGGTCTCATTTCGATAGGGACTAACTTACAGAGGTATTATCCACTTGGCCTATCCCATATTAAGCCTCACGGTTTTATTCTTTGGCGCATGGGTAAGTACTATCTCAGGAGATCATCCATCCTAGTCCGTTGCTTACGGAGCCAGTCCATTTCTACAATGACGTCAAAGTCATACATAACTATTACTACCAAGTCCATTCCCATATTTTGTATTCCTATGGTTATCTTACACTTCCCACATACTAACGTGGACAACACCTGTTCTTCAGCGGTGTAGAAATACGAAGAGGCATATCTAAAGATTTGGTTCCTATTTCTCGCAATCGTCTATATCTCTCAGACACAAATGAATACGTGTCACTCGAGTCAAATAATGCATATACCTTCTTATCCTCTATAGAAATTGTACCTGGGTTAATGTTTTTGGAAGCTTCTGCTTCTTCTTGGGTGATCGCGTACACCCTTCCTTGTGTCGGTGGTCTCTGAGATTTCCCTTGTGGAGGTGGTCCGTCTACACGTTGTTGCGCTTGTCGCACCGAGCTGACATTCGGTTGCGATTATTCTTGTGGACAATTTCTCCTAAAGTGACATATTTGCCCACACTCGAAACATCTCTGGTGATTTAGACAGGGTCCTGATCCATGTTGTCTACCACACCTTTGGCAAAAGTTGTTTTGATACGACACTTTTCCTGGAGCCTGACCACTCTTGGTCTTTTCGAAATTTCCAAAATTTCGCTTTTTTTTAGAATCCCAATGTGGCTCTTGGGCTGGATAGGGTTTCTTACCTTGTCGGGCATCACTCAATGTCAATTGTCTCCTTGATTCCATTCGTTCTCTTAACATTTCTTGCTCTACAAGCTGGGCCCTTTCCTAAATCTCATTAGGATCCCTCATATTCAGGGGTACTAGTTGTCTCCTTACATCCGTCCTCAGGCCTTTCAAAAATCTCTTAACCTTTTCCTCTCAATCCTCTATCAATCTAGGGGCATACCTCAACGGCTCATAAAATTTCGCTTTAAGAACAATTAGTGACTTAGTGTCACTAATTAGCTAAGAAAGAAAAGTAATGTTCGCACGTTATCGAGATCAAATAAGTAACATAAAAATGTTACTTGCACGCACAGGTAACTCACAATCGTTACCAATATTTTACGAGTGAACTCAATCACCCGTTGTTCATAGTTAGTCAACTACCTCTAAAAATACCCAATAGTGTGCATCATCATATCCTCCTTTCCCGCTAATGCACCTTATCACTCCGAGATAAAACCGTAGCTCGATACCACTCGTTTGTGGCACCCCTACGGCCCCGATTCATTAGGGTCGCCACACTTCTTTCCCCGTCCTGGATGTCCTTTTATTTTAATCAGTGGACTTTAGAGAAGTCATGTGGGGGTCTTATCACACACTTCTTTGGTCCCTGCACAATGTATATGGCGGAAGCATATCCAACAACTCCCCTTTCCCTACACACTGAAATGATGCACACACTAAACATGTTTATAGATAATAGCCGGACACTTTTATTTACACATATCTACTAGATGGACATTGTTTGTTGGTATATCCAATGGGTTGTAGTTTCCTATACTTGGCGATATTTCAAAAGTTGACCGACATCTTCAACAACCAATTGCATAGAGTCCATCCTTCAGTGCCGACATCCAAACATTCTCACTCTACTGTCCTCCCCATTGTGGTCACTCCACACCACTCAGTCCCCGTTGTCGTCTTCGGTGGCGGTGGCAGCGGCTCCGAGTTTGCCCATTCCGATGGGCGAATAAGACGACATACTTGTTGGAGTACAGGACCGGAGGGAAGACCGGTGTCGAACATGATGTCCACAACTCAATGGAATGCACGTCTTCATTTGCTAATCGACGGTGAAGGAGCAACGTGGCTGCCATTTGGTTCTTCTCAGTCAACATTCCCTCTTTTGTTGACCATCAAAGGAGCACGACATCATCACGGGCAATCCTTGAATGCGTGGACGTAGTTGCATGAATTCTTCACGAGCATGCATGGGCATGGGCTTCACTTAGTTGACTAATTGAGTCAACTAAGTGGTGTCACGTTGGCAGCAAATGGAGAGAACAACACCAGCGTGCACGTCTTCATTTCTTCATGAAGAAAGGGCCGCGGACGTACGCATGGTCGTTGCGGCTACGGGCCTTCAGCTCGGTCAATTGGCGAGGCCGCTCAGGACTAATATCGGACGTGTGCATGGCCGTGCATGGGAAATTTCTCTCCAAAAGTTGATATTTCAGAATGATGGGTGGTGATGAAATGATGGCCTAATGCTATATGGACGATGACGATGACGAAATAGTGTCCACAAATGGTGCCAATGACGCAGTCTGTCGATACTTCCGTCGACCCTGACGAGCTGTTACTTATTCAAGGTCTGACGAAAATCCAGATGTCACACGTACATCGCCATCTTCTAGAAATTGCACATACATTTTAATTCCAGGCATCCATTTCAGAGAATTATTGGGGCGACTGCATTGTTGCTGTAGCTTATCTCACAAATCATATGCCTACTCAAATACTAGATGGAAGAATCCTCTTCGAACTACTTTATAGGAAAAAAAGAAAAACCAGCATTGGATTATTTAAGGGTTTTTGAATGTTTGTGCTATGCAACTACAATGGGCCCTTGGGACAAAATGGGCCCTCGTGCTCGGCGTTTTACATTCATGGGCTATCCCAACGTACAAAAGGAATATCGTGTTCTTGAACCATCGACAGAGGAATTCTCTATTAGTAGAGACATTATTTTCCATGAAGATGTCTTCCCAATCCTCAAACAAAAGCTCGGGCATCATAAAAAATCCTCACAATTTCTTATCTGAGGAAGATTTGTCTCCTGAATATTTCTACTAGCACCTCCCGAAAGGGTTATTGCTCTAGCAATAGCTCCAATTTCTTATGAAAGTTTGACCTTAGATATTGTTATATAACAAGTGTCCGAGAATTTATCACACGTGAAGGACAATCCTAATATCTCATCGTAACTCACCACTAAGGAAACATCTTCTCCTCCACCACAAGCGGATCCTCCGCAACGTTCTAGCCACACTACACGCCCACCAAGATGGACAAAGGATTATGTCTGTGCCTCTCTCAATTTACCAAGTATTCACTACCCGATCTCCTCTTATGTTTCTTTCCATAATTTTTCACCGGAACATAGATGCTGCATTAGTAACATATCATAAGATAAGGAACCGTCTAGTTATAATGAGGCATCCGGTGATCCACGATGGTAGAAGGTTATGGCAACAAAATTACAGGCACTAATCGATAACCATACTTGGAATCTGGTCACCCTACCTCCAAACAGAAAATCAATTGGATGCAAGTGTGTTTATAAAATGAAATATCATGTTGATGACTCCATTAAACGTTACAAGGCTCGTTTGGTGGCTAAAGGATTTACTCTATGAGAAGGTTCCGATTATCACGAGACTTTTTCTCTAGTGGCGAAAGATGTCACGGTTCGTTCCTTTTTATTAGTTGCAACTATCCATGATTGACCGTGACATCAAATGGACATGCACAATGCCTTTTTTTCCATGGCAATTTAGATGAGAAGATTTACTTAGATATTCCTCAGGGTTTATAGAGATAGGGGTAAAATAGAGTATGTCATCTATGCAAATCCCTTTATGGCTTGAAACAAGCTTCTAGGCAATAGTACGTTAAGTTTGCCAATGCTCTCACAATCGCAGGCTTCAAATAGTCCATAAATGATTACACCATATTCACATGGACTAAAGGTATGTCATCTATCTACTTAATGATATATGTTGACGATATTCTTATTATGGAAAATGATAAAGATGCTATAAAAAGCCTCAAAAAATATTTGTATACCACCTTCCATATAAAAGATTTGGGAGCACCTAAATACTTCCATGGGATAGAGATTGCCCGATTCGACTAAGGGATTTCTCTCAGTCAGCGGAAATTTATACTGGAAATTATATTAAAGGCCGATCTATCAAGGTGCAAACCAGTAGTTATTCCAATTAAGCAGAACATCAAATTAACCACAGCAGATTACGATGCGGAAATATTTCAAGATAATGATCCCATACTCAAAGATCCATCGAGTTATTAGAAACTCATTGGAAAACTCATATATTTGACTATGACCAAGCCTAATGTATCATATGTGGTGTAGACACTTAGTCAATTCATGCATAGTCCAAACAAACCTCACATGAATGTTGCCCTGAAAATGGTGAAGTATTTGAAAAAGTGCACTGCTATCCAGGAAATGCAATATAGAAATGACGGCATATTGTGAGGACTACGCAACTTGCCCCGTTAGCCGAAGATCCATCAATGGCTTTTGCGTTAAACTGGGAGAATCTCTTCTTTCATGGAAGACCAAAAAGCAGACAACCGTATTTTTATCTTCAGTTGAAATAGAATATTAAGTTATGGTAAAGACTACATGTGAGATTGTATGGATACAAAGCTTACTTCGGGACCTCCTAATACAATTGAAATGTCCAACAAAGCTATTTTGTGACAACAATGCGGCACTCAAGGATGCAGCAAATCCCATAATGCACAAAAGGACAAAGCATATAGAAGTGGATTGTTATTTCACTCGAGAAAAAATTTAAGAAGCAATAATCAAGACAAGATGAATTGGAACCACACAACAACTTGCGGACATCTTCACCAAACCTTTATGCCAAAGACAACACGCGTATCTGTTAGCAAGTTAGGCATCTTGGACATCTACAAGCCACCAGCTTGAGGGGGACGTTGAAAGATATGCTCAAGAATCTAAAGATATGCTCGAGAATCCATTTTGATGATAATTGTGCACCAAATCAATTAGGGAATAGAATGAGATTAAGATAGATTTGTAGAATATACCATTGCCATTTATTGTTTACATCTTGTACTATAATTACAAAGCCATGTGTATTAGGGAGAATTGAAGAAAATTCAAAATTTTTTTCCCTAAACTATCTTCCTCCAGTCACGATCTATTCTGCCCTCCTCGCTCTTTCTTGCTTCCTTTCAATGTCCTTTAACCTATGTCTGCACGACATGAAATGAGGTATCATTGTTTGGTTTAGCATCCTTGGATCTCCGCATCGTTGAATATCCACCGACATCCGTTTCATGTTTCAACCTAGTACCTTAAGGCTACGTTTAGTTGTTCGGATTTCTAATTGAGATAGGACTGGATAGAATAGGATATGAAATCCTGGGATTTTTTTATATCTCGTTCATTGTTTGGTGAATCGCAGTATTTAAGTCGGATATGTTCACATCATATCATGTACATTTTTTTTTTATATAAACGGCATATCATTATAAATGAACCTAAATGGTCATAAACGAGGATGGTGAAAAATCTCTCGTAACACTATTCCTTAATTTATATTATTTTATTTTTCCTTTTTATATTATTTTCATTATTATTTCTTTTTTCCCCTTTTATCATTCTTTAATAAAATTTTATCAAATAGTAAACTGTACTAACATACCTAAAATACAAAAATACCTAAAATATATAATAAATATAAATATTTAATTTATAGATTGAATGTTTATTATAAGATAGAATTAAAGTTGAATATATAAATTAAAATAAGATTAATTAAAAATAAATTTTTATTTTTTTATTTTAAATTTCTTAAATTAGAATTCAAATATTATGTATATTGAAATATAATTTCAATTTTGTTAATTTAATAACTTTTTTATTCAAGAAAAATAACTCTTTATTATGGACATTAGAAATCCTATTCATTTTTATCCCACCTCCCCATGAGATAATTTTATCTTGTCCATATCCTCCTTATATCCGAGTTTATTCTCAGTAGTGAGCGAAGACCAAACATAGGATAGGATAAATCATATCCTATGCCGAATTTTATCCCAACCGCCAAACGCAGCCTAAGAATGCACCATTCGAAAGGGGGATTCGTCTCTTTTCGTTGGCTATCCGACTTCTCTTTTGGAGAAGCTTCAAGGCTCTTCCCCGACTTCGTCATACGTGAAGCATGCGATAGTTGCAAGGTTCTGAATTCTAGTAAACTACAGAGGACACAAGTTCAAGAGTGTTTCGAGACTCTCAATAAGCATAGCAAATAAGAAAGCGATTAATTTTCAAAACATTTATTACACATGTCACGAGAACAGTCAATTAACTTGTATAACATTTTCTCATTCGGTTACATAACAAGTGTCCTTAAATTACTCTTTAACAAGTCGATTCCATAAATAATCTTATCAATCAACTAGTCTATCAATCTAAATTAATGGAAAGAGAATATTTTATAATATAGTAATCTAAATCACCCAACTTGCCTCTATCATCCCTAAGTACACTAATCTTACATAAATTAACTAGTTTTGATAACCTAAAAATAGGTAAAACTAAAAACATGACATATTATGATAATAACTTGTTTCTTTATATATATTATATAAAAAGAGGGGAAAATTACTAAAAAAGTTACAAACCTATTGTAATTGTGTCAATACAATTTTAAATCTTTTGTATTTGTGTCAATTCAGTCCATTTGGCTAATTTTTGTCTGTTGGTGCTAATATAGCATTATGACGATGACATAGACTTTATAAATAAGATTTTAATGCTTTTCTAAAATCTGTCATTTTTATAATTTCCTTTATTAATTATTTTTCCCTCCACTTAGGGTTGGGACGCCCTCACCTAGGGCCAGCGAGGGTGTCTTGGCCCTCGCCTATGGCCGGCGGCCGGCCCTAAGTGAAGGGGAAAAATTAAAGAAAAGAAAGAAGAAGAAATATAAAATTTCAATAAATTATTAAAATGTTATTTAAAAAAGTCCATATTAGTGTTAGCTGACTAAAATTGGTTGGATGGACTAAACTTGTACAAATATAAAAAAAAAATTTAGGACTAATTTGAGCAAAGAAACAATTGCAATATGCTTAGACTTTTTTTTTTTTTTTTTGTAATTCCCCTATAAAAAAGTTTAGCCTTGTATACATTAATTACTCTACCTATATTAAATTACATTGCATGTATTTAAATTTTATTTAAATTACACCTAAATTTTTTAATTTATGACATTATTTTGACATAGTGGCAAGAATAATAGTATAGTTTATCATAAGCATAAAGAAAAACAAAACAAGCTAATAATTGAGAGATGAATTATGTGATCTTGGGAACACATGCTTATTATGACAAATAAGCATTGTGTTAGTTGCTGACTATCTAACTTTTCGTATTAAAAAATAATATCCTGCATAATTTAATGATTGTGTTTATTACTATTTATTTTACATAACCCATAAATTTGTTATTTCAATGATACTACTAGTAATGTAATATGACTAACCTTATATCATAATCTTGAACACATTACCAAACGTCAAATATTTATCAAGTTATATGGTAAACTAATAATTGGTTATTAAAGTGATATGTAATCACATGAACTCATATTAATTTTGATAATCACAAATGAATAATCACACATAACTAGATATCTGATGTGCTCAAATTTTCATGGAGCATTTAATGTGTGATTAACTTTCAAAGTAATAATAATTGTCATCCTGATAATTCTAATTTCAGGGGTATTTTGGAAATTCAATTATTGTTCCTATCTTACATATATTACTTATCAAAATAAATTGTGTAAAGGTATTACAATATTTAAACCACATTAAGGAAAAATGACAAAAATAATCCATAAATTGTGGTCCAATATGCAATGTGGTTCCTAAATGTTTAATAATTTAATTTAATCCATGAACTTTAACTTAATGTGCAATGTCGTCCTTGGATTTTTAATTATTTCAATTTTAACTTTTGGTACATATTCAATTTAGTCCATGTACTATATGAAAGTGTTTAATGTTGTTCTTGAGCTTGAACTAATAGAACGATTACATTGAACATTTTCATATAATTTAGGAACTAACTAAACATGTACCAAAAAAAAAAAACTAAACATGTACCAAAAAATTAAGGATCACATTACACATCAAGGTAAATTTAAGGGAACAAATTGAACAAATCAAACTTTTAATTAGTTCAATATAGCCTATGGGCTTTTGGTACATATCCAATTTAATCCCAATTTTATATGAAAGTGTTCGATATTGTCTCTAAAGTTAAATTAATGGAATAATTACCCTTAACATTTCATATTGTTCATGAATTAATTGAACATGTACCAAAAGTTAAGAATCACATTGAACATTGGGGTAAAGCTCAGGGAACAAATAGAACTTTTAATTAATTCAATATGGTACATGGACTTTTAGTATATGTTCAATTTAATCTCTATATTATATGAAAGTATTTAATATTGTTCCTAAACTTGAATTAATAGAATAGTCACATTTAATATTTTCATATTGTTTAGGAACTGAATATGTATTAAAAGTTCAAAGATCATACTGTACATTATGGTAAAGTTTATGAATTATATTGAATAAACTAAAGTTTAGGGACGGTATTATACATTGGGCCAAAATTCAAGGACTATATATGTCATGATCTCTTGTTGCATTCCAGCTTTATTCAATAACCACAACCAAACGAGCTTTTAGGGTGTATCTATTTGAGTAAAATAATTGTTTGCGAATTAGTTTTTTGGATTTTGATGCATTTGGTTTACTGAAAATGATTAGTAAATAAAAAAAATCATTTACCGTCAAAGAAAATATGCATTGAGAAAATGAATTCTTTTACTTGAAAATGGGAAAAACATTTTCCTAGAAAATAATTTCCTCAAAGGTAGTTTCCTTTTCAATTGAGTTTTCATCGAATTAAAGACACCTTTAGGCTAGAAAGTCTAACACTTTTCGGGAGTTTTCGTGTTGTATTCGATACTTCAACATATATCTAACACTCGGTCAATAGATGTTGGAAAATCCAACACATATCAACTCTCTTGACACGTGAATGCAGAATTCCAACTTGCGATTCCGACACCACATGGTCAATTTTAAAATTTTTCAATAAATGATAAATCAAAATGTAAATATATAAAAACTAAGAAATAATAAAATTAATAAAGGGAAAAAAAGAAGAAAAATCTAACCTTCTTTTTTCTTCTTTCACTCCTTATGACTCACGAATTTTATGGTAAATTCATTCGAGGCTCTTTTTTATCATTTATTAATTAATTTGAATTATAATTTATCATGTATACAACATATACTAATGTTCGGAATTCTCTAATTTTTGAGAAATAACGTGTCGGCGTGTTATGTCGTATCACGTGTGTTGTGAGTCGATGTCGGTCTACACAACTCTTAAGATACGTTTATTGCATTGAAAACTCAAGATTTGAAAAATGTATTCCCAAAAATGACCGTTTGTAACGTTTACAAAAATGAATGAATGGAAATTTTTTTTTTTGGTAAGAATGAATGGAAAATATTTTAATCCTCGATAATGAAAATATTTTTCATTCACTAATTTTTTAAAGTGGTATAATCAATTATTTTTCGAAAAATATTTTTCAAATCTAAAGGTTTCTCGCACTCCTAATATATTATTATTATTATTATTATTATTATTATTATTATTATTATTATTATTTGACGTCGTCCTATACTATCCAGTATCCAACGATAGAATGATTATATTTAAGTAATATTAATTAATTAGATCTGAATTTCCATTTCTCGAAAAAAGAAGAAGAATTGATCCGAATTTCCTTTTTCGGAATAAATCATAAATTCTTCCTTAGAATAAGGAAAAAAAGAAAAAAAAAAGAAAAAAGAAAAATCGTCCTAAACCTGCCATCGCCTTTAAGCACACTTGCCGTTTCTGTGCGAAACTCGTCGCAGAGACCACAAAAAATTCAGCTGTCGTCTGACGGAGGGTTTGGTCGGGTGTGCGAGAGAGAGAGAGAGAGGATGGAAGAAGAAGAGCACGAGGTGTACGGCGGAGAGATCCCCGTGGAGGGCGAGATGGAAGGCGACATGGACTCCCACCACGCCGACGTCGACATGTCCACCGCCGATGACGACGCCGTCAAGGTTTCTCTCCCTCTTTCGATCGATCTCGATGCCTGCGTGGTTTTGTGGTCGCCTGTGTTGCCCGATCGTCTTGGTTCTGGGATTTTTCTTCTGGGTTTCTTTTATTTTTTGTTTTTTTTTAATGGTGGGTCGATGCAGGAGCTGGATGAGATGAAGAAGAGGCTGAAGGAAATGGAAGAGGAGGCTGCTGCTCTCCGCGAGATGCAAGCCAAGGTCGAGAAGGAAATGGGTGCTGTCCAAGGTCTCCTTTTGTTTTGATTTGTGGGTTTTTTTTTTTTAGGGTTACTGGATTGATATCAGGTTTTTCTTGGATCTCCTGCCTGACCCTTTGATTTGTGGATGGCTGACGTCTGATGGAAGGACGGGTTCTCGCCGTTTCAATTGTTCTTTCACTTGTTGTCCTGTAATTCTGTCGGTTGTCTACAGTAGTTTATTCTTGCTGGAAATTTGTTCTCTTTTGTCTGCTTGACGCTTTATTTTCATGGATTTGTGGTCAGCTGTGAAAGATAGATTGGCATAAGGATGGAACATCTTTCGCCTTTTGGAATATGGTTTCGTAGATAACGAACTTATCTTTTGATGTAGAGAAAATGAACCATCACTTTTAGAAGACTTACTGATTTCCATCATGCTTTTTGATGAATACTTACCTTTTCTTTCTCTGGATGTTGGAGAGTTTGTTCAAGTCTTTGTCCGTATGCTTACCTGCAACTTTCACTTTGGGCATTGAAATTGACCACATATTATGCTCAGATTTATTTGACTTTTTATTTGTTTGTGTTTTCTGGAGAATCAGATTTTATACTCTAAGATTAATTTTTGGAACTCTACCTGAACTAGTGAACGAAACTGTTTTCTTTTTATTTCTGTGTTGACGCTGTCTGCTCATTGTCTCAATTTCACAGATCCTGCTAGTGCAGCTGCTTCTCAGGCAAGCAAGGAGGAAGTCGATACCAGATCTGTGTTTGTTGGAAATGTGAGTTTGACTGTTATTTCTTGGTTACTTGTTGGCTATCTTGACAATGCTTTTCTTGTTAAAGGATATGACCTTGGATTAGCTACTAGAGTTTGCTTTTGTTTGAAATTTTCAAGGGTTAGCTATGCGAGTCTAATTTTTCTCTTTAAATGGTAGTTATTTTCACCATTGAGACATTATTTTCACTTGATTTTGATGATTCTGACAGTTCTCTGATGTTTTCTAAACATGAGTTTTCCTTCAAGACATTTCGCACTTTATCCATCTTTCTGTTAATAGGATAAAGGTCTTCAATTTTATTGCATATTCTTCTACGTGACACTTTCCTCAGTTCATGTTTGTCTGTGCTGACAAGTTTTTCTTGAAACGTGAGCAGAGATTTCCCTTATTACTATCACTGTGCTTTTAGAAAAATAAGGACCTTATTGATATAGAACTTAATAATAAAGATGTTGATTTTCCTGAAGTTTCTCTCTTTTTGTTCCAAGAATAACAATTCTGGGCATGGAGGTTATTCACTATTGCAATCCCACATTGCATTTAAAATGATGCACATCTGTGCTTGGCAAAGTATGCCCAGGGGTTATGATGACAAAAGAAATTTGGAACAATAAATCTCAGATCTAAATGTGAAAATCTCTGGTTATCTTTAAAGATGACAAAGTAATCATAACCATGCACTTTGTGACGATCTTGTTTTGTGTTTGCTTGTGAATGGGATGTTGATGGTGGAAGATGGTTATATTCTTAGTTGCAGTTGAATAATTTGGTTTGCTATGGTTGTTAGTGGTGGCAAGGAATTTAATTTTTTTTTTTTTTTTTTTTTTTTTTAGGTTTTTGCTATTGGATGTTTAGCTCTTGTTGCTAGACTTCGTTTGGTACTATTTTGGGGTAAAGACACGCAACAAGTGTGTGTTAGGATGAGACTGGTTTGTTGGATATGTGGATTCTCAAAAGGAAGAGTGGAGAATTATCTTTTCTTATAAAAGAGAAAAGGCAGAGCATTAATTTAATCTAATGTCATCTTTTTGCAATGACATTGTAATGTCATCCTTTATCTTATATCATTAGGTTAATGTTGGAACCTATCAGGCCCTCCTAAAAGATAAAGGACTGAAAGACTATAACTAACTTCGTGCTTTTAAGAAATGAAGGGAACTGCCAGCAAGGAATTGTTTTAAAGGGGTTTTTATTACGAGTTCCGCTTTGTACTTTTTTTCTTTATTAAAAATTTTCTTGCTGCTTCCGAAATTCAAACATCATTCATTTTTTGAAGACATACATATAGTCATTTAAAATTTGGTCCTAATATTTTAGTTTTCTTTCATTGCAAAATTCTAAAGGGAAAGCAGTAGATCCTTATCTTTTAAGCCCTAACGAATGGAATGCAAATAAGAATTGTCGTCTTCAATTCTAGGTTTGCTAGGATCTGTCTCTTTTGTAATATTTTAATCCTGAGGTCGGATTGGGCAGTTGTAGATGAGATCTCTTTTTCAAAGTTGTGAAATTCGCTACCAATGAGGAAAGAGCATAGCCAGCTTTCTAGCATAGAACTATATGTGCATATTTGAGTTAAAAAATCTGTGCATTATCTCTTAGGTTATTCTGAATTTATCTACTTCGTGACTTAGATGACTTTTCCCCGCAATTTTATGGTTCTACCATTGTCTTGTCTATTGCCTTGTGTGTGAATCTTCACGATATTTTCTTTTTCATAGTCCTGTCAAACTAGATCTTTAATTTGCAGTTCACTCACATTTGCTCTTGTGTAATGGATAGTTGCGTGCATTTCATTTTGACTTGACCACTAAGCTATGTCAGTCAACCTTGAGTTATGGTTGACTTCGTGTTTCACTGTGATTGCAGGTTTCTCATTCTTCAAGTTGTCTGTATAGATTGAGCAGGAATCTTTACACTGTCTTTTGAGCCCGAGTTAATTTTGCATTAGATTTGGTTGAATAGATGTGGGGAAAAAGTAATTGAAGTCGCAAAAAATCACGCGACAGAAAAAAGAACAAAAAAATTGAAGAAAAAACAGTGCAAAGTTGCTGTTGTGTGGGTGAAAAAGTGTGCGCACTGTGGAGGAAAAAGAACCAACAAGAGAAAAAAAGAAAGGGAAAGATGGGGACCAAAAAAAAAAAGAGAATGAATGAAAGAAAAAATGCAAAACAAGTGGCGCATGGAAAAAGAGTAGAATTTTGAAAGTTGGGGATGGGAATATTTGAAAAAAATGTTCTGTATCAGTGAGAGAGATGTTGGATGGCTCTAAAGTAGTTGATGATTTATTAGGACTTGCGTAGAATCTACGGGCTCTCATACCCTTGCTACTGTTCATCGTGGTGGTGGTGTGTTGGTGCTGGTGCCGCTGACTTGGCCTCAGGACTTCTCGTGATATAGCAGACCTGGTGAGGGGCGTTCGGCTGTGTCTTGCTCGTGTCGTTATTCTATTGTTTATATTTATCGACAGTTCTACTCTAAATTATCAATAAGATTTGCTTCCCTCGATAGACCTATACGTTATTCCACTGTATGGTAGTTGATCATCTAACACCATTGGACCCTACTAAGTGGATAAGTTGTTCTGGTTTATCCTTATCTCTTCCTTAGAAAAAGAAAAGTAGTTTTGGGGAGCTTTTGCAATCTGGACTTTTATGTGAGCAGAGTGAAAAAATTTTAGTTATTTTTCCCCTGAAAGAGCTATTTGTAGCTTTGCTGACTAAAAATATTTGGAGATTCACCAGAATTTTATTAAGTTTGGCTACGTGTTATTATTGAATTTCTATCTTCTTCTTCATTTGTGCAGTTTGGGAGGTATAATCTTTTGGGAAAAAACTAAAAGCAAACCTTACCTTTCACTAAATGGCCACTTGCATACTTTTATTCTTGAAAATACCAAATACATACCGAGTTTAGCTTTGGAGACTACTTTGCATCTTCACATCATTTATCCTTGTATCCGTATTTACGAAAATTTTGTTTCTTTTTTCCCCAAAGGCCCATATGCAAATTCTAAATTCTGATGACCACCCAAAAGACTCAAGACCAATTAACCCTAAGCTAGATATTTAAGTGAGTTTGCAAGGAGGCACAATTTGGTCCTTTCAATGAGAGGTTTTGCTTGAAGGTATATGAGTGATGTTTGCAAAAATAGAGGTATATAAGTAGTCATTGGGTCAAAAGTAATATGTATTTTTGTTGGTATTTCCTTAAATTTTGTCAGGGGATTGACAGTAAACTTTTTCTGAAAAGATTATGCTGGTCACCTGTTTCTGTTTCAGAGTAGAATCTGTCTTTGGTATCTGTCTCTGTTTCTAGGTTTTTGTGGTGCCTTAGCATTTTGTTCCTTGGTTTAAGTAGTTATGGTTTTGAGACCTTAAGCAACCTACACAGAGCAAGGAGTAGACAAGTCATGGACTCATGTCCCCATGATGATGGTTCTTCGACCTCGAAAATCTGTTAGTCTGTTCTGCTTCTTTAGAAAGCTCTATCACCTGCCTGCAAGTCCACACTGACAGCCCACACTTTAGATGTTTAATTTTGGCTACAGACTGTTCACTCAACTTGAGAGTGTGTTCTTTATTCTGAATTTATTAATTGGGGTTGCTGAGTAATTAGATTTGGAGGATGTGCATAGATGAACTCGAAGTTTGCTTGAGATATAGAAGGCAACCTGTGCAAGTTGTTTACACCTTATGGGGCTGTGTTTGAAGTTCCAAGTTGGAGTTGACATAAGATGATGGTTGTCTGCGAATGGTGGTGGGAGCAGCAAAAAGGAGAAAAAGGGAAAATCAAGATGTAGTATACTTTTTCGCACTTAGTAGGTACTAAAAAGATAGGCTGGGTTGATGCCTTAAAAAATTTATTAATTCAATTCTTAAGGAGCATTAATAGAACTTGCTAAATCTGCTCAATGTGCTTTACAATTGACTGGAGATATTTTTTCTGCAACACCCCTGATGATAAATAAGAAAGAGGGATCTCAGTATCAGTCACGAAACTATGGTTGTTACGCATGTAATTTCTGTCCATTTGTCATAGATCAGGACATGGCTTCATGTATGTGTATTTATGACGAAGGGACTGTCCTGAAATACTTTTTATTTTGCCTAGTAAGAGACAATGGCTGATGTGAACCATGTACTTTGATATGCATGTTGGCATATGCTCATTCAAAAAGCATGTCAAGTCAGTTTTCGTTTTGTTGGCTAGATGCATTGTGCCAGTGAAGGCCTGTGACTTAAAGTGGTGCTTGCAGGTTGATTATGCTTGTACCCCTGAAGAAGTGCAGCAACATTTTCAATCATGTGGTACAGTCAACCGAGTGACAATTCTTACTGATAAATTCGGCCATCCAAAAGGCTTTGCTTATGTTGAGTTCCTTGAAGTTGAAGCTGTTCAGGAGGCTCTCCTTCTGAACGAATCTGAATTGCATGGGCGTCAGCTGAAGGTAACTCTTCTTATTTATAATTTGTGGGATTAACCTTAGCAACATTCAATATATTCCAGTGTCCTGACATTAATTTCTGAATATGCAATACTTAACTTCCAACGTACCATGGAAGTTTGATACCTTCGCCTCGCAAGACTTTTTACTTTTCCATATGTCAGAATGAGGGCATGGCACTTGTCTGGGACCATAAGCTCGTTATAAATTGCATGCAAGCTCTAATGTCATGATGGAGTCGACCTTCACATAAATTTAGGTTCCTGTTAACTAGTGTTCTCGGACACTTGTTAAATATACCTAAAACAAAATAATTCATTTCTCAAAGTAGGATACACGTGACGCAAGAAAAGTTAGCGAATTAGAAACTGTAACATTTCCTTAATTATTTTACCAAATGTCCATGGGACATCTGTTAACAAAACACATATATGGTACATTTGGTGCTGATTTCAGCATCTAGGTGGTAATTTTTTTTTTTTTAATAACAATGGTTATTTGATATTTGCTATTTGCTATGATATGAATGACTTAGGTTTTGCCAAAACGGACCAACGTTCCTGGGATGAAGCAGTACTTCCCAAGGCGCTTTAACCCATATGCAAGTTACAGGTTCCGGAGGCCGTATGTACCTCCTTATTTCTACTCTCCTTATGGATACGGGTAGGTATCTCGTTCTCCAAAGTCGATTATCTACTGGTGGAGGGCTTGTTGTTTGATTCTACTGCCTCACGCTATTGCAGGAAGGTTCCCAGGTTCAGAAGGCCGGCGCGCTACATGCCTTATTACTAGAAGTCCTGCATCATCTTTTGGCACTTCTGCGACTCATCGAAAAGTGGGTACTTCCACATGTTCAGTTTCGTAGGGGAAATGCTTCTAGTGGTATCGCATGTTTATTAGACTCTGCTCGTATTATTATCAACTGAATGACTTAAGAGATTATATATCTAGATTATTGGCTGTAACTTCTAGACATTTATCTGTGGTCATAGCTGAAGATTTGGAGCAGCCTCGAGAGGCATGCCTTTTCCTCTCTCTTGATACTTTTATGTGGCATGTCTGCAAAACATAGGACAGGGTTGGTCTCAACTTTACCCTGATTTCTGCTTGATTTGAGAAGGATTTTGTTGACTAGTGCTCCAAGTACACTTGTTGAAAACCCAAATAAAAACGTGCAGTACTTTTAAAGTATTGTCTTACACGTTATATACAATTAATTCGTTGAAAATCAATTTTTTTTATTACATATTGTTAATAAGGGAGATCCATCTGGAAACTCAACCTCCTCTCTCTATCCGAGACAATCTTTACATGATTTCCCATGGAAAATGTCTTTTTATCACGTTTGGTCTTTGATAAACTAATCTGTCAACTTTAATCTTAGGTTCATCAAATGCACTATATTGTTTAATTCCTGTGCTTTGAAATACTTGAGAATCAGAGCCATATTATCATTTGGGATTTTCAGAATGAGTGTTGAGATCAGGGAATGTGTTATTTTGACTGGCGGATAGGTGTTAAGATCAATGACTCATTCGAGAGGGACTCTCCCAACCGATATAGGACTTGTGGCGAACAAACATCTCCGCTCAACTAGCAAACATTGTCGTCAATGTTGGCACATATCACCCACTGATGTTCCATCTATTCAATGTGTGGTCTTATCCATTCCTGTTTCTTCCACCATCTATGAGTTTGTAAGGAGTCACACCTTGTTCGTGCTCTTTTACTTCAACAATCACTCCCATAATGGGCTACTTTGTCCATGAATCAAGCATCTATACAAAGAGGTCTAGTTCAAATACCGTCCGTAACCACGAAATGTGGTGGCTGTTTAGGGTGAGTATTGAGTTACAAATCACTTCAGAGGACACCTCCCAACTGATGTGCCGGTGTTTGACTACGTGGTAAAGAAAAGATAGAGATGTCATGGGGACTAGATCGACGCAAACAAAATGTGAAAAAGGCCAAACGGATTAATTAGCATGACACGAATTCAAGTTCATCGATTACGAGTCTAGCATGTGCGGGCACAAATAAGCATGGGCTACTAAAACATTCTCTCAAATTTATGGATTTAAAAGAGTTTTCAGAGCAAATGTTGGTGCGTATTTCTACCGCTTCCTTGGATGAGGTTGATACTGAATGTTCCTGGTACACACTTTTAGCCGTGTTCTTTTGCCACAGCCATTAATGTCTAATATGAGAGTGTCCGAAAGTTTCATCGCGTCCTCGGCCAAGTTCAAGAATTGATAAGAAGAAAGTTCGAGGGCTGAAAGTGATGAGGTTGTCAAAGATTGCCCGATCGTCAGGTCCAATCACAAAATCCTAAGATTTTACAAATTTTTGTAGAATAATTATCAGAAAAAAATTATCCAATCGGTCTTGAATCGATTGTATAGATTCCAATTCAATATTACACTTTTCAATTTTGTCAATTTTATTTCTAAACCTTTGCATGGAATTCACATATAGTTTTTCCAAGTAATTTTTTCTGGAAATTGTTGATTTGGCGGTTCAATTATCATCGGTCATCCTATATTGCATGTTATCACGTCAGTGATTTCGGCCAAAAATTAATTTGTTAGGCTATATTGGATTATTGCGCAAAAGTTGCAAAACTGAATTGACATCCGTATAATAAGTTTGGAACTAATTAGACAATTTCCTCATGATTATTACAAGATAATTTAGAGAAAAGTACAAAAAAAAAGAAGAAGGTCATATGCCTATTGCATTAGTACCAATTTATTCCTAAATTTTACAATTAGATCAATTTAGTCTTAAATTTTTTTGCATTGATACCAATTCGGTTTATTCAACCAAATTAGGCCATAAAGTGGTGTCATGGACTACAACGATTTTACATGACATGAGCGGCATTGACGTGGAGAATTTTTATAATGTTAAAACATTTTTTCTTTTTATTTTATTTTATTTTCTTTCTTTTTTCTTTATCCTCTTGGGTGGTGAGGCCGCCAATTGACCATAGCCAGCCACCAGCTAGTCTGGCGAGGTCAAAACTCGGCCTTCGCGTCCTTGTTGATGACAAGCGCCCTGCTTGGATTTGGGTGAGGACGCAAGGGCCCTTGCCCAAACCAAGCGAGGGTTGCTAGCCCTCATTTGTGGCTGGAGATGGTTAGTAGGTGACCTCATCGGCCAATAGTGTACAGAAAAATAAAAAAAATAAAAAAAAATGAAAAGAAAGAAAAGGAAATAGAAGGAAAAAAAGAAAAATATTAAAAATTATTAAAAATTATAAAATTATAAAATTAGTCAACGTCGGCGCCGGTCATGCCACATAGGACCACCGATGTCCATGTCAGTAATTTCTAGCCTAATTGGTTGAATAGACTGAATTCGTACCACTACCAAATAATTTTGGACTAAATTAGTCTAATTAAAAGGTTTAGAATTGAATTTGTATCAACATAATAGGTTTAAGACTCTTTTAGTACTCTTCACAAATAATTTATCATAAAGTTAGCTAGTCAAATCATCTCACTAATCAAAATTTCAGCCCTTGGTAAGAGTAGGTGCAATTTTCACGTAATCTCCATGCACTTAAGTTACATGGAAATTAAAAGAAAAGGGAGGGTCAAATTTCCACGTTTGGCCCACATAGCTAGTTTGGCATCACCATGCTCCACCTTAAACCCGAAGAGAACTTACTAATCGTCCTGTAATTCAAAAGATTTATGATAATTGAGACTTAACCACAAATTTGGAAAAATAGAGAAATGCTAAATGTATTAATACTATATAAGTTGAATTATTGAATTTGACCAAAAAAAAATTATTGAAGGATGAAAGAACAAAAGGATTTAATTTATGCATTACATGTCGGTTTTGGCTCGAATAAAACCATATATATACCCTTCGTGTCCAGATCGGATCGAGCATCAGTGGGAGCGGGAGTGTTAAATTTATGCATTACGGATTGGTTTCGGCTTAGAACGTTGAAAACCATGTAATTTCTATCTGATATTTGACCAAAAGATTTACGTCAACTTTGATAGGAGGCTACTCTTTCAAAATAAGCACGAAAATGGAAAACAATCCTTGTTGCAGAAGCTTTCCACTGCCGTGCGAACTTGGAAATCGAGGATTTAAATTGATTTTTTATTATGTTTGTGGAAGGAGGTGAGAAAAGAATATCGGGTTAATTCATAAAATATCAAAATTTCATTCTTTTATTCTCATAAGAAAAAGTTATCGATGTTCTCTGAAGTTTTATTTTCTTTGAGAAAATTTCTAAAAAAGTCATAAATCTATTGAATTTGTGCCAATTCAATCATAAACATTTCAATTTAGTCAATTTAATTATTTCAGCAAATTTTGACTCAAAATTACTAACATAAACGATGGCATTGTCACATAGGACGGCTGGTGGACAATTTTATACAATATTTTATATTTTAAATATTTTCCGATGTTTATATTTTTTTCATTATTTATTTTGCTTTTTTTTTTTTTTTTTCTAATTGAAGTCCAGCAACATTAACCGGCCAGCCCTTGCCGATCATAGGCAAGGGCCGGCAACCCTTGCACGTCACTAGGCAAGGGTCACGACCATGGCCCTCCCCTAGTTGGCTGGCCCTTGGCGAGCTTAGATTACTTGTGAGCAAGCCTAAATTCAAGAAGGAAAATACTTATCCAAACTATGATTTGGGCCTTGTTGGCTTGGGAGGGCCTAAGCGGGCCAATGGGCAACAAGGCCATGTTCAGATTAATTAATCGATCTGTATTTAATTTCTGAATTGGTTGTAATAACTATAATCAATAGAGCCACAATAACAATTTGGTTGTTTGGTTAAGTAATGAAAGAACCTCCATTAATTATAATGTTTATCCAACGTATGAAAATAAACTCCTTCGTTGCCAATCTCTTGCGCCACTCCCAAGAGTCACGGACCTGTGTGGCTTTAATATTACCTGGTACTGTTAAGGCGGGGAGACTGTCACAACCGTTGTAGATCCGGTCGTGAAATTGTGCCGGGTACCGTAATTATTATTAAAAGAACTCAACTATATGTACGTGATTTAAAAATTCGCTAAAAATAGACGTCGATAAAACAAATTATTGGGTTAATGCATAGAATATCAAAATTTTCTTTCTTTGATTTTCATAAAACTTCCGAATGTACTCCGAACTTTTATTTCTTTTCACCCTCTTTTCTCAAACAACGTAATTTTGAGATGTGTTGGATTAAGATTTTCTAGTAGCACACGCACAAATCGCTTGAATATGATAGGCCTAATACCTTAAAGAATCTCCAACTTTAGATCCGGTCTCAATTTTGCCATAATTTTTTTGTCTCATAAAAAACCCTCAATTTTAAGTCTTGTCTCTATTCTACCAAAAACTCTTTCTGCTTTATGAAAAGCCTTAACTTTAAGTCTTGTCCCAATTTTACTGTTCAATCCAATTTTATCCTAAACTTTGTAAAGTCTTATAGAAAACTACAAATTCTTACTTAAGTAAACAATTTGCCTACTTGCCCTCCATCCAAAATTTATTGTTGACAATTGAGAAATGGAAAACTCCCAAGCACGAGATATTTAAGTGTCCTAAGCCTGAGCTCTCCGATCTTAAGAGATGGTGTATTCCCAAGCATGAGAGATTGAGGAGTGCAAAATCACTAAGGGTGATTTTGACAGAGGATTAATAGACAGCAGGATTTAGATTCAAGTAAAAGTTTGTGATCTTTTATGAGACAAAAAAAATTAGAGTGTAATTGAAGCTAGACCTAAAGTTGGGATTTTTTTACGAGACAAAAAAAGTTTAGGGTATAATTGGTATTGGACTTAAGGTTGAAGATTTTTTTATGATACAAAAAGTTTTATGGTAGAATTGGGATTGGACCTAAAGTTTTGAGTTTTTTTATGAGACCAAAAAAAAAAAAAAAAAGTTTATCGTAAAATTGGTAAGTGACTTAAAGTTTGAGATTTTTTATGAGACAAAAGATAGAATTGGGATAAGAACTAAAAATAGGGGTTTTTATTAGAGTATTAAGCTAAATGGATCTTTGAAATTCTAATGGATCAAACCAACCGACCGTGTCCCGCCAAGTCAACTTTGATCCTACTACCCTAAAGGCTAAAAGGTACTTCATCCGGAACCGCCAAGGCCTAGATTTTGGGTTTTGGAGAAAGGCTGAAGAATGGAAAAATTATCATAAAAGTCCTAAATTTATCATACGAATCAAATAGTTCTAAATTTTTCAATTTGACTAATTTAAGCCCAAATCTTTAATAATTTTTTAATATAATCCTTCTAACCAAATGTGACCTAAATTGTTGATGTGATGGTCCAATTAATAACACTTGTTCCATGTGGTACATTTGACAATAACGTGAAAAATTTTAGCAATTTTTTTTTATATATATTTTATGATTTTTTTTCTTTTCTCTTTTTTCCCTATTTCCCTCCATCAATCACTAGGGGCTTGGCAATGGCCAATAGAGTTCATGGTCTACAAGCGAGGGCGTCATGGTCTTGCCTAGATCTGGCGAGATGAGGTGATGGCATTGTTGCCAAATGGGTGAGGGTCAACGAGGGGTTCCGACCCTCGCCTACTTAGGCCTTCCGTCTAAGAAAGAAAGAGATCCCATATTCAGATTTTCTTAATCTTCCTCATGAGTCACACCCCCATGTGACATTGTAATTATCTAGTGTGATCAAGATGGAGGGAACGCTACACTTGTTTGGAATTAGTCAGTTGCCAACTGGCGCCTGACACTCCTTACGTAAAAATCAAAATACAAGTAAAAATATCAAATACTGAGATAGACAACTTGAATCGAAATCTATTATTAACAGATGGAGTGAAGATTAAAATATATCGGAACATTTTTTGCGAAAGATTCTACAAATCCGTGTATTGCGCTCGCTTTTTTATTATCATTTGTTTTTGGCAGTTTTAAATAGGTGATATTATTTTTTCAAACCTGTAAGAAATTTTATGTCAGTGGATTTAATTATTCCCGAGTCACTTTTTTAAACGTGTTAATAAAGTAACGGTCATGGCGAGTCATCCTTATTTTGCTCACATATATCTAAGAAAATGATCATTTTCATAGAGAAATAATAATTCTGCGACACTTTTCATTTTTCCGTTTATTAAATACTGTAGCTGATCAATCGGTGAGTCTGGGTAGGCTTGGCCAATTGCCATATACTGCGCCCAAGAGTCCTTACTCAAGTCTGTCCATAATTTTAAATTTTTACTGTCGTTTATAAAATGACTGGGCGAGGGCGGTCCTGAACGGGTGTATGTGAGCAAGCCTAAATTCAAAAAGGAAATTACTTATTCAGACCTGTCTAAATTATGCTGTGGACCTTATTGGCTCGGGAGGACCTAAGTGCCAACAGGCCCCACTAGGCCGCGATCAAATTAATTAATCGGTTAACTTTCCATATCTTAATTGGGGGTGATAACTAAAAATAATAAAGCTACAATCACAATTAGGTGGCCTCCTGCCTTAGATAATCCCAACTTTAGGTTTAATCTCAACTTTACCCATAACTTTTTTTTTTTTTTTGGTCTTATAAAAACCTACAACTTTAGGTCATATTCCTATTCTACCTCGAACATTTTTTTAAAATAAAAAACCCTCAACTTTAGTCTAGTGCCAATCTACACTAAACTTTTTTCGTCACATAAAAAATCACAAACATTTACTTGAGTCCCAAATCTGCTCCCATTAACTCTCCGTCCAAAATTTCTCTTGACAATTAAGAGATGAAAAAACTACCAAGCATGAGCTATTTGAGGATCTCGAGCTCAAGATCTTCGACCACAAGGAATGAAAGACTCTGGAGCACAAGATATTGAATATTAAGCACAAAATTGAAGATTCCCAAGCAAGATGGAAGGAAAACTCTCGTAAGAGTAAAAGCAATTGAAGAAGCCTCACCCTATTTGCTCTAGATTTTACCTAAGTTTCAAATTTAAGAAGATGACATTTGGGCTAAAGTTAAAATTCATCTCTAAAATACGACATCTTAAATTTGGGAAAAAAAAAAAGAACTACAATAATGATACCACTTCACTAACGGCAAAAGTTTAGGATATAATTAGGTCTGTACCAAAAACTGAAGAATTTTTATGAGACAAAAAAATTCAAGGTACAATTAGAACTGAACCTAAAGTTTAGAGTTTTTTTTTTTTTCCTGGGTAGCAGACCCAATTAGATGGTTTGGTTAAGTAATAAAAGAACAATTGATTTTATAACGTTAATCTAACCTATGAGACTCAACTTCAAAGTCGCCAAGAGAGTCATAGACGTACGTAGCTGCTCTGTAATTACTTGGCCGTAATGGTGGGGAGACTGTCACAACTGTGACAGATCATTTGATTATCAATTGGTGCCGGCTATCAGTTACATCTACGCGTTTAAAGATATACACAAAATAGTAAAAAGGCACGGTCCAGGAGAGAGCCGCCAGAGATCGAGTGGTTTCACCTCGCCATTTTGTTTGTCGGCTATTCATTGGCCGAAGTCGAAGGAGGAAGGACAGCACAATGGTATGCCCATCGCTGTCCACACTCATTTCCATCCACCACCTGCCTTCCCTTTGAATACTTTCAAAGAGCACGTTCAAATTCTTGCTCCCTATAAATACCCCAACAACATGGCCATCTTTCTCAATCTTGGACCGAACAGCTTTAAGAGAGAGAGAGAGAAGAAAGTGGTGGCGGTGGCGGTGACTGCTCGTTTGTAATGGAGTCTCCTTCCCCCGTCCATGTGCCCCGGTGGACTCCGAGATCGAGTCCCACAATTTCATTCCCGCCTCGCGAGGAAGCCAATGAAGATGATGAAATACAGGGCTCGGCTTCTGAAGGAGATGACGATGGCCTGTCCACTGAAGGCCACGGCGTCGTCTTTCCATTCAGTATCGGCTTCGCCGCTGTTCGCGATGCCCATGATGATGAAGGAGCGCCACCTGATCTGTTCACGGGAGCGCACGACGACGGGAGCGGGATGTTCTTGACGTGGAAGGACCTGTGGGTGACGGCGCCGGACCGGAGGAACGGGACGCATCCCATATTGCAGGGGCTCACCGGGTATGCCGAGCCGGGTCGGATGCTGGCCGTCATGGGTCCTTCCGGCTGTGGCAAGTCAACTCTCCTCGATGCCCTTGGAGGTACCGTTTCGAATAAATCTATCTTTCTACGATAATTCCGCAAAATCTATCTTTCTACGATAATTCCGCAAGTCATAAATGCGCTTTTCAATTGCCATTATTCTATAGGTAAAGCAAGCTCAAAACAGTTTGACTTCTAAATGTTTTTAGAAAGTCTCCATTTTGGCCAGTGAAATGTACGATAGCTGTACATTTTTTATATAATGGACAAATTCATAGTTTAATATTGTAGATCTTATAAGCAAAATTGTCTATATATTACTCTTTTACAATTATAAAATAAAAATATAAATCCCCCACTTCTCTAATTATTTATATTGTAATTGCCCCGAGTTATTGAAACCTTTAAATATATTCTCTTTGGTTAGTATTTAAATTCTCTTTCTGCACTTTTTCACGGATACGCGAATGGTCCTTTATTTGTCAAGCCTAATGAAACAAAAATCTTATTAGTAAAATTAGTAGAAATGCGTGACAAATTATATATATTTATTTTGAAATAAATGGAATGAAGTAACTAGACCTTCGAGGAAATATAAGAACCCAACCAGAGTTAGCTACAATCTTTTGCGATCCAACTTCGTAGAATAATCTTTGTGTCATGGTATTATTCTTCTGTCCCAGCAACTGATTTGATAAGTGTGTAAGCCTTTCTATATGCCCAAGGACCAAGGGTTATTCCTCGGTCTATCACAAAGATACAGACTTAGATGAAGAAAAGGAAATCATTTATGATAAATCAGGACGCTGGAGACCTTGACTAGAAAACAATCGATAATAAAGAAATGGGCAAAAATACCACAACGAATCCTAAATCGGTGCATCTGTACCACATTTATATTAAATTAATTTTATATCACAAATTATTTGAAATTCATACACCTATTACAAATCTATCAAAATCTTAGACCAAAATTAGAGATTTTAGTAGATTTTTAAAACATGAGGGAGCTCTTAGGTCAAAATTGTTTTATCACATTTCCTGATCTTAGTTCATTTTCTTTAGATCTGATTTCTCCAAAACATCGTCGTTTAAAAGACCTATTTATATTGAATTTTCACTTGAATTAACATCACACACCAATAATCCGAGTTTGCCACGTATGTTTCCATGTTAGTAATTTAAGAGGGATATAGAATGGAAGTTAACAGAGAGTAGATTTGTAATAGGTGTACTAATTTGGAATTTTCTGCGGCGCTGAACATTAATTTGGGGAAAGACTATATTTCTTTCCTAAAAAATGAATAATTTGGAAAATATTAGCCTAAAAAATAATTGCTTATATCTCTTACAAAAATGAACGAAAAAAAAAATATCTTCATAGTTTATGAAAATATTTGGAAATAAATTATTTGCAACAATGAAAATATTTTTTATAGACTAATTTCAAGTAATACAAAAGATCATTTTTAGGAAAATATTTCTAAATGATTCTATTTTGGTGAAACAAACATAGCCTAATAAATGTGGCACGAGCATATCGATTTGGGATATTTTTATTTTATTTCACATAACAACAGTGTTTAGGTAATACTTTTTCAATCTACGATGCCCACATTTATCCCATTCATCTCATCAAGTGCACCAGATTTAGACTTTTCCCGAGTGTACTTATTCCATCCTTTCATTACCATGTTTTACAAAATTTTGGCAGAGTAAATTCAACAACATACGAATACGACCGAACGGCTCGAGTGATTTTTTTTTTTTTTTTTTTGGGTCAAATGATTTGCTGAAGTGAACGATTTTCATATGTATTGTAACCCCATTTGTGAGAAGGCACCCCTTCTCTCGAAATTACGGGGCTCTTTTATTGTGTTCCTTAAAGGAAAAAACATATTCTCAAGGCAATGCATATGCCAGCGTTGTCCCAAGACATAAACTATGTAAACTCCAATTTATTGGGAGATCGTTTCAAGTGGCCGTAGTCATTGACCCTAGATGCATGCAATTCCAATATGATCACAGCTTTTTATTATTTTAAAAATGTCTTTTCCCACTTGGTCTCCAGTGAAGACTTAGACGAAGAAAAATAAGAGTTTTTCATGATAAATTAAGATGCCGGACATCTTGGATTAGAAAACAAACAATAATATATAAACATTCAAGTCAGATCGCCGAATATTTCGAAGCCACGTTGAGGCAGGCTGACTAATACTGAAGCCGATGAAGTTACGTAACCCGCCAAACCTTAGAAAAGAAACTGTAGAAGTCAATGAATCTTATCCAAGCTGTCTCGTCTCATTTATCGGGAAGTCGACGAATGATACGACTTCCCTGCCCCTTCGACAGCTTTCTTCTTTTCCTGACTAATCCCCACAAGACACAACGTTTCTATCGTCTCGGCCGCATTTGATAATCGATAGTTAGATAGGATTTCGTAACATGATATTACGGGCAGATGAATTTGAATTAGGTATGAATGAGAAAAACATGGATTTTCGATTTTGTCCATGTTGTGAGGGCATGAAATTAACCGAATTCTGCCTTTTATTTCAAAGTCAAGCATTTAATCATTTGGAACTAAGTACCCAACAAATCTGTTATCTTTCCTTAACATTTATTGATCTATTTCATTTTTATTTACGGTTTCTATCCCTTTGTTCTTAAGAAAAAACTTTTTGCAGGGAGATTAAATTCAAGCACTCAACAGAAAGGAGAGATCTTAATCAATGGTCGCAAACAACCACTTTCTTTCGGAACTTCCGTAAGCCTAGCTGATAGATCTAAATCTTAGTTTATACAAATCGTTCTTCTAGTAAATTTTCACTTTATTTATCTATTTTTTATTTTGGTTTTTCTATAGGCTTATGTGACTCAGGATGACACACTAATAACAACTCTAACGGTGAGAGAAGCCGTGTGCTACTCAGCGCAGCTCCAATTGCCGGAATCCATGTCGAATTCGGAGAAGAAGGAGAGAGCCGAGGCGACGATTAGAGAGATGGGATTGCAAGATGCGAGAGATACTAGGATAGGTGGGGGTAGCACCAAGGGCCTCAGCGGTGGCCAAAAGAGGAGGGTGAGCATTTGCATCGAGATCCTGAAGCGCCCGAAGCTCCTCTTCCTTGACGAGCCGACCAGCGGGCTTGACAGTGCCGCATCATACCATGTGATGAACCGCATTGCCAAGCTAGCCCAACATGACCGGAGGACGGTGATTGCCTCGATTCATCAGCCTAGCAGTGAAGTCTTTGAGCTTTTCGACAATCTCTGCCTTCTTTCTTCTGGGAAAACAGTCTATTTTGGCCTTAGATCAGAGGCAGAACAGGTGCATGTGATATTGGAATACTAAGGACTACTAAGTTATAAATTTTTGCTTGTTGCAAGCAATGAACATTTTCCTAACCATCTTTTTTTGTTGCAGTTTTTTGCATCAAATGGTTTCCCGTGTCCAACTCTTAGAAATCCATCTGATCACTACCTCAGGACGATTAACAAGGATTTCAACTTAGTAAGTCAGCCACTGAAACTTGATTTATTCAACCATAATTTTAAGAATTGAAGGAAATTTCATGGACCCAATGAAACAAAACTTTTTGTCAGGACATTGAACAAGGAGGCCATGGCATCAATGCAGAAGAAGCCATTGAAACTCTGGTCAAATCTTATGAGTCATCTCTGATGCGTCACCAAGTTTGGCGGCAAGTGTCCAGGATATCCGAAAAGGTATGCAATTTTTTATATAATGTGGATTGGAAAATTATAAAGATATACGAATCAGAAAGTTTCTGCTAACTTGTATGTTTCCGTTAGAATGTTGGCGGAAATTTGGGAAGAAATGGAAGTCAAGCAAGCTTCATTACCCAGAGCATTGTTCTGACTAAGCGATCGTTCGCGAACATGTATCGTGACTTGGGGTATTACTGGCTTCGTTTAGCAATCTACATTGCATTGTGTCTGTGTGTTGGGACTATCTTCTATGACATCGGATCCACCTATGGCTCAATTCAGGTAAGGTCTGCTATTGGGACAGTATGTATGTTCTAAATAATCTAGTGAACAAATCATTAAAGAATGAGATTCATAAGTTATTGCACATTCCATTGACCAAGTTTCTTAATTTTTACGAGTTTACAGGCAAGAGGTTCGATGCTAATGTTCGTTGCGGCATTTCTTACTTTTATGGCAATCGGCGGTTTCCCCTCCTTTGTTGAGGACATGAAGGTACTTCTCTCTATTTCCTTTTCTTTTCTTTTAGGTTTAATGCTCCGATTGCTTATCATTATACCAAAGTCATGAGAATCCTACATTTTCATTTTACCAGGTCTTTGGGCGAGAGAGATTAAATGGGCATTACGGTGTCGCAGCGTTCGTTATAGGCAATACATTTTCGTCCATCCCTTATCTACTAATCATCTCTCTTATCCCGGGAGCCATTGCTTATTACTTGGTTGGCCTCCAAAAGAGTTTTGAGCACTTTGCCTACTTCGCTTCAGTGCTCTTTGCGTGCATGTTGCTAGTCGAGAGTTTGATGATGATCGTCGCAAGTATAGTCCCAGACTTCCTCATGGGGATCATAACTGGTGCCGGAATTCAAGGTGTGATGATGCTAAATGGAGGGTATTTCAGGTTGCCAGATGATCTCCCAAGCCATTCTGGAGATATCCCATGTATTACATCTCGTTTCATAAATATGCCAACCAAGGTTTCTTCAAGAATGAGTTCGAAGGGTTAATGTTTCCCAACCAGATGGCGGGGTCACCTACAATTCGTGGTGAAGAGATCTTGAGAAACTATTGGCAAGTGGAAATGGGCTACTCTAAATGGGTGGATCTTGCTATCTTGCTTGGCATGGTGGTCGTTTACAGGCTCATGTTCCTTGGAATAATAAAGGCGGTGGAGAAGATGAAGCCGCTGGTGAAAAACTTTAGGGCTAAATCTCCTAACCATCCCATACATGTCATGGAGAATCATTCTTCAACGCCCTGATGTGGCAGCAAGTTAGGGTTACTTATTTAATAGTGATAAACTGGTGTGCTTATCTTTAACCGTAGTTGAAGTAATAAATCTCATTCCATGGATAGCAATAAACTCTCTTTGATCATGAGTCTGAAATGTCTGCTTCGTGCTTGATCATGAAGAAATATGTTGTATGGGCTTGTATGGGAAACATATCTCCATAGCATAGGACCAAAGAGCATTATTCTAAAACCCCACCACCTTTGAAGCTCAAGATAGTTCTGATGAAGTATAGATTGTGAATCCAGCCAGGGTTGTGGAGGATACCTCTTATACCAAATGATAAGAGCACACAAAGTTTTGCGCTTCAGTCCTCATTTCCAGTTACAGGAAGAGCCGAGATGGTCATTTGGCCTCTTACTTATATCATGGGTGTGTATTTTGGACCTTTTTGATCCTTACAAAGGATCTCACATTCATTTTCCTCGACAGATTCGATTCATTTGCAAACTCATCCCAGATTTTCCTTAATAAGGTCCCTTCTCATAATGCATTCTAATTAAAGTTAATGTCGCAAAGAACCCCAAATTGATACACTCATGACAAATTTACCTCAAACTAATATTTTGATCATAAAAACCTCCAAACTGATATGGTTGTGATAAATTTACTCTCTATTAATTTTGCGACCGATCTTTCTGGGCCTTGCAATAATCCCAGGGGATTGGTTTAGAATCATTTATTTATAAAGTCAATTCGAATCGTTCGTACAAATGGAATCTCAAATAAAGTCACTGAACAACCTCACAAATAAATAGAAAATTTGAATAGTTCATACGAACGATGACCTAGAATGACTCTTCCGATTTGTTAAAATTGCAAATAGATTGGCAATTATAAACATCAGTCCCCTCATGCTCATCCTTCACATGACAAAGGTTTATTTAAAATTTGTTTAGACAATCTAAAATATAAATCTAGGAGTCGCCACTAGTCTCTTGTTTGGGGCTAGCTAAAATCAAGAGACCACCCTTGATTTCCATGGGACCAGAGATTTCGTGGGTTTGGGGACTTGGGCTATGGTAAAGATTTATGTTAGTGCCCTTTCGGTACCTATGAGTATGGTTGTTATCTAAAGTGGTCATATAGTCTTTTTACATTTTCATACAAGTCTAAAGATAGGTGATCACACATGGTTGGTTCGTTTGTGCCCTTTTTATGCTAACTATGGAAAAAGAAAAAGAAAGGCAATCAAGGATTAAAGTACAACACAAGTGCTAAAACTTAGCACAATAGACACTTAGAGCGCATTTAGTAACGTTTCTACTCGAGGAACAATTTTTGAACAGAAATAGAAATAGTTTTTCTATTTCTATTCCCGGGATCAATTTCGAGCATAAGAACGCGTTTGATAACTACAAAAATTTCTATGCCGAAATAGAAATGCGTTTGATAAACTTGTATAATTTTGTTATTTCTTTTAATTTTTCAATATTTTTATTATATTTTTCATTTTTTTCTTCTTTTTTTTTTTTTTTTTTCTTCTTTCTTCCTTTTGATGAGGGCCGAGGCGAGGCCAAGCCTCGATTTGGCCGGGCGAGGCTCGACCTCGCCTAGGCTAGGCGAGCTCGAGCTCGCTCGGATCCGGGAAGGCCGAGCTCGCCCGGCCACCGGCGAGGCTCGGCCTCACCAGATTTGGGTGAGCTTGAGCTCTCCCAACCAAGGCGAGGCCAAGCCTCACTTGCTGGCATGAGGCTCGGCCTTGCCAGGCTAAGGCTCGGCCAACCTCGCGCAGCCTGGGTGAGGCCGACCTCGCGCCGCCTAGGCGAGGCCGAGCCTCACCGGTGGCCTCGGTGGCCAGGCGAGGTCACCGGCGACACTTGGCCTCACCCTAGCTTGGCGAGGCCAAGCCTCGCCCGGCCACGACGACACTCCAGCGAGGTCGCCGGCCCTTGTCGGCCATGGCCGAGGCCAACGACCAGCCAAAAGGAAGAAGAAGAAAGAAAAAAGAATTGTTTCTCAAAATTATTCCTGGAACAAGAATCAACTTTTTTCTACTTCTTGTTTCTATTCCAAATCTATTCCTGTGAACAAAAGTTGTACCAAACACGTTTCTGTTCTTTTTTTGTTCCATGAAACAAAAGAACATAATTTTTGTTAGGAAACAGAAACACTTTTTGCCAAACAGGTCCTTAAGTGCCAAAACTTTTATAAGGTACACTTAAGTGCAAAAATCGGAGAAGAATGGGACACTTAAGTAGCGAAAATTTCCAAATAAATTGTTGACGTGGCAATTTTTCAGCAAGTTAAGTGCAAAATGACGTCGTTTTGCGAGTTGACGTGGCTAGGTAAGTGCATAATGACATCGTTTTTGGCGTTGACATGGCTATATAAGCCCAAAACGACGTTGTTTTGCTTCCGGATTCCAATTTTAATATAAATAATAATTAAATAAATTAAAAGAACTAAATTTATTTAAAAAAAAAAAAAAAAAAAAGGTAGTAGCAACGTTTGGTGAGGGCCTGCACAGCCTTTGTTGCTGTGCCCCGCCTTGTTGCTGTCGCCCCACCGTCGCCGACCCCATGCACTTATTAGCACTATGCAGATCCCAAGTCCGAGCCCATCAAATTTAGTTGGACCCACTTTCACTCAAAAACTTAAGGCAATTAATTACGGATCAACTATGATATATTAACTACTCAATGCTATACTCATTATTCGGTGGGACTTCCTAACACAACTCTCAAGCGTAACTCAACAATCTCCCCCTCAACGTGAGCTCAATGTTAGGTTTGCTCCCTTTAATGAAACACCGATACAAATTGAGAGTGGGCCACCAATCAATCATCAATTTTAACACCATTTGTTAGGAGCGCGCAGTAGAAATCTCGATACTATCAATCAGAAGATCGGAAGAGGTAGCTCAAGTCCAAGCTCGTCAAAATATTCAGTTTGATTCATCTTCACTCAAAAGCTTTAGTCGATTAGTTATGGGTCAATTAAAATATATTAATTGTTCCACACCACACCAATTTTCCAATGTGAAACTTTCTAACATAACTCACATGTGCAACTCAACAACACTTGTTATCAATTCGCGTTAAGCCATATCATTTAGTGATAGTCCCTTTATTTTATATGCAATCCGGTCATTCGTCTCATCTTGTCTGAGCCCTCATGCACAAACGATCACTCCCAATATTTGTCAGATCGAATATGGGTGTAGTCTGTCCACGACCAAGCCGTTATTGGAGAGGGTCCGACTCTAATACTATCTGTAAAAACTTTGCTCGTTCCTCATGAGCCATCCTTAGAAGGACTAATCTGAGTAACCAAAAAAGGCTATGGCTATTTGGGGGTGGGCATTAATTTATAAATCATCGAAGAGAACATCTTTCAATCGATATATGGCTCTTCACTAAATATAGAAAGGAGAGAGATGTCAAGAGGACATCTAATACAAACCAAGCAAGTGTTGGCGCAAATAAATAGGGGCTAAGAAGAATATTTTCTTTCAAATAAACCAGCGCATACTCTACTATTTTGACCAAGCCTGGCTAAGGAAGGGTTATGACATAGAGAATAACTTATCAAATTTAATGGGAAACTTACGGGAAAATATTGGTACTAATTTTTACCACATACATTTCTAGATAAGTTTGACATTAAATGTTGGTACACTCTTTTAGCCAGGGACAGTGTACTTTGGCAAAGTCAGCTTTTACCACATACTATTGCTAGAGCTATTAATGTTTAGGATTAGCATAACTAGAAAGTTTTTTTTTTTTTTTTTTTGGTGACCAACATAACTAGAAAGTTAATTGCTTACTCGTCCAAGAAAGTTCACTAATTGATAAGAAATAAGTGCTTTTCAATGGCACGTGTGAGTTATGTTAGAAAAAATGACATTGAAGATTTAATGTGGTATGGAATAATTAATATCCTAATTGGTCTATAATTTGAGTAAATGTGAGTCCAATTAGATATGTTGACAGGGTTGGACTTGAGCTCCATCTTGGCGATCTTTTTAGGTAAAGGCATCAAGAATTCTATTGTAGACTCCCAACAACTGGTATCAAAGCCCATGGTTGATTAGTGGCCCACTCTCACTGTGTATCGATATTTGGTTAAGGGGAGCAAACCTAACACTGAGCTCACATGTAAGGGAAAAATTGTTGAGTTGCATGTGTGAGTTGTGCTAGAAAGTCCCGCATTAGAGAATTTGTGTGGTGTCGAGTAATCAATATATCCTAGTTGTCTCATAACTAATTGGCTTAAGTTTTTGAGTGAAAGTAGGTCCAACTGGATATGTTGACAAATTCAAACTTGAGCTCTCTCTTGATGATCTCTTTGAGTGAAGGTATTGGGATTTAGATCTGCACGCAAAAGCAATGCTAGAAGAAGTTGGAAATTCATGTTGGCACATGATTTGCAAATGGAGACTAATGTGACAAGTGGAAGCATTAGAGACTTAGAGAAGCTTGTTTATCATCAAATCAAAAAAAGTTGTATAGGAAATGGGGGCTAAAACGTGGATGAAGAGGAGTTAGTCCTTCCGACTACATTGAAATTTCGCACGATGATTTTAGTAAAATCAAAATGTTTAGAACTGAATTGACATCCATATAACATGTTTAAAATTGATTGAATAATTTTCCTATTCAGCTCTTTGCCAAGAAAATATCAAACATGTCTATGATTTCCATGTAATCTCATTTCCTCGTGCTTTACATTTCCTTGTACTTAAAATTTATGTAGATTCATCATCATCCAAAACTCATTTGTGCTTTTTGTGCTTGAGTAAGGATATGTGAAGCGATATCTGTCGCTCTCCAATCTTCTAAAGTGACGACAGCCTTAACAAATATGGATTTTAATAGACAATAATTTACTAGAATTGAGTACCTTGCAAAGGGTGTTATACTGTGTTTCCCGAATGATTCCATAGGGTAAGTGTTATCAATGAAGCGATATCACAGATCAGGCAATCACAACAAGCATCAAGGCACTAGTGAGGGGTGCCAGCGATTGAAGCTTTGTCCAAGAGCAACTTCAATAGTCACTGGAAAGAGTCTATCAGCTTTTTTTGGATGATGAGTTCTCGAGGTCTCAAATGAGTGGTTTCTAAGGGGTATTTATGGTGGGGAAACATGAACCAAAGCTCCATATATTTCGCAGAAGTTGAATGATTTGGAAAATATCTTCCTAAAGGTTGTTGCTTATATCACTTAAAATAATAAGCAAATGAAAAATGTTTTTATTATCGACAACAATTTATATCAAAATATTTTCATGAATGACTAAAATATTTTTTGTTTATTCATTCTTGTAACGATATAAACATTCATTTTAAGAAAAAAATTTCAATTCATACATTTCCCGTGAAATAAACAAAACCTAAATATTAAAAGAGATTCCACAATGTGGAGATCCATAAATTCCTAACACACATGATATTTTGTTGCATGTTGTGAGGACATAGGACAAGCTCACTATAAAGGGTTAAGGGGAGGCCAAGCTAGGATTTCACAGTCAAGTCATGATATGAACTTATCAAGTCAAGACTCTCTAGAGCATATCATGGAGATTGAGATAATGTTGGAAGGGAATCCATTAGTTGGTTAATAAGAGTTTCCTTACTTATCATATTGGCTTTTGTGAAGGTAATATCGTCCATGTAAAGTGATAGAGGTGTCTCCAGCTATATTTAAGGCAAAATTAAAGTGCAAACACCGGGAATAATCTTTGCCAACAACATAGATATTACAAAAAGAAAAAGGGTGATTTGTTGAAAGATAAATTCTATATAACACAAAATTATTTTATTGATTATCGGGGCTTTTAAATAATACAACGTGGATAGTTATAACCTGCAATCGACGATCATTCACAAACTCTTATCAAATTTGAATGAACAAATAATCTCCAATCCTATGTTTGGCTATGGTTACAAGAAGTTATAGTATATCCATGTTCTTCTTCTAGCAGTGATAATCAACAAGAAGTTAAAGATATGAAAATATCGATTCCGCTACTTCATAGCAACATGCTGATGTCACTGACCTTGTCCACTAGCCAAAGGCTCTCATCACTCATGATGTCAATTATCAACAACTTTATTGGCAAGTTGTCGATCTCCAGCTTGTCAATTGTTTTGTGCATTGATCACTAAACTCTATCTTCATCGGCTAAGCCAGTCACTCATAGATAATAACTAAAATTTGGTATTTCTTTATTGGCTAAGGGTCAGAAAACGAAGGGAATCATTCCAAGGGACGGATTGAAGATGCTTAGTTAAAATCACGATGGGTTTCAAGCCAGTTGTCTTTCCATCCAACTGTGGTTGCACTTTGCAGCCTGTCGCATAAATCTAGATCTCACAATATGCAATGTGAGGCGGATCTCCTTAATTAGAATCGTTTGTGAAAAGGGACGTACCGTTGACTTAGTTAAGCTTCTGAAGACGAAGCGGGGATCATTTGTAAGGACCAAAGTGGCCCTAAAATGCCTACACCCACGTTATGGGTAAAATGTCAAATCACCATATCGGTTCTTCCAGTAAACTTGATATTAGGACTAGAGCTTAAAAGTCCTTACTTAGGACTATTAATTTTACGATGATAATTTAACAATTAAGTTGTTTGATCTAAGTAATCAAAGAACTATTAATTTTATAACGTTAATTTGACGTATAAGACTGAGCTCCGTCATCGCCAATATCTTGGGCGACCCTTGAGAATCACGGACCCATGTGACTTGGTAATTACTCAGTATCGTTAATAGCTTTAAGGTGGGGAGACTGTCACAAGCAGTGCAGATCATGCGATTGTCAATCGATGCCCATTACTGTAATTGTTATTAAGAAAATGAAATATATGTACACTTCTAAAAATCCCCTGAAAATAGGAAAAACGTCGGATCCATGAGAGAGCCCCCCAAAGACCAAGCGATTCCACTATGCCATTTTGTTTGGGGGCGGTTCAATGGGCATAAAGTGGGAATGTCCTGCGAGAAAGAGAGGATGGGTATTCCCATTACTGTTCATACTCATTTATATCCAGCCCCTGCCTTTCTATTAATATTTACAAACCCACGTTCAAATTCTTGCTCCCTATAAATGTTAAATTATGTCTTGAATTTGAACGTTTGCAAAACACAATCCGCTCGGATAATTTTTTTTTATTATTATTATTTGATCGTGAAGATATTTTTTTAATAAAGATAATATTCAAGATTAAGCACAAAAAAAAGAAATTCAAAATTCTTTTTGGGTCTTGGATGTCTTCGGTCAGCTGAAGAAGCTTCGTTGGACTACATGAAGGTTTACAAAATAGGAAATAATATAAAATAAAATAAAAAGGAAGGGTTTTAAACCTTTACCTACAGAAGAAGCCTAGTCTACGTTGAAGACTAAAGTTGGTGGGCCTAGGTCAAATTTTTTACCTTGGGCACACATATAAAAGGCAGAAGGCGTTCATTCTTCATGAATAGCTACAAGATTTGAGAGCCGCATGAGAAAGAAGTTCAGAAAGAAGTGGCACGAAGCCTTTAATAGGAATGTGAAACCGTACGTATGCGGACCAAAGACGAACGCTGGAGTTCTTGATTTTGGCATATGTAGAGCATTTTGTTTTGAGCTTGAATGCATTGTAATTTGGTACAGTGAGTTTATGTGTGACAGCCTGAATTTTCAGATTTCGTTTTCGATTAAATAAATCGGGTCTTTCGTCGATATGCCTATAGTTTTATTCTCTGAGCTGATCACTCATGAGAAAACTAGACTATCTGAGGAAGCCATTAAGAGATTTTAACGCAATAGACTTGAGAATTCGACCAGGAATCGACTGCTTGACCGTGTTGATATGCAAGGGTCATTACGACACCGTCAAAAATTGATCAGAGACCGGAGATAGGTCGATTCGATAGAGATATATGATTAGTGTGTGGGTGATTCCACCTAATTGCAAAATTCTCGTTGAATGGCACTAGACAGATTTTTCTATCATTTATGTACCCAATGTCCATATTTGAAACCTCGAGAATTTCACGACAACCAAGAGTCGCCAATGAGTCGAAGATATACATTGTGACTCGAGATAATTCGATCACGGGTCAATTATATTAAAAATTCCTAAAAGCTACCCGGTAGACTAGGTCACGCTAAAATCGCGTCAGATTAAAATTAACCACGAATTTGAACCCGATTTCATAAATTGAAAGTTCTGTCATGTCATGATCTATTTTAGGAACATCAACTCATCCTCCGAAGAACGTTCGGAGATTCCAAGATTTTTACGGAAAATCGATTCGGACGTTGCGGAAAATTAACGGAAATTCGGATGAAATTTAAGTCGAAGGAAATTTAGACTTCCAAGCCGAGCCTTTGGGTATTGGGGACTTACTGAAAATTGTATGAGATTTTTCTTCAATGAAATTAGACCTCGAATTGGAGAAATCGGAGAGGAAATTGAAGTTAATTTGGTGAATTTCGGATGCTAAATTGAGAGCTGCAATTTTGGCGTAAATTTGAACTATTTGTGGATTAAAAGGCTAGAAAGAAATAGGGGACAACAGGGATAAGATTGGGAGCTTGTGGGGACCAAGATATGATCATTTCGATATTTTAATTTAGACTTTCAAGGCTTCTCTTGCAAGCTTGCCACCGGTCATCATCTTCTTTGCTCGAGCACCCCATTGCTTTTTCTCTTCATTTCCCTTTCATCTTCAACACCACCGAAGCCACCGATTCTTCTCTCCACCAATTCACCTGCTGCAGCTCCACGCCATCAATTCCACCAAACTTTGTCTAGTTCGGTCAACTTCAGCAATTAACAAAGCCATCTTTGACCACACCATCTCCGTCCTTCCACCGAAGCCATCCTCTTGCCGCGCGTCCTTCAACATCTGGCATCTTCCTTTGGTCGGTCAGAACTCAACTGAAGCCGCCCCTAGTGTTGACTCCAGCAACACAGTCCGAAGCAGTTGCCCCGTGTGCGTCTCGCCCTTGCTCGTCCAGCCCCACGGCCGAAGCTGCTGCCAGCTCGCCCTCTCCTCCATTGTGCGTCTTCAGCTGTCAAACTCTTAGCTCCAGCTTCCACCAACAGCTTCTTCGAGCCGTCCATGTTTCCAGCGAAGCCCGAAGCAGCTCAGCCCACCGATCCTCCTCCATTTCCATCGAAGACTTGCAGTTCCGTTTCTTTTCTTCAGCCTAGCGAAATTTCAAGTCCAGCGTCTTGGCCCAAGTCCGCAAGCTCAGCCCACGAAGCTTTCTTCTCAGCCCGCCACTTGAAGCCCAGCTGCAGCAAGCCTAGTCCAGCTTCAATCTTCAGCAGTCCGGCCCAACTTGGGTCCATCCCAAATCAAGAACAAATCTCAGCTTGGGCTGAGATTTGTTGGGCCAGTTTTAGGCCCGGTCTAGGTGTTCGTTGACATCGCCGAAAGTTCGGGTTTCGGCCGCCGTCGCGGTGAACCGGTCTTCGTTTTACACCGGTTAGTTTATGCACTAAACTCTTATTAGTAGGCTAATTACGTTTAAGGGGTGTTTAGTTTAATTTAATTAGGAATTAGGTGGTTTGTTAGATTTAATTAGAGATTTAATTAGTTAATTATGCATGTTAGGTGGTTAGAACAGCTTAGTTAGGGACTAGATAAGTGATATTATTTATCTAGATTGGTTCGGTAATTTTCCGGGCCCGTCTCGGTATTTAATTAGGCATTTCTGGCCTAAGTTATTATTTTTAGAATTAAATTGATTTATTTAATTAATTTCCGTAATTGTTTAATTATTATTTATTTTCCGAAAATTAGACCGGGATAGCCAGTGACCGGAATTTCGTGTCGATTGCAATGGTGTGATTAATTTCGCAATTGAGTGTTAAATTATGCAAATTGAGTCTTGATTGGATTTTTGGTTATTTATTCCAAAAATTTGTGAATCTCAATATTTATTCGAAAATCTCGGGTGTCGGATTTTAATACCGAAAATTATTTTATATACTATATAAAACAGTGGGATATTAAATTGAAGGATATCACTTTTTCTTGGTCAAGTCGACCGTGTACCCACACATGACTATTTTCACCGAGTATTTTTAATACGAAGAAAATAAGCCAGGCTCACCATTTTAATTGAGGCATTTGAGTGCAATGCACAGTGTCTTGGGCCGAGATTGAGTTATCATGTGTTGGTTAAGAGAACCCGTCCCCGAACTGTGTCGGATGGACGTTACCCTATATGGGATACCCACTTAGTAGGATTTGGGTCGTAGTAGATTCTGGACTTATACTCCTTCGGGAAAGCCGTCTTTGAGAGACGAAGCCGTGCTCAATGGTGGTGAGACGATGCCTAGCTATGCTAGTAGACTACCGAACTCAAGAGTAAGCCATACCCTTGAGGGGTGAAATTAACAATTGGATCGCATGATTGATTGAATTAGATACACCGGATTATGAGACAAAAGCGTGTGACATTGTATGGGACATGTCATAACGGTTTGGTTTTATAATCTGGACTCCTGTGGTTGTTTGAGATGAAAATGTTTGCGTTCCAATTGTTTGAGTTGTATTACTGCAAATGATCGGGCGATATATGAATTGTACTGACCTGCAGAGTGGATCTGAGACGAGGTAAGTCTATGTGGTTGTGTGATTGTATAGTTAAGACGCTTCTAGGTATATTACCCTCCTAATCGGGGTTTAAAGCGTAAACTCGCGAGATTTATATCTCACCCCGTCGTGGGTTCAATTTTCAGGAACGCGAAATGGTGGATCTGGAGCCTAGCTGAGGGAACTTGAGGAGTAAGTCAGTCAACTTCTTTTTTGAGAACCGTCTTTTGTAGACTTTTGGTTGACAACCTTTGTAGATAACTCAGTTGGTTTATAAAGGCATGTTTGTTTGTGAATCTGTTGTCCTGCTTTTCTACCCCGAGATAATTACTGTCATGGGATTTATTATTTGCTTCTGCATGTGCAATAAAATGAAAAGGGTCGGCGACTCATCCTAAGAAGTCACAAATTTTATCGACCAGAGAGGGATGGGCACACACTCGAGGTTTGGGGCGTGACATTATGTTCAAATGAATTATTTATTTATAAGCACTTTGGGTTTAAGTTCAAAGAGGTTGGGGCTTCGACCCTTCACTTTGTTTATCTAACAGCCTCGGGCTGGTGTTTTTCGTTGAGTCGCTCCTTCCTTTGCTTCCCGCCTCATCGCCGGTCTTCTTCGGTGTGTGTAATGATTCGGTTGGACCGCTCCTTGCTGTTCCTTGTGCTTTGTTGTTGCAAAGTCTAGCTTTGCTCCTTGTATTGCCCTTTGTGGCTTCTCCTCGGCTCCCTTCCACTCTTCCTGTTTTGCAGTTAAAGTGTAAGTTTTGGCGTCGTTTTTGTGTACTTTTGTCCTAAGCTAATTATAATTCTTACTTTTACCAAAAAAAAAAACAATTTGGGTTTAAGTTTAAATCTAAGTGTGGAAAACACTCAAACGTGTAAGCAGTCGTAAATTCTGATTCTCTGATTATAGTGGATTAACTGTTGCTGGCTCGACGTAGATATCGATACTCGAACCGAACCATGTAAATTTCTGGTGTTCTTATTATTTTTCTGGTGATTTTGCGTTGACATAAATTGTAAAATTCTGTCGTTTTCACGTATTATATTCAAACAATAAATACCACAACATTGCCATCTTCTCAATCTTCCATCGACCAGCTCTAAGAAAAGAGAGAGAGAAGAAAGTGGCGGCCCTGGTGCTGGCAGTGAATCTGCTTATTGGCAATGGAGTCTCCTTCTTCCATCCATGTGCCCAGCAGCCTCCAAGGTCGAGTCCCACAATTTCATGGCCACCTCGCGAGAAAGGCCACAACTACGATGAAATATGGGACTCAGCTACTGAAGGACATGATGATAGCGTGTCCACTGGAGGCCACAAGGTCGTCTTTCCATTCAGTATAAGCTTTGTCGCTCCTCGAGATGCCCGTGACAACAAAGTACTCCTGTGGGGAGTCCACGGCAGAGGCCAAGGAGCGGAACTCGATCCGTTTACAGGAGAGCACGAGAATGGGAACGGGATGTTTTTAACGTGGAAGGACCTGCGGGTGACGATAACGGACCGGAGAAATGGGACACATCCCATATTGCAGGGGCTCACTGGGTATGCTGGGCCGGGTCGGATGCTGGCCATCATGGGTCCTTCTGGCTGTGGCAATTCGACTCTGCTCGATGCCCTAGGAGGTACGTATCGAATGATTCTCTATTTCTACAAAATGTAAACTTTCAGGAACCAATGATAGATTAAGACGCCGCGGATCTTGGGTTAGAAAACAAACAAAAATCTGATAAATAAGAGAAGGACTCGAGTATCTTATAGAAAAATCCGTGCTTAGGGTAAATACCATTTCAACCATCTGTTTACAGGTTCTGTTCCCTCGTGGACATCATGGATTAGAAAACACACAATAATATATAAGCAACAAAAGCAGAGGAACGCAAATGTTGCGTAGTCACTGGAGGCAAGTCGACTTATTCGAAAGCCAATTACGTTAATTGACCCGCTAAACCTTAAAAAGGAAAGGAGTAGTCAATGGATCTTGTCCCAGCTTCTCTCTTGTCGAGACTTCAAGAAGTCAACGTATGATATGTCTGCTCTCCCCTTTCGACAAATATAGTTGACGTCGATGGTCCTCCGACAACGGACGAATCCCCACAAGAAACAGCGTTCCTGTCGTCTCAACCACGCTAATAACAGAGTTGTACAGTTTCATGTCGGGTGACAATAAGAGACTGAGCTAAACCCGAAGCCTCTCGCTTGCTCTGAAACTCGTTGTCCCCTAACTTTGCACGGCCTGGCAACGACGACCTCAAATTTCGAGAAAGCAAACAGGGTGGCTTAAAAATCTTGAAGACGTCTTAGCTTAAGGAGGGCGATACATGCAAATATCACATGAAAAAACTTTGTTGAGTACGCAAGAATACACAGTCGTATGGCGTCTACTTGCTCTGACCCATGAGGATTTCCTTCTTTTGAAAGAATTGTTCTTTGAGACAGAAAAACATGGATTTCTTTTTTTTGTCCTCATGTTATCAGGAGGGAATGAAATTAACCGAATTCTCCTTTTTATTTCACATTCAAGCATTTAATCATTTGTAAGAAGCACCCAACAAGTCTGTAGTCTTTCCATAACAATTTATTGATCTATTTCATTTTCATTTTCGGTTTCCACCCCTTTTTTATCCAAATGAGCAACTTTTGCAGGGAGGTTTAAGTTCAAGCATCCAACAGATCGGAGAGATCTTGATCAACGATCGCAAACAACCTCTTTCTTTCGGAACTTCGGTAAGCCTAGCCGAAGATGCAGTGCTTTATTGAATTTCAATTTGCAGCATTCCTTGCCAAATCTTTGTTTATCCAAATCGCTCTTAGTAATTAATTTTCACTCTGTTCATTTGTTTTTGGGGTTTTGCTATAGGCTTATGTGGGAAAAGTGTTCAAAAAAATCTTAAACATTTTGTATTTGTGTCAATTTAGTCATAAACCTTTTTTTGATGCCAATTAAGTCTTAAACATTTTTATGTTGTGCCAATTCAGTACTTTCTAGCCAATTTTGGCCGAATTATGCCGACTGGACGTGGTACGATCAAAGACGACATGAATAACTTTTAATAATATTTTAATATATTTGAATATTTGAATATATTTTTATTTTTGAATTTTTTTTTTTATTTTTTATTTTTCCTTCTTCCTCCAGGCCCGGTCATCGGCCACCTCGCCGTGGCCGCAAGGGCAGCCTCGCACCGGGCGGGCGAGGCTCACCCTCACGGGATCGGGAGAGGGTTGAGCCTCGCCGGCCATGGGCGAGCCTCGCCACCCGGGCCTCGAGGGTAGCCTCGCCGGCCATGGGCGAGGCTCGACCCTCACCTACCGTCGCCCGGGCTGGTCACCGAGGTCCGGCGACCGGTTGGAGGAAGGAGGAGAAGGAAAAAATAAAAATAAAAATAAAAATATTCAAAAATATTAAAATATTATTAAAAATTATCCATGTCGCACCAATTAAGCCACGTCAGCCGGTTGGCATCCAGTCAATAAAATCTGGCCAAAATTGGCCAGAAATCACTGAATTGGCAGAATATAAAAAGGTTTAGGACTTAATTGGCACCAAAAAAAGGTTTATAACTAAATTAGTACAAATGCAAAAGATTTAAGACTTTTTTAACACTTTTTCCAGCTCATGTGACTCAGGATGACACACTCATGACAACTTTAATGGTGAGAGAAGCTGTGTACTATTCGGCTCAGCTCCTATTGCCGGAATCTATGTCCAAGTCGGAGAAGAAGGGGAGAGCCCAGGCGACGATTAGAGAGATGGGACTGCAAGACACGATAGACACGAGGATAGGCAGCAGGAGTGCCCAGGGCCTTAGTGGTGGCCAAAAGAGGAGAGTGAGCATTTGCATCGAGATCCTGACGCGCCCCAAGCTACACTTCCTCGACGACCCAACCAGTGGGCTTGACAGCGCTGTGTGATACCATGTGATGAACCAACGGTTTGCCTCGATTTATCACCCTAGCAGTGAAGTCTTCGAACTTTTCCACGATCCGTGCCTTCTTTCTTCTGGAAAAACTGTCTATTTTGGCCTCGGATCAGGGGCAGAACAGGTGCTTGTTATATTTGACTTCCATGTTATGAATCTTTACTTGTTGCAAGCAAAAAACATTTTCCTAACTATCACTTATTCTTTTTTTTTTTCTTTTTATGCAGTTTTTTGCATCAAATGGTTTTCCATGTCCAACTCTTAAAAATCCATCTGATCACTACCTCAGGACGATTAACGGGGACTTCAACGCAGTAAGTCATGCCACTCAAACTTGATTTGTTCAACCATGATTTCAAAAATTGAAGGAGATCTCATGGACCCAATGAAACAATATTTCTTCTCAGGGCATTGAACGAGGAGGCAATGGCATGAATGCTGAAGAAGCCATCGACACTCTGGTCACGTCTTATCAGTCATCTCCAATTTGTCACCAACTTCAGCAGCAAGTGTCCAAGACATCCGAAAAGGTATGAAATTTTATTATTATGTGGATTGGAAACTTAAAATTTATTACGAATCTGAGAATTTCTGATAAGTTGCGTGTTTCCGTTAGAATTTTGGAGGAAATTTGGAAAGAAATGGAAGTCGATCAAGCTTCGTTACCCACAGCCTTGTTCTAACTAAGCGATAGTCCGTGAAATAGAATTTTGGAGGAAATTTGGAAAGAAATGGAAGTCAAACAAGCTTCGTTACCACAGCCTTGTCATAACTAAGCGATCGTTCGTGAACATGTATCCCGACTTGGGGTATTACTGGCTTCGTTTAGCAATCTACGTTGCATTGTCTGTGTTGGGACTATCTTCCACGACATCAGATCCACATAAGGTTCAATTCAAGTAAGCTCCACTAGTGTGACAAACTCAGTGAAGAATGAGATTTATAAGTTTTCTACACATTCTATTTACCAAGTTTATTAATTTCTACGAATTTGCAGGCAAGAGGTTCGATGCTAATGTTCGTTGCGGCATTTCTTGCTTTTTATGGCAATCGGCGGATTCCCCTCCTTTGTTGAGGACATAAAGGTACTTCACTTAATTTCCCCTTTCTTTTCTTTTTTCTTTTTGATGCTCCGATTGCTTTTCATTGTGCCAAAGTAATAAGATTCCTACATTTTCATTCTACCAGGTCTTTGGGCGAGAGATATTGAATGGGCACTATGGTGTAGCCGCGTTCGTTGTAGGCAGTACATTTTCGTCCATCCCTTATCTACTAATCATCCCTCTTGTCCCGGGAGCCATAACTTATTACTTGGTTGGCCTCCGAAAGAGTTTTGAGCACTTTGCATACTTCACTTCATTGCTCTTCGCATGCATGTTGCTAGTCAAGAGCTTGATGATGATCGTCGCAAGTATAGTTCCCGACTTCCTCATAGGAATCATAACTGGTGCCGGAATTCAAGGTGTGATGATGCTAAATGGAGGGTTCTTCAGGTTGCTAAATGATATCCCCAAGTTATTCTAGAGATATCCCATGTATTACATCTCCTTCCATAAGCATGCCAATCAAGGTTTCTTCAAGAATGAGTTCAAAGGGTTGATGTTTCCCGACCAGACGGGAGGATCACCTGCAATAGGTGGTGAAGAAATCTTGAGAAATTACTGGCAAGTGGAAATGGACTACTCTAAATGGGTGGATCTTGCTATCTTGCTTGGAATGTTGGTTGTTCACAGGCTAATGTTCCTTGGAATAATAAAGGCCGTGGAGAAGATGAAGCCACTAGTGAAAAACTTAAGGGCTAAATCTCTTAAACGTCCTAAACTTGTCGTGAAGAATTTGTCAACGCCAAAATAATACAGGGAGCTAGGGTTAGTTATGTGATGGTGTGAAATTTGGTGTGTTTATCTTCCATTGTTGTTGAACTAAATACATCTCCTTGTATGGATAATAATGAACTCTCTTAAATCATGGGTATGAAATGTTTGCTTTTATGCTTGATCGCAAAGACATTTTGAATGAGATTGTATCACACAATACTTAACCAACAATCTCCCTATCTCACAAAGGAATTCTTAAGAACTATACCACAATATTCTCTAACTTAGACACTTATCTTTTGGATGCACTTCATGAGAACGCACAATTGATAGTTGCTCACTTATGGGCAAAAATCCGATTTCCTTTATTGGCTCAAATGGAGCCATATTCTCAACACTACACTTTAAAATTCTGATAATCAGAGCTATCATTTTCATTAAAATGATCGGAACAATTGCCTCAAGGACATTTGCTGAACGTTCAAATAGGAAAATTTGTTATCTTAAATACACTATCCCTTTCTTGCTACATATGATGAATGCATTCAGAAATCAAGACATTTCCTTATTAAGTATCCTTAATAATTGCTTTGAGAGCATTGGTTGGCAAGACCACAAGAAATGGCTTATTAGAGAATAAAGTTAGTTGACGGCACTATTTTCACCCTCTATATAACTAAATCTACCTAATTTTCATCAAAAAGACAAAATTACCCTCTATCATTCAATTGCAATTTAGATTTTGTGTTCTCAAATTTATTTACTTTCCTTTTGTAGTTTTTTTTTATTATATCTATGTAGGATCTACTTACTATACATAAGAATTTCATATGTTTTTTATTTATTTATTGTAGATTTCCCATTAATAGTAAAAGTACTATTTTTTTTAGAATTACTTCCATAAAAATTTATTTTGTTGAAAAGAGATTTTCAAAAACCTAGTTCTTTTCCACATTATTGATCTTATATTATGGATAAATTGTTAAGTAGATGACATTTAATTATATCATAACATTATATAAAGTAAGGATTTTTTTGGAAATGCCAGTGAAATGTCATTATTTTGATTGACAAAAATTAATAAAAAAAAATCAAGACACCTTATTATGCATAATGTTTTAGTGCACTCCTGTATATTCCTATAACGCCTTAGATGCTCTATATAAAAAATCTCTCACCTGTATAATAAGGAAAAAAAAGAGATAAATTCTTTAATGTAGTAAATAAAGAGACTTGATATATGTTGTAGACTAATAAATTACTAAAAAGTTCACCAAAAAGTGAGCTTTTGAGATAAGAGAGACAAAAAATAGACAAGTTGTTAAGATCAATGATGAAACAAAAAAAGCTTTCCAGTTTTATACTATATTCAAGAATATCTTTTTTCCCTACGACTAGCAAGATGATTTTACACGGAGTATGTAAAACGTTATAAAAATATCTAAGAATGCTTTTTTCTATAATAAGCTAAAAAATAAGATATGTGAAATATTTAATAAAACTATCACAAATAGAAAAAAAAGAATGAGTCGGGTCATCTGGTCTAGTCTTTTTAATGTGAGTAAGGGTGGACTTAGTCATTTAGTGGGATGAAAATAGTGCTGGAAAAAAGTGGGCTAAATTCTATAAAATAATGGCTAACACATGCAATCCGAGTTTGTCCAAACAGTTAAATATATAACAATATAGTCCACAACAAAGAGGGCTGTTCATGAACAAGTTGGCTCATCAAATTTGGAATTTGACCGGGCCAAAACGATCTTTGAAAGACAAATCTATCTTTACTGTGATCTTGAAAATGGTTTAGGTTGTCTTCTTTATCACACTGAAAGGTTGAGGAATATGTGAATTTTTTAGTATTGCGTGACTGTGATCCAAGTTGAAGTGATCTACGAGCTATACCGAGACAAGCCATCTAATAAATAAAAAGTGTGAATTTCCCACAGTAGCTGTTGAAGTAGTCCATGATTGTAAAAGATAATTATTTAGTTTCTTTTCCTCTGCTGACAAAAGTTTTGTTTAATTAACTACTTGACCATGGCCGTTGATTCATGATTACTCAAAAGGGCCTCTCCCAATCAATGTGAGAATTAAGACGTCGCAAACTCTCCCACTTAAATAATTGGCATCCTCATTAGGGTTGAGTTGTATCACTTGGTAATACCCCCTCTATTTGATGTTTGGTCCAGCCATTTGTTGCATCTTGTCTGAGCCCTCACACACAAGCAATCACACCCTATCTTTGTCGGATCAGATATGGGTGTAGTTTGTCCACAACCAAGCCTTTATTGGAGATGGTCCAACTCTGATACTATCTGTAAAAGCTCGGCTCATTCCACATGAGCCAACTAATCTAAGCAAACACAAAAGTTAGTGGCCATTAGAGGGTGAGTGCTAATTTATAAATCACACAAGTTGACATCTTTCAACCAATGTATGGGCTCTTGATTAAATATAGAAAAGAGATGTCATGAGGACCGAGTTGACGCTAGCAAAATGTAAACAATGCCAACAATCTAAGCGAGCATTAGACGATTCAAGTTCATCTAATTCCAACCAAGCAAGTGTTGGCAAAAATAAACATGTGCTGAGAAGAAAATTTTCTTTCAAATAAACCAAGGCCTACACTACTATTTTGACCAAGCCTAGTTTAGGAAGGGTGCGAAAAACAACTTATCAATTTAACGGGACATTTATGGGCTAATGTTGGTACTCATTTTTACCACATACTTTTCTAGATAAGTTTGACATTGAATGTCGGTACACCCTTTTAGTCAGAGAAGTGTAATTTAGTGAAGCCAGCTTTGACTACATTTTGATTAGAGCCATTAATATTTAGATTTAGCGTGTCCAGAAAATTAATTGCTTCCGCGTACAAGAAATTTCACAAATTGATAAGAAGTAAATGCATGGGGCTAAGGACTTAGATCTACCCATGAAAACAATGCTAGAATTTATTAGAAAGTCCAACCTAAAATCTAAAGTTGGTAATTAGAATGGATCACGAGAATACACCTAATGTAAGCTTGGTCAAGGATTCGGAAATGAACAGGTGATCCTTTGTAAGGATCAACAAGGTCCAAAATACATTTGGTACAGTAGGGATCCTCAACAACCATGGCTGGATTCACAATCTGTACTTCATCAGAACTGTTGAGTTTGAAAAATCAAATGGGCGTTTAGAATAATGCTCTTTGCTCCTATGTTATCGAGATATGTTTCCCATACAAACCCATTCAATACATTATTATCCATGGAATAAAGATAAACACACCAGTTTACCACTGAAAAATAAGTAACCCTAACTTGCTGCCTTATTAAGGCTTTGAAGAAGGGTTCTCCACGACATGTTTGGGATGTCTAGGAGATTTAGCCCTCAAGATTTTCACCAGCGGCTTCATCTTCTCCACTGCCTTTACAATTCCAAGGAACGTTAGCCTATAAACAACCACCATCCCAAGCAAGGTAGCAAGATCCACCCATTTAGAGTAGCCCATCTCCACTTGCCAATAGTTTCTCAAGATTTCTTCACCACTGATCGTTGGTGACCCTCCCATCTGGTTGGGAAATATTAACCCTTCGAACTCATTCTTGAAGAAACCTTGGTTGGCATACTTATGGAAGGAGATGTAATACATGGGATATCTCCAGAATGGCTTGGGGAGATCATCTGGCAACCTGAAAAACCCTCCATTTAGCATCATCACACCTTGAATTCCGGCACCGGTTATGATCCCCATGAGGAAGTCGGGGACTACACTTGCGACGATCATCATTAGGCTCTCGACTAGCAACATGCACGCAAAGAGGACCAAAGCGAAGTACGCAAAGTGCTCGAAACTCTTTTGGAGGCCAACCAAGTAATAAGCTATGGCTCCTGGGATAAGAGAGATGATTAGCAGATAAGGGATGGACGAAAATGTATTGCCTATCACGAAAGCGGCTACACCATAATGCCATTCAATCTCTCTCGCCCAAAGACCTGGTAGAATGAAAATGTAGGATTCTCATGACTTCGGTACAATGAAAAGCAATCGGAGCATCAACATAAAAGAAAAGAAAAAAGGGGGATTAAGAGAAACACCTTCATGTCCTCAACAAAGGAGGGGAATCCGCCGATTGCCATAAAAGTAAGAAATGCCGCAACGAACATTAGCATAGAACCTCTTGCCTGAAAATTCGTTGAAATTATGAAACCTAGTAAATGCAATGTGCAATAACTTTAAATCTCATTCTTCATTGATTTGGTCACTAAATTATTTAGAACATACCGTCACACTAGAGAGCTTACCTGAATTGAGCCGTAGGTGAATCCAATGTCATAGAAGATAGTCCCAACACACAGACACAATGCAATGTAGATTGCTAAACGAAGCCAGTAATACCCCAAGTCACGATACATGTTCACGAACGCTCGCTTGGTTAGAACGAGGCTCTGGGTTAGGAAGCTTGCTTGACTCCCATTTCTTTCCAAATTTCCTCCAACGTTCTAATGGAAGCACACAATTTATCAGAAACTCTCAGATTCTTATATTTTATAAGTTTCCAATCCACATAATATCGAAATCGCATACCTTTCCGGATATCTTGGACACTTGCTGCTGAACTTGGTGCCACATCAGAGATGACAAATAAGATTTGACCAGAGTGTCAATGGCCTCTTCGGCATCCATGTCATTGCTTCCTTGTTCGATATCCTGACAAGAAATTTTTGTTTCATTAGGTCCATGAAATTTCCTTTATTTCTTGAAATTATGGTCCAACAAATCAAGTTTCAGTTGCATGGCTTACTGCGTCAAAGTCCTTGTTAATCGTCCTGAGGTAGTGATCAGACGGATTTCTAAGAGTTGGACATGGGAAACCATTTGATGCAAAAAACTGCAAAAAGTAAATAAGAAAAAAAAAGATAGTCAGGTCATTGTTCGTTGCTTGCTACAAGCAAAAATTCATAACCTAGTAGTCCAGCATCACAAGCACCTGTTCTGCCACTGATCTAAGGCCAAAAAAGACTGTTTTCCCAGAAGAAAGAAGGCAGAGATTGTGGAAAAGCTCAAAGACTTCACTGCTAGGCTGATGAATCGAGGCAATCACCGTCCTCTGGTCATGACTGGCTAGCTTGGCAATGCGTTTCATCACATGGTATGACGCAGCGCTGTCGAGCCCGCTGGTTGGCTCATCAAGGAAGAGGAGCATCGGGCGCGTCAGGATCTCGAAGCAAATGCTCACTCTCCTTTTTTGGCCACCACTGAGGCCTTTGGCGCTACCCCCACCTATCCTAGTATCTCTCGCATCTTGCAGTCCCATCTTTCTAATCGTTGCCTCAGCACGCTCCTTCTTCTCCGAATTCGACATGGATTCTGGCAATTGGAGCTGAGCGGAGTAGTACACGGCTTCTCTCACCGTTAAAGTTGTTATCAGTGTGTCATCCTGAGTGACATAAGCCTATAACAAAACCAAAACGAAAAATAAATAAAGTAAAAATTTTTATTACGAAGAACGATCTGTATAAACTACGATTTGGCTAGGAAATATGCACATTGAAATTCAACTCAGCGCCACATCTATCAGCTAGGCTTACCGAAGTTCCGAAAGAAAGTGGTTGTTTGCGACCATTAATTAAGATCTCTCCTGTCTGTTGAGTGCTTGAACTTAGTCTCCCTGCAAAAAGTTGCTTCTTAAGAAAAAGGAAAGGGTAGAAACCGAGAGTAAAAATGAAAAAAAAAATAATAAATTTTATTTAAAGGTTACTGATATGTTAGTTACTTCGTCGATTGTTCTCCTCGAAAACAAATTAATCTACTTCTAAATGATTAACTGCTTGAATGTGAGGTAAAAAAGCAAATTCGATTAAATCTATTCGGCTGCAGCACAGTTGAATCTGCAGTAGCAATCCAAGAGCGCATACTAAAATTGAAACTTAAGTTCCCACTCATGACCCTTATAACAACCTACACTGAGGAAGAAGTGTAGAACAATTAGCTCAAAAAGATCCCCGTCGTATAACCATTCATCAACAGACGCCGCTTCCCATATTGGGTAGACAAATCGTGACCGGAAAGGTTATAACGGCAAAAGCCATTGGAATTTTTCATTTTGTACATTAGAAGCCATTTTACGACATGTGTTCACTAGGAAATCCATGTCATTTCATTGACATTCAATATTGGTCGCTGGGATGTGCGAATAGCTAGGACCATTGCCACTCGTGGGGATTAATCCGATGTCATGGACATTCAACCTCGATAATATGTAAACAAGAAAAAGCCTTCAAAAGGGTACAGCCGCCATATCATTTGTTGACTCCAATAGAGATAATTAGGATAATTCTCTAGGATATTTTCCTATATTTAAGATAATTAGAATAATTATATTGGTCTTTAGTATCTCTTTTTATTGGTTTTCTATAACTTTCAAGTTTGTGAGATATCTTTTTTGATTGTGCATATTTTGATTAAAATATGTTAAATTTTAATAGTATCTCACAAAGCCTATAAATAGGCTGATATACTTCACATTAACATATATTAAATTATACATAAATTCCTCAAATCAATCTTTCGCATTATTATTCTCAACTTGGTATCAGAGCCAAGATTGACAACAAGTTTCGACCCAATAGTCACACAAGAGAGTTCACCTCCGACCTAAGCCCGACGAGTGAGAGGGATATTGTTGAGGTTATCCCACATCAGTTATGAAAAAGTCCGGTGGTCAATTCATAAGTGTGAGGGATTACTTTACCTCTGGCGCTAGCTTTTTAGGTGAGGAAGGCCCAAGACAATAACTTTTCTCCACGTTAACATTGGTCTTTTGTATCTCTATCTGGGTAGTTTTATGTATCTTTCAAGATTGTGCAATCTCTCTTCTTCGTACATATTTTGATTGATATATGTTATCTTTATTAATATATCATAAAACCTATAAATAAGCTAATGTACTCCCCAATAACATATATCGAATTATACTAAAATTTCTTAAATCTGTCTTAACTAACTCCTCCATGAGAGAGAAGGTGGGACAAGATTCATTGACTTTTCCTTTGTTGTTTTTAGTGACTATGAAATATTTGCGTTCTGCTTTCATTCATTCATTGTTCGTTTGTTTGTTTTCTAACCCAAGATGTCCGGCGTCTTAATTTATCATGAAAAATTAATATAATTTAAAGGACTGATCAGTATTTTATAAAGTGAAAGAGCGTGACGTGTGGACAATTTGCGAACAAGATCTACATTTGTAGATCGAAATGGCAACTTTCCAGTCAATTTAGTTGGAATTTTCTCATAGAATCTTGGAAGTTAGATCTCATTTTGCTTTTGCTTTACTTGTAGCATATTGAAACATGAAAAGGACATAAATCACCTACCCATCTATATAGAAAGAGAGATTTATTCGAAACGGTACCTCCAAGGGCATCGAGGAGAGTTGACTTGCCACTGCCCGAAGGACCCATGACGGCAAGCATCCGGCCCGGCTCGGCATAACCGGTCAGCCCCTGCAATATGGGATGTGTCCCATTCCTCCGGTCCAGCACCGTCACCCACAAGTCCTTCCATGTCAAGACCATCCCGTTCCCGTTCTCGTGTGCTCCTGTAGCCTGGTCAGGTCGAGATCCTTCGCCCCCGCCATGGACTTCCCATGGGGGCACTTCGTGGTCGCGGGCATCTCGAGTATCGGCTTCGCCAATACTAAATGGAAAGATGACGTCGTGGCTTCGGGCGGACACACCATCATCCTCTTCTTCGTGAACGTCGTCGGCTTTCTCGGGAGGCAGCAATGAGATTGTCTGAGGCGGGCTCGGACAGTCTGAGGCGGGCTCGGACTCCACCTGGGAACATTGATGGGAGAAGGAGACTCCATTGAAAAGAGGAAAATTCGTTGCCGTCGCCGCCCCTTTCTTCTCTATCTCTTTTCCTAGAGCTGTTGGATCGAGCATTAAGAAGATGGCGATTTCGTTGTGCTATTTATAGGGAGCTAAGAATTCGAACGGGGATTTGAAACGATTCAAAGAAAGGGGGTAGATGGTGGACGGAACGGAGTGTGAACGGTGATGGGAATACCACTTTATGCTCTGGCTTTCCTTTTTGGACTCAACCACTTTATAACCAATAAATAGCCCCCAAACAAAAAGGTTAATTGGGAATCACCTGGTCTCTGGCGGCTTTCTCATGGATAGTACCTTCCTCCTAGATTTAGCGATTTTCTAAACGCGTACAAACATCTGATTTTTTATTTTTTTAATAGCTATTGTATTAGTCAGCACCAATTGGCAACTGACTAATCTACAATAGTTGTGACGGTCCTTCCATCCCAACCACGGCGAGTCCGTTGAATTAATACTACCAACTTAAATATAATTTGACCATGTAATTAAATAACATCCGTGGCGAGCCTGGTAGCTCAATACTTAATATCATATCGATGTCAACAATATGTACTGCACTCTGAGAATTGATAGAACTGAGGAATGGGTGAATTGATATAGGGTGTGTTTGGGAACCACTTCCCAAAGCCCTTTGGGGGTCCAAAGTCCCTTGGGCAAATGCAAGTGTGTTTGGCATTTGTTTTTGGGTTTGCATTCCCCAAATGCCAACTTTACAAAGCTGAAAGCCCAAGGCAGGCTGGGGGCTGCCTTGGGCTTCGGCTACCGAAAATGCTGAGCTTGAGGGACTAAAAAAAAAAATTTTCTTCCCAAAATACCCTCATTGATTTTTCGTTTGTCCGGTTTCGCCCTTACTATTCATCGTCTTCTTCCCCGAGCTTCTTCTTCTTCCCCGACCGGTCGCCGACGAAGGGCGGCGGATTCCGGCAACCGTTACCTGACGACCGTTGTCGAGGGTGGCGCGATCGATGCCGAGGGTGAGTCGCGGCGAGGCGGGTCGCCGGGACCCGGATGCGGGGCGGCGGGGTCGCGGGAGGACCTTGCCGCCCCGATCCGGGTCCCGCGACCTCGCCGCCCCGGATCCGGGTCGCGGCGGCATCGCGCGACCTCCTACAACCTCGCCGCCCCACATCCGGGGCGGCGAGGTCGCGCAACCCAGATCCGGGCGGTGAGGTCCTCCCGCGACCTCGACGCCCGAATCTAGGTTGCCGGAGGTCGAGGCGGCGTCGCGAGACCTCGCCGCCCCCGGATCAGGGGTCGCCGGGCCTCGCCACCCTAGATTCGGGGTCGCCGAAGGTCGCGACGGCATCACGCGACCTCGCCGCCCCAGTCCGGGTCGCGGAGGTCGCGGCGGCGGCGTCACGCCCTTGCCGGTCAATTTTTTTTAATTTTTCTTTTGATAATTTTTTTTTACCACAAAGTTGCTTTGTAAATATAATTCTCCAAACACCATTTTGCTCAAAGTGCTTCACAAAGGGCTTTCAAAGTACAATTTACCAAATACAGTTGCATTTTGGAAAACACCTTTAACTCAAAGATATTTGCATTTTCCTAAAGACTTTCCCCAAAAGTCTTCCCAAACGCACCAATAATCTATGTAACCTATAGAAAGATTCTTCCATAATTTTATTATCTTTGACATCGCTTATGGGTTTGATAAAAAAAGATCCCATATCTCATTGATAGTACCTTCCACCTATTTTTAGTGGTTTTCTAAACACGTGCAAACATGTGATTTTATTTTTTTAATAGCTATTGCATTAGTCGGCACCAATTAGCAATCGACTAATCTGCAATAGTTGTGACAGTCCTCCCATCCCAACCACGGCGAGTCCGTCAAATTAATACCACCATCTTAAATATTATCGGAGCATGTAACTAAATAACATCTGTGGCGAGCCTAATAGATCAATACTATATATTACATTGACGTCGCAATATGAACTACATTCTGAGAATTGATAGAACTGGCAAATAGAAGAATTGATATAATCTAACTATGTAAGGTATAGAAAGATTCTTCCAGTATTTAATTATCTTTGACATTGCTAATGGGTTTGACCAAAAAGATCCCATCTCTCATCATTGGATGCGCGTGTCCATGCTTACGATCCTACATCTTTTAAGAAATGGTCTCATTATTAATCGCAATTATGCATCATGAATTTATGTGTTGACCTATGGTTAGTTGGTTAAGTGCCAAAAAAATTGTCCAAAAAGTCTCAAATCTATTATACTTTTGTCAATTCAGTCATAAACCTTTCAATTTAACCAACCGAATCCTAAAAAGGACGGGGAATCCTCAATCAGCTCTCTTGCTTTCGGTGGAGTTTTCTCTCTATCTCCTTGGGTGATAGTTTCCCCTGCAACAACCCTAAATTTGCTCGCTACATCTTGATTTTCCATGGATCCCCCAATGCTTCTCCACTCGGATTAGACCCATCATTGCCCCCTCCATCTACCTGACTTCCCCCGATGGTTTGGGATGTCGCCTCACAAACATAGCACCGGAGAAAATGAGTGCAACTTGGTTAAACATCCTTTCTCGGGTGATCTCCACACTCAATAGCTAAATCCTTCTTTTTAGACAAGACCTACAAAGACAGTTTGACGCAGATTATATATATTGCTTGCCTAGAAAGCTCTCAACCTAGCTAGGGCTCCCTTCACTCCTAAACTCATAATCTTACCAGTATTCCCACTCGACAGCTACATCTTCTTGGGATTTTCATTCATCCTTTCAGCCATAGGATAGAGAGCACACAGGATAATTAGCTCAGAGTAATGGCACTTTGCATGTGACATCTTGAAATTTCAATCATGTTTTCAATTGAACAAATCGGGCCTTTCATCGACGCACATATAGTGCTATACTCTAAGCTGATCACTCATGAGATAACTAGACCATTTGAGGAAGTCATTAAGGGATTTTAACGCAATAGACTTGAGAATTCGACCAGGAATCGACTGCTTGATTGTGCTAATCTGCAAGGGTCATTACGGCACAATCGAAAATCTATCAGAGACCGAAGATAGGTCAATTCGATTGAGATAGGTGATCAAAGTGTGGGTGATTCCACCTGATTGCAAAATTCTCGTCGATCGGCACTAGAACAATTTTCTGTCATTTTGGGTACGTTGTATTCGTATTTGAAATCTCGAGATTTTCACGACAACCGAGAGTCGCCAATGTGGCGAAGATGTACATTGTGGCTCGGAAATAATCGATCATAGGTCAATTGCACTAAAAATTCCTAAAAGCTACCCGGTAGGTTAGGTCACTCTAAAATCGCATCAGATTGAAATTAACCGCGAAATTGAACCCGATTTCATAAATTGAAAGTTCTGTCATGTCACGATTTATTTTAGGAACATCTACTCATCCTTCGAAAAATTTTCGGCGATTGCGAGATCTTTGCGGAAAATCGATTCGGATGTTTCGAAAAATAACGGAATTTAGGATTGGTCAAATTGAATGGATTTTTTACTTGCAAACCGAGCTACTTGGTGAAAGGGAATCGTAGAAATTATGTGGGCTTTTTCTTCATCAAAATTAGACATCAAATTTGGGGAATTTGTGAAGAAATTGAAGCCTAAGGTTGAGGAAATTCGGAGCTTTGATGGGGGCTGCATTTTTGGCATCAAAATTTAATAATTTGGTGGATTTACTTTGCAAGAAAGTATTGTGGACAAGTAGGATAAGATTGAATACTTTTGGGGGACCAAGCATTGAAGAGGTTGGATATTTTCTTTTGACTATTCTCCCCCCTTCTCAATCTTCCTTGGCACGCTCATCCGCCGCCCTTCCCCCCCTTCGTGTCTTCGATCTCCTACTTTTGCTTCGCTTTCATTTTCCTTTTCCTTCAAATCTGCAGCATCATCATCATCGTCTCGTTCGCCTACTCCCCTCACGCCACTGAAACCCCCCGCTACCGTTTTCTCTTTCTTTTGTTCCCTGCAGCTGCCACGTTCGCGTCTTCTCTCCATCGTGTAGCTCCACTATGGCGTGTCTTCACCAATCAACATTCAACGCCTTCTCCACTACTTTGCACGTCCACACGCCCCACCGAGTTCTCTCTCCACCGCTTCTGCCAGCCATCTTCGTTTGTCTCCACCGATCAACTTCAGCACCCAACAAAACCTTGTTGTTGACCCTTGTAGCCCATCCTTTCGCCAGCTGCCCTTCATCCGTTTCCTTGAAGCCAGCTCCTCCTCCCTTCGCGAAGCGCGGCCACCGAAGCCGCTACGGCCTACCGTCCAAGCCCCACGCGTCCAAGTCTTCTTCCACTCGGTCAAACCCCCCACCAAAGCCGAAGACTCCAGCAAGCTCCCACGTTGACGCCAGCAACACCCCGAAGCTTCTCCCTCGCCGTTACTCTTCACAAAGCAGCGCAGTCCCTCGAGCCCAGCATTAATCGCATGAAGTCAGCAGCAGTTTTTCTAGCCCTTGGCCGTGAGTTGCGAGCCATTTTTCGGGGCCGATCCGAGCCCCGTTAGCATCACCGTTTTGGAATTTGTTGCTCGCCGTCACGCCGCTGTCGCCGTGAACTCACCGGCTCGCAAATCCAGTGAGTTAACTCATTAAACCTTGCTTAGTAGGTTAATTATCCTTAGAGGGTAATTAGGTTAAGTTAATTAAGGTTTATGTGGTTAGTTAGATTAAATTAGTGATTTGATTATCCAATTTTGTATGTTAGGTTGGTAGAGTAGACTAATTAAGGCCTAGATAAGTTGTATTAATTATCTAGATTGGTTCGGGAATTTTTCGGACCCGTCTCGGTATTTAATTAAGCAATTCCGGCCTAGGTTAGCAATTTTGGCATCTAAAATGAATTATTTAATTAATTTTGATAATTATTTAATTATTAAATGTTTTTCAAAAATTAGACTAGGATAGCCGATGATCGGAATTTCATGCTAATTGCTATAGTGTGTTCAAGTATATGCAATTGGATGTTAATTTGTGCAAATTGAGTACTAATTGGATTTTAGGTAATTTATTTCAAAAATTGTGAATTTCAATATTTATTCAGAAAATCCTGGGTGTTGGGTTTTAACACCAAAAATAGTTTTATATACTATATAAAATAGTGGGATTTTAAATTAGAGATTATGAATTTTTCGGGTTCGATCGACCATGTACCCACACGCAACTATTTTCACATAATGTTTTTAATATGATGAAAATAGGCCATGATCACTATTTTAATGGAGATATTTGAGTGCAATACACGGTGTCCTAGGCTGAGATTGATTGGTCGTGTGTTGGTTAATGAGAACCTGTCTCGAGCTTTTAAGCCGGATGCTACCCTACATAGGATACCCATTCATTAGGACTCGGGTCATAGTAGATGCTGGGCCTACTATCCTTCGAGAAAGCCATCTATTAAGATACAGACGTCGCCCTGCTCAATGGTGGTGAGACGAAGCCTGGCTACGCTAGAAGATACTGAACTTATGACTAGGCCGTACTCGGGTCGCAGTAGATTCTGGACCTATGCCCCTTCGAGAAAGCCGTTTATTAAGATATAAACGTCGTCGTGCTCAATGGCGATAAGACGATGCCTGGCTATGCCAGTAGACACCGAACTTATGAGTAGGTGGTACCCTTAAAAGGGCAGATTTAACAATTGAAACGCATGATTGATTGAGCTGATGTGCCTGATTATAAGACAAAACTGTGTGGCATGGTATGGAACGTGTCATAATGGTTTGGCCTTATAATCGGGACCCTTGTGATTGATTGAGTTGATGAGACGTTTCAATTGTTGTGTGTATTAATTATATGCATTTGGAATATGAATTGTGCTGACATGCAGGAAAGAACTGAGGCGAGGTAAGTCCTCTGTTCTGATTGTGTGGTTGTGTGGCTAGAGCACCCTGAGGTGTATTTCCTTTCTTATAAGGGTTTAAGGGGTGGACTTGCTGAGACATTGTCTTACTGGTTATTGTATAACCATTTTCAAGTCCTTAGATGGTGGTCGTGAAAGACCAAAGCCGGAGTCTGTGGAGGTGGAGTCTGAAGGATCGATGTGTGTGTCTTAGTAGCATGTTGTAGGACAGTCTCTTTGAGAGTTGACCTTTGTAGGCTTTTACCTAGACTCTTTTTGTACTTAAACCCAATTGTTTATAAAAGTGTGCTTTTGTGAAATGTTGCCCTGCTTTTCTATCCCATGTTGATTGTTGTCAGGGGTTATTGTTTCGCTTCCGTATGTGCATTAAAAATGAAAGGGTTGGCGACTAGTCCTGGGAAGTCACATTTGTATCGACCACAGTGGGATGTGCGCGCGCTCGAGGGTCGAGACGTGACATACCTGTTTAAGTGGTATCATAGTGAAGTTTGTGTTTGGAGTGATAAGGTGCGATGAGTCATGGGATAGTTAGTAGGAAAAGCCACTTTTAATTTGCCGATGCATGTGATTGATAACATATTGGTAGCTTGTTTGTGGGATCACTCAAATTCTAATTTGGTATTAGAATTGGAAAGTAGGTTTCTGTAAAGAATATGCGTGATGAGTGACCAGGAGTGGAGAACTCATTGGAGGAGGTCAGTAGGACCTATAACTCGGGATAGGACATCGATAAGGATCAGTACCCAAGGCAGAGCGCGGGCTTAGGGCAGCGCAAGTGTAAGAGTACCACCACAGGCCGGTACTGAGCGTGTAGCAGCACCAAGTGATCCTAACTTCGACAGGATCGTTCAGGCACTAGAGACTTTGGGAGACATTTTGGGTCAACAAGCACAGAATCAAGCCACCGCTATTGTTATCGTCACCGTTGCCGCCAATGCCATAACCGTCGTTGTTGCTGCACCTATTGAGGCCCACCTGGAATTGTGATCAACGAACAAGCCTCTGCATCGGGGTCACAATTTGGTTCTAATAGAGATGGGAATCGGTTCGGGAAGAGACCGATGACGGGAGGAAGATATCCGATTCCACCCAACGGAAAGGGTGGGATAGGAAAGTTAGTGAGCTAGTTTAGAGTGTGTCATTCCTACGGAGGACAGCATGGATCAGCCTCGTGTCCTGCTAGAGTGGGTGCTTATTTTGTGTGTAACCAGTAAGGTCGCCTGGACAGAAATTGTCCGCGCAAACAAATAGGATCACAACAGCTACCGCCACCACCACCGATGGAGCAGAATATAGAGAATGTGCCATAAGACGCACAATGGGGTACTTGGATTAGGCCTCCGATATAGGAAAGGGTGCGTGCTATCACTCGACAGGAGGTAGAGAACTCACTAGATGTGTGCCGAATTTGTAGCAGGAAGCATGGACCAACCTAGTGTCCAGGTTTAAAGGGAGTGTGCTTTGGATGTGGCCAGCGTGGCCATCAGGTGAGGAACTGTCCGTGTAAGTCCAGGAAAGTGTTGACACCTAAATTTTGGTAACCCGTTTAGTCATTTATCGCATTAAAAAATTAAGGGTTAATTTTATCCCTGAAAAAATAGTTAATTGCATAGCATATAGTTTTAGGTGCATTTATTTTTAATTTGCATTTGCATTGGGCCGGTGATAGATGGTTTCGAATTGATGGTTCAAAACTTTAATTTGATGAGTCGAGCTAAGCCCATGAAGAGAGCAAATCGACTCAAACTCGTATCCTCGGGCAGATTTTATGGATTTATCTTTGCGAGATTTCAATTCAAAAGCAAATATTGCATTTGGTAAAAAAATCTTCGTGAATATGAATTTGGAAAAAAATTAAAACCCTAATCCGTGGCACGTTGGGTTTTTTTTTGGGGGGGGTGGTTTGGATTTTCTCTAAAGTCGAAGGAAAAAATCAACACAAAAGGAAGAGAGAGAGGGAACCATCGGCCAGTCTTCAAAAGGGGGAAAAAGAAGAAGAAGAAAAGCAAAGGAAAAGCAAAAGTCAGAGAGCAGAGGGAGAAGACTTGAGGGGACGTGAGTAGCAGAGGAAAAAGAAGAAAAAACAAAGGAAAAAGGGAAAAGCAGAACAAAAACCGGATGGGGATTGTTCATTGTCTTCTTCGTGCAGCCGCTTCCCCCGCCGCCTCGCCTGCGACCTAGCACCGCCGCCGCGCCACCACACCCCGCATGCCGCCGCCAAGCCCGAGTGACTCCGAGCTCTGAAGTTGCGACGCCCCTGCTCCTTCGCCGTTGCAGCCCCTATGACGGGGGGGCGGGGGGTTTGGGTTTTCTCTAAAGTCGAAGGAAAAAATCAACACAAAAGGAAGAGAGAGAGGGAACCATCGGCCGTCTTCAAAAGGGGGAAAAAGAAGAAGAAAAGCAAAGGAAAAGCAAAAGTCGAGAGAGAGGGAGAAGACTTGAGGGGACGTGAGTAGCGAGAGGAAAAAGAAGAAAAAACAAAGGAAAAAGGGAAAAGAGAACAAAAACCGGAGGGGGATTGTTCCTTGTCTTCTTCGTGCGTCGCTTCCCCCGCCTTCGCACTGCGACCTAGCACCGCCGCCACGCCACCACGCCCGCATGCCGCCGCCAAGCCCGAGTGACTCCGAGCTCGAAGCCGCGACGCCCCTGCTCCTTCGCCGTTGCAGCCCCGGTGACGGCGGCCTTCCTCATTCACCGCTCGTGGCCCCCGACGATAACAGGTGCAAATCCCGCAAGCGCCGCACCACCTCACCGCGCGACCACTGTCGTCCACTTCCCCCCCAGCCGCGACGAAGCCTCTGCTCCTACGCCGCCCACGACTATAGCCTTCGGTTCCCGACAACCACTGCGCTATGCCGCGCGCCGCATTGTCCGCTCGCCCGCGCCGATCTGCAGCAAAGCCACGAGCACCTCCCGCCGTTCCAAGAGACCGACCTTGTCGTGCCCTCGTCGCCGATCACGACGCCGCCACCGCTGTCTCTCGGCCCTAGCATCGCGCCCGATCCGAGCCTCCCGAGTGACTAGCCCGCCGCCCCCGCCGCGCCCGAGCTTGCCTTCGCCAAACATGGCCGAAGCTCCAACCACCGAGACCTCCGACCGACGGTGACCAGCGACACCCGGCCCACCGCTCTTGCACCATCCTTAGCCGCACCGAGCCTCCATTGTTGGTCCATTCTACCGATTGGATTTTTGGAAAATTTCAAATTTAGGTAGAGATTTAATTTATTAGGTAGATTTATTTTATCTTAGTTTAGTTTTTGATATTTTATCTCTCTATTTGAAATATTTTTTTTTATGCATAGTTGAAATTCCCGATGTACTACCTCAATTCGCAACCGCACATGAATTTTTATTCCATCTATAAGACTTTAGATGGAATAATTAATTACGCTGGAGTAAAATTGATATCTTGATCTTTAAGGTTTGAGATCAATTTATCGATTTTATTAGCGAAATAATCAAGTTTGAATTTCAATTTGGATGATGGATAACATTTTTTATGACCATGGATAATTTTTTGTTTATCTCGAAAATACAAAAAAAAAAAAAAATATTGCATTTGCATTCCATATTGATTGCATGATAGGTTAGTTATTTTTTTTTTAAATGCATGTTTAGAAGGTATTTAGAATAGATAACATCTCACTTTAGTTTTCACTTTAATTAGATTTTTTATTTAGTAATTTTTAATTACGAACTTTTATAAAAAAAAATACAAAAAAAATCATGTGCATGTCATGTAGGATTTGGTTCATGCAATGCACGTCATTTAATGTTTGTTGCTAGGTCTATTTAATTAGAAATTTCTTGTCATTAGAATTAGGTCATTTGGTTAATTTAGATTGCACATTTAATTATTGCATTTCTTTAATTTCGAATTTCATGGAAAATACCAAAAAGTTGTCTTTAAATAAATCAATTTCATTCTTTAGGATAGACTACATGCTTATTTATGTCATATAACTTAGGTCATATTGTCATGTCATATTATTTCATGTTAGATTAGTAGCATGCATTGCATGATTCTCGTTGAATAAATGAAAACAAAAAATTGCGTGTTAAGTAAAACTCATATCTAGGATTGTCGACGTGAATTCTGATCTAACATTGCAGATGCTTTCGTTACTATGAGGTAAGTCCTGCAATTTATTCATTGCTTTTATTGTATGTTAAATTGGTGGTTTGCACACTCGCATGATCACCTCACATGTTAGGGAAATAGATTTAAAATCAATTCAAGCTGTTTACCAAACATTTTTTCAAAATAAAAGAGAAAGGTACCGAAATGGCGTTAGAGAAATCTAGCATAACCAAGTCTCCGAACTCACAATCTCTGGTTCATAGGAGTAAAGTAAATCTCCCGTTATTTTACTTGGGTTTCTAATCGACCCACCAAAAATAGATTAGTGTCGACTCCTAATCAAAAATCAATTTCATGTTAAGAACTTGAACCTAAGTCGCGAATTGGTATGGGCTTGGGAGAACCCGAGCTAAGTTTAGGCTTAGTAATTCATTAGTCAAACCCTAGGTGGGTCACCCGAAAGTTTGGTCATGACAGAGAGCATAAGCACCATTGCTACAATTAGGACGCCATTAGGACAGCTTAAGGAACAGGAATGGACTAACCATGCACCAATCGAGGAAGAATGTTTTGAGATGATTTTATCATAGTAGCGCAGTAGAATTTTGGGTGAAGGTTGTGGAATTTCTGTTTTTGTAATAAAGTAGTAGAAAGAAGAATCTCTTACTAAAGTTGTACTAGACTAGTTTGCTTATGTATAACCTTAATATCATATGAAAAGAGTTGGCTCGATGAGCTTTTTGTTGTAATGTATTGTCGTCGTAATGTAATACAATTTGACCCGTCGACAAATAAAAGTTCGAATTTATCGGAAGTCGAGGAGGACCCTCGACCCCTTTAATCTCGTCGCTCGAGGCAACCCAATTGTTAGACGGGGTTGACATCTTAGTAGTCCAAGGCTGCGTTTGGCAATCGGGATAAAATTCAGGATAGGATATGATTTATCCTATTCTACGTTTGGTGCTCGCTTAGAATAGGATAAAATCGGATATAAGGCCGCGTTTGGTCGTTCGGATTTCTAAACGAGATAGGACTGGATAGGATAGGATAAGAAATCCATAGATTTCTTCATATCCCATCAACTGTTTGGTGAACTACGGATTTAAAGTCGGATATCCTCATATCCTATCCAATCTAGTGTTTGGTGAACTACAGATTTAAAGTCGGATCTCCTCATATCTCATCCAATCTATCGTTGGGTGAACTACCGATTTAAATTCGGATATTTTAAAAACAATAACATTAGGCAAGTACAAATTTGCAGGTTTAATATTCACAAAAATCATCCAAAACAATATATATTTTTCAAATTAACAGATTCTCATCGAATTTCATGATTACGCATCGTAATAATCTTTTCCGTTCCTTTGAAATAATCTTTTGAATACCCCTTCAACATCAAACGTCTTTAGAATAACCTCAATTTCAATATATTCACTTTGAAACAAGAATTCTTTTTCTCTCTTACAAGTTTTTCATTTGTTTTTGTTACAAGTCCAATACCAAATCAAACAAATGCCCAACTAGAACAAAGCATAAAGTCCAAAGTTCATTCACTTTTTTTTTTCCAGCTGTCACGAGGATGCAATGACAGTTAATCACGTTAACGAATGATCTCTGAACAATTCGTATTTATAAAGTACATTACATTTCCTTTCATAGTGGTTCCTGGGTCTCCAGATAGGGGAGGGGGGGGGGAGACCCCTGAGCTTCAATAAGAACTCATTCAAGTAACGGATCAGTAACCAGATTGCCTCTTCCTCTCCCAAAAACACAGCTGCTATCATCTATATCTACATAACCTTTGAAATAAATTTCATAAATCCAATAAAAAGAAGAAAAAATCACAAATTGATTGATCAATTAACTCATAACACATGTTAATGAGTGAGCTAAAAATTACCTGCAAACAATGGGTCTGTACAGAAAAAGTACCGTAAGACAGAACAAACCCAAATAAGAAATTGCAGTGATGAAGCTGCAGAAGAGAAAACCCAACAAAGAATTTTTAGCTTCATCCTCTTGTTCTGAGAAATGGGTGTGGATGAATACATACTCTCTCTCAAGAGCCATAAATTAAAACCACTCACTCTAAATTTGTGGCACGCGTGACTCGCTGATTGATTAGAACCAATGAAATGAGCCCCGATCAAACTAGTACACAGAGCGAAACAAGCTACCAATTAACATCGCCATCCTCGCGAAGCAAGTAAATGGAGACAGAGCAGCGAGAGAACATGGCAAACCCAGACCCTAGGCGATCCAGCCCCACATTCGTCGATCCACACGAGCGAACCCAAACCCTAGGTGAACCTCGGCCACCATCGGCAACCCTCGGCCACCCTCGGCGACCCTCGGTGGGGCATCAGCCCGACAACTAGATTTGCATCGGAATTCAGACCTAGGCTCATCGGCAGACCGGCAAGCCCAGCGACCGCCACCGGTGGCTCGCCGGTGAGTGGGGGGAATCGACCGAGAGGGCGACCGGCGGGCAATCGCCGCCGAACGGGGGGTCTTACCTTGGCGGAGGAAGAAGGCTTTCATAAAATTTCGATGAGAATCGGAGAGCTATTGAGGAGAAGGCTTCAACGTCGATACTAGAGAGTCGTCTGTGGGTGAACGACGGAGAAAGAAAAAAAGCGTAGGGTTTTAGGTTTCGATAAAAGAAATCCTATCCAACCTTATCCCACCCCCTTCTCGGATTTTTTTATCCGGTTTATATCCCATCTATATCCGACCTTATCCTATCCTAAACAGCTACTAAACACGGGATAGGATAAAACATATCCTATCTTGGTTTTTATCCGGTCGACCAAACGCAGCTTGAGATTATTCCATGGGAGAGGTGGAATAAAGGTGGATAGGATTTCTAATGTCCATAATACGAAAGTTATTTTTCTCAAATAACAAATTTATTAAGATAACAAAATTGAAATTATACTTCAATATAAATAATATTTGAATTCTAATTTAAGAAAATAAAAATTAAAAAAATAGCAATTTATTTTTAATTAATCTTATTTTAATTTATATATTCAATTTTAATTCTATCTTGTAATAAACATTCAATCTATAAATTAAATATTTATATTTATTATATATTAGGTATGTTAGTACAGTTTACTATTTGAAAAAGTTTTATTAAAGAATGATGAAAGGGGAAAAAGAAATAATAAAGAAAAAGATATAAAAAAGAGGAAAATAAAAATAAAAATAAATTAAGGAATAGTGTTACAAGATATTTTCACCATAACTGTTTATGAACATTTGGTTCATTTATAATAACATGCCATTTATATTAAAAAAAAAATGTACATAATATGATGTGAATATATCTTACTTTAATACTACGATTCACCAAACGATGGACATAATAAAAAAAAATCACAGGATTTCATATCCTGTCTTATCCAATCCTATCCCAATTAGAAATTCGGATGACCAAACATAGCCCAAGAGTTTCCAGACATATTTCCGAAGGAATTGTCAAGCCTATTGTTAGAGAAAGAGATGGAGTTTCGCGATCGAGCTAGCACTCGGGACAAAGTCAATATCTAAGGTTCCTTATCAAATGTCGTTATCCGAGTTGAAAGAACTGAAGGTGCAGATGCAAGAATTGTTGGATAAGGGATTCGTACATCCCAGTGCATCACCTTGGGGAACACTAGTTTTGTTCGTAAAGAAGAAGGATGATTCATTGCGCTTGTACATCAACTATCGCCAACTCAATCAGGTGATGAGTAAGAACAAGTGTCCACTCCCGAGGATCGACGACATCATGGTGTACTCTAGCAGTCTGGAGGAACACAAAGGCACTTAAGGATAGTGCTCCAAACTTTGATGAATCACGAGCTGTACGCTAAGTTCAGCAAGTGCGATTTTTGGTTAACTCGTGTTGCTTTTTTAGGTCACGTGATTTCAGGAGAAGGAATCTCCGTGGACCCGCCCAAGATTGAAGCAGTAATCAACTGGCCAAGACCAACGACAGTGACAGAGATCAGAAGTTTTCTGGGTTTAGCAGGGTATTAAAGAAGGTTCGTTGAAGGGTTTTCAGCATTAGCTTCGCCTTTGACTTGACTGCTAAAGAAGGAAGAAAAGTTTGTCTGGACAGACAAGTGCGAGTGTAGTTTCCAAGAGCTTAGGGAAAAGCTAACTACCGCACCTGTATTAACCATACCATTTGGTCCTAGAATATACAAGATCTATAGTGATGCGTCATTCAAAGGACTGGGATGCGTATTGATGCAGCATGGCAGAGTTGTTGCATACACGTCCCATCAGTTGAGACCTCATGAACTGAATTACCTGACGTATGACTTAGAACTCGCAGCGATTATTTCGCTTGAAGATTTGGGGACATTATTTGTGCGGAGAAAGATTCCAGATCTTCACTAACCATCAAAGTCTCAAGTACTTATTCTCTCAGAATGAGTTGAATATGAGATAGCATCGCTGGATGGAACTCCTGAAGGACTATGATTGTGATATTCTGTATCATCCTGGAAAAGCGAATAAGGTCGCAGACACGTTAAGTTGGAAGTCTTCAGTAGCGCATATGGTTATCAAGGAATGGACTTTACTTGAGAAGGCTCGAGATTCGGTTTTCAAGTTTGAGGTAGGCCACCTTTCAAATCTTATGGCCACCCTCATAATTGAGCCGGATGTTCAAATCAGAATCAAGGCACTTCAGCCGATAAATCTAGACATTTAGAAAATCCTGCAAAAGGATACTGAGAAGAGGAATGCTGACTTTCAGATTTCTGATGATGGAACACTGAGGTTCTGATGACGATTATGTGTACCTGATGATGCAACGCTTAAGGAAGAGATTTTGTCAGAAGCTCATCGTAGCAGCTACAGCATTCATCATAGTAGTACAAAAATGTATCAGAACTTGCGTCAACACTATTGGTGGTCTGGTATGAAGGCGAACATCACCAAGCATGTCACCAAGTGTCTGACGTGTCAGCAAGTAAAGACACAGCATTGTAAGCCGGGAGGATTTCTGCAACCTCTCGAGATTCCCGAGTGGAAATAGGAACACATCACAATGGGCTTTGTGACGGGCTTACCAAGGAGTCAAAAAGGAAATGATTCCATTTGGGTAGTGGTCGACAGACTGACGAAGTTGACTCACTTCATTGCAGTACAAAAGGACCTTGATTTGGACAGGCATGCAGAATTGTACGTACGTTAGATAGTTCGTCTGCATAGAGTGCCGGTAATGATTACATCAGACCGAGACCCAAGGTTCACGGCTACCTTTTGGAAAAGTTTGCAGAGTGCTTTGGGAACGAAGCTGCAGTACAGTACGGCCTATCATCCTCAGACGGATGGCCAGTCTAAGAGGACAATTCAAACCCTCGAAGACATGCTGTGAGCTTACATGTTGGATTTCAAGGGAAGCTGGGAGGAACAGGTTCACCTTGTCGAGTTCGTCTACAATAACAACTATCAGCAGAGCATTCAAATGGCTCCTTTTGAAGCGTTGTATAGCAGAGCGTGCAGAACGCCAGTGTGTTGGGATGAAGTCAAGGAGAGAAAGATCACAGCCCGAGTTAGTCCAAAGAATCGGTGGATGCAGTTGCCGTCATCACAGATAGATTAAAGACCGCTCAGAGCTACCAGAAAAGTTATGCCGATAAGCGTCGAAGGCCATTGGATTTCCCAGTTGGTGAGCACACCTTTTTGAAGGTGTCACCAATGAGGGGTGCTTCACGCTTTGTCAAGAAAGGGAAAGCTTAGTCCGACGTAAGTAGGTCCCTTTGAGATTCTAGAAAGAATCGGGATCCTAGCGTATCGTCTTGCATTACCGCCGAAGCTGGCGCAAGTGCATGACGTCTCTCACGTGTCGATGTTGAGGACGTATGAGCCTGACTCAACCCACGTGCTAAATTTTGAGGAATTGGACGTGGACGACAGAGTGTCGTATGTTGAAAGCTCGGTTCAAATTGTGGATTGCAAGTAGAAGGTTCTGCGCACCAAAACCATTCCGTTGGTGAAAGTGATTTGGCAACACCACGGCACAAAAGGAGCAACCTAGGAAAGTGAAGATTCAATGAGACGACTGTACCCCCACCTTTTTGTTTAAGATTGTAATGGTTTAAATTTCAATGACGAAATTTTTATAAGAGGGGAAGAGTTGTGACATCCTGAAATTTCAATCCTGTTTTCAATTGAACAAATCGGGCATTTCATTGATGCGCTTATAGTGGTATTCTTTGAGCTTATCACTCATAAGATATCTAGACCATCTGGGGAAGCCATTAAGAGATTTTAATGCAGTAGACAAGAGAATTCGACCAAAAATCGACTGCTCGACCGTGCTAATCTGCAAGGGTCATTACGGCACAATCGAAAATCTATCAAAGGCCAGAGATAGGTCGATTCAATTGAGATAGGTGATCAGAGTGTGGGTGATTCCACCTGATTGTAAAATTCTCGTCGATCGGGACTATACCAATTTTGTCGTTTTGGATACCTTGTGTCCGTATTTGAAATCTCGAGATTTTTACGACAACCGAGAGTCGTCAATGTGGCGAAGATGTATATTGTGGCTCAGAAATAATCGACCACGGGTCAATTGTACTAAAAATTCCTAAAAGCTACCCGGTAGGTTAGGTCACGCTAAAATCGCGTCAGATTGAAATTAACTGCGAAATTGAACCCGATTTCAAAAATGAAGTTCTGTCATATCACGATTTATTTTAGGAACGTCTACTCATCCTTTGAAGAATTTTCCTTCGAAGAATTTTCGGCGATTCCGAGATTTTTGCGGAAAATGGATTCGGACGTTTCGAAAAATAAAGGAATTTAGGATTGGTCAAATTAAATGGATTTTTTACTTGCAAACCGAGCTACTTGGTGAAAGGGAATCGTAGAAATTATGTGGGCTGGATTTTTGACTTGCAAACCGAGCTACTTGGTGAAAGGGAATCGTAGAAATTATGTGGGCTTTTTCTTCATCAAAATTAGACATCAAATTTGGGGAATTTGTGAAGAAATTGAAGCCTAAGGTTGAGGAAATTCGGAGCTTTGATGGGGGCTGCATTTTTGGCATCAAAATTTAATAATTTGGTGGATTTACTTTGCAAGAAAGTATTGTGGACAAGTAGGATAAGATTGAATACTTTTGGGGGACCAAGCATTGACAAGGTTGGAAATTTTCTTTTGACTATTCTCTTCCCTCCCCCTTCCTTCAATCTTCCTTGGCACGCTTATCTGCCGCCCTTCCCCCCCTTCGCATCTTCGATCTCCTACTTTTGCTTCGCTTTCATTTTCCTTTTCCTTCGAATCTGCAACATCATCATTGTCGTCGTCTCATCCACCTACTCCCCTCACGCCACCGAAGCCCCCTGCTACCATTTTCTCTTTCTTTTGTTCTCTGCAGCTGCCATGTTCGCGTCTCCTCTCCATCGTGCAGCTCCACTATGGCGTGTCTTCACCGGTCAACATTCAACACCTTCTCCACTGCTTCGCACGTCCACACGCCCCACCGAGTTCTCTCTCCACCGCTTCTGCCAACCACCTTCGTTTGTCTCCATCGGTCAACTTCAACACCCAACAAAACCTTATTGTTGACCCTTGCAGCCCATCCTTTCTCCAGCTGCCCTTCATCCGTTTCCTTGAAGCCAGCTCCTCCTCCCTTCGCGAAGTAGCGACCAAAGCTGCTACTCGCCGTCCAAGCCCCACGCATCCGAGTCTTCTTCCACTCGGTCAAACCCCCCAAAGCCGAAGACTCCAACAAGCTCCCACATTGACGCCAGTAGCACCCCGAAGCTTCTCCCTCGCCGTTACTCTTCACGAAGCAGCGCAGTCCCTCGAGCCCAGCATCAACCGCACGAAGTCAGCAGCAGTTTTTCCAGCCCTTGGCCGTGAGTTGCGAGCCATTTTTCGGGCCCGATCCGAGCCCCGTTGGCGTCGCCGTTTTGGAATTTGTTGCTCGTCGTCGCGCCGCCGTCGCCATGAACTCACCGGCTTGCAAATCTAGTGAGTTAACTCACTAAACCCCGCTTAGTAGGTTAATTATGCTTAGAGGGCAATTAGTTTAAGTTAATTAAGGTTTAGGTGGTTAGTTAGATTAAATTAGTGGTTTAATTATCCAATTTTGTATGTTAGGTTGGTAAAGTAGACTAATTAAGGCCTAGATAGGTTGTATTAATTATCTAGATTGGTTCGGAAATTTTCTGGGCCCGTCTCAGTATTTAATTAAGTAATTTCAACCTAGGTTAGCAATTTTGGCATTTAAATTGAATTATTTAATTATTAAATATTTTCTGGAAACTAGACCATGATAGTTTGTGATCGAAATTTCGTACCGATTGCAATGGTGTGTTCAGTTTATGCAATTGGATGTTAATTTGTGCAAATTGAGTGCTAATTGGATTTTTGGTAATTTATTTGAAAAATTGTTAATTTCAATATTTATTCAAAAAATCCCGGGTGTCGGGTTTTAACACCGAAAATAGTTTTATATACTATATAAAATAGTGGGATTTTAAATTAGAGATTATGAATTTCGGGTTCGATCTGACCGTGTACCCACACGCAACTATTTTCACATAGTGTTTTTAATATGAAGAAAATAGGTCGGGATCACTATTTTAATAGAGATATTTGAGTGCAATGCACGGTGTCTTGGGCCGAGATTAATTGGTCGTGTGTTGGTTAATGAGAACATGTCTCGAGCTTTTAAGCTGGACGCTACCCTACATGAGATACACATTCATTGGGACTCGAGTTGCAGTAGATGCTGCACCTACGCTCCTTCAGGAAAGCCATCTATTAAGATATAGACATCATCGTGCTCAATGGTGATGAGACGAAGCCTAGCTATGCCAAAAGACACCAAACTTATGAGTAGGTCGTACTCGGGTCGCAGTAGATTCTGGACCAATGCCCCTTTGGGGAAGCCGTCTATTAAGATATAGACGTCGTCGTGCTCAATGGCGGTGAGAAGATGTCTGGCTATGCCAGTAGACACCAAACTTATGAGTAGGTGGTACCCTTAAATGGGCAAATTTAACAATTGGGACGCATGATTGATTGTGCTAATGTGCCTAATTATGAGACAAAACCGTGCGGTATGGTATGGGACATGTCATAATAGTTTTGCCTTATAATCGGGACCCTTGTGATTGATTGAGTTAATGAGATGTTTCAATTGTTATGTGCATTAATTATATGCATTTAGAATATGAATTGTACCGACGTGCAGGAAGGAACTAAGGCGAGGTAAGTCCTCTGTTCTGATTGTGTGGTTGTGTGGCTAGAGCACCTTGAGGCGTATTTCCTTCCTAATAAGGATTTAAGGGGTGAACTTGCTGAGACATTGCCTCACTGTTTATTGTATAACCATTTTCAGGTCCTTAGATGGTGGTCGTGGAAGACCGAAGCCGAAGTCTGTGAAGGTGGAGTCTGAAGGATCGGCATTTGTGTCCTACTAGCATGTTGTAGGATAGTCTCTTTGAGAGTTGACCTGTTGAGGCTTTTACCTAGACTCTTTTTGTACTTAAACCCAATTGTTTATAAAAGTGTGCTTTTGTGAAATGTTGCCCTGCTTTCCTATCCCATGTTGATTGTTGTGAAGGGTTATTGTTTCGCTTCCGCATGTACATTAAAAATGAAAGAGTCAGTGACTAGTACTGGGAAGTCTCTTTTGTATCAACCACAGTGGGATGTGCGCACGCTCGAGGGTCGGGGCGTGACATTGCAAGAGTATGGGTGATTTGTGGTCAAAGGAGGATGTAACCAAGCTGGTCAATGAATTGCCTGAACTAGAAAAACAGGAATGTGAACTTATTCTATACGGTAAACTTTTCTCAAAACCAAATGTCAACTTTCAAGCCTTTTTCAGCACTATGAAGAAAGCGTGGAAGACAAATTTGGTAAAATGTGAAATGATCGAACCTAGGTACTATCTCTTTGTTTTCCCCTCAGTAGATGAGAAGAAACGTGTGCTGGACTCTAGGCCTTGGTCCTTTGCTAGTAATCTCCTTGTTTTACAGGAAGGAGACCCTAATGTCCCCAAAAATTGTTACAAATCCAAGCATTATGCTTTTTGGGTACATTTGCTGGGTATTCCATGTGCTTGGGTTACAGAAAAGGCCTTGCGAAACATTGCCTCAAAGTTGGGCAAAGTAGAGGAGGTTAAAATATAAGCAAGAAATAATAGTTCATGCTAAAATGGGAGAGTTAAAGTGCTACTGAACTAAGAAAACTCGCTGAAGACAGGAACTATTATTGAGTTGGGAGATAGGAAATGATGGATTGATTTCAAATATGAGCAACTACCTCATTTTTGTTACTCTTACGGCTGCATTAGGCACTATGCAAAATTTCTATCCAAAATATCCATACAAAGACAAATGATTGGCCCAAGATAAACCTGGTATATATGGTTCTTGGCTGAAGGCGGAGGTGAAAGAACGCAGCATGTGTTGGAGCACTTTTTATGGGAAAATAGACCCAAGCCTTGAAGAAGAGGAAGTCGCACCAGAAACACCTATCCTTGCTAAAGAAATGGACCTGCAAAGGATAAAACAGAGCTGAATAAGGCATTAATTATCTACAATTCAGCAACTGTGGAGCAAATATATGATGCACAAATGTCAAAATATATAGCCATGCATAAGGGGAAAAGAGCACAGCAAACTCAATTACTGTCTTTTCCCTCCACAGAATGCTATAGAAGCGAAGGGTCATCAAAGAAAGGCAAAATTGGATAGAAAACTCCGGCATCCAAAAAACAGAAACAGTTTACACCATATGAGAAGCGAGGGCAACCGAGGGTCTTAATTGATGAAGAGAATTTACTAGATACCCCTGTCCAAGTGTGTGAAGGGGTCAACGAATGGGCTTTGGTGGCTAGCCCTAATAAACCACCAGGGTATTAAGGTATTAATTTGGAACTGTCAAGGGTTGGGCAACTCCTTAACAGTCCAACATCTTTGAGTCTTAATGGCTCGAGAGAGGCCCGACTTGGCCTTTCTAATGGAAACTAAGAATACAGAAATTGTTGTGGAACGAGTTAAAAACATACTTCAGTTCAGAAATGCAACAATTCATAATCTAATCGAGATTGGGGGTGGATTGGCACTCTTGTGGGACGATGAGGTTATTGTTAGAGTGGATACCAGCACTGATGAACTTCTGGATGCTGTATGTAAAGATATAACTGGTGGAGTGACGATGAGGATTTCATTCCTCCATGCATCTACAAATTACCTAGAGCGATTACAACTATGGCAAACAGTCCATTCGATTCATATCTCAAATAGTCTTCCATGGTTGTGCATCAGAGATTTCAATTAGGTCTTATATCAATAGGAGAAGGTTGGAAAACGAGAAGTGGACAAGTATGGAATGATGGCTTTCAGGGATTTTATAAGCTCATGTTCATTGATGGACATAGAGAGTAAGGGGTGTGCTTACACATGGTCAAACAAGAGGGAAGGGGCTGAAGTTGTGAAAAAAAAAGGCTGGACAGAGCTCTTTGTAGTCCTGAGTAGAGAGTTATATTCTCAACTGTGGAGGCATACGCGCTACCTGTTATTGGATCGGACCATAGTTCGATTCTCTTAACTTAGAGATAGTAAGGGTTAAAAGAACAAAGAATTTCAGATTTGAGGCATTTTGGATAGAAAATCCATATTTCAAAGAAGCAGTCAAAAAAGCTTGGAGAAATAACAAAGACAACCTACAAGATATGGCAAGCAAAATGAGGAAAGTGGCTGTTGAGTTGAGGAGCTGGAGCCGGGTAAAATTCAAAAATGCTTCACATCAAATCCAATTACTTGGAGAAGTACTTAATGAGATGACGAACGGGACTACGGGGACTCCAAACCAAGAAGAATATTGCGGAATCATTGAACAAATCGAGGACCTGTGGAGACAAGAAGAAATGTATTGGGCATGAGATCCAGAATTAATTGGATTAAATGGGGGGACAAAATACAAAATATTTCCATGCAATGACAATACAGAGAAGACAGTGCAATAAAATCTCTATGCTACAAATAGATGATCATAATTGGAGCAGAGGCCCTTCTATCCTCGGCCAACATATAACGGGTTTCTACAAATCTCTCTATACCATAATGGGAAGTAGAGAATATCAACCCATTTTAGACCAATGCCCACAAATGATCACAAATGCAATGAACGAGTCACTAATGGAAAATGTCACGAAAGAAGAAGTGAAAGTCGCAGTCTTCCAATTGGGTGCTACAAAGGCTCCAGGACCAAATGGACTTAATGGATTATTTTATCAAAATGCTTGGGTAGAAATTCAAGACGATATTCAAAATGGTGGACAACTTCTTCCGCCAAGGTACATTCAACCCTGAAATAAATAGAACCCATATAACTCTCATTCCAAAAGTCTCAATCCCTAAAAACATCTCTCAGTATAGGCTTATTAGCTTGTGTAATTTTAGTTATAAAATCATTGCAAAGGTGATGGCCAATAAACTGAAGCCATGGCTCCAGAAATTATATCTCCCGAACAAAGTGCGTTTGTGGGGGGGGGGGTGGCGTCGAATACAAGATAATATCTTTATAATTCATGAGATCCTATATCACCTGAGAGTAAGAAAAAGTAAGCGAAAATTCTGAGCGGTTCTCAAACTTGATATGTAGAAAGCTTATGACAAGGTAGAATGGGATTTCCTATGTGATTGCATGCTACAAATGGGTTTCTATGACAAATGGGTGTCTTTGGTTAAACAATGTATATCCTCGGTATCTTTTAGCGTCAAAGTGAATAGGGAGCCGGGTAATTACTTCAAGCCGACTAGAGGGATTAGACAAGGAGACCCCCTATCTCCCTATCTTTTCATTATTATGGCTAACGCTTTATCCTCCTTGATACTGAAAGCTTTATAAGACAGCAGCTTAAAGGGCATTAAATTGAATCAATATTGCCCTACACTATCACATCTCTTATTCGTGGATGATGCTATTTTCTTCCTAAATGGTACTATCACTGAGGCTCACAACTCGGCAAATATCTCGCATCAGTATTGCTTTGCATCCGAACAAGCCATCAATCTCAACAAGTCAACATTTTCTTTGGGAAAAACTATCCCCAAAGCCTAAAACAGAATATAGCAGTAGAATTGAGAGTGCCAATCATGGAGAAAACAGGGAAATATCTTGGTGTTCCTTCGAACTGGGGACTAAGAAAGAAGCAAATGTTTTCTTGGGTTCTTGCAAAAGTTGATAGTAAATTAGAAGGATGGATAGAGAAGCTAATGTCGAAGGCGAGCAAAGAGATTTTGATTAAAACGGTAGTACAAGCATTACCTCAATTTGTCATATCTAATTTCAAACTCCCCATATCGATTTGTAGAGCTATTGAAAAGAAAGTTTCTTCGTTTTGGTGGAAGCAAAATGCCACTGGAAAGGGGATACATTGGAAAAAATGGGAAACAAGCTTGGAGGTTCACTCAAGACTCGAATGCTATATGGAGCAAAATGTTTAAAGGGATCTACTTTCTTAGAGGGGAGTTGTGGACAGCGAACAAGGGTTCCCGATCCTCATTTGGTTGGCAAAGCTAACTACTAGGGAGAGATACAATTGAACCAGAGATTAAATGGGAGGTGGGCGATGGTAACAAGATCAGATGGCTACTTTCAGGCAAAATTGGAGGTCCGGCAAACCAAAATGAACCCCACTCGGTAGCTGAAGTAATGAATCATAATGAAGGAGGATGGAATGTTCCTTTACTGCAAGAGTTTTTGGAAGAGAGAAATGTCAAAGAAATATTAGCAACTCTGCTAAGCCACTCACCCAAACTAGACAAGCTCATATGGACAACCAAAAACTCAGGCTCATACATAGTAAAAAATGGATATAACAAGCTTCGCGACTTGGACAAAACCCAAATGATAAACTAGCCATCTACATCCTACCAATCACCAAAAAAACTTTGGACTAAGATCTGGAAGCTAAAAACCTACCCCAAAGTCAGATTCTTAATTTGGAGTGTGAGCAACAACACTTTACCTACAGAGGAGAATTTATATAAGAGGAAAATGCTACCTGACCTTGAATACCCCTTCTGCAGCCAAGCGCCCAAAACAACAAAACACATTCATTTTGTGTCCTTGGACAAATCAAATATGGGCAGATCAGAGGATAAAAGTATATCTATCACCTCAGATATACGTTAGAATGGACAGATAGGTGTGGGAGAACCTTACCATGCGAGATACCCAAGAAGCAAAAGCCATATTTGCGGATCTGGTTTGGCAAATCTAGAAGGCACGAAACAACCTCATCTTTCAAGCAAACAAACCGAACCCGCGCTTAATGATTAAGGAAGCAATTTACACGACTCAGCTAGTTGCAAAGTATGGAGATAGCAAACTCACTCGAAATCAAGCGAACAAACCTACAAAAACTAGCAAACAGCTAAATGAGCCCACTCCGACCAAGATCAGCTACAAACTGAGCATGGACACGGCCTGGAACAGCTCAACTATGGAGGGTTCAGCTGCTACCCTTTGCAGAACCAAAGATGGGGTGCTCACAGGTGGGTTCGTGTAGCAAATTTTCGCTCCCGCAGCCTCAATCGCAGAAGCCCTAACTGTGTGGGATGCACTTTGGTGGGTTAAACAGCAGTAGGAAGCAAGAAACGCATGAAGTAAACCACAAAGTGCAGCTATACTTTCCTCTAATCTGCAAATCCTCTTAACAACGAATAGCTTATTGACAGTTAGATGCTTTATGGGCTGGGATGAAATGCCATGGGCCTCCGGGTCCATCATTAAAGATTGCACTAACATTCTGAGCCAGTTAAAGGGGGTTTTTATCCATTTTGAGTCAAGAGATTTTAATCAAGCTGCCGACTAGGTTGCTAAAGCTCATCGAGCCGGCTCTCTCCCGACGGATTGGGTTACACATCCCCCGCATCCCCTTTGGTTGATATTATGTTCGGATCTCAAACTTTTTTGTAATTCAAAGCATCTTCGATTTAGTAATGAAAATCCATGTTTTTTGACCAAAAAAAAAAAAAACAAAAACCAACTTAATCCTAAACCTTCTCATGTCTTACCAATTGAGTCTATATGACCAATTTTAGCCGAAAATCACTGATGCAGATGTCGATCGTCCTATATGACACGGCCAATGCTAATGTGGATAATTTTAATAATATTTCAATTTTTTGTTATTAATTTTTTCTTTTCTTTGCCTTTTTTCTTTTGTTCTAAAGGTTGGATCTCACCTAGTTTGTGCAAGGTCGTTGCTGTCCTCACTGTTGCCGGGCACAAGCGAGGTTGTCAGCCCTCCCCCAAATTTAAGCGAGGATTGCAACCTGGGCCTTTGGCTAGCAAAGGCCAAGACACCCTCACCTGTGGTCCATGAAGGTGTGAAGGCCCTTACCTTTGGCTAGCGAGGGCCGGTGATCTCCCAAACCTAGAGTTAGAAAAAAAATGATAAAATAATACAAAATTTTTGGAAAAAATATTAAATATTTTTAATTTGTTTTATAAAAGCATTGTCATGCCATGTAAGACAGCTAGTGTCTATATTAGTGAATCTTGACCCGAATTGATTGAATGGACTTAATTAGTAAAACGTAAAAAAAGTTTAAAACTCAATTGGTTTGTTACTCAAAACATAAATTAAGCAGGTTTCCCAAAGAATCTGCAGTAGCCGGACTAAAATTGATCGGTTTTAAAACCAACGGTTCCAGAATCAATCGCTTTGGTTCTCAATTCTAATCTGTTGAAACCCAAGGCCACGAGGTTGGCTTCTAATTGTGGACGGTGAATCAACCTACTTTAGAATTGATGGACCCTAAGTCGTGCTAATCTCAGTCAAAATGAATCAATAATCCACCTTTTATCGACCACAAGGCACAATGTAAAACTAGGTATTGGAAATTCTTTTATACGTAGAAGAATTTTATTCAACGTTGCCCACGTGGTAGACATTTCACTGAGAAGAGTAAATAAAGATGAAAGATTTTGAAAATATAAAACAGGTTTACCGTGTGAAGTTTCACTTTACTTATGTGATTTTCATGTCACGTAAATTTGTCATTTGACAACCATTCAACTTTTGATTTATAACATCAATCTCTTTTGACTTTTAACATCCGGTCACTCTCAATTTGAAAAGATGCATAAGGATGAAATATATCGAAATACATATTTTATTTTATCAATTCAATTTGAAATTATAATTAAAAAAGAGAAGTCTATCATAATTACATCAATAATATACTACATGAATAAACATATGATTTATTCATTTAAGCTAACGTGAATAAAATAATATGAAACAAAAGCTTATTAAATATATGAATAAGTTTCACTCAATATTCACTAAGTTTTTTTCGTTACAACGAAGTCAATTCCTCAAAAATAGAAAAATAAAAAAAGTAACTAGATTGATGAAACCCCCTCTCTCTCTTTCATCACTGCCTATCTGCTTTCTCAGCAGCTCCGTTGAGTTGTCGTCATTGTGTTGTTGGATGGTTGCGAAATTCATGAAAACATGCATTTGTTCTTGTTGACTTATTGTTCCCTCGTGCTCGTTTTCAATGTTCACGAGCTTTCGATATTCTTGACCATAAGGAAAAATTTCAAATAAAAGCTTGAAGTATATTTTTTTAAAAAAGAGAATTTAGAGTGAATTTTATTTCAAATAAGAACTCAAAGTAACCAACTTTAATCTCAAAGGAAATGAGTTCACTAACTGGCCAAATCTTCACCAACCGGTTAGGTAGCAACATCAAAAGTCATATTGTCTGAAACTTTCTGCCTTGGCCCAATTGGAGAAGCTCCAAATTGATGTTAGGGTTCTTGGAGAAAAATTTTCAAGCAATCTTAATATCATTGACATTGCTTCAATTCGGGGCTCCATATGTTCCTTGATCATTCGGCTGACAAAGACCTTGACCCTAGGTAAGAGTTGCGAGCATCTATCCCGAATTTTACAAAGATCAAGACAACCAAGAAAAGTGGTCCGACCAATTGAGCGTGCCCAACAACTCATACCCTTCATGGACTAGTTTCTTCAGTTCTTTCAATTCTCCATTCAAATGATCTAGTTCAAATCCGTGTCTGTGATTCGCTTTGGACAAAAGAAGGGCGTGTTTGGTAACGATTTTGTTCCCCGGGAACAAATTACGATCGAAATGATTATTTTTTATTCGTTCGTGAACCGATTCCGAGTAAAAGAACGCGTTTGGTAAGCGTACAAAATTTCGATTCGGAATAGAATTGCGTTTGGTATCGTGTTCATTGATTCTGTTCCAAATCAATTTATTTTAATTTTTAAATATTTTTTTATAATTTTTCCGTTTTTTCTTTTCTTTTTTTCCTATTTTCCTTTTTCTTCCTTTTTTCCTTTTCTTTTTTTTTTTTTTTTATTTTTTTCCTTTTTCTAATTCTTCTTTTTTTCCTTTTTTCCTCGTTGGCTCGGCCTCGCCGACCTCGCCCTAGCTCCGGCGAGCCTCCGGCAAGCTCGGCGGACCGGTCGCCGTGACGGGCGGCGGCCAGTGCGGTGAAGCCGATGGCGGGCGACGGCGACGGCGGCGGCGGGCGACGGCGGGCGGCGGTCACGGGATGGCGGTCGTGGGATGGCAATCGATGAAGAAGAAGAAAAGAGAAGAAGAAGAATTTTGATTCTCAATTTTGTTCTAACAAGAATCAACTTTTTTTTTTATTTTTAATTCTCGTCCCAAACCGATTCTCGAGAACAAATTTGTTCCCAGGGAACAAAAATTTTACCAAACGCGATTCTCGTCCCAAATTGATTCTCGAACAAAAAATCGTAATGCCCAAGATTGGGATGATTACCAAACAGGCTCGAAATGGGTGGTAAAGATTCTCGTCAACGCTTTGCACTAGTCAGTACATGGAGCAAACCTTATCTTCCATATGGGCTTCTTTAATTTGGGTCAAATCATAAAATTCCAGATAAAATTGCCTTGATTTCACTACTAGTTATTATCTTGGTGAGGTCAAGCCCTTATTAAAATTAAATTCATCCACTCCAAACTTTTCAAAAAAAACACCATAGGCCAATTCCCTCGTCTCTTTTTTTGTGTTTTTTTCTTTTTGGGGTTTTGTTTCTTCTGATTGTTCGCAGCCACTTTTTTATACGGAAGGAAAATAAAAAGGGAGGGAAAGTGAGTAGAGCAGAAGAAATTCAAATTATTTACGCGGAATGGCGATTTTACCCTTCAAGGAAAGCCTGCACCATTTTTGATTTCCTCCTCCTTGTTCCTTCTTTCTTCCCCAAATTTCCCGAGCAAACATCGCCTCCGGCGGTCTGAAAAATCCGCCGGCGCTCTGCTTCTCTTCCTTCTCTCCGCCGGCGATCGCGCCTGCACGGCCTGATGATGTGATGGGGACCGGACTGCGGTTGCGAAGCTTGGCCTGAGCCACGTCCTCCTCCGACCCGCCACCTGGCGTACCGTCTCCACGCGTGAGTTCGCTTTCTCCAAATCGTTCTCGTGGCTTGAAGTTTCTCTAGACATCGACTGTGAAATCGGGAGAAATTCCCCTTTTCGAAGTACCCTCGTGATCTTGGATAGAAATCTTGGGAAATTTCGGGGGTTCGATTCGACGAAATCTGTCCCGGGTTTCGGTGGCTCAAACTTTCTCTAGACATTGACTGTGAAATCGGAGAAATTCCCTTTTCAAGTTGATTTTGAAATGACTCGTGATTTTGGATGGAAATCGTGGGCAATTTGGGGGGTTCAATTCGACGAAATCTGTCCCGGATCACAAGGATCCTTGGGCTTGGACGATAGATACAGTGTGGCGGTTCTTGCCGACCAATTCCCCGGCATTCGATGTTCTGTCCCTAATGGCGCATCGAATTTACGTCTAGACTTCCTGCAGGGTTATAAAAGGGGGTGTATTAGACGATTTTGAGAGCACTTTTGTTAGTGTCAGCTCACATTGTTAAATGGGTGTGTTTCTTCAGGCTCCAGCACCATTCAGTGGTGAGATTCCTACACCGCTCTATTGAACGGCTGCTTACAAGACCGTTTTGCTAGCGGCTAATCCCATTTGACCGTTGCGCCTGCGGGTGCGTGACGCAAACTGAAATCTCAAAATGCCAAGAAAGAGAGGGAAGCGAACTGTTAAACGACCCCCTTCACCGCTCGGTGGAGATGAGGAAAGGCCATTAGACAAAGCCCAGGACGATGCTTCGACTGATCCGGAAGGTGCACGATTCATATCTTCAGCGGCATTGAATCTATTTATTATGATCATTTTTGCTGTTGTATGCAGTTAATCCACTTGCAGTTTCTAGGCCTTCAATTTGGATGGCCATTATCCTTCTATGATGTTAGAACTATTTGGGCTATATAGGTTCTTGAACTTTTGACGACTTCAATATGTGGTTAGTTAAGTTGCCCATAGTAAGATTAGATATATGTTAAGTGATGGCTTAAGGATTCTCAATCCAAAGTACATTGATCAATCGTAAATGTTTACATTTAGAGGTAAACTGCAACTGAGTTTTTTGCTTATATTTAGGGGAAACTTGGAAACTGTTTAAGCACCTATCCTGGCTTTTTTTCCTTGGCTAAGTGGTTTTTCCATTAGAAGTTGAGATGGGTTGTCTTGAAATATTTTAGGTTGTGTAATTGTATTCTTGGGTCTTTCTTATGTTTTTTCACGTATCTCATGAATGTCCACAGTGGAAAAAAGAGTTGCAGCAATCAGAGCTATTCGTGATGTACAGATTGAGCATTTGCTGACTGATTTACGTCTACTGCGCTCTTGTATGACCGAGGAACAGATGGGAAGTCCCGTGCTTCAGTTTTTCACTGAAAATCTTCCACATCTATCATTTGAGCTAGACAGAGAAGATGGGCAGTTCGAAGTCCATTGGGGAAATAAAGATGGAAAATTATGTCTGGACAACACTGATGGAAAAACTCTATGTGCTTCACTTGTCCACCGAATGTCCATAGCTCATTCTGGAAACTCTGATGCAGTTCCATACTTTGGTGGCTTTGAGTTTTCCAGCAAAGGCGGTACATTTTGTTCTTAAAGCATGCATAATGTAGGAAAGATATTCAAAATCCAACTCCTATACTCAGTGGCTCTACTTGATTGTTGCAGGGAAAGCAGGCCTTTTTAGTTCAGAAAATCTGCAAGTGAGCGACTTTGTATGTCTTTCAAAGCTTTCATCGTCTAGCTCTTAGCCCTATTAGATGATGCAGCTTAAAGACAGGCACCCTTAAGAATCTTTTGCCTCTTGCCGCTGCTGTCTTCTCCTTTTTAATGGACAACCAACAGATACTCAAACCAGTCTGCAGTCTGCAATGATTATTCCTTCTTTGATCTTGTTTTAGATAGAGACTGTTCCTGATATAGTAATTTCATCTTTCTAAAGAAGAAATTTGAGTTCTACCCTTTTACAAATACCAGTTCATTTAATGACAGTAGGGCGTCTATAGAATCTTGCACCTAACCTGACTTTGCTTCTACCTTCACTCATGAATTTCATGTTATATTTAAAAATTGTTATAGGTTTTGGATGAGCCATCAGACTGTCAGATGCTCGGGCTGGCGGATACTCTTAGAACTCCTGGGGTTAGTTTCTGAATAACTATTTGGTACCCCCCAAAAAAAAAAAAAAACCTTCTCTCTCTTCTCTTCTTGAATTTTGGCTATTTGAAAGAATTTAACGGATAATAGATTTAAGGTCCCGAAGTCATTGTCTTGGTAACTTAGACATATCTATCATTTCAGCATGGAGATGGTTGAGAAAATATAATCCAAGATCTTTTTTCATTTAAGATGAAGTTATTGTGATTGTCAAATAAGTGTGTATTGAACTAAACAGGAAGGACTTAAAAGTATAAGTCATAATTTATTTAGAACACAAATTATGGCCTGCCTAACTTTCAAGTGTTATGTTTTGACCCAAAAAAAAAAAAAAAAAAAAAAAAAAAAACAATTTAGAGTGTTATGAACCCACCTTATTCTCAGTAAAAATTCATATCCTCAACCAAATTTGATAGAAAATATTTTTTGTTTTAAGTTTCATGTAAAATCTATGTTAATTTGCAGCTATGTACATATTATCATTCATATCTGAGGCCAGTGAGCCTTTTCCAGTTCTAATTGTAACCGCAAATTTATTTTTTCATTTTAATGTAAAGTTTTCTGCCGAAAAAGTCTTGATGTAAAATTGAGATAGGCACTCTGCATCATTTTAGAAGTAAAGCATATAAACAACGTAGGAGGTATGATAGAAACTGTGGACCTTATTGGAACTTTTGAGGTTGATGTATGAGAGCTTTGCTAGGCATTTTATATAACTGTGGTGATATGATTGCCCATTTAAAACCTATTAGTAAAAGATGTGCCAAGTTTCTATGTTCAGCCAAGACTTGTAAGAATGCGTACCTTTACATGTGCTTTTAAATGGTTTTTTTGCTGAAATTATTCAGCTAAATAGTGACATAGTGACATAAAAAGTGGTCAAATGTCCAGAACTACATGAGTGCTTTTTTCAGCACTAACGTAGTCATCAAATGATTAGTGCCCTCCGCTACTTTGTGATGGAATTCTTCTGCTCCATACGGTATGTAATTCTCTTTCACCTCGCTGCTTGCCCTCTGCAGCTGAGTAGCCAAAGGCTCTCCATAGGGATGACACCTAAAACCTTAAGGTTGCCTAAGCCTGGGGAGATGCTTCTATCTGTTCGTGGTTCTCCTCTCGGTGTCTACAAAGAAGAGAACATGGAAGTGATAAAGGGTATGATTGGATCCGTGTTAGAATTTTTTCTCATTAAGACGTAAAGACAAGGAATTTGTTCAATTGGAAGGGTCAAATGGACTAGCGGCAGATGGAGGGATATTGCTTTCTCAGAGTGGAAACTATCCTCTTTCTCTCTCTTAACCCGTGTTTCTTTCTTCAATTGCAGAATCTGATGAAGATTGACGAGATTTAAATCTGTCAGGCATCATGCTTCAGGAGTGGCAGCAAAATGTTGATTCAGTCTAATTGCCACTGCTATAATAGAGAAGCTTTTGCCATGATTAGTGAATCTGAGCTTGTATTGAAAATTGAATTGCTGCTGCTTATTCTCCTAACATTGGAAATAGGTGCTGGGCTACTGCACTGTCTCGTTTCTGGGGATGTATTCTTCTTTTTTATGTCAATGGGTCAAGTAGATTATTGAGCTTGTTCAGTCACATGCACCATCAAATGTTTCTTCTGCATAGCTAACTCAGGTTTGCTGATCCATTGCCTTTGCCTGTCAATCTCAAAAAATATTTTTCAAGCCTGACACATTAAGACTGCAGTTCCTTTTGCAGGGACAAAAACTTTTATGGCATGATTGAAAAATCATGACTTCCCATCTAGCACATGAGCCCGGTTGTATGATGTGCTAGTAGTTCATGAATGCACTGTTTGCTAAATTGACCGGTTCAATGATATACGATAAATTCCAATGTGGACATACATGAGAAAGAATGGAATCAACTAGTTTACATTCTCTGTTTTCATTCCTTACCCATCACAACCTGCACTTATATGACGATTGAAGACTAGATTCCCTGCCAGCAGTCCTAATCCTCCCACAACCAACCGACAAGTTCCTGATGGATCTTTCAGGTGGACAAGTTCGGAAGCCAAATCTGTTCTCTGGGTTCATGAATCGACTGATCAAGCAAATTATTACCAGTGACCCTGCTAGAGTATAACCCATGATTGCCAACCCAATGGTTTTGGCCAACACAATGTACATGCCCGAAGCAAAGGCTAGTACCATACCCAGAACAGCAATGTAAATACCAACTCCAGCAACATGCACATGTCGCATTCCCATGGGCTCTAATTCGCCAGTTAGAGACAAATCGAACAGGAGGTAGATTGCCAGGACTGAGAAACAAAATGCTGTTGTGTTAAACACCACAAAGGCTTTGAAAGCCGCTCGTCTCGCGAAAGTTGCTGTCCCTTGGTCGGGCCCAACATCGCTGTAGCCGCCAGGCATTGTGAATGCTGCCGTGAAGGTGACAGTGGCAATAAACACTGCGATGAGCAGATGGTTGTCATGCACACATCCTTTTGATTTATTGAATTTCTCTCGGTTGACTATACTCCCTGTGGTTATGGAAATGCTAGATCTTTCCTCACCATATTGCTTCTCAAGTCTCTTCGCCTGTTTAATAACCCGGTCTTGCATATCGCTGACGCATAACCATGCTTCCAACAAGTACTGGACTTTTGCAGCTTTAAAGCCAACCTAAATCCACAGAATAAATCCATCAATCAATCAATTTTGGCTTTTCTTACATAGGTGGAGGCAATATTTGATCACCTCATACGAAATGATCGTTGAAAGTGGACATATAAGATGTTTATGACTAGTTGTTCAACATGTCAAGACCCTGCTAATGCCTTCCATTCTTGACATGAAACAGTTGTAGAATTCGAAAGTTACTTCAGCGTAAGATCAGTTTAGCATTAAGGTCAACTCTGCACATTGGCTTAAAAAAGTATGGTGTTGATGGGAAAGAAAAACCTACTCAGCACTGCATTTAAGGATAAACTCAAGGAAGAAAAGTGAGCTCGATTTGGTTATTGTCTGCGCATTCTTCATGACTGACCCTCGCCTTATGCCGAAGGCAGAGGTTTTGCCCAAGACTACAATGTGGAAATTGACTATAAATAGTGAAGTGAGTGAAGGGCTTGGAGAGATCTCTTAAAACCGTCATTTGAGAATGGCATATGATACGCATTATGAATATTTCTTTCGACTAGGTCCCAGCTTTTTATGGACATCAAGAAAGTATTAAGTTAAATCAATGCGAGCTGCATCACCATTCAAGAAAGCATACCTTTTCATGATCATCGAAGATGCCTAGGGCTGTCAAACGTTCCTTATTTGTGGCTCTGATGTCAACTCTCTTATCAAATACCAGGATGTTCATCATGCTGTAATCTCGGCGAAGAGCAGCCAAATGGAGAGCGGTGTTTCCATCTTTATCACGTACATTTATAAGATCCTCCAGGTTCGGCATCTCCAATATGTGCTTGACGACCTTTATCTGCCCGCCTAATACTGCAGAGTGAAGAGCGGTTTGTCCTTTGTTGTTTATCGAGTCACAAGCATCAGGACAGAATGCAATCAGCTCGTCCAGTACATCGATATGGCCAAGAAGTGCTGCAATATGAAGAGCGGTGGCGCCATCCTTGGTTAACAGGTAAGCAGCGGAAACCTCATGCTGCAATAATATTCGAACTGCTTCAACTTTGCCAAAGTGAGCAGCATAATGAAGAGGAGTCCACCCAATGTCATCTCCTTCACTGATCATGTGTGGTCTCTTGTTCACGATCATTCTCAAGCAATCATGTCCTTCACACAGATCATAACCAAGAGAACCATCAAAAATCTATTAAGACAGATTTCCTGTGCCTTCATAATAACTTTCATGTTCAGCTTGCAGCTTGATAAACTTTTTTCCTTCGAGTTAAGTACAGATTTGGTCCTTTTAAGTTTCAACTTTTGTGCGGTTTGATCCTCTAATTTTATTTTGTTAAATTAAGTTCTCTTAGGTTGTTTTACCTGTGCAATTCGGTCTTTGAAGTTTCATTTTTTCGCAATCAAGTCCTCCATCTCTCTGGACTTGTGCAATCAAATACTTCAGTCCACCACTACAGCTAAACCGTCAAATTAGTTAACGACCTGGCATTGCTTATGTGATGGAAATGACACGGTGATGTTAATTTGCTATCAAATGAGTAGAAAACAAACGGGAAAAGCAAAAACAAAATCATAATTCGACAGTATTAGTCAGCGTTGGTAAACAAAACACTTCTTTGCACAAATCAAGAAAGTCAGAAGATTTGATCGCACAAAACAGAATTTAGAAGACCAAATTGCACTGATCAAAAAATTAAAGGCCACATTAATTTATTTGCACATGGCATTGCTGATATATCTAATGCGAAAATCAAACTACAAAACTTGCTCTCGTCCTACCAAATGCAGACAATTCAGAAGTCACATTGAGCAGCGGTTCCCTCTATTTATTCAGCAGGGCAAGTGATGTGCTCCGGCAAGGCCAGAGCCGGCGGCCTAGGCATACCTCATGCATGTCAAGACTTATAGTAACGTGAATCAATAGAGCTTTAACACAATTATACAGCTAACTTGAAAGTGGCAGGAATAGGCCCTAGTTTAATAAAAGTATAGTGCCCTAAATGACATGATTTGTGTCAAATCACAATTACAGAACTTAATTATGATAGGCGAACACAGATCGTCAGCCTTGCCGGTAGTACCTCGCTCACAATTCCAAAATTAGTCAAGGACTTACATGGATACCGTGTTGAATTAGTAAGAGTTCACAGAAAAGTTCAAGATGATTCTCAAGTGCTTTTGCATGATTAAGCAAGCCTTCGTGTTTACTGCATTAATGCCTTCACAACATGTTATCTAATCAGTTTGAAGAAAAGTACAGAACCCTTTGATTGGTTTGATGGTATGTCAAGTGAGGAACCCACATCCGATAGCTAAGTCAGGTAAAACTGTGGTTTAGATGTCGAGCTCTTTTGGCCATGATGGCCTGCTGCTGTAGTTTCTGCATCCCACTTCTTTCTCTATAGAGATAAGCAGCTCCAAGTTTCAGACATTTGGAATCTAAAACTAATCCGTCAGGACAGGTTCCCTGATTTTTGAAACCTAAAACCTATCATGTATACTCAAAAATCTGGAAACTACCCAATCATAGGTTCCAAGTCTGCTCCAAAGTCTATCAACATTCCACCTTTACTCTTAACTAAACGGTTACAGTGAATCATCACATCTAATAACCATTATTTGCTACAATTCACTAATCACAACTCATATTTGGACATACGAAAATTATGAAATATTAACAAAGTAAAAATCTCAATTCTTGATATTGCTAGAAATGGAAACTTAGGCTAGCAGTTTAAGTTTACATATGCAGTCATAGGTTCCAGGATCTATCCATGTTCTACCTATACTCTTAATTAAATGATTACAATAAATCATCACCTCCAATAGCCATCATTTGCTATAATCCAATAATCACAACTCATATTTAGACATATGAAAATTATGAAATATTAACAAAGTAAAAGTCTTAATTATTCATATTGCTAGAAATGGAAGCTCGGACTACTAGTTTAAGATTATTTATCCAATCCATGTTCCACATATATTCTTAATTGAATAATAACAATAAATCGTCACCTCCAATGACCATCATTTGATACAATCTACTAACAACTCATATTTAGACTTACGAAGATTATGGAATATTAACAAAATAAAAGTCTAAATCATGAATGTCGCCGAAAATAGAAACTTGGACCAATAGTTTCAGATTACACGCTCGTCATTGGACGCGATCGAATGTAGCAAAATTGCGTAAAGACATAAAACAAGAAAAACACAAAAACCTATCAATTTAGAACCTGCTCGTTGGAACAAGTTTCTAATTTTTTGAAACTTAAAACCCACCCTGTATATCTTAGAATTTGGAGCCGTTCCAATTCTCACATTCCTGATTCTATCTCACAACCATGCTAACCCCTATTTCTCTCTCCCCCTTCTTAAGCTCTTCAAACTTCATAGGTTTTTTTTCCCCTAATGTTACATCACCCTTATATGCAACTCCACCAATGAAAATCAAGGATTTCCCACTTGCGCCGAGTGCATGTGATCCCAATGTATATAGGCAATCAAGATTATATGGATCTCACCAAATCTAACGACACGACATGCTCTATGTTCACATGAACCCAGGGCATGCAATAACAAGGCTTGAAAATGACCGCCGAAAATTACCTCTACTTCAAATAGAAGATTGATCGGAGAGCATCTTAAAAGCTAAAGTATTTTCTCCTGGGAGTACCCAATATTTTGCTAAAAAAAAGACGAGCATAAGGATTCGTCCTCGCAAGAAGGAAAACGAAGAGAGACAAAGATCGCACGCAACTGAATTGTAAATCGCAGGAGACACAGGCGCGCATACCTTGCGGTGTGTAGAAGATGGCTGCGTGCAACGCTGTCATGCCTTTGGGTCCTTCGCTAGAGGATGATGACGACGGCGACGGCAGTGGAGAAGCATCTACTAGGAGTTCAGCAATATCGAAAAACCCCTGTGCAACTGCGAGATAGAGCGGGGACTCATCATCGCAGTTGGAGACGTCGCACACTGTCGGATCAGCTTCAACCAGCAACTTCACCGCTGAGGAATGGCCATTCCTCACTGCTTGGTGCAGCGCGGTTTCCTTGTCGGCGTTCGCCTTCCGAAGAAGATCGACCAGCCTACCTCTTTCGATGTCGCCGTGCGGTGAACTTCTGAGATAGTCGGTTACCACTCGAACTATGTGGTCGCACCCGACTCTTGCAGCAGTATGCAGCGGAGTGTGACCTTTGTAGTCCTCTTGCCAGAGGAGAGAGCCTCCTGAGGGGTGCCGATAGATGAGCTGCTCGACAAAACTCGCCTGCTTGTGTCGCGCCGCGATGTGGAGAACGTTGTTGCCCATCGGCGTTTTCTGGTTCAAGATGTAATCGGAGTGATTACTACCAGACAAGCTCATCAGTGTATCGAAGTCTCCCGAGATTGCAGCCTCATACATTTCGGGCTGCATCTTTCTCTCCCTCTCCCTCTCCCTCTCCCTCTCCCGGAGACTAAACACTCTTATCTTCTGTCCGAGTGGCTGAAGATATCGAGCGTAGTCTAGATGACCCACGAGAGAAACTTCGAAGCGTTTTCCATGAAACTCGGTAGTCAATGACTTACGGGACGACCCAGTGGAGAATGACGGGACAGGCAACAAGCATTCAAGTAAGATCGCAGAAAGCTACCAATAGGTCCAATACCATCTTTAACTGACCACGCACGGACACCGTCCGTCCTGAACATCTGACTGAAGGTAACTTTGAGTACGTTGTTCACGAGACCGAGGGTTACGTGTTAATCAATTTCATTCGTTAAGAACTTTCTCTAAATTCTCCAATCGCAATTAAGGTTTTCTTGCTCCATTTATGTTAATTCACAAATGAGGAAATATGGTTGTATTGTTAATATTGAACTTCTAATGCATAATTAGAGAAGAATATTTTGTGTATTATACTATTCTTAGTGATTCTTAGAAGTTTTTTTATGGTCCGTGGTTCTTCCTTTCCTTCTATCATCATTATTATTTTGATCTTCTTGTCATTTCGACATTACATATTGCTAGTTAGTACTAGAGTGAAGTTGATTTTTGTTGGTTTAGTTTCATAGGAGAAATTGATCTTGGACTAAGTTTAGTTGCTCAATTCTCCCCAATAATAGCAATCCAATTAACGTCTGTCGTTCTATATGGCACACTATCACATCATATCAGCTATTTATAGCAAATTGACTTAAAGGATTACATTAAAATTTCACATAAAGGTTTAGGATTAAATTGATAAAATTAAAAAGTTTTTTACTGAATTGGCGTAGTACTAATTGGATAGTTTCTTCTACAATTTTTCCCTTATTAATTCTATAATATATGGAGAAAATGAAGGTAAATAATTTAAATAAGAGACAAATAGTTTCCACATAGACTCACTTTCTATTTCTTTCGAAAAGGCGTTGCACCTTCCTTCGTTGACTACTCTTACTTTCTTCCGAGATCTGAGTAAAAGAAAAACGGATACTTGAGTGTGTAAGCAAAATTGACTTTTCTTCAGATCATTCACATTGAACGTCCGACAAATGATGCTAAACGGATCTAAAAGGGAAGAAAAGAAAAAGCAGAAAGAGGACACCAAACATGGCATTGGACACATGGAATATAAGGAAAGTATTCCATGTAACATATTTTAGATTATCGTTGGCGATTTTAAAAATATAAGCTATTAAATTAATAATACATTCTGCCTAAAAAAAAAAAAAAAGATTAAGAATATGTGAATTCATATTCAAATATCCCAATACTTCCCCTCAAGCATAGACTGAACTTTTGCCTAAAATTAAGCATGAAAATATATAGGACCAAAATCAACTTCTCAAAAAGTTTAAACTAGATGAAAGCGTAGTGTATTATTTAAATAATATAATGCCAAAAAAATCAATTCAAACTTATCTCTTTTATAATTAATCATGACAAAAATAATAACATTGATATGTCGCTCCTTATTATAATCGCCTTAAATAAAACTGTTCCTAAAATAAGTAAGCTAGACAATCAAACATAAAACTTACACTTAATTTAAAAGCTGATTTGACAACAAGTACAGAGGAGGATCTCCATTCTACACCAGACTCCATCAACAAGAAACCAACTCCAATGAGTTTTTTCGGTGCTTCTCTTTGGTTGACTTTTTTTAATTGATATTTCTTTGGTTGACTTTGCTAATCCTTTCATAACCAACTTTAGGGTAACTGTAAAGGTTCAAGACTAAAATTCGCACCTTGATTGTGAATATTGTCGGTTAAGGGTCTGCATGGTAACATTTCTATTCCTCCCAATTTCTGTTCTTTTGTTCTCGAGAACAAAAAAAAAAATAGAAATCCATTTGATAACGCCACGTTGTTTTTCTGTTCCCCGGAATAGAAAGTTAGCCTGGGAATAGATTTGGAGCAGAAACGAGAAACAAAAAAAAGTTACTTCTTGTTTCCGGGAACAATTTCTAGAAATAAGCCAATTTTCTTTTTTATTTTTCTTTTGTTCCTCTATCTTGCCGCGGCCACCTCCAACCGCCCAAAGCCATCACCGGACGCCGCCACCCATCACCGCTGCCCGCCACCGAATGCCGCTGCCCACCGCCACCCGTCGCCGCCGCTGCACGACCGCCGCCGCCGACCGTCACCGCCCACCGCCGCCGCACAGCCCATCGGGCAGCCCCCTCCCGCGGCCAACGGTCGACGGCGGCCAATGGGTTGTGCGGTGGCGGTGGGCGGTGACGATCGGCGGCCGACGGCTGGCGGTCGTGCAGCTGCGGCGATGGGCGGCGACGGGCGGCGATCGGCGGTTGGCGATCCATGAGCAAGAATAAAAAACGAATAAATACAGAAAAGAAACTATTGCGTTACGAAACGCATTTCTATTCTTTTTCTATTCCAAGAGTAGAAATTTTGTGTAGTTACCAAACACGTTCTTTTACTTAAAAATTGTTCCCTAGAATAGAAATAGAAAAGAACTATTTTTGAAAAACAACTCTTCCCCAGCCAAGAAGCGTTGTCATGCACAGCCTAAGTGACAATTGGAAATTTTTTAGATATAGGAATGAAGAAAATCGGAATAAGATAAAACAAATTGGAATGAATTTTGATAATTCAAAAAGGAAATTATTTTAAACATATTACCTTTGGAGACACATCAGATTTTTATATATCTTTTCTGGTTCCGATTTTATCGTTAGCAAAAAGAACTTTACAATTTCAACCAATCCTTTTGTGCACAACAAATTGTTGTCCTGAATGTTTTAATCATGTCTAGGAATTATTATGTTTTGGTTGCAATGGGGTCAATCTATTCAAGTTGGCCCTTTTATTAAATTAAAACAAAAATTACTGATATGGACTAACATCTAAGCATTCCGTCAATACTGATCGGATAAATTAGTGCTTACATGTAAATCTTAGAGGTTGACTAGATAAAATTAGGGGGGAAGGGGGAAGAGAGGGAGGGAGAGAGGAAGGGGTGGCATCGGAGTGCTTACACGACAGTGAGGACTGAGGAGCTGTTGTTGGCCATCACCTAGGTTGTGAGACCCTAAATGATGCCTAGCTAAGGGGTCGCGCAACCTAGTTGCCAATAGCTGAAGGTCATTAGCCAGGGTAGTGTGACCCAAGCCAGTTCTAACTTGGGGTTGAGATACCCTCACTAGGTGAGGCTGAGGATTGTGTGATCTGCATTGTCGATTGTTCGGGTTGTGCAGCCTCTAGCAATGCCTGACCAAGTTCACTGACCCTGCATTTAATCTAAACCCAATCATCATCCAAACCTAATCTCTCTTTTTTTTTTTTTTTTTTGTCAAGTTTCCTTCTTTCTATATTTCAATACTCATTTTGTTTTTTTTTTCTAATATTCTTTATTTCTAGTTTTATTTTTTTAATTGCAAAATATCATGTATGAATTCATATCAACATTTTCGTCCATAATTTTGATGGAAGGATCAACTCGAACAATGTAAAAACTTAGAGGCCCGATTACACACAATAAAAAGTTCAAGGACCCAAAATGGAAAATTTGAAAGAATTCAAGAATCTTTCATATTTTTCTATCTTTTACAAAATAACTACTCGTAGTCCTTTTTTGAGAAAATGACATAAATAAACCATTAACTTTAGTGTAACGTGTAATATGGTTCATAAATTTTTAATTTGTTCAATATGATTTATGAACTTTTGATATATATTCAATTTAGTTACTGGATTATATAAAAATGTTCAATTTTATCATGGAACTCAATTTAATAAAAATGTAACATTATATATTTTCATATAGTTTATGAACTATATTGACCATTTACTAAAAGTCTATGGATTATATTATGTAAAATAAAAATTCAAAAGAGACATTATACATTAGGTTAAATTTTAAATCATATTAAATAAATTAAAAATTTAAGAATCACATAAATTTAAAAAACATTGGTTTCATTATTTTCATCTTTTTCTCTTAATTTTTTTGTGGAGCAATATTTGAAACTTGCAAAAGGCACCCTAAAGCCTTCCGACAACATCGAAAATAGACAGCTATAAAGCCCATCAAGCAGCTTCCTGAGACATGCGCAAAATTTTCCCCTCACGCATCCCCATGCCACCACCCTCTTAATCACCTCTTTCAAAACACCGACCAATAATTGGACTAAACAAATTAATGAAAGAAAAGAACACAGAATTTTGAATTTTGATAAGTCTGAAAAGAAAATACGTGTATCAAACCAATTTCCTATTTGAATTTTCAAATTTACTTTTTTTCACTTGTTTCTATTGCTATTATGTGATGAGAAATATTGCGTGAGACTAACTTTCCATGTTATCAATGAGACAATTCACTCATTATACGCCACAAAGCTAGACGGTTCACCCGTCAACACTTTTTGAAACTTCATCTCTTGTCTCTTCATTTCTTCTCCGCTAGCTTTCTCCATTTATTGAGAAAATCCATCCCCTTCTCTCTCCCCAACCAAAAGGAGTCCATTGGGGCTCTGGAGGCGACAATAGAGGCGGAGGCAGTGGTGTGGTCGAAATGCATAAAGGGGTCATGAAGAGGGACGAAGAGATAGAGGAGGCAGGGAGCAGAACGTGGTGCCTTTTGGTCGTGAAGAGGGATGTAGAGAGAGAGAGCAAAGCCAAGCAAGGAGGGAGGGAAAAGAGTGGTTGTGAAAAGGGACGGCGTGAGAGAGTAGAGTGGTATAGATTTTCTCAATAAACGCAGAGCTAACAGAGAACAAATAGAGAGAGAAGGGAGGGAGTTTCCAAAAATCTAGCAAGTAGCACATGAGATGCACATCTTGTCAAAAGTAGATTTGTTCGCTATACGAGAGAAAGACAATGTTATAATACTCCATTTTCTATTTTAAGACCATCGGACAAAAGTAGCTCTGCTCTCTATATAAGAATCCATTTGCTTGATTAGGATTATCCAACTGCAAGTGCATTGATCAGAGTTCAACAAAGATTAGCCCGTTCTAGAAGGATTAAGTCACCAAGCTGTACCTGCTGGTGTTTGATTGCGATTAAGTCTCATTGTCAATGAGTAATGTGCCGTTGTTTAGTGATTGAGTTGGATTTAGTAACTTGACAAGTCTGTCACTAACTCTAAAGGACCATGACTTTAATCATTGTTCCCACTAGGATTCTTCATGATTCGATCATCATCTTATAAAAATCCCACTCGTGCCCTCAAGCCAACACTACCATCAAACGATCCATCTTATTATAAGTTAGCAAAAATTAATAGCTCGATAAATATGGACACCAAGGTTGGCTCGCTCCACAAGTGCAAGCCCCCATGCAAACAATGTGGCCAGCCTGTAAGAGTTTTTCTAATGTGGACTACACTAATTGATATTGTAATTTATCGTTTAACGGTTACCGTTTTACGGGGTTAGTCTAAGGTGAGATAGAAGGTTTCTTAATTAGTCTAATATAGGGTTGGCTAGTGTGAGCCGAGTTGAGCCTGGCCTGTAATGAGAGGGCATGGCTGGAAACTCTATAAATAGTGCTTAAGTCTCTCCTCTAACCCTAATTTTTACACGTATCCTCACATAAGGGGCGTTAACCTAACGCTAAAGGGAGAGGGGCCATCTCATTGAGCCAGTGTTACGGAGGGCAATAGAGGAGAAGGACTTGCGCGTGGAATATTAGTTTTCCGCTTCCGCTTCAAGAACGATGGATCCCAAAACAGGTGCGTTAATCTTTCTACTCAATTTTGCATGTTCTTGTTCTGGTTATGGTGATCTAGGGATTGCGTAATTTGCATCCAACATGTGGTATCAGAGCCTCCATAACCCTAGAAATCGAACGCATTGAATTTTGCCCTAATTTGAGATTTTCGAGATTTTTTCGTTCAATAAAAATAAAGTTAAATTATATATTCGGATTGGACTCGGTGAGACGAGCAAAACCGTGGGCGGCGCGTCGCCGGGGGAGGCCCCCACGCGCCCTCACGCGTGGCCACTCGCCACCAGGGCGTCGAGCACGCACCCCTCGCGCCCTCACACGCTCCCACATGCGGGGCGCGGCTTGCACGTGCCACGCACGTGGGCGCTGACGTCACGATGACGTTAGCAACCCGGACCCGATCCAACCCCATTGGCGACCGACCCGACCCGACCCAACCCGTTGACCTGACCCGACCTGGTCAACCGATCGAACTGGGCGGCTGGACCAGGAACCGATCAGACCGCCACCGCCGACCGATTTTGACCGGCCATTGACGCCAACGAGTGAGCTCCACGCGCTGCGCACTCAAGCGGCGCGTGCGGGCGCGTGAGGCTTAGATCAGCGCGTGGCCGGCGACGCCTGGACTTGTATGTTCATCCTCTATGTCGTGGTGTATTTAGTTTACATGTTTGATGAATTTATGGATGTGAAAATACATACGGAATCCTAAAATACGTGCATTTTTAGTGTATTTTTGCATATTTTTTCTTGTATTTTTCTGTGATTTTGGAAATACAGGTGTTGGATTACTGGTATGTTATCGCATAAATATTATAAAAGTATTATTCATTAATAATATACAATAAAGTTTAATTTTTATTAATGAATAAAGCAATGTAATTAGCATGATATGTGATTTTAGTGATTTACTGCCCCTATCACTAAAGTTAAAAATCACATATATATGGTGAATGTGATTTAAAGTTTATATCCCTGGTATGAGAGAGTTTCAAGGATTCAATTGAGTTGTGATCGCCAAAGTGGCACACTTGATTAGGTTTGAGAAATTTTGGTCTCGTATATTGATTGGGATGTCTCTTGGTCTAATGTGTAGTCATACTCCCAAAGGAGGTGATTATATCGTGGAGGGATACATGATGGTGTGGTAGAGGAGTGACTGATCATAGTGGTTCATATGCCTAAAGGTGATGAATTCACAAAGATTGGAATATATTCTCATTACCGCTATCATGTGAGGAGCGTACAATTACATGTCATGTATTCTGCCCAAAGGTAATTATGTGATTTTGCATGTAACTCTCTGGATGTGTACTTGTACGTCAAGTTACACGATGCTCACATGATGCTAATTATATACATTGCTTATCTTTCAGTCACCTTTTCTGTAAACGGTAACTCCATCACTATTGTGGTTCTTGCTGGTTCAAATTTTAAGAGATGGAAAGAAGATTTTCTGTTTGCTATGGAGATTGCAGATGTTCATATGGCTCTTACTGCTGATCGGCTGGCAGATCTTACTGCCGAAAGTACAGAGGCTCAGAAAGCAAATTTTGTTGCCTGGGAAAAGAGCAATAGAATTTGCTTGCTATCCATGAAGCGTTCCATTCAGGAACACTTAAAAAGTGGTTTGCCTGCAAACTGCACTGCTAAGCAAATGATGGAAGCTTTGATGGCTAGAAACCGTGTCTCGCCTAATGCTGAGATAGGGACACACCTGCAAACACTATTTACTATGAAGTATGATGGTTCTGGTGGAGTTAAAGATTATATTTTTGTCGCGACCAAATTTTCGGTGAACCACTTAGGGTTTGGCTAATGGATTGTTAAGCCTAGACTTAACTCGGGCTCTCCCAAGCCCATACCAATTCACGACTTAAGTTCAAATATCTAGCATGCAAAAGATTTTTAATCAAGAGTCGCCACTAATCTATTGTTAGTGAGTCGATTAGAAACCTAAGTAAAGTAACGGGAGTTTTACTTTACTTCTACAAACCAGAGATTATGGGTACGGGGACTTGGTTACACTAGATTTCTCTAATGCCCTTTCGGTACCATTCTTTTATTTTCAAAAATGTTTTTGCAAGCAGCTTGGATTTATTTTAATTTACTTTCCTAACATGTGAGGTGAATCACACAGGTGCGCAAACCACCAATTTAACACCCAAGAAAGCAAATAAATAAAATGCATAACTTACCTTATAGCAACGAAAGCATCTGCATTGTTAGATCAGAATTCATATAAGCAATCTTAGATATGATTTCTAATTAACAAGTAATCACTCAATTTTTGTTTTCACTTTTTTTAAACGAGAACATAATCCATATGCAATGCAATGCTTCTAATCTAATATGAAATAATATGGCATGACAATACGTCTTAAACTATATGAATGGGTAAAGAAACTAATGATTTCTTAATGAACATGCAACAATTAGATATGCAATCTAAATTAGCCAAAATAACCTAATTCTAATGACGAGCAATTTAATTAGAAATGAACCTAATAACAATCGCTAAAATGACGTGCATTTCATGGACCTAATTCTATATGACTTGCACATGATTTTTCTATTCTAAAAATGCAAGCTATCCTAGAAATTGCAACTAATTTATCCTAAGACAAATTTTATGAAATTCAAAATTTAAGAAAACAATGCAAAAATGATCTAGCTAGATTAAGATTCTATCTAATTTAGACTAGGGATTAAGTCATATTAAATCCTAATTTAAACTAAGACATTATCTAAATCTAAAATGCAATTTATCTAAAAAGATGATCTAAATTTAAAATGAAACGTGCAATTCTAATCTAATATGCACAATGATTTTTTTGTGTTTTTCTTTATGAAATTCGAAATTAAACTAACACATAATTAAACATGCAATTCAAATAAAAAAACTAACAACCTAAATGAATGCACTTTTTTTTTTTTGTTTCCTTTTTTATGATTGAAAATAAAACCCCTATTCTAAACATGCAAAGATAATTAAAAAAAAACAAACCTAAACCTAATTCAATTTTTTTCCTTTTCCTTTTACGAAAATAAAGCGATTCAAACACCACGACATCAAATCAAGCAAGATAATGTTGATATCTAAAAATTGGCGAACCATATCTCACGCATGAGATCGGGTTGACCAATTTTAAAATGAAACAGCGAATCGAATCTCGGGCTTGAGATTGGATTGTCGATTTTTGCAAGGGATTGCGAGTCGGATTTCGGGCGCGAAAATCGGACTGATAACCCCTAATTTGAGGGGCACTTTCATGTTGGAATATCAATCATATATTTAGGAACAACTTCAATAAAAAAAACAAGCTATAGAAGAAAATAGAAACAACCCAAAAAATAAAAAATAAAAAGACTACCTAATCCTTTTTTTTTGTTTCTTCTTTTTCCCAAAAGTGGGCTTGCTCGTGCGGCTGGTCACCGAGGGCAGAGGGTTCCAATCGTCGGAGGGCATCACGGTCGGAGCTCCGGCGAAGGTCCGGCGAGAGGGATCGGCGGCGAGCAAACTGGCGACAGCAGCAGTTCTCGGGTGGCACCACGGGTCCGCCGAAATCGTGTGGTCGGAACAGGAACAGCTGCTCGAAGAGGAGCAAGGCCCGATCTAGCAGCAGATTGGCATAAGGCGATCACGGACTCGGAGTCGTGGCACGGGCTCTTGTGGGTTGCGGGGAGGTGGTTCGGCAGAGAAGCGGTCGTCACCGCGTTGCTGGCGACAGACGGGTGAACAGGAGCGGAGCGAACGCAGAGGGCTTGGGTGGCGGGATGACGAGTGAGCGGGCGGAGGCGCGCGATGCGGGGCGTCACGGGAGCAGCAACGGCGATCGTCGGGCGGGCGTCGGGCGGATCGGCTCGGGTCAATCGGACTCGGGCGAACGGCGTCGGATCGGAAGTGGTAGACGCTCGGGTGCGGCGCGGACAGCAGCACCCTCGCTACCGGAGTTGAGCGACCGGGAGACGCCGCTGCGAGCGAGGCGGAAGCGGTGGGGTGCGAGCACGGTGTGCAGCTCGGGCGAGGAAGCTCCGGCGGTCGATGCGGACACGAGCGGTGAAGGTGGAAGACGATGAACGCAGACTGTCAAATCACCCCCCCTTTACTTGCCGCTTCTGCTTTTTTCCCCTACCGCACACACGTTCACTCACTCTTCCTCACTTTTTACTTTTTCTTTGTTCTTTTTCACCAAAAGAAAAGACCCCCCACCTCTCATACGCGTATGGCCTTTTATAGGAGAAGGAATTGGATTTTTAAATTCTTCCTCAAATCAACATCCGCAATATTTTTCACAAAATTCATCCCATACTGATAAGGATTTGAGATTAAGATGAAATTTTTCTCTAAATCCAAATCTTTTAAAGCCCAAATTGCAATATCTTTTTACCCATCTGCCCTATCCAAAAAAAAAATTCTTATCCCGGCAAAATTTCAAAATTTCAATTTTCTCACGAGATAATTTTCGATTATAAAAAAAAACATGGGCTTGGGCCAACTTGCTCCATTTGTGGGCTTAGTCCAACTAATTTGAACTCATCCACACCGGTCCAATAAATAAAATGCCAATTAAAATAAAAATGCACCTAAATCTATATGCTACGCAATCAATGCGATAAATGACTAAACGGCCCGTCAAAATTTAGGTGTCAACAATTTTGAGGATGGTAGATTTGCAGACAAAGCTTCAGGCTCTCGATGTTGTTATTCTCACTACTTGCATTGTGCATCAAGCTCTAAATACTCTTCCTCCTGATTTTGGGATTATCAAGACCAATTATAGTTCCCAAGATGAAACCTAGTCGATTAATGACCGATTGCAAGGGTGGTGGCAGAGGAAGAGAAATTGAAGAAAGATAAAGGGCACATTGCTCTTTATGCTTCTAGTTCTGGAAGTGACAAGGGTAAGAAGTTGAAAAACTATACCCGCAAGGGTAATTCTGAAGGTGCTGGTCCTTCCAACTATAAAGAAAATTCTAAAGGTGCTGGACCTTCTAACAGTCTGGGTCCTAAGAAAGCATTCACCAAGAAGGACAGTATTCTTTGCTACTTTTGCAGGGAGAGATGACACGTAAAGAAACACTGCAACAAGTATAAGGCTTGGTTGTCTAAGAGAACCAAGAGTGAGCCTAAAGGTAATGATTCTTTGGCATTTGTTTATGAATCCAATCTATCTAAAGTTCCGACCAATTCGTGGTGGCTAGATAGTGGTGCAACTAATCATGTTGTGTTCACCATACAGGGGTTCATAAATCGAAGGACACCAAATCAGGATGAATCAAAGCTCATTGTTGGAAACAACATTGGAGTTGACGTCGAGTTCGTGGGAGATGTTCTTTTGATTTTAGATTCTGGTTTTAGGATGATGTTGAGAAACACCTTTTACGTACCCTCTTTTAGGCGGAATTTAGTTTCTGTGTCTTGTTTGGACATGTGTGGATACTCTTTTGAAATAAAGAGCAATACTATTTCCATGTTTTATTATTCAAATAAGATTGGGTGTTGTAATTTATCCAATGGATTATATCGATTGAGTTTATCTCCCAACGACATGTGTGTTGCTTATTCAGCTGAAAAAGTTGTTTCTAAAAGGCCTCTACCTAAGGAACAGTCTTATACATTGTGGTATAAACGTCTTGGTCACATCTCTAAAGAAAGAGTGGAAAGGCTTATAAAGGCTGACATCTTGCCTACTCTTAAAAGTGATTTAGAGACTTGCGTGGACTGTTATAGAGGTAAGATGACTAAGATAAAGAAGAAATCCGTTGTTCAAAGTTCTGACTTGTTGGAGGTTATTCACATTGATATTAGTGGACCATACACGGCTACTTTGTGTAGAAATTTTTATTTCATCACATTTATTGATGACTCTTCCCAATATGGATACTTATACTTGATTAAAGAAAAGTCCGAGTCTCTTGACAAATTTAAGATTTTTCAGACTGAAGCGGAGAAACAATTGGGAAAAGTTATAAAGATTGTTAGATCTGATCGTGGTGGTGAGTATTTTGGTAGGCACGGTGATGCTGGACAACTTAAAGGGCCATTTGCTAAATACTTAGAGGATTCTGGGATAATAGGACAGTTTACTATGCCCGAAAGTCCTGAACAAAATGGTGTGGCTGAAAGGCGGAATCGCACTCTTATGGACATGATGAGAAGTATGATTAGTAGGACCAAATTACCTGATTTTCTGTAGGATGAAGCTTTGAAAACAGCCCTTTATATTCTAAATCGTGTTCCTACTAAAGTGGTTCCATTGACTCCCTTTGAGTTATGGACTGGACATAAGCCTAGCTTGAATCACCTTAAAGTTTGGGGATGTCCTGCATAGGTGAAGTTATATAATCCGACATTGAGTAAGTTGGATTCTAAAACTACTCGGTGTTACTTCGTATCTTACCCAGATCATTCAAAGGGATATCGGTTTTATAACCCTAATGGAGGTACAAGAATTGTTGAATCTCAGACTGCAAAATTTTTGGAATTTGATGTAGCTAAAAATGGTAGCTGCACATGAACTATTGAAGATGATAGTATGGTGGGGATTACTGGATCACTGTCTCATCCTGTGCAGACAATTATGGAGCCTCCTGCGCCACAAACTAAGCCTGTTGTGGCCCAGAATCCTATTGTTGAGACAGTTCCTGAAAAAATTGCACAAGTTCCTTAGATTCAGAATGAGGATGAAGTAGCTCCACTCAGAAGATCAATTAGTGAAAGACATTCAACTATACCACCAGACTATGTAGTCTACCTGGGAGAGCATGATTATGATATTGGTTGTGTTGTTGATCCAGTAACTTATACGGATGTCATCTCATGTCCTCAATCAGATTTGTGGCTAGATGTGATGAAAGATGAGATGCAATCTATGAAACACAATGGTGTTTGGGAGCTTGTTGAATTGCCTAAAGGTTGTAAACCTATTGGTTGCAAATGGGTATACAAGACTAAAAGGGATTCCAAAGGGAAGATTGAAAGGTTTAAAGCCGATTGGTAGTTAAGGGTTTCACTCAAAGAGAAGGAATAGATTATGAAGCAACATTTTCTCCAGTTTCTTCTAAAGATTCCTTTAGAGTGATCTTGGCATTGGTAGCTCATTTTGATATGGAGTTACACCAGATGGATGTTAACACTGCTTTTCTAAATGGAGACCTTAATGAGGAGGTTTATATGGTGCAACTTGAAGGTTTTGCATCAGATAACTCAGGTGAGCTTGTTTGTAGATTGAAAAAGTCTATTTATGGCCTTAAACAAGCTTCTAGACAGTGGTATTTAAGGTTTCATAGTATTATCACTTCATTCGGATTTATTGAGAACAAAGTAGATCAGTGTATATACACCAAGGTCAGTGGGAAGAAATATACTTTTCTCATACTTTATGTGGATGACATCTTGCTTGTAAGTAGTGACATTGGTTTACTGCATGAGACAAAGCGGATGTTGTCAAAAAATTTTGACATGAAAGACCTTGGTGAGGCATCTTTTGTTCTTGGCATTGAGATCCATAGGGATCATTCTCGCCATTCATTAGGTTTATCTCAGAGGGCATCTATTGATCGCATTTTAGAAAGATTCAATATGCAGCATTGCAAACCAGGAAATGCTCCTGTTATTAAGGGTGATAAATTGAGTCTTTCACAATGCCCTAATTCAGATTTTGAGAAAACTCAAATGAAGAATGTACCTTATGCTAGTGTGCTTGGAAGTATCATGTATGCTCAAGTTTGCACTAAATCAGACATTGCTTTTGCAATAGGGCTTCTAGGCAGATATCAGTTAAATCCATGACATGATCACTGGGTTGCTGCCAATAAGGTTTTAAGGTACTTAAAGAGAACAAGAGATTATATGTTGATTTATAGATATGTTCCAGACTTGCAACTAGCGGGATATTCAGATGCAGCTTTTGCTGGTTGTCAAGATGATAAGAAGTCAACGACAGGATATATATTTATGTTGGCAGGAGGTGCAGTATCATGGAAGAGCGAGAAACGGAAATCCATATCTTCTTCTACCATGCAAGTGGAGTTTGTAGCATGTTTTTCAACTGCTACTCAAGTTATTTGGCTCTGGAACCTCATTAGAGAGTTATCAGTTTATGATTTTGTGGATAGGCCCATACAGCTGCATTGTGACAATAACTCTGCAATGTTGTTTATTAATAACAATAGAAGTCTCAAGGGGTCTAAACACATGGAGGTCAAGTTTTTTACCATAAAGGAATCAGTGCAAAATGGTGACGTTGCAGTAGATTATATTCCTACATATGATATGGTTGCAGATCCACTAACTAAAAGCCTACGCCCATGTGTATTTGAGCGACATGTCATTAGTATGGGCCTAGGAGCATCTTGGGATACTGTTATTTAGTGGGAGCTGTGTTTTATTTTTCTTGAATAAAGTTTACATTTGTATTTGTTACAATTTAGTAACATTTTGATATATATATATATATATATATATATATATATATATATGTCAACTTTTGCATTCAATAAAATGTTTTTGAATGGATTGTTATTTGTTGAATATATATATTGTTAAAAGTCTCAAGGTATTGCTTAAACTTTGAGTGAAGGCTAAGGGCATCCGGTTATTAGCCTTATGCATATGTCTTGTTATATATAAAGAAAGATTAACCGTAAGGACAAGGCATATGTGAGTTCGTTGGAACCATAAATACATTCTCTAGTGGCACAAGTTTTTTTTGTGACGCTTAAAGTAACAGAATGGACATTCTCTAATGGCACAAGTTTTTGATGCTTAAGGTAAGAGAATTGTGATTGACAAATGGGATATCTCTATGAGAGATGTTATCCATTTGACACACTATCATATTGAATTCATATCAATAAAGTTGAAAACACTCGTGACCATGGAAGACTCGTGTGTATACATGCAGTTATCGCCACGATTCGGTGTTTGAGACTTTATGGGATATGATTGACTATTAAGAATTATCTCTAGACCAAAGTGCGCACATACAGTACAATTTCAATTAATATAGTCCAAGTGGGAGAATATAAGAGTTTTCCTAATTTAACGGTTACCGTTTTACGAGGTTGGTCTAAGGTGAGATAGAATGTTTCTTAATTAGTCTAATATGGGGCCAGCTAGTGTGGGCCGAGTTGAGCCTGGCCCGTAATGAGAGGACCTAGCTGGAAACTCTATAAATAGTGCTCAAGTCTCTCCTCTAACCCTAATTTTTACACGTATCCTCACATAAGGGACGTTAACTTAACGCTAAAGGGTGAGGGGCCGTCTCATTGAGCTAGTGTTACGGAGGGCAATAGAGGAGAAGAACTTGCGCGTGGAACATTAGTTTTCCGCTTCCGCTTCAAGAACGATAGATCCCAAAACAGGTGCGTTAATCTTTCTACTCAATTTTGCATGTTCTTGTTCTGGTTATGGTGATCTAGGAATTACGTAATTTGCATCCAACATAGCCCCCAACCGCGTCGCCTTCGCCATCCAACCCTCCCCATGTTCCCTCAACCGACACCTAGCACGTTAGATAATCTAGATCGGTGTGGGATGCACGGTGACATGACTTTGAAGTTTTCCAGGATAGAGAACGAGTCACCCATGTCAATCTAGATGATCCGGTGTGCTAGGCAATGATAGGGGTGGGCTGGCCGAGGGACAAGGTAAAAGAAGGTAATGGAAATTGATTACTTATCGAGAATGTTTTGCCATGTCACAAGTTAATCGTCAATGATCACTAGCCAAGGTAGCGCCACTCGAGGTAGTGTAATCCCATCAATTGAGGCCGAGGATTGTGTGAACCCACACCATCAATTACTTGGGTCACGCAACCCCCTGTGATGCTTGGCCCGGAATCATCAAACCCATTTCTAATTTGGCCTAAATTGAGATCCAAATCTGATCTCTCTTCTTTTTTTTTTTCATTCAAGTTTCTCTCTCTTCAAATATTTATTTCGTTTTTTAAAAAAATCACTATTTTTATTCTTATTTTCCTTTAAGATATCACATAAGACTTCGCATCAGCATTTTCGTCCAAATTTTTCATGGAAAGACCAACTCGAGCGAAAATATATACAATTAAGAGGCTCAATTATACACAAGAAAAGAAAAGTTTAAAGACCTAAACGGACAATTTGAAAAAGTTCAAGAACTTTTCATCTATCTCTCTCTTGTACAAAATAAGTGCTCGATGTCCTCGTCCTTTCTTTCTTAATTCTTGCGGAGCGATATTCGAACCTCGTAATGAAGCACCCCAAAGCCTCCCGACAACATGGAAAACGGACAGCTACAGAGCCCAATCGAGGCAGCTTCCCGAGACATGCGCAGAATTTTCCCCGCACGCATTCCCATGCCACCGATTCCTACTTAGAAAAGATAAATTAATAAAAGCAAAGAAAATAGAACTTTCGATTTTGAAAATTTCGAAAATAAGAATATGTGTATCGGACAAATTTTCTATTTGAATTTTGAAATCCTACCTTTTTCGTGCGTTCCCATTACACGAGACGGAGTTAACAAACGAAATGCTCCTCCGTCGAACATCGGAAGCACGATTCCCATTTTCATCACGATTTCACGTCGAGTAGTGCCGTCTAGAAATGTTGACACTCGAAATATAGCTTACCTGATGCAAACACGTGACTGCACGTGAAATGGATATAAATGATCATGTCTATAATGCATGAGCATATCAACACAGGTGTCATAACTTATCAATAAATATCGTATTAATATATGTTGATTGACAGTGATATTCATCAACGCCACATGTTCAGTTATCGAAATACGGCGATAAAGCACATATAGTTGTTAAAATAAATATTAGCAATATGCATTATAAAAATGTAAATAGGTTGCTTTGAAAATTGATATCAATAAGATCAATGGGATACGATTTTCGAGGGAATTGTAATCGATTGAAGATCAAGTCGTCCAATAAATTAGTTAGGACTTGAGGCACAACTTTTAAAGGAGATAGTTACTGCTTAAAAACCAAGTCATCCAATAAGTCAGTTGAAATTAGAGATACGCATTATTTAAAGGAATAGTCATTGCCTGGAGGCAAGATTTTGGAGTATATCTTGGTTGCAAGAAACCACATCTTGGAGCAGTTTGTGCCCATAAAATTTAGAAACGTGGAGATAACTGGCAAAAGTTACTTTGAAAATTGTAACCGCTACAAATCATCGGTGATACCATTTACCATTATAGCTATAGCCAATCACCCACTAAAAAGCCTTGCACAAATATAAAAAAAAAATTATCGTTCAATTATTTTTATCTTTCCTATACTATACTTAAAAATTCCTTAGCTATAGTTCTCAAGTTTATGTTGTCGATTGAATTGTGGCGTATATGTTTATTTTGATGTCGTATCGTCAATTAAACTTTGACATCGTACCTTTATGTTTTCAAGTTATGTTGTTGAATTAGAGAAATCAATTTCATTTCGCATGAGATATCCTCTATCTGAAATTAGCGTAAAATATTAATTTCCTTAAATAAAAGTAGAGGAGCTACATTTGGTAAAATATATTTCGTTGTAGAAATAATTATGAATCGAGCATTCCAAACTCTCATCGGCCGTATATAACCAAAAAAAGAAAGAGAGAGAAGATATTGTTGTTTCTATGTACTGATTATGGTTATAAATGACATTTTATTTATCAAAATCCTCATCATTATTTAAATTATGACGTGTAACGTCGCGTCAATTCACATAAAAAATTATTATTTGAAAAAGGAAAGGGAAATCCACTCGTTCGTAGTTATCAAGTCATTTCAGTTTAATTATCTTCAAGCTCTCACTGAGGAAAAGAAGGAGATATTTTCGTTTTCAACGTATATGTCATGTTTGACATGAGAGTAACCATACTTATAAATGAGAATTTATTTGTTGAAATCGTCATCAGCATTTATTTTTAGGATTAATATCACATAAGACCTTAAATTATTACACTTGTTACAATTTTACCGCTCATGAATTTTTATTAAATTTTATCATCAAATTGTTGAGTTAGATAATAAGTGACGGTTGACGAATGTACAAATTCAACGTTTGACTTTCTATTTAACGAAAATTAATAAAAGATAAATTTATCACAGATATATCAATTTGAAATTTTTTACGATAAAAATATTCCTTTAGAGTGAATTTATTTTAATTGTATTATTAATTTAGAGTTTTTCATAATATTAATTTTTATTTTTGTAGACGTTTGAAATTGCGTCAATTCTGGCCGAAAATCATCATTGAAAAAGGAAGGAAAAACATTCGACCCGCCCGCATTTATCGGGTCATTTAAGTCTAATCATCTTCAACCTCTCACCGAAAAGAATCTGCTGCTGCTGCTCTCTCCCTCTTTCCCCTTCCCTATCAACACGCTCGTCTCTGTCCCTGCCTCCGTTTCTCTCTCTACCGTCCAAGATCTCCACAGTAGAGAGAGAGAGAGAGGTGACGTAGTGACAGTAGAGAGAGAAAAGACGCGAGCTTGAGTCGTGGGTCGGACGTCGGCAATGGCGAGCGGAGGAGGCTACGGGGACGGGAACCAGAAGATCGACTACGTCTTCAAGGTGGTCCTGATCGGGGACTCCGCCGTCGGCAAGTCCCAGATACTCTCCCGCTTCGCCCGCAACGAGTTCAGCCTCGACTCCAAGGCCACCATCGGCGTCGAGTTCCAGACCCGGACCCTCGTCATCCAGCACAAGAGCGTTAAGGCCCAGATCTGGGACACCGCCGGCCAAGAACGGTGATCCTCTTTTTCTCCCTTCCTCTCTTCGGTGGGTTTTGTCTGTGGTCGCCGGATCTTGATTTGAATGAGATCTGAGTGGGAAATGCGCGGGCTTTAGAGGCTCGTGAATCTTGGGGTTGATGGGTTGCCATTTGTCAGATGGTTCGGCTGCTTTTTGATGATGAATGATGCGGGAGAGCAAGTTTCGGGGTAATCGTATCGGGTTGGTCTGCTGAGTCTCTGAGTGTACTTTTGCTAAACGGGTATTGTGGGATCGAAGTGTTTTTACCTATACATCTCAGTGTTGAATAATTCATAGAAGTGAAGCATAATCTATGGCCAGCTTGAAGCTGTTGTCCTTAGTTCATGAGCGGATTCTTCCGAACAGCTTAACTAGTGGTGCTGGTGCAGTCATTTTGTAAGTTTGCAGAAATGATTGCGAAGAAATGTTAGATGCATGTCCAGGGAGGCGTGCGTTCGCTTGTAGATTCATATGTTTTCTCTGTCGAGATCAGGGAGTGGTAACTTCAACGAGTGGATGCAGGGGCAGGCTGTTTGGATGAGTTTTCTCTATCCCGCCCCATAGTAATAATTATTTAATTTTTGTCAAGGCTGCTTAAATGTCCAACGGCCCACGATGCCACTGTTTTGTTGAAACACAGACACTGCATAGAGGTGGTAAATAACTGGAAAGGCGAACAAATACGGCAAATGTGATAACATATCTATTTATAGCTAGTGTAAAGCACAGTCTAGCTGTCATTTGGTGACATTTTTCTTTGGCAGAAGATGCAATTTTGAAGTATTATATGCTAGTGCACAGGGTAGAATTCAGAAATTTTGTGTGGGTTTCTTGGGTGCTTTGTTTTCTTGAATTCGTACTTGACAGCCATTAGTTCCCTGTCTTTCTGCTAAAGTCATTCTGAGATGCTGTTCCAATTTGCAAACTAAACATTTACTTGATATGTGATCCGCATCTTTCTTAAAGGAGGATGCTTGATTGAGCGTGTGATGCTATTTGACCATGACAAGTTGTGTATGCGTCCCATAGAAGACTCTCCTATCAATGTGTTTATGACACTTATGCGAAAGGTATACAGATTACCAAATGTCAAGTTAGTCTCCAAACAAGGTTTTCAAGCTTCAAAATCACCCAATGCCTTCCTTAAGTATCAAGACTTGAAGACCGAATAAATATTGAAGATGGAACTACGTTTCTTTTTTCTTTGGTAATCGTAATAGCCATTGGAACTGAGGGGAAGACTCTTTTTTTCTTGCAGTACTATGTTAGAGCTGGCACTCAATAACTTCTTCACATTGTTAATTATGTGCACTAAAGCGAAAATATTCTTCTGCTGATCAAATCTTTCTTTTGCGGGTAATGAGCAGATACAGAGCTGTTACGAGTGCATATTATAGGGGTGCGGTGGGGGCAATGCTTGTTTATGACATTACCAGACGGCAGAGCTTTGATCACATACCTCGCTGGTTGGAAGAGCTGCGTAGCCATGCTGACAAGAACATTGTCATCATTCTGGTTGGTAACAAAACTGATCTCGAGAACCAGCGTGCGGTACCCACTGAGGACGCGAAAGAGTTTGCCCAGAAGGAAGGGCTCTTCTTCTTGGAGACCTCTGCATTGGATTCTACCAATGTCGAGAGTGCATTCTTGACTGTCTTGACTGAGATATTCAACATCGTCAACAAGAAGAGCCTAGTTGCTGGAGAGAGCCAAACTAATGGCAATCCTGCATCTTTGGCTGGCAAAAAGATCATCATCCCGGGTCCTGCCCAAGAAATCCCAGCCAAGAACAAAATGTGTTGCGGATCATAATGACCCTTCGACGTGATTTTCCTCTTATGCTCTAGCAATTTTTCCTCAGATGTCATGTGTGCTGCTTTATATTCTATGTATATCTACATATTAGAAGAGTGGTGGGGTTATACTGCTGATTGTAATAGTGTGTTTCGTGAGGTCACAGTGACAATAGACCTAACTGGGGTGCATATTCATTGAATGATTTTTGGCTTCGGAAGTTATATTTCATGCAATTTGCCATTTTGGGATGCTTTTGATTTAGGTAAATTGATATCTTCAATTTTGACGAAGAGAGATTGGGGGTTTGAGATAAGCATTAATTTTGCTAAGCTACAGGACAAATTAAGGTCTCTATCTCACTTGATGATTGTTTGTTTGGTGTCTTGAAAGGTCACGTCACACGAGCTGCAAATTTAATAACTTTTCTTGGACTATGCCGGGTGGTTGCGGTACGTCGAAATCATCACTAATGCCGTACGCAACAGTTAATAATGCATCGTTTTGGGCCGAAGAGTTGAATCTCAGTCTCAAAGTGTCGGTGCAACCCACATTTAAAGGAAGTGTGGGTGAGCTGTCAATTTGGAATTTCACATCGCTTCATTATACTCAATGGTAGATGGCTACGTCACGCGTGACAATCAAACAGGTTTCTCGGGAGTGTGGTAGGATGCTATAGGTTAGGTTAGATCCTGTTCCAGTTCGTCACACAGCGAGGAATTTCACCGTGTTTCCCACCACCCGCTAACTACAAATCACTACCAAAACCCCCGCACAAAATATTAAATGGTTGTTTTGGCCCCAAGCGAAATTCTCATTGTCCAAGTACTGGTTTGACAATGTGCTCTCAAAACTTTAGGTCAAGAACATAGAGGCCCCAGGAATTAGGAACTAAAACTCAGGAATAACCTTACAAGCCTCTTAAACCTACCAAGTCCGGGGATTTTGCCCAAGCAAATGCTCCGGCTCATAGCAATTTGCACGTAGCTTGTGGATTTGAATAAGCGACTGCCAATTCTCGAATTGGACATCTTATGTTCAACCAGCTAGAACCCGAGTCTCTCACAACTTTCGGAAAAAAAAAATTGGCCCATCTTTTTTTTTTTTTTTTTTTTTTTAAGAATTTTGCCCGTTCTCCATGTGATGACTTATGTATCTTAAAAATCGAAACCTACCGTGTGTTCCCTTTTTCGGTCTACAAAACCTACCGCTCTCTTTTCTAGTCTCTTGTGGAAGGAAAGAAAGTTACTTCAAAAATACTACATTGAAGTTTTGCTCTCTAAAATTCTTTCTGAAGCTCCGTGTCATGAAAACGGAACAATCGCTTTCAATTTCCCATAATACTAACAATCTGCCAAGGCAGTCGACATGAAATCCAACGGCCAAGCCAACGCCCTTCTGTCTTTTTTGTTTATCCTTTTGCTTGCTTCCTGTAATAACACGCCTATGAAAATCGAAAAGAGGGCTAAAAGGACATTTCTTGCTATTGCCGTCAGAAGCGGAGCGCGGAGGCATCAGGAAAAAACAGAACAGACATGACAGGCCAACTGACGAGACGTAACTTTTGAATAAAGACGAGGTTAGTTATGATGTATCCTTTATAGGGAGTCAAATGATCAATAAATCATATCCAACTCAAAAAAATCATGGCCCCGGTGGCTAGAGAAGTAAAATGATATATCTCACCAGGACTGACCTTGTGTGATTGATAGGTAGGACAAAAATGAGCAGAACCAGAGTAGATGGTCCATCAGTTCAAGTTACTTGGCAGACAGTTCTGATTCTGGCATATCCCATATCTTCGATCATCTTTGGATCTTTCTTTCATTTTCTCCATCTGAATTTTCAGAAGGCTTGTTAACACGTAGAGGAGACTCCTTTCCAGTCCCTTCACACAGCCGAAGCCTTTGTAGAAGTTCCTGGCAGTCATCATCACTGGCCATCACATTCAAACAGACCTTACCCTTCCAGCATGAAATTGCTACTGTCGATTCATCCACCCGATTGTCACTGAATGGCGATTCACCATCTGCATGAAATGGAATGTTCAGGTACTGTACATGGACATTTTGAAAACTAAAGCATGAACGCTAAATTGATTCTACTGACCTCTGCTCAGGACGACCACGCAGCAACCCGGCTTTAGCTTTGATGCCTTCTCCCCAAACTCAACATTGACAAAATTTGCGAATTTTCTGCTCTTATAGAGCAAAAGATGCCTGAAGTCTGTGGGTGAAGCATGAAGGATTTGTTTAGTGATGTGGGGAGAATAATAGGCAATCCTTCAGAAGATATCCGGAATAAGCACGCAGCAGAAGGATCTTCTTTCGACTTCTTTCTCTCCTGTAGTTTAAAGAAAAAATCAAATTTATGTTTCTGGAAATACAGGTACTTAGTTTTGGCTTCTGTTTGTTGCCAAGCAAGTAGCTTGACGTACAAGTACAGATTAGAAGAGACTCAACCAACGGCAATGTTGCATGACACCAAGCACATATGCAAATCATATTGGAAGAAGAGACATCTGCTAACTCAACATCACCACAAAACTCATAAACCAAAAGGAAACAGAAAACAGAAAGGTTTAATCTGATCGAGTTTTCATGCAGAAAAATTCAGTTTTCATGTCTGATATCCTCAAACAGATTAGGTAAAAGTATTATGGACATACTTTTCGAAAATGAACATCATAAAAAATGTAAAATGAAAATCAAGAACTTCTCTCGATAATTCTTCAGTTTCTGCTTTCCTCCAAACATATTTGGTACCTGAATCATGGACATTCTATTCGAAAATGAAAATGATGACAACATAAAAATGAAAAGGCTGATCCCACTAAGTTCTGATTTCCAGTTTCTTACTGCTGAGGTCATCATCAAAATTATCCATACAATTGGGGTTTTTATGTGTAAGTTTGGTCTCACAGTCTGTATTGGGAGAGTAGACATGCACAGCACGAAGAGGAAGTGGGATCATACAGATAACAAGAGGCTTCATCATATAAGTTATAAGATCACTGTTCATTTTGGTCTCTTAAGATCATAAGAACACATGGAAAACAGGTTTCAGATGCATTCCAATACAAAGCCAGTAAAAGTGAAACTTCCGTGCTTTTCCATTAAATAGTTTCGAAATTCCCAAGAAGCGTGTTCTCTACTTCATTTTCCATTTTACACTGGATAAGAGAGAAGAGAAACACAGCCAGATACCACTTATTACTCAGTGGATACCTTGGATTAGATTTAAAACAGTCTTTAGAAGTAATAAGATGAGTTTTATCTGGAGTAGACACCTCAAGGTGACCACTGTGTATCAAGCTGTAAACCCACCTAAATGACCTGCTTTCGTGACATGATATAAGGAAAAACTGCAGACGGATTAAGGAATAGATGGAGAACAAAAAGTAGATACTTACAAACATTTTCTGGCCTACATAGGTTATCTTGAGTTGCTGCCTGACTTGAAAATTCAATTCTAGAAGATCCTTGACTGACTTAGAAACATAGTAAATTCTCTTCACAAGGTCAGACTCAGCATTTCTTGTCACAAGGTGGCCACTCAATGGGAATGATTCATCAATGCCATAAAATGTCCTGATACTGTTGATAACGGCTTCATCTTTCAAGAAAACAACCGGATCGACTCCATTCCACTTGCTTTGATTCTGGAACTTTCTTTTATCTTCTACTTTTTCTTGGTCACAAAGACCCTTGATCTTCAGAGGGTTCTGCTCTGTGGAAGTATGGCAATGGCCAGACTTGAGAGCAGACTTATCAGAGCAATCAGTGAAATCAGTCTCCAAAACTGATTTCGGAAATACTTCAAGCTGCAAGCTCTCTTGAAGGACCTGATCTGGAAATTTTTCAGCTGCTCAGTGCTTTCAGTGAATAGTGTTCCTTGTGAACTTGTTGCTTCAACATGTATAGCTGCAGATAAAAAAAAAATGAGCTTAAGAGGTACATCAAAGAAACACTTATTTTTTCTTAAGAATCAACAAACAGATCAGCTAACAAGGGTAGGCTATCAGCTTCAGAAGCCCGTTGAAGATGGCTGAATAGCCTCAGAAACTTAGAGAGGCAACTATTATATGATGCTATGATCAAGTACTTAAGTTTTAGCTATTCCTAAAATTAATATCTTTCTTTAATGTAGTACAATTACCTGGTGAGGCAGCAAGTTTTCGGAAGACAGCAATGAAGAAGGCACCACCATTCTGATCATGAGGCATTATTCTCATACAGCGTTCTAAAGGAAAATCAGAAATTTCAGTATCAGCAGTGAGGTAATTCTCCAGCTGCCGAAACCCATTTTTAGAATTTTTAATGTTGCTAAACTCTTGTTCAATTGCCTCTTCCATTTGTGTTCTACCAGAAGGAAACATACTGGAAGCAACTCCACCCCTGCGAGCTTCAGGAACATCTGGGAAGGAATAAAACCAAGAGAACTTGTCACGTACCTGCAATCCAAAGCAAAATATATGAAAATCCATGGAAGTGAAAAACTTGCTCCTATAACTGCCCCACCACAATAACTTTAAATGTTTGGCTAAATGGACATTATCGGATGTCAAAGCCTAAAACTACACTAAGATTGCCCGGTGCATTAACTAGTTCACGAGATTTCTTTTAATCAAGTGGGACAAAGATTAGAGTGAAAATTTCAAACAATGCATAAATACGCTTTCCTCTGCACTTCATCCAAGTTAGAGATCATGTCAACTCAAAGTAAAGATCCTTCCTTCTCAATTGTTTCTCTTAGTCATCACTTTTTCAAAATACTCTCTCTTCTGTTGATTGACTCAATTATAAATTCCAGCTAGGTTCCAACAACCTGGAACAGATAGCAGATTATGGCACGAACGACTCCAATATTAAGCAATCTCATGCAGTGAAACTTGACCAAATAAGCTTCTTCTGCTAAGAAGATTGTGAGCAGGCATTTATTCTCTCTTTATGCTTATTTGGATGCAATATACAACCTGTTAACAACATAAACATCCTTCATTAACAGCCGATGATGAATGCACATCCAATATCTGTGCTATATATTCACAAGTTATGAGAATAGCAAATTTGCACAATCATCAGTCGTCAAAAGATCTGAACTAAAAAACTTATCCACTGATCACCTTGAACATTTTTTTAAACCACCAGAAATCTTTTGAGACAAACGAAGTAACACAGTCAAAATGCAGACTCTACACCTATAGCATACAAACAAATAAAGTCCGATTGTAACACCTAACCTTCCATTTTCGAAGGCCAGGGCGGCAAACAAGCTGGGGGAGCTCACTGGAAACATCAACAAGTTCAACTGAGTCTCCACACCTTCTTAGGATCTTCAACAAAGGAGACAAAAATAAGATCGCACCTTTTGAAAGGAAAAGTGCTTACACAAATACCAGCACATGAAAGACAATTAATTGGTAAAGTGCTCATCGATCAAAAGACACAACACATATAAGCAGAGCACAAGAAATAGGGAAAGCAAAAAGCACATGTTGCGGGATAGCACAATCAGGGATAGAATAATGAGGCCTGAGAGGTAGAAACATTCCTTTGTCTATACGCAGGGAAGCAACTGTTCCTCTTAGGGTTAGGTGAAATGGGAAGATGATGGATCATCTATAAAAATAGTAAAGCTGGATCCCGCATTATAAATAGGCAACAGCACGTCCCAACTTCAAGGGCATCTCTACCACATTACAGCTCCCCTAAAAAACTGGAAGCCAGGACATGCAAGGAACCCTCATATGTTAGGAAAACTCACGCTCTATAAAAGGAAGCATGCTGAGTAGTTAAACTTCAAAGTTGGGCCACGTAAGTCAATAACAATGACACCTGAAAATTAGTTTCTTATGCTACTGTACAATTTATATTCATCCTTAGTTGAACTTGCAATGAGGGCATCTATTATGGCTTCCAAACTGCGCACACCCCTTGCTCAAGCATAAAGTCAGATTTCAAGTTTCTAAGTAGAAGTAGCTACTATCAAAAGTTTGGGCAGTGTAAAGCCCCTTATACACATGGACTCTCTGCTTAAATCCACTAAGTCACTGTGTCCAAGCTCATTTATGGCCATGAGAATGTATAACCTATAAATGAGCTTCACGTAGTATACCATATTTTTCTGGGAAGCCAATGCCACTTTAAGATGGATGAACCTAACCTAAAGAGCCACTGAAGAGGTTTGGTTGAGTAATTTAGTAGAAACAATATAATTTGAGTCCAAACACAACCAAGGTGTTTCCTTGAATCATAGTTGAAGACATAATTGAGAGAAAGTTCTACATAACTATTACCATAGTTGATCACTATAAGAAAAAAAAAAAACCAGACATTCAAAAATCAAAATGGTAATACCGAAAACAGAATAATTGTTAAATATAAAGAATGTCAACAAGAAAGATTTTTGGTTTTGAAAATTTGACTCTTTCCCAGAATGAGACACTACCTCTGCAACCACTGCCTCATTCTCAACTGGATTCATGGAGCAGGTTGAGTAGACCATACGGCCACCGACTTTAAGTAACGATATTCCTGGCACAACCAATATGAGTAAACTTGACAGGATTTGGCATTTACGAGGAAAGAACAATTATAAAATTCTGGGAACTTGTCCAAGAAGGAACATGTCAGTAAAAGAAACAAGACCATCAAAACCGGAATAACCCCGACTATCAAAGATATATATATTATATTTTACTCCAGAAATAAAGCAGATCCAACATGATTTATAAAAGATAATCTTTGCATAGACCTTCCACTAAATAATTCAGAGGGAATTCCGACTTCCAGATGAAAAAGTTTACAGACGCCTACATGACAGACAGAAAATTCTCTGGAGATGAGCAACAGTGAAAGAATCTAATAGAAACCACAAAGAGGGAGAAAAAAAAATCTTAGGATCACTAAGCACATTGAAACAACATTATAAAATACCATTAAATAAGAAGATTGACAGAAGGAAAGAATGGCATTAAATATCAAGTTTCCTACTGCATTACCTCGCATGGCTATCTGCACCTGTAGGCCATGAAGTCCATTAGCAATTCCTGCCTTCCTGCAGGACCGCAGAAAGGATTTTAACAAGCTGTAAGAAACTAGGGGACAGAACGTTAATGAACCTGAAGCCCAAATATATACCATCTCCACCATAAATTTGGAGCTTTCCTAAGAGTACCATCTCCACTGCATGGCACATCACATAGAACACGATCAAATAAAATTTGACTGATTTCCTGATCTGATAGGCTTGCCTTTTCAGAAGCATTAGAATGACTTATGCTTGCAAGGCAGCCTGGGAAATTTTGAGCTTCATGGTTTGTCACCATTAAGTTGGCAGTGCACATTCTTTTCATTTTGTGAATGAGAACATCAGATCTTTTGAAACCAACATCATTTGCCACGATCTAACAAAAAGAACACAGACAACATTGAAATCAAGTCTTAAGTTTTAAGCTATCAGCATGCAGTTTAGAACAGATGAGAACAGAAATTACTGCAGACTACCAGGTTCTACGAGAGTGTAAGACACCATGTTGTAAGGAAGCCTACCAGCCCCTCAGGTAGTAATCTTGAGTTGGTGGACTGATTCATAATTTCAAGCATTTGGTAAGTTTTTGAGCCAGGTGCAGCACACACTGCATAGAATTAGTAGAAGTTATCAGAAAGAGTCAGGTTTGGCACATTATCAAAATGCTTTAGAATAACTTCATCCCTTAAAATATTTTCTTTTGGGGGTACCAAAGTACATGTTGCTTTAAACATTTCATCTTTGTGCCTTACATATGCTTCCTCTCCTACAGAAGAAAATACTTTGATTTCCCTTTCAAATCCTCCCATTCAAGATGACTGTTAAAGGACCCTGTAGAAGCTCTTTTGACACTCTAGCCTACGTAAAAATGCTTCCTCCTATAACCATTGAAAAGAAAGCGGTACAAGATTTAAAGATGAAGAATCTATAAACTGTGAAGGAATGACAAAGTAATGATAAACAATATAAAATGAAAAAAATTACATGGCTAAACAACAAAATCATATAAAGTACTAGATTTTGTCTTAGGCTCTCGCGGGTTTAACAAGCTAGGGAGGAAGTGGGCGATGCAATTTGAATTCAAAATGAGGTTTAAAAAGTTCTTCAATCTTCAAGTCTGAGAGATTGCATAGTTGTATTGCTTATTGATCTTTATATATTAACTGCAATCACTTAACAAGGTTATCAGTTTGGTTAGGTTTTATTGGATTTGTAAAACAGCAAGTCGGAGCCAAATTTACATCCTGTTCAAATTATTCTCCACCCCAAACAAAACCAATAAACCAAACAAATCCAAATTATCGATCAAGTTCAGTGCAGTCCGATTGGGCTTTATGGGTTTCGGTTTTCTTTTTTCAGCACCTATATCAATATTCAGAAGAAAGTCAGTGGATGGAGGGAGTATGAAATCAATCTTTGCAGTGTAGATCACTCACTGTCAAGTACGAAATGCTCTGGCGATATATCCAGCAAAAGAGGAGGTACCTGCAGAATGTGAATACAAAACTCTACATTTTAAAATCCCAACAAAAGCAAGCAAAAAGGAAAACAAGAAAGGCTAAGAACAATAACAAGAATAACTACAACTGGAAAACTTCTGAAAACTTACCATGCTGACTGCCTCCTGTCGAGTGATGTTTCCAATTTCGTTTTCTAGCTTTAAGAACTCATGAAACCTGTCATTTGTCAGAGAGAACTGCAACTGAAATTCGCAATATTCTGAGTCCATTCATAATAGGGAGATAAGTAACGGAACTTGTAATATCATGACAGATGCAAGTGACAATTCCAGATCGAGTACTTTCGCTAGAGAAGGAGAACATAAGACGTTTCTATGATGGAAAAGATTTGAATGAAAGTAGAGCAGGACCGAATGCAAAGTTGAATATACAGCATAAACTTTAATATCCAAGGTCAAGAATTTTAACTCAAGAAGGCCGAAACTGGAAATATTACGTGCAAATTCAATTAAAAAGGAGGTCAAAATGAATGAGCAATGAGTTTTGGAGACTAAGAAAACACCACATTCCAAGCAATCTGGTGTCTTTTCTTCCTTCTAAATAAAGATGCCCAGATAGGTGAAGGGATCATCCACAGAACAAAAGCACGATGTGTGCAATACAGAGATTGATCAGAAGAAGGTGACCTTAGAAGACCAGACTAATAAGGTTCTTGGCAGCAGTTCAAAAGTCACAGTGCCTTAAGATCCATAATACAATAGAAGCCACAGCACTCCACAAACAGCTCATAGGAAGCACCTCATAAGTGCTTTTGGAGCAGTGGCTTTAATGGCTTTCGAGACTTTCTTCATTTATTGACAAAGGTATTAAATCTCTCACTTAAATAATTTAAATTAGAATGCCTTTGAACATATGCCAGAAAGCACATATAGCAACCACATTTAGAGCACATCGCAAGACAAGACAGCTACTGTTCCAAAAGCTATGAGCTAGAGGCTAACAAGCTCTAGAAGCCGGCACCAGCAAAGATGTGATTTTGTTGTTTCCAAGTTGTTTGGCCTAAAAATTGGTAGATTGAATATTTCATTTTGAAAAGATTTACCACTGAAAAGAGGACAACTATCACAAGACGATAATGTCTAATATTAAACAGGTTTTATTAATGGACATACTTATGAGAGAACCATGAATTTCTACTTCTTGTGCTGCTGCAATTTGGATACATTTTCACCAGGCGGCACTTTACCAATGAAATGTCAAGACAGATATATAAGAATAGGTTTTCAAAATTCCAATGAGCTCCATCAGCAGAGAAAGGTAAACCTAACATGTTTATACTCCTGGACAGGCATCAAAGATGCAAAGACTGCTAAACTAAACTTGACGATTAGGGAAGTCCTGGGATCACTAAGATTTACACTAATTTAAAGTAAATCATGGATAGAGAACAAGCACTGAGAATCTCCACTATCGATGATCTGAATATGAGAAAATGGTCGGCACATGCTCTGCCATGTCAATTCCTGGTGAGTGTATAATTTATTGCACCTCAGACACCTTTATTTCTACTTATTTCGATTCTCACTCCTAATCAATTCAGTATAACAGATTACCTTTCAAGATTTGGGTTCTTCCTCAATTGCTTTCGACAAAAATTTGATTGCCATGCCAGATTGTCAGGATACCAAGGCAATGGTCTGACAGCCTCTACTTCATTTCCATCAATGAACTGGGAGAAAAAATGGAAAAAGGTAAGTAGAAAATAAAAAGGAAAAAGGCCAATATAGTCAAAAGGGCAGCATAATGTTTTTGCTGGTCAATGCAGTTCACCTCTGCTTGAAGATTATTCGAGAATTCACTCTCCAACTGAGACTGGATATCGAAACAGAACCGGCTACTGCAAAAGGAAGCAGGCTGATAAAAAATGGATAACAAATCTACAGCAAAGAATTTACCATATCACATTGACATAATATGAAATCAGTTTGAGCAAAAACAAGTGAAACAGACAAATTGGAGAGATCACGTCTCAAAACAATGAAAAAATCGGTTTTTATTGTCCAATTTGATCCCAAAGAACCAAAGGAAATGACAGCCAACAATGAAGCACTGAATAGCTAATTGCTATCAGACATCTCATATCCTAGTTAACACAATGCATGGAGTGGCATAATGCCATGATCCCGGAATGTCAAAACCAGACCATCTTACGAACTCATAAGAAAGATAGTTCCACAGTCCCTGTTGAAGCTACAGAGAGACAAAATGCGTGGCTAAACAGTTGAATTCATTCAAGTTAACAGGCGGGAGAGCATCAGACAATCACCAAGAATTGATTCTGAAGGTAGCCGGCAACGGCTTCCGGAGATACTCCATGAACGCATCCCACTCGTCTGCCGGAACTATCCCTTGCTCCTGAAACCACACGAGCACAATGAGTCTCGGAGATACATCAACTCGCATTCCACTCGAAGAACAGAACGGAGAGACCAACTCTGTAGTACTCCTCGAACGCGCGGTTCTGAACGAAGGAAAGCCGCCAAGGAGGAGCGCCGTCGGCCCGGTCGCCGTCGCCGTCGCTTTCGTCGCCAGAGCCGGAGCCGCCGCCGCCGCCGCCCGATGTCGGACGGGTCGAGACGCCCCCGCCGGCGCTCGAACCGCGTTCGCTGGGGCCGTCCTCCGCTCGGTCTTCTTCCTCGACGACCGTCCACCGTCTCCGGCCTCGGCTGCTCCGGCGTCGGCGACGCCCCGTCGGCCGCGAGCTCGCTCCGGGAGTGGCATCGAGGCGCCGCGAGTGCCGGAGGTGGGCTGAGGCTGAAGAAGGTGAGAGGCTGCATTGCGGGATTTGGGCTTCGAGGCCTCTCCCAAGCGACCGGGATAGACACCTGCATGAGCACTTTTTCGTTCGGTCGCCGCATATATTTGACGGTTTTACGATAAATTTACTCAGATTAATTTTTCTGACAACCAAACATAAAAATTCCAAATTAATATATTTTTGATAAATATACACTTAGTTAGTTTTCATTAAATTAGATTTTTACAACGAAAAATCACAAACCAATATACTTATGACAAATAAATGGTAAAACCTCAAATTGATATATCTGTAAACTATCACGTGTCATCCAATTTAATAATTTGACGATAAAATTTCTAGAAAGTAACGAGATAAATGTGTCACATATGTATTAATTCGAGATTTTTCATTATATCAACTCAATTACTTAACAAGTTAACAAAATTCTTTTGGATAATAACAATAATGGGCATCCTATTACTTGTGTAGATTTGATACTTTAGTCCTAAAATTTTTTTCTCATTCATCATTCCTAAAATTTATTATTGTCCCTTGCAGTGGTCCTTTCCTTAACTCAAAACAATGCATAGAATAACAACAAAATCCTTAAATTTCATATTTTATCTTATCATGTTTTATCTTGGTTAAAAATTTAGATGACCAAAAATAGCCTACGTAGACTAAAAAAAAATCGAGCCAGTTTTTTGACTTCTTTTCTGCATAACGTAATTAACAACGTTTATTAAAACCCAAAACTATATCTTTTAACACAAAACAATATGATTTTGTTCAATTATTATATTAAATATAATTTAAGTTGAATTGCACTCTCAAGGAGTTCAAAGGAAATAGTGCACCGGTGCTACTCCCTTTGTCGCTAACGAGGGATAGTCGCCCTCTCCGAGCCACCGGCATGGGCCATTGCGATCCTCGCCTGATGGTGGCCGCTACGGACCTTACCACCATCAAGTGAGGTACTCATCCTCGCCTAGATTTTGGCGAGGGCAACAATCCTCATAATGGCCCATTTGACGGCTGACCGCCCTCATTAGCGACGAAGAGGGCATTGTATGTTTTAGAAGATGCCATGCCGCCACCCGGACTCGAATTGAGATGCTCTAGGTCTACTTCCTAAGAGGACATGTCTACTGATCTCAAACTGAGATGCTCTAGGACTACTTCCTAAGAGGAGCATGTCTACTGATTTCATTACAGTGGCGTACTCGAAATAATAATAATCTATCATTATTTAATCATCGAAATTGAAGGAGCAACGTGAAATTCTTTTTCCTTTTCATAAGATCACAAGATTGGATCTAACCAAAAAAAAAAAACTCATATGATAAATGACTCACTTCTTAGGGCCCGTTTGGTTCGACTTTTGAGAAATGCATTTGCGAAATGCAAATACCTTTGGGTGAATGGGGTTTTCCGAAATACAAATGTCGTTTGGTAAAATTTGCATTGAGAAACAACTTTGGCCAAAATACCGTTTGGTAAAATTTACATTTGTAATTAACTTTTATTAAATTAAAAAAGCAAAAATATGTTTATATTTTTTTTTGAAGTCCGGCCATCGGACCGCCGGATCCGACGGCCGAACCGCCTGAATAAAAAATATGTTTATATTTTTTATATAAACATATTTTTATATAAAAAATATAAAAATATAAACATAAAATATATTTATTAAACATAAAATATATATAAAAATAGATATGTTTATATTTATATAAAAATATTTATAAAAATATAAAATATATATTTTATAAATATATTTTTTTTAAATATATATTTCATATTTTTATAAATATATATTTATTAAACATAAAATATAAAATATATATTTTTATATAAAATATAGATATGTTTATATTTTTATATAAAAATATAAGCATATTTATTTTTATATTTATTTTTATTCGGGCGGCCGATCGGCTTATCCACCTGGAGAGATGAACAATACCGGAAGTTGCATTCCGAAAATGCAACTTCCCAATGGACCTCTACCCCTCCATTCCCCCAAAACCCTTTGAAGCCTCTTGGAGATGCAATTACATCTCCCCAAAGTCCCCAAAAACTTGAACCAAACACCACAGCATTTGGCCAAACCCCTTTAAAGCCCCAAAGAGCATTTCAAATGCTGAACCAAACAGGACCTTAGTTTTTGACCCCTCAGTTACTACAAACGCCCGATCAGTGTAATATCACTACCCCTTTCAAATCCTCACCATTCGATCTCTTTCTCTCTGATTTTTTGCCATTTTCCTTTTATTAATAATTTCATTAGTGTTTTTCCCGATTCATCGCACATCACGAGAAAATCTTCAGTGCTGTCAAAACACGGCATCATTTTATCCATTAACGTTCACACACGGAAAACTCGATGCGGAATTCAAAGCCATTGTTTGCGTTTGCAGTTCAGCCATATTTGGTCGGCAGTGGTCGGCCGAGGACAGCGATGACCACAAGGGTGCCTTCGTCCACACCGATGCCCTCATCCATCGACTCGGACGATGACGGCTTGAGTAGTCGGCCACGGACAACAGCTCGTCCACGTATCGGAGGGTAGGCATGCGGTAACCGTAACGTCGCTCATGCACAGATCTGGCAACGGAGGACATCCATGGCCGACTTCATCTTCCTCTGGCTACGTCTTTATTCAGTTCATCTTCGGCTTCGTCTTCCTCTGCTTCTGCTTCATCATCCTCAGTTTCCCCTTTTTGTTTTTGAGCTCGTAGCCGTAGGCAGACAACCAGCATTGCCGGTCAAGGAAAAGCAAGGCTTCGTCCGCGGATGAGCTGCCTCGCCTGTCATGGACCAATGGCATCACCCACCAGCCGTTGTCATGGCTGCCTCTAGAAGTGGCTGCAAACCATAGCTCCAAATCTCCATTTTAGCCGGCGCCGGCTTTCATGGCCACAACACAGTGATCGGCTCGGATGCTACTACAGCGTCTTCACCGGTGACGACTGCAAACTAAGGTCAAAGCTCGGCAACTCCAATGAAGCAAAGAGAATTTCGTCGCTGAACATAGCGTATTATCAACCTTGTTGATTTAATTCAACGTCAACGAACATGTGTCGATCTAATTGATGTGACTAAAATTCACGCGCCACATCAATAGCTTTAAAACCACTAAATATTTTCTCCACTAGCCTAACTTCAATCACTCCACCCGCACGTGTGCCAACTCAACTCTCTAAAAATGAAATTTCAAGTTCAAAGACTATAAGGAACAGCAATAAACCAATGATAGAATGTCCCTCAATTCCGAGGCAGAGCTAACAAGGCTATAAAATAAACAACTCCACATTGACAAATTCCCCTGAATTCTCAACTGTCAAAATTGCCTAAACTGAAACTGCTCGCTTGACCGAAATCGATCAAACGGTAAAAAAAAACCTACGCCGCTAGAGAAGGTTTTGAGGCAGCTGACAGCCTCGATCTCTTCTTAGCCAAGCTCTCACTGCGGCGCTCGCACTGCTCCTTCAACCTGGTAGCGAGAAGCTTCTGGTACTCAGCTGCCTCAGCCTTTGCCTTGGCAATTCTCTTCTTCTTGTCAGCAATTCTTGTGCGCTTCCTTTGTAATGTCAGTGGCGTAACTAGCCTCTGGATCTTTGGAGCTTTGCTGACCTTTTTCCCTGTCGAATGACAAGAAAAAGAAGAGCAGAAAAGAATCAAAGTCAGATCAGAGCCATTTAATGAGCCAACACAATAAGAAAATTAAGTTGAATGATGATGGAAACCCTTACCAGCTTTAGTAGTGAAGGTCCTACGATATGTATTGACATACTTCCGAACGTCATCCTCCTTCGACAGGTTAACAGTTTCCGGATCTTTGATGCCCTCTTTGGACCTCTCATTCACGGCTTCTCAATGTCAGTCAAACCAGGCAGCTCACTTTCTCCTTTTTTCACAATGACCAAGTTCAGAACAGAGAGGTCTTGACTGACAATGCATCCTCGAACAGACTTCCTTCTCCTCTCTCCATTCCGCCTACCATATCCACGGAAGCAAGGAGTACCTGTCAGACAAATCAATTTTGCTTTTCAACGGGCACTTATATAAATTCCAGTCTCCTAATCAAGCTGTGCAACAAGTTTAGAATATACATAGCTGACATAACTTCAGCTTATATGCAAGAATTGCCAAATTCATGTATTCGTGCACTTTGCAGAGTCGAACCTACCTCGATGAAGCAAGAGACGAACACGACCAGGAGTCAGCACTCCCTGCTTCATTGGAAACCCTTGTTTGTCACAGCCTCCCATTATCTTAAACACGTAGCCATTGAATTCCTGCCCCACATTGAGGATAGTCAATAACAGAACCAATAAAAGAAATCGCCAAAAGCTCCATAGAACAATTGCAGACACATACCTCACCCAGAGCATCTCCACTGACTTCTTGTGAGATCCTCTTGTCAAAAAACGCCCGACTGCATGGAAAAGATCATAAAGAGTCATTACTCAACATCCCTTTTCTTTTGCTAGAGAGACAATTGGCCATTGACCTCTACAAATAATGATATTTTTGAAGAAAAACAATAGAATAAGACTTAAGGTTTTGATACAATAAAATCTAGTGCTGCAGCATGGTCTCTCAGAACATGGGTAGCCAAATAAAACCAAATTGTACCCAAAATATCAGGAAAAAAATAAAAAATCTCCGTTACCTATGCTTCCACATTCACAACATGATAGACAACTCAGAAGTATATCTATCATCCGCAACTTGCACTTTCTTTCCCTAGTTTAGAGTTTAATCAACAATAAGCGGCTTTTCTCACCTAATTTGGAGTACCCCAAAAAACTCCCTAGTGATTACCCCATCCCACAATCTGTCCCTAAAATCCATTCAGTATTCTAAAATTGCTAATTCCGGGAATTAGATCCTACAGTTTTCATATGCTGTTCTGGCCAACAAGATACATCACTCAGGTCACCAAAGAAAGATAGAGGGGCCATGAAAAATGAGCACCTAAAGGAATAAATATCAATTTTTGTGCTTCAGATACTTAAATGCAGAACCTGAATCAAACATTGAAGACCATGTGAGCGGTATTTCCATTCCTGTAAATCGCGTAATCACTTCATAAGCATGCTCACTCGAACCGATGTCGTAAGTAATTCCAATCAGAGAACAAACATTCATATCAGTCTCAACATTACACGAGCGAGAAGAGCAATAGTTCCATCAACGAATACACAGAACACTAGCAGTAGACGCCCAAGCACAAGGAACTGAACAGGGGCCAACACCCACTTGATCAATTCAACAAACTAAGAGCTTTCAAAGCATTCCGCATAAGAACAGCCACAACCCATCAACAACATCCGACATTTTCACCCCCAAGAAAAAGGGTTCGGCTTACAGTTTCTGGTCATCGTCGAACTCGAGCTTCTTCTGGCAACCGGTGGTCGGATTCGCTATGTTGAACTTCAGATTACAGAGAGGGAAAACGCATCAGAAACCTCGAGTGAAAGTAAAACGGGAAGAGAGACGAGTGAACGAGAGTTGAGAGGTACGTACCTTCATGTTGATGTTGACGGTGAAGGACCGATCCGGAACAAGAAGAAACCGCTGTTCGCCGCTTGAGCAGAGTGGTGCTTTCCGGGGGAATTAAGGTTTTCGTCTGGGCTTATATACCTGGTGTCGGGCGTCGGTTCTCAGTGACAACTAGAATAGCCAGTTTTCCTTCTTTTTATTCCCCCTTTTTTTAATTTCTTTGGTTGTTTGTAGAATTCCAAAAAAAAAAAAAACCCACCCAAAAAGATAAAGGTTAATACCCGAAAAATCCTAAACTAGTACACTCATAATAAATTTACTAAAAACCATTTTTTTGACCACCAAAAACTCCAAACTGATATATCTTTGATAAATTTACCCCAAACTGGTACACTTGTGACAAATTTACCTTGTGTTAATTTTCGTTAAATTTTACTATCTAATTATTACGTTAAATGATACGTAACAGTTATCTAGTATACCAATTTGAGATTTTACACTCCGTTTGTCACAGTTTACAATTTTTGTGATTTTTTTTTGTAATATTAATCCAATTTAACGGGGTATATTTGTCACAAATTTATCAATTTGGCGTTTTTGCGGTCAAATAAATTAGCTTTGGGTAAATTTGTCATAAATGTACCAGTTTATGATTTTTATAGTCAATCGGGGTAAATTTGTCACGGATATACCAGTTTGGGTTTTTCATGGTAAAAAAAAATAATTTATGGTAAATTTGTCACAAGTATACCAGTTTAGAGTTTTTCAGAATATTAACCCAAAGATAAATAATAAAACGTATTTTCATAAAGTAACTCCATAGTAGGACTTTCCTCAAAATACCCTCAAAAAAAAAAGGGAAAAAGCCAAAAAAAACCCCAAACTTTACCTCGAGTGACAGATTTACCCCAAACTTTGTTTTGTGACGTGAAAAACCCCTGAACTTTTTGCAAATTGTGACACATTTACCCCATTAAGGGTATTTTCGTCTTTTTCTTTATTTTTTTCTTTTTCTTTTTATTTTTTTCTTATTCTCTCTTCCCTCCTGGAGCCTGGGCGGAGGGAAGCCGGCGTCCGGCGAGGGTCGCCCCGCCCGAGCCGGCTAGGGCCTCCCCTCGCCGGCGTCGGGCGAGGGCGGCCTCTGGGGTCGGGCGAGGGGGTCCCTCGCCGGCGTCGGCGAGGGCCTCCCTCGCCGGACGCGAGCGAGGGTGCCTCGCCGGCGTCGAGCGAGGGTGCCCTCGCCGGATCCGGCGAGGAGGCCCTCGCCGACGCCGGCGAGGGCCGCCCTCGCCCGACGTGGCGAGGGTGGCGAGGGCACCCCTCGCCGACGCAGCGAGGGCGGCCCTCGTCGGCGTCGGGCGAGGGCCTCCCTCGCCGGACGCAGCGAGGGTGCCCTCGCGGCGTCGGGAGGGTGCCCTCGCCGGATCCGGCGAGGGCACCCTCGCCCGACGGCGAGGGCACCCTCGCTGCGTCCGGCGAGGGAGGCCCCCGACGCCGCCGAGGGCCGCCCTCGCCTGCGTCGGGCGGGGTGCCCTCGCCGGCGTCGGGCCGCCCTCGCCGGACGCTGGCGAGGCTTCCCTCCGCCGGCGAAGAAAAATAAAAAAAAAAAAGAAAAAAGTTTTTAAAAGTAAAATGACCAAAATGCCCCTATGATTTAGGGTAAATGTGTCACACAAATGAAAGTTCAGGGTTTTTGTGTCACAAATAAAAGTTTGGGGTAAATGTGTCACAGTTTGCAAAGTTCGGGGTTTTTCACGTCACAAAACAAAGTTTGGGGTAAATCTGTCACTCGAGGCAAAGTTTGGGGTTTTTTTTGGCTTTTTCCCAAAAAAAAAAAACCATGTTCCAATGGATCTTCATAGCTCCTTGCTAATGATAAAAACCGTCGTTCGGCATGGGTTACCACCGAGTGGTATTCAAGGTTCGGTAGGGTGAGGAGGTGACTCGGATGGTCAGGCATACTTTTGAAGCTTCTAGAGGTCTACGCTATTTTTGGGTACCTTAAAACATTCTTATGGGTATTATGGGGTAAATGGTCTATTGAACTCTTAAACTGATGGGAAATATACGGTTAAAGTTTGATGGGCTCATGTGTACAAGGCTACGTTTGTTCCTCATTTGGAATATCCACCAATCCAACATAGGAAAAGCAATGGAGCATTCTCTACCAAAACATTTCTCCCGATATTTACTTTATGCAATCTAAGGTAGGCAAAGCAAGCTAGTGAGCAATTGACAAGGGAAGGCTAAGCCTAAATGACTCTAGTAAGGGGTGAACGAGTCAAAAGGAACATAAGAGGCGCATGATCGCAATCTCAATTGTTAATTGGAGATATAGGTGGTATCAAAATAAGTTATAGAGAAAGCGATTGGGAGAGCTTGTGGTACATATCGGCTAATTAAGATGTCGTAATTGGAGGTTACCGCTATTGTCCATGTTGGAAACTGCTCGAAAAAAGGAGTCTCGTGCAATTGATGAGGGAAAAGAAAGCCTATTCAACTTGAACAAGGGGGGTAACAAGTCCATAGGAGCCCAAGTGTTCCTCGATTGCAATCTCAAGTGTCGACCTGTGACACTTGGAACAAGCTCATCCCACACAATAAATTTAAGGGTGAGCATCGATCCAGGGTTAACCGTGGACCAGCCCAACTCTACCGATCTTGGTCCGATTCCTAGGAAGACTAGGTTGGTCCTTGATCCTAGGATCCCTAGACTAGTATTGTGTGGGTTGGTCATCGATCTGAGAGTTTAGGGTCGGTTCAATCCGAACCAACCTTAACTGTATATAATATATATATATATATATAACATATTATTTATGATTTTTTTAATATATTCTAAAGAAAAAACTCTAAGTTAAAGCTTGCATCAACAGCATTAAACGGCTTCTCATGGCATCCTCCTCCAATACTTGTTCTTTTCTATCTTCTTTGTCCTCTTAGTCTTTAATTTGCCAAAATTGAAAAAAACAACTTCCTCACTCGCTGCTCAACTTCCCATCGGTCTTAATCGTTTTTATGATTTATTGCTTTTAGCATGTGTGAAATTTCTATTGTTATATTATCTTAATTTTTTTGAATATGTGTTGATATTTGTAGTTTGGTTGCACAACGCCACATTATGGATGGATATGTAATTTGAAATTGTAGGTTTTATCTTTTTAGGGAATATAAAAAATAAAATAAAAATTATCGATTGGTCTCGGGTGGATCCTGAAATCGGACCGAACCCATTGGGTCGGTTTGGTCCTCGGCCCCAGGCTCAATAGAGTCTATCCTTATCCTAAAAATTGAGAACCAATATTGTGCGAATTGATCCTAAGGTTAGGGGGTGGACTAGCTTAACCCCGACCATGCTCACCCCTAAGTAAATTAGGCAAGTTTATAATAACAGAACAATTACAACAAGATGGACCAAAGAGTTCACAACTTGTAAAGTTTGTGAATCACAGGCTTTGAGAGCTCTTAAACTCTAAGTTCCAACGTCCTAAAAATAAAACAACAATAAGTATTAATGATCACTCAACACTAATAGAAATTGAACTAAAGCAATTATCAGAAAATCTCACCACATATATTCCTTTCGTTTCAACTTGTAAACTCTATATATCGTTAATCTCTGCGTAAACATAATCCATATCTAACAAAAAAAAAAAAAAAAGGGATAAGTGCTACGGAAGTCCTAAAACTTGTCATGAAAATGTAATTGAGTCCTAAAACTTGTAAAAAGTGCAATTAAGTCCTAAAACTTGTTAAATTGTTTCAATCGAGTCCTAAAGTTAACGTCGTCAACTTTTTTAACAGAAAATGCTGACGTGGCATTTAAAATTAAATTTTCATTTTCCACGTGGCTTTTTCAATTGTTTTTTATTCAAATTTTAAAAAAATAGATTTAAAAACTAAAAAGAAAATTAAAAATTATTTTTAAAAAATTGTTTAAAAAAAAAAAAAACAACTCCTCCCTCGCCGCTGCCGCCATCACTAGAGGGCCAATGACAGCCGCCGGCCCCTCGCGAGGGTCGGCATGCCCAGATCTGGGCACCCTCGCTTGAGCTTGGCGAGGGTCACCGGCCCTCGCCTGGGGCCAGCGACCCCCGCCCAGAGCCGGCGACCGTCGCAGGGCCCTCCGGTGATGGCGGCGACGGTGGCGGGGAGGAACCGCTAGTTTTATTTTCTTTTTTTAAACAATTTTTAAAAATAAATTTTAACTTTTCTTTTTAGTTTTTAAATCTATTTTTAAAAAAAAATTGAATAAAAAATAATTAAAAAAACCATCTAAAAAAAAATATTTTAAAATCCACGTCAGCATTTTCCGTTAAAAAGGCTAACGGTGTTAACTTTAGGGCTCGATTGAAACAATTTGACAAGTTTTAAGACTTAATTGCACTTTGCAAGTTTTAGGACTCAATTGCATTTCGTGACAAGTTTTAGACTTCTCAGCAGACTTATCCCAAAAATAAATAAATATACTCATTAGATATGAAAGAATCGCAAGATGAAATGATATGGATTTACCCAACTCAAAGTTTTCCGCATTCTCGATGCACTCTTCAACATTAATCGACTAGAGAATTGTTCTTAACCAATCTTGAGTGCAAATCAAAACTTCCACGACTTTCTGAGTCAAAGAACTTTAAAAGTATCAAGCACATGACTAGTTATAAAAATAGACAAAACATCCCAGCCATCAAAGATAGGATTTTAAACTTTTGGCTGGCAATGCTCCACCACATCAAAATGTCAAAATCACGAGCCTCTTTAAATTCAGCTTTAAGATACCAATCAAGCTCAAATAAGTTGCCCTTAAAAAAAAAAAAATTCTCCTCGTTAAGAAAGTCTTCATATGACGGCTTTTACACATAGAAATTCGCACTTTGCAATCTTCCTCTCCATTAAGCTCACCATTCAAACTTTTGTCACGAGAATTAGAATAAGATTTCTCATAAAATTTAAACAAATGTTCCAAGGAGAACTTCACCTTAGTAATCATTTCATCAACTTTCGCATTATCATCATAAATGAGTTTACAACGATACCTCACATGATTCATCTTTTCTAGGATCCAACATACACAATCAACACCATCATATTTACTTTTTGAAACTCTCATAATATTTGTCAAACTTGTCTTTTATTTTTACACTCATAACTCTCACCATAAGATCAAAAGCCTCAGTCATTTCTTTCAGATAATCATACAAAGAAGCCATCCCCCAAAATAATCATTCGAAGTGATATACAAACTCTTATCCATCTGGTTGGTAGCATCATAAAACTTCTTCAAAAATTTGGAGAGAATAATGACATTTTCCCAATCAACACTACTTGAAGTATCAAAGTTAAGATTAGTTGAGAAAGAAAGATCATCTTTATCCATCTTTTCAAAAGTTTTCTTAACTTTATAGCATTGTCTAAATAAGGTAAGTGGAATTCCACCTAGTGGAGATGTTGAAACACACTAAACCCTTATAAGTGAATCTTGTGCTCTCAATGCAATCTCAAAATGTCTTAGCTCTCATACAAGAACTCCTCACGTATCTACATATGAGTTGTGCACCTTATATGTCAAACTTCACAATCTAAGATAAATAGTCTATCTCTTGAAAATTCTTCTTTCAGATAATCGGTGGCAACTTCATTTGAATTAGCATTAACCACAGCGATTATGGACACATTTTTCTATGTTCCCCACTCGTATATGCATTATTTTCCCATATCCATACCCTTGTAGCTAGGCATGACCACAAAATTGATAATTCTTTTATGGAATTTCTAGTTTTCTCAATAAAATGTTTAATGAGAAATAAATAGTTCAAATTTTGAATGAAATTCCATGTATTAGTCGTGAGTGTGATCATAGAATTAAGCTTACTAAAAAGAAGCTTTCAATTTTTTTTTTTCACAAAAATATAATTTCATGAAATCTCCAGCCATCGTAAATCACGACATATACTTGAATAGAGGTTTTAATTGATTGACATAATCACGAAATCTGACACACTTAACCATCCTAAATGGTTGTTCATAAATTATAATCATCCAAACAAGCATTTCCCTATATTTCTCCTAATAGAACTTCTATGTTGTTAAAATACTAGTACTTTATGTACTAGTATTTCCCTTGTTGGTTGAGGATGCATTTGGTTTAACTTTCCCAATGAGATTTTATCCTTTAAAGCCCATTGAGAAAATGCTGAAGCGTTTGGCAACCATTTTGGAATAGCCCTCGGCCAAATGCTAGCCTTAGGAATGTTGAAAGCCTAATGGTGCTCTCACTCAGTATTCCAAAGTATAATTTTTGAAACGTTGAAAACAATATTAAAATATCTTTTTCCTTCCAAAACGGTTCTCAGCAATTCTTTAGTTTTCCAGTTTTGTCCCTCCTTGTAACTATTTATCTTCTTCGCATGAGGATGGCAACGAGGCCAGATCTGGTTGGTAAAGGGCGAGGCTAGGGTTGCACGACCCGGGTAACCTTCGCTAAAGATCACGCAACCTTAGACAACCATCACTTGGGTCTCACAACCTCAAGGAACCCTCACCTGAGGTCTCACAACCTCAAGGAACCCTCACCTGAGGGCAGACGACGTTAGTTGACGGCCACTAAAGTCAAATATGGCTCACCAATAATCGTAGCCCTTTGCCAGCTCTATCTAAGGGCTTGAGTTCTTTTAATAAGAAAATATAAAAAATATCGTCAAAGCTCATTCCTAATTTTTTTTTTTTTTTTTTGCTAAACACTACTTTAACCCAAAATTTATTTTGCAAATAGTTTTTGCTCAAAACAATTTGCATTTCTCCAAAGGGCTTAGAGTTTCACCATTTGCATTACACTCAAAACCCATTTGCGAAGTTGAATCAAACTCACACTAAGTCTCATCTACTCTTTGTGATGCAAACGATTTTTGCTTCTTATCTATATTTCGAAGATAATTATTGCACTTTCTCAAGTGCTTCAATATATTTGAAGTACCATTATCAACATGGTATGAATACTTGGCCCTATTATAATTGCTGAACACATCAACTTTACCATTTGTGTGAGTAATGCCTTTATGAAAATAAAGTCAAACTACCCATTTTCGCTTACTAGGAGGACAAGAACCAAATACCTTAGTTGGTTTGGATGCATCTTTAAAGTCTTCGCCTATTCCATGACCTAGTGATTTTGATTCCATTATTGACGTTATCGCATCAAAGGATTTCTCCACTTCCATTAACATGTTAATGAATCACCTGCTCAAATCAAGCAACACGTCATCAACAAAGATCAACGCATAAAAGTTTTACACAAAGAACAACACACTAGCTTTTTATAGAGAATAACACACATACACTTTACCCCACTATCAATTATCTCTGACCATCACTGAATATACATCATCACTCGCTGTCTACCACACATATGACCAAGACACTCCGTGCATAGACACAATTTAGAGAGAAAAGGAGACGAAATAGAAGAACGAGAGACGACAATAGGACAGAGCATACAAACCCACAATTTAAATAACTTGATTCGAAGTAGGGAGATTTGCAAGTATAGTATGCTTATTTTATATAGTAATCTTGACAGACCTTGACACAATGTGCATGTTACACCTAGCCCCACCACTTGTCTATTCATAGTGCAACCATTGGCCGTAGCCATGGCCACTAGTGCACCTAATATAGAGATAAGTCATAAGCAAATTGCTTGTCCACTTCTCATCCCTTTAACCATGAACGCAAAGTCAAAAATCGCATGACATTGTGGACTCACCGCTTCTCGGTGCCTAGGTTTGGAATAGTATAAAGAAGAAGTAATGCCCGCCTTCACTCTTCCTCATAATCCTCAATCTTCATTCAAGCCTAAAAAAAAAAAGAAGAAAAAAGAATAGAGGATAAAGCTTCCTCCATGAGACATAAATTGAAAGTCGTAGCCATGAGTCAATCAAGAGCAATAGAAAGATTTAGAAATTTAGGGTTGTAGGGTTCTAATTTTTTAGAGCTTTTTTGAGCTAACTAACCAAACAAACAAACAACTTGTAAATTTAGGGATTTAGTGACTAGATTGAAGATAGGGGATTTAAGCGAAGGGAAATGGAGGCAAGCGAGAATGAGAGAGGGAGGCGATGAATGGTCGAAGTCAAGGCCATGAATCAATGGGAGTTGAGAGACAAAGATGGAGATGGAAAATTCGATGTGAGACTATGAGGGAGACATTGAGACATGAGAGAGACTGATATGAGAAAAACAACGGGTTTTAGATTCAGGGATTTAAGATTCTAATTTTTAAATTAAAAATGACTATATTATTATAATATTAGTCCGAATCTAATGGACAAGTGGATGGTTCCACCCATGGGATCGAGAACAAGACCAGAACCTACGAGGTTCCAATAAATTAGATTCTGTAATTGGCGATTTCCTTAGGAATCACTAGTTCTAGGTCAATCTGATGTAGTTCCAAGTTCCTTTGCACACCACTACTCCTAGCCCATCACTGATGATAAAAACCACCATCTAGCACATGTATAGACCCGGGGGGGGTGTTCGAGGTATAATAGGGTGAGGAGGTGGCTTAGACAATTAGGCATACTTTTGAAGCTTCTAGAGATTTAGGCTTATTTTGGATACTTAGAACATTTTTAGGGGTATCGTGGGGGTAGATTGAAAGATTGGATCTCTTAGATGGAGGGAAAATCTAAGATTATAATTTGATGGACTCATGTGCATAGGGCGCATTTGGTTTGGTATTTTGAAGGGGCTTTGGGGCCTAGAGTCTCTTGACCAAATGTGAAAGGGCTTATGACAAATTTTTTGGACAACATTGGAAAAATACAATTGCATTTCTAAAGACCTTTGGTCCATGACGCGTATGGAGATACTTTGAAATACTGCATATTCAGAACGCAAATATACCTTTTTTCTTCCAATTTTACCCCATCTATACTTTCATAATTACGAAATGTCCTAAAACATCATAACATTTTCAGCAAAAGCCTTAGCAGCTCGTGAGCAATTGGCGAACCACAAAAGAGTGGCCGATGAGCCAATGCCAACCCTACTTGAGGTCACTTGACCTCAATCAATGTGGCCCAAGGTCGCACAACCCTAGGGGGCGTAGGCTTAGCTCGCAAGACAAGAACCCAGGCTTCACCTAAAGGGTCTCGTGCAATTGACATGGGAAGTGCTAAGCCCAAACGACTCTAATTGGGGTGAAACAAGTTATAAGGAGCCCAAGCGTCGCACAATCGTAGTATCAAGTGTCAACAGATGATAGATGATACCAAAGTAAGTCACAAAGAGCATGATTGTGAGAGTTTGTGGTGTATATCAACTGGTCAAGAGGAAGTCAAAATTAGAGGTTACCATAATTGTTGGTGTTGGAGACAATGCTCAAGAAGGGTCTCGTGCCAAGAGAACTCTATTGAGGGATATCATCTCCTAAATTGAGGAGAATCTCACCAAGGTGTTGTTGGTCGTGGACAAATTGTAAAATGGGTTCAAGGATTTGAAGGAGTTGGTCAATGGGTCAAAGAGATACTTTGCAATGAGTCATCCACCACTTTGGATCAAGTCATCAGCCCATTGCACAAGAGAGTTATGCTCTTGAGTTCACGATGGAAGACCTTTGAAAGGACTTAGGGACAATCAAAGAAAAGCTCAAGGGTTGCAAGACGACCCTGTTCAGTGGGATAGTTACCATGATGCTAAGTCAAAGGGTGGACGTTGCGAAGTCAAAGGAGTTCAAGGGTGATCGGTCTGCCAAGGAGGTTGACAACTTCATGTATGTTATCGAACAATACTTCGATGCCTTGGTGATCAAAGACGACAAAGCTAAGGCATGGACTATTGCCATGTATTTAGCTCATGCTTTTGGTGGTGGCAGTGCAACCATGAGAGGCAAGGTACCTAATGCCAATAGATCAAGCTCTCACGCCCTCATATCAGCCTCAATTTAGGGCCACCAACTTCATACGTGATCCCCACCACATATTTGTTGAGGTTGGCATCGATGAAGATGTTGAGAAGCTGCTCTATCATTATAGTCTTAACATCGCAAACCCCGTGGACCTGAGGGCCCTAGTCGCAAGGGAGCTAGGGTTGGAGGAGCCAAAGAATACCAAGTTCAGCGAATACTACCATATCATTGCTTGCTAGAGCGGAAGAAGTAACAGAAGATGATGTTGGTGAAGAAGATAAGAAAAAATAAAACAAAGTGAAAATTTGCCTATCGACGATGTCCCTAATTATCACTTGGAGAATGTTACATGAGTCATAAGTACTTGTTGATCGATGAAGATTTGGCAAGCCGTATAGGACCTCGTTTGGAACTGAATTTGACACTTTATGGTTTTATTTAAGACAAAATTCACTCTAAACTCTCATTTAATAAAACAGCAGCACTTCAATCCTTTGATATGGACATGTTAATGGTATGTTTTTCCCTTTGTTGATCTTCAGGGCATTTTAAATTTTTGGCTTGAAAATCAATAGTAACCTTTTTTTCTGAGTAAGTCAAAACAAACAGAAACATAAATTTAAAACCTGAGAAAGCCTTAAGAAGTCAACCGAACTATAGATCGGATGAAAATAGTAAACTAGAAAATAGTATAATGGAAATATGGCTTTTAGGCATGTAGAACCTTTTTTTAGAAGGTTTTATTGCCTCGCTACAGTAAAGGAAAAACATAAAGCAAGACACCCCCAAAATACAACCAAACCTTTAGATTACTCTCATCATAAAATTGGAGAAAATTATTCAAAAAATCTCTAACTTATTGTACTTTTGTTAATTCAATCATAAACTTTTTAATTTTGCCAATTAGATCATAAACATTATTTTTATCAATTAAATTCATCCGGTCAATTTTAGTTAAAAATAACTTACGTGAACATTAATTATGCTACGTGATACACTGACATGGCTCAAAAACATGATCCACGGAGGCTGGCTTGAGACCCTAGTGCTAGTTGATTAGGTCACTAGAGACCATGTTTAGGTACCCGACTCTACACCAAGACATTGGTGCCAGAGCTTGGGATCCTAGTTCCATGCCCAAGCCCAGGCCCATCGAAACCAAGCCCAAGTCCACAAAGGCTTGGCTCAAGAACCCCATGCTAATCCTTAATGGCCATGCTCGAGTACTCAATTCCAATGGCCAAGTCACTGATGCTGGGCTCAAGTACACTTGGACTGGGTTTGGGATCCAATGCCCAAGCCCGAGTCCATGACATTCATTGTCGATGGCCAATCTCGTTCTCAAGTAATTGGCTTCCATGCATGGTTCCTCGACAATCAGTACCGCATCCATAAGGCTAAGCTGAGCGGAGTCCCTTGAGGTTAGGCAAGCCTAAGATCCCAATGCTAGCGGCTAGATACTTGCTTTCTATGTCCATGTCACCAAGATCCGAATTCGAATATATCAAAGACCAGGCCCAAGTCTCCAGCATACACCCTGGTTCCCACTCGCTGGGCTCGAGAAACCATTAACTGATCGCCACTCGTTGGGCTCAAGAAACTATCAACTGCTGCGACCAGGACCCCAATCACGAGTCTCTTAAGCCCTAGTCTCTAGCATATGGCTTTTTAAGAAGATAGAAGTAAAATTTCTTCTTAAACCAAGGAAAATAGGTGAAGAATTTTTCAAAAGCCACAAACAGATAGCGCCGCTCGGCGCGCCTTTTAAAACCAGTTCCACCATACCCTCGAGGGACTTATCGCTTCCTTCCTTTCCTAGCCAGTCAAACAAAGTCACAAATCAAACACGACACGTTCCAAGTTGAATCCTTGGGTAGAATTATTTATCATGGACCCGGAAATTGTAGTTGAAGTCATCAATTCAATGGGTCCTAGCCTTCTTTGGGGTTAGGACAAAGTCGACCGGATTTCACCCCCACTTAGCTCCTTAGCAATTATATCAATCAAAACATACAAGATGTTTCATCAGGTATACCACGATCCAGATATGCAGATCTCGTGCAAAAGAACAAAACTAACAAATAGTAAGGCACATTAAACATCAAGTCAACATACGCAAATCCCACAAGAAATAGGAAAAGCACGGTCATACGCAAATGTAATGTCAAATTAGGCCGGCCACTATTACACAAACCCATTTACCCCCAGGCAACATCATTGTCTTTTGCCCTTTTGAATCCGCTAAAAAAGAACAAACTACGATCCTGCCTATATCATATCTGAAAAGTCCTAGAAGTCCAACTTAACAAGCAAAGAACAAAAGAAACACCACCATAACACCACCGCCAAAGATTCAATTTCCTCCCATTTCAGGAGAGATGGCCTAGGAGAAACAGCCTAGGCACGCTCGCCCCGGATTCTTCGTGCAAGCTGAATATCCTTGGGCATGATGGTCACGCGCTTCGCGTGGATGGCGCAGAGGTTGGTGTCCTCAAACAGTCCCACGAGGTATGCCTCAGCCGCCTCCTGAAGGGCCAGCACTGCATGGCTCTGGAAACGCAGATCGGTCTGCAGCAAGAACAAGCAAACAACACAATTCAGTTTCCATGAGTGAAGAACTCCTCCCATCATTATTTGTAACAATCGAATGAGGGCAGACACATCACCTTAAAGTCCTGGGCAATTTCACGGACAAGCCTCTGGAATGGGAGCTTCCTGATCAAAAGCTCAGTGCTCTTCTGGTACTTACGGATTTCACTGCAAGATAAAATTGGATGGTCAATCAAAAAGATACAGAATTCATTGGTTAAAGAACACAGGCGGTCAAGGAGATGGTTTAGCTTACCGAAGAGCAACAGTACCAGGGCGGTAACGGTGAGGCTTCTTCACTCCACCAGTGGTAGGGGCAGACTTACGGGCAGCCTACAAGTACAAGAACACCTCATATCATGTCAAAGGTCACGTTACCCCAAAAACACGACCCCAACAGAAATTGCAGTAAGCAAAACATCATCGTACAGAAATCAACATACCTTGGTAGCGAGTTGCTTCCTCGGGGCCTTCCCTCCAGTTGACTTACGAGCGGTTTGCTTGGTACGGGCCATCTGTTGGACATTACAACGTCATGCTCGAGCATAAAATTCAGACAATCCTCACACGCTTCAATCCGTCCCATATCTTAGCTAACGTACCGATACGTACCCAAACAACCGAATAAATCACACCAGGAAAAGGAAATCACAAGTCAATCCCTAGCCCAAGCCCCTAAAATCTTCTCAAACAACGAAGCGCAAAACATCGTCCGCAGATCAATTGCCTAACCCAAACCCTAAATTTTGCCAGATCGTCGCCTCCTACCACGATTTCAAAACAACCATTAAACTAAGAAGCGCAGAATCTACCTAACCACCAGGGAGAAAAAAAACGAAACCCTAACCAGGAGAAAGCGAAAATCAGGACACTGGCAAAACCCTAGATTTCGAAGGAAAGCCCCATGGCGATGATTCCAACTACCACCAGCATGCGCGATCGAGGCACGAACAGGACGAGGCGCACGAGATCACGACAGCTACAATTCTACCTTATCATCGACAAAATCAAAAGGGAGAAAATCGCGCAAGACACTTGCCTCTCTCGATCTTCTTCTTCTTCGTCTTCTGGTTCTTCTCCTCCTTCGCGCTTCTCTCTCTCCTTTCTTCTTCCGCTTCTTGAAATGCTATGCGAAAAAATCTTCTGAAGAGTACCGGTTGGTTCCTATTTATAGGGGCGGGGCCGGGGCCGGGGGCGCGATGCGGAAGGATCCGACGGGCGAGGATCGCGATCCTTGTGCTTCTTTGGGCGACGGATCGTACGGTGGAGAGGCGCCCTGTTTGTGTTTTCTCGCCCCCGGATGGACGGCGGACAACAGGAGGAGGGGGCCGGGAGCGCTTTGCCACGGATCGGGGCCTGCGTGGCGCGGCGTGATTGGCCGGGTCGGCCGCGGTTTGACTCGGCCCCCGAAAGCCGAACCCTTGGGAAGGGAATCGGAGGTAATATTCCTCCGCGTGGGCGGTTAGGATCGAAGGGAAAAACCGGCCCGGTCTCCCGGAAAATACACGGAAAGACGTTAACGTGGACTTTCCACCAAATTTTTCTATTTTTCTTTTCCTTTTTTTTTGTTTGTTTTTGTTTTTTTAAGGTAGTAAGGACGATGTTAAGTGTCAATTCTGACTTTCACCTTTGTTGTTTTCTTTTTATCGTGCTTTTTAACCCTTTGCTTGATCGTGAGATCTAATTTTTTTTTGAAATATTCAAATGTGAAATGGGTAGAAACATATTTTTTGAAATATTCAAATATGAATTGGGCAGAAACATACATGATATTTTGAAAAGTATTTTGAAATTTAGAATTGACTTTTCGTCCTTAAATTTGGAGAAACGAATTCTCACCTTCCATAAAGACCTCACTTATTGCTAGTACGTGTTGGTCGTGACTTTCTCAATTAGGAAATAAAAATAATAATTAAGTTGCCAAAAATTGTGAAAGCTGTGTATGATTTTGTACGTTGATCTTGATATTTTGAAAGATTTCAAGTGCTTCAAGTTAAAATTAAAATAGACTTTTTGGAGTTCTTTTCTAAGTTTATACTTGACTTTGATTTTTAATCACAAAAAATACAATTTTTTTAGACAATCAATTTATCAGACCTAGTTCCCTCCAATGCATATCTAAATGAGTGAAAAAATTAAACGATAAAGAAATTTACGTTACTCTTTGATCTCCAGAAATCTTGATTCCTCCATGGTTTAGATTCAGTTTATGTGTCATATTTACAATAAATATAACTTTATTATAATTTACATTGGATGGTGCAATAATCGTAATCTCGTTAAAAAATGAGAAATAATTATACCTTATACTAAACATTTGGATCACTTGTGGAACATGTATGGTAACTTTAGGAGGTAGCGAAGTTTGTTGTCCCTTCCCAGCATATTTATTAATTAAAAAAGGGTACTTAACAATTTCCTTATAAGATTACAGTTTCTTTAAACACAAAAGATTTATATTTAAGTGATAAGGACAGTTATAGTAGATGCCTAAAATTTGTACCTGAACCAATACTTACTTCCTAAAATTTTTAAATTATGCATTTAAATCATAAAACTTATCATTATCCTTTATGTTAGTCTTTTTAGTCTTTTTTTTTAGTGGTGGCCCCCTCTATTTTTAATGGATGCAAAACCTCCGTGGTAACTTTTTTCTTTAACTTTTCGCACAAGTGGCACTTGGCTTGGAGCCAGACAAACGGAATGTGAAAAATAGAGAGAAATTGCCGATTGTTGAGGGCAAGAAAAAGAAAAGAAAAATGGCAACACAATATCTGCGGTCATGTTTGCGTCATAAACACACCGGGAAGGTATTTGACATGAAAGACAAAGTACAATTTTTTTTTTTTGGTAATTTCTTTCTTTATAATTGATGTCGAATCACACGATAGTTACTCGAATCATAAAATATTTTGTTTTTCCTAGACACGTGTATTTACATCTTAGTAGGCAAGAGAACGCGTACTCCCCATCATTTTTTAGAGATACCAAAATTTGCTGCCAAAAATACGTTAAAGCTCCCTCATTGCACCAAATCCAGTACGAAATTGACTACTAAATTTTGCTCTCACAAATCACATATTCTTCAGCATACCAACTAAACGAGCAAATTAATCAAGAAGTCATCCTCGTTCATGGAGGAGAAAATTCTAAGTATCGGGTCGTCTCCCACAAGTCGACGAGTCGTGGAGCGATCATATAGCCGTAGCAGTCTCCCCCGAGTCGAAGATCGCAATGTTTGTTTGCCCATCGCGGGGCAATCAAAAGCTGGTATGCCAATGGACTCAATGTGAGAGAGAGAGAGAGAGAGAGAGAGAGAGAGAGAGAGAGAGATACCAGTTTCTGTAAGTTCAGTCAGTGACTATAATTCTCCAATCAAAGAATACACAATTTACACCCCTATCATCATGGAGCAACTTCTCCGTTTTGTTCATCACAAAAGCCCTAAGACCCAGGTACACAAATCAATCTCATTCTGCCTCCTGCTTCTTTTCCTTTTTCCATAGTAATGTGAAACGAATTAGTAAAGTACACTATTGAAACCCACTCAAGCAAATACAACAGACCACAAAAGTTACAATGCTCAAATGGATCAAAGAACAAATAAAACTAAGCTTGGTTTACTACCTCTCCTTCTCTAGTGATGTACCTCTACCGCTCCCAGAAGGCAGTTCGCCTGATAGGACTTGTGTGGGAATCTCACTGTGCTGCTCAGTATTTACGGTCATGTCTGCATGCTGGTTTATACATCGGCAAAGTGAAAGTGTTCGGCAACCTGGAAGTGATTTGCGATCCGAACCACAGCAGAACGCACAATGTCAGCTGTCGGAGAAAGTGACTCGGGCAAACAGGGCAGGCAAACTGGCAGATACTGTTCCTTGTTTCCTGGTGGACAAAAGAAGAAAAGCACAGACCGGCAGAACACAAATCTGCAGTACGTGACACCATTAGTTTGCTTGTCGTACTCGTCAGACATGCTTAAAGTCAAAGGCAGCAAAAGACCTCCTAAAGGCTAGAACAATCACAAGTTTAAGTTCCTGTGCGGCAGTTTCATCGTATTCATAGAGACGGTAAAGACTGATCAAAGGTACAATCAACCTTAAATAGCTCAACCAAAGGTAAATCGAACAGTTTCTCTCCCGGAAAATAACATGCGTACCTCAATATTAGGCGGCGGATAAACGGATCTGATAAAACTTGAGCCCAAACCAGATCCAGGTCAGCTGATGTACAAAGAGTTACTTCCCATCCAGAGAAGGCAGAGGCAAGTATGTTCTCTGCATCCTTATAAGCATCCTAACAAAAAGAGCAATCAAGTAAGAAATCTAAACCATCAAGAGTTGACTAAATCTTCTCACCGGGGAAATGTGCAATACCTCATTGTGACTGGATGAAGAGAGACCTACTAATTGGCAAAATGCTAGAAGAGGAGCTGTTAAGAAAAAGGTAAATTGGCTGCCGCTCTCTCCTATATCAGCACCAGGCATTTTCTTGTTTGCAGACCTCAAAGGAGAAAGAAACAGGGCAGCAGTCTCTCCTCTCTCTGCACCATGAACAACCTGGAAAACAATCTCCAGCAAGTCAGAAGCATCAAAGCATCTAATGGACAAACATGTTCTAGCTTTGACCCTTCAAAGAGTTCTAAAAATGTTGCAAATTGCTGCGGCAAACATCTTCATTCATACATGGAAATCATAAAAGCATAGGTTAAATTAATTCACATTTTTCTGAAAATTCAGTTTAAACATATTTGACAGTGGGAATCACCCTCAGTTATACTTGCAGTTATCAACGTTCATAATTGGTTTTCTCTTAAGAGAAGGCCTCGATTTCCCTAATCACTCAGCAGGTGCACGTCATCCTTCTTTGATGCGATTCCTGTTGAGATGTAGTGTGTAACCAGGAGAAACCAAGATGATCAGTTTCATCCTCGGTTAGAACAGAGCGCAGTGGTAGAACGAGTAAGGAAAACCCAATTTTCATGTCTCCAAAGTCTCATAGCTTGCAATTGAAGTCCTCGTCGAGCAATATGCTGGACAATTAGATGGCACTGTGGCCATTTGGAACTTTTGGGTGTGCAATTTGTATGTCATTGTTTGTGGGGAACCAGAGGTCAATCATGTGCATGATTCAAGCTAGATGAGATAAGATTATGAGGAAAAACTAACCACTTACTGTGACTGTAAAAGAGCGAAAGAATTGATGACAAATAAAAGTAAGTAGAAGACATTGGAGTTCATCAAACATGGACAGCATCCTATTTTGACAGCAAAACAACAGTGACTAACCCTACAGATGCACAAGTTTTGACAAACCTGCCTTGAATGTATGGCTGCGGTCACTATCGATGATCAAAAAAAGGGGTTTCCTGGTGAAAGGAATTATATCGGCAGGGTAGAGATTGAACGAACCTGAAAATTTTAAAAAGAAAACAAATTGTGAGAGCAAAAAATTGATCTCATAGCAAAAGCTCAGAGATATTGATGAACATGCAAACTTCAATGTCCGTATCTCATGCTCCGAAGAAGTAGTATCCAGATTAGATACCTACCCATGGTTCCTCTTGGTGCTAAGCACAGACAACCCTCACAAAAGTCATTTGACACGTTCTTCTCATCGACAGAAGATTCAGATGTGGAGGAACTTTGTTCGCGAGAAAATTCACCAAAGAATTTGGTTCTAGAGAACTTCGCTGAAAGCTTGGAGGTCTCCACCTGTGAAATATTATGATGGCTCGTCCTGCCTGTGCATGGTCAATCAGTCACTGAGTTATTATGCCAAGACATAATAAGCAGCACTATGCTATCAGCAACCATTTTATATTAAATTTAACCTGGAGCTGAAAGATATATCAGCATCATAGTATCCTGCCGGAGCTCCTCACAGATTGTAGCAATAACCTACACCAAGATCACATCGTTAAGCATCGTCTTCATTTGTTCAAATATACGTAGACAAATGTCACCTTCTCAAGCACTTTCTAAATGGTTTATCTTTCCTAACCACCAGAACAGCGTTAGCTGAACAAAAAGCCAATTTGCGTGATTGTGATCATGCTAAGCCATAAGTACTAGCAATGTAGAACCATGATTTACCTTGAGTTTTGAATTACAGCATTTTAATCATTTACTGCTTAAACAAGATGATCTAATCCCTTCAAATAATTCCTTCAAGTTAGCATTCAAGATTTCTGAAGTGGAGGTCATCAAGCAAGGCAATTTCTGTGGTCAAACCCAAGCAATGCAATGACTACTGCAAAGTAAATGCATCAGATCAAAAATATGAAAAGGTGGACCCAGAACTTACTGCAATCAATTGCGTAACTGATGGACGGTATAGAATGGTCTTCCTTGGATTGCGCAGCAAGGAAGAATCAGTCAAATCCATGCCTAAGTTTATGTCAATAATCCCAGAGGCTCCAGAATGATCTATAGTGGAACCATTCTCATTTGATTGGACAGGCTGTTTTTGGTAGAATAATCCACTCGGCTCCCACTCCAGACACTGCATCATTCTATAAGTATCCAATGTAAGTTCTGCAAATTTGACCTGAATGTGAGAGTACATTACAAGGTTAGAGTAATAAACAACCTGTTACATGGCTAAGCAAGTCCACATCAACAAAAACTTTAAGTCACACTTAAGGTTACCTCATTCCGGTGGTAGCTTGTCAGCACCGCATCTTGAAATTTTAAAATTCTTTTTGCATGAAATCGAGTTATATGAGGAAGAGACTTTGGGTGGGAATCATAGACGGTACAGTAACGTAAGGGTCGGACTTTCACGAAGGCACTTTCTACCTTCATGAAGCGAATAATTTCCTGCACCACTATATTCCATTCTTTGAAGCTAGTTTCCTGACAAGTAATAATCAGAATGTAAGACATTGGGCCACATTCCAATGAATTCCATATCTCGAGTCACATATGGAAGATTGACAACCGTGTTGTCTGTTACTCACGCAGTATGATGCAGAAAGACACCAATAACAATGTATGAAACCAAGCAAGATCAAGAAGCATAGGATGAGCTTGAGTACGAAAAAGCTTAGGAACCACAGAGCAGAAGATAAAATAGAGCGGCACAACGATAATGTCAAGACATCCGTCAAGGCGCTCTTCCGACTCATTTTGACGGCAATTCAGGCATATCTGTCAATGTTTAAAATTTGAAAAGAACATGCCTCAAAACTCAGATTGCAGTTGAGTCAGACCAAGTTTAGAGTTGCTGCTGTTTTCCAATGATCAAATGGTTCTTATGTGTAAAGTTCAAAGGGACCACTGATAAACATCCAGCTAAAGACAATGTTGGCTTTCAACTACATATGTGCATAAAAGTCAAGGATCACGATGAGGGTTAAAGCCTGTCATTGTCTCCATACAACTACCCATACAAAGGTACCAAACGCTGCAACGTCAATAATGTTGCTGGTAACTTACAGAAGACATTGCAACTAATTCTAGAAAGGAACAAACTTGTACATATTGGATGAAGATACTCCCTAAATGCACGCTTGCAATGCAAGCTTCATCAAATTCAATGCAGATACAAAAACAAGCCCCAAAAATTGATGCCCAACCAACACATTGCTAATAAAAGTAACTGTATTCCCAAGTAAAATAACTGCTGGGTCTCCACTACCATGCTTCCAGTTTTCAAATGCCCCAGTGGAGAGGGCAAATCATCGAATCAAGAGAAGGTACGCGATCCTAACTATTTCCCAGAAATTTCGGCCGAAAACAGCTTTAACCAATAAAAAATGAACCCGCCGTAAATAATTCACTCTCGCTTTCTTTCAAGCGCGAACATGGCCCTACAGGGCCCTCGCCCTCCCGAATCATGTCACTGTCCAGTCACATATCAATAGAACGAGAGCAGAACAAGCACAAATTCATCGTTCTCCGCAAATCATATCTCTAATTCTCCATCCGGGTCGCGAATTCGTGCTCAATTCCCCCCCTCTCGAGCACCAAAGACAGCATATCCAATCGGGTTCGGCATGCGCCGGCAAGAAAGACAGAGAAGGACAAAGAAAGATGGTATTTTGTTGCTTCCGCCGCGAAGAGAGTGAACTCAATTACCCGGAAATTGGCCCTGCAGTCGTCGAGGACGGCCCCGAACCGCTCCACGAGGCGCTTCACGGTGTCTGTCCGGTCCAGGATCAGGGCGACCAGCAGGAACCTGGCGTAGAACCGGAGCTCCTTGGCCCTCACCCCGAGATCCCGCACCTCCTGGGCCCCCTCGAAGTAGCGCCGGCTCAGGATCGCCTCGTAGAACACGTAGGCCTCCACCAGGAACCGCAGCTCGCTGCTCCGCATGTACTGCCCGAAGTAGAGCTGCCCGATCCGGCTCGCGACCTCCCCGATCTCCCACCGCTTCAGCCCCGCCGCCACCAGCTCCGCCCGGTGCTCCTGCTGGTACTTCCAGAGGCGCATGTAGGACTTGAACACCTTCGGGAAGTAGTGGCCGAGCCCCCGCTCGTGCGGCGGCAGGTCCCGCACGCGCCCGAACTTCCGGTCGGCGGCCTCCGCCAGCGCCCGGAACGTCTTCCACTTCTCCGACATGGCGGCGCCCGCCGGGCCGTGCCCCCCCCGAGGCGCGCGCGGGGCGCTCCTCTTCAGTTGCCGGCGGGGGCGGCGGGGAGGGAATGCGGCGGCGGGGGTGGAGTCGGTGGTGGCGGCGGCGGGGGCGTGGCGGCGCGGGTGGGGAGCGGCGCGTGGGTGAGTTGGCATCTGCGTGATTGTGCGTGCTTTGTGCGTGGGGGAGGGGGGGGGGAGAGATTTTAGGTGGAGAGTAGGTGCGGATTTTATGTCGTCGAGAAAGAGGGGAGAATATTTAATCATTATTGTTATTATTATTGTTGTTCTTGTTCTTGTTCTTGTTACATGGCAGTGGCGGCGAGGGGTGTTGAAGTGGAGAGAAGTGAGATTCTCTTTGGCCAAGCAGGGCAAACCAAAAAAATAAAAAATTTTGACTCGAGTAATTTTTCATCCTCAAAATTTATAATTATAATATAAAAAAATGACTCGAGATACATTTTCTTCAAAAATAATCACTCATACTGCTTGCAAAAAGTTAATGCACAAAACATGTATTCGTTGTTCACAAAAATAATTAAATATAGACGTAGAAACTTGGGATAAGTGCATTGGAAGTCCTAAAATTATCATGAAAATACAATTAAGACCTAAAACTTTCAAAAGTGTAATTAAGTTCTAAAACTTGTCACAAAATACAATTAAATCCTAAAACTTTAAAAAATGCAATTAAGTCCCAAAACTTATCAAAATTGTTCAATTTAAGTCTTTCCATTGATTGCACTTTTTGAAAGTTTTAGGATTTGATTGTAGTTTCGAGACAAGTTTTAGGACTTAATTGAATATTTTGAAAGTTTTAGGACTTGATTGAACTTTTGTGATAAGTTTTAGGACTTAATTGCACTTTTTGAAAGTTTTAGAATTCAATTATATTTTCATGATAAGCTTTAGGACTTCTAATGCATTTATCCCTATAAACTTCTTTCATTGGAAAGTTATTTCGAGTAATATAAATGATCATTTTTTAGGAAAATATTTTCGTAATTGTTTAATTTTTTGCGAAACAAATGAAGCTCTCCTTTACTAGGATGGTTGTCTTCGGATTCTTCCACGTGTCAACTATCCAACGGTGAATGTGTGACTTATTCTTTACACTGCCGGTAGACCTAAATGTAGCAAATATGCCTACTTTCATATGCTTAGCGAAGAGAATTGTGCGTACCTTCGATTTTGACATTGCCTTATTTCGCTTTCGTAAGGGACGCGTTTGCAACTAGGGCTCTCTACTCTGCCCTTTTTAATTTTGATCAATTTAGTTTACCACCACATATATCCTATTAGATATAATTAAAGCTAGGGTTCAAGATATACTTGCTTTCGTGCCCGCCACGTGTTATGTCAATTTACCTCTATAATTGCCACATGATGTAATACATGGTATGAAAGTAGAAGGTATTCAATTCTTTCCAAATCATTATTTGCCTCCCTAATTATATATTCCAACGCTTTAACCTTAAGCCAAAGTCCAACCTATTCTATATAGGTGAAGGAGTGTTAGAACACTTAAATATTATTTCCATTTGTTTAGTGGAAAATGAATGATTGAGAATAAATTTCCCAAAAAATAAACCCTTATTTTGCTTTTAATAAATTTGCCAATGAAAAGATGTTTTTATTATTGATATCAATTCATGTCTAAACATTATTGTGAAAGATGAAAATATTTTTCATTCATTTATTTTTGTGACTAACATAAGCGATTATTATTAGGAATATGTTATCCAAATCATTTATTTTCTACAAAACAAATGGAGCCTAAACGATGCATTCATCTAACAGCGTACCTTTAGGGTTGGATTTTTCAACAATCTTAAAGATTTTTTTAACCATTTTTCCGGAGTTGGCATGTTAGGCACCGTAACTCAGCTCTTATCTTCCTCGTCCATTCAGGAAAATTTACTCATTTTCTCTTCTAGTATGGCTCATTTATTTTCAAAAAAAAAATCGTTTTCCAACTTTGGGGTATTTAGATGATGGAAAACTAATCGACTCATGAAAAAGACCAAAAACAACAAACTTAGTTTCGAGAAACCGACTTTCCATTTTGGCAAGAAGTATATTATTTTCCCTTAACCATATAACAAATGAAAACTTACTATTTAAAAAAAAAAAAATTTCATAAAAAAATTTTCTTTCGTCACGAAATTTTCAATAAAACAAGTGCCACCCTTGTCCCATTTCCAATTAGAAATTTCTTCCCAGCCACCATGTGCAACCATCGAGGGACCACAGGTTATCTGCAGTTGACATGGGATTCTCGTCTCAGCGGGTCATATATGGTGGGCGACCTTGCAGTTGAGCAAAAACTAAGAAGGAATCACCACGGTAGCTGGGAGTTTAGATACTAATATTTATATAATCTGTAGTACAATGCTATTTTATTACATTAATAGATTTCACTTTTTTTTCTCATGTATTTTTAATTTAAAATTAGCTATAGAAAGAGGCATATGATTATCAAAGTAAAAAGGAAAAGGAAACATTGATTTATATATTTTTGACCGAATAAGTTTCCACTCTAAACGACCCAAAAAAATATTATCTCAATTATTTAATTTTTTACGAAACAAATGGAGCTCTTCTTTATCGAGATGGTTGTCTTCATATTCTTCCACGTGTCAACTATCCAACGGTGAATGCGTGACTTATTCTTTACACCATTGGTAGACCTAAATGTAGCAAATATGCCTACTTTCAAATGCTTAGCGAAGAGAATTGTGTGTACCTTTGATTTTGACATTGCTTTATTTCGCTTTGGTATGAGACGTGTTTGCCACCTTTTCAATTTCGATCAACTTAGTTTATCACCAATATATCCTATTAGATATCATTAAAGCTAGGGTTCAAGAAATACTTGGTTTTGTGCCCATCATGTGGCATTCCAATTTACCTCTGTAATTGCCACATGACATGATACATGGTATCAAAGCAGAAGGTATTCAATTCTTTTCAAACCATCATTTGCCTCCCTAATTATATATTTCCACGCTTTAACCTTAAGCCAAAATCCAGCCTAGTCTATACAGGAGGAGGAGTGTTAGAACACTTAAATATTATGTCCATTTAGCGGAAAATGAATGATTTGGAATATATTTCCCCAAAAACAAACCCCTATTTTGCTTTTAATTATTTGGCCGATGAAAAATGTTTTTATTATTGATAACAATTTATATCTAAACATTTTTGTGAAAGATTAAAATATTATTTATTTATTTGTTTTTGTAATTAACATAAGTGATTATTTTAAGGAATATGTTATCCAAATCATTTATTTTATAAAAAAAAAAAATGGAACCTAAACGACACATTCACCTAACAACATAGGCTTTAGGATTGGATTTTTGAACAATCTTAAAGGTCTTTTTAACCATATTTTTGGAACTGGCATGCTAAGCACCGTAGCTCAGCTCTTATCTTCCTTGTCCAATTAGGAAACTTTGCTCATTTTCTCTTCTACCATGGGTCATTTTTTTGAAGAAGAGTTATTTCCAACTTTGGGGTGTTTAGATGATGGAAAACTAATCGACTCACGAAAAGACAAAAACAACAAGCTTAGTTTTGGAAAACCGGCTTTTCATTCTAGCAAGAAGGATGTTATTTTCTCTTATCCGCAGAACAAGTGAAAACTTATTATTTTTCTTGAAAAAAAATTTCATAAAAAATATTTTTCTTCAGTATGAAATCTTCAGTAAAACAAGTGACACCCTCGTCCCATTTCCAATTAGAAATTTCTTCCCAACCACCATGTGCAACCATCGAGGGACCACAGGTTATCTGCAGTTGACATGGGATTCTTTTGTCTCAGCTGTTCATATATGGTGGGCGACCTTCCGGTTGAGCCAAAACTAAGAAGGAATCAACACGGTAGCTGGGAGTTTAGATACTAATATTTATATAATCTGTAGTACAATGCTATTTTATTACATTAATAGATTTCATTTTTTTATGTATTTTTATTTTAAAATTAGTTATAGAAAGAGGCATATGATTATCAAAGTAAATAGGAAAATGAAACATTCATTCATATATTTTTGACCGAATAAGTTCCACTCTAAGCGACCCAAAAAAAAAGTTCCACTCTAAAGGTACATGTTATTGATAAATATATATTTATTGAAAAAAAGCATAATCGTTTTATTGAATAATCTGATATATGTATCCTAAAAATTATGGTGAACAAAAACCAACATCAATTTGTTTGAAAAATGTTTGAATTTTAATACAATTAATTAAAGTTATTTCTTTGAATTATGAGGAAACTATCTCGCTTAAAGTACCAAAAATGTTGATTTTTATATCAAACTTGCAATGAAATATTTAATATAAAAGGATAAAATTGCTACGTATTTAAAACATAGGTCATTTGTAATTTAACTGGTTTATTCTCTATTTTTTAATAGATTTATTTTATATAGCTTCCATCATTGAATGGTAAAATCGTTCTCTTTTATTTATGTTTTGCTAGGGACATAACATTATAACTTCTTTTCCGCCGCATATTAATCTTAGGCTCCATGAAGTATCATATATGCAAAATAAATCTCATTTCTATATTACGTCATGTCTCATTTTATCGGGTAACCAACGAATTTAAAATATGCAAATAGACATGCTAGTGCGAGGCACAGGCTAAGAAAATGGTTAAAGGGCTGGTTGGAGGAATTTTCGTCCAATTAGAAATGAAGAAAAACACAATTCTATAGTTTATATTCTTTATGGAACGAGAAAATGATTCGAATTCATTTATCATATAAATACTTTTTCAATGTGCTAGCTTCTTCTACACATTTATGTACATTCTATGTACATTCTAGAGGGGAAAGAAAATTAATAATCAGGATGCACTAAATTCAATTTCCTCCGATGTTTCGCCCATTTCACTTGTTGAAGCTTGATTACTTCGATAGGAAGACTTTGGAGTTCAACTCTCCATACAATCTCTATATGGCGATAAAGCTCTATTCAAGTATCGCTTACTCTAAGGGTGCATTTGTTTTGTGAAAAATAAATGATTTGAAAACTATCTTTCTCAATATGATCGCTTGTATCATTTGAAAAAAATAAATGAAAGAAACTTATTTTCATTGTCCATGCAAATGTTGAGACGTAAATTGTTGTTGATACAGAAACATTTTCAATTAGCTAATTATTTTTATAAAAACATTTTTTTAAACCATTCATTTAAAAAAAAAATACAGTCTAATACAATGATTTTTGCTCGACAATATGATTGCAATGTCGTTAACAAGAGCTAGAGTAAGATATCGGGTCATGTTCATGCTCCAAGTTTGGACAATCTAGAGAGTGATGTATGTCTACTAATCAAGCTTAATTAGCTGTTAAATGGCTAATTTTTCAATCTCTACCACAACGGGGTGCGCTCGCACAAGTAACCCTGGTCGCCCGAACCATTGTTGGAAAACGAAGTCCGGTCGCCCGGGCCCGCATCTCCATGGAAGGCTCAATCAAAAGAGCGTACAGAAGATCCGACCGTGCTACCATAAAGTCCAAAAGTCCAAACACATGCACGAGAAAAACTATGGCGAAGGGTCGAGGAAAGACATGGAGGATCTTTTGTTACTTGCGGAAAAGCGACGGAGCTACTATCGAGCATGCTGCGGAAAGTTCATTCATGACAACTCTCAGACCCCACGAGGAAAGAAAAGGACGGGGAAGATGATGCGATTCGATGTTATGAAGTAGAGACTTCGAGTCATTTTTTGCGCTCTTTTCCTGTCGAATCGGGTTATAGAGCGGAGCGGAGAGGCTTTGCATCGTGGTGGTGAGGGATGGACCGGGAGGGCACCGCCTCAAGTGGGCAAATTTTTCTCCTGAGGAATGCCTCGGCGGGCACGGAGCAGGGTAGTGGCCGGTATTAGCCCTTCCCACCAGCACTCCTACCCACCTCGTGAATCCTTCCCATTTGCGTATTTTTAATGAATAGATAGTTTTATAATAGGGTTAATATCGTGAAAAACCTCAAACCTAAGACGTTTGTAACGAATTTACCCAAATTAATTTTTTGACAAAAAAAAATCAAACCGGTAGATTTGTGACAAATTTATCATTCTTCAGTTTTCAATAAATTTTACCATCAAATTGCTTTGTTGAATGACACGTGGCAGTTGATGCATGTGCTAGTTTGGAGTTTTATCTCTATTTGTTATAGATTATGATTTTTCTTGATATTAATCAAATTACAAAGGGTAAAATTATGACAAATGTATTAGTTTATAATAAATTTGTTACAAATGCACCAATTTTGAAGTAAATTCGTTAATAATGTATTAGTTTTGATTTTTTCGTGTATTAACCCTTAGGAATAACCTTTTTCTTGTGAGTCTTGCTTTTTATAAGAGCGCAAGTGATGTGAATCATTGCAGAAAAATCATTCTACAAAGGCCCAGATGGTGCGAACTGCGAACCTCGACCTCCAATGGAACCTATGATTGGCAACCTTGGTATGAACGTGACCTGTTGATGAACTCGTGTCAACCAACCAACGTTATAGATGCCACGAGCGAAAGAATTCACTATCTCGCTCGATAACTCGAATCGACCGTCACAATGGAACCTTGATAAGATTAAGTCCTCAAAAGAATAATGAAGAGAACCTCTCAATTTTTATTCCTTCAAAATAAAATATGTCCCCCTCCAAAAAAATTCGGCCAACCCTTAATATAGGCCTTCTAGTTGCCACACAAACCCTAAAACCAGCCCTAGAGTTCAGCCAAACCAGCATTCAAAACCCTTATTTAGTTTGATTACAATTTAGGAGATCTAATGCTTCATATTCTAGAATATGCCTAAACAAGAAGATAATTTTATTGACTTGGTTAAATATTTGGTAACCATATAATCAAATTGCGCCAAGATTTCCAAGATTCTTCAAGATTCAATCCAAGGTCATTTCTACGCCAGAGATCACGAACCATGACGCCAATAGCTTACCTGAATTGCTTGGCCCGCGCTTGAGTGATTGAACCAGTCGGAATAGACAACGAGTGCCTAGCATCTCCTTCTCAATATGGCTCAATGTCCACATCATTCCCTCCCCCATGCAAAGGATTTGCCCTCAAATCATCACTTGCATCGAAAAGAGTCAAGTCAGAAACATTAAATGTAGCACTAATGTCATACTCACCTGGAAGTCAAGCTTGTAGGCATTATTGTTAACTCTTTCCAACACTATGAATGGTCCATCCCCTCGCGGTAATAACTTAGAATGTCGTTGCTTGGAAAATCGTTCCTTGTACATATGAACCCTAACCCAATCAATGGGTTCAAACACCACTTCCTTGAGCCCTTTGTTGGCTTGCCTTGCATATTGCTCAGTCTTGCGCTCAATATTCGTGCGCGTCTTCTCATGCAACGCCTTGACAAATTCGGCTTTCTTTGCTCCATCTAAATCCACATATTCATCAACAGGTAAATGGGTTAAATCTAACGGAGTTAACGGATTAAAACCGTAGACAATCTTAAATGGTGTAAATTTAGTAGCAGAATGCATGCTCCTATTATATGCAAACTCAACATGTGGTAGACAATCTTCCCAAAATTTTGTGTTCTTTTGAATGATAGCACGCAACAATGCCCTTAAAGGTACATTAACTACTTTGGTTTGACTATCAGTCTGTTGATGACAAGTAGTAGAAAATAACAACTATGTTCCTAGTATTTTCCACAATGTTTTCCAAAAGTAACTAATAAATTTAGAATTTCGATATGAAAGAATCAACCTAGGCATGCCATGCAAACGTACAACCTCCCTAAAGAACAAATCAGCAACATGAGATGCATCATCAGTTTTATGACAAGGTATAAAATGAGCCATTTTTGAAAACCAATCAACAACCACTAAATAGAATCTCTACCATGCTTAGACCTAGGCAATCCTAACACAAAATCCATAGAAATATCAGTCCAAGGATGCGTTGGAATAGGTAATGGTGTATACAAGCCATGCTGTTTAGTTGTAGACTTAGATTACTTACAAGTAATGCGTCTCTCACAAACACGTGTGACATCTCTCTTCATATGTGGCCAATAAAAATGTTCATGCAGCACTTCATAAGTCTTATTAATGCCAAAATGCCCCATTAAACCACACTATTCGCTTCTTGCACCAACAACTCACGCAAAGAACACTTAGGCAAACATAATTTGTTTTCATGGAAAAGATAACCTTCACGCTTATAGAATTTATCAAATGCAACGTGTTCACATGCTTCAGACACTCTCCCAAAGTCATCATCATCAGTATATAAGCTCTTGATATGCTCAAGACCTAGACACTTTGCTTCTAAAGTAGTTAGAATCGCATACCTTTGAGAAAGTGGATCGGCTACCACATTCTCCTTACCTTTCTTGTACTTGATCACATATGGAAAAGTCTCGGTAAACTCCATCCATTTGGCATGTATTTTATTCTACTTCTACTGCCCTTTCAAGTGCTTCAAGGTCTCGTGGTCGGTGGGGATCACAAACTCCTTCGGCCATAGATAATGTTGCCAAGTCTTCAAAGCTCGCACTAAAGCATACATCTCCTTATCGTAGGTAGAATAATTCAACGTTGCTCCACTCAATTTCTCGCTAAAATAAGCTATGGGACGCCCTCCTTGCATCAACACGGCTCCAATTCCTATACTAGAAGCATTGCACTCTATCTCAAAAGTAGCACTGAAATTCGGCAAAGAAAACAAATGAGCATTAGTCAACTTATCTTTTCGTAGATTAAATGATTTCTCTTGCTCTTCTCACCACGTGAAACCCATGTGCTTCTTGATAACCTCGGTCAAAGGTGTGGCAATGGTGTTGAAATCCCTCATAAATCGCTGATAAAAACTCGCCAATCCATGAAAGCTGTGTACCTCTCCTACGGTCTTAGGCGTTGGCCATTCACGAATTGCTTTGACATTTTCTTCATCAACTTGTATACCATCGGCACTAATAACAAATCCTAAAAATACTAATTTGTTAATAACAAAAGAGCACTTCTTTAGATTAGCGTACAATTGCTCGGCCCTTAAAACCTGTAAGATAGCTTGCACATGCTCAATATGGTCATCAGGGCTTTGGTTATATATCAAGATGTCGTCGAAATAGACAACCACAAATCGACTAATAAAAGCACGCAAAACATGATTCAATAAGTCGCATAAATGTGCTCGGTGCATTAGTTAATCCAAATGGCATGACTAACCACTCATACAATCCATACTTGGTCTTAAATGCAGTTTTCCATGCGTCACATTCTTTCATCCTAATTTGATGATAGCCACTTTTCAAATCAATCTTAGTGAAAATACAAGAACCATGCAACTCATCCAACATGTCACATAACCTAGAAATAGGATGTCGATATTTTATCGTAATGATATTGATTGCTCGGCAATCGACACACATTCACCAAGTTTCATCATTCTTTGACAACAACAAAACAAGGATGGCGCACGGGCTAAGCAGTCAGTATACTGGAATGCATCATCTATAGGGGTTTAGACCAAGTAGGAAAAAGGCCAAGAGAGTATGCTATTTCATGACCAATTAAAAAGCCTTAATCATTCATCTATTTCAAGTTTTGCATGGATGCCAAATTGTCCATTAGTACCCACAAACTGTATAGCAAATCGTCTTCACTAATCGATGACTACAAGGCGGTCTCTCCCTTTCATATACATTGTGATTGATTGTAGCTTTGTCCTAGAAACCAAGAGCCAGGGTACATACATATTTACAAACATCCTCATCTGTATGTATATCTTTTACACTATGACGACCATGTGTAGTGATCATCTACAAAAAAAGAAAATTGCGAAGAAACAAAGGAAAAAATTTGCTTGCTAAATGACAAACTAAAAAATGATAATACCAAATTGAAAAGAAAGACGGAGAAATCATGCTTCCTTAAAGGCTATATTTCTTGGTGCTAGTTTACTGGTGTTTCTATGTTCATGCTCAATTTTCTATGAATAAGTTGATTTGAAAAAGATATTGTGTTGGATTATTTTTGTCACGCCCCGAACCCCGGGTACGCGAACATCCCTCGATGGTCGACTGAAAGAAACTTCTTTTCATTGTCCATACAAATGTTGAGAAGTAAATTGTTGTTGATATAAAAATATTTTCAATTAGCTAATTATTTCAAGAGACATAAACAATTATTTTTATAAAAAAAAATTTTAAACCATTCATTTTAAAAAAGAATACAGTCTAAAGGAATGATTTTTGCTCGACAATATGATTGCAATGTCGTTAACAAGAGCTAGAGTAAGATATCGGGTCGTGTTCATGCTCCAAGTTTGGACAATCTAGAGAGTGATGTATGTCTACTAATCAAGCTTAATTAGCTGTTAAATGGCTAATTTTTCAATCTCTACCACAACGGGGGACGCTCGCACAAGTAACCCTGGTCGCCCGAGCCATTGTTGGAAAACGATCGGGCACTCCACGCTAGCAACCGGGTTGCCACGGGGCCTCGAAGTCCGGTCGCCCGGGCCCGCATCTCCATGGAAGGCTCAATCAAAAGAGCGTACAGAAGATCCGACCGTGCTACCATAAAGTTCAAATGTCCAAAAACATGCACGAGAAAAACTATGGCGAAGGGTCGAGGAAAGACATGGAGGATCTTTTGTTACTTGCGGAAAAGCGACGGAGCTACTATTGAGCATGCTGCGGAAAGTTCATTCACGACAACTCTCAGACCCCACGAGGAAAGAAAATGACGGGGAAGATGATACCATTCGATGTCATGAAGTAGAGACTTCGAGTCATTTTTTGAGCTCTTTCGATGTCATGAAGTAGAGACTTCGAGTCATTTTTTGAGCTCTTTCTCCGTCGAATCGGGTTATAGAGCAGAGTGGAGAGGCTTTGCATCGTGGTGGTACCAAACCGTTAGAAAAAACTTCCGAACCGAACTGAATGAGACCCGAACCAAATGTGAACCCAACCGAAATTTCGATTCGGTTCAGTTTTTGGTTTTTAGCTTTTGGTTTTCACCCCCTCCTCGGCCAGTAAACCCTCATCACTCACCCTCTCTTTCAGCCATAACAACCAAGGCGTGGATTAGGGGCGGGTCTCCACGATTGCCCTGCAGAGCTCTGAACCTCAAAGAGTAAGGGGACCGATTTATTGTCCCTGTACTAAAAACGAACACCCACAAAGCAAGGGCCACACAAAGAAACTAACAAAATAGCGTGAAAATTCACAAAGCCATGTCTAATGACCAAAATACACTAAGGGCAGAACGAGAATCAAAGAAAACAATGTGAATTTGGTTCAGGCATTTCATCAAATCGGTGGGGTGCATCGACTAAAGCGTAAACGCCAACAAATTTGGGACTCGGATTTGCATTCGGGTTCACAACAATCATCAAGCCAAGATTAAAAAGGACCGAGCACAATCCGGCGGGACCAGAGCTCGCTTGAGCTGAACCACAATGAATCCAGTCCCTGCGAGTCCGAAACGGGCCAAAACGGGGGCGAGAGAAAAAGGGGTCGGTGGTGCTCCCTACCCGGCTTGGGTTGGCGAATGAGGGCGAGCTCGATAGAATGGACTATGTCCGGTCGCCTCGCACACCTCTTAGCCAGGATCCTTGGGAAATCGACATGGCCCGAAAGAAATAAAAGAAAATAAAGCCGAGATCTTCCATGGGGAAGTGGGAGTCGGGGTCAAAGGGGAAAGCGGAGCCGTTCACCCTGCCTTCGAGCTCGCACTAGACCTTCGGCTTCTATTGAACGATATGGCGCCATTGCTGTCCTTGTCGCCGTCGCTGTACCTGTTGCCATCACAATCACAGTCGCCGTCATCGTCGCACCTTCAAGCTAACCAAGACAAGAGGAGAGGAGATGAGAGAGAATTAGAAATACGGTTTGCTGATTTGGTTAATGGTTCTATTTTTTATTCAGTTCGGTTTGGTTAATTGATAAAAACCGAACTAATAAAAAAAATTTTGATTTTTAATGAGAACCGAATCGAATGAAAACCGAACCGAAAAAACCGAATTTTTCGATCCGGTTCAATTCGGTTTCCGAGACCCCTAGTGGTGGTGAGGGATGGACCAGGAGGGCACCGCCTCGAGTGGGCAAATTTTTCTCCTGAGGAATGCCTCGGCGGGCACGAGGTGGGGTAGTGGCCAGTATTAGCCCTTCCCACCTGCATTCCTACCCACCTCGTGAATCCTTCTCATTTGCGTAGTTTTAATGAATAGATGGTTTTATAATAAGGTTAATATCAAGAAAAACCCCAAATTGGCATATCGGGAACAAATTTACCCAAATTGATTTTTTGACCAAAAAAAATCACAAACTGGTACACTTATAACAAATTTATCATTCGTTAGTTTTCAATAAATTTTACCATCAAATTGTTGCGTTGAATGGCACGTGATAGTTGATAGGTGTGTCAGTTTGGGGTTTTACCTCCGTTTGTTATAGATTATGATTTTTCTTGATATTAATCAAATTACAAAGGGTAAAATTTATGACAAATGTATTAGTTTATAATAAATTTGTCACATATGCATCAATTTTGAAGTATATTTGTTAATAATGTATTAGTTTTGAATTTTCGGGATATTAACCCTTAGGAGTAACCTTTTTCTTGAGAGTCTTGCTTTTTATAAGAGCGCAAGCTCGGAAAGTTCTTGGGAAGAAGGACACTAAAAGTGCCATAAGTTGTGGATGCCCTCACTTTAATGTCAAAAATTTTCATTGGTTCATTTAAATGCCAAAATCGGAGAAAATTGATCACTAAAGTGCCTCTAATCAATAGCGTTCCATACGCCGTGCTTTTCCAATCGAACAACACGTCTTGACTTGGTCCATCCATCCATCCCACATGGTGGACTGGTCTGCCTAGTTTTGACTCGGTCCACCCCTCTAACATGTCTTGACTCGGTTCATATTGATAGAGTTAGAAAGCACTCATGACAATGGAAAAGCTTTGTATATATTCATGCGGTTACCATCATGATTTAGTTTTTGAAACTTTATTGGATTAGATTGATTGTTAAGAATAATCTCTAGACCAGCATAAAGGCATGCACATATGGGATAATTTCAATTAATGTGGACTATGTTAATTGAGATTGAAATTTACCATTTTACAAGATTAGTCTAATAAGGTGAAATATAAATATTTTTAATTAGTCTAATATGTGGTTTACTTGTATGGACTAAGTAAAGCCTAGCCTATGATGAGAGAGTTTACGGCTAAAAACTCTATAAATAGTGTTCACGTCTCTCTTCCAACCCTGATGTACAAATAATATTACAGAAGGAGTAGTTACCAATGCTAATTCATGAGAGATAGTTTCATTAAGTCAGTGATATAGATAGTAATAGATAAGAAGAATTTGAGCTCTAAAATGGTCATTATTTAGCATCAAGAAAATGGATTTCAAATCAGATGCATAAATCTCTTTTTCTCTATTATTGTATTCTAAATCTTAACTATGGAGATCTTGGTTCGCGACTTACACTTTAAACTTTTGTTTGTTCAGATGAGTTCTTGAAATATATACTACTTTGATCATATTGATCCTTTCGCTAAAAAAATTATGACGTGGCTGTCAAAGCACCAATAAATGCCACGATGTCTTCCTAGTTGGCTATTTAACTTAGAAGGAAAAATAAGTATTTTTTGAAAATTCCAAAAAGAAAGTTTGAAATTAGAAAAGACAAAGAAGAAGACTTAAAAAGTGCAGCCGCAAATAAGAGCGAACCTTGGCCGTCATTCCAGCATCCACCATCAGCAAGCTCTCCGACGAGGTGCTGATATAGGTGGTCGAAGAAACGTGGAGAAAATGTTCGAGGAGGTTCGAAGTCGAACTTGTCAAATCCAAGTGTGTTAGGGCCTTGGCAATCGTGGGCAATTTTGCTTCCACGCCGGCTTTTTATTGAGACAAAGCACCTCGCTCTCAAAACTCTGCCTTGAGCGTAGTGAACTTGCACTGTAAGTATCAAAACAAAGAAGAACCCACAATAAACAAGTGCAAAAGTAGAAGAGGAGGCTCATTTATTTCACCAAAAATAGATATTTTGCAAAATATTTTTCAAAAATTTATTATGTGTATTACTTAAAATAATTAATCAATAAAAAATATCTTCATTATTGTCAACAATTTATGTTTAAATACATTAGTGGACGATGAAAATATTTTTCGCTCATTTATTTTTATAAGTGATATAGGTTATTACTTTTTGGAAATTCATTTTTACAATAAATAAATGAGGCCTTAATTGACAAATTGCTTTTAGAACCTAAGAGCTTCCTACTTTATTTGTGTTTACAATGAATTTCATGTAAAATTCAAGTGAATTTTTCTTGAAATTATGAGCGCTATATAAATTATAATACTTGTGATATCCTTTTTCTATAAATTTGTAATCTCAAAGTCATGAGACCCAACTCACTTGAACGTCTCTCTCATCACTGCACTTCTTTTTTACCCTTTTTTTTTTTGTTGCAAAATCCTTTTTCTCATTACCGGAGTTATGTAGTTTTTCAAAGTTTTTGAACTTGAATCTTGCTCAAAAAAAAAAAAAAAAAAAGAACTTGAATAGATTTTTTAATGGGGTCTTGATAGAAATTTGCGGGAGACTGATCATGAGAGGTTCCACTAGCACCCAATATAGTCAAATCAAGTTGACATGATCATCGGGCCGTGACAAGGTATTGCGTGGAAAAACGTTTTGCCTGCACGAAAGGCCATTGTGGAAGCAACGCAAGCCGTTAAAAAAAAAAAAAAAAAGAAACGTCTTCTAGCAAAAGATAAATACAAGAACATGCCTCCAAGGGACCATCCAATATGACTGATGTCAGAGACCGATGGCACATCAGCTCAAATTGGTCAAGTCACATATCTTCCTCTAATCGCCACATCAGCTCAAATTGACTAGAGACTGACAGATATCAAATGGACTTGATTAGAAAATTTAGATAAGTTTCAAGAATTAATTATAATAAATAAAAAGTTCAATAATTTTATTGAAAAAATGCATATTTTAGAGATGAAAATTGTGATTTTATTTTGTGCGTGTTTTTTCTAAGTATTCGTGAACATCATAAAATTGTGATGTTAATGATTTTGACCAAAAAAAGGTCTATACAGTTCTCTCTCAGCTATTCTTTTACCTAGAATAAAAGTTTCCCTTCTTGTAATGAAAGAGTCTCGTGTTTGGTAAAAAAATTATTGGAATATATTCACTAAAAGTCCTAAAATTTATCACGAAATTGAAATTGAGTCTTAAAACTTATCAAATTAGTTCAATCGAGTTCTTATGTTTATTCCGTTCGTCCAATTTTAGTAACAAAAAATGTTGATGTGACTTTTTTTAATATTTTATCTCTCCTAGTGGTAATGACATGGCTAAATCATGAAGTATAAGACTAAAATGACATCGTTTTTTGGTCTAAATCTAATTTTATTTAAATTAAATTTAAAAAATAAGCTATAAAAACAAAGTCAGTCCGATAGAGCTATTAGGGGCCGGATCAGGTGAGGCGGTGACCCTTGCCCAATCTAAGTGAGGGTCGGGGGAGGGCCGTGACCCTCACCTGAATCTGAGCCTGATGTTGGCAAGGGTTGCTAGGCCTCGGTTGAGGAGTGTGGCAACCCTTGCCCATATTTGGGCTTGATGTCATTAAGGGTCGCCAGCCCCCTAGCCAAGATCTAGCAATCCTTGCCTGTTGTCCTCCACCCTCACCAACCACTCTCAGCAATGGTGGGATGGTGACAACATGGGCTTGCAGCCCTCCTCACTTGACTTCTCTCTCTATTTAAATTTATATTTTTTAAAAATTAATTTAAGTTAAATTAGTATAAAATTAACAATAATAAAGTTACGTCGGCATTTTCCATTAGTCAAATTGACGGAGTTAGTAGAAAGACTCGATTGAACCAATTTGACAATTTTTATAACTTGATTGCACTTTTTACAAGTTTTAAAACTCAATTGTACTTTTATGACAAGTTTTAAAATTTCTAGTGAACATGTCCCAAAATTGTTTATCACATAGCAAATGTCATTGGTTTTGCGGTAGAAGATCCAATTTATAGTAAAAGAAGTCGGGAGCGGCAAATGCTAATCGGCCTTGGTAAATGCAAGTTGCTTCGTGAATATAAGTTGGTTTTAGTGGAAGCAACTTATTTTTTGCAAACATAAAGTTTGTTTTTCTCGTTTACTACTGAAAAGTAATTTAGCATCAATACTGCTTAGAGTTTGTCAATGGTCGGGCCTGGCCCGAGCCAGCCCATTGACAAAAAATTGCATAGTAGTTTGCAAGCTGCGTGAGGCATGGGCCCAACGGGGCCAGGTAGGACCTAATCAATACAGGCCCTTGCCTAGGCCCGCACAAATATGCTTTAGGCAGGCCCATCCACTATTAAATTAACTACCAATAATTACAATTTATTGATTAAAAAATCTATTTTACTTTAAATGAAAAAAAAAACCCTATTGATATGTATGGATCACCACGAGTTCATGAGCTGTATCATGGATAAATTAAAATTTACCACTAGCTATTGGGTAATATATAACTTGTTCTCAGTGAACCCTAATCATTCTTGCTAAATACTGGAGTTCATGTAAGTATAGGTAGTTCTTGGTAAATACGAATTCTTTTTTAGCATATGTTGTTCTTAGTCTGCTTTTTATAAAACTAACTTGTTCTTGCTAATTATAAATTATCATTTTTCTCATTTGTTTTAATAATAACGTAGCATTATTACTAACGATACCTCTACTTTATTGAGTAAAAAGTTCATTTGAATCCACCAGAAATGAAAAAGGTTTGTTACAAGTTCATGAGCCTTATTATGACTAAAAATAACGTTTACTATGGAGAAATAATGTTTACCACTAGTTATGATTGGTTAAATATAAGTTGCTCTCAAGAAATCCTAGTCGTTCTTGATAAATAAAAGTTGTTCTTGGCAAATACAAATTGCTTTCGAAAAATACAAGTCGTTCTTTTTAGAGATAAGTTACTTTTGCTATTAACTCGTTCTTGATAAGTATAAATTTTTCAAAGTTGATTTTCTTATACTTGAACTCGCTATATTAGCTGACTGCATGCTTCAAGCTCAGAAAAAGGTTTGGCCGCAAGCTTTGTCTGAAAAATCTATCTGATGACCTTGGGTGCAGCCAATGAATAGAATGGTCAAAAACCAAACTGAGTATTTCTTTTCTAGTGCAGGTTTGAAATTTCTTTGCAATGGTATCATTGTCCACATATATAAACAAACTGAGAATTTCTTTTCTTGGGTATTAGTTGTTTTGAAAATTTTAGTTGATGCGTCCTCCACAGTGCTTACATGAAGCTTCATGGCATTCAACTCATGAAGACGATGGATCATGATAATATGCAATGTGCACAGTGAAGGATAGAACTGTGCCGCATTCGAATCAACTCGCGCTTGAAGAATCGGAGCCTATTGCGTTCCTTAAAAATGTGATGCCTTATTATGCTTGACATGATGTTTTAAGCATATTCGGGTGATATTCATTTATCTCTCGCCTTTCTCCTCTTCTTGAATTAAACCGAAACTAGGTTTCCAAAGACTGGAAATACTCTTGCGAAAATGTTGGGAGTTCAATTTTTCGTCGTCTCTAGTATGTATCAGCATTCTCACATACTTAACATCCCGTTAAGAGTGGCAATATGCGGTTCGTATTCTTCGAGGGTTAACTGCATCAATGACAAGGCCATTGCTGGTTGGAAGATTGACAATAGTATTTCTTAATTCTGGTCGTGCTAGTGCTAGAAGAATTGATGTCTAAATATTTTGGTAGGACTTTGTACTAGGGTGCGCGCCTATTGTGAAGTCTCTTAGCACTAGCATGACAACAGGATAGTACTTCTCCCTAATTTTTCGGCCATCATCTATCATTTCAGGATTATATTCCCAATCTCGTGAGTGAAACACGATAGTGTGACATAGTTTTACAAAGTTGGTATCTCACACGAGTGAATATGTTTATATAATGATAAATGAATCTATAGATCCGATCGATGTGATTCTTATTTTTTTAGCCAAAGGAGATTTCCATTCATTATCAAAATGATACATGAAATGATGCATAAAAAATCTCAATTTACATGTTTTTGTTAAGTTTATATTGAAATTGAAATTGAAATTGAAACTATAATTTTTGTTAGCTCAATTTACGTGTTCTTATCAAATTTATCTAATAGAGTAAAAGCAAAAGTAACAAGGGAATTGCAATAGAACTGATTACACATGGTGCATGTGCAGATTTACTCTTCTTCTTTTAGTTAATCACACTAGTTGTGTGATAATAAGTGTAAAAGAATTCCTAATGTTTTGACAGTTGATTAGTTGAGTCATAATTGTTTTATTTTCAGCCAATTGAATCCTAAGTGTTTTGATAAAGATGCAATCAAGTACTAATATCATTGCCGGTAACCTTTAATGACGAGACAGTTATACTCTACTAGATTATTTTGAAATGAAGCATTATTTTGACCACATTCAGATATAAAATATATGCATCTTACTGATCAATCAGAGAATTTGATTATGGAAACCAATCAAACAAATAAAGCATAATTTAACCTGAACAGATGGGAAAAACCAAAGTATATGATCTTGTTTTTTTCCCGCGTCACATAAAAGTTATGAAACTAATTTCCAAGTGCAAAAAGGGGACCACAGATCACCGTAGTCAAGGAAGAAGCCACGCGCTAAGATCTTGAACATTAGACAGCGTGCCTTCGCCGGAGTCAAATGATGATACGAAGACGAGGAAGGCGATTAATCTTCCCTTGACTTGATCAAGGACCACAAATTAGAATATACTTAGTGTGCGAATGATAATCATTTTGTTTATGAAATCAAATTCTATTTCTATTCCCAAGACAAGTTTATGAGTAAAAATACGTATTTGATACCAACATAAAACTTCTATTTCCGGAGCAAAAATTCGTTTGATAATAACATGGATTTCTCCCTCCTGGTCAGCTGACAGGTGGCAATAGATGGTAGAGAAACAAAATGGTTATCATGCATGCCCTCACTACCGTATTCTCTCTTTCTTAACCTCTTCCTAAAAATGTCTTGGAATTCATGGATGGATAGATATTAACCAAAAATGTGTTGGAGTTATTTGTTGTGGAAAAGGGAGGTAGTCAATTTATAAGTATAAGGAAAAACCCCATCCTTTGAGCTTGTTTTTGAAGTGACATAAATCCAATACTACCCAATAGTAGTATCAAAGCCAGGTTGCCAATAAGACTCGGTTTTGACCTAAGCCCGATGGGTGAGAGAGAAATTGTTGGGATTCATCTTCGACCTAAGCTTGATCTGTGAGGGTGAGATTAGAAGGAGCATATGGTCAGTTCATTAATTTGATGAAAAATTCCATCCTTAAGACTAACGTTTGGGGTGAGAAAACTCAAGGCCACCCAACAAAATGATCTTCCTAATCAATAGCGTTCCATACGCCGTGCTTTTCCAACCGAACAACACGTCTTGACCCGGTCCATCCATCCATCCCACATGGTGCACTGGCCTGCCTAGTTTTGACTCGGTACACCCCTCCAGAATATGCAGCCTTGAAGAGTTTTCCTTTGGTTGGGTCGTTTACATTGCATAAGGAAAACTCTTTGTCAGCCGGTTGCCTTGGACTATTAATCAATCTACTGTTTTTTCTTTTACCTTACAGCCTCCGATGGGGGCTGGTTGGCTCTGCATGCAAGTCTTTGTCATGTAGCCTTCTCATTATATTTAGTTCAGTTTATTTCAGTTGCATTACTTTTGCAGGCATAATCTATACATAACCTACTATATATAGCAAATTCAAGCATAGTGTTAGGATTTCTTGTATCTCTTGTCATTGCGTTCATAATGGACCGTCAATGAGAGATTGGTCGGAAGAAATTATCTCTAGTCATTCCTTCAAACGGCGGGTTATGTCTACTTTTAATCAAATGCACATCTGAATGAAATACTCTGTAACTCACTAAAATTACCCTTCCGAAGTCCCAGGAATCAGGATACATATGGGGCAAAGTAAAGGAAGAGCATTTGAGTTTTAAAGTCACTCAATAGACACTCATCAAACCATTGAAATGGCAATGAAAATCGTGTCAAATGCTGGTATGAGAAACACGTTATGCACTTCTATTATCAATTAGAATAGTTGGTAGAATAATCTCTGATCATAGGAAATTTCTCCGGTTCTACCCAGAGAAAAACGCAATGCAACGAAGGGGTCTTGCGTGACTCTCGGGCGCGTCCATATGTCCTCCAGAATCACATAGGTTAGACACTTATCTTAAACTCGGGCAGTATACTTTAGCTCCTCAAGATGGAGAGGAGGGATTCATTCGATGGAACAACGGCATCAACAATAGATAGACGTGATGCCGAGTCATTGCTGGGAGCTGAATTTGAGGTGTTCTTGAATTTTAGAGGGCCTGACATTTGCCTGAATTTTGCTGACTGCCTCTATCACTCCATGGATGGTGCTGGCATTCGTGTTTTCAGAGACGATGAAGAGATCAGAAAAGGCGAAGTTGTTGGAGGCAGACTGGAGCACGCAATTAAGAGCTCCAGAATCTGTATGCCCATATTCTCTAGAAACTACGCGTCTAGTGCGTGGTGTCTTCGCGAGCTTGCATGCATGGTGGATTGCTCGAGAAATAGAGATGGCAAAGCGATGATCTTGCCGGTTTTCTTTGACGTGAATCCTGCTGATGTCAAACTCAAAACCGATTTGTACCATGACGCTCTGCACAAGCACGAGCAGAAGTTTGGCTACCATGTAGTGCAGCAGTGGAAAGAGGCTCTGAGAGAGGTTGGTCTTATCAAAGGATGGCATCTCAAAGATAGAGGGTAAGGTTATAAGTTTTTTTTGCTTATTTTGATTAGATATTTAACTGCTGTAAGTATAAAAGATCAAGAAAGATTTTCATCCTTGCATCAAAAGTTAAAACTATTGATTGCTCTGTCTTTCATCAACTTATCACTCAATTCACACATATTTAATAACTATCCATACAAGGAATTAATTTATATTATGTTTTAGGCTCTATTCGTTTGGCGGAAAACAATTTCTAGAAAAATGTTTTCCGAATTTTTCGACATTCATTTAATAGAAAATGAACTGATTGGGGGAAAACATTTTCCATTAGCGGAAAATGTTTTCCACTTTTCAAGATGAGGAAAACATTTTGCTCACTCACTTTCTCTTATCTCACACCTATGCTAATTTTTCCATCTTTTTTTTTTTTTAATAAAATCAAAATTTCAATTATTTTTCTTTTTTTACTTCTATCTTGGCTGATCATTGACCACAACAATGGCTAGCAACTAGCCTTGGGCGAGCTTGAGGCTTGCTTGATCGATGACAAGCCAAGCGAGCTAGGAAGCTAGGGCTCTAGCTCGCCTTTGGCCGGTCGTCGGCCAAGAAGAAGATAAAAAAGAAAGAGGAAATAAAAAATAATTTAAAATTTGATTTTTTAAAGAAAATAAAAAACCAATTTAAAAAATACTGAAAAATAGTGTATGGAAGAAAATATTTTCCTTTCCTTAACGAACAATAGAAAATATTTTCCACTTCATTTTTAAGTTTTAGCCGAACACCAGAAAATAATTATATTTCCAGAAATATTACATTTCCTAAGAAACGAATGAAGTCTTTGTCATTGAAATTAATATTGTTGTTGGGGAAGAAGGGGACGATTTATTAATAATTGATTTTCTTCCTTTATATTTGCAACGGATATGTTCAAATTCTTATGGGAGGGCGGCAGTTACCCGCCCTTGCCTCCCTCTCTTCGTGGTCGGCTTGAGTTCACTTTACAATATTCCTGAGCTTGCTAGGTTAATATTTTATCTACAACCTTTCTGACTGGACTCCTTGTATCAAATATGATAGCCATGGCCCATGGTGAACTCATTAGATTAATCGTTACTGAAGTTTCGATCAAGCTGAATAGAAGAGACAAAAACCTGCCTGATCATTTAGTCGGAATGAATTATTGTGTTGAAGACGTCATGCACCTTTTAGATGAAGGTTCTCCCGATGTACGTTATCTAGTAATCCATGGTATGCGCGGCATCGGTAAGACGACTCTTGCCAAGGTTGTCTTTAACCAAATTTCTTGGCGGTTTCATGGCTGTAGCTTTCTTTCAGATGTTCGAGAAGCTTCAAAGAGTGGCAAACTCGTTCAATTGCAAAAACAACTATTGTCAGAAATTCTAAACTTCAAATCAATAGAGATTTCTGACTCGATGCAGGGATTAACCAAATTAAAAGGAGATTCGCGACAAGAAAGTACTCATTGTTCTTGATGACCTAAATAAGTGGGACCAACTTGCAAAACTCTCTGAAAAGCATGATTGGTTTGGTCTAGGGAGTAGAATTTTTATTACAACAAGGGACACCAACTTTTTGCCGATCGAAGAGGGGAACCAAGAAACTAATGTCCCATTGCATTTCAAAGAGTTCAAAATCTATCAAATGAGAGAACTGCACCATCGCCATGCTCATTTGCTTTTTAGCAAGCATGCTTTCAGAATGGATTCCCCTACAAATGATTATGATGATATTTCCTACAATATCGTTGGCAAAGCTGGTGGACTTCCTCTAGCTCTCAAGGTCATCAGTTCCTCTCTTTATTGCAAAAGCAAACGACATTGGAAAGACACGTTGAAGAAATTAAATTTGGTTCCCATGCAGGATGTCCTTGCTAAATTAAAGATTAGTTTTGAAATGCTTGAGGATGCACAAAGAGAAATTTTTCTTGATATTGCATGTTACTTCATTGGTGAAAAGAGAATCCATCCACATTATGTGTGGAAAGCATTGGATTTTTTCCCAAGGAGTGATATCATTGTTCTCATCCGTATGTCTTTGATAAAGATTGTCAATGATAGACTGTTGATGCATGACCTCCTTAGAGATCTTGGAAGAGAAATTGTTCGACAGGAAGATCTCAAGGTTCCTGAGAAGCGTAGTAGACTATGGTGTCCTAAGGTTGCGTTGGACATAGTGCAGACTAGAAAGGTAAACATTAATCATAACCACTGTCTTCTCAGTCAAGAAAACATCAGCTTATAGTTTAGAGTATATTTCTGGATGTGTTCTTTTTTGTGAGTTGTGTATAGTAGAAAACTAAATTTATTTGCTTATAGTAAGATGAAGGTAATATCATGATTTATATCTAGCAAAATATGATAAAAGCTCACATTTACAATCTGAAAGTAGATCAATCAGAATAGTTCGGTGGAATGGTTTTTTTTTTCTTCACTATAGAAAGTCAAACGTACGCCTTTTCATGTTGTAGGGAACAGAGAACATCATAGCACTCAAACTAACTGGACTTTCCAAAGAGCACGACTTTACAAGTGATGAGTTTTCACGGCTCCCAAGCTTAAGGTTCTTGGAATTAGAGGGGGGAAACTTGGTAGGAGACTTTAAGAATCTTCTCTTGAGTCTACGATGGCTCTCTTGGCGCCGTTGCCCTTTAGAGTTGCAGGTGGTCAATCTATGTTTATGGAACTTAATCGTGCTCAAGCTTTCGGACAGCGACATTCCGGAGAATTGGAATGGATGGGGCCCTTGCTTAGTATGGTTTCAAATCATATATGTATCTTTGTCGATATTTGCCTTGCTTACTTTTCTAATTCTATTTTGTTGTCTAGGCAAATTGTGACTTGAAAGTTATACATCTCATTAGATGCTATCTCTTGACAACTCCTGACTTCTCAACGTGCTTGAATTTGAAGATACTAGTTCTTGATGGACATTGACCAAAGTCATTACAAATTGGTAGCTCTATTAGTAAGCTAGAGCACCTAAAGCACTTGGAAATAATTGCGGCCCATGTTCAACCATCAAGGCTGTTAGCGGGCCATCATTTTGACTTGTTTGCAGTGCCTTCTGCAATATGCGGTCTAAAGTATCTGTCAAGTCTAAAGCTAGAGGGGCAGTGTATGAGAGAGCTTAATCCATCTATTGGAGAGATGGCGGGTTTGACATGTTTGTCTTTAAAGGGTTGTAATCGGCTCAGAATACTTCCAGAATCCATTGGGAAATTGAAATCGTTGCTCCAATTGAATTTGTTGTACTCAAGAATCAAAGAGTTGCCAATTTCTATTGGAGATCTCAAAAGGTTGGAGGAAATGAATTTGGGATTCACTCAGATAAGGGAGCTACCAAGCTCCATTGGAGGACTAAAATCATTGCTCAGCTTAAACTTGCAGCGTACAAAGATTACAGAACTACCTGCTTCTATGGGATATCTTAAAAGGCTTGAGTGCTTATTTATGGCTGGGAGTAAGATAAAAGAATTACCGAAGGTCATAGGCATGTTGGAGAATCTTAAAGTATTGGAATCCCGCAATTGCAAAAATCTCAATGGGGAAATCCCAAGCGAGATCGGGCGAGTCTCCACGTTGGAGGTGCTAGACGTATCAGGCAGCAAGGTGAGCAGAGTGCCAACCACCATTAATCAGCTATCTTATCTTCGAGAACTTCGTTTCGGAGACTGTCATAAGCTAGAAAGGTTGCCAGAACTTCCTGCAAGCCTAAAAGTTCTCTGTTTTGGAGCGGGGACTGTGCTTGGCACCCCTGGACAGATTTCATCCAAGTGGATGGAGAAGTCAGCAAAACTGGAGGATTGGAATATCACGTGGCCTCCTCAGCTTTGGGCACTTAGCATATATTGTGATGATCCTCGATCTCTCACAGGGCTCCCTACCAGTCTTTCTCTTTTGGAATTAAGAGATGTCCAGTCACCGACAAAACAGCCATTCCTTTCCAATTTGAGATATTTGAAACATTTGTCCAAGTTACACTCTTCAGATGTTGGTTGAAAGAGATCGAGTTTGATCAACTAGAGAATCTCCTTTGTTTGAATGTGGCTGAATCTGAACCTCTAATGAGGCTATCAGGTCTATCAAGGTTAGGGAAGCTCGAAGAGCTGATAGTGAGAAGTTGTTCGCAGCTAATTTAGATTCAAGATTTGGGAGAACTACAATCGTTAAAGTAATTATTAATTAGGAAATGCAGCTCCATAAAAAGGTTACCTGATCTATCAAACCTATATAAGTTGCAGACATTGCACCTCTTTAATTGAGCATCACTGCAAGGTTTGCCTGATATACCAAATAAATGCCATCCCTCTGTTCATGGATGCCCAATGTTAGGCGAGTCTGCTGACAATGGACGTGAATTAGGTGTGTGGTTTACTCAATCGATCAAACTTAATGAACGGAAGGAATTGGAACAATTGGAAGCATTATCATCAGTTTCAGCACTGCGTCTCCATCAAAAAGGTCTATTGATCTATCAAAACCTTGAGGTGTAATTCAAAGGTTGTGTGAGATGGGCACCTTCTCTCCATGGATATATTACAGTAAATCTAATAGAACATTCTTCTCACAAAGTTGGTTTTATCATTATTTTATCTCCTTTTTATAGCGCAATATACATGATCTAGCAAGTGAGTTTGATTAATGTCTGGCTTTTCAGTTTCCATTTTAAGTTTCAATTGGGATCTTCATAAATAGTAGAAAAGCACAAAAAGCTCTTTTCTATGATTCACTTGCCTATCCACGAAGACATTTACTTATCTAATATCGAATGGAATCTAATCCAAATGGATAATGTCATCTATCTCATCTAATAATCTGAAGTATTATGGTGCTTCAAGGGAGAGA